>OZ034820.1:9271401-11771401 GCA_964030455.1 Linum trigynum | reverse complement strand
TGGGAACGGTCTGACGGCCCCTCTGCTCAATTCCAATTGGATTCACAAGCAGCATCCTATGCCTCCAGTGTATAACCCCCAAGTGCTTCCTGCTAGAGAGGGTCTGACGGTGGCTGAAGTTATATGCCCTGGGGAGGGTCGTTGGTGTGATCTGAAGTTGAATCAGTGGTTTGATCCTCCTACTTGTAGGGCAATTAAGTCCATCCCTCTACCTAGGAAGAATGTGGAGAACCGGTTAATCTGGCATGGTGCTGCTGATGGTGTTTTCTCAGTTAAATCAGCATACCATCTTGCGGTCACCATTGAGCAGCAACATGGCAGCTGGCGGTCGCTGGCTAGTTGGATGGATAAAACTAGCTAGATCCGAGTATGGGACGCTAATATTCCACCAAAGCTGAAGGTGTTTGTCTGGCAGGTCCTGAATAGGATCTTGCCAACGACGGAAGCGCTTATTGAGAAGAAGGTGGTGGTGCTCCCTCGGTGTCTGGTTTGCTGGGCTGAGTCGGAGACGATGGAACACTTATTTCTGGATTGTCCCGTGGCGCGTGCGATTTGGGATCAGGCTGGTTTAGAGCACCTTGGCCAAGGCTTGCCCCGTCATACGTTCCCTCTCTTTCTGAAGAAGTTGTTGTCTCTCCTACATCAGCCGCTGTAGTTCATGGCAGTGGTTGTTATTCTGTGGCGGATATGGAAATCCAGGAATTGGGTTGTCTTTGAAGGCAAGCAGTTCGGGACTGCTGCTCTGATGAGACAGTACAACCAACAGATGGATGAGTGGGCTCGTCTCCTAGTTGACTCATCTCCTTCGCCAGTAGATATCCAGCCTGTTCCGGTGCCTCCGGATAGGGTGAATGTGCCGCTGTGTGTGGGATGGGGCGGTCCGGAAAGGGTCTCATTCTGCGGGTGGGATGGTTGTCCTCGCTCCTGAGAGGGCGGTCCTTCGAGCTAGAGGCGTCTAGTTTCCACTTATTGATGACCCGATGGTGGTGGAGCTTCTTGTCCTCCGCGAGGCTGTCACCTGGTGTTTGGAGCAGGGATTTTCTGAGATGGTGTTTGAAGGGGATGCTAAGGTGCTTATCGATAAGATTAACAAGGGAGATGTTGGGGATAACCAGGTGGGGTCTGTGCTGCAAGAAGTTGTCCAGATGTTCGCTCTTCATGTGGGCTTCAGTGTGCGATTTGTAGGTCGGAATAGCAATAGGGTAGCTCATTCAGTAGCTAGACAAGCTCTTTCTTTGTACCCGACTGCGTGTCGCTTATTTGATTTTCAGTCCTGGCTGAATTCCAGGATGTAACGATCTTTGTCTAATTCAATATATGATTATCTTTTGTCAAAACAAATATTTGAATATTTGAAAACGGAAATGAGAATAGTTTAGCCAAACACACTCCATTGTCATCAGTAGCCAATAAGTGTCTGATCCCTTCTTGCTTTCCCAAGCTCTGATACACGTGAATCGTGATTGATTACAAACACAGCTGGAATCGAGATTGGTGGATCGCAATCGAGTGATCGAAAGAAGACAAGCAAGCTTGATTATTGCACATGAATGAATTTTCGGTCATTAGTTAAATTGATAGATTGTCATCAATATGAAAATACATGCATTGTTTGTACAAAAAATTCAAAAAAACAATGTATTGTAACTATCCCCATCAAACAATCTCCAAAACCAAACGACTACATACATTGTAACTATCCCCACGAAACAATCACCAAAACCAAATGACCCTAGAGAACAAAAATCCTAATTCATTGCCATATAAACTAGATAGAGGCGTGGATTCGACACCCATGCATCTAATTAAGAAGAATACAAACCTGCCACATCCCCAACAAACGAAACAAGCAGTGTTTGGCTGTAGCAGACCAGATAATATTCATAAGATCCACCTCGTTGGGGATTATCGTATTTATATTCTGTGATTCCCCCAATCCAACAAAATGCAAAGAACGCCCATGTAGTAAAACTGTTATGGAGTTCATAAAAACCCGAACTCCCTTCAAATCTCAAAGAGCCCTAACCAAAAACATATATGACAAACCCAAAAACAAGCAGGACAAGCTGCTGCATCCCACCACAAACGTAACCACAATGTTTCAAATCCTGAAGACATAATTGATAACTTTCCTTCTTCTGTGTTTCTGTTTCTTGTGGTCTCTCATCAACCACTTCAGTCCTGTCATCCCATAGCATACTTCTGGGTCCAGCTGCGTGCAGTTGCCTCGTACTTGGCACGGTCTGTCTTGTACATGTGGGCAATCTCTGGCACCAAAGGGTCATCCGGATTGGGATCCGTCAACAAGGAGCAGATCGAGAGCAGCACCTGAATCCAAACATCCATACAAAAGAGTTCAGAGACACGGAAAATTATATCCATAGTTAACTAATCCTGAAAGCTAAACCCCAAAACATCAACAAAACAAGTTTAGAGATTCAGAAAACGAGATACAGACTACAGAGTAATCCCAATCCTAAAATCAAACCCCTCTTATGTGTAGAGAACAACTTAATCACAACAAATCGAGTTGTCGGGACAAAACCAAAGATGAATCATACCCTCAAATGAAAGTCAACACAGGGTTGAAATTTCTACAAGCCTACCATATTCATGCTTAAATCAGCCGTCGACAATCAGGCTACCTGGATTTGAACACTAGACCTCTCGGTCAATATCGTTCTGATACCATGTCAAGAGCCAAATCATCTCAATAGCTATTTTGGCCGAGGTCAAAGATGAATCTCTCATGATTCTCTTGCATTATGTTGACAGGCTTTTGTATGTTCGTACCATTGAAGTGGCAGTTTTCAGAAATAGCATCCTCAAAAGAAGAAGAAAGAACTAGAGCATGAATCAGGGTTGTTTAAAGACAATGAACTGATATCGATCCTAAATAACCAAGGAAAAAATAGGTGCTAATCTTTTGGCGAAAGCAATGCAAATGCTACCATATACAAGTACCTCTCTTGCGGCTGTATGAGCTTCACGCAAGTATCCTATACCATTAACCCTGCCTTAAGATATGGAGTAGTTTCAAAACCATGAAATTACACCCCCAATCATGAGAAATTGAGAAGTAATATAAAACCCCTTATCCTTATTAGCATGAGTAATAGATAATGTCAAACCTTTGAAATGGTAAGAGCAGGGCTCCATTGCTCTTTGAGGATATCTAGGCAGATGCTCCCATTGCTGTTGATATTAGGGTGGAAGACCTTGGTCCTGAATGCTACCTACAAACCAAAATTGAACATCAAACCAGAATAGAAGCGTGAAAAAGTTTATTAAAATAAACATCACAGATCAAAATCGAATGCAGAAGTTTGAATGCAGTAAATCACCTTAGGGGGCTTGAAAGGATAATCTGGGGGGAAATGGATGGTGACCAGGAAAACACCTCCAGAATAGGGGCTTTCAGAGGGTCCCATAATCGTTGCCTGCCAATGGAACATATCCTCCGCCACAGGACCTGATCCCAAAACCAAAACCATACAGCTTTCAATCGAAGGGCAGGGGAAAAATTCAAATTTGGAGCTCCAAATCAACAACACAAGCTACCAATCCGCGGAAGGTAAAGATAACAGCCAAAATCTCACGATGGAGGTTGGAAAAACAGAAGGGGACATCGCCTGACCTGCGCTACAGGAACTGGGTGGATCCTTCTGCAAATCCTTGAGTTCCTTCAAGATGCGCTTGGACGCCATGATTGATTGATTGATTGATTGAGAAACCGAAGACCAAACGAGTTGTTGATTTTAACGGACCTGCGAAGGTAGGGAAATCGAGTGAGTCGACATTACCAAGGAAAATATTAAAGAAAATAAGGGAGAAAAGAGCGGCGGGGGAGCTCGACCGACCGGAGAAACCAGAGAGAGAGAGGGGAAATAGCGAACGGGGAAGTCGGAGGCAAATAGTGAAATAGAGAATTGGATGCAGATCCAGAGCCGCCCCCGAGAAACCGCTGATTCCCTGCTTTGCTCTCCTGATTTTCAGCAACCCTTTGTTTAGGTTTTCTGCTCACGAATCCAGCTGCGGAGGAGAATCTGTTTCCCTCCTGGACTGCGCTCGCCACACAAGGAAGGGAAAGAGAAGGAAACAGCGACTGGCTGGGGATTACATTAGTTTTTTTAAATGTCTATTTTTTATTTAAATTTTTTAATTTTTTTATATTATCCAAATCTATCGAAATACTATTAATTAGTCAAATCTTTTGTAATGCATAATAATATTAGCCATTTTACGTTATCGTCAATAATTTTGTAACTCTTTTCTTAGTTAAAATACTAAAATTTTGGAATGTTGACCTTCATGTGTCTCTTCTAAGTCAGTATCATGTTGCAAGTCATTATTACTAACAAAATTGCTTACGGAAAGTTAACATTTGGCTAGTTTTTAGTATTTCGATAGGTTTGGATAATATAAAAGAATCTGAAAAAGGTTTGGATAAAAAATAGACATTACCTTTTTTTTATAGATTAACCATTTTTAGTGTGTTGGTCGGTCCAACAAGAGAGTTGAGTATTAATGGATCGATCGCTTTACCGTGAAGAATAGACGCATTTCACAAACCGAAAGAAAAACGACGCCGTTGGAGTTCCAATCCGATACCTTGCCACGGGTCGACCGGTCAGGTGTATACGGTCTGGTTTTCTCACCAGATCAGGATCAAAGCGGGCCAACCTACGGGTTGACAACTTTGCCCTGATTAGTTTGATTGAGAATTGGGATGAGGTTGTCAAACCAGTTTATACCATTGTACCGGTTTAACAAGTAGAATGGTTAGATCGGTGGTACAATTGATTTTTGCTCGTTTAATAAAATATGTAGAAATATAAAAAATTATTAACATTAAAAGATTTTAATCATATATAAAACATAATTAAGCACAATTTACTTATAATTCATATTCATATTTAAATAAAATATGATATGATATTTTAAATAAAAATAACAAATACTCATATTTAAATACAATATTTAACGTCAATACCTAAATGTTATACTTAAATTCAATAATTAACATCAATATTTAAATTTCAAATTTGTTAAATAAATAATAATTTACAGTATTAGTTAAATTCTCTAGAACACTATCATTTTTCTTAGAAGTCGTATATCGATCATATTAGTCATACCTGTTCACGCCAGTTTCATGACCCGAACTAGTTCAACTGTCCGGCATTCCACCCGCGTGAAAACCATAATTGGGATATAATAATTTGGATTTTTGCTTCTTTATTACTATAAAAAGTTACGGTATAATTATTGCTTCTCTGTGGCGCAACCATATTACAAATTCTCGTTCTTTCCCTATCAATTTTATAGCTACTCCATTTTCTTCCTCCTTTCCTTTCTTCTATCTTTTGAGTACGAGATAAGGTCAATAATATTAAAATAGCAATCCTCCCAAACATATATGGAGGTTCTCCTCCAATGCTTAGTATACGGTGAGTAACCATTGGTTACTTACTTATTAGTAACTAAATTTGAACTGTTATATCTAATTGGGCTCAGAAAATCCAGATCTAAAAGTTGTGAATTAAAGACATTCTATTTTTCATAATTTTTTTAATCGACTCTTATCTTCTTCGTTCTAACTCGGATTTCAAAAAAAAATTGTACAGATGGAACGAGTTTGTTGTGCTCTACAAAATGAGATCAATTTTTAATATATTTCGAGAAACTTTTTTTCATACCTCCCGTTACCAACTACATAGCATATGGTAACTTCTTCGTTTTTAAGTCGTTTTTGAAAACGTTTTGCTCAGAAGGAACAAGTTCATCATAATCGATTTGATCTACAAATTTCTGGGTGAAAAAAAAATACATGATCAGAAGTTACCATACTTTACAACTATGGTTTGTGGGTGGTAACTTGTGTTAACTTGTAGTAAACAATGATGAAAGTTGTAAATGACAGTTAGTATACTCCTACTATCATGTATTCAACCTTCCTACAATATTGGTAGGGCTGAAAATTTGCATGTCCCGTCCCTGTCCCTGTCTGACCCGTCCCTGAAGGGTCAAGATGTATAACTGTCCCGTCCCGTCCCTGTATCCTTCTTGACCCTGTCTGACCCTCAAGGGTTGGGACGGGACGGGCCGGGTCAGAAGGTCGACCCTAATCAGCACACTATTTTTTACAAATTACATTTTGGTACCCAAAATTATTTTTCTTACAATTTAGTACCTAAATTTTATTTTATTTTTACAAATAAGTCCATAAATTTTGATGGTAAAATTACATTTTTTTACCCAAATTTTTTTATTTTTACAAATTAGTACCTAAACTTTTAAAACTTTACAAAAAGGTCAATGAAGTGTGAGATATTTGTTGCTGCTAAGGGTCACAGGGTCAAAACGTGACCCGTCTCTAAGTTGTCCCGACCCGCCCCGACCCTTACAGGGTTAACAAATGACCCGTCCCTAATCTGTCCCTGTAGACAAACTGACCCGTCCCAACCCTTAGGGACGGGACGGGTCAGTGGGTCTTCCGGGACAAGCTTTCACCCCTACATATTGGTATGTTGATACCATCATGATACGCTTTCTTATCATATGATATTAAATAGGAGCATACCATATGTTATTGACTGGTAAAAAATTACTCAATTTTTTTTGTATAAAATATATATAAAAGTGGATATCATTTAAAAGAGTACAATTAATCGGATTTATCTGTGCAAAAAAATTTATATTTCGACTTAAAACGAGAGAGAAATCGTCCGTTAAATATTAAAGGGGAAAAGATTTAAAAAAAATCCATGAGAGAAAGAGATGTTGATGTCATGCTGGTGTGCATGGGTTACTCATGGTTACTCATCATAAGATTACTGACATGATCCGCTCTCCATTTCAAATTTCTTGCAACGAGAGTGAAAGTAGAATGACATTTTGGTTTTCACAATTTACTTTATTTTTATTTATTCATTAAAAAGACACGTACTGGGATTCGAACCATGACCACTTTAAAGAAAAACAAAGAATAATCAATCACACTAAGTACATTTATTGTATATTTTTAAATTAAAAACATATAATGGCAGGGAGGAAAAACTCTTCCCTCATTTCAAATTCCCTGCTCCATGAGCCTTTGTAGGAATGGTAGAATATGGAGTGTCAATTTTTTTCTCTTTCCTCTGTGAAACGGCCAACTTACCGTACTCATGCGGATTTAAACGAGCCCAGGAGTGTCAATTTTTTTTCTTTAAAATCTTTCATTTCTCGGTGCTGGTAAAATCTACACAATATATAATAGCAGGAAGGAGTGGGATTCGAACCATGACCACTTTAAAGAAAAACAAAGATCATAATCAATCACACTAAATACATTTGTTGTATATTTTTAAATTAAAAACATATAATAGTAGGAAGGAAAAAACTCTTCCCTCATTTCAAATTCCCTGCTCGAGGAGCGTTTGTAGGAAGGGTAGAATAGAGAGTGTCAATTTTTTTCTCTTTCCTCTATGGAACGGGTCAACTTACCATACACATGCGGATTTAAACGAGCCCAGTAGTGTCAATTTTTTTTCTTTAAGCCCTTTTATTTCTCGGTTTGGTAAAATATATATGAAAGATCCAAAACAATACTCTTTTTATTGCTAAAAAGAAAAAATTTAACAATAAACTAATGCATGAATTCTAATGGGCAACCCGCTAATCATAAAATAAAAGAGTTGAATGGGTCTGACCTACACGGGATTTGGTCATTAAGTAAAACAAATGAACATCATGGGTTTGTCATTCTAAAACAAGCTATTTTCTCTAGCATAATATAATTATGCTATTATTTTATATCTTAGTGGCTAAAATATAATGTATTTTAAAGTTACTAAATGGTTCAACCTCGACCAACCCAATAAGTCCAATTTTTATCATTTCAAATATATATTATATAATTATTTGATATCATAATGATTAAATTATAGAGTATTTTATAGGGAATCGTTTGGTATTTGTTAGTAAAAAATAAAATAGAAAGATCTATTTGGTTATTTTTAATATTAAAACGATCCTAAACATTTTCAGTTTTCTTTCGAATTTCTATGATTTTATTCATGAATCAGTGATGTGCAAATGGCGAATTGCAATCATCTCTTTTCTTTCACTATTTTTTATTTTCAAATAGAAAGTTTAAAATTAAAGAATAATTAGAGTTTGGCATGGGTAAGTTAAACGGGTTAAATTTCAAGTTTTGGCCGGTTTTGATCAAGTCTAATTTATAATCACATGGTTTCCTGATACTCGATAAAAATCTCAATCCATACCAGTTCGGCAAGTGAGTCTGTGTTTACCATCATTTTCTAGGGATATAAGAACGACGGTTCCTATCCCAAATCGTGTTGTTTGTTCTTGATTTCTTTATATTTTATCATGGGCTGGCAAAAACCAGAAAGCACAATGATGACAAGATGAAAGTTTTATAAAGCAAATTAATCAGCCGGCGGGCCGAGTAAAAGCTAGCAACGATTGTGAGATGCTCATTTCCCGAAAACCGACGGAATAGATGATTTTTTATTCGATTTTCTTGAATTCGGTTTCTATAAAATTTACCCCACCTCATTATATTACCAGAAACAATATTGTTTCATAAGGTAACAGGTGCTTGATTTTAGTTCATATCTCACCTTACTCCGGCCAACTAACTGGGCCCACCTAGTTATTATGGAGAGATGGACTTCTTGGAGGTTGTTGCAAGTATATAGGTGGGATTATAAAAAAAAAGTATATAGGTGGGTAGCCGTATCTAAAATGAGACTAAAGGGAGGTTGGACGTTTTCTATACTAGCTTAAAATCCGGCCCTTTGGCCGGAATGCTCATATTTGATTATTTGTATTTTTATGGTACTTTTAAGTCTATTAACCCGTTTAATCTTATTGATAATCATTCGATCGAGATGATACATAAAGAAATAATATATAGATCGAACATTCGGAGAAATATCATAATCATTTAAGAATAAAATATAAAAATGTATCATTGACCCTGTTTGTACCGACTAGCTCCGGATCGAACAATGATATTTGTTGGTGTGGGGTTGACTCACGATCTGTTCGTCTGATCTCGTCGGGAGGGAAGAGACCTGTGAAAGAGCCGAGGTTGCCCCCCGGATTAAGCTCCGACGATCAAGTCAGTTTATGTTTATGGTGAAAGTTGAGAGAACAAGGTAGAGAGATAAGGAAAAGTGGAAAGTCAGGAGAGAGGAGAAGTCCCTCTTTTGGGGGGGCTTCAAGCCCTTATATACCTGTAGCGCGTACCGCGCGTCGCGCATCGCTGATGGTGCGCCCTTCGCGCATCGCCGATTGTGCGCCCTACTACTTAGTCTGTGAACGGAGTATTTAGTAATACCCCCAACAATTGCCCCCCAAGCTGGTGGTGAGTCTTAACTCATCACTAGCTTATTATTTTTTTAAAAAAATCTTTGTCGGTAATTTTGGATGGAGCCCTGTGTACCCCAGTTGCCCCTCAGCTGGTGGCGCATTTGATTGACGCGGTGCCAGCTTCTTTCGTCTTGCCCCCCAGTTGGTGTATTTCATTAAGGTGTGTAGCCTTCACCAATTGTTGATTCTTCATGGAGCTCTCCTCGTCGGGGTTTTTTAACCCTCAGTTTGGAGTTCTCCTCGTCGGGGTTTTTAACCCTCAGTTTGGAGCTCTCCTCGTCGCGGTTTTTAACCCTCAGTTTGGAGTCTTCAAGGCAATGTGCCTCTCCTCGTCGGGGCTTTTAACCCTCAGTTTGGAGCTCTCCTCGTCGGGGTTTTTAACCCTCAGTTTGGAGTCTTCAAGGCAATGTGCCCTCTCCTCGTCGGGGCTTTTAACCCTCAGTTTGGAGCTCTCCTCGTCGGGGTTTTTAACCCTCAGTTTGGAGTCTTCAAGTCAATGTGCCCTCTCCTCGTCGGGGCTTTTAACCCTCAGTTTGGAGCTCTCCTCGTCGGGGTTTTTAACCCTCATTTTGGAGTCTTCAAGGCAATGTGCCCTCTCCTCGTCGGGCCTTTTAACCCTCAGTTTGGAGCTCTCCTCGTCGGGGTTTTTAACCCTCAGTTTGGAGTCTTCAAGGCAATGTGCCCTCTCCTCGTCGGGGCTTTTAACCCTCAGTTTGGAGCTCTCCTCGTCGGGGTTTTTAACCCTCAGTTTGGAG
The DNA here is from genome assembly GCA_964030455.1 of Linum trigynum. NCBI lineage: Eukaryota > Viridiplantae > Streptophyta > Magnoliopsida > Malpighiales > Linaceae > Linum > Linum trigynum. The sequence goes on along the minus strand of OZ034820.1, from coordinate 11,761,262 downwards.
TCTTCAAGGCAATGTGCCCTCTCCTCGTCGGGGTTTTTAACCCTCAGTTTGGAGCTCTCCTCGTCGGGGTTTTTAACCCTCAGTTTGGAGTCTTCGATGCTCTTATTGAAGTCTTATTTGTGTGCTTCGTTGAGACTTATTTGTAGATCTTCGATGCTCTTATTGAAATCTTATTTGTGTGCTTCGTTGAGACTTATTTGTAGCTTCTTCGATGCTCTTATTGAAGTCTTATTTATGTGCTTCGTTGAAACTTATTTGTAGCTTCATCGAGGCAATGTGCCCTCTATTAGCGCCATTAACACTCTATAAAATATTTCAATATTTAATAATGAGAAAGAGATAGAGTACTTAGCTTTATGTTAGCGCAGTGGCGGCAGTAGTAGTTGAAAGGAAGACGCTGCGCCATTGAAACATAATGCCCGCATGTAGGCTAATGGTAATGTTGCTTGTCTGGCGGATGAGTGATGCGGGTTCAATTCCTGATGTCGGCGATAATATTTTTGAAGAAATCCGTGCCCTGTTGAACGCGGGTCGCGAGTTGGGCCGCTTGTTGGTGGGCTTGGCGGTACGTCGGAAGTGGGCTCGGGGACGCGAGTTGGATGAGGGCCCATGTTGCTCGCGGGTGCTGTTGAAGCGAGTCAGAGTGAATTGGGCCGCGGGTTGGGAGGGCGGCTTGCCGGGCTGCACTGGAGCGGGTCATGGTGGGATCTACTCGCGGAAATGAGCTTGGTGGGGGGTTGTGCGACGCGGGCCGCGAGTAGAGTCTGGCCCGCGTGAAGAATTGGATCCGCTCTTGAGGTGGGCCATGTGCGACGCGGGTCGCGAGTAGAGTCAGGCCCGCGTGGAGGCTCGGATTCACTCTTGGCGGGTCAGAGTGACTTGGGCCGAGTTGCTGGCGGATGTTTGTGACGGCCCGGTTGCATCTTGTGGGTGTGATGTGGTTTGTGAGTTTTGGCGGGCCCATTGCTCGCGTAGTGAGGCCCAATGACTGACGAGTGAAGCGGAAAGGGGCCGTAGCGGTGGCTTGATTGCGCGGCCCAATGACTGGCGAGTGAAGCGGAAAGGGGCCGTAGCGGTGGGCTGATTGCGCGGCCCAATGACTGACGAGTGAAGCGGAAAGGGGTCGTAGCGGTGGGCTGATTGCGTGGAGCGAATCTTGTGGTGCGATGACTGAATTTATCGGACCGGTGGCGGCGAGCAGTTTCAAAAGAGAAGTGACGCGCCTCATATTCTGAATGTGGTCTTCTGCCATAATGGTGGACGTGCTCGCGTTTGTCTTTTTGACGCGGGTTTGAATCTCCAGCCAACTGTATTATTTTCATGGGGGGTGTTTCGAGATGGTAGTTGGAGGCGGGTCAGAGACTCAGATGCGTCGCCCACAAGGTGCAAATCGCGGTTGTGCCGATGGGGGAGAATCAATTTCTTAGAAATTTCGATCTGCCCCTTTTTTTCAATCTTCCTTTCTTCCACGTTTTTTTGCTTTCGAAACGCAGGCTAAGCCACCGCCATTGGTAGATTTGATTGATTTGGTGGATGATAGTGGCGCGACCGTCCAAAGCTTCGATAGAGCTTCCGCGCGGATCATAACGACATCGAATCGGGTTGTCGGCAACGTTCTCCTTTCTTCTTCTTCTTTCTTTTTTTTTATGACGCGGAACGCGCGGCTGCCGGCTGAGATTCTTCTTCTTTTATTTTTCTTTGGACGCGTTTCCCTTTCTTCTTCTTCTTCTTTTTTTTATGACGCGGAACGCGGGGCTGCCGGCTGTGACGGAGAGAACGCGCAAAGGAGGAGATTGGCGAGGCACTGCAGCAGGAAATGGCGCGGCGCGGCGACGAACAGAGGATCGGTAGCAGGGCCGGCCAATTGCGAAGCGGGTTTCCCGAATTGACGCGATGATTGGGCCGCGAGCTAGTTGTGGGCCTCTCGATGTTGTACGTGACTAGTGAGTCGTCCCGCGGAAGGGATCACAAGTTGACTTGCTCTCTATTTCAGGGATTTCACCCTCCTTGGGCAGTTATCGGCGGCGGCGTCCACGGAGATCGGAGGAGCTGGAAGCGCGGTGTCGCGACGGAGGCAAAATTGACGGTCGTTATGCCCGTGAAGCTGAGGAGATCGGAGACATCAGGCTGAAAGCGCATTCTCATCAGAGAGGAACTCGGCAAAGGGTGTCGCATGTTTCTCATAGCCCGTGCTCCGGCGCTGCACTTGGATTTGAAGGCCTTGGCGTGGGATAGGAGTTGGGCGCCTCATACAGATTGGTGCTTGGCTTTGGCGATGGCGGCGAGAGCGCGTTAGTGGAGACGGCGGAGCACCTGTCACCATTCCGGGAGAAGCTCGGGCGGGTGGGCGCCTTCTTTTCTCTATCGCCTTGCTGGGTTTCCAGCCTGTCATCCACTTGCCATGGTTTCATCGTTGACTGTGCCCATCTGCCTCGAAAACTTCGCCCGTCTTTTCTTTTGTCAGAGAGAAAGGAGTGGTAACCCATTTTTTTCGGCAAATTTGCAGTAACGACGTGACAGCTAGTGAGTGACTATGACTTCTTCTCTTTCTCCTCGGTGCTCCGGCACCGATCTGTATCCGGCAATCGGAATTTTATTTATTTATTTCCTCATTCTTTAGTTGCAGCTCGACTCCATGATGTGTTGATGGTGCTGGTGGAACGAGAATCATTGCTTATTCCCACTTACTTCGTTCCCTCCAAATACTAACTTTTCGGAAGACGCCGAGATGGTCGACGGTGAGGACCGGTTGTGGCTGTGACTTGGTATGATGGTGAGAGAGATCGTATCCTCCTGGGACTTTCCCAAATCTCTCCCTTTTTTTCTTGCTGACCGACAATCACCTTTACCCTTCCCCTTGTTGATTGAAAATGGCATAGACATGTGGATTGTGGAGGTGCTTTGCTCGCTTAGTCTCCAGGAAAAGTTGACTATGGAAATTGTTGCACTTTCTTTCGCTCGTCTGGTTCTTGTCGGATTCTGGCGGCGACCGTTGCTCGTGGCCGTTGAAGTGGGATTTTCTTGGATCCTCCCTCAGAAATCAGAAGAAAATATCTGTAAGTCAGCCCCACGGTGGGCGCCAATTGTTTGTACCGACTAGCTCCGGATCGAACAATGATATTTGTTGGTGTGGGGTTGACTCACGATCTGTTCGTCTGATCTCGTCGGGGGGGGGGGGGGGGGGGGGAGACCTGTGAAAGAGCCGGGGTTGCCCCCCGGATTAAGCTCCGACGATCAAGTCAGTTTATGTTTATGGTGAAAGTTGAGAGAACAAGGTAGAGAGATAAAGTGTAGAGAGATAAGGAAAAGTGGAAAGTCAGGAGAGAGGAGAAGTCCCTCTTTTGGGGGGGCTTCAAGCCCTTATATACCTGTAGCGCGTACCGCACATCGCGTATCGCTGATTGTGCGCTCTTCGCGCATCGCCGATTGTGCGCCCTACTACTTAGTCTGTGAACGGAGTATTTAGTAATACCCCCAATAGACCCCATTTTCATAATGCTAATAAAGTCCCCGTTAAAATGCTATTGGTTAGTTTTTTTTTTTTTTTTTACAGTCAAGAAATATAGAGTATAAAAGCTCACTAAAATTCTCACACAACCCATAGATAGTTTGAAACTAAATCTTAAACCTCACAATCCTATATAAAGGGTTCAATGCTCTCCTTTTATAAACAATATGTCACTAATCAAAAAGAAATGGAGAGTTGTTGATTCAAGTCATCTATATACTAAAAACTCAGCTAAGAGGGGACCATCACAACTTGAGAGCAAACAAAAAAATCAGGGTTATCTCCAATATACGAATAGACTCGATCAAAGTAATAAGGCGCAAAATTAGACACTCCTTATCTATTAGTTACAGTAGGTTGAATAAAGAAGCGACCTATTTCAAACAATCAATCAATGATTCCTCGTTTTAAGATAGAAATAGGTTGTGACAGTTGCAAAAACCATAAACCTAAAGATCCAATAGCCACCACACTCCGTTGTACAACCAAATTTCTATCTCAAGAGGCATATATTCAACCAAAAATTCAATTTCTAATCCTCCTTCTACAACTTCAGTTATTGATGAACTCCATTCTATTCGCCATGAATTGATATTGGAGTTGAAATCTTCTACTCGCCCAGCTTAAAATCCCCAACAATAAAACCGTAGTGCCAAGAGATACCTAAAGATTGATTTTCAATGAAAGTCTTGTACTGGGAAATGAAAGGCGCAAACTATTGCACGATGGATGTTATTTCGAAGGAAGTTAGAAAGAGAAAAGAACAAAGATAAAAAAACAAAAAATTTAAATTGAAAAATGCAAGGATACAACACGTAGTTACATAATTAGTTTCTTCCATGTTAGCCAATTACCCATTTACCTTTAGCAAAAATTAAGGAGAGCTTGCTAATTATGATGAAAAAGTCCTCTGGTTTTCAGAGATTAACTTTGTCTATTTTTTGTATAAAAAAAGATGAAATAAATTTGTTTAGTGTAACTGGTTGTGATTGTTATCTTTGTTTGAAGAGACCCAAGTTCAAATCTTGATATTGCTATTTTTATATGAAATAAATAATAAATGTGTAAAGACAAAAATGACCTTCCTACTTTCACTCTCGTTGCAGGAAATTTGAAATGGAGAAAAGTACACAAAAATCTACCATATAGTAATGGAGGATGGTTTTTTTGGCTTCAACTATATCCTTTATCTTATTGTTTCAAATCCATTTGAAGTTGAATCAAACATCCATATGAGCATCAAAGCTTCTATTGATGACACATATACATACATTAATTTTGAAGAGAAGCACAAGTAATATAAAAAACATTAGTATAAAAATATGATACTATAAACATAATTATATTATAAAAATAATTATACTAACAACAAGTTATAACAATGAATAACTTTCTTATTTACTTTTAGCCCCTCATATCTAATTTGTTTTAACTTGGATTTAAATTTCACATAAACTTAATACAATTATGATTTTATTTAATTTTCAATTGTTTTTTTTTTTTTACATTTTCAATTTTCAGCAGGTCATATCTAATTTTTTTAACTTAGATCTAAATTTCACATAAACATAATGAAAGTTTGGTTTATTTTATTTAATTTTAAAATATTTCTTAAAATTTTAAATTTTAACATATTATATCTCATTTTTTTTAACTTAGACTTAAATTTCACATAAAATTAAATAAATTTTGGTATTTAATTTAATTTTTAATTTTTGCTTGAAAATTATTTAAAACTCAACCATTAGATTTATCAAAGGGTATTGAAGGGATAAAATGACATGTTCCTTTTCTGCTTTTCAAAGGGAGGAGTTAGGTGCTAATTGTACAATAGTTAGCACCGTTCTAATCAAGGGAAAAACTACTACTAGTTTGAATTAGTAGTGATTTAGCTTAGATGTTGTAGTGATTTCGTTATTTTTAGTAGCGTTTTTTGCTAGTTAGCACCTAATCCCATCCCGCTTTTCAAATACAAACATTAACTTTGAGCGGCACCTAATACTCTGTTTCATTAGTAGTCTAAATCTTTTGAATTAAACAAGAGGCTTTATGTGTCTAAGGAAACCTAAATTTTATGGCTTACCTAGAGAAAAATTAATCGAGCTTTCCAAATTCTACCGTGATGTCAACCTGTTGAAAGAAATGACAGTCTAAGAAGACATAATTGATAATATACATGACATGATATATAAAGGAAAAGATACATAATGTTTAATTTTGTAACACAGTCTTATAATCATACCAACAATGTATAGATATTCAGTATTCTCCATATAGATTTTCAAATCTCTATGGAGTCATTAATATCAAATGTAACTCCTATTAGGAGCAATCGTCATTAAGGTAGAGCGAGTTATATCCATGAAACTAACCATCCATTGTGCAATACATTCACAATTTATCACCCACCACCCAGCCAAAAATGTGAACATATGCAATGATACCATCCTAAAAATATAATTTTACTTTTAATAATGTCTATTTTTTATTCAAACCTTTTTCAGATTTTTTTATATTATCCAAACCTATCGATAGGGGCGGACCCACCTCTAAGTGAGGTGTGTCACCCAACACACCTTGGTTCTAAATTTTTGTGAGGAACCCATATATTTTCGGTATAAAAAATTCAAACACAGGACCTACGACAGACCTTCGATATTTGTAACCGACACACCTTATTATAACAAAACTTTTGTTGTCATAATGTTATTAAAATATGTAAGTATATATAGGAGTTATCGGACTTTAGACTAGGTACTGAACTAGTTGGTTGTACAGTCGTCAATTAATTGGTTACTCTTGTACAACCAACTAGTCTAAAGTCTACGTAGTGAGTATTCAGAGAAATAGCTATCACCTTATAGATAACCTTGGTAATTTGAATGAGAATTAAATTGATTAACAAGTTGGTTGAGTCAAGTAATTAGATAGTGAATTTCATGTCGTCTTTCTCCATCCTTGTTCCATAGATGTAATTAAGAAATCTTTCTGAATATGAAAATTCATCGTTGTTCACTATGAAAAACGACGAATTTAGTGTTCTTTATGAATAAAATTTTATATTAATATTTATTTTTTTATTTTAACATATTTTTATGGGCCGACACACCTATCTCAAAATCCTGGGTTCGCCACTGCATATCGAAATACTAAGAGTTAGCCAAATCTTCACTTTCAGTTATCAATTTTGCTAGTAATATTAACTTGGCAATAAGATACTGACTAAGAAGAGACACATGAAGGTCAACATTCCAAAATTTTAGTATTTTAATTAAGAAAAGAGTCACAAAATCATTAACGATAAAGTAAAATGGCTAATATTTTGATGCATTACTAAAGATTTGGCTAATTAATAGCATTTTAATAGATCTGGATAATATAAAAAAATCTGAAAAAAAGATTTGGATAAAAAATAGATATAACGCTTTTACTTTTACGGTTTTACCTGATTTGTTTGTAAGGAAGAAAGGAAGAGACGATTACACAATCGGAGATGATTGGGTCAGATCACGTCCTTAAGGCTTAATCTTTAAGGAAGATCTTAAACCATCTCCAACCAATAGGAGAAGGGGAGAGAAAAACATTAGTAATAATTAGTTAACTACCTAAAAGGGTAAGACTGAAAATATAATAAAAATTTAATGTGATTAATAATTAAAAAGGAAAACGACAGAAACCACGTCTGCGATGCCTCACTATTGAACATTTATATCGGGAAAATCGGCCTCTTCCGAACCCTAAAATCGTTTCCCATGAAGCCATGGCTTCAAACTCGTCGCCAGCTAGCCGTCGCGCTCTGGGTGCAATCCCGGCATCGGAGCCACTGCATCACGGCTGCGTCATGTCGTCGCCAAGTCACGGCTGCATAAGTTTTGTTTCCTCATCTGCAACCTCGTCGTCGTCAAGTCGCGATCACGTCGTCGTTCCGTCTGCAAACCCGCCGGCACAGCTGCCTGGTTGCTGTTGTTTCCCCCGTCGCGACCATCTTCTCGTCAGATTCTTGTCTACGTTGCCACCGGCTTCCCGTCTGCGTGATGGGTAGTGATGACAATAACGTTGCTTATAATGTTAATAACGTAAGGCTAAAGATAGATAACCAATGTTAATAATGTAAGTTAGAATGACAACAAAATGTTGATACCTTTGGTTAAAATGATAATAATGTATCTTGAAATGTTAATAACGTAGAATAAAATGGAAAGAATTTGTAACGTTAATAATGTAGTTTAATACATGTTGAAAGTGTTACAATAATTTGTTAAAGTGTTAATAACGTGGGTTAATATGATAATAACATAGGTTAAAATGTTAATAACGTAAGGAAAAAGATTGGTAACGAATGTTAACATGTTAGTAATGTGAGTTAGCGTGAGAACCAAATGTTAATAATGTTGGCTAAAATGATAATAACGTAGCTTAAAATATTAATAACATAGGTTAAACTGAAAAAGCTCTTTTTTAATTACGTGGGTTAAAATGTTAATAACATGGGTCAGAATGATAATAACGTAGTTTAAATTGTTAATAAATAATAACGTAAGTTATAATGAAACTATCTTTATATAACAAAAGTTAAAATGTTAATAATATAGCAATATATTATTGAAAGTGTAACTAATTTGTTAAAATGTTAATAACATGTTAAAAATGTAGGTTAAAATGATAATAACGAGACTTAAAATGTTAATAATGTAGCGACTGCGAAGGGAGGCAACGCCGGGTAGGACTGACGCCGAAGGTAAGCTACGCTCGGTAGGAAGACGACGACAACCGTTGAGGGTCGGAAGCTGGGGAGTGCTGTCGGAGACGGAAGCGATGTCGATGCTAACGAGAGAAGTAGGTCGTTGGTGGACTGGGCCGACGATGACGATGGGAGCTGGCAGCCGATGGCGGAGAACGCTTGCGGGAGTAGAATCGCCGGCCGGAGTGCTCAGCAGGATGGAAAATGGACCAGCGACGGCAACAAAAGCTAGGTTTCGGCGTTGGTGGACTGGAACGACGACGACAAAGGGAGCTGGTTGTCGTCGGCGGAGAACGCTTGCGGGAGCAGAATCGCCGACCGGAGAACTCAGCAGGAGAGACGGCTGAAGAAGGTGTTTTGATTTGACAGAGAAACAGTTCAGATGCTTGCGGAAGGAAAAAGATAAAGACGATACGTGGGCATATACATCAGTAGGGTTACGTTTTTCAATTTAATTGTAATTCCCTTAATAATCCCAACAACTATTTAACTAATAACTCCTCACTAACTACTTAAAGTTGAATCAGCCAATCACAATACTTTAAGATATTTTTTAAGAAAAAAAGGTTTAAGGACTTGAACTTAGGCCGGAGACGATGGAGATACAAGGAGACATTTACTTTCAATATTGGCAGGGAAGTGACGCTCTAAGATATCGGCAAAGAGACCATGTTTTGTGGACAATCTACATAATAGCTTGAACCCATATGCTTACTCTCGGGTGACTTTGGGCTGCATCCTCCATCCAACATATTGACCATCCATTCACCATATTTTGTGTTAGTTCTGGCTAGGTCAGTCCATATCCGTGGACCGCAGTAACCGTACATTTAACCATCTCTAATTTATGAAATACACAGGGTAATATGTATTTCATCGAATGCAAAGTTCTAGAAGTTAGAATAGGTGGCGCTACGCTAGATATTGACACATTAATGAAAAAATAAAAGAAACTCCATTGAGTACTTTTAAGAGAATTATACATCAAATAAGAACACGTTTCTACTCTTCAATTATGCTCAACTTCAAAATAATTCATTCGGTTTGGTTAATTGTTGAGGTGGCGCACGAGAGCTCACTAAGGTCTATGTGGCTCCGTCACTGGTTGTATTCCACTAATACTCTGCTCCAATCATAGATAAATTCTGCTATGTGTGTGAGAGAGAGTTTTAAAATGTTCTTTAAGTATCGGTGATCTCATATACAAATTGAATTTGTACTATAAAGTTAAATGTACAAATTCAATTTGTTCCATAAATAAATTTGTAAGAAAAAAATCAGGATCCAACTTTGAGTTGTGTACATAACCATTGAATCTAAGTTTGTCATTTTGCATTGTGAGAGAGCTAGAATTTAAGGAATGGCTATCAAGAAACTATTTCAAGATAGTGATACAATGAGAGGATACATCCACCTCTCCATCTCCAAAAAGTTGAGGGAATGGAGTTGAAGTTCAAGATCAATCTCACATAATACAAAATCCTGAACCCCATAAGTGAATATGCAATTTCGAAGACATAGTAATACGAGAAAAGCAAATCTTTTGAAAATTTTCAAGGGTTGAACGATGTAATATTTCATATTTATAAACATTAGCTAATATTTTTCGTTGCTTTTAATAAAATGTAAAAGAAGAAGGAAGAGTCTGCCAATGCTGGAAGTAATGGATCCGATGATTGAGATATTAAAACGTTGAGAATAGGAGCAAATCTCCGTCAATATTCATGGATTGGACAAGACAAATTCTACTTGAGTGAAAATGATGTTCATATTTGCAAATATTTTACCACTAAATATTTTCTTTCAATGAAATACAAGAGAAGAAGGTAGAGAATATTGGAGATAGAAATTTCGTTAATGGCGATGAAAGTGTGTTTATTGGTGGAGAAGATTGTGGGGATGATTGTAGAGCGATCTCAAAGAAGTCCAAAATAATTATATAGTAATTTGCTGACAGTTAGGAGTAAATCAAAGTTTGATTGGATTATGTATTAAAGAAGTTAATTCCTGCACATTGCACAGTGGTTTTGTATTCTGATTTTAGTGGGGGACTTTTGTTGACATATTAACCTGGTTAATATGTAGGAGAACTCGCTGATTTATGTTTTCCCCTGTAAATCAAATATTTTGGATTCCTTTATGATATAAAGTGAAAACCTATCTTGCTTTGATATAAAGTGAAAACTTATGCAATCGAAAAGATGCATCCGGTCAACGGACAAGACAAGCCACCATCTAGTAATCGTATGCTCATCAAGATCCTCCACCAACAACTACTTCTCAAGGCACTGGAAAAAAGGATACGCAGGCCTATATCCAAATTGACGACTTAGATTAATTTTTCAGTTCAATTAATCTATCCCTGTTATCCACCCTAATTTTATTCGTTTGCTACATTTCGTAAAAATTCTTTGTTGCATGGTCGCCTAGTTCTTTGGCTCTTTTGAAGCAGACCACCAGACCGAGAAGCAGTTTTGCCGTTCTATTTTAGTTTGATGGGATGAGTGCAGTAACTCGAGTCCGACATGATCAAATTTATAGCATCCTAGCCTTGCCTGAGGTTTCGCCGCGAGCTCCAATTCCTAGTAACGATACTGTCTGTACATGTACAATGCACAGCAACCAAACCATATGCAAAGTTTTAGCTTCTCTCTCTACTGTGTGTATGCGTATGTATGTCTATGGAGGGTGACAAGTACGAAAACACAGGACACTACAGCTTCATAGCAGAGCACATTTAACTTCTGTTAACTAAATCAGCACCACTAACATAGCTAGCAACAAATGAGATTAATCGGAATGGAGCACCGATTAGTGGTGCATCTGAAAATGGGGTGTTGTCATCACCACTGTCATCGCCCACTACATCTTGTGGGGCCTCCGAATTGTTCTCGTCTTCGGTTTCGTCCAGTGGGATCTGTACGATCTCCCCCGAGTCAGCTTCTGAAGGGACAGTGATCGGAACAACTGGCATCCCCATTTCAATGGAATCCAACACACCATTCAAAGCAGGGATATTCTTTACTGACTCGGCCGGGGAGGCCAAGGTGCCAAGAATTTCGGTATTCTCAACAATGCCATCACTTTCAATGCCTGAAGATTGATCGAGTTGAGCACCTTTTTGGTCCAGCTTAGCGTACAACTCATTCACCTGCGAGGGTTTGGAATAATTCAAAGGGATTTATAACCGCCTCATTCACTAATGGAAACATGAAGCTGAGTCATCGTGGGAACAACCATTTCGATAAATTACCTTCTCAACAAGCTCTGCGTTTTCTGTGATCAACTTGTCGACAAGTGCAAGAGCAGCTTCAATCTGTGAGTTCACCTTGTCATCCTCGTGAGGATTCTGCATTAAAATAAGATACAGAAGATATCACAACAGAAATGAAATTTCATCCAGCCAAAAATCTCATGACTGTCAACATGGCTGCCAAAACAGCTGAATATAAAGGGTAAGCAACCTTTGTAAGTTGATCTGATGAGTTTTCTGAGGAGAAGCTCTTATCGAGAGTCAGAATCCTCGACTGCAGATCAGATATTCTTTCCACCAGCACTTGGTTCTCTTTTAACAGATTACTCTTATTTTCTTCCAATTCCACCACCTGCCAAGCTTCGTTTTTAATTTTCATTTCAGAATAACAAAGTTGTGATGCAAGAAGGATATACCGAATGAAATGAGCCCAGGCAAAGAGTATCCAAGACAAATAAAGTCAGCTAGAAATTATCATCATTATTTTGACCGTGAAGTCAGCTAGAATCAGCTTTAATTGTCAAACAGCACGAAAGCAATTTCATCTATTGAAATTAGAAGAGTAGATACGGCTTCGTACCTGCATTTTCAGTCTTGTAATATCAACATTTTGTTTCACAATTGTTTCCTTTGAAGAATACTGTTTAAAGGAAAAGAAAAGATATTAGCAAGTTTACACTTAACACATGAATGTTTCTCTGGAAGCGTATTGTTACAATATGAACATAAACAAGGAGAAAGCATGCAAAATATAAAAAACGGACAAGAGAACAAGGACACTGAAAAGATAAAGGATAAAAAATGGGCAGCATATGATGCCAACAACAGCAAATACCAAACGTTGCAAATGATAAATCATGGTGAACTCTGAAAGCACCAGGTTCAGTTTTGTTCCGATCTTTTCTTTCCATTGACTCCAGTAACTTGACCATGCAAAAGTTGAGATGCCTGTCATTGACATATAAAGTTCGCTATCCTAGTGATGTCAGAGGCACAATCTTTTTGTTTCAAATCCTACAAATCTTCTCTTTGCATAATAAACTGCACTGTGAAAGCCTTTATCAGGGCACCACATCCACAACTCTCTAGCAAGGGACTGTTGTAGAGATTAAATAAAGGATCAGAGTTTGGTTAAGACTTTGGAGGGAGAGTTCAACAAGATTTCCATCTTTTATCTGGTGATGAGATAACTGAATTATAAGAAGGAAACAGACAGAGATGAGAAGACACAAGGAATTAAGGAAAATGACCACAAATTAAAATAGGAGCCTAAAAGGAGAGAGCCATCATCTCTAGGTCTCATTACCCTAACTAGCCAAAACTCAAAGGATTTCCCTATCAGGGAAACAAGGCATGTCCCTCACTTTCAGGTCATCCCATTTTGTTTCCAAAGGCATGCCTCTCTGACAATTATGAACTATCCCTTTCATAACAATAGTTGCTACGCATATCAATATGCAATCATGATGCCAGAACTAGAGCGAATGAAGACAAATGCCTCGTTAAGCCACAAATGATGGCATACCTCCTTTTCAAGCCACGAATCTTTTTCATGTTGCAACTGTGCAATTTTCATCTCTAGATCAGTCTGCAAATTATCCAATTACGAGATGATGTTAAAATAAGTAGAAGAACACAATCTGTAAGTAGAAAGTAAATACAGGACATAAGTAACATGGACATTGCAATGGACTATTTATGGACTTAATGGCAAAATGTACCTCTTTCTGCATGTATGAATCCTTTTCAATACTCAGTTGCTTGTTTTTTTCTTCAAAATCTGCCTGTAAAGAAAATAAAGTTTCTTCAAGTATGATTGCAAACATAATCGGGATCCAGAAGGAAGCAGACACTTCTACTTTTAACTGCAATTTGAAAGTCAAGTGTCGCCCAGAACATGACAAGGGAAAAACATACAGTTAGATTACATTTCCAGTACCTGTTTAATCACGGAAATGTCATTTGCACTTATCAATGCTTTGATTGCACCTTCTAAGGAAGCCTGTCAAAACATATGGTAGATTTGGTTAGAAGACCCAAGACACAATCATGAAGAAAGAGATGGACAGAGGAGGAAGAGAAAGTTTCCGCACATTCTAGCACATTTTCATTTCATCCAAACCTTGCAATTAGTTGAAAATACCTGTTTTTGTACATGTGCATTATTTTGATCCTGCAGCTCCTTAATCTTCTCTTCTAGGCCAGACTGCAAAGTAGAAGTTTACTCCAAACCTCCTTCAATGTAGTGCATGACTGACGGTGCAGGAATATATAGATGAATCATACCTCTTTTCGTAAGTGTGATTCATTTTCCCCATGCAGTCGACTGATTTCCTCTTTCAGGGCAGTCTGGTGAACAAAGAGGTCTTTTAACACCCAGTAGAATTTATCGATGAGAAATTTACAGGATTCAACCAAACAACATCATATTAGCACAATTAAGATTTTATTACAAGTAATGTAATACAAGGTGACAGGTAAGAGGGTACGTTTGAGTGAACACAAAGTTAATATAAACATGAAAACCACATGGGATCACCTCCATTGCAGCAACTCTGGCTTATCCAAGGTTGGCTGGACTGGAGTATTTTGACAAAGCGGAGCTCTAGACAAATGATGAGTTGTGAAATATGATGAAACTCATAATATCCTGGAGGAGTAGTGGTTGATACCGTGAATTTTGATTTAAAAAAAAAAAAGTAATCTCCTTTCCCATCGACAGTGACGAACAAATGCATAACTTGTGTTAAGAGAGCAACAGCAGGCATGGCACCTCTAAGAATGTAAACAGCTGATGACAACAGCTCTAGCATTCAGTTGCTATTAGCGGAAGGATGAACACTAACCAACCCATCAAGCTTCATTCCTATGGACAGTTGGCGCCTGAAGAATGTAAAGAGCTTATGAAAATTGCTCTAGCATTCAGTTGCTATTAGCAGAAAGATGAACACTAACCAACCCATCAAGATTCATTCCTATGGACAGTTGAAACTTAGGATCTCCAACTACTATACTAGAAACTGATCATTCGTCGAGCAGCGAGGCAAACGGAGCGACATGATCACACATTAGAACCACATCAAATAAACTAGAGAAAACAAATAATTCCCTGAAGGGAAAAAGAAAATTTGGAGACTGAGAAAGAATAGATCTGATTCTGGGGGAAATCCCAGCATGCAATTTTGTCTTTCCATACCTCGTCCAATCCATTATCCCGGTGGACGTCGGAAGCCGAATTTGCGTCGACGTTTGGTACTGCAGCGATTTGAATAGTAGGCTTATGATCGTTTACCCCATTGGTGACATGATCGGCGGCGACGGCGGGAGCGTCATCTTCAGATGCCTTGTTCTGTTTGTTCTTCTTCTTCTTGTTTCGCTTCTTCTTCTTCTCATCCTCCATGGTAGAATACGACTCAGATCCAGAAGCCTAAAGTTGCGCACCGGAATATATTCAGCTGTGCGAACAGAAGCAGCCAAAACATTCTCATATTATAACCGGATTTTAGCTCAGATCTACAGATTCGAAGGGCATTCCGACCAGGCAGGGAGAAAACAGCAAAGCCAATCGTAGGGGCAAATTGGAGATGGGATGGAAAATGTGATTCAATTGCAGAGACGTACTGCAGATGACAGAAAACGGCGAAGTCGGGTCCGTCCAAGAGGGGTGACAAATCTGGGAGAGAGCTATAATCCGAACTTGAATCGCACGAATGCTGGGGGAGCTAAATGTATGAAAAACGAAAATCCACCGTCTGGGTGAAGGACTAATTAGTATAACGGTTACAAAACTTTCCCTCAGTACAAAATGGTCACATATTTTTAATTTGTAACAATACGATAACAAAAGTTTAAAATTGTATGAATGATCACTTCTGTTTAATTTCTTACCATTTTGTATTAAGTGCGAAGGTTTGTTCTCGAGTCGTTACAAATTAAAAGTTTGTGACCACTTTGAGATTGGATCGTGTGTTCGTCAAGTATATGACACTAAGTCACTAACCACTTGAACGATGTGAGATGTCGGATCGTGTTTTCATAGATATACTTGTTTTGCCGAATAAGAATGTCATATGTTTACCTTTCAATTCCAATACCAAGAACAGAAGAAAGTAGGCCGAGTTTTCTGAACTTAAAAGTAGCATGTAACCCATTTGTGAGGCGTGGAAATCCATCACTGTCATCCTTTGTTTTTTTTTTAATGAGTACTATCATCTTTTGTTATGATCATATCATTCACCTAAACTAACAAAGCCATCATACCTCAATTAGGGTGAATTGTAATAGTGATTCATTGTTCAAACCTTTGAACGGTATACAAAATTGTCGCCAAAAGTTTAATATGCAACGACATGGTAACAAAAGTTTGAACTTGTATGAAATGGTTACTCTGCTTAATTTGTGACTGTTTGTTGTAAATACAAACTTTTATTAGTGATTCGGGCCAAATTACACACATTTTATCCATGTTTCCCTTGGCCGTTTGTGGCATTTGAACTCCTAAAAGGGTGGTTTTTAGGTTTTGTGTGTTTAAGTGTATAACAGGTGAAAAGCAGCCCCGGAGTGGAAAGTTGGAAGAAAAGGAGCAAAGACCGGGCAAAGAGGGTGATTCAGGCCAGGTTCACGGTTTCCCATTGGAGTTCACGGTCTCCTATGGCCATGAACTGAAGCCATAACCGTGAACCGCGAAGCGTCCAAGGCGAATTCTGAATTTACTGACGCAAGGCGAGTTCACGGTCAACAAGACCGTGAAGTTTGAGTGCAAACCGTGAACTCATGTGAGTGAAGCGGTGTGTTTCGACATAGCGCTCCGAGTTCACGGATGCGTTGAAGAGTTCACGGCCGTGAACTGAGCCCGTAAAATGAGCCCGATCACAGTATAATACGTGAGCTGAAAGAAAGAGAGAGGGAGAGCCCAAGAGTGAGAAAGCACCTTCTTCTTTAGATTTTAGAGAGAGAAAGGACCAACCAAAGAAGAAAAGAGGCTAGGGTTTGCTCCAAGTGGTGAATTGGGAAGAATCTCCTCAAGAAAAGATCAACACAGGATCAAAGGAGAGTGGAGGCAACTCCATGATGGTTTCTACTTCTTTCTTTTGTGTTCTTCCCCTTTCTAGCATGGAGTAGTACTCTTTTTCACTTGGGTGTTGTGAAACCCTGACTATTTGCCACGTAGTTGTTGTGTGAATTGAATGATTGTTTATGGGTGTTGTTTAATTTAATGATTGAGGTATTTTTCATGATGATTGTGCATGTTTGTGCTTAGCAATCTAATTGGACATTCTAACCTATGTTAGAGGGGAAACCCCCCTTTCCAAAAGAGGCTTAATTGAGTTGGGATTCCTTGGGCTTTTCAAGCCACCTACTAGGTTATAGGGAAAACCTCTATCTTGAATTAATTGACTAGGTTAATCGTGATTAAGCCGTCCAACCATCAGTTTGAAGGAGAAGGTAAGTCAACCCTCAATTGCCTTAACCAAGAGGGCTACTCTAGTAGCCTATAATGTGTCCCTTGGTTTGGCAATTGAGAGTGTGGTCTTCGACCATAGTTGCACCTCCTAGAGGTTCATGATTGTCTTGCCCATAACGTCCCATTCGAGTTCACGTGCTATGGTAGTAGTTAGGGGGAAGCGACACCCGAGTGATCCTTCTCATCTAGAGTTTTGAAACCATTTAACTTTGCTTTGTTTTGATTTAAACCTCATAGTTTTCAACCAAAAACCAATCCGCTAGATAATGTTTCAAACAATGGAAGTAAGGGTACATGGAGCGGCCCGAGTTGATATTTAAACATGCTTGCCCTATATTGGACCCATCTAAGGTTTATACTTGGGCCTTAGGTGGGGTTTTGTTGTGATATTCGGGACGAGTCAAGTTTTTGGCGCCATTGTCGGGGATCGTCGGTCCGTTATCTTTATAATTTGTTCGGTGTTAATCTAGCTTTTATTTTTCAGCTTTGATTGTGTGAGTGTGTTGCTTGTGCTAGACGTGGTGTTGTTCTCTAAGTGTGTGCAGGGAGGTGCATGACCCGGAGCAATCCGACGCCTTTAGTACCGCTTGACGAGAACATCAACAAGACTCTTCGACTCCTAGCTTGGGAGAGGGAGTTAGCGGAATCAATGAGGAGAAGTGAAGAAAGGGGACAACAATTGTGTCCCGGAGTTAGTGGAGTAGAAGTTGAAGGAGTTGAAGGAGAAGTTGATATTGGAGTTGAGATGGTAGAGAACCAAAGAGAAGGAGGAGCCGCCCAAGCTCACAACCACAATGATGAGGCGGCAGAGGAGGAAGCCCCAAGGACAATGCGTTATTACATGGCCCCACGGCCGGCAGACATTCAATCGCTATCTTGCACCCACCTGTGGCGGCCACTACTATTAAATTATTATAAATTTTAGTCAAACTTTCTTAATGACTAGTTGGAGAAATGCTTTTGCGGGTTAACCCACGACCCAACCACACTCATCCGCCATCCGCCCAACCCGACACGCAAAAAAAAGTGGGTGGATTGCGGGTCACAATTATTCCAACTCGCTAGTAAGTGGGTGGGTCAATTTGAAATGAAAACCCACCCAACCCCCTCCCCCCCCAATTGCCCACCCCTACTTCTAGCGGACAAGGTATTAAATCGTACCAGCCAGCCACTCGTTTCAAAAAAGTCTGGGTGAGAAAGGCTAGGCCGATATGGATGAAGCCCAACTTTGGCAGCGTTGACTCTTAGGCAGCTTCGATGAGCTCGGATGGATGGGCTGTTTCGAATGGGGATTTTTCTCTCAGTTTATCAAAGAAATACGAGAATCTCTGTGATCCAGTGTCCCTGATTAAATGGCTTCTTTACCTCTCTCTTGGGCCCGAGCTTCCTATCTGTGGGTGGGTTTCTATCGTTCGAGCCAATTCAGTTTCTACCAGCATCAACACTCCCTCTAAGCTTTGGCCACAATTCTCGTGCGTCTTTCATTTCCCTCAAGGCTCAGAACCCGATTACCCTCTTCTGCTTTCTTCGTCTAATTACACAGACGACTCGAACCCTCCTCCCTCATTTCGCGATTTTGAATTCATATCCGATTCTGAGATTTCTTCCCCTTCTTTCTCCTCTGACCTTTCTCTTGCCTACCCCTCCCTTTCTTCTTCCCCTCTATCATCCCCTGGTACTTTCAGAGTCGAGGGTGCAAACATGCTCTCGTCTCCCGATATTTTGCCCGAGCTACCGTCACCTTCTTGCCTACGGGGTGATGAACATTGAAGTTGGGATTTGGACCTTTTCCCATTCGATTCGGAGACTTTAGTGGAAACTAGTCATATCGTAAGTCGATTATTTGATGTGGAGCATGAGGAGGGGCCGGAAAGAGTGGAAGCCACTATTTATAATGCTACAATGAACTTGCATCAGAGGAAAGGTAAAGCTTCGAGATCGAAATTGAACATGGAAAGGGGTCTGCTTTCGTCCCCTCCGTCTAGTCCAAGGAGGCACAGATAGGCAATTGGTGGTGGGGTGTCTCTAACTACTCTTGTTTTAATGTATTCCTCTGTGTTTATTTGGAATGTTAGTGTTCTCTGTGATTCTGATAAGAGAGGTCGTATTAAACAACTCATCGGGAGGAGAAAACCTCAGATTTTGGGTATTGTGGAAACGAAATGGTCCAACTGTACTGATAACTTGGTGTCCAGTATTAGCGAAAGAAGGGATATGGGGTGGGTGGCTAAGAACCTGGATGGAAGTTCGGGAGGTATTGTGGTTATCTGGGACAAAGCTATTTTTCAAAAATTGTCAAGCACGGAAGGGCTAAGAAATTGATTTTCCTCCATGAGTTACATGTTTTCTGTCAGCAGTATAGCTCTCCGTTGTGCATTGAAGGCGATTATAACTTGGTAAGATGTCACGATGATTATCAAGGGGGAAGACGTAGCAATGAATTAATGGCTGATTTTAATGATTTCATCGAGATGAATGATCTTCAGGAACTTCCCCTTGGTGGAAGTTGGTTTACGTGGAGCCGTGGTTTGAATGGACCTCCCTTATCTCGTATTGATCGGGTGCTCATTTCTCCCGGTTTTGACGCTCTTTTTCCCTAATGTAAATTGCTGGCTCTCGAAAGGGTGGAATCCGATCATAGACCACTGCTTATTCAATGGGGTGATTGTAGAAAATGGAAGCGTCCTTGGAAATTCGAGAAGACGTGCTTTTACAGTGAGCTAAGTGATTGGTTTGGTTCTCAGGTGCAAGGAAGCGGGGCAGTTTATATTTTGGCCAAGAGACTGGTGAATTTGAAACAAAAAATTAAGGTCTAGAATAGAGAGGTTTTCGACGACATTCATTCTAAAGTGGAAAGTCTTCTTAAGGTTATTCAGGATCTAGATTCGATTGAAGAATCCTGCACTCTTTTCAGAAGATGAAATTGCCGCCAAGCTCGTTAACAAATTAGAACTTTCTAAAGCCCTATTTATGCAAGAAATTTGTTGGAGACAAAAATCCCGAGAAGTGTGGCTTAAAGAGGGCGACAAGAACTCCAGTTTCTTTCAAAAGGTGGCTAACTATAAGAGAAAATCGAATTTCATTAGTTGGATTAAGATTAATGGTCAATTTGCTGAAGAAAATGAAGCTATTTCCCAAGGTATCCTTAGTTTTATATGAATATCTTCTTGGAAGACATTCAAAGCCATCCTTTTCCTAGGCTTTATGTGGAGAGACGGTTGAGTGAGTCTGCTGCCGCCGATCTGAGAAGCCCTTCACTGAGAAGGAGATCTTGGATGGTTTATCGGATTGCGATGCAAGCAAAGCTCTGGGACCTGATGGTTTCACGTTCAAGTTTTTCAAAAGATGTTGGGCGGTTATTAGGAACCATGTTATGGCTGCTTTCCGGGAATTTCACGAGACCGGTTTACTGCCCAAATGCGTGTCACATTATTTTATTTGTCTTCTGCCTAAGAAGGATGTGTCAGAGGAAATCAAAGATCTTAGGCCGATTGGGATCATGAACAACATAAATAAGTTAATGTGCAAAGTTCTCTATAGAAGACTTGCCATTGTCCTCCCCTCTTTGGTTTCTGACCATCAGCAAGTTGTTGTTCAAGACAAACAGATTTCGGAGGCGGGACTCATTTCCAATGAATTGGTTGATAGTAGAAGAAGGAGCGGGAGACCAGGTCTTATGTTCAAAGTAGACATTGAAAAGGCTTTCGATAGCGTCAATTGGAAGTGCCTCTTCAAAATCCTTTAAGAGCTGGGTTTTCACAACAGATGGAGTAAATGGATCCATGGTGCGGTATGCTCTCCGAACCTGTCCATCATGATTAATGGTGAATCGGAAGGTTTTTTCCAGTCTTCAAAAGGTCTCCGTCAAGGAGATCCCTTATCTCCGGGACTGTTCGTCATGGTCATGGATGTTCTTTCTTTCTTGCTTTCCAAGCTTAGGAACGAGGGGAAGTTTGAAGGCTTCTATATGGATGAAAGAGGACAAAATGGGGAGGTTACTCATCTTCCATTTGCAAACGACACCCTGATTTTATGTGATGTGTCTCACGATCAGGTTCTTCATCTCTTGGCAACTCTTGTTTGTTTCCAAGCCATCACCAGTCTCAAGATCAATCTCGAGAAAACGGTTATGTACACTGTGGGTGACGTCCCGGAATCGAAGTTTTATGCTGACATTTTTGGATGCAGATGGTGTAAGGATCCTCCCAAATATTTAGGTTATCCACTTGGTGCTAAGCTGGATTCGAATACTCTTTGGGCTCCCATCATCGATATATACATGAAGAGATTGGAAGGATGGAAATGTTGCTATTTGTTGGCAGGAGGTCAGCTCACCTTGAACAAAGATGTGCTCTCCAGTTTAATAGTTTATTATTTCTCTCTTTTTAAAGCTCCGAAGAATGTGGTGGATATCATGGAAAGAGTGCAGAGGAATTTCATTTGGAATGGTAATGGTGACAAAATGAAAATCCCTCTAGTGAATTGGAATTTATGCAAAGTTCAAAAGGAAGATGGCGGCCTGGGCATTTTCGACTTGACTTGTTTCAGTTCTACTCTCATTGCTAAGTGGTTGTGGAAATATGTTGTAAATGGTAATAGTTGGTGGCGCTCTTTGATTGACTGTAAGTAACTGAATGACGCTTCTATTTGGCATACTGGAGTAATAAGAGCGGGCCGATCTAGTTCGGTCTGGGCAAATATAACGCGTGAACACGAGATTTTCTGTAAGTATGCACATGTTGACCCCGGCGGAGGAGCTCACGTCTCATTCTGGTTCGACTGTTGGATTCCCGACATCGATCTCGCTAGCACCTATCCTCGAGTCGCTGTTGTCGCCTCAAGACCGGAAGCTAGGATCAGCGACATCGCCAATGTTACAGGTGATGTGTTCTCTTGGGTGGTTGACATTAATCATAACTTGAGGGGGGGGGGGGGACTGAGAGAGAGAGAGACTGAATCTTCTTGATCTCCTTAATTCTTTCAACTTTCTTGTTGGTTCTTATAGCCCTTGTAGAGTCGTGTGGTCCCCAGACCCCGAGGGCGGTTTCTCTGTTGCTTCCCTGTACAGGTCCTTGATCAAAGACAAGTTCCTAGGTGTGCAGAACTTCCCTCACGCATCTGTGTGGAGGAACATTGTCCCTCCAAAAATCAATTTCTTAATGTGGATTCTCACACTCAAGAAAGTACTCACCATGGACAAGCTTCAGAGGCACGGATGGCAGTTGGCGAACAAGTGTGCTATGTGCCAGAAGGAGGAAGAAAGCGCCAATCACCTCTTCGTCAATTGTAGCTTCACTTTCAAAGTTTGGGACTTGATTTGGTCTAGATGCAGAAGTAGTAGAGTGTCGTACTTTTCCGCGAATACCGACATCTCCTTGGTGGTTCAAGATTGGCCTCGACCTTTGCCCTACAATTGTGATGGTTGGTTAACCACTGCGTTTTGCATGCGAAATGTTGGAGTATTTGGTTGGAACAAAAGCGAAGGATCTTTAATGATTTCTACCTTACTCCGGAAAGAACTGTGAGGAAGATCATCAAGTCGGTTGTAGGATGGATGGTGCCTAACAGAAAGGTTGAGAGGATTTTGCCTACTGCGTGGATGAGGATGTTTTTTCAGCAGGTGTGAGTTTTATTTCAGGTCCTGAAGGCTACTCTGGCGTGCTCATATTTCTGTTTCTTGGTTTTTGCTCGGAGTTTGGGTGCTTGTTTAAATTTTGCTTTGTGCTTGCTAGGGAGGTGACTGCCCCGACATGCTTTGTTCAGTTGCTGTGTCTGTCGATCCAAACCTGCTGCTTCATTCAGCTGGTGTGCTGCTGTTTCTTGTTTAGTACGGAGTTTGCCATTCCTCATGGCTTTTTTGTTCGGTGCATGGTTGGTTTAGTCCGGCTTCCACCTGTCTTGTTGTTGTTGATCTTCTCTGTCCCTGCTCTGTTTTGCAGGTTGTGCCTTTTTTTGTTTTTTGTTTTTTTTTTTTTGTTTATGGTTTCTTTCTTCTTGTTTGTTTTTTGTTCTGTGGGCTTGAGATCATATATTGCAATCTTTTAGCCTTGTACTCGTGGTTGGACCTTGTTTTTTTCTTTCTTGTTTTAATGTCATTCATTCACCATTATAAAAAAGTAACTCATATATGATTAACAATAAGTTGAAAGATATGCAGTAAAGCTAACATATAGGCTATATCACTAATAGTAGGACAGTCGAAGAACACCATGTAATGAACATTTAATCAAGTTAGCTTTTCAGCCGCACCATCAAGTTTGATTTATGAGATTAAAAGTTACTTAAGTTTGGAGCCATACTATCAAGCTATATCAAGAGTTTCGATCGAGCTAACTCGCGAGCCACACTATCGAAGTAGTTCACGAATTTCAAACGAGCTAATTCACTAGCTCTGACTCATTTGTCGTTCTAACAGTAATATTCTTTCACTTGAAGTTTGAGTTTTAAGTTTGATATGCCATTAGGGATGGCAACAAAACCCGAACCCACGGGTACCCATCCGACCCAACCCGGTCAACGCGGGTAAAACCCGTGTTGACGGATTTTGGGTCGGGTTCGGGTTTAAACACGCTACACTATTCACCGGGTCGGGTTGGGTTTGGGTTTAGGTAAACCGGTCCCATGGGTACCCGCCCACACACATATAATTACTTTCCCGGTATATTTAATATTCTAAATAATATATCTTCGTTAAACAACTAATATTCTATATGTTTGTGGAAACAAATATAATTTGTTCTTTCTAATTGTTTAGAATGAAGTTGATATTATGAAGTGGAGAGTGAAGAAACTGAGTTGACGAGGAAGAAGCTTTCAATTAATCTTATTGTTTATATATGTTTATCTTTAATTTTGAACAATTTGTATTGATCATTTGCGGTTTGTTTGTATGCTCTAGATTGGTGTTTTTTGTATGATTAATTTGTATGAGAAAATTGATGTTAAACTTTTATTTTGAAAGAAACTTGTTATTGTAAATTTTTACCACAAAAACCCACGGGTACCCATGAACCCGCAATTACCCAGCGGGTTGGGTTGGGTTTGAATTTTTCAAACCCAACGGGTTTTACCCCGAATTTTTTTGGCGGATAAACCCATGGATTTGGGTTTGGGTTTGACAAAACCCGCCCCAACCCGACCCATTGCCATCCTATATGCCATGAGCCCATGATTGGTTGTGCTGTGTTTTATTTATTTTTTATTTAATTTCTTGTGTGAGAAGAGACTAGACTCTAGAAGCCAAGAGCGGATTTCAACGGGCAAGGAAGACGAGAGTAGATTAGTAATTTAACACCACTTTTGTCCCCCGACAACGTCACACGGCGAATCCCGCGCGTCGAAGACCGATCCCTTACACCGCGCTTTTACTACTGGAATGTCCAATATGCCCCCTCTCCCTCCTTACTCCAAACCTTTTTTACTTCTTCTTACCCTCCGGATTCGCCAGTGATCTTCTTTTCTTTTCTTCTTCAATCCTTCATTCCCTCTCCTTGAACCGAAACCCTAAACCACAAATTCCGATCCCAATCCCCGATCTCAGCGTTCGTGATTGCTCCCTGCTACTATGACCAAGGAATTCAACGTGCCACCCGTCATTTTCCCATCCGGCGGCAATCCGATTGTCACCGGCGGAGCCAATATGCAGCAGCGGCGAGTCCCGACGGCGCCGTTCCCTCCTAGGACTTCCAACTCCGGAATCCCTTTCATGTCTTTCGAGATCGGCTCCGCCCCCACCGCCTCCTACGGCAGCGGCACCATCGGTGGAGGCCCCGTTCCCTCCGCTGCTAATTTCGAAGAAGAACAGCCTCTTCTTGACGAGCTCGGTATCCATCCCGACCAAATCTGGCGGAAGACGAAATCGATACTCAATCCTTTCCGGGTTAACTCCGACGTTCACAAGGACTCTGATCTATCTGGCCCCATGTTCTTGTACATCCTGCTCTGCATCTTTCAGTTACTCGCGGGGAAGATTCAATTCGGGGTGATTCTAGGGTGGATTGTTGTGTCTTCGATCTTCTTGTACGTCGTTTTCAACATGCTCGCCGGGAGGAACGGGAATTTGGATCTGCACACTTGTACGAGCGTGGTTGGCTATTGTTTGCTTCCGGTGGTGATGTTGTCAGCAATTTCTCTTTTCTTGCCACAGAACGGGGGTATCAGGTTTGTACTCTCTGGAGTTTTCGTGATCTGGGCAACCAGGGCTTGCACCAATCTCATGGTAGCAGTGGCCAGAGGTGGAGAGGAACATCGTGGGTTGATTGCCTACGCTTGTTTCTTGATTTACACTCTGTTTTCGTTGCTTGTTATATTTTAGAGCATAGAACTTGTACAACTCAAGGGGCTGGCATCTGAAGAGTTCTTTGTTTACTAGTTAATGAATCTCAGTATTGCTGAGAATTCTTTTTCGTTGTTAAAGGTGTTCATGGATGACCCTGGTCTTTCATGCTTTTGGTGGGCATATAATAGATGGAGGTGATGATTTTACCTGTATATGCCCTAATTCTTGTTGTAGGAAAACGTCAAGGTTTTTTGGGTCTGTGTTACTTATTTCGTTTGACACTGAACTTCTTTCGTCTCAAACCATTCAAAGTGGGAAAGAGTTGTTGTAATGCTGGTACCTGGTCCTTGATATCTCTGTCAGTTTAGGGCTTTATTTACCTATGAGAACTGAGAACTAAGGATGGCAAGTAGTTTGCCCATTTCTAAATTGGGATGTATACTACATTTGATATCAGGTGCTGACTTAACTGTTCTTTACTTGCTAATTAGAATCGGTATCCGAAATGGCCGCTAACTTGGTGCTGATTGGTTTGCATTCTGAATTCTGTGCAAGTGATTTTGACTCTTTGAGGTATCAGTTTTATTGGCGCCAGAGTATGTAGAATTGGTTCAGGCTTGTTAACTGCTGTCTGTTGGACGACTCTTGATTTTGCTCAGGGCCTTTGATTGTTCTCGGGGTAGTACGTAATCTGATCTGATAGTGCTTCACGGATTAACTTTTTCAATTCTTAGGCATTCGAGTGTTTGTTATGGGGTGTTAAGATTTCATCTTAGTTTGACATAGTAATGTGCTACTTGATCAAGGAATTGACCTGCCATATATCCTAGTTTTTGTATTATGAAATATTATCCTAGTTATATTGGCTCCATGCTAGTCTAACATGAAATCATTAGTGATTTAGCATCGAGTATTAGTGGCCAAATGAAATCATTAGTGATGAGATACAGATGCTTATTAGTGTGTTGTCATTACACTACTAAATCATTGCTACGTTCTTAAATTCATCCCTGGATCTTGGAATGGCCCTGTTGAAGTTTCTTCTTTACCACTTCTGACTGGATGACAGGATGAGAAAAGGTTAGTTACTTAGGCGCCTTGTGAGTTTTCGGCCATTATGGACTCTTTATCTTTTGTATTATTCGTCCAACTTTTGTATTTGTTGAAAAAGTAACCAACACTCCAATAGTAAAAAAAAAAAACCCCATGAGAGGAGCACTCTCCACTCTCTTCGCTTGGTCGTGTTGGCTAGGTGAAGCGGTGCTGCAGATTCTTGCCTCCCTCTTCCTGACCAGCGTGGTGAATCAACAGAGCGCAAATGGAGATGAGGTGGCCTCCGATGCTGGAGGTGGTGCCAGATCGCGAGATAGAAAGTGCTGCTTGGCTGGGCTTTCTCGAGGCCCCCAAGATTTTCGAAGATGCCCGAACAGGGTGCTCTGCAAACGAAAGTGCCATATGAATAGAGAGGATCAAAATCCCTCATTCGAAAGTACCCTATCTCTATCAATTTCTGTAAAGAAACGCAGAATTACTCGAAGGACAGAATGGCGGTTCTGGCTACCTTCGCCATTGGACCTGGTAGGCGATAAATTGCTGTTATCCATGTCTGATGAGCTTATCAATGATATTGGTGTTCCTAAGGAGGAACCTTTATTCCACCTTGGTCACGGGGGTCGGGACTTTGAGTTGGAGGCAGCGGAAGTTCGCCTGCTAAATATCCACCGGAGTATGACTCCCCGGCCGAGAGGTGACGCCGGCCGGTTTGAGGGGAAGACCCGCCGTTGTTCAGTTGGTCCCGTGACCCCCCCGCCTAAGGATTTGGGGATCTGTTCCGCGTTGGCGATCGATTCGGGATTGCATCCCCCGATCTCCTCGTGGGCAAATCCCGGTGGTGATTTTATCTTGCAACGGAATAATTTTAATTTGATTTCCTCGGTCCTGATAGATGGGTATCAGTGCGTCCCTGCTAAACGGCGAAACGCAAGCGAGGAGCCTATCCAGAGTAGGAGTACGAGTCCTATTCGAACTCTATCTTTGCCACTAAACTCTCCTCTGCGAATGGGATTCTCGCAAGGTAGAGGGCCTCTATTTATACCCATTCCTGCTGGGCGAAGTGCCATCTCTATTCAGCTACTTCGTCGCCCAGGAGAGCCTACTGCAACTCGAGCTCGCTACTTTGCGCCGCCAACTAGGAGTTGTTCAGGTATACTACATTTATTGATTGACCGAGTTTCCCCTTTATCTCTTCTTGATACTGCACCTGCTCAGCCACCTGTTGTGCATCCTTGTCCCTTGCCTCCCTTTGTTGGTTATGCTTTGGTGAACGAGGTGCTAGGGGGGTGCTTCCTCTGCTTCTGACACGGAAATGTCTTCGTTTTACCAGGAGGAGTGTGCAATGGCTAAGGTGGCAGAAGAACAAGTTGTCCAATTTTCATTCGAGGAGGTCCAATCGACCCGGGTGCGAGCTGCCAGGACCCTTCTTGGCCGCTTGTTCACCAACGATCCTATCACTACGATGGAAGTCCGAGAGGGACTGCTGGATGCCTGGAAGATCCGGGGACATCTTAAGGTCACACGCACAAAACATGGACTCTTCGAGATCGTTTTGCCGAACGAGGAGGCTAAGAAGTGGGCCCTCTCTCGGAATCCTTGGATCATAAAGGATCGGCTGCTTACCCTTCGCCCATGGGCCCCTGCGATCCCCAAAGGAATCTTTGAGGAAATGGCCAAAGCCCCGTTCCGAGTCCAGTTGTGGGGTGTGCCTGATGACTGCCGCACCAAATTATTCGGCCAGAAAATGATGGCTGCAGCAGTTGGCCAAGTTCTGGAATCCGGGATCTTCGCTTGTAAGGAGACTGGGGAACACTTTATAAAAGTTAATACTGTGATAGACTTCTCGAAGTCTCTCCGCTCACAAGTGATGGCAATCGGTGATGATGGTGAAGGCTTTTGGGTTAGGCTAAAATATGAATTCCTGCCGAGCTTTTGCTTCCATTGCGGCCGGGTTGGCCATGCTCGTCGGGATTGTGACTTTGCTTCTCCGCAAGGTCAAGAGCGATTTGGCCCTCATATGGCTACTAAGAGGGTGGGGAGAAAGATTTATGAGGAAGAGGATGATGCCCGTCCTCTTGGGGGGGCTAGGCGATCGGTGTGGATTAATCGCCAACATCGCAACCAATCGGTGGGTGGGAGAAATGATGCTGGAGTAGGGGGCCAAAATTTCGTCCAGAATGTGGTGAAAGTGGAGCCGCTTGTACCGGCGGAGGAGGCAGGAGGGTCGAGGGCTCTCGGCGATCAGCCTGCTCACCAGGGACAGGGATCCGGAAAGATGCCAAGTGATCGGGGCAGTCCGAGGGGTTTTCTCCTCAACCGCTCTCCCAAAATCAGACTGGGGTCCGGCCGCCTGAAGCAGCAGGGAAAGAGAGGGCAAAAGAAGACAGGCGCGGATGCGGCGGCCTGCTCGCAATCCGTCGCAGCTCCACGTCCGTGCTCGGTCCCGCCTCCAGGTGGGGAACAACCCAATGCAATCTGGGAAGAAACCAGGCGGCGGCGGCTCATCCTGGACAATGATTCGGATGATGATATGGCAGACGGGATCCCCATGGCTGCTCCTGAGGCTCTGTTACAGCCCGAACAGGTGATGACATCGGCCGATCCCGTGGTCTTCTCGTTACCCAAGGAAACTGTGGCGGTGAAGCCGTTGAAGAAGGGGACCAGGCGGGGCAAGCAACAGCCAGTGCAGAAGCCGAGTACAAACCAAGCAGGAGGGGCGGCAATTGATGGTGGCCCCCAGCGTGTGTCGTCGGGTGGAAAGCGTACTTTGCGCAAGGGGAAGGCTCGAGCTGCTGAGCAAGTACAGGGGGGCAGAGACTCACCGCAGGGAAAGGCCAACTTGGCTGTTTATGAGGATGATGTTGTCCCAAGTGCTGCTGCTGAAGGCTCTCACCCCAGGATAGCAATGGTGAAAACGGGGGAGGGTGCGGTAGTGGCGAGTGGCTCAGAGGAGTCAGGGGATGACAATCATTGTTTTATAATAAGAAAGAGATCCCCAAGGGCAGCTTTGACCATGGCCGAAGTCTCCACCAAGGGACGAGTTGGCCAAGTGGTGGCAGCCTTTGAGGCAGGCTTATCTATTGAGGACGAGATAGGGGAACCATCGATGACCAGCGAGGCAGGTGGGGCTGATGTCACGGGTGAAAAGAATTTGACTGGAGTGGATGCTGCGATACTGGACGAATATGGTTCGAATTTGCTCAACCCTCCGTCTGGATTGCATAAACGACCCTTGGAGGCTGTTGAGGGAGAGATGGGTGCCCCACCAACGCCAAAAAAACAGTTTGTGGAAATGGAAGATGTTACTGAGAAGGTGGAGGAAGCCAGCCTGGAATGGCCCCAGCCAGTTAAATGAGGCTTTTAGCCTGGAATGTGAGAGGTATTGGACCTTCCCTCACGTTCCAAACGGCTATGGGTTTGGTCTATTCGAATAAACCGGACATTGTGTTTTTCTCTGAAACACGATCGGGCTGGCGTGTGGTTTCCCGGCGTATGCGGGGTTTGGGTTTTGATAATTCTTGTTGTATTTTGTTGATGCTATTGATTCGTCGGGCGGGCTAGTGCTTGCTTGGTCTCCTGAGGTTACTGCCTCAGTTTTTTATTCGTCCAACTTTTGTATTTGTGCTCAAATTAATGAAGTGGACTTCTCTTATATTGTGGTTTGTGTTTATATTAGTTGTTCTCCTGCTACTCGAACGACCCAATTGGCGCATATTCAGGGCATTTGTGCCACTTTCCAGCTCCCCTACGTGGTTATTGGCGATTTTAATACTATACTTAATGCCAGTGAAAAAGATGGGGGGAACCCTTGGAATCCCAATAGTTCAACCAGTTTGCGCGATTTTATTGAAAGCTTGGGGCTCCATGATCTGGGCTACCAGGGCGACCTGTTTACCTGGACGAATAGGAGGATGGGTAATGCCTGTATTCGTGAAAGGCTGGATAGAGCTCTCTGCTCCCAGCTCTGGATTGACCGATTTCCTGATTCACCGGTCAAACATTTCACGGATCAAGGTTCTGATCATAGAGCTCTCCTCCTGTCGGATAGGCCTTATACCAGGAATAGTCGTCCTCTATTCCGCTTTGATGCGCGATGGGCTGATAATCCCGAAGTTAGGGCCATGGTCAATTATGTCTGGCAGGAGGATATCCAAGGCACTCCTATGTTCTGCCTATGGGAGCGCCTAAAGAAACTTCGGCACCTCTTGTACGACTGGAGTAGGGCTGGTACTACCAATTCCTTGCGGAATATTCGTACCCTCCAAGGCGAAATTGATAGGATCAAATTAGTCCATCCTATTGACTGGGAGGTGGTTCGGGAGTTAGAGGTTGAACTGAACCGTCAGTGGGAGGCGGAGGAAATTTATTGGCAACAGAAATCGAGGGTGCACTGGTTGAAGAGAGGGGATAAGAATTCGTCTTACTTTCACACGGTGACTAGGGCGCGGCGCAAAAGAAATTTTGTGGATGGCCTCCGTAATGAGAATGGGGAGTGGATTACTGATGAGAATGAGAAGGCGGGTGTTGCTACGGCCTTTTATCAGAACCTCTTTACATCAGAAAATCAGGTGGGGAATATGGCTGAGCGGGTGGCAACCTTGCCCCTTGCTCGCTCTGTCACTGCGGAAATGAATGCAAGTCTGACGGCAGATGTTCTCCCCGCTGAGGTTCGTAAAACAGTGTTTGCTATGGGCTCTAAGCAGGCTCCTGGCTCGGATGGTTTCACTGGGAAATTTTTCAAGGCCTTCTGGGATGTTGTGGGGGAGTCGGTGGTTACAGCAGTTTGTTCCTTCTTTTCCACCAGTCGGATGCTGCGTAGTTTTAACCACACCTGGCTAACTCTGATCCCAAAGGTAGATAAGGTTGAGTCTATGCGACAGCTGCGCCCAATCAGCTTATGCCAGTTTGTTTATAAAATCATCACTAAGATTATGGCAGAGCGTCTGGCGGGCCTATTGCCCATGATTATCTCAGAGGGGCAAAATGCGTTCATTCGTGAACGTCAAATTGTGGAGAATGTTCTCCTGGGGCACGAGTTAATGCACTATCTAAAAATCAAAACGCGGGGTAAGAAAGGGTTCATGGCTCTAAAGGTTGACATGGAAAAAGCCTATGATAGAGTTGAATGGCCTTTTCTCCTTGCGATTTTGGATAAGATGGGCTTCAACGCGACCTGGCAAGGGTGGGTCCATGAATGTCTCCGGTCCTCATCCTTTTCGGTTCTTATGAATGGGACTCCCTCGGGATACTTTACTCCGACCAGGGGATTGAGACAGGGAGACCCTCTCTCCCCTCTGTTGTTCGTTCTTTGCACTGAAGGCTTTGCGGCTCTCCTTCGTAAGGCCATATCGGAAAACAGGTTGGAAGGGGTGAAAGTGGCTCCTCGAGCACCGAGGATCTCGCATTTGTTCTTTGCTGATGATTCGTATTTATTTCTGCGGGGGACTCTCAATGAGTGTGAGAATCTAATTGAGGTCCTAAATGAATATGAGGAATTGAGTGGCCAGAGGGTAAACTTGGCCAAGTCAGCTGTGTGTTTCAGTAAGAACATTGTCCGTACGGACCAGGAGTTCTTGGCAGCTATTCTGGGCGTTGGAGCGGTAGGGGTCCATGATAAGTATCTTGGGCTGCCGACTCTTATTGCGCGCTCCAA
The DNA here is from genome assembly GCA_964030455.1 of Linum trigynum. Classification (NCBI taxonomy): domain Eukaryota; kingdom Viridiplantae; phylum Streptophyta; class Magnoliopsida; order Malpighiales; family Linaceae; genus Linum; species Linum trigynum. Next base: position 11,729,312 of record OZ034820.1, on the reverse strand, counting down.
GATGGCCACGTTCCGATATCTGGAAGAGAAGCTACTAGAACGCCTCCAGGGGTGGAAACGGAAAACATTGTCATGGGCAGCAAGAGAGACCTTGATTAAGTCGGTTGCTCTGGCTTTGCCATTACATGTAATGTCGTGTTTTAAGCTTCCTCTGTCTCTATGTCGGCTCTTGGATAGGCATGTGGCCCGGTTTTGGTGGGGGGATGCCGAGGACCATTTTCGTATCCGGTGGGTTTCATGGCGTAACCTGTGTCGTAGTAAACATGATGGGGGATTGGCGTTCCGCCGGTTTGAACAATTTAATCAGGCTTTGTTAGCTAAGATTGGGTGGCGTATCCTCACAGAGCCTCACTCTCTGTTGGCACAGGTTTATAAAGGCAAGTATTTCCCAAACGGGTCGTTTCTTGATGCCTCAGCTAGATCCCGTCCCTCATGGGGGTGGCAGAGTATCCTCTTTGGTCGGGAGCTGCTGGCTAAGGGTTTACGATGGCAAATTGGCAACGGACAGTCTGCATCCTTGCTTTCGTCGAGCTGGATCCCTCATTTGCAGATGAGCCCTCCGTGCTATAACCCGCGGATCCTGCCAGATGGGGGGAGCCCTCTGGTTGCGGAGATTATGAACCCTGAGGGGGGATGCTGGGATGAGGATAAGGTGGCACAATGGTTTGACCCGCCTACCTGTAAGGCTATCAAAGCTATTCCACTGCCTAGACTGAATATGGCAGATAAGCTAATTTGGCATGGGACGGCGGATGGGGTATTCACTGTCAAGTCTGCTTACCACTTAGCTGTTGATATTGATAGAAGGCGGGGGGGTTGGCGAGCAACGGTGGGTTGGATGGATAAGGAGTCCTGGATTCGGTTGTGGGAGGCGAACATCCCCCCGAAGCTTAAGGTCTTTGTTTGGCAGATCCTTCATCGAATTTTGCCTACCACGGAGGCCCTAATCGAAAAACGAGTTCAGGTCCATCCCCGATGTCCGGTTTGTTGGGACAGTGTGGAGACTATGGAACATCTGTTTTTGGATTGCCCGGTGGCTCGGGCCCTTTGGGGATATTCTGGCCTGGAGGCGCTGGGAGAGGGGCTCCCTCGACATACCTTCCCTATCTTCCTCAAACGATGCTTGGCTCTGATTCACCAGCCTACTTTGTTCATGGCGGTGGTGGCTATCCTTTGGAGGATATGGCGATCTCGGAACTGGGTTGTTTTTGAAGGTAAGCAGTTCGGGTTTCCTGCCTTGATGCGTCAGTTCCAGCAACAGTATGAGGAGTGGGCTCGGTTGCCTATGGATAAGAGCTCCCCTGTGGTGTCGCGTCATGAGCCTCTGCTGAGTGCCCTGGGCAGAGAGGAGGAGGGTGTGGTTTGTCAGTGGGATGGGGCAGTAAGGGCAGGGTCACACTCGGCCGGTGGGGTGGTTCTCCTGACTTCAAATAGAGAGGTGTGGCTGGTGAAAGGGGTTCATTTACCATGGGTGGATGACCCGTTGGTGGTGGAACTGCTTGTCCTCCGGGAGGCTATTTTATGGTGCCTCTCGCTTGGCCTCTCGGCAGTAACGTTTGAAGGGGATGCTAAGGTGCTCATTGATAAGATCAATCAAGCAGATGCAAGGGATAGTAGAGTATGAGCTGTTCTAATGGAAGTTATGCAATACCTTAACAGCTATTCTGGGTTTCGTGTTCGATTTATAGGTCGGCGTAGTAATAGGGTAGCCCATTTGGTGGCTCGTAAAGCCCTCTCGTTGTACCCGGCCATGAGTCGCTCCTTTGATTTTCGGGCCTGGCTGATTTCCAGGATGTAACTATATTTTTGGAATCTATATAAGATTATCTTTTGTAAAAAAAAAAAAAAAAAAGACTGTGGCAGCTGGCTATGCCAAGGGTTTGGCGGTTATAAAGTGGTCGGACATTCTTGTGGTTTTGCATAACTCCTGCAGAATGGATTTTGTGAGATGAGTTTAGTGAGACATCCGAAGGTTCAGGTGGCTGGTGTTTTTCTGTTCTAAATGTTTATCTATTTGTCATCCAATTTTAACTGGATACCCATTGAATCTTAGCTTGTTCACTTTATGGTCTTATGAAGAGATGAACAGTTATTTAACTTTGCCTGCCGATTCTTGTTGAAATGAAAAGGAAAAACAAAGTGGTCGTCTCATTCATTCATTCATTCCATTGATTAGTTTATTAGCCAAGGATGGATAAATCAGTACACGCGGCTAAATTAATGAGGTGTGCTATCAGCATAAACTGCCCCACAAGTACGAACGGCTACAAACAATCGGATTTTTTCCCCCCATAAATACCACCATTAAAAAAATATTCTAAAAATATCACATTTTTTAGAAATTTCCAAGAATACCACCATTTCATGAAATCCGCCGCATGAGAAGGTGGTTTGTTGATGAACCGTGTGGTAAACAAGCGGTTTGTATTTTCAGTACAAACTGCACCTTCCAGGGGCGATTCTATGGCTGATCTAGATAAGGACAGTTTTTTAACACGACGGTTCTTGATCGATATCCAAATAGACGAGGCGGGTCGTTGACCACTCAGGCGGAAGTAGATGCCATTTTTAAATTTGTGATCGCCAATAACCAATCCAAAGTAGAGATGTTTGTTTACACCGAGTCGGTCGAAGGCTATGGAGGTCATTCTGGAGATGGCCAAACATCTGATGTCCACGGTGGAGGTGGATTATATGAAGATTATGCCTACCAAGTTTACCATGATCCTCATTCCTACCATTAGTACCAATAAGAAGGTGGAGGTCATCATCAATCATTCTCGTCATATGAAGAAGAAGCCCAACGACACCATTGACAATCAACAAAAAGGCTACCGGTACCAACCCGAGTACAATTTCCATGCAGGCAGCGGTAGTTATTACAACTATCATTACAAAACTGATGAAGGTGCCTTTCATGTTTGGATCAGATGGAAGATGCCCTGCCAGGTCTAGTTAGTGACCTTGAGGATGAAGAAGAGGAAGACGATGTTAGTGCATACAGCTTCAACCCTCTTGAAGGTACTAATGATTCAGGCCTAGATTCAGATGATGATGATGATGATGAGGTGTCTCGTGACCGTGTACTTATCACGTACTACAATTACATTCCAAATGAAAATTGGTATGTTGATGCTGACATGGAGCCGCCAGAGGTGCCAGTATGGGGTCCACTCACTTGGTTTACAAAGGGCCAACAATTTGATATGAAGAAGGAGGTGCGTCACGCTGTTGACACTGAAGCAATGATTCAAAGATTTGAATGGCGCACAACTCATTCTGATCCAAAGAGGCTCATAGTTAGATGCCAAAATCAACACAAGGGATGCAAGGCTAGGGACCGGGCCATCAAGAGTAAGAGAGTCGGTCATTGGGTCATATCCCCTGCGGTGAACAATCACATGTTTGTCATCAATAACATCCCAAGGTCATCGACAATTGAAATCTAGGGTGGTTGTCGTGGCTATCAAGTATCTAATTGAGCAATAGTCCGACTTGAAGGTGAAAGTCATCATCGCCGACATTTCTAGTTGTTATGGATATATTATTAACTATAAGAAGGCGTGACATGGAAATTGTGACAATACAACTTTATTTTCTTGTTTTGGCATTGCAGATGACTGAATATTTACTATTTAGATATTCTATACCATCATGGTGGAGTCATGGACTTCTCGGGTTTGGAACCACAATATGTTGGTGGTTTTTTAGAGAAGATATCGATGGATATTGATGAAGCGTCGTACTTCGAATTAGTTTGAAGTGTCAACTAACGGTCAAACGAACGGAAAGTTGACGATTTGGATATTAGATTGTTTTCGAAAATGTTTGGCTATTATATTGTTTAAAATGAAATGTTTGGATATTAAATTGTATTTACCCTAAAATAAGAGCATACCATATGGTATGAAAGCATATTATGCTGATATGAACATATCAAAACTGTAGGATGGTTGAATACATGATAGTAGTAATATACTAACTGTCATTTACGACTTTCAACATTGTGTACCACAATATACCACCTCCTATACAAGAGTTGTATTGTATGGTATTTTTGATCTTTTATTTTGTTCACCCATAAATTTGTAGATCCAATAGATCATGATAAACTCGTTCTTTTTGTGCAAAAATTTTCAAAAATGACTTAAAAATAAAGGAGATAGCATACAGTATGTAGTTGGTAAAGAGATGTATGAAAAAATTTTCTAAAAAATAAGATAGAAGAAGATAAGAATCGATTAAGAAAATTAGAAAAAATAAAATATTTTTAATTCTCCACCTTTATATTTGAGTTTTCTGGACCCACTTAAAAAAGAAGGTCCAGATTTAGTTATCCAAATGTTGCATTAACCCATAACCCTAACTTGAGCCGCAGTAGCCTGAGCGCCTAGCTCTACTTGAACTTTTTTTGGTAATTAATAGAAAATTTAATAGAACCATAAAAGTTGTTAAGATAGGAATACAATCACATATTGCATCGATCAAGTCCTTCGCTGCTGCTCCCCATCTCACCCAATTGAACTCCTAGTTCTCCAATCAGTGCGATTTTGACACCACCCTGTCGTATCTTCTCTTGGTTTGGTGATGTTTTACCCTATTTGCAATAAAGATTTATGATGGGTCATTTCGAATCTTGTTTGTTATGGTTTGCAATTTGTCTAGACGAGATTGTGGTAAAAACATGGGAAGAAGGGGCGTCATTTGCCGCTTGGGCATTTTTTTGCCTCTTTTATTCATTCCGGTTTCTCTTTCACATTTATTTCCTCAAACCCATTGGATTTTGCTTTGTATTCGGTTCTGGCTTGCTTTTTTGTAGGGGTGGGGAAACAGTTGCTGTTAAATTGCAACCGCACCGAATAAGAGCAGTTTATGGTTAACCGCAAACCATTTAAAATGGCCTTTATTCTGTAACAGTTAGTGGAATTGGTCTTTTTACGGTTAGTGGACTAACCGCACACCGCACCGAACATAAACCCCCACCGAACAACTAACCGCAGAAGTTTGGACCCAGCCCAGGCCCAACCCATACAACACCCCAAATGTAAACCCTCTCCACTCTCTAGACCAAAGCCCCAGCCCCCAAGCACCAAGGCCCAACATGCCAAAAATGAAGCATCCAAATTCCAAACCCAAGTTAGCGTCTTAATGAAATCGGTCGGCCGCTTAGCTAGGGTTCTGAGAGTGCTTCCCATTTCGACAATTCCAATTCCAAACTCCCAATTTCCAGCAGCTGCCGCCTAGCCCTACCCTAGGGTTCCATTCCTTCCTTCGTTGGCAAAGAGGAAAGAGCAGCCACCAGCGGAGCACCGGCCGGCCAGCGAGCGGCGGGCACCGAGCAGGCAGTCCAGCTCCACCGACGACATTCACGAGCAGTGTCCCCTTCCATCGACCGCTGAGAAGTAGAGCAAAGCAAAGGACGCGCGACCACCACGTAAGTAACCCGTTTCTTAACTGAGCTCGACATTCCTTGATAGTTGATTCCCCTGTTTTCTTTGTTTTAGTTTTGGGAATGGGATGGGATAGCTCATAGCTCGACATTCATTGATGGCATTTCCTTGTCTGCATCGTGCATTTTCAGGGAGAAGAGCAAAGGGAAAGAAAAAATGCCACGTCCTCTTCCTCCAGTTAGTACCATAAAGACCAAGTCTAAGCCTAAGAAGAGAAGATTGAATGGTGAATCCAGTGGTAGTGTTGCGAATCCAACTCCTCCAACACAAGCTGTAACTGAGCTTTACTCCTGTAGCTGTTGCCATTGTCGTAAGTGTTAGCGCCTCAAGCTCACAGGCACACCCTTCTTGTCTTTCTTCATAGCCTCCTCCTCCTCCCATTAGTACTCATCAAGCTGCTGGTAATGGGGGGACATCAGCTCAGGAACAGGAAGACAAGTCTAACAAGAAAACTAAGACCAAGAAAAAGAAGAAGAGGGACTACAAATCAAGGTCCCAGCATATGCAGAATACGAGCTGTATTTTGTTCCCAATCCCAAATATGAGAAGGAACTCAAGGAGGGGAAAAAGGATGCGAAGAAGGAATTGAGGAACGCTAGGTGTTTATTTTGCAGTACTAAGTTTGCTGCTGATTCAAGAGCTAATGGTACCTCTGCTCTTCATGCTCACACAAAATCATGTAGAAAGAAAAGGGAAGCCCAAGGTGGTGGTCAAATGCAGTTAAGTTTACAGCCGAGTGTAAATGATGAAAGGTTGAGAATGTTGAGCAACTGGAAATTTGATCAAGGTTCAGTTAGGCTTGCATTAGCTCAGATGATAGTGATGGATGAGCTGCCATTTCGGTTTATTGAACGAGGAGGGTTTAAAAAGTTCTGCCTTGCTGCATGTCCACACTTTAAGATCCCATGTAGGAAGAGTATTCGAGAAGATTGTTTTAGGTTGTTTGCTGAAGGGAGGAGGCAATTGGCTGATTATTTCAAAAACAAGTGTGATGGTAGTGTCTCCCTTACAACAGATTGTTGGACTTCCATTCACAATTTCAGTTATCTCTGTTTGACTGCACATCTTATTGGTAACGATTGGAAGCTATACAAGAAGATCATCGGTTTTCGTCGCATTACCAGCCACAAAGGTCTTGATATGGCTGAGACAATTGCTGGTATTTTGGAAGAGTGGGGTTTGAAGGACATTTTTACCATCACAGTTGATAATGCATCTGCAAATGATACTGCAATTGCCTGTTTGAAAGACAAGTTGTCGAGTTGGGGTAGCAGTATTAAGGGTGGGACATATTTGCATATGCGGTGCGTTGCCCATATTATTAATCTGATTGTTACTAATGGATTGAAAGAAATTAGAGTGGTTGTTACGCGGATTAGGGAGGCTGTGAAATGGGTTCGAGCTTCTTCTAGCAGACTGGAAAAATTCAAGAAGTGTGTGAGATTCCAAGGCATTGAGCGGAAGAAGATGTTGTGCTTTGACGTTCCTACTAGGTGGAACTCCACCTTCTTAATGTTGGAGGCAGCAGAGGTTTACGAGAAGGCATTCAAACTTCTAGAGGCAGAAGATGGGGAGTTTAAGGCGGATCTTGAAACACCCTAACCCGGCCGGGTACTACTTTTACTAAAATGCCATTGAAAAATAAAATACTCGAACCTTAAATTATAGTGGGAAAATGTTTCATAAATAAAATACTGAAAACATACACACTTGTAGTTAAAAGCAACGCCCTAACACGTGGGTAAATTCACTCAAACCATAAAATCTCAATATGATCTCCAGTCTATACTCATAATCATAAAGTATATTAACTAATTAATCTTAAACGCTGCTGCTAAATGATAACCTTGACTAGACATCCTCCGTGATGCTCGTACCATCCTCCTCCAGCTAGCTCCCCTCGAACCGCTGCTCTCTAACTGCTCCTCCTCTTTCTCTTCAAACTGGTGAGTGAGTTGGGGTCAGTCTACGCCCTTACGTTTGTTACTTTTAAACCTTATGGAGGTTGTTTGCACTTCCGCCTTTAAACTTTAACTCTTAAAACTGTGTTATCTCATCCTTTATCTTATTGGGCCCCCTACCTCGACTTAGCTGGCGCCACTACTAGCTTTACTTACTTTCTTACTTCTTAAACATGACTACCCTCACAATGGGGTGCCCCTCAAATGGGTTTGACCACCGCGGAACGAATCACCATCCGGTGTCAAACTACGGCGTGGCTACCGCGGAACGTATCACCATACGGTAGCACACCTAAACCTAGGCAATGGAGACCGCGGAACTCATCACCGTACGGCTCCACGCTTGACCAACTACCGCGTAACGTATCACCATCCGGTAGTGATAATTGGCTTTAATATGTCGGATTCTTGAACTCTATGTGACTATCCTATGATCTGTTTAAGCCGATTGGTGCTATTTTAGGGCTCGCTAACCCGAGAATGGTTGAAAAACCATTACTGCCTAGTGCCATGAGTTTGATATGTTACAGGTGGAGAAAGCACGAAAAAGAAGCGAGTGCACAAGCAATTAATTGGGCCCAAATCGCTTTGTCTCGGGGAGGAGACGCAATTGGGCCAGGAGGAATTATTAAGCGGAAGGTCAAATTGAATTGGAACAGGAGGAAATTGGCGGCCCAAAATGCTGGGGGAATAATTGGACACACAATTTTGACGGAAGGAAATTCTGGGGAGAAGGGACTTTGGATTGGACACCATTATTTGGACGGGGGAGCTTGTAAAAAGAAAGAAAAAAGTCGGGTGGAGAATTTCTTTGCAGAAAAGAAATTGCGGGGGACGGAACAAAAATCTTCTTTGGGAATTGGCTGAGCGGCGGAATTATTGTGGAGAAGACGAATTCCTTTGGGCGAAGAAAAAGAAAGGCAGCGGAAAAATCTCATCGCGAGCTGCCAGGGGATAAGGAGTCGACAAGCTATCGGGTGAAAATTTTCTGAGTATTTTCGTTCCCACTCCTTTCATTAGCTTTATGATGAACAACCAGAACATGATTGTGTGTTTTATTTTCGTCATGAACTAAACCCCGATTTCTGGGTGAAACACCATAGGATGTAGCTATTTCTATATTTGATGGATTGATTCGTATTTCTTTTCTTCCAATCTCTATTGCATGGAATTGCTTAATGCTTTGTGTTGACTGGCCACCAATACATTGATTTGTAGTTAATTAGTTTATTAGCGACAGTGAAATCCTAATAACTGAACATATTTTATGTGACATAGTAACTTATCGAAGTGACAGTGGATTAAATAAGGTACTATGCGGTCTTGATTGGGATATCGTTCTTTAGGCTAAATAGTTAATTCATTGAGCTACGACAGTAGGATTTGAATTGATTGTTTAGTACGTAGTAATTCCCGACAGGGATAGCTAGCACATTCGTGATATCCTGGCTGTAGAGAGTTGGATTAAATTGATTGGAATATGTGAATTAATCTGGATAGGATAGGTAGTGAATCCCGGTGTTTCTCCCAGAGTTTTCTCCATTGAATTTCTCCCGACCAATTTACTTTGCTTAATTAGTTAATTTTTCTTTTAGATAATTAGTCTCATTAAACCATTTTCACCTATAGTTTGCTCTATAAAATTGAGAGATCTTAAGGTTGTACCAGTCCCTGAGAGACGATACCCGGACTTTCCGGTTTACTACAAGATAGGATTAAGGCATATACGCTTTTGCCCTATCAAGTTTTCGGCGCCGTTGCCGGAGACTGCCATACCTTATTTTTATTGATTTTTGTGAGTGAACTATTTTGATCTGGGTGTTAGTGTGCAGAAGAATTTTCAGGTTTGTCCTCTTCGTGCATGCCTAGGAGGACGACCGGCGATTTACTGCCACTAAATCCGGAGATCGAGAAGACCTGCCGACAGAACAGGAAGCATGTCAAGTTAGGGAAGCAGCCAACCACAACTCCTAGGCCTTCCCTAACCCATAGTCGTCGACAGAGAGGACATGCTTAATCACCTGTATTCCCTACACCACCGATATCACCACCTCTCAATATCGAGCATGTCATCATGGCAGAACAGGATCGTTCGATCAGGGCTCGTCTGAATCGAAGAACTGGAGCCCGAGCTTCATGTGTTGTATTTCCGGCTGGGGATGCAACCATGGAGATTACCCCAGCATTCATCAACATGATCACCAATGGGTATACTTTCTCTGGGGCTAGCACTGAGGATCCTCACGAGCATCTTCGCCGGTTTGCGAGCATATGTGATACGATGAAGAGCCCAACTGTGTCTGATGATGCAATTCGTCTTCGGATGTTCTCATTCTCTCTGATAGGGAATGCATCACACTAGTTTCAGAACTTAACACCACATTCCATCACGACATGGGCTCAGCTTGAGAAGGTCTTTCTGGATAAATACTTCCCACCTGCCTTGGCAATGAAGAGGCAAGAAGAGATTGTTACTTTTAAGCAGGCTGATGATGAGAGTCTGACTGAGGCATGGGAGCGCTATAAGGGGCTATTGATGAGATGCCCAAGCCATGGTCTTGAAGATTGGAACGTGATCATTATTTTCTTCAATGGAATCAGAAGGGAGTTCCGGGATGCCCTGAATAATGCTTCTAGAAATGGTTTCACAAGCATGGAGGCACCAGCAGCATATGATCTAGTAGAGAAGATCTGTTCAGAAGCCACTGAATGGGGTAGTGAGACCAATATTCGAAGAAGAGGAGGCTTGCATGAGATAAACAGAGTTGCGAGTCTAGAAGCCAAGATAGATGCCAAGCTGGATTCTAAGTTCGATGCACTCGAACGAAGGCTGGCCAAGATTGCTCTGGGTAGACAAGAGGAGGTTGTTTCATGTGAACTTTGCGAGGGTCCTCATCATAGGGATATGTGTCCACTGGGAGCTGCTCAGTTGGAAGATGTCCAATATATCAATAATCCGCGAAGTCAAGGCCAGAGTGGTATGTATTCAAATACATACAACCCTCAATGGAGACATCACCCCAATTTGTCATGGTCGAATAATAATCCAGCTGGTGTTCGAAACATCCCACCTCCCGGTTTCCAGCAGCAGCAACCTCAACCAGAGAAGAAGCCTCAGCCGGAGGAGTTGATTTTGGCTCATATGCAGAAAAGAGACAATAATTTCAAGGGTCTTAATCAATTTGTCACTCAACAGCTAGCCATCACAATAATATGCAATCATCTATGCTAGCTATGGAGAGGCAAATAGGCCAGATGGCTCAAACTTTGGCAGATATTCAAGGTAGGATTCCTGGGACTTTACCGGCAAATACTGAGAGAAATCCAAAGGATGCCATGGTTGTAGCAGTCACATTGAGGAGTGGGAAGGAGTTGGAGGATCCAAAGAGCAAGAAAAATCCGGTAGAAAAAGAGGGCAAAGTAGTTGCAGAGGTAGAGGATGAAGAAAGTGCAAAAGCTGAAAAATCTGACTTGCACAGGCAAACTGCATGCAATCTGCCTGTGCAAAAGCAATCTGCCCGTGTACCTCAAAAAGTGGAAAAATTGAAGAAGGAAGAGATAAAGCCTTATGAACCTCCCGTACCATTCCCTCAAAGGTTAATGAAGCCCATGGAAGACCCAAACTTCAAGAAATTTGTGAATATCTTCAAGCAACTTCATATAAACATACCGTTGGCGGAGGCACTTGAACAGATGCCTACATATGCTAAATTCTTAAGAGAGTTGCTGACAAAGAAGCGTAAATGGGCTGATTTAGAGAAGGTAACCCTTACTTCTGAATGTAGTGCCGTGATTCAGAATAAATTGCCAGAAAAGAGGGATGATCCTAATTTGATGTCATACTCAGTCTACAAGAAATTGGGATTGGGAGATGTTCTTAAGCCTACTCGGATCACTCTCCAATTGGCTGATCGATCAGTAAAAATTCCAAAAGGAGTGGTGGAGAATGTATTGGTGAAGGTGAGGAAGTTTATTCTCCCAATAGATTTTGTAATTCTGCAGATGGAAGATAATCGGGGAGTGCCTCTCATACTTGGTAGACCCTTTCTAGCCACTGGAGATGCACTCATCGATGTTGGGAGAGGCAAACTGACATTCCGAGTAGGTAAGGAGGAGGAAATTTTTAATGTCTTTCAAGTTGATCATAATCACGATGCATTTGATGACTTTGAAAGTGGAGCTCGAGAAAGGAAAAATTCCTCTTCCTGTGATAGTAGACCACCAGAAGAACGATCACATGTCCTATCAGCTCAAAGTATGAAATCAAAGCAAGGGCAGAAATCCTTGCCAGGTCACCTCCAGTATAGATATTTGGGTAAGGATTTCAATCTTCCTGTTATTATTCCTTCTTCACTGACATTGAAACAGGAAGAGTACCTGCTTGAGGCGCTGTAGTACCACCTACGCCTCACTAAAGGGTCCAACATGCAAGCTTAGAAGGTCATACCCAATTTTCGCACACCTGGCCCTGCTGAGGTGACTCATATGTTGGATGGAGGTTATGCGTTCTATCATTGCTCGGGAGGGTATTCTGGATACCTTTCCATACCCATTGGTTGAAAGCTCCATAAACGTCAGGCTGAGGACGTTAAACAAGCGCTTATTGGGAGGCAACCCAAGGTAAGTTTTCTTTTCTTTATTCTTCTTTTTTGTTGTGTCAAACCCGTGCATGTTTAGATTAGGAGTTGAACATTAGGGACAATGTTCCATCCTGAGTGTGGGGTGGCGAGTCTTAGTTTTTGTTTGTTCCTTATGTCATGTGGTCGGTAAAAAAAAAATCCAAAAAAAAAATGCCACTAGGTTGAGCACAGCCAAAATGCATGCAGTTTGCTTGTGTAAAAAGCAGGCTGCCTGTGCGAAGCTAATGGCTAAAAAACACCTAAAAATCAGAAAAATTAAAAACAAAACCTTGTACTCTTGTGGTAACATGATGTAAATGACTGTGATGCGTGTGAAATGAGTTTGTGCTTGAATGAAATCATCGAAATCACCCCACTAGTGTTGAATTGCATAGTTCTTCACAATGAGCTTGAATGTTTTGACTGACTTGATATGCTTTGAATGAACAAACTCTTTTAGCAACATTCTCTTTTGTGAGGATAGTGTAATGACTTTTGGTGAAGTAGTTAGGCGGAGAACATTGACCATTCGACATGTTTGGATACCGTGCTTACTTGCATCAATTGTGAGCTTTTAATTTTGCAACGAGTCTCTCTGTTTTGAATGTTTTATGATGGGGTGAATTGTATCTTCATAAAAGAAAACACTACCTGACAAGTAAAATATAAGAAAGTTGCCATAACAATTAAAGTGTGGGTAAAATGCCAAAATCGTGTGAGGCAATCACTCATTGCACATGGGGATGAGGAAGGATTCAATTGAGAATCGGTTCGCGACCGTACGATGTTGCTTATCAAGTATGATCCCCAGTTGAGTGAAGTGCCATTTGAGGATGCAATGACCCTCCACAAGGACCGAGGACAAGGAGTTGAAAGAAGCCCTTATGCGAGTGCTAAGAAGCAGAAATTGCTCTTGCTCGGTCACCGGTAGTAAGAAACAAATCCCACTTGTACTAAATACGACCACTCGGCAAGTAAAATCAGAAAGAGAGAAAGACTCTCCTTGTCAGAAAAGGTAGTGATGTGCTTAAAGTTAAAATCATTTTTGCGAAAGGCTTCCCCCATTTGTTTTTGAGACTCATGCTTAATTAATTGCTTATGGTTGGTGTGAGTAAGCCAGATTGTCCTCACGAGATATGCACCTCATTGATGTGTTCAGACTCTCCTAATAACTGTTACACCAGAAGTTGTTAATCACCCACTACCGACAATCGGAATTGAGTGTTGCTAATTGAGTTTTTGATGGATTTGAGTCAGTCAATGGTAATGGTTGCAAAGGCCTTGAGTGTGGGGTGAAAGGTATGATCATTAAAGCACAACTTATCCTTTGAGAAAGAAACTACTGATTACAACAAGAGTACAAGGAAATTTTTTGTTTTATTTTGAGTGTTTGATTGGTGAGTCTGTGATGTGTCATTGTTGTGGATGGTTTTGTGTATTTTTCTTTTGAGTCGTTGCTTAGGGACAAGCAACAATTGAGTGTGGGGTTGTGATAATTGGCTTTAATATATCGGATTCTTGAACTCTATGTGACTATCCTATGATCTGTTTAAGCCGATTGGTGCTATTTTAGGGCTCGCTAACCCGAGAATGGTTGAAGAACCATTACTGCCTAGTGCCATGAGTTTGATATTTTACAGGTGGAGAAAGCACGAAAAAGAAGCGAGTGCACAAGCAATTAATTGGGCCCAAATCGCTTTGTCTCGGGGAGGACTGAGGAGACGCAATTGGGCCAGGAGGAATTATTGGGCGGAAGGTCCAATTGAATTGGAACAGGAGGAAATTGGTGGCCCAAAATGCTGGGGGAATAATTGGACACACAATTTTGACGGAAGGAAATTCTGGGGAGAAGGGACTTTGGATTGGACACCATTATTTGGATGGGGGGAGCTTGTAAAAAGAAAGAAAAAAAAAATAAAAAAGTCGGGTGGAGAATTTCTTTGGAGAAAAGAAATTGCGGGGGGACGGAACAAAAATCTTCTTTGGGAATTTGCTGGGCGGCGGAATTATTGTGGAGAAGACGAATTCCTTTGGGCGAAGAAAAAGAAAGGCAGCGGAAAAATCTCATCGCGAGCTGCCAGGGGATAAGGAGTCGACGAGCTATCGGGTGGAAATTTTCTGAGTATTTTCGTTCCCACTCCTTTCATTAGCTTTATGATGAACAACCAGAACATGATTGTGTGTTTTATTTTCGTCATGAACTAAACCCCGATTTCTGGGGGAAACACCATAGGATGTAGCTATTTCTATATTTGATGGATTGATTCGTATTTCTTTTCTTCCAATCTCTATTGCATGGAATTGCTTAATGCTTTGTGTTGACTGGCCACCAATACATTGATTTGTAGTTAATTAGGTTATTAGCGACAGTGAAACCCTAATAACTGAACATATTTTATGTGACATAGTAACTTATCGAAGCGACAGTGGATTAAATAAGGTACTATGCGGTCTTGATTGGGATATCGTTCTTTAGGCTAAATAGTTAATTCATTGAGCTACGACAGTAGGATTTGAATTGATTGTTTAGTACGTAGTAATTCCCGACATGGATTGCTAGCACATTCGTGATATCCTGGCTGTAGAGAGTTGGATTAAATTGATTGGAATATGTGAATTAATCTAGATAGGATAGGTAGTGAATCCCAGTGTTTCTCCCAGAGCTTTCTCCATTGAATTTCTCCCGACCAATTTACTTTGCTTAATTAGTTAATTTTTCTTTTAGATAATTAGTCTCATTAAACTATTTTCACCTATAGTTTGCTCTATAAAATTGAGAGATCTTAAGGTTGTACCAGTCCCTGAGAGACGATACCCGGACTTTCCGGTTTACTACAAGATAGGATTAAGGCATATACGCTTTTGCCCTATCAGGTAGTGATCAACTACCGCGGAACTTATCACCGTCCGGTAGAGATCTGTCTAGCTAGTGGCTAGCTAAGCGAGGTTAACTTATTCTTACTTATGACTTTCTCTTACTCTTATCACCATAACTAAGCGGTGAATTATATAAAGCACTCCTTCTTAACGTTGTAAAACATAGACTTAAATTATGAAACGTAGATATTGAAATGCTCAAAACAATAACTCAAGTCGAAGCATGCATAATCAACGCAATCATAAATCAAGCAGTACACATATACTTCACATAAAGCAAGTATATGGAAAAAACTTAAAAATACGTAAGGCGTAGAATTTACCCCCTTTACACTCACCTTGCTACTTAAAAATCGATTGGCTTGAATATACTACCGTTCATGAATCGGATTCCATCCTCGCTTCTCGTATACCATCCTCGCCAATCTAGACAGTCGACTTGGTTAGTTAATAATCACCCAACATGGACATGAATCCAACTCCATCATATCCCTACCTACTAACCCAACCACCATTAACTTTTCCCATGTATTTGTCCACGTACCATTCCACCAATTTCACCCCAATCATATACTTAACATGGACGAACAACAAACCTTTAGATGGCTCATTCCAATTCCAATCTAATTCAACTTAAGCATGCTCACGTCTACTAACTAACTACTTTCGATACAGAATTTCTAGAATCAGCTAATGGCTTTCTCTAATTCCCTGGGCACCATAACATGAGTATCACCATTAAATTGATAGAGTGAAGCCACGAGTACCTTTATAGTTGGTTTTGAGAAATGAACACCTCATCCAGACTACGGAAACCTGGTCCCTTCTTTCGTTTCCGGATTCAGCTTGTTGGCGGCGGTGCAATCTTGAGGGGGTTTGTGTTTATCCGCTGGTACAAGGGAAGGGAGGGGTGCTTCTTGGCGGCAGTGATGTTTTGCTGGGATTGGAGGCGGTGCTAGGGCACTCGCGGGACGGCGTTACGCGAAGGAGATTGGTGTTGGGGTTTCATTTTACTTTGCTCCCAACAATCAAAACTCCTTCCCATTCTGCATCGCAACCGGTTGCTAGCCTTTTAACTCATAACCACGTCTCCTCAAAACCCCACCATCATTCCTATCATTATAATACTTAATAACCATAACAATAATGGTAATTTATCATCCTCCTAAACGTAAACCCCAATAATGGTAGGACAAAACAATCCATGGGTTCTCTTTTGGCCGCAAGCACATCACACCGGTTCCTTCAAGATTTAGTTTAGGTTAATTGGTATAAGTATGTACCACGGTTGTAATCTCTTGTACGTAATCTTCAATCCAATCGTTCATGTATTTTAGTCGAACCTGAACCCAAAGGTCGGGGTGTTACAGATCTTCTCATGGCAAAGCTTTACAAAGGCGAAACAATTGGTCCTCCAAGTGCAATAGATTGGGAGAGTGCTAGGAATTTGTGCACTCACTTGAGGTAATTCCATGACCTTACATTACTTGTATCTGGTACTAAGTATGTGATCTCCCATATGTTTTTGAGGGAGCTATGCAATATTTTTCAACAACTTAAGGAGATGGAGGGAAGTGAGGATGAACAAGTGAGAAATATGGCTTTTAGAATGCATGCAAAAGTAGAGAAATATTGGTATGAGATTGAGGATGAGAATTCAAGGATGAATAGGTTGTTCTATGTGGCTGTGGTGTTTGATCCTAAACACAAGATGAAACATCCTATGTATGCGTTGAAGAAGTTGTATGGAGAGAAAAGAGCTGAAGAGTTGGGTAAAGAGATTCTTGGAGAGCTCAATGACTTGTTTAGTCACTATAAAAATATGAAAGCACCTGCTCAAACTCGAGGTCGAGGGACACGATCTCTAGGTGATTCCTCAAGATGTGATGATATAGACATGGTTAGTTCTGATGAGATGGATGTGGTGCCGGTTGTACATGTGGACACTTGTACTTTTGATGATGATTATGAAGATTGTGATGATGGAGATCAAGCACCGGAGTTGGACAGATATCTTGTTGAGCTTCGTGAGGGAGATGCCAAAAATTTGAAGTATGATGTCTTGAAGTGGTAGAAGAACAACGCCTATCGTTATCCCATTTTGGCCAAGATGGCCAAAGACTTGTTTGTTGTTTCCATATCCACGGTTGCTTCTGAGAGTGCTTTCAGCACCGGAGGTCGGGTGTTAGATTCTTTTAGGAGTTCTTTGACTCCTCAAACTGTTGAAGCTCTCATTTGCAGTGAGGATTGGTTACCAAGTTCGAGACTACCTCTTGAGGATGAGAATTTGGATGAGTTGGAAGATCTTGACAGTGGTATGTTTTGTTTTGGTTGTGTGGTGTATTATTGCTATTGAATACTATATTTTCTAACCTCTTATTCCATTTTTGTGTGTGTTTTAGCTTTTCAAACTAGTGTATTGGATGCCAATATAACTTCTGCTACAACTGGAGCTGGAAGTGCTGCTGCTAGAGCTGGAAGTGCTGCTGCCGGAGCTGGGAATGCTGATACAGGAGCTGGAAGTGCTACTGTTGCCGGAGTGCGAGCTTCTTCTTCGATTGCGCCTAGTGGTGGAGAAGATTCTAATGATGGAGAAAGGCAAACCGAGGATGGGAGTACTTCTGAGGACGAGGATAGTGAGGAGACTACGAGTGAATGAGTGATTGAGGAATTGAAGACATGGGAGTTGGGAAGTGGACTATCGTAGTATGGCTTGAACTTTAAGTTTATGAGTTTATGTGTTGAAACTAAATTTGGATGGTTT
This sequence comes from Linum trigynum, assembly GCA_964030455.1. NCBI lineage: Eukaryota > Viridiplantae > Streptophyta > Magnoliopsida > Malpighiales > Linaceae > Linum > Linum trigynum. The sequence continues at coordinate 11,711,641 of OZ034820.1, read as the reverse complement.
ATGTGGGATTGAAACTTTCTGTGGGATGTTTAGAACTTAAGTTGTATGCTATATTTGGGATTGTTAGAACTTAATGTGGATGGTTTCTTTGGGATGTCTAGAACTTATATCTGTTTCAGACTTTTAGAGGTGCATTTTAATTGTTTTAGTGTTAATTTCTCAAGTGCATGTTGCTGGATTTTCCAGGTTAATTAGGTTTTTTCATGCGGTTTTGTTCCATTTTGTGGTTTTTTGCACCGTTTAACTCTTATCGCGGTGTGCGGTTTAAAGTGCAGTTGACCGCAACTAGCCGCTAACCGCGATGTGCAGTTAGTGGTTAACCGCAAACTGTTTACATTGCAGTAACGGTGGGTGGTTTTTCCCTTGTGCGATGGCGATTAACCACGCTTATTCGGTGCAGTTAACCGCAACCGCACCGTTTCCCACCCCTACTTTTTTGTTTGCCTCATGAAAGTAGGTCTGCAAATTGGTTCTCCTCCATCTCCTTCCAATTGTGATGTGTCAAAACCGACATTTTCCATCGTCGGGCGGTCGCAGATTAGTTCGGCTTGTCTATGGTGGCAACGGTGGGGGCGTTTAAGTGAGGACGCGTGGCACCAGGTGTAGGATGAAGTTTGCAGTAAACTAGGGATGACAATTTCGATCTGACCTGTTTTACCCGACTTGTTTGGCATGTTTTTGAGCAGGTACGACCTGCCTCGTAGGCGGGGCTAGGCATGCATGTGTACTCTCATCAACTCGACCTGCTCTAACCAGCCCCATTCTCGACCCGTTCCTAAATTACATGTAATCTTAGTCAAATTACTTAGAATTTTCCTTTTATTACATCATATTTTAGCTATAACAAAGTTGTGAATTAGTGAAAACATCAATTTCTCCAATAATTTAACTACATTTATCATAATATGGTTTGTTTTCTTGGTCTTATAATAACATTAACGAATATTTCTAATGTTTTCCATATAAATTGCATACTCATTGGGCTGACCTGTCCTTGACCAGCGACTCATGATAAATTACTCGACCTGAACCTGACCTGTGATGGGGCGGGTATGGGTATCATGATACCTGCCTCATTGCCATTCCTACAGTAGACGTGTCGCCAGCTTTTGAGATTTTCTCTTATCCTTATCTTAAGGATAGTAGCAGTGGTGGGAAGGGCCGCGAGAGGACGCGTGGTAGTAGATGTAGTCACTGTTGACAACTCTGTGTAGCATCAAGGCATTTGGCCTGGCAGTTTTTGGGTCAATTTGGCCTTTTTCTTGGGCTTGTTTGGCCTGTGGCCTTTTTCTTTGCTTGTTTTGCAGGTGTACAGGTTCTCACCGCTGGCACATTTTAGTTGGATGTGCCTATACATTTTTATAGCTTCAGTGGAAAGTCAACGTGTGGAGTACCCTAAAATTTGTATCCTTTGTAATTTAATTTATATCGTGTGTTTGCATTTGCAAGTTTGGTCCTTCACTTCCGCCCTGAAAAGAGTTGAGGATTTGAGGTACAGTCGACGTTTCTTTCTTATTTCTTTTTTGTGATTTGACCTGTAAAAGTCTTGTACTTATATTTCGTATCTTGTTACTTCTCACCACAATAGCGAAAAAAATAAAATAAAAATAGAATCACATTAAATGCAAATTTGATTTGATCATTGTGGATGGTCCAAGGAAGCTCTTCATAGTCATCCGGCAGTCCTAGTCAGCGCCCAAAATCTCAACACATGCAATAGCTGTTTGTCTATTTCAGGCCATCCCAGATCGGTAATCTCCTCACTCTTGCGACTTCTAAATCTGGGTGGGTTCGCAACCTTTGGGGCTCCTTCCTTCCATACTGATAATGGCGGCAGGAACCAGCAGGAAGATATCTGCTGCCTCGGCAAGGTCTCACACTAGAAGAGCTAAGCAGAGCTCCGGCCTTACCCTCCCTTCAGGTCGGCTTCCTTGTCCAAAATTGTCGCTGAGAAACGAATTTTGTATATGTTTGCCGGGGATCGTATAGCATTCATCGCAGTTTCCTCCTATTTAGATGTGTGATGATTAAGTCAAGAAATTTTGATTTCAACCTAGCGATGAGAGAGCAATTGGTAATTTTTGTTACTTGATCTGGCGTAAGTAAGTGACAAGGAACTTTCTGCTTTCAGTTGAAATCCAAAATTTGTTGGTGGGTCCGAGTTTTTTTAAGGAGCTTAGATCTTTAGGTTGGTAGGTTCTCAATTCCCTGTAAGAAGGGGAGAGGGTCGTTTCTAGGGCAGCTGAGGAGCATGGATGTTCGAGATTCCGGAATGTATTTCTTACGGTTTCCACTGTCTGGTGTTAATCTGAACAATCCCGTAAATGGGATAGTAGTAATTGGTTTGTAACATTGGGTCCAAACGCCACCATCATAAAGTAGGATTGACTGTGTTAGTTATTGCTTTACCTTGTTTGTTGAATTCACTCAACTGCACTCTGAATCAAATGTTCATATATTTTCAGGGATCTTTCCGGGAGTACTTTTGGTTGTGCTTGCTGGGCTAGTGGCTTGGGGTTACCAAGCAATCCAACCACCTCCACCCAAGATATGTGGTTCTTCTGATGGACCGCTAGTCACAGCATCAAGAATCAAGCTTCGAGATGGAAGGCATTTGGCTTACCGAGAACATGGTGTGTCAAAGGATGTTGCCAAGATTAAAGTCGTCTTTATCCATGGTTTCGATGTCTGTAGGCTTGATGATGTCATTGCCAATTACACTTCTCCGGTATGTGTTTTTGTTTGTTGTTGTGACTTGGGCTTCATCATCCTTTATCTATTGCCCTTGTTTGACATTTTTAATGATGCTGTGTGGTCAGGAATTTGTTGAGGAGTTGGGGATCTATTTTGTGTCATATGACAGACCTGGTTATGGAGAGAGTGATCCTCATCCATCGAGAACAGTGAAGAGCCAGGTGTCAGACATAGAAGAGCTTGCTGATCAATTGGGACTGGGGTCTAAATTCTACTTAATTGGTTACTCGCTTGGCGGCCAGCTGGGATGGGGCTGCCTGAAGTACATTCCTCACAGGTACAGTGAGGAGATGCCGATTCACCAGATACATGTTGTATTTTGTTCATGTTTCTTATTGCTCCTTGTTTTCGTTGTCAACAATCTTCAGGCTAGCAGGGGTGACACTGTTGACCCCAGCTAGTAACTACTGGTGGCCTGGCTTTCCTTCCAACTTATCTACTGAAGCCTTGTACAAACACCCACCTTGTGACTACTGGTCTCTTCGTGTGGCTCATTATGCTCCCTGGTTAACTCATTGGTGGAATACCCAAAACTGGTTTCCAATTCTTGGCGCAATAAGTAAAAGCCCTCATATTCTTTCTCGTGAAGACAAAGAAGTTGCAGCTAAGCTCATAGCTAAAGGAGCTAATAATATGGTAATTTTCCTCTGCCTGAATCGTTCCCCTGCAGCTTTTTTCTTTTCTTTCTATCTATAACGTGGTTAACAACAATGTGCAACTTGAACGACTTGCTGTATTACGTGTTTTCTAGGAAGAATCCATTAATGTTTTCCCATATTTTTTTTCATTTAATGTGTTTTCTAGGAACATGTACGACAGCAAGGAGAATATGAGTCTCTCCATCGTGACTTGAACGTAGGATTTGGCACTTGGGAGTTTGATCCCGTGGAGATGGAGAACCCTTTCACTAACAATGAAGTCTCTGTACATCTGTGGCAAGGAGATGAAGACATTCTGGTGCCTGCTATATTGCAGCGCTACATTGCAGAGCGCCATTCTTCTTGGATTCAATACCATGAGCTTGCTGGTTCTGGACACTTCTTCCCTTATCTTGATGGGATGGCTGACACCATTGTGAAGACGATGCTGAACGACAAGGAGTAAGCTTTGACAGGCCTGGGAGAGTTGTCGGTGGACCATGGTGTGTTGCCCCAGGCTGGAAGATTCAAAGCATTTGGCAATGTTGTTTTAGTTGCAGCTTTCGGAGCTATAGATTGTGTTGTATTTCTATTGTTTAGAGTTGAGATTTTTTTGTAATGATGTTTAGACACACTGCACTTAAAACTGCTGTTTTGAGCATGGATTCTGGAGCAGGACACTGCACTTCATAAGCTTAATTGGTGATCGAGTAATTGGTGATCGGGTAAGATAACCAACAGGTATGCAAAAAAATGGTATAATAAACCAAGAATCTATGATTCTGATTAGGATTGGCGCTAGGTCTGTGATAACCCGAAATTTGCACATGTTTTGTCCACTATTCTTGCACCGTTTGAGGGTCGATTCTCGTGTTTTAAGTTGATTTCACGCTAGGGTGTGCTTTTATGTCATATTTTAGGACTTGGAATGAAATTGGAGGTTTGGAAGCGAGTTTCAGGTAAAAAACGGAGAGTTGGCAGAAAGTAGAGTTGGAAGGGCAAAATACCCGGTCAGGTAACCCAAATACCTGCCAGGGTATTTAACCCAGAGGTCGGGTATTCCCCCTACGATGAGAAGCTGAAACGCGTCGTTTAGTTTAAATACCTGGTATGATCCCCTAATACTCGATCGGGTATTCAGACCGAGTACTTTGTCTAGATGTTCTTGCTAAAACAAACCGTCGATTTGTCTAGATTTACTTTATGACTAATAAAAAATCTAAACACTTCCCTCCATGAAAGCTCGCTCAATATATCTTATTAATAACGTATCAATAGAAATGTGTTTAGACACCCTTATAAAAACAAAAACAATCAAAAGCGAACTACGTGAATTTTGATCCCGACTACTAGAGTACGTAGGCAACCAATATGTTTGAGTCCAACTAATAAAAAAATCTTTCTTTTACTCTGGAGAACTACGTCAATAGACATATGTAATACGCCCTGGGAGGGTGTAAGATCAGAATTCAACGCAGCACAGGCCTCAACTCAATTGAATCAGACCTCTTCCTTGCTCCTGATGAAACAGAGTTCCGAAACCAGCCTAGGTAGCTAGCTTCGAGCACTAAAATAGATGAAATCTGAGGGTTTCTTCACACCTGAGAAGAAGCACTCGAGATATAGTGTTGTCTTCGAGTAACTGAGGGTGAAAACAGCTAATAGACTCAATGTTCCTAGGTTTGATCGCAACCAAATCCTAAGCTCAACGATCAACTCGCAAGTTGTTCAATTTTGGGTTTTTCTTATTCAATGCAATCTGAATGATACAAAACGAGTTTGAGGCCTTTTATAGGCTTACACAATTACAAACAAACTAGAATAATGATTGAAACTAACCTAACTAAGCAAGGAAACTGAATTACAATCATAATCCGAATAGACTTAGGAATCCTTGTGGGACTCGGATTACTGGCAGTGCGAGGTAGCTTCTTTGAAGCCCTCGAAAATAGTCTTCCTAGATGATTCGATCTCACCCAATCCCTTGACGTTGTAGAAGGGAACTTCCTCTGTCTCCTCCAACTTGAATTAGCTCGAATGCATCTCTCAAACTCAAGTTATAGGTCTTCAAAGGTAGCATCTTGAACTCAGTTCCTGCCTTAGCCAAATCTGGACAGTTTCCAGGTTCCTTCATAGCATTTTGTGAGACTTGATAAACATCCTTCCTGGCATCTCCTCGAGCTCCATGACATATCAATCGAATTATAAAGACTTGAAGTTCACATTGAGCCCTTAAACTTACATTTTCATTGAATTGTTTGGGAGATATGAGCTCCCAAAATAGGTACCTCAAACCTGACCCAACACTTAGCCAAATTCCTGTCTTCTTCTTCCAAACTCCACTTCCTTCTTCCTCAAGCAATTCCAACTTCACGATTGATCCAATTGGGATCATATCAGGCATATGTATGATCAAATTGTATATTAATAAATATTTTGACTTAATATATGCACAAGTCTGAAAAGACCAAATATATGCACATTTAAGCTACTAGAAACTATCAGATTTTAGATTAGCTAGCCATGATACACAGCTATTGCTTGAGAGGATAACCGTTGGCTGGCTATTCTGAAAAGCGAATCCAACCTCTCAGCTTCCTACAACATCTCTTGGAAGTGTCTCCCATTTTGTCTGAATACAGTGTTGATGACTTCTTTCAGATTCTTGCATCCGACAATTTTCATCCCCTCGAACCCAAAACTTGCCAGAGCCTTTTCGGCAGACTTGGGAACGATGCACATTTGATATCCCAGCTTTGCAACTGTGTTCACCCGCTTCTCGATCCTGGATACCTGTGGCTTTTCCAGCACCTGATTAGAACTTCAGTACTTGACCAAGCATGACATAGATATTAGAGAAGTGTTTGGATATACTAGAGGAAGCAGATAATGCTTCATCAATTACCCTCGAGACTTGTCACCACCTAAACACGGCCTCTGTTTGCAAGGTAGTCCATTTCAGGGAGCTCTTTATAGCTCCATAATGTGTTAGGATACTTAAGAAGACAGTTGCATGTTATTTGATGCTAGGTTAGGTACTTAAACTGGAGAAACAAAATCCATCTGAAGGTCGTCAATTTCACGGTTTATTCCATGGGAACAGTACACTTACCGTGCGCAGCTCACCACCAAGGCCGATTTCTCCCAGAAATGCAACATAATTGGGTACCGGACACTCCAAGAAACTACCAAAAAGAACATTAGTCATCATGTTCCTAAGTTGTCGGCAATCATGTGGATAAATAGATCCAAGGAGCGGTTAGGTGTTCATGTTCTTGCTCATTGCATAATTTTCAATGTTATGAGATGTATAACCATACCTACTGCAAATTGCAACTGCTACTGCAAGATCTCCAGCAGTCTCAGTAAGCTCCGCCCCACGAAGAACATTCAAGAATATGCTCTGGTACAACAAAAACCAAAACAGAGTTTAATTGTATCACTATTAAAAACTGCGGACCTTTCTTTTTAATCAGGGTGAAAAACATTGGTTCGATTTCTAGATACATGTTAAAGGATTTTAATAGCATCATTGTTTCATTAATGGTCTTTAACCAAGATGTTAGGTACTAAATAGATGACTTGTTTCCTTTAAATGTATACCAACTAAACCACACCATGCAAAAGGGGAAACTTAAGTTTCTATTCCCCCACCGGCATGCTCAATCAAGTTAGCAATTCCACTCGTACATGAAGAATTGTTGTTCAAGATTCATAAGGAAAGTGGAATAGGAACACATTTCTAAAGCAAATGACACAAGAACATAAAAATATAACGTACATTCTCTTGAAGCGCCAACCCGGCTTGCTTCATAAGCACCTGTTAGTTGAGATAATAGTGAGATATTATAAACATCGCCCTACACAAGCTCAATTCAGCAATTCCAGGAGTACATTTTTATTGATGTACGTTAGACGTTAGTCAGTAATTATGCAGCTCAACCAAGCGGAAGAAAGAATTGTTAGAATGATTTACAATATGAATACATGATCAGATGCAGATAAATGCAGCCTAATATTTTAATGCATAAGAGAATTTAGATTGAAAGGAATGTCAATGTGATACTTACTGCTATAATCATTTCAGCTCTGCTAGACTGAATCCCAGTAGCATGCCTCTTTGAAGCTGACGAACCAGCAACACATAATGCCTACACCAGAATCCTTAAATTTATCGAAATGCAATAAATATTATGTGTCATTTTTGGCAATCAAAGAAATTGCTAGATCGCTCTTGCAGGCTCTGAGGAAAGGGACGTAACTAAATCATGCTAATAGAAGCCAGAACAAACATATTGACAACTACACCAAAGAGAACTACCTGAATTTCAATAAGGAAACTTCGAGAGCCATCCATCACAACAGTCACAGCTAGTCCAGCCAAAACATCAGATTCCAAGTGCTGCTCACTTAAGAATATCTCACTTGGATTGGAAACAGCTTGCAAACCCGATTGAGACATTTCAAATACTCCCAGCTGAAAGCATGAATGGTGATCATTAACACCCAACAAAAAGGTTGGGAAAGATAGTCATGATTGAATACAGTATAACTTGTACATGATAGCTATCGGCCACCAGCAAAGGTAACTCGGTCTCATTATGTCAAGTCCCAAGTTAAAAATTATGACCGTGAAAGTCACCGAATGGGTCAGCCTTTTCCTTCAGTTTGTCCTATATTAAAAAACAAAAGCGTGGGAGGACGTTGCAGATGTCGGGGACGACACAACTTCTTCTAAAGCTAGAAGAACACTGGAAACACCCGGGACCAGAGCTCGTAGCAGCCCCGCGGAGTGGTAAGGGACGGGACTCTTATCCCCCGACTAAGGTACTTCCATTCAAAATCAAAATATGACAGAGTACTCACTAGCTAGTATCTTTAAGTAAAAGCAGGTGAGATATCAACAACACTGCACACCTCGTCAGTGGACCCAAAACGATTCTTCACTGGCCGGAGTAAACGATGGGACGAGGACTTCTCCCCCTGGTAGACAGTGAGGTATATTAATGATTAACAGCAGCATGTAGTCACTATTTGAACAGGACAGCAAGGAGCATGAAAGAGTACAGGCATCAGTTTGACAACCAGTTGCTAATGTTTGTGTAACAGTATAATAAGTAGCCACAAGAATATTCAACACATACTCTCTCCATCGACCAATCAACTATTATACCAGCTTCAAATAATATATCGTCTTGCCTCATCCCTTTTTCAACTACGAACAAGAGTAAAAGAGACATATATGATAGAGTAGAAGGTACCAACTTCCACATATAGAACAACATCAACAATGTGCTCTAGGACACGAGGCCCAGCAATTTCCCCAGACTTGGTCACATGTCCAATCTGCAATAAAAAGGCAGGAAAAGGGAACAACATGAATTACAAGAAATTCTTCGTCGGTGGAATCACATGAGAGGAAGTCGCATGCATTTACCAAGATGGAGCAAAAACAGTTTGGTATACAAATGCTGGAGTAAGATATTGGCTGACGCCAAATGCTCCATTTGAGAAAGAACATTTAAAGCCATTTAATGCAATACATTGCAGTGATCAATTATATTAATATCTTTTTTTGTGCTAAGCAGCGCTGCAAGTCAAACATGGATTTCCAAATTATAACAGTACTGCGTTTCTAGAGCTTCAGACTCTCCAATTATACCTCTTCAGGCTAAACGCAATCAGTTTTTATATTTCTGTTGACACCAAGATGTTTTATTTTGAAATATTATATGTGAGAAACGTACCTATATGACAAAAGATAAGATAAGGTCCACTAACTTTTAATTCAAGAGTAAAGCTGATCCGTAGAGCAGAAAAGAAAACAAAGGCAATTTTAACACATTAAACTCGCTTCTAGAATCAAGTTCAGATGCAATCTAACATTATAAGCATGGGACACTTAAGGACGAAGAAAACTCGCCAATAGAACTGGGATGTCAGTTTTCTTTGCAAACCGCAACAAGGCTGATGTGCATTCCTTGACCTGGAAAACAGAGATACAATTCTCATTTGTAGGCATATGGAATGTTTAGGAAGCACCTTGCCATAGCTAGAAATGGCAAAACCAGGAAGAAAAGAAATGTCCAATAAAAACTATGACTATCAAAAATGATGATCTAATCAGTTTAAACTATAAATGGAAGACATTCAGCCCATATTTGGAAACATAGAAAAGAGTAAGAGGATACAGCATTGCTCACTAAGTGAGATCATCATGAAGAAAATGAACCTGGTCCTAGTAATGTCCTTGTAACCACACTACAACACAACCATTATATATCTTCAATTTTCAAACAACAACTGTTAGCATTAGTTTGGATTCATAGAAACCACTGAAGGTAAGCAAATCCAACCATGAAGCTTCACTAAATAAAGGATAAAGAGCTTAATTTCACCGACAGTAATCTACAATACACATTTGCCAACCTGTGTTAATCCGCCCGGACTTCCAACAACTCCGTTAAGGTAAACTGTTTGAATCGAATCAATAATTAAAGCACGAGGAGATAGATTCTGAATTTTCCCCATTATGTCCTGGAACAAGCAAAAGAAGGAACTTTGAGATCATAATTTCAAGAGAATACCAAAAAAGAAACAAGAGCAAAGCTGCCTTACACTAAAACAAGATTGAAAATGTGTACCTCAATTTCAGAGCTTGAATACAAGTAAAGGTCCTCTGTTCCAATTCCCATGCGGTCAGCTCTGTTCCCAATTTGCTGAACACTCTGCAACAACCCAAAAAGAAAAAAGGGTAAATAAAACAGGCAAATCAGTTTTGGATCAGTAATTAGAAAAAAATGAGAGGAAACTTTGGAACCAAGATAATACAGTTGGAACTCTTTCATGGACAATAAAATTAAAATTATCTTCTAATAGAACGTAGATATGGCCTTCAGAAGATGAATTAGGGAACTCAGTCAAGAGTGCACAGCCTTCCACTCCACTGCGGCAAAGTAGACTAATTAATGAAACTAAAAGCGGTTTTCTGTGTAAATATTAACCTCCTCCCCAGAGACATAAATAACCGGAGCTTGTTTCCCATGCCCTTGTCCTTCAGTGATGATTGCAGCTAGCTTCCAGTTCAATGAAGTTGAAGTGAGATAAAACAATTAACAGAAAACACACATCTAATAAAGGAGGAAATTTACAATGCTATATAGCATTGGTGCTATAACTTTTTGTCTTTATGGTACAACTTGAAGTTGTACCTTTAACGTTATGATACAACTTTAGATTGTACCTATACTCTTTTGTACAAATTCTTTTGTGGTACAACTTAAACTTGTACCTTCATGTGATGGTGCAACTTTAAGTTATAAAGTTGTACCATAACATAAGGGTACAAATTCTTTTATGGTACAACCTTAACTTATACATTTAACATTATGGTACAACTTTAAGTTGTACATTAAAGCATCAATACTTTATAGCATAGTAGAAGTGCTCCTAATAAAGTTGAGGACATATAATTTAATTTATATGAATTAGATGAGTAATACCTGCAACATCAATGTACTCTTTCCAACACCAGGATCCCCACCAACCAAGACCAGAGAACCTACAGCCCATTAAAGTCCAGTAAGTATACCGAAGGTTTTCATGCTCAAACAGACAGACCTGAAGAGAGAAGGTAAAAGTGGCCATTGGTCAAGAAGCTAGGAGAAGAGAAGCCCTATTTTGCTTGAAAAAGTAGATCGAGATGCTTCAATCAATAATCACTCAGGATTCAATGGAGAATGACATAATTGGAAAGCAGGAGTTCAAACACACAGTCTCATAAGGTCATTAAGAAAGTAAAAGTAAGACTCTAGGACCAACAAGCAAGTCTGTAGAACACCAAGACAACAACTCCAAAAGATAAGCCAATTATAGTCTAAATGTAACCCACCGGTGCAACGAAATCTCAACATACCTGGAACCAGACCTCCACCAAGAACTCTAGCCACTTCATCTCCAAAAGGTCCAGGCCTGTACCACAGTAACAACCAGTCTAACATGGACCATTACAAACAAAAGATTCAAACTAAAAGAAAAGGGAATCAATTACATGATACTAACAGACGGTCAGAACTCATAAGTCACAGGATTCACCACTGAGCAATAACAACTGCTTAAAAAAACAGCACCCGACATGCACAAAAACGAAACTTTGGTCATCAGCTGTTACATATGAAACCAAACAGCCATTGAAGTAAGCTAAAACGCAAGCACCGAAAAGAGGTAGCAACAAAGTTGCAATTGTATAATTGGATAAAAGCTAACTATGCAAGTCTTAGTAGCCAATGGCTTTCTTCACCAAACCCAAACCGATACTCAAGCTAATGTAGTTTCCAGACAACACCTAGTCATTCGATAACAATAAATGGAGCAAGAAACAACGGTTATCAATTGATGTACAACCACAGAAGTAGAAGAGACAGTATATGGAGATTCTGAACAGACTAATAAACAGGAAGAAAAGACAGCAAAAACAACAACACTCACAGAGGGATCCGCCATTCCAAATGATTCACATCTCTGTTCACCTCAGCCAAACTTACTGGGTTCACCTCTGCAGCCTGTTGAGGCAGCCAAGACTTCACCATATTTTCTGATGCCACAATGCCACTAACCTTGTCTCCATTGCCACCACCCGTTTCAGAGAACTTCTTCATCGTCCCAGCAAATTTACAGGAGCGACAATATCCCCACCATTGCCCTTCTGTATGCCCACAATTCTCACAAACATAACTAGTTCTAACCTTCTCCTTCTTAGATGTGAGCGTATATCCCGACTTCACTCCTTTGACATAATCCACCTTCTTCCCATTTCCATGTTTGTTCACATTCTCTACACCCCCGCTATCACCAATATATACAGGAACTCCCATCCTCGATTTATCTTCCGTGCTCAGATTCTCATTACTCACACTGTTTTCCTGCTTTCGACCATTTGAACTCGATAAACCATCTCGATTTACTATACTCGCATTTTCATCCTCGAGATGCTTTCCATCAAGCCTACCGCCCAATTTTCCCCCCTTTGCACCTCCGTAGGTCCTATTCCTCTCCAACTCCTCAAGCTCTGAAAGATAACCCGAAAATCCAGTTTCCGGTTCTCGCTCTTTCCTCTTTACCATATCGAACCCACCCCTCATCGGATTGTAAACCCTACGACACTGAGCATCTCCAGGGTCATATCTGCTCCCGCCCTCTGTTTCAGAAGAATCGAACGCAAACGGGGAGTCTTTGGCTCGGAGTCGACTGGTTGAGAAGCGGAATTGAAGAGACGGGAGTGAGACCCGTGGTAAAATGAAAGGAAAGGAGTCGGCAGACATGCTTGTGTTACTGAAGCGCATGCCTGTGGGAGTTGGAAATGATCTCAAGCAATTCATTCTGCAACTGTAGAGTGGTCTCAGAAACTTCATGCCCGAAATTAACGAAAGCACAAAACCCTAACCAGAAGGTTTGCTGCTGTGAATCGAAAACCCCGGGAAGGCCATGGAGGTAGTGATTTTTTGAACTTCCCGTAGCTTGCGGGATGGTCGAAGGATATGATAGGCAAATAGGAAATAAAAAAAAAGGACTAGTTTGTAAAAACCATCCATGCTTAAGCGCCAAAACACGCAGACGTATATAATTCCGTGAATCTGTCTGTATATATACTGAAGTTCAGACCTTCAAACGACATTCATTCAAAATATAAGGGGCAAACAGTAAGGAACGAAGATTCCACAAGCAAAGAAAACCAGAACAGAGAGACCCGAGCAAGCAATGGCAATTTCCTCTTGGACGGGAAGAAACAGACTGGTTGGTACGCTTTCAACTTCTTCCCGCCGGTATCTTTCTTCCATTTCAGTTTTCACTGCACATGCTGGTAAGTGGCATTGAGAAGATTTCTGGTTAAGTCAGCAATTTCAAGAATTTTGCAGCGGCTGGATTGCCGAGATCTCAGAAATACTCTGGATTTCCTGCGGTTGCTTATGGAGTGATTAAGAGGACCAATGAGATAGTTGAGGAGCTTGTAAGGCAGATTGATGCCACAGCCATGTCTAGAAATGAAGCTAGAGAACAGATAGAGCAAAGGAACTATGAGATTGCCATTGAGGTTTCTCAACTTGAAGCTACAATAGATAGAATGACAGAAGAGTTGGAGAAGGAAAGTTCGTCGGTTGAGAGGTTGGAGAAAGCCGTTGCGGATAACAATGGGAAGCTGTTACAAGTTGAGATGCAGCTGTCTGTGAAGATCCAAATGGAGGAGAAGGAAGCTGCGGAGACTAGGCTTCTAGTTAGTGAGTATGATGCCAAAATGAGGAAACCTGGAAGCTGAAATGGAATCTTTGCGGCCTTTGTTGGTTGATCAGTTGAATTTGGTTGCACAAATCCATGATCAGCTTTGTGATGTTATTAAGACAGTTGATTCAAATCATTCAGATTCAGACTTGTCAGAGTCTTTGTTTCTCCCACAACAAACAGATATTGGGGAGAATGTTCGTGCTTCGGTTGCTGGCACGGAATCCATTCACGAGCTAACTAGAATAGTGCTTGAGAAGGCAAAAGACTGGGCAGCGGAGAAGATGTATGAAGTGAAGAAGTTGAATGAAAATGTGGATCAATTGAATAAAGAGAAAGAACAAATCAGCTCTTTGTCCAAGAGGATGGCATTAAACCCAGCTTCGAAAACAAATGAATTATTTCAAGCTGCTGAGAATGGTTTGCGAGATTCTGGAATCGATTTCAAGTTCAATAACGTCCTTGCGGCTCCTCATGATAACAATCGCCCATCAAAAGCGGAGGAGGATGAAATCTACAGTTTGGTAATTGTTTGTTTGGTGATAATGTGTTCATATATCCTTTGGGCTTCGACTCATTAATATATCTACCGGAGCCCTGGAGAATATTGTGAAGGCATCCCAGCTTGAGATCATTGAGTTGCAGCATTCGGTGGAGGAATTAAGGTACTCTTGAGCTGCATATATATCGGGAAGGATTTTATATAAATGGTTATCAGCTGGTTTTTTCATTTTGTTTGCTTTTTCCATTTAAGGGTAGAGTCAAGTTTACTTACGGATCATATCGAGGTTCAAGCCAAGGAGCTAGCACACAGACTGCAGAGAATAGAGGAGCTTGAGGAGAAAAAGAGAGTGGCAAATGAAAGTGTATGTAATGATGGCCGCTTTGATGGTATTATCTTATGTATTGCTTCACTGGAACTTATATGAATACCGAACAGTATGTGCTAGATTATACAAATTATGGCAAATAATTAAAAAATTTGCTAGTTTGGTCTTATTACTCATCTCTGCATGCATATAATAGATTGAAGGGTTTATGATGGACATTGCTGCTGCTGAAGAAGAAATTACCAGGTGGAAAGTGGCAGCCGAGGAGGAGGCTGCTGCAGGGAGAGCTGTTGAACAAGAGGTCATGGCTCAGGTATCCTTGCCCAGTTTTTAATGCATCTGAGTCGAACTACTTATCCATAACTACTTTGGTAAATCGTTACAATTCATATTTGGCATTTTCCTCTTTCTTAATGAAAGTAGAAGCACTATATCCGAAGTCGAATGCATTCCAGCAATTAAATTGTTGATAAGCTAAGTAACAATTATCATTCAAACCAAACTTTAAGTGTGCTTCTCTTGGGAAGGCTCACTCTAACAATGAGCATATTTGTTACTGGGTCCTAACCTGCTATCGGTTTGATTAGTTTTCCCTTTATCATGCACATGCAGTTGTCTGCCCTTAAGCAGGAGCTTGAAGAGACGAGGCAGTCCATGTCAGAGTCCGAGCAGAAACTGAAGTTCAAAGAGGAGACTGCGGCTGCTGCTATGGGCGCAAGAGAGGCTGCTGAGAAGTCATTGAGATTGGCCGACACAAGGGCTTCTCGGCTGAGAGACAGGGTCGAGGAGCTCAGCCGTCAACTTGAAGAGTTTGAAACCCGCGAAGATTCTAGAGGGCGAAATAGATCTAGATATGCGTGCTGGCCATGGCAGTGGCTAGGCCTCGACTTTGTAGGCACTACTACCAGACCTGAACTTCAACAACAACAGACTTCAAATGAGATGGAGCTCTCAGAGCCCTTCTTTTGATTGTTAGCTTCACTGCTAATGGGGGGCTTCCTATCCTTTTGTACTGTTCGTGGGCTGTACAGGGCGCTTTTGTTTATGAGGATGGGAACAATGTGCAGTAGTGTAGTATCAATAAGCTTCTCCGAGTTTCTCCAAACATGTATTCAATTCATCTAATTCTTTCGTTTGCCTTCTGTGGTCCAGGGATCGACGCAAAGCAAGTCCTGCTGTTCAACTACAAAATCGCATTTTCGGTTTCTTGAGTTGCGCGTTTCTTCGCATGATAATGCAAAGCATTTACCTTCTCTTTTTTTCTTCTTATTAACAAAACACATAAGGATGGCAACATTTTAAATATATCCATTATCATATCCAAAATAGTTTGGGTTTAAACCATGTCCATACTCACACAAAAATCAAGTTGAATATGTACGTTGCCTGACAAATTGTTCTCTTGGCATATTATACATGAGACAAATAAAGCACATGTCCTGACAACCTATACTCGTCATAATATGCAATTATGAAGAAAAAAAGATTCGTCATAACCAGGGTTCAAGAAGTAGGGGTGAAAGCTTGTCCCGGAAGACCCACTGACCCTTCCCGACCCGTCCCGTCCCTAAGGGTCGAGACGGGTCAGTTTGTCTACAGGGACAAATTAGGGACGGGTCATTTGTTAACCCTGTAAGGGTCGGGACGGGTCGGGACAACTTAGGGACGGGTCACGTTTTGACCCTGTGACCCTTAGCAACAACAAATATCTCATACTTCATTGGACCTTTTTGTAAAGTTTTAAAAGTTTAGGTACTAATTTGTAAAAATAAAAAAATGGGTACCAAAATGTAATTTTATCATCAAAATTTATGGACATATTTGTAAAAAAAATAAAATTTAGTTACTAAATTGTAAGAAAAAATAATTTTGGGTACCAAAACGTAATTTGTAAAAAAGTAGTGTTTTGATTAGGGTCGACCCACTGACCCGACCCGTCCCGTCCCAACCCTTGAGGGTCAGACAGGGTCAAGAAGGAGACAGGGACGGGACAGTTATACATTTTGACCCTTCAGGGACGGTCAGACAGGGACAGGGATGGGACAGGGACGATAATATTCGGCTTTAATATATCGAATTCTTGGACTTTATGTGATTATCTCATGGTATGTTTTAGCCAATTGGTGCTATTTTAGGGCTCGCTAACCCGAGAATAGTTAAAAAACCATTACTGCCTAGTGCCATGAGTGTGATATGATACAGGTGGAGAAAGCACGAAAAAGGAGCGAGTGTACAAGCAATAAATCGGGCTCGAATTACTGGTGTACAACTCACTTGGGCTCAAGGCCCAAATAGAATTGGACTTGGAACTTGGGACAAGAAATGGGCCAAAGCCCACTCTACTTTTCTCCTTGGACAAGGCGGCACTTTATTGTTTGGGAAGTTTTTTTGGTGATCTGGGCGAGAGACTTGGAAGGGCAAAGGAATATACTGGGCGGAACTTTTATTTATTGGAGGAGGGCGAATTCTTTGGTGGGAGAGAAAAAGCAAGGGCGCAACGCGAGCAGCAGCAGGCGATTGAGAAATTGGCGAATCAACTTCTCCCAAGCGGCTTGAGCTGAATTTAACAAGAGCGATTAGTTGGTTGGATTTTCTAAACCGAATTAGTTGTTTATTGTTGATTTAGAACATGATGAACAAACCCTATCGATTTATCTTAATTTCGTCATGAACTAAACCCCGATTTCTGGGGGAACACCATAGGATGTAGCTATTTCTTGATTTGATGGATTGATTTATGATTCTTTTCTTCCAATCTCTATTGCATGAAATTTCTTAATGCTTTGTGTTGACTGGCCACCAATACATCGATTTGTAGTTGATTAGGTTATTAGCGACAGTGAAACCCTATTAACTGAACATATTTCATGTGACATAGTAACTTATCGAAGCGACAGTGGATTAAATAAGGTGCTATGCGGTCTTAAATAGGATATCGATCTTCAGACTATATAGTTAATTCATTGAGCTACGACAGTAGGATTTGAATTGATTATTTAGTACGTAGTAATTCCCGACAGGGATAGCTAGCACACTCGTGATATCCTGGCTGTAGAGGTATGGATTAAATTGATTGGAATATGTGAATAAATCTGGATAGGAAATGTAGTGAATCCTGGTGTTTCTCCCAGAGCTTTCTCCCGTTGATTTAAACCCGACACTTTAATTTGCTTAATTAATTAATTTTGCTAGTAGTTAATGATATCGTTAAACCATTTTCACCTATAGTTTGCTCTATTAAATCGGTAAATCTTAAGGTTGTACCAGTCCCTGAGAGACGATACCCGGACTTTCCGGTTTACTACGAGATAGGATTAAGGCATACGCTTTTGCCCTATCAAGTTTTTGGCGCCGTTGCCGGGGACTGCCATACCTTATTTTTGTTGATTTTTGTGAGTGAACTATTTTGATCTGGGTGTTAGTGTGTAGGTGAATTTTTCAGGTTTATCCGCCTCGTGCATGCCAAGGAGGACGACTGGCAATTTACTGCCACTAGATCCCGAGATCGAGAGTACCTGCCGACAGAATAGGAAGCAGACCAAGTTAGGGAAGCAGCCTACCACATCCACAACTCCTAGGCCTTCCCTAACTCAGAATCGTCAACTGAGAAGGCAGGTGTCACCACCTGTCATCCCTACACCACCTACACCACCGCCGCGCGTCATCGAGCCTGTCATCATGACTGAACAGGATCGTTCGATCAGGGCTCGTCTGAATCGGAAGATTGGAGCCCGAGCTTGATGTGTTGTCATTCCGGCTGGGGATGCAAACATGGAGATTGCCCCAGCCTTCATCAATATGATCACGAATGGGTACACCTTCTCAGGGGCCAGCACCGAGGATCCTCATGAACATCTCCGCCGGTTTGCAAACATTTGTGACACAATGAAGAGCCCGGCTGTGTCTGATGATGCCATCCGTCTTCGGATGTTCTCATTTTCTCTGCTAGGGAATGCATCACACTGGTTCCAGAACTTGACACCCCGTTCCATCACAACATGGGGTCAGCTTGAGAAGATCTTTTTGGATAAGTACTTTCCTCCTGCCAAGGCAATGAAAAGGCAAGATGAAATTGTCACTTTTAAACAAGCTGAGGATGAAAGTCTGACCGAGGCATGGGAGCGCTATAAGGAGCTTCCAATGAGATGCCCGAGCCACGGTCTTGAAGATTGGAATGTGATCTCCATTTTCTTCAACGGAATCAGAAGACAGTACCGAGATGCTCTAAATAATGCTTCCCGGAATGGTTTCACAAGAATGGAAGCACCAGAAGCATATGAACTGGTGGAGAAGATATGCTCTGAAGATACTGAATGGGGTAGTGAGACCAGCATTTGAAGGAGAGGAGGCTTGCATGAGATAGACAGAGTTCCAAGCTTAGAAGCAAAAATTGATGCTAAGCTGGAGTCCAAGTTCGATGCACTCGAACGAAGGCTGGCTAAGTTGGCTCTTGGTAGACAAGAGGAGGTTGCTTATTGCGAATTATGTGAAGGTGCTCATCATAGGGATCTATGTCCACTGGTGGCTGATCAGGTGGAAGATGTGCATTATATCAACAATCAGAGAAATCAAGGCCAGGGTGGTATGTATTCGAATACCTACAACCCACAATGGAGGAAGCATCCTAACTTTTCCTGGGCGAACAACAACCCAAATGGTGCTCGCAACATTCCACCTCCAGGCATGCAGAAACAACAACCTCCACCTCAACCAGAGAAGAAACCACAACTTGAAGAACTGCTTCTGGCTCATATGCAGAAAACAGGCAATAATTTCAAGGGCCTAGATCAATTTGTCACTCAACAGCTAGCCATCAACAATAATTTACAATCTTCTATGCTAGCTATGGAGAGGCAGATGGGACAGATGACTCAAACTTTGGCAGATATGCAAGGCAGGATTTCTGAGACATTACCAGCAAATACTGAGAGGAATCCAAAGGACGCCATGGTTGTAGCCGTCACATTGAGGAGTGGAAAGGCCTTGGAAGACCCTAGCAGCTCGAAAAAGGCACCAGAGGCAGAAGAGGAAGCACCAGGAGAAAGATCTTGTGCAGAAAATGAAGAATCAGCCTTGCACAGACAAAATGAAAGCAGTTTGCCTGTGCAAAAGCATGCTGCCCGTGTACCTCAAAAAGTGGGAAAATTGAAGAATGAAGAGGTAAAACCTTATGAACCTCCCGCACCATTCCCTCAAAGGTTAATGAAGCCCATGGAAGACCCAAACTTCAAGAAATTTGTGAATATCTTCAAGCAACTTCAGATTAACATACCCTTGGCGGAGGCACTTGAACAGATGCCTACATATGCTAAATTCTTAAGGGAGTTGCTGACAAAGAAGCGTAAATGGGCTGATCTAGAGAAGGTAACTCTTACTTCTGAATGTAGTGCTGTGATTCAGAATAAATTACCAGAAAAGAGGGATGATCCGGGCAGCTTCACCATTCCATGTGTCATTGGAGGTACAGAGTTCGATAATTCACTTTGTGATCTTGGAGCAGGAATTAATTTGATGCCATACTCAGTCTACAAGAAATTGGGATTGGGAGATGTTCTTAAGCCTACTCGGATCACTCTCCAATTGGCTGATCGATCAGTAAAAATTCCAAAAGGAGTGGTGGAGAATGTATTGGTGAAGGTGGGGAAGTTTATTCTCCCAACAGATTTTGTAATTCTGGAGATGGAAGATGATCGGGGAGTACCTCTAATTCTCAGCAGACCTTTTCTAGCAACCGGTGATGCACTCATCGATGTTGGGAGAGGCAAGTTGACATTCCGAGTAGGTAAGGAGGAGGAAATTTTTAATGTCTTTCAAGTTGACCATAATCATGATGAATTTGAAAGTGGAGCTCGAGAAAGGAAAAATCCCTCTTCCTGTGATAGTGGAGCATCCGAAGAACTATCACCTATCCTATCTGCTCAGATTCTGAAATCAAAGCAAGGACAGAAATCCTTGCCAGGTCACCTCAAGTATAGATATTTGGGTAAGGATTTCAATCTTCCTGTTATTATTCCTTCTTCACTGACATTGAAACAGGAAGAGTACTTGCTTGAGGCGCTGCAGTACCACCTACGCCTCACTAAAGGGTCTAACATGCCAGCTAAGAAGGTCCTACCCAATTTTCGCACACCTGGCCCTGCAGAGGTGACTCATATGCTGGATGGAGGTTATGCGTTCTATCATTGCTAGGGAGGGTATGCTGGATACCTTTCCATACCCATTGGTTGAAAACTCCATGAACGTCAGGCTGAGGACGTTAAACAAGCGCTTCTTGGGAGGCAACCCAAGGTAAGTTTTCTTTTCTTTATTTTTCTTTTTTAGTTGTGTCAAACCCATGCATGTTTAGATTAGGAGTTGAACATTAGGGACAATGTTCCATCCTGAGTGTGGGGTGGTGAGTCTTAGTGTTGTTTGTCCCTGTTGCATGTGGTAAAAAAAACCCCAAAAAAAAACCCAAAAAAAAAATCTGTCATTTGGCTATGCATAGCCAAACTGCATGCAGTTTGCCTGTGTAAAAAGCAGGCTGCCTGTGTTAAGCTAATGGCTAAAAAACACCTAAAAATCAGAAAAATTAAAAACAAAACCTTGTACTTTTGTGGTAACATGATGTAAATGACCGTGATGCTTTGAAAATGAGTTTGTGCTTGAATGAAATCATCGAAATCACCCCACTAGTGTTGAATTGCATGGTTCTTCACAATGAGCTTGATATTTTGACTGACTTGATGTGCTTTGAAGTAGCAAACTCTTTTAGCAACATTCTCTTTTGTGAGGATAGTGTAATGACTTTTGGTGAAGTAGTTAGGTGGAGAACATTGACCATTCGATATGTTTGGATACCGTGCTTACTTAATTGTGAGCTTTTGATTTGGCAACGAGTCTCTCTGTTTTGATTGTTTTATGATGGGGTGAACTGTATCTTTATATAAAGAAAAATCCTACCTGACAAGTAAAAGATAAGAAAGTTGCCATAACAATTAAAGTGTGGGTAAAGTACCAAAATCGTGTGAGGCAATCACTCATTGCACATGGGGATTAGGAAAGATTCAATTGAGAATCGGTTCGCGACCGTACGATGTTGCTTATCAAGTACGATCCCCAGTTGAGTGAAGTGCCATTAGAGGATGAACAATGACCCTTCACACGGGCCGAGGAAAATGAGTTAAAAGAAGCCCTTATGCGAGTGCTAAGAAGCAGAAATTGCTCTTGCTCGGTCATCGGTAGTAAGAAACAAATCCCACTTGTACTAAATACGACCTCTCGGCAAGCAAAAGCATAAAGAGAGAAAGCCTCTCCTTGTCATAAAAGGTAGTGATGTGCTTAAAGTTAAAATCTTGTTTGCGAAAGGCTTCCCCCATTAGTTTTTTGGACTCATGCTTAATTAATTGCTTATGATTGGTGTGAGTAAGCCAGATTGTCCTCACGAGATATGCACCTCACTGATGTGGTTAGATTCTCCTAATAATTGTTGCACCATAAGTTGTTAATCACCCACTACTGACGATCGAAATTGAGTGTTGCTATTTGAGTTTTTGATGGATTTGAGTCAGTCAATGGTAATGGTTGCAAGAACTTGAGTGTGGGGTGAAATGTATGACCATGAAAGCACAACTCGTCCGTTGAGAAAGAAACTACTGATTACAACAAGAGTACAAGGAAATTTTGTGTTTTGCTTTGAGTGTTTGATTAGTGAGTCTGTGGTGTGTCATTGTTTTGGATGATTATGTGTTTGTGTTGTTTGAGTCGTTGCTTAGGGACAAGCAACAATTGAGTGTGGGGTTGTAATATTCGGCTTTAATATATCAAATTCTTCGACTTTATGTGATTATCTCATGGTATATTTTAGCCAATTGGTGCTATTTTAGGGGTCGCTAACCCGAGAATGGTTGAAAAACCATTACTGCCTAGTGCCATGAGTGTGATATGATACAGGTGGAGAAAGCACGAAAAAGGAGCGAGTGTACAAGCAATAAATCGGGCTCGAATTACTGGTGTACAACTCACTTGGGCTCAAGACCCAGATAGAATTGGACTTGGAACTTGGGACAAGAAATGGGCCAAAGCCCACTCTACTTTTCTCCTTGGACAAGGCGGCACTTTATTGTTTGGGAAGTTTTTTTGGTGATCTGGGCGAGAGACTTGGAAGGGAAAAGGAATATACTGGGCGGAACTTTTATTTATTGGAGGAGGGCGAATTCTTTGGTGGGAGAGAAAAAGCAAGGGCGCAACGCGAGCAGCAGCAGGCGATTGAGAAATTGGCGAATCAACTTCTCCCAAGCGGTTTGAGTTGAATTTAACAAGAGCGATTAGTTGGTTGGATTTTCTAAACCGAATTAGTTGTTTATTGTTGATTTAAAACATTATGAACAAAACCCTATCGATTTATCTTAATTTTGTCATGAACTAAACCCCGATTTCTGGGGGAACACCATAGGATGTAGCTATTTCTTGATTTGATTGATTGATTTATGATTCTTTTCTTCCAATCTCTATTGCATGAAATTTCTTAATGCTTTGTGTTGACTGGCCACCAATACATCGATTTGTAGTTGATTAGGTTATTAGCGACAGTGAAACCCTATTAACTGAACATATTTCATGTGACATAGTAACTTATCGAAGCGACAGTGGATTAAATAAGGTGCTATGCGGTCTTAAATAGGATATCGATCTTCAGACTATATAGTTAATTCATTGAGCTACGACAGTAGGATTTGAATTGATTATTTAGTACGTAGTAATTCCCGACAGGGATAGCTAGCACATTCGTGATATCCTGGCTGTAGAGGTATGGATTAAATTGATTGGAATATGTGAATAAATCCGGATAGGATAGGTAGTGAATCCCGGTGTATCTCCCAGAGCTTTCTCCCATTGATTTAAACCCGACACTTTAATTTGCTTAATTAATTAATTTTGCTAGTAGTTAATAATATCGTTAAACCATTTTCACCTATAGTTTGCTCTATTAAATCGGTAAATCTTAAGGTTGTACCAGTCCCTGAGAGACGATACCCGGACTTTCTGGTTTACTACGAGATAGGATTAAGGCATACGCTTTTGCCCTATCAAGTTTTTGGCGCCGTTGTCGGGGACTGCCATACCTTATTTTTGTTGATTTTTGTGAGTGAACTATTTTGATCTGGGTGTTAGTGTGTAGGTGAGTTTTTCAGGTTTATCCGCCTCGTGCATGCCAAGGAGGACGACTGGCAATTTACTGCCACTAGATCCCGAGATCGAGAGGACCTGCCGACAGAATAGGAAGCAGGCCAAGTTAGGGAAGCAGCCTACCACATCCACAACTCCTAGGCCTTCCCTAACTCAGAATTGTCAACCGAGAAGGCAGGTGTCACCACCTGTCATCCCTACACCACCTACACCACCGCCGCGCGTCATCGAGCCTGTCATCATGGCTGAACAGGATCGTTCGATCAGGTCTCGTCTGAATCGGAGGATTGGAGCCCGAGCTTCATGTGTTGTCATTCCGGCTGGGGATGCAAACATGGAGATTGCCCCAGCCTTCATCAATATGATCACGAATGGGTACACCTTCTCAGGGGCCAGCACCGAGGATCCTCATGAACATCTCCGCCGGTTTGCAAACATTTGTGACACAATGAAGAGCCCGGCTGTGTCTGATGATGCCATCCGTCTTCGGATGTTCTCATTTTCTCTGCTAGGGAATGCATCACACTGGTTCCAGAACTTGACACCCCGTTCCATCACAACATGGGGTCAGCTTGAGAAGATCTTTTTGGATAAGTACTTTCCTCCTGCCAAGGCAATGAAAAGGCAAGAGGAAATTGTCACTTTTAAACAAGCTGAGGATAAAAGTTTGACCGAGGCATGGGAGCGCTATAAGGAGCTTCTAATGAGATGCCCGAGCCACGGTCTTGAAGATTGGAATGTGATCTCCATTTTCTTCAACGGAATCAGAAGATAGTACCGAGATGCTCTAAATAATGCTTCCCGGAATGGTTTCACAAGAATGGAAGCACCAGAAGCATATGAACTGGTGGAGAAGATATGCTCTGAAGATACTGAATGGGGTAGTGAGACTGGCATTCGAAGGAGAGGAGGCTTGCATGAGATAGACAGAGTTGCAAGCTTAGAAGCAAAAATTGATGCTAAGCTGGATTCCAAGTTCGATGCACTCGAACGAAGGCTGGCTAAGTTGGCTCTTGGTAGACAAGAGGAGGTTTCTTATTGCGAATTATGTGAAGGTGCTCACATAGGGATCTATGTCCACTGGTGGCTGATCAGGTGGAAGATGTGCACTATATCAACAATCAGAGAAATCAAGGCCAGGGTGGTATGTATTCGAATACCTACAACCCACAATGGAGGAAGCATCCTAACTTTTCCTGGGTGAACAACAACCCAAATGGTGCTCGCAACATTCCACCTCCAGGCATGCAGAAATAACAACCTCCACCTCAACCAGAGAAGAAACCACAACTTGAAGAACTGCTTCTGGCTCATATGCAGAAAACAGACAATAATTTCAAGGGCTTGGATCAATTTGTCACTCAACAGCTAGCCATCAACAATAATTTACAATCTTCTATGCTAGCTATGGAGAGGAAGATGGGACAGATGGCTCAAACTTTGGCAGATATGCAAGGTAGAAAACAGGAAATATTTGATAATTATTCCATTTATGCTCTGAACGCCTAGGCAGTGCTAATTTTATATGCACTTGGATTATATGAATTATTCCAGAAAACATGAAATATTTGAGAATTATTCCATTTATGCTCTGAACGCCTAGGCGCACCTAGGCTACGCCTAATCGGGCAAGGCGCAAGTCAGGAGCCGAGCGCCTGCCTTACGCCTAGCGCCTTTTAGAACCTTGGTCATAACAATCAATTATGACAAAACATAATCGTCACAATATGCAATTATGATAAAAATACGTTCGTCCTAATATACTGTTATGGCATTATATTTTTGTCATATTATGCAGTTATGACTTATGAAAAAATATATTCGTCACACCATGCATTTAAGACAAAATTTATTCGTCACAATTATGTGATGTCAAAATATAATTGTGTAATATGACGAATAATTTTGTCAAAATAAGAAAATTATGACAAAATTAATGACAAAATATGTTGACATAAGATCTCTGTTTGTCACATTATATACAGTGCCTGATAAAAATAGCTCTTGTCATATTAGACATAAGACAAATAAGGCACCTTTTCTGACAAATAAAACTCGTCATAATATGCAGGTACGACAAAATAATGTCGTCACAATAAACACTTGTGACAAAATGTAGTCATCAGAATATATAGTTATGACAAAATACAATTGTGTAATATGACGAACAATCCTCCCAAAATCACCAGATTATGACAACCGTAATGACACAATATGTCGTCATAACATCACTGTTTGTCACAATTAGGCTTGTTAATGAGTCGAGCTATTCGTGAGCGGTTTGGTCTCGAACTCGATAAAATCTCGTTAGATTAAAATAAACTGGCTCGTTAATAAACGAGCCGAGCTTGAGCTCTACCTTGTTCGGCTCGTGAAGCTCGTGAACTAGCTCGATTAGGTGGCTCGTTAACACAACTCATGAAATGTCTCGTTTTGAGCTTATGAAATATCCTAACATTGTTACTAGAGAGCCAACTCGATTACAGCTTATGAGAAAATCAATCTATATTTTATGAGTTGGTTGGTTAATGATGCATATAATTATTAAATTGTATATATCACCTCATATGGTGTTTAATACATTGAGTATATGTAAGCAAATACGTCTCATATATGACATAACATTATGTAATCACAAGTGTCACATACGACATATAAATATTAGGGTATTTATATTATAAATTATCTTAGAGTTGAGCTCGAGCCGAACTTTCGATCTTAATGATGTGTCAATATTTAATAAATGAGTTGGCTCATGTTCGACTCGATTCGGCTCGTTTATAAATGAGTCGAGCTCGGCTCGTTTATAAATGAGTCGAGCTCGGCTCGTTTATAAACGAGTTGAACATGAATGAGGCAAAGCTCGGCTCGACTCGGCTCATTAACAACCCTAGTCACAATAAACTACCTAGAACTTCAGGTATACTGAAAACAAATGTGACAACATTGTTTTAAATTTTTGTCATATTTGACCTATCCTGACGGAGATAAAATGACAACACCTTTGTGACAACACATTTTGTCATATTATACCTAATATGACCAAATGGGTAACTAATATGACAAAAGTGCCTCGTCATAATAGGCCAAATTTGTTGTAGTGGATTTTTGTTTCCAAAACGCCCAAACCCTATCTTAACCGTCAATTTAAAATTAAGGGAAAGAGAAAGCTCAGAATCCTCCACACCAAAGCTCAGGCTTCAGGAAACTGTACACTACTGTGGGCTCTATCAGTCTCTCCTCTAATTTCCTTTTGTGAGTCGTTGCGAGAGATATCAGGCAATGCCATCGGTGATGACCAGAGAGTCGACGGCGGCCGATGAGTCACGCGACGTGGATCGAATCACAAGCTCTCGTCCACTTGGGAACTTCTCTCCATCTATTTGGGGTTATTGATTTTCCTCCCTCCCTTCATATCCCGAGTGATTCTTGTGTTTGCTAAGGTACTCCGCCGTCACCAGGGGTGGCCAACGCGACAACACTCTCTCAGGTATGCCCCCTCTCTCTGTCTGTGTTTCATTTATATAAAACGTCTAAATCGAATTGTGGAAATATGGTTGTCGATGGAAGATTAATCATTTTCCACGACGAGCCACTCCCTCTGTCGTCACAACCCTTCGATCATTTCGCAAGTCCCTTTCACCGCCAATCATCCAGTGTCCTCGATCGCTCACCGAAGGCTCGTCTGAATCCATCCTCTATCCCGGTAACCGCCAACTCCTGCAAAACTCATTTAATACAATAATTATTGGGTTTAGTAATCAATTTTTCTCAAGTCGGTTACAAGGCTTTATGCTTATTTAATACAGTAATTATTGGGTTTAGTAACCACTTTTTCTCAAGCCGATTACAAGGCTTTTTGACCAGAAACAGCTAGCGCCGGAAAAGGCTTAATTGTTCTTTCAAATCGTCTCCTTAATGAAAGGCTAGAGTGTTTTAAAACTCTAATAAAGAGAGCCGACTCGCTACGACACAACTCCTAACAAAGGCCAAGTGTAACCAATGAAAGGGACTGCAGTATAGTGGCTCAAGTAATAAATATCGAATACACGGGTCTCTAAAATTACTATTACTCAGCTTCAGTTCATTATCTAGCAAACCAGAGTAAAATGTAAGAACTAAAACTACTCTAGCCGGCTACAGCTAAAGTTAATCTAATTACAGGTTGGGAACTCACTTAGGTATAATTCCCCATAGCCACTAGCCAGATTAATGATTAATGATCTCTAACTTGTTTTACTTTCATTCACAACGCAGAGAATCCTTAACTAGACCTTGAGTCTCGACTAAAGGAACAAGGCCCTCTTGAGTCAATTGATACGCCCCTGGGGGTGTATGTTTTCAAAGTCACGCAGCTAACGACTCAATCGAAGAATCGATTGAGCTCGAATCAAGAACGAAGCGTTCTTAATACGAACTTGGATAAAACGGAACCAAAAGGACAAATCCACACCTGGGGATAGCTCGATTGGTATAAAAGGGTAGTTGCTCGACCACGATTGAAGTGACTATTCAATCGATACACAAGCTCAGCAAGTTTGGAATCCACCAAACCCAAAACAAGTCGCAACTTGCACAAACCAAACGGTTCTCAATTTCGATTAATCAAAGTCTGAGTTTTACAACGAAAGTAGAAAGGTATTTAAAGGCAAATAAACCTAATACAACCCTAATAGAACTAGGAAACAATTAAGGTAAAAATCTACTCTAAAAAGGACTCAAATTTCGGATTTAAACTCTTTATTCAAGTGCAAGTAAGCTGCCAGCAAACAGTCAAAAGGCAGCTTTCGTACTAACTTCACGCCTTTCGTTCGAGGCCTTCCCGAACTCCAATTCTTCATCCAATTCCTTCCCTTTGTTCACAAATATACCTAGTTTCATGTTGTAGAAGCCTTTGAGCTTGAATCAGATCCATATTCCTAGAATTAAGTTCCAAAGTAGGCTTCACAAAACAGTTTTCTGCCTTGGTCATTTTCTGGCAGTTTTCCAGTTTTGAGGTAGCAACTTTGAGGCCTTGGAAAACAACCTTAATCACATCTTCTGGATCCACAAAGCATACCATTGTAAACATGGAAACTTTTTCTGTAAAAAAAACCATTAAACTTGAATTTCCAACAAGCCAATTGAGAGAACCATGCCTCCAAAGTATGTATCCTGAACACGGATTTTGACTTAGCCAAATTCTGCCTTTCTTCTTCCCAACTTCGATAGCTTCTTTGGCAAGTAATTGTGACTCGTAGAAGTGGCCAATTTGGATCATATCAGGCCCCCCTTCTTCAAAAAGCTTTTCCCTCAAAGCTTGTATGATTTTGCAAGACAAAAGACGATCACACGATACCCAAAATGGGTCTTCAAAAGTGTACTCCAACTGCGGCAAAACGATAGACAAGACAGCACTGCAGCCTCCTCCAACTCCATTTGAACTTGATTCTAGCATGATCAAATTTGTTTGTGTGTTACCCTGAAGTCCCTGACCTGCAGCGAGGTCAATCGTGGCCGGTGTTTGAGCCACCTTACACTTCCTTGATCCATACGCACTTCTTCCCTTCACTCTTTCTTCCTGGGCGCATGGACCTCTACTCACAAAGCGCACAACTGATCGTTCAGGCCACTGTGCGCTTCCCCGGTTCGTACGCACTTCTTTCCTTCACTCCTTTCGAGGCGCATGGATCTCTGCACTCAAAGCGCACAGCGGACTTACTTCGCCCGTTAGACCTCCGACGGTCAAGTTAGCACCACATCGTAGAGAGAGAAGTAGAAGGAGGTTTTAGTGAGAGAACCCAACCTGAGTAATGAAGTTTGCCTACTCTCCTATTTATACTAGGAGCCTTCCCGACCATTGCCCCCCAAATCCGCCCTACGTCAGCATGGTGATTAATGCTTTGTACCTTCCTTTTTGCCATGCGCCTCGACCATCTGACACCCACGTCAGATATCCAAGGCGCATGACCTAAGCCGTTCAGCTTTCCGTATGTTTCCTCCTGCTACATGTCTCTGTCGCTATATGGCTCTTGTCAGAGCTTTTGTCCCTATGCGCCTCGGTTGTCAGATATCTCCTTTGGGCTCACTTCTCTTTATTTTGGGCTTTGGCCATTTGGGCTTGGACTTCACCTTTGAGAACTTCAACTCTTTTGGGCTTTCTCATACCCCCAACAATTGCCCCCCAGTTAGGCGTTCAAAGAAGATGGTGAATTTGGACGCCTAACTATAATCTCGTGCCCCCCATGCGACTTGTTCGGCTTTGCACCTTCCTCTCTCATTCACTCGTCATTTTATCGCTCATATCCGCACAAAGCGCATTGGCCTTTTGGAGTTAATGTCAGTCAGGTTTTTTCCTCTATCTTACCCGACTTTCCTTGCTCTTGCTCTTATGCGCCTCTATCCACTCCATTCCCTCTTAGGCTCATGGTCGTTGGATATGTCTTTTGAGCTTCTGCTTCTTTCACCATCTTGATGTGACCATTGGGTTTTCTAGAACGTGTTCCATTTCAACTTTTTACTCTATCCGAGGCGCATGGTCGTTGCACATGTACCCTTAGCCTTGGTAACTCTTTTTCTCTACACCCCCAACTATTGCCCCCCAGTTAGGCGCACAATATATTTAATTGGGCGCCTAACTATGTTTCGATGCCCGCTTGTGCTTCTCATTGCTAGTTACCTTGTTTGGCTTTATTGATCCATACTCATCCTCCCTTTTCGGTGTTCCTTTGTCTTGGATGACACTTGTGCGCCGTTTGCTCCGTTGTTGGTTATTTTAAGCGTAGCATGCGTTTTGTTCCAACCACTTTCCTATTTGAGGCACATGACTGGTGGACACGTCTGTTAGGCTTCCGCTCTTTATGTGGCCAATATGATCATTGAGTTTGTACACTTAGTCATTGTCCCTCCTTTTGGGTTTCTCCCTTTGGGCTTTCTCTACGCTCGCGACAATTGCCCCTCGTTAGGCGCTTAATATATCCAATTGGGCGCCTAACTATGCTTCGATGCCTGCTAGTGCTCCTCATTTTTATGCGCCCTTATTCAGTTTCGCCGATCCATACTTTTTTCACTTCTTGGTCTTCCTTTATCTTGGAAAACTATTAAGCGCTTCTTGTTCATTTACTGGTTGCTTGCGAGCACACTTAGCATGTGTTCTGTTGCAACAACTTTTTCTGTTCGAGGCGCACGACCGTTGGACATGTCCGTCGGTGTGACCATTGGGCTTCTCCCCTGCACTCGATCTGTTCCTCGCAAATTACCTACAATCATCACGTTGCTTTGTTGTGACAAGTGCTTTAATAGCCACATGTTCACAAGCATTCACTTCCACAAAGATCGTACGCGATCTACAGAACCTTTGATGTTACGGGTGCCCATACTAAGCCCCATTTCGAGCCCAGTCCACTTTGTCTCCTTTATTCCCACTACGCTCGGCCTAATATGCGCCTAATGACATGGGGAATTTGGCATTTGGGCTCTTGTGCCTCTCTTAAAAGCACACGTCATTATGCGGTTGTGCCATATGCCTCGAGTCATTGTGTAAACTCGAGGCTTTGAGTGCCACGTAGTATTCTACGTCGACAACTTTTGAAGCTTTGAGTATGTCGGGCGCTTTACACCTCCCTTTGAGACATTCCAAATGGTACAAGTGAATGGCATCTCCCCTCATAGATATTTCAAATATTACGGGCGCTAGATTTGGGCGCGGAGAGTATTCCAACCAAGGGCGCTAAATTAGGGCGCATAGAGTATTTCCACCAAAGGGCGCTATGTTTGGGCGCGGAGAGTATTTCCAACAACGGGCGCTAAATTTGGGCGCGAAGAGTATTTCCAACCAAGGGCACTAAATTTGGGCGCGGAGAGTATTTCCACCACGAGCGCTATATTTGAGCGCATAGCCATTTAAAAATAAAAGCAATATTTCGCAAAAGTAAAACCGGATATCACGAAGAAACGAAATACTTAGCTTGAGTGTGCTGATACCACATACTGGTAAAGAAATGGCGCCCGCCAAAAATTGAGACAGAGCGCAGGTTTGCATCCAAGTGGTGAATCACTCGTCTTGGCTCTGTGAAGTCATAGGTTCGATTCTCACATCAAGTGCTTACTTTTTTTAGTTAATGAGATGGGCGCTTGGGCCCTTCGTGGGCTGTCCTGCTCTGGCCTCGGGTAAATTGGACTCGTCGCCCAGACATCGTGGGCAGATGCACGCCTGGTCCAGAAAAAGGTTGAGGAGGCGCCTTGAGGACCTGGTCTTGAAGACGTATTGAGGTAATAAGCTCTCTTTGAGCTAGGGCAGGGACACTCATATCACGATTTTTTTTTTTATATATATTTTTTTTTAATCCTTGCCGAGACATCACCACTTCCGAAGCGCTCTATTATTGTTTTTCCCATGCGTTTCATTGCTTTTGCTTTTATCTCTCTCTCTTTTCCACTTCTTCTTCTCCCTGTAGCTCATAACCACCTAGACGCTTCCTTCTTTCTATCTATCTATCTAGCTATAAAGATTAATTTCTGACTTCTTTCAACTACTCTCTGGTGGCCCAAAATTTCTAGACTTCCTCCACAGAGCGCCTTCAAATTTAGAGAATCGGCGAGGAAACGTGGGGCTCGGTGGTATATGCGCTCCTCTCGTAAAATAACAAGATCTTCCGCTCTAGTGCATAACATCCATCTGAGGTGGGGCTTATGGTTTTTGAACTGTCGTTGTCTTTGTTTGCTCCCTCCCTCGTGCGTCCAATCTCAGGCTCTAGTACACATAGAGTCGCAGGCCCTTCTGCATCAGCAACTTGTTGTTGTTTGATGGCGTATGCGTTTCACTTTCACCAACAATTGTGACCTCTTTTCTTTTTACTTTCAAGGAGGCTCGCCTCCGTGCTTACTCCTTCAAGTTCCTTCACCAAATTTTTTTTTCCGCCTCAATCTCTTTTTTTTTCTTGTTGTTGTTGATTCTAGCGCCTGGTCATGATCACTAATGACCCTCATAAAGTCCCTCTTGGTAAGCGAGGCGCCTCCCGACCTAGCAGGCTCATTATCTTGATCGAAAGTTCCTCCTTCCCATGCGCTTCCCCTCCTTTTTGGTGGTCGTCTCCATGCGTCTCAAGCTCCTGAAATCAGGCTCTAGTACACATAGAGTCGCAGGCCCTTCTGCATCAGCAACTTGTTGTTGTTTGATGGTGTATGCGTTTCACTTTCACCAACAATTGTGACCTCCTTTTCTTTTTACTTTCAAGGAGGCTCGCCTCCGTGCTTACTCCTTCAAGTTCCTTCACCACATTTTTTTTTTTTGCCTCAATCTCTCTCTCTCTTTTTTTTTTTGTTGATTCTAGCACCTGGTCATGATCCCTAATGACCCTCATAAAGTCCCTCTTGGTAAGCGAGGCGCCTCCCGACCTAGCAGGCTCATTATCTTGATCGCAAGTTCCTCCTTCCCATGCGCTTCCCCTCCTTTCTGGTGGTCGTCTCCATGCGTCTCGTTGTCACACTCTTGGTCATATCCCCCTATCTGGCGCGCCAATTGCTTGAGCCACCTTACACTTCCTTGATCCATACGCACTTCTTCCCTTCACTCTTTCTTCCGGGGCGCATGGACCTCTACTCACAAAGCGCACAACTGATCGTTCAGGCCACTGTGCGCTTCCCCGGTTCGTACGCACTTCTTTCCTTCACTCCTTTCGAGGCGCATGGATCTCTGCACTCAAAGCGCACAGCGGACTTACTTCGCCCGTTAGACCTCCGACGGTCAAGTTAGCACCACATCGTAGAGAGAGAAGTAGAAGGAGGTTTTAGTGAGAGAACCCAACCTGAGTAATGAAGTTTGCCTACTCTCCTATTTATACTAGGAGCCTTCCCGACCATTGCCCCCCAAATCCGCCCTACGTCAGCATGGTGATTAATGCTTTGTACCTTCCTTTTTGCCATGCGCCTCGACCATCTGACACCCACGTCAGATATCCAAGGCGCATGACCTAAGCCGTTCAGCTTTCCGTATGTTTCCTCCTGTTACATGTCTCTGTCGCTATGTGGCTCTTGTCAGAGCTTTTGTCCCTATGCGCCTCGGTTGTCAGATATCTCCTTTGGGCTCACTTCTCTTTATTTTGGGCTTTGGCCATTTGGGCTTGGACTTCACCTTTGAGAACTTCAACTCTTTTGGGCTTTCTCATACCCCCAACAGCCGGGAAATAAAGTAGAAGTTGCCCAGAACCTCCTGTCGCAATAACGAACTCCGGCGGAACCTGCAAACTTGGGATTTCTTTATTCAAGCCTACCCACTCCAATTGACCACTCAAATCTTGTTCAAACGGCTTCCATATCAACCTTTCAAACATTCCCAGGTCTTGACCAGCCTCAGTAATCAAAGAATCGACGATTTTAGTGTTCCCACCATTCTGAAATTTGAACGTTTTTGCAGAATTTTGCAATTCCGGAACTTTGGGTGTTTTGATTTCCGGCCGATTTAAGTCGCTGTCGAGTTGCATACACTTTCCATAATCATCTAGAAACTGATTCCCTTTGCTGGTTTTGCTCGACTCGTGCTCAATCTTTCCGACGAGATACCCGTTTTCGGAGTCGAACTCTGGTTTTTGCAGAAGAGCTTCTGCAGAATTGGGACTTGCTGTTTGATGATTCATTGCCTCGATTCTTTCCAGGGAAATCATTCCTGGGGTAGTTTGGAATGTATCTGAAGCATTTATTTCCTTCGAAACGCTCTGTAGTTTGTCGTTTATGTCTGCACAATTAGAGCTCTGTTTTCCCGGCGAAAGACAGGGGTGCTGGCCTCCGACGGACTGCTGGTTTTCTTGAGCCATCATCGCTTGAACTAGAGCAGCCAAGGTTTTCTCCATCTCCTTCCAATGACTAGTGTGGACTATCCTCTTGATGTTTCCATAGATTCCTTCACATCGACCGCACCAAAAAACGACCTTTGTTTTTCCGGAGGAAAGCAGAGTCGATTATCTATGGCAGTCTGCAGCTTGTCGATCCCACGCTGTATCCGATCAAATTGGGGCTGGAAAGATGATATGTCCATCTGCTTTAACTCCTCGACGTTGATTTGTTGTTCTCCCATCATCTCCTTGTCAGAGAACTCCTCTACTCCTCTGTATTCTGCCAGCGAAGAAAAATAGACTGAAAAAAAGAATTGTCAAACTCCTCCTTGCTCCTGCGTTGAACGGGGCTCTAATACCACTTGATACGCCCCTACGGGTGTATGTTTTCAAAGTCACGCAGCTAACGACTCAATCGAAGAATCGATTGAGCTCGAATCAAGAACGAAGCGTTCTTAATACGAACTTGGATAAAACGGAACCAAAAGGACAAATCCACACCTGGGGATAGCTCGATTGGTATAAAAGGGTAGTTGCTCGACCACGATTGAAGTGACTATTCAATCGATACACAAGCTCAGCAAGTTTGGAATCCACCAAACCCAAAACAAGTCGCAACTTGCACAAACCAAACGGTTCTCAATTTCGATTAATCAAAGTCTGAGTTTTACAACGAAAGTAGAAAGGTATTTAAAGGCAAATAAACCTAATACAACCCTAATAGAACTAGGAAACAATTAAGGTAAAAATCTACTCTAAAAAGGACTCAAAATTCGGATTTAAACTCTTTATTCAAGTGCAAGTAAGCTGCCAGCAAACAGTCAAAATGCAGCTTTCGTACTAACTTCACGCCTTTCGTTCGAGGCCTTCCCGAACTCCAATTCTTCATCCAATTCCTTCCCTTTGTTCACAAATATACCTAGTTTCATGTTGTAGAAGCCTTTGAGCTTGAATCAGATCCATATTCCTCGAATTAAGTTCCAAAGTAGGCTTCACAAAACAGTTTTCTGCCTTGGTCATTTTCTGGCAGTTTTCCAGTTTTGAGGTAGCAACTTTGAGGCCTTGGAAAACAACCTTAATCACATCTTCTGGATCCACAAAGCATACCATTGTAAACATGGAAACTTTTTCTGTAAAACAAACCATTAAACTTGAATTTCCACCAAGCCAGTTGAGAGAACCATGCCTCCAAAGTATGTATCCTGAACACGGATTTTGACTTTGCCAAATTCTGCCTTTCTTCTTCCCAACTTCGATAGCTTCTTTGGCAAGTAATTGTGACTCGTAGAAGTGGCCAATTTGGATCATATCATCAATTGCCTAGAGTGACGTATCCTTCTCTAGAACACCCGATCAAGGCATTTTGAACTAGATTCCCTCTATCGAATGAGGTTCTCCATCGATACAAAGCAATGAATCAAACCTCGACTAAAGCAATCAATCCAATACTATCAATCTATGGTGCTCTATAGACCTAATCAGGTATCGCTCTCATAAGATCAAAGCAAAATCAATTATCTCGACTAAAGCAGAATTGAATCATGAAAACATGCATAGATTGAATATGAACTCAAGATTATCAAGTAGGAGTACTCATACAATCATCCAATCAAACAAACACGGCTAGGGTTCCTCAAAACCTAAGTGAAGGGAAGTTACTCCATAGAGAAGAGCGAGACTGCAGTAAGAATCTTCAGATGATCAGTCTGCGAGTCCAGGCTTGTTCCTCGAGCTTCCAAGGTGAAGAAATCCTCCAATTCCACTCCAAGATTGCCCTCAAATCGCCATCTCTCTCTTTGGTTTGTCCCTTGGGTGTTTGGAATCCAAAACCCAGCTCTCCCCCTCCAAAAACGCACAAAACAAGCTTTTAGCAGCCTGCGTTTGCGAAACCCGGTCCAAATACCCGATCGGGTATTTAGGGAACCGGTCGGGTATTAACAAAATGTGCACTTTTCTGGGCAAAAGGGAAATACCCGGTCGGGTATTTTTGATTCAAGATCGGAGGGCCTTCTAATGCTGCCAAAAATACCCTATCAGATGGTCAAAAATACCCGGTTTGGTAGGGTATTTTGCAGTTCCGGGTCTCTATCTTTGATTTTTTGTTTCTCCCTCGTTTGGACTCCAAATCAGGTGTCGTTTGATCCCAGACGCTCGTAGTCTCGTCCTCTTTCATCTCATGACAAGATTACATGATTCTATGGTCACAAAGTGAGGTAGAAATTCATTCTTCTTCAGTTCATGCCCGAGTTTCGTCCCCCGAGTTGCCAATTGATCTCCGATTGACTTGAAACTTGCGTAAAATAGGCCAAAGAAGTGATAATGCAAGCTTAAACGATCAAGAAACAAAGGGAAAAACATGTGCAAATATCGAGTCATCAAAAGCCTTTCAAGGTTGTTGCTTTCGCTAGCATAATGGGGCGTATTCAAAGGGCTTCCGCAAATAAATATGCTCCCAAGGCCCTAATTAATCCAATCATCCAAAAAATTCGATACTAGAACAGAATGGCCAGCAATGGATTGCTCAAAATTAAATGGTCACTTTAAGAAAGAATTACAGCATTCTTGATAGTGAGTGAGAGCTCCCAGATTCCTACACTTGGAGTTAATTGCCTCAATAGATGTCATGTATGCTAGAGACATAGAAAGAACATTGAACACTTATTCTTTAGATTCCCCCTAGTAGTGAACATTAGTGGGATTGAGCAACTTTAGTGATTTCGCCCCGACTGTTAACTTTTGTCTATGGTGGTGACGTTTTCATGATCTGTGAGATCTCCCCATTTCACATTCTCCAATGCGTATGTTTACTTTGGAGAATCTGGAAGTCTAGAAATAAAGTGACCTTTGAATTCTACCAACCTCATGTATGTTCCTATCCAGACAATTCTACAACCAGGTTCTAGAAGTGATAGAACTCGAGTCCGAGCTCTATCGAACGATTAGGGATTAGGAACAACTAGGGATTAATCCGGGGATTGGGGAAAGGGAAAGAGAAGTGGATTTTGGGTTTGATCAAGAGAAGAAAGGGAAGCAAGAGTGTTGTCGCGGCAGCCGAGGGGAAAAGGGAAGAAGAGGGCTCGGCGACCAGAGGAAGAGAGAGAGGGAAATTGAACTACTAGGTTTAGGTTTAATCTTGCTTAGTGGCCTAATCCCACTGACAAGCAATTTATATAATAATTAGATAATTCCCTATTGCTACCCGACATATAATTTATTTCCCAAATCCCGAAATAGTCTCGATAATCCGAAATAACATTAATCCGATAATTAATCAAAGTAACTAAATACTAGTTTCTATCATCCCCGCTTTCTTCGAAAACAACCTTGTCCCCAAGGTTGCGTCTCTAACTCGCTGGGTCTCCTTCTCGCCATTTCCGACGTCCTCGGCCGCGTCCTCTGCTTCGTCTTCCCATTGTCCCACTAACATCATCAAATCTGGCTTCGGGCATTGATGACCAATGGTGAATCGGCATCACAATTGAAGCATTTGTCCTCCCGTCTCTTCTGCTCAATCTCGGCTGGAGAGAGCCGCACGAACCCTTTTGGTATGGGCTGGGGCCCTCCCCTGGTCACTGGTGCAGTGTTCTCACTCCCGGCGCTCGCCCCTACTGGGCTTCCCGCCGCTGCTCCTCCCCCGCTGCCTCCGATCCCACTACTGCCGCCCTCTTCACTTGGTCTCGTGTAACGGCCAATGGTACTCCTCCAGCTGGCAAGTTCTTCTTCCTTGTGACCTGCAAGACGAAAAGCAGCCTTCAAAGAACCCGGCTCGAACACTCTAACTGTCGCTGCTATCTCGGGTTTGAGACCCGCCATGCATAGCCCCACCAGGGTATCCTCCGGAACTCCCTTGCACTGGTTACCCAACTTGAAGAACTCTGCGCGGTAGTCAGCCACCGTGCCAGTTTGTTTCAGCGCGAGCTGCTCCGGAGCTCATCCTTCTGATTTTCCGAACTGGTAACGGATCTCTTCCTGGAACATGGCCCAGGTGATCAAAGTCGCGGCCGCCGCATACGATCTCTCCATCCACTCCCACCACTGAAGCGCGTCACCTTCTAAATAGAAGGACGCCTGATAGGCCTTCCTTTCCACAGGAATCTGGTGGTTCTGAAACCACCTCTCAGCTGCATATAACAAGAGGCATGCATCCTCTTGCCCATTGAATTTTGGAAACTCAATGGTAGGAGGCTTTGCTCGAAATACTATCCCATCAGTACCCTCATAGTTAGGATAGCACGACCCATACCTGTCATTACCCGGTTCCCTCCATGGCTGCCCCTGTGAAAATCCATGCCCCTGCTCAAATTTCCTGAGCCGTAGTACCCATGGTAGCCTCCTTGCTGGTCCGGGTGTCCCCCCAGGAACGTCGTGCGCCCCATACGGAGCTCTTCAACATGTCGATCCTCTGTTGTCCGCTCCCCTAGGCGGCTGGTTGGTCGGGTTTGGTCGATGCCCGGTCCGACCCACCTCGGGCCGACCACTACTAGTCCACCCGGCCACGGTCCGACCCACCTCGGGCTGACCACTGGTGGCCCAACCCGATTCGGTCCGCCTGCCTTCGGTTCGACCAGTCATGGTCCACCCATGGCCAGCCCGCCCGACCGGTTCAGCTTCCTGGATTGGTCCGCCACTCCTCTGGTTCACCCCTGAGTCGGCCCACTGCGCTGGGCGACCCATCAGACCGAACTCGTCCTCCTCGGGCTCGTCCTTCAGGTTCAACCATCCAAGCCCATTAGTGCTTCTTGCGATCTGGCCCATCATCTCGGGCCCAACAGACTCCGGAGGCCCCTCCGTGTCATACCGGGCATTTTGCCCTTTCCTTTCCGGGCCGCCATCTCTTGGGCCGACGGTGTAGGTAAAAGACCAGGCCCGCCACCTTGACCTAGCGTGTCGTGACCCGCACGCTCCCGAGCCGGCGCATGGTCCCCCACACCACCCATCAACGCCTCAAACGCCACTAGCGGCGCTGCCGCTGACGCCGCCCCACTCCCCGCGACCCCGCTGATCCCCCGGCCGCCCCGGCGCCATCACTAGCGCATGTCGCCGCCGGCGCCGCGCTCGCTCCGATCTCGCCGCCGGTGCCGAGCGCTGCAGCCTCCATGCGCGCAGCCGACCCGCCGTCCACACCTTGTGATGGCGGTCGCCACCCACCTTGCATCGCCACCATCATGGCATGGAGATCATCGAGCCGGCGCCACAACCACCGGGACTCCTCCAACTGCTCCTGGCGTTCGCTCACTACCAGGTCCACGAGGTCGTTGAGGCGGTTTTGCGCCGCCTCCTTCTCCGTCAAATCCTCCAGCTCACCATCCACCGGGCCGCGTGGGGAAGGAAGGGGAGGCCGCCCTTGCGGAGCCCTAGACATGGGTGAAGCCTCTAGTGGCGCTTCCTGGTTGTTCTCCGGCAGCCCGACTACGGCCGCTGCCGCTTGTTCCTGTGAAGCCTTGGCCGCTTTCTCAGCCGCCATTTGGGACTTGGTGGACACCATGATGCAAGCCAAAGGAAGGATTGGCTCTGATACTAATTGATAGAACTAGATTCCGAGCTCTACCGAAACGATTAGGGATTAGGATTAACTTGGGATTGATCCGGGAATTGGGGAAATTGAAAGAGAAGTGGATTTTGGGTTTGATCAAGAGAAGAAAGGGAAGCAGGAGTGTTGTCGCGGCAGCCGAGGGGAAAAGGGAAGAAGAGGGCTCGGCGGCCAGAGGAAGAGAGAGAGGGAAATTGAACAACTAGGTTTAGGTTTAATCTTGCTTAGTGGCCTAATCCCACTGACAAGCAATTTATATAATAATTGGATAATTCCCTATTGCTACCCGACATATAATTTATTTCCCAATTCCCAAAATAGTCCCAATAATCCGAAATAACATTAATCCGATAATTAATCAAAATAACTAAATACTAGTTTCTATCAAGAAGTTTCTAGTTTAGTCCATCCTCCTCCACCCCCAGGTCAATCCTCCCCTTTCCTCCTCCACCAGCTTGGACGCCTCCACCAGTCGACTTTTTGAAGTTCAATTTCGATGAAGCTGTTTGAGACTCACTATGCTCGGCTTGTCTAGTTGTCCATGGCTCAGACAGACATGTGGTGGTAGCAGTCGGTTTGCATCACCGAGCAGTAGCCGACCCTTACCTGGCAGAGCTCCTAGCAGTGAGAGATGTTATCTCCTTAGTCGCTTTGAGGTCCTTGTCTCTCGTGATGATGGAAGGTGACTATGAGGTGCTCGTTAACCAGATCTGGCATGGTGTACTAGAAGATTCTGTTGGAGGATCGGTGTCCCGGGAGTGTTGTCAATTCCTAGACTCTTTGTCAGTTTGTATAGAGTTTAGGGCGGTTTCTAGGGTCGCCAACAGTGTTGCCCATAGAGTGGCGCGTAAAGCACTATTTTTGTCTTTCTTAGAGTTAGAGTCTGTCAATTTTCTGGGGTGGTTGCACTAGCGATCAATTGTAAGGGATTCCTGTGTATTTTTGTTTGTATAACTCTTGTCTTTCTCTTGATATCACTCGAAAATATGAATAGAAAAAGAAGGAAAGACTGTCGGATTTTTGCATGCTAACATAACCTTGGAGGAAATTAGGAAAGAAAATATGGTTTGCTTGGGCTTTTAAATTTACATTTTTTTAAGTACAAACAAAAACACTTTGTTTATTCATTAAAAAATATGGTTGTTTAATTCTTCTTTTTTCTCAACGAGATAGCGCTGCTCGATATCCCTTTCTTTTCCAAATATTTTTTTCGAATACGCTTTGAGAATGTAGAAATTGGTGATTGAGTGATATCGATCATGATTCCTTTTAAGGCAATAGGGTATATATCCACCTCACTATGGAGACAAATTTTCTTCTTCTAATATTAATGATAATGCATCCAAATCACATAAACATATTTAGAGAGAGCAACTTGAGTAGCTAGCTAGGTAATAGTACTACATCCATACCCAAAAGCCAGCTCATGGATATTGTCCAGCGGACGGTTCCCCAAGTACAACAGCTAGCAGCAATAGCATGTCGTCCGGCCCGATCACCAGCAGCCTCACGTACTCCACGGTAGCAGGTGATGACAGCCAAGGTGGAAAGCCCTCGTAGTGGAGCGGATCCTGGCGGGCTCCATCTCCAGCGTCCGCCTGTCCTCCATCTTTGCCTGATGTACAGAGTCTACCTCCAGGCGGGAACGTAACGGAACGTTACAGTCTGACTCGACTCGACTGCTGCTTCACCTCCATCACCGTGGCCGACGTGGGGAACGATCGAGTAGGGAACTGGGAACCGGCCTCCAGAGATCTGCAGTGAGCCTCCTTCTCAATTGGTGTGGAAAGTTTGACAACGACGAAGCTAGGTAGGGAAAGGATTTTGAGTGTTTGTGTATATATGGTAGAGGGTCGTGCCAATTAGGCGGAGGTTTTCAACTACTGCATATACGTACGTATGTGCTTTGCCTCTATGTATGTAATCAAAGTTGTTGTTTCGGAGACAATTATGGTATTGGTTGTTAGTCACTCCGGTTCGGTTCGGTTATAACCACAAGCGTTTAGTCATTTACAAGTTAACCATTAAGCAATATATATATAGTTAATTGTACTGTTTAGATTAGTCGATTAACCGCAACCGTATAGTTCGTTAATGGCTAATCGGATAACCATTAAGCAAGCGATTTGGCAACGTTTGACTAAAATAACCGCCAAGTAACCTAACCAACATAAGTTTCTTTTTTCAATTGTGCAATTTTGTAGATTTTTCCTACATATGCATGCATGTGTTCTCTTTTTTAGTTTTTTTTAATTGAATAAAAAAACAATATAACATAGATCAATTTAGTCAAAATTGCGCTTTAAAGGTTAAAAATTCAAGATCTTACACTTTTAGGTCACCAAAATGCTTTTACGTAGAATCGCACGTTTTATAACTGATGTAGTTAAGAACGTGCTTTAAAACTTAAAAACTTACGCTTTTACACTTTTAGGTCACCATAACTCTTTTATGTAGTAACACGCTTTTGACTATATTGACATACATAAAAAATCAAAATCAACACTATCCAACACAAGTACACAATAATACTATTATACCGTCAAATTTGATTAAACAAGCTCACAAAAATAGAGAACGAACAACAATTACTCAACTCATAAACTCTGCCAAATAACATGAAAATTTAAATGTTGTTGATTGCTCATAAAGTTTTTATCACCCAACAGGTAAACATGTCATGTTGTTAAAGCAGGAAACTATAGGATGCCACCTCAGAATAACGAATATTCATGTTTTGAGAGCTATAAAAAACCAATGCAATATTCTTTATGAGATTTAAGTAACGTTCATATGACATATTGCAACAACACTCTTCCAAGTACAACAAAACTGAGTTATCTCATACGTCTGTCTTTTTATTGTGCTCCTTTTAGAGCCTTGCTTTCCCAAAATTTATTCACATATAAACCTAAGTCATTATTATAGTTATGGTAGGTGAGGGTCTTTTAGGCCTTCAAACATCTCATGATTTTCACCTTATGCTTGCAGCTCATTCATGCCTATTATTTTAAGCCCTAACTATGAGGATGACCATATCGATTACTCGATTAATTGTTAATCGTCAGTTATTAATCGTTTAACCTCGCTCACTGATTGGCTAAATTTGGATATCGGTAACTGACCGTTTATTGTTAATTGGTTATCGATGTAACTGCTAACCGCAGATTACCGGTTCAATTATCGGTTATACCTCTAACAGGATAACTAGTTAGCAACCCTAAGTTCACCCAATTGCCTCCTAGCTATGTTAATCAATTCAATGAACATATAACTGACAACTATAGCTAGGGATTTAGCACAGTTCTTGAATTAAAGATAAGCCCGTAATCACATAACTTGGTAAATCAATGGTCATGTATATACCTAGATGTTCTACTTGATTTTAGATCTGTACCATATCATGGGTCACCTGGTCACCTTCAACATTCTTTTAACCTTAATAGTGGTTCATAGAGCAATAATATCATATTATCCAAATCATGTTTGGGGTCGTTTGTAAGTTGCGATTGTTAAATAGATGTATTGTTGAAAATGCATGTATAATATTATACATGTATTGTCGAATTTGATGCATTGTAGAATACAACGTTTGGTATGTGTGATTGTGTATATCGCATCAGCTAAAAACTGAGACAAAACAATCTCAACTCAACTATCTCAACAATCACAACTAAAAGTTGAGATATAACAATCACTCAAAATGAGTGATAGTTTCTGTCACATCACAAAAACATAATGACAATCTCAACAAAACTATCACAACTTCAAAGCGACCCCTTTATGTATTGTCTAGCGCACTGTAAATGCTTGTACGTTGTTATTATACCCATATATCCCTAGACCACGCGTTGATCACGTGAGGAGGGTCCCCCGAGGAACCTCTCCCATTCACCCTCCTAGTCCCTCCTCTTCAGTTGCCTTCATTTCTTTCTTCCAACACAACCATAGCCATCAACCTATGTAGACAGAGAAGCCTGGAACCGCAAGTTCCTAAATCAACCTCAATCGGAGTTCTCATATTCCTGCATCAACCTCGTTCCAGTACCCAAAAAAAAAAAAGTTTGGGGACAACAAAACTCGTAATCGGAAATAGGAAAAATTGTCCCTATAGTTTTTGGGATGACCTAATCGTCTCCAATGTGTGGTTCCCTATACTCTTATCCTCTATTCTTTTGGGGACGAAAAAAATTTAGGTCGTCCCCATTACTAGGGACGACAATCGTCCCCGATACTCGCAAGTCGCCATCTCGTTCTATTCCATGGAAGACAACATGTCGTCC
This sequence comes from Linum trigynum, assembly GCA_964030455.1. Taxonomy (NCBI): domain Eukaryota; kingdom Viridiplantae; phylum Streptophyta; class Magnoliopsida; order Malpighiales; family Linaceae; genus Linum; species Linum trigynum. Next base: position 11,667,355 of record OZ034820.1, on the reverse strand, counting down.
TTATAGCTATAACTGTAACGACAATAAGTTGTCCCCTAAACATCATTCTCCGAGACAAGTTGTTGTCCCGCATAATTTATTTCATGATTTTGTTGGGCATATGGGGATAATATATCGTCCCCTTTTCTTTTTATAGGGTCGACATGTCGTTCCTATTGGTATTAACTTGGAGTCCAAAATTCGTCACCAAAAACTTTATTCAAGACTACGAGTGGTCTCTTATACTATATCTTTAGAGACGACAAGTTGTCACTTATGACTTTTGGGGACAAACAATTGTCTCTTAACTTGTGTATTAGGGGGCGATGAGTAGTCACTTATGCACTTTTCAGGAAAGAATAATTGTCCCATGTATCACTTGTGGGGACGACTAATTGTCCCTTACTTTGTATTTTCGAGGACGCCTAACTGTCACATATTTAACTGGTAGGGACGACCAATCATCCCTTAGCAGTATTTTCAGGGGCTTCAATTTGTATCATGTTAGTGGTTTATTACTTATCTATACAAAAGTTTGATTTCATTACTAATGATGCATATAATTCCATATTTATTGTTTTCATTAGAGGTGAAAATAATTTAGAAGGGAGAAGACACAAGCTAGCCTCACAAATTCGATTTTGTATGAAATTCTGAACTGTACCCAATTATAATTAGGTTCGGACCAATCGAACAAAATTATAATTCGAATTGAATTCAATTTCCATTCTTGGTAATATTAGGGACCTGGCATGCTCTTATTCGGCTCAGTTTGAACCGATCCGAACCGATGCCCAACACTAATGTGGAGAATTGAGAAGGAATCTTTAAAGGTAACAAAAATAAACTAAAACAATAAGTATTGCCAATGAATTAATTTCATCCATTAGATTTAAATGTAAATGAAATGCTAGAATGCCCCTTGATCAAGTGACTAGGAGGACTCCTTAGTCACCGATCTCAACCCATGATGTGTTTCCTATTACTTGGCTCTCGGCCTTGAACATAATTTTGATACGCCTTGAACATAATTATGAATGGGTATCGACTAATTCAGTCTAGAACCAGATTGAATAGACCAAAATCAAAGAGAAACTAAGGACTAGAACCAAACCAAAATTCAATTCAATTCATTTGGTCAGTAGACTTCCAGTCCAAGTCAATATCAAAGCCGAAGCAAAATATATTCAATCCCATTCAATTTGTCTATATATAATATACCAATTGGTTCTAATTCGGTCTGGAGTAGACCGGATAGTTGCAGCCCACACCTAGGGCTGATGCGTGGAAATTTGGGACGTATCCAGGCGCTAGCTAGAAAGAATTCTTGGCAGTTGCAAGCCCAAAAGAGCAAACTGCTCTTTGCCAGGGGACTAAAGAGTAAAGAGTAAGTGCACTACTGAAATATGCAATGGCAAATGAGATAGGGGAGCTGGAAGCTTAGGAAATCAATTCCCAAAAATCCGAACGGCAGTAAGTTGCAGGAGTTAGAACAGTTTACTTTATTCTCCCCGTTCTATCAAAACTAACAATAAATGTCTTCCTGTAGCACTACCATATCACTGAGTTTCTTTTGTTTTCTGGTGAGTGTTTCTAGGCAGGCCCCTGCTCTCATACTTGCCAAAATCACTCTACCTTCTTGCTATCGGAGTCAGTTTTGCTTTGTTCTTCAGCGCCCATCTTCGACTCGTCGAACTCCAGCAACTGAAGCAGCATTTAAAATAGATAGAATATGGTTAGGAACAACTAAGTCCGACTCATATTGTCATGAGAAATCAATAATAAGACCGGAATAGAGGCGAGGGACAAACCGGCTTGATATCGCCATTAAACAAGACGTGAGCGCCTAAGAATCCTATTACAGAGGGTACAATATACAGAAGCGCCGGCTGAAAGGTGGAGCAAAAGAAAGCCAATTCACACAATCAGATTCATCAAACAAGAAGTTAAAGTAAACTTTGCATCTTTTCAGAGGAAAAAGAATCAGGCAGGGACTAACCTGAGCAGCTTTGAACCAGTTCATGACAATGATGGTAAGAACCAATCCTACAACATAACCGAGGAATGCACTCTTAAAGTACTGGTTCTTTTTGCCCCTTGAGACATCAAACCTCAAGGCAAGAGCTACAAAGATTCCTGAAAGAAGAAACGCCCACATTAAGAAAAGCGTGCAGAATTTGCTCACTTCATGACAATCACAAATATCAAGTGTTTATGCGCAGCAGATCATGAACAGATCCTGCTGCGAGAATGGACTAGTGGGAAAGTTAGTAGTATTGTCAACAAACACAATGACGGTCACTGATGTGCATCTGCATCTAAAGTATGAAGGAATAACCCTAACCAGGAATTACAATGTCACCAAGTCCAAGCATGGAATAAGGCCTGGTAGCATCAGCTGTTGGAAATAAGAGCTGTGCATAATAAAACAAAAATCAAGTCAGAAAGAAGTACCCCATCAGACTGATAATCCAAATGGATCTGGATGATAACAATATAGATCTAGAACACTAACCTTTATGGGAGCATCAAAAGATTTTGCCACACTAACCATAACTGGAGTGAAGAACACCCAGAAAATATCATACACAAAAAGTCCAGCCTGCAACAAGCAATCGTGACATAGTTACTTTTATTGTTCTGACCACATGAAGGGAGATCGAATGCAAATTCTTTTTACAATAGCAATAGAAATTTGCAAGTATCATACAATTTTTACTTTTCTTTATAAGCTTTACTGAATTTTACAACTCAGTTGTGACATTTTCAGAGGTCTGAAGCAACAAAATCCATTGGATAACAGACCAGCAAGAAGGGTCTAAAGCATGATAATGATTTCCATATCTCACCAGAAGTGCTGGGCACAAATATAGATCAAAGCAGATGGAATTCAGTTAGATGCAAATTTCTTGTGTCAGATACTTGTATACTAAAAACTTAGTCATGCCATTTAAAGCACCATATCCCACGAGAAAACAGATATCAGCAGATCAACTCCATTAAATAAAAACTCTGGAATGCTCGAACATGCTTTACAAAGAACAGTACTCATGACATGGAAGTCAACAATCACCGAGGAATTAGCATTCAAGGTCACACTTCTTACCAGGAGGATGGCACCAGTCTTAAAAGAACCAAGGGAAAGCATTTCAATTCCCTGTAAGAAGAAAATTTTGTATCTTCAATGACAATCCGATATGTACAGTGGGACCAAAAGTACTAGTTCCTTGACAAACTTTGCATGCAATCTTTCCATAAAGTGTAGAAGTATATAAACAAACAAATGAAAGCTCCTGAAACTATTAAGGCGAAAGCCATAATAGATAAACTATAAACGTAAGCGGCCCTCATATCACATTAACATGACTAATGCACACCTGAATACAGAAAGCCAAGCCCAAAATGTTGTTTGCCAGCCAGTGCTTCTTTGATGCATACCATGCACAGAAGAACGTTCCAGGAATTGCAGCCACTATCTGAGACCTAGTGAACTCAATCTCCAGAGCTGTTTAAAAAAGGTGTAAGGTAAAACATCATTCTGCATAGTAGAACCAAGACATCAACTCCATCAAATAAAAACTCCGCAATGCTAGAACATGCTAAAGCTTTACAAAGAACAGTACTCATGACATGGAAGTCAACAATCACAGAAGAATTAGCATTCAAGGTCACAGTTCAACATGACCTCCATGTCAAGGGTTTTTATAACACAGATAGAGATATATGCATACAAACAAAGGCACCAAAATACCCTATTAAAGCTACATAAAAGGAAACACATTTCAGAACAAGAATCAAGATATTTCAGTAATGCAGAACCACAAATGAGAAGCAGTGCATTGAAACATTCGAGAAATCATTTCATCTTCTAAAAGCAACACCACTGACTCAACTGTAGTTCCATTGATAAAGAGTCAACTAAGGTTTTTGGTAAAACATTCAAGTATTTCAACAGCTCAAAATCCATGATTTTATAGATTGTATAAACAAACAAACAAACAAACAAACAAAAAACAGCTCCATCAAGAAATGCCATCATGAAAATGCAGGTGAAACCAAAAGGCGAGTAGAAACAAAACCCACATACAGCGAAAATACGGAGCATGCCATGAGATCACTTTGTCGTTCCATTCCTTAGGCAAATAAGGTTTGATAGCTGGTAACAGTGTTGCCCTGGAAATATAAAATATAAACTTTTCAGAACATACAATTACTCAAACCCATATAAATTTCACAAATGTTCTACTCAAGCCTGAAAAGTAAGAACATACGAAAGTGCAATGATTCCAAGCACAAAGAAGTAGCAAGTCAAGACTGCATTAACCAGGTCCTTGGAAAGGAACTTGAAGAGCAAGAATAGAGATAGCAGCATTGCACTGCCGACGAAAGGGAAGCGCATTGCATGCTCATTAGACATTGTTTCCTGAAAGGTGAAGCAGATAACAATGATGCTCATAATTGATCGAAGAACATTATCGAGTCAAAGGAATAAGAGAAAGCAGCAGACACAAGTCCTTCTCAACTTACAGTAGGTGGTGTTGGCTTTACAGATCTGTAGCAACCAACAAAAACTGCAAGCGATGCAGTCAAGATGACATTTAAATTCGGATCTACTTTCACGACTAGTGGTGCTAATGTTAAACCTGCAGTCACAAAAACAGATAAAAGTCTTAGGGAAAAACAATCATGAAAAGTGCTTGCTCTAAAATTATGCTTCCATACACCCCTGATAAACAAAGAGACCGAACAAAAAAGAGTGAATCATCTTTCATGCTGCAGATAACAAGAGCAAGGAAAGAAAATTATAGAGCTCAAATATTAAACCAACTATAACAAATATGTCACAATGGGGCACACAAAAACAAGCAGAAGCCAATTACTACATCTTCAGAGTTCAGGTTAAAGGTGCAGGGGACTGGAGACAAAAAAGAAGAAAAAAATGACAGAAACTTAACCCAGTGTTGAATTAGTACGACCACCAGCTATTCTTAGTACCAGAACTCTTATCAATCACACGCCTCAACTTACCATGTCAACAGACAATCTGTCTACCAATTCCTATATCATCAATTCAGTGGGCAGTGACTGAGAAGTAGCACATCAAATTATCACAAACCTGCCAAAGCAACATTGGCTAGACGCTCAACGTTCTTCATTGGAATCTACCACAATCGCACTGTAAAGGCCAATTCTTGCAGACGATCCCAACCAGAATGCGATGGTATCTTCAAAAATCAGCTTAATTCTGTTGATAAGCACGTTAACGAATCAATCGCAATATACCCAAACAAACCACAAATATGGACGCGGAATTGGATTCAGAAAAAAGACCCAAAAACCGCTCCCGATGATCTCGATTCTCACAATAACCCAAACCCCAGGCACAAAATCACCAGATTCATTCCCTGCCAAAGTCGATCTAAGATTTTCTCGATGGCTAAACAGAGAGCGATCAGAGCGAAATGAAGAGTAAACTAACAACAGCATGAGACCGAGAAAAGCGGGGATGGGGGCGGAGTTACCTGAGAAGGGAAGAAGAGACGGCGAAGTCTGTCTCTTCTTTCGCTCTCTGAAGTGGTCGCAGAGAAAATTCAGATCGGCGTAGCCGTCCTAAGAGAGATAGAGGGAGGAGAGAGAGAAGAAATGAAACTGAAAAGAGTTAAAACCGAAAAAAGCTGTATTCTTTTTGGGGAATTAGGGTTTTGAGCCTTTATCAACATGTTTTTTTTTTCTATATAGACCTTTATCAACATGTTTATAGCCATTGGATCTTGTTAAATATTGTGAGTCATTGGATCTTGTTAAATTAATTAGTTTTTTTATTTATTTTGATATTGGTTACTTGTTGCACCCAATGCAGACAAAAGCGTGATTCTACCTAGAAGCGGTTGGATGACCTATAAGCGTAAAATCGTAAGTTTTTAAGTTTTAAAGCGTAAATTTTGACAATATGTGTAAGGAAAAATCATGATTCTACGTAGAAGCGTTTTGGTGACCTATAAGGGACAGGTTACTAAGCATTTACGGTGATTACTACAAAAGTAGTAATCACCGTGGTTACTAAGGGTAAATTGGGTATGGAAAAATAAATTATATTAATTAATTTTTTAATAAATTACATTTTAGATAGTTACAAAAATCTATTAATTAAAATTCTCTCTTTCTCTCACTTCCGTAATCTCCAGCCAGATTTCCTTTCCATATTTTTCTCAATCTTTCTGCAAAAAAAAAAAACGAAATCAGTACCAATCCATTAGACAAGCACTACCACTTTGAAAAACATCAATACCATTGCAGAAATAAATCTATACCATTACACGAAAACTACCAATATAAACAATCTATACCATAAACAATCATTACCATTGTAGAAATAAATCTATACCATTACACGAAAACTACCAATATAAACAATCTATACCATAAACAATCAATATCATTGCGGAAATAAATTTATACCATTACACAAAAACTACCAATATAAACAATCTATACCACTCAATTTACGAAAACTACCAATACAAGGACGACCTACCACTCAAATGTAGAAATTACGACATGGAAAACTACCAATCAATAAAAGGAAAGTGAAAGACGACACGAAAAAGAGCAGGGCGAGTAGCACAGAGATCAGCGCCTTCGACATCGGGATCGCCATGGATAGCAGCGGGGCGATGATTTCTGAGTAGATGAGGGGGAAGGGGGGAGAGAGAGAGAGAGGGTACCGAGGGGGGGGGGGTTGCTGCCGGCGGTGCGACGGGAGTGGTACGTGGAGGCGACTGCGACGGGTTTGGCTGGAGGGAGGATAGAACTAGGGTTAGGTAGATTATATAGAATAATCAGGTGTGGTCACTTTTAATTTCCAAAATTACCCTAAAAGAATCTTGACCGTAAGATTAAAAAAGAAGGAAAAATAATTAATCAAATGGTATATAAAGAGGTTGCCATTGTGATTACTAAAAAACAAGTAATCATAACCCATTCCGACCTAAAAAGGTAAAAGCGTAAGCTTTCAAGTTTTAAAGCGCGATTTTGACTGCATTGGTTGCACCAATTGACAAGTTTGATAATAGAAAATGAGAAAGGAGGTTGAGCAGTTGCAGTCGACTTCTCCGTCGATTTCCAATTCTCTTCAACATTGAAGGCGGCGAGCTGGGGGTGACAACAAGCCGAATCCTGAAACAGTTCAATGGCGAGTCGGATTCTGAAACAGTTCCATGGCGAGTGAGATGCTTGGTAAAGGAAGAAATAGGGTTTTGCATATATTCGTCTATTGTATTTCGCGAAAAGGGGATTGAGCTCAACGATTGTATAGACTGGACTTTGCTCTTCCACGTTGGGATTTCGGCGCGTCTCTTATTTGATAGTGAAGGTATTGAGCATCGGCGACGGCAATGCTGATCCAGCTTCTGAAATAGGGCGACAACAACGCTGTAAGAAGAAAGAAAGAACGGTTTCGCCTGCATAGAGCCTCACATAGAACGGTCGCCGCCATTACCTCTCTCTATTGCCCTGAACCCTCTCTCCCTTTTCCCCTGCATAGAGCCTCACAGTACACTACTGCCTCTCCCTCTTCCCATCGATAGCAAACGAAGACCGCTGACCTACCTCGATCGTATCTCCGCCTGACCTGAGCATCTCCTACGACCATACCTCAACGGTCGCAACTACGAGGAGAAGAAGCGCAAGTGTCCTTTCTAGCATTCGCAACCTCAACCTCCTCCACCGCAGCATCACTAGTCACCACCGAGTCTCTCCATTCCTCTTACAACACACACTGAGTCTTCTTCTTGTTGTTAGAATATGACTTGAATTTGATTTGGGTTTGTTTTGTGTTTGGGCTTTGTTTGACCTTTTCCTTGTATGTTTAGGAAAAGATGTTTGGTTTTCTGTTTGGGATTAGGAGAAGAGTTCTATAAATACTCTTCATCACTCTAGTCTTTAGTAAGGTCAGTCAGGTTAGTTTGTTTGGTTTGTCCGTTTGGAATTTGGTTTGAAACCTGTACTCTCCTCAAATCAGTGAAATTTGTGCCCCATGCCCGTGGATTAGCTAGCACACATTGTGTTAGTGAACCAAGTTAAATTTGTGTTCGTTCGTGTTGGTTTGGTTATCGATTGCACGCTTCTGTTCTGACAAGTGGTATCAGAGCCTTTGGTTGCGGTTTTGGGAATTTGGCGCTGGACTGAAGTTTTGCTTTGTGGAGTTTGGTTGGAGTTTGTTGGATAGTAAGAATGGTTGCTATCAGTATGAAGATTGAGAAGTTTATCGGAAGAAACAGTTTCAGTTTGTGGCAGATCAAGATGCAAGCACTGTTGAAACAATAGGGTTTGTGGGCTCCATTGTCTGGAAAATCGAAGAAGGAAAGTATAGATGAAGAAGAGTGGATTACTTTGGAGGAGAAAGCTCACTCTACAATCTTGCTTTGTTTAGCTGATGACATCATCACTGAGGTTGTTGCTGAGAAGACTGCCGCGGGTTTGTGGTTGAAGCTTGAAAGTCTATACATGACAAAGTCTTCAACCAACAATGACTAAGAATCTGATATATTTGAGTCTACTCGACAGCAAGGGTTTCAGCTTCAAAGGTGAAGGTGGAGTGTTGTTTGTCTACAAAGGTTCTAAGGTGATTTTGAAGGGTGTCAAGCGTGGTGCCTTGTATAATCTACAAGGTTCTGTTTTGACATGTTTTGTTGGTGATAAGTGCACCAAGCTAGTTTTGAATGGCAAGTCTGAGCATGGGTTGGACTTGCCAAATGGTTTGAGTTATTGACTGCCCTTAGGGGCATTTGGAGGCAGGGGAGATTCTGGTACATCTGATTTGGAGAAGTTTGGTACGTCTGACAATTTTGATTGCATCTGAGTTTGGCGACTTGCATCGCGTTTGGTCTGGCGATATGAATCGCATTTGGATATGTCTGGAAATCTTGATCGCGTTTGAGTCTGGCGATATGTATCGCGTTTGGGTACATCTGGCAACTTTGGTTGCATCTGGTACATCTGGCAACTTTGGTTGCGTCTGGTACATCTGGTATTTGAGAGAGAATTCAAGTCAAGGTGGAGATTGTTAGAATATGACTTGAATTTGATTTGGGTTTGTTTTGTGTTTGGGCCTATTTAGTTTGGGTTTGTGTTTGGGCTTTGTTTGACCTTTTCCTTGTATGTTTGGGAAAACGTGTTTGGTTTTCTGTTTGGGATTAGGAGAAGAGTTCTATAAATACTCTTCATCACCCTAGTCTGTAGTAAGGTCAGTCAGGTTAGTTTGTTTAGTTTGTCCGTTTGGAATTTGGTTTGTAACTTGTACTCTCCTCAAATCAGTGAAATTTGTGCCCCCTGCCCGTGGATTAGCTAGCACACATTGTGTTAGTGAACCACGTTAAATTTTTGTTCGTTCGTGTTGGTTTGGATTATCGATTACACGCTTCTATTCTGACACTTGCATTAACCAGTTAGTATGCCTATCAGTTCTACAATTTTATTCAAAATTCGATTTCTATGATTTCAAAGTTTGAGAAATTGGGGATGTCATAGATTTTACAAATTTATGTAGGGGTATTGAAATTCAATGCTCGTTTTAGGTTTATGAACATTTTTTTGTGGAGTCGGGGCTTTGGGATTGAAATTTCATGCTTCCTTAGCTTTGTACTTTTGTTATGTGTTGTTGGGATTGAAATTAACACTTTGTTCTGTGCTACTGAGATTTCTAGGGTTCTTTTGGCAAAAGAGACAATGCTAAGTGTATATTTTTATTTCTCTTCTTCCTCCTTCGCGTTATTGTTGCTTAATTTGGGGTTAACACATAATGCTGAAGGATGTGGTTTATAAATATATATGTGTGTTTGCAAATTAAAATGGATTGAATCAATTCCATTACTTAGAGGGTTGGGTTGAATTCAACTTTATTTTCGCTCCAATGTTTCTCACTTACTTTATCACTAAATGACTTAAAGTTAGTAAGAGCATGATCAAGAGTTAGCAGCTAGCAACATTAGTTAGTAGCAGTAGTAGTGAACAACAACATCAAGAGTTAGTAATAGTAGTACAAGTTAGCAGCACCATTAGGAGGTAGAAGTAGTAGCCATTAGTATAATAGTAGTTGCTATGAACTGTAATTCGGTGATGTGAAATAATTCAGTGATATGTAGTTGAACATGACAGACATTCCCTTTTGTGCAATTGCTATGAGCTGTAATTTGGTGGTCTTGGACTTGTTAGGCTGGAAGAAGGTTGGGGTTTGTTTTCAACTTTTATATACACAATCCATTTCCCTTCCATTCCTTATTCATCTGGATCCCTTTTCTCGCAACCAAATTTGCCTCATAGTTCCTCTAATTTTCTCAGCACTGCATGATTTCCCAACCTAATTATTTTTTCTATGGATTCTACCTCAAACCCTATTGATACTCTGTTAATTTGTGTAATCTGTTCTAGAACAAATTTTGCTAGGTACAATCTATTTTGTAGCTTCGTGAAACATCCTTTGTATGATTTGACCCCTATGTGAAGCATCCTTGTGTTAGGTATAGAGTAGATTTTGTTGGGAACAATCTATTCCTTCTCTGCTTACAGTTAGCTCCTCTGCCAGCAAATGTATGAATCAAGAACATGAACTACTAGTTACTAATTTAATAGTGGACTCTTCTTACTTGTTTATGAGATAACTAACTTGATGAAAAATTGAATTTACCTTATGGAGCTTGTACTGCTGCCTTATTTTAATCTTTTAGGGGAAAAAGAGTAAGCTAGGTAAGCAGCTTCCAGCATGGACTTTCATGGGTGCACTCCATATAAGTATTAGGATGTAGACAACACATGATCTTTTTATGATGAACTATTTTAAGTCATTAAGATGGTGCAAGATTTTGGATACGCTGCTATGATATTTGACATGACTTAAAATTTGTCCTCGTTTGTGGAGAGGTCTTTAGAAGATAATACATTCAACATTCTCCACTGAAACACTAACATTGGTTTCCACTGAGTTTATTTGGGAAATGATGATAGAACAAGTGTTACTTGCATTGTTAGTATGGATGTGAGCTGCCTATAAATTACTACAGTAATTGAACTCTTGAGAACCGGTTTTAGTAATTGAATCTTAGTAATGCATTCTCTAATCATGATGCGCTTGTCTTTAGTTGTTGTTCTTATGCCAGTCTTCCATAAGTTGTCACAGCCAGTGGAGTTTGTGTTGATTTCTGTTTCAATTTCAGAGTGCTTAGTGCTCTCTTTGCGGTTCTTTGGTAGACTTTGATGCATGCAGATGGAGTTTAAAGAATTTATTATCCTTTTTTGTTGACTCATTTCTGGTGGCTAGGTTCAGTTTTGGTACATTATGAACTTGAGTGGTTTCCATCAGTGCTACCAGTTAGATATACTATTATGCTTCTTTCTTAATGAAAGTCTTTGTTTTGTGATTAACAGTTTAGTCAATCAATGAGTTTCTTATATCTTCATTTTGGTATTTTAATTTTGCATTTGTTTATATTGTTTATAATGAAGACGAAGAGCCATCACCTTTTTAGCGCACAATTTTCTCCAAGGAAAGGATTCTCCCTAGTCTCAAGGTTACAAGAATGTCAAGTAGAGGTCATTAACAGTTGTGGCTTTGGTTGGATGCATGAAGTCAAGGGCAAAATGCTAAAGCGTGAGTTGTTGGAAGAACTCATAAGGAGCTTTAATCTGAAAAAGAGCACAATTCAAGCGCATGGGTTGAAGGTGAATATTTCGGCCAAAGATTTTGAGTGAATTATGGGTGTATCAGAGGGTGGGACTGATATTGTCTTGGATGGTGAAGAAGTGGTAGGGAGATCTGAGGAACTTGACATTTAGAGTTTATTCGACTCTTGATTGTGGCCGATTGGCGATTTGCACAAGTGTAATGCGAAAGACGTTGGGGGATTCAAAAGATAGCAGCGATATATGTGTGCAATATGTTATATTGTACATAATGGGGGTGCTATTAGTACCTACCAGAAGAGATGATATTTCCTAATCTTCGGAATACATTGTCTCCGTTGTGGCAGACATTACGAAGAAGAATTGGGCGTCCTATTGCTTCAATCACTTGATGAAATCCATCTGCAGCCATAATGCTTCGAGGAAAAAATATATACTTGGTTGCTTGCTATTTTTGGGGCTAAATACTTACTTAACCGTACTTTTTACATATTCATAATGATTAGTCATCATGTTGAATATATCTTTTTTGTTTTGTAGTTAATATTCTTGGAGCATGCAAATGGTATGTTCCACACCATTGATACAAGTTTGCCTTTGATGAGTTGGGGGAACAAAGATATAGACTTATTGTCAATGAAAATGGTAAGCATTATTAGCTGACAGTGCAAAATGGTATATTTGATTCTTTTGATGAGTTGGAGCATGCTAATGGTATATTTTATTCTCTTTTTAATTAATTTATAGGTTTCAAGAAGTTCTGGGAAAAGATCATCCGAGGATGCAGGTTTGCAATCATCTCCAAGGAAACGACACAAAATGACAGGGACGAGCTGCTTCTTTGTGAGCGTATTGATGCTCGTTTTAGCAAGATGGATGCTAGATTTAAAGACTTCGGAGAAGAATTTAAAGTCGCAGTGGGTAATGTTGCTTGAAGAGATGTGATATAATGGGTCGGGTTATGGATATGGAGAAAGAATTTCGAACATTTAGAGACGACATTGATGCTGCAGTGAAGTCAATCATAGAAGTAGTGAAAGCAACTAGAGTTGACGCGTTGTCAATGGAGAATTTTGCTGAAGTGAAAAAGGACGATCAGAAGGATGATGCTGAAAAGGTGAAAGCATCTACAAGTGACTTGTTGTCAATGGAACAACCTACCAGAAGGGAAGAGGACAATCAGAAGGATGAGGTTGAAAAACCAAGTAAGCCCATTCCGCCTACCTTCAAATGTGTCAAGACTCAAGGGTTAGGTGTCAAGATTTCGGAAGATGCTAAGGCAAAAATTAGAGATGGCCTTTCATATGACCGCTATTCTGAATCTCCTTCGGTCAAAGTTGCGAAAATGGTTCCTTGCAAGCAGGTGAAAGCGTATAAAGTTGAGAAATTCATACTTTTGAGTGATGAAAGTGTAGCTCCTACTGATGGTTGTGCCAAGACTGGGAAGGTATTACACTTGATTTAATTTTCTAATATTATTTTTTTCCTTATGATGTGGTTACTAATGGACTGCTTTTGTTTTTATGTCTTTGAACAATAAAGGGGTAAAATTGAGGTGGACTACGTGTAACACCCTACCCTATACGTTTTGCCTAATCATATTGTTCACACAATTGCAGCGGAATCAATCTCGGGTGCTACATTAATTATCAAAATTTACCCAAATAAAATTTCGACATGAATTACTCGCGTAATGGGCTAACAGTTCTTGCAACTTGTCCTGCAAAATAATTCATCACAAACATATATACTCAAACCTTATACATGGACTTACATAGCCATAGTCACATTTTCATACTACACAACTGCATACCAAACTTATACATACCATAATCGTCACAACTTACACAACCACATAAATATACACATATCATTAACTTTCCACACCTGTGGATATCTCACACTACATCAGAAGCTAGTATGCATATGAAAAACGTTCTCAAAACATTTTTACAAAAAGGGTGTGGATCACTGGCCAAAATCCCGAGTAGTAGTCCAAGCACAGAATGGTTGAAGACCATACCTCATCTTGCCTTCAACTCTTGCTCAGCTCCCACCTATACACCTATCTACTGTTGCTGATGATGATGATCTGCTTACACATAGCATAAGCAGAGAAGAAGAATAAAAGAGGGTCAGCTCATAGCTGAGTGAGATAATCATAGCATCGTGAGTTCATAACATAGCATACCACTACCATACATCTAGCAAACAAGCCAAAACACTAGGATCGGACCTCAGCCATCCTCATATCCCAATAAGCAAAAGACTCAACCACCTTGACTTATGCATATGCATCTTATCATGTTTTACTTATAGGCGCCTGGCTACTCCCATGCTAATAACTCTCCCGGGAAACATACCCCACATCCCGTCGGATGTAGTCATACATACCCCAACATCCCGTCGGATGTGGTCATACATACCCCACACCACTATGGGTGTAGTCATACCCCAACACCACTCTGGGTGTGGTCATATCTCATAAGAATTCTTCAGTCACCACCACATGAGAGGTGTGACTATCATACATATCATAATAGAGTAATAGCATAGGGAGCCCTAATTACTATGTTGTTGACCGTGAGACCACAACACTCATATTTGGTATCCTTATACATGATTCATATCTCATCTTGCTTAATCATAATTCGTTACTTGCACATGTACTTGACCAGGCCACAATTGGCTCAACATAGGTAAATCAGGAGTCGTATAATTGCACTTCCTCGGGATAAACCCTCGTGCAAGTCATCCTCCTTAAAACATCATAATATCACCTTGGGAAGTTTATTTCCCCCACTTGTGAATCCAAATACAACCACAATATCACATCATATCAAAACACCTGATCGAACAACCATGAATTCATAACAACGGTTAAGCCACAATTGGCAACATGTATGCAATCATCAACATAAACAAGGTCCATATCGGCTAGGGCAAATCAATAATATCATACAACAGTCCAGGGTTCATCATATAACACAAAAGTCCATACACCCCCAATCATGCCATTCTAGTTCACCTAGGTCAATTCTAAGTATCAAAATAATTATCGTGATACGACAAACCCGGTATGCCGTGCTAATCCCTCACCAGTTCTGGTCGTTCAAACACCGGTTCTAGCCTCCCGTACTAAAATGTCAATTTCACGAACGAACCCCGAATTAAAATCCGAGACCGTCCTAATATCCCCTGCAGTATCCCCGTCAATATTAGTTCTGGGCTCCAGGCCAAACTCTCGATAAAAACACATCAAACCCTGGTCGGAGCTTAATTCAGCGGTTTGGACCCCGGCCTAAATAATAGCCGAAATTCAGGGATTAGAACTAGAGGATTGATTACCTCGCTGCAGGAAGCTCGTATATGAAATTCGGGCTCAATCCGGCTTCCGGATACTCCGAAACCCTAATTTGGCAGATCGGGAATTCAAGAAATTCCTGAACCAAAAACTCGTTTTAAAGCTCTAAATTGATAAATCACGATTAATAGATGAATTAGGCATTACTTACGGGATTTTTGGATCACTTATGCTCAAGAATTGAGCTCTGAGGTTTTCCCCCTCGATGCCCTGTGCGCGGTTGGTTTTCTCGGTCCAGGAATTATTTACGGAAGAAGAAGATGATAATGGACAGGGGGGGGGGAGGATTAATATATATGCCGGCCGCTTAATTAATATATATATATATATATATAATTAATACGTATACTTATCCGATCGATCGATAATCCGCTTTTCGCTGAAATACTATCAAAACGCTCGATTTTAAATCGCGAACTTTCTAGCGATCAACATATGGGTTTTGCCGGAACGGGATGTTACACTACGTAGTGTATCTAAATTGAAGCCTAGCTTGTTTGTAGTCTCTCCATTCGAAAGAGCAAATCCCAAAGCTAAGAAAACACCATTTTTGTAACTTGCTCATCCCTTTACTGTTAGGACACCACTGACTCAAGAGGCACTAAATATGATTCAATTTGCATTTAGTAGTGAGCTTCCCGAAATGTACCTCCCGAAATCATTATAAGTAAGATTGGATCATATTTTTAGGATGTATTTCTTATTTGCCTAATTCTAATGTTGTGGTGTTTGAACTTGTTCTTGTATAACATTTACGTGTATGTTAGTCTTGATGGCGAGGCTCTTTCCTGGCTTCGTGAGGATTTGGTCCAACTTTTTTCACATGACAAAATTACAACAAGGGTGAGTTCTTTTATGTGTGTAATTGAGTAGATTGAACTCGTAATGCTGACTTTGGTATTTGTGATGATGATGCATTAGATTATAGAAATGGTGTGTATGTGCAAGACACTAGAAGAACGAATAAGTGGTCACAGTGGTGGCTTGTCTTGGTTCTTTCCACCTTCAGTTTCGGTACAATCATCTGTTGGAATATTCTTGGCAAGGAAATGATCTATTCGTTTGTTACATATAGCTGGTTTGGTTAACTATTTTTCCTTTCCATGATCGTGCGTTTTATTGCAACAAGGAGCAATTTATGGGTATCATGGGTAAATATGAGATACTTGAGTGATACCATAAAAATGAGCTACTTTACTGCAATAAGGTATACTGTAATCCCTCCTATGATAAATTGATAATTATTATTTGTTTGTGCATTATTTCAGATTTATGTCCCGGTTTTCAACCTCGCGGTCACCCACTTCTATTTGGCGGTCTTTATCTTGGAAACCAAATAAATTGGAATATGGGACTCCATACCAGGAACTCGTAACAAAGAATATGATGCAAGGACGCAGAAACTGGTTTGCTTCTTGTTTTGTTCTTCTCCAAACTAGACTTATTGCTTAGTTGTTAGTTGTTTTTCTTTTGCCAACTTTGTGGTTAAATATTGTTTAAGGAGGAGATGAGCGGGACGTTGTCATTTGCAGAAACTGGGTCTAGACTTATTGCTTAAGGAGGAGATAAGCGAGACATTTTCATTTGTCGACTTTGTGGGTAAATATCACAAAGATATTGCTTCCCAACCAAATGGTTACCTTTTTTGTTGTTCACTTGTGCAAAGTTATAATTCAATTAGGTATTTATTTGTTCACATCATGATAACACCATATTTGGGCATGGTTTTCCTGTCATTTCTTGATCATTTGAGCTTGCTTTCACGCTCTTGTGGCCTATTTTACGCTAGGTTGTGTTGGTTTATGATGTTTCAGGTCCTAGTACATGAATGGTTGCGAAGGAGCGAGTTTTGGGACGTTTTGGAGCGATCGGGCAGAGAGTAGGGAAAAGTTACTCTTGGATCCAACGTGGAAGTGGTCCTAGAGGTGGTGCATATGACACTTGAAGAGCAATTGGAACCATCATTTCAAGCGTAGGAAGCTTGCTGATAATTTGTGGTGGAGTGGTAAGCTGTTCTTTTTCCTTGTCAAGTTATGTTAGGCTCAGATCATTGTACATAGATGTTAACATACGCTTCTATATGTCCCTCACCTATTGCCTATCAAGAGAATAAATTCAAGGAGAAGTTGCAGAAGATCCGTTAGCTATGCCCTGAAGGTGCGTAGTGGCTTCATGGACATGACCTATCCATGTGGACTTTTCATAAGGACGGAGTTATTAGGTGGGGTATTGCCACAACGAACTCAAGTGAGAGTATCACCTCCGTCTACAAGGTTGTTCGTGTGCTAATCTCTACCATTGTTGATATGACATTTCGGAGAACAAACAGATGGTTCGTCAATCGAATCCATCGGGCAATGTCAAAGGAGGCACAAAGAAAGGTCCACTCTGATAAAGCCAAAAAAATAATGTACAAATACAAACACAAGAGCAGTAGGCATAGGGCCACCATCACGAACCGAGATGCTGGAGAGTATTCAGTCGAGACTGGTCATTGGGAGGATGGTAGACGTGGGGGCATAGCCATGAAGTCAAGGTGAACTTCAGGACAAAACAAGGGGAGTGCTCCTTCCAGAAGTATCAAGGGAGAGGATTGTCTTGTTTTCATGACATGGCCATAATCAAGTTCAAGAGCAAATCCCTCCTTCACTTTGTGAGTCCTTTCTTCAATATCGACTCACTCAAGAGCTCCTATGGAAAGAGTTTCTTTGCATTGTCGGATGAAGCTTACTAGCCAGTGTATGAAGGAAAGGTGATCAACCCACCGTTTGGACAAAGGTGTTGATCACTTGAATCCGTGCAGGTTATTGTCAAAGGTTAGCACGTATCAATAACTATCCCGTCCTAGGCCAAGTTTAACATAGAACATCATTGCCATATAGTGGTAATCAATGTCGTATTCTTCTCGGGTCCTGGTACCCTATCCTACTTCCCACCTAGTTGCTAATTAGTTAATCGATTTTTGAGGTTCTTAGTGGAGGTTTTGAGGAAACACTAGTTTAGAGATTGATCAAAGCTAAAAGCAGGTACTTCGGGGAACTATCCCTCCCACTAGCTTAGGGTTACTAAGTATATCTAGATACTTAGGGTCAAAGAATGTGGTGAGTGAGCTCTTTTTCGTGGGCTTTCGTGGTTATCCACACGCCTCCGAGTATGCCTCACCTAAACCCATGTTCCAGTCACCTCGATCTAGGCTATCGTATCTGGGGCATTAAGCTTATAGCTCATTTCAATGGACACTATCCACCATCCACACTGAGATTTCTTACCGGGTTTCATCTAGGAAGGCTACCTATAGCAGGGGTTCGGTCGCCTTGACCACTATAGGCCCCCATTCACACATCTAACCTAAACTCACCAGATGGCGCATACTCGTCTAACCATAGAACTCCATACCCAATGTAGTAGCATAAAGTAGACTAAGAGTTAAGATTAAGGAGACTTAACCAAGTGTCATCATTTAGGAAAGAGTGGCATTAAAATCAACTAGACAAACACATTCATTCAAACCCTAAAATATCCATACATACATAGTAAACCCTAAAACTAGGGTTTAGGGTTTAGAACCCCTAGTACCTTAGAGGACTACTTCATAAAGGAAGGAAGAAGATACATGGTAGAAATAAAAGAAGACTTGAGGTTGAAGATGATGCCTCTTTGCTCCTAGCTCCTCCTTCTTCTCCTTCTCTTCTCCTTCCTCCAGCTTCTCTCTCTTTTCTCTCTCTAGAACCAGAAAGTTTCTGTCAAAATCAGCTCTCATCAAAAGGGGAAATGGGTCTTGTATTTATAGGCATTCCGGATTCGAGAAAGTTTGCGGCCTGAGGTAAGGAGATCGCGAATAGGATTTTTGGTCTCTGGGCCGTGATCTCAAAACACAGTCGTCGTGGTCGCGATCTTCCTCACGTGAAAGATGAATGTTGGCCGTGACTTGACTATGGAGACTCTCTATGATGAGGGCATCAACACCAAGGAGGCCTCAAGTCCAACTCTGGTGCGAGAGGGGCGTGGACCGATCACTAGAAGTCAAGACAAGGCATTCAGGGGTCGACTTCAAGCTTATTTGGCCCAGAACTTCACCAAGATAGAGGCTGACTTGTTTGAGGGACGAGAGGTGATCATTATTGGTGTCAGAGCCGCCCCAAGCAAAATACCCCGTCAAGAAGAGGAAACACCCGATTGGGTATATGGAGGGCAGCTCGAGTGATGACTAGCAGGGGTCCCAGTCAAGACTGACAAATACCCAATCAGGTATTTTTGGAGGAGACCAGGTATTCGTGCCTGGACAGGATACCCCCCGGCCGACACGGCAAAATACCCGGTCGGGTATTTTTGACTCCGACCGAGTATTTTCCCCCTACGTATCAGACCTGTTTTCTTTGCGGATTAAGTGACTTTTTCTCCTAAACTTGGGTTTCTTTGTTATTTTTGGCCCACAACCTTTGTAGCCTATATAAGGGAATGAACTAAGTCTATTAGAGGGTAATCAACAATTTATTCAGAAATACAAACCCTAGAATTGGTTGTTCAAACACCAACTTCTCTTCTTCTTCTTTCTTGATCGTGGAATCGATTCAGCAAGAGGAATCCGACGTTTTCTGCTAGTTCATCACCCTAGCTGAATAGTCCTTCGTATACATGGCCCTCTTCCCGACTAGTGGATTTGGTTTGGGTTATATCCGTATTCTGATTGTTGTGCTTCTAATTGTTCTTTGCTGCGATTCTGATTTTTAAAGTCCAGGAGTTGGAGCCTTGGCTTATATCTCTCCATTTCTCCAAGGCTCATTCCTCGCGAAGTTTGCGTCCTGAGCCTCCAAGATCGTGATCGCGATCTATGGCTTCTGGGCCGCGATCTCCAGCTGGACTTTGCGGCTTGCGATCTCGGCAGTGATCTTCGGCTTCTAGGCCACGATCTACAATTTCTGCCCCTTCTCTACACTTGTGACCTTGTTTTGTACTTAATTCGCACATGTTGATTAATACACACTAAAATCACATCGAAATCAAATAGGAATGCAATAGGGATGTGTTTGACGATGTTAAAGCATTTAAGCACATGACTTGGCACAAAACACGCCTCGGTATGTAGGGTAAATAACACCAATTTTGGTGTTATCAGGCGCGAACTGGGTTGACCGAGGGTAAAGTAGATTCCCAACGAGATGGATCAATCTGGCAGACTGACCGCCACATCCGCATGCGGTAAATAGGTGGCAGAAACGCAAACTGTGCCCCCCCCCCACGGTTTGCATTTTAATTGTGGCATGCCCTGCGATTTGTTTTTAATGGTTGTATAATTGGAATTATTCCTATAAGAGTGGTATTTTTGGAATTATTTAGTTTTAGGGTGGTATTTTTGGGAAAATACGAGAGAAGAGTGAGGTTTCTTTGTTTTTCCTTCATCAAATTCCTCATTCAAATCTCCAACATTTAGATGAGAAATCTTACTGTTGTTTACTTTGGGGTCGTTTGAATGTGAAAATTGAGCATTAGAATTGGGCTTCTTTCTTCCTTTTGCTTTGTTTTCTCCAACACCTCTCGAATATCCAATTCCATCAATATCTACCACCTCTGCAAATTCAGTCAACTGCCTTATAAACATAAGGAGGATGAGTAAAGGTGTAAACCTAAAATTTAGTCGCCAGATCTCCTAAGTCAGAACTCTCATTCTCGCGGAAGGATCACGACTTCCTCAAAATAGGTAAGTATGTTGACTTGGCCTAACTATAATTTCTCAATCGAAGGCCTAATATAAGCGATAACCGAGTGTAGTATAGGGTAAGAAAAATAATCAAATTATCGAACCACATGTCTCTAGATGTACTGTTACTTCAACTTAAGTTCGTTATTTAGGCAAACAAGAATAGCGATTAAGAAACTATCCTAACTAAGATACTCTAACCACTGCCCTAGTTAATTACAAGGTTGGGTGCTCATTTATGCATGAATCCCCCTAGCTCCTCAATTGGAGCGATGTTGAGTACTACACTAGATTGATTTAGTCGATACCTCTACTGCGGAGAATTCTAAACTAGATTGGACCCCCTATTCGAGTGCATCCAACCCAACTCGATTGCGCGACCCAAAGAGGCATACTGACTCGTCCTATATACCACAATAAAAATCCCAATAAAGTCCCAATATAAACCTTAATTGGGTGCAATATACAACAAGTATGTTTTAAAAGTCAGACCCAAGCCGGCCATGTACCCCTACTTCGATTGTTTGAAACATTATCTAGCAATTGGTTTTTGGTTGAAACTACGATTTAAACTAAAGCGATTGGAAAAGTAAAGGGTGTGAACACTAGTTGATAAGGCTTCACCTGGGTGTTGTTCCCCCTAACTAGTTATAAATGTGAGTTATACCGAACGAAAGTGCATTATGAAGGTGGTTGCTAACCGTAGGGAAGCGCAACAAGTGAACCGGGTTCACTCTCTTGATAAATTGGCTAAGGGGCTACAAGCCAAGCTACCTAGGTGACTCTCTTAACCAATCGGCCAAGGGAAACAAGTCATCTTACCTAGGTAACTCTCTTAGCCAATCGTCTAAGGCTTACCAAGCTTCACCCTCGAATCAAAGTTCAGACGGCTAAATCACAACCAACACAAGGTGTTTAAACGTAGTAAGAGGTGTGCCCTAATTTTACCTAGGTAGGTGACTCAATTAGGCCAAGGAAACCCAACTTTTGAAAGCCTCTTCATAAGAAGGGAGTTTTCCTCTACCTGGGTCAAATTGGCAAACTAGTTGGAAATGGAAAACACAACACAACATCCATGAAAAAACCTCAATACTTGCATTAAAACACAACCATACACAAATCATTCAATTCATACAAACTTTCACATGTTTCTAGCTAGGGTTCACAAAACCCAAGTGAAATAAAGGACTACTTCATGCTAGGTAGAAGGAATAGACAAAGGAGAGAAGAGAAAACCATCTTGGAGATGAATGCTTTCTTCCTTTTGTGGGGTATCAACCTTGAAGGTGGATATTCCCAAAACCTTGAGCTTGGATGAAATACTAGCCTCCTTCTTCTTCCTTGCTCATCATTTTCTCTCTCTAGAAGTCTTGAAGAAGAAGAAGTGATCTTCGGCAAAGGTGCACCATTTCACGGCCCAAGGCGAGTGTTCACGGTCCAACGATCGTGAACCAGTCGAGGTCCAGTGAGGTGTGCAAAAACCTTATGGAACTATTGCACTTCACGGTCGGGGCTCATTCTTCATGGTCTTGGAGGCCATGAACTGATGGCTTTCACCGTGATCAGCCGTTGCCCTCTCCTTTTGGCCCGTTTTCACTCCTTTGCATCCAACTTTCATTCTCGGGGTTGATTTACCTACTAGGATCTGAAAAATAGAAAAACAAAGTACGACCTAGCATAAAACCAAACCCCATTGGGTGAAATCGCCTCAAACATCTAAGGAAAAGGGGGCAAAATGTGTGTATTTTGACTCGAATCACTCCCTCACACTTAGACACAAGCAAACCAATTCCAAACAAGGTAATATTTCAACCTAACAAAATAACTTGGGGACGTATCAAAGGGCTCAAAGTGGGTGAATATCAATGGCTATTGAACCTCAACACATGAATGGTAACAAGCAATACTGGTATCCACCACAAACGACATTTGAATGCATTAAGAACGTGCAAACGAAAAGTTCGCACAATGTGTACATATCAAAGAAGTCTCGAGCGGACTACTCACCAACCACAACTAACCATGCAAAGAACTCAAGTCCAAGGAACAAACGAATGGGCAACATAGGTCCTCACCGGGATAAGATATGAACATGCAAAATGAGGATGAATCACTCACTCTCAACTAGTGGGGTCAGGAACTTTTGGTGCAAAAGATGTGCACAATCATCAATACTCAACCCTATCGTTTCTCCACTACGACGACAACCTCTAAATGCAAGAGTTCATGGGATGGTTGTCGTCACTAACTTGTCCGGAGGTCTTAGACACTGGTTCAAATGATTGGCATTTGTCTTGGACATGGGGAAAATGCATTTTGGGTGGTGGCAAACAAATCATGAGGTTCTACATCTTCAACCTAAGACACAAGGTTCTATGGTTTCGACTTGAACCTTCCCTACAAAAAATGTCCACTAGCATCGACCAAAAACCACACTTCCCTTCTTCCAAACCATTACCAATCACGAACTACATTCAAGCACACTTCTTTGGCTTATCTTGCTATCCACTATTCAATCAAAGCAGTGAAGGAGGTCAAAAAACAATTTCTTAGAGCATACACTTTCTTAGGTGTTTCAATGGCTTGAGTGCCAAGAAACCCTTTCTTAGAGCATACACTTCAACATTTTGTGGCAACTCTCTATCTCTTATTTACCCCTATTATTTCCTCTTTTTTTATTCCTTTTTCTACTTTCCTTCTTTTTTCGAGAGGGTGGGGGGGGGGGGTACTAGAGAGCTAAAAACATGCCATTTTTACATTTAACGAACAATGCTCTCTATTAAGATCTTTCCTCCAACACTACCTTTTCATTCCTAGCAAGAACCGTGCAAAACCCACATATGTAGAACCTCAATGGAGCTCAAAAGCGAGAACTCCGAGACACAAGGATGACTCACAACGGTTTAGACATGAAGAAAAGAAAATGATCGTTCTATCAATCACCATTAAGCTAAAAAAAAAAGCAACAAGCTCTTAAAATGAGAACGACACAAAGTCATACGGCTCAAAGGGGTTGACAAGGGGATAAAATTTTTCGGGACAGTCAACTTTTGGGCGTGGACTAATCCTCGTGAGGGAGAGATGCTTACTTGCAAGAAAGTTTGCAAAAGATTGGTACAATGCGCGTCAACGTGAAAAAAGGAGACCAATAAATGAAAACTCCTAAATCGAAAGAAAGAATAAAGAGCACCCTCTAGAGTTACTATGCTTAATGGTTGTTGAGAAGGGGGTGCACACATTGTATGTTGATCCTAAGGTAGTAAGTATGGTCCTCACCACGGAGTTTGTGCGTGCACCGTAAGATTATAGTAACGTTTTCTCATCATCGTCTACTCTTCTTTATGCAGTGAAGAACTAGAGTGCATCCCGCCTTAATTTGTTGATCAAGTTGCATTAGTTTGAGTAGGTTTTCCTGGGGACAAGCAAACACCTAAGTGTGGGGGAGTTTGATAACACCTAAATTGGTGTTATTTACCCTTCATGTTTAGGTCTATTTCGTGCTAATTCATGTGCATAATCGTTTGAATAGCGTCAATTGCATCCCTATTTCGTTCCTATTTGATTATGATGTGATTTTAGGGTGCGTTAGACAATACATGCAAATCAGGTATGAAAAAGGACACAAGTGTAGCAAAAAGAGGACAGGAAGGTTCATGATCGTGGCCTAGAAGAGGAGATCACAACCGAGAAATCAGACGGCAAACTTAAGGAGAAGATCACGGCCTAAGAGCCCAAGATCCCACCCGCAAACCTTGAGGTGTCAGGTGCGAACTTCGCGAAGGTATCAACCGAGGAGAAATAGAGAGTTTCCCCAATCTAATCACGGGTTGCATTGAGTTTTGACCGTGAAGAAGATCGTGGTCGAAGCAACAAAGTTTGCGACCCCGATCTTTGAGCCAGAGCCCGGGAACTTGCTTGTGTCTGCTGAGATCGATGAATAGGGAACCCCTTCTCCCTTAGAAGGTGGCTTTTGGCAGATTTCTAATTCTAGAGAAAGAATAGAGAGAGAAGTTGAAGGAAGGAGAAGAAGACAACGAGAAGAAGTGGATGAGAACTAGAAGAAGGATCCACATCTCTTGAAGTCCCTTTCTTCATGATTTATTCCCCTCTTTGTATGTCTTTCCTTCTCCCCTACATGGGGTGATCTCCCAAGGTACTAGGGGTTTAAATGCCTAAACCCTAGTTCCAGGGTTGCTATGTAATGAATAGATATTTTAGTATTATAATGAATGAATGTGTTAATCTAGTTAATTTCATTGATTCTCTAGCTTTGATTGTGTTTGGATAAGTCTCCCTAATCTTCTCTACTAGCCTACTTGAGCTTCTACACTGGGTATGGAGTTATAGGGTTAGACGGGTATGCGCCATCAAGCAAATTGAGGTTAGATATATGAATAGGATCCTATGGTGGACGAGGCGACCGTACCCCTGCCATAGGAAGGCCTTCCTAGATAGAACCCGGGATAAAACCTCGGTGTGGACGGTGGGTAGTACCCATTGAAAAGAGTTATGTGCTTAATGCCCCAGATGTGATAGCCTAGATCGAGGTGTCTAACATGGGTTTAGGGGAGGCGTATTCGGAGGCATGTGGATAGCCACGAAAGCCCACGGAAAAGAGCTCACTCACCACATTCGATAAACCTATTTATTTAGACATTGCATAGTAGACATAGGCTAGGGTAAGGGAATACCCCGAGTACCTCTTCTTTTCTATTAATCTTTAGTTTAGGAATCGTCAACTGCCCACCTGCCAACAACAGGTTGACTAGATAATGATCGAGTCTAAGTAGTTTAGGATACCGTGACCCTTGAATATGACCGAGCTGCTTTACTACATCCCTAGCTAGATTATACTTGGCCTTGTTAGGATTGACTAGTGAGTGCGCTTCGACTTATAAATTTAAAGCTTTCACCCATCAGTTTCCACTTCCTCCAATCATCAATTCCATAATGAGGGCATTCAAAAAGCAAATAATTAAAACACTCCCAGGCTTTCCCAAGGTTCTCTTGCTTTCCTTGCTTGAATGCATATATGATGGCCCTCATCTGAGTAGTCTTGGAAGGGGTGTGTAACACCTATTAAGAAACTTTTTGCCAAGCTCTTCCCATGAAGTTATAGAATGATATCCTCCTCAAGTGAGAATGGCAAAATTCGGAGACAAATTGCTTCCCTAATTGTTTCATCCTCATTGATCCCATCAACGAGAGCAAGGAAGTTCTCTAGATGACGATGATGTATCTCCACCTTAGCCCCCAGAAATTGAAAGTTGGTATTGATCATAGAAATCATGCTCCGATTATTTCATAACCTTGAAGATAAGGATACCGGATAGCAACTGCAAATCTTTGGCCCCCGGACACGAGACATTGAGGTTGTAGTATAGTGTTAAACACCCGTGACGTACAAAGTGGGATAGCAAAAACAAAAACAAGATAAACTACTATATATATAAGGGTAATGTTTATTTTTTTATCCAAACCTTTTTCACATTCTTTTATATTATCCAAACCTATTAAAATGCTATTAATTAGCCAAATCTTTCGTAATGCATCAAAATATTAGTCATTTTTACGTTATCGTTAATAATTTTGTAAATATTTTCTTAGTTGAAATAATAAAATTTTGGAATGTTGACATTCATGTGTCTCTTCCAAGTTAGTATCATGTTACCAAGTCAATATTACTAACAAAATTGCTAACGGAAAGTTAACATTTGGCTAATTCTTAGTATTTCGATAGGTTTTTGGATAATATAAAAGAATCTGAAAAATATTTGGATAAAAATAGACATTACCCTATATATAAACAAAAAATTAAGACGAAACTTTGACAGTTGCTATTTGAGCTACTCATTGGCGGAAATCATTGTATCCCTTAAATAGGTGTTACATTTGGTGCAAAATTTTCAACTTATGACAATGGTGTGACCCATGTGCGGGTTATTGAATCGATGACACAACTTGTATTAATTAACCTATCTTGAGCCAAGTATAACTCAAGATGGCATTGTTAATATAGTGGCTGACCAAGGTGGTATTCCAAGGGTTTTGATACTCTGAGGCGACTTCTCACTTTGTTGTTATCTAGTCATTCGATTTAGGGTTATTTTAGAGGTCAAATGGAACGTAATGGTGAAGAAAGCAAAGATAATATTAGGTACATAAGGGTATTGCCCTTACCCTAAATTTAGGTCTATCCTGCAAATGGATCATCATGTCGGGTTTGAGAAAATAAGGTGTGGGACTCGCTAAAGTGGGGACTAGCCCAATAGTCATGCAACTAGCCCCCCTGCTAGAGCGATTCCTTGACCCAATGTCATCTCGATCACGTTCATGATAGATAATGTTTAGCTAGTGATTTTTAGATGACCATGCATACTAACTCATCAATGAGATACTTCTATGCATCATCAATTATGATGCCCTATACCTTCCTCTAAGGCCACTCTCTACCTGTGTATGCGCCTCTTATGGTACAAATTTGACTAGCTAATGCTTGTTTTTGTTTCATGTCATCACCTAATCAATAATGAACAAGAAAGTTAGGATAACAGATGATTAAGTGGGCCTATAAGAGCCATAATCAATGATCTATAGCATCAACAACCTAAGAATCCAACATTAATAATGCATGGATGGTTAATTACTCCTCTCATACATGACTACATCAATGGGGTATCACAAGATGGCATTCTTGACAACCTAGATAACACTAAGCACAATGATATAGTGGTATACAATATGAGTCACACACATAGAACAACTAAAGCAATCAATAACTTTCACATCGAATGAATGAGAAATAGATGATACAATCATAAATAAACTCAAACATCGATGATAAAGACATTGAACATAATAGCAATCGTCCTTTAATCATTGAAAGTAATACATAAAGCAACATAGAATTCACATCCCTAAACATATCGACTAGCTACACATATAGAAGTAAAACAACATCAATGGTGGATGTTTCTCAATCAAATTTTAGCAGAAATTCTCCTCCTCTCTATGGATTTTCTACTCATGCGATCAAGCACCCTAGGGCAAAGTGTCGGTAAAAGGTGGTGTTAAGCTTTAGCCTAGCCTAGCCTCTTATTTATACCAGTTACATAAAATTGGGGGGGGTTCTAGTCCTTTTCCTCCTAAAAAGTCTACCAAATCCTTCATTATACGACTTGACTCGGTTTCCTTAAACTTGTGGACGAAGTAGGTTCTTTAGAAAGTTCTTGGGGAGCTTGCATCCAAGTCTTCCCATTTTTGGTGGGCAATTTCCTCCGGGGCTCATGGGCCTGCTTCTAAAATTTCAACTCGTTTAAACTTCATTTGACCCATATGCTCTTCAAAATACAATCATCTCCTCCATAACTTGAGCTTCTGGTGTCATAACTAACTGGGTTTGAATTCATGAGCTTGTATTCTCAACCTCCTTTTGATCCACTGGGTGTCTTGGTGATTCATATTCGTCGTGAGTGCATTATATCCTTGAAAAGCACAAATCAATACAAAAAATGTATCAAATAGTAGAAAAACACCCTTGAGGTCTATCATAAGCTCATTATCCAAATAGTTATAAATTCTATATGAAATATAATCAAAACCACTTAAAAGATGCATTGATAGAAGGGGAAATGTATTAAATATGGGAGTGATAAACACCATAAATAAAGTTTCATAAGAAATACCCCACACTTGAACTTTGCTTGTCCTCAAGCAAACACTACTCCCAATCATACAATTCAATGAACACTAGAGACAATCACTCAATCTCGATCTTATTTAGTGGGTAAAAATAACTTATAAGGTCAAAAATAGCACGAAAGAATCCTAAACACATCAATATGCATGAACAACATGCAATCCAAGCCAAGCCAAGCATAAACAACTAATCATGCATTAGAGTCTCAAAACAAAAGGGTAAAGCTTTTGATTAACAATTTTGAACTTTGAATGCTTCTACCATCAACTTGACATACCCTTAAACACTTTTTCCTTCACATACACCAATTTTTTTTAATCTTTTTCAAATTTTCTTCTCTTGCAAACAACTATTTTTCTCCTTTTCTTGAGTAGAGAGCTCATTATAGCTTTACCCTTATTAGTTGGGCACAGATAGAGCTTCCGACACTCCATAACTTCATTGACCCTCCACACGAGTTGAGGCATTGGTGCTTCTAAGCTATTGCTCAACCAATAAGGGAAGATTTCTAAAAGAACTATCCACCGCTAGACAACTCTAAAGGACCAAAGGAGCTATTAATAGAAGAACATGGAGTTTTCAAGATAAAAGCGGTGTCCAATGACGGAGAAGCCTATCGTAACCACAATGTGAGACCGAGATAAGCCCAATAGAGGGAAACTTGCATTAAGAAGAAGTACATACTAGCGGCAGCCCAACAACTCGTCCAACTTTCTCTCATGGAGACCTAATCAAAACATGGGCCAAGAAGGTCAACCCAAGAAGAAAAGGGATTCAGACCCAAGCACAAAACATGATCGTAGGCCATGACTTCTACCCTAAGTCAAAGAAACCTTGTCATGGTCGGCTTAGAAGGGTTTTGGCCAAGTTTTACCCTTATAATTAGAGGGCTAGACACATTAGTTCAGTAGGTTGCACCACTACATTCAAACTTCTGTGTACTCTGCTTGACTAAGAGCTTAGCTTTCGTAGGAGAAGGTGCAACTAAAGGGATGCTTTCATAATCGATGATGGTAGCCTCATTCTCTTCTATGTCTCTAGTTCCAAATTGATTATATGAGGATGTGAACTCATTTATCGTTGCATGTATTGATTCTATGATTTCATGTTATGCTTGTGTTGATGCTTGTGATTTTTGATGTCCTATATGTATTCTTTATTTTTTATGCCTATGTGTATGCATGTATGGTTCGAAACGCAGTAATGACATTGATTTTTTGCATCGTCTTTCAGAAGGGGTGGTGGCCACGACAGTAATTTTAGAGGAATAAAGAGGGGAAAATAGCTTATGGAATACAATCCTAGGACATCCTAGGATTATAACTTTGATTTGCACATCAATGTCATGGCGTTTGATGCATGTTACAAGTGCAACAAGTAAAATAGGCAATTTGTTTTGATGGTTGTTGTAAATCACTACCACCGTAACATTATATATGGCTTTGTCCAGTTGGATAATGATATAATCCCCAACCACATTTGGATGCTAAACACTTTCGTTAAGTGTACGGATGGAAAAGTGTAAACTTGAGTAATCATACATGGATGCAAGTCTATGTGTGGCGCTATTGCTACTATACTACTTAGAGAGCCTCATTGACTGTATATTTGGCATATTGAGATAAATGCAAATACAATTGTTCGTAATAGAGATTTTGTGAGATCATTTACCTACTAGGCTAAAACACGTATATCAATTGAATGGTTTGAGAGTTGCTAGGCCCTCTTAGTTAATGATCATGATTTTTTCTATAAATAAGTGGTTGCAGGATCTGTACATTTGCAAAACAATATGGCCAGTGGCATACTCGAAGGATATTTATTTTGGTGGACTACAATCAACATCTCGACGCAAGTCTGGTGGTTCCCTTGCTTCCATCTTCTCGTCGATGTATCAAATCTCGATTTCTCTTTTTCTAGTCGCTCTAGTCTCCATCCTTCTTTAGATTAACTCCCTCTTGGATTGTGGGTGGAAAAAACCCTACAACTGTCGATGTGAATCTTATCAAGAAGAAATATAGAGAAGAGGAAAATGCAACAGAGAAGAAGAGGGGAGATATAACGAAATCAGGGATGAAGTTTTTAAAAATTTGGGCTTGGAAAAGAGGAGGCGGCAAAAAAAAAAAAAATTAGAGAGCTGAATCGTGGGAGTCAGCTGCTAGGGCTGGTTCTCATATTAGTTTTACTCATGGATGGATTTGACCCACTACATGTGTGTGACCCTTCCATCCGATGGAATTAACAACATTCTAAATCACATGTCATCAGGACAATTAAGAAATTTATGAATGACACATTCTCTAGATCTTATCCGGTTATGTTGCTAACACTCTTTTTCCAATAAGATGTTGATTTTTTTTCTTTTTAATTTTGAGCTATAAATGATTGCTTTATAAAAATAATGTTAGCCAACTCAATTAAATTTATCTTTTTACATATGATAATTCAATCTTGATATGTTTTGGATGCACTTTTCAAGATATTTTGGTGCATGGACTTACAAATGGACACATAATGCTTGACATATTAATACAAGGCATTTGACATATTCGTACAACATACACACTTGTAGTATTCACGTTGAATATATATAACATTTGTTCTAAATATTCTTAACAAGTGTTGTGAATATTTTCATTGTATTCATTTTGTGAATATGTTTTTATAGATATCGTAAATGCACATTCTATTTTGTACGGATATTAGTGGTGTTCGTAAAACAAAACAAATGACATGTCCAAACTATATGGTGATTAGTTCTATTAGATGTAAAATAAGAAGTTAAGGATGGTTTGTTTACAACATTCTAAAGAAAAATTGTAATCGCTAATTTTTTTTGTGTAAAACAGAGCGTGGGTGGGGGGGGGGGGGAGCTCTATCCCTTAATCATTGATTAATCGAAGAGTCTGGACTCCAATAATATCAAAATACAGCTCCATCAGTTGTAATACAAAACTAATTACCCTCGGGGCCTTGGCAGCTGATTAACCTCAAGTTGCATATACTACTTGATTCGGGTCCAATTATACACATTTTACCCCTCATTTCTTGATAATTTAGCTTTGCATTTCATCGTCACTTGATCTATTTTACGCTAAATTGTGCTATTTTTTATACATTCCAGGTCCTAGCACGTATGAAAGGGCCGAGAACGAGTTTCAGGATGATTGGATGTCAAAAAGCGCCAAAATGTGAAGAAAAGTCCCAAGTCCCGTGACAATTGCATGTCGACCGTGAAGTGCAAGGCGCCCAGAGAGGATTTTCCATCTCGCGGGCATTCAGGACATCATGGTCACTCGACCATGATAATTCGCTCCAGACCGTGAAAAGCCTTAGTGAAATGATGCGTGTTTGTCCAAGTTCACGGTCCAGGCTTTTAGTTCACGGAAGTGAACTGAGACCGTGAACAACCGTCGATCTGGGTATAAAAGGGGAAGTGAGCTGAAGGAGAAGGGAGGTTGGATCCGGGGTTTGGCTTAGATTTTCTGGGTTCCCTTCTAGAGTTCCACCTGAACAAACCCCAAGGTGAAACCCTAGTGAGAGAAAGGTCTTCTTCTTCACAATCTAGAGAGAACATATTCAACAAGGAGAGAAGAGGAAGATTTGGGCTTACTTCAAGCTAGAGGAGTGAAGATTCTTACCTCTCAATGGTGTTCTTATCAACAAGGAGGGAAGACAAGCATCCCCCATGGTTCTTTCTCTCTTCTTTGTTGTTTCCCCTTGCCTAGTCATGGAGTAGTGTTATCTTCACTTGGGTATTGTGAACCCTAGCTTTTTGTATGTGATAGATTGTATTAATTGAATGCTTTGTGTGGGTTTGTGTTTAATGCAAAGTTTGAGGTACTTTCATGATGCTTGGGTTGTGTTCTTCATTTCTCATTACTATGCCAATTTGACCTAGGTAGAGGGAAACTCCCCTTTTGTTAGGAGGCTTTGATACGCTAGATTGCTTGGCCACTTGAGCAACCTACCTAGAAAGAATTAGGGCAAGCCTCTATCAGAACAAAAGCGTGCAATCGATAATCCAAACCAACACGAACGAACACAAATTTAATGTGGTTCACTAACACAATGTGTGCTAGCTAAGGGATGGCAATGGGGCGGGTTTGGGGCGGGTTTGCCTAAACCATCCCCATCCCCATCTTCAAATACCCAAACCCATACCCGCCCCATACCCATGCGGGGGAATGTTTTGCAAACCCATCCCCATACCCGTGGGTTTCGGGTACCCATGGGTAATACCCATCCCCGTACCTCCAACATTATTATACATAAAACTTACAAGAAAAGTTTTAATTATAACCATAAACAAACCTATTATATCATGAAGTCAACAAAACACGGTCATTTTCTAAATATGATTCAAAGAATATGATCCTAAAACATCCATTAATACATAATATAGACTACAATATTTTTTAAATTATTATGCTCTAACTCTTGATACATTTACTAAGTAAGAATTAACTAACATAATATTGTTGACAATGGGTAAAGTGAAAGAGTGGAAGGAGAATTGAGGGAAATGAATTAGGTTTTAATTAAGGTGGTTACACAATTGCATTTCTACTATTTATTTTCTCGAGTTATCATCATCATCATTGATAGATTACAATTTAATCCACTTATTTTTTTATATGTGAAGAAATTCTCTTGGTGGGGCGGGTATGGGTATGGGTATGGGGCGGGGGAGGCTAAAACCATACCCGCCCCATACCCATCAAACTTTTTGCGGGTTTTACCCATACCCGCCCCATACCCGGTCAAAGCGGGGATTCCCCGCGTTGACTGGGTTGGGGGCGGTCGGGTACCCGCGACCATGGGTTTGATTGCCATCCCTATAGCTAATCCACGGGCAGGGGATAACAAATTTCACTGATTTTGAGGAGAGTACAGGTTACAAACCAAATTCCGAACGGAAAAATCAAACAAACTAACCTGACTGACCTTATTACAGATTAGGGAGATGAAGAGTATTTATAGAACTCTTCTCCTAATCCCAAACAGAAAACCAAAATGCCTTTTCCCAAACATACAAGGAAAAGGTCAAAACAAAACCCAAACAAAATAGGCCCAAAACACAAAACAAACCCAAATCAAATTCAAGTCATATTCTAAAAATCTCCACCTTGACTTGAATTCTCTCTCAAATACCAAATGTACCAGATGCAACCAAAGTTGCCAGATGTACCCAACTCCTCCAAATTAGCTGTACCAGAATCTCCCTTGCCTCCAAATGCCCCTAAGGGCGGTCAACAACTCAAGTCATTTGGCAAGTCCAACCCATGTTAAGACTTGTCATTCAGAACCAGCTTGGTGCACTTATCACCAACAGAACATGTCAAGACAGAACCTTGTAGATTATACAAGGCACCTCGCTTGACACCTTTCAAAATCACCTTAGAACCCTTGTAGACATATATCACTCCACCTTCACATTTGAAACTGAAACCCTTGTCGTCGAGTAGACTCAAAGATATCAGATTCTTAGTCATCTCTGGAATATGCCTAACATTGTTCAAGGTGCGAACAGAACCATCATGTGTCCTCATCCTGACGGAGCCTCTTCCTACAATCTTACAGATAACACCATTGGCCATAGAAACATGCCCTCCATCTATCTGCTCATAAGTTGAAAACACTCCCTGCTTGGACACATATGATAATCAGCTGCAGTATCTAAATACCACACATCCTGATGATGTACCTGTTCATTCACTGCTAAGGCTAAACCATCTTCAGAATCAGAGTTAGTTTCTTGCGCCACAGCAACAGATGATTCCTTCTTCTCCTGATATTTCTTCAGTTTAGGACAATCAAATTTCCAATGTCCTTTCTCCTTGCAGTAATGAAAGATATCATCCTTCAAACCAGCAGAATTCGAATTTGTATTCCCCTTTCTATTACCAGATTGTTGCCTCCTACTACTCGTAGCAGCCAACCCAGATGCCTGATTTTCCGAACCAGAAACCAGACGCCTTATGTCGAACCTCTCTAGTATGTAGAGCAGATCTAACATCTTCCAAAGACAAACTATCTTTCCCAGCAATAAAAGAATCCACAAAATTCTCATATGACTTGGAAAAGATACTAACAGAATTAAGGCAGCATCCTCATCATCTACTTTAACATCAATATTCCGCAGATCTAACAATATAGTATTGAGTTGATCTAGATGATTCATGAGAGATGTACCTTCCTCCATACACAAACTGAACAAACGTTGCTTCATATGCAACTTGTTGGTTAAAGACTTTGTCATGTATAGACTTTCAAGCTTCAACCACAAACCCGCAACAATCTTCTCAGCAGCAACCTCAGTGATGATGTCATCAGCCAAACAAAGCAATATTGTAGAGTAAGCTTTCTCCTCCAAAGTAATCCACTCTTCTTCATCTGTGCTTTTCTTCTTTGATTTTTCAGACAATGGAGCCCACAAACCCTGTTGTTTCAACAATGCTTGCATCTTGATCTGCCACAAACTGAAACAGTTTCTTCCGGTAAACTTCTCAATCTTCATACTGATAGCAGCCATTCTTACTATCAAACAAACTCCAACCAAACTTCTCACCAAAAAAGGGAGACCAAAACACAACCCCCCAAAGTCAACTTCAAGGCGATTCCTCCACCGAACCAAGCTGAAGAATTGAAAGCTACCTCCACAAAGCAAAACTTCAGTCCAACGACAAATTCCCAAAACCGCAACAAAAGGCTCTGATACCACTTGTCAGAACAGAAGCGTGCAATCGATAATCCAAACCAACACGAACGAATACAAATTTAACGTGGTTCACTAACACAATGTGTGCTAGCTAATCCACAGGCAGGGGATAACAAATTTCACTGATTTGAGGAGAGTACAGGTTACAAGCCAAATTCCGAACGAACAAACCAAACAAACTAACCTGACTGACCTTACTACAGATTAGAGAGATGAAGAGTATTTATAGAACTCTTCTCCTAATCCCAAACAGAAAACCAAATACCTTTTCCCAAACATACAAGGAAAAGGTCAAAACAAAACCCAAACACAAACCCAAACAAAATAGGCCCAAAACACAAAACAAACCCAAATCAAATTCAACTCATATTCTAACAGCCTCAAACTTCAATTTAGCACTTTAACTTGGGTGTTATTTTGACGTCCGGATTAAGTTCCAAGGGATTGGTTCTTGCAATCCTTAATTGATCGGTTAAGAGAGCTAGGACTCCTAGCTTATTGTTGCAATCCTTACCCGAAAGGTTGAGAGAGCTAGAGTTCCTAGTTTATTGTAGCAATCCTTAATCCATTGATTGAGAGAGCTACGGTGTATGAACTATCCTTCACACATTTGCATTCGGTTTGGTCGATCTTGATATGTAGATAGGGGTAGCAACCCAGGTGAATTCTTCTCTCATTGGGACAACCTTGATTTACCTTACTTGTTTGTTTATTTTGTATTTTTCTTAGTTTTAAACCCAAATCCGTTTGCTAGATAACAACTTAAGCGATCAAAGTAGGGTTATATGGACCGACCCGGGTTTGACAATTAAAACATACTTGCCCTATATTGCACCCGGCTAGAGTTTATACTTGGGCTCTATTCATGATTTAATTCGCGGTGTAGTCCGTGGTGAGTCACTACTTTATCTGGTCATCCTCCTTGTGTTGTTGATAGAATTCGACACCTGGGTTTGACAAAAATGTACTAGAGAATTAAACTAGGTGGCCGAAGCTAGCTTTTTCTCAAAAACCCAGTGCTTTTTCTTCTTTCATAGCTGCCATCCAAGAGCAGCGAATAAAGTTGCGTCAATATTGGAACTTCGGCCTGAAAGATAAGGAAGCATCCATTTGTTCACATCCTCTTCCGAAAACACTTCATCTGGTTCCCCACTTAGAAACTCTGACCAAACCATCCTAGCATATGGGCAATCTCTTAGCATATGCATCATCGTCGCAGGTCTACCACCGCAGATGAGGCAATCATCTCCCTGTTCCAGATGACGTCGACAACGTTCGTGATTGGTTAGTAGCTTGTTATGAAGGACAAGCCAAATGAATGGTCGCGTGCACTGCGGTCTTGAGGTGTTCCAAACTACCTTCCAAACCGGTTTGTGTGTCCCGTCATCACCCTCACTCCTAAGCAATACCCATGCCGTTTTCATAGAGAATTTACCTGGCGATGAGAATCTTCACATCGGGATATCAGGTTCGGCTTCATGAGGGGTAGGGTGAAGAAGGAGTTGGGCAGCCATATCTTCAGGCAAATAATCCCTAATGAAGTCCATATTACAACCTCCGTTCAACACCATTTCCGCAACCTTCATATTCCTCTCCTTGACCGGTAAATATTGTGTGAATTCCACCAACGGTGGTCCATCTTGATGCCAGTGATCAGTCCAAAATCGTGTTTGTATGCAACTCTTAATGCTCCATAGTCCCCCTTCCGATAGTCGGTGGAGGACCCGTAGAACTCCCCGCCATAAATTAGATAGTCTACCTTCCCTTCTCGGTTACCACCCATCTTCGGTTTGCTTGAGATACTTCCCCCTTATAACACAAACCCATAAACTATCTTGTTCTAAGAGAATTCGCCAAGCAATCTTCAGCATAAACGCCCCATTCATATTTGTGGCAGTTCGCAACCACATACCTCCCTCCTCCTTGGACCTGCAAACTGTATCCCAATCAAGTAAGTGAACCTTTCTGCCCTGTTCCGAACTCACCCAAAGAAGTTTCCTGATCTTCGTATCAATGTACTCCCTAACTGTGACCGTTAATAAAAAGGTTTGCATGGTGTTAACCAACAGCGATGTCAAGAATGATTGCACAAGAGTAATCCGCCCCTCAAGGGATAGTGGTTTCACCTTCCAGCCAGCCAGTCTCGCATCAATTTTATCAATAAGTTTTGTAAACGTAGCCTTCGATACGCGGTCGTGTATCACTGGCACCCCCAACTGCAAACCAAGTTGCTTGTAGCCGGGATGCCAAGTGTATTACTCATATTTGCACTGTCTGAGGTACTCACATTCTTGGAAAAGAAGATTCTCGACTTGGGACGGCTAACCTGCTGCCCAGAAGCCACACCAAATTCTTCCAAACACCCTGAGATAACCTGGACTTGCTCCATTAAAGCCACTTCAAAGAGGATCAAGTCGTCCGCAAAGAAAGAGTGCGAGAGCAACCGCCCATTGTGAGGAAGCTTAATCGGCGTCCACTCCCCTCTGTTCACCATCGTCGAGATGAGGTGTCCCAGCCTTTCCATAAAGAGGGTGAAATGTATGGGGAAACGGGACAACCCTAGCGGAGACCACACGACGGTGTGAAAGGCTCAGTCAGTCCTCCATTCCACTGTATCTGCATGCTAGCCGTAAAGATGCAACTCATAGTAATTTCAATGAAGCTTTGAGGGGGGCCCACAACCTCTAGTGTATCCCGAACGAAGCTCCACTTAATGCGGTCATAGGCTTTGTCCAATTCAATCTTTAGAGTCATCCAACCCACCTTACCCTTTTTTGCTCGCATTGAGTGCACCACTTCCTGCAAAATGCAAATATTATCAGTAATAAGTCTCCCTGGCACAAAGCTTGTATGTGTCTCGTGCACCAATTGTGGCATCAGTGGCTTGAGTCCACTACTTCCCCTTTGACTATACTCCAACATTGTTGATAGAACATGGGATTAAGACCATCCTTCCATGGGGCTTTAAGGGCACCCATCGCGTTGAACGAACAATATATATCCTCCTCCATCAGCTGACTTGCGAGCGGCAACCACAGTTGGGCTGGGATCACATCGAAGGCAACGGGAAACGTCAATGGAGGGAGCCCATCATCAGTACACAAGAGCGAATAATATTGCCTTGCCATTTGGAGTAGTTCGTCTTGCTCTTCAATCCATTCTCCAATTTCATTCTTCAACGCTGACAGCCTGACACCCTGTTTTGTCGGCGTCGCTGAATTGTTCTCGTGTGGAAATATTTCGTATTACGATTACCCATTGAATTTCATTCTTCCCGCGACTTTTGGCACCATAACAATTCCTCTTGGAATAGTACTTCCTCAAGATCCTCCCGTGCCTGTCGTAATTCTACATAGTCCGACTCCCCACCATATCTCAGCTCTAACCTTTCAATTGTGGCCATGAGTGAGTCTTTCTTTCTTAAGATATGGCCAAATGTAGAATAGTTCCAGCGTTTGCCTTTCGTGGCAAATTCTTCAATAGCACTCAATAAGTCAGTTCCTCACTTCCATGCACGTTCCGCCATCTCCTTAAACCCATCATGTGTCAACCATGGCGCCATGAATTTAAAAGGTTTGGGCCTAATAGCTTGGAAACTCGGGTTTAGTTGTAGCACAATCGGACGATGATCACTCTTCTTAACTCGAGGAAGATGCCTCACAGTAGACTATGGAAATAGAGATGACCACGCTAGGTTGCCCAATACTCGGTCTAGTCGCTCCTTAATCCTTGTCCGGAACCAGGTGAAAGGAGGACCAGTGTAGCCAAGATCCACTAAACTGGCATCCAGAATGCAACTTGGAAGTCTCGGGCATGGCTCGCGTCAAAAGGTGCCCCTCCCATCTTATCCGAAGGGTGGATGATGGAATTGAAGTCACCAATCAGGGCCCATGGGTCCTCCATGTCCTCCGATAGGGATCTAATTGACTGCCACATTTCTCGTCTTTGTATTAGTGCATGATTAACATAAACGGCTGTGAGGAACCAATTACCGTTCCCACTCTGGACCGAGACATGGAGGAACTAAGCTGACCTTTCTACCTCAGTACTAGTAACGATTGATGAATCCCACACCGGCCAGATGTCTCCTGAGAACCCCATCGCATCGACAATCAGCTCATTATCGTAGCCAAGCTCATGCACCACTTCCAACGGCTTATCTCCACGGATTCTCGGTTCCACAATTGTACTTATACACGGACGATGTTTCCTTCGATATTCTCTAAACATTCTTAGAAAAGTGTTTGCTTCCCGCTCCCCTAGAGCTCCACGTAAATATGTTTAGCTTCATTGCAACATGGATTAGTAGGCTCTCGGATTGCGCCAAATTACACATCGGACAAAGAAGCCTCGAGAACGAGGCTCTCATTCGACTCTCTCGGTTTGGATCTCGTCATTAGTTCTTCACGCATCAATATATCTTTCAAATCACTGGGTTTACATCTATTGTTCGGTGGTCTCGTTAGATGGCCTTAATTCATGGTGTTGACGCCGAAATCATCCATGAAATGGCAAGGCTCAGTCATGATCGAGTCCCTCTGTATTTCCCCACATACCTCAGGTTCATGCACCGACATAATTGTTTGTTCTGTCATGGGTTCCACACATTGCTCTTTTGTGTGGTCTTTATTTGCTGAGCTCCTTATGGAGACATGCTTATTTGGGTCCTGGTTAAAAGTGTCAGCTTTCTCGCTCCTGACTTCCCCTACCACCTCTTTCTATTTCCCAACAGCTTTCTCCTTCCATAGGTGTTTCGCTGCAGTTTTCCTTGCCCTACTCCCCGGTTGGCTATCCCTTGTACTGGTCTCACCCTTTTTGATCTGATCCACTATAGGTTTTGTACTCTCCTCCTCAAGCAGGACATTAAACCTGGAGCCCCTGCTCTTGCTCGTGTGTAGTCCATGGTTTCGCTCAGTATACGCTCCCACCGCAGTGTTGGCAAGTTCTCTACGGACTCGTGGCTTTTTCTTTGCAATCATCCATTCCCCATATACCTGCTCCGACTCTTTGGGAGACGACTCTGGTTGCGACTCCGCTGTCCTTGGATTTTGGCCTCAGTCGTTACCCCCGTTTCCATAGCCTCTGGTAGCGCACCGCAAGAGCACTACCTCGTTCAGAATAAGTTCCACATTTCGGGCAAGTTCTCTCCAAGCTTTTGTACTCGATGTAATATTTGATCCCATGGATCTTGAATTTGGACAGCCTAGATGCAGACTCTGGTATAATCCAATCTAGCTCCTGTGCTCGTCGCGTGATCCACCCGAAGCGGCTTACCAATACATTTTTCTATCTTCATCACCGCATTCGTATGTAAATATTGAACAGGTAGCTCAAGAAGGCTAGCCCAAACCATTATAGATAGTATCTTGTGGTGGGGGTTGAAGTGCTTATCCAACATATGAACCGTAAGGTAGTGGTCCCCCATCATCCACGAACCTCCCGTTGCTGCTGGTTCGTAGTCGATACCGCTAGTAAAACGTACTAGATAATATCCATTAATGGCTGATGCAACTTGGATACTTCTCGCCTTCGCCCATATGACATTCAACCTATTGGAGGCTCCAGTGTATGAGACCGATTTCCCTAGAACTTTCACGCGACGAGCAGATTTCTTTCAATACAAACGTTATAATTTAAAGGTTAAATACACTTGTATATCCAAAACTTTCACGGCATGCACCCCTGCGGTTCGTATTTAATTTTGTTTTCGCGTGGTAAAGAACAATAAAGCTAGATAGCCTAGTGGATGGAAGTTTGTTATATTTTTGTTCAAATCATGGGTTCGAACCTTAGTAGATGCAATTGTTGTTTTTTTTTTAATTTCCCTTTCAATTTTATTATATGTGAATTTTTTTAAAAAAATTCAAGATCTTGCAAGCCTAATGCATCCGCTAAGGTTCAGATCCATAATCTTGCAAAAAAAAAAAATTAAATGCAAATCGCAGGGGTGCATGCGGTTTGCATGTAACCGTCGCTGGCCCCCACGGTTTATCAGACCGTTGGGGTTTCAGCTGCCATTCTCAAAAACCGCTAGGCGGCGGTTTATGAAAAATATTGGTATTTTGAAAGTTTTTAGAAATATGTGGTATTTTTAGAATTTTTTATATTTTTTATGATATTTCTGAAAAATTTCCCTAAATAAGCACCTATAGCCTACCGGCCCAGGAACATTAGCATACTTGAAAGTGCACTTTCTGGATAAAGAGTCCAACAAATTTGCCCCAAAATTATTCCTCTAACCCCTTTGTATAAAAGTAGTTGACCAGTTGTTGATTTTTGTAGTTAGTTGATCATGAATAACAATTAGTCATGATGCCTGCTCAGCTCTTGTTTGTTTTCTCTTTCGTAATAGATAATAATAAGTTAATTAATTACGTATATATCTCTGTTACAACGAATGAAAAACCATAGTATTAGCGAGAGTGACACTGTGACAGTAAACATATCCCCTATAATTACTTTGTAAAAAAACTAAAGAAAAGCTAAAACTTAACATATTAAACCGTCCAAAAAGATTATTTATCTTATTACAGACGCAAAATTGCATGATTGAATACAATAAACCAATAATTGTAACGTGAGTGGGTCCCACTGGGTATCAAAAATTAGGTTAAAGCTGTCTTCTTCTTCTTCTTCTTCTTCCTCCTCTTATCTCTTGCAACTTTTTCCCCCTTTCCAGTACAACCACTGCCCCTCCGCCGCCACCGCCCTCGCCGCCCATACCCCACTAAACAACTTTCTTCCTCCCCTTTCACATCGCCCGAGGTCGGATCCCGCCGTCGTTCCGTAACCGAATCGCATGTGGCTTCGGCATTCGGGACTCATTTCTCGCGGCGGTGTTTGAGCCTTGTCGTCGTCGATGGCCGGCCGCGAGCTTGATTCGTCGGATTGCGGGAAATTGAGCATGGAGGAGAAGAGGGAGCTCGTTTACCAGCTCTGGGATCAGCCAGACGCAGCGGAGCTGCTCCAGGCGTGGAGCCGGCATGACATTCTCCAGATCCTGTGCTCGGAGATGGGAAAAGAGAGGAAATACACGGGCCTTACCAAGTTGAAGATCATCGAACAGCTGTTGAAGATCGTCTCCGACAAGAAATCGTCCTTCAGCGCCGGTTACGACAAGCCGGGGTCGTCGTCTCCGGTGGAGCAAAAATGCTCCAACAAGCGGCAAAGGAAGATGGATGTACCACCGTCTCGACTGCTCCCCGTCACTCCAACCAGCGGCGGTGGCGGAGACGCCCCCAATCAGGCGAATACGGTCTACTGCAAGAACTCTGCCTGTAAAGCCACGATGAAACAGGGCGATACGTTCTGCAAGAGGTGCTCGTGCTGCATATGCCACAAGTACGATGACAACAAGGACCCGAGCTTGTGGATGATTTGCAGCACCGATCCGCCTTTCCAAGGCCCTGCTTGCGGCATGTCTTGCCATCTTGACTGTGCGCTGAAACACGAGAGCGCGGGGATTGGAGGGAAAGATGAGGAAGGAGGAGGAGGACGGCGCGGGAAACTTGATGGTAGCTTTCGTTGCGCGGGCTGTGGGAAAATTAACGATTTGCTCGTGTAAGTAGTTTCCACATCATTCGTCTCTCAATTTTGCTTTCACACTTGGGTTCTGTCTTCTGCTGTGCTGTGAAAAGACTTGGGTAATTACCGATTTAGTTACTCATTCACGGGTTACCTTAGTAAGGTTGATCATATTGTTTAGTTACATATAGCTGTTGAATGAAGATTTGGATAAATGAACTGTTAATTGTGCAGTTTCTTAGAACCCTCATAGTTCTAGTTAAGGTAAACCCAAATTGAACTAATTGCTTGGACAATTGAGATGTGCTTGTTGTTGCTCTTGGGTCCAGAAAAAGTTGGCTTTCTGATGCTTTAACTTGGATGGTTGTGCTGGTCTATATCTATTTGGCTCGGGATCAATTGCATAATAGTTTTTAGGAATCTTTCAAATAACTTACATTGCATTGTTTGGTATCTTATATGCATGTAATCAGGTTCCTGAGAAAGCAACTGATTGTAGCAAAGGAAACCAGGCGAGTGGACATCCTTTGCTACCGACTTTCTGTAAGCCAGAAACTTCTGAATGGGACGGTCAAGTATCAAGAGCTACTTGAGATCGTCGATGAAGCCATCAAACAGCTTGAAAGTGAAGTGGGTCCCATTACAGGTCTGCCTGTCAAGATGGGCAGAGGCATCGTCAACAGACTTTCTGTTGGGTCATCCGTGCAGAAGCAATGTGCTTCTGTTCTCGAGTTGCTGGACAACTTCCTCTCAAGCTTCGTCTCTCCTCCTTTGCAGGACCCTGCAGCCCAAGGTAATTAACTAGAATGGACTCCCATATCCAGTTTGACACCTTCCCTAATCTTTAAGCAGCCATAGTAATTTTCCTACCCGAAAGTATAATGCTTTTATAGGTGTTCCTATAGATGGTTTCAGGTTCTATTTTCTTCTGAACTTTTTATGCATTTGCAGCTGCAGCTGCAGGTTCAAGTTCAATGTCTTCTCCAATCACAGTCCAATTTGAAGATGCAACCTCAACATCAATCACTCTTGTTTTGAGCTCAGAATATTCTCCTAATGAACCCATTGTAGGTTATACACTGTGGCACCGCAAAGCCTTGGCGGCAAATTACCCGGCGGAACCGACCTGCAGACTTTCCGTTCCAAACACAACGTATATCCTCGCTGATCTTGACCCGGCTACGGAATACTGGTTCAAAGTCACTTCCTTCAGCAACAGGGAAGAACACCTCGGTACATCAGAGGTTCATTTCTCAACATGTGGCGCTGAAGATGAAGAAGCAGAGGAGATCTCTCCATCAGGAGGGGAAAGAAGCCAGAGCCCTGTAGTCACCAATTGTAGCAGCCTTTCCGATCCATCGTCTGACCTCGGGAAGCTGGATGCGGATCATTCAACCGAGGAGTGTCAAATAGACACCGCTGTCCCTACTGATACGGATGTTGCTAGCTTACCGATCACTCCTTGCAAGCTGGAAATGGCCAAGGACATTGTGGGAAGAAAAAATCCAAGATCGAAAGATGCAGCTGGCGAGTCCCAAGATGGGACCCACTTCCCCTTCCAGCTGGACGAGCGGTCGAACGGGAACCCGGAGAAGGAGT
Organism: Linum trigynum; assembly: GCA_964030455.1. Lineage (NCBI taxonomy): Eukaryota > Viridiplantae > Streptophyta > Magnoliopsida > Malpighiales > Linaceae > Linum > Linum trigynum. The sequence goes on along the minus strand of OZ034820.1, from coordinate 11,623,095 downwards.
TTGAGTACTGCGTGAAGGTGATAAGATGGTTAGAGTGCGAAGGGCACATCGAAAAGAACTTCCGCCAGAAGTTCCTGACTTGGTACAGCTTGAGAGCGAGTGCCGAAGAGATGAGGGTTGTGAAGGCGTTTGTGGACACATTGATCGAGGACCCATCGGCTCTTGCAGAGCAGCTAGTTGATACGTTTTCGGAGTGCGTTTCTAGCAAGAGATTGTCTGTTGTGCCGGCTGGGTTTTGCATGAAGCTTTGGCATTGACGATCCTGGACAAAAGTCAAACCATTCACAGTCTGTTCATCAGTAGTTCGAAAGCTTTGGACTAGGGATTATTTTTCGTTTGCTTTATATCTGTTTCGTTGTGATTGCTTTGGTTCGGTACCCTTTTTTTGGTTGTATGGCAACTCACCATTGAGTTGTGATTTGTATTGGAGATGCAGTAAATTTCTCCTTCTCATGATGTAAGGATGATAGGAAGCATATGGTTGTATGTATATAATCAAAGTAATTCAGTCAATGCCAAAACTTCATGCAAAACCCACTCAATTTGTGAAGATTTGAGGTCTTGGTGTTTTTATAGCCTTCATATTTAGGTTTGTTTCGTGTCAATTCATGTGCATAATCGTTAGAATAGTGTTAACTGCATCCCTATTTTTGTTCCTATTTGACTATGATGTGATTATTGAGTGATTTAAACAATACGTGAATTAGGTACGAAAAGGGTCACAAGTGTAGCAAACTGGGCAGGAAGCTAATGTTTACGACCCGGAGAAGGAGATCACGGTGAAGAAAGCAGATTGCGAAATCAAGGTGAAGATTGTCAAATTTGCCAAACCCACAAGTAAATGAACGAGACGAACGATTTAACGTGGTATCCCCGACGAGTCGGGACTAATCCACGGGAGAGTTTAGAACCTCTCTGGCTACTGCTCTTATTAGCTTGTTATTTTGTTACTCGACATAAGCCAATTACAACACATATATATATCCCTTTCTCTAGCACCTAGGGTTACATTAGTTGTGTCCTTGTCCAACAAGTAAGTGGTGTACTGGACTGCATGTGCTGCCGTGGGCTGTATGGGCAGAGAGGTGGTCTCTGGCTCACGAGCTGGATCCTTGTCCAATACTCCCCTGCAAGTTGGAGCGTGAAGATTACGAACCTGCAGCTTGGAGAGTAGGAAACGGAAGCGATCGACACCTAAACCTTTAGTGAAGATGTCCACGAGATGGTGTTGTGTACTATTTTTGATGGGCAAGATGACGCCAGACTGGACTCGTTCGCGTACAAAGTAACAATCTATCTCCACATGCTTGGTACGCTCATGAAAAACAGGATTAACTGCAATGTGAAGGGCGGCCTGGTTATCACAGTAGAGGGGTGTAGCACGAGACTGCGTGGCACCCAGTTCGACAAGCAACCAGCGTAGCCAAATGACCTCGCTAACCGTGCTAGCCATAGCACGGTATTTGGCTTCAACAGAAGAGCGAGCAACAACCTTATGCTTCTTAGACCGCCAGGAAATAGGAGCTCCACCCAGAGTAATGAAATAGTCAGTCGTCGAGCGACGAGTATGCTCGCAACCAACCCAATCTGCATCACAATAAGCCGCGAGATGCAGATCGTTAGTGCGAGGAAAGAACAGACCTTAACTAGGAGAGGACTTGAGATAGCGAAGTAAGCGGAGAGCAGCGTCCATGTGTGAATAGCTGGGAGCAATGACAAACTGGCTCAAGACGTTGACACCATAAGTTATGTAGGGTCTGGTGACGGTGAGGTACAACAGGCGTCCCACCAAACGTCAATAGGAAGATGGATCAGGAAGTAGATCATCATCGGAGGCATGACGAGTCAGATGATGGTTTTGTTCAACCGGGAAACCACTAGGTCGTGCACCCTCCACACTAGCATCTTCGAGGATGTCTAAAGTATACTTTCGTTGACAGAGCACAATGCCATCCCGTGTGCGCGCCAACTCCATCCCAAGGAAATAACGAAGATCGCCCAGGTCTTTGATACTGAACTGGTTATCCAAGAAGTGCTTGACCTTCTTGATGAATTCCAAGTCATTACCAGTGAGGAGAACGTCGTCGAAGTAGATAAGTGTGACCACAAAAGTGCTCTCCTACCGGTAAATAAACAATGAGTGGTCAGCATGAGAGGATCGAAAACCGAGAGAGCATAAATCAGTAGTAAACTTGTGATACCAGTTTCGAGAAGCCTGTCGAAGCCCATAGATTGAGTTATGAAGGCGACAAACACAAGTGTCTCCTGGAGCAGCGAAACCAGGGGGAAGCTTCATGTAGAACCAAACCTTTTGACTCACTTCTACTGTCACCCTAAGAATTGGCCAAGTGAAACCACTTCCTAAAGCGTAGTATAGCGGGTTTGGGTTTAATTATCAACCCGGGTCCTAGATTTGATGACTACTCAGTGAATTCTTGTTATCTAGCAATGAAACTTTAATGCAAGTCTAAACTAACAAACTAACAAAGCAAGTAAACAGTTGTATTCAGGTTAAGAGAGGTCACCCGGATATGGTTCCCCCTAGACTGCAGTTAAGCCGGATTGTAATTACCAAGTTCAGTTTCTATGATAGTTATACTGCGGAAGGTTCTTAAACAGCCTGAAGTCTCGACTAAAGGTCTTCAGACCCTCTCAATCTGAGTCTCTAGCGGGCGACTAACCTCCACCGGAGTAAACAGATTGAGGCCCTATGAACAAAACCTCCACTACCGAAGTAAATCCGGTACAGAATAGTGAGTTGGCTCCTCGACTAAAGTCACCAACTCCCTACCTTCAATCAAGGATGCTCTATCAACCTAGGCAGATATTCTCATTCTAGGTTAAAGCAGAAACAACAGGAATTTGATCAGGATTCAAGTCATTCAATCATTCAAACCTCAATCGAATATAATCAAATCATAGAATCAGTACTTGGGTTCATAAAATCAAAGCCTAACATACAAATCTATGGTTCTCCATACCCAGATGAATGGGAGAACTACTCCATGGAGAAAGAAGCAAAAGCAGAATCAGACGCGGAATTCATACTGTGAAGGATGGATTCCTGCTCCTGGACGTTGATCGACACTTCTCCAAGCTCAAACTGGCCTCCAATGGTGTTGAAGATCAAGCTAGGGCACTTGGAACTCTTGTTCGTCGCTTTCTCTCTCTAGGAATCGCTCTGTCTCTCTAAAACTCGAATCCCCAGGACTTGTGGCTGGAAATTGGCTTAAAACCAGAAAATCCCGACTCACACGGGCAGGCTACACGGCCGTGTGGCTCACCCAGTTGCCTGTGTGAGTCAAAACGCAGCTCATCAATTAGTTGAATTCCAGGCTTCTTACACGGCCAGGGTCACACGGCCGTGTAGCTCACCCAGCCTGGCCGTGTGAAGCCTCGCAGAATTCCACAAGGCCAAAATGCATCCTCACACGGCCATGTGGATTTTCTGCTCTGCCCGTGTTTGCTCTCGCACAATCCCACACGGCCAAACTGGTCACTTGCACGGCCGTGTGGGTTGTGGGTGTGCCCGTGCGACTTCCTTTGCGACTTGCCTCGCGCCCGATATTCGCCCAATCGACCCCGAACTCGCTCCTAAACCTTCATTCACTTGCCAGGACCTGAAATATCACAAACAAGCACAACCTAGCGTGAAATCGGTCTAAAACACGAGAAACCACATCTCAGACGGTGTAAGAACAGGGGTGAAAACATGTGTAATTAACGGTCTATCAAACTCCCCCACACTTAACTGTTTGCTTGTCCCCAAGCAAACCTAACTCAAACCAATGCAACTCTCCAGACCTTTATAGCAACAAACAACCCAGATCGTAGGTAGAGGACTTCCTAGATCATTTAGCAGCTTACGAGGTCAACCGACGCACAAGTCATCTCATAGCTTCTTCGGCGAGAACGCTAGTCTCGAGTCGGAATCATGGCAAATAGTGAACAGAAGACAAATGAATTGTGGATGAAGAGATTCTCAAAAACAAAGGATCATGAACTCACATTTTTCAAGGTGCTCTATTTTCTTCTTGAAGATGGTTGGAACCCCTTTTTTTTCTATTTTGCTTGTTTTCTGCTATTTTTTTTTCAAGGGTCCCGACCTGCTTTTCAGAAAATGGGGGCTCCCACCTAGCAGAGGTTTTGCGGGAGCCCGGCTCTTACCGGCCATGCCAGGAGCGGATGTCTCGAGCCTCGTGCGAGGGAAAGACATGTAAGGGGGCTGGAGGTAGTAGGTGGAAATTGGGAACGGATTCCCATCTCCCCTTACACACTTTCGCCCTATTCGCACGGGAGACGTTATTTTTCAGCACATTTTCGAGCACCTGTTATTTTCAAAACATGATACAAGAGTCCATGACAGGTAGAGAGTCCACAACACCACACAATTCAATGGTCCTAAGATCACTAATTCACTCAATCAACCAACACAATATGAAGAAGAAATGAGATTTCTTAAATGCATCAACATCCTCCATAGTGCTACACTACCTCCCTAGGTTGCATATTACTATAAAGACTGTCAATTCAAAGCATGCTGAGCAGGCAATTGCAAGGAACACGTACTTGGAGCCCTCAAATTTAAAAATTTGGGAACAGTGGACTAGGCTCCAAGCACACAAACAGATCTAATGCAGTCAAAAGATAAACATCCCCCCACACTTAAGATCGACATTTCCCTCAATGGAGAAGAGGGAAGGGAAAGGGGAACGATGTTACCGGTATGCACGGACTGCAGGAGACTGGAGACGGACCAGTCGAGTGAAGCGGACTGGAGAGGGACCAGTCTGGAACAAACCACAGCTAAAGGGGAACAGAAGAGCTCAAACACAGTATGTTAGGTCCAATGGTCAGCCCAATAAGGCATCATCCAAAACAAAAGATGCGACGGGGGTGAAATTTCAGGCTGAGGGCGATGCTTGTTCTACCGGCTTGGGAGGAGTTGGTCGATGATGGCTCCGCAAACCTTAAGATTGAAGATGGGCGAACTAGTTCCTGCCTCCCTGGACTCGCGAACTAGCGGCAGGGGGTATGAGCGCTTGAAACATAGAGATTCCTCGTCGGCTAGATAGGAGATGGGTCTCTACTGCGCTAGCGAGATCGACCGATGAAGCTCCCCGTCGTTCTTCTTCCTCCTTGGCTCAGAGGCAAGGCGATGATGCCCCTTTGTGTTCTCCTTCACGTTTGGGCTCGACGGCAGAGGTCAGAGTTGAGGCGGGAATTGCTGGGTCTAGAGACATGAAGAGGGCTTCGGGATTTTGTTCAAGAAAGACAAGATGAGTGGAGGGAAGTGAGGATTGATTTCCAGGTGGTGCACTAGTAGGAGGAGAGGAGGGTGTTGTGGACGGCGCTCACTTTATTAATTTTTTTCTATTATTTTTTTAATTAAAATATAAAATGATATGTTGACCACCACGTCAGAAGCCAACTCAGATTCGTGATGTTGAGTCAGCAATATTAACGAAAAAGTTGATGATGAATTAACGTTTAGTTAATTCATAGTATTTTGATAGGTTTGGATAAAATAAGAAAATCTGAAAAAGGTTTGAATAAAAAATAGACATTGGCCTAAATTCATTTACTCAAGTTTAGCTTAAGTGACATTTTAACATTTTAAGCCCACATCTAAGGGTCCCCGGATTTTGAGTAAAAAATTAATCCCACATCCATGGGGCCATGCATTTAGGTCAACCTCATTTTAATAAAAAAAAACATGAATTTTTAAGATATAATTCATCGTATGTTGAATTTGAGAGAAAATCCTTTACAAGCAAACGACATCTTAGGTTCTTAGGAAGGAACGAGCCTAATACCGTCCGGCGTCCAGTTCCACCCTTAGACCAACTCCAATGCAAGCCCCCAAATTTGGGGATCTTCATCCCCAAATTTGGGGTTCATCCTCATTTTCCCTTCTTTTGCTTCAATGCTACATCCTCTATATTTGGAGATCTCCATTTTTTTAAGTTTTTCATTTACTTAAAAATGTACTTATCGAAGTCTTAATATAATTTGTTCATGTTAATTTTTGTATAGTTCGTCATCATTTTTAAATACAAATTTTCCAGTAGAAATTTTTTTAATTTTGAGACCAAATTTTTGTTGACAAAAAATGATTGACCTAATTTGGGTTTACACACAACTATAGGTGTCAATCGAGCGGGTTCGGGCGGGTTTGGGCTGGATTCAATCGGGTTTGGGTTCAAACGGGTTGCGGGTTAGGCGGGTTGCGGGTTTATCGGGTTCGGGTTCATCGGGTTCGGGTTCAAACGGGTTGCGGGTTAGTCGGGTTGCGGGTTCATCGGATTCGGGTTCAATCGGGTTGCTGGCAAATCGGGTTGCGGGTTTATTGGGTTTTGGGTCGGACGGGTTGCAGGCGGGTCGGGTTTCGGGTTGTTCGGGCCAGCGCATCAAGTAACTTAACTCATTACTCATTACCAACTTACACATTTTATTACACTAATCTAAAAAAATTTCTCAACTTTTTAACCAATTTATTTCTACCTCGTATGTATATACTTTATTTTTTTGAAAAAAATTAGTCAAAATTTTAAATCAATTTGTATGACTTGCAAACTTGTTATGTAATTAATCATAATTGGTAAAGTATTATAGCTAATAGTAATGGTGATATCAATATTTGCAACCAAAAGACACCGTTAATTGTTTATTTGATATTTTAGTATTAATTCAGTAGTAATTGAATTAAAGTATCTCGTTTAGTATAACCATGCAAATCTGGTATTTGGCGTGTGGTAATTGGCAAAAGCATAGTGATAAAAGAAGTTATTTCAAAATAACTCATTGCCCAAATAACTTCAGTAAACTGTTGTCAAACGAGTTATTTGTAAAATTGTTCGAATTATCCTAAAAATTGAACCATTAGAGATTAGCTATCAAATTTAGTAAAATTATTGTGACTTCAATCATAACTTACTCAATAGCATATATCCTATACACTTAGCCTTACCCTCAATCAACAATATTAAGTTAGTATATGTTGTTGATTGTATACTCTAAACCATCAATACATTATACACTAACCACATAACCTATACCCTAACCATATGTCCTTGAGTTGTGATTTTGCTAGTATAGTTAATTTAAAAGCGAAATTCATACTTTGATTTTCAAAACATAGATAAAAAGTGACATTTGCTAATTGTTATACCCTAACCATATATCCTATACTTTACACCACATACCTTGTACCCTAACCACGTACCATAAACATAAATTAAAAAGGGATCTTCTGCCGTTAAAGACTTCAAATGACTTCAAGTGAACATATGTTAATAAAAAACTTAGAATCGTCAAAACCATCAATATCTTATACCCTAACCATATACACTCTAAACCATATGTACCTTATACCTTATACACCATATACTTTATATCCTAAACAACGAACCGTCAAATATTACTTATCAAGTTTAGTACAAATTGTAGTAACTAATGGTTAATTCATTTATTAGCCCATAAACAATTACATACATATATACATATTAGCCTTCAAAGCATATAAGAATAATTTTAACTAGTCATGCCCTCCATATAAAAGTTAAAGATTCATATTTCAAAAGCTAAAATTATGAAAAACCAAAAAATTGAAAACACCAAATTTGTTTCCTTCTTTCTTTTTACAAAAATACTAAAATTTCCCTCCTTCTTTCTCCTTCCATACATTAGAAAAACTCAATTTTCCCTCCTCTTTCTCTTCCATAAAATTGAAAGAACCAAATTATCCTCTTCTTTCCTTCTACAAAAAGTTGAAAAGTCAAAAGTTTCCCTCCTTATTTCTATTTCATAATCAAAAGAATCAAACTTTCCCACTTTTTTCTCTTCCCACATATCAAAATTCCCACTTGTTTCTTTTCTAAAAAATTCAAAGAACCAAATTTCCCTCTTCTTTCTCTTCCCAAAAACTTGAATACACCAAAATTTTCCTCTTCTTTTAAAAACATCAAATTACCAAATACATTACTTTACTTTATTTATATTTAATTGATAATTTTATTGAATAGTTAAATTAACCAAAATTTTAATTTATATATTATATTAATATTGTCATGATCTCAAGTGACCTTCATGTTTCAATTTTTGTAATTCTCTTAAAATACGTAATATCAAGTGAGTTTCATATTTTTTAAATTTCTTATACGAAATGAAAAAATAATTTTACTTAAGTTTAGAATGAAAAACTTTATTTTAAAAAACTATGTATTGTATATTTTTATAATTATTCAAGTGGATTAGATGAAATTCGGGTTGAGTCGGTCGGGTTATGGGTTAGTCGGGTTCGGGTCAATCGGGTTCGGGTTAATCGGGTTGCGGGTCAGTCGGGTTGCGGGTTAATCGGGTTCGGGTTAATCGGGTTGCGGGACAGTTGGGTTGCGGGTCAATCGGGTTGTGGGTCGGGCGGGTTACGGGTTGTTGACTTTTAGTCAATTCGGGTTGCGGTCGGGTTACGGGTTGGGTTGATCGGGTGGGTTATTCGGGTCGGGCTATGTTTTGACACCTATACACACAATAGTTGAAAATTATTGATCTAATTAAACCCCTAACTAATCTCCTAATTAAACCCCAATTAACCCTTAGAATCTTAAAAAGAAAAAGAAACGCCACATGGCGGGCTTTGGACAGTCTCTATATTTGGGGGAGCCCCCATTTCCACCCCAAATTTGGGGCTCCTTTTGGAGATCTCCCCCAAATACAGAGACTCCTCCATTTATAGAGGCCCCATTGGAGCCAACTTTTCCCCAAATATAGAGGCTCCCCAAATATAGAGGCTCTATTGGAGTTAGCCTTAGTAAGTGGCTCAATAAACAAAAAAATCAAAGACTCTCACAAAGCCCTGTCAAGAACCAGTTGATCCCAATAACTCGAGTTGTTGGGAGAGGTTCAATCGTGGATCTTATACCACTCTCTAACACGCCCCCTCAAACGAAAGTCAACCCATGGGCTTGAAGTTTGCACATGCCCACCATACCATGTGCTTGAAAGACAACGGTTAATGTTGGGGGTCGTGGAGATTCGAACACATGACCTTTCGGTTCTAGGCTCTGATACCATGTCAAGAACCAGTTGATCCCAATAACTCGAGTTGTTGGGAGAAGTTCAATCGTGAATCTTATACCACTCTCTAACAAGCCCCACAAACGGGAAGCCCATTAGCTCACAATTGAGAAGGAACTTCTAAATATGGCGGCCCAACTCAAGTATCAACGACAAAACTTTCTTCCTCCTCTCTGAACTTCAGCGGAAGCCACCTTTCTCTGTTACGAAATCAAACCTGCGACAACACACACCGCACACGCACGCAGAAACGAGACCGTAGCGCGGTAGCCTTCGTCGTCGTGAAAAGCTCAATTCCTGCGTGATAACAAGTTTAAGGTCGACATGTACAGAAGTACAGCTTCCCGCCTCAGAGCGCTCAAGGTTAGTTCATTAGGAACAGACAATGAATGAAATAGAGAAAAAATTGCCCTAAGTTTCTTGTTTGAGAGCATAGACTGATTTGATTATTTAGGGAGAAAAGTTTTGATCTTTGAGAGATTGAATGAATGTAGCAGGACTTTTCAATGCGTTAAATCGGAAGGATTCGCCTTCACATTCACTCTGCCTATTTTTCTCAATGCAATGGATTCCCTTAGATCCGTCTTTCTATTCCCTTTTGTGGGTTTTGATTGCCCTTCCTGTTCTGGGCCATTTCATGGTTTATGTATATTTTCGTTGTTTCTTTTAGGCAAAAAGGTTATGAGTGTGTTATATCGCATAGTTTGTTTTTTGGGTCATAAGAAAGGTGGAAAATTTTGTCTACGATTACTGAGATGGATCATCTTCTGTTATATAGGATTCTAGCTGTAATAAAAGAGATCATTTTTTTTAGACAAGGACGCTGGTCTTATTGTCCACCAAGATGTTTATTGCCATTAGTCTTTGAGTTGGCGTGGTTGAAGTTTCGTACTTCTGATCGGTTATATGATTGCACCAGCGACCGCCTTCTCTTCAAGCGATAGGAATCGCAGCCTATATTTTCCTTTTAGCTTTCCTGCTAAATTGGTCTTTTGTCGAACTTGCATGATGAGTAGGGGCGTGTGGGGAATCTGGGTGCTACCCGATGTGCAGCCTCAAGTGCAGTTGCTTCTACAACATCATCCTCCCCAGGAATTTTCAGCTGGCTGATTGGTGAACGTGCTAGTTCTTTTCCTCCTTTGAATTCACCATTTGAAGGTGTTTCTTCTCCACCATCCCTCCCAGACTATGTTGAGCCAAGCAAGATTAAGTCGAAAACTCTTTCAAACGGTCTGACGATAGTCTCTGAGACATCTCCGGTATGCCTTTCTACGTTGCCTTCTTCCTGTGCTTCAGCTTCTTTCTTCATGTGAAAGAAAACTGATCTTTTTTCTGCTTGTTGAAATAGAGTCCTGCAGCATCGATAGGGATGTACATTGACTGCGGTTCTATCTATGAGACACCCCAATCGTGTGGAGCCACTCATTTGCTTGAAAGAATGGCATTCAAAAGCACTCGAAACAGGAGCCACTTTCGCATTGTAAGAGAAGTTGAGGCCATTGGTGGTACTGTAGCAGCCTCGGCTTCACGAGAGCAGATCGGATACACTTTTGATGCCTTGAAGACCTATATTCCTGAAATGGTAGAATTGCTCGTTGACTCCGTCAGGAACCCCGTGTTCATTGATTGGGAAGTCAATGAGGAGGTAATCTTTTCAGATATATGCTAGTAACATTCAGATAGTCTCTTGATTATCCTCTCTCCAAGCACTGGTGTTTTGTGTGCCCCTGTCAGTTTTGTGGCTTTCTTTTATTAAGCTTATGTCTGGCTTCATACTAGTGGTGGCAGTTTGATTCAACATGCTCAAACCTCTGTGTATATCTAGAGTTTTAAAGTCAAAGTCAGAAGCCTTGTGAATATATATAGTATTTCCAAGTATTTTGTCAAAACTATTGAAGAACATTGTCAGATTATCTTATCATTGGTGGCTCTTCCTGGCTCCTGGGAAGGGCCTTAGTCCAGTATGAATAAAAGAATTGTCAAGAAATTTAAATGGAAGTTACAACTCACGTACATTCATCGATGTATATCAAGAAGTGCTTAACTTGTGGTTCTTTGCTACTACCATGCCAGAAACAAGAAGTCATTGTCTACTTGCTTAAGTGCTATCTTCTGAATATGCAGGCAAAACTAACCACAAGTTATTAAAATAAAAATAAAAAATTGTATCTTTGCTGATTAAAGCCATGTATATATTACAGCTGAAAAGGGTGAAGGATGAGCTCAGTCAAATCTCTAACAATCCCCAAGGCTTACTCTTGGAGGCTATTCATTCTGCCGCTTATACTGGTGCCTTGGCAAATCCTCTTTTAGCTCCAGAAGCAGCATTGAGCAGACTGAACGGTGACATTTTGGAGGAATTTGTAGCTGTATGAGCACCAATCTTTGTGTGCTTTGTTGTGACCATTGCTTCTATATATCATTTTGCTGAAGCGTTTTGTTATTTCAAATGTCAGGAGAATTATACAGCTCCTAGAATGATCCTTGCAGCATCAGGGGTTGAATTCGAGGAGCTTTTGTCTGTTGCCGAACCACTTCTCTCTGACCTTCCACTTGTCCAACATCCGGAAGCACCAAATTCCGTATATGTTGGGGGGGATTATCGTCGCCAGGCTGATTTACCGGTGCATGTTGATTCTTCTCAGTTTTGTCTTTTCCTAAACATCTATTGATCTTCTGATACGGTACTTACACAGATGACTGTTCATATCCCAGGTAACACATGTTGCTCTTGCCTTTGAAGTTCCTGGTGGCTGGCATAATGAAAAGGAAGCGATAACCCTAACTGTGCTCCAGGTGCTTCTTATTGCCTGTCACCCTGAAACGTCTTTTCATCTCTGAATCCTCCTTTACTCTTTTATTTTATTTATTCTTTCTTGGGGATCTTGGTCTTGACACGTTTGTGTTGGCAATACAGAAGTTGATAAAAAAATGCTACTATTGCAGATGCTTATGGGAGGAGGTGGCTCGTTCTCTGCAGGGGGGCCAGGAAAAGGGATGCACTCACGCTTGTGTAAGCAGTATATGGAATTCTAAAGTTTGCTTATTTAGCAAAATGCTTTGCTTTCTAACCTGGGTTATATTTGTAAACTTTAGATCTCCGTGTACTGAATAACTATCAACAGCTCCAGTCCTTTTCTGCATTCAACAGTATCTTCAACCACACGGGATTGTTTGGCATTTATGCAACCACTGTAAGTCCAAAATGTCCGTTGTGGGGTTAGTTTGTTATTTGAGCGTTTGTACGGAAGTATATGTATCATCAACTTGTGCTGTTATTTTATGCAGACTTCTGACTTTGTGGCGAAGGCTGTTGATGTAGCCGCAGGGGAGTTAATCTCTATTGCAACTCCTAAACAAGGTATCCTAATCAGTTATATTTCTATTTGTTGTTGCTGTGGTAAGTCTTCTTACCATTCCTAATCTCATCTGTCACTGATGGCAGTTAGTGAGACACAGTTGAACCGTGCTAAAGAGGCCACAAAATCTGCAGTTCTCATGAATCTCGAGTCTAGAGTAGGCCTCTCTCTGTAATATATTCTGAATTCCAATGCTTGATCTATTAGCAGTAGATTGAATTTTTGTGATGGTTGCAGATGATTGTAGCCGAAGATATTGGCAGGCAGTATCTGACTTATGGTGAAAGGTAATAAATATCTCTAGGTCATTCAATGGTTTCTTCTCTTTGTTCATCGAAAAGTGATCCTCGCAACATTGATTTGTTTTAATCTGGGAATCCATGCAGAAAGCCAGTGGATCAATTCTTGAAGGCAGTGGATGAGATCACGTTGAAGGACATAACTGACATTTCACAGAAGTTGATCGCTTCACCTCTAACAATGGCATCTTATGGGGATGGTAATCTCTACCTTCTAACTCATTATTATTACTATTAGCTCCTCCCCTTTCATCTGTGGTTCTCTTATTCCCAAAGACGTGAGCATATATGTTAATCACCTATTTCTGTTCCCCGCCTCCCTCTTCTGGCAGTCGTAAACGTCCCTAGCTACGAGTCGGTGAAGGCAGTTTTCCATGCGAAATGAGAGGCAGGTCTAGTGTGGCGTTTCAACATTTCCAGATTGAGTTTCAGATTGACTCGCAATAAAGACTAATATGATGGAGAAGAAGATCGATCCTGGAGGCTTTTCTCCCTTGTTTGATCAATGGGAAGTTTTGTATCTTTAATTTTGAGGCATTCTTCGATAGATGGGTCTACTTTCTTGGTTGCACACACTTCCATTTTTGTGCCACCTCCCAAATTCTCTACTTTTGCTGTTGGAGTTAAGGTGAGCGACCATGGGAGAATGGGTGTATCCCGAGGTTCTTTGACAGGCACAGCGAGTGAAGTAATAGGGAATTTGGATATGTTCCGCAACTTAATATTTAAGGGATGGTTTTCCATCTCCCATCCAATAGTCCATAAATATGGCTCAATGGTTCATATCTGTTGGGAAAAAGTGGTAGTGGATTGTGAGGTCTGCAATCTGAAAAGCAGCAAACAATTGGAATTGGGGTTGATAGCACTGTTGGGGAGCGCCGTGGATTGTTTGAGGTGGTTGAAGGAGAAGATGTCATCGACAGACAGACGACAGGGATGGTGTTGGCTGGGAGCTTCCGTTCGGGGATGAGAACCCAGGTGCGAAACCACCCTCTGCCTTAAAAACAAAACAAAAGGCTTGAATCAAAAACACAAACAAGACAAAAACAAAAACAAAAAAAATGGGGATAGAACAGACAAGGAAGAGATCGTTTCTTCTTCTTCTGGTTCTTGTTCTTGTTAAGAGAGAGATGAGGGAGGGGGAGGTGGGACACGAGGGAGGGGAAGGTGAGAGTGAGACCACTCCTCCTGATTTTTAATTTGTAATTTTTTTAAATTGACATGTGGTTAACTTAACGGTTCAGTAAACAATTTCGTTTGACACATCATCAAAAAACTGACGGAGTTAACAAAGTTTGATAAGAGGGTAACGATCGGTGACTAAGGGCGAAACGAATCGTAAAGTTAGTGACTAATAATGAAGAAAAAGTAATCCGGGTGATAAACGTGGAAGATTTATGTAATTTGAGTGACAAAACATGTAATTTAGCCATAAAAAAACCAAACAATGTAATACATTACGTCATTTTCCTTAATTACATGGATATTAATTCATCACAATCACAAGTGACTATCTCCTACCCAGAAGTTGGACTTGGACGGTCGAAATTGAACGGGAGAAGTGGAGAGAATGGAAGAAACATCCACATGTGGGCACAACACAAGAGCAGGGTAGTCCAGTTTTGTTGCTTGTTTAGTTATTGGAGTGATGGGTCACTGTCATGCTGAGGTCGCTAAAAACATTAGTGTTGGCATGAGTAGCTAATTATGTGACCTCCATAGTGGAAACCGATAAAATAACTGGAGGAGGAGTTCCTCAGGCCTTGGGAGTTGGGACACCCTTCATTTTAATTTTAAACATCCCTCTCCATGGGCGATTAAAAATTTAAAATATCTGTTTATTGAGAGCGACTTTTTTGGAATTCATCATCTTATATTAAATAAATAAATTTGTACCAATACATGAGATGGAGATAGGGATGGCAATGAGTCAGGTAGGAGCGGGTTTTGTCAAATCCAAATCCAAACCCATGAGTTTATCTGCCAAAAATAATCCTGGATAAAACCCGCTGGGTTTGAAAAACTCATACCCAACCCAACCCACTGGGTATTGTCACGGACATAGACTTCCGAAGTCCGTGCGGCGTCTTGAGGTGCACTCATTCCTCAAGACCAGCCTCTCTGCATATGCATGCCAACTGGTTTCGCCCTGCCTTGGGCTCATCAGGGAGACGGTGATAGCCTCCGACCAGTTGTGCCTTCTCTTGTAGCGATCCCCTTCATAGCCACATCCTGACTCGACCAGAAACGATGCACAGCCAGACAACGCCTTATCGCTAATGTCGCCCCCTTTACCCCTCTCATGGCAAGACAACCATATGGCAGCGTTCTTCAGACAATCAACACGGTCACGACATTTCGGGTCGTGACATTCTCCACCACTCATAATGCAGCACGTCCTCGTGCTGGTGAAGAATACTTCTCTCCACAGCATGCATTGCAACTCTCGAACCGATTGTGGGCGTCCGCATACAATACCATCCTCTGATGGACAGGCTCTGGTTGCGTCCTCGCGCTAGCCTGCTGTGCCCTGCGTACATACCGCTTCACCCCTCGCCATCAACCTTCACTCTTTGCTTCTGCTGCGCTAGTACCTCAGCCGGCCTTCACCCTACGCTACTCCCAGCGTTTGTACCTCAATCGACCTTCATCCTACACTCTCGCTAGCGTTAGTTCCTCGGTTGAACGGCATTCTCGGCTGCTGCATCTTCAGCCTGTCGAGGTCCCCCACAACGGCGCAACACATGTGTATCTGCGTCCGGACCGCCTGATATGCTCACCTAGGACCGCCTCTCATTCGGGCATAGGGTTGGCCCATACACGACCTATGCCGTACTGAGAGAGGAACTAGGCTCTTCAGCCTAACCAGGCTCTGATACCACTTGTCACGGACATAGACTTCCGAAGTCCGTGGGGCGTCTTGAGGTGCACTCATTCCTCAAGACCAGCCTCTCTGCATACGCATGCCAACTGGTTTCGCCCTACCTTGGGCTCATCAGGGAGACGGCAATAGCATCCGACCAGTTGTGCCTTCTCTTGCAACGATCTCCTTCATAGCCACATCCTGACTCGGCCAGAAACGATGCACAGGCAGACAATGCCTTATCGCTAATGTCGCCCCCTTTGCCCTTCTCATGGCAAGACAACCAGATGACAACGTTCTTCAGACAATCAACACTGTCACAACATTTTGGGTCGTGACAGTATCCGCGTGTTCATGGGTACCCGTGGATTTTTGTGGTAAAAAATTTACAATAACAAGTTTCTTTCAAAATAAAAGTCTAACATCAATTTTCTCATAAAAATTATCCATACAAATAACACTAATCTAGAGACCGCAAATTATCAATAAAAATTGTTCAAATTAAAGATAAACATCTATAAACAACATGATAATTGAAAACGCATTCCTCCTTGTCAACTAAGCTTCTTCACTCTCCACTCCATAATATCAACTTAATTGTACACAATTAGAAAAAAAAATTAGACATGTCTCCACAAATATAAAGAAGATTAGTTTTTTAAGGAAGATATATTGCTTAGAATATTAAATAACCCGAAAAAATTAATTATATAAGTGTGGACGGGTACCCATGGGGCGGGTTTACCTAAACCCAAACCCAACCCAACCCAACCCGGTGAACAGTGTAGCGGATTTAAACCTAAAACCGGCCCAAAACCCGTCAACATGGGTTTTACCCGCGTTGACCGGGTTGGGTCGAGCGGGTACCCGTGGGTTCGGGTTTTGTTGCCATCCCTAGACAGAGAGGGCTTGGAGTTGGAATCCAACTGAATATACTAATTCACATCCCATCCCTACCCTATTTATTAATCCTTGCAATTCATAATTTGAGAGCTGATGTATT
This sequence comes from Linum trigynum, assembly GCA_964030455.1. Lineage (NCBI taxonomy): Eukaryota > Viridiplantae > Streptophyta > Magnoliopsida > Malpighiales > Linaceae > Linum > Linum trigynum. The sequence continues at coordinate 11,606,496 of OZ034820.1, read as the reverse complement.
AGTAACTTTATGTTGAGTAATAATGAGTAACCCAACCAGAATTACATCAGCACTTTTTTTCTTTCCTTAAAAGCCTTTAATATTTCATCTCTAATCTTTAATGGACGATTTCTCATTCCTTTAAAGTTGAATTTTTTTCCACAGATAAATCCGATCAATTGTGCTCCTCAAAATGATATTCACTTTGTTATATTTTTTTAAACAAAAAAATGATGCATTTTTTACCAGTCTATACCATGGTAATATTGATTGATAATTAGGGAAGCGAGATGTGAGAAAGTAGTGAGAGAAAATCCTCCCAATTTTTTGGCGAGTCAGGGTTCCGCCTAGGGTTTGGCTGGCCGTGCCGGGTAAATACATTTAAAGAACAAGTGCTCTCGGGTTTCCACTTCATCACCACAAAACATGCATAAACCATTAGTCTGCTTACCCCATTGCATCAGTTTTTGTTTAGTAACAATGCCATTCATCATGATCATCCAGGCCAAAAAACTATTTCTGGGAATATGATTCTTCCCCCAAATAAGCTTTGCCCAATCCACCACCTCATATTTAATACGCAAGGTATTCCAAACCACAAAGACTTTAAACGCATGCATAGGGTTGTTGTCCCAAAGAATTTGATTGTTCCTCATCAATAGATGAGGTTGGACCACAGGGCGTAGCTTGAGGATACGCCTCCAAGCCCAGGAACTGCTCTGACTGGCAGGTACAGTCCATATGCTTCTGTTCTTGACCTTATACTGCTGGAACCAAGCCACCCAAATGGCTCCACTTTTCATCAAGAATAACCAGATGAACCGAACAGTACAGGCTTTGTACCAGGCAGTAAGCTCACGTAAACCCAAACCCCCTTCCTTGCGAGGCCTAGCCATATGCTCCCAACTCACTTTAGCACGCCCTTCTTCCCCCCCCCCCCCCTTGCTAGAGAAAATGGGAGCAAACTAATTGAACCTGCTTAATCACTCTTTTGGGCAGAATGAAGATCTGCATCCAATATTGAAGAGTCCCCATCAAAATCGATATTACTAGCTGCAGCCTTCCAGCATAGCTAAGTTTCTTTGATCTCCAGGAATGGATCTTCTTCATGATAAGGGCCACCAGCTTATCAGTCTCGTTAGATGGTAGCTTCCCTGAGATTAGGGGCATGCCAAGATACCTAACAGGTAAAATCTCTTTTGAAAAACCTGAAAGCTGCAAAGCTTTTTGTTTAAACTGCATAGACTTCCCACCAAAATACACCTCACATTTTCATGGATTACACTTTAGCCCAGAGATAGTGTGGAACTCCTGCAATATGCCCTGAACCCTCTGAATAGCCTGGCCTGACCCCTCTGTGAATATAAGGAGATCATCGGTAAAGCACAAGTGGGTTAACCCCACTCTCTTACACTGAGGGTGGAAAGTCAATTCCCCTGCTGTTGCAGCTCGATTCAAAAGCAGTGATAACCCCTCCGTCGCAATCCTAAATATATAGGGTGAGAGGGGATCCCCCTGTCTCACCCCCCTTTGCGCCCCAAAGAAACCACACAGTCCACCATTAATGCAGATACTGAATTTTGCAGTTTTAACACACAGTCTAATCCAGTAGATAAACCTCTGAGGAAACCCCATAACTTCCATCATGAGAAACAAGTATCCCCAGTGAACAGAGTCAAACGCTTTCATGAGATCAACTTTTATAGCACAGCGAGAAGAAAGATTGCTTTTATGATAACCACTTACTAGTTCTTGAGCCATTAGAATATTATCAACAATTCTCCTCCCTTCAATAAAAGCAAACTGGTTTCCACTTACCACACTAGCCAAAACCTTTTTAAATCTGTTTGCTAACAACTTAGCAATGATTTTGTAGAGAATATTCACACAGGAAATCGGCCTAAATTCTTTCAACTTACAAGCAGAAGCCACTTTTGGTATCAAAGACACAGAGGTGGAGTTACTTGTAGTGAAGAAATCCAGTACCCCAGCAGTCACATCCTCTCCAATAATCCCCCATGTGCGCTTGTAAAAACCAGCAGAGAACCCATCAGGGCCATGGGCACGATGAACACTCATGTCAAACACAACTTTCCTCACATCATCAGCTGTGAAACCTTGGCATAATAAATCCCTCTGCTCAACACTGAGCTTAAGCTTCACAAGATCCTCCAGATACTGCTTGCAGGGCTGCACCTTAGGATCAATGAAGCCAAACAGTTTCTTATAAAAATCAACCGCCTCATCAGAAATCTTGTCCATCTCCACTACCTCCTCACCCCCTTCGAGCACTAGCTTCCTTATAGCCTTTCGGGCAGTTTTGATCTTAACAGATTGGTGAAAGAATCCGGTACCTTGATCCCCAAGCTTCAAATAGTTAACCCGAGATTTTTGCCAATAAAAAATTTCCTCCACCTTTTTCAAATTCTCAAGATGCTTGTTAAAATCTTCTACCTCGGTGAAGGAAGCACCAGATGGATTGGACAAAGCCAACTCTTGAGCAGCAAGCAGTTTACATTCTACCTCTTTCACCTGACCACTTATATCATTGAACACTTCCTTATTTAGCCTCTTTAGCCCATTCTTGACAGCATTAAGTTTGGTTTTTACAACCAGTAGTGGATTCCCTTGAGCAGGAGTAGACCATCCCTCCTTCACAATTTTGAAGAAATCAGGATGACCAGCCCAGAGTTCAAGGTACTTAAATGGCTTAGGGAGTGATTTTTGCCCTGGTGAAGAAAGGTCCCCACTAAGATCTCAATAACACAATTAGGAAAAGCGTCAAACCAAGCCTCATTAACAAGAGCTCGATCAAGCTTTCCAGCAATAGGATTTCCCTTTTGCCTGTTTGTCCAAGTGAAGAAAGGCCCATTTGATCGATGATCCACTAATTCCATATCATCAACCCAGCTTTTGAAATCCATCGTACAACTATTCAACAAAGTCAGATTTGAAGTTTCCACTGGGGATAAGACAAATTAAAGTCCCCTCCAACTATCCAAGGGGCTGAAGAAAGTTTGAACCTAGCCAGGTCCCTATAAGTATCTCGTCTCTCGGTCTCATCATTTGAAGCATACACAGCTGTAATGAAACAACTAGCACCACCCACCTTACGAGCCACACAATGCACATAATTCTTCCTAGGATCAAGAACTCTAAGTTCAATATCAGGATCCCAGTATAACCAAACTCTCCCAAGATCACTTTCAAAATAATTGAGATACTTCTTCCACACTACACAGAAGTCCACTATAGTTTCATCAGACTTTGCTTTCCTTACCCTAGTCTCCAGAATAGCTACCACCTCCACCTTGTACTTCCTCAGGACTTGTGAGAAGTCCCTTCTCTTAGAGGGCTTGTTAAACCCTCTAACGTTCCATAATAAAACCTTCATCCTGGTGGAGGGGATTGGGGACCCCACCTTTCTTTACACCCTTCTTAGGAGCCGCTTGTAGTTGTGTAATCTCCCCATCTCCCAAACCCTTCAGGGCATCAAACGAATGTGACATCTGCAACACACTGGTAGGGCTAGGGAGTGGTGACCAACATCTAGGCTTTTCCTCATTAACAACCTTTTGAAACTCATCCTCCGTTGGAAGCTTTGGTGAACTACATTATGCAATTGACTGAAAGGTATGCTCCAGGTTAATACCAACGCAGTTAGACCCAATCAAAAGACTAGAATGTTGCACAGAGCCATTTTCAGACACAACACTCTTCCCCTTATTCATCGTGACTGGACTACCACTATTATGATTAGGAGTTCCCTTAGCCCTGCCACCACCAGCCTTCTTCTTTACCCAAACACGTTCCACATTCCTGTTGTCTTGGATCCCCTTATCCTTCTGAACACGCTCATTCTTCCCACAACCACAGTTAAGAACAAAGGATTGGCAGTGCCCACAGATTGGAGGGAGATGGCTATAAGCCACACCCACCCGAATTGAACGATCATCTGTTGGCTATACAAGAACATGATCAGGGAACTCAACAGATGCTTTCAACTCCACAAGAGCCTTCACACATCCAAGACGACCCCCCATCCTCGTTGTGTGATCAACACCCAGCGGGATCCCCAGCCAACTACCCATCCGACTGAGACCCTGAAAGTTTATATACTCCAGCGACACATTTGTAAACCTAACCCAGATAGGAAGAGCTTTATTCCCCAAATCTTCAACATCAATCCCCGGGGTCCATGGTAGAAGTGACAATAAGTGGAGCAGCTGATGATGTGAGGAAAGTTGTGTTTGACATGAGTGTTCATCGTGCCCATGGCCCTGATGGGTTCTCTGCTGGTTTTTACAAGCGCACATGGGGGATTATTGGAGAGGATGTGACTGCTGGGGTACTGGATTTCTTCACTACAAGTAACTCCACCTCTGTGTCTTTGATACCAAAAGTGGCTTCTGCTTGTAAGTTGAAAGAATTTAGGCCGAGGTCCTGTGTGAATATTCTCTACAAAATCATTGCTAAGTTGTTAGCAAACAGATTTAAAAAGGTTTTGGCTAGTGTGGTTAGTGGAAACCAGTTTGCTTTTATTGAAGGGAGGAGAATTGTTGATAATATTCTAATGGCTCAAGAACTAGTAAGTGGTTATCATAAAAGCAATCTTTCTTCTCGCTGTGCTATAAAAGTTGATCTCATGAAAGCGTTTGACTCTGTTCACTGGGGATACTTGTTTCTCATGATGGAAGTTATGGGGTTTCCTCAGAGGTTTATCTACTGGATTAGACTGTGTGTTAAAACTGCAAAATTCAGTATCTGCATTAATGGTGGACTGTGTGGTTTCTTTGGGGCGCAAAGGGGGGTGAGACAGGGGGATCCCCTCTCACCCTATATATTTACGATTGCGACGGAGGGGTTATCACTGCTTTGAATCGAGCTGCAGTAGCAGGGGAATTGACTTTCCACCCTCAGTGTAAGAGAGTGGGGTTAACCCACTTGTGCTTTACAGATGATCTCCTTATATTCACAGAGGGGTCAGGCCAGGCTATTCAGAGGGTTCAGGGCATATTGCAGGAGTTCCACACTATCTCTGGGCTAAAGTGTAATCCATGAAAATGTGAGGTGTATTTTGGTGGGAAGTCTATGCAGTTTAAACAAAAAGCTTTGCAGCTTTCAGGTTTTGCAAAAGAGATTTTACCTGTTAGGTATCTTGGCATGCCCCTAATCTCAGGGAAGCTACCATCTAACGAGACTGATAAGCTGGTGGCCCTTATCATGAAGAAGATCCATTCCTGGAGATCAAAGAAACTTAGCTATGCTGGAAGGCTGCAGCTAGTAACATCGGTTTTGATGGGGACTCTTCAATATTGGATGCAGATCTTCATTCTGCCCAAAAGAGTGATTAAGCAGGTTCAATTAGTTTGCTCCCATTTTCTCTAGCAAGGGGGGGGGGGGGGGGGGGGGGGGGGGGGAAGAAGGGCGTGCTAAAGTGAGTTGGGAGCATATGGCTAGGCCTCGCAAGGAAGGGGGTTTGGGTTTACGTGAGCTTACTGCCTGGTACAAAGCCTGTACTATTCGGTTCATCTGGTTATTCTTGATGAAAAGTGGAGCCATTTGGGTGGCTTGGTTCCAGCAGTATAAGGTCAAGAACAGAAGCATATGGACTGTACCTGCCAGTCAGAGCAGTTCCTGGGCTTGGAGGCGTATCCTCAAGCTACGCCCTGTGGTCCAACCTCATCTATTGATGAGGAACAATCAAATTCTTTGGGACAACAACCCTATGCCTGCGTTTAAAGTCTCTGTGGTTTGGAATACCTTGCGTATTAAATATGAGGTGGTGGATTGGGCAAAGCTTATTTGGGGGAAGAATCATATTCCCAAAAATAGTTTTTTGGCCTGGATGATCATGATGAATGGCATTGTTACTAAACAAAAACTGATGCAATGGGGTAAGCAGACTAATGGTTTATGCATGTTTTGTGGTGATGAAGTGGAAACCCGAGAGCACTTGTTCTTTAAATGTATTTACTCTAGCCAAGTTGTTTCAACACTGCATATGGGAGTATTTTGTTGTGGCTCTTGGGAAGCTACTGTTGCTGCAGGTATTACTAGTTGCAGCAAGGCAAAGTTGGGAAGAGTGACCAGTCTGATCTGGTTCTTATGCAGCGCTGGAGTATGGAAAGAAAGGTGCATGCGTGTTTATGGTGCTATAAGTAAACCTGTTAAGGAATTAGTTCGTGAGGTTACTGCCGAACTGCAAATTGTTTGTAGAGATAATGATGATTTGTTAGAAGGATTGAGGGTACTAGGACTGATGGAGAGTACTTAGGGGATTGGTAGCATTTGTGTTACGGGTTGTTTTGTGGAGGAAATGTTTGGGGTAGAGGATCTTTCTTTTCCAGGGCTGCTCATTCCGAGCTTTCCTTTCGTTGTATTGGTTGGCTATTTGTGCTTTGCAAGTGGTCTCTTTTTGGAGCAATAAAAGAGTAACTGATTCAACGAAAAAAAAAGATTGATTAATATTAAAATAAGAGAATACCATATGGTATGAACAACATACCATAGTGGTATGAACATAATAAGACTGTAGGATGGTTGAATACATGATAGTAAAAGTATACTAACTGTCAGTTACGACTTTCAATATTGTGTACCACAAGATACCACCCCATACCAGGGTGGTATTGTGTAGTATTTTTTGATCCTCTATTTTCTTCACTCAGAAATTTTTAATTCTAATAAATCATGATGAACTCGTTCCTTCTGTGCAATTTTTTTCAAAAATGACTTAAAAATGAAGGAGATACCATATGGTATGGAGTTGGTAACGAGAGGTTTGAATTTTTTTCTAAAAAGATATTGAAAATTGGTTCTCATTTTGTTGAGCTCAACAAACTCGTTTCATCAGTGCAAAAAAATTTGAAATCCAAATTAGAACGAATAAGATAAGAGTCAATTAAGAAAACTAGTAAAAATAAAATATCTTTAATTCTCAGTCTTTAGATTTGAATTTTTCGAACCCACTAAAAAAGGAAAGTCCAAATTAGTTATGCTAAGGTGCATAACCAAGGGTTGAGCCAACTTGAGCCCACTAACTTGAGCCATGAATTCTGTGAGGAACAAAATGGATAATAACATTTATTATAATTTGGGACTAGGAATGGCAAAGGACAACTTTGTATGGTTATCTTGATACCCATATTCGTTCCGTGACAGGTTGGGTCCAGGTCGGATAATTTATGATAGGGTGCAAGTCGGGGCAGATCGACTCAATGAGTATGTAATTTATACGGAAAACATTAGAAATATTGGTTGTTTTCCTTAGAAGACCAAGAAATAAACCATAATATGATAAACGTAGTTAAATAATTGGAGAAATTGAGCTTTTCACTTATTTACAACCTTTGATAGATGAAATTTGAGGTAATTAAAGGAAAATCCTAAGTAATTTGACGACGATTATATGTAAATTAGACAACAACGGGTCAATAATGAGAAGAGTCATGATAGATCGAATCGATAAGAGTACCCATGTCTATCCCGCCCCAAAACATGTTAAACAAGTCGGATAAAATAAGTCAAATCGGAATTGACAAATTGCCATCCACTCACAACATGCATTTAGACAATTTTATGAATTACTCTGCAAAACTGAAAACCGTGATTGATCACCAAGCTAATTTTTTTATTCATACTTCAATAAAAATCAAGGGACGATAAATTACCAATCAATGATTTTGATCCAAGGGCTTTCTTTTTTTCTTTCTGGAATACGATCCAAGTGCTTTCTAAGCCCAATTCATGATATCTACACTCTAGAATAGATGTCTCTTTAACGAGCTTTAACGAGCTCGTCTCTATGATTCGTTAGTATTTTTTTAATTATCCAAGAATCTCAGCGGCACGTGTCACTTTGTGTGACAACGAGTCCTACTAAATCTTGCGGCCACCTACAATTAAATTCAATGTCAATGGGGCTTCGTCCCGAGCAATCTTGTACCTCCGGGAACACCAACGGGCCTCGCTTGGATTCGAATCTGGGATCTGCAACTCTCAAGCCTTCACCGTCGTGGCAGATTTACCGTTAGACTATCTTACCTTTGGTATGGTTTGTTAGTATTCATATATATATATATATATATGGTGACTACTTCGGCGCACTCACTTTTTTTGGTGCACTCTCTAAAGGTGTCCATAATACATCGAATTTTGAACTTGAATTAGTACTCTCAATCTAATATGATGATATGACATAGAATCATAACAAATCAATCTATTACCCTAACCCCTTAACCTTCAATTTTGAATCCCAACCCAAAATCCCAAATTGTAAACCTAAACCCTAACCCTAAATCGTAAATCCTTTGAATTTAAGTAAATTCTGAATGATTTTTTTTCCAAATTCATGTGCTTCTTGTTCATAATATCATAAGCAACAATTGATACCGTTTTGACATGAATCGCATGCTCAGAATGACAATAACGAGGCGGGTGCACCCAAAAAAGTTCGATACCTTAAGACTAGTTTTTGAGTTGGATGCATTGAACGCACTCATTTTTGTGGGTGCACCGAAGTAGTCACCATATATATATATATTTGAAATGTTAGTGTCCATATATATTTTATTTTTTTAGAATCTATATATTTTAGAATCCATTACAAGAGTGAGAAATTCTCGTTTTTTTTTTTTTTTTTGACTAAACGAGGGAGTTGACCTTCACGCGACACGTGTGCAAAGCAAGAAAATCATTCATGAGGGGGTGGTGTGCACATTGCGACACATACACATCATCATATCCCATCATTACCTCCCTCACTGCTCCCAAACACACATTGATATACTATACATACAGACAAACCAAACTAATAACAAACTACCAGACTCGATATTAAAATAATAAATAAAAATTAGTCGCAAACACTCCCTTCCCCTCCCAAGCCAAGAGAAGAGCCCAATCCAATCCTTGAAGAACAAATAAACATCTTTCTCCCACCCTTTTTCCGCTGCTTCCTCTTTCTCAGATTAGATCCCATTCTTTCTCCAACAAAATCCAAATTTCCCTCTCTGTTTCTTCGCTGCAACATTCGATCACTTTCCAAGTCATTCCATAAGCGATTTTGTTTGTTTTTGCCGTCTCTTCCTGCATCTGGTTCTGTCAAAATTATTTCGGGGGCCAATGGAGAAGAAGGTGGTGGTGACGGTGGTCTGCGTGGCGGCGGTGGCCGGCGCGGTGGCTGCCGGTGTGGTTCTGCGGAAGAAGATGAACAAGGACGGAAAGTGGGGGCGGGCGATGGAGATTGTCAAGGAGCTGGAGGAGAAATGCGGGACGCCAACTGCCAAGCTCAAGCAGGTCGCCGATGCCATGGTCGTCGAGATGCATGCTGGTCTTGCATCTCAAGGTGGCAGCAAGCTCAAGATGCTTATCAGCTACGTTGACAATTTGCCCACCGGGTATCTATACAATTCCTTCCGATTTGATTTTCCAATTCTCATCATTTATCTATCTATGCTCAATTTGAATCCCTGATCCCAATTCTCGATAGATCCGATTTGAATCTGGGAACATTCCAAGTGATCTCCGGATCCTGATTCCTGATTAGTTCAATGGTCATGGCTGAGCTTAATTGCCACCGGTTGGTTACCTGTTGCGCTCTTCCTTCCTCTGTGGAGCTGATTTAGTTGAAAGTCTGTTCATAGGAATGCAGTTAGGATTCTTACTTTCTAGCGATACGGATGGTTTACAGATAGAATTATTCCCCAGAAAAGTAGCACTGGTTCTTTTCATTTTCCGAATTGGCTTTCTGTTTCTGTGAAACCTTTTTGCTACCGTGGTGACCTAAAGCATTGCCTACGAATGAATTCCACGCCTGCCTGGGATTTTAATATTCTGTTTAGAAAAGGAAGAACAAGTTTGGGTTGACATCTGTTCCTTCATAACTGAGTTTATTTCGCGATTCTTCTCTTGTTCAAGTCATGAGTCTGGGCTGTACTATGCTTTGGATCTTGGTGGAACGAATTTCCGAGTGCTACGGGTGCATTTAGGAGGCCTAAACGGTGGAATTGTTAATCAAGAGTTTGCCGAGGTGCCAATCCCTCCTGAATTGATGACTGGGGCGGCAGATGTAAGTGCTAACCTTCAGTAGCCCACAAATACAGTGGTGTTCATGTCCTTGTTTCAAACAGTGCTTTTTGTGCTGTTTTCGTGTGGTAATCATTTGTTATTGGTTTCAGGCGCTCTTCGACTATATCGCGGCAGAGCTCGCGAAATTTGTTGCTCAAGAAGGTCAAGAGCACGAGCTTCCACCGGGGAGGAAGAGAGAGTTGGGGTTCACCTTCTCATTCCCTGTCAACCAAACTTCCATTGCTTCTGGGACTCTGGTTCGGTGGACAAAGGGATTTTCCATTGATGAATTGGTTGGTTTTTAACTATTTCTGTTCTGTGGAGTATACACTGTTTGTCTTCCTCTCTTTGTGAGTCGTTAATCTAATGAAGTGTTATGTGGACACATCTCTGTTCCTGGTAACTAGGTTGGTCAAGATGTTGTGACAGAGTTAAGCAGAGCCATGAAGAGGCAGAACCTGGAAATGCATGTCTCTGCTCTGGTAATTCTTCTTTTATCATTAAAAATGCTTTCTTGATCCCCTCTTTCGCAAGTCATGCATTTTTTTGTCAACATGAGCCCTGCATTATCAATCATTCTGTCAAAAATAGAAGGACGAATTGTGAGATGTGAATTATACCATTGGAGAATCAAAACTCTGTAATTGTCAGTTTAATTATTTATAGTCTTGGTTATAGGTGAATGATACAGTTGGAACTCTAGCTGGAGGCAGATACACCAACAAGGATGTTGCTGCTGCTGTTATCTTGGGCACAGGAACAAATGCTGCTTACGTGGAGCGGGCACAAGCTATACCAAAATGGCATGGTGCTCTACCTAAATCAGGCGAAATGGTATAACTTGGCGTTTGTCTGAGCAAGTTATATCATAGCTTTACAATAATAAGTTCATGAATCTTACTGTTGAAATGTATAGGTTATCAATATGGAATGGGGCAATTTTAAGTCATCTCATCTTCCTTTAACCGAGTTTGATAATTCACTGGATGGTGACAGCTTGAACCCTGGTGAACAGGTAATTCGAAACTATATATATTATTCTTTCTTCTTCGCGAGCATTATGGTCTAGGAGTTATGTAATTAATTTGTGTTTTGCAGATTTTTGAGAAGTTAATTTCCGGTATGTACTTGGGGGAAATCGTACGCCGTGCGCTCTTAAAGATGGCTGAAGAAGCTTCCTTTTTCGGTGAAACTGTGCCATCTAAACTCAAAGTTCCCTTTATACTGAGGTAAGTATTGGTTAACTGGTATATCTAACTTTCTTATTTCGCATGTTCATGCCATCAAGTCTTGAAGTTTTTCATCTACCAGGCGATATTGAAGTGCTTTATGGTCCTAGGTTATGATATTTATTATAATAACGTAGTAATCATATTTAGTTTGGTAACTACCCATTGTCAATAATGATTTCACATTACGCAGAACGCCTGACATGTCAGCAATGCACCATGACACATCCTCGGATCTTAAAGTAGTAGCTAGTAAATTGAAAGACATTCTAGAGGTATCTTCTGCTACCTGGGCACTTTGACTACAACTAAAGAGGTGTATTTTACTTGCAGAAAATATATATGGTGGATGCTTTTTTATTCATGTTCTGTTGTGTTTCAGATAACGAGCACGTCGCTGAAAACAAGGAAGGTGATTGTTGAAGTGTGCAACATCATCGCCACACGTGGTTCCCGGCTCGCTGCTGCTGGGGTCGTAGCTATCCTGAGGAAGATGGGGAAGGACGTAGCCAAAGAAGGCGAAGTGCAGCAGAAGACTGTGATTGCCATGGATGGTGGATTGTACGAGCACTACAACGAGTACAGCAAGTGCTTGGAGAACACCCTCACAGAGTTGCTTGGGGAGGAAGTTTCCAAAACCGTAGAGGTTATTCATGCCAACGATGGTTCAGGGATTGGTGCTGCCCTTCTCGCTGCCTCACATTCTCAGTACCTTTGACCGCCGGCATAACTAATCGCCGTCGCCTCCTTACTTCCTCTCCTCCTTCACTGCAGATGCCTTCCACTAATTCGACCCGTTGGAATCTGTGGAAGAATCATTTTTTTTTCTTTTCTTTTACCTTTTACTTGGTTGGTTTTAGCCTTAGGAGATTGGTTATACTGTGAATATTTTTTTACAGCAAAGCCTTGGGGGTAGCTGAGGAGCGCTCAATTCTTCCGCTTTTCAGGCGGCTACTGCTGCTGCATTATTACCCTCTGGTAATAATTCCTGCTTTGATTCGAATTCGCCAATTTGCTTTTGGCGAAAATAAGAAAGAGAGAACACAGAGGCTTAATTAAGTTTGAATAATAATATTTAATTTTGCCAAAATTGTTTATGTTTTGGCTTATATCTCATCACATCTCCATTTATCGGGCTAAATTACATGCGTTCACCCAAATAATATAAATATTTCACATTTGTTTTTTTTAATTCAACGAAAAAAAGAAAGAAAAAATATCGTTTTATGGGTCACTAATTTACGCCAGATGGTCAATAGTCGCCATGGATGTGCGAGACCTCACACTCGAAACTGCCGCCCATCACCTCATGGAAGCCACCACTAATATGGAACTGAAATGAGCATTGGCAAAAAGACCAGTCACGCTCTTGATGGAGCTAGAAATCAAAATCAATAAAGCCATCACCCTAGAGAAACCTTCGGCCTGGGATCTGTACGACGCTTCGAGCCGTCAAGACCAATCAGAGAGGAACAGACGCGCAGACAACTCCCGATACCACTCGAACAACTTGCACAATGCCACAACGGAGCAAGTCGGCCACTCGCCCCGCCGGAGCAAGCAACGCGTAGATGCTCCCCGGACATGCGTCCGTCAAACACCTTTACACCCCTCAATGATACAGTCAAGAATGTATTTCACCTCATTCGCGAAAAAGGCTACCGTCTCAATTGGCCCGCGTCAGTAAGAGTCGCACCTCATATGCGCGACCACAGGAAACATTGTGACTTCCACAGAGAAGCAGGTCACCTGAAGGAAGATTGTGTGAACCTTCGAGTTGAAATCGAAGCGCTTATCCGAAGAGGGTTCTTGTCCGAATGTGTCCGCGGAGCGAAAGAACAGAAGGAACAAGATGCAAGACCACCACCACCCCCACAACTCGACTACAACGAAATTACCGGTTCGTACATAGTACGAAAAGAAATATGTGCTGTAACGATCGAGGGAGATCAGCCAAAGAAGAAGACAAAGCATGACCGAGCAATGGAGTGCGCGACAATTGATGCGCAACCAAAGTGTAACATGAGTTTTGACGACGCAGAGTTCCCACAGGGAATACCATCAAAAGATCCCCTTACCATCACCGCTTTGATAGTTGCGTGCAAATTCTATCGCCTGTTGATAAATGGAGGCAGCGACATCATGTTCAAAAGCACCTTGGATCAGATGGACATCGACCCACACATGATCAAACACGCACAGGGAAATTTAGTGGGGTTTTCAAGAACACGAGTGGCGGTAATAGGAGCAATAACGCTACCTGTCGTGATTGGAGACCAGGAACCACGAGTGTCAAAACAAGTTGATTTCACCATTGTGGACAACAATTCACCCCACAATGGCATCCTGGGACGAGCGTTCCTCGCCAAATTCATGGCCCTACCATCCACATGCCACTAGAAACTCAAGTTCCCCACCAAAGTAGGAACCGGGGAATAGCGCGGGCTGCATTAGAGCGTAGCAATGGAGGTACAACCCATGCGCCAAACCAACATAATCATACAAGAGCGGAGGAGCCGCGCCCGAAGTCTATGGATTCCGACTTCGTAGTCGCACTCGACCCAACTGAGCCACAAAAAAAGTGCGCATCTCGACCCAACCTGATTTGCTCTTCTGAGGAAACCCTGAGTTTTTTTTATAGCCTAATGATTGTTGATTCTCTCCGTATGTTTGATTATATTGACGATGTTTGTGGCCTCCAGGATCAGAGGATCCAAGCTTTACAACTAGCAAGTTAGAGGGAGAGAGCCGGAGGAGCCGCACCCGATTTCTATTGCATTAGAGCGTAGCAATGGAGGTATAACCCATGCGCCAAACCAACATAATCGGTACAGGAGCGGAGGAGCCGCGCCCAAAGTCTATGGATTCCGACTTCGAAGTCGCACTCGACCCAACTGAGCCAACCAAAAAAGTGCGCATCTCGACCCAACCTGATTTGCTCTTCTGAGGAAACCCTGAGTTTTTTGATAGCCTGATGATTGCTGATTCTCTCCGTATGTTTGATTATATTGACGATGTTTGTGGCCTCCAGGATCAGAGGATCCAAGCCTTACAACTAGCAAGTTAGAGGGAGAGAGTAAACATGCAATTTTTATGGTCAAACTCTATCTCCTTATTTCATTGCAAACTTATGCTCTTATAGAGTTGAGAGGAGATACAAAGACGTCATTGCTTACGTTTGTGAGACAGAAACGTAAAGCTAACACGTCAAAAGAAAACACATGAAACGATACAAAAGCTTGTAAAATACAATAGTGCAAGACTTTTTTAAAGGAGTCGGTCAACCTTTTCTTGTCGTTTTATCCTATGTTTTTTTATTCATTTCTCTTTCTTCACATGCATCTCTCAGTCTTGGTCTGTAGGTCTATTGATGTCTTCTTCATTTGATGCACACCACACATAGAAGTGGTTCTCATAGATGCTAAGTGCATTGCACAACTGTTTCTTGATTTGGATGGGAAGAGCTGACCGACTTACACTAATTTCAGTGAATTCTTTAATTTTTTCTATTATGACTGTCCAATCTTCTTTGGTCATGTTTCCTCTGGTTTTGCTGGTGATGATGGCTTCGGGGCTGCTGTAATTGACTTTGATCTGACTTTCTGGTTCAATCTTGGTTAATATACTACATACTGCTCAAAATACCCTTTACTTGGAAGTCTAGGTTCTTCTCATAATTTCGAAGGTCATCTCTAGTAGGATAATCATGATTTGATACTCCCATAAGGATAACTGCCTTTGATATGACCAATAGCTTCTCTTAATCGAATATGGGGTAGCTGCTTGTTGAGAAATATTTCTCGTTCTTTGGCGAATAGCTCAAGATATCTTCTGTTCACGTTTCTCATCCTTTGTGGAAAGTATTCAAATACCTTCATGGTTGTGGTGTAGATAGTGTCGATTAATCCATACCGATGGATCTCAAAAGAGAGTTCTGCTGATGCTTCTTATGTATTACTACTTTGGGTCCTCCTCGAGTGGCGGGGTAAATACCCATAGTTGTGTGTTTTTTGCGTAGTTGATTATCGTATCCCAGTTGAATACGAACTTCTGAAAGACCGCTTTTAATTGTTCTTCTTTTTCTTTGGTGGTTGAAATGCTTTTGATACTGGGTATCTTCATGATAAGTTTCTGCGATTATTGTTCTTTATTCTTGACTGGTTCTTTCATTGCCATCACTTTATATAATTGTCTAAATGCTTCTTTGGTTTTAAATTATTGATGTTGGATCGGTTTGCCATTGATGTGTTGACTAGCGATAGCCCAGTTGTGATATACTCCTCGACATGGTTCATTGAATATGACATACCACTTTCTATCTTTCTTGTCTTCTTCTTCATAGTGTGAATCTTTTCCTTCTTTTTCTTCTTGTTCAACGATGTCTGGCCATCGTGTCGTCTTTTGTGTATTATTACTGGTAGTAGTTGATGACTGTGTTGATGCTGACTTTTTCTTTTTCAATAGGTTCTTTGGTAGGTGTCGATGATTGTCCATTAGCAGAGCTAATTGACAGAGTACTAATGTCGATTTTTAACTGTTGCTGAATAACATTGATTGAATGAATTATAACTTCTTCCTTCCCCCTGCGAAGGAGAAGTTGTTGTTCCAATGCTACACTCTTTTCCTGCTTCTACTTTAGCTGATTGATGAGTGTCATTATAAATCCTTCCATTCTCGAGTTAGTGTGTCAGTGAACGATTATTGCTCGACTTGATATACTTTAGATAATGATTGTAATAATGGAGTTGTTGTTGCCACTTGATTAATCTCCCTTTGTTGAAATCTGCTTGTAGCTTGTACCTCCAGAAACCTGTAACATATTTGGAATCGGTTTGAAGTTCAAACCTTATTGATAATAATTCTAACTTTCATTTTTTTCAATGCTCAGAGACAAGCTAGTATCTCTAATTCATGGATTCGATAGTTCTGTACGGTGGTGGTGAATGTTCCAGAAATATGTTTACATAGTTTCTTGGAATATTTATCATTGTGGAAAGGAACTGATAATTGAGAATGCGAAGATTCAATAATATTGTTCGTAGACTGAAAATCTTTAGGCTTTGAGCCAGAGACAAGAGCATCATCATTGTCAATTCTAATATTACCAAAATTGTCTATCCAAAATATTTCCTTGCCATTTGGTATGACTAACATGCATCCTGTACAAGTGTCCTTAGAGACATCTGTTTGAATTATTAAAAACTCCTTTCACAAGGGTTATATAACTTCGGTAAATGCTGATATTTTTCTTACATTAATAAAACTATTTTTGTCTCTTGATCATTCCATGACCAAGGGATTTTGTCAGAAATCTTTTTCTGTAAATGTTTTCTTTATTTTGCTAAGTCTTTTAAATATCCTTGTTCACTAATATAATTTACACATCCAAGGAATAATTGAATTTTTTTAATTTTCAAGCTGCTTTGGAAATTTAATGATTTTTTCTTTTGTATTTGGTGACCACTCAATTTCACCGAAATTGTTAATCTCCATAGCAAAATATTCAATTTCCTTTTGAAGAAACTTTGCCTTCTTCTTTTAATAATTAGACATTCTTTCTTTTATTCTTTGTAAAATCATCAAATTTTCTCACGATGATCTTCTTCTTATTGGTTAGTAAAAAGGATGATATCATCAATATATGCCAAACAAAATGATTGAAAACCATCTAAAATATGATCCATAAATCGTTGATAAATAGTCGATGTTTGCTTCAATCCGAATGGAAGAAAATTCCATTCATAGTGCTTTTGTGGTGAACATGAAAAAGCTATTAATGGTTTGGTATTTTCATGTAATTGAAGCTACCAATATCCTGATTTATCATCTAAACTTCTAAACCATGTCTGACCTTTTAATACTTCATTTTTAGTGATTATTCTGGTTGTGATAATTTTAGATTCCTGATTTTTCATTTTAAGACATCTAAGACTAATAGTTTTAATTCCCTGGATAAATGGTTGATATAATTCTAAAAATTTATTTCCTATAATTATAATTAATCCCGAGTCATGTTGATAAATTGTTTTGGCTGTAAAGATATATTTTTCAATGATTATCTATACATACTGTTTTACATACCAGACTTAATGAATAGATTTATCTGCTACCACAATTTTTAGAAATTTTTCTAGTTTATCCCATTTTTTAATGGTTGATCTATTGGCAAAGCATAGGGTTTCTCTTGTATCTTTATATGCTAGAAAGTTTTTCTCTTATATTTCTATTTTAATAAATGTTGCATTAGGATTTTACTTAGTTAATACCTTCTTCTACTTATCTGAAGAAGTCTCTTAGTCTGAAATGTATTCAATAATTTCTACATCGGATAGTTCAAAATCCATTTTTTTATTGGTCCAAAACCACAACCATAAGCTAATCTAAGGACTTTTTGTTTTCTAATATTAGTATTTTTCTTAGTATATTTATTTGCGTAATGTCCTTCTTCATTATAAAACCAACATCTACGATTGGTTTTCCTTTTAGGACAATATTCTTGTTGTTTCGTTTTCTGTTTAAACAGTTTTCTATCTTTGAAATATTTATTAGGTTTTCTAAACGTATTTTCCCTATATTCTTGATAAGTTATTTTCTCCATTTTTAATGGGTTAATTGCATGGTTGGTCACTGAGATTACAAAAAACGTTCAAGTTTGGTCACTCAAAATATTTAAATCCATCGGTGGTACTTCAGTTTATTGAAACCATTCACGTTTGGTCACTCTCCGTCCAACTCCGTTAACTTTGGATGATGTGGCAGTCAACTCTCAAAGTTGACCGTTAACTTAGTGACGTTGTAATTCAGAAATAATAAATAATTATCTTATGATCATCATTACAACCATATTTCCCAACTCTATCCATTGTTTTTACATAATAGAGTTTGATCTTAGCTTGTTTTTTCAATTTTTTTCTCATTACAAGCACTTATATGTCATTCTTGTAATACTAATATTCATCCTCCTAATGCATATGGTATTTCATCTTTTGACAAAGATTCATTAAAAATAGCTTCGGCTCTTTCAGAAATTATTGGTGGTAATTTAGCATAGAGTAATTTATCTAGGTATTTTCTTATTGAAGGGATAACCAGATAATAGTGTGCTATGAATTTACAAATAAATGGTATCGAGAAACACATGTTGTATATTCTAAGATTAGTTAAATTCCAAATAACCTGTTGGTTTATGGTTGTGTTTGATTTATTTTTTCGAGGATGTCTTACTAAGAATTCATAAGTTATTGAATTTAAAAAAAAATCAAAGATATTTGTAGCATCTGTTGTTCCATATAAATTGTCTTACCTAGAATATTCATGTTGTTGAGATAATGATAAAATGCTCCTATCGTTTTATAAATTAAGAAGTTAAACATTCAAAATGCTCCTATTCTCTAGGTTGCAATTTCTTTAGATCTTCATTATTTTGTATTAATAATCTTGTTCGATTTTTCCAGTCTTCTAATTATTTTAATAGATTAGCGCAACATTCAAGATCTAAAATATTAGGACTGTTAAAACTAGTGGTGGAATACTTTGGTATGTAATATTGAGGTATTTTACTCCATCATCCACCTATATGACGTGTATATGAATTTTTATATATGTATTCATCAAAAAATAGTTGATCATCTCTATAGTCATTGAAATCACATTTTCGTGATGTTTCAGGTTGATCACCAGTCTCAGTTTTTGTATAATTTGTACAGGCGTTTTGTCTACTATAGTCAAGAATGATTTTAATCATTTTTTATATTTTCTTCGATCTCTGGATTCAATTGTAATTACGGCTAGTAAATCATTTAATTTAATGATTTGTTCGTCAATATAAGTCACAGATGTTTGTAGGGTGTCATGATTGCTAATGGACTTGATTTTCCTAATTTATACTCCTTCATATATTTTTTTATATCTTCAATTGTAATGCATTTGTTATCGTCTAATTTAATTATGATTTCCTGAAGTTTGATTATGATTTCTATAAGATCTTCCTCTAGTAAAACTACTTCCTTCGAATTTGAAGTGGATTTTCCTATTGTTGTTTCTCTTTATTTTATGTCCACTATAATATTAGTAATTGTATCCTCAGCCAATTCTAAATCTGAATAAATTTCTTTATGTTTTTCATTACATTGATATTCTAGTATTGATCTTAACTATTAAATATATCTTCTAGTATGTTTATTATATTTTCCTGATATTCATTCATTATTCCTAATTTTTTCTAGTTTTATTAAAATATTTTCAGTAGCCATTCTATTAATTTTGTGCCTATAAGTTGGTTTTCTAATTTTGGAGGAGATTTATTGAATTTATATTATTTTGGGTGTTTTCAGTAGCCATTCTATTAATTTTGGTCACTATTCACATACTTCCGTGGTACCCGACGCCTTATTTGTAGTTCGGTGGTACCATAGGCGGAGCCAGGGGTGTTTGTCCCTGTCCCGGGACATGATAACTTTTGGGGAGGGAAAAAAATAACCCACATATATTTATACGGATCGAATTAAATACTTACAAGTAACATAAAGATGTTTTAACATTATACCATAACTCATTACTTGTTCATTAATTCACAAAAAATTATTAAATTATTGGTTTCATTCATGACACTATTATTCGACTACAACTCGTTAAGTATTATCACGATATTATGGCCGATGAGAGACTTGTTGTGTTGGAAAAAAAAATGATAAGTTATCTCGAGTAATGGTGGAGACAAAAGTGCATATATTAGATGGAGCTATATTAAGAATAAGCTTCGAAGCCGAATTGACAATGAGTTCCTCCTAAATTTGACTTGGTTCTCCCTAATGGACTCAATCATGGATCGGTGAATTCATGGATTCGATTAAATTGATTGGATTGGTGGATTCATTGATCCAATCCAAACATGGGATCATTACGTAATTTTGAAAAGTTTAGATACTAAAATGTCAAACTTAGTTATCAAATCTAAAATATAAAAAAGTACAAGTGCTAAAATATAATTCTTGAATTTACCAATCCAATTGAATTTGTATCAAACGGATTGTATGTAAATGCATTCGATTTGTTGTGGCAATACCCCATCTGTGACCTCCGTCCTTATGAAAAGTCCACATTTCAAGGTCATGTTGATCAAGCCACTGCGCACCTTCAGGGCATATTTGACGGATATTCTGCATCTTCTCTTTAAATTTCTTATCTTGGTACGCGACAGCTGATGAATATAAAAAAAACGTAAGATAAGCAAGATCGACCTTATTGCCAATACAAGTACACTCGTAAGACTCTTAGGAGAGGTATACATCTCCTTAGAAACACAGTCTTTTTGACAGAAAAAGGGGGCATCCGAGGATCGCTTAGAACCCTATTTTCCCAGGTCATGGGGGGATCATGATGATCGCTTAAGTCCCCATTTCCTTAGACATGCATTTCTTTATAAAGAGTCTAAATAAGTGTTGTATTGTATTGACACACTCCATACTTTTATACAGTTGAAAAAATTTACAGATACACAATTAATTAGAACGCTTACCGATCCACCATAGACTGTCAGCAAGCTTCTTTCGCTTGAAATGATGGTTCCAGTTGCTCTTGAAATGCCGTATGCACCATCTCTGTGACCAGTTCCAGGTTGGATCCAAGCCTAAGATAGCAGCCCGTATACCGGCGTGGCGATATGAGATGATAGTCAGGTTCGTCCGCCTGGTGACATGGAGCTGAATTTGTCTGAAGAACCATCCATAGCTATCGGTATTCTCTCCCTCCACAATGGCAAAGGCTAATGGATATACTAATCTATTTGCATCTGCTCCGCTGGCAATCAGTAGAGTACCCTTGTACTTGCCGGTAAGGAATGTTCCATCAACTTGAATTATAGGAACACAGTATGGAAAACCATAAATACATGGCTTGAAGGCCCAGAAAAGACGCTTGAATTGGCGATTGTTACCAGGCACCGGCGGTTGAATTTCTTCATCTTGGTAGCGAGGCGAGAAAATGGTGCCAGGGTTAGACACCTCCAACGCCAAAATCAACTTGGGAAGGAATGCATATGATTCTTCCCAGTCACCAAACACGGCAGCCATTGCTTTCTGTTTCCCATGTCACGCTTTCTTGTAGTTAATGATATAACCATAACGACTAGAAATGTGGGCGGTGATGGTTTTGACCTTCAGGTCGGGCTGCTCCTCAATTAGATGTTTGATAGCCGCGGCAACCACCCTTGATTTCATCTATCGATGGCCTTGGGATGTTATTGATGACACACATGTGTGTGTGTTCACCGCACGGGATATGACCCAATGGCCGACTCTCTTGCTCTTGATGGCCCGAACCCTAGCTTTGCATCCCTCATTTTCATTTTTGCATCGAACCATTAGCCTCTTTGTGTCGGAATGGGTTGTTTGCCATTCAAAACTCCGAGTCATTGCTTCAGTGGAAATAGCGTGTCAGACCTCATTCTTTGTTGCAAATTGTTGGCCCTTCGTAAAGCCAGTTAGTGGACCCCATACTGGCACATCTGGCAGGTCCATGTCGGCATCAACATACCAATCTTCATTTTGAATGTGATTGTAGTATGGAATAGGTACACGTTCGTGAGGTACCTCATCACCATCTACGTCTGAATCTGGACCGGAATCATCAACACCTTCCAGCGGATCGAAGCTGTCTGCACTAACTTCGCCTTCCTCTTCTTCAACCTCAGGGTCACTAAATGGACTTGGATTGACCTCTTCTTCCATCTGATTATCAGCATGAAAGGAACCTTCACCTTCACTAGCTCTGTAATGGTAGTTGTGGTAACTAACACCGCTTTGATAGAAGTTATACTCGGGTGGGTACTGGTAGCCTGCTTGTTGGTTGTAATCCGCCTGTTGAGCTTCTTCTTCATATGAAGGGAAGGACGGATGACTTCCTCCAGTTCCATGATGATACTCCTGCCTCCAGCTCGAGTCTTGGAAATCCTGGTGGGGATGATCTTCGTATAATACACTCCCACCGTGGATACCAGATGTTTGGCCATCTCCAGAATGACCTACACTGCCTTCGACGACCTCGGTGTAAACGAACATCTCCGCTTGCTTAATTTTATTGGTGGTAAAAAATTGGACCATGGCATTAACGTCCTCCTGAGTGGTAAGGAGGAATTCCTCATTCCACAGCGACCTGTCATGTCTGTTTGGATATCGATACACCATTCGATCAACTCTTCTAGTGCCATCCATGCAGGTAATCTGAGTGCACATTTGATGGAGCTCTTCAAGCATCGGTCTCGTACGGACCTTCATTTTATAAAAATTGCCACCGACGTAACTTACACCCTTTTCGGTCTCTTCCGTGTAACCATTCCAGCGCAACCCAAGCGTGAACCTTTGGAATGCCATCTGCAATGAAAAATAATACAAGTTACTAACATAACATCACAAAGGACAATGAAAAGTAATTAAGTTACTAACATAAAATCACAAATGACAATGAAAAGTAATTAAGTTACTAACATAAAATCACAAAGGACAATGAAAATTAATTAAGTTACTAACATAAAATCACAAAGGATAATGAAAAGTAATTACGAAACAAACTTACGAATTAACGTTAATCGCAAAAACTAAATAATTTAAAGGTGCAAAGCTAAAATTTTAAGAAGGAAGAGGAGGAGGTGTGAAGAATTGAGTTCTCTGAAACAACCTTTTATAGGCAAATTTTGCAGCAAAACCGCTTTGGGGGGGGGGGGGGAGCGGTTTTAGGTCTGCCATGCAGCCCTACCCCCTGCATGCCGACATGTCCGACATGTTTGCTGTCGGGTGACCAGGCACAAACCGCGCCATGGGGCAACGGTTTATGTCCTGACATTGTAAACCGCCGCTTGGTGAGGCGGTTTGTAATGCCGACGTTTAAACGCTCCCTCTTAAAGCGTTTTGTGGTAGGGTTAGCATATAACCGCTCCTTCCAAAAGCGGTTTTTTCTAGAAATTAAAAATGCCTCTTGGAGGCGCGGTTATAATGTAAAACGCTGCCTGGAGGCGCGGTTTCATTAAAAACCGCTCATTAGAGGCGCAGTTTTATATAAACGATGGTATTTTTGCAATTTATTTGGAGTGGGTGGTATTTTTGTAATTTTTTTAAACAGGGGTAGTTTTGGATTTTTTCCGTGTTTTAGTAGCTCTAGGATTGCTTTTACTATTTTGATGCACTTTTGGTAATGTTTCACGTGTTTTCATGGAATAGCATCCTAATGAATCACTTTTTACGTGTTGGGGAACTTCAAGGCTCGACTGCTAGGAACTTCAAAGCTTCTTATATCCTAAAACACCTTAGCTGTTGTTTTGGTGGTCGTCCAAAATGTACCCAGATTCATCCTCAATATTTCATATTTGGTGGCCAAGCTAGAAGTGATCCAAATGCACTATGAAGACGCGTCCAAGACCGAAACCCCCCCCCCCCCCCCCCCCCCCCCCCCCCCCCACCCCCCACCACACACACACACATAAAACCAAATGAAAATTCCTATAAATAGACCCCTATGAGATAGAAGATTAGTAGCCATTGATAGGAAGCAGTATAGGTTCGTTATTTTCTTGGCATAGTGGCTCGCCCAAATTAGAGCAAAACTAACCTCGAAGGGTAAATATGTGCCAGAAATGGTAGCACAGATGCCAATTTATAAGGTTTTTTGGGACCTCATTTCGACTTATCATGCCCCAAAAAATCATCAACATTTAGTTTCGTAGGTTGGCGAATCGTATAGGCTATTTTCTCTCCGTTTGGTTATTTTCTTTGGTTTATTTATGATGACGTTGAGCTCATAAAACGATGAATATCTTTTAAGGACATGTCCTCAAATGTGACTTTGTGGGTGAATGAGACGGGAAACGTCAGTCCTTCCGGATCGATCATCAATCAATCAAACTGTGTCGACTTCCTCGACTAAGAAATCCATCGGGTCCATTATCTTTGCCTATTAGAACTGGTATTTGCAACGACTTATGGTAAGAATAAACCTATCAAGAATCGAGAGGTTCATATGCTACAAGGATCGAGTGTTGTGATCCAAGGTTATAGAATGAAGCGCTTATGGGAATTCACCTCGTTGTACATATTAATATGTTTGCTCTCCTATGTCAGAGAACGTATAGAAACAAGAATAATACATGCACCAGTTGCATGACGTGATACATGCAACTCAAGAGAATAGGCTAAAGCAGTATGCGTGCCCTCAGGTGCACAGTAAGTGGATTTTTCTGATCATGACAGGATATAACCTAGATCGTAAAATGGATGTGAGTCAAGGAAATCTAAGGGGAGCTTGCAGGTGCAACACCTCACCCTCTTGCATCTTTCAGCATCCCTTAGAATATATTTACTTTTCTCGTACTGCTTTTCCTTTCAAATTTGTCAAACCAATGAGCATTTCATTCCTAGAGAAACCTCTACCGCCACATGCTCATTTTAAACCATAGAACTTGTCCCTCACCACCTAAGTGGTTGTGAGAGACCCCAAGAAATACATTCCTGGTCTTTGAACCAGGTAAATTTGCATACATTTACTACACACGAACAAATTTTGGCGCTGTTGTTGGAGACTCTTGCAACCACCACAAAGGAACGAGGTAAGTGTTCTATCTTTATTTTACTCTTGTTCATTTTTGTTCGTATTTTATTTATGTTTTAATTTATTTTCTCTGTTTCTTTGAATATGTGATTGAAAGTCTGAGTTTAGATTCAAATTCATGAGGGGCAGAATCAGCAGCCACTGTGCCTTGTTCCTTCGTAGTTCGGAAGCCCTAGCGCCAATTCTGATCCCCTCTGTTTCTATTTAATTTTTACATTTTTTTCTTTTTTAGCTTTTGTTTTTTCTCTTACGTTTTTTATTTTTTGTATTCTATTGAGTCTATGTATGTGAGTCAACGTTCGGGGTTAAAACTAAAGGCATTATTTTGGTGACCTAAGCGCCATTCACTGGCATAAATCAACGGCTAGGGTGACAATTTTGGGCAAAAGCATGTTACATACAAGTTATATATTGTTTTATATCTATATGAGCCCAACATGAATAAGAGGCATGGCAAACAAGTTTAAACTTAAAAGGCTTGCCCAAGTTTGTGTGTATAGGTGTGTACTTTGATTCCTTTGAATCCAAGTCATCACCTCTGTGTAAGAAGAGAGGTTCTAGGAACCGACAACTAATGGCCCTCTACCTTTACACCTTCTTCGATTATAGTTAAAAAGAAGTAAGCAACAAGCTTCTTTGTGAACCACAAACTCTATGAGGCATGGGTAAACGAACCCTGTATGAGTACATGAAGCCTCAACCTGCAAAAATAGCTTCCAACATCGTCCTTCCTCCAATTGTTGTGCCCAACTTCAAGCTAAAGCCTTTAACTATCCATATAGTCAAAAAGGCTGGACAATCTGGTCAAGCATATCAAAGAATTTATGAAGATATGTAATTTTGTAGAGCATCCAGGTGTAGAGCCAAACATAATAAGGTTATGCCTCTTTCCTTTCTCCATCTAGAGGAAAGCGCAAGAGCTAGCTAAATTGCCAACCTACAGGAACTTTCCTAATGTGAGAGGGACTGGTCCAAGAATTCATAGAAGGGTTCTTCTCTCCATGGAGAACTGATGATCTAAAGGATAAAAATGCTCGCTTCCGAAAACTAGCTTCTGAGTCGTTGTACGAAGCATGGGAGCGATTCCAGGAGCTCATTCATTCTTCCCTCATCATGGATTTGGGAAAGAACAGTTAGGAGATATCTTCGGAAAATTTCTCGACCTAAACACCATGGGGATGCTGAATCAGCCTGTCGAAGGTGACATAACGCAAATGAACGCTCATCAAGATCTTCAGTATTTGGCATCTATGGCTACAAAGTCTCAAAATTGGTCTATGAGGACTACTCATATGTCCATTAAAAGAGTGCGACAATAAGATGACCGCTTCATCAGTCTGTCTCTGCAACTAGCGGAGCTAAGACGAGATAAATGCACTAAAACTAGGACAAAGCCCAACCCCAACATGACTTTTTGTATGCGAATGTTGTGCCAAGGATGGTCGCCATTGGCTGAAATTTGGGCTATAAGTAGATCTCCAAATCGAAAAAATCAATTTCCTAGCTACTAGTTACCTCAAACTCGGAATCTCAATCGCAATAATATGGGTACCAGAATACTCGGCCTCTCTTTTCTTATGCCCCTATATGATTTCTAATAATTGCATGAATAACGATTACATAACTTGGAGCCAACCACCAGCTGGACCTTGGCCGCTTCCGGGAGGTCAGAAGCCAGCTGACTACTCGAGAATATTATCAACTAATGTGCAATATCTTCATGACACACATTATGATAGTAAGGCTCCACGCAATTCTAATTGGGTAAGGAAATCAAATCCTTCACCACCAAGATTTGATAGGCGACCTCCATTCAAAATAAGAACACAAACTATCATGATCATTTAGCAGGGTTGGCTGATGATGAACTCCGTGCATGCATCAAAGGCTAGGAGGCGCCCTTAAGAATTTGGAGTTCCAATTAGCTTCCCATTCAAGAGCTTTAGAATATCCTAAGAAATATAGGATCTCTCCTAAGAAATACGGAGAACACTCTTAAAGAAGAGATCAACGTTCTTGGAAAATACCAGTATGAACATCAAGAACTTTTCAACAAGGCTTGTCCAAAATCTGATTATGTTGACTCTTTGTGCTAGGAACACCAGAAAGTGTCCAGAGGTACAAAACTAGGAGCTAAACTAAAAATTCCCCATTGGGTAGAAACCGACATCTCAACCATCAATTGGCACATCCCCTATAGTGAAATCGTCTAGTAATTGTAGCACGAACTATATGGTACAATTGTGATGTTCTTTCTTAAACTCTACTTGATACATATAGATGATGAACATGACAAATTGATGAAACTATATAGAATTTTTCACAACCCTCCCTCTTACTTTGTTGAATACGTATATATTGTTTTTTTTTTTTAGAGATGGACATGAGATTGTAATAAGCATGGTTAATAAGTGTCAATCAATGAATCATTTAAATATTCTTAATTACTTAAATTTCAGAGGTAGACAATGATTGTAACTTATAAAAAATTACCAAATTAAATAACTGTGAAATAGGCATACCATCTGGGGCTTCAGTTGGATAAGAAGGATGGCCGGTGGCGTTCTTCAGTCAGTTGGATGGATAGGTCTAGCTGGATACGCATTTGGGAGGCTCTTATTCCTCCGAAGCTGAGGGTCTTCCTCTGGAAAATCTTAATCGGCTCCTTCCTACAACTGAGGCTCTGATAGAAAGGAAGGTCCAGGTCCATCCTCGTTGCCTAGTTTGCTGGGTTGATTCTGAAACTTTGGAGCATTTGTTTCTGGAATGCCCTGTGGCAAGAACTCTCTGAGATTACACGGGATTGGAGTACTTGGGTCAGGGGTTGCCTCTAAACACTTTCCCTTTGTTCCTAAAACGGTTGATGAATATCATTCAGCATGACCATTTGTTCAAGGCGGTTACCGCTGTCATTTGGCGAATCTGACGGTCCCGGAACTGGGTCGTGTTTGAAGGTAAACAGTTTGGGATTCCAGCTTTAATGAGGCAATATCATCAGCAATACCAGGAATGGGTTAGCTTGTCGATTGATAGATCTCAGGGAGCTCCGACCCCTCTGGAAGTGGATGTTCCGGATTGCCCTTTAATCTGCATATGGGATGGGGTGACCATGGCAGCTTCCCATTCGGCCGGAGGATGGTGATCAAGAATCAGTCTGGGGGAATTCTAATGGCCAGAGGATTTCAATTCGTGGGAATCGATGATCCTTTGGTTGCTGAAGCTCTTGCTCTCCTGGAGGCTATTCTCTGGTGCCGGGATTCTGGGTTTGCGGAGGCGCGCTTTGATGGGGATGCTAAGGTGCTTAGTGATAAGATCAACCAGTCGGATACTAGGGATAGCCGAGTTGGGGCTCTTCTGGAAGAAATTGTTGGTGTTTTGGGTTCGCTGGGAGGTTTCTCTGTTCGTTTTGTAGGTCGGCGTAGTAATAGGGTAGCCCACTTGGTGGCTAAGAAGGCCCTTCATTTATACCCGACTGCGAGTCGTTTTTATTTTTTATTTTCTGGCCTGGTTAAATTCCAGGATGTAACTATCTATGTTTCTGATCAATATATCGATTATCTTTTGTAAAAAAAAAAGCCATTTAAACTCTCATTCACTCTTCTAACCAAAGGGAAATATGGGTAAGAGCTTACATGGAAAATAAATTATCTTGTCTCCACCCAAACCTCCTTACTCCTCTAATGCATGCAAAATGTCCCATTTCCAACCCTTTTTGTGCTCCCAAACCTGTGCGTGTCTCACAAATGGCAAGGCCAAATTCATGGCCAGAAATGAATGGATGGCAAGGGGATTGATAAATAGTTGGGACTGAAACATAATCTACCCAACATTTTACTTGGTGTTGCTATATAGTATTGGTGCTTTAATGTACAACTTAAAGTTGTACCATAATATTAAATGTATAAGTTTAGGTTGTACCATAAAGCAATTTGTACCATTATGTTATGGTACAACTTTACAACTTGAAGTTGTACCATCACATAAAGGTACAAGTTCAAGTTGTACTGTAAAAGAATTTGTACAAAAAGTATAGATACAATTTTAAGTTGTACCATGACGTAAATGTACAATTTTAAATTGTACCATAAAGACAAAACCATATAGTACTAATACTGTATAACATTGTAAAATTTCTCGTTGCCTAGAGATTTTGAGAAAGAGAGGGAGAGAGTGAGAGTGGCATATATGTTTCCTATCTCTTGCTCCTGCTTGCTGCCCTAACTGTGGAAAAGGAGTGCTTAAGGTAAAGAATTAACAAAGAAGCTGCAAATTACAGACGTGTTGTTTTTTATTTATTTATTTATTTTTAGTAAAGTTATAGAAGTGGGTTGTGTGTTCTGTGCATGCATTATGGGATGTTTACAATTGTTAAATTAGAAGTTGTTTTCTTTATAGTTAGTAAATACTCCGTTTAATACACGTATATAAATCCATACGTATTTTATTTGTTTAAAATTTTCGTATTCGTAATATTGTCAAGCCGTTTTATTTTCCTCCATTCATTTGACGGCTCCCTACTAGACGTATAAAACCCCGTATAACACGTTTATTATCCGTATTTTACGAATTAAATTGTTAACTTTAATATTATTTATATATTTATTTATTTTTAAAATGATTAATTTTATATATTTATGATTATTAACATACTATTAAACGTGACTTTAGTTTAGAGACGAAATATAATACCCGTACATATTTTTTCGTAACTTTCTCGTACCATATTTTATGTTGGTCTTCTATCTCTATTTTTTAATCTATAGATACAAGCGTGCATGTCCTCGTAATTATATACCGGTTAGATGCTCGATAACTATGAATCTCACAAAGAGTAGGCGGATTGGGGTAGGAAAGCCACTAACTATGAATCTCACAAAGAGTCACGTAGAAAAGATGAGGAGTGGAGGCTTAATAATGTCGAGCCTTTTTGTGTCCATGTATTAAGTAAGTTAACATTATTTGGATATGATCAATCTTTTTTAGTAAATAATTATATTAATTAAATAAATACATGTATGACTTTCTAAAAGAAAATAGCAATTCGGGGAATCATCAAAAGGCAATGGAATACCGGATTAACGATAATACCGTAATTAAACTATAAGCCTAATGTTTATCTTAATACAATTATGTTATTCGAGTCATGAAGCGGTCTGAGTACAAAGTATATGATGGCTTGGTAAGACTTAACAAATTGTCATTGAATATTTATATGTGGCATGATTACATGATTGAATGATGATGAAATGATTGAATGATCATAATATTGGATGAAGTTACTATATCGTGATAATTGTACAATAATGTGATAATATTGATGAAATGGGTGTATGATGGTATGACCAGAAGGTAGTGATGGCAAGGGGTGGGGCGGGGCGGGGCGGGTACCTCAATTCCCATGCCCCGCCCCACGCTACTACGGGTCGGGGCGGGTAAAACCCGCGCGAGTACGGGGCGGGGCGGGTCGACCCACTCTTACATATTGTTAAAAAAATACAAGTAAATTTTACTTTTTACAATAAAACGTAGGAAAAAACACTTTAAGAATGAAAAATATTAATAATAGAATGGATAATTGAGCCTAACAAGTTGAAAGATCGACTCTAACTAGTTGAAGAAAAGTCAAAATAGGATAAATATGTATAGATATTATAAGAAATTGAGATAAATGAGTCTAGAACGGGGCGGGGCAGGGCGGGTCGGAAGTAGATACCCATGCCCCGCCCCACGCTATTGCGGGTCGGGTAATACCCGCCCATCGCGGGTCAGGTCGGGTAATACCTGCGGGGCGGGTTGAAATTGCCATCACTACCAGAAGGTCATAATACATGTTATATGTATGCTGAACGGTATTATGTGATGAGTATATGAAATGCGAAATGATATTCAAGGCAGTTATGTAAAAAGAATTGCAATAAAGGTTTCCTAGCTATTATGTGAAGGTTTATGTGTTTATGTCATATCAAGTGATATGAGGTATATTTTGTGGTGATCTCCTATGACAAGTGATACAATGATTGATTAGTTAACTGTTTTATAAGCAGTGATGATATGTTGATATAAATATGATACTGCCATGGAGTGTAAATGGGTATAATGCTATTTTCTAGTATACATTCTACGATGTCGTGTTGATGGAAGTACAAAGATATGATGGAAAATTTCCATATGATATATAAGAACGAATACAAACTATTTTCAACGTCAAGTATTGAAATGGCAACTTTAGAGTATTCCTAGTCCCAGCACGGATCCGGTGAGGCCCGATGCAGCAAAATTCAGACTCGTGGCTCTTCCCTAATCACCGCCATCGTCTGGATCTCGGTAGTAAGATCTGTTGCCTCCATGCCTCCACCGATCACTGATAGTCGCTCGAATCGAAAGCGTTATGTGTCGCTCGCCGCTGTCCCCCCGACGCCATCGCCTCACCATCGATTATCGACTCACTATCTAGGTGCAGCGTGAAGAGGAGAGGAGAAGAGGGTAAGTGTCGATTGTGCTCCCCTCTGTATTTGTTGGGTTCCTAGGCTTTGCCTTTCTTCGTTTTACGAAGCAGAAAAGGAGAGAGGCGCGGAATATGCGAGACCGGCAAGGACTTCCACGGCGCGGCTTGCAATCGGAAGTTTGCTTCCGAGCGCACGAAGTTTGCTTCCGACGATGCCAATCCCGACGGCCGGTAGTTACACTTTAGGAAGCTTCAGTTTTGGGGTTCGACGGTTACCATGAGCAACGGTTACAAATCCAGAGGCAATTCCAACTGCGATCCGTTTCAGATACGCTTGTTTTTTCTCTTTCCTCTCTAATTTTAATATTTATTTATTTCCAGAAATATAATTCTAAAATCTTTTAATTTTATTTTCCTTAACTGCTTGTATATATAAACTTTTCATTAACTTTAATGTAAAAAAAAGGTAATAAAAAGTGTTTTTCTTTTGACCTTGTTAGCTTTTGATTCGGAGTATCCGACTAAGCCTCAATGGCTTGTTTAAGTCCATTCGGTGGAGCTTAGTTGTCCTCCAGTATGGGCGCTTGTGTGTTTGTTTGTTTTTGCAGGGGCACATAGTTTTCCCTTGACCATGCAAGCATCCATCCATTATGATTCAATCTCGTGATGTGGCGCATGCGACAGGTGGAGCGATCTTGGAAGAGATTTGTTTGGCTGCTCCATCATTTGCTTTCTTTTTTTTTTTTTGCATTTGTACTCCTAGGTGTACAATAGAGCTGCCCATTTTGTGGCTTTTATGGCTCTTTCATCGACAGTTCGAGTAGTTGTCGACTGTCGCGTTTGGTTGCTAAGTGTCCTGTAATATCTATAATTTACCCTATCTATGACAAAAAAAAAAAACGTCAAGTATTGTACAGTAAAGGTGAAACCCTAAACGAATGAGGTATGACATATATATAAGGACTTGAATGAATGGCTCATAATGTATATGTGAAATATTGAGTGGAATTCCTCATAAATCTATAGGAGTGAGCTCTAGGTAAAGTTCCTAAGCGATTAAATATACACCGAGTACAGTGGACAAAAGACACTCTAAGTCACAACATAATCTGATATCATTTTTGTATTGATATTTACATAATTACATTAGGTTATTATTTACTCATTGAGTTATGTCTCACCCCGTCAATATTTTTCCCATATCAATAGCTAAATGGGTGAAGGCAATGGGACGAAGCAAGTTCAATCTTGATGATTGCGAGGTGGGCGGAAAACTGAACTCTCCACATTGTTTTACATGAGACATTTGAAGATGGGTTTTCCCAAAATGTTGTTATGGACCAAGGGTTTAACTTTTTTGGTAAATAGCTGATGATGTGCATATATTTTAAATGGTTTTAATTAGAGAAAATTAGTTGAGTTTTACATCGATTCTAAGCTAAAATCGGTGGCTCTGACGCCGAATTTTGTTCACTAGAATAGACCCAAAAAGTTGAGTCTTCACTGATTCTAGAGTCGTCTGGATAGAAAGACTCTACCAAGTAGTGATGGCAATCGGGCGGGGTGGGGCGGGCACCTCAATAACCATGCACCGCCCCAAGCTATTGAGGGTCCGAGGGGTGGGGGGGTGTAATACCAAGCGTCTACGGGGCGGGTCGACCCACTCTTATATGTTATTTGAAAAAAATACACGCCAAAGTTTACTTTTTACGATAAAACAAAGGGGAAACACTTCATGAATAAAAAATTGTGATAATAGAATGGCTAATTGAGACTAACTAGTTGAAAAATCAAGTCTAACTAGTTGAAGAAATGTCAAAATAGGATAATCATGAATAGATACTGTAAGAAATTGAGATAAAATTGGGCCATGAATGCACGAGATGGGGCAGGGCAGGTCGGAAGTAGATACCCATGTTCCGCCACATCGGGGGTCAGGTCGAGTAATACCCGGCGGGGCGGTTTCAAATTGCCATCCCTACTGCCGAGGGAAACAAGAGATGGACCTCACTAGTGTTGAAGGTGATTTCTCTATTGGCCACATACTTCCAAACCTTGTTTTGGGGAAAAAGGGAAATAGAGATACGATCCCAAGAAGCATGACTCATCTAAGTTACAAGCCCATAAATGGTGGCCACTTTGGCCGATCGAGGCTCCAATCCCGCTTTGAATTGACCAAATTCTGAAAATGTTGATAAGGGGAATATGTATCAAGTCAAATTGTACATGAAGCATCCATTTCCTCCTTACTACAAGAAACGGTGTCTACCTTCCATACGTACACAAAGAGAATAACTCTTTACCTCATAAGGAACAAGAATTCTCTCTATACACCAGCATGACTCATCCTGACATTGAAAGTATGAAAATTTTCTACCACAATGGGAGAAAGTGAACACCATTATGGAACAGAACGAGACAAACAATCCTCCCTCTAAGGGATTCAGCTGCCCCAATAGCCTGATATTGTCATAATTCGACGACAGGGGCATCGATTTTCCATCTTCTCGAGAATACTCTAGATCTAGAATTTATACCACGCTCAATGAGATTCTCACTGTTTTGGGATGAAAAGAAGTTGTCAAATACCAATATTGAAATCTATCGTAGGGATGGCTGATCCAACAAAAGCTATAAGGCAACTTCATTGAAACGAGTACGAGCACTCCCAAAATCTCACTCTGTCCAACATACGCACCCATATGCATTTTTTGGTATTACAAAAGTTTACAGATCCAAGGCATTTCACCATGCCTCCTAAATGATCTTCATCTAATAGATGCGATCATAGACATAGGTTCTAGGCTTAACGTGATGGCCCTTTAAGTTTATAAAAATGCTCGATATCAACTAGCTAGAGGCGATTATGGAAATAGCATTGACCGAAAACAAAGGTTTGCCCCCTCTAGGCATGGTCAAGGAAGTTCAGGTCGAGATAGGACCCTTCGTGTTCTCTCTCAACATTTTAGTACTCGAGACAGATAAGGATGAAGATTAATCTATCCTATTTGGGAAGCCTTTCTTAGTCATATCCGATAGTTTAGATGATATTCCTAAACACTGAATCATGATGAGAATTGATAATGCAGAGCATATCGTAGACATATCCACCATGGGATCTACGAAAGGCACGTTCTTCAACCAATTGATTCCTCTTATGGTAGGATCAGATTATGACTCCTTGCAAACTCCTATGCCTAACTATTGGGAAGATGTCAACCTACTCTTATAATCAACACAGAAAAGGAATTGGAATTCACATCTTTGGAATTCCATGAAGGGAACTCACTGTAGCCTCATAACAAAAGATAATTCAAGGAAATGGTGTGCAGGCTCAACGTATGAGTATACGAGCTGCATATCGTGGCTTACGTTACACATCCTAATCATTTCCTTGAGTTACCTCTGTCATACAATTGGGGAGGAGAATGGCCAACGAACCCTCATTTGTCATATGACTAAAACACTTTTAGCACCTCCTAATTCAAAGGCATAAAAGAGAGGGTGCTACATGGGAAGCAATCCATGGTTTGTTTAACTTAAAGACAAAATACAAAAGTACTACCGAAAGATAGCCCATATTTTTTTTATTTTCTTTCATAGGTTTAGCTTTGAGATTTGGTGTATAATCAATACAGTCCTAGATTATAGGATGCACCACGTCGTCCAAGTTTCATGGAATGACATATGTTTGGTATCACTTCTCGTCTCTGCTTCTTAAGTGTATTACTAAGCCAATGTTGCATATTAATTTCTTATGCTTTTAAATGAATGTTTGCGTCTTTCCTTCCAATACTCCCCAAATCTCCACTTGCATAATCTTTTACTATACACCACCCATCGCCAACATATTACTATCACTCATACCACCAAACATTAATCACCCTCCACCACATCTCCTTATCCTTATATCTTTAGTATATTGACTATTAAATAGAAGAGAAAAGGGGCTCATGCTATTTACTAGCCTTTGTACCCTTGTGATTCATTTGTTCATCTCATGCATGGTACTTATAGATTTGCTCATATGCTTACCATGTTCTATGTTTCAAGCTTCTATATAATATCATATGTATCGATGATGAAGTTCTGTGGATGTTTGGATGAATAGAGTCACATTCTTGGGTCGATGTGTCTTTACTCTTAATGTTTTAAGTACGCATGTGTTTGAGTTCGCGGATTGAGGATCATGGACCTCTACTTGAGCATATCCCATTGCATGTGTGCCTAGCTATTTGATGGTATTCCTTCCATGATTGTTATCATTCATATTTTTCGCATGGTTGGAACTAACGTGTGGGGTAGTCATATTTGACTTTATTTAATGATCTTCTCTTTTGAAGAACTCCTCACGATGATAAATGATGTGTGGTTTAGCACGCCCTATGAAGAGAACTATCATAAGGGTATCACCACTCTCACACGTCCTACATATGGACATACGACAATCGTTCAGTATTGCTCATTTTTACATGACAGTCAACGATGGTCAAGATCGTGCTCGTCACTTATGACAACACGAACATTCAATGCAACTATGGCCTTGATCTATGCATGTCACCCAACGTTAGTTGCTTCACACTCTATAATTTAAGTTATGAGATTTTTTTGCTATGAGTCGCAGCCTCCTCGGCTGACAACTCATATGACTCGATTTCAAAGCACTTAAGAGATTCATTGGACAAGCCTTTCAAAGGTGATTGTCGTAGGTTGAGGAGATGAAACACTTTATCTCTCTATTTTCATTTTGATTTCCTTTTCCGTTAAGTGCCAAAAATCAAGAGGACCTGGCCGATTGTGCATGAATCATTCCAGTGATCGAGCTAATTTTATTCTATGCTCCGTTGCTTGGGACAATGAGAACATTTTCCTATTTAAAGTGTAGGGTGGGTTTAGATTGCATTTCATGTATCATCCTTGATAAAAAAAATTCAAAATTTCTAAATAATGCCACATTCCCTAAATAAATTCCAAAGCTCGTCTAACTTTGAATTGTTAGTCTCTGCATTAATACGTGATCTAGGGAGACTAGTGTAGTGGCTATGAAGAATGTCCTCATCATGAGACTAAAGACCATTTGAAATATTCAGATACAATGCTCATTACTATCATTTGTGAGTTCTTATTCTCTTCCAAATGAGTCTTCTTCTCTTAAGAGCTTAATGGTGTCGAACTATATCCTTATATATTTGAAAACCCTACCTGAAAAAGTGATATAAAAGACGTTGCCTTTACAAATAAAGTGTGTTGTAAAAGCCATGTGTGAGGCAATCACTCATTCAGCGCGGGAATAGAAACGATTCAGTTGAGCATCGGTTCACGACCATATGATTTTGCTTATCTAGTACAATCCCTCGCCGAGTGAAGTGTCGTTTGAGAATTGTGTTTGGGTATGAATAACACTTCTGACACACCTTTATTGCATTGCCTTTCGGAATGGATCGAGGAAAAGAATTTAAACGAATCCCCCAATGCGAGTGCTAAGGTGCAGAAATTGCTCTTGCTTGGTCAGGGTTGCGATGTACCAATGTACAAAGCGTAAAAAAATCCACTTGTGCTACAAAAGTACAACAAACCGGTATGCTACGTATAACGGAGAGAACATAAAACGACCATTGTCAAATAAAGGTAGAGATGTGCTTAAACGCCAAAATAAAGTGCGCAAAATCTTTACCTCAACTATCTTTGAGACTCATGAGTTGAGTTAGGAGCTTATGATCAATGGGGATATGCCTGATTGTCCTTACGAGATATAGACCTCATTGATGTGGTCTGATTCTCTAAGTGTGAAGGTTGACCTTGTAAGCTGCTTATGATCCACTAACTACGATCGAAAGTCACGTGTCATCATAAAGGTCTCGTGAGATTTACGCGTAGAAAGTACTATTTTAGACCGCTATATGGACAGAATTACATGATTTCCATATATTTATTTCCATAAGAGATTGGATTTGCTTAATATTCACTCAATGTGTGTTTTAGTAGTTGCAGGGTGGCTTTTACTATTTTGATGCACTTTTTGGTATTGTTTCACGTGTTTTCAGGGCATAACATCCTAATGGACCACTAGGTACGTGTTGGTAAACATCAAGACCTGATTGCTAGGAGTCAACATCAAGATGGGAGCAAAAAGTCATAAAACGAAGCTAGACAAAGCTACTTATATCCTAGAATGGCGCTTTGGTTGTGATTACACTCAACTTATAGTGTTTAGCACTACCATATTTGATATAATGTCTTGTTCTATCAATGCATCTTTAATAGTTTTGACTACATTTCATATGGAATTCATAACTATTTGGATAATGAGCTCAAATAGACCTTGAGTGTGTTTTCGTATTATTTTGTGACTTTATATGGTGTTGTTTTGTGCTTTCAAGGTTATAAATCACTCATGACGAATATGGATCAC
Organism: Linum trigynum; assembly: GCA_964030455.1. Taxonomy (NCBI): domain Eukaryota; kingdom Viridiplantae; phylum Streptophyta; class Magnoliopsida; order Malpighiales; family Linaceae; genus Linum; species Linum trigynum. The sequence continues at coordinate 11,568,764 of OZ034820.1, read as the reverse complement.
CAAAGGATCTGATGGATCAGATAGGGGAGGAGAATACAAACTCATGAGCTCAAAGATAGATGAATTTGGACATAGGATGCTCACTTTGTGGCTAAAACAAACAGATCTGATAGTGCAACAGACAACTTTGATCGAGGTCCAACTGGAGCTATACAAGTTGAAACTCGAAACACGCTCAAATTCGGAGGAGAGGTTGTTTGTGGGTTAAGCAAGCAAGTCCGATTGGAAAAGAGTCGTCGATAGCAATCGCCATAGGGCCACCGCTCAAGCCCTAACTCTCCATAAGCTTCTAGAAAAGGTTACTTCATCCACATATCGAAGGAATCCGAGTTTGAGTCATACAAGGAACGATTTTAGCAACTTTAGGAGGGAAGGACTAGAAAACACCATTCTATAATTAGTATAAATAGAGGCACATGCCTAAATATATATCCTAGTAAAATAGAGTACATATACTTTATTCAAATAACATTTCAACCAATTAGTCGATCAACAAACTAATTTGTTATTTATTCTTGGTTCGGTCTTGTGGGAAACTCCGTTGATTCTAGAACAGATGGAGCCATACAAAATCTGAGTCATCTAATCTGGGGGATCGTAAGTGCCAAATCTGTCTGATACATTAATTGTTAACCTCCTATGAAAATTTGCCAAAGGTAATGATTTTTTTTTTTTTTTTTTTACCGATACAAAAGCTTGATAGGTAAAAACACTCGGTAACCATTACATACATAAACATGCAAAATTTGTAATCAATGAGGCCAGGTTTTACCAGCAGCGCATCCTTACTTCCTATTTTACAGCTCCCGACGATCCTTCTTCTCTACCCATTCTTTTCTGGTATAGAAAATTATGTATTAACCAGAGCACGCCTTGTTTATTCGTCAGAAAATTCATCTTCCTCAGCACTATATTGGTTCGGGGACATCCTATGATGTACTCTTTCTTCGAGGTCATCATCTTCGTCTTCTTCTACTTCTTCATCTTCTGACCTTGATATCAACCTCGACTTTGAGCTGTTAACTCTTGATTTTATGCTACTACCCTGGAAAAGACATGACAGATGTCACAAATTACATGTAGAAATATTACTTACACGGGATTAACGATTGCCAAAAGTAAACAGGTTATTTTCTTTTGATACCCCTGGTTCCCTTAGCTCGATTGAAGCTGCTTCGCGGCGCCACCTGGCAGTCACTCTTCCAGGGGCAGGGAAATGTTCAACCTCGTCGTTGGATCTTCCCTCTATGGCCCTTTTCCTTTTCAATGTGATCTTCGACGGAAGTGGCTGCCACCATGATGCAGATGTATCGAAAGCTCCAATCACAAGCATAAATGGTGCTTTTATATACAGAGATATTGAGAAAAGAGATCTACCAGATATCGAGCTTCAGATTCGTCAAATGAAACAACAAACGTTGTTGGTTCTCCGTCATCACCACGTACCTGTTGAATCCACGAGAAATGGAATTTCTTTACAAACAAAACTCGGGATCTACTTGCTAGGCTTGCACAAATTTCAGCTATACTTACATCCCAATTGTACTCTCGAATCCAGGAATATGAAATATCCTCGTCTTCATCAAACATATCCTTTGACAACTGGTTAAGAATCCATTTAGATGTCCAACAGTAGCGAAATCATTTGCACACCACTCATGGACCAAAATATAAGGAAGTACTAGTTGGAAACAAACTGTACTGAAGCTTCATCATATAGATTGAAATATACTACCTCACTAGGATTAGGAACCATGTAACCCAAGAACTTCTCTGGGTTTGCCGGATCAGGGCCTGAGATCACACAGGCCTTCATAACAGCCTGTACTCAAACAAAAAACCAAATTACTGTCACACCTGATCTGAGACAGATGTTACATCATTCTGCTGTTGAATGCAATCACGGTCTCCTATTACTTACCCGTGATTCACAGTCATCGCGAAGAGACTGGTCCAACTTGCCATATTGTTCAGAGTCTGCTGTAGGAGCTCCGTCAAACGTAACCATGGTATATTTACCTTCATACCTGGTTCAACATCACAGGAACAAAGGTTTAATGAAATCTTAAAATGCCTGAATCCAGTGCAAAAACAGAGAACACAAACGAAGTCAGTTAACCACGCACTGATAAAACAATTACTTATCTCCACCGTTTCCATACTTATTCGTCTTGCAAATTTCCTGATTTCCCAAACTCACCAGAAACAATTACAAAACATCTAATACACTAAAATAATGATCCGAAATGAAAGAAAGATTGCACCTAAATGATTCAAGAAATCATAAAGCATCAGATAGAACCTTACCGATCAAAATCAGGTACCAATGGCAAAACCTCCACAGGGTGCAAGTTTTTATTGGTTGCATGGACAGGAGGTAACATGCTTGCCTCAAACGATGCTTCAATGTCCTTGATCTGTCTCTCCCTGAAAGCGGAGTTCAAATATTATAATAAAAATTGAAGTCATTATCAAGCCCTTATAGTCAACCCAGCACTTAATATTTCTGCAGTTAATGATTCACACTAATTAGAAGGATTACACAAAACAAACCTATCATTAATGTTGTCCAAGAGGTGGGCTCCTTTCTTTTCTCGGTCCTTTGCTTGTTTATCAGTATTAGACTGCAGGATATAAGAAACAGGTTATGATACAGCTTCAATGTAATCTCTGGAGTTGTGACATAGACACAAGGCTGTACCTGCTTGTTCAAGTCCATACTATAACCAGATATATACTGTGTTTTGACTAGCCATGAAACACCTTTATCAGTCGGCCTTTCTTTTCTTCTTATCCCATCTTTTTTCACAGGGGTATGTGCTTCATCATCCTGCAACAATTCCTCATCTTCCAAGTCCAGAGGCGGTCTCACACTAGGGGGACTAATATAACAAGTACAACAGAATATCAGATCTGGCATATGCATAGATTACTCACGTTCAAGAGAAAAATTTAAAGTCTTGGAGAGAATACTTATAAACACTGAGATCAAGGAGGTCAAGAGGAATCCCAAGATCTGGCTCGACATATAGTTTTGGCTTATACATCTTCTCCAAAGATGTTATCATGTACTTAGTAAACCTGCACCCAATTGTAGCTAGATTATGTATACTAGAAACGAAATAGCTGCTGACTACTTAAAGTTCTATCATCACAAATAACTATAGCAAGAATTTATTACATTGGCCATTCCCTTATTCTGGAATTAGTTTCTTAAGCATAGTACATCGAGAAGTTGATAAACCTATGAAGGTTTCAACAGACTTCTGGGACCACATATACAAGAACTTTATTGAGATGCAGCAAGCAAGAAGAAAGTGCAGTTACAAATTTTGTCACTATTTACAAGCCTCTTCCAAAATATTTGCCTACCAATAATGATTTCACAATACATGTTGGCATGTAGTTCATACATACATGACAAATTAGGGTTGATGCTTATTGTTGGCTATAGAGATCAGGAGCATAAGTTTCTATGATCTGAAATTAAGAGATCTTCACATACTTTATGCTCAATCAATTAAACTTTAACAAAACTCCCAGATAACTGAGATAATCAGAATCATATGTGCTAGTATTCGCGAATTAAGGAAGTACATCGTCAATAAAGTTTAGACTGATTTCAATCAGTTTTCTAACAATAATATAGGATGAAGAGAAAGGTCGTATAGACACATACCGATCATCATCTCTCTTCATTCTCATAAATTTTGGTTGTGCACTTGGATCTGGAAGTTCATTACGAAATCTTACAAACAAATGGATAAATGTATTAGTAGGTATGCGAACATCATATAAACAAAGCGATTGGAACTAATCAACATAATCTTCCTTTTAAATTTCAATACAACTAACTTTGGACGTAGCTACAAAAGGTAGGGGAAAGTGGAGACAGCATGCCATATCCTAGAACAAAAATCAAATTGCATCACCTACTTTACCATAACAGCACCTTAAAGCATTGTAGTTACTGCCAAAATGATTACTGTAACAAAGAAATAGTGGTTCTTTTTTCTTTTCTTTTGTTAATGGTGCATATGTATATTAGGATAAGATAGGGAGGAGTGATGTACAAAGTGTGGGTTAATACAACAATGGAAGAAACCCAGAGGAAAAGCTCCCCCCCCCCCCCCCCCCTCTCTCTCCTAAAAAAAAGTAGTGGCTTTGCAAAGAGAAACTCATATCGACTCCCACACAGACGCATGATATTTGACACAGTTTACTAGGTAAACTCAACTACGATATGTCTTGTCATTTTCTTCAGGTTTCGACATATAAAGTTGAAAATGAAATGTGTACACTTAAGAGAGAGATTGATGGGGCAACTTTTTATTTTTACTTCTTCGTTCATCAATAGCAATATAAGGCCACATGGAAGAAGCAAGACTTTACTATGTTCACTGACACACTAATTCACGACATGGGCCTATCTGAGAGTCAACTTCAAATTAGATTAAATAAAACTAATCCTAGATTCAGAGACACAAAACGTTTCAGAAGATGTGGTGAAATAGGTTTTTGAACTGACTAACTACCATCAACGGACAAATTTATCGAGAAACCTCAAGATTGCATACACAAATTGCATCGATGGCTTGGAAGCACCAAGTGCTAAAAAATTTACTCACAAACATGCCGATGTATTTCTATGGATTGCCGACCGTCAGCATTCTAACTGGAAAACCTTGAGCTTTAAGCAAACAATTAAAGCTGACTAGCAAAGTTAGCATACTCACTTCAGCTTGCACAAGAATGTCGTTGGCTTTTTCAACCTGTTCTCATTTCTCTCTGCAGCCAACAACGGTGTGGCTCTCCTATCCCCAACCCGTTGCCCGATAATAGAACCATGTCCCTTCTGCGAAGATGCAATCTGACTCTTGTGCAAATTCGAGTTCTGTGACTCTTTTAAATGCTGCCTATGTTTCTCCTCGTGCCTTTGCTTCTCGAATTCTCTTTTCTTCCTCAATCTTCTCTCCTCCTCTGTCTCTGCCCTTCCTACTGCCCCATTGGCCTTCTTGGAGAGCGGAGGAATTGGAAGTTTGTGCTGATTTGATTTCCCATGGTCCAAGTTCCTGTGCTCTCTCCTGTCCCTAGAACCCCCTTTCTCTCTTTCCATCCCACTTTCCTTTGGAGGAGGCGGAGGAGGAGGTGAGCTGGGTGGTGGTGGTGGTGGCGGCATTGAGGAACTCGGAGAAGAAGAAGGGGGAGGAGGAGGAGGAGGGATGGGCTGCATCGGTGGTTGATTATACTGCGAAAATTTAGAAGGTTGGTAATGCATAGATGATGGCTGTTGCTGTTGTGGTTGACTCGGCACTGGCGGTGGAGGTGGAGGAGGATATGAAGAGTCAGGAAGCGGAGGTGGCATTGGAGGTGGAGGCTGATACGGGTATTGCTGGTGGGAAGGTGGCGGCTGAGCTCTCGGATGAGGGTATGGAAAATTCTGCTGTTGTGAATAGTTCTGTGGGAATGTAGGAGGAGGAGGCATATGAGGGGCATAGTTTTGACTGTACTGGCTTGGCCTGTGTGGTGGTTGCTGGGGGGGTGGTGGTGGCACTTGATTCGGAGGTGGTGGTTGAGGAAAAGCAGACTGGGGGTATGGCCTGTAAGAGGCCATTGCTAAAAGTGAAAACAACACCCTACACTGCAAAGTTCCAACCTTGGCTTCTTTATCCTTCTTCTTACTTCCTTAAAGAGAAACCCCAATGGAAAAACTTATTCAAATTCACTTCCCCGATTTCCAATCCTCTACTTCACACTAATTTTGACATTCCCGGACACTTCGATAATACTGCTGCTCTTCCTAACACTGTCCCGCTGAGGGGACGCTGGCACAAAAAAAATAGAAAGCCAGCGAATTCTTTCCAAGCTGAAAGAATAGTTTATTCAAAACCGAGTGGCATTCATAAATACCGAAGATTCACCACTAATCAAAGCCTCGGCTACATAACCTGAATGAATTCGCAATCGGAAAACCTAGAAAGGAAGCAATTCTTCCACCGAATTAGTAGCTTCGCAAGTTCAGCAACTAACCGTAGATTCAGCTAAGTCTTAGTTGATGTACCTCCGCCGGAAGTTAGTTTCCACGAACACGCAAAGGCCCGTTAGCAGAGAGGCAAGCGCTGAAGCTTCAATGTAGAGCCGCCACCCAGCAAACCAGCTGAAATAGGCCGGCGAGGAAGGAACAGCTAAATTTGGCGGGCTCGCTGTGTGTGTAGAGAGTGAATTCTAGGGATCAAGACTCCTGAGAGAGGATACGGCATTGCCAGAGCACCATGGATTTGGGGTTTACTTAGTTTTTGAGTTTTCTAATCGAAGATATTTCCCGGAACTGGGAGGAAAAGGGAAAAAGGAAGAGATCATACGAGGGATTTCCTTTCCTAACTTAACTAGATTAGGGTCCGGCTGCTAATTATTATTGGTTAAATTACGTATGTAATGAATTTCTTTTTATATAACTCAGGAACATCCCCACGTATGAATAAATGATCATATATATCGACCTAAGATACACCTATGACGTGACAATGAAATGTATATTATTTTTATCGATTAATATTAAAGTCTAGCTTATGAATAATAAAATACAATAAATAGCACTTGTTAGAATTGAAACCAAATGATAGGTTTACAAAATAAATAGCACTTGTTATTATTGATTGAATTATGTAATGTATGAAATGAATAAATGGTCATATATTAAAGCAAGATACAACTATGACGTGACGAATGTAATGTATTTTTTGTATCACTTAACATTAAGGTCTAACTTAGGAAAATAAAATACTACAAATAGCACTTGTTAGGACTGAAATCAAATGATATGTTTACAAATCAAATTGTATGCCATTAAGATAAAATTGGTTCCTTTCATTGATATTTTTCTCTATACGTTGTAAATATTGCATCTAGATTAGGGCATGGCCCATCGGTCGGATAAATGTAAAAATTTAACAATTTTACGTGTTGTATACCACTAATAATGAGAAAGTTATTCAACTTTACAATCATAATTGCCTGGGTATTATTCTAAGAATGTGACACATTTTAGTTTATAAGTTCACTTCTTACTAGTTATTTCTCACCATTTATCTTTAACTTTCTATTCCAAATGTAACAAATATTATTCCAATGTTTTTTCATTGGAAATAGAGATGAACATTTAAAACTTTTGAATGAAAAGGCACTAAAAGTTCAATGTACAATGTCTTTTATCTAAAATAGTACAAAATTTATTAGTGTTTTTTTGCTATTCATATGTAATGTTATTGTGTACATTTTTCTCTTTTAAGATGAGTGGTCATTAATTGTAAAAATTTAATTTTTTTGTATTATTCGATTAGTAGTAGTTTGATTTTTGATAGACCCAGAAATTTTACATAGAGTTATCATCTTTAAAAAATTAAATTAAATAATTAATAAAAATTAAATAATTCTTAAATAAGAAAATACCTGACTTGTACAAGTTAAAAAATGTCCATGATGTATTTTCATATTCAAAAATAATTATAGAATACACTTGGTGTCAACACTGCCCAAAAATTATTTCTCTGTATATCCTACTAGACAATCATTTACGAACTGATTGCATATTCGATTTCTAAACATGTCTTTTATGTAACCCAAAACTAAAAAGACTCTTTCAACACTTGTCCTATAACCATATAATCAATACAAATTAAGGGTAGTTTGAAATTAGTATAATTGTAAGATTTTGAAAGTAATTAGAGATGGGGGAATGACATTTGACTATTACTTTAAAATCTAACTACAAATGAGTTGTAGCCAAATGAAAATTATGTTTATTCATAATAATAGTGCCTTAGGTTTGAATTACCCAAACTACACTTATATTTCCATAGACAAACTAAATATGAGAGTAGGATAACCATTTTTTTAAAATTTCAGAGGTGTTCCCACTGTCAATTATAATTTTTTTATCCATAGGTAAATTACCAAAGCCCCTGGGGCCGCTCCTGAGTCTGAGTCTAAGTATCGCAGACATTTAGGACAAAGATTTTCGGTTTGATTTGGAGTTTGAAATAGTAGCTAGGACAAATACATAAAATTGATGATGAGATGCAAGTGTAGATTTATCCCTACAAAAACCCTTTTTGTTAGAATTTATCCGCTGCTGTATATGCATGTCATAATTCGCCATAGTTTTGCAAAGCAATTCACCAAGAGGAGCTATGTCCACTAGATTAATTGGAAGAGTATATTATTCGAGATGAATGTTTTTAAATTGTAGATTAGTTGTATAATACCTCAATTTAGCCTCAACTTTGCATAAATGAAAACATTGTGCTCCAGCTTTCAATAATGCAAAAATGTTCCCAACTTTCATAATAATGTACAACTTTGACCTGTTTTTTTTTTTTTTTTTTTTTTACAGTTAACACTAACAGTTAACTCATTTAACCCTTAGTGACTTAGCATAATTTGATTGATGCCGCCACCATATTTCCCAAAAACATTGTGCCTAAAATTTCATTTTTGAATTATTTACATTTTATTCTTTTTTGTTCTAAAAATTATTTTTGACATTCTCTTGAATAAAGTTTTGGATCAAAATTTTCTGAGTGACATGATAGTCAGGACAACAAATTATGATGAATCGTTGTTACTTAAATGAATTGACCATTAGTGTTGTCAGTCAACTCAAACGCCAAGCCAAATTTTGTCCATTATTGTGAAAGTCATTTTTGTATTCAGTCGGGACCAAAGATGTACATTTGTGAAAATTTGGAACCATATTGGGTATTAACCAAATATATTTTGGCATACTTTATAAATTAACTATTAAATTGGTGCAAAAATTGTTGTTTGAAAAATATTCTAGCGGGTAGTACCGTTAGTTAAATAAATACCATTGTAAGAAAATATTAAGGTATGACAATCAGTCGATTCATTTGGTAATTTGATTCAATTAACAAGGTTCATGCGGATACTGAATCGTGAATCCAACCCATGTGCACTATTAATGATTTTGTATTGGGTCCAATTTTTTTTTTGAGGCTCAAACTGGTGGGATGCATAAAGATTAAGCAAAAGATGCCTCACGGGCTACAATGTCTGCAATTTCAACAGGTAGTCTATCCCTCCAAACAGTCACTACTTCAGAAGCTAAAGAGAAATGCGCAATCCGATGAGCCACCATATTTGACTCTCTAAATGTAAACCTCCATTCTTTGATATTTCACTGTGTGGCCATCTCCTTGATGTTACTACAAATGCTCCCAAGTTCCGTTCTGCAGCTGTCTTCATGATTCAGCAGCTTTATCACTTTCTTGCAATCTGATTCCACCACTATCGTCTCTCCTTCCCTCCCTGTAGTCATCTGCAGTCCGAACAGAATAGCCATCGCCTCAGCAACATCTGGTGGCCATTCAGCTTTAACTCTTTTGTTTGCAGCAACAATCATTCTTCCATTCCAGTCCCTCAAGACACAGCCCAGTCCCCATTCTCCCCTGCCTATCATCCCTGCGTCAGTGTTAAGTTTTAGAGTGCAGGCCTGTGGTTTGTTCCATTTGCTCTCCTTCCTTGCCTTGAGGTTGTTTGTCGTGTGTTCCTTTCCTTGCACCTCTAGATAGCTTTGTACAAGTTCATCCGCTCTTGGGAATACTTCCCAATCTTTCAGCAGCTTGTTATTGAAGAGGAAGTTGTTCCTTTCTTTCCAAAAAAACCACAGAAGAGAACAGAATTGTGCAGCCTCCTTTTCAGGAGCATTCTTCAGCACTTGACATAGCCACTTTTTACAAGTAATCCCCTCAGCCTTGTAGAACAGATCAGCAATGGGGGTTCTGCTCCATATACGAGCACTCCAATCGCAGTCAACAAGACAGTGTTTAAGAGTTTCTTTGAGGCCACAATTCGGTCACTCATCCCCTAAGCTCCTGACCTTTTTACAAGTTTTGGATTATATCTAAATGAAACTATTTGACTTCAAATGATTGTAAGCATAAAAAAGCGACTATCTCACCACTGTCTTCCACCCAATTCACAAATTTTAATGTTGATGTTCCGCATTTCTATTTGTTCAGAACAAACAAAATTTCAAAAACTGCATCAGAATCAAGAATTTATTTTGGGTACCCAATATATTGAGTCTAATTTAGGCCCAAGTTAAAATTCGGGTATGAACCTGCCCAAAATAAAATTACTCTGATTTGACCAGAGGTAAATTGATTTCGGACAATACACAATTTATGGGAAAAAATCCCAAAATACTCTAATTATTAAAAAAAATTCAAAAAATACAGTACTTATAAAATTATTTCCCAAAATACAACAGTTTGAACATCACCGCTGCAAACCAAGACAGTGATCGCAATCACCGTTTTTGACCAAAACGGTGATAGCATCATCGCTTTGGACCAAAACAGTGATGCTATCACTGTCTTGGACAAAAGCGATGATGCTATCACCGTTTTTGACCAAAACGGTGATTGCATCACTGTCTTGGTTTAAAGCGATGATAGCATCATCGCTTTCTACCAAAACGGTGATACTCGACCTTATCATCGCTGATGTGTAAAGCGATCATATCATCGCCATGGACCAAAACGGTGATAATTGACACGTTTTAGCGCCCTGGTAGGTGGAAATTAGGTCACAGCTACCAAGCAATCACTAGTGAGGACAATGGCGGTGAACACATCACTGTTTTTGTCCAAAGCGGTGATTGCTAAAAAAAATTTCTATAAATACTGACCTCCACTTCCCCTATTGCTACCTTACAGAAAATTAGTACAAAAATTAGTGTTTTATTAGTCTTTTTCTCAGCTGGTTTGGAGTTGGTTTACTGCTCAAGAAACTCGTCGGGATTCGGTATGTTATAATTATGTAACGTTTACATGTTGATGTGTTAGTAATTTATATGTCTGTATTTAGTGAATTGCGGTTATTGGAAAATATGTTATGATATATTTAGATTAATTATGATATGATAGATGTTAGTTAATTAGTTATGAATTTAGATGAATTTGTTTAGTTTTCTCATGATAGATCGGGAGTCGGTATGTTATAATTATGTATTGTTTACATGTTGATGTGTTAGTAATTATATGTCTGTATTTAGTGAATTGCGGTTATTGAAAATATATTATGATATATTTAGATTAATTATGATATGATAGATGTTAGTTAGTTAGTTAGTTAGTTATGAATTTAGATGAATTTGTTTAGTTTTCTCATGATAGATCGGGCTTCGGTATGTTATAATTATGTATTGTTTACATGTTGATGTGTTAGTAATTATATGTCTGTATTTAGTGAATTGCAGTTATTAGAAAATATATTATGATATATTTAGATTAATTATGATATGATAGATGTTAGTTAATTAGTTATGAATTTAGATGAATTTGTTTAGTTTTCTCATGATAGATCAATTACATGCGTTTGTTTATGGGTTTGGATGATATTGTTTTTGTATCCCTAATGTACTAATTATATACTATACTTAATTATTATAAATTGCAGACATGATTAAATTTAAGAAGTTTCGGCTTATTATTCGGTGGAATGGTCGGGTGACAAACTCGAACATTGGCATCGACTATGAAAATGGCGAATCCACTATGCTAAAAATTGAGTCGAGATTCTCGTGGCAAGAACTCCATGACATTTGTGCAGAAAGGACTTGTACGAGCGGGCAAAGGAGAGTTGGTCAAATTGCCTACCGCTATCCAAACATGAGTGCTGGCGGAGTCATGTACGAAAAAGTTGTCATAAATGATGATGACTCGGTGAACATGATGATACAATTCCTATCTGACAACGGGTTGCGGCTTGCAGAGGTGTATGTCGAGACCGAGCCGGTCGGTGAAACTCATTCTCACCAGTATTCTTGTGATGATGGTTTTGTAGGAGGGTATGGCTGGGGTGGTAGTTCAAGTAACTACGGAGGAGGTACTTCTGCAGGAGGGTATGGCTGGGGTGGTACTTCAAGCAACTACGGAGGAGGTAGTTATGAAGGAGGTGTTGGGTGGGAAGAATACCCGCAACATGGTGAGACTGCCGTCAATATCGTTCAGCCCGACGGTGATCAATGGCCTGCTTGGGGTCCAGAGTGGGCTGACATTGAGAACAACCTTCGATCTGGGCGTTCTTCGCATGACCAACAAGACGATGTTGGTTATGCTGGTAACGATGACCATCCTGAGTCGAGCTATCCATTCGCCTCTAGTGACGATGAAAGTGAGGAAGATTTGAGATCAGTCAGTGAGGAGGAAGATACGGACGATATCGACGATATCGATGACAGAGAGGTGGCATTCCGTCAGGCACCAACGCCTTACTACACAGAGGTTCCTGATCAATTTTTATATGGTCAGAATGATGCCCCTGACTATCGGCCCATGCCTGTGTATAATCTGACTGCTCCTTTGTAAGTGGGTATGGCGTTCACTTCGAAAGCCGATGTGCAAGATGCTTTTAGCGAAGAAGCCATGCGCCGTAACTTCGAATGGAAGGTAAAATATTCTGACACCAAACAATTGCATGTCATTTGTAAGAATGCTGGAGAGGGTTGTGAGTGGCAACTTCGGGCTGCATATATGAAGAGAAAGGGCGTCTGGGTCATGCGAACAGTAGAGAACAACCACAGATGCTCCTCAACCATACTTTCACAGGATCACCGGCAACTGAAAGCAAAAAAGGTGGCGAGAACCATTAAGCACCTAATCGAGGCACAACCGGATATCAAGATAAAAGCTATTATGACCGAGGTGAAGGATCGACATTCCTACACCATAAGGTATAAGAAGGCGTGGCATGGGAAGCAGAAGGCAATGGCTGAGGTCTACGGTGATTGGGATGACTCGTATGCTTTACTCCCTCGACTAATGTCCGCAATGGAGGAGTCCAACCCTGGGACGGTTTTCGTGCCGTGGTACAACAACGTGCAAACTGAAGATCAAGTTCGAGTACAGAACGAGTTGATGTTTCATCGTCTGTTCTGGACATTCAAGCCATGCATTGACGGGTTTCCCTTCTGCATGCCAGTGATTCAGGTATATTACGGACTCAAAATATTGTACTAGTTCATTACCTTACTAAGTTAAATTTTTACTAACTAATTATTCATTTTTAACAGGTTGATGGAACTTTCCTTACTGGGAAGTATAAAGGAACTCTTCTCATTGCAACTGGGGTTGATGGAAATTTAAGTATTTTCCCCTTAGCATTTGCATTAGTTGAAGGGGAGAACAACTTAAGTTGGACATGGTTCTTTGACCAGCTACACGCCCACGTCACACAAAGAATGGGCATTACAATTATATCGGATCGACATGCCAGGATTAAACACGCCGTCAATGGTTTTCCCGACGAATGGGGATGGACATGGCGCTGGTGTATTCGTCACTTCCTTGCCAATTTCCAACACAAATTTGGCAAGAAGAAAGACATAAGAGATCAATTGTGGAGTGCAGGTAGTAATGTAGTTCAGTCGATTCTTCATGGTTTATTGTTGAAATGAAATTTCTTATGGCTTAATTATTTATTCTCCGGTCTTGTAGCGGTTGCACATCAACCAAAGAAGTACGAGCAGAAGATGAAGACGATCCGTCAGATACACCGGGCGGGAGCAATATGGGCAGAAGGTCAAGATCGGCACATGTGGACATTTCACATGGACAACGGGGCTAGATTCGGCATTGCAACTACCAACCATGGCGAGAGCATAAATGGAGTCTACAAGGGCATTAGGGCAATGCCTGTATCTGTCCTAGTGGAGATGACATACTGGAAGGTAAACGAGTGGTTTGTGAAAAGACGGGATCTCGCTATAGGGAGGGAGCGTGCTGGTCATTCAATAGCACGTCATATATTTGATGGCATGCAGAAGATCGAGGAGAAATAAAGTAAGCACAGAGTTGTTCTGTTCAACCGCAATGAAGGTATTTTTGCTGTGCAAACAGGTATATGGGGTGGAGGAAGACGTGGGCATAATCGTCAATCCGTTACTCTACACGTAGAAACTCGCACCGGAGAGTGTACATGCCAAAAGTATCAAAACAGAAGAGTACCTTGTTCACATGCAATGGCAGTAGCTAAGTCGATAACCCTCAGCGCTTACAGTTTGGTTAGTCCTTACTACACGGAACAGGCGATCAGGAACTCCTACTCGTCAAGTTTCAGCCCCCTGCCGGATGAAGCTTATTGGCATGTAGACAATGGGAAGTTGATTATACCACCGTTGCACTTAAAGCGCACCAAAGGTCGTCCTAGGACCGAAAGGATTCACAATGAAATGGATCAATCACAACTTGCCCGACGAGGTCCAAAGCGTTGCTCAAAGTGCAGACAACCGGGTCATGACAAGAGGCGTTGTCCAGGTCCACCTCTAGAGCAAGATTCGGGGCCAAGTACAAACCAACCTTGAGTACTCGTTTGTTCACTTCCTTTTCATTTTCGTTGTTGTGATGTTTAAGTTGGACTTCTTGTTTTAATCTTGTTGAGTGATTGTAATGAATGGTGTCTGTTGTTTACTTTGGTACAACATGGGGGAAAATCAACACAATCCCAAACTAAATTAAGACGACATAGATAGTTCATGGAAAACAACACAATCCCAAACTAAATTAAGACGACATAGATAGTTCATGGAAAACAACACAATCCCAAACCAAATTAAGACGACATAGATAGTTCATGGAAAAACAACACAAGACCAAACATAATTAAGACGACATAGATAGTTCATGGAAAAACAACACAAGACCAAACATAATTAAGACGACATAGATAGTTCACTGGTTCTCTTCATTTCCCTCTTCCTCCACTTCCCCTTCTCTTCCTCTTCCTCTTCCTCCACGACCTCCTCGACCCCTTCTTCCGCCTTCTCTACCTCCTCATTCTTCACGAGCCCGCTGGACAACTCCTCGCGGATTCCTCTTAACCCGACCACCCACCGGAGTGTAGACAGGTGGTGGGGGTTGAACAGGCTGAGATGAACCAGAAGCGTGGTGGAAAGTCGATGATGTGTGTTGTTGAAGTGGGGTCTGATACTGAGCAGTTTGTTGCTGATGGTGGAAGTGAGGGGTGCCTTGGGCGAACATGTCATGTTCTTGAGTCGGGGCATAGCTTGACGACCCTCCGGTGCCCTCAGTACTAGTTGCCCACTCACAATGTGGCCATGGTTCAGGAAGTTGAGTTTGTTGAGACGGACGAAGCTCTTCAATGTTTTCTCTCACCCTTCTTCTGCTCCTCCGTGGGGGCTCTTGTGGGGGCACGATCCTCTCATCAGCACGGAATGACGGTCGGGGCGGTGCAGGCATTGGAGGGTATAATACGACATCCCTCCTTTGCTCTCGGGTACAACAGAGCAGGTTGTTGAAAAGCCTGCGCAAAAAAGAGGTCTTCCGCTCATCCATGGTGGGTGCACTCTCGACAGTGTGCTTGGCATGTTCCAAACCGTCAACCTAATAAATTGTTGTACAAAATTAACTAACATTAAGACAAAGAGGCATCCTTAAATCTAACAAAGGCATGTAATCATACTTCCAAAAATTTAGACATGTAATCATACTTCCAAAAATTTAGACATGTAATCATACAAAAATTTAGACATTGTTGTACAAAATTAACTAACATAGGCATGTAATCATACTTTCAAAAATTAACTAATTAATTAACATTCTAGCTAATATAGGCATGTAATCATACTTCCAAAAATTTAGACAAAGAGGCCAAAATGGAATTCACTTACCACTGCGCCCCAAATAGCACCTTGCTTTGACACCCATCTGAGCGTGAAATTTCTATACCACCGCATGTAGCCATCGTGGTACCCCATTGGCCTTGTCTCCGGCATCCCTTGGACCACCCACTGATTTCGATTCTCCCATATGTTGATGTAGAATTCATGCTTCTTTTGCCAATCCTTTTTGGTGTGGCGTAGGTCAATGACGTGGAGCTCCCTGAACCCTTGAGGTGGGGATGCTGGAATTGGTTGCTCCAATCGATATTGCCTCAAAGATCGATCGGGCAGGTGCCATTCCACCATGTGGAAGCAGATTAAGGGCACCTTGCACAACCATGTCTCTTCATCCTCGGGATGTCTAAGACGATGCAACTCAACCACTTCATTTGGATATGGATCTCATACCGCCTACAATCATTATAGTTCATGGAATTAGTACAAATTATATCCACTCCACCTAAAAAATTGAAAATGATGAAATTTAAGTATTTTTACCTGGTTCCACCAAGGCTTATCGAATTCAGCACGATAAAACAGCAAAGAGTGTTCGGGCTGGTGGTCGTTTATATTTGCTCCGATCCACCTAATTAAGCAAAAGTACGTATATAAGCAATTTTTATGGCATAGATGTTTACTTGTTAAGTATGATTGTATGGAATCATCTAAATTGAACTAAAATTCCTTACTTGGCAATAATCTAAATTAGCTGAATACGATTTGGTTAGAAAAATTCTAAATTTGCTAACTTGGAAGATATCTAAATTCACTAAAATACTATAATTGCAGACCTAAAATGTCACTTAATTTGCTTACTTGAAAGATATCTAAGTTCACTAAAATTCACTAAATTCGCTTACTTGGAATAGATCTAAATTCACTAAAATTCACTAAATTCGCTTACTTGGAATAGATCTAAATTCACTAAAATACTACCATTGCATATCTAAAATAAATTAAACTTAAATTAAACTTACTTGAAACCATATGGGGGATTTGCTACAAATCGTAGCTCATCATCTGGCAACCAGAATTCCCGAGGGTCTCGAGGTGCTAAAAACGGAAGATGCTCCCATGCCCAGAGTTGGAGTATGAACATCGCACCACAAGCTTGTTTCGCTCCCAACCTCGAGCAAGTACACAACTCTCGGTAGATCCCAGCCAAGACGGCCGACCCCCAACTTTTTTTCCCGATCTCGTCCCAGTCACCGAGGAGCATATTTAACCACATGCCTTGTATCCACCGGTTTGACTTGTCGGGGAACAGAAACCCACCAACCAAACCAATTAGGTAGACACGTGCATACCGCTCCACCTGATCTTCAGGAGTGTCGGGGCCTATATTAACCTCCATTTGGATGTGGTCAACAAGCCACGGGACCGATACTTGCCCCGCATTCAGTGGTGGATGCCCAACCCCGTCGACGGGCGTGGTGGTCGGCATGTTGAACCCCAAACGCTCTAGAATCAACGGCCCCCAACCATCTTTCGGTTTTTTCGAGCTGTCGATGATGGCATCTCCGGTGATCGGGAGCCCGGTGAGGATGGCAACATCTTTGAGGGTGATCGTCATTTCACCCTCGGGAAAGTGGAAGGTATGCAGCTCGGGGCGCCATCGCTCTGCCATTGCCGTCAGCAGATCGTTGTCAATATCAAGCCTCGTAAAGTGCCTCAGCATGTGCAATCCCGTCCTCTCTATATAGGGCTGCAGTCGATCATGCCAACGGGGCAATCGACATGTCCCTCGATGAGCGATGGGAATAAGTGATTCCTACAAAATAAAAAACACAATATTATCAGTCAATAGAAAGCAAAATAAAAACTTTAAAACTATTGAAATAAATTTAGTGTGTCTACCGGATTATTGTTCCAAATTGAAAGGGAGCGATGTTGATCTTGCCCGGTTAAATACCTTCGATCCCTTGGGCCAGGATCGATATACAATCGAGGGTCGTATATCTCAGCACCCATCTATAAAAAAATATAAAATCAAATCAATTTAAATTTTAGCACCCATGTAAAAAAAATCACAAAAGAATAAAATTAATTTACGTACTCTCAAAGCCTCTTCGTCCATTTTTTTTCGAAAAACTAGCGAGAGTATCGACAAAACAAAAACTCTAGTAATTCTTTCTGATGCGGAAGATCGGACTTAGCCGCAACCACAGAGCATACTTAGAACGAAACTAGAGGAAAGTAAAGGAGGGAGAAAGAAGTATAAGATTTTGGTGTGGTTTGGAATGAGGGGGAGGGGGGGGGGGGGAGTGGTATTTATAGGGAAAAGGGGCGCTGGAAATTTTACCAGGGACCAATCACCGCCTCTGATGAAGGCAGTGAAATCACCGCCTTAAAGGAACGCGGTGAAGGCGTGGATAGCTGACGTGGCGCGGCGTGAGGCGTCGGATCGTGGAGAAAAACCACAATCCGTGCCTCACTGCATCTAACGGCAGCGGTGAAGGCGCGGGTGGCGCGGATCGCTGACGTGGAAAGCGGGGCTATCACCGCTTTAGTCATCAGCGGTGAAGTGCCCGCGCGCGTCCACGTCAGCGATCCGCCCCACTTCACCGCTTTTTATTTCAACGGTGAAGATCCATTCATCGCGTCACAAATCAACGGTGAAATTAATCACCGTCATTAACCACAGCGATGATATCATCACTGTTGTTGTCCACAGCGATGATGCTATCACCGTTTTGGACAAAAACGGTGATAGCATCATCGCTTTGGACCAAAACAGTGATGCTATCACCGTTTTGGTCAAAAACGGTGATTGCTATCACTGTCTTGGTTTGCAGCAGTGATAACCAAACTGCTGTATTTTGGGAAATATTTTTATAAGTACTGTATTTTGGGAATTTTTTTTAATAATTAGAGTATTTTGAGATTTTTTCCCAATTTATGGGTCTCTTTTGTCAGGTTAGGTGATAAGTGTTTCTATTTGAAATGTCATTTTCTCGTAAAATATATTTAAATTTAATAATCGACTGCCATCACCATCCTAACACAATCCATTTGATGAATTTCAAACAACAATGCACCCAAAAAATCCATCTTCCAAATGTCTCATCATTAACTATTACAAACTGACCATCACTCACTTGATTCACATTTGCCTTCTTCAAGAAATTCTACAATGGATATTCACGAATTATCATTAATGCCCTTTTGAATATTACAGGTACCAGTACTATCCGTCCACCCAAATTATATACGTCCAACTTTACTAGTTCAAGTTGGACGATGCACCACATATTTTATTCTCGCTCTTAATCAACATGGGTACGCGCACAGCTGTGTGATTTAACTCTAATTCATTTATGTTAAAAAAAATATACATATTCTCTAACTTTAAATAATTCCACCAAGTGCCAAGTAAAAGCTATGACTAAGAAAGGAAAAGGGGGCCAATACGAGATCAAAATTGAAATGGGGAACTTTCTGGCCTTTCCACACCATAAGTTCCATAACTATAAATTTTTCTCTACAGCTAAATTACAATTACAGCTGAACTACAGCTAAAAACACACAAAAAAAAAAAAAAAAAACTTCCGTTTGTTCCCCTTTTCAACACTAGCACCAAATAAATTGCACAGGGAGATAAAACTAAAAACTAAAAAGGAAAACTTCAGCCCGAAAGAAGCCTTACTACTAGACTGCTTGAATGGGGCTTCCCTTTCCCTTGCCAATATCTGAGCCCCTGACCGGAGTGGAATTGTTAGCATGAAACGCCGACTGCCTGGATGCCTCAGACGTCAATTTCAGAGACAGCGGCATAGGATTTGCCTCCTTGGAATCTACGAGGCTCAAGTGAGATATCCCAACGAGTTCATCCACATTGACTGGCTCCTTGGGAACAGCTGCAACTGGCCTCAGCACCCGATGATGATTGGATGTTTCCCCAACCATGGCTTCTTCAACAGGGATCACATTAGCAGTCCAGAATGGATAAGGGACCGGAACAAATGCTGGGATGAATCCAAATTGCGTGAATTCACTTGATTGAGTTGGTCTTGGAACAGTTATAGTAGTCTCATTGGATTCCTCGTCCTTAGGAGGAGGTTCTTCGGACGTGGTTTCCATCGGTTCATACTCCGACTTCAGAGAGAGATTCAGCGAAGGAAGCGAGTCTGCATTATTGTTATAATTGCTCTCCCTTTCCTGCAAAGAGGGTAGTAACTCTTCATCTTCGGGCACTGACTGTGGATCAGATACCTGATTTACGAGTTAAGAACACGGGAATGAGGGAAAATATGGGATCATGCATATGGAAGGGATTAAGAGAATGGATCATACCAAGTCTGGCACCATGTCGAAAAGGCTTGATCTTCTCTTTCTTCGAGTAGCGTTGGTCTGACGAATGAAATACTTCTGGGCATGACTAGCCACCTGAGTAGGGGTTCTAGACACAACATAATTCCGAGCTATTCCACGCCAATCTCCTTTTCCTTGTTTTTGAAGACCAATTAGGAATAGACGATGCTCCTCTTCTGTCCAGGGGACACCTAAATCCAGATCAGAAATACAAGGTGAGCTGCATGGGGCGGACAGCAAAATTTACTTCAGAGATTAACAAAGCCATCGAAAGAATAACTACCATATATGTGAATAACAAGATGGAAGAGGGAATCACAAGCATCCATTCGAAAGAATAACTACTGAAAACTGTCTTCATGCAAACAGAAACTTGATGATTAAAGATGAAGAGGGTATCATTGGAAAGAATAACTACTGTAAATGTTCCTTCAATGGAAACCAAAACTTGATAACTCAGTTTGACAACTTCAGAGTCGGACACCATTCCGACAGCACAAATATAAAATGGGCTAGTAAGAAACATACGAAGCACAACTCAAAAGAATGTAACACATAAACAAGAACATGGTTGTGCATCGTGTCATTGCATCACATCACCGGTACCAAAACCAACCATTTCCCTCTCTATCAAGCCCACCACTGCAAAGACAGCCAATTTGGCAACGATGAAATCAATAAGGAAAAGGAAGCCTTCGGCGTTCTTCTATTCTCTGCAGAGGATTAACCAGAGCATGTGGAGGATGATATATTGGTCATTCTTCCTAACACAATGAACTGTAATAAAACTATCATGCCCCTCCAGTATGCAAACATTCCATTGCTTGCACCGTCAATCACTTAACCAACATCATTCTCCAAACCTACAACTATCTCATACCATAACGCAATTTGGAAGTAACTGACAAAAACCCAACATTACTTCGCAACTCCCAGAAAACCAGTAGCCAGAAAATACTACTGAAACAATGCCTCACACGAGTCACATCGCTTCCAATCAACTAATGGACAGGACAAAGCATCTGAAACAGCTCTAGCAAAATGACTTGATGTATCACCCCCCCAATAACAACATCAAGGCACTGAATTGATATATAATTTCACCAAAATGACATCACTATATCCTGAAACTTCCATTCCTAGAATAAGACCAACAGAATTTTACTTATCAATGGCGGCGGTAGAACAAAACAGAGGATATTGATTTTGTTTCTTTTGTTTTGTACCTTTCTTTCTCTCTCCGCGTTGGTTTGAAGAGCTTCCGTGGGCCGGGTCATCCGACAGGTACCCGTCGGCCACGAGACCCGAATCGCGGAGATGATCGGAGACGGGAGAGCCCGGGTTAGGTGAAGCGGCAGCTGAAGACGAGGAATGGTAGTGCGCGGACAAGTTCCCCATACTGGCGCTCTTCTTAATAATCGAGCCATCGATTAGCCTAACGCCGAACAGCCTCACGCCGGGAGACGAAAGAGAGGAAGACGAAGCGCCGCCGCCGGTAACCGACGAGCGCGTGGGACAGGTCCTGGAGTTGTGCCCGTTATTGCTGCAATGCGAGCACCGCCGAGTCATCTCATTCGCGACTCGGCCCGAAAACAAAGAATTTAACCCCGCGAAACCCAAAGGCTCGCCGGAGGGAATACCACACAGAGCGAATTGGTGATCTGAAGGGAGAACTGCGCAAATCGCCGCTGTTGGAAGGAAACGGCGGAGGTTGTCGAGGGTTAGAGAGAGAAACGGCAGCCTAGAGCGAGAGTAGCTTTGATGGAAGAAGGGAAAAGGAGAAAGATGCATTTGGCCTATTCGGATATAAAGGAAGGGTAACGGAGTAATTTCCTTGCGTGTGAGCGTGGGAGATTAGATTATTGAAACTAGTCAACATGAAATTCTTTGGTTCAAATTTCATGAATGGTGTTTATTTTTGGACGAGATGTGTGAAATATTGAAATTCGGTTTTTCGTATAACTGGAAATATTTTTTAATTTGATTGGATTTAATCAAGGCCTAATACAGGCTTCTTTCTAGATCGGTATCAGTTGAACACACAGATAGGAAGTGGGCGTGACAAACAAGATCGTTACTCGTTAACTTATGGGGAAGTGTGAGATGCCTCGATGAAATGAGTTAGGATGGTTATTATTTTTCTTAGTAACCATGGTGGCTACCTACATCTGTACCATTCATTTTCAATATTATTAAACTAATTGCTAGGATTTAATTAGGGAAAATTTTGAAATAATAATAATAATTATTATACTAGATTACTATCCTTTAAATGACTTTCTATATATTATTCCAAATGCTAAATAATTATTCTAACCGTCAACCCCTTCATCCATCTCCCTCTCCAACAACTCACCACCAGCCTGCCCCCAACTTCCTTCCTCCCTCTCCCTCTCCGACGACTCCCCGCCAGCCCGCCCACCATATCTCCCCTCCCTCCCCACCGCAACCCACCACCTCCCCTCCCCACCCATCTCTCTCACTCCCTCCGCAACCCACCGTCTCCCTTCACCACCACAACCCGCCAGCCTGCTTGCGCCGACCAACCTTCCACCCACCAGCTTGTGTCGGCCATACCTCACCCTTCCTCTCTCTCCGAACCTGCTGATCCCCCCTTCTATCTATCTTCCCTTCCGTTCTTTTTCCGCAGGTTTCGATTTTGATTTGTTATTGGGCCGCTACGGCGGCAACAGGGAGGAGGAGGTTCAATTTCTTTTTAATAGGTTTGTGGCGTACGGAGATACGAGGGTGGAGATTGGTATGTATTTTTTTGGGATTAGTATCTATTTTTGGTTTGGTATTGTTTTGTTTTGTATTGGTACTTTTTGTATTGATATTGATTATCATAGCAATGGTATTGTTTTTGTCGCATTGGTATTATTTTTTGACACAATGGTATTGGTGTTTTGTGAAATGGTAGCGTTTTTATTTCTCGAATGATATTGGTGTTTTGTGCAATGGTAGTGTTTTGCGAAGTGGTAGTGGTTGTCTAATGGATTGGTATTGATTTCTTGTTTTTTGTATTAATGTTATTGGTGTTTTTCGAAGTGGTAGTGATTGACTAATGGATTGATAGTGATTTTTTTTTTTTGCAGAAAGATTGAGAAAAATAAGGAGAGTTTCCTTTAGGGGAACTTCTGGTTAAGTATCTGGGGGTTCTGCTCCTATCCACTAAACTTTCACGAAGGGACTGCGAAACTCTTGTTGATAGAATAACGAAGAGAGTTCATAGTTGGCGATCTAGAAGCTTGAGTTTGGCAGGTAAATTACAATTGATCTCTTATGTGCTTGTTCGTATTCTGCAACACTGGATGTCATTGTTCCTCTTGCTAAAGTATGTTATCATGGAGGTAGAGAGAATTTGCAATAAGTTTTTGTGAGATATAGGAGAACATATTCACAGAACTAGACCGATTATGGCTTGAAAATTAGTGGTTGTCCCAAAGAAAGAGGGGGGTCTCGGATTACGTTACAATATGTAATATAGATTGCGTAGTTCATCATCACTGGCATATCATGTCCTTAAGCGGGTCGCTATGGGTAGCATGGATTTATCGGTACAAAGTGAAGAATCAATCAGTATGAGATATGAAGGTCGGCACCTCTAGCTCTTGGATTTGGCGAAAGGTGTTGAAGTGTCGAGAGGGGGTTCGACCCTTCATCTCAGGTCAGGGTCCTAATCTGAAATGGAATGGGGTGAGCATATAATGATTCTATGTGAAACTAGTTTGGGATTCGCTTCGAGTTAAAAGTCCTCTTGTACCTTGGTGTCCACTAGTCTGGAGCAGGGAGCTTATTCCAAGGCATAGCTTTATCTTATGGATGGTTATTCAGGATCGAATTCAAACGCAGGATATGCTGAAGGCTTGGGGTAAAATTGTTACTGGTTGTTGTTTACTTTGCGAGCGGCGGCCGCCCGGGGGGGGGGGGGGGGGGCGTTGAAAATAGTTTCTCCTTTTCTATCCTTGCCCTTTTTTATCCAGCATGTGCTTGGCTACATTTTAAAGCAGGACTGTCACAGTGATGAATTTGCAGGACTGGGAGGAAGTTGTTCAATGGTGTGTTTGTAAATGGCGGGGGGGGGGGGGGGGGGGGGGGGGGGGGGGGGGGGGAGGATGTTGTTGGAGTGTTTGGGAGAGTAGTGTGGACCTTGGCGATTAGCTTTGTGTGGCGGGAAAGATGCGCTAGATTGTATGGTTCTAACAAGGCCAAGTCTGTTTTGAGATTGAGCGGGTGCTTCAAGATAGAGCAGACTGCTTCCCAAATTTGCAGAAAATCCTTATAGACGGAATGAATGATAGATAGTGATAGATAGTTTATACGAGATAGAGATTGGTTTTTTCTGTCTTTGATGGTTGTAAACAGTTGAGAGGTGCTCAAGAGTTCTTGGGATCACCCGTTCTTAATGCATTTTTTTATTTAACCATGAATATATATATATATATATATCAAATATGTTGAACGATTATATCACGTGGTGTGGGTGAATAAGTAAGTCCACTTATCACATAACATTGAAAAGTGTATACATATCAAGATTTGATGTTATTGGATACAAATAAAAAATTAATTAAGGGTATTTTCATTACAAGTTTTACTGAAAATTTAATGTTTTGAATCTCAAAATATAAAAACAATAGTAGAACCAGGCAAATTTTCCAGCAAAACATGAACTTCGCCAAGAATGGTTCCAAAATGATTATCTTGTGAACCAGACAAATTTATCTTATCAATGACCACTTTTGTGTCTCTTTCAAATCGAGCCTGTGAGAGACCATAATCCATACACCATTGGATGGCCTCGCGGAGCACTAAAAGTTTTACTGTAAGCGGGTCATCAATATCCGCAATATGAATTCCCCGAGCCAAGACAATTGAACCACTATGATCCTTGATAATTATTCCCTCGGCCGAGTGAGAGCCCTTCGTTCTGACACTGTCCCACATGCAAGTGGCCAAGACTGGGGTTGAAGCATTCGCATTTGCAACCGAGGGATTGGTGAATGAAGTCTCTCTGTCCGCTGGTCAACCCATCCATTCCTGGACTAGTTGATGATACTGTCACATCAAAGATATAACACAAAATCGTTTCCCTTTAAAGACAACTCAATTCCTGGATTTCCAAATCCGTCATAGTGCCGCAACAACAACCATGCTCTGATGTGGTTGATTGAGCAGTAACATCAACTTCTTATGAAAGAGGGGGAACTTTTGGCGATGGAACCCTACGCCTACAGATTTTAGGCCAGCATGATCCCATATTGCCCTTGCCACCGGGCACTCCAGAAAGATGTTCCACAGTCTCCACATCAGCCCAGCAAACCGGATATCGAGGTAAAACTTGGACCTCCTTCTCAATCAATACTTCCATGGTTGCTAAAATGTGATTGAAAATTTGCCAAAGAAAGACCTTATGCTTTAAAGGGATAGGGAGCCCCCAAATCCGAATCCAGCTTGATCGATCCATCCAACTGACAGTCTCCCGCCATCTACCTTGTCCACGACTAAGCTGGACCGCTAAGTGATAGGCAGATTTAACTGCGAAAATGTCAACATTGGTATCTGTTAGAAATCCACCTTATGTGGGATCTTATTATTTATGGTATGATAATTATTAGGGCAAATACAATATATTAGCCATAACTATTAAGCAGCGGGGAATTATAGCCACAACTAACGAAATACAAATTATTAGCCAATCGTTAAGTTTTCGTTAACACTTCTGTTAGTAATGATGACTAAGCTTTTACGATGCCGAGCTGGCTCCCACGTGGCAGTCATCATATTATATTTTTTACGATGCTGACATGGTCTTCTACGTTAAAAATTTGAAAACAGTAATGGGTTGTTAGCCAAATCTTGACCCACAACAATAGTTATGGCTAATAATTTGTATTTCGATAGTTGTGACTATAATTATCCGCTACTTAATAGTTATGGTTAATATATTGTATTTACCCTAATTATTAAGAATATTAGTAACTTGGGGGTTAAGTTTAGGGTTAGTATCAGGTTTATTCCGGTATTTACTATAAATATGTATTCGGCCGTTCATTTACGATGAAGCAAAGATTAATAGAAGAATTATCTCCTCAAACCCTAAGCTCTCTCTATCTTATAATTTCTATCTTTCCCTAATCCAAGGCTTCGGCCGATTCTTATTCTCTTCTTCTTTCCCAAATTCTCAATCTTAATCCCCAATTCTATCTTCAAATCCCTAAATTCCCAATCACTCAACAACACCGATAGAACCCTAAAATTAGGATTCTATCATTTGGTATCAGAGCTAGGATGAGATCCTCAAAACTCATCGATCCGGCATGGGCTCGCATACGACATAAGATCGAGTTCACGCTAGCTGAGCTCAAGCAGGAGGCTCGTGACCGAGGGTGGGCTGCCGCCGAAGAAGAAGATCATGAGGCCACAGTCACGCCACCACCTGAAAAGGTCCCGACAATGGAGGCCACCACCCCAAACATCATCATCACCGAGCGGTCGAGGAAAGAGGCGGCATCATCTTCACCAACACTCGTTGCCATACTGTGTACCGCCACGCCACCAACGAAAGAAGGATCACTGTCGCTACTACCATGCGCTGGTGACAATGAAGCCGTCACTGTCGTTGCTACGGTGGGGTTTGAAATCAAGGATCTGCCGACTTCTAGAAGAGCAGCCACCGCCATTCCATCAGTTGTTGTCCATAATGAAGGTCTGGCTGCAGAAATCCCAGGCGAACAGAAGCCAATTCCGGCGAATACCACAACACTTGCTCGCGTCGTCTCAACCTCGGAACCAACCACCAACTTTGCAGGCCCAAAGGTCGCAATCTCCGTGCTCGGGGTGGAAGAATCGCACATTGAGAAGCCGGAAGCAGATCAGAAGGAGGACGAGCTATGGCTGGGCGCGATAAAAGGAAGAGGAGCCGCTGCGCCCACTCCCATTGCATCACCCACGTCATCACCATTGAAGGAACAGCTCGTCTTTGTCGAGGGTAGGGATGCCATCCTCAACCAGTTCTCGGGCAAAGATTCCACTGCATCTTTAGCTGCCGCATCCCCATCAACGGCCCTTGCTGTCAAGAAGAGCGCCACCGCTGCCGATAGAACTCGATTGCGCTTTCAAACCGCCCTATTGTCGATCGTCACGGTTGGCTCCCGGGACCACACAGAAGGAGAGTCGAATCAGCCGGGAAACGGAGCCGCTAACGCGCCCAGGCTGCGGTTCACCTCACCACCGTGGCCGCCGCCATTCGCAGACGACCTTCGACCCGCCCTGCTCAAGTCAACGTCATCGTCGGTGGTGGGAGGAATCAAGAAATTGCAGCTGTTGGGCAACACTAGCCCTTCCACCGAGACGACCGTCGCCGCTTCAAGTTCCAAGGTATTCTCGATTGATGAATTTGGAAGCTCCTTTCCGCGTATTGCCTTGACTCACATAGAAGGAAAAAAGAGGGGTTTAATGAATTACAATAAGCCTTATGGAAGCCAAGCAGGGTGTGAATGTGAGAATGAGTTATTCGGAGGGGTACGACTACAATTGTCCTCGTCGAGTACTGTTGGTGCACACAACGGTACGGGCTCGAGAGCGAGAAAGTCAGAGCTGATTCTTAAGAGCAAGTTTCATGGAAGAAAAAACCAGCAGCTACCAGTCCGCACTATCCTTACAGGCATGAGTCTCGTCGTCGAGCTCTCCAGCTGCAGCAGCGGCATTCTCATCGGAGAATTTAGGGGATGTGTCTACATCGTCAAAAATCATCTGCCTGCACAGCTGCGTGCAAGGAAAAGTGGCAAGAGCAAGCTGCTGCTCAAGACATTCAGGTGGACGGATTCATGTAATGGTTGGGAGGAGCTTCCCGTGGCAGCTTTGGAATGAGTAGGAGAGGAAGGGACCCGAATGCTGCTGGGTCGACAAGCTGGTTGCTTCCTATCTCAGCTCCAGCTTTGGGGCAGCGACCAGGAGAGTTACTCATTGGGCACAAGGACATTTTCTAGGGTATTCAATTGGAAGAAAATGAAGGAGCAGCTGAGTGTACTCGTCACTTTTGTTGGCTGTGTAAAACGGCCAGGAGGGGTACTACGGATGAGCTATGCCAAGGAAGCAGGTTGGTCTCACTTTCTTCATTGGGAATGGAAATGGCAGCCGAGGGATGCAGGGAGAAGGCCACTGGATGATGGTGGGATTATTGTTATTGTAATTATGAAATGGAAGGCATATGGGGTAAAAGAAGAGTTGTTAGGTGGTTATGCTTATGGGGAGTTTGTCTACTGGAGAAAGTTTGCATGGGAGGAATTGATGACTATGAGAATCATGGAGGGAAGGTGGGGAAGGAAGATTGAAGGGCACGAGATCCGTGGCCATTGGGAGGGAACGAAGCTGGACTCCATTTTCTTGGCACTGGCAATGAGGAAGGGATGGAAGTGTGGAATAATTGGGAAAATATTGGAGGAGCGCCATCTGATTGTAATTAACGTGAGAGAGGGAAGAAGTGTTATGCGAGGAGTGAGGGAAGACTTGATACGGAGTCGAGCTTCAAACTGGGGCAGAAGAGCAACAAGGGAGTAAAGGCTTTGATCGTTAGAGAAGGGCAGTTCCCGGAGCCATATCTCGTGGAGTTTAAAAGGGAGGACGAAATTTCACTTGACCAAGAACACGGTACTGGTATGTGTCATGGGGTTGGCAAAGGATCAGGAGATGTTGGAGCTGTTGGAGTTGGGGTCGTTCGTGAGCGGGAGCGCAATTGGAAGCGAAGGAAACGGACGGTCAAGATAGTGGAGGTTGACTGCGACCTTGAGGACAAGGTCGTTTTTAAGGGGGATGGATTGTTAGAAATCCACCTTATGTGGGATTCTCTTATTATTTATGGTAGGATAATTATTAAGAATATTAGTAACTTGGGGGTTAAGTTCAGGGTTAGTATCAGGTTTATTCCGGTATTTCCTATAAATATGTATTCAGCCGTTCATTTACGATGAAGCAAAGATTAATAGAAGAATTATCTCCTCAAACCCTAAGCTCTCTCTATCTTCTAATTTCTATCTTTCTCTAATCCAAGGCTTCGGCCGATTCTTATTCTCTTCTTCTTTCCCAAATTTTTAATCTTAATCCCCAATTCTATCTTCAAATCCCTAAATTCCCAATCACTCAACAACACCGATAGAACCCTAGAATTAGGATTCTATCAGTATCATGCCAGATTAGAGAATCCTCGACATCCTAACGTGGCAGTGGGATTGCTCTGATAGCACGTGCTACCTCTGGCGGAAACAAGTGATTAAGTATTTCCACATTCCATCCTCCTTCCCCTGGCCATATCAAATATGCAGCTTTTGGTTCACTTCCTTCGGGAATCACCTGAGGGTAGCAGGTGGGAGGATGCACTCTCGGGACCCAACTGGAATTCTGAATGGATACAATCCGACCGTTACCAATCTGCCAGCACAATCCCTACTGAAGGAAGTGGCGCCCATAGACTATACTCTGCCAGCCCCATGAAGGACAGGACCGCACTGCTGTCGTGAGAAAGGACCCAATTGAGAAATATTTTTTCTTTATGGAACTGGGCGAAGAGGGATTGGGATTCTTTAAGGATTTGCCACACAATTTGGGTAAAAAATGCATTAATTATAGTGTTCAAGTCTACGAAAACTCATCATCATCATACTTGATCCGACACATTGCGTCAGGACATTCATCGGATGCGTGTTTCACAAGTCACAACGCACTTGTGGAACCATAGACATCACTCTTTGTTCGAAGGATGACGTATTGACCAATGATGAGTCGAAAGGAGTTAAAATAAAAGAAAATTTTGATTTCAAGTTTGATGTATTAATAAGCTCACCCAACCACTCTTTTTCTTAAAAAAAAAAAAAATCTGTTCCTATGCACTATGAAGTCTCACAAATCAAAAGAACAAACTTGCTGAAGGCTAAATTGACCAACTACTACCACCTATCTTAAAGGTCTTCCCTTTTTCTCTCTTCCTTCCTACCCAACCAAATCTGCAGATGTTATGATCAAAGTAACAATCAAATTAACTAAAAACGAAAAAGAAAAAAAAGGCAAAACCCACCATCTGATATTTCCCCTTTATGATCAAAAGTAAACCTTTCTTAATCACTAAAGTTAACCAACTTGAATGAGAGACATAACAAAAAATAGAGATCCAACTAGGCTGCCCTCGCTCCTGCTTCTTCTGTTGAGAACTCATCCTTTCACCGGTAGTTTCTGTAAGAAGGGCTGTACATACAGCTCTCAGCATATGCCACCAGATCCTTCGGTCGTGGAAGTCGCGTTGCCAAACCTTAATTGTCAATGTCAAAACGAGAAACGAATCAACTACAATGCAAAGGAGATTCCTAATTTCCTTTGTCAAATGATGGGAGTTGAAATTTGTACTTACCAAGTTCATAAGCCTTGGCAGCCACCTTGGCAGCAATTTGAGCCGAGATCTTCCTAATATTAGTGAAGGGTGGGTATATCAGTCCGTTATCCAGGTTCTCTTGAGTAACCTGAGCAGCCAAAGCTTCCGCTGGACCAGATAAATACAAACTGATTGAGAACCAAGCACTCTAAAACTGATTAAGAAACCAAAGCTTCCTCGTCCACTTACATGCTGCAAGAAGCATATCATCATGAACGCGGATTGTACCAGACATGATCAAGCCTAGACCCAACCCAGGGAAAATATATGCATTGTTTGCCTGTCAAGAACCCGAGAAGATGTGACTCAAGTCAGTCATTAAAGTAAAACGCAGAAAAGAGGGGGGAAATTTGACAACGTCATTCAATTTAACTTCCTTGCCTGCCCGGGGACATATGTTTGGCCCTCATATTCAACTGGGGGAAATGGACTGCCACTAGCATATATCGCGCGGCCCTACATTAATGGAAAGAGAGACTTGTGAAAGGCACACGTTAAGCCAAAACCTCAACAAGCAGCTCTTTCAAGTCCTACATTACCTTAGTCCATGTATATGCTTGTTCAGCTGTGCACTCGGACTGTGAGGTGGGATTGGAGAGTGCAAGAATCAGAGGTTTCTGCATGAAGCAAACAAAAATGATGAGTTAGTATTCATCTATTTGATTTTTTTGAGGTTGCAGGTGCAATTTCAAATGCAGAGCTTCAAAAGTGTCGATAGAAAACTATATATTCGTCCGACTAGAGTCTATTTGCAATAACACTCTCTCAAATACACCCACCAAAAAACCTGAACGTTCTTCCTACCTCGTTAAAGGTGGCCATGGCCTCAACCACTTCTTGAGTGAACGTTCTACCTACTCCGGACGTTCCAATCAATACCGTTGGCTTAATATCCTGTCGAATAACAAAAAGAAAGTTAAAGGCACAAAGCAATCTTGGCATCCTGCAGATGATTTAAGTGGGCACAAAATAGATGGAGATACAATCTCACGTTAACAGCTTCAAGAAGTGTTTCGATAGGCTCGTGGTCATGAGCCCATGGTTTCTTGAAGTGCTGCAGTGACTCCCTGCGGGATTCTACAATCAAACCCTGCATAACAGTCACCAAGAAAGACACTCAAAAAATCGAAATGACGTAACTTCGAAAACGGGAAACAGGTACATGGTTTTCTTTCAACCTTTGAGTCCACAAGCCAAATATTCTTACGAGCCTCGTCTAGTGGCATTTGTGTCTGCAAAAAAGAAAAACATGAATTCCTTTGTTAAAACTTTCTCTTGTACATTTGTTATTTACAGCAATAACAATAATCAGGATACTGAACCTGTTTGGATATCTCAAGGGCAATCAGTTCTGCAATTCCAGTTCCAGCCTGCCATCATGATTCAAACAAAAGAATTTATAGTTGTTTCCATTTCCTTGCTAACCACCAAATTGAAAAAGGCCATCTTCACTCAACACCATGAAAATGTCAACGGACAACAATCTGACTTCAACTCACCTCTCCAGCCCCAAGAAATAGGAATCTGTGATCGGCTAAAGTTCCACCAAGCAATTTCAATGCTGCCATGAGCCCAGAAAGGACCACAGATGCTGTGCCCTGAATTATCGAGAACAAAAGGCATTAGATCATCTATCTTAAGTTTTTAGAACACAGTAAGGGAAAAGAACAAATACCTGAATGTCATCATTGAATACAAGATGTGTTGTACCATATTTTGCCAGAAGATCAAATGCATTGTGATTGGCAAAGTCTTCGAACTGCAAATAGCGTAGAAATGTATGTTTGGACTGTCAAGAACGAATATAGAATGCAGTAACTAGCTTGACATTATCTTTTTTTCCAGTTTCCAGTACCTGAACGAGGACTCTCTCACCATAGTTCTGCTTCACTGCCGTCATGAATTCATGTAGCAATTCAGCATATTCCTAGGGAGTCAAAATAGGAAAACGTTGCATTCAGAATCACATATTTAGAATGGAAACCAAATGCATACAGACAAAAAATGCAAGGCAGCAGACAAACACTTTGTATACCTGTCCAGTTGCCCGTCTTTGCCTGAGCCCTATGTAGAACTCATCATCCAACAACTTCTCATTGTTCGTACCCACGTCAATAGTGATCGGCAAGCACTAAAAAAAGAAGCCATATA
This sequence comes from Linum trigynum, assembly GCA_964030455.1. Classification (NCBI taxonomy): domain Eukaryota; kingdom Viridiplantae; phylum Streptophyta; class Magnoliopsida; order Malpighiales; family Linaceae; genus Linum; species Linum trigynum. The sequence goes on along the minus strand of OZ034820.1, from coordinate 11,536,176 downwards.
GCCTTTTCTATGAATACTGAGTAAGAGGATATAAAAAAAAATTAAAATTTTATTTTCCATGTTGCTTACAGCTGAAGGACGAACTCCACCTAGAGCGGTATATAGTGAGAGCTTACCAACTGGTATTCCCATTCCCTGTGACATTAAGTGAATAGGTCAAGTGAATGTCTACATGAGTGTTCATGAGAGCCAAGGCGCGATAGAGACCACCCTAATGCACTAAGTACAGAGAGCTAACCAACCTGGCATCCAAGGTCCCCCAGCCCCAAAATCCGTTGACCATCAGTGACAACAATAACTTGAATATTCTTCTCAGGCCAGTTCCTTAGAACCTCGAGGATCCTACCCCTGAAAAAAGGAGAAGATATCTATCAGACTATCACCTTCATATGGATGACATGACATAATAAAAAAAGAAAAAGAAAATCTAACTTGATACTGGTAGTAGCTATTGCCGACAGAATAAAATTTATCTTACTTCTCTTTCAAGCTGATGTAAAGACCCTGAGGACGGCTAAAGATGCTACCATATTTCTGACAAGCTTCTCCCACAGTCGGCGTGTAGACAATTGGGAGCATCTCCTCGACATGGTCAATGAGAAGCTTGTAGAACAAGCGCTCATTTCTTTCCTGGAGATCCATCATATACATGTACTTCTGTAGTGGCACTTGATACTGCCGAATAATGTGCATCAATTTCTTTACCTGTAAGAAACTTGAAGATATTAGCCAACATAAGAACATAGGGAATAATAAGTAGAAAGACTGCAAAATATGGTCAATGACCTGGAGTTCCTGAGAAGGAACTGATGGCGGGAGAAGACCAAGCAGGTAGTGGGCATCTCGCTCTTTGTCAGTGAAGGCAAGACCTTTGTTGTGACGAGGATCTCTCAACAATGAGTAGCCGCTGCAGTTATTAAGGACGCATCATGAAAAACCATTTCCATTCATTTCAGTGATGGAAAGGAGACACAAAGTTCAAAGCAAGAAACAACTGAGGAAGGCTAACATAATCACCCGCCCACTGTAGCTAATCGAATAACCAAAAGAAGGTATCATCAACAACATGTTTTACATCAGGAAACCTCATGATGTTTCGATAAATCTATTCCGTGTGCCTCAGTAATTAGCAATTTGATATAGCTCACACAATAACTAACATATCCCTAACATATCGCTAATCGACCTGCATTTGGAGCAACTCCAGCTAACCAATCACGCCAACAAACATCATAGAAACCAAACTTTGACAAAGAAACCTCCTTCGATTATACCAATGACCCCAAAATGATGTCAGCAAGCAACGTGCCAAAACTGCATTTCATAGAAGAGATCGAAAAAGTAAACCTTAGTTATATTATACCTAGCAACTGAGAGGGACCAAGGGGTCACAGGCTGGTCCTCCGTGGCCGTATCCTCACCGTACGCATCCCGAATTCCACCGACGACGGTGGGCTGAGATTCCTCGACCAAGGATTCTGCTTCAGCCGTCTCTTTTGCCACCGTCTCGACTGACAATACGGTGCCGTTTCGATCACGGTTGGAAGCCGCCACCGCCGCGATTTTCAACGAGCAAGGAGCTCTACGGACAATTCCTCTCTGCCTATCTGACAAGGGGCTGGACAAGCCTGCGATGCTCGCCTTATTCTGCATCAGAAAGCAACGTCCAAATCGTCATTTCGTCATCAGAAGATCAGGGGAGATTAAACACACGATCGCAGAACTAGATTTTCAAGGGAACGAAGAAAACATAGTTGGATTCGAATTGCGCGACGAAGCATTGGAGGGGCAGTAAAAGCACAATTGTGTTCTTCTCATAACGGAGGGGGCGAAATAAAAATAAAAACTTTGCCCGATTTTGCTGCAAATCAAACAAGAGAAACTGAAACACAAAAAACCCCCAAATGAGATGCCATCGATAAGCAAGACGTACCCAGAAACGAAAATCAGGAAATCAAAACTAGCAGAGGAGCCAAGAGAACAATCGAAGGTTTCGGGAACGTAGGCGTGGAAAACAAAGCTCATTCTAGATTCGAGCAAAGAGGAAATGGAGGGAAATGAGAGAAAGAGGCTTAAGAGAAGAAGGGGAAGACGAATAGTATACCAGAAAACAGCTTCGGCTGAGGGAGATCATGGCGGCGAAACGTGGAGAGATCCAGAAAATATTTTAATTGTTTTCTTCTTTTATGTTGGGAATGAAGGAAAGACTGATTCTTCCGGAGGCCAGAGGGCTTCTGATTTGTGAGTGCGCCACAGAGAGCGTGTGAGAAAACAGAGGAATGACGGCTGAATTTCTCTTCTATGATCTCCCCCTCTCTTATAATTATCACACCATTCAATTGTTGATCTCTAACAGCACAAACTTCTCTGCTCTATTTCTCTTTTTCCCCTCCCCTTTTTTTTTTCCTATCTTTCTCTCTCCCTCTCTCAGTCTCTCTCCTCTCGCCGTGTGTGCTTATGAGGCCAAATATCCAGGTGGGAGAGAAGAGGAGAAGAAGGAAAGGGGAGAGATGAAGAAGGTGCAGAGAAGGAAAGGAAGGCTGCTTTAAAAACAAACAGACGTGGCTTGTCCTTCGCTTAGTTCCTTCTTCCTGTAATTTTAATTCTTTTTTAGAGTAAATGCCAAGTTTGATCACTATGTTTATTAAAAAGTGCATGTTTAGTCACTGAAAATGATTAATATCAACTTTGGCCATTTATATTATTGAAACCGTTCACGTTTAGTTACTCTCCGTTAGTCTCCGTTAACGGTGTTAGTTTTTTGTTGATGTGGCTAACAAAATTGTCAAATCAGCCGGCCTATTTTTAAAAAAAATCATACCTCACATGCTACGTCATCAAACCACCCTACCCCAACTCGTGACCCGACCCATCCTCTTGTTCCTCTATTTGATCCGGCCGACCCTTCCTCTTCTTCTTCACCGAACCGGAATCGATTTTTCAACCTATCAAAATCTTCTCCCCTGTCACTAAATCCCCGGAACTCCGACGCCCTCTCCCATTTCCTTCACTTCATCGACCAACTCATCCCCGCCGTCACCTCTCTTCCTCACCGTCCACCCAATCTTCAGTCATCTCGTCTCGTCATCCTCAATTGGTCTCACCACAATCCTCGCGACGGCGGTGGACATGGTTCCATTTCCTCGAGAGAGAAGCAGGATATAACGCCGCTATTTTCAACTCCGGTGGTGATGGTGAATCTTTCCCCTCGGACTGAGTAGTCGAGTTCTAGGTCGAAATTGCTAGATCCCTTTCCTGCGACGGAGAAGTCGAAATCGCTACATCCAAACTAGGGTGGCAGAACGGTTTTCTGTTAGCAGTTAACCGGACGGTTTCGACCAAACCGACTAGTTTTTGGCTAACCTAAAACCGTCCTCTAGCCGATTAATCGTGGTTGGTAACCGGCGGTTAACCGGCTAACCGACCTCTTCTTTACTCCAAAATGACCCGCACTTCGCTCAAAACGACCCTGCACCATCCCGCCCAAAACGACCCCAACAGCCAAAACCCTAACGGCCGCCTAACCTGCTTCTCCGTCCTCCCTCCCCAAACTCCTACCTTCTCGCTCGGCGCCGCCCGCAGTCACCCTTTCCCTCCTTCTCGCCGCTGCCAGATACCAAAGCTAGCTGCCGCCGGTCCTGCGTGCTGCGACTGCTCCTCCATCTCCCTCGTCGGGTCGCGAATCGCGACCTTGGCGCCCTCACCAGCCATCCTCGCCGCCGCCTTCCTTTTCAATCGTCACCCCTCCACCACCCACCCCGCCGCCTCCAATCGCGCGACTCCTCCCTCCCCCGCCGGCGATAGGCTAGCAGCATCTCCCGTTGAGTTGTCGTCCGCCATTTTCCTTTCCATTGGAAAATCAATTATGTAAGTTTATTATAATGATGATTTAGAGTTTTGATGATTGATTATGCGTGATGATTTTGGTGGATTAATGATGATTTTGAATGATTGATGGGGAAAAAATGATGTCGGTTAGGCGGTTACATCCAAACCAGCCTCCATTTTCCAGTTGTCCCGGTTAAACCGAGCCGTAACCGAAAACCAACCGGTCGGTCTGCGGCTAACCTAAGTTCTAGGGCAGTCGATAGTCGGAAGCTGCAGTCAATGTCTCGGTTTAACCGATAACCGAGAAATTGGTTTTCGGTTAAACTGAAACCGACCGACTGACAGCCCTAATCCCAACCTTTGATACCTTCCACACGTTGTTCCTCGCCTGAACTCGGAGCATCGCCTGTCAGCAGCTCAAGTCAAAGACTCGGCAGAGCACATGTAGTTATTCTATTTCCTTTTCCCTGTTTCCATTTGGCTAACCAGAAAGCTGCTTCACCGAATTTCTTTTGCCCTTGTATCGCTCCAAACGAGTTGAGATCAATTGATTATCTTTTTTATAATGGGAGTTGAGATCAATTGATTGCATTGATTATGGAAATGAATTTGAGTTCTCTTTGCTCCTTAAAGCGTTGTTAGTTCCTGTGTTATTGATTTAGTTCGGATTTGTGGAGGAAATGATTTGTGCTGGGGCGAGGAAGGTGAAGGCGTAGCGAGGGAGGTGGCGCAGGGGCGGGGAGTCCAACTTCCCCTTTCATTTTGGGTTAGGAACAGAGAAGGAGGAGGAAGAAACGAAAAGGTGGTTTCGCTTACGACAGCTCCCAAACAGAAGCGGGTTTTCGCTTTCTTGTTTTCTGTCTTCCCACACATAGTCTCGCGACAATCTCGTCAAACTCCATCGGGAATTGCCTGCTGGGTTTGCACGGCAATATGAAACGGAAGGAGGAGAAGGTGGGGGATGCGACGGTAGAGATGGAGTATAAGGCCCTGTTCACTTCCATTTTCGTTTCCTGTTTTCTGTTTTTATGTCATAAATTTGGCAACCGAAACGAGAAAACTTGTTTACTTTTCATTCCGTTTTCTATTCGTTTCCAACTATGAAATCAGAAAGTGGCAACTTCCTGCTGTTTTCGGAAACGAAAAAATGTTGTTTTCACCTGCTTTCAACATCTGTTTTCTCAAAAACAGAAAACAGAAATGAAAATAAACAGGCCCTTAAGGGAACAGATTCCGGCTCTGTGAGAAAGAATAGGAAGCGTCGGGTCGGAACGGATCAAACAGAGGAACAAGAGGATGGGTCGGGTCACAGGTTAGGTTGGGGTGGGTGATGTATGATTTTTTTTTTTTGTTTTGTTAAAATAGGCTGATTTGGCAATTCTGTTAGCCGAATCAGTAAACAACCAACCCCATTAACAGAGACTAACGGAGAGTGACTAAACAAGGACTGTTTTAGTAATTTGAATGACCAAAGTTGATATTAATTTTTTTCAATGACTAAACATGACACATTTTAGTAAACTCAGTAACCAAATTTGGCATTTACCCTCTTTTTTACGTTCTGATTTGGCCTTTTTCTTTTCTATTTCTGAGTGAGAAGTTGAAAATGATGCTTTTGACGTTCTCATATTTACAGTTATAGGGGTGTCGTCAAAATTCCAACTTGTGCCCTACCGGGGGGCGGGGATAGTTAGCACGCTACAAAGCCACAAAGGGATGGCAATTGTCGAACCGATTTAATTGGGTGGGTTTAGCAACTGAAATGATTTGATTAGTGGTATAATCGATATGTGTCGGTTAAACAATATATGTAGAAATATGAAAATCACTTAACAATAACTGAATTTAATCATATATAAAATATATTTGAAAACAATTTCTTACAATTCATATTGATATATTTAAATAAATGAGACATTCCTAATAAAACTACAATTGCTCATATTTAAATACAACATTTAACGTCAACACCTAAATGTATATACTTAATCCGACAAATAACATCAAAATTTAACTTTTTAACTCATAAAATAAATAATAAATAAATGTGCTCTTAACTAAATTCACTAAAATGGTGTTTTTTCCTTATAGATCGTAAATCGATCATACCGGTGATGTTCGCGCTGATTCCACGACATGCACCGAATGAACCAAATTCAACCAGTGACATGCCGGTCGGCGTGACAACCATGATGTCTAAGTAAATCCAATCAATTCACTCAAAGCATGGAATATTTAGTGTTAATTGTTGTAGGTTGTGTGCGGACTTTACTCATTCATGAAATGAGTTGGGTTGGATATGAATTTTGAGAAATATTCAATCTGCTTTCCATCCAATCTGAATTAAAAAAAAAGATATCGTTTTAAAAATGTGTGATATAATATTATTAATTAGTTAAAATATTTACAAAGGATGGAAAAGGAAAATCAGTGACTGCCAAAAAGTTGCACTCGATGAACTCTGTACAATATAGGGTAAAATATCTTGGGTGGAACTTAAGTTTAAGAATTGGGGTAGACATACCACTTAAGTTTGAATAGGGCGTTGGGCAGTGGCGTAACCAGGATTTCAATCAAGGTGGGTCCGACGTGAAAATAGAAATATATAAGATAAATTGATTACTATTTAAATGACCCACGACGTGTTTTTATAGTTTGTCGACTAATTCTCGTTTGAGTGTGTAGAATTTTATCCCAAATTATAAATTAGAAAACTAAGAATAAACCATTAGAGACGGAGTTTTGTGTAAAATTTCAGAGTTATTTACATAATAGATACGGTTAATATGTGGTATAAAGTTCTCTACAATATTTTGGTAGAAAAGTAGTGAACATGATTTGATTTTAGTATTATGTGTTTCTTACAAATAATGTTATTTTTGTGTCTTAAGGGCTGCTTTGAAGTTGTGATTGTTTTTATGAGATTGTTACTATATTTGTATTGTTTAGAATGTATCTTTTTTTTTTTTTTTTGCATACACAACACATGGATTGTTTCTGTGATATGACATAAACTACCACTCAAAATGAGCGATTGTTATATCTAACCTTTTAGCTGAGATTGTTGAGATAGTTAAGTTGAGATTGTTTTACCTGACCTTTTAGCTAATGTAACATACACAATCATACATACTAAACCTTGAATTTTACAATATATCAAATCTGTCAATACATGCATAATAAAACAACACATATATTTAATAATCGCAACTTTCAAATGACCACTTAATTCCGAGTCAAGGTGGGTCCGGGGACCCACCCTCTTCCAAGCTAGCTTCGCCACTGGTGTCGGGTACCATTAATGTCGCCAAAATATGCATCCGTCTACTTTTCCATCCAACCCAAACTTTTAAATACTTTTTGATACCCCAAAACTTTTAAAAACATCCAAAACTATATTTCAACAAGTTTTATCTAATGTAATAATTAGAAAACTTTCTAAACATATTATTACTAGAATGACTAATCAACATTGTCAATAAAATAGAAAAAATAGAAAAATAATAAATGAATATCAAGAAGAATAATAAATATACTAGAATAAAATAGATATTTAAAATAAATATTAGAACATTCCTTTAAACCTCCTAATTTAATTAAAAGCACCATTAGAAATAGTTAAAATAGAACCTAATCGATCATCACTACATCAAAATCAAAAAAGGATAAATGGAACACAATCAGAAATAATTAAACATGTTCCACTAATTCACTAAATCAAAATAAAAAAAGGATAAATGGAACACAATTAGAAATAATTAAACATATGCTACTAATTGAAAAAATTTAAAACGAAAAGAGATGAAAAGTAAACAAATAATAAATAAAATATAAAAGCTACCACATTCAGTAAAAAAAGTAGAAAAGAAAATATGACTATAAAAGCCACAACATTGTTTAGTTACAACATTCATGAAATAATTCAATTATTAGAACACATAATGATAATTGACAATAATTATAATGATAATTTATTCTAAATTTTCTATTCAAAAATTGATTTGGTATCAAGTATTAAAAATAGGATTCTAGCTTAACAATAAAAAATGATGTTTTTCATAAGTCCAATGATTTTTTTACAATAAGAAAAGTAGAATGGTCAATTATGAAATTAAGAAAACAGAATATTCTGTCAACTTTAACGGAATGCACTTAGCAGTAAACTTAAGTGGTACGGGCCGTGGTGCACATATAATAGAGTTTAGTGGTACCCAACGCTCTATTCAAATTTAAGTAATATGTCTACCCCAATTCTCAAATTTAAGTGGCACTTGAGGTATTTTATACGTACAATATATAGATGTACAATATATAGATGATAGATCCATTTCAATGATCTATTAATATATATACACGTACATGATTGGTCCACTGCCCGAGAGTGGCGTATATGGCAATGCCATGCCATGCCATCATCGGCTTTATCGCCTGGCTGACTTTAGCTTATATGCCATTGTTAATACCGATCGATCGTACCGTATAATGCTTGCTCATCGACCATACCAGTTAGGACAAAGACGATCGAACAAATCATCCAAGTTAAAGAAGAGCTACCAATCAAGAAATGAATACAAAACAAAGTCCCGATCCGACGAAAAATTCTCTTGCTAACGGCTCCCACCGTTTCATTTTCTTCAGGTGACGGTTAAACAAATGCTTCTCATTAAGATGAATGCACATTCTCAAAGATTGTTTAACGAGAAATTTTACAATGCTATATAGTATTGGTGTTATAGATTTTTGTTTTTATGGTATAATTTAAAATTGTATATTTACGTTATGGTACAACTTAAAATTGTACCTATACTTTTTTACAAATTCTTTTATGGTACAACTTGAACTTGTACCTTTATATGATGGTACAACTTCAAGTTGTAAAGTTGTACCATAACATAATAGTACAAATTGTTTTATGGTACAACTTAAATTTATACATTTAATGTTATGGTACAACTTTGAGTTGTATATTAAAGCACCAATGCTATATAGCATACTAGAAATGCTCATGTTTAACGGGAGATGAGAAACAATTATGGGGGGATACGGTGGCAACCTTTGGCTTGTCATTCTCACAACCCTTTCCGAATCATGGGTATTTTGGGTATTCAGGAAAAAAATTTCATTAATTGCACTTTTGACTTAGAGAATAAAAAATTCATATTAATTGGATTACTATTTTTTAGTAGGAAACGGTTCGGTTGCGGTTAACTGCAACCGCATAGTGCCCATATTTGCCAATCGCGATCGTACTTGTTACAGTTAGCAGCTGCTAACTCCACATTGTTGTTAACGATGCAACGCGATTACTAGCATCACCAACCGAGTTAGCCGCATCTGGAGAGGATGGCGGCCGGCGGTGTGCGTTGCGCCTCTGACCGTCGATGTCGAACTCGTATCGAGCAGGGATGGTGGCGTTCGGCCGGCGGATTTTCTGGCCTCTAGGATTAGTTGGTCGCTGGAAGAGAAGGGACGATGTCGAAGGGATGGTTACTGGAATTTGTTGGACAAGAAGCTGAGAAGGTATGGTGGTGGAGGGATTTCCGGACAACAACACTGGTCTGGAACGGTCGCGCCGTCGGCGTCGCGGTGATAGGGAAGTGGGCACAGGGGTTTTTATCTCGTTCGATTTGGGAAAGGTAAGGAAGAAAGCGAAAGAGGAAAGAAAGAAGTAGTCGCAGTTGGGGGGCTGGCGGGCTGGGAAGGCTAGAAGGGGCTGGGTTCCCCGGGTATGGAGTGGGCTTGGGCCTGGGGTGGGATGGGGTTATTTGTTGGGTTGGTCTGGAAAATAGAATTGGTGGGCTGGGTTGCGGTTAGCATGCGGTTAGATGTTTTTATGGTTTTGGTTGCGGTTAAACTACAAACTGCAAAACACCAATATCTCTAACCGTGACTGCAAAATAGGCTATTTTTGCGGTTTGCGGTTAACCATTAATCGCCCAGTTCCGATGTGGTTTTCGGTTTAACCGTAAAATCGCAACCGAATTCTCAGCCCTACTTTTTCTTAATTTAAATCACGGTTTAGGAAATCGTACCGGAATTCATACCGAACTTGTGTGCAGTAGGATATTTTGTGGTACGATTGTGGTTCAACGGTTGTGTATCGGCAAAATATCATTTTGTAATAAAAAATATTTATTTTTGCTAAAAAATGTATCAGCAAAATCAGGATATCGTTTCGGAGTGATACCAAAATATATCGTATAACAACCTGAATACGCTAAATAGGCATAGGTAATATAACAATTAGCAAAGTGCAACACTACATAATCAACTACATAATCGTCCAAATGCATGTTTAGCATCAAGTACAAAGTACAAAACAACCAAACAACATTCTTAGGGAGAAGGCGGATGGCTGCGATGGAGGATCGTCGCGGCTGCTAATGTTTCCGAGGGAGATAGACGAGTGGGCCGGGTGTAGGGGACAATGCACGGGATCGCCGGCTGCCATTGTCTCTCGGTGAGATGAACTATCGATTGTAGGGGAGAACGTCGAAATCGCTAGATGCTGCTGTTTCTCAGCGAGATAAACGCGCGGGACAGACAAACGAGAAGCCGAGGACGGACAATAGAGGGGTCGGGGACGGGCGTGAGGTTCGGGGTCGGGGTCGGGTTAAGATCGATGTTCTAGTGGTTGCTGGCTGCTAGGGATGAAGATTGGGGTCTAGGTGGGACAAAGAGAAGAATGAATCGATTAGGTTTTTCAATTTTTAGTTTGGACGGACGAATTTTTATTTTATTTTCTAATATCAAACGAGGTCGTTTTGTTAAATAAAACATTTTTAATGAAAAGTCAGCTACCGACGTTCGACAGACTGATAAACCGGGCGATATTTCGCCAGGTCCCTGGTCCTACCGTCATTATTGTCTTGTAGTCAAATTTCGGTTGCCTTCCCCTGCCATGCCATACTTGATCCAGTTTTTGGTTTTCTGGTTCAACCAGCCGGTTCGGTAGGGTATCAAGAACCATGATTTAAATTCTACATTAATTTGTCTCTCTCCTATCTCTCACTTTCCATTTTTTCTATCTCCCACTGTCCATTTTCTAGCAGCTTCTTTGCCTTCCGCTGATAAAATTCCTCCAACATATTCCTTCTACAAACTCCCTCCGGTGGACACCTTCCGACCACCTTGCAAAAAAAGTAGCACTACATTAAAAGCTGAAGAGCTCTTCTTATAGTAAAAACTTATGACACGTGTTGCTTGGTCATTGGTCGTTGTTCGGGATGAAACTAGCGTGCTTCTTTCAGATTGGTCAAGTTTTGAGGCCAATTGTGAGACCTCCACCTACAAAGTCGGTTCTGACTGGTCACAGTGTGGATAAGGTTGAGCCGGGTTTGGGCCAAACTCCCTCCAGCTTTAGTTTGTGGGTCGAGCTGGATTTGTTTTGTGGGCTTCGTTGGTCTTGACCTTGGGCCGACCTTGGGCTTCGTCTAACTGATTTTCTTACTTTCTATTGCATGCTTTGTGCTAGTTGGGGCTGCCAAGTGATGGGCCAAGCTTGTTTTAGATGGAAAATAGACTATGTCACTTGTATTTGAGATTCATAACCATTGTATTGCAATTGAATGATTGTATCATGTTTCAAATTCTTCAATGATGCTTTGTTGTACGCTTTCTTGATATCGAACTCAAATACTTCACCTCATTGGAACTCGAACCAAAATTGTATTGCCGTCTAATTTGGGTTGCCCTCTCCAAATCGTTCAAATGTAGTCATAAAGTTTCGAATCTGGGCAAAATGTGGTGTCTACAATAATTCACCAAGTTCAGATTTAATGACAGTTATATTGCGGAAGGTTCTTATTCAGTTTGAAGTATCGACTAAAGGTCTCCAAACCCTCACAATCTGAATACCTAGCGGGCGACTAACCTCCACCGGAGTAAACAAACTGAGGTCCTAACGTGCAAAACCTCCTCTACCGGAGTAAATCCAGTACAGAGTAGAGAATTGACTCCTCGACCAAAGTAGTCAATTCTCCACCTTCAATTAAGGATGCTCTATCAACCTAGGCAGATATTCTCTTTTTAAGTCAAAGCAAAAACTACAGGAATTGGATCAGGATTCATGCAATTCAAAAAATAATGCCTCAATTGAATATAATCAATGTCAAAAGATCATGTACTTGGGTTCATACAACCAAACTTAACATAAAAATCTAGGGTTCTTCATACCCAGGTGACAGAGAGAGTTTACTCCATAGAGAGAAAAGAGAAATCAGTTTTAGATGCAGAAATCATTCTGTTGAGAATGACAATCAGCTTATGGTTGTCAATCGGCACTTCTCCAAACTTCAATCAAGCTCCAATGGCGTCAAAACTCGATCTATGTCACTTTGGAGGTTTAGTTCAACGCTTTCTCGCTCTAGGTTTCACTTTCTTTCTCCAAAACTTGATTAATTGACAAAAAACCCATAATTCGCATCTAACAGCTCTCCTACCTGAAACCCGGTCCAATTACCCGGTTGGGTTTTAAGCAAACCGGACAGGTAATAGCGAAACGGTGCGCAGCCTGTTGGGTTAAAACCCGGTCTCCCTCTGAAATTACCCGGTCAGGGAACGGGGGGTCCAGACCGGGTAAAATCTCTAAAGCGATTCCCCGGCTTCTCAACCATTTCCTCGGTCGGATTTTTGATGACCAGACCGGGGATTTTGGTCATTGCACTACTCCTTCCGTTTCCTTGGTGTTTTTGACCCAAAGCTCGCCTCCAAGCCTTCCTTTCCGCGCCAGGTCCTGAAATATGACATAAAAGCACAACCTAGCATGAAATCGGCTTAAAACACGAGAATCAACTCTCAAACGGTTCAAGATTAGTGGGAAATATCATGTACAAATAACGATTTATCACGGTGAGAGGGGTTGAGTAAGGTGATATTTGCGATGGCAAATGAGCTGCGGCATAAGGTGGTGGCGGCGGGCGCGGCGGAGACGATGGTGCTGCTGTGTCGCTTCCTGTTGGAGATTTGCTAGAGGGAGGCGGTTAGGCTGGGTGTGGTGGCACCATGGCATGGTGGGTAGGGTTTTTGTGAAGGAAAACTGTAGAAAAAAATGGAAGAAAACTAGAAAAGAGATTGAGAGTTTGAGGGAACGAGGAGGTGAGGAAGGTGTGCGGCGCTGCCGCTTTGGGTTGGGCAGTGGTGGTGGGGGTGGAGTTTTTTTAGTTACTATATATATAATAATATGTAATATTCCTAAATGGTACCTGATAAATTTTATTTTAGTCATTAAATTGTGAAATTACTATCTTATGTGTCTACTACTTATGATATTATTGTTTATAAGGTACCAATTCTCTAACGGTTTTTTAACGGTCAATATCGGTTGAACCACTAAAGTGTGAATCATTCACATTACCGGGTCATGTTTCGATTGGTTCTGACAACTTTGCTATTTACTTTCACTCTACCTTTGAGCCACCTTCCCTCTTCAGCAAGTGGTGATGCGTGAACTAGTTAGACAACATTTTGTGTTGTAGTTTACACTTAATATTAAAGCGGAATGGCAAAAGATGAAGCTACATTTCAAATTTCCTTCTTCTATAGAAGTTTGTGGAAGGGCATTTTCGCAAGAGTGTTGCCTATAAGGTGGGAAGAAAAATCTGAACACAAGGCTGCTGGAGCGAGATTATTGTGTTGACCCACTAGTACTTTTTAGCTTGTCTAATGACACGTAGAAAATATTTTGTATACCCCTTTATTATGACTATAATTGCATTGTTTTCACATCTTTAGTGCCATAATCAATTGCTATTTGATTGATAATCACTTAAGGTGCATTTTAGTAGCTCTATGATTGCTTTAACTATTTTGATGCACTTTTGGTAGTGTTTCATGTGCTTTCAGCCCAGATTATCCTAATGTACCAACTTGTACGAGTAGGGAACATCAAGGTCCGACTGTTGGGGATTCAGGATGTGAGATTTGATCAAGTCCGAAAAAAAACATGAAAATTAGTCAAACCAAGCCCAGAAGGACGCATGTGCAACCATTTTGGGGAGTCATTTTGGGGAGTCTTCAAAGCGAGCTCGTATTATGAAGGAATATGCTAAACTTAATGACCAAGCTGGAAGAGACCGAAAGGAGCTCGAAAAATGTGTTTCCTGCCTACTTTTTCCTCGAAGAAAATCTTATGCAAGGGCCTATAAATAGCCCTCGAGAGGTAGAAATGCAGTAACCAATGTTAGGAGGCATTAGCGGATCGCTAATCTTATGCAGGGGCCTATAAATAACCCCCTAGGGGTAGAAATCCAGGGGCCTGTAAAATGTGATTCATTTGGTTTGTGCCCTATGTCGCACCCCAAATTTTGTTCAGAAAGAGGTTGCCAGCTTACCTTGTGTTTACTTGGTTTACTTGGGGACAAGCAAACGTTTAAGTGTGAGGAAGTTTGATTCAGGCATGATTACACATTATTACCCCCTCATATCTTGATTGTTTGACTTAGTATTCATCATCTCTCGACTTTTTTATGCCAGTTTGTGTTATTTTTGTCACATTCAGCTCCTACTACCTATTGGAAGGTCGAGAACGAGTTTCGGGCCATTCAGAGGTCAAAACAAGCCAAAAAGTGGAGCTTGTGCAAGGTTCACATGTAGGGTGTTAATATCACGTCAAGGGGAGTGATAATCTCCCCCAAACCGTGAAGATAGCCTTTTTTTCAAAAGCCTATGCTCATCTCGCGGTCATGGTCAGACTTCATGGCATGGAGGGAGTGAAAATAACACCAAAACCGGGAAGATAGCCCAAACCGGTGCGTTTTGGACCAAGATCACGATTTGCACACTTCACGACCGTGAGAATCACCCCCAAACCGTGATCTCTTCCCTGCTACAAATATAAATTGACATCAAGGGGTTTTGGAGAAGGGAGCTGGGGTTTTGACCCTAAAACTCCCAATGGGGAATTCTAGAGAAAGAGTTACCTAGGAGGATGCTAGGGCTATACTATATTCTCTCTCCTCTTCTCTATGAATTAGCTCTCTTCTCTTAGGTTGAAGAACCCCAGGTCTAGATTTTGATTTGATTGTTGATGTATGTGATGAATCCTATGTTTGATTGTTCATTTTGTTTAGTAGATTGATGTTTATCATGAATTGCATGAGTGTTGATTCCAATTCATCTCAATTTGGTTTTTGACCTAGGAGGGAGAAAATCCTCTTTTGGCCCATTCTTGGCAATTAGGGTCAATCCTATCTTATGTCATTCCGGGTTAATCACCGAGGAAGACAATTTGACTATTCGATCGACCTCTTGACTGCATATGTTTTCCCTAGGTTGTATAGAACACTACCAATTCATCGCTATGTCGTTCCGGGTCAATACCCGAGGGTATCTATCTCCTATTGGTAGAGAAATTGATTCGGTCGAGCTAGGATGGTACGTAACATCGATCTGAATGATAGAACTAGGGGGATTGAAGTTAAGAGAGCTCCACAACTTGTAGTTAACTAGGGTAGTGTAGTTAGGTTAGTTAGCTTAATCACTATTCTAGGTTGGCTAGATAAAGAAATCTTAACCCGAAGTAAGGTACACCTTGAGACCCGTGGTTCCATATTTTTTTTACTTGCTTACCCTATACTACACCCGGTCGTTGGTTAAACTTGGCCTTTGATTGAGAAGTTGTAGTTAGAGTGCGAGCCAGTAATAGAACCCAAATCCTAAACTCCACCATCTTGATTTCTCCTTGAAGCTCCGAGGTAACCACTCTAGCGTGTAGGTGGATACCCCCACATGTTGGTGAATCCTTTGGCTGCTCTGTACTCGATTTCAATATAGTAGTGGGAGTCTTTGTTGTATTTCCTTGATAATTATATTCTGCCTGAGGATAATCTCCCTTCGAGTAGTCTATTCAAGACGATTTTATTGCTTTAATTTAGGTTCCAAACTAATTTCAGACTCTTTGCAGTAAAAATATCGAGTGAAATAAACTAGGGAGAAACAATGCCAGCCTAACTAAGTACTAGGGGAAACATACCCAGGTGATTTTGTCATATCCAAAACCCCGTGATTTCACATGCAAAGTCAAGTGAACAACTGTCGCCATCGGCTTGTTGATCTATAGATACTGCATGAACAACTCCATTTGATGTTCCAACATCTTTTCTTCTTTGCCAAACTCCAAAACTACATTTTTTTACAATTTTGATATTGATAAGCTAATAACGTTGATGAGTATTTATAGGGTTCTTGTTGATGTTAAGTGGGGCTAAATGGGTCTATTGAAACATTGTAGTCATGGAATCCTATTCCAACACTAATAAGATAATGATCGACAAGTCGACTATTCTATAGGATTGGTTGATCGTTCTTTTCCTTTGTAATGTGTATCAATCGATCAACCATATTTTTTAAGGATGTCTATATTTTGCTCCAACTTATGGTGGCTTCCAAGGTAGGATTGCAAATGAGCCAAGCCGAGCCGAGTTTTGACATAACTTTTGCTTAGCTTGTTAATAAACGAGCTAAACTTGTTTAATAAAACATTGGCTTGTGTCTCGAGCACACACAAGCTCGGCTCATTAATGAGCTCATGATCTCTACTTGAGTTCGGCTCATCAATTAACCCGCGAGATCACCTCGAGCCAAAGTATCATATCATTTAGTTCATCGCTTTTAAGTGTTCATATCATGTTATTTAACAGTAATTAGTATCTAGGCAATCTATGATACATAACATATTTAATTCCATGCTATAATTCTTAAACATTATACGTGGTGAGATATATTATCTAACAAACCTATAAATTATCAACAAACCAATGATAAACTATTAATCAATTCTCATATTAATTGTTAGTTGAAGCGGTTTGCTGCCATATTGTCGAGCCAGCTCATAGATCAAAACGAGCTAACTCGTAAGTTGAGCTCAACAAGCCACTGAGTCTAACTGGCTAACGAGCCGAGTGTCTAACAAATTATTTTCGAGCTGAACGTCGAGACGCTTGTGAACAATTTGGCTCATATACTACCTAACTTCCCACTCATCGTACCAAACTCCATTAAATTATTATGTTATTTTCATCCTTCACATATGAGAATGGATTTATTGGGTTAATGTATTTGTATGTCCCGAACTTTTCACATATTAAACATCATGTCCAATCTTTTTGATCTATAATTTTGTGGCCTCAACTATGCATCAAAGTTACGAAATTGACCAAACTCGAGATTTGACCGTTATCTTGGCCGGTTAAACGCGTTGACTAATGGTCAACATGCCATGTCACTGGCAAGTCAGCACAAATCACTTAAAAATTTGGGTTTTCCACCTTTTACCATTTATTTTTAATTTTTCTTCTTCTTTTGTTCAAAATAAAAAAGATAAATGATAATAGGTGGGGGAAAAACAAATTTTTAAGTGATTTGTGTTGACGTGGCGTGTTGGTCGTTAGTTAACACGTTTGACCGTCCAAGATAACGGTCAAATCTCGGGTTTGGTTAATTTCGTAATTTTGATGCATAGTTTAGACCACAAAGTTATAGATCGAAAAAATTGATCAGAATGTTTAATATGTGAAAAGTTCGCGCCATACAAATATATTAACCCTAAATATTTAGATAGCAACAATGTTGTCAACCCGGTTTAACACATCATTGGCCCGGTTGAGCTAGTAATTTGAGGGTTAGTTAGCTAATTTGTTTAGCCCGGTTTAACCCGAAAATATGAAAAAATAATTGTATTATATATATATATATATATATAAAAATTATATCAAATACTATTTAACATACAGACAATAACATATATAAGTCTCATTTAATGCCATTATTTGTGTTAAGTTAAGCAAAGACACCCACGAAAATTGCAATTTAAGTAACATTCGAACATATTTTAGTTTGCGTTTTCTTATAAGTTTTACTTTTGTTTTTCAGGAAAAAAAGGATTCCAATTTTGGTAGTTGAAAGAAAGAATGGCAACAATTGTAAATGCGAAGGAGAGCCAAATGGATACGGTGCCACACAGATAGAAGCCTGCTGACCCACTACTCCGGTCTCCGAGCAGATACTTTAGTGTAGGGGTGGACATTCAGTTCGGGGTTCGACTCTCCGAACCGAACCGAAACCAACTAAAATCGAATCATGTGGTATTCGATTAGGAATTCAGAAAGGAAATAGGCTTAATTCGGAACCCAGGGTCCTCTCGACCAAATCGAAATTCCAAACCAATAAACCAAACTATGTTACATACTTACATGTGGTGGGGGCTATTGGACTTAGCCCTGTAGCCCAATACTCTCTCCTACAGACCCACACTCAGCTTCCAGTTGAGGCCAAAGCCCAACTGAACCCTATGCCTATTGCCTTAGCCCAATTCTCAACGACCATTACTAAACCTAACCAACTAAGAAAGAGTCTCTAAACTCTCTGTTCAACTCCATCGGCAAGCGACATCCACCTCACACCGCCGATCTTGCCCCCATCGCCACTGGTCGACGATCAAGTAGAGTAGGTGCGCCGCTGCTCTTCTCTTCAATCGCATCGTCGACAACCACATGCAGCCGGCACCACCTAATGGAATAAACAAACGACGATGGCAGGAGAAGATCGACGTTGGAGAAGGAGAACTTAGTGAGGAAGACGCTCCGAGTCCGGGCTTGCATGCGGCGGAACTCGTGGAGGCCTTAATGGTTCTGGATCTGACAGGAGATTGAAGCTCCGACCAGGCGACCACCAATTCTGATATGATTTGAGATCTAATTCCCGTCGAGATTGAAGCTTCGAGATATGATTCCAATCGAGCATGTCGCTGAAGGCAGAGGAGATGATGGTCGAGATTTGGGGAATCAGGGAGATGCAGGGGCGTAGGCAGGATTTCGACCAGGGTGGGTCCACTTTGAAAAAATATATATGATGAAATAACTTTTGTTAATTTTTTTAATTATTCATAATATAATTTTATATTTAAAATTTTTTATAAAATAAAATACATTAATAGTCAAAACTATTAAGAATATCACTCTCTCTATATACCAAACATTTATTCATAATTTAGTTATTCGGTCGCTTTCGAATGATGTTATTTGCCAATAATTATTTACTATAGGTTTAATAATGAATCTTATACAAATAATTATTCATGATTTAGTTATTTGTTCGCTTTCGAATTATGTTTTTGTCAATAACCATAGTATCAATAACTAGAGTTGTTGGTTGAAGTTCAATAATATATTTTATACCATTTACCAACATACCCCGTTATAAGAAAATCAAATTATGTGGAATTTAAGTTTGCACAAATTCGAATACTATATGTGCTTAATGAATGAGGTCGTCAAAACTAGAACACAAAACCTTTCGATCAACGATTATCAATTAAACATACTCTAATTTTCCGAATCAATTAATTGTTATACCTAATTTAGTCCTTTTTTCCCGAGCTAGGGTGGGTCCCGGGACCCACCCATTTGCCCTCTCCCTCCGCCCCTGGGGAGATGGGGAGAGGAGTCAATGGTCGAGTTTGGGGATTCTAGAATAGACGGAGAGATGCGATGGTTGAATTGAGAGCAGCCTAGTTAATCTTGCTAACTTGAAAATACGTTAGGATATACTAACAAATATCCAAAATGTATGAACTAATATCCAAGTCTGTTAAGTATATAGATATCACAAACTAATATTCAAAACATCACAAACTAGTATCTAGATAGCAGATACCAACTAATATCCACAATCAACCAACTAGTATTCAATATGGATACTCTTATGTGTTATCTGAATACTCTCATGTGTTATCTGGATACTAATTATGTGTTGTTTGGATACTATTATGTGTTGTCTAGATATTAGTTTGTGAATTTGGGATAATAGTTGACTCATGGTGGATATCAGTTAGCAAACTTTAATACTAGTCTGTACTCTCTAGATACTTTAGTACTTGGATATTAGTTCATATAATTTGGATATCAGTTAGTATCTGCTAACGAATTTTCAAGTTAGCAGATTAACTTTCCCCGAGGGGGATGTGATGATGAGGGAGGTGTGAGGATTGGGGTGAGATACTATGTCTACTTAATTGCAAGGTTGTCAACCAGCGGGTCGACCCACGGGTTGACCCACTTTGACCCTGACCCAGTGAGAAAAACGGGCTGCACGCACCCGCCGGGTCGACCGCTACAAGGTACCGGGTTGGAGGTCAAATTGTGTCATTTTTTTCTTTGTTTTGCGAAATGCGCCTATTTTCCAATTTTTCTTTTCGCCTAACTTAATCTTTGGAATCCTAAGTTGAACATTTGAATATTAATGTTATATAAGTGTGTGTGAATTTTCACTATATGTTGAATCTAAGTACGACATGTTATTTTGGTGTAATATTATATGTTATAACTCATATGTTAGATGAGATTTGATATAATTTATCAGGATAAGTACAATATAGTGACGCTTTCCATATTTTCGGGCTAAACCGGGCTAAACCGGGTGACCCATTAACCCTTAACCCACTAGCTCAACCGGGTCCGGGTCAATCCGTGGGTTGACAACCTTGCTTAATTGATACAAACTGTGACCCCGACCTATCAGATATTTCGATTCCAGCGAATGATGATGCTATAGCTTCAATTCGATTAATTCTTAACAAATTAGTATTTGCAATTTGTGAGGGTCGTTCTAGCTATATACAAAATTCTTGATTAATAATAAGATAAATCAATTTTTTGGTGAACTCCATAGATTTATGGATTTGGTTACTATAATCGTACAAAAGAGATAAAACTAACTGGGGATATTAGGTGATTTGTTGGTATCTAACATATACAAGTTAAGTTAGCAAGTCTAGTTGAATCACCCTAAAGGGGTTGGAAAAATGACACCCCTATTAACTATAGACTATGATAATTGATTTGTGTTGCACTTAATATTCTGTTATTAAAAACACATATTAATTATTTTCCTTTTTTCAGTGCAATGATAACAGTGTACATGTGCAATGGTAGTTGTATCAGTGCAATTGTAGTTCAAATAAAGGAATATAATTAATATTAGTTTTGTGTACAAGTGCAATGCTAGTAGTATCAGTGCAATGGTAGTTTAAAAAAAGGAATATAATTAATATGAGTTTTTAATTTTCAAAGATTATTAAATGCAACACAAATTAAAAATACCATAATAAACTATAATTAATTGGGGGTGTCATTTTTCCAACCCTATAGAGCGGTTAGCAAGCTAACCGATCCCGTGAGGGTTGGGTTTTGTGGGAAGCCGTAAGAGGAAGTCTCGGTTTGTCAGGTTTATCGAATTCGAACCAATATATATTCAGTTCGAATTCGATTTGAGGTTTGGTGGGCTTCGGGAACCGGTATGCTCCATTTCGGTTTTGTTTCGATCGAACCGAACTGATGCCCATCCCTACTTTAGTGGCCTGTTGTGACCTGTTTTTTATGTACGGTCCCGGGTTAAACCGGATTGACCCGCGGGTTAACAAACTTGGATAACAGTTAGGGATGGCAATGGGTCGGGGTGGGTCGGGTTTTGCCAAAACCAAACTCAAACCCATGAGTTATTCGTGGAAAAAACTAGGGGTAAAACCCACTGGGTTTGAAAAACTCAAACCCAACCCGTTGGGTATCCGTGGGTTCATGGGTACCCACGGGTTTTTGTCGTGAAAAATTTACAGAAACAAGTTCCTATCAAAATTAAAGTCAAATATTAATCTCTCAATACAAATTATCCATATATGCAACACCATTCTAGAAAATTCAAGCAAATCACAAACTAACTATACAAATTGTTCAACACCAATCTAGAAAACTCAAGAAAATTGAAGCAAATCACAAATTATCCATAAATAACATGATTAATTGAAAACTTCTTCCTCCTTGTCAATTAAGTTTCTTCACTCTCCACTCGATAACATCCTCATTCTACGCAATTAGAAAGAAAAAATTAGACATGTCTTCACAAACATAAATAAGATTAGTTGTTTAGAATATTAAATATACCGAGAAAATTAATTAAATAAGTGGGCGGGTACCCATAGGGCGGGTTTACCTAAATCCAAACCCAACCCAACCCGATAAATAGTGAACTGGTTTAAACCCAAACCCGGTCCAAAACCATTCAACACAAATTTTACCTGCATTGACCGGGTTGAGTCAGTAGTTACCAGTGAGTTTGGGTTTTGTTGTCATCCCTAATATCAGCTTGTCCATTGCAATTACTATATTTTTTTATAAAAATAAAACATAGAGAGGGAAATGGAAAAAAAAAACTAAAAAAATCGAAAATGGGAGGAGAAGGGAAGAGGGTGGGAGGGGTCAGGTCAGCTTTATAGGGAAATCGAGACGCATGCAAAAGAAGTCATCATGGTGTCCGCTCTCTCTCTCTCTGTTTCGGCTGGTTGGCTGGCTCCCACGCTATTCCCCCATTCCCTTCCCCTCTCTCTCTCTTTTTGGTTCCTTTTCGTTGCTGTTTTTATTTCATATATATATATATATATATATATAAAATAAAAATATAATAATTAAAAGAACGGGAGGAGGGGAGTGGACAATATTCTTGAGAACTTTTTGTGCTCTGTTTTCCTATCAATTATGCTTAATCAGTACTAAACCATTTCGTATTGGTTAAATGAATCAGCACATGATTGAATTCGAATCTGCAAAACACACAAAAAACTATTTTGAGTTATCATCATCACTGTTTCTGGACTACAAACGGTCATCCAAGGAAAAATACCTTCTTGTATAAGCCAAGCCAAGGTAGCAGAAGCTAGGATTGATGTCATTTATCAATTATCTAGATCCATTACTTTGAACTAAAAATCGATGGTAGATTCACTATATATTATTGCATAATTAAGATTACTAGAAGCCATTGCTTGTGTGTTATGATTTAATTAAAATTGCATTGCCTACTGAATCAAGAAACACGTACACACATTATTATTCACTTAGGTTGGGTGTGGTACTTCAAATTAAGGTGCTATGTCTTGTTTTATTTGTTAGCAAACAAAAAATTAACATATTCGAAACACACATGCATCGTATTTTGTCCAATACGAAATACCTAAGTCATTCATCCATGTCCTTTGTGTGTCGTTTGCTTTTAGTGAATGTTTGGTTGGCATAGCCACAATGCATAGGCGGAAGGAGAGGGAATTGAATGTGTCCTGGGACACAGGTAACTTCTGGGAGATAAAAAAAATATCCCCACATATGTCTATATCAGGTTCCAAACTTATGATCTCAACATCATAATGGATTGTTCTACCACTACACCACAAGTCGTTCTTGACGAATAGTTTAACATAAAAGTTTTTATTCATACTATAAACAAAATCTCTAACTAAAATCCCTAATCAATTTACATACCTCTCTCGGTTTGGGCATATCAATTTTTCTCATTAGACAAATGCGACGGAAGCAGGCAAGCAGCAAACGGCACGACGCGACACGACTTCCGTCCTCCTGCCCGATGACCTGCGTTCTTTCCCTCATCGACGAGCGGTTGCCTGGCCTCCTCAGCTCCTCGCCTCATCAGTTCGTCGCCTCCACCTTCCATCCTCCTTGCCGGATTGAAAGGAATTGATGAATTATCTCAAGTTATGTTGAACACAAAAGTGCATCAGTCATATTCGTCAGTTTGTTTACTTCTATAGCTAGTTTTGATTCTACCGGTTTACAACTGCAAATGTAGAATGAGCATTTTCAGCTTTGAGCTATATTAAGAACAAGCTTCGAAGTCGAATTGGCGACCAGTTTGCTAATGACTGTTTAGTTGGCTACATTGAAAAAAAGACTTGCTTAAGAGTGTAGACAACGAATGTATTTGCATTTCTTTCAGAATATGAAATCACGTCGTGTTTTATTATTATGAAACAACGAGTGTATTAGTCGATTATTTCTTTATTATATATGAATGAACTATTTGCATATGATTACTTTTAATTATATTTATAAATAATTACTTTATTATTTATATATTTATATTTTGAGAAGAGGACACAGTTACTTTTGAATCCTGACTCCGCCACTGCCACAATACATTGTTTTTATTTTTTTGAATTTTCTGCACAAACAATGAAACAATACATGTATTGTTTGCTTGATGTGATGGAAACTATCACTCAAAATGAGTGATAGTAATATCTCTACTAAAACTTGAGATTGTTGAGATAGTTTGGAGGAGATTGTTGGGTTCTTTTTTTTTCAATTATAACCCTGGTTATATATATATGTTCTAATAAAAATAAGGACAAAAGTGATATTTCCCACAAAAAAAGTAATATAACTAGTTGAATACTAAAAATACTATCATCAAAATCAAACAATGCAACAAAGTACATTACATCATTTTTCTTAATTACATGTATATTACAATGCATGCATCGATCATAATGCATTGATTTAATCCCATAAGTTAATTCACTTAATTGACAGTGCTTGTTCCTTTCCTATAAATACGAGAGTTACAAACCTCTCAACGAAAAGTTCACAACAAAAGAGTTATGCAATCCGTTTAAATAATTTTCTCTAGCAGTCATAAGACCAACCCATTAAATTATATTCATGAATTTAGGAGGCTCATATATGATTATTTTTCTAACTAATAACAAATTAAACCATTATAGAAAAAAACTAATCACAAGTTAAGACACCATTTTCAAAATTCATTAGGTTCAATGTTTCTTGGTGATGTGATATTCTTTTTATACATTCTGTGACATGGCAACTGCATAGAAATAAGGATAACAACAAACAAACAGATAAACCCTAGCATAGATTGTGATGCTCATTCGTCATTTATTACTTATTAGTTGCAAACTAACCAATTACCAACCTAACCAAAGAAAATAAAGGAAATAAAAAGAACCCAACCAAACAAAATTGTTTGCATTTTAAATAGTAACCTAAGCCATAACCACAAATGGTAAAACAGTAAAAATTCCTGCCCACCAAAAAATCCATTTTAACCCACTTCTAAGTTGTAAAAAATCCCATCAAATGCAAATTTAACCACTTGACAAGACAGGATATGATCCTCACCAAGCACATATAACAATTAGGATAAAGAAAATAAGAAATGAAAATTAGTAAGACACATCTCAAGGCCATTTCTATCATCACCATAGCATCACCCTACCCCAATTTGTAAAATAAAATAAATAGAAACAGGCTGGAAAATTTTCCGGTCCATTCATTTGCGCTTCAAATCAATCCTGGCCGTCAATTGCCTTCTTTCCTAAACCAAACAACGGAAAAAGCCAAAACTGACGAACCAATCACAGCTCTACACACACTAGTCTCTCAGCAGCAGCAAGCTGTGCTGTGTACAAAAGATTTCCTTTCAATTACCCCATTCCTTTGTTCTTTCTTTCCCCTTTCCTTCCTCTTCCTCTTCCTCTTCCTCTTCCCCCCAGCTACCTCAGCCGCCCTGTAATATATTTCCCCTTCGTTAGTCCAAATCATCAAAATTCTCCTGCTTTCGTGTGATGATGGAGCTTAACACGTTGGCAGCAGCAATCCATATCCCCAGCTCTCTTCCCTATTTGGCTGCTGGCCCATAGAGCAGAAGAAGAATAAGAAGAAAAGGCAGCCATGGTTCTGCTACTATCTCAAGGGTACTGGTTCATAAGCAGGGTGCCATTTCTGGGCTGGTACAAGGAGATCTCTTGAAGTGTATAGTTGGAATCTGGTGAAGAAATTAGAAGCGAAACAGAGGGAAGTTTTTAGCTTTTCTTTTTATTTATACTACTCTCTTCTGGGGGTTCTAGTTTTATTTTTCCCTATCTTTTTCGTTGGGTGACAATAGATCGCTCTTGGCGGTTTGTTTGCCGTGTGAAGCTACTGTGCGCAAGCTCTGATCTCGAAGGTTATTTTTTTTAAAACAAAAATAAGTTCTTTTTTCGTTTTTGGTTTCTTGTGTTTGGGGATTTTATGTGAAGGAGGTAAAACGGACAAAAAACAAGAATAACGATGGTCTCCCAATCTGGATATTGCTGTCCTTTGTCGGTTCTTAATTAAAATTCCTTATTCCCCCTTCTGGGTTTCAGTCCTTTTACCATTTCAAAGCCCTAGCTGTTCACGAGTTCATTAGTGTTGCAAAGCTTGAAGCTTTAGTCTTAGTTCTTTCTGGGTAGTTCCAGGGATAACAGTTTGGAGTGTGATTTGGAAAATAGAAGCTACTACCCCTTTGAGTTTTTTGCATTTAGCTCAAGGACAAGCTTTGGTGGTGATAGCTTATTCAAAGTGATTATTTTGAGATTGGAGTTTCTTTAGCGGTTTTAGGCTTTTTGGTGAACGGAGTTGGCATTGTCGTGAAGAGAAGGGTGTGATAGTTAGGAGGTGGAGATATGGCAATGATCTGCAAGGATGGTGGTAAGAACAATATGCAGCAAGGGCACATGGAGAATGGAAAATATGTGCGTTACACGCCTGAGCAGGTCGAAGCCCTTGAGAGACTCTATCACGAGTGTCCCAAACCCAGCTCCATTCGCCGCCAACAGTTCATTAGGGACTGCCCTATCCTCTCCAACATTGAACCTAAACAGATCAAAGTTTGGTTCCAGAATCGAAGGTATATATAAACTTCAATTAATTTACATAAGTTTTGTTATTGGGTTGATGGCATTTTCCCAATGTGGGGTTTGTAATGTGAATCTTGATCTGGTGTCTTTGCTGCTTCAGATGCAGGGAGAAGCAAAGGAAAGAGGCTTCTCGACTTCAAGCGGTGAATAGGAAGCTGACGGCAATGAACAAGCTTCTCATGGAGGAAAATGATAGGTTGCAGAAGCAAGTGTCTCATCTGGTGTATGAGAATAGCTACTTTCGCCAGCATACCCCGAAAGTGAGTGGGAGAATCTTACTACCTTTCTTCCTTTTGGCCTTTTGCTCTTAGTTTCTTCTTGCTTATTATCAACTCTTCATTTTACTTCAAAAAGATTCTTACTTCGCAATTGTTTTCTGAAAAGCTGCGAAGACTGCAACTTTATGCCATTTCTTAGATGGCCATTCTATATCTTTCATTTTGGTTTGTGCTCAGTGAAAGTTCATCTTAATAACTGTTGGGTCTCAAGAGTGATTTTGTTTTTTTGTCCCTGGTATTGTTTTCAGACAACGCTTCCAACCGAAGACACAAGTTGTGAATCAGTGGTCACAATTGGTCAACATCATGTGACACCTCAGCAGCATCCTCCAAGGGATGCTAGTCCTGCAGGGTTAGTGGAGCCCTTCAATTAATTATTTTCGTTTTTTGCCATGGAAATATGTACCATCGTGCTTTGCTTTGTCCACCCAACTTTGTTATTTGTGTATGTGTATTCATGCTTGTACTTTTTCCAGGCTATTGTCCATTGCAGAAGAAACTTTAACAGAGTTTCTTTCAAAGGCTACTGGAACCGCTGTGGAGTGGGTCCAAATGCCTGGAATGAAGGTATTTAGTCTGACACTTCTTGGGTGTTTTGAATGAATTATATTCTTTTATTTAGACAGGAGTTTCATCCAACTAAAGGTATGCAAGTTAAGATGTAATTAGTGGACACGATAATCCTTGTTTTCCTCAAATTGCAGTAATCAATGTGAATGTCTGCATTTGGAGGGATTAAGAAATGTCAGATGTAATTAAATTATTCATTGATGATCGTGTCACCATAGGGGTTAGTCTGGAAGCGTGTCATTAGAAACTTTTTCCTCTTTTACCTATTAACAAGTGTCTTTTGTTATCATAACGCATGCCATTTTGAGTTCATTCTTTTGAGTTCTTAACAATGGGCCACGACGCATTCCGTTTTGTTCTTGGTATAGTCAATATGTCCATAATATGGGGATTTAATATAGGCGAATAGTAGTTTGCTCTAGCTCTCTCGATGGTTGATACAAGCTATTCTTTGCTGACCGTTCTCGTTCTACTTTTATTTTGTGCAATGTGCAGCCTGGTCCGGATTCCATTGGAATCATTGCTATTTCTCATGGTTGCATTGGCGTGGCAGCACGAGCCTGTGGCCTAGTGGGTCTAGAGCCCACAAGGGTAATTGCTCTTCCTGAGTGTCCATGGTGAACTTTACTGAATCGGGGTATCAAAGTTGATTTCTTGGATTATTTTCTTGTAGGTCGCAGAAATCCTCAAAGATCGGCCTTCGTGGTTCCGCGATTGCCGTGCTGTGGATGTTGTCAATGTGCTGCCCACAACTAATGGTGGAACCATTGAGCTACTTTACATGCAGGTTTGAACTGGCAACTATGCAACTAATCTGTATCTAAGGGTTTTTCAGTTTACTCACTTCATGTTATTACTGATACAGCTCTATGCTCCAACAACCTTGGCACCTGCTCGCGATTTCTGGTTGTTGCGCTACACTTCGGTATTGGAAGATGGCAGTCTTGTGGTGGGTCTCATTGTATTCCAGCTCTTAATACGATGTTCTGGTTGGTTAACTTTGTGGTTAGGAAGTGTTCTGATATCTCTCTTTGATATGTGCAATTCTTAGATATGTGAGAGGTCGCTCAAGAATACTCAAAATGGCCCTAGCATGCCACCTGTGCAGCATTTTGTGAGAGCAGAACTGCTGCCTAGTGGTTACCTGATACGACCTTGTGAAGGGGGTGGCTCAATCATACACATAGTTGACCATCTAGATTTGGAGGTAAGATGTTTATTGTGTGGGCCTCGTCAGTTGTGGCATTAGTGGTCTATAAAGGTGTCCTTATTGGGGTGCTCATTGTTTTTAACTAGCCTTGGAGTGTGCCTGAAGTTCTACGACCGCTCTACGAGTCCTCCACAGTGCTTGCGCAAAAGACAACAATGGCTGTAAGATATTACCGTAGTGATGCAAATTATAAATGATGACACCATAACAAGTACTGATGTTCGACTATCTGGGTTTCTCGTTACCGTTCAGGCTTTGCGCCAGTTGAGGCAGATAGCCCAGGAGGTTTCCCAGACTAATGTAAGCAACTGTGGCAGGCGACCAGCAGCACTGCGGGCTTTGAGCCAGAGGTTGAGCAGGTGGTTAATTCGTATACTGTTTCAAATGAATTTGGCTAAGGTTCTCATTGTTTTTGGGCATCTAATAATTTCAATATGTTGCGCATTTGCAGGGGCTTCAATGAGGCTCTCAATGGGTTCACTGATGAGGGATGGTCAGTGCTGGGAAATGATGGGATGGATGATGTTACCATCCTGGTTAACTCGTCTCCTGACAAATTGATGGGTCTGAATCTTCCCTTTTCCAATGGGTTTCCAGCTGTTACAAATGCAGTTTTATGTGCCAAAGCATCAATGCTTTTACAGGTGAGGCTTTAATTTTTTACACGTTCTTGTTGTATCTAACCCTGTATGTGTCTTTATGCTACCCTGACATGCACTCTTTTTCTTTCATCCAGAATGTTCCTCCTGCCATACTTCTTAGATTCTTGCGTGAACACAGATCAGAATGGGCAGACAATGGCATTGATGCTTATTCAGCTGCTGCAATAAAAGTTGGTCCTTGCAGCTTACCTGGTTCTCGTGTTGGAGGATTTGGGGGGCAGGTTATACTTCCTTTGGCTCACACGATAGAGCATGAAGAGGTGAGTGCCCTATTTTTATGATGTGTAAACACTAGCTGTTATGCTTCTTTCTGACTTTGATTCTTTTTTTGCATGTGCATAATCCTTGCCTTGAATCAGTTTCTGGAGGTTGTTAAATTGGAGAGCATCGCATATTCCCCTGAGGAAGCAATGATGCCTAGGGACATTTTTCTCTTACAAGTGAGTTAATCAATGATGCTTAGGTTAGCCCCTTTGGCTAAGTATCTCCTATTTAGTTAATCAATGGTATTTGGGCCATGACATGCTGGGACTATGATCAACGTGCTGACACTGTTTCTGTATTGATGTTGATGAGTCAGAGTACACAATTATGTTCTATTTTCTTGGATCTTTGATGCGACTGCTGCACTTAGGTGTATACTACGTTATTGCAGTGGTCACAGTTGACAAATAGATAGTTGAGAGTATGCTAAGTCAATTTCTAACTGAGTGCTCAAAGCTTGTTGGCTGAATTGAGTCAAGTGCTGAAAAGATTTTTGGTAGGGTTATTGCTGGAAAACTGAAGATTTTGGATTGAATGGCTCCAATTTGGCAAGATTTATATGTTAATGCTTGTTAACCAAATTTGATAAGTGCTGGGGTTTGTTCATAATGTAACTAATGACAGGGCCATTTCTGGGTTCTTCAGATAGTTGAAGCTTGCCCGTGAATGTGATATAGAATAATGATGCAACACTTAGCTTGTACTTTTGTTCTTGTCTTCACCTTTGTCAGAAACAATGGTTTGTGATACTTGATCTATTGACTTGAGGAAGCACACTTGAAGGGTGATGATTTTTTTATCTTATAGTTCATGCAAGCTTGTAATCGTGTCTACTCACCTTGATTGCTTTATCATGCTATCTTGACATGATTGTTGTTTTTGCTAGTTTTCACCTTTACTGAACATTTTTTGTGTGTTGTTGACAGCTCTGCAGTGGAATGGATGAAAATGCTGTTGGAACTTGTGCTGAACTCATATTTGCTCCGATCGATGCATCTTTTGCTGATGATGCACCTCTGTTGCCTTCTGGTTTCCGCATCATTCCCCTTGATACCGGAAAGGTTGGTGAAATTAGATCTGGATGTTGTAAATTCTACAGGGGATTTCCAATTTGTATGTTTGACATTGTAAATTTCAAATTTCTGCAGGAAGCCTCGAGCCCCAATCGCACTTTGGACCTTGCTTCTGCTCTTGAAATTGGACAGGCTGGCAACAAAGGATCTAATGACTCATCTGCTAGTCCGGGTTGTGTTAGATCTGTAATGACCATTGCGTTTGAGTTTGCATTTGAAAGCCATATGCAAGAACATGTAGCTTCAATGGCTCGCCAGTATGTTCGGAGCATCATATCATCTGTTCAGAGAGTGGCATTGGCCCTTTCACCTTCAAACTTGGGCTCACTCGCTGGTCTTCGTTCGCCTCTTGGTACACCCGAAGCACAGACTCTTGCTCGTTGGATCTTCCAGAGTTATAGGTAATGTGTCAGTTGTCTTTTCATGTGAATTATTTGTCCTTCTGGCTTCTTTCACTGTTGTAGTCTAATTTTCTCCAAATATTTTGTCAACTGCCAGAGTTTACTTGGGTGTGGAGCTGCTGAAGTCCAATAATGAAGCAGGTGGTGATTCCATCCTCAAGTCTCTCTGGCATCACTCGGATGCCATGATGTGCTGCTCTCTCAAGGTATGCACTTATGGAGTCTTTCCCGTCTCTTTGTTACATTCCGAATCAGGCCTGATGTGTACTGGAAAGGTTACTTGTTCCCGAGCCTTGTATATTGATAGGGATTGGAGAGTATAAATTGAACTCTCACTAGCTATCCAAAGCACACATTGCTTATGATAATTGTCGCTATACAACAATCATCCCCTTATCCATTCGTACTGCTGGTCTAAAATGTTTTGAGTTGGTACAGGCACTTCCAGTTTTCACATTTGCAAATCAGGCAGGACTTGACATGCTCGAGACGACCTTAGTTGCATTACAGGATATAAGTCTGGAGAAGATATTCGATGACCAAGGAAGGAAGACTCTATGTACAGAGTTCCCACAGATCATGCAGCAGGTACTGGATACAAGTAGTCCATTCATTAATTGGATTCTTACGACTAACACCCTGATAATAACTGTGTTAATGTGTTTGTGGTGGATAGGGATTTGCATGCCTTCAAGGTGGTATCTGTGTCTCGAGCATGGGAAGACCGATCTCGTACGAGAGGGCGGTGGCATGGAAGGTGTTGAACGAGGAGGAGAATGCACACTGCATCTGCTTCATGTTTGTCAACTGGTCTTTCGTTTAAAGCTTTTGGTGGGTTTCCTGGGGGCGTTTCAGGAGAAGAAAATACCTTGCAATGGGTTTTAGAAAGTGTGGAAGAGATGAATAGTACTCTGAAGAACACTGGCTTATTGTTGTTATGTTGGTTTTGTTGCCCCCCGTATGTTTAATGGACAGAGTATTATTAAGAGTGGTACAGTTGTGATCGGCAGAACGATGTAAGGCACAGGATGTGCCCTGTATGTGTGTTGGTTTGTATCCAGGAATTATGATCGCAACTTTCTTGTGTGTTTTCAGTACTCCACACCCACAGCAGTTGGAACCTCATAACCCCTTGAGCTAGATTTTTGGGATGGAACTGATTATTAATACCAGATGCAATGGCCGCGCTTCGCTGCGGGTAGGGAACCTCTGAAACTGAACTTGGAGGCTGAATTGGAGAAGTTAGTGGTTTAGTGGTTTAGGGTTTAGTGGTTAACTGTGAGTCTGTGACAAAAATGTTGGTGAACTGTTGATAGAACCGTTCATGATATATAACATATAAGACTTGTATATTACACTAATTTACAAATGAAGTTATCATTGACCATAAAAAATTTCAAATTCATATCATCACCAAAATATCTAATAAAATATTTAAATCATTTCACAAAAAGCAAATTAAAAATTACGGTGCCAAATGGTAATGGATAACATAAAGTCGACAACAAGGTTGGAAAATGAGAAGAGTAAGCATATATAAAATTAATAATTATAGTTTGATGGTCTTGGTTTATGTTAAAGTATTTTTTCTAAATTTTTTTTGGGTAAAAATAGTGAATTAGTGAACCAGTTAAACCGTGGTGGTTCCTCTAATTTCATGTTGAACCGTGAAAAATCGTTTGGTCTACCAATAATGGCCCAAACAATGAACCAGACCGGTATCACAACTGATTTGACGATTCTAATGGCCCGATCGTTAATTCAGTTCAATTCTTATAGCAATTTCATTAGTTATAGTTATATAACTATAACTAATGACTCACACGAGCACACACATACATTAATTTGGCCCAGACACTAACTCACCAGCCTGGCAGCTAGAGGTGGAAATCGGTACGGTATCGGTATCCCAATACCAAATACCGAAATACCGAATACCGAATTACACCCTAAAGTCAATCCCAATCCCAATCCCTAAATAATTTCGGTATCCCAATCGGTATTATCGAATACAAAATTAATTACCTTTACAATTAATAATTAAATATATAAATTAGATTTTATTGTTTAATTTAGGGGAAAATAACTAAGCAAAAAGTTTTGAATTAGGATATTATTAAGGAGAATGGAGGAGAGGAGA
Source organism: Linum trigynum (assembly GCA_964030455.1). NCBI lineage: Eukaryota > Viridiplantae > Streptophyta > Magnoliopsida > Malpighiales > Linaceae > Linum > Linum trigynum. The sequence goes on along the minus strand of OZ034820.1, from coordinate 11,503,231 downwards.
TATCTCAAGTTCTTGTCATTGATAATCTTTAATTTGACGAATTGGACGTTGAGAGACGACTATTAATAGTGATGGAATGATCTGTGTATAATTAAATGACACTCTTGGTGGTTGAGGGTCATGTAGTAGTGAATGAGAGAGTCTAGTTGAGAGGATAAAATACACACTAGCCTATATTTCGGTATTGATCGGTATTTCGGTATATACCGATCTCAATCCCGTAATCCCTAATACCGAATAACAATTGAAATTCAATCCCAATCCCAAAAAATAATATGTGTATTCGGTAATACCAAATATAGACAAATTCGGTACGGTATTCGGTATATCCCAAATACCGGTACCAAACTTCCAGCCCTACTGACAGCCCACAGAGAAAACTGCTCTTACAACCCACTAGCCACTAGGATGGTAATTTGAACCCACCTCGCCGGATATAACCCATCCTAACTCGCGGTAATATGAGGTGGGGCATGTATATCTACTTCAGACTCGCTCTGTCCGCCCGGTCTCGTTCTTGGTTCATTACATTGTAATTTCTTATAGTATTTACTGATATTTCTCCAATTATAGCTTTTTTCAACTAGTTAGACTTGATTTTTCAATTAGTTAAACTCAATAACACGTAAAATCTTACGTGTATTTTTTCAAATAACTTATAGAAGTGGGCCGCCTCGCCTCGTCTCATTATCATCACTACAACCCACTGCTGGTAATCGGTTTGATCAGGTCTACCTAACCAACAATACGGTTAGACTTCAATTTTTTCTGTACTGGTTTGAACGTTCGGACTAGTATGGTTTTAATTTGACTTTGAATTTAAAACAAGGGTTAATACCTTATTTTGGCCCGAACTATGACCATATAATCAACTTTGGCTTGTGGTTTCAGAAATTAACATCATGGCCCTCAACTATGCACCATATAGACTCAATTGGTCCGACCCGTGAATTTCCGTCAAATTAGACGGTCAACATCATTGACCGTTAGTGAATCAACATGTTACGCTAACGTGGATGCCATGTGGAAAATAAAAAATTAGAAAAATAAAAAATTTATAAAATAAAAAAAGAAAAATAAACTAAAAATTAAAAAATCGCCTTCTCTCTCGTTTCTCGGCCCACAAAGTCCCGACTAATCTCTCCGGCAGGGACTCGGGTCAAGATTGTTTCCGCCCTCCTTTGGGGATCGATCTTGGAGGCCTCCGAAAAGCTAATCGGAACCCAGAAACCGTCCCACCTCACCCACCCAGTCAACCACCCGAAGCGAGTCGAGCCGCCCCTCTCCGGAAATTCAATCGAAAACCTTCTCTGGATCTCGTCGGCGAAACACGAACCAAAAACAGAGCACCCATCCAAGTCCTTGAAGCTTGGTAAATTAGCAGGGAATATTACATGAAGTTCGCCTTCTCCCGGTAGATGAGACAAGAGATCCAACTCACCGGTGATAGAGAAGTTGTCATCTCATTCCTGTTCCTCTATTGTTTTCTAGGCAATCTCCCAAATCATCTGCAATGGCGAAAAATAATTACCCGTCGGGGCGGATACTGTTGAGAAACGAAGGAATCCCGACGCATGCAAATGGATTTGCCCTGGGGAATCTGGTGTCGCAAATCGAATGAAGCTCCACTTTTAGATAGAAACTGAAATTTGGTGTATCCATTTTCCCCGACGCATATTCATTTCCCATGTTCCCCACCAAAGTTCCGATCCTATAAATTGTGAGAAATTGAGCCATTTTTGTTGGCCGCTCTGAAAATCATGGAGTTTCGCGGCGGCGGATCCAATGCGGCGGGTCAGCCATCGGAGGAACTAAAACGATTGTGAAAGAAGAAGAGTAAGCGAATGCGAGATCCAGGCAGTGGGACAAGCGGATCTGAGAGAGAGGTTACCTGGGGGCGGTTGCGATTGTCGGCCGGAGAGGAGATTGCTGCGGCGGCGGGGAAGTGATTCCTCATGGAAGCAGCAACAACTACCGTCATTCTTCCTTCTCTCCTTCTCTAATTTTTTAATTATTTTTTTAATATTTTATTGTCCACATGGCATCCACGTCAGCATGACATGCTGATTCACTAACGGTCAATGATGTTGACCGTCTAATTTGACGGAAATTCACGAGTCGGGCCAATTGAGTCCATATAATGAATAATTGAGGTTATGATGTTAATTTCTGAAATCACATGCCAAAATTGATTATATGATGACCAGAATAAAGTATTAACCCTTAAAACGACACAAACTAGATTAGAGGTGTCGCCGTTTCTCTCCTCCCCCCCTCTCTCTCTCTCTCTCTCTCTCTCTCATTGTTCTCGTCCGCTGTTCGTTGTTGTGTCATCTGTGCACAAATTTATCACCTCCAGCGGCGTGTCAATCCCGCTGTTTGTCGATCTACTGCCATGACCGAGACCGAGACCGAGACCGAGAATTTCAGTTCGAATTTGCATCTGCCGATCTGGCCACAGGGAAACCCTCCTCCCCTGAATCTCTTGAGCAAACTGGTAAACGATCTCCTCATAGAGATTCTGATTCGCCTCCCCAACCCTAGATCCTCGTGTCAATGCAAAGCCGTGTGCAAGCTCTGGAGATCCCTCATCACGGATCCCAGCTTCAGTCTTCGTTTTATTTCTCATCACCAGAGTAGGTACCAACCAGCAGCTGTGTTTCTTCCCTCACACAAACCCCAGTCGATACTCAGCTTTCTCCCCATGCCTGATGAAGCTCGACCGGATTTGAGAGCCTTCGATTGCTTCAAGGACTTGCTTTTGTGCGGGTTTGCTGACCTATTTGGCGAATTGGGTAGATCATACTTGGTCTGCAATCCATTTACCAAGCAATGGATTGCCCTGCCTTTGGCGCCTGAAAAGCCAAAAGGAGGGCATTTTGGATCTGCGGTGGTGTTAGTTTGTCAACCCCGTACTAGTAGTAGTAGTAAATATAATCGCTTGCAGCAGCTAGGAGTTGAACCAGAACCAGAACCAGAACCAGCCTTTGTTTATTCTGAGTATCGTTTCCGCGTGGTGTGTCTTTTCCAATGTGGCGATTATATGATGCTGCAGGTGTTTTGTTCCGAGTCCAGGAAATGGACCAAGTTTTTTTTCAAGGATTCCGTGAAGAGGCCGGGGACCAATGTAGCCTGGTGGAACGGGAGGCTGTTTTTGGTGCATCTTCAATTCACTTCCTTGTGCTCAAGGCTTGCTGCATATGATCCTTTCCACCTTGATATGCGCCCCTACTGACTACTGTCTGCGTGTACCCCCTGAATTGTGGAGCGCAATGCGCAAGGCTGGAAATTTTTCAGTATCACGAGGTGCTTTTCACATAGTTGTATTAGAAGTTGAAAGTGAAAGTGATTTTTCAAGGAATGCATTGACTGTTTGGAGACTGGAAAAAGATTCTGGGAATTGGAGCCAACAATATAAATTGGTGTTGAAGACGACGACGACGACCACTTCGTCTTCATTATTATGGGGTGACTTCGAACTCGAAAAGTGTCGTGTGCTTGATTTGCATCCGGAGAAGCCAGAAATTGTCTTCTTTAAATACTTGAATGAGTGTGTCTTCTCCTGCAATTTGAGGACAGGGACAGGAGAGCCAGAGTTCTTCTCCGCAGTAGAACTAAAGTGCTATGAACCTGGTTGGAGGGCATTGCAGCCTAGAGTCTCTTGCTGGCCCACTCCTATTCCAAGGTATGAGGACTTGCGAGGTATGTATGATGGAAGCTACGATTGCTGGGTTCAGAACAGCAGTACAACAACACTTTCCTCAACCATTGGTAATTACTTGGAGTTTACCTTTTCTCTAAGCCTCTGTTTGTTTTCTGCCATTACGTCTATAGTCTTGTTTCTAATTGCTTTAGAATTTTGTTTTGTTTGGAAACTCTCATGCTAAACTTAACCCCCTGAGTGAAGCTAGCCATGCATGTTATGATGCGTGCCCTGTTGTTCTCTCGATTTCTTTTTGTAATAATTTGTATCCCAACTCATTTATGTTGTGGGTTTGTTTGTTGAACTAACAGAAGAGTGCCAACCCTTGGTTGAACAATTTGGTCGTAAGAGGAAGGACAACATATCAGCAGCAGCATTACACTCCAAGTGTTGCGTTCAAAGGAAGCAGGAGGTGGTGAAAGGTGGCTTGGATGCCCTTAGAGTGTAAACTAAAATTATCTCAACTTCGTGAACAAAAATCCTCGTTTACTTCGGGTGACAACTTTTGGACTGGGTTGCATCCCACCTTTCCTGGTCATGTTCGTTGCATGTTTTCATAGATTCACAGTAAAAGAACATGAGATATCAGATAGCAAAATGTAACTTAAGGGTTGGTTTGCTTCGTGGATTTAAAATATGAAGGTTTAGGTTAAAGTCTGGGTTTTATAAAACCATGGATTTATGATGGAATTGGTTCATTTGGGTTTTGAATAAGACCATTGTTTGTTTGTTGGATTTCATGATAGATTTTGTTGAAGTATATTTGTGGATGTGTTATGCATTTACCTCATTGCCTTCCTACCCTTTATTTAATTTTTATATTACTATTATTGTTAGAAACAAAACTGGCTCCCATCCATTTATTTAGCCTCGTCCCAGTCCTCACTTCATCTCATCTTTTCATACTGTACACAGTGGTCATGGCAACCTTCTGTTATTATCATTATTAGAATGTTATATATAATCTAAGTGGTCGTGGCAATCCATGTTTAACCTGCAATCCATGTTCAACTTGCAGCAGATGCTTGTTTCAATCGTAAATGCTTGTTTCAGTAAGCACACATACCGCCTGCATCCATGTTAAACCTGCAGTTTTGTTTTCCATCAACAAAGTTTAAAAACTAACACATGTTCAACCAAGTATACAACAACCAACAGGTACAATACAACCTAAAAACACATATGGAAAATATACTTACAGCCTACTTGAGGCAGGCATACACAGCCAGTTTGCATTGCATTCTTTAAAGGATTAGAAACACGTTGGAATGGATTGGAAACTCTCAAAATCACTAATCTTCCACCTCCTAGTTTCCCCAAAAACACACAAGTTTCCTATTCGTACTATATGTGTTCCGTACACGCAAGTTTCATATCCCAAAATCAATCCCCCTACATACATACATACAACCTAACATTGTCCCTTGCTAGAATCTTAGCAGTCAATGTAACAAGTTCTGAATGAAATACTTCTTGTCCTCCTCATTGTCGAGAGTATAGACGAGTCTTGTCTTCCGATCATTCTCAACTAAGGTCATTGCAGCAACAATGACTTGGCAGCGTTCCAGTCCTTGAATTTTTCCTATTTCTGTCATCAATGCAGCCTCCCTACCATCTTCTTCCTCACGATCACCTAAAATTGATCCAAGAGCATCAAGTGCCTTCGATATTACAGACTTTAATCTCCCAGTTCCTCAGCCACAACAACAATTGCATTGTCAGTCTTGTTGTCCTTCTTTATAGCCTTCTTCTTCATTTCAGAGTTGCTCGCCCCTTGTGTCGGTTGAGCTGGTGGGGTCACAGCTGCTCTCTGGGAGATCTCAATCCCTTCATTGATCAAATCTTCCATAAAGCTCTCAATCCCTGGGCCTTCAACATCAATTGGTGTCTGAATGTCATCCACGTCCACGAAAAAAGGTCCATCTACGATCGGGGAGTCAACCACATCAGTAATACCAGCAACCTTTCTTCCATCTGCAGGGCCAACTTTTCCAAACACCTTTAGCAATTCATCATAGAATGGGAAGGACTTCCTATTAAGATTCTTGCAGTTTGGGTGAACCTAGAAATAATAACTACATAAGAAGGAGCATCTCGACAAAATCATGACATTTAGCAAAAGAAAATCACATAATTACCTTAATCAATGCTTCAAAGACATCGTCATCCAGTGTTGGAGTCTTTGTTACATTGTTCCACCCACAACCACTCTGATTACGCAGCAACTGTACAGCGTGGCAATCTTTCTTCAACTTTTTGTGCCTAGAGTGAATGTTTGGTTCAACTTTTACCCCGCATCCAGGAGATCTCTCTAGCATCATATTCTCCAGTGGAATCAATGCTACTGCTGTTTCCTTAGTTCCTAAGGTTCTGAATGCTGACACCCTGAAGAATTTTAGGCCTATCTCATGTGTAAACCTATTATACAAGATAATGGCAAAGATTCTTGCTAGGAGGATTAGTGAGGTTATGCCCCTGATCATTAGCACTAATCAATCAGCTTTTGTTAGGGGAAGGAGCATCATGGATAATATATTGATGGCTCAGGAGTTAGTTAGTGGATACAACAGGAGTGCTTTATCCTCTAGATGTGCAATTAAAATAGACATTATGAAAGCCTTTGCTCTGTTAGTTAGAACTATCTATTTCATATGATGGTAGCAATGGGATTTCCGGATCAGTTTATGAGGTGGATTAGGGCTTGCTTACAAACTGCTCACTATAGTATCAATATAAATGGAGAACTCTGTGGTTTCTTTAGGGCTAGAAAGGGTGTCAGACAAGGTGATCCATTATCACCTTATTTGTTTACTATTGCTATGGAAGGTCTCTCTTCCACGTTAATAGCTGCCAGCCAATCAGGGAGGATCCCCTATCACCCTCAGTGTCGAAGAATTGGGTTAAACCACATGTGTTTTGCAGATGATGTCCTAGTTTTTACCACTGGTTCAACTCAGGCACTTCTTCAGGTCAAAAGTGTGCTACAACAGTTCTACAAGCTATCAGGGCTCAATTGAAATCCAACTAAGTGTGAAGTCTATTTTGGAGGTGAATCTATTAAATATAAGGGTAATGCTCTACTTCAGTCTGGGTTCCAGGAAGGCCTACTGCCTGTAAGGTACTTGGGACTTCCATTGATGACTGGGAAACTGTCTTCAAAAGAGGTGGACATTTTGGTTGATAGGCTTACTAAGAGGATTAGAACATGGAGGGCAAAGAAACTGACTTATGCAGGAAGATTGCAGCTTGTGACTTCAGTATTGATGGGGATTATCCAGTACTGGATGCAACTGTTTTTGCTCCCTAAAGTGGCTTTGAAGAGGATCCAGAAGGTCTGCTCTCAATTCCTCTGGCATGGGATTGATACTAGGAAAGCTAAAGTGGCCTGGGAACATGTGGCGTTGCCCAAGAAGGAAGGGGGACTTGGTATCAAAGATCTGCTGGCGTGGAACCAGGCATGTACCATTCGGATGTTATGGTTATTCTTAATGAAGGCAGGTACTCTATGGGTTGCATGGATGCTTGAATATAAATGCAGACAGGGGGACCTTTGGAGTTTGAAGGTGCAATACAACAGTTCTTGGACTTGGAGAAGGTTGCTGAAACTTAGAAGTGTCATACTGCCATGGATTAAGCTACAGGGGGGTGTCATTTATTGGGACTCTCAGGAAATGCATGTATACTCTGTGCGAAGGGTATGAGAAACATTACGAAGGAAAGCTCCTGTCGTCCCATGGTACAAGCTGGTTTGGGTGAAAGGTTGTCCCCCAAGATATAGTTTACTTGCCTGGTTGACTATGAGGAATGCCATAGTCACTAGGGATAAACTATTGAAATGGGGTAAAATATCCAATGCTTCTTGCCCTTTATGTGAGAGGGAGATTGAGAGTCGTGACCATTTATTTCTTAGCTGCACATTCTCTATGAGACTTGCTGCACAGGTAAATTTCCAGTATATGCACTATCAGAACTGGGATGTAATGGTGCAGGAGCTGAGTGTAGGGATTTGCAGAGATTCTCGAGATGGGTGTTGGCATGCTTTGATATGGTGCTTTGTTGTTGCTTTCATTTGGAAGGAAAGATGTAAAGTGGTACATGGCTCACCTAGGCAAGAACCAGAGAGGGTTGCTGATCTGCTTAGAGATGATTTACAGTTCATAGCGTGTGGCAACAGAGGACTGAGAGATGCACTTACTAGGCTTCATTACTTATAGTTTTTTGTTCACAGGTTTTGCTGTAAGTAGTGCTATATAGGCGATAGTTGAGAGACAGTCACCTGGGGATTTTCTTTCCCCACCTCGTTGTATTGGCTTTTCTTGGGAATAAAGGAACCGATTCAACGGAAAAAAAAAATTTCATGTTATTATTTTGTGATAATATTTTATAAATTGATAAATCTATTTTATAATAATATAATTACTTACTTTTTACTCTATTTGCACCCCCTACTTTTTCATCCAAACAACAATTTACCCCTCCACTTACACCCTCCACCAAGTTGCACGCCCCAACAATTTACCCCTCAACTTGCACCCCCCTTCAACTTGCACCCCCCTTGTTGCCAAACATAGTGTAAGTGTAAAAATGCAGTACAAGTGTAGTCCAATTAAAATAGTATTTTTCTCAATCTAACACCACCAAATTATTATAGTATATCAACATTCTAACAAACCAAGCAAAGGATAATAGAAAACATCCAAACAAGTAGTACAGGGGAAGGAACCATATTAGAAAAAAAGAGAAAACTGGATTTTCTCTCAATCCCTTGCAGTCTCATCAGCACAGAACAAACACATCCAAGTTATTTCATCACACCCACTTCAACAACGCTACTCATAGAGAGAAGAAATTACAAAAGCATTTTTTAGGGTTTCATAGATGACAGTATCGTAGGGACACAATATAATAAGGAACATACCTGATTATTGAGGCTTTCTCCAATGGCAAAGGCGAGGACGATAAGAAAGGTCACAGTTCTTCTTCTCCGGCAACACCACCCTTTTGTCCTCTTAGATTTTTCTTCGTTTCTTTTTCCATTTTCATCTTTCCTTATCACTGTCTGGTTAGAAGAAAATGGAAGGGGACAAGTTGGTCATTATTGAAATAAGTGGGGATAAAATTGTAAAAAGCTATCATGGACTTTATTTCTTGCCACTGGCCATAAATCCCACTAGTTTAGCTGAAATTTCCAAGTCCATGGGGCCCACTGATTTGGTCTCCAAAAGTATGTGGGCCCCACAAATTTATCTTTCATAAATCCATCATGCAAACAAAGGATTTAGTCCAAAGTTCAAGAAAGTTGGGTTTTATGTCCCAAGAAGTGATGGACAATGGGGGCTGGGTCTCCAACCACCTCTTAGCATGCCCCGCCGGAGAATGGGGGAAGAGGTGAAGGCGGATCGCATCATCGGGTACACCGTTCATCTTGAACCCGTTCGTCAGCTGCAGGAAACGGGAAAGATGCACCCTTGCCTCCTCATCCTTCAAACCATGAAACTGGATAGAGGATGTAATGAGTTGAATCCAGCATGGCTTGATCTCGAAGTTGTTCGCTGGAATAGGTGGATAGAGGATGACAGGGCGGATATCAGCGACCCGTGGAGTGTAGTAGTACTCCAAGGTGGGACCCGCCGACGGTGGTGGATGCTGAACCCCATCTGCCTGGGGTTAGGGGTGTTCAAACAGTTTGGTTACCGTGGTAACCGTTTTAACCAGTACTATTTGGATAATTTGGTTTGGTTAATTTGGATAATTGGTTTGGTTTGGTTAAAGTTTTTAGCTTGTTTGGCTTAGGTGGTTTGGTTTGGTTTCAGACACTCCTAACCCGTCAAACCAAATTAACCAGTTAAGTAATTAGTCATATATCTAATATATATTGTATACACATACTTAATACTTTGCATAACCACTCAAGAGTTAAACGTTCATCCTTTTTAGACTCATAAAATATAAAGCTCAATATTGCTCCTATAGTGTATATTTGTATATGTAAAGTGTAGACCACAACATATGGACGCCTAATTTAGATAAATCTCATACATTATGATGGATGAAAACTTGAAAGGAAGGTCCTTTCCAGCCTATGATAATTGCTATGAGACAAGTCAATTCACACAAACACAACCATTTATTAACCCATACCATTGTCATGAAATTTTGTTAGGTGAATACTTCTATACTAATCGTAAGATAATTGTCTTAGTTGCATGTAATTATGTTAAGGGTCAACTATAACTATGTGTTGATTGTTATGTTTTATTCATTATATAAATTGCGAATTGATGCATTAACCGAAATTTTTTCTCACTTAATGATAATGTGATTTTATATTGTTTAATCTGGTTAACCAATTAACCAAACCGATTAAACTTTAGTTTGGTTAATTTGGTTGTTGTATTAGTTTGGACGGTTTGGTTATGATATTGTATTCAATGATTAATGAAATTTAGCCTTATTTGATTTGGTTATAACCATGGTAACCATTTGAACACCCCTACCTGGGGTATGGGGTTGTTCCCCAAGATCTAATTCACCGGGGGAACCTGGAGAGGATTCCCCTGGGGTGGGTTGTGTTCGCCTTCCATCTCGTACTCTTCCTCAGAAATGCTGCTCAAGTGGCCGTCTATGCGCTCCTCCGTAGCCAGTCTAGCTCGCTGTTGTCTCCTAAGTTGGCGACATGTGCGTTCAACCTCCGGATCCAACAGCAGTAAACCTCCCGACTGGCTACGGGTCATGCACTACCTGCACACAGTCAAGCAAGCAAACCCGTGAAGGCACAAGTGTGACAAAGCAAACAATGCTAAAACGAAAAGCTAAATTAACAGAATTCACGTTTCTTCAACAACCTAGCCGTCCCCGGCAACGGCGCCAAAAACTTGACTCGCTCTAATCGTCACTCTAGAAAATGGCCAAATGTAACCACTTCCTAAAGCGTAGTATAGCGGGTTTGGGTTTTAATGTCAACCCGGGTCCTAGATGTGCTGACTACTCAGTGAGTTCTTATTATCTAGCGGTGAAACTTTAGTGCAGGTCCAAACAAACAAACAAGCAAAGCAAGCAAGAAGGTTGTTTTCAAGTCGAGAGAGGTCACCCGGATATGGTTCCCCCTAGACTGCAGTTAAGCCGGATTGCAATTTACCAAGTCTAAATTCAATGATAGTTATATTGCGGGAGGTTCTTAAACAGTCTGAAGTCTCGACTAAAGGTCTCCAGACCCTCTCAATCTGAGTCTCCAGCGGGCAACTAACCTCCACCGGAGTAAACAGATTGAGGCCCTAATGAACAAAACCTCCACTACCGAAGTGAATTTGGTACAGAATAGTGAGTTGGCTCCTCGGCTAAAGTCACCAACTCCCTACCTTCAATCAAGGGTGCTCTATCAACCTAGACAGATATTCTCTTTCTAGGTTAAAACAGAAACAACATGAATTCGATCAGGATTCATGCCATTCAACAATTCAAACCTCAATTGAATATAATCAAATCATAGAATCTGTACTTGGTTTCATACAATCGGAACTAACATGCAAATATAGGGTTCTCCATACCCAGATGAATGAGGAAATTACTCCATGGAGAGAGAAGCAAAAGCAAGCTCAGATGCATAAATCATGTTGTGAAGGATGAGAATCTGCTCCTGGTCGTCAATCGACACTTCTCCAAGTGTGAGCCGAGCTCCAATGGTGATGAAGATCAAGCTAGAGTACTTGGGAACTCTGGTTCGTCGCTTTCGCTCTCTAGGAATCGCTTTCTTTCTCTAAAACTCGGAACCCTTTCTCCTTTGGCTCAAATCTGCCTAAAAAGGCCGACCCTAGGCAAAACACGATCGAGGGCACGACCGTGTTTTACTTTTGCCCTCCCGTGTTTTGCCCCCAGCAGCCCTCACGACACGCCCTCGTCGGCCAAAACACGGTCGTGCCTAAATATGGACACGACCGTGTTTTTAGGGTAGTCTGCCAGTGTTTTTACTGCCGAACCTATTCCCCTATATTCAATGCTTCATTTCTCCCTCTTCCGGACTCTGAATCAGTCGCCGTTTGATCCCAGACACTCGTAGTCTCGTCCTCTTTCTTCTCATGACAAGCTTGCATGATTCTTTGTCCATAAATGAGGCAGAAATCCATTTTTATTCAGGCCATGCCTGAGTTTCTTCTCCCGAATCGCCAATTGATCTCTGATTGACTTGAAACTTTCGCCTATGCTTCACTTTATGTGCTAGGACCTGAAATGTGACAAAGGAACACAACCTAGCATAAAATAGGCCAAAGAAACGATAATTAAAGCTCAAACAATCAAGAGACAAAGGGGAAAAGATGTGCAAATATCGAGTCATCACCTAGATAATTGCAAACTCCTTATGGTGTATAATCATACATATCACGCTGGAGTTTCATTCGTTGCATCTTGACATGAACTAGGGGGAGCAATGTTTGAGTGATGCTTTCTCAAATCAAACTCGCCAAAGTTTACTTGCTTGTTCATTTATTGCTACTTTCCTTAGCTTTAACCACAATTTGATCGCTAGATAACGTGTTAACAATTTGACCGCCCGGATTGATATTGAAATACATACCCTATCCTATACCAAATGATTAGTTTCCTTGCACCTGGCTTGTAGTTGGGATTAAGTGTAGTGATAGCGCGAGTCAGACTTTCACTCGCCAATTATTAGGTAACTTTGTTTCACCTTTATTCTGGCTCCATTGGGGAAAATATTGTGCTTAAGTGTGGGGGAATGTGTACATATATTTGATTGGCGTGTGAATAATGAGTGTGAATGACATTTTTGAATGCTTTGGAGTCTTGTGATTGCCAAATTTCTACAATTTGAGGACTCCAAGCACTTGGACATAAATCTTATTATTATGTATTATTGGATGTTTTATTATATACTATTATGGACTATTTATCATGTCATGATGTATTATTATGTATTATTGTGGACTATTGATCATGTCATGATGTATCATTATGTATTATTGTGGATTATTTATCATGTCATGTTGTATTATGTTACTATTATTGTCATGTATAGTGCCATTGTCTAAAATGAAAACTTGCAATATAAAAACAACAACTTCTGCATGGATTCGAAAGTTCCAAAACCCAATTGGCACACTTGATCGTTCAAACCATAACAACATCAAACAATAACAACTACTCCGAAAAACAACAACTATTACATTTGATAAAAGTTCCACTAAACTGCATACCACGTCTATTACCACTACTTCCTCTTCTAGCACCTCTCGCACGTCTACCACTTCCTCTTCGCTGGCTCCTATTGCCACTTGCTTGGCCACCACAAGTTGATGCATTATGTCCAACTACTTCCTCTCTTGGCCAATCCATCTCGTTGTGAATTCTTGTTGTCCGTGGCCTTCCTTGCTTCTTAATCATGTGCACATTAGGATGGAGAGTAGATCCATTCTTCTTCTTCCAACCCTTAGGTTCACCAAGAGGTGTGAAACTTGTCCCATAACAAGTCAATACTATTTCAAGCTTATAGATGCCGTTTACAAACCTATACGGGTTAGACCCCATTCGGTTGCAAGCTTCAATGGCATGAGAGCAATGAATTTTATTTCCTTGGAATTTCCTTCAAGTGCAAAATCCCGCCCGATTGTGATCGTCGAAGTGCACTATGAGTGTGTTCGAGCCCGTCATGTTGAAATTGTTGGGAGGAGTCTGAACTACATAGATGCCCTGACGTCGATCAACCTCTATCACGGAATGTCCAACTACCTTTTGTGCCCACACCTTCATCAGTGCTTCGCATGGTTTGGTGTACTGTGATTGCCCACTTCTGATTAGTGCTTCTGTCTCCAACCTCATCAATCGCCAATAAGTATGTTGCAAAAGAGAAGCTATAGGAAGTGAACGAATACCTTTGAAAACACCATTGATGCTCTCTGCCATGTTGGATGTTAGGATAGACCATTGATGCCCACCATTATAGTTATCATGTGCTAAGCTCCAACGAAGTTGATTTTTATCCACCTAGTTATCACAAGAAATATTTCTATCAGCGAACATCTTCTTAAATTGCTCAACTTGACGATCGAACTTCTCCAGTTTTTCTCCGGCTAACAAAATAAATAACCACACGAGTTAGATAAATCCATGACAATATTAAACAAAAATAAATAATACATAAAAATAAATAACAATTAACAATAACGATGAAGAAGGCTTACCAACTCGAAATAGTTGGTTATACATAATTTTGCTTTTAGTCTTCCTTTACAAGTTGCTTGCATAGTGTCGCATGCACCATCTCCGCTCCTAACCTCTTCTGATGTCACTCATGGCTTCAAAGACTCTCGCATGTCTATCGGAGATGATGCAGACATCATTTCGATCGGTCAAACCTTGAACGTGTCTTATGAACCATGACCAACTATCAGTATTCTCGCCATGAGTAGCACTCCTTTATACTTTCCAGTAAGAAATATTCCATCAACAGCCATGACTCCTGGACAATTCTTGAATCCATCTATACAAGGTCCATAAGCCCAAAATACTTGCTGAAAGATCAATGACCTGGTTGCGATGAAAGAACTCTTACCCAATCAATCACTGATGTTGGCATTTTTCTCTTTAGCATCCGCAAGAATGTTTGCAAATAATCGTAGAATTCTTCCCAATTTCCATGCAGCTCCTCCAATGCTCTTTGTTTTTCATATCAAGCCTTCTTCTAAGTAACTTGCATATTAAACTTATCTTTCAACTCGGCCTGCACAGTTAGAACACTCAGATTTGGTTGGGCATGTACAAAATGCTTCACGGACTCAGATATAACGTCGACATCAAGATGACGACGATCCGTCGGTTGAGTCGTATAGCTACAAGAATGCACAAACTCGACCTTTCTCACGATCGATTCACTTCCAACATCTCGACATCCAAACCGCACCATCCAAGAACAATTGTCATCCTTATGCTTCAAGCATTTGACCTTCCAGATTGAATGTGATGACTCTACCACGACATACCAAAAGTTCCATTGTAGTGCGTGTTGTTTAATCGCCACCTGTGCAGCTTGTTTCGAGTGAAATATCTTCCCCTTGTAGAATTCTCCTTCAAAACCAACAACAATAGGCATTGAATTACACCATATGAATCAACATATGATAATTCGTCATCCTCTTCATTACCCTGCAGGTACAAATATGGAGGATGATTAGGCTGCTCTTCTTCCCCATCTTCCTCCTCCTCCTCCTCGTCTCCGTCGTCATAATCATGATAAGATGGCACAATCCATGTCTCATCTTCACCCTGATCAGCCTGGCTGATCTCAGCACCCAAACAATAAGGGTTTTGTGCCATAAAATCGAAAAGCACATTCAAGCTATCATCATCCACAATAGGCATCACATAATGAAATAGAACACCATTCTGCCATTCTGGAAGACGGTAAGTGAAACTTGTGATCATATCACTATCTTGTTCTGCTTCGTCTTTACGTCGTATTCTCGTAGTTAGATTCTCGCAAAATTGATGATATATCACCCTGCATGGAACTGTCAACTGAAAGTTTCTACCACTAAGAAAATGGACACCCAAATTGTCTTCTACTTTCTCCGATTTCCATCGAACGACTAGTTCAAATCTTCTAAACTCACTACATAACAAAAAAAATTCACTAATTACTAACTAAAGAAAATTATAATATCATTTTAATAATATATTAAAAAATTGTCTCTTACCTAGCCATCTTTGCAGCAACCATCAGAGCTACTCCCTCTCGTTTAGCTTCGTATAAGTTTTTGGTGTGGTGAGGAGCAACTAAAAGTAAAGGAACCATCGACTGATATATGCTGGAGTGGGTGGGCAAGGCCGCGAGTTCTCGTAAGACTCGTGCGGGACCGCTGGTCAACATTTGGGGAATCTGTCAGCGAAATAAATAAAAAGTCAGCGGAATAAGGCCAGTCTCACGCGAGCCCATTGGTCAAAACTTTAGGGAATCCGTAAGCAAAAATGAAAACGAAGACAGCGCCACTGCGCTAGTTCCACGCTGGTCCGCGTTTTTTACCTAAAAAAACATAATTTGCGGATCCACTTTAGTCTGATGCGAATGCGCACTCTTTCCCTAAAAAACACAATATTCGTGTCAATGAATTTAAAAGCGCCATATTTATGATAAATTGAAAAAAGAAAACACAATATTTTGCGAATTTACCCTGGAGAAGACGAATTTTGAATTTTCTTTATTTTTCTTGTTTGTTTTTTTGTTTTCAATGTAATTACATTTCTATTTGGTGTTGGGTTGACGAAAAATTGCCACATCACCAAAAAATGTTAGTCTACTCAGCACTTATAATGTTGCTGTTAAAGTTATTAGCGGTGCCGATATTTTAATTTATTTTTTAAACTTTGACTATTATTGTTATAAAGTGAATAGTTATGGCAATGAAAAATTTTCATTTGCCTTTCATAATGTTAAGAGAAAAAAAAGGATGAATTTGCAAGTCGCTGTCAGGTGCCCAACATAAAATATAAAAAAAAGAGTCAATGACGTAAATAACTACCCCTCTGCCTGTATAAACACCACAACCGACCTGGAACATTTGAAGTCTGAACTAAACTCTGCTCAGCTCCTCCCCTCCCCCCATCCTCTCCAACTGAACCCTTATCAGAGCTCTGCAAATGAATCCATCTCTTTCCTTTTCTGCCTCTTTATCGAGCCCAATGAAGTCGCAGGTCCATGATCCAACTGTGCTGCGTGGCGAGCTCTTTCCTATAAAATCCCCCTTCTCCACTGTTAGAGCTGTGAGGCGGGATCGAGATTACTTGAAGATTCTCTCTTCTCCACTGATAGAGTTTTGAGGATTAGGGTTTTCGTGAGAGTTCTCCACTGTTAGCATTTCCTTAGTTTTTTTTTTTGGCGAGAGCTTGCCGACGAAGATGGACCCTACCGAGATTGAGGGGGGTTCCTTGGGCCACACTGTGATCTCGCCGACTACGATGGCGCCTAGCAACTTGCCGGAGAGGACGCCTCCGAGCGACATCCAAATGGCCAATTCTGATACCGGCGAACTCCAGGAGCACAGCCAGCGCCGCATGAGTGTTAATTCTCGTTCGTCTGAACCCTTATCAGAGCTCTGCAAATGAATCCGTCTCCTTCCTTTTACGCCTCTTTATCGAGCCCAATGAAGTCGCAGGTCCACGATCCAACTGTGCTGCGTGGCGGGCTCTTTCCTATAAAATCCCCCTTCTCCACTGTTAGAGCTGTGAGGCGGGATCGAGATTACTTGAAGATTCTCTCTTCTCCATTGATAGAGTTTTTGCGGATTAGGGTTTTCGTGAGAGTTCTCCACTGTTAGAATTTCCTTAGTATTTTTTTTGGCGAGAGCTTGCCGACGAAGATGGACCCTACCGAGATTGAGGGGGTTCCTTGGGCCACACTGTGATCTCGCCGACTACGATGGCGCCTAGCGACTTGCCGGCGAGGACGCCTCCGAGCGACATCCAGATTGCCAATTCCAATACCGACGAACTCCAGGAGCACAACCAGCGCCGCGTGAGTGTTAACTTTCGTTCGTCTGAACCCTTATCAGAGCTCTGCAAATGAATCCGTCTCCTTCCTTTTCTGCCTCTTTATCGAGCCCAATGAAGTCGCAGGTCCACGATCCAACTGTGCTGCATGGCGGGCTCTTTCCTATAAAATCCCCCTTCTCCACTGTTAGAGTTGTGAGGCGGGATCGAGATTACTTGAAGATTCTCTCTTCTCCATTGATAGAGTTTTTGCGGATTAGGGTTTTCGTGAGAGTTCTCCAGCATTTCCTTAGTTTTTTTTTTGGCGAGAGCTTGCCGACGAAGATGGACCCTACTTAGATTGAGGGGGGTTCCTTGGGCCACACTGAGATCTCGCCGAATACGATGGCGCCTAGCGACTAACCGGCGAGGACGCCTCCGAGTGACATCCAGATGGCCAATTCTGATACCGGCGAACTCCAGGAGCACAGCCTGCGTCGCGTGAGTGTTAACTCTCGTTCGTCTGAACCCTTATCAGAGCTCTGCAAATGAATCTGTCTCCTTCTTTTTCTGCCTCTTTATCGAGCCCAATGAAGTCGCAGGTCCACGATCCAACTATACTGCGTGGCAGGCTCTTTCCTATAAAATCCCCCTTCTCCACTGTTAGAGCTGTGAGGCGGGATCGAGATTACTTGAAGATTCTCTCTTCTCCACTGTAAGAGTTTTTGCGGATTAGGGTTTTCGTGAGAGTTCTCCACTGTTAGCAGTTCATTTGTTTTTTTTTGGCGAGAGCTTGCCGACGAAGATGGACCCTAACGAGATTGAGGGGGGTTCCTTGGGCCACACTGTGATCTCGCCGACTACGATGGCGCCTAGCAACTTGCCGGAGAGGACGCCTCCGAGCGACATCCAAATGGCCAATTCTGATACCGGCGAACTCCAGGAGCACAGCCAGCGTCGCGTGAGTGTTAACTCTCGTTCGTCTGAACCCTTATCAGAGATCTGCAAATGAATCCGTCTCCTTCCTTTTCTGGCTCTTTATCGAGCCCAATGAAGTCGCAGGTCCACGATCCAACTATACTGCGTGGCGGGCTCTTTCCCTGGTCTGCTGTATGATATTATTGACTTGCCCTAATCGATATGGACCTGGTTTATGCTGATGATCGGGTATATGTTGCAAATTGTGGGCTTGACTGTTGATATGCCTTATGATGGTTCGAGAAGGTGATTGGGTATGATTTTTCATGATTGATGTATTTGAATGTACAAGTGGGAAAATATATATCCCATGGTGATTATTTGATGTTTTAGGAGGATGACTTGCACGAGGGTTTATCCCGAGGAAGTGAAATAATACTACTGACTCGCTATGACACAACACATAACAATGGCCAAGTGTAACCAATGGAAGGGACTACAGTATAGTGGCTCAAGTGATAAATATCGAATCCACGGGTCTTTAGAGTTACTATTACTCAGCTTCAGTTTATTATTTAGCAAACCAGATCAAGATGAAAGAACTAAAACTACTCTAGCAAACTACAGTTAAAGTTAATCTAATTACAGGTTGGGAACTCACTTAGGTATGATTACCCCTAGCCACTAGCCAGACTAACGATTGATGATTTCTAACTTGTTTCACTTTCATTCACAATGCGGAGAATCCTTGACTAGACCTTGAGTCTCGACTAAAGGAACAAGGCCCTCTTGAGTCAATTGCCTAGAGGGACGTATCCTTCTCTAGAACAACTGATCAAGGCGTTCTGAACTAGACTCCCTCTATCGAAAGAGGTTCTCAATCGATACAAAGCAGTGAATCAACCCTCGACTAAAGCAATCGATCCACTACTATCAATCTATGGTGCTCTATTGACCTAATCAGGTATTCCCTCTCATAGGATCAAAGCAGAATCAATAATCTCGACTAAAGCAGAATTGAATCATGAAAACATGCATAGATTGAATATGAACTCAAGATTATGAAGTCAGAGTACTCATACAATCATCCAATCAAACAAACATAGCTAGGGTTCCTCAAAACCTAAGTGAAGGGAAGTTACTCCATAGAGAAGAGAGAGACTGCAGTAAGAATCTTCAGATGATCAGTCTTCAAGTCCGGGCTTGTTCCTCGAGCTTCCAAGGCAAAGAAATCCTCCAATTCCACTCCAAGAATGCCCTCAAATCGCCCTCTCTCTCTTTGGTTCGTCCCTTGGGTGTTTGGGATCCAAAACCCAGCTCTCCCTTTGCAAAAACGCACAAAACAGGCTTTTAACAGCCTGCGTTCGCGATCCCCGGTCAAAATACCCGGTAGGGTATTTTAGGTCACGACAGGGGATTTTTTGGTTCACGACCGGGGATTTTTGGGTCACGACTGGGGATTTTGGTTCACGACCGGGGATTTTTGGTTCACGATAGGGGATTTTTGAAAACGCAACGTCTGGAGACAGGGGAAAATCCCCTATCAAGGCCAAAAATCCCCTACCGGGGATTTTAGTGTCACGATAGGCCCCCCTTCTGTTTCTCAGAGAAGCCCGAAACCAATTTTCCCCTATCTTTGATTCTTCGTTTCTCCCTCGTTCGGACTCCAAATCAGGTGCCGTTTGATCCCAGATGCTTGTATTCTCGTCCTCTTTCTTCTCATGACAAGATTACATGATTATATGGTCACAAAATGAGGTAGAAATCCCTTCTTCTTCAAGTCATACCCGAGTTTCTTCCCCCGAGTCGCCAATTGATCTCCGATTGACTTGAAACTTGCGCCTACGCTTCACTTTATGTGCTAGGACCTGAAATGTGACAAAGGAACACAACCTAGCGTAAAATAGGCCAAAGAAGCAATAATGAAAGCTTAAATGATCAAGAAACAAAGGGGAAAACATGTGCAAATATCGAGTCATCAAATCCCCCCACACTTAACCGTTTGCTCGTCCCCAAGCAAACCTAACTCAAACTAATGAAGCTCTTCAGACCTCTATAGCAACATGCACCCTCGATCCTTGATAGAGGATTTTCTAGATCATTTAGCAGCTTACGAGGTCAACCGACGCACAAGTCATCTCATAGCTTCTTCGGCGAGAACGCTAGTCTCGAGTCGGCATCATGGCAAATAGTGATCAGAGGACAAATGAATCGTGGACGAAGAGACTCTCAAAAACAAAAGATCATGGACTCACATTTTTCAAGGTGCTCTTATTTTCTTTTTGAAGACGGTTGGAACCCCTTTTTTTCCTTTTCTTTTGTTCTCTTTTTTTTTTCTTTCTTTTTCAAGGGTTCCAACCTGATTTTCAGAAAACGGGCTCCCACCTAGCAAAGGTTTTGCGGGAACCCGGCTCTTACCGGCCATGCCGGGAGCGAATGTCTCGAGCCTCGTGCGGGGGAAAAGGAATGTAAGAGGGCTGGAGGTAGTAGGTGGAAATTGGGAATGAATTCCCGTCTCCCCTTACACACTTTCGCCCTATTCGCACTGGAGACGTTATTTTAAAGCACATTATCGAGCACCTTTTATTTCAAAACATGATACAAGAGTCCATGACAGGTAGAGAGTCCACAACACCACACAATTCAAGGGTCCTAAGATCACTAATTCACTCAATCAACCAACACAATATGAAGAAGAAATGAGACTTCTTAAATGCATCAACATCCTCCATAGTGCTACATTACCTCCCTAGGTTGCATATTACTATAAAGACTGTCAATTCAAAGCATACTGAGCAGGCAATTGCAAGGAACACGTACTTGGAGCCCTCAAATCGAAATTTGGATAGTGGACTAGGCTCCAAGCACACAAACAGTCAAACATTCACACGGATACATGATCGAACATCCCCCCACACTTAAGCACGACATTGTCCTCAATGGAGGAAAGATAAGGAGGGTAGAACGAAGTTACCAGATCCAGGGTGAATGATGGTGGACGGGGCAGGCGGCGTATTTCAGGAGGAGAGAATGGTCAGACCACAAACACCACACAAAATCTCACAAAGGTTGAATTATTGACTCTAAAATCAAATAACAAAACTGACTCAACCGAGGAGAAAAAGAGAAAGAAATGCAAACCGACTGGTTGGGTTGCCTCCCAACAAGCGCTTCTTTCACGTCGTGAGCCGGACGATGGCTCCTAAGTTTCGGTCCACCCCAAAACCTCTTTGAAGTTGAGTTTCTCGTCGATGAGATGGAATCTCAAGTCACGAGCATGTGGTATGACAGTAGATGGAAACTCGTGCACTTGATGCAGATGAAGTCTCCACCCTCGAGACCTCTTCTTCTCTTCTCTCGTCTCATTGCCCCAAACCAGATATGACAGCACCGATTGACCACCATCGTGTCCACCAAGAGGGACCGATGTCGACGTGACATTGGTATGGCAAAGAGACACTGCAAATGGATCCTTGCTAAGTAGTTCCTCGAAGTTTGGTGGAGATATCAAATGTAACTCATGGCCGGTGCAAGCCTCTTCCACCTCAACTTCGTCCTCAGCCTGGATACTAATTTCTTCTTCAACCTCCCTTCCTTCTTCATGTGGTATCACCCCTGGGAAATGATCAAGAACTCCTCTTGCTTCACTTTCGTCATCCTCCACAACTTCTTTCTGCACCCTTTCTTGCTCTTCTTCTTCTAGCACGGATTGGAGAGCAAGTTGCCAAGAAATTTCTTTCATGAGATCTTCTTGCATCTCCTCACTCATGCCCGCCTCTTCAAAGCTCAGTTTGGGGTGTGGGAAGGTGTGGTCGGCTACGACAGGACACTCCGGATCATGATCATCACGGGAGCTCTCCGTGACAACTTCAGTGTGCTCCACAATGTCCTCGTAGCCTTCTTCTTCCTCCTCCTCTTCTTGTATGGTAGCAGAAGGGTGATCTGGAGCAGGTTGTGCCAAAGATCGCTCAAGATCATCGACACTCTTCTTAAGGCTCAGGAGGATCTCCTCTGTTTCACGAAAGGCCTGAACACAATGATCCATCCTGGAGCATGATCTCTCCATGAGAAGCCTCAATTCATAGTGTGGATCTGGCTGTGGAGTGTAGCATGGCTCTGCAGAATGGCCCGTGAAGGCCGCCATGGGTAATTCCAGCTCCAATAGCCCCTCTGGTTGTGGGAAAAATTCTTCTTGGTAATGAGGTTGTTCTTGATATGCCCAGGGGTCCGGTTGTTCTCCGTAGTAAGGGGGTTGGTACTGGAACCCGAATCCATAGTCTTCTCCTCCTTGATTGCTCCAGGGAGTCTCGGGGTAATACCACTCGGGTGGTGGTGGATACCCCCAATTGTTGGAGAAGCCATGAGGATCCATGATTCAGATCTGCACCAACAAAAACAAAAAACACCCAAGTGAAAAGCAAGGGTGGAAAAGAAAAGAAAAACGCTAAAGTAACAAACTTCTGCCTTTCCTAATACTCTAGAAAGTCCCCGGCAACGGCGCCAAAAACTTGACTCGCTATGACACAACACCTAACAATGGCCAAATGTAACCAATGGAAGGGACTGCAGTATAGTGGCTCAAGTGATAAATATCGAATCCACGGGTCTCTAGAGTTACTATTACTCAGCTTCAGTTTATTATTTAGCAAACCAGATCAAGATGAAAGAACTAAAACTACTCTAGCAAACTACAGTTAAAGTTAATCTAATTACAGGTTGGGAACTCACTTAGGTATGATTCCCCCTAGCCACTAGCCAGACTAACAATTGATGATTTCTAACTTGTTTCACTTTCATTCATAATGCGGAGAATCCTTGACTAGACCTTGAGTCTCGACTAAAGGAACAAGGCCCTCTTGAGTCAATTGCCTAGAGGGACGTATCCTTCTCTAGAACAACTGATCAAGGCGTTCTGAACTAGACTCCCTCTATCGAAAGAGGTTCTCAATCGATACAAAGCAGTGAATCAACCCTCGACTAAAGCAATCGATCCACTACTATCAATCTATGGTGCTCTATTGACCTAATCAGGTATTCCCTCTCATAGGATCAAAGCAGAATCAATAATCTCGACTAAAGCAGAATTGAATCATGAAAACATGCATAGATTGAATATGAACTCAAGATTATGAAGTCAGAGTACTCATACAATCATCCAATCAAACAAACATAGCTAGGGTTCCTCAAAACCTAAGTGAAGGGAAGTTACTCCATAGAGAAGAGAGAGACTGCAGTAAGAATCTTCAGATGATCAGTCTTCAAGTCCGGGCTTGTTCCTCGAGCTTCCAAGGCAAAGAAATCCTCCAATTCCACTCCAAGAATGCCCTCAAATCGCCCTCTCTCTCTTTGGTTCGTCCCTTGGGTGTTTGGGATCCAAAACCCAGCTCTCCCTTTGCAAAAACGCACAAAACAGGCTTTTAACAGCCTGCGTTCGCGATCACCGGTCAAAATACCCGGTAGGGTATTTTAGGTCACGACAGGGGATTTTTTGGTTCACGACCGGGGACTTTTGGGTCACGACCGGGGATTTTGGTTCACGACCGGAGATTTTTGGTTCACGATAAGGGATTTTTGAAAACGCAACGTCTGGAGACAGGGGAAAATCCCCTATCAAGGCCAAAAATCCCCTACAATAATCAGATAATTGGTGATAGACACACTCAAATTAGATATACTTGCAATCTTTGGATATACTAAATATATCTAACCAAGCACATCAATTTACCACAATAATGTTCATGAATTATAAAACGAGCAATCAACCTTTGGGCGATTCGAAAATATTTTATAATCACGAACTTCAACTTTAAAGCATCACATAAACATTAGTATTTGAACTTGATTCAACTTGATATCTATAAACCTTCTAATTTGGCCACTTTGGTGACTAACAAATTAATCATAACATAGATATCAAAAATAAAATTTAACTCAAGTCAAAGCAATTGTTAATCATAATCCTCAAAACACATACGCAAAAACTTGTTTCATTAATGGGTTTCCATTATAATAATTACTCAATTGATCAATCATAAGCCTACTGATCAAAGTAATCACTCAACAGATTAAAGGAAAACTAGAATTACAACCTATAATGGTCAACATATTAAAGCCTTTCCTAGTAAAGCAGAGATCGTAAAAGGCCATTGTTAACAAATATATGAGAACCCACTAACTCAAGCGAGCGTATGCTTATAAAACAGACAACAATAATAAATTGATTATAATCGGCGAGAAAGCATGGACCAATTTGGATCCATTGTTAACAATTATATGGCGGTCTCATATACACGATGATGCAGCGGGAAACATACATAATCGAAAATCATCCATTCATATAAACCCTAAGGTTCTGATACCACATGTAAACATAGATCATAATAGCATGGATCTTAGAATTAGATGATTTCACGAATCGATAATAGATCGGGAAAACCTACCTTGATCCATGACGAGAGTGGCGGCGGCGCTGGAGTAGTAATCACCGGAATTGAGTTTCTCCCTCTTGACCCCTTTAGGTTTTAGGTTTAGAGATTTCTGTGATGGCTAAGAAATTCTACGTAATGGGTTGAGAGAGGACCAATCCTAGAGCTTCTTTATATAGACCCACCATCAGGGCATATTAGGAATTTACCTTTCATTAACCTAATCAATATAGGATTGATCTTATATTAAATTATTAAGTGACAATTACACTTGGGCCACAATTATTCCCTAGTGTCCTACGGGAATTGGGCTTACATTCTCCCACTTGGTCCATGTGTCATTATATATCACAAGATCTAATAATAAACATAAGTGTGCACATCATAAGATAAATCCATAATATTTGGTTCACCATAAAGTGATAATCAAGTATGAAAGCTAGATTAGGGTCATGGCGGTTCTGTATCAATTTATCGACATAGTCCCTTCCATGTACCACTAAACCAGTCTCATGCTCAATATGACACATAACAAGGTAGTCATAATGGTTCAACAATAATGTCTTCACTAAAGACAAAAATCTTGTTTTGTTCACATAATGCATAATGTATATATACTGGTCATAATAAATAAAACAAGATTCATAACTTTATTCTAGAAACAAAATAAATGAGCTCAAAGTGTCAATCCATGAAACATAAAATAACTTTAGTCATGACGTCCTATAATCCCCATCCTTTCGACATGTTCAGTAAATGTCTTAGGAGGCAATCCTTTTGTTAATGGATCAGCAATCATAAGCTGTGTGCTAATATGCTCGATCGACACCCTTTGTTTCTGAACTTCTTCCTTAACGACAAAGTATTTCACCTCCATATGCTTAGCACCCTTCGAATACTTGTCATTCTTAGAGAAGAATACCGCTGCGGAATTATCACAGTAAATTTTCAGCGGCTTGGCGATAGTGTCGACAATTCCAAGTCCAGAAATAAAATTCCGTAGCCATAAACCATGATTTGTAGCTTCATAACAAGCTATGAATTCAGCTTCCATAGTGGATGTGGCAATAACAGACTGCTTCGCACTCTTCCATGAAATTGCCCCTCCGGCTAGAAGGAACAAATAGCCAAAAGTAGACTTCCTGGTGTCTACACATCCAGCATAATCTGAATCTGAATATCCAATCACCTCAAGGTGATCAGATCTCCTAAAGGTGAGCATGTGGTCTTTTGTTCCTTGCAGATACCTTAGTACCTTCTTTGCAGCTTTCCAATGATCTACTCCTGGATTACTTTGATACCTGCCCAGCATTCCGACAGCAAAACTGATGTCTGGTCTGGTACAAGTTTGTGCATAATTCAAACTTCCAACAATAGATTCATAAGGAATGTGTTCCATTTGCTTGCGTTCCAATTCATTCTTTGGACATTGTTTGAGACTAAATTTATCTCCCTTCTGAATTGGAACGACATTTGCAGAGCATTCAGCCATGTTGTATCTCTCTAGGATCCGGTTAATGTATGATTTCTGAGACAATCCCAACAGTCCTTGTGATCTATCACGAAATATTTCTATTCCAATCACATAGGATGCCTCACCCAAATCCTTCATTTCAAAGTTCTTAGAGAGAAACTCCTTGGTTTGATGTAATAAACCAAGATCATTTGTAGCAAGCAAGATATCGTCAACATACAGAACTAAAATTATAAACTTACTCCCACTAATCTTCAGATATATACATCGATCGACGATGTTCTCCTTAAATCCAAAAGATGTAATGGTATCATTGAACTTAATATACCATTGTCGGGAAGCTTGTTTAAGTCCGTATATTGACTTCTTTAATTTACACACCATATGTTCTTTTCCCTCAACCACAAAACCTTCAGGTTGATCCATATAGACTGCTTCATCTAAATTCCCATTCAGAAAGGCGGTTTTCACATCCATCTGATGGAGCTCTAGATTATAATGAGCTACCATTGCCATGACAATCCTTAAGGAGTCTTTCTTAGAGACGGGTGAAAATGTCTCTTTATAGTCAACACCACTTTTCTGAGTGAAACCTTTGGCAACAAGTCTGGCCCTGTGTCTTTCGATATTGCCATTAGAGTCGTGTTTGGTCTTCCAGACCCATCTATTACCAACTCTTTTACAACCTTCAGGCAAATCAACAAGGTCCCAAACTTCATTTTTATACATAGATTTTATCTCTTCTTTCGCGGCAGCTAACCATTTATCAGAATGCTCACTTTCCATGGCTTGTGAAAATGAAACTGGATCATGATAGAGTCCTAAATCAGATTCTAACTCGTGAAGATAAACCTCATAATCATCAGAAATTGCAGGCCTTCGATTTCTTGTAGACCTTCTTAATGCAATTTCATGTGGTTCATCTATGTTAGGTTCATTCTCAATAGCAATATTAGGTGGTGCTTGACCGTTCATTTGTTGTTCCTGCAAATCGTTATCATGCTCAACATGTGCAGGAGCAACAACTTGAGAAGAGGGTAGAGGTAAAGATATTTGCACTCTAACTTCTTGAATTTCCACATTGCGTGGCTCTAAGCTCCCACTAACTTCACCATTCTCAATGAACCTAGCATTTCCAGTTTCAACAATTCTCGTACTATGGTTAGGGCAATAAAATCGATACCCCTTAGATTTTTCTGGATAACCAATGAAAAAACCACTGATTGTTCGTGAGTCCAGTTTCTTTTCATGTGGATTATATATTCTCACTTCCGCTGGGCAACCCCAAACATGCAGGTGCCTTAAACTGGGTTTCCTTCCCGTCCACAGTTCAAAAGGTGTCTTAGGAACTGCTTTACTAGGAACCCTGTTTAACAAATACATAGCGGTCCTTAAAGCGTGCATCCACAATGATTTGGGTAAAGATGAGTTGCTTAACATACTCCTAACCATATCCATTAAAGTACGATTCCGCCTTTCTGCAACACCATTTTGTTGCGGTGTTCCTGGCACAGTGTATTGAGCACAAATACCACGTCTTTCTAGGAACTTAGCAAATGGACCAGGGCACTGTCCACTTTCATCATATTTTCCATAATATTCTCCACCTCTATCAGATCTGACAATTTTCACCTTTCTTTCTAATTGCCTCTCAACTTCATTGATAAACACCTCAAGGGTATCTACCGACTGAGATTTTTCATGCAGCAAATAGATATATCCATAATGTGAAAAATCATCGATAAAGGTAATGAAATACTTTTCTCCACCAAGTGATGGAACATCAAAAGGCCCACAAATATCAGTGTGTATAATTTCAAGGAGCTGTGAGCTTCTTGTGGCTGCTTTCTTAAGTGTGTGTTTTGTGTGTTTTCCTTTAATACACTCAACACAAATTCCAAGGTCCGTAAAATCCAAATGAGGAAGGATCTCATTCTTTACTAGCCTTTCCATTCTTTCTTTGGATATGTGACCCAAACGTTTATGCCACAAGTAAGCAGAGGATTCATCAAACAAACCACGTTTAATACCAACATTATGATGCAAGATTAAGAGAGTCTCAGCGAATAGGGTATCAAGCTTCAGTTTGTACAAACCATCAACAAGGGTACCAGAACCCAATAAAACATTCTGTTTGAACAAACTAATAGAACCATTTCCAATGTTCCAAAAATACCCAGCCTTATCTAGTTGAGACACCGAAACCAAATTACGAGAAATAGAAGGAGCATAAAGGGTATTGACAAGGTCCAAATGATGACCAGTATCTAAAACCAAACGATAAGTCCCAATAGCTTCAACTGGAACTTTGGCTCGGTTTCCCATATAGATGAACTTCTCATTTTGCCTTATGGTTTGGGTCGTAAGGAATCCCTGCATTGTTTTGGAAACATGAATGGTACAACCAGTGTCAACCCACCAAGTATTATAAGGAACCTCAGTTAAATTTGATTCGAAACATACTAAAGCACTAGGCTTACCCTTTCTTTCGAACCATGCCTTTCTTTTCAAGCAATCTTTCTGATAATGTCCGGCTTTCTTACAGAAGCGGCATATATCCTTACTTGGTTCCTTCTTGTGGATTTTGGCAGATGACTCATTAAGCTTTGATAGTCCTTCCTTGCCCTTCCCATTCTTGTTCCATGGTTTCTTTCCAGCTCCTTTATGACCAACAAGATTGGCAGAGTGATTTCCCGGTTTCTTAAGCCTTGCTTCCTCTTGAATAAGCATGCTTTGTAACTCATGCACATTCCATTTATCCTTTAGAGTATTGTAATGCACATGGAATGTGCCATACTCTGGAGGTAAGGAATTAAGGATGAACATTACTAGGAAATTTTCATTCACTTCCATTCCCATGGTCTTTAGTCTTGCTGCAATGTTCGTCATTTCGACGATATGCTCATGCATGGTACGAGAACCATCAAACTTCATGGTGGTTAGCGTACCCATCAGTGTCCCAGCAAGCGACTTATCAGCAGACTCAGATTGAGAGCTTTCTTTCACGGAATTCATAAATTCCTTAGCACTTTCAGTATCATTGAAAGTTGACTTAATGTTGTTTGCTACAGTCATTCGCATAAACATTAGGCTTAGTCTGTTAGATCTTTCCCAAGCTTTATGGAAAGACTTTTCCTCAGCACTGCTAGCATCAGTAAGAGCAGCAGGTTTCTCACTTAAGAGTGCCAAATCAAGATCCAGAACACCGAGGTGAAACTGAACCTGTTCAGCCCATTCAGAGAAGTTGAGGCCATTAAACTTAACAACAGACGTGGCTTGCGAATGAAGAGAAACAGGAACAGATGCTGCAAACATATATAACATGTACTCACACATTAATGCTTTGGGTAATAAGCATAAACTATAATACAGATTCGAAAACATAAAACATATATTGGTGCTACCTTTGGGCAAAACAACAATATATATGCTATAAATAATCGTAATTGATGCTCAAAATAATCAGATAATTGGTGATAGACACACTCAAATTAGATATACTTGCAATCTTTGGATATACTAAATATATCTAACCAAGCACATCAATTTACCACAATAATGTTCATGAATTATAAAACGAGCAATCAACCTTTGGGCGATTCAAAAATATTTTATAATCACGAACTGCAACTTTAAAGCATCACATAAACATTAGTATTTGAACTTGATTCAACTTGATATCTATAAACCTTCTAATTTGGCCACTTTGGTGACTAACAAATTAATCATAACATAGATATCAAAAATAAAATTTAACTCAAGTCAAAGCAATTGTTAATCATAATCCTCAAAACACATACGCAAAAACTTGTTTCATTAATGGGTTTCCATTATAATAATTACTCAATTGATCAATCATAAGCCTACTGATCAAAGTAATCACTCAACAGATTAGAGGAAAACTAGAATTACAACCTATAATGGTCAACATATTAAAGCCTTTCCTAGTAAAGCAGGGATCGTAAAAGGCCATTGTTAACAAATATATGAGAACCCACTAACTCAAGCGAGCGTATGCTTATAAAACAGACAACAATAATAAATTGATTATAATCGGCGAGAAAGCATGGACCAATTTGGATCCATTGTTAACAATTATATGGCGGTCTCATATACACGATGATGCAGCGGGAAACATACATAATCGAAAATCATCCATTCATATAAACCAGGCTCTGATACCACATATAAACCAGGCTCGACAATTTCGATTTCGGTTTCGGTTTACCCGGAACACCGAACCCGAACATCCACCCCTACCTGGAACATTGGGTAATTATGTTTGAGCTCGATCGAGGCAAATCATGGTGATGACAGTTTTTATTTTTTAATAATTAATTTCTTTTTGATTCCCTCGTTAATCGGTTGGATAATTACACATTAACGATAGAGGTTTTTGGTATTAATTATTAACAAGTGTGAACTATTATGGTCAACGAGAGTAACCTGGTCTCTCGTAAAAGGTATTAACGAGGGGGTAAAAGAATCCTGTCGTTATTGGCTTTTACCAGCAAAGCCTATAATGAAGGAGAGTTATCGTCGTTAATAACTTCTAACAAGGGTTTTTGCCCTTTTTAATGACCGTTCCCTCCCCTCGTTAAAATCACTTTTTTGTAGAGTATGTTACACACACATATGTAATGTGTTGAAACTATCAATTCCAAAGAAATTGAATTTCTTGAAACGTAAAAAAGTTAAAAATAAAGATGGTATTTATAATATGGATATTGCAATCCTATTTGATGATACATTTTTACATATTGTAGCACACAATATCATAAATGATCAAGAGAATCATGAAGTTAGATTTGCTTGTCACTATAAACAAGCGATTGGCCAAATTGTACTAACACATATTTTTTAGGCCGTTAGAACTTGTTTACAAAGTAAGAAGTTATGAGAGCTATACTCATATAACATATGTAATTCCGGTAAAATATACATTATGTTTTACGAAGACATGACAAAGGGGAGAAATTAAGAGAATCATGCTCGATTTTTCATAAGGGTCTTCTAAAAAATAATTGGCAATGACTGTGAGAATACTTACTTTCGTAGGTGGATATGATTTTTGGCAGTTTGTGGAAAGTTATTTATGTGTCTAATGAATGTTGTTACATTGCAGTTATTAAATATGCTTCATGATGATATCTATATGAAACTCTCAAAAGGAGTTAGTTTGCTCGAATGATGCCCAAATGATAAGAATTAGTAAAGTATCCATCAAACATATTATCGAATGATGATTAAGATTACTATGAGAATAATGATATGTTTGATAGAGTTATCCATTATTTGGCATATTTCTCAAAGATTGATCGAGACAATCATAAATGAAAATGATATTACATGTATCTTATGAAAAGATACATATGAGAATATTTTTAGCAAAGTTTGTTTTTCACTCATTAACTTCATGAGATTTTTGAAAACAACTAAGTCTGTTAAAGAACTATCCAGCATTTTTGTCTATTACACCAGTGCATCCCGCAACATCATTTAAAAGTTATTGGAGCTTGAAGACTACAAACTGTTGGTAGATCTCTCCATGAGGTGGAGACTTTACGCACTGCACTTTTTCCCCCTTAATCGAGGATTTTTCTCACTGGATTTTCCTGGTATGTAAGATTTTTAATGAGGAAGTATCCAATTGCGTAACACCAGAAGCATGTTCTAAATCAGTGAACATCCAAGGGAAGTATTATGAAATTATATACATTGTGGATGTCAATTGACTCGGCTTCCCCAACTTTCCTCTTTTCCTATCCTTATGAGATTGGATCACCCTTACCTTTAAAAGGCATAGTTGTAGAAGGATATATCACAACAAGCTCTCTCTCTTTTCTCTATATATTCTATGTGTTGTATCGATGTACTAAGCTTTCAAGAGTATGAAATAAAAGTTGTGTTACTCATCTTATTCCTATATTCGGGATCTATAGTATCATTTATAGCTGAAAAGTAAAACTGCATCTCCCATTCAAAAATCCCCGTCGTTAGAGTGATTTGCGGTACTGAGCTGGCTGGCCATTTAGGCGGGATTTTTTCTCTTCCCTCGAAATTCGAATGTAACCGCAACCATCTTTCCCTCTACTTCCCGCACCAAATAACACTCCTATTTCCTATCTCCCCTGAAACTATTACCCTTCCGGCAGCAACTGCGATTCCACCATTATCCGCCCGCGACCAAACACTTTGCTTCCCATCACCCCACCAGTAACCAAGCTTCCGATCATATTGCATTTGTAGGCAGAGGAAGAGTTATCTAAGCCTGCATAGGCTTAAACATAGCGGCGGGTCAGAAATGACGAATCGAATTGACGGGAGGGGGCTATTCTGAAAGCGAAGGAAGGATTGCGTAGAAATCGAACATGGGCACTCATAGAGGAATTTCATGGGGGCGTAGAAATCTTCGATGGAGGTCGTTGGCTAAGAGTAGCGACAATTAGAAGGGATTCGAGGGCGGTGGGTGTTTGACAGGGCATCCAATTTGGGATAGAAGGTCACACCACTGGTGGTGGCTTCTCTTGTAACCCTCTCTTTGGATTTGAGCAATGCAGGAGTGGTGGTTCCTATCCGGCAGGGGAGAAGCGTCGCACTGCATAGCTCCATCGATGGTTAGCGGTCTGCAGTCCGTGAAATGAAGCCGAGGTTGGCGCAAGCAATCTGTCGTGAAACGAAATAAGATAAAAATATGCACTTCACGGTGCTGATTCAGTCCACAAAAGGATCTTCCTGGCATGCGATTCCTCCGCTTCCAATTGCGCGACAACCGACGAGTTAGGATTTCGGAATGTAAATTGACTGCACTTTGGTTGGATTTTCTTCAGGCACCATCCACTGTACTTGATTGGAGTGATTGGACAATTTGTGCACTAATCCAAGGTACATATGGTCTCTATTATATCCTGTATTTGTGTGAATTAAATTCCAGTGAACTTGAACGTCGTATGCGAACTGTAATTGATCCAGTAAATAGAACCCAACTCATCTTTCCTTCTCTTTGCAAGCTTGCTCAATGATTCACCGCTGTATTCATGTGAATCCAGTTGCTTGACCACTCGCTTGCTTGAGACTTGCAGTGCCATCAATATCTTCAAGCTCTATATGCAAGGCCCGAAACACACTTTAAGAGTTGCAGCTCAATCCAATAAGTTGCACTGTAATAAGTTGAACTGTCAAATAGGCTAACACACTTTCTGAGAAAATATTAAAGCACTTGAAAAAGAGCTACAAAATTAACTTTGCTTATCTACCAGCTATAATCCGAGATATCAACATCGGGGAAGGGATGTAATGGGGAAATAGAAGGCTGAGCTTACT
This sequence comes from Linum trigynum, assembly GCA_964030455.1. Classification (NCBI taxonomy): domain Eukaryota; kingdom Viridiplantae; phylum Streptophyta; class Magnoliopsida; order Malpighiales; family Linaceae; genus Linum; species Linum trigynum. Next base: position 11,469,912 of record OZ034820.1, on the reverse strand, counting down.
TTGTCACTAGGATTGAGCTTCTTAAGCCTGATGTACTCGAGTTCTAACAGAAAATTGCAGCCAAAGATGGAACCTGATATGTCTCTTCATCATTATTAGGAGCTCCTCAAGGAAATGGACCCTTGAGAGGTCGCGTTCTGCCCACTAGATTGCAAGGCTCTGGACTGCATTTTTTTGCAATTAAAACTTGAGCTCTCGCTGCAATTTTTGTGTTTTAACTTTCGAGCCCAAGTTGGATATATAAAGTAACAGATCAAACTCTATAATTTCCAAAACTCAGTGTGCACAGTTAGAAATTAATGCAATTTTGTTTTAAAAAACCCTTTTCTTTTTTGTACAATCAAACACATCACTCTTTGTTTTTAATGGTATGTGTGTTCTTTAGATCCATGAGATACTATAGACCAAACCGTTAGCGTTTGCTATACCTCTTTCTGTTTCATCTTTCGATGTTCGTTGATCAAATTTGACTCAAGCTTCGTGTAGTGATCCTCATTAGTTTGGGTAGAAAAATTCCAGTAGACAGATAGTTGAATGATAAAACTCAAGAAGGTTAATTAGCATCTGCGTTTTAGTTTACATTCTCATTGTTGGCGTTCTGTAACCCGTTGCAGGTTGCCTGTCCTAATCTGTTTCGTAATGTCCTTACTATTTAGGCACAAATTTACATTACTTCTACAACCAATATAAGTTGTGAACTTACGTCAGGATTGGTAAGTCTCTTACAGACGCAGATAAACAACTTGAGTTTTGTTCACCTATAATCATCCTGGGAAATTTCATCTGCCTAGCAATAATTCCCACCAAACTCTGTCATTCATGAATTCAGGAAAGCGGAACTTGCTCTACATCCACGTACAACGGATTTGAGGGTTCATGTATGGAAGAGACTGTTATTGATCAGGCCGGACTAAAAAAGAATAGTGTTTTTCATGCTTTAGACAACACCTTTATATCAAGAGTATCATATGAATATGACAATGACTTTTGTGTTAATTTGTATATCCATATGTGTGCCTTATATCGTACGTAGTCACTTTTTCCTTTGAATCTTTCATGTGTTATGATTCTGTGTTATCATAAGCTTTCGTTAATTCTATAGTAAGAATAGAGTAGCAGAGAACCCAATTTCTTCATTTTTAGTTGCTGTATTTGTCAGTCAATATATTCCTCTGCTTCGATATATCCTCTATAAAAGTTAATCCTTATGACTCTTTTTTTAGGGAATTAATCAATGGTATGCAATGTCAGTAATGCATAAATGGATATGCTTTCAGTTCTTCTTCTCGGATATCAAAATTCAAAACTAATATGCAAATGTATATTCGTATGTTGAAAAAGGTAATAGTGTTTAGTTTAGCATTTGATGGTCAGTTTCATCCTATAATTCCCTTCAACCAGAATTGCTTTTCTTTAGTGCAAGAATTTTTTCAACCATCGCTTCACCTTGGTGCTTGCATATGATCAATAATTGGTAAAGCATATATTCACTCATTAGTTAAGGCAAAACAAAATGTACTTTTCTTTTAACCAAACATCCCAATTAGACACTAACTTCACTTGGGTATCTACTGTTGCATAATTAATGTTCATGTCAGTAGTTAAAACCCATTTGAATCCCATACCTCTTCTAAACACTTGATAGCTCATGTTAAGTTAGCATTTTGGTGTCTCACAGGTAAAGAATCAGCAGTCCAAATCCCTTGCTTTGTTCGGATCGTGAAGGATTATCAACTCAGTGTTGTGTAACTGCCGCTGCTATCTAATTCCTCCCTATCCCGACCTGCACTTTAGTGCCAAAGATTCCCCACCCTTTTCTCTTCACTGGTTTGCTATGTCCTGGCCGCAATTGCTCATCAATTTTGGATCAGCTGCCGATAGGGATTTCTGGGTTTCACCCGTATCATCCACAATGAGCCCTTCCATCAGGTTTGTCACCTTCTCGTATTAGACACTTACCTTCTATTCTTCCCATAATAGCCGCTTACCCAAAATCTCTTTTAATTGTAGCTTCTCATTGCATTTGTTTTGATTTCTCACTCAGTTGATATTAACTACTTCCCAATTCCCATATATGAAAACAAACTGAATTTTGCATTTTTGCTTATCTACTTGTTGTAATCCGAGACAGGAACATCAGGTGAGGAAGGGAATGGGAAATAGAAGGGTGAACTTCCTTTGACGAGGATTGAACATTTTTAAGGCTACTACTCGACCCCTAGCAGGAAGATCATCTTAGAGAGAAAAATTCAGTCGTAACTCTCTCTCAAACTTATGCTGAGCTATACAAGGAAAATGAAGTAAAAGATGGAGCCTCACCTGATTTGTCACTTCTTCTTCTCCAAATCCTAAGACCGAAGGGCTAGCCATATATGGAGCAACCGACTACCTTGCCTCTTCCTTTTCATCTCTACGACTTCACCATTATCTTTACCTCCTTAAGGACCTGTACACCTTAGTAGCAGAGGTATGCTCATTAGATTGCAAAGCTATGGATACACTTGCTTTCCAATTTGAACTTGACCTGCCGCTGCCATTTTTGGGTTTAACTTTGGAGCTCACAGTTTCTTCTAATAGGTTTGTCAAATGCCACCTTACTCAATTGTTTACTGCTAATAGATCTAAACTAAATTCATCCTCTGCTCTTTTCTGTTTCACTGCACTATGTGATTGGTACAATGAACGACCATTAAGATTAGCAGTCTGATATTGTTGACGTGCATTTTCAATTGCTATTCCTCTCCTTACACTGCTAAGAAGGTACATTGCGGGACATCTTCATCTCTTTGTGAAAATTGACCATCCCTTTACCAGCAACAAAACATAGGCGTCCCTTATCTTCTGAAGTTTACAACTGCTAGCTAGATTTGACCTTGTGCATAACAAGGAATGCTGTCATACCAGACATCTATTTCTCAGGCAATAATGTTAACTATTTGGATGCATTTTGGTGCTTTTGATTCTTCATAACATAACTGAATTGAGTTTCACAAATGGGTGTTTCCTGTCTTGGTTGAGCAGTTTGATAAACTTACAACCTGTTTTGACTCAAATAAATGCCTGTGAGCTTCCCCAGCATGCGAAAGACTGCCTTTGCACTTCATGCCTTCAACGTCAAAACTTCCAATCCAATGGACGTAGCTTCAGACCCTATAATTGGTCTAATGTGCCTCCTATGGTGGCAAGAAGCAATTAACAAGATATACCCCAACAGGTCAATGGAGCAGCCAATCGCACAAGTCCTCGCATCAACAATATTTCACCACAAGATCAGCAAGGCTGATCTCAAGTTTTGATCTCAGCAGGTAAACTATTTTACATATTTTTTAGTCGATCTATTCCCCTCTTTCATCGGTCTTATGTCATCAGCTTAATTCTCTATAGCGTTTGCCACTTCCCGGAGAAGGTAAATCATCTCATGCATACCTCATCCAGTTTTGGGAAGCTGTAACATTGGCTCATTCTTTTCCTTTTGGCATCTCCCCTCTTTTGCCATTCGTGTGTGGGTGAGTTCATATATGTCCCCATGTGCTTTGATGGATCTAGCTTCTTCCTTAAATTTGGGGTTTTTTAAAGTCCCGATTGGTCATATTACTGGAGATAGAACACTTATAGATGGCGAGGAACTGATAGATTATTTGAAATTAACCCAACCTTATAGCTTTTATGGTCGAGATTTAGAGTTATAGGCAATGTAATTCGAGCAACTATCAAATTGAGGGGAACTAAAGGTTTGAAATGGATGATTAGGTGCTTCATTTTTCGTGTTCATTTGCAGGATGCCATTGTAATTCGAGAAACTATCAAATTTTACGACTTCTACCACTATCAGGGGGCTTAATCCTTTGAATTTCCGCTTTTTATAATACTTGTGTATCTCAGTTGAAAAGTTATCTTTGCTACTCTAGGTTGATTCTCACTTATCTTAAATGTAACATCCATGATTATCATTCCTTTTTTTCTTCTTTTTTTGGTCGACTGATGATGATCATTCATGGTTAGGCAACTGCCCCTAATAAACTTTAGTCTTTTCCATCCCTCCATTTTGCAGGTCTCTCGAACCAACAATGTGGATTTTTTATATATCATGACTTAAGTTGATCATATACGACTATTAGCATTTATATGACCTTCACTTCTGTTCAAAGGGGTGGTTAATGATGAATTTTTTCATCTTCAGTCAATTAACTTTCGATTTCCCTTTTTTTTCACCACCTTGCAAGATATGAGTTTGGTCTTGGTTAATTATGACTTCATTCAAAGTGTGTTACAACTTCTCCTTATATACAATTAATAGGGTTTTGACACCGCCCTTTCCCCAAATCATATACATAATACTCAATTTGTTCATTTTTGTTTTTTGATTTGTTTTAGGTGATGAAGCAAAGACACAAAATAGAGTTTGAATTGAATATTTTAGAAAATTATATGGTCAAAGAACTTGGAAGTTGCAAAGAGCATCTCAAAACTTGCTTCCGTGAACTAGAAATTTAGCATGTTCCATGGGTTATCAGCGTTTGCTATTATCATGTCTTTTGTTTGCCTGCCATCCATTTTTTGTGCTTGCCACGTAAGTTGAACTAGATTTGGGCCCGCCCGTTGGTCGGATGAATTTGGTAAATGGAATAATTAACAGTAATCATTATACAGAATAATATTATTTTCATTTGATAATATAAAACATTCTTAAATATTCAATTACTGAAAAATTAAAATTTGTAATTGAAAGTAAGAAATCAAACTCATTCAAAAGAACCAACTCACAGAAAGCATAATCAAATCACATTTCAATTTATTTCTCACACTCAAAGTTTACATAGTTATATAGAGGACCACATGTATGTGATAAAGTTAAATCACATATTTATGGCTCGTATTGGTATCCGACTCACCTCTCAAGTAAGAATCCAAAAAAACCTTGGTAGCAATGTTGTTACAACTTTCCACACAACAACAATGAGTATGATATTTTGAGTCTTGTTTGAAGTATATAATTGTAAAATTTACATTGACTCACAATCTTATTGTTGAGTCCATTTGCATCCCCAATGTCAAAACATGGAATATTTGAGTGTCAACCATTCTCATCATGTGGGAATATGAGATATTCCAAAGCCATTAAAATTAGGTGATATATAGTATATACTAATTTGTTCCAGTTCATGAATTTGATAGTGGACAACGATATTAGGAGAAAATATTTGTTCCCTACTATCGTCAACAATTAAAGCAACAATCTCATTTGCATATGACAAATCGTATTTTCTACCATCCCCTTCTATTTTAGCAAGCAACCTAGTTTCATCAAGCTGAACAATAATGTCATTTTATCTATCCATTGTAGATCAAAAACTTTTTACTAAGATATTACTTGAAGCTAACATCTCCTGCAGTTGTTGAATAGCTGAATCATGTAAAAGGATTTGAAATTGGATCTATGAAGGAATAATGTAACCGGTTTTAGAGTTTAATGTATTGTCATATATGTAGAGTTGAGAAAATTTGGTATCTTCTCTTCAATAGGTTTTAGGCTACTAACTCGATGATATACTTCACCTCCAATCGAATAAACGTATACTTCCCGTCCATCATTTATAGATTGTCCAATTTATCTAAAACAGAAGTTAATGCAAATACCTCATTATAGCTTTAGACCTGTTTCAAAAATGACGTGCCATTGAAGTATTTGCTTGTAGTAGCATATTCAAAAATTTTGGAGGCTACCTTCGTGGAGGGAGGTTCACTTTGCCTTGTCTGTTGTACAATGAAAACTTTGGTTATTGAAATTCCTCGTGGTTTTGGACTTTTGGTACTCTCACCTTTTCACCTCATCGATCCACAATATCAACAATATTTATACGAATAGTTTCCATTATCAAACACTCCAACAATTGCAATAAAATTAAAATTCCTATTTAAAAAATACATTTGATAAAATTCTAACATCAAAAAAATGAAGAAATGTCAAATCAGGTAAATAAAAATAAACATTGAAAGTCTCCAAAACGCATCACTTGAAGATGATTATAACAATATTCAGCAAGTTTGATGGACCTTAACAATCTATTCCTCTTAGTTTGTAAGTTATTCGATCTCATTTTGAAGTCCTTATCGGAATTAGTAAAGTAAGCAATCTTAGCATCAACACAAAATTTGATGACATATAAATAAAAACCAAACATGAAGTAAACGGACTACAAGTAGGAATGTTGACAATTTTTCCATATATACTTTTTTTTTATATAAAAAGCATATTTTTTTCTAGCTAATTTCTAAAATATATAGTATGGAGTAATAGTTTTGCAAGACGTATTTAATTATGCTAATAAAACTATATGTACTTACATTCAATTTTTGACAATCGAATTGAAGCACTGCATAAGCAATGTAAATTAACTTTAGTCTAAATAATATATAGCAAAATAGTTGACGATAGAGGGGTTCTAACATGAACATGAAATCCTTAACTAATTACTTAAATCTGGTTTAGGCTTTATAATATAAATGCAATAAGAATCATTCATACCCCAAGATGGACCTTCCCAAGCTTATACAGAGCTCCAAATCCAAGAGACTTTTACCTAGAAGCACTGCTACTGGTACCCTCCAAAGAGAAGCAATAATGGAACTAATTTCAAGAAGAAAAAAATCAAAGGGAAAATAATTCAATTTCGTAGTATTTTGACAGAGAAAGAAGAAGCGAGTCTCTATCGTTTGGGCCGATTAAGATGTTAGAGAGCCATGAAACAAACTTTATCTTTGATTAGCCTACCATTCCTAAGTGTTGTTTTAATTTTATTTCGTCGTCGATTAAAATGTAAGAGAAACCCTGGAATGAAGAGAATTTTAGACCCATCTGTTATCTGGATGAATTATATCGTAGCCTTTCATAACCAACCATCTCTAACCGTATGTTGTTTTTATCAAGGATTATAAAACCATATCGGAGGTTGTAATGGAAAGTCTGCGATAGTGTATACTGTGTTTGATGTTGAAATCGTGGTTCAATCGTTTCATACCGCTAAATACCGTCTACCAGTTTTGCTTCCAGTAAGAGATTTTTCTGGTCTAGCTGCCGGTATGGTACATTTTTTCAATCCTTGGTTTTTATTTTTATTTCATATTCGATTAAAAGGTTAGAGAATACCGGGAAAAAATAAATTTTAAACTCGTAATTCAATTTTCTCAATACACAACAATTATTATATAATTCATACTAAGATAACATATTATCAATACCAGTGAAGGGGCGGGATGCGTTAGAAAATTCACACCAATGAATTACAAAATCACTTGCATATGTTGTCTCTATTGTCATCTGACAATTTATTCAATTCAAATTAGTTTCATTGTATCTACATCAATATAATTTACTCACAATTCTCTTTACAATTAATATCGTTCAAAAATTTTGTTCCGATATATGACTCAACATATGACCCTTTTTATTGAAACTAAAGCAAGTATTAATTTATCTTTTTTTGCTGCCAAAAAATTGCATATACATACAGCCGTTCCTTGAAAGCAACCCACTAAAGAAAATATTGAGAATTTAGGCCCATACATATATACATTACAGCCGTCCCTGCATATCAAATATACACACAAAAATAAACCCAAGACCGGCTACTAAATTGACCATAAAGGCCTTCCGTACTCTGCGCAGGAATAAGGAAAAAGAGAATGAGCAGGGTGCGGAGAACCTCCATATAGTAGTGTTTAGATAGATTTAGATTTGTTAATAACACCGAATCTAATGAGGAAATAGTTCTTAAATCATTTATGCTAATAATAAGAAGTGCGAAAATTACTTCTAAAATATGAAAAAATACATACAACAATAAGTTATGGTTATCTGAATAATAAAAATGCCTATAAACTAATTACCAGTAATAATCATGACAAACAATAATCATCACAAATTAATTTTAAATTATGTAAAAACTATTGAAAGGATCACAGATCATTTAAAAATATGAATCACTTAATCAACATAAATTATAAAAAATGAAATGAAATTAATCCGACGATCGGGTAAAAGCTAGTAATTATTCACAACAGAAAGGAAATTGCATTTTATAGGCTCCGCTCTACCTGAAATCCAGTCCAATGGAGGAAGCAAAAGCCCAAGCCCGTACTTAGCTGTTCTTTAAGCCCATTCTTTGACAATATTTTATAACGGGCCCTTTAAGCACACTTTCGTTTTTCGTTCGCTAATTTTTTTTAATACAATTTAATATCCAAACATTTCATTTTAAACAATATAATAGCCAAATATTTTCGAAAACAATCTAATATCCAAATCGTCAACTTTCGTCCGTTTGATACTTTAAAAAAGTTTTGTTTATGGGAAATTGTCACCATAAAGCTTTATTTTCTTGTTTTGGCATTGCAGATGACTGAATATTTAGATATTCTATACCATCATGGTGGAGTCATGGACTTCTCGGGTTTGGAACCACGATATGTTGGTGGTTTTTCATAGAAGATATCGATGGATATTGATGAAGTGTCGTACTTCGAACTTGATGAAGTGTCAACTAACGGTCAAATGGACGGAAAGTTGACGATTTGGATATTAAATTGTTTTCGAAAAGGTTTGGCTATTATTTTGTTTAAAATGAAAAGTTTGGATATTAAATTGTATTTACTTGTTGTAGAAATTCACTATCTTTAATGTTGGCCGGGACAAGAAAACTTACCATGGTTGTCATGCAGGTGGCATGCCACCCGATTGAACCTGGTTCAACCTGTGCCGGTCATGAAACCGACATGACACTACCGGTATCGATTTGCGCATTCAAAGTAAATGACATCATTTTAATGAATTAAAATAATAATTTACTATTCATTTTATGAAGGTAATAGTTAAAAGTTGATGATATTTGTTGGATTGTAACTAAATTGTCCACAAATATGTTTTATATATGATTAAATACATTGGATATTAATTGTTTTCACCGGTACAAACCGACACAAACGGGTTATACCATCGGTCGTACCATTCCACTTGCCAAACGGACACAACGATATAAACCAGTTTGACAACCTTGAAACTTACTCTTCGTCGTGCGAACGCCATTCTGGGCCTCTATTTCTCCTTCTTCGTCGTGCATCCAGGGAGCTTCCTCCGCCCATCTCACTTGTCGCGCCCCCACAGCTCCTTCTCATCGCTCAGGTTCGATCTTCTCTTTTCAATTCCCTTTTTCTTAACGAGCGTTGTTCGTTCGAGTTCCTTGATTTGAATAATTGGGCTTTTCTCGGTTCGATCTGATGGTTTTGCGTTGTTCGAATTCTCCATACAAGAATGAATGCCCTCGCGTTTTTTGTCGTGAACGATTGTTGATGTATGAGTGAGGAATCTGATTGAGGCGCCATCACCTTTTCCTTCATTGCTCGGATCTGAAGTCCTGTGGTAGGAGCTAGGGTTGATTGTCCTGAACTATGGTGTCGTGATTAATTTGATTGTCTTGTTTCTCATTCTGTCGCTGTTGTCCATACTGTCTTTCTGGCACCATAAGCCCCAGGCTTGAAGATAAAATTGACCTTCGCCACGAAGTGTTAATGGTGTAAATTTCGTATTTCGATTCTCAAGAATCGATTGCAATTTGAAACTTAGGGTTGTTTTTTTAGTTATTTCTCTTTGCTATTCTATCCTTCCTCCTGCAAAGGCTTCATTCTGCCGAGTTAGTTCCATTATTGAATTGATAGGTTTAGTTCATCTAAATTAGGTGGAAAATGTCACCGGAACAATCCTTTTCTACTGGAATGGGGAACCATTTAATTAGGATTTTCTAACTGTGACCATTTCATTAACCGAGAGTTGAGGCACCTGCTAAGTTTTGTTACAGTAATGTTTGTTGGATAATGTGATAACGAGATGTGTTGTTTCTGGGTCAATTCTATGATTGAATTGATAGGTTAGTTCTCCCAGTTCCTGAATAGAACAAGAGGTTACTTGTGTTAAATTATATATCCTGATTTATGATTGTGTTAAATTATACATCCTGGTTTATGTCATTCTGTTACAGGGGGTAAACTTCATTGGGATTAAAAATGCCTTTACAGAAGATTGAAACGGGTCATGAGGACACAGTCCATGATGTTCAAATGGATTACTATGGTAAGCGCATTGCAACAGCTTCAGCAGACCATTCCATCAAGATAGTTGGAGTGAGCAACAACACCTCTCAGCCTCTAGCTAAGCTTACCGGTCACCAAGGCCCTGTTTGGCAAGTAGCCTGGGCTCACCCCAAATTTGGGTCCTTGCTCGCTTCCTGCTCTTATGATGGACGTGTTATTTTATGGAAGGAGGGCAATGCAAACGAGTGGACACAAGCCCATATCTTCGATGACCACAAGTCCTCTGTCAACTCCATCGCCTGGGCGCCACATGAACTCGGGCTGTGTTTGGCTTGTGGGTCATCTGATGGCAACATATCGGTCTTCACCGCACGAGCAGACGGTGGCTGGGACACATCGAGGATCGATCAAGCTCACCCTGTCGGTGTGACATCTGTATCTTGGGCCCCATCAACTGCCCCTGGTGCCCTCGTGGGGTCTGGTATGCTCGACCCAGCTCAGAAGCTCTGCTCTGGAGGCTGTGACAACACTGTGAAAGTGTGGAAGCTATCCAATGGGACATGGAAGATGGACTGCTTCCCTGCTCTTCAGATGCATGCCGATTGGGTGAGGGATGTCGCCTGGGCACCGAACTTGGGTCTCCCAAAGTCCACCATTGCTAGTGCATCTCAAGATGGGAAGGTCATCATATGGACAGTGGCCAAAGAAGGGGAGCAGTGGGAAGGCAAAGTGTTGAATGATTTCAAGACTCCTGTGTGGAGGGTTTCGTGGTCGCTCACAGGAAATATTCTGGCTGTTGCGGATGGGAACAACTCTGTTACGCTCTGGAGAGAAGCTGTAGATGGAGACTGGCAGCAGGTCACGATGGTGGATTAAGTGCGATATCACGAAGAATCGTGTTGAACACTTGTTTCCCCCGTCCCTCCTCTCTAATACTTGATCATGGTCTTGAAGTGCCATTTTATATTGTTCTGTGCAGAGACATGTTCAGGGGGAGAGCTTCTTACTCTTTAGTTTGGCTCTTTGCCTTTTTTTATTTGCAAGTTATTCAAACGGGAGGCACGTTTGCAGGATGCTTTTGGACTCTGAATATTTTGAGCGCTAGCTTCTATTTCGAAATTGCAGTATGATAGTGTTACTCGGGTACGATATTTGGGTGTCTTAGTGAATCTTGTCAAGTTTGACGTCTTGTTTGCTGTAGTGAATTCATTTCGTTTGGTCTGTGTAGTAAAGCCTTTTGGTAAAGCCTTTTGATACATAGCAAGTGTGCGATGCCAATTGCCAAGCCAGGAGTTACTAAGAAACGGAAGCATCATTCTTATGATTTAGGGTGGTTTGCTTGATGGATTTGGACCATGGATTTGAGACTCAAATCACCATGGATTTGAGACTCAAATCCCAAGCATGATGGATTTTAGCCAAGTCCATTGTTTGTTGTCAGGTGTTAAATTCGTGAGGTCCACGGATTTGGATCCAAAAAATCCCATATATTGGGGTGGGATTTGTAAATCGTTGATGGCTAGTTATATTTATAGCAAATCCATCATAATTATATCATCAAATCTGTCATGCAAACAATAGACTCTTCAAATCCATGATGGTACAAATCCCTCATAAATCCAAAGGTTTTTTTTAGCCAAAACCCTCATTTTTCAAATCCAACAAGCAAACGACCCCTTAGGGTGTGCAAAAGTATGGGACCAGTATGGCGCGGTGCAATCGTAAAAGAAATTTTAGGATTAAAGATCGGACCATCATTGTATTCGGTTCATCCAAATATCAATTCATTCTATTTATTTTTAGTATTTATAAAATCGTGAAATCAAGAAGCGGAAGTCATTATATTTGATCCAGTATGGTTTGATATCCTACTACATAATCTGCATTTGCCAAATTCGAGAGCATAGCGTCTGTACGCGTTTGTCGAGACTCCACCATCAGCAGCAGATCTCTCACCATTGTTTACATCAAATTCATCTCTTCGCAAGACGGGATGCAGCTCGCGCTCGGAAGAAAGTGGTGGTGGTGGCCCGTTGAGCTCCCCGACAGAGGAGCTGGTCATGCGGTGGTCTTTCCTGTCGGGAACGGTGGCGGTAATAATTGCCGAAGGGAATACCTCTTTATCAAAGAAAAACAAAAACAAATCTGGCGGTTGGTGGTGGTAAATATGGCGACTTGTCATGATCTCTGAGATCTCGCCATTCCACATTTTCCAATGCGTCTGTTTACTTTGGACAATCTCGAAGTCTAGAAATAAAGTGACTTTTGAATTTTACCAACTCCATATTCGTTCCCTCGCCAGACAATTCTACAACCAGGTCCTTGAAGTCTCCATTATTCGCCCCCCTCCTCCACCCCTAGATTGCTTCTCCCAATTCCTCCTTCCCCCACTTGGGAGCCTCCACCAGACAACTATTTGAAGATCTACTTCAAAGCACCTGTTCGTGATTCAGGGTGCTCGTGTGGTCTTGTTATCCGTGGGTCAGACGGGTATGTGGTGCTGGCAGCGGTATAAGTTACCAGGGAACTCTATATGGTAGAGCTCCTAGCAGCAAGAGATGATATCACCATCGTTGCCTCAAGATCCTTAACTCAAGTGATAGTGGCAGGTGATTCCGAGGCGATCGTCAACCAGATCCGTTAAGGTGCTTTAGAAGATTCCTTTGGAGGTCTGGTGTTCTGGGAGAGTTGTAAGATCCTAGACTCTTTGTCAGTTTTTATAGAGTTTAGGGTGGTTCCTAGAGCTGCACATAGAGTTGAACATAAAGCACTGCTATTGTATCTCCTAGATTTAGAGTCTTTCGACTTTATTGGATGGCTTCACTAGGGTGTCGCTTGTAGGGGGTCCTGAGTATTTTTGTTTGTATAACTCTTGTCCTCTCTTGATATCACTCGAAAATACATAAAAAGAGTGCTTACACCCTACTAACACTTTCAACTTCAAGAGATGATGGAAGGAACAGGATGGCAGGAGCTCGACCGCAGTGATGGATATGCATGCTCCCTCGCGTCGATCAATCAACGGCCATCGAATTCCTCCCGTCGTCGGTGTCAGATGTAACAAATCCATCGTTGGAACCAATCAAGAGCGGAGATGGAGAATCAAGCCGCATCAACAATTATCTTCTGTCCCAAATATGCCTTTCCCTCGATGGCTGCGGACAGAGTTGGACCTTAATGGCTTGCGCGTCCGCCTTAGCTGTTGGAAACGTAGTGGACAATTCTCTCCTTTTGTACATACTAGAATCAATACCCGCGGCTACGCCACAGGGATTAAAGTTGCAGTAGGATGATCTTATGGATGGCTAATTTAGGTAAGGCCAAGTTGGGGTTCGTTGTGCTACTGGCAATGGTGTGAGTTTAAAAGTTTTGAAAGTGTTAGCAAGAGACTTATGTATCATGATTCATGAGTTTCATATTTAATCAAATATGGTGCTTCTGTCAACATACCTGTTACCCAAGGTAAATAAAGCAGGTAAGAGGGGAAAAAGAGGAAGTACATAGTTCGTATGTAAGAAAATCTCACAGTGAAACAACACACTTTCTAAGCAGCATGAGTTTCACTTTCTGAAGAGAAAGTGAAAATACATATATATTGTCAAGATACATTGATCCAGAATTGTTCTGCATGTCTTTGGAAAGACAAATAGGTGTACCATGCAGTGTGTACATGAAGCAAAATATGTTATGGTTTATGATTTACAGTTCAACATAGGAAGATCTCGACATCATAAATGAGGGGCAAACAGTGTTTAATGCTTATGACACCGACCTCAAACACCAACCTGACAATTTTTTGTGTTTTTGTCCAGGTCCAATCTCCATAGTAAACATCTTGCCTATGATAGAGCTGAGGCATGCATTGCTATCGGTGTTAGTGACAACAAACTACTCTCCTGCCGATTTATTTAATAGTGAGATTGCTGCATCATTACATTGTTGAAGAGCTGAGGCATCATGGCACAAATTTGTGGGGAGAAAAGTTAGATTACATACCATAGGAAAAATTTGTGGTAGCAATTTTGTACAATAGAAAAGAGTGAGTAAGAGCTCACCACCGCGATAGTACTATTGATCTTTCGCCAACTTAATCCTAATCATCGAGACAATTTGATCCTAATCGTCAAGACATCTCTGTAGTAATAACTCGCATCACTCTGGAAACGTGAACAACATGCTCTGCAAAATGTCAAACTTTGATGCCAAAAACCACTACAAACAGATGAATTTCAGCCAGATGAATTATAGTAGTAGCTCCTTAAAATGTTCAATTTGTGATTCACTTTATTTAAACCTCACAAAACATTGTTTTCTAATGGTGATGTTATACTATTAATAATTCAAAATTGAGTTTAGGGAACATACAACACATGCATTGAAATTAACTACAAAGGTATCATTTAGCGATAAGGCAGGAAGCTTCACTATGATCTGCAGCTCCCAGGTCAAAGGATCCTTTATCTCACATTCCACATATCTGACAGCCTCAAACTCGCACCCAATTTCTCTTAATCTTCTCCATATATATAAATCCATAGTGATTATCCAACTCTTCCTTAAAGTAGCAAGTTTTCAGCAGGACGACAACCACCTTCAACCCTCTTCCATATATAATTGTTCCTTCACATGTACACTGTCTTGATTTTCCTCCTGAGATGTAGACGAGTATCGATGTTTCTCTTCTTCTCAGCAATATAGTAGCCAGTTTTGGTTTGTGTATAGAATTGGCTTCTCTAGGTTAAAGCCCATTGGTGGAGAAAAAGGCATGCATAATAGTTGGCCAGGCCTCCCCTATTGTTCCTTCAACTTTCTCTGTGCTTCTCAACCAATCAGCAATTTTCCTTCCAACTTAGCATCAGATCACTTAGGGGTGGAGACTCTTTGTCTTCAAAGATTTCTTATTTTCTTTCCTTCCAAACCACACAACAGATTGCATGAAACAGGACCTTTGAACACACTCTTTGGGGGTGGCAATTTGTTGGTGGGGCCAACCTCTGATTGCTGTCTGCAATTCACTTGAAATGAGAGTGTTTCAAATTGAACATATTTGTTTAACCTTGTCCAGACTTCCTTCAAGAAGCTGCAAGCAAGAAAAAACAATCAATATTTGAATTGTCTCCATCAGAAAGATTAGTGTTTACTAAAAAAAATGTTAGCTAATGCAAATAGATCTTACTTAATTCTTCAGCCTTAGTGGCTTGACTGCAACGAAAGACAGACAGGCTAGGCACAACCACAACTAGAACATGTTTGAGATGAGTGAAGTGAGAAGCGAGAGGGGCTGCATCATATTGTTAGCTCGGGCCTGGGAATTCCATAAACCTAGAAGCACAAAATGATAGTCAATGGCAGTATAGATACAATTAATTGATATGTAGTTGTTCCCCTACAAAATATACAATAACAGAGCTGCTTAGTACATTCTATAATTAGTATCGGCAAACATAATCATAGGCTAGTATAATTTTAATGAAAATCCTACTAATTAGGATATTCAAAGATATCCAGTAAACAAAGAGTAAAGCTGCTTGTATCCATCCACAATCTCAAAGGAAGAGGATATCACTTATCATTGCTTATCTGTGATTCCAACAAAAGTCATGACAGTGTTGCCTATCCTCCTACCTCGCAACTTTTGCACCGTAATCAGTGTCTGCATAATCACATGAAAACAACATATTCAGATTCAGCCACCCCAAACCAACAACCAAAAAAACTCTTTTATAACACTGAATTAGCTCTGGTATAAGCATAATAGCCCATCAAACAACAACCATCAGGTTTAGAAATGATAAATAACAACAACTCTTTCACAGTTGCACCAATCATGCAAATCATAAACCACAATTCGTGCGCAGCCGAACACAAAGCCTAGCGTTTTGGAAACTGATTGTGTACAAAAACATCTACGAAGACGATTTGGTTCATCGACTACGGGAATCAGCGTTAGTGTAAGTGAAAGGACGAAAGACCAACCTGCTTAAGTCCCAACTCTCGAAGTGAATGCCTGTAGTTCCTCGAATTGGCGGAACTCAAAGCTATCCATACAAAAATTTGACTCACCCTCTGAGTAGGGGATGAAAGAAGTGTTCTACGTAAAGTTGAGGACGCCGTTCCTAGAGCAGGACACACAACTCTTCTTCCCTTCATGTTGGGAAAAGAGTCTGATGAAGGAAACCTTTCCAACAGCAAGAACTTCGTTAAGTTGGTCTGACAGTTGTCGGGGCGCCACTCCCTGCACCAGCACATCCCTAGAAAAGGAAGGAAATAACGAAATTAGAAAAAGGAAAGGGATAACCAGGTGATCCAGCTTGTTCAGCAACTGCAGGGCTGGCTAGAGATGAAATGGGCTGGGTACTTTGAACCAACTTTATCACTTTCTCTCGCAGGGAGCGAGAGAAATGAAACAAAATCCTCCAACTTCTTTTCACTTGACGGCAGCAGGGCTCTTCCAGTCCACGGCCGAGGCATCAAGGCTGGGCCAAACATAGAGAATGGCGGCTCCCGTAGCTTCAGCGACTTCGTCTTTCGCGCCTCCGTGTAGCTGTACTTGAAATCGAACAAAGTTCTATCGATGACGTAAGAGAGCCCATATTTGTATCACGACCAGGTATTGATGAACTTGAGGGCGAACACGGTGTCCCAAAACCTGAAATTGCTCCTGGCATTCGGTACGGCAGGGTCGGTGACATTCGGGTCGTAAGTGTTGACTGTGTTGTGCAGCGGAATTGAAGCGTCGAGCATGGTAGATGTTGTCCTTTATTTCTTGCAGTGAGCGACGCAACACCTCGAATTTTTTAGCATTGTTCCACCGAGAGAAGAAGAGCTTTGCAGTCCGTGGGAAGGCGGTGATGGGCAGCCGCCATCTTCGTTAGAAAGGAAAGACATAAGAGAAAATCATAAACGGTCGAAAAACTCACAAAAGAAGAAGTACCTAGAGGAGAAGAGGAATCTGGATATAGGTTTGTACCAGAAGATGAAATGCAGGCAGGGTGAGAGTTCTTCTTCTTTGCGAGTTCTTCTTTTTCTTTTCTTCTCCTTCGAGAGACAGAGAGAGCTGGGAGGTTTTCTGTTCTCTTCCTCTTCCTCCTTTCTGCCTCTTCTTCTTGCCGATCTAGAAAAAGCATGGGAGGTGAAGTGTTTGGGTAGGTTTACAGAGATCATTGTATTGAGAAGCAAACCGGAATGGAGAGATGATGGGAGATGATTGAATGGGTGGCATGCAAATGCGAATTTTGGGCTGAGTTTGTGGGAGGATGGGCGATACAGAAAAACATGACGGTAGCAGAGGTGATGGCCGAGCACTAACCGGATAATGCTTGAAAAGAAAAGGTCAGCAATTGTAGCGCGGACTGTGGAGTATGGGCGGTGACCTGCGTTTGCTGGACTGATGGTAAAGCTGAGAGGGGTAGGAGTACGGCTCGAAGCGGGAGAAGAAAGTGGCGTGCGAGGAGCTTCTCCACTTCTTGGGAGCTAGATGCCAAGAAATGAAACAGTGTTTAGAGTCTGTGGGGGAAAAAGCGTACCCCCCTTTCATGTAAAATCATAAACGGACAAAAGCAAAAAACTCACAAAAGAAGAAGTACCTAGAGGAGAAGAGGAATCTGGATATAGGTTTGTACCAGAAGATGAAATGCAGGCAGGGTGAGAGTTCTTCTTCTTTGCGCGTTCTTCTTTTTCTTTTCTTCTCCTTCGAGAGCTGGGAGGTTTTCTGTTCTCTTCCTCTTCCTCCTTTCTGCCTCTTCTTCTTGCCGATCTAGAAAAAGAATGGGAGGTGAAGTGTTTGGGTAGGTTTACAGAGATCATTGTATTGAGAAGCAAACCGGAATGGAGAGATGATGGGAGATGATTGAATGGGTGGCGTGTGAATGCGAATTTTGGGCTGAGTTTGTGAGAGGATGGGTGATATAGAAAAACATGACGGTAGCAGAGGTGATGGCCGAGCACTGACCGGATAATGCTTGAAAAGAAAAGGTCGGCAACTGTAGCGCGGACTGTGAAGTATGGGCGGTGACCTACGTTTGCTAGACTGATGGTAAAGCTGAGAGGGATAGGAGTACGGCTCGAAGCGGGAGAAGAAAGTGACGTGCGAGGAGCTTCTCCACTTCTTGGGCGCTAGATGCCAAGAAATGAAATAGTGTTTAGAGTCTGTGGGGGAAAAAGCGTACCCCCCTTTCATGTTTTAAAGAATCATAGAGATATGTAATTGGTTACCCAGCTGCTTTCCTTTCTCCACTCTAACTTGTTTTTATTCTTGCAAATGCGTAGTGAAATGGAGTGGCCCAAGAAGGCGGTGACTATTTTCTAAAAGGACAAGGAAAAATAGTTAAACATACGTCATTATGCAAGTGATAAGGTGTGAAAATTGCTCTTGCTTGATCAAGACTCCTATGTACCAATATAGAAAAGCAAAATAAACCCCCTTGTGCTACAAAAAGGACAAAGATGGTACGCTACAAAAACAAAAGAGAGATCAAATATCTAAATTGTTAATGGTGGAGATGTTCTTAGACGACTAAAGTAAAGCAAAATCTCAACGGGCTCGAAGGAGAAGGGAAGTTGCGATTGGTAAGGATAAGTCGGGCTTTCCTTAAAAGACATGTTCTTCATGCATATGGTCTGGCCTCTAAGTACGAGGGTTGACCTTGTAATGTTGCTTACGCTCCACTTCCTAGCTATGATCAAAATTCATATGTCATTGTGAAGAGTGAGTTGTATAATTGTGAGTAAGGTTTCCTTTGGGACAAGCAAAGTTCAAGTGTGGGGTTATTTGATGACACGTGAAAAGTACTATTTCAAACCCCCCATATTTTGAACTATTCTTTATGGTTTCGTGCTTTTAACTTAATAATAATATCTTGGATTTGGTTTGTGATCACGCAAACTGCATTCTAGTAGCACTAAACTTGTTTTTATCAATTTGATGCACTCTTCGTAGTGTTTTATGTGTTTTCAGAGCATAGCAACCTACTGGACCACTTTGGATCATTGAAGGGACATCAGAATTCGACTCCTAGGAGCCAAAAGTAGGAAACGAAGAGAGGACTAAAATGACACTTGGAACGGTGACCTAGTCACTAAATGACGTCGCGGCACCATTTTTAGGATCAACCAGAAGCTAACAGATTCTTCAAGAAATATTTCTTTTGTGATGGCCAAGCAGAAAGAGATGAATGGGCAGCCAAAGAATCATCATTTAACTATCATCTCTCCCCCCAAAATCCTAATACAATGTATATAAATAGACTTCTAAAGGGGGAGGAGTTCAGTAGCTAGTGATAGAAGGCATTAAAGGAAAAACCTTCTACTTAAATAAAAAGGGAAGAAGGAAGAAATTTTTTTACTCTATATGGTAAAATGATTTTTTTCCTCCTATAAGTACTTCATTTCTCCAACTGCTAGCAGTATAGTAAAAAATGCGCATAAGAGTTTAAAAACATATGTTTTACATTTAAGGCACACCAAAATGTACCAGTTTCTGTGCATAACTTCTTTAGTACAACAACGCTCAAAAGCGTGGTTAAATTGTTAAAAATGGTAAAAATCATTAAAAACCAACTTTTGCTCCGTTTGTAAATGATTTTGTTCAAAGTCCCAAATGACTTTCAAAAGCTAAAACGACATCGTTTTGTTCCTATATCAGCTCCACATTTTGGGTCATAACTCCTTCACTTGACCTATGAATCCATCCATGTTTGCATCCACACGTCCATATTCTACCCTCTACCATCCCGGATCCTCGTTCCTTATGTTTATATATATTATATCGATGTAGTTTTCTTCTTCGTTAGGTAATTGCTTGTTCATAATTGATCACACCCAAAATTGTGTTATTTAAAGCCCATGTTTAGGTTTGTTCCGAGCCATTTTATGTTCTTCGTAGTTAATATATCGTTACATATACCCCCTTTATTCATTCCTTTGAAAAATATTAGCATATTAGTGATAACACCTAAAATAGGCGTTATTTAGCCCTTATTCTTAAGGCATTTGCATGATAATCACTGTGTCTAGGCCACATATCAAGTTATTTATGCCCATATTCGTTTCGATTCGCAAAACATGCATTTTGGCATAGTTATTTATGATATGAAGGTTTTCATAGGGGAATCAACCCCACTTTGACGTATTTTATGCTTTTCCAAGTGTTTCTGACGAAATTACAGGTCTTATATGCATTTGGGATTGATCGGGAATCAATTGGAGTTCATCCGAGCATGATTGGAAATCATATGAGCAAGAAGGGGAAAGAGGCACTGGTCACGACCACACGTCACGGCCGTGACCACCAGGTTGTTACCATGTTCGCGGACTAAAGATCGCGGCTGTGAATAGTAGCTGCAATCTTATAAAGGAGGTCACTGATAACACCCAAATATGTGTTATTTACCATTCATATTTAGGTTTATTTCATACTAATTAGCATGCATAATCGTTAGAATAGCGCCGATTGCATCCATGTTTCGTTCCTATTTGATCATGATGTGATTTTAGGGTGCTTTAGATGATACGTATGAATTAGGTACGAAAAAGGTGCACAAGTGTAGAAAAAGGGACAAAAACGGAGATCATAGCCGAAGGAGCCAAGATCCTAGCCTTCAGAGCCAAGATCGCAGCCATGAAGAGAGTGCATGAACCAGAGCACAAGATCGCAACCTGTAGTGCAAAGATCCCAGCCGCGATCTTCGATCTCCAGCCCCTGAACTTGACCGGAAGATCCCAACCTCAAGTTCATGAGCGCGAACTTTGGAGCCAAGGGTGTGAACTTCAGAAGAGGCCAACTCAGGAGAAGCAGAAATTTTCCACTATCAAATCATGGTCTACGACTTCCGTGCCCGCGATAAGGATCTCGCCCGTGACACCTCGGATTGCGACTGGGATGTTAGGCCGCGATCTCCACATTTAGCAAAGCCAAAATGGTGACCCACAAAGATAGCAGACTCTACCCCAAAGATCCCGGCCGCGATCTTCTGCCTCTCGCCCGCGAGCTTGCCCTTAAGATCATAGCCTCAAGTTCATGGGCGCGATCTTTTGCCTCTTGCCCGTGAACTTGCCCTTAAGATCACAACCTCTAGTTCATGGGCGCGATCTTCAGCCCCTTGCCCGTGAACTTGTCTGTGTCGGCTGAACTCTATAAATAATGGACTCCTCCCCCTTTAGAAGATGACTTTTGGCAGATTTCTAATTCTTGAGAGAGATTAGAGAGAGAAGTTGAAGGAGAAGAAGTGGATGAGAGCTTGGAGGAGGATTTCCATCACTTGAAGACCCTTTCTTCATGATTTCCTCCCCTATTTGTATGTCTTTTCTCTCCCCCCCCCCCCCCCCCATGGGTTTATCTCCCAAGGTACTAGGGGTTCTAAACCCCAAACCCTATTTATAGGTTTACTATGTATGTATGGATATTTTAGGGTTTGAATGAATGTGGTTATCTAGTTGATTCTATTGCTATTCTATCTTTGATTGTGTTTGGGTAAGGCGCCCTAATCTTATCTACTAGCCTACTTTATGCTTCTACGTTGGGTTTGGAGTTTTAGAGTTAGACGGGTATGCACCATCAAGCAAATCGAGATTAGATGTGTGAATAGGGATCTATGGTGGTCGAGGTAATCGAACCCCTGTCATAGGTATCCTTCCTAGATAGAACCCAGGATGAAACCTTGGTGTGGACGGTGGGTAGTACCCATTGAAAGGAGCTACGAGTTTAATGCCTCAGATACAATAGTCTAGATCGAGGTGACTATATATGGGTCTAGGGGAGGCGTACTCGGAGGTGTGTGGATAACCACGAAGGCTCACGGAAGAGAGCTCACTCACCACATTCGACAAACCCTAAGTATCTAGACATTTCATAGTAGTCCTAAGCTACGATGAGGGATAGTTCCCCGAAGTACCTCTTCTCATCTATTGATCTTTGGTTTAGAAATCGTCAACTGCTCACCTACTAAACAACAGGTTGAGTAGACAATGATCGAGCCTAAGTAGCCTAGAATACCATGACCCTTGGAATATGACCGAGCCACTTTACTACATCCCTAGCTTGGTTATGCTTGGACTTGTTAGGATTGACTAGTAAGTGCGCTTCGACTCTATAAATTTAAAGCTCGATTGAAGTAGCGATCAACCGCGATCTTAGAGCTTAAATACAGATTCAAAAAGTGTTGTTTCAGGCAATTCAGGGACGTTCCAACTGGTCATGACTAGGTCACAGCCTTGTCACGGCCGTGGCCATCACGTCACGCCCTGAAGGCCTTGACCGCCATCAGCTTTCTATAAATGCCCCTCTTGCTGCACTTTTCAAAAGAGTGTCGCCTGAGAGTGAGAAAGTTAGGATTTTGGGTCTTTTTTAGAGAGGTAAATACGTTGCGATATCTTAAATGAAGATCCAATCCACCCAAGGAGCAAGGAGAAGAAGTTTGATTTCAACACTCCCCTCTTCTAGTTTTTGTTTTCTCTCTCTCTAATGACTTGATGTGTTTTCTTTCTCTCTCTAATGACTTGAATCTCTAATGGTTTGTTAGGGAATATGAATCCTAATTTATAGGTTGTATATGAATGGGGTTTATATGAATGTGTTTATCTAGTTGATTTGAATGCTTCTCTACCTTAGATTGTGTTTGGGTAAGTCACCCTAATCTTCTTTACTAGCCTACTTGAGCTTCTATGTTGGGTATGTAGTTTTAGGGTTAGACGGGTATGCGCCATCACGCAAATTAGGTTAGATGAATGAATAGGATCTTATGAGGCGACCGTATCTCTGCCATAGGAATGTCTTTCTAGATAAAACCCGGGATAAAACCTCGGGTGTGGACGATGGGTAGTACCCATTGAAAGGAGCTATGTTCTTAAAGCCCCATATATGATGGCCTAGATCGAGGTGACTGACATGGATTTAGCATATGCGTACTCGAAGGGGTGTGGATAATAAAAAAGGCCCACGAAAGAGAGCTCACTCACCACATTCTCTTAATCCTACATGACAACCGTAGCCAGGAGGATTCGACCCTAGGAAACCATCTCATCTCTAACGACCTCTCAACCCCTTGGTTGGTTGTTTTTTTTCCCTTTAGGAGTAGATTAGATTAGAATTTTCACCAAACCCTTGAACCGATTATATAGTAGTTAGGAGCAAAGTTATAGTAAGCTTAGGGTTTCCTTGAAATACGACCGAGCCACTTTACTACAACCTTAGCTAGGTTATGCTTTGGAGGATTTACAGGCCTTTAGAGCCCTTGGCTTTGTCAATTGTGCAGGCACCTTGAGGAAAGGGAGTTGAGAAGTTAGCACGAACAACGCAAGGAAGAGTTGCATGACTTTAACAAAATACCATTGTTATAAAAACGGAACCAGATCAATGGCTGGACCAGTAGAACCGTCAAACCAGTTATAATAGCGGTCAGTTTATTGCTTGGACGGTTATTGATGGATCAAACGGTTTTCATGGTTCAACTAGATGAACCACCACGGTTTAACTAATCCACAGGTTTCACTATTTAAACCCCAAATTCTTTTTAAAAAAAATACTTTAACGTAAATGTAGACCATCAAATCATAATTATTAATTTTATTTATGCTTCCTCTTCTCATTTTTCAACCTTGTTGTTGAATCTACTTGGTCCACTACCGACTAGCACCGTAATTTTAGCTCGAATTTAAAAAATTATGGTTATTTTTGGGAGACAGTTTGAATGATTTATTAGATATTTTGGTGATAATGTGAATTTGAAATTGTTTATGGTCAATGATAACTTCATTCATAAATTACTATAATACACAATTTTTATATTTCATATATCATAAACAGTTCTATCAACGGTTAACCAACGATTTTATAACAGTTAACCAACAATTTTATAACAGTTAACCAACGAGTCCTAAACTACTAATTTTTTCGGTTCCGCCTCCAGTCCGGTTATGAAAACAGAGAGAAATACCTAAGCACGGACCCAAATACCCAATGCATGTGTCGTGAAACACAATTCTTAAATAGCGAGGGTTGGGAGGTTGGGCCACACACAACAAGAAAAAGGACTTATACCAAGGGTTCCATAGCAAGGGTTAGACAACTCTTGCTAATTTTTCCGGAATATTTTATAACAACGGTTATTTGTAAGGGTTCTATAACCCTTGCTAACTCTTAAACCAAATTTCAGTCCCATACTAGAAAACCCCTATTTCCTCTTTTACATTTTTCAGTAGCAACACTTCTTTCCCAGGGTTCCAGAACCCTTTCTAAGACTTAAACCAAATTTCAGCCCCTGTTCCATTTCTCGATACGAGAAAACCGCTGCTCCCCTTTTCATTTTTGGCTCTTGTTTGATTGCTGATTTCGCCGGAGTTTTGGAGATGCCACTGGAGCTCGAGATATAGAGGTCGAAAGAGAGCATCCGACCACCGTCGTCCATCACCACTCCGTTGCCTCCCTCAGCACTCGCACTCGCTCTCGCTCCAGCTGAAATTCGATTCCGGTCTCTCTCCTCACTCCTCCGGCTGAAATTCGATTCGCTCTCCCTCCGCACTCGCTCCGGTTGAGAGGTGATTCTCTGATTCCCTCGCTCTCTCCTTCACGCTCTCTCTCTCTCTCTCTCTCTCTCGCGCGCGCGCGCGAGCATACTCTGTTAGGTTATAGATTCGACTTTCTTTGATAGGTAATAGTTTCGACTTTCTTAGGGATTGTAGTCCCAGTGGCTGCATGCAGTATACAATCTTAGGAATTGTAGTACTGGACTGAGATTTTGAATCTGTAGACTGTAATAGATTTGAGCTCCTCATGCTTTAGAATCTGTTTCTTGTCTAAAGGATTCTAAATGATTCAGTTGATTTTTAAGTGTAGTTCTATCTGCAATCATTTTAGTTGTTTTAGTTAGCTCAACCCCTTGAGACAATGAAGATTAAATGTGCTCATGTTCTAATTAATCTTGGATATGGTCTTTTGTAGGTCCGAGTCGTTGCTTCTCAAGCCCTTACAACTATGGCAATCAGGTCTGGCGAGCCTTATAGGCTGCAGATTTATGAATTATTGAATGCATTAGCACAGGGTGGTGTGCAGTCTCAATTGTCAGAATTCAGAAATGCATCTAAGTAATGGGGAAGATCAAGGTGCATGTGGTACTGGTCTTGGGGTGTTGATTAGTCCCATGATAAAGGTTATTGATGAGATGTACAGGGCACAATATGAACTAATCAGGTAAGAGCATAAGTTATAATAATTTGTTTGTCAAATCAGTTTTTATCTTGATATAATTTGATTTTCCGTTGTTGCAGGGATATACGCAACCATGATAATACGAATAAAGAATGGACAGATGAAGAATTGAAGAAACTTTATGAAACTAATGAGAAGCTGCTAGACATTGTTTCACTGTTCTGCTATGTTCCCAGATCAAAGTATCTAGCTCTGGGACCAATAAGGTTAGAGATTCTTGCACCCTTTTAAGGCAATTATGCTTGGCCCCTTAACATATATTGATCGCAACCAGGAGAAACATTGTAAACTACTTGTCACAGACCCTAATGGAACTGTTCGTGATTTACTCAAGGAGCATCAGAAACACATAACACATAAGAAGCTTGTGCGCATTTATTCAGAAACTTCTGCTGGCAGCAAAGAGGAGTCTTGGAGAGATTCTATTAACCTTGAATTTATGGACAGTGTCGCGATGAATGTGGTATGTTTGTCTTTTTTTCGATTCTAATTTTCTCTCTTGCATCTATCTATTCTCTTTTCTTATCAGCAGCCACAATCAGAAACTACTGCATCCCTCCTTATTTTACTGTATTTGTTTCATTTGATAGATTAACGGTGAGTTCCCAATCTTTCCTTTTTTCTTTTTTATTTATTTATCTCCGAATTATAAACGATGGTTTCTTAATATAACACATTTTCAATTTGGTGCGTCGTTGTTGTCGGTGGAATCGTTTGTGAAAGTTTCTCTGGTTTTCTCAATCTCTGCTGCTAGTGTTGCTCAGAATCGGGGCAGTCAACATTGTCTCCGTCGAGCATATGACAGGCGACAACAGTGCAACTCAATATCTGTAAGTTCTCTATTTCTTTCCTCCAATGGTAGTTACGTTTCTCATTTAGACTGTATATATATTTACTAAGAGTTGGTTCGTTTCCAGAGATATATTCTAGAAAGAGGTGAACAATCCCACTTTAGGATCTGCGTGGGTGGCTTCCTTAT
The DNA here is from genome assembly GCA_964030455.1 of Linum trigynum. Taxonomy (NCBI): domain Eukaryota; kingdom Viridiplantae; phylum Streptophyta; class Magnoliopsida; order Malpighiales; family Linaceae; genus Linum; species Linum trigynum. The sequence continues at coordinate 11,443,648 of OZ034820.1, read as the reverse complement.
TTCTACATATTTTAAATGGTAAGCTATGATCAAATAGGAGTCACATGAGTCATGGTCTGATAATCTCCATGAAAGAAACATGTAGAAAAAATTAATCATTTCATCAGGAATCTCCAGTTAGACGAAACTTTTATGCACCACATTGTTTATGATACTGCTTTTTATGAATCTCTGTATGCGCTACCTGCTAATGTGATACTTATAATAATAAATAACCCATTTCAGCAATTAGAAGAGAGAGGGCAAAAGCACCAGCTGTAGTCGGGTTCGTTGAAGAGAAAATGGAGAGAAACTCAAGTTGGAACTTGAACAAAAGGTTTGCAGTGTTTGTCCTTTGTTCGACATAATATTATCTATTCCATTAATATATTTGCACGACTTGGTTATTCTAGTTGTTACTCTTGGAAAGTGTAGGTAGCTGAAGTAGAAGTTGAGGTGAAAAGGATCCAAGAGTAGGCAAGAGCAGAACTGGCTGATGCATTGTTATTTGATCAATGTTGGTTCACATTCATATATGCTAAATGTTTCGCCCTAATAATGTTACCTCACCTTGCAAATTGGCAGAAACTTGGCAGAACGATTTGAATGGTACTCTAGACATCGGACCAAGTCACAGCAGCCAACTTCAATGAATCGACATGCAATCCAACTTCATCCCCCGAATATAGACAGAGACCAGGTGCCAATGACGTTGACGTAATGTAAGTGTGATTATAAAAATCATGATTTGCCTAATCAAACGCTGAAGTCGTCTCCTGACTGAAATTGTGCTTTATCCAGATTGCCCAGGAACCGAGTTTGCGATGAAACTCCAAATGGACCAAGGCAGAGCTACTACATCCCGCCGGACGAAACTCCAAATACACGATTTGGTTAGAATAATATGAACATAAAATCCTTATGTTTGAATATTTTTAGTCATTAAGGTGTAGCCATGTATATTATTGTTTTGGATCATGAATAATTTTGATTGTGTTTATGGTATAAACGAGGGAGTGTTGATGGGTATTGAGCATGGAATGAATTTGGTTAATATTGAAATTTTGGTATATTTGGTTCAGAGTTTGTCTATAGTGACCAAAGCATTTGCAACCAAGTTTAGCTTCTAATTCTGGTGCTCGTTTGTCTTTAGTAACGACTATTTAATAATTCTTTCAAGTTTTTGTGAATGTCTATTCCGCTTTAATCACAAATTATGTAAGACCCGTAGCAAGGGTTCTACCCCTTGCTAGTCTTTGTCACCTATTTATCCAAGGGTTCTAACCCATGCTATCAACATCTATCCACTAAATTTTACACTAACTTTTAGCAAGGGTTTTTAACCTTTGCTACTTGTACCAGCGATTTAAAACTCTTGATACAACCCTTGGATGGGACTTGCACCTAGGGTTGCTGAAAACCCTTGCTACTTGTAGCAGGGACGGGTTTGGCAAGGGTTGGTACAAGGGTTGACAAAATCCTTGCTAAACCTTGTAGTAAGGGTTAAAACCCTTGGTATAGGTGAAAATAACTCTTGCCATAGACATTTTTTTTAGTGACAGCCACAGACCACAGTAATCATGTGGGCCGAGATGAATGAGGATTGATCAGTACGAAAAAAAATAGATGCGCAGGGCCCAAAATCACAGTTCATACATCCTTGAATTGATTGGGGAATTATTTGCAAAGTGAGCTTTTTTTTGAAAATAACAAAGTGAGCTTAAAGTCAAATATTATGAGCTCCTGAAACCCGTGAGTGAGAACTTCAGAAAGAACTGTACGTGTGCACGAGATACCACTGAAAATGAAGGGAATTCATTTATTAATCTGCATCTACGGATTGGTTGGTTGGGAGTTAACGAGCTCCCCAAAGAAAGGAAAGCCTCATTTGATTTGGAGCAAAGAAAGAAATTTCGGTACTCAGCTCGTCGTCTTTTGGAGAAGATAGAGATCGAGAGATAGATATTGGCCGGCGCCGGCGGTGTGTTTGCCTTCCGATCCGCTCGTTCTGCCATGGCGGCCAAGATTTGCTGCCCTATTGAGATGGAGCCCAAGACCTTGAGTGAAGGCCAGCTCAATCATGCTAGGGTAAGCTAATTAAGCAGCGTGCGTGCATTCTCTCTTCATATGATATTAGACCTTTAGAGAGCTAGAATATATTGTTTCATATCCGAACCCTCTGATTAACCTTTAGTACTATAATGCGTGATTCAAACGCAAATTAAGTATTGTCCCAACTTCAAGTGCATAGATTGAACTTTCGTGTTGTACGAGTGAGCGTAGAAGGGAACAATTACAAGCCGTATGGTTAACCCTTTTACCTCAATAACACCCAATTATTGGTTTGAACTGGTTCTTGATAGAATAATGATAGGTTTATGCACATGTATGTAGGACTGAAAATTGTCCTGACCCGTCCCTGAAGGGTCAAGATGTATAACTGACCCGTCCTGTATCTGTCCCCTTCTTGACCCTGTCTGACCCTCAAGGGATGGGACGGGTCGGGTCAGTGGGTCGACCCTAATTTACACACAACTTTTTTTACAAATTATGTTTTGGTACCCAAAATTATTTTTTCTTACAATTATTTAGTACCTAAAATTTACTTTTTAACAATTAAGTCCTTAAATTTCGATGGTAAAATTACATTTTGGTACCCAAATTTTTTTATTTTGGCAATTTATTAGTTCCTGAACTTTTAAAACTTTTACAAAGAGGTCCAATGTGGTATGAGATATTTGTTGTTGCTAAGGGTCACAGGATTAAAAGTGACTCGTCCCTAAATTGTCCCGACCCATTCCGACCCTTATAGGGTCAAAGCTGACCTGTCCCTAAATTGTCCCTATAGACAAACTGACCCGACCCTCAAGGATGGAACGGATCGGGACGGGTCAATGGATTTTTAGGGTCAAACTTACACCCCTACATGTATATATCGTTCTGCAGGAGTTGGCTGCAGATGTTGTACTGAACTTGGAACCAGAGGAAGTATCCACAATATTCACCAAGGTAGCTACCATTCCAATACTGAAACATATCATATCATATTATATGATCGATTGGCCGGGTGCATGTTCATTTACTTACTCATGATGGATAATAATCCTATCGATCTTCTTCTTTGGACTTCAGAAGGCTACTACACTTGTCTCGCCAAATATTGCTGCTGCCGGCGGTACAGTTGATGGTCAGATGAGGAAGAAGGATGAAGCAGTTGCTGCTGCTGCTGATGATGGTGCAGTAGCCGCCTGTCAATGTTGTTGCATTGATCCCACCAACAGTTTTGGGGGAGGATTGTCCCTTGACGAACTCAAGCTCAAGGAGCCACTTACTGCCCCATTTTGATCTAATGGAGCTCCCTGTTCTGCTGCACGCCGTCCTTTGGAATACACACACGATCGACTAGCTTTGGATTCTTGTAGAAATAAAAAATAATGATTGTTGAGATCTTGGTAGAAAGAATGATATTCGATTGACCAAATTGTTTGTTAATGACACTAATTCTTTAGATCAATTGTCTTTGTTGTTGGCACATTTGTTAAGAGCTTGTCCATCGATCTCGAGAAAACGCCAATGCATAAGTTGTTACGTGGATTCTATACCTCGATCCCACTCAACGCGTGTCTCGTAAGAATCGAACGATAACTAGAGAAATAAACTTAGGACGAAGAGAATTTGGGCTACAAGCCTACAACGATTATAAATAAACTTTAGGACGAAAAAGAACTTTAGACGAAGAACGAAGCAAAACTCAAGAGTTAGGTTTCAATCTTCTCATGGGGATCTCCTACAGTAACTTGGGCATAATTTCAAGTTAGGTAACTTGCATAGATCTAAACCGTTAAAATTGACCAAACTTATTTTGAACCATTGATTAAATAAATAAAAAATAAAAAAATAACTAAAAAAATAAATGGCAACATGGGTTGCCGGTCACCACATTCCAAGTTACCTTTTTCTATTTTTTTCTTTCCTTTTCACTTTTAGTTATCTTTCCATATTTTAACATTTCCTTTTTTAATTATTATTGAATTAGAAGCGTTACGTAAGCCTTTCGTAATAACTTAGCTTTTTACGTAACACAACGTTAATACTCATTACGTAAAGAAATCTTCTATTACGTAAGGCTTCCGTAATGATATTTTACAACTGTTACATAAAATACATATTCACTACGTAAAGGTTACGGAATTATAGTTATTTCTTACGTAACAGTTAAATCGGAAGCGTTACGTAAGGCTTCCGTAATGACTTAGCACTTTACGTAACGCAAGGTTAATACTCATTACGTAAAAAGACCTTCCATTACGTAAAGGTTACGGAACGACAATTATTTCTTACGTAACAGTTAAATCAGTAGTGTTACGTAAGGCTTCCGTAATGACTTAGCATTTTACGTAACGCGAGGTTAATAATCATTACGTAAAGACACATTCTATTACGTAAGGCTTCCGTAATGTCTTTTACAACGGTTACGTAAGATTATCATATGTTACGTAACCATTACGTAATGCCTAATGTATTTTATGTAATACAACCTGTGAAACCTGCTATAGTAGGTAAAAAAATTCAAGTTACCTTACTTCAAGTTACCGTAGGAAATCCCTCTTCTCATGACATTACACGAATGAACTAGTACATAATTATAGGCATAGAAGCCTCTACATTTTCCTATCTAGAGCATGACTCATACTTTCGTAAGAAAGCTACTATAACAATAAGACAAATCCTAATTGAACAAGGAAACTACTGATAAAGACAATAATAGTGAAGCGCTTGTCTCAATGGAAACATAAGCCTTGCGCCCTTCTCCTTGCTACCTCCTCTGGTGACATTCTTCTTGCATTAGGAACTCGTGGTGGTGTGGGTTGAGGTGGTGTAGGTATAGGTTCGGCCACCACCTCCATTTGGCCTTTTGGTGTCTTTCTTGGTGCTCCTCGATGTTTGGCCAACTCATCATTCTTCACTTTGGCAAGTAGAATTGTCTCTCGCACTGATCCTGGCCTAAACATACGTATTACATCTGAAATCTCCGGTTTAAGCCCACCAATGAAGGAGCCAACCAACGCCTCTTTAGTCCAACCATAGCATCGATTACCCAACTTCTCAAAATTTAAGAGATAATCGTTCAACGATCCAGTTTGTTTAATCTTTGCGAGGGCTTTGTTGCTAGAAGTGCTTTCCGAGTGCCCGAATCAAATCCACAACTCTTCTCTAAACCGAGCTCATGTGATTGATTTCCCGGTCGTTGTAGTAGTGCGATCCACCCATTGCCACCATTGATTAGCATCTTCTTCCAAATGATAAGATGCCAAAAATACCTTTTGCTCCTTTGGAATCGCTTAGAATTTGAAGAACTGCTCGACCCAAGCAAACCATCCAGATGGTTCCTCCTGCCTAGAGGTGGCAAATGGATTGGATTGGTGGATTGATGGATTGGATTGGTGGATCCATGGATCAAATGGATTGGATCTAATGGATTGGTGGATTCATGGATTGGATCAAGTGGATTGGTGGATTATCCATGAATCCAAATGACATCCTCAACCAAGGACCAATATGTAAAATGTAAAAAGTTTAGGTACTAAAATGTCATAATGAAAAATTTTAGGTACCAAAACGTAATTTTCCAATGATATTTTTCGTATAAAAAATTAAATTTTAGGTACTAAATCGTAATTTGCCAATGATCCATGGATCCAATCCATGAATCCACCAATCCAATTAAGTCTACTTCAGAGCCTTGCTTTTTGGTCCTTTGCCAACAAAGTAGGGGTGTTCAAATGGTTACCATGGTTATAACCAAACCAAATAAGGCTAAATTCCATTAACCATGGAATACAATATCATAACCAAACCGTCCAAACTAATACAACAACCAAATTAACCAAACTAAAGTTTAATCGGTTTGGTTAATTGGTTAACCAGATTAACCAATATAAAATCACATTATCATTGACGATGAAAATTTTCCGGTTAATGCAACAATTCGCAATTTATATAATGAATAAAACATAACAACCAACACGTAGTTATAGTTGACCCTTAACAAAAATACATGCAACTAAGATAATTATCTTATGATTAGTATAGAAGTATTCACCTAACACAAATTTATGACAATGGTATGTGTTAATGAATTGTTGTGTTTGTGTAAATTGACTTAGTCTCTTAGCAATTATCATAGGCTGGAAATGACCTTCCTTTCAAGTTTTCATCCATCATAATGTATGAAATTTATATAAATTAGGCGTCCATATGTTGTGGTCTACATTTTACATATACAAATATACACTATATGAGCAATATTGAGCTTTATATTTTACGAGTCTAAAAGGGATGAACGTTAACTCTTGAGTGGTTATGCAAAGTATTAAGTATGTGTATATAATATGTGTTAGATATATGACTAATTACTTAACTGGTTAATTTGGTTTGAGTGGTTAGGAGTGTCTGGAACCAAACCAAACAACCTAAACCAAACAAGCTAAAAACTTTAACCAAACCAAACCAATTATCCAAATTAACCAAACCAAATTATCCAAATAGTACCGGTTAAAACGGTTACCATGGTAACCAAACCGTTTGAACACCCCTACAACAAAGAGCACTAAGTTGAAAACAAAGAAGAAGGGACCCCATTGCTTCTTCCACTACCACAAAGACAAAGAAGAAGTGACTCCACTTCCAACCCACTATCCTAAAGACAAAGAAGAAGTGACTCCACTTCCAATCCACTCAATTTGGTTATGGAAAGAAGACCACAAATTCCTTATTTTCTTTTTATTAAAAATGTAATTTTGTTATGACATGTGACATAATCATATAAGTGTCCACATTGTCATCATTATGTTTTTCAATTTATTTACCAAAAGGGGACTCCATTTCTCTATAAAAGGAGACTCCCTTCACTTGTTGTAGGTAGAGTTGTTTTGAGTGGGAATTGCTCTCTTGCAAAACTTCCTCCCATCATCTTCTCTCAAGAATTCCTGTGTAAGAAGTCTATCAAATTATCAAGTTTTACTTCATCTTTTTCAAATCATCTTCAACTTTTATTTATTTCGTGCATAACTGGTCATCTCCAGTATTTATTTTATATGCAAAACTGGTCATCTCCAGTATTTATGTTCTGCTAATCTGGTCATCTCCAGTATTTACTTTTTGCTTTTATTTTATGCAAAACTGGTCATCTCCAGTATTTATCTTCTGCTAATCTGGTCATCTCCAGTATTTACATTTTGCTAATCTGGTCATTTCCAATATCATTTACTTTATAAACTATTTTCAAGTTAATCTCTTATTGGCTGTCTCAATCCGTCCTTACTAGTATCAGAGCCTTGCTTTTGCGTCCTTACTGGTATCAGAGCCTGGGGGGGGGGGGGAGGGTTAGTCTAAATCTTCTTGCTTATTGTTAGTTGAGAGATGGGTTAGATCCTAGCTGAGTCCTTTGTGAGAGAGTTGTAAGACCGTCTTTGGCTGTTAACCTATCTCACCCGAGTTGTAAGACCGTCTTTGGCTGTTAACCTATCTCACCTGTGAGATAGGTTAACAGCCAAAGACGGTCTTACAACTCTCTCACAAAGGACTCAGCTAGGATCTAACCATGGGGTACCCATCTCTCAACTAACAATAAGCAAGAAGATTTAGACTAACCCTTCCCCCCCCCCCCCCCCCCCCCATGAATCCACCAATCCAATTGGATTTGGATTAAATGGATTGGATTTAAATGGATTGGATTAGGTGGATATTTTTAATGGATTGATGGATTGGATTGGTGGATTGAAATTGCCACCTCTACTCCTGCCCATTTTATTTAGGAAAATCAAGTTGGGCTATCTTGGGCTTGAAGAACTAACTCTTTTCTTCTCTCCCATTAATTTATGGCACAGTTGGTCACACCTGGCTTGGCCCAGCTGCATTCAATTTCCCTGGAGCCCAATCATTGTCTGGATCATTCCCCCATGCTCGTCCCAATCATAGGAGAAACTAGATGGCCTCCTCCCTTCTCTCCTGGCCCATATTGGTTGAAATAACTAAGCCTGCCACGCATGGATCTGCCTCCCACTGAGCAGGCAGTCGGGCCCGACCCACCATCCAAGCCCATTCCTGTTGAACCGGACCACCCTACCGGCGATGCCCCCAATAATCTAGCCCCTGCTACTGCTCCCACTAGCGATTTTGAGAATTCCAGTGGAGCTCCTCTAAACATCATCATTGTTCGCGACGGCGGAACTCCTTCGCTGCTACCTACCCCCTTAACGATGAGGTTTCCCCAGGCGGCCCCCTTTGCCGGTAGTCCCACGACACCATCGCTTCCCAAGAAGCTAGCCTCGATGACCCTTGTACCCTCATTATTGGTTACACCTCCAATCCGATAAGCTGGGATAAGTTATCGTCGACCATGTCGGGTGTTGGCATTCCCATTGGTCCCTTCATCTTCTCCTCCGCGGCATATGGTGTTGGTTCATGGTTTCTGGCCGAGGTTTGTTTTGACTTTGCACTATTATCACCGCCCATCATAGCCGCAAACTTCTGATCCATGTTCGCAAGAGTTTGAGTTATGGTAAGGTTGAACATCCCCTACATTTTGGCAATCCCTTTGGTCACTGTCTTCTAGAGATCGCGTTGGTTTTGGTCAAAGTTATCCATTTTCTCCACCAACTGACCCATGTGTACTCCCGTAGCATCGTTTTGCTCTTCCACAGCTTGGAGGCAAAGTTGGACGGGACCCTCGTCGGTTTCCTCCAGACTTGTCGCAGCTTGAGTCTTACCCACAATCACGCCCGTCATCTAACCGGGATCTGATACCAATTTTTATGTAGATTCTTTGGATAGAACCTCCCATGCAACGTGTCCCGCAAGAACATAATGATAACTAAAGAAATAGACTTAGGACGAAGAGAATTAGGGTTAGAACGATCAGAAATAGACTTTAGGACGAAAAAAACTTTAGACGAAGAACGAAGCAAGACTCAAGAGTTGGTGATTTGGGTATAATTGTACACATTTTACCCTCATTTTACTTAGATGTTTGAGACATTTTGTACACCGTGAGGTTTTATTTTACGGTAGGTTGTGCTTGTTTTTAGTATGTTCCATATCCTAGCGAAATCAACCTCTGGAACAAAAGGTGGACGAAAAGTGGCAAAAATGGATCAACGAGGAGCAAATAGCAGGAGTTCATGGTGTAGGCCAGAAGTTCACGAAAAACTAGATCATGAAGACAAGGCGCGGGCCGGGAAGTACGAGGTGTCCAGGAGGGTTTCTTCCATCTCGCGGGCGTTCAGTAGTTCACGGCCACACGACCGTGATAATCAGCTCCATATCGTGAAGAGCCTTAATGAAACGAAGAGTTTTTGCAAAGCATCACAGTCCAGGCCATAGTTCATGACCGTGAACTAGAACCGCGAAAAGCTGTCAATCTAGTGTGAGAAACTTCTTCTTCAGATTTCTATTGAGAGAAAGTGACGAACAAGAGAAAGGAAGAAGGTTAGTGTTTCATCCAAACTCCAAGAATTGGGATTCTCATCCTCAAAGGTTGATCTCCACACCAAAGGAAGAAGGCAACCCTCTCATGATGATCTCTTCTCTTCTCCTTTGTGTAATCCCACTTTTTAGAATTATGTGAATGCTTGTATGGATTGAATGATTTGTGTGTGGTTGTGTTTTAATACAAGTATTGAGGTATTTTCATGAAGGTTGTGTCGTGTTTTTGCATTTCCAACTCTTATGCCAATTTGACCTAGGTAGAGGGAAATCCCCTTCTTGTTAATAGGCTTGTAAAAACTGGAATTCGTTAGCCAAATTGTGTCACCTGCTTAGGTTGAATTAGGGCAAACCTCATACTACGTATTATCACCTCGGGTAGGTTGTATTTTGGCCGTCCGGACTACGGTTCGAGGGAGAAGCCTAAGCAACCCTTACTCGATTGGCCAAAAGAGCTACCTTGGTAGCTTGATTTGATATCCCTTGGCCTAGTGATCAAGAGAGTGAAGCTTGTTCACCCTATACTAAGCAGCCCTTTCTCAATTAGTGTTCAAAAGTATTTACTTTTCCAATTGCTTTCAATTTTAGTTCATAGTTTCAACCAAAACTCGATTGCTAGATAATATTCAAACAGTTGAAGTAGGGGTATATGGACCTGCCAGGGTTTGACTTTTAAAACATACTTACCCTATATTGAACCCGGTTAAGGTTTACACTTGGGCCTTAGTCGGGTTTTTTATTGTGATATTCGGGACGAGTCAGTTGGGTTCCAATATTTACATGACATTAAACGAATAAACTAGTACATATTTATCGGCATAGAAGCCTCTACTTTTACTATCTAGAAAATGACTCCTACTCCTATAAAGAAGCTACTAATAATAAGACAGATCATACTTGAACAAGGAAACTACTAATAAAGACAATAATAATAAAATACTAAATAATAAACATAAGTAGGCCAAGATAATTAGCCCAATTGCTCCGATGGCCTAGTTCTTGTAACATAAGCTTTTCCACCGACATCATGCACATTCGGTTTCAGTATTTTAGCATAAAGAATGGGATGTGAAATATGTCACAACTGGATATTTTTGAAAAATATATGGTTCCTTTTGAGCCTAGACTCAAATAGATTTTGCTTTGCGGTGCATACCAAGATGACTTCCTGAGGTCACACTTTCTTACATTGCTCCACATAAGTAAACATGCTTAACTTCAGAGTTCGTAAAAGAACTCTTCTATATCAACCCAAACGCATCGTTCCAAATTAAGGTTGATTTCTTATTTACGAATCATGGATCTTTCCCGTGCTTTGCCGAATTTGTCTAATGTGTTACATACAACACCCCCCCCCCCCCAACAGTCAGGGACTCAACGACCTCGTCGAGATTTTCTTCACCATCGCTTAAGAGGGAGGCAGAGAGCTGATACCACTTGTAAAATCTTGAACTTTTTTCTGACAAAGATATTATCCACTTTGAGTCTAGACCCGCACGAGTTTTGCCTTGAGGTGCATATGAATGTGACTTCCTGAAAGATCATCAATTTTTGCAGTGCTCCACAACGAGCACACTTAACTTAGGAGTTCTTACAAGAACTCTTCCATTTCACCCCAAAATACGTGGTTTAGTTAAGGTCGGTTTCTTACTTATGAAATATGGATCTCTTATGTTCTTTTTCTATATGGGATTTGCCTAAATTGTTACAAAATAATAATCAAAATCCTCTTGTTTGATTGAAACTTCTTGTCAAAGATAATTCATAGTTTGTTGTTATCGCTAACAATGAAGTTGTCGACAAAATAAGTGCCATAGATAAGAGCTCTACCATGTTCAGTTGCCTAACGTTAACAATGTTTTTCTCTAAGATATTGCCAATTGAAGGCGCAACTAAAGAAAATCACCTTATAAGATTAACAACAATTACATGCGATAGTTCGTATATGTGACTGGATTATCGATTAAAGAGACTATTTTGATACTAAATGGGTATGTATATGAAAGTTTCGAGGAGCAAAAATACACTACACATACGAAGAAGAATGCAAATGTTAAAATAAACAAATAATCTCCTCCACAATAGCCCCACCGATGAGTGGGTAGTTTCATCGACAGAACATGTTGGATGCTCTGTCATTAGTCGGCACAAGTGGCCACAACCAAATATGAATCATTAGGCACCATCTCACATCATTTCAAAGAGCAAGTAGTTTAGCAATGAAGACATTTGAAAAATTATCCTTAAACCACTAGAACAATATGAGATCGAACCATCACAGACTCAAGAATGTCAGTGCAGTTAGGATTTCGATTCGAAGGGGCTGACAAGAAAAATAAAAGTACACATATTTTTTTTACTTTGGTAATATTGGATAAATAAATTTTTGAAGTTATATACAAAATAAATGTTTCAAATATTTTGATTGGATGGACCATGAAAAATAGTATTTATTTGTACCTAACTTTCATAGCTCAAAATGCATCATTAATATAAAGTAAATATTAAAGGAATCAAAAGAAGATAGTTATATCATTAATAAAACCTAAAGAAGATGAGGAAATCTTTAACCATGAACCAGAAAAGAAAAGAAAATAGTGAAAATAAAGGCTAGAAGACTAGAAAACTGATATTAGTGAAAGAAAATTAAAAATAGTGAAAATAATAACCTTAAAATAATGTGGGATAAGGTTTAAGTGAGAAAATGAAAAGGGAGAAATTTATTAATATGAAGAAAAATAATTAAAAATAGTGAAATTAAGAATAAAAAGAGTATGGCACCAATATATCTAAAAGAAAAATAATAATAATGAAAATATAACCAATATAAGTAAAAGGAGAAAATTTCGTACTTTCTCTCTGAACACTCGCATGTTCTTCCCTTCTTGGCCGATGACGACCATCACTGATGGAGCGTCAATAGGTACCATCGGTGACGGGCGTATTTGGGCTTCTATTTTGGGTATTAGTCCATATATCAAACTGGATTACTACTGAGTTGTTAGTGGTTCTTCGTTAATCCCTAAGGAAGTGATCGACAAAGAGCCGAAGCGGTGTTATATTTGGTAGAGGGAAACTGGATCACAAAATCATGCTAGATTAGCAAGAGATTTGAGGTTTTGAGATTAGCCGGACTAAAAATTTCAGAGAATTGGTCACTTATAGTTTTCAAAAATAACAAAATAATCTCTGCTTCATGATAATTCTAAAAATCTACACTAACTAATAACTCTACATCGCGTCACTATATTTAATACTGCAATTTGATATGCAATATTCGAATCAATGATATTTGTGTGCAATTATAAAATTATCCTCTATTTATAAGATTGAAAAAATGAAATTAATTATTAAACTCGAACTCAAATAATCAAGATATGAAATCAAAGTATCGAACACCAAAGAATAATTAAGGGGGGCTTAGTGGGCTAGCTAACTTGGTGGAAAAGTCCTCTGGTTTTGAGTTTTTTTGCACCAGTATGTTTTTAATTTTGAAAAATGCAATAAATTTATTTAGTTTAATTGCTTATTAATTTTTGTCTTTGTTTGAATTTGAAGAGACCATATCACCATGATTCAAATTCCAACAATGATGTATTTTTTTAAATAAGAAATAAATAACTGTAATGACGGATGTACCTTCCTATTTTCACTCTGCAAGTATTTTGAAATGAAAGAAAATAGATGGTTGAATCCAAATTATACACGCTGTAGATTGTCGATGCATATTAGTTCGAGTAACAAGTCTGTTAAATACCAAAATTTGGTGGGTGTTTTGCTACATATCCTAAAGTTTGCTGACCATTTCGTTAATTCACCGGAGCAGAAGTCGTAGTAATTAAGCGTCATTGCTCATTTCGCCCAGCGCAGAAAAACAGCGAAACCCAAATTTTGAATTGAATCCCGTCCCCCCTGCCCCGGTAGCGGTCAGTAGGGTTTCTCTCAACTTCGCCATCTCTTCTCACAAAGAGCTCTCTTCCTCCTTCACTCTCTTGTGGTTGTGGTGGCAAAATCTCCGGCGAAATTACAGGTACTCTCTCTCTGTCTCCCCTCCTTCGCTCTCTTGAAGTTCCGATTTGATATGCTTAGTCCTGAGATGGCGATGAATCAGCTAACCGAGAAAATTCTGCGTACGGAGATTTTTTTCCCCCCTTTCTTCGGTTCAAAGCGCCTAGTCGTGAATTCTTAGGTTGGTTGAAATTAACTGGGAAGCAGAGCGAAATTGAGCGATACGGTGTTTGCTTGGCTCCGTGGGCTAATCCGATTCTGGAATGGTGGTAGCCTTGTCTAAGTAGTGAAACTTTTTTTAGAACCCGTAGGCTTCGTAACGCTGGAATTTTCCATCCTGTTTTTTCCAGTTGGTTAAGTAGCGTTTGTGAGTACCGAGCAGGCTCTTGCAATAAGTCTGGCTGTAATTTGAGTTATTTAGGGATCATGGAGTGCTGGTTGTTTGATTGTTGTTTTTTTTTTTCCAGGCAGGAATCAAAGAGTTCTTGAATCATTACAGGATGAGCAGTCTTGTGCATAACAAAACTCCCAGGTCCTCGGGGAGGCAGTCATTGTTTTTCAAAGATTTGGCATCTCCAATCTCTGCTCACAAAGGCAAGTTCTCAAGTCCTGGACAGCAAGCTGCAGTTTCTGCATTATGGCGCGAGAATTTTGGGGCTTCGGATCTTCCACCTCCTCCCATGTTCACCTTGGAGGATCGTTCAGATTTCTCTCCTGAGTTTGGTATTCCAGATTACCCTTTATCTCCAGAAGCCAAATCAGACCCTAGAACTCCATCTCAAAGTTTTGGGAGGGAACTGATGACCCCAGCAAAAGGAAAATCAGAGGCTAGCACTTCATTTGCTTTGATGAGTGGACTAAAAGCTCAACAGGGTTCTGGAAGTTCAACTTGGTGGTCACCGGCAAAGGCTGCAAGCAGTGATCATGAAGATAAGGGAAAGAATTCTCCAGTTGAAGGTGTGGTTCAAAGTAATGCCTTGATTACCCTTCCTCCACCCAGGGAAGTTGCAAGGCCAGAAATTCAGAGGAACCACCTTCCTACTGGAAACATGGACGAGGAAGAATGGGTTACTGTTTATGGGTATGGTTCTACCTCTCCTTTCATAATCTGTATGTATGTATTGAGCTTTCTGGTTTTCATGATTGTTTCCTTGCATTTTAGGATCCATCAAACTTTTTTGCTAGCATCTAGCTACTTCAGTTTCCTTGATGTAGATAGCTAGATGATTGTAGATGTTATGCTCGGTAGAATGCCTATCCATGTTATTTGTTTTGGTGAAACGTGAATCGAATGTCTTGTGTTTTGTGGTTGTTCACGTCAGGATGGTTGATGCAAATTGCAAAACTCATTTCGGTTCACAGAGCTGTTTCTTTTTACCTTGGTTCCTTGAATGATGATTTGAGGCATGGTAAAAACTGGCATGGTTGGTGTCTGTGGCAGTATATCGATTGTTGATACTCTGTTATGATGGACGGTGGCTCTTTATAAGGCAGTTTTCATACAGCTTTTTTTTTTTATCTCTCTTACTGCCCATGTGCTCAGGATACTGAAAATGCACATGCAGATTCTGGTTCCTGATCTCCAGCTATAAGAATGCTTCATTAAAAAAAATTTCCCCGTTGAATTGTTTGATTAAATCTGCTATATGGAAATCAAATGCTTCAATCCAAGGGTTTTCCAGTATGGATCGTCAGATAAACAATCATTAAGAATTGCCTGTTACATTTATTATCTCTTCTTAAGAGTTGCCTTCATTTAACTGTCTTACTGTGTTTCACTTGAATTACATTTCAGATTTCCTCCTGGTGAGACAAACTTGGTGTTGCGGGAGTTTGAGAAATGTGGTGTCATATTGAAGCATGTTCCTGGTCCGGGGAATGCCAACTGGATGCACATTCTCTATCAGGTTTGTCTTACACTAATAATTTTTCCATTTCAATTGATTTTGGTGTTGCTTATATTAACTGATGGTTCCATCCTCGTGTGATCTACATCGTAAGATGTTTTTCTTCTTGCCTTGTGCGATTAGTGTACTTTCTCATACTCATGAATCCAGTAGTATTAAGTTCTGATGCTTGATTGAGGGGTGACACATGATAAGACGTAGAACAGACAGATATGGTGCTTACTTGTGTTGCCATGTCTTTCTGTTGGTGCAGAGCCGGTCTGATGCACATAAAGCTTTAAGCAAGAATGGGATGCAGATCAATGGTGTACTAATCATCGGTGTGAAGCCAGTGGATCCAATACAACGCGAAGCTTTGAGTGAAAGACTTAACAACAATCAGGGATTCATGACCATACCCCCAGCACCGACATCCAGTAGAACAACCGAGTTCAATGCATTGAGGCCATCTTCCCGTCCGTATTATCTGCAGAACGGCAGCACAAGTGCTCGACAAACAGGAGGTACCATTGCTTCCCCAAACAAGTCGCTGGTCTCCAAAGTTTTTGATGTAATGTTTGGCATTTAAAGCTTCCGATGAAGTTGTTGTAGTTGGTTGTGTTACTTGTGACTTGTGAGCTATATTCGGTCACTTGGGATCGTAGTAGTAGCTTTGTTCTTCTTTTTGAATTCTGGTTGTTTGTGCTCCTTGTTGGAGTTGTACACGAGTCAGCGGGATGAACTTAGGCCGTGAGAATGAGGCATGAGATTGGGTGCATTCTTGATTCTAGCCTCAACACCTTTTAGGTTGCGTCTTTTTTCCATTAGATTTTAACCCAATGCGGAAAGCTTTATGTTGTACTGGTGGAGCCTTTTGCCTCTGGAATTTGTATGAAACGTATCTCTGTAAATCATGAGATGTTTCGAAGGGCTATCCGTATATTTGCCAAATCTTCTTCAAATTGTAATTGGTAATTTTGACCTTGGACTATGGCAATGTAATCGGGTACATTTGTATATTAATTTTTGCGTTCCAAATTCGTCAAACCATGATTGAATTGTGCCTTACACTCTTACTAGATGGCAAATTACCCACCCATGGGTAATTATACCCAAACCCAAGTAGACCCATTGATAATGGGTTGGGTATGGGTGAAGTGCATATGGATTTGGGGGTTTATAGATGAGTTTGGGTTTGGGGCTTCCATAATCCAATTGGGTATGGGTTGGATATGGATATCCATTTACTTGAGGGTGTTTTAACTACACATGCAAAAATTGGACCTATTTGCAAAACTTGAAAAGTTTAGGTACCAAAATGTAAGACCAAAAAAATTTAGGTACCAAAACGTAATTTTCCATCGATATTTTGAGGACTTATATGCAAAAAAAATTAATTTTAGATACTAAATATGCATGTCTATTAAGTTTGGGTACCAAACTGTAATTTTGATTTGGGCATGGGTATAAACCCAAATCCATTTGATATAAACCCAACTCAACCCAAAGTAAATGGGTATGGGTACAAACCCATCAAACTCTACCCATATCCATCTATTTGGATTTCATACCCAACCCAATTGGGTTGGATAGTAAGAAACCCATGGGTATGGGCAAAGTTACCATCCCTACTAACCTGAATGAAATGTTTATATTTTGTACTATTCATTTTTTTGAAAAGAAACCCCTGCTTTTATTTAATGAGTGGTTAGAAGATAGGGTTAGTAACCATGGTTACTCACTCATAGTAACTAAAATCTGGACCTTTGTATTTAAGTGAGTTTAGAAAATTAAGATATAAGAGTTGTGAATTAAAAGCATTTTTTTCCTAGTTTTTTTAATTGGCTCTTATCTTATTCGTTTTAACTCGGATTTCAAATTTTTTTTCCACAGATGCAACGAGTTTGTTGTGCTCTACGAAATGAGATCAATTTTCAATATTTTTTGAGAAATTCTTTTTCGTACCTCTCGTTACTTAGGGGTGGCCAATGGGCGGGTTGTGTGGGTTTTGATCTTAAATTGACCCACCCGCTTACTAGAGGGTTGAAATCATTGTGACCCGCAATCCATCCACATACTTCTGCAGGTTGGGTTGGGTGGGTGACAGATGGGTGCGGTTGGGTCGCGGGTCAACCCGCAAAAGCAATTCTCCAACAAGCCATTAAGAAAGTTGACTAACATTTATAATAAGTTCATAGCAAAATTAGTAAGACTGTATCAATAATTTGTGATTTTGATACAATTAATAATTTATAGTTTGCATCGCAATATTTAATAGTTATTAACAATAATCTGCATACCAATATCCAATATCTAATATATATTGCACAACACAATTACCAATAATAGTAGTCAAAACTATTATTTATTCTTCACCTGTTGAAGTATATGGTCAGACTGTAGTGCATTTCGAAAATATGATGAATATTCGATACTATAAGAAACAACATTTTTTCATGTAAAAATAGGATGCTAGTCATATGGGTGACTCGCAATTCACCCACATAAGTGCGGGTGGGAGATTTACCCATATCAATCACCCACTGCATGCGGGTCGGGTTATTTGCGGGTGGATCGATATCAATCGGCGGATTAACCACTCACGTGCCCACCCCTATCGTTACCAACTCCATAGCATATGATATCTCCTTCGTTTTTAAGTCATTTTTTTAAAGTATTTGCACAGAAAGAACTAGTTCATCATATGATCTATTGGATCTATAAATTTCTGGACAAAAAAATATATAGAACCAAAAAATACCATACTATACCACCCTGGTATGTGGAGTGGTAATTTGTGGTACACAATGATGAAAGTCGTAAATGACAATTAGTATACTCCTACTATTATGTATTCAATCATCTTAAAATTTTGGTATGTTCATACCACGAGTACGCTTTCAGCCATATGGTATGCTCTTATTTAATACCAATCATTACCATATGGTATAGACTCGTAAAAAATGACTCAAAGTAGATATCATTTTAAAAAGCACAATCAATCTGATTTATCTGTGGAAAAAAAAGTTTGCTTGTAGGATTTTTAAAAATTAAGGATTTGGATAGAACCCTGGATTTTTTAATTGATGGATTATGTGAGATTTTATCATGTTGGATTTTTAAAAATGATTATTTGCTTGTTGGATTTCATATTGAATTTGTGTACTTGAGATTTATTAGTTAAAAGTCGTATTGCGAAATGCGTCAGGTTGCCGCTTCACAATAAAAAAATAACAAGTCTTAACAATAAATACTGAGGGCAATGTACGAAATTATGAATATTAAAAAGAGATGAAGATATTTTTTTCATGTACTCCAATGGATTTTTAGCCTACCACAAAATTCCATCTAAATGAGTGAGATTTATAATTCGTAGACCCCACGAATTTTAATCCCAAAATAATCCAATATGCATGGGTCCCACAAAGTCATAATTAAACACCACTTAAGCATCAAATATGAAATTTGAGCATAATCCCATGGGTGTGAGATTTTGGACCAAAATTCTTGATCAAAATCTCAAGAACAAACAACCCCTTAAAATTCCAAAAATATGGTTGAGAAAAACCAAAAAAATGACGCATTTCACAAACCAAAAAGAAAAGATTACATTGTATGACCTCCAACCCTGTAACCTTCCACCAGGGTCAAAATGAGTCAACTGCTTGATAGCCCCAAGCGTTGACAACCTTGCTTCTCATTAGGGGTGGCAACCGGTTTGATAAACCCGAACCGAACCAAAACCAAGTTAAACCAAACCAAAGCCGAAATAATGTTATTCGGTTCGAAATTCGGAAGGAAAATATGTATATTTCGGAAACCAGAGTTCTTTCAACCGAACCAAAATTCCGAATGCCCGACCCAAAAACCGAATTACTAAAATTGAAAGCTCTAAATGGTGGATTTTTATGTTTGTACTTGTTTTGAGACTTAAATATTTGAATTATGTTAGTGTTTTATGACTTTATGTGTTGAAATGTTTAATTTTATCATTGATGATACATATAATTGCATATTTATTGTTTACATTAGGGGTGAAAAATTATTTTAAAAGGAGAAGATATAAGTAGCCTCACAAATTTGGTTTTAGGTGAAATTTTGAATCGAATTATAATTTGGTTCGAATTTGGTTTGAGGTTTGGTGGGATTCGAGGACCCGGTATGTCGTACGCATAATTTTGATTCGGTCGAATTCGAACCGACCGAAATGGCTAGGGCTGGTAACCGGTAAGTCGGTTAACGGTTTAACTGATAACCAACGATTACATGTTAACCGACGGTATCAGTATACGACAAACGAAACCCAGCTGTCAGTTTACCGACCCATACCCGGTAAGTAACCGTCGGTTACTCGGTATAACCGAGTATACCGATATTGGCAAAAACCCTCCCCTATCGATTAGTTCACTCCTTTTCCTCTACCCTGTTCGCTCCTCTCTCTCCATCTCCCTAAAAAAATTCTCTCTTTCCTCCACAAACAGAAGCTTCACTATGAGAGATTCTATGAAATCTCCTCATCTCTTTCTCGATTTGTTGATCTGGACCATGGCATCGCCGATTCGTCGTCAAAGGGATGTGCCGTCACCGGAGAGAGGGCAGGAGCGATGGGTTTGCTGCTCGCCCAGCCACCGTCTTTTAGGACTCCTCTATCACCGTCGCCACTGCCATTGTGGAGAACCCAGAACTCGATCCGGTGACTCCTTCTCCCTCTCGAACCTAGAACCCGATCCGACGACTCCCTCTCCCTCTTGATTCCAGATCCGACACCATGCAAATCCCTCGCGTGACAGTTCTCTCTTCCTCTCAAGGTCAGATTTGGTGCGTTGCTGTCTACCTCCCGCGGCGGTTCTCACTCCGTCTCGATTCCAGATCCGGAGTCGCCGCTGTCTCCCCCAACTCTCTTCAGCCAGCCAACAACCCTAAGAGGCGCCGCAGATTGAGACCATCACTAGTCCATTATAAGCCGCCAGAAAGGGTCGCCATCACCACCGTTTGCGTTGGTAGATACTCGAAGACCGACTTCAGGTTCTGGGAGACCAACGAGGGACAAGGTTGTTGGCGGAGGTCAATATCTGCTCTTCCTCCCTCACCGTCGATCAAGAAAAGATGAGGTGGGCGGCGATTAGAGGTTTCTGTTGATTTTATTGGAGTTGCATGCGGATGGGTTTGAGGCAGAGCCGCCAGAATTAAGGCGAGGGAGATTCCTGATGGCAGGTTGGTGTGGAGGTTTGCCCAGGTGAAGAGGATGAGGATGCCAGCGGGGAGAAGGGAGTGGAGTTCTTGGCGAAGAAGTGTGTGGCGGCTGTTAGTGTTGTTTGTTGATGAGGAGGAGGAGGAGGAAGAAGAAGAAGAAGAAGAAGAAGAAGAAGAAGAAGAAGAAGAAGAAGAAGAAGAAGAAGATACCAGTGCTCTGGCTGTCACTGAGGCAAGGCAACCAAACCTCTGCTTTATAACATGGTATCAGAGCCTTCTGTGACCGAGAGGTCTTGTGTTCGATTCCCGGCGAAGTTGAAGAATTGAATATCTCCCTTTTCTTGGCGGGAGTGAGCCAGTTTTCTCTTTCTTGGAGAGAATGGCCAGGGTTCTATTTCTGAAAAATGGTCTGCCTTTCTTTCATTCATTTAAACGCATATAAAAAAAGAACAATAACAACTTCCCTAGAAAACAACCATGCATGCTACTGTTCCTACCCACAAGTTCCACTTAAGGTGGAAGTGCTTATTCCTCTAACAAACTGGAAGACTAATTCAACAGGGACTCAACTAATGAAATTCAAATCCTATTATACGAGGGTAGACTCCTAATGACTCAACTAATCATGGATCAAACGACTCAACTAATCATGGATCAAACGAATATTGGGCTGGCGAACCCGGGTGGAACGACGATGCCCATCATTACCCTCCTGTGGAAGAACATGCTCGTCCTCGAGGCCAAGATGAATGAAACTATCATTGAACACTGAATCTAGCTCCCACGTAGCATCCTTAGCAGGGAGGTTGAGCCATTTAACTAGCAATTCCTCGACTAGGCGACTCCCACAAAGAGTCCAACGAGTCTCCAAAATTGTTAGCGGCTGTAGCTGCAGGGTGCCATCATCACCAATGGGTGGAGCCACAGGGCTTGGAGCTGGGCAAGGGGAATGACACGGACGAATCAGTGACACATAAAAAACGGGATGAACTCGACTGCCTGGCTGAAGGTCTAAGTGGTAGGCGACGCGGCCAACCAGATCGGCAACCACGTAAGGGCCGAAATAGCGGCAGTACAAATTTTGCGAGGCACGGCGGAAAATGGAATGCTGGCGATATGGGTGGAGTTTTAGGTAGACCAAGTCTCCCACCTGAAATTCCAAATCACGACAGCCCAAATCAGCTTGTTGCTTCATGCTAGGGGTGGGCATTCGATCGGTTCGGTTTCGACCGAAATGAAATTATGAATACCGGGTCCCCGAATTCTCCCAAACCTCAAACCAAATTCGAACCAAATTATAATTCGATTTGGTCGGTTTAAACCGAATTATAATTCGGTTCGGTTCAGTTTTTCACACAAAACCGAATTTGTGAAGCTACTTATATTTTCTCACTTTTAAATTATTTTTAACCCTTAATATAAACAATAAATATCAATTATATGCATCATCAATAATAAAAACAAACTTTTCAACACATAAGTCATAAAACATTTCAAATATTTAAGTCTAAAAACAACTACAAACATAAAAATCCACTATTTGGAGCTTTAAATTATAGTATTTCGGTTTTTCGGTCGGAAATTCGGTTGAAAGAACCCTGGTTTCCGAACTATCCATATTTTTCTTCCGAATTCCAAACCGAATAGCATTAATTCGGTTTCGGTTCGGTTCGGGTTTACCGAACCGTTTGCCCACCCCTACTTCATACGATGTTGAGCAGCTTGGAGGTTCAACTGGAGTTCTTCGAGGATAGTGTTGCGGTTGAGGAGTGTCTGGTCGACTTCATGGACGGAGGTGGAACCCGGATGGTAGAAAGGGATGGACAGCGGAGGGTAGCCATACAAAGCCTGGAAAGTAGCCATACCAGTGGAGCTATGATAGGTAGAGTTGTACCAAAATTCAGCCCAAGGAAGGAAGTGCAGCCAGCTACGCGGATTTTGGTGCGCAAAACATCGGAGGAATTGTTCAAGGCAACGATTGACGACCTCAGTTTGGCCGTCAGTGCCATACCTGAGTCGGAATGGGCAGGGGCTACAAGAGATGTCGCCGCCAAGCGTTTGTAGGTGCTGGTCAAGCTGGAGTGGTCCCCCATAGGTGTTGCATGGAACTCATGCAAGAGTTGACGTATGTGGGACGATCCCGGAGGGATGACTACTCTTCTGCGATGATAGAGCATGTCGTTGCGGATGGAAAAAGGGCCAGGAGTGGAAGAGGATGCGCATTGCCGTTCGGCCTTCATATACAAGTTGGTGACAACCATGGTAGCTATCGAGTCCCACAGAGACGTATAGGGCATGAAAATAGCTAGGGAAGCCGCTTCATGGGGACGGCGGCTGAGAGCATCCGCCGCTTTGTTCTCGGGCCCGGACTAATAAATGATTTCATAATCGTACCCGAGCAGTTTGGAGATCCAATGTTGTTGTTCGGTCGTGGTGATCCGCTGGCCCAATAGGTGACGAAGGCTCTTCTGATTAGTCCAAATAATGAATTTTCGGCCTAGTAAATAAGGCCTCCATGCTTGGACGGATTTGACCACAACGAGCATCTCCTTCGCATATGTGGAGAGAGATTCCTTGGATTTGCCCAGATCTCGACTCAAGTAGATTATAGGGCGCTCATTCTGCATCAGGACAACCCCAATACCAGAACCAGAGGCATCCGTTTCCACAAGGAAGGGTTGGGAGAAATTGGGCAAGGCCAAGATGGGGGTTGACATCATGGCATTCTTGAGTTCAATGAATGCCGACTCAGCTTCTTTATTCCATGCATAATGTCCCTTTTTAAGAAGATTAGTGAGAGGTCTAGCAATAAGCCCATAATTTCGCACAAACTTACGATAATATCTGGTAAGTCCTAAGAAGCCACGAAGCTCGCTGGCGTTGGTGGGTGTCGACCAATCGATCATTGCCGAAATCTTGCGAGGATCCACCTTGACTCCTTGTGAAGAAATAAAATGACCTAAATACTCGATCTCATTCATGCCAAACGCACACTTGCTGAACTTAATGTAGAACTGGTGGTTGCGGAGAATCTGGAATACTCGGCGGATGTGGTTGATATGGGGCTCTTTGTTGGGACTATAGATGAGTATATCGTCAAAGAAAACCAAGACGGACTTGCGGAGGGCGAAATATATCATTCATGATCGCTTGAAACGTGGACGGAGCGTTACAAAGACCAAACGACATAACCAGATATTCATAATGACCATTATGAGTATGGAACGCCATCTTTGGAACATCCGCAGTATTCATCCGTACTTGATGGTAACCTGCCCTCAAGTCGAGTTTGGTGAAGTAACCGGCCCCGTATAATTCTTCGAGCATATCTTCCACGGTCAGGATGGGAAAGCAATCCTAGACGGTGACCACGTTGAGTGCCCTGTAGTCGGTGCAAAAACGGTATGTCCCATCTTTCTTTTTCACCAGCAGAACCGGCGACGAAAAAGGGCTCGTGCTGGGTTGGATAAGCCCGGCCGACATCATCTTATTTACTTGAGCTTCTATTTCAGCTTTTTGAAAGTGCGTGTAGCGGTACGGTCGCACATTCATGGCATCCGCGCCCGCTTTCAGCTCGATCTTGTGTGATATAGTTCATTGCGGTGGCAGCTGATCGGGTTCCTCAAATAAATCCCCAAATTCACGGATGAGTGAATGAAGCTCTGGTGGAACTTGCCTCAGGGGATCTTCTGATGTAATGGGAATGCAAATGGCTAGGAGCTGAATTTCTTCTTCGGTAATGCACTTCAGGTCAACCTTGGAAGGAGTATCTTTATTGATGTCGTTAAGATGATGGATTTTGCCTTTCCAAAAGAATTCAAGTTCCAACGTCTTCCAATTG
Source organism: Linum trigynum (assembly GCA_964030455.1). Lineage (NCBI taxonomy): Eukaryota > Viridiplantae > Streptophyta > Magnoliopsida > Malpighiales > Linaceae > Linum > Linum trigynum. Next base: position 11,419,255 of record OZ034820.1, on the reverse strand, counting down.
CACTGGACTGTCCCCAATGTAGCTAGCCACTGGACGCCCAACACAATGTCGAACCCCGATAAAGATATTGCATGGAGATTGACTGGAAAGGTAGTACCTTGAATGTGGAGTGGTACGTTCTCGAGATTGCCCAAACATTCCAGAGGGCTGCCGTCGGTGATATGCATGACTTGACTCTACTGTCACCCTAGGAATTGGCCAAGTGAAACCACTTCCTAAAGCGTAGTATAGCGGGTTTAGGTTTAATTATCAACCCGGGTCCTAGATCTGATGACTACTCAGTGAATTCTTGTTATCTAGCAATGAAACTGGAATGCAAGTCTAAACTATCAAACTAACAAAGCAAACAAACGGTTGCATTCAAGTTAAGAGAGGTCACCTGGATATGGTTCCCCCTAGACTGCAGTTAAGCCGGATTGTAATTACCAAGTTCATTTTCTATGATGGTTATACTGCGGAAGGTTCTTAAACAGTCTGAAGTCTCGACTAAAGGTCTTCAGACCCTCTCAATCTGAGTCTCTAGCGGGCGACTAACCTCCACCGGAGTAAACAGATTGAGGCCTTAACAAACAAAACCTCCACTACCGGAGTAAATCCAGTACAGAATAGTGAGTTGGCTCCTCGACTAAAGTCACCAACTCCCTACCTTCAATCAAGGATGCTCTATCAACCTAGGCAGATATTCTCATTCTAGGTCAAAGCAGAAACAACAGGAATTTGATCAGGATTCAAGTCATTCAATCATTCAAACCTCAATCGAATATAATCAAATCATAGAATCAGTACTTGGGTTCATACAATCAAAGCCTAACATACAAATCTAGGGTTCTCCATACCCAGATGAATGGGAGAACTACTCCATGGAGAAAGAAGCAAAAGCAGAATCATACGCGGAATTCATACTGTGAAGGATGGATTCCTGCTCCTGGACGTTGATCGGTACTTCTCCAAGCTCAAACTGGCCTCCAATGATGTTGAAGATCAATCTAGGGCACTTGGAGACTTCTGTTTCGTCACTTTCTCTCTCTAGGAATCGTTCTTTCTCTCAAAAACTCGAATCCCCTCGACTTGTGGCTGAAAATCTGCTTAAAAGCAGAAAATCCCGACTCACACGGCCAGGGTGGCACGGCCGTGTGACTTACCCAGTTGCCCGTGTGAGTCAAAACGTTGCGTTCCAATTAGTTCGATTTTCAGGCTTCTCACACGGCCAGGGTCGCATGGCCGTGTGAGATTTCCATCTGCCCGTGTTTGCTCTCGGCGAAACTCGCACGGCCAGGCCACTCCTTCACACGGCCGTGTGAACATCAGGGCAGGCCGTATTTTCTCTTGCACAATCTCACACGGCCAAATTGGAGAGTTGCACGGCCGTGTGAGTTGTGGGTGTGCCCGTGTGACCTCCTTTGTGACTTGTCTCGCGCCCGATCTTCGCCCAATCGACCCCAAACTCGCTCCTAAACCTTCATTCACTTGCCAGGACCTGAAATATCACAAACAAGCACAACCTAGCATGAAATCGGTCTAAAACACGAGAAACCACATCTCAAACGGTGTAAGAACATGGGTGAAAACATGTGTAATTAACGGTCTATCAATGCACTTGGAGAGCCGGAATTTTGGCGATGGAGAGACGGATTTTCTCAGCTGCTTTATTACTGATGAAGTTGTGGGTTCACCCACTGTCGATGAGTACCATCATGCGGGTTTGAACCACGTCGGCCCACACTCGTAGTGACTTCCCACCGGCCCAGCCTGCCTTGCCGTGGAAAGAAACCTCGGCCTCTTTGATGGCGTCATCACCCCACATCATCCATAATTTTCCACCCTTGTAGCGGTGAGTGGCGGAATACGATGCGTCACAATTAAAGCAGAGACCTTGTTGTCGACGACGGTGCATCTCCTCATGACTGAGACGTTTTGACCCTGGTGGTCGTGGACGGGGATTAGTGAATCCTGCCGGGTGATTTGTGATACCCTTAGTGACCGTCGCCGGCCGATAGCGAGGTTGGAAGTTGGCGTCGAAGGTAGATCTTGGCTTGGGACGCGGATTCGTGGCATAATCCAACGTCGATCTGTTTTGCTGTCGAGGAGGACTGCTCGACGAGCAATTTGCTCGTCACGGGCACGAGCAAGATTGACCGCATCTTTCAAGGTCTTGGGCGCAAAGATCCGGATCCCGTCAACAATGTCCAGCTTGAGGCCACCCATGAAGGTGCCCACTAATGCGCGTTGGGTCCATCCGTGCACCCGATTTCCCAATCGTTCGAACTACGTGAGATATTCGTTCACATCCCGGTTTGCCGGATACGAGAAAGCGCTTCGTCGAATCCTGTCCCAGCCGTTTGACCAAAAAGCCCAAAGTTCATAGGAGAATTTTTCCCATGTGATGGTTAAGCCCTCCGTATGGTAGGTGCGTCGGAGCCACTGCCACCATTGATTTGCATCGCCCTCCAGATGATACGACGCGAGATTGACTTTCTGATTTTCAGGAATCTCCTGAAGCTCAAAGAACTGCTCCATCCTTGAGAACCATACTGTCGGATCTTCACTGGTGAAGGAGGGAAACTCAAGACGGGCGAGCTTAGCGCCAAAGAACGGTTGTTTGCCCCGGTCGTCATGATTCGAATGGTGTGGTACGCTCGTCCTCCGAATGGGGATCGTCGGGTTTAGCAGTTCGTGCTTGGGCAATTTGAGTCATGGTGAGTTGTAGCGCGGCTAGTTGATCTTGAAACATTTGGAAGTTTTGTTGATTGTTGGTCTCGGCGGCTTCAATAGCCTCCAATCGTTGAGCGTTGGTGCCCATTCCGGGCTCTGATACCAAATGATACGGATCGAAGTTGAAGAATTGAATATCTCCCTTTTCTTGGCGAGAGTGAGCCAGTTTTCTCTTTCTTGGAGAGAATAGCCAGGGTTCTATTTCTGAAAAATGGTCTGCCTTTCTTTCATTCATTCAAACGCATATAACAGAAAACAATAACAACTTCCCTAGAAAACAACCATGCATGCTACTGTTCCTACCCACACGTTCCACTTAAGGTGGAAGTGCTTATTCCTCTAACAAACCGGAAGACTGATTCAACAGGGACTCAACTAATGAAATTCAAATCCTATTCTACGAGGGTAGACTCCTAATGACTCAACTAATCATGGATCAAACGAATATTGGGCTGGTGAACCCGGGTGGAACGACGAGGCCCATCACCCCCATTTGTTAAGCACATGGTATTTTTGTCTTCAGACCTGTGCAAACTTCAAGCCCTTGTGAGTGGCTTTCGTTTGAGGGGGCGTGTTAGTGTTGTGGTATATGATCCACGATTGAACCTCTCCCAACAACTCGAGTTATTAGGACCAACTGGTTTATGACAGCGACGAGGTTTCTGAGGGAAGAACTTGGAGGAGAGAACAGAGGAGATGGAGAGTGGATTTGGTTGAGGGCTGGGGAGCCGAAGTTGCTGCAGGGAGAGGAAGAAGTATGGTATACGGCAGGAAGTCCGCCGGTTATTCGGTAACCAGGTTCGTAACCGTTAGCCGGTTAGACGGTAATCGATTAACCGGTTTCCATCCGGTTTCGGTTGTCAGCAGCCATTAGAAAGGTTTCTATAATACCGATAACCGACTAACCGGTTACCGGCTAAACGATTATCGATTAACCAACTAATCAATTACCAGTTAACCGGTAACCGACCGATTACCAGATCTAGAAATGGCCACCCCTCCTTCTCACCATCAACAGAATGACCGAACTGATATGGAAATACTGCGTTTTTCTAGTAGTTCTTTCTTGTTTACAGCGTCGACCGCATCTTTCCACTGTCAGTTTTCAACTAAAATCTTCACTTCACGGGAAAAAAGCCCAAAATACTCTAATTATTAAAAAAAATTCCCAAAATACAGTACTTATAAAAATATTTCCCAAAATACAGCAGTTTGGTTATCACCGCTGCAAACCAAGACAGTGATGGCAATCACCGTTTTTGACCAAAACGGTGATAGCATCACTGTTTTGGTCCAAAGCGATGATGCTATCACCGTTTTGGACAAAAACAGTGATAGCATCATCGCTTTGGACCAAAACAGTGATGCTATCATCGCTGTGGTTAATGACGGTGATTAATTCACCGTTGATTTGTGACGCGATGAAGGGATCTTCACCGTTGAAATAAAAAGCGGTGAAGTGGCGCGGATCGTTGACGTGGACGCGCGCGGGCACTTCACCGCTGATGACTAAAACGGTGATAGCCCCGCTTTCCACGTCAGCGATCCGCGCCACCCGCGCCTTCACCGCTGTCGTTAGATGCAGTGAGGCGCGGATTGTGGTTTTTCTCCACGATCCGACGCCTCACGCCGCGCCACGTCAGCTATCCACGCCTTCACCGCGTTCCTTTAAGGCGGTGACTTCACTGCCTTCATCAGAGGCGGTGATTGGTTCCTGGTAAAATTTCCAGCGCCCCTTTCCCCTATAAATACCACTCCCCCCCCCCCCCCCCCCCCCCATTCCAAACCACACCAAAATCTTATACTTCTTTCTCCCTCCTTTACTTTCCTCTAGTTTAGTTCTAAGTATGCTCTGTGGTTGCGGCTAAGTCCGATCTTCCGCATTAGAAAGAATTACTAGAGTTTTTGTTTTGTCGATACTCTCGCTAGCTTTTCGGCAAAAAATGGACGAAGAGGCTTTGAGAGTACGTAAATTAATTTTATTCTTTTGTGATTTTTTTTACATGGGTGCTAAAATTTAAATTGATTTGATTTTATATTTTTTTTATAGATGGGTGCTGAGATATACGACCCTCGATTGTATATCGATCCTGGCCCAAGGGATCGAAGGTATTTAACCGGGCAAGATCAACATCGCTCCCGTTCAATTTGGAACAATAATCCGGTAGACACACTAAATTTATTTCAATAGTTTTAAATTTTTTATTTTGCTTTCTATTGACTGATAATATTGTGTTTTTTGTTTTGTAGGAATCACTTATTCCCATCGCTCATCGAGGGACATGTCAATTGCCCCGTTGGCATGATCGACTGCAGTCCTATATAGAGAGGACGGGATTGCACATGCTGAGGCACTTTACGAGGCTTGATATTGACAACGATCTGCTGACGGCAATGGCAGAGCGATGGCGCCCCGAGCTGCATACCTTCCACTTTCCCGAGGGTGAAATGACGATCACCCTCAAAGATGTTGCCATCCTCACCAGGCTCCCGATCACCGGAGATGCCATCATCGACAGCTCGAAAAAACCGGAAGATGGTTGGGGGCCGTTGATTCTAGAGCGTTTGGGGTTAAACATGCCGACCACCACGCCCGTCGACGGGGTTGGGCATCCACCACTGAATGCGGGGCAAGTATCGGTCCCGTGGCTTGTTGACCACATCCAAATGGAGGTTAATATAGGCCCCGACACTCCTGAAGATCAGGTGGAGCGGTATGCACGTGTCTACCTAATTGGTTTGGTTGGTGGGTTTCTGTTCCCCGACAAGTCAAACCGGTGGATACAAGGCATGTGGTTAAATATGCTCCTCGGTGACTGGGACGAGATCGGGAAAAAAAGTTGGGGGTCGGCCGTCTTGGCTGGGATCTACCGAGAGTTGTGTACTTGCTCGAGGTTGGGAGCGAAACAAGCTGGTGGTGCGATGTTCATACTCCAACTCTGGGCATGGGAGCATCTTCCGTTTTTAGCACCTCGAGACCCTCGGGAATTCTGGTTGCTAGATGATGAGCTACGATTTGTAGCAAATCCCCCATATGGTTTCAAGTAAGTTTAATTTAAGTTTAATTTATTTTAGATATGCAATGGTAGTATTTTAGTGAATTTAGATCTATTCCAAGTAAGCGAATTTAGTGAATTTTAGTGAATTTAGATCTATTCCAAGTAAGCGAATTTAGTGAATTTTAGTGAACTTAGATATCTTTCAAGTAAGCAAATTAAGTGACATTTTAGGTCTGCAATTATAGTATTTTAGTGAATTTAGATATCTTCCAAGTTAGCAAATTTAGAATTTTTCTAACCAAATCGTATTTAGCTACTTTAGATTATTGCCAATAAGGAATTTTAGTTCAATTTAGATGATTCCATACAATCATACTTAACAAGTAAACATCTATGCCATAAAAATTGCTTATATACGTACTTTTACTTAATTAGGTGGATCGGAGCAAATACAAACGACCACCAGCCCGAACACTCTTTGCTGTTTTATCGTGCTGAATTCGATAAGCCTTGGAGGAACCAGGTAAAAATACTTAAATTTCATCATTATCAATTTTTTAGGTGGAGTGGATATAATTTGTACTAATTCCATGAACTATAATGATTGTAGGCGGTATGGGATCCATATAGTTGCATCGTCTTAGACATCCCGAGGATGAAGAGACATGGTTGTGCAAGGTGCCCTTAATCTGCTTCCACATGGTGGAATGGCACCTGCCCGATCGATCTTTGAGGCAATATCGATTGGAGCAACCAATTCCAGCATCCCCACCTCAAGGGTTCAGGGAGCTCCACGCCATTGACCTACGCCACACCAAAAAGGATTGGCAAAAGAAGCATGAATTCTACATCAACATATGGGAGAATCGAAATCAGTGGGTGGTCCAAGGGATGCCGGAGACAAGGCCAATGGGGTACCACGATGGCTACATGCGATGGTATCGAAATTTCACGCTCAGATGGGTGTCAAAGCAAGGTGCTGTTTGGGGCGCAGTGGTAAGTGAATTCAATTTTGGCCTCTTTGTCTAAATTTTTGGAAGTATGATTACATGCCTATATTAGCTAGAATGTTAATTAATTAGTTAATTTTTGGAAGTATGATTACATGCCTATGTTAGTTAATTTTGTACAACAATGTCTAAATTTTTGTATGATTACATGTCTAAATTTTTGGAAGTATGATTACATGCCTTTGTTAGATTTAAGGATGCCTCTTTGTCTTAATGTTAGTTAATTTTGTACAACAATTTATTAGGTTGACGGGTTGGAACATGCCAAGCACACTGTCGAGAGTGCACCCACCATGGATGAGCGGAAGACCTCTTTTTTGCGCAGGCTTTTCAACAACCTGCTCTGTTGTACCCGAGAGCAAAGGAGGGATGTCGTATTATACCCTCCAATGCCTACACCGCCCCGACCGTCATTCCGTGCTGATGAGAGGATCGTGCCCCCACAAGAGCCCCCACGGAGGAGCAGAAGAAGGGTGAGAGAAAACATTGAAGAGCTTCGTCCGTCTCAACAAACTCAACTTCCTGAACCATGGCCACATTGTGAGTGGGCAACTAGTACTGAGGGCACCGGAGGGTCGTCAAGCTATGCCCCGACTCAGGAACATGACATGTTCGCCCAAGGCACCCCTCACTTCCACCATCAGCAGCAAACTGCTCAGTATCAGACCCCGCTTCAACAACACACATCATCGACTTTCCACCACGCTTCTGGTTCATCTCAGCCTATTCAACCCCCACCACCTGTCTACACTCCGGTGGGTGGTCGGGTTAAGAGGAATCCGCGAGGAGTTGTCCAGCGGGCTCGTGAAGAAGGAGGAGGTAGAGAAGGCGGAAGAAGGGGTCGAGGAGGTCGTGGAGGAAGAGGAAGAGGAAGAGAAGGGGAAGTGGAGGAAGAGGGAAATGAAGAGAACCAGTGAACTATCTATGTCGTCTTAATTATGTTTGGTCTTGTGTTGTTTTTCCATGAACTATCTATGTCGTCTTAATTATGTTTGGTCTTGTGTTGTTTTTCCATGAACTATCTATGTCGTCTTAATTTGGTTTGGGATTGTGTTGTTTTCCAAGAACTATCTATGTCGTCTTAATTTAGTTTAGGATTGTGTTGTTTTCCCCCATGTTGTACCAAAGTAAACAACAGACACCATTCATTACAATCACTCAACAAGATTAAAACAAGAAGTCCAACTTAAACATCACAACAACGAAAATGAAAAGGAAGTGAACAAAAGAGTACTCAAGGTTGGTTTGTACTTGGCCCCGAATCTTGCTCTAGAGGTGGACCTGGACAACGCCTCTTGTCATGACCCGGTTGTCTGCACTTTGAGCAACGCTTTGGACCTCGTCGGGCACGTTGTGATTGATCCATTTCATTGTGAATCCTTTCGGTCCTAGGACGACCTTTGGTGCGCTTTAAGTGCAACGGTGGTATAATCAACTTCCCATTGTCTACAGGCCAATAAGCTTCATCCGGTAGGGGGCTGAAACTTGACGAGTAGGAGTTCCTGATCGCCTGTTCCGTGTAGTAAGGACTAACCAAACTGTAAGCGTTGAGGGTTATCGACTTAGCTACTGCCATTGCATGTGAACAAGGTACTCTTCTGTTTTGATACTTTTGGCATGTACACTCTCCGGTGCGAGTTTCTACGTGTAGAGTAACGGATTGACGATTATGCCCACGTCTTCCTCCACCCCATATACCTGTTTGCACAGCAAAAATACCTTCATTGCGGTTGAACAGAACAACTCTGTGCTTACTTGATTTCTCCTTGATCTTCTGCATGCCATCAAATATATGACGTGCTATTGAATGACCAGCACGCTCCCTCTCTATAGAGAGATCCCGTCTTTTCACAAACCACTCGTTTACCTTCCAGTATGTCACCTCCACTAGGACAGATACAGGCATTGCCCTAATGCCCTTGTAGACTCCATTTATGCTCTCGCCATGGTTGGTAGTTGCAATGCCGAATCTAGCCCCGTTGTCCATGTGAAATGTCCACATGTGCAGATCTTGACCTTCTGCCCATATTGCTCCCGCCTGGTGTATCTGACGGATCGTCTTCATCTTCTGCTCGTACTTCTTTGGTTGATGTGCAACCGCTACAAGACCGGAGAATAAATAATTAAGCCATAAGAAATTTCATTTCAACAATAAACCATGAAGAATCGACTGAACTACATTACTACCTGCACTCCACAATTGATCTCTTATGTCTTTCTTCTTGCCAAATTTGTGTTGGAAATTGGCAAGGAAGTGACGAATACACCAGCGCCATGTCCATCCCCATTGGTCGAGAAAACCATTGACGGCGTGTTTAATCCCGGCATGTCGATCCGATATAATTGTAATACCTATTATTTGTGTGACGTGGGCGTGTAGTTGGTCAAAGAACCATGCCCAACTTAAGTTGTTCTCCCCTTCAACTAATGCAAATGCTAAGGGGAAAATACTTAAATTTCCATCAACCCCAGTTGCAATGAGAAGAGTTCCTTTATACTTTCCAGTAAGGAAAGTTCCATCAACCTGTTAAAAATGAATAATTAGTTAGTAAAAATTTAACTTAGTAAGGTAATGAACTAGTACAATATTTTGAGTCCTTAATATACCTGAATCACTGGCATGCAGAAGGGAAACCCGTCAATGCATGGCTTGAATGTCCAGAACAGACGATGAAACATCAACTCGTTCTGTACTCGAACTTGATCTTCAGTTTGCACGTTGTTGTACCACGGCACGAAAACCGTCCCAGGGTTGGACTCCTCCATTGCGGACATTAGTCGAGGGAGTAAAGCATACGAGTCATCCCAATCACCGTAGACCTCAGCCATGGCCTTCTGCTTCCCATGCCACGCCTTCTTATACCTTATGGTGTAGGAATGTCGATCCTTCACCTCGTCCATAATAGCTTTTATCTTGATATCCGGTTGTGCCTCGATTAGGTGCTTAATGGTTCTCACCACCTTTTTTGCTTTCAGTTGCCGGTGATCCTGTGAAAGTATGGTTGAGGAGCATCTGTGGTTGTTCTCTACTGTTCGCATGACCCAGACGCCCTTTCTCTTCATATATGCAGCCCGAAGTTGCCACTCACAACCCTCTCCAGCATTCTTACAAATGGCATGCAATTGTTTGGTGTCAGAATATTTTACCTTCCATTCGAAGTTACGGCGCATGGCTTCTTCGCTAAAAGCATCTTGCACATCGGCTTTCGAAGTGAACGCCATACCCACTTCCAAAGGAGCATTCGGATTATACACAGGCATGGGCCGATAGTCAGGGGCATCGTTCTGACCATATAAAAATTGATCAGGAACCTCGTGTAGTAAGGCGTTGGTGCCTGACGGAACGCCACCTCTCTGTCATCGATATCGTCGATATCGTCCGTATCTTCCTCCTCACTGACTGATCTCAAATCTTCCTCACTGTCATCGTCACTAGAGGCGAATGGATAGCTCGACTCAGGATGGTCATCGTTACCAGCATAACCAACATCGTCTTGTTGGTCATGCGAAGAACGCCCAGATCGAAGGTTGTTCTCAATGTCAGCCCACTCTGGACCCCAAGCAGGCCATTGATCACCGCCGGGCTGAACGATATTGACGGCAGTCTCACCATGTTGCGGGTATTCTTCCCACCCAACACCTCCTTCATAACTACCTCCTCCGTAGTTGCTTGAAGTACCACCCCAGCCATACCCTCCTGCAGAAGTACCTCCTCCGTAGTTACTTGAACTACCACCCCAGCCATACCCTCCTGCAAAACCATAATCACAAGAATACTGGTGAGAATGAGTTTCACCGACCGGCTCGGTCTCGACATACACCTCTGCAAGCCGCAACCCGTTGTCAGATAGGAACTGTATCATCATGTTCACCGAGTCATCATCATTTATGACAACTTTTTCGTACATGACTCCGCCAGCACTCATGTTTGGATAGCGGTAGGCAATTTGACCAACTCTCCTTTGCCCGCCCGTACAAGTCCTTTCTGCACAAATGTCATGGAGTTCTTGCCACGAGAATCTCGACTCAATTTTTAGCATAGTGGATTTGCCATTTTCATAGTCGATGCCAATGTTCGAGTTTGTCACCCGACCATTCCACCGAATAATAAGCCGAAACTTCTTAAATTTAACCATGTCTGCAATTTATAATAATTAAGTATAGTATATAATTAGTACATTAGGGATACAAAAACAATATCATCCAAACCCATAAACAAACGCATGTAATTGATCTATCATGAGAAAACTAAACAAATTCATCTAAATTCATAACTAATTAACTAACATCTATCATATCATAATTAATCAAAATATATCATAATATATTTTCCAATAACCGCAATTCACTAAATACAGACATATAATTACTAACACATCAACATGTAAACAATACATAATTATAACATACCGAAGCCCGATCTATCATGAGAAAACTAAACAAATTCATCTAAATTCATAACTAATTAACTAACATCTATCATATCATAATTAATCTAAATATATCATAATATATTTTCCAATAACCGCAATTCACTAAATACAGACATATAATTACTAACACATCAACATGTAAACAATACATAATTATAACATACCGAAGCCCGATCTATCATGAGAAAACTAAACAAATTCATCTAAATTCATAACTAATTAACTAACATCTATCATATCATAATTAATCCAAATATATCATAATATATTTTCCAATAACCGCAATTCACTAAATACAGACATATAATTACTAACACATCAACATGTAAATAATACATAATTATAACATACCGACTCCCGATCTATCATGAGAAAACTAAACAAATTCATCTAAATTCATAACTAATTAACTAACATCCATCATATCATAATTAATCTAAATATATCATAACATATTTTCCAATAACCGCAATTCACTAAATACAGACATATAAATTACTAACACATCAACATGTAAACATTACATAATTATAACATACCGAATCCCGACGAGTTTCTTGAGCAGTAAACCAACTCCAAACCAGCTGAGAAAACGACTAATAAAACACTAATTTTGGTACTAATTTTCTGTAAGGTAGCAATAGGGGAAGTGGAGGTCAGTATTTATAGAAATTTTTTTTAGCAATCACCGCTTTGGACAAAAACAGTGATGTGTTCACCGTCATTGTCCTCAGCGGTGATTGCTTGGTAGCTGTGACCTAATTTCCACCTACCAGGACGCTAAAACGTGTCAATTATCACCGTTTTGGTCCATGGCGATGATATGATCGCTTTACACATCAGCGATGATAAGGTCGAGTATCACCGTTTTAAACCAAAACGGTGATTGCATCACCGTTTTGGTAGAAAGCGATGATGCTATCATCGCTTTAAACCAAGACAATGATTCTATCACCGTTTTGGTCAAAAATGGTGATTGCGATCACTGTCTTGGTTTGCAGCGGTGATGTTCAAATTGCTGTATTTTGGGAATTTTTTTTAATAATTAGAGTATTTTGGGATTTTTTTCGCACTTCACGTACCGGCTACAACGATATGGAAAGCTGAAAGGCAAAAACACAACGAACTTGATTGAAAGCACAAGAAGCAAAATTTCCGATTCAATAGCCAGAGGAAGGAATACTCGTGTTTCACTATCAGAATAGCGATTTCAAAATGTAAGTTTCCTCCCATAATTGGTTTCAGCTTCTCCTTCCTTCGTCGTTTTCTATTATCTCTCAATGGCGTGCCATTTCCCTTTCTCCTCTTCTCCATACTTCAAAACCCACAAATTCCCAGCAAGCCCCCGCCTTTACCCTTACATTTCATGCCGGAATCAATACCCAGATGCTGAGATTGATGATAAACACAAGAATTGTAGTAAACCCATTTCTACGCATTCGAATTTTCTCGCTATCCCTATCACTCTCACTGTAATCTCCACTGCTCTCGCTACAAAACCGGCCCTTGCTGCTGCAGCAACGGCGCGGAAGACTGGTCAGAAAAGAAAAGCCCAGAAAAAATCACCGGAAGCGTTGAGCCCTGACCAGCTGAAGCAATGGACTAAGAATTTACCTCTTGTGTCGAGTCGAATACCGTATACTGAAATTCTGAGTTACAAAGAACAAGACAAGCTTAAGCATATAATTAAGCCGCCCAGTGCGCGGATGAAGGAGCGGGCTGAGGCTGTTCTGGTTGTTTTGGATGACAATCAAGTGTTTAGAACTGTATTGCCTTCCATTGAGAGCAACAAGAGATTTTGGGGGGCTTGGGATGAGTTTAAGATTGATACTTTATGTGTGAATGCTTACACACCTCCTGTTAAGAAACCAGAACTTCCTAAGCCCTATCTGGGCTTCTTGTGGAAAGTTCCTGAGTTCATATTGACCAGATTTGAGCCTAAGAAGGAGTCGAAAAGAGCTATGGAAATTAGGAAGATGAAGGAGGAGTTCAAGATGCAACATAAAGAAGAACTGGCGAGAATGAGAGAGGAAAGGGAAATGATGGAGAGAGCAATAAAAGTTCAACAGAAAGAAGAGAGGAGGAGGAAGAAGAGGGATGCCCAGAAGAGGAAGTACCATCAATCATTGCGTGATGCCCGGGCAAATTATACCAGAATGGCAAATGTTTGGGCAGATTTAGCACAGGACTCAAATGTTGCAACATTGTTGGGATTAGTGTTTTTCGTGATATTTTATAATACAGTAGTGCTTAGTTACAGGAAGCAGAAGAAAGACTATGAGGATAGGTTGAAGATTGAGCAGGCAGAGGCAGAGGAGAGGAAGAAGATGAGAGAGTTGGAGAGGGAAATGATGGGCATTGAGGAAGAGGAGGATGAGGAAGGTGGTGAGCCAGGGAAAGCAGAAGAGAATGCTTACATGAAGATGGCTAATCAGTTTATGAGGTCTGGGGCACGGGTTAGACGGGCACATAATAAGAGGTTGCCTCAGTATTTGGAAAGGGGCGTGGACGTGAAGTTTTCGGATGTTGCAGGGCTTGGCAAGATAAGGCTTGAGCTTGAGGAGATTGTGAAGTTTTTTACACATGGCGAGATGTATCGGAGGAGAGGAGTCAAGATTCCAGGTCAGTTTGTGGTACTTGATAAGTGATACACTGTTGCTTATTGCCGAAATATGAACTTCTGTCTAGAAATTTTTGTTGATGAAATTCCTGAGATGGATATCCTGCAATTTCCCCCCTATTTGATGTCCTGATTATTTGAGCATTTTATTTGGAAACCGGTTCCATATTTCCCTAATAAGGAAGTGCACTTTGTCCTTCTTCTGAAGGAGCTAACTGATTCATGCACTATTAATAAAGCTCTCTCCCTCTGAATTTTCTAGAGATCAAATGAAAATAGAGTAAATGGTGGCACTTATAACTCTTAACACAAAGAACTATCAACCTCGCTTAACCAGATTCTTAAAGTTAGGTGTAAAAGCACGAAATTAGTGGTATTATTGCAGCTTAAGTTGCGAGTACTTCATGTGCCTTCTGAGTCACTAGTTCTTTGCACATGGCCATTGCATGTATTTTACTGGTGAAAGCATATATAATCAATGGGGTACTCAAATTTGTAATACCAGATTGAGCTTTGGCATTAACTGTTGTATGACGTCAGTTTGTTTTTCACTGTATGTTCTGGGATTATGCAGCTTGTTTTTCCGTATCTTTTAAGTGATCGATTTCAATTTTCAGATAGTGATAGAAACCGGAAATGGGAAGGAAATTTAGGGATTGACGAGGAGAATTAGTGATTGCTAATGAATAATAACTGCGTTTCTATCAGATATGGTTAGAGTTCTCTTATGTTAACCACGTATGAAGATGAGTATTTCATTGTTTCCTGTCCTTTATTGAGTCTATCTATGTATGTACTTATCAACAGCTGCTTGCTAGCACACGAGGTTCAGCTTATATTTGGTATTTGATTAGGTGGAATCCTTCTTTGTGGGCCCCCTGGTGTCGGGAAGACTTTGCTAGCTAAAGCTGTGGCTGGTGAGGCAGGCGTCAATTTCTTCTCCATTTCTGCCTCTCAGTTTGTGGAAATATATGTTGGGGTTGGCGCTTCTCGTGTTCGATCACTTTACCAAGAAGCAAGGGAAAATGTAAGAAACTTTAAACTTAGCTGCTGATTATATTTGATTTCTTGAAGCAGCACTGAAATGTGATTATTAATGTAAATTATTGCATGTTCAAGAACTTATTTTATGTGGTCTTCAGCTTCTCATTTTCCAGTGATTGTATTGTGTATCTAGGCTCCATCTGTGGTCTTCATTGATGAACTGGATGCTGTTGGAAGAGAACGTGGTCTGATTAAAGGTTCTGGTGGACAAGAACGTGATGCTACTCTGAACCAGGTCTGTTGGTTCTCATGATTTGCTCTTATATCTCCTTACTTTCTATAGTTAAACATTCATTTGGTGAACTTATAATAACTGTATACAACCTCCAGCTCCTAGTATGCCT
This sequence comes from Linum trigynum, assembly GCA_964030455.1. Taxonomy (NCBI): domain Eukaryota; kingdom Viridiplantae; phylum Streptophyta; class Magnoliopsida; order Malpighiales; family Linaceae; genus Linum; species Linum trigynum. Next base: position 11,404,093 of record OZ034820.1, on the reverse strand, counting down.
GGATGGATTTGAAGGGCGAGGTGAAGTGATCACCATTGCCTCCACAAATAGACCAGATATTCTAGATCCAGCACTTGTGCGCCCTGGTCGGTTTGACAGGAAAATCTACATCCCTAAACCTGGTCTCATAGGTCGCATGGAAATCCTGAAGGTAGTGATTTAAGTACTAGTTCTTGAGGTCAAGACACATGATAATGCCACCATGCCCACTGGTATCTGTATGACAGATCTTTTTGTTACTAGGTTCATGCTCGCAAGAAGCCTATGACTGAGGATGTGGACTACATGGCTGTAGCCAGTATGACCGATGGAATGGTCGGTGCAGAGCTTGCAAACATAATTGAAGTTGCTGCCATTAACATGATGCGTGATGGCAGAACTGAGGTGCGTGTTATTTATATCTCATTGAGATTTCTATTCTCTTCCTGATATTTACTCTATTTTAAGATATTGCTCATCTGTGATATGTTCTGGAGATGTGGCCTGATAGAAGGATTTCTGTAAAGGATCACCTCCATTTGCATCCAAATATGAGATAAACTTGTTGGAAATAAAAGTTCATATGCCGTCATTGGCAATATTGCTTGGATTAGATGATGCTATTATTGTTTTCAACTTCTTTTACCACTTCTGGTGCCGTTTTTTCTTTTACTATCACTTCTGATGACTTGATAAACAAGTTTTCCTCTTTGGGTGCTTTAACATGCTGTTGTCCAATTGTATTGGTCAAGTATATTTCAAAGGGGTCTGTATACAAGCAGACAGGTTGGTGTAATATTTTTCCTTGTTACCCTTGCGCTTATCAATCTGCTTTTGAAGAATTTTCTTGCAAGTGCAGATTACCACTGATGACTTGTTACAAGCTGCACAAATAGAAGAGAGAGGAATGCTCGATAGAAAAGACAGAAGCACTGAGACTTGGAAGCAAGTAGCTATCAATGAAGCTGCCATGGCTGTTGTGGCCGTGAACTTTCCAGATCTCAGGAATATCGAATTTGTATGTCCTTGAAATTATCTCATTTTTCCTTTGAGGTAGTTCTTTGTTGTTACTTCTCTTTCTAGATCATTGTTATTAACTAAGAATGTTTTGATCATATGATATGAAGTCCAATTCTTTATTAATTATGCTTATACAAGGTCTAACAAGGTGTTGTATCATTGCTCCCTAAATCATTGTTGTAAACTTGTAATTACACTCATGATAATTGCTCTGTGTTTCCACTTGGAGCAGGTGACAATATCTCCTCGAGCTGGTAGAGAACTTGGTTACGTTCGGCTGAAAATGGATCATCTCAAATTTAGAGAAGGGATGCTCAGGTGAATATATTTCTACAAACTGGTTTCAGATATCTTACTAATTACCATCCTATCAGGCTAGAGAGATATGTTAGTATAGCGTGACAAGCATAGGAGATTATGTGAATGAATGAATGAATTCTATTTTTAGTTAGTCATTAGAATGTAATTTTGATGGATTCCGCCATGGTCTCCAATGCAGTCGCCAATCCCTACTGGATCATATCACTGTGCAATTAGCACCACGAGCAGCTGATGAGTTATGGTATGGCGAGGGTCAGGTAAAATCATTTGTTACCCATGTTTTGCTATCATTGATGGTTTGGTGCCTTTGAATAGTATTATTGGCATCTTTTCATCATATGGAATTTTATCAATGTAGCTGATGATAAGAACCCGTTTTTATTTCCTTTAAAGATGGTGTCAGGAATCGCACACAAAATGGTCTACATTTCTGAACTTCTCTATGAGAATATCTTGCTCAGGACATCTTATTGCTTATTTAGAAAAGATAACAATCTGGGCTGTTGAATACAGTTCTCATTCTGATATCTGATAATGATGAGTTAATATAGTGTGGTGCATGTGGATATCATTGTCAACAATGAAATGCCTAAAGTTGCATTGAATCATTTCCAGTTAAGTACGATATGGGCCGAAACAGCAGACAATGCAAGGTCGGCAGCAAGAACCTATGTTCTTGGGGGGCTTTCAGAGAAGCATTATGGGGTATCTGACTTCTGGGTTGCAGACCGGATAAATGTATGCATATGCACACTTGTCTCTACTCCTCGCCAGCTCTGCGATTTTTGATGCATGTTGTGATTGTGGATCTGTTAAAATTGCAGGAAATAGATTTAGAGGCCTTGCGGATATTGAACATGTGCTACGATCGTGCAAAAGAGGTAATTAATTTCTCAGCAAGCAAAAACACCTGCAAATTGTCCCACCTACCTGGTAACAAATCTTCTGTGGTTCTCTTTCATTCTGCATCATCAGATCCTGAATGAGAACCGAAAGCTGATGGATGCAATCGTGGATCAACTTGTCAACAAGAAAAGCTTGTCAAAGCAAGAGTTCACCAACCTAGTTGAGTTGCATGGCTCCGTCAGACCTTTGCCACCAAGCATACTTGACCTTAGAGCTGTCAAGCGTGCCGAGTTCCAAAGACTCTTGATGAGCCAGAACAAAACACAAGTAGACATCAACGTCTGAGACCGGTCCCCATCCAATACGAATGCTCGACCGCTTAACCAAAGACAGATTAGTCTTTACTAACTGATGCAACTGCTACAGTCAATTGAGCATTAGGATACCTTTCTAGGCTCTGTTCGGTTCATATAAATTCATCATTTCCCATTTTACCATGTAGCTTAACTTGCAAACCTTTTTTGGTCCCTTTATTCTCTGTGAAAGCGAACAGATTCGCAGAACCAACTTACACAAATTAATCCACTCTCAGCTTAACTTGAAACTTGAATCTCGTTGTCCGTGTCAGCAATTACCTTAAACTGCAGGTTGTTTCCAGAAAGATGGAGCCATCACATATTCTGAGCTAAAGCAGCATTAGTCACTGGTAATAACCCACGACTACGAATAAAAGAGGCAAGGGCGGTTATTGACTCGTACGTTTGTTTGAAAAAGTCAGCCTCGTTCAATTTACTTGTGAAAGAAACAAACACACGTTCTCTCTCAAAAACAAAACATAACTTCCATTTTAACCGCCAAAACCCCCCCCGGCTCCATGCCTTCCCTCCAAAGAAGCCACGTTCTCTCTCTGAGTCTGAACCACAACTGCTATTCTCCCACAGTATAAAACCCCAACTCCATCAACCCAATTACCATTTTTCCTCCCTCGCCAAAAAGCTTCCAACTTTCTCAGAGATCAACCCCCAAAGTTCTCAGCACTTTCATCAACACAAAAATGAAGAACCAAGCATTGTCTCACTGCTTCATCATCCTGGCAGCAGCAGCCATGGTGATGATCAGCCACTCAGCAGCAAGGGTGTTCAAGGTTGGTGATGATTTCGGGTGGCAAGAACCAACCAACAACTCTCAGCTCTACACTCAGTGGGCCACCACCAACAGATTCCAAGTTGGAGATTCCCTCTGTAAGTTTGCGTAGCTACAAAAACTATCTTTTCATTCTTCCAGTTTCCCTTCTATCCTTGTGATTCTGTTTGCGCCTTTCTATGCAGTGTTTGAGTACAAGAACGACGATTCAGTAGCACAAGTGGACAAATGGGGGTACTACCACTGCAACACGAGCACAGCAACAGCGGTTTTCGACAACGGGAGGAGCAGTTTCAAGCTGGAGCAGCCGGGGCCTTTCTACTTCATTAGTGGAAACTTCAACCACTGCAACAATGGGCAGTTACTTGTTGTTGAAGTAATGTCGATGCACCATCCGCATCATCCATCCATTTCGCCTCAGCCTGCCTATGCTTATCCACCAGAACCAGAAGGACCTTCTTCTTCTGCTTCTTCTTCCATGGTGCCATCATCATCTGAATCTCATCAGCCGAATTCCGCAGTGTTGGTGTCGGTTATCGTCAGCTCTGTCACTGTTGTTCTCATTGCCACATTTGTTGCCCTGTTTTCCTGTGCACCATGAAACCACCCTAATTTCTCTTGTTGGGAATTCTCTCTGTACTTTGGTTTTTGTTTGGTTTTCTATAGTGTCAGTCGGATTCTAGTTGTTGATCGTCATTTATAGTTTGGTTGATCCTTAGTTTGGACATTGGCTTATGTTATAGTTTATATAGGAGTTTGAGATTCTTGGAGGAGAACACTAGAGTTGTTTTTGTTCAATCAATATTTAGTTTTCCTCTTGTTGCTGGTCTATCTCCTTTCTGCGACAAATAATAGAAATATTCTCCAAATCATTATCAATTTTTGTTGTATAAAAATCCATTTAAACTCTGAAAACCTACCAATCGTCACTTTTTCCACTTCTAGAAGGATTTTAACATAGTGGGAGCCCAAAAAAACAGGGGAATTTCCTCCAAAGCATTCATGGAGAATTGGAGATGCATCCTACATCGTTCCACCGCCTCGCCACTGATTGGTGAAACTGTGTTCCGTCTGGCTGCAATGTTTAACAGACACAACATTCAAGTTCCTCGCTGCTGCTTTCAGTCTGTTTCACTGACCTGGCCAGTTTGGGAACACATTTGTACACGTTAGAATCTCTGGTGGAAGAGACACTTTTGGGGTAGAAAAGTCCGGCCAGAAATACTTTGTGCTTCTTCTTGTACATGGTGACTGAACCTAAAACTCCTCTCCTTTGGCTTGCAGCGAGCAGGATTCATCATCAATGAAACAAGAGTGAAGATTAACCAACAGAATGCCAGAGGACTAACAACACTTGACATGCATGGTAGTAAACAAAGCCGAAAAGAGTGTAGAGCTCAGCAGGCCTGAGAGAAGTGTTGGCAAGATCTTGCCCCGGAGATGCATTGGAGTACGAATATGGCCGAATCATAGCCCATAACCAGACTATTACTCAGTTGAGATCGATGGTAGGGAGCACAACAGTGTTCAGGATTTTCCAGATAAGCAACAACATTGCCCTGTTCACATCTCTGGGGATCGTCGTGGTTCTGATCACTGATGAAGCTTCTCAGATTCGCCGACAAGGTGTTGTGGCTGCACTGATGCAGTGTCATTCATGGCTGTAGCTTGCGTTGCAGGGACGTGCGTGATTATGCCACATGGACGAGATGGGAGCTGGGAATTTGAAGCTTCTGTGGCCATTTGTGGTGCTGGTTTGGGGACTGATTACCTTTGGCTTGAAGTCGTTTTGGTGAAGCATTGGTTGAGGAAGACAAAGTGGACCGAAGAAGAAGAAAAGAGAAGAGAAGGGGAGTGTAATGAAAGGGTGATATAATAAGGAGTCTATCTTCCAAGTCTGATGTCCACAGTTTTCTGCTTCTGGTTACCATGCACATTGATTGTTCAGCTCGTTGCACCATATTAAAAGGTGTTGCTTACTTCGGTTCGTGTTACTTTATGAGCATTTATGAGTCTACTCAATCGGGACGGGAAGCATGCGATTGAACATTAAACAACACCCTTCATTCCGCGAATCTTGTTGAATGTGCTTCACGTAAAAACTTAACAAGGGAACCCAGAAGTCATTTGCAGAACATATTCTCATTTCACTTGCCAATACAGTGATACATAGTGCAGCCTGATAATCCAGCCAACTAGTTTCCCAAGAAAAGTTGACAAATACTAATCTCACTACACAAGATAAGAGCATCTGGCAATCTCTGCCGAACGTTTAATGGAGCAAATCCGACCCTTAGATTCTTATATTGCCGCACAAGGTATGTCAATTCCATGCACCAGATACGTTTCATCTGCAAAATTTTATCCACAAAGACGGATTTTCAACAAACATCGATTAGAAGTTAATTGAGTTCTGCAGTTCATCAGACAACAAAAGAGAAGTGTGTACCATGCGATCAGAGACTAATGGTTTCCTTCGGGAGCTGGGGGATTAACATTGTTGTAACTATCAAAACCACCACTTGAGGGTGCTTGGGTATGTGGCTGATAATTAGGAGGTGGAGCCAATGATGGTGGTGGACCTTGAGCAGTTGGCATGGGCATGGTGCTCCCAGGTACACTTGCTGGAACCATACCTGGAGGTGGCGGCCTTGGTGCACCATTTACTTGACCGGGTAAGGAAGGAGCACCAGGTGGTGCCATCATTGGAGGCATTCCTGGAACAGACATGTAACCTATCCATCACCACAAGGAAAAATGTTCAGTGTCGTAGACTTCAATTTGCCACATGATACATCATCAAATAAAAGCAACACATATTTAGAAATTCCGTTGAGGACACATAGCAAAAAACAGAGGCCAGATAGCCCCTAAATCAGTCTGAGAATTTCACCAACCAATAGCTGAAGCTATGAAAAAGGGTCCACCAGATACCAGTACAAGAATGTTTGTCATATTCACAGACCACTAGAGCTCATTCCTGATTGAATAATATCATGTCATAATCACATTCTATTAACATCACAACCAAATCTCCTGTCGATAAATTCATGGTCTGATCATACAATAATTGGAGAAAGCTAACTGTGAAAGCGTAACAATGACGAGAACTTGGCAAGTACTTAGAAATATATACTTCACCAAGTCATACCAAGCAACAATAAGAAGTAAATCGTCATATTGGACAAACTCAGACATATGCGGGAGAGTGATGGAGAGAGTTCATGGCAATCTATTCAAACCATGCGAATTTCACTTAAAAATCAGGAAAATGTAATCAGGGACAGGAGGTACCCATAAGCGCTCCATAACAAAGTTTTGGAGCTTATTACCTGGAGCACCAGGCGGTGGCATGCCAGGTCTAGGCAAAAGTGGAGGCCTCATTCCGGGCATTAGCTGTGCACCAGGAAGTAGGTTTGGGTTCCCAGGAATGGGCATAATAGGCGTCGGCAAAATGGGAAGACGAGGCCTTTGAGCCATGAGATGCTGATTGTATGCACCACCTACCTGTTGGAATGCTGCAGTTTGCCCAAGATGTTCCTTAATCCGCTGGTCAATTAAACTCTGGGTTTGCTGCTCCTCAAACTGCTGGTAGTAGATTCTAACATTCGCCTATATGGGAACCCAAGGGTCAAAGCCAAAACTAATTAGTACTACAGAATTGCTATCGAAAAGCCAATTCAGGGATAACACAAACACAGAACACCAGAAGTACCTTGTGCTTGTAACCCGCATTGTGCTGCTTTCTAACAGAAGGCTGAAACAAAACAAAAAATGGCAGGACATTCAATCATTCTCAAGATTCAAAACCCTAAACCTAAGCAGCTATCGTAGAGAAGCAGAGGAAGAAGAGACTTACAGAATCGTGCGTCAAATAAGTATCGCAGTAGTCACAGTAATACCTGAAGGAAACAACAAATCAAAACAAAGTTAAAAGAGCCAGAATGAATCATGGTAAGAAAAGAAAAGAAAAAAAAAGGTGGAAGGAGGGAGAGGAGATCTTACCGAGGCATCGTTCTGTTCCAGCTCGATCTGGATTCCGACACCTCAGAGTTCGGTCGGCACCGGAGAATCAAACAGGAAAAGCCTAGGTCGTACGGTGGCGCCGGCAGCGGAAGTCCAGGACGGTGATGTCAAAATGCGGTTCCAACGACGAGTAGGAGTAACGGAAGCTGAAGGGGGCAGCTAAAGTCGATTGCTGAAAAATCGAGAACCAAATTGTCACTTCATCATGGTTGTCACGCCGGCCGGCGTGCCACCGGTTGTACCGGGTTCAACCGGTACCGGTCATAAAACCGACGTGATACCACCAGTATGACCGGCATGATCGATATACGAATCTCTAAGTAAAATGACTTTATTTTAGAGAATTTAATTGATAAAAATTATTTTATTATTTATTTTATGAGTAAAAAAATTAAATATTGATGTTATTTGTTGGATTCAAGTATAAATGCTTAGGTATTGACGTTAAATGTCATGTTTAAATATGAGTATTTATAATTTTAATAGTAATATTGACCGGCATGAACCGGCACAAACCGGTATGTGCCACCGGTTGAACCATTCCACTTGCTAAACCGGCACACTGGCATAAACCGGTTTGACAACCTTGCACTTCATTAATTGATTCTACATTTCCTATTCAAAAATTGGTTTGGTATCAAAGTCTTCAAAAAGGATTCCAACTAAACAAAATTCATAGGATATATTGCTTTAGAGAATAATTCAATTATTAGAAAACATAATAATAATTAAAAATATTTATAATGATTGTTGATTCTAAATTTTCTATTCAAAAATTAGTTTGGTATCAAGTCTTCAAAAGAGGATACCAACTAAATAATAAAAATTGATGTTTTTCATAAGTCAAAATGATTTTTTACAATAAGAAAAGTAGAAGGATCAATTAAGAAATTTAGAAAACAAAATATTTCAAGAATATTCTATTAACTTTAACGGAATACACCTAACATTAAACTTAAGTGGTATCGGGTGCACAAATAATAGAATTCAGTGGTACCCAACGCCCTATTCAAACTTAAGTGGGATGTCTGCCCCAATTCTCAAACTTAAGTGGTACCCAAGATATTTTACCCATTGTTTTTTGGCAAAATACATATTTGTAGTCAGAAGATATATATACAAAATAAAATGGTCAATTTTGTCCAATTTTTCAACAATGTTATCTAAAAGGCTGATTTGACTAACTTTTTTATTGATGTAGAGTTTTTTCATTAACTTGCTTGTTCTTTTATTCTAATTAAATTAAGGACTAATACCACTGGAAATACCAACCTTTAGCGAAAGTGTCATTTATAATACGTAACTTCAATAAACACAAAAATATTCCAACCTATTAGGTATTTGTGTCATTTGTATTACGCAAATTTGTGTTGACCGTTAGAATTGACGGTTGACCTAACAGAAGCCAAAACATGTTTGACTCTTAATAACATGGCACCATTTATCATCCACCTAAGCGCCACATCATCTCTTTCTCCCTCCCTCTCTTTCTCTCTCTCTCTCTCTCTCTCTCTCTCTCTCTCTCTCTCTCTCTCCCCACAGTCGCCGACGACCACTATAGAGGAAGCTCCTCACTTGAATTAGCCCACCCCCACCCCTTACAATTACCAGAATAATCACCCTACCTCAAATTAACCATTTCCCTCAAATTAACCCACCCAATGCGACAAACCCTCCTCCTCTCCACCATTCGACACAGCCGACGGCGACCTGGAGCAGAGTAGCAGTCCCAATCGTGAGGGTTTTTTGTCAGTTGTAGGCTTCATTCGACAAAGAATGCCCCTGGTCGCTTCTCTTAGCTAAATGAAATCGCGAGAGTTTCTGGTGCTCCCCACAAATCCAAGCAAACGAGATCCACGTAGTTCCACCATCGTCCTTTTTTGGATTCATGAGGTAGATGATTCTGGGTTCTTGAAGAAGAATGAAGTAGCCGCCTTAACTTATTCTTCTTCCCAACAATCAATTTTGCTTCCTTCTTGGCCGAATTCGAAAGAATCAATCAATTCTGTCTCTCAAACTCAATTTTGAATCCAAATTGTGAATTGATTCACAGTTGTGTGATAATTGGCTTTAATATGTCTGATTCTTGAACTGTATGTGATTATCCCTTGGTATGTCTAAGCCGATTGGTGCTATTTTAGGGCTCCCTAACCCGAGAATGGTTGAAAAACCATTACTGCCTAGTGTCATGAGTTTGATGTATTACAGGTGAAGAAAACACGAAAAAGAAGTTGCACCGACAAACAATTCTCGAATCACTGGCTAAATAGCACGTGGGCCTGGATGGAGCAGCTGGAGGGAGATTAATGACACGGGCGGGTGATTTTTATTGGGCCTGGGGACGTAATTTGGAAGAAAGGAGGAGCTGGGACTTTGGACGCAAGGGGACTATTTTGGAGAAGGAATCTTTTGGGCCGACAATTAATTGAACAAGAAGAATTACTAGGGCCGAAGGTTTTGGCTGGGAATCAACAGTATAATTTATAGCTGAAAAGTAAAACTGCAACCCCCATTCAAAATTTCCTGCCCATATAGTGATTTTAGGAAGCTGATGTGGCAGAGTGTTAAGCGGGAAAAAAAGAGTCCCGCCTGATTTCAGAACCAAAAAACTCTCCACTACCCACTTTTTTCTCCTTCCAGGCCCACGTTCTCATTTAATTTGTATAAAAAACTCTCCACTACCCACTTTTTTCTCCTTCCAGGCCCACGTTCTCATTTAATTTGTATTAATTTGTATTTTTTATTTCCGATTTCCCTTCCTTCTACTCTTTCACCTCATTCGAATAAGTTTCTTGGCCTTCAGAAAACCAAACCTTGACTCAATCATCTGGTTCTTTTATGTGCTTGCATCTACCTTTGATTTCTGTTCTCTAAGCGTTAGATCGGTATTGGTTTTGCCGTAAGTTATTCTTCCTCTTTCAGATTTCTGTTTGTTGTTGTCGCTGCTTTTAAGTTTTAGGGATTCGGGTTCTGGGTTTTTTTTTCAGGGATTCGATTGCAAAGATTCATCTCCCTTACCTTTGGTTCATTCCGTTTTCTTTATTCTCTCTTACCTTCCTCGCTTCATTCTGTTGATTGGATTCTCTAGAGATCAAAAGGGGATTTTTGATTTTTCCCTTTCTCTTGAAAGTAACAAAGCTGCTTACTTTAAATTCCACTTCGCTTAGACTGTCTTCCAGAGAGCAGCCGACTGCCGATTTTGAGCTGAGTTTTTCCGGGCCGCAGAGAAAGAAGAGGAAAGAAAGAGACATTCGGTGGCGGCAGCCAGGTACTTCGTCCGGGTCATTTTCCGGGTCAGTAAACCGAAGGGCCGGCTATAAACTACCGCTGGCCTGGCGGGGGAAAAGGAAAGCGTAAACCATAAGGCCTCGGGGATCCATTTCTCTCGCCAGCCCATACTTCAGAGGCCCAGCCTACTTGAGTCCAGAACCAGCCCATCGCCGACGAAATTTGGCACGCCGTCCCCCACCCGCCACCACGTATGAGACATAATCAATTTACTTTCTTATGTTAACTCTGTTGCAGGTAAATGTCGAAATCCAACTTGATCAGTAAGGTTTTCTCTCATATGTTTCTAGGTTAATTAATCTAATGGGACTGACTATGATCTGATAATGTACTTTCAGCTCTAATCACTAAAGAAGTATAAAGTAGGCGGTATTGATAAGCATGCTCCACTGGTTAGTGTATTGGTTCTACCAGGCTTTTTTCCCGTTATTACATAAGATCATTGGACAGTTTTATCTCACTCCATTAGTTTGTTTTATTGTTCTTCAACTTCATTTGCATTGTATTTGTATTGTGACATTAGAGTTGGAATCCATTTGTGCTAAAAGTACAAAGCGTAAACTGCATAATTGAAAGAAGGGATAAGCTTGGTATAGTTAGAAGAACTAGAATTGGTAAGCACTTATAGTGCTTTTCTTATTGCCAGCTTGCTTCTTTTTCAAACTTCTCTTTGGATATGGTTTTTATGGATGACTTTTAATTATATTTGTGTTGGCCATTACATTGTTGTCCTTCTCGCTCTTCCTTTGCATCCCCAAGCTTGGAAGCCATTCTGTTATATGTGTTTTGTTCATCAATTTAAATTATGCCTTATATAGTTATATTTTTCTTCGACTGTTATGTTTGTGTGGTGTGTTGTATGTGTCATTAACTCGCACAAACTTATAATTGGTGAGGAGTTCAACTTCTGTTGTAACAATTAATTAATTTATATGAATGGCAGCTGCAAAATTTACTGGAACGGGTGCATCATTTACCACGACCTCTATTTCAGATTGCATCAGGTTATTGGAGAATTTAATATGGATAGTGCAAATGTCATCCCATCTGCCCAACCACAGATTTATCGATCGTCTGTACCATGTGAGTGTCATGGTTTAGCACGCAACTGCTTCAATGCAAACTGACATTAATATTTTCCCTTGAATCTCATTTGTTTAGGGAAACGTCGAGCAGTGTTTATTCATCCTGAAGATCAGTACCAACGCTGTGTTTTATCTGCTGAAGAGGAAGAAGCATTTGAGAGAGGTGTGTTATCTGTGTTTTAATTTTTCTAATTAGTTCATCTATTCAATGAGTAATACATGGTTTTATATTTAAATTCTGCAGAAGAAGCTGCCTTACAATTCCAACTCTCTCAACTTCGGCGAATACTATCCCAAGTCGCCCGTAAGAGAAGACATCATATTTTGAAACAGAAGGTTCATAGGAGGGGCTTGCCTTTTGAACACCAAGGTTGTTGTTTGCTAAATTTGTAGCAAGTCTTACAAATTAGGCTATTCTAGATTGTTGAATCTTTATTTATTTCTTTAATATCGTATGTGTTTTGGTGTTGTTCATAGTTTTGGAGCCGGAGTTTAGATTTCTATTACAAAAGCAAAGTCGATTACTTCGACGTATTCATCTGCATAGAAAGAGACGTGGCCGAAGTTTCTTTCCTACAGAAGTCAATCAAAGTATGTGGATTCTAATGGCCACTATTATACATGAAATGGTTCATCTCTATTTTGGTTTAGTTTTTGTACATTGGATATATGTTTTTGTGTTCTGGTCAACATATTTTGTTTCCTATTTTGGTTTTAGAACATATAATGTACCCATTTATGCCATGCATATAATTTAGTGATGTACGCTTCATGTCACCTTATGCAAATAGTGGATTGTTTTTAGATGTTGATGTGTCAACGGCAAATTTGTGTGTTATGAACAAACTTTGGTGTTTCCTGAAATTTGACTTATTCTTACTTAAAATGAGCGGTATACCAATCTATCTTGCCTTGAGAACATTTATTTTAATAATTGTGTTTACTGTAGCGCGCCTAAATCGGCTTCACAGTTTCTCAATCTCATTCAATTTATGAATTACTGTGACAAAAATTTATTAATATTACTTATCTATTTCACTAGGTCTTCCGTTGGTTGAATTTTTTGATATTGGTCCACCTTCATGTACGTGTCAACATTGTGGAGCAGTTATGTGGCGGTTCGAGAGTACTTTATCTACACGGAATGATGTGTTGCCTGCATTTCCTTTATGTTGCAAACATGGTAAAGTGAAATTGCCTCCCCGCAGAGATGTGCCCGAATTTCTTAAAACTCTACTTGAAGGGGATACACCATTAGCGCGTCACTTTCGTACTAACATCAGAGCCTATAATGGGGTTTTTTGCTTTATTTCTCTCGGAGGTAAAGTCAATCACTCTATTAATGATGGTCGTGGAGTTTATGTATATTCAATCGGTGGTCAAATTTATCATCGAATAGGATGTTTGGTTCCTGGTGATGGGGATAGTCCGAAATTTGCACAGCTTTACATTCACGATTCAGATAACGAGGTGCAGAATCGTATGGACTTTTACTCCACTGATCCTGCCAAGAATCCGTTGCGCCAGTGTATTGTTGAAGGCCTCCAGCATATGTTTGATGACAATAATATCCTGGTACGTACATTTCGTTCTGCGCGAGATAGGATACAAAACTCTGGTGTCCAGGAGCTTCAACTGAAACTATTGGCTAAGCGTGAAATTAATAGTAGAGAATATGATTTGCCCTCTGCGAATGAGATTGCAGCATTGATTGTAGATGAAATAGGAGAGCAATCATTTTCTCCAGATATAATTGTTCAACAGAAGGGTTCAGAAATGGAAAGGATTAGCGTGTACCATCCAAGTCTGATGGCATTACAATATCCAATTTTATTCCCATATGGCGAGGATGGGTGGCATCCCTGCATTAGCTATAGTCACAGTAGCTCTAATATCAGTGTTGGAGATAAAATGATAACCCAGTGTGATTTCTATGCATATCGTCTTCAAACCCGTCTCTAGGAGTCGAATTCTCTGTTATTATCTGGTAAATTATTTCAACAATATATGGTGAATGCATTTGCGTTAATTGAGGCTGAACGCTTAGACTGGATGCGTACCCATCAGTCGAAGCTAAGAGGACACTACTACAAGGATTTGTTGAATTCTTATTTGCGAGGGGATAGTGATATCAAGCTTTCTGGGAAGCCAGTTATTTTAGCTTGCCTCACACACTGGTAGTCCAAGATACAAGTATGAGAATTTTCAGGATGCGATGGCTATTTGCAAGTGGATTGGTTATCCTGATTTGTTTATAACATTCACTTGCAATTCTAACTGGCCAGAGATACAGTTAATGGTTGATTTGATTAGAAGGTAAAGTGGCAAAGATCCTGACCGGGATGACATCACCGCCAGAGTTTTCAAAATCAAGCTTGATGAGTTTATGTTAGAGATTCGCGAGAAACAAATATTTGGGAAAATCAATGCATGTATGTGTGCTTATTCATTCGTTATTTATCTATTAATGTTCATCCATTACTCTCTTACCTCATTGAACTAATATTCCTTTTCCACTATTTGCATCTTGCTGTACAGATGTCAAAGCAATTGAATGGCAAAAGCGGGGTCTCCCTCATGCACACATATTGCTTTTTTTGGCCTCGGAGAATAAATTCAATGGTCCTGCGGCTATTGATTCCATAATATGTGCTGAAATTCCGGATCCTGATCTTGATCCTGAACTGTATGCAGTTGTCACAAGTTCAATGATGCATGGCCCGTGTGGTACAGTACGTCCTAATAATGTGTGCATGAAGAATGGGAAATGTAGTAAGCATTACCCCAAGGAATACTCTTCTCAAACAACTATTGATGAAACTGGGTTTGCTAAATATCGTCGGCGGAACAATGGTAGAGTTTTCAACTGTGGCGGCGTTGATCTGGATAATCGATGGGTTGTACCCTACAATCGATATTTGTTACTACGATTTGGAGCGCATATCAATATTGAATATTGTAACAAGACAAGGTATGGCTGAAGTAAATCGTATTTATCTATATGACGTTGTTGTTTCCTTTATTATATTACCAAACTCAGATTCTTAATGACAGGCTATATGTATATTTATATGCTACACTCATTATTAACTTTATGCATGCATATGAATTATGATTTAATTTCCAAAGATGAATAAAAACCAAACCAATATTTGTGCGATTTCTCTTTTTTTATAGTTATTTTATAAACCCAGTGTTATCTTATTGGTGTGACTTCTTGCCGCAACTCTGTAATTTTTGTAATATTTTTTGGTGTGTTTTCCTTCATTTTTTTTTTTGCCCCTTGGATAAGCTATTGTGATCCATTTGTTGCATTTTGTTCTCTGTACTTTGATTTCTTATTTAATACAAGTCACATTTAAGAAAAAATGTAATACAACTTTTTCCTACTTCCCTATCTAACATCTACAACTTGGTTTTATTTGATGTTTCTATAGGGCTGTGAAATATTTGTTTAAGTACATCAACAAACCCGAGGATCGTGCAATGGTCACTGTAGCTGCACAACAAACAGCTTCGGCTATGGATGGTCGGAATCGTGGAACTACGGTTGTGCAAATCGATTAGATAAAGGCATTCATGGATGCCCGTTACATCACATCGGGAGAAGCATGTTGGAGAATTTTTAGGTTTGATATATACACTCACTCTCCAACAGTACTGCGTATGTCCTGTCATTTGCCTGGTGAGAATACAGTGTATTCAAATGTTGATTCTAACGTGGAGGAAGCGGTTGAGTCTAGCAGTTCCCAAACCTCAATGTTGTTAACATGGATGGATCTCAATCTTCAGTCAATGGATGCACGGAAATATACCTTTGCGGAGATGCCACAATATTATGTATGGAATAAAAAATACATGAAGTGGCAGCAGCGCAAAAAAGGTACCTGCATTGCTAGATTATATTACTGCTACCCATATGCAAAGGAGCGATACTATTTGCGAATGCTATTGCATGTTGTTAGGGGTTGTTGTTCTTATGATGATATTAGAACAGTGAATGGGGTGGTATATGAAACATTCCAAAAAGCATGTTATGCTCGGGGACTGTTATCAGGAGATTCTGAATGGAATGATTGTGTCCAAGAAGCTTCGCACTGGGCTTCTGGTTATAAACTTAGAAAACTTTTTGTCACAATTCTTATTCATTGTCAGGTGGCTGATGTGACTTCTTTTTGGTTAAAGAATTGGGAATTACTAAGTGAAGGCATTTTGCATTCACGACGTAGAGAGCTGAATTTACCCCAGTTGAATTTGTCGGAGGATGAAATTAAGGAGTTGTGCCTTATTCATATTGACAAATTGATGGAGAGATTTTCGAAGTCATTAGCAGATTTCCCTGGGTTGCCTGTTCCCGATCAGTGTTTGCGTTCACATACGGTAAACAGGCTGATAGATATGGAGATGAATTATGGACCCGATGACTTAGACTGTTCTGAGGATCGACATAGTAGACCGTTGAATGGAGAACAACAAATCGCTTACGATATGGTATTACATTCTGTTTATACCAATGAGGGTAAATGCTTTTTTGTGGATGGATTTGGGGGTACTGGTAAGACATTTCTGTGACGAGCAATTTGTGAGCAATTAAGATTTGAGAAGAGGATAGTATTATGTGTTGCTTCATCTGGTATTGCTGCACTGCTCATGGTCGGTGGAAGAACTGCACACTCAAGATTTCACATTCCCCTGGATTGTGATACAAAATCAACTTGCAATATTGAGCAAGGTTCTGAGGTAGCTGAATTGATTCTCAATGCTTCACTTATTATCTGGGATGAGGCACCGATGACTCATAAACACAACATAGAGGCCCTAGATAGGACATTGAGGGATATTTTCCGAGTTAAGCATGTTGATTCTGAGTTGAAGCCTTTTTGGAGGTATGACTATTGTGTTTGGAGGTGATTTCCGACAGACGTTACCTATCATCACGAAGGGTACACGGACTGAAATTGTTAATTCTTCCATAAAGAGATCTTATTTGTGGCGGTCTATGACAGTATTGAAGCTAACCGAGAACATGCGATTAAAATTGACTCATTCTGAAGCATCGGCCAGGTTAGCAATCTCAAATTTTAGCAAATGGCTTTTGGAAATTGGTGATGGTACAAATAGTAATATTTTTGGAGAATCAATTATCCCGATACCTCTACACATTTGTGTTCCCCGTCGCAGTGATCCAATTCCTGATATTGTTGCTGAAATATATGGTCAGTTACTCTCCACTGAAAATATGTCAACCTATTTGGTTGAGCGAGCTATCTTAGCCCCTCATAATGACACTGTTGCGGCCATTAACAATTATGTATTGGGTCTATTTCCTGGTGAAGAAGTTTCTTATTTTAGTTCGGATTCGCTAGAGATTGATGCCAAGAATCAGCATGTTGAAGAAGGGGACTACACAGTTGAATTCTTGAACTCTTTAAAGATTGGGAATTTTCCGGAACATGAGTTGAAATTGAAGTTGGGGTGCCCTGTTATTCTGCTTCGAAATCTGGATCAGAGTACTGGGCTTTGCAATGGAACTCGGATGATCGTTAAGAGATTAGGTAAATGGTTTATTGAGGTCCAAATTTTGACCGGGACACATGTTGGTGATACAGTTTTCTTACCACGCCTAAGTCTATCGGTCCACTACAAGAGCTTAAATTTCACTCTGGTTCGAAGGCAATATCCAATTGCACTGTCATATGCAATGACAATTAACAAGAGTCAAGGTCAAACATTAAATCACGTTGGCATCTGCTTGCAAAGACAAGTATTTTCTCATGGACAGTTGTATGTTGCTATGTCTCGAGTTACGTCGGAAAGGGGACTCAAGATTCTTAGCTGTGACTCTCAAGGTAAACCGGTGAAGACTATGCAGAACATTGTGTTCACTGAGATTTTTGAGTAGTGGTTTATTGATGTATTATGTTTTATTCGATTTGAGGACTAAGACTGTCAAATTTATCGGGTCGTTACAATTTGAATCTTGAGTTCTCAATTTGTCCACATTATTTTCCTGTTTTTAACAGCCAATTATATGAAATGTGATTTATGCACACTACTTTATATTTAATTGTACCTCAATTTACTCTACCGAAGGGTATGCGAGTGTGACCGTTATATTGCAATACGAAGAAGAACTTCCATAGTCGCAACTGAACTAAACTAAATTAACACCACAACCCAGCCCACAAAACAACCCAAGCATGGTTCAGTTAAATAAAATATATTTAGAGAGGGAATGCCCAGCCGGATTTGTTGAAACTAAATGGCCAACCTATTCCCATAAAAAAAAAGGCCAACCTACACTACCTTGGGCGGATCCTTCTCCACTCCCCCACTCCCCCACCTCCTCTACTGCCCAATATCCGATTTTTTTGGATCTTCTATGAGGTGAAGGCTGCCGCATTTCAAGCCATTATTTCTTTATTAAATACATTCATTATGATTTTCATTTCATGTTAATTAGTGGTGGTGTGGGCCAGGCCGGCCGGGTTGGCGCATCAAATAATAATTAGCAACTTTGAGAGGCAATTTTGGACAAGAATTGTTGACACAGTCGCAATTAGCAATGTTGTTAAAACGGAACCGGACATCGATCCGGATTAGTAAAGGGTTCAAGGTTTATCAAATAACCGGTGGTTAATCGATATTAAAAACCGATCATAAACCGGTGTTGACTTACTTGGTAGACTTAACAATTATTTTTTTTTACAATTATTGTTTCACTTATTAGAGATAAAAGAATAAAGTGAGAATTATTAAAACTGAAAAAGCATAATTTGGGCGGCTGCTAGGTCTTTTTTGGGAAAAGTGAACTGATTTTTCTTCTCTTTATATTTTATTCTGTACTTACCTTCTTTTGTTTTTGAATTTTTAATTGCAACAAAATAAAAGGAAGGCGCATGTTTGATTTTAAGAAGGTGTGTCGTTCCCCTAAAAAAAAAAAAAAAGAAGGTGGGTCGTGAGTTTCGTGACACACCCGCCTCTTGAACTCTAAATGGCCAACCTTCTCCACTCCCCCACGAGGCCACAAATCCTTCTCCACTCCCCCACTATCCCACTTTCCACACACACACGTACTCCACTGCATGCGGCCAAGTAAATCACGTGTGTAGAATCACTTTCTCTCCTTTATATAATGGAGATACCACTTTCTCTCATGTTACAATTTCCGTTTACTACTTCCCATACAAAACACTTCGTTTCCATTGACCGTGCAAATTGCATTCAATATGGCGGGCCTGCCTCAATTCAATCAGTAAGTACTGCTCATGCATCCAACAAATACTACATCATGTAATTTCAATTCTTTTTCACTACTTAATGCCAAAACTTACAGTCCAATATATAGGCTTCCCCATGGTTTTATTGCTAATCTGCAATATGATGATGCTCTTGAAATTTGTGAGCGTGTCGACACCATCGATCTCATTATGTTGCAAGTGGATGTCGAAAATCAGGTAACTAAACAAATAAATTTCTTTTTAATTGTAACATCCCGTTCCGGCAAAACCCATATTTCAATCGCTAGAAAGTTCGCGATTTAAAATCGAGCGTTTTAATAGTATTTCGGCGAAAATCGGATTATCGATCGATCGGATAAATATACGTATTAATTAATTAATTAATTTTATATATATATATATATATATATATATATGCAGTCGGCATATATATTACCGTCCATCACTTTCCCTGCCATTTCACTTTTCATTTCTCATTTCCAAAACCGCAAGAAACAGAGCACGCAGAGAGCGCTCGGCGAGGAAATTCAAGATTTTGAATCTTGAGTTCTAGTGATCCAAAAATCCCGTAAGTAATGCCTAATTCATCCATACATCGTGATTTATCGATTTAGAGCTTTAAAACGAGTTTTTGGTTCAGGAATTTCTTGAATTCCCGATCTGCCAAATTAGGGTTTCGGAGTATCCGGAAGCCGGATTGAGCCCAAATTTCATATACGAGCTTCCTGCAGCGAGGTAATCAATCCCCTAGTTCCAATCCCTGAATTTCGGCTATTAATTAGGCCGGGGTCCAAACCGCTGAATTTAGCTCTGGCCAGGGTTTGATGTGTTTTTATCAAGAATTTGACCCGGAGCTTAGAACTAATATTGACGGGGATACTGCAGGGGATATTAGGACAGTCTCGAATTTTAATTCGGGGTTCGTTCGTGAAATTGACGTTTTAGTACGGGAAAGTTAAACCGGTGTTCGAACGACCAGAACTGGTGAGGGATTAGCACGGCATACCGGGTTTGTCGTATCACGATAATTATATTGATGCTTAGAATTGACCTAGGTGAACTAGAATGGCATGATTAGGGGTGTATGGACTTTTATGCTATATGATGAACCATGGATTGTTGTATGATATTATTGACTTGCCCTAGCCGATATGAACCTTGTTTATGTTGATGATTGCATACATGTTGTCATTTGTGGCTTAACTGTTGATATGACTTTATGGTTGTTCGATAAGGGTTTTTGACATGGTGTGATATTATGGTTGTATTTGGATCCATAAGTGGGGGAATAAACTTCCCAGGGTGATATTATGATGTTTAAGGAGGATGACTTGCACGAGGGTTCATCCCGAGGAAGTGCAATTATACGACTCCTGATTTACCTATGTTGAGCCAATTATGGCCACGTCAAGTACATGTGTAAGTAATGAATTATGGTTAAGCAAGATGAGATATGAATCATGTACAAGGATACCAAATATGAATGTTGTGGTCTCACGGTCAACTACATAGTAATTAGGGCTCCCTATGCTATTACTCTATTATGATATGTATGATAGTCACACCTCTCATGTGGTGGTGACTGAAGAATTCTTATGAGATATGACCACACCCAGAGCGGTGTCGGGGTATGACTACACCCATAGTGGTGTGGGGTATGTATGACCACATCCGACGGGATGTTGGGGTATGTATGACTACATCCGACGGGATGTGGGGTATGTTTCCCGGGAGAGTTATTAGCATGGGAGTAGCCAGACGCCTATGATTAAAACATGATAAGATGCATATGCATAAGTCAAGGTGGTTGAGTCTTTTGCCTATTGGGATGTCGGAGGGCTGAGATCTGATCCTAGTGTTTTGGCTTGTTTGCTAGATGTATGGTAGGGGTATGCTCTGTTATAAACTCACGATGCTATGATTATCTCACTCAGCTATGAGCTGACCCTCTTTTATCCTTCTTCTCTGCTTATGCTATGTGTAAGCAGATCATCAGCAGCAGCAGTAGATAAGTGTTAGGTGGGAGAGGAGCTAGAGTTGAAGCCAGGATGAGGTATGGTCTTCAACTATTCTGTGCTTGGACTACTACTCGGGATTTTGGCCAGTGATCCACACCTTTTTGTAAAAAATGTTTTGAGAACGTTTTTCATGTGCATACTAGCTTCTGATGTAGTGTGAGATATCCACAGGTGTGGAAAGTTAGTGATATGTGTATATGTTGTGTAACTGTGTAAGTTGTGACGATTATGGTATGTATAAGTATGGTATGCAGTTAGGAAGTATGAAAAGTGTGACTATGGCTAAGAAAAGCCAATGCATATGGTTGTGAGTATATATGTTTGTGATGAATTATTTTGCAGGTTAAGTTGCAAGAACTGTTAGCCCATTACGCGAGTAATTCATGTCGAAATTTTATTTAGGTAAATTTTGATAATTAATGTAACACCCGAGATTAATTCCCATGCAATTGTATGAAAAATATGATTAGAAAAAACGTATAGGGTAGGGTGTTACAGTTTGGTATCAGAGCCCGGTTCCCTCTTTTTGTTGTTATGGCGTACTATACCCTATGGGAGGTTAAACACTCCTAAGGAGGGGAGTGCCCCATAATGACTTAAACTGGGAATTGAGTTTGACATGATTATGTGTAGTGGTATATTGGATGAAATTACCTGCATCATGGTTTTCAAAATTGAGTTTTGAATTTATTTGTTTTCAAGTAATTATTTTGGAAATTTTTTGTTTTAATCAAGTGAGAGATTTGGTGAAGAATGAATTTTGTGTGGATCAATCTAAGGCCAATATTTCCTTGTAGCTCGCACGGAAGTTGTGAAAATGTTCCTACTGACCAGTCGAGAGGAGTGGGGGCGGTTGATGCAAGACCGCCAGTATTAGATTATGCAAAGATGAAGAGTTTGGGTGGTAGGGACTTTAAAGGAGATGTGAGCCCAGATGCTGTAGTAGAGTGGTTGAGAGAGATGGAAGATGTGTTTGAATATCTTTATGCAACCCCAGAGGAAAAAGTGCAATATGTTGTTTTTCTCCTAAAGGGGTATGCGAGGAGCTGGTGGTCCTCAGTCTCTAGAGTTAATGGTGAACGAGTTCAGTTCACCTGGGAGGAGTTTCTGAAGGCCTTTAAGACAGAGTTTCTTCCCGAAGCTTTTATCAGGGCAAAGAACAATGAATTTTCCAACCTTAAGCAGGAGAATATGACAGTTACTGAGTACACCATCAAGTTTGTTCGACTGCTTTACTTTGAGGATGGGTTGGCGGATACTGAGCATAAGAAGAAGATAAGATACTTGCATGGTCTGCGCATAGGATTGAAAGAAAAGATCCACAGGGTTGATGAAGAGAGCATGGCCACAATCAAGGAGGCAGCACTTAAGTATGAAGCCTATGAAGTTGAGAGCCGAGAGGAACACAAGGCTAAAGAAGAGGAGAAGAAGAGGAAGTTTGGAGTAAATTATGCTGGACCTCGTTACCCACCCAGGAGAGGTCCTAGCAGTTTTGGGAGAACACAGAGTCAATCTATGTCGGGAACATCATACAGGGCACCAATTTCCTCAGCCACACAATTTCCATTTTGTCAAGTTTGTCAGAAGAGGCATCTTGGAGAGTGTAGGAGATTTTCTCGTGTATGCTTTCAGTGTGGGCAACCTGGGCACATCATGAGGGATTGCCCGCATTCGAGAGAAGTAAGAGCTACACAGTCCGAGCCTTCAGTGCAATTAAGTAGAGCCCCATTCAGGGGTGGTTACCAGGGAGGCCGTAGTGGATTTCAGAGTGGTCGTGGTGGTTCACAGGGTGGTAGAAGTGGTGGTCGAAATCAGCCATCAGGAAGTGGTACGCAGGGTACCAGAGCACAAGGAGCACCGAGGGTTTATGCAATGACTCGAGGTGAGGCAGAAGTGGCACCAGAAGTTGTGACTGGTATGCTTTCTATCCTTGGCAAGCAATTATATGCTTTGATCGATACTGGTTCCTCTCACTCATTCATGTCATATACGTTTGCACATATGCTACGCTTAGTCCCAGATAAGCTAGGTTATACCTTATGTGTTAAAACACCTGTGGGAGATACCTTGAAGGTAGACTCAGTTATTAGAAGTTCTTTCATTTGTGTGGAAGGAGCTTTCCTAGCAGCAGATTTAATTCTGCTACCTTTTGATGAATTTGATGTCATCCTTGGAATGGACTTTCTGGCAACACATGGAGCTGTTGTGGATTGTCAAAAGAAAGAAGTGTTATTCAGCACACCAGATAAAGGTCCTGTTGTATTCCGAGGCATTAAGAAAAAGGAGACTCATGGTTTTCTTTCTGCCTTGGAAGCTTTTCAATTAGTGAAGGAAGGTTGTGAAGCCTTTCTTGCTCAAGTTACTGTAGTAAATGATAAGAAGGTTGAGGATGTAGAGGTGGTAAGGGAGTTTCCTGATGTATTCCCCGAAGAACTTCCCGGCCTTCCACCAGAAAGGGAAGTAGAGTTTGATATTGAATTGGTACCTGGCACAACACCAATTTCAATGGCACCATATAGAATGGCACCAATTGAGCTGAAGGAGCTTAAAGAACAATTGCAAGAATTGTTAGACAAGGGGTTTATTCGACCTAGCATCTCACCTTGGGGTGCACCAGTTTTGTTTGTCAAGAAGAAAGATGGCTCCATGAGAATGTGCATTGACTACCGGAGGTTGAATAAGGCGACAGTGAAGAATCGTTATCCCCTTCCAAGAATAGATGATTTGTTTGATCAATTGCAGGGTGCATCAGTCTTTTCTAAGATTGATTTGAGGTCTGGATACCATCAATTGAAAGTGGCAGATGGAGCAACCTCAAAGACAGCTTTTAGAACAAGATATGGGCATTATGAGTTCCTGGTAATGCCTTTTGGACTCACTAATGCACCAGCAGTATTTATGGCTCTTATGAATAGAGTTTTCCATGAATATCTTGATAAGTTTGTGATTGTGTTCATAGATGATATTCTCATTTATTCTAAAAGCGAGGAGGAGCACAAAACTCACCTTAGAATTGTGTTGCAAATTCTAAGAGAGAAACAATTATATGCAAAATTCTCAAAATGTGAGTTTTGGCTGAAGGAGGTAATATTTCTGGGACATGTAATATCTGGAAGAGGTGTTGAGGTGGATCCGAAAAAGGTGGAAGCAGTGGTGAGTTGGGCTCCACCAAAAGATGTGTCGGAGTTGAGAAGTTTTCTTGGCATGGCGGGTTACTATCGGCGGTTTGTCGAAGGATTTTCCAGAATTGCTGCACCATTGACTAAACTGTTGAGGAAGAATACCAAGTATGTTTGGGATGAATCATGCCAAAAGAGTTTTGATGAACTGAAAAAGAGATTGACCACAGCACCAGTACTTGCACTACCTTCAAGTCAGGGAGAGTTTGTGGTGTATAGTGATGTCTCGTATCAAGGATTGGGCTGTGTGTTAATGCAAGATGGAAGAGTTATCGCATATGCCTCTAGGCAATTGCGTCCTCATGAAGTAAATTATCCCACTCATGACTTAGAATTGGCAGCGGTGGTATTTGCTCTCAAGATTTGGCGACATTATTTGTATGGTGAGACTTTTAAAATTCTAACTGATCACAAAAGCTTGAAGTATATTATGGATCAGAAGGATTTAAATAGTCGCCAGAGGAGATGGATAGAGTTGTTGAAAGATTATGATTGTACCATTGATTACCATCCAGGTAAAGCTAATGTAGTTGCTGATGCTCTGAGCAGAAAGGGGAAGAAGAATATAAATGATCTGGTTGATTTGAGGGCATTGAATGTTGATTTGGAAGTGGATGGTGTAACAGGGTTACTAGCTCGGTTGAACATTCGACCTTTGTTGCACGA
This sequence comes from Linum trigynum, assembly GCA_964030455.1. NCBI lineage: Eukaryota > Viridiplantae > Streptophyta > Magnoliopsida > Malpighiales > Linaceae > Linum > Linum trigynum. Next base: position 11,379,281 of record OZ034820.1, on the reverse strand, counting down.
CAAAATTCGTGAGAAGCAGAAGGAGGACCCAGAGTTGGTAAAAATCATTCAAGACATTGAGGAAGGAAAAGAAAGCCCATTTGAAATGGTAGATGGCATGTTGAAGATTAATGGAAGAGCATGTGTTCCTAATGTTGATAACTTGAGGAAAGAGATCCTAGATGAAGCTCATTCTTCTGCTTATGCTATGCACCTAGGAGCAACTAAAATGTATCACACGATCAAACCATATTTTTGGTGGCGTGGGATGAAAAAGGAAGCGGCTGAACATGTTTTCACATGTCTGGTATGTCAGAAAGTTAAGGCAGAACATCAAGCTCCTGTGGGAAAACTGCAACCACTTCCAATTCCAGAATGGAAGTGGGAAAGAATCACAATGGATTTTGTATATGGTCTCCCATCATCAAGGGGAAAAGATGCAGTATGGGTTATTGTGGACCGACTGACCAAATCGGCTCACTTTTTACCCATTAGGTGGAAACCATCACTGGAGACTTTGTCTCAACTATATATTAAGGAGATCGTCAGATTGCATGGTGTGCCAATTTCTATTGTCTCTGATCGAGACCCGAGCTTCACATCTCGGTTTTGGCAAAGTTTACATGATGCCTTGGGAACTAAACTGCATTTTACTTCAGCTTATCATCCTCAAACAGATGGGCAGAGTGAACGAACCATCCTAACTTTGGAGGAATTACTTCGATCATGTGTAATGCAATGGGAGGAATCATGGATTGACCATTTGCCCTTGATTGAGTTTGCTTACAACAACCAGTACCATAGTAGCTTGGGTGTTCCACCATATGAAGCACTTTATGGGAGGAAATGCAGAACACCATTATGTTGGGATGTAGAAGGAGCAAGGCAAATCTCAGGGCCAGAGATAGTTCAGATCACAGTTGACAAGGTCAAGGAAATCAGGGAGCGCTTGAGGGTGGCTCAAGATCGACAGAAAGTTTATGTTGACACGAATAGGCGTGAAGTTAATTTCGAAGTGGGTGAGAAAGTATTTCTCAAAGTGTCACCATGGAAAGGGGTGATGAGATTTGGTAAGAAAGGGAAACTTGCACCTCGGTATATTGGACCCTATGAAATCATAGAGAAGATTGGACCAGTGGCATATAAACTGGCATTGCCTCCAGAACTATCTCAAATCCACAATGTATTTCAAGTTAGTATGCTGAAGAGGTACAAAGTGGATCCTTCCCATGTTATACAACCAGAAGAGATCGAGTTGGGTTCAGATTTGACTTTTGAGGAGGTTCCAGTTGAGATTGTTGATTTTCAGATTAAGAATCTTCGTAGGAAGGAAATCCCAATGTTGAAAGTGGTTTGGAGAAATCAAGAAAGTGAGAGTGCTACCTGGGAAACTGAAGCAAGTATGCGAGAGAAGTACCCTGAATTGGTAGCAACCTACTTTGCAGGTTAACAATCTTGCCTAATAAGATATGTTTTGAACTTTCTGATGTGCTTTTGTTGTGATAGCCCAGTATAGGTTTTTGAAACCTAAACATGGGAACTTGAGGTGTTATGTGTTATTTTCTATGTTATGAATCACCTATTCTAAGAGTTAGGAAAGGGTTTATCTATGATAGACCATGTTAAGGGTAAGTAAGAGGAGTTAGAGTACGACTCAAGGATAGATTTCGGGGACGAAATCTTTTAAGGAGGGGAGAATTGTAACATCCCGTTCCGGCAAAACCCATATTTCAATCGCTAGAAAGTTCGCGATTTAAAATCGAGCGTTTTAATAGTATTTCGGCGAAAATCGGATTATCGATCGATCGGATAAATATACGTATTAATTAATTAATTAATTTTATATATATATATATATATATATATATATATATATATATGCAGTCGGCATATATATTACCGTCCATCACTTTCCCTGCCATTTCACTTTTCATTTCTCATTTCCAAAACCGCAAGAAACAGAGCACGCAGAGAGCGCTCGGCGAGGAAATTCAAGATTTTGAATCTTGAGTTCTAGTGATCCAAAAATCCCGTAAGTAATGCCTAATTCATCCATACATCGTGATTTATCGATTTAGAGCTTTAAAACGAGTTTTTGGTTCAGGAATTTCTTGAATTCCCGATCTGCCAAATTAGGGTTTCGGAGTATCCGGAAGCCGGATTGAGCCCAAATTTCATATACGAGCTTCCTGCAGCGAGGTAATCAATCCCCTAGTTCCAATCCCTGAATTTCGGCTATTAATTAGGCCGGGGTCCAAACCGCTGAATTTAGCTCTGGCCAGGGTTTGATGTGTTTTTATCAAGAATTTGACCCGGAGCTTAGAACTAATATTGACGGGGATACTGCAGGGGATATTAGGACAGTCTCGAATTTTAATTCGGGGTTCGTTCGTGAAATTGACGTTTTAGTACGGGAAAGTTAAACCGGTGTTCGAACGACCAGAACTGGTGAGGGATTAGCACGGCATACCGGGTTTGTCGTATCACGATAATTATATTGATGCTTAGAATTGACCTAGGTGAACTAGAATGGCATGATTAGGGGTGTATGGACTTTTATGCTATATGATGAACCATGGATTGTTGTATGATATTATTGACTTGCCCTAGCCGATATGAACCTTGTTTATGTTGATGATTGCATACATGTTGTCATTTGTGGCTTAACTGTTGGTATGACTTTATGGTTGTTCGATAAGGGTTTTTGACATGGTGTGATATTATGGTTGTATTTGGATCCATAAGTGGGGGAATAAACTTCCCAGGGTGATATTATGATGTTTAAGGAGGATGACTTGCACGAGGGTTCATCCCGAGGAAGTGCAATTATACGACTCCTGATTTACCTATGTTGAGCCAATTATGGCCACGTCAAGTACATGTGTAAGTAATGAATTATGGTTAAGCAAGATGAGATATGAATCATGTACAAGGATACCAAATATGAATGTTGTGGTCTCACGGTCAACTACATAGTAATTAGGGCTCCCTATGCTATTACTCTATTATGATATGTATGATAGTCACACCTCTCATGTGGTGGTGACTGAAGAATTCTTATGAGATATGACCACACCCAGAGCGGTGTCGGGGTATGACTACACCCATAGTGGTGTGGGGTATGTATGACCACATCCGACGGGATGTTGGGGTATGTATGACTACATCCGACGGGATGTGGGGTATGTTTCCCGGGAGAGTTATTAGCATGGGAGTAGCCAGACGCCTATGATTAAAACATGATAAGATGCATATGCATAAGTCAAGGTGGTTGAGTCTTTTGCCTATTGGGATGTCGGAGGGCTGAGATCTGATCCTAGTGTTTTGGCTTGTTTGCTAGATGTATGGTAGGGGTATGCTCTGTTATAAACTCACGATGCTATGATTATCTCACTCAGCTATGAGCTGACCCTCTTTTATCCTTCTTCTCTGCTTATGCTATGTGTAAGCAGATCATCAGCAGCAGCAGTAGATAAGTGTTAGGTGGGAGAGGAGCTAGAGTTGAAGCCAGGATGAGGTATGGTCTTCAACTATTCTGTGCTTGGACTACTACTCGGGATTTTGGCCAGTGATCCACACCTTTTTGTAAAAAATGTTTTGAGAACGTTTTTCATGTGCATACTAGCTTCTGATGTAGTGTGAGATATCCACAGGTGTGGAAAGTTAGTGATATGTGTATATGTTGTGTAACTGTGTAAGTTGTGACGATTATGGTATGTATAAGTATGGTATGCAGTTAGGAAGTATGAAAAGTGTGACTATGGCTAAGAAAAGCCAATGCATATGGTTGTGAGTATATATGTTTGTGATGAATTATTTTGCAGGTTAAGTTGCAAGAACTGTTAGCCCATTACGCGAGTAATTCATGTCGAAATTTTATTTAGGTAAATTTTGATAATTAATGTAACACCCGAGATTAATTCCCATGCAATTGTATGAAAAATATGATTAGAAAAAACGTATAGGGTAGGGTGTTACATTAATTGTACGCCTTTTGTGGCATGCTGCATTTTATCGATTTGCTTTGACAATATTCGTTTCTGTGTTTACATCAGGGCACCTCTTTTTTGTTATCCGGACGTGTAACGAATTTGACGACGTCCTGGTCCCCTGCATCCAGAATCCATTTCGTCCACCTCACAATTGAGGACGAATTCATTGGTGTTGACATTGTCTTCCCGTCATCACAGTTACGAACGATTGTTGAATCTGTATTCAGTCATGCAGATGTTGTCAATGCTGACTATATGGCCCTTCTGAACATGCTTGGAGAACAGACATTTGAAGTCATGGTCACAGTCGGTCCCTGGAACGATGCATTTGGTTATTGTGAACTTGTGTTGGTGAAATTATTTTTGCCTTTGTTGAATTGAGTACCATGTCATGAACAATGAGACAATGTATTGAGTTTTCTTATTTTGGACTTGCATGTTATTTGTCGTAATACTCAACTAGATTAGATTTGTGATTAGTAAAATTTCATGTAAGTATTTTTATTGTGATTAGCTAATCTTCAAATGTATTTCTAACTTATTATGAATGTTCATTCATATTACATGTTCGTCTTTAACGAATTGCAAAATTGCAACAATCTTATGATAATATAAAACAAGACTCATTTCTCGACACTATCATTATAGATATTGTAACTCCATTTCCTTAAACAAATGCGGCCAACGGGCCGGGCTATAGGCTAGTTATTTGATAGAGACGGAAATTCTTGGCGGGCAGGGGGATTGCTTTGGAAAATAAAAAAAGAAAAGGCAGCAGGGCTAGCGGAACAAGGAGGAGCGGACAACGGAATCTCTTTTTGGGAAAAAGGCAGCGGGAAAGCGCTGTGGAAACTTGGGACGCGCGGCGATTGGGAAATTGGCGATCGTCCTCTCCAAGGCGGCTTGAGCTGAGTTCAACGAGAGCGATTATTTGGTTGGATTTTCTGAACCAAATTAGTTGTTTATTGTTGATTTAGAATATGGTGATCAAAACTTTATCGATTTATCTCAATTTCATCATGAACTAAACCCCAATTTCTGGGGGGAACACCATAGGATGTAGCTATTTCTTGACTTGATGGATTAATTCGTATTTCTTTTCTTCCAATTTCTATCGCATGGAATTACTTAATGCTTTGTGTTGACTGGCCACCAATACATTGATTTGTAGTTAATTAGGTTATTAGCGACAGTGAAACCCTGTTGACTGAACATATTTCATGTGACATAGTAACTTATCGAAGCGATAGTGGATTAAATAAGGTGCTATGCGGTCTTAAATAGGATATCAATCTTCAGGCTAAATAATTAAGTCATTGAGCTACGATAGTAGGATTCGATTTAATTGTTTAGTACGTAGTAATTCCCGACAGGGATAGCTAGCACATTCGTGATATCCTGGTTGTAGAGAATTGGATTAAACTGATTGGAATATGTGAATTAATTTTTATATGATAGATAGTGAGTCCCGGTGTTTCTCCCTGAGCTTTCTCCCATTGATTTCTCCCGACAAATTTACTTTGCTTAATTAGTTTATTTTGCTTTTAGATAATTAGTCTCATTAAACCATTTTCACCTATAGTTTGCTCTATAAATTGATAGAATAAAAAGTTGTATCAGTCCCTGAGAGACGATACCCGGACTTTCCGGTTTTACTACGAGATAGGATTGAGGCATTACGCTTTTGCCCTATCAAGTTTTTGGCGCCGTTGCCGGGGACTGCCATACCTTATTTTTGTTCATTTTTGTGAGTGAACTATTTTGATCTGTGTGCTAGTGTGTAGAAGAATTTTCAGGTTTATCCTCCTCATGCATGCCTGGGAGGACGACTGGCAATTTACTGCCACTAGACCCGGAGATCGAGAAGACCTGCCGACAGAATAGGAAGCAGGTCAAGTTAGGGAAGCAGCCAACCACAACTCCTAGGCCTTCCCTAACCAAGAGAGGGCAGGCTTCATCACCTGTCGTCCCTACACCACCGACACCACCACCTCGTGACGTTGAGCCAGTTATCATGGCAGAGGAGGATCGATCAATCAAGGCTCGTTTGAATCGAAGAACTGAAGTCCGAGCTTCATGTGTTGTCATTCCGGCTGGGGATGCAACCATGGAGATTACCCCAGCATTTATCAACATGATTGCTAGTGGATATACTTTCTCCGGGGCTAGCAATGAGGATTCTCACGAACATCTCCGCCGGTTCGCGAGTATATGTGACACAATGAAGAGTCCCACAGTATCTGATGATGCAATCCGTCTTCGGATGTTCTCATTCTCCCTAATAGGGAATGCATCACACTGGTTTCAGAACTTAACACCACGTTCCATCACGACATGGGCTCAGCTTGAGAAGGTCTTTCTGGATAAGTACTTCCCACCTGCCTTGGCAATGAAGAGGCAAGAAGAGATTGTTAATTTTAAGCAAGTTGATGATGAGAGTCTGACTGAGGCATGGGAGCGCTACAAGGGGTTGTTGATGAGATGCCCAAGTCATGGTCTTGAAGACTGGAACGTGATCATTATTTTCTTCAATGGAATCAGAAGGGAGTTCCGGGATGCTCTGAATAATGCTTCTCGAAATGGTTTCACAAGCATGGAGGCACCAGCAGCATATGATCTGGTAGAGAAGAATACCCACTGCAAACATCATGGCCCATTACTAGTAGTAGTAAGACAGCAACAACCTTGAACCAAAGATTACAAACATCATGGCCCGTTTACAGTAGCCAAAACAATACCCACTGCACTAAACTACTACTACGACAAAACACAACTTATGCAGCAAAATTGATTTGGGTATAAGATGATTTAAATCTATCTAGGCTAGTTGATAGTAAGAACAATAGATTAAAGAAAAGGGGGAAATCTTGGCAGTATATTAGTTTATCTACCAGCAGATTATACCTAACAGGAACATGGTGAATCAATCTACATACATACACAAATGAGCTAAAGCGAAGGAATCATCAACATTGAAAGGAACCCCAAACAACAACCGCCAAAATACGCCAGACCCCAAACAAACTCGCACAAACGAAGAAGAGAAAATTCCAGCTCTGTAGAGAACGACACCTGAGCTGCATAATAGAGTAAAGAAATGACTTGCATAAGAACACAAGGAGCAGAGGAAGATAAACCAAAGCTCATCCCTAAGCCAAACTGTAGTTCCCATCATCCAGAGCCAACCCCGTAATCCAAAATCCCTAATTAAGTTTTTAAGATTCATGGAAATTACTTGTACTTGCTTTTTAAGCGAGTCCACCAACCCACCGCTGGCTTCCAAACCCTAATCCACCGTAATAGCACGCTCTGACCAGCTATGGAATTCGCGCACTATGACCAGTTGTTCGTCAGCTAGAGGATATTCGAATTTTTGGGGGAACTGTGGAGAGGGAAGGTTTGACGGGAGAAATGGGTTTCGGCGGGGAGGTTTTGGGGGAGGCGGGAAGTTTTAGTTTGGGTTTTCCCACTTCTCATTTTCTCAGTCAATAAAACAAATCTGATCAAAACCAAAAACCAATGAAAAAATCAATTGTTTTATTTAAAGTTAGTTAAATTAGGCATGAAGTCGGTTCAAACCGAGACAAATCAAAACCGACACTACACCAAGAGAATAATATGTCGGTTCAGTAAGGGACACAAATTTCTGACACAAAATTCATAGTTTGTGTCGGTTAATTGAACCGACACAAAACCCCTGTTTTCTTGTAGTGGTTGTTGTAAGCATCTGGGGTGTTGGCGTAGCTGGTGAAGGACTGGGAGCAAGCATTGGTGTCGTCGCTGTAGCTGGAGAAACCGAGCTTGTGGTCGTTGCTGACAGAGGCGTAGGTGGTGAAGTGGAGACCAGGCACGTTGACTCAGTTTTGGTAGTTCTTGAAATCGTCGGCGGTAGATCTGGAGCCGTTCCGAAGCTGGGGTTGGCGACGTTGCCATCAGTGGCATAGTTGGAGAAGACCTCGTTGTGGCAGTTGGCCTGGCGGCTGTATTTGAGGAACGAGTCGGAGGAAAAGTTCAACCCGGTGGAGTAGTTCTTCAATGACTCGACCCCGCCGCCTTGCCTCGGGTGGTGTAGTTTGAGAAGTGGTTGCATCGAAACCCCAATCTGCGAGAGTTGACGATGACTATGGCGGCGGCGGCGACATTGAAGCTGGGTGAAGGCGGCGTCTTGAAGATGTGAGAGAGAGGGAGAGGCTGAGCGGTAAGGTAGGGTAAGGTGGTGGACGAGCTTTGATTGTTTTTTACATTTTTTTTATTAAAAATATCTACGTCATTGTTGAATGTATTTTCTATTAACCCCTAATGGAAACTTTAACTGTTGGTATACAATTGTCATATCGAAAATTTCATAATATAAATGGTACTTTCACTAAAAGTTGGTATTTCTAGTGGTATTAGCCCTTAAATTAAAAAAAAATCATAAAAAATGTTGTGATCAAATGCCCTTCATCTCTCCTCGGCCTTCCTTTTCCTCCACTTTCCCAAATTTATCAAAATGCAGTTTCACCGTTGCACCCATTACTCATTTCTCGACAAATTCTACACGGGGAAAACAGAGAGCCGAAGTCTAATTTTGTAATCGTTTCTCTTCCATTCCCAGTCCCCGTCCTTGATTTTGTCTCGATCCTCTTCATCCAGATTCTCCTCCTCCTCACTCTCTGATCGGCCCCTTCCACTTTCACGGCTTCCACCACTGCCTCCTTTCATCTCATGATAACACCTAAAATAGGCATTATTTAGCCCTTATTCTTAAGGCATTTGCATGCTAAATCACCGTGTCTAGGCCACATATCAAGTTATTCATGACTATTTTCGTTCCTATTTGCAAAACATGCATTTTGGCATAGATATTTTTTATATGAAAATTTTCATGGGGGAATCGACCTACTTTGTCGTGTTTTATGTTTTTTCTTGTGCTTGTGATGAAATTACATGTCTTATATGCATTTGGGGTTGATCGGGAATCAATTGGAGTTCATCCGAGCATGATTGGGAAGCGTAAGAGCAAGAAGGGGAGAAAAAGCACAGGTCACGACCATAACCAGGCCGTGACCATGTTCGCGGCCCTAAAGATCACGGTCGTGAACAATGGCCGCGAACCTCAACAGGCGACCAAGAAGAAGCAGAAAGTTTCGACACCCGGATCGCGGACATAGTGTGTTTTGGCCGCAAAAAAGATCGCACCTGGGACCCATAGATCGCGGCCGTGATCGCATGAAAGAGGTCGCGATCTTGGAACTTGAAGACAGAGACAAAATGCGTCGTTCGGGCGATTCGAAGACGTTCCAGCTGGTCACGGTCAGGTCACGGTCGTGACCATCGATTCACGCCCTCGAGATCGTGCCTACCGCCTGTAGCCTATAAATGCTCCCTTTATAGCACTTGACAAAGGAGAGCCGCCCTAGAGTGAGAAAGTTAGTTTTTTGAAGTATTTTACAGAGAGAAACACATTGGGAGAATTTCATTGAAGATCCAATCCCCCCCCCCCCCCTCCAAGGAGCAAGAAAAAGATGCAAGCAAGGAGTGTTTAAAATCGTGTTTCTCGTGATTAATAATTTTAGTCACGGAAAAATTATCTTAATATAAAACTCTGTGACTAATTGTGTACCGTGATTAGTTATATGTACCGTGACTAATCACTTCCCATGACTAGATGTTAATCACTAGTCACAATATTTACTACTTGTAGTGACTTGTTCCCCTGTGACTTTACACTAACCACTAGTCACAATATTTTACTAAAACTAATTACAACCACTAGTCACGATATTTTACTATGACTAATTACAATATCTATAATAAGATTAGTTATGAATTTTTGCCATCTCTAATTACAAAAGTTAGTATTAAAGGCTCTTGTCACGAAGTAACAACAAAATAATATTATTATCGACAATCGAAAGTCTCAATTCTTGTAGTATGTAATTCTATAATGTTATATCATAGTTATAACTTGTTTTCCTCAATAAGCTAACTAATTATTACTTCTCTAATATTAAAGTCAACATCAGTTCACGTTCAAAATTTCATCATTCTTCTAGCGAACAAAAAAAGCGCCATGGACTCCATCTGAGGCATCCTGCACTATTGTATCTGCCATGAACAATAATTAAAATTTCAGCCTTCAATGACAAGTCAGTTGAACCCAAATCCAACAGAACATGGATAAAGAAGCTGGAAACTAAAAGAGTGACTCAAAAAGTCTTACCCCAAATGCCTTGTTCGTAAGGCAAGAACTACATGGACACTTCATAGCCGGGTAATTAGCATAAAAGGTCATAAACCTGTTCACTTTGTACGAAACGGTCACAAACCTTTTATTTTGCACGTTTCAGTAACATATGTTTGAGAGAATAATAACAAAATTGTCAGTTTTTTCCAATCAACATGCCACATCACTTAAAATATTAATAAAAAATTAATTTACCAAACCCAATTGAACTGCCCAACCAAAAACCCTAATTCGATATCACCCGAAATTTTGGAGACCCTGTCGTGGCCCTGAGCGATTCCGCTCCCCAGAATCGCGCCCTCATAAATCTCCCGTCGCCGATAGCTTCTCCGGGTCGCATGGCCGCCGCTTCCCTGGTCGCGGCGCCACCCTAAACCCCTTCTTTCCCCTTCTCACGTCGGCGTTCTGATAGGCACACGTCAATCTGCAAATTAGGACTCTATATCACTATGGTCCAAAGAGAATGAGAAACAGAATGCCAATCTTTATTGAGGGGTAGGTAGATTTGAGAGGAGGTTTATGGGGACAGAGTGACCCGCAGATCTCTACCAATCTTGTGGCTGAAGGCGGCGGCAGTGAATCCATTTCCAAGTTATTATAAATATTTTTTGTGGATTCTCGTTGCTTCGATCGATTTTTGGATCTGCATGCTCTAACCAACCTTTGATGGCGGAGCGATGGTAGTGGAGGCGGGATTGGTTGAGCGTCGATAGTGGGGGAGCGGAGGTAGAGGAATTTGCAATTCATGGTTGAGGTTGTAATATGATTTGAAGAAGTGAAAGAGGTAGAAACACCCCTTTGTGAACGATACCAAAAGCTTCCCTGCCAAGACGGCAAAAGAATTCAGAATCGAAGCAAGTCGCCAGTGTCGGTTGGGTTCAGGTGAGTTGAAGATTGTCGAGTCGGTGTTGCTTTTCGGGTGGGTAAGTATATAGTTAGGGGCTTAGGGCTGTCCGATTCAATTGGGTCATTAAATTTTTTTATTAATATTTTAAATGACGTGGCGTGCTGACTGGACGAAACTAACGATTTTTTGGATGGAGATGGACGGAATGATCATTTCGTTACTCTCTCAAATGTATGTTAGTGAAACGTGCAAAATGAAAGGTTTGTGACCATTTTGTACAAAGTGAATAAATTTGTGACCTTTTATGCTAAGTACCATTCATAGCCTCTAAAGCGTTACTCCTATTGTAATTGTTCCTACAAATTGAATCAACAAACCATGTACCAACCAAAATGCAGGTGCAGAAAGAGAAAAATTGAATCAAAATCCATATACGTACATAATAAATTGTTTTGACATATTTGTTGATGTTGCTACTGCTTAATACAATCTAGTAAAAAGACTCTTAAAAGCACCAAAGTTGTTTTTAACTTTGATGATCACTAACCTTGTAACTTTTTTGTCTCACAATTTGGCGAAAAAAATCCAGAAATAGCACTATTTTTTTTTGTTGCAAAAATAGCACCTAAATTACACAAATTCCAAAATTAGCACCGTTTGCCCAAAACAGCACTACAAAAGGCGGTTTACACAGAAATCGCGCATGGGAGGAACGGTTTGTGCTAGGGCGGCCGAGGAACCGCTTTGGAGCGCTTCGGTTTTTGAAATCGTATGATCGTAGAGCGATCCAACGGTTAAACGCTTGCCAAGGTAGCGATCCGCGAAATGAATCACAAACCGCCCGCCGAGAATGCGGTTTTCAGCCTCAGAAAAAACAAACCGTCTCCTAAGGGAGCGGTTTTAGCTGGGCAAAATTTACAAAACCGCCCCTGTCCGAGTGCTATATAAACTCACCCCCCTCTCCATTTTTTACACACCACAACTCATTCTTCCCTCTCTCTCTAAAATTATCTCTCTATCTATCGACATATTAAAAAAATAGATGATTGGTGCCAAGACGAGGGTATTTTCCATGATGACTATCAAACGGTATGTACTCATTTTACCAACTTTTTGTTGTTGTTGTTATAATTTTTTAAATTAATCTATTTACTAACTAATTAGGCATGTTGTTATTCTCTCGTAGGTTGGGGACAACGTCGATATATACAACCAACGATATTATGTTGAGCAAGAACCGATTGATCCAAGCGTGTTGTATGACCAACCTAACCATCGTTCAAGAGATGTTTTGGAACGATCACCAAGTACATACATGGATCAGTCTCCTTAGTCATTTTTTAATTGGTTTATGTACTTAGTGGTTTATAAATTAAACTTGATAATTTTTATTCGTATTGATTATTTTCAATAATTTGGTCTAATACAATGCGTCATTTATGCCTAAGGAAATGGGGGTTTTAAGCGATTATTATGATCCTCCCATTTTCTGGGAAATCGGGTTTTAAGCGATTATCGGATCCCTTCGTTTTTTGTGAGACCGGTTACTATGACAACACCCCTTATGTTGTTATTGTAACAACACTAGTCTCCAACCAATAGGAAGCTAGGATTGTGATGACTTTTTATTAGATGAGTTGACCTAGTGTAAAATCAAAGGAGGGGTATAATTGTCATTATGAAAAATCTGTTTAAATAATAATAATAAAAAAATTATTTTCTGCCCAAAAATTTGGTCGCCGGAATTCTGCCACAGGTCGCCGGAAAGTGGTCACCGGTCACCGGAATATGCTATTTGTCGCCGGAATATGCTTACCGGTGTCGGAATATGCTTACCGGCGTCGAAATCTAGTCATCGGAGCCGGAATATGCCTATCGGCGTCGGAATCTGCTCACTGACGGTCACCGGAGTTCAGTCAACGGTCTTCGTTGACCGGTCAACGGTCAACGATCACCGAATGTTATGGTTAGCATTGTGAGATTTATGGTTTGGTTTCTCATATTTTTTATGCCTTTTGTGGTTTGCTTTATCGTGTTTGTGGTTTGCATTGAGAAGTTTCTGGTTTGCTTTCAAAAACTTTGTGGTTTGCATTGTGAGGTTTGTGGTTTGTTTTAGGAGATTTGTGGTATGCATTAGGAGGTTTCTGGTTTGTTTTTGTGGTTTGCTTTATTGTGTTTGTGGTTTGCATTGAGAAGTTTCTAGTTTGCTTTCAAAAACTTTGTGGTTTGCATTGTGAGGTTTCCGGTTTGTTTTAATATATTTGTGGTCTGCATTAGGACGTTTATGGTTTGCTTTTTTTGTGGTTTGATTTACTGTGTTTGTGGTTTGCATTAGGAGGTTTCTGGTGTGCTTTCGCAAATATTGTGGTTTGCATTGTGGGCTTTCTAGTTTGTTTTAGGAGATTTGTGGTATGCATTAGGAGGTTTCTGGTTTGCATTAAGAAGTTTCTGGTTTGTTTTATGGTATTTGTGGTTTGCATTAGGAGGTTTTTGGTGTGTTTAGAAATAGTTGTGGTTTGCTTTGTTGGATTTTTTATTTGTTTTAGGAGATTTGTGGTGTACTTTAGAAACATTTATGGTTTGCTTTATACAATTTCTATTATGTTTCACAAGATTTGTGGCATGCATTAAAACATTTTTTTTTCCATATTTTTGTGGTTAGAACCAGAAATACACCACCAAAATTTGTGACCAGTCTCTATAAATGCCCAAATTGTAGCATCAATCACATGAGTTGCCAATTACTAATTACATCCATATAACTAAAAAAAGCAAGAGTTTCCTCAACTATCACTACACAAAGGACAAGAATCCAAATGAGCTAATCCTAATAAAATCCAAACAATCAAATTACTAAAGTAACACTACACAATCGAGCTTTCACTGCGGGTCGCTTGCTTCAGGGTGCAGAGCCACTGGATGCGAAGAGGTTCCAGGAAGATGAAGCGGCTACGCAACTCTGCAATCACAAGAAACTCTCACGCTCTCTCACTCTAAGCGATCTCACTCTCTCTAGCATGGTCGCAACAAGCAGCGCGGAGCACCAACTGGCCGCAGCACGCGATAAAGTGGAAGCGGCGGCATCGCAATCCAATTGTCCAGATTCATCGTCGAAATCCGCAATCTCACGCGAGCAGTGAGATCCTGCGCACCAGATCCATGGAATCCTTCATGAACGGCGACGGAGCAGCGGCGGTGGAGGCACTCCGCTGCCTCCGACGATAGTGATGTCTCCGCCTCCGTCGCGGGAATTTTGGTGGGAGAGGAGGGGCTGAGACGACGACGATGGGGATTGGAATGGGAGAGAGGATGAGATTGCTCGTCAACGGTATTCTGTGATAAATTTTATTATTTTTGTTTTATTATTTTTATTGTCATTTTACTGTTATGCCCTTGTTGTTACTATAACAACACTATGGGTGTTGTTATAGTATCCGGAGCCGTTTTTTTGTCAAAAAGGTTGCATTTCTAAGAAAATGTATACTTCTTCCAAGAGTCTAACGAATGTTGCATTGTATTCGATTAAATAATTGAAATCAACCAATACGATTTACACAATAATGTCGTGGATTTATGTGTATGTTTTCAAATATGTATTTAAACTGATTGTTATGAAAGATTACTGTTTGTTATAATAGATTATTGTTTATTTAAACGATTTATTATTGTTTTCAATGTGCATTGTCATTCGATTAAATTATTATTTATTTAAACTATTTGTTATATTATATTTATAATTGCTTATTATAGTATACTTATGGGGAAAGTTAAATTTTTCGCTAGCATGCATACCATGTAATCCGCTATAGGGGTACGACTAATGTGCTCGCATATAACGACGTCATCTTTCCCTTTCTCAAAATGGCAAGGTTGGAGTCGATTAGGCACTTCTTAGGGATAAAGATCGACCGTCAACTCATCACCGCATTGGTGGAGAGATGGCGAAAGGAGACACATTGCTTCAATTTTCGCGAAGGAGAGTGCACCATCACACTAAAGGATATCGCCATCCTAACCCATCTTCCCATCGACTGCAATGCGGTATGTGTGAACGATCATGCAGCACTGGATGCTGACGGGATGACCGGTTGGCAGCATTTAATCCACAGTGTTTTGGGCCTCTGAGTGCCAGTAAAGGGAAGCGTTGATGCGGAGGATCGCAACCCACCATTGAAGAAGCACCAAGTATCAATCACTTGGTTGATTAAGGAGATCAGGAATTGACACGACCCAGCAAAAGGTGGGATCCCCCTAACCTAGGAAAGTTCAGAGACAGAGAAGGAAATATATGCTCGTGTCTAATCGGGTTGCGGGTCAGTTGAATTTCGGGTTAATCGGGTTGTGGGTAAGTCTAGTTGCGAGTTAATCGGATTATGGGTCACTCTGGTTGAGGGTCGTACGGGTTACGGGATGTTGACTTTTAGTCAATTCGAATTGCGAGTCGGGTTGATCGGGCGGGTTAGTCGATCGGGTTCTGTTTAATTTTGACACCTCTAGATGTGCATGCTCTCAGTCCATACTTTGTAATAGTTTTACAGTCTAGACGCACCAATTTCTGATTAATGCTCGTTTTAGCATGGTAAAGGAAACCGTACCGGAAGTCATACCGGCTTCGCCAGTGGTAGGGTATTTTGTGGTACTACCGTGGTTCAATCGTTGTGTACCGGCAAAATACCGTTTTGTAAATAAATAATATTTTTTTGTGAAAAAACCGTACCGGCAGATTTGTGATACCGTTTCGGAATAATACCGGAATAAAACCGGAATATATCGGATTAACAAACCTGAATAAACTAAATAAGCATATGTAATATAAAATTCAACAAACTGCAACATTACTGAATTAACTACATAATCGTTCAAATGCATGTTTACGATCGAGTACAAACAACATTCTTAAATCACAAGTTCAAACAACATTCTCAAACCACAAGTTCACAACTACCACAAACACAAACTAGCAAGCACTACAATGTTCACAAACAACGTTTCATATCGTCAAACAACACCAAATGTAGATAAGTCTACATTCTCCAAGTCGTCCCCTTCATCTTCTTCATCACCAACTACAATACAAGATAAAACAAGTAAGAATTATTATCAATTATTAGTATTAGAATTCATATCATACATAATTGATTTACAAACAAACCTTCCTCTTCTAATGCTCGATCCAGCTCATCAATATCCAATTCCTTTTCCCTAGAAGATGAACCTTCTTCGCCTTCTGACAACCAGTGACTAGTAACAGTAGAATCAATGCTTTCAAGGCTTATGGGATCATATGATTCTTTTTAGTTCTTGGTATAATACTCCCTAATCAAAGTAGAAAACATCAATAGTAAGCATAGAAAGTATGAATTGAACACACAAGTTCTATAATTCAAATCCTTACCTATTCTGCAATCGCAAGTTGTAATTCACAAACACCAAGTTACTAAGCACTTTATGCTGCAATCTGTTTCTTCTTTTGGCATGCACACGTTCAAAGACACTCCAATTACGTTCACAACCAGAAGAAGCAGCAGTTTGGCTAAGAATTCGAATAGCCAACTTCTGAATATTTGGAGCATCAATGCCAAACCATTTCCACCACTTATCTACATATAAAACATATATGTTAGTTTCTTAAATTTTGTAATAAATAGAAGAATTTCAATGTAAGTGATATTAATTACCTGGTTGTTGTTTCTGTGCAGAATCTATTGCCATCTTCCTCCCAAAGTTTCCTTCCTTTTCAGCATACAAATTCATCTCCGCCACCACCACACTATTATCAGAACATAAAGACGAGTTCTCAAGAAGATTAAGAAGTCCAAATGTCACCGCCCTATCCTCTGCCCAATCTTCAGCATACTTCATAGTCGGATTAAGAAAGTGAGCTGCCATAAACAAATCACGGCTCAAGTGCTTATCCCATCTCCTATTAACGATATCCATGTATGGTTTGGATCACTTTTGCGTCGTACACCCTTTGCGGTAACCTTCGGATTACTAGCAGTTGCTCCTTTATCAACCGATCCGGCTTCTTTTCCACTAGACATTGCTGTCAAAACAGCCAAAATTCTCATTAGAATAAAGGGCAGAACATTGGGGGGAAAAAAAACATACAGGGCAAGAATACATGGATCATGCAGTTCAAAAGCAATGCAATGTAGCTCAATATATAATCTGCTGTTCCTTCTGAAGCAATACAATGCAGTTCAAAAGCTTCTTTTACTACTGTTTTAATCACAGAACTCAGTTCTTTTAGTTTTCTTTTACTTAATTTATTGGACAATAGAGTACATCTGCTCCTTCTGAAGAATGACTAATTTATAAATAAGGAACTCAGTCTACTAATCAGTTTTATTAAGTAATGGTCACATGATTTACAAATCATACCGTGAAAGAAAGCACAACAAAGCCTCGACATCAGTCTAAAAATATATGTGGATAAGGAACAATTATAGATAAGGAAGCACAACAAAGCCTCAACAAAGCACAACAAAGCCTCGACATTTATAGATAAGGAACTCAGTCAACTAATCAGTCTAAAAATCAGAGTGTCATTGGTTTGGAGAATCAATATACTATATATATAATTATATATACAGTTGAAGACCAGTCCAACATTGATATCTCGATCAGTTCAGGTTTTCCTTTACCTGCTGCCGCCGTTTTCTTCTTGAGCAGGGGAGGGGCGCGCGTGCCGGTGCCGGAGACGATCGCCGGTCGTCGAGCAGAGGAGGGAGGATCGCCGGTCGTCGAGCAGAGGAGGGAGGGTCGCCGCTCGTGTTCTTCTTGAGCAGGGGTGGGCACGCGTGCCGGTGCCGGAGACGATCGCCGGTCGTCGAGCAGAGGAGGGAGGGTCGCCGGTCGTCGAGCAGAGGAGGGAGGGCCGCCTGTCGTCAAGCAGAGGATGGAGGGTCGAGCAGAAGAGATTTCGCGTGGGCAGCGGCAGCAAACGAAGCGATGATTTAGGGTTTTCCTTTTAGGCTTCGGCCGATTTTTTTTTTCCCTAATGCAAAACGGCGCCGTGTCCTGCTTATCAGCTCACCCCCGGTTAGACCAAAACCGGGCGGTTTTTTGAGTTGAACCGGTTTTACCAGTAAAACCGACCGAAACGTTTCTTTCACTACAAACCGTGTATCGTATCGGCCAGACGCCGATTTCCAGTTTTACCGGTTCAACCGGCCGGTACGATCCGATTTCCTTTACCATGCGTTTTAGCTCCTACTCTTGTGATATTTAACCTTTCATGTCTTAGATTTTTGGCAATGGTAAAAGTGCAATTTGCAAAGCAAAGCTCACCAATTTGTAAACTTTGGGTACTTGAATGCAACGATTCAAGTATACATGCATTACTTGATAAAACGGGTAAGCTTAGTGACTAAAAGTGAAATAAACCATATACTGAACTGTTTCTAATAAAAAGCCACCGTCGTCGCTTCCACTTTTCTGGCAGGGGAAGCGCTCAATCTGGCTCGCCGTTCGCTTCCAGGAGTCAATTCGGAGAAATCGCTGGAGGACGTCTCTCATTTCAGGCCGCTTCCTTCACACTTCACTCTGTTGCAGGCTTTTATTAGCGTTCCCTGTCGCATTCACGGCTCCGTTGCTCGCTGTCAATCTCTTAGCAATTCCCTTGTAGATGAGCACAGGTTTTCTTTTTCTTTCTCCCTGCCTTATTCGATTCTCCATTGGTTTTCTTGGCGTGTGGTGGTGTTCAATTGGACTTCCTTCCACAGTGTGTGATTTACTTAGAGCTTCAGCTCGAAAATTGGTGAAGATTTTGATTGAATTTTGAAGGAAACACAAAAGCACGCTCTGGTTGCCCAGAAACTGAAATTATGGATTTATGCTCACCGCCGATTGCAACTTCTGTATTTAGAATGTGCATTGCCTGTGCATTCAGTTGCTCTTAGCTGCAGTAATTGTCTGATTTCTGTCTGGCTATGTCTATCAAGTGAGAACTGGAGGGAGGGTCATTGAACTCGTCTCAATTTGCTCTCTATGCCAGATTAAGTTATCAGTTTTGTTGGAGTTCGTAGAATTGGATGAGATGATAAATTCTGAAAGCATACTTGTGCTGGTGTGTACTCGCTGGAGAAGATAATTGATTAAAAATGTCGCTTTGATCTTGTGTTGTCTTTTATCCTCCTTATGGTGAAAGTGCAGGAGCCATGATGTCCCTGGAACTCTGTTCTTTTGGTACATGAATAAGGGTTCTAGACTCATGAAAGACCTTTGCTTTGCTCCCAATCAATCCATTGTGTATTGTCGGGTTGCTTCAATTGTTTTCTGAGTAAGGAGATAGCAGTTGCTTACAGGTGGGGCGTTTGGTGGGAATAGAGGAGCGAGACCAGTGCCGCCAGAGAAGGGAGTCTTCCCTTTGGACCATTTGCACGAATGTGACCTGGTAGTCCCTTCTTTTCTATTGTCCTTACATTTGTGGCTTTGTTCGCATAGACATTGTTTTACAATTATGAGCTTCTGATCAAGGCAAAATATTTGGATGCTCTTGTTTTGTTTCAGGAAAAGAAAGACTACCTCAACTGTCTGAAATCTGGTGGTCACCTATCAGAAAAATGTAGACAGTTCTCGAAGAAGTACCTGGAATGTCGAATGGAAAAGTGAGTGATGTTTCTCAACCCATCATCTGGTAACTTGCTCCTTAGAATTGTATTGTGGTCAAATAGGAGCAGATAGATCTCTTATGCATCAGTATATGCCTACGTGCTAATAAGAAGTTATGGTCAATGGTTAAATAAAAGGGAAGTTATGATCTTTCCACACTGAGGCTCGAAAACGTGGAGTCATAAAGAGTACTTTTAATTGTTAATGTATATCACAGTAGCTATAGTTTTAGCTTAAAAGCTAACATTTTTACGTCCTTACTCTCAAAATATAGTTTTCTATTTTGAATTTTTTTTGACGTCATAAGCTTAATTAGGAGTTTTAGAAGCTCTATAAGCGCATTGAAATCCCTAAAGCTCTTAGGACTCTTCTAAGAGCTTCCATCGGCTGGGTTTTGGAGCGGTTAAGGCGTGTCTGTGGGTCGGTTATCTGGATTTCCCGATTCAAAAACACTAAAGTGATCATGTGGTTGGAGGTTATATTAATCATGTACTCATGAATAGCGATGGAGGTAATTTTATGGAGCATGTTGTTAGTGTTGATAATGGTGAATGAACCGATATCGACCACAACAATGAAAATGGTGGCGTGATAGTGATAACAATGATGAGACTTTGGATTCAAATGTTCATGCTCATGCCCTAATATAATGTTTAAATTCATGAGAAGAGCTTTATGTGCTTTGATTATTTAAGGTTGTTTATTGGTTGTGATGCATGCTAGTTTGTAATTTAAATTCGTCTTCTATGTTTATTAGCATCTTGTTCTTAGTTAGATTTCACTCTAGTTTAAGAACTTTTCAAATGTGTTTATGTCCATGAGTAATGATGTTTTAAATATAGAAAAAGGATAGTTATTTGAAGTTTATTGAGTTCATATTTAACATAATGTAGGTTGGAGTATGAAGATTTATGATAATTCATATGATCCATATAAAATTTTGTTGTTATGCTCCGCTTTTATGCTTATGTTTCCACCCATCATTTTGCGTATACATAAAAACTATAGTTTGACTACATTCGACACAAAATTAGCCTCCATTTGCTTACCTTCGCTAGTATTTTTGAAATTGGATCGAGTCATCTAGCTATATGCCTCTAGGTTGTCAATCATGGTTCATGGTTTGGTAGCACATAGTAAAGTATGTCGGAAATGGAAAATTCTGATCCATTCACAACTCTGTTGCATTTGATTGCATCATCTTGTTTTAGTATCTGGCATTATCGAACACTCGGCTAATGCAGAAAGTACACCGTCTTTGATTTCTATATATATACACAGGAATTTGATGGCCAAGCAGGATATGTCTGAACTTGGATTTGCAGAAAAATCTGAGATGGAGTCATCGCAAGCAAAGGGCAGCATCAAGAACGAGTGACCCCATGTCTCTTTGCCAACCTTTCTGGCACTGGATTTGATGAGATAACAAGGGTAGTCCATGAGTTTGAGACACACAGTACAATCGTTCATTTTGATGGGTAGAGACTATAGAAACAAAAGGATCCTAGAGCTATGGACATGCAAGCTCCTGTTAGATGGATACCACATTGTTTAGTAAAATTGGCGGAAATAATTTGGATTTTGGTCATGTATGTTGTCGCTTGCTAGATGTGAAAGATAGCAGAAGCAGAATCCATCAAACAGCTCCAAAATAAAAACAACAACAAAAAAACTCTAGTCTAAACCCCAAAAACAGGGGATAACTATAAAGTTTTGCATTCTACAAGAAAGTATAGAACATGGCAAGACTCAGTTCGATGATGCTTAACATGATATGAACTCCATCATCAATATGGAAGGGAAACCAGAAATTGCCATAAAAGCAGCAGTGTTTCTCAAGAGAACCATGCATGTTTTACATTAACCACTCTCGACAGAAACGGATGAATGTGAGAGAGAGAAGGAAGGAAGGAAGGAAAGATAGAGAAAAAGGATGAAGCTCTACTACATACACCATCGTCCTCTTGTTTTCTAGACATTCTCTAACTTGGCTGAAAATCCACAAACAATTCTTCTATTTCTCAAGACCACGGAAAAAGCAATGCTCCTATCGTCATCCCTTTATTGCCAAAGAATTTTGAAACCTCTTTTTTGAAACGTTTTTGTGATTCAACTGAAGAAACCCACCGTCACCTCAAAAAGAATAATAGAGGTAGGGCTCATTCTTCTGAAGGCCAGATGACAAAGGATTATATGTTTTAAGACACTCTTCTTGGATCACGGGCTGCCGCAAGATGGTCCTGCATAAGAATCAACAACCAGTTAACCACCACATATGATTTCACAAAATCAAAACATCATAACCAAAGAATAAAAAAGAAGCGACCATAACAAAGTCTTTAACACTAAATACTAGCTTAGCTTAGCTTAGCTCACCGAGATGAAATCAAAAGCTTTAGTGTCCTCTTTTTTCGAGCTGCTCATCGTCGAGGTAGGAATTTGATTGGGGAAGCTTGGATGAAAGATATCAGGAAGTGCTGCTCCCCCATCAGCTTGACTAGCACCACTAGTAGCATTTTGTGCAGCACTCAAATTATTGCTTAGCTGTTGGAAGTTCGACATTGTCACAAGAAGTTGCTGTTGAGCAAGAAAACCCCCCATAGCACCATAATTTATTGGTATCGAATGAGCAGAGAAAGCAGGATTCAGCATCATCCCAGGTGGCATAGTATGTGGCATAGTATATGTCATAGCTGCAGAAGCAAACACAGTACTTGCATTCATCGTGGTCAACTGGGGCCCGCCAAGCATGTTCCCCGGGTTTGTACCTTCAGATGGAATAGATGGAGAGATGCTACCTTGCTGCTTGACACCTTCACTAATAGACATGCAAGCCAGTAAATCATTGACATCTGCCTTGCCATGTTCTTGGTTTTTTGAAACTGCAGCATTGGACGACCCAAATATATCAAATATCTCAGCTCCATTTGTGGTGGGTATCTGACTTGCATCAGAAGTCGGGATGCAAGTCGGTTTACTGTCAAAGTCCATTCCAGAGAAGAGATCACCATCAGGTTGTTGTTTTGACTCTTCTGTGTGAAACGATACATCGGCAAATGGGTCATCATCCCCATTCTTTTGCTCTGTAGAGTTCTCACTGGTGGGACCAAAACTATCTCCAAGTAAATCGTGAGTGAACGCAGTCATACTAGTGGCTGACACATTTGGTTTCAATTGATCATTTGGCCTTTCAGAAGGATCATCTGCATTGAAGAAATCATGTGACTCTCCTGTGTGGATTAAGTCAGGAAACTGGACAGGAGACACAGCTGGTACTGAAGTTTCTGAAATAGTTGGCATCCGACCAACTTTTCCATCCCCCAAAAGGCTCAATACCTGATCATAGGCAAAAATTCACAGGTTAATATATACTCTTGAGTAATAGTGCCCTTGGAGCAAACCATATGGTGGGATCCAGGTTCCATGGCTATAAATTGACTTCAAATGTGCAGAGGAGAACTGCACGCGTGAAACTTAAGAGGAAGAGAAGCTTCCAACAACATACAAAGCGAATAAGAAACCGTTTGAACAATTATTTCTATGTAGCGAAAAGAACAGAATTCACAGCTCCAATACATCCGAACATTACAGCGAATCTCAAAAACAAACTTCAAATGGCCAATAACCATACCCAAAATAAGTATCTCTCAGCCATCACAGGCAGAGTGCTGTGTAATTCTGAAGGGTTCTAGAACACTATATCAGTTAATGCAGCCAAACCCAAGGTGTATGGCACACGTGTGCAGCAAGCATACCACATCCAGAAAGAACAGCATTACAAAAGTAGGTCTAGCATGTAACAAAAATTACACATACCTTTCTAGCTTTTTCACTGAGAGAACTTTGGGGAGACTGAGAACATTTCTCCACCACATCTGTGTTTTCATCAAAGTACGAAGCTATAATTGAAAACTTCTCATCATCCCGTTTCCTCAAAATTGACTCAAGCACACACACTGCTTTCATGCGAACCTGGCAACGATAAAGCAAAAGTCTTCTCAGAATATGAACTGTTAGAGCATACTAAACAGGTTACACCTTTCACAGGGGACAAAAAAAAAATACAATCATAGTGTTCATACAAGCACATCAAATAAAAAAAAACAAAAAAAAAAAAAACAGGGGTAACAGGTACAAACTAGGCACAGGATCCAAAGAGCATGTTTTACAAATACCATAATAGACAGATATCAGGGGAAGAATCCTACCTGCCAAGACGGAGATTGGAGCTTGGATTCAAGGGCTCGACTCAAAGCCAATGCATCCAGTTTAGCTGCTTCAACCAGAAAAACATGAATGGCATCTCTGGTGGGTTGTAAACGTACACCACCAGACGCTACAATGGTTTCTAGCAACCTTTCTTCCCGAGACTTGCTCTCCATATAACTGGAGCTCGAGTTCCCATTTTCTATCATAGCATTGGCTGATCTTGAATCCTGGCCCCATGATCCAGCACCAGCGCTCCTTGAAGCCCCAAAACTGCCATGATTTTCATAACGCAACTGGACTGGTTCATATCTACTTGAACTATTATCAGGATCCACCGTCAATGACCGATGAAGATTCGGGCTTTTGTAGCTCCCAGGATCATTGTTTCTTTGATGATTTCCTTGAGCCAAGTTACTAAGTCCCTGCTTGATAGTTGCACTCCCTATGTCAACTACTTCACTAAGAAACGACTTCCTATCATCTGATGAAGATGATGATCGGATTTCGAAATTTGTATTCCCAAATCCTTCCATTCGCTTACTGATCTGTGCTGGAGCTGGTTTGCTGTTCTCCTCAGAGAAAATAGCAGAAATAGCATCCTGAGCTGTATCCCTCACACCCTTATTTAGGGCATCCCCCTTTAACGGATCCGGCTGGCCCTTGTAGTGAAGCAACTGCCGTACAGCCACAGAATGTCTCTGCATTTCCCTCCTGAAATCCGCACCAGATTTCCCCACAGAATACTTTATCAACCTGAGAGCCTGCCCACCATATCTCAACCATAAGTTTTTCACAATCAAACAAGCGGAAAAGCCTGTAACTTGCAGTGGCTACTCCCTGGAATTTGCCAGTACACTGAAGAACGGAACATATAGGAAGCTGAAGAGCTGAGGAAATTACCTTCTGTTTAACAACGGGGCTCTTATGCTCGAGCCTCTTCAAGATAAAGTCGGAGACCTCCTTCACGATACTAACATGAGAAGAGCGCAAGAGATCACAAACCTCTTCCAGTTTGTAGACGGGCGTCACCTTGTCTTCGTCGGATGTAGCCCCGTCGATCATCCTTGATCTCCAGTACGACTCCACGGCTCTCCTGCTCGAATCCATGACGAAAATTTCCCCGGCTACCTTACCTCCCGATTCAACAAAAACGCCTAATTTACAACCAATCCCGCGGGAGTCAGAGATCGAAATTCCGCCGGGGTAGTTGCGAGCTGTGAAGGGGATCGAAGCTACGTAGAGCGCAAAGAGGAACGGAGAGAGAGAGAGAACGAGGGAAGCTTTGGGATTGGAAGAGGAAGAAGGAAGAGAAGAGAGAGGACGGAAAGGACAGATTTTGGTACCGAAAAAGTTACAGACAGGTGGTTCTGTCAGCCACCGGCGCACGTTAGCTTATTTGACAAGTGGTCACTTTTAGTTCAAGTATAATATCATATTCTGGTACTCATTTGTTAAAGAGTCAAAGTAAACGGGTCAAAATAAACATTTAACCGCTTTTATTTTATGTAGCCTTACCAAACTGACAAACTCTTTCTACTTCTAAGTTCTAACCAATGAAAGAGGGAACAATCTTGATTAACATTGTCAAGCGACAGCGCTCGTTAAAGCAGCTTGGTCTGGGACCTCACCGTCCAATTCGTCAACAGCCATCTCATCTTTGAACAACAACTTAAGGTAAGGAAGGACATTGGGAAGGACAGGGAGATCAGCCAAGTTAACACTCATCATGTCGAAAGCAATGCACGTCTTGTGCATATGAGCATCATCAAACACCGGGATCTTAGGGTACCTCTGGCTGAAGTGCGTCAGGATTATCCGATACGCTCCAGCGGAGTCCCCCACTTCGATGGCTTCCTTCGTCGTGCTGTGGTTCCTCGCTACGGCTTCCTCCATCAACCCATCTTCAAATGTTGCCTCGTGTATGAGAACTGTGGCACCACGAGATGCTTCCACGAGCTCGGGACATGGCCTGGTGTCCCCCGAGTAGACAATCTTCCATCCTGGTATCGGTTTGCCAACGCTGTTGAATCTGTCTGCAGCTTCCAAAGCGACGCCGAATGCCTGAGGGCAATGCACAACAGGGAAACTGATCAAAGACTCCAACCCTGCTTCATTCAGGACTGTCTGCAGCTTCTTCAGAAGTGGGTAATATGTGGCTTTATCGACTGGACTCCCTGGTCTCGTCCAAACACTCTGCATACGGTTGTTGGATTTAGCAAACAGAGTCGACTCAGTCGAATCATTGATCTCCTTTGATTCACCGTTGCTCTCAAAATCATCCCAAGAGCCTGTTGTTGTACTTCTACAATCGACAAACTCCATGTCCAGGTCTTCAAGTTTTTCATAAGCATCGAGAAACCTCTTGAGCTGCCTTGGTCCAACAACTATCAACGGCTCATGAGCAGTCCCCTTTAAAAGCTCTCGTCGTAGAGCAAGTATTCTGGCTAACCCAGTATGGTGATCGGCATGGATATGAGAAATCCATACACAGCTCAGTTTTCTAACAGCGTTATCAGCACCCTCCACGCCATACCTTCTCTTCAACTGCCCGAGTGTTCCTTCACCACAATCTAACATCAGACTTCCTTTGGAGAAGAGGTTGATGTAGACGGAGCTGACATTACGGTACTTTGATGGCTGGGATGAACCCGTCCCTAGAAGGACGATCTCCAAGTCGTCTCTCCTTACATTTTGTAAGCAACTCGGTGTTGTTCTTTTCTCTTCTTCCT
This sequence comes from Linum trigynum, assembly GCA_964030455.1. Taxonomy (NCBI): domain Eukaryota; kingdom Viridiplantae; phylum Streptophyta; class Magnoliopsida; order Malpighiales; family Linaceae; genus Linum; species Linum trigynum. Next base: position 11,352,680 of record OZ034820.1, on the reverse strand, counting down.
CTTCCAACCAGGGATCTTCTGTCAAATTGTTTCTGTTATTGTCTCGTAATAGGTTCGAGTAAGCTCCTCGAGGTTTGTCAAAGAATTCGCTTATGTGTTTGGCTGCATCCACAATTTCTGGAATCTCTGTGATTAACTCGCTTATGGTTTCTGATGAGGTTCGATGGGTTGGGATGTTAGCCTTGTCCAATCCAAGTTGGACATGTGGACGCAGAGTGAACTGCAAGAATGTGATATGCACATCGAAGTTAACTACTTTGAAAAGAAGGCGAAGAAAAGCTAATAAAATGAGAACAAGAATTAACTTCACTTCAAAGCTAGTTCCCCAAGTGATGAAAGTTTCTACCTTGAGGAGATTTTCAGCAGATATGCTTTTGTCTGCCATAAATGGATGATCCTGCAAAAGACGGGAAAACCAAAAATAATGGTAAGGAATTCTCAAGTAATTAAGAGTCTAGAAGCACAGTCCCTATTACACAAACCTTGCCCGAAGAGTCTAGTGTTATGTTGTTTAGTGGCTGGAGTGACCAAAATCCCGGGGCAGGAAAGAACTGAGGGCACAAGTAATTAAGCCGTGCTGCAATTCTGGCACTGGATTTCAGAATAGGAATTTCCACATTTCGCCTGTAAATGGAGAAAACCAGTTAAAGTCTTAAAGAGGAGCAAAAGATCAAGCACATATACTGGTTCACTCACTCCATCAGACGAAACATTGAACAAATTCCACTCACGTTTGGTGGCCAGCAATAATATGTTGTGCTGAGCTGAATTTCTCCATCCACTTATGATAATTGGGACTGCTTATCACCGAGGAAGGGCTCAAGTGCACGATACAGTTCACCATCTTATCCTCCTCAGGCGAATTACCAGAGCAATAACTATCAAGAGATGATGTCGATAACAGATCATATACATGAGCCTCTGTCGGGCAATCGATAAGGAACACAATGGGACCAGGCACACATGGACCCATGACATCATTTGGATGGACCATGATGTTGTCACAATCTGATATAACCGATTTCCCGGATTGTAGTTCGCTGTATTTTGGCCCGGGTCTCAAACCAAGAGCCTTTGCCTTTCCAGGGTCGAACTTGCCCATAATCTCGGGCAGTTCACATAGATATATAACCGACATATCACCCGGCTTTACTTCAGGTATTACTGACGAACATCTTGGTCGGAGTAAAAGTGCTGATATTTTGACGACTTCATCCTCTACGAGCACAATAGGATCCATCGATTTGCTTGCATCCATATGAGAAGGCGCATCGGAACCGAAACTTCTCGTGTGGACCATTGCTGCATGTGGGATGAAAGACTTCATTGCGTCTACCAAGTACTTTAGATTTGAAGGACCCCATACATTGACCTTTAGGAAGAGGATACACAAAATTATTTCAGTGTTGTGTGATCTTTTAGCAATCATTTACTTACCCAAGTTTAAGCTAGGAGAGCCGAAGTATAAATATCTAGGAAAAGACATTATAAAAATAAAAAAAATCTAGGACAAGAACTTTAATATGCACAAAAGAGATTTGATACTCACTGACATTCCCTCATCTCCAATGCCAGCCAAAGTTAACAACAGTCCTGGGATTCCACCAGCTGTTTCTGAGCAGACACGGGAGAGAAATATATGATCGATCTGAAAAATGTTTGAGCATAGAGAGTTAATTTTCCTTGTCCGGTCGTAATAATAAACCAAGCAAAGAAGTCAGTAAGAATGCTGCTGAAAGTAAGATCATACATCAATTACACGCTCATTATGATATGATCTTGGGTGGCACATACCTTGGATAGCTTAATCTTATGCTCAGTACAGAACCGTTGCAACCCCTGCACATGGTGTAGACCCTGAGTTAATCTAACTTACTCGCATGTTCATAAAGATTGATTCTGCATCTATTTTTCTATTTCGGATGGTGGTAAACTTACGACCTTGCAAATGTAGAAGTCTACACTGTAAACTCAAGTACAGAACCAGAAAATGATATCATTCCTTCAGCATCTGCTTCAGGACAATGAGCAGCAGAATGTGCAGTGCACAATAACTTCATCAAGAAGTCTAAAATAGCATATCCTAAGTTCAACCATATAATCTCATCTCCAAATCTCAATGATCAGTCACCACGCCATACACATGTACCATATAACATCAAGTTGTTCAGTAGAACTAACTAGTTTCTTCTGCTCGTAGCCTCGTACCCAGTATCGATGATACAAGAAGACAATTGTATCCCAAATTAATGCTGACCTCTACAACTTTCATAAATAAGCAACTGCCAGGACAAATTAAAAACAAAAACAATTGTCTTTGTAGCTGTCTTTACCTCCCCAGCATTAAATATGAATCTTTGCTTGTCAAAGAAGAGCAACACCGAAGGCGAAGTATCCTGAGTGTCCATTCCCGTTCCAAGAATCTGGAAATATAGAGAAATTCATTCAATATCAGCAACAACTAACTTGAGGTAACGACAGGAAACTCCATCTCAAAGTAGTTGAAGTGAACACATAGAAGAATTTACTCAAATGAAATTGTTTTCTATAATTACATCTTGATCATGGTTGAACGAAGGTAGGCATGAAGGTTCTCTACAAAACAGCGCAAGAAGAAGAACGCCAAACCTACGATTATCCATAACCATTAAGGCTCACAACGAAAGGGTTCCATCTTTATGACACTCGCAAAGCTTTCGTAAGTTGATAGCTAAGAGAAAGAATGATACGCATCGAAAGCAAAGAGAAGCCCTGAAGTTTTATACCTGTACATAAGAGATAGTGTTGGTAGGATTGAGCTTCCGGACCTTCAAGTGGAGATTTTTCCTAGGCCGATCACTTTCATCTCTACCCTCAGCCCTTTTCTTATTAAACCCTGTGAAATTACCACCATCGCGGCCGTTCTCCCCCATTGAAGCTCCTCCTCCTTCTTCCCGATTTCCTCTGCCCTCTTCACTAAATGTGCTCTTCCCTCTGCTTCTGAAACTAGAGGGCTGCTGCGGACGGCGGTTGGATGGGGTAGAAGAAGAACGCTGCCGTCGAGATGGTGAGGAAGAAGATAGGATGGGGAGGAAAGAGCGGTGGCGAAGGCTAGAAGGAAAAGAGAAGAGGAGTGCAGCAGAAGGTTTGAGAGGGGAGAAGAAGAGGAAGCGAAGACGGGCGAGGCATTGCGGCATTTATGCTGCTTGCTTGGTTTTGTAGGCCTGCGTGGGTTTAGTTTAGGACTAAGAGAGCGAGTGCGGTCATCGGGTGACAGAAAACTAGCAATGGCGCCAACTTCCCCAGACTCTGAGACTCATAATCGCCTTGGCCCCCAATCTTCTCTCTCAGCCTAGGCCTTTGACCTGTACCGGTAATTATGCTCTTACAATGTCTCCTTTGGGTTGGAGAACAGATTTGGCCATTACATTGTGTCAAGATGAGAAGCGATTTTGTTATGTTGACCACAGACAATTTTGTCAGCACTGTCCATAGGCTGAGATAGAAGGTCACATCTCACTTAAGAGTTGTTTGGATGAACCTTTTCCACAATGAGGCAATTTGATATACAAGTAGGCTCGGCAACGGGGCGGATCGGGGCCGGATATTCTGTATTCGTTCCACACCCACGATGGGCTTCGGGTTTCCCCGTCCCCGGGGCCCATACAGACTTCCGGGTCTGGTAATATAACCAACACCATCATCATTGGATTTTCGGGTGCCCGCGGGTATGAAATACCCGCAGCAATACCGACAAAAAAACTGAATTATATGAAAAAAAAAACCTGAACATCTCCCTGTATTATCAATAAATGATAGTCTGAAAGACTAAAGTCTGAAACTGACAGCAATATGAAATCATAAACTCAACAATATTCGAAACTTGAAAGTTGAAATTAACAATCAAGAGCAACATCAAATCATTCGAACTTGAAATCAACAAAAGAGAATCTATTCTCAGCAGTGTGATTGCCGAGTCTTATTCAAAAACAAGAAGAACTAAGGTAAACAACGCTCCAAGCCATTAGCCATCCTAACAATTGAGATCAATTCCAACAGCAGCCTTCCTTCGAGCAAGATGCACCATCCTAAGTTCCTAACTATTGCAGAGTCTTATTCAAAAGCAAGTAACGGCAGTCATCATTCATCAATTGAAATTCTGCACAAACATTCAAGTAAAAAACCTTTAGTCCCTAAGCCTAACCAGTAACACCTACAAACTCGAGGTTCTTGTAACAAAAGAGAAGAAGTTTTTAAGTTATTAACCTGACTCGACAGTAGAGAATGGATCAGTCTTCATTGCCAAATGGTGATCTCAGGAACACCATTTCTGGACCTGCAAACCAGGAAGCAAAACACATTAGTTGAACCTCAAATCTCAATAAACTACATTAGAATCACACTAATTTTCTTACCCCAGGTTCAGCCTCTTGCACAACAGTATCTTCCACTGACAGTGTTGAGAGGACTCCCTCCAATGCCTCCACAGCAGCATCAGCCTCCGAATATGCAAAAAGGTGTATAAAATTATTAGTAACACTTAAACAAAATTAGTTGTACGAAAATAAGGAGGTTTAGTTGCATATTACCTCGTTGCATGTCTTCCATTATCCAGCTACGTGTGCACATCATTGATTCAACAGTCGAGTAATGAAGTCTGCTCTGATGAGGGTCTAACAACCTCCCACTAGAACTGAATGCACTTTCAGAAGCAACATATGTAATTGGGATTGCCAAAAAGTCCCTTGCAATTGCTTGCAAGGTGGTATACTTGAGACCATTCAATTTCCACCACAAGAGCAGATCAAAGTCTGCTGTCCGAGGAATAATATCCTCAACAAGATACATATCCAACTCAGTAGTAATCAAAGAACTCTTGCTCTTTTGCCTTTGACTTAAAAAGAGCTCAAAGTCAAGTTCAGTAGCCGAGACAGATCCAGAACTACCAGAAGAAGTTCCAGTTTCATAACCAGACTTCTTCTCGGCTTTGGTTTGATAATCAAGAATCAAACCACAAATAATCTTCTTGATATTCTCAGCAACCAGATCAGTTTCCATACTCCCAAACTTTCCAACATAGTATTCAATCACATGGAGCTTATATCTAGGATCCAAAACAACCGAGACAGCAAGTACAAGATGTATATCATCCCAGTACTTGTCAAACTTCTCAAACATTTGACTGGCCATTCCAAAAATCACAGGGTTGGGATCAAGACCCCACTCATTCAGTTTTAGTCTCAAGTCACAAATCTTTGGAAAGAAAAGATTGGCAGTCGGATACTTGGAACCAGAGAATAACTCAGTTATCTCAGAGAATATTTCTATCTTATCAATCACAACAGATGCAAATTCCCAATGAGAACTAGAAGGAACAGAGGTGTATTGACTGTCCCTCAAACTCTAACGAAAGAAAACATTCTTATATTGAAGAGCAACATAGAGCATATGGTATGTGGAATTCCATCTAGTTGGACAATCAAGTACCAAAATTTTCTCAAAGGTCAACTTTAGTTGCTTAGCAACTTCAAAGAAGGTTTTAAGGTGTAGAATTTCAGTAAACTACACTCTCTCTGATCAAATGTATAACATCATTGATTGCATCCAACCCATCCCTCACAATCAAGTTCAGAATATGAGCTGAACACTTCATATGAATCAATTTTCCATCAAGCAACATATCGCTGCTCACTAGTTTATTTCTCATATGAAATATCATTGAATCATTGGTGGTACAGTTGTCCAATGTGATTGAGGACAACTTACCATCAATGTTCCAATCAAGAAGAGAATCAAACAACCTATCAGCTAGTCTTTGACTGGTGTGAGGGTCTGAAACGTACATAAACCTCAACGTTATGTTACGAAGCTTCCATGAATTGTCAATAAAGTGACCAGTAACTGCCATATACCCCATTTTTTGATTTGTGGCAGTCCACAAATCAGTAGTCACTGAAACCCTATGCAAGTTACCATCAATCATGGTATGATATTTAGACCTTTCAACCCCATACAGACCCAGAATATCCTTTTCACAGTGTTTCTACTAGGGACACCAAATTGAGGTTGAAGAGAACAACAAAAACATTTGAAACCCACATGATCAACAAGGCTGAGGGGGTACTCATAGACCAGAATCATGGAACAAAGTTTCTTCCTAGAAACCTCATAATTGTATTGAGAAGCAGAGAGTTGAGGATTTTTAGCAGGTTGATAGTTGGGGCAAGTATTTTTTGAGAACCATCATGTATCCTCTTCTAGATACATATTTTGATATGGTTTCTCAAGTGTGAAGTTCCATTACTGGTTTCCCCACCAAGGGGTTTACGACAGTACTTACACCTAGCTTTCATTACCCCATTAACCCTAACTCTGTGGAAGTGAGGCCACACATTAGAGGTTAACTTACATTGTGCTTCCCGTTCTTCCTCATTACCATTAACCAGATTATTGGCAATAGGAGCAGGTTGTTCAGGTTGGACACCATTTTCAGGGAAATTGACATTAGGAACAGGATCCACATTCATTGGATTTGCACCTTCCATCTGAATAAAATCAAGTTATTTGAATACGTATTAGTTAACGATCTGCATTTTTACTTACTACCGTTTAGTTATAGTGTTATACTGTTTTACATTGAGAAGACACACAAAATTAAGTAGCATTACCATTATCATTTCAAAACAGGTTATAAATTCATGAATCTAACCTAGTCAGTTTAACTTTTTCTTACAATAAATAAATATTCAATCACAATAACCTAGAAAGTCACACAACCACGCAAGCAAGACAACAAGGTTATGAAAGGAGAAGAGGATTACCTACCTTGAGAATGTTTGTAGTCTGTAGATTGTTGATTGTAGACTGTACTTGGTCAATGATCTGCAGTCCTTGAGGATCTATTCCAAAGGTCGCTACAAACACCAAAAACAAATGGACAAGAACAAACGACAAACACAAGTTAGAACTCTCAATCCATACACCACTAAACCAAAAAAACAACACCAAGACCCCAGAGAGATTACCTTATGAACAACTTAATGAGTCTTCTGAAGAATGTCGAGCACACAGTCGTCAGTCGATTCCTTCCTTGATCTTCAATCCTCTAAGATCGAATTAAACCGAGTCTACAAAAACCAAAAAAGGGAATGAACAACAAACAAAACTAGTTAGTACTGTGCATGCATGTCTATATTGACACCACGAACCCAGAAAAAGTACACAAGAAATCAAGACCTTACCCAGAAGAATATGGTCTTGAGTCTCGTCTCTGCCTCTCTATCTCTGCCTAGAACTTGGTCTCGAGTCTCGTCTCTAACTCTCTGCTCACTGGGGACTGGGTGTTCTGGATGTAAGAAGATGGCCAGATGATGAGAAATGAAGGTAGAACACTCGCTAGGAAATTCCCCCTATATATAGCAGTAGAAGAGTCAGTTCATATTTTGGGTCTAACCTAAAAAATCGAATGAAAATAAAAGAAAGAAAGAGATGAGAATCCTAATCTGTCAACGAAGAATCAACAATTTGGGAGGATGATTCAACTCCTAACGACTCTTTTCTTAGTTTTCTGGGATGTGGTCCACGAAATCATCGTCGAATGGTTGCTCCTCTTGCCATTTGATTGGAGGAATTGAAGACAGATGACAAGGGGAATAGGAGAAAGTCTCTGGATTTGGCGATTTGGAGAGGGGAAAGGAAGAAAAATCTGTTCAATCGCGATCTTTTTGCGATCTTATCGCCAGAGAGGCAGAGAGAAAGAAGGAATTAGGGTTTCTTTTGTTTTCAAGGGAATGGATCGAATGAACAAGGCGGCTAGGGTTAACTCTGAGTTAGGAGGGAATATATACCTCAAGCAAAACTACGACGTTTTGCGGGACAAGTAATCCGTCGGCGGGTTATGGGGCGGATAGTTCTCGATCCGTCACGACCCGAGACACATCATTGACGGATACCGGTTTCACCGCATCCCTTTGACGGGCCCCAAACCAGCAACCACCAGGCCCAAATTTGGGCGGGCTTCGGGCGGGTATCCGCTTGCGTACCCGGGCCTGCCATCCCTATATAAAAGTCTCATTCTAGAAAAGGGTAAATGCCACATTTGGTAACTGGGTTTACTACAACGTGTCATATTTAGTCATTAGAAAAAATTAATATCAACTTTGGTCACTCGAATTATTCAAATAGTCCATATATTGTCACTCTCCATTAGTCTTCGTCCAACTCTGTTAATAGAGTCCGTTATGTGATGACATGGCTGACGAAACTATCTAGTCAGCATCATTTTGGGCCATAAATGGTCAAACCCGACCCGCCACGTTTTTTGCCCAACCCAACACATTAACCCAACCCAACTCAATAAAACCCTAACCTGAACCGGCCATGCCTCACCGTCGTTTAAGTCTCCTTTCTCCTCTCTTCATCTTCAATTTCAGAGAAGTTGACCAGCAAGGCCTTCTAATTAGGGCTCCCAGCGGAGACGATTAAAGCAGCCAGGAAGGAAGCCGAGTTAGGCGAAATCGATTGAAGCTAGAGCAAGGAAGGATATCGTCATCAACTTGCAGATTCGCGGGGCAAATCCACCTTTGCGGAGAGAAATGATGAATCAGATTGGGACCCAAAAAACTTGCAGATTCGCGAGGGTGATCCCCTCTTCCCTTCCCGCAGTAGCAGTGCAGACCCCAATTGTCCCGATGCGGCAGTAGCAGTCGAGGATCTAAGCATCTGGGATGTGGGCACTTGGAGGAGAAATTTGGGTGGCGATGTTCTGGCCATTGGCAAAGAGGATATGGGAGACAGAGGAAGACTAACAAAGGAGGTGGTGGCAGAGTCGAGGATGTATGTTTGTTTTAGGAGACGCCTTGATCCCGCGAGCATGATCGAGCTTTAAATTTATAAATCGATGCACACTCTCTATTCAATCCTAACTAAGCCAAGTATAACCTAGCTAGGGTTGTAGTAAAGTGGCTCGGTCGTATTCCAATGGAACCCTAAGCTTACTATTACTTCACTCCGAACTACTATCTAATCGAATCAAAAGGTTGGTTGTTTAAACTAATCTAATATACTCCTAAAGGTAACATAAACAACCAACCAAGTGATTGGGAGATCTCTAGATTAGACGGTTGCCTAGAGTTGAATCCTCCTAAATATGGTTGTCGTGTAGGGTTAAGAGAATGGGATGAGTGAGCTCTTTTCTGTGGGCTTTCGTAGTATCCACTCGCCTCTGAGTACGCCTCCCCTAAACCCATGCCAGCCACCTCGATCTAGGCTATCATATCTATGGCTTTAATAACATAGCTCATTGGGTACTACCTACCGTCCACATCGAGGTTCCATCCCGGGTTTTATCTAGGAAGACATTCCTATTGTAGGGGTACAGTCGCCTCGTCCACCATAAGATCCTATCCATTCATCTAACCCTAATTTGCTTGATGGCGCATACGCCTCTAACCTTAAAACTCCATACCCAGCGTAGAAGCTCAAGTAGGCTAGTAGAGAAGATTAGGGTGACTTACCCAAACACAATCAAAGTTAGAGAAGCATTTAAATCAAATAGATAAATACATTCATACAAAACCCATTCATATACAACCTACAAACTAGGGTTCATCTTCCCTAACACAACCATTAAAGATTCAAGTCATTAGAGAGAGAAAGAAAACACACACTAGAAGAGGGGAGTGATGGAGTCAAACTTCTTCTCCTTGCTTGCACCTTCTCATTGCTCCTTGGGTGGATTGGATCTTCAATTTAGCTCTCCCAATGTATTTCCCTCTCTAAAAACAACCAAAAACCCTAACTTTCTCACTCTAGGGCGACTCTCCCTTGAGAAGTGCAACAAGAGGGGGTATTTATAGAAACTGATAGCGGTCAAGGGCTTCAGGGCGTGACGCGATGGTCAGGACCGTGACCTGTCCTTGACCAGCTAGAATGTCTCCGAATCGCCCGAAATGACGCATTTTGACTCTTAATTAGGTTCTAATTGTACACATTTTATAAATGTTTTCCTTAGATGTATGAGACACTTTTACTCCGTGGGGTTCGGTTTTACGCTAGGTTGTGCTTGTTTTTAGTATGTTTCAGATCCTAGCAGGTGAAATCAACCCATGGAACGAAAGTTGGACGAAAAGGGGAAAAAACCGGTCGAAATGGAGCAAACATAGTAGTTCAGGGTGGAAGCTAGACCGTGAAGACAAGGCGCGAATCGCGAAGCGCGAGGAGTCCGGGAGGGTTTCGTCCGTTTCGCGGGTATTCAGCAGTTCACGGCCAGTAGACCATGATAATCAACTCCAGACCGTGAAGAGCCTTTATGAAACAACACGCTTTTGCAGAACATCACTGTCCAAACCAATAGTTCACGGTCGTGAACTGGGACCGTGAAAATTCACCGATCTGGCTATAAAAGGAGGGTTGAGCTGAAGAGAAAAGGGGGAGCAGCTAGTGTGAGAAACTTTTTCTTCTTCAGATTTCTAGAGTGAGAAAGTGACGAATAAGAGAAGAGGAGAAGAGAAGTTAGGGTTTCATCCAAGATCTAAGATTTGGGATTCTCGTCCTCAAAGGTTGATCTCCACACCAAAGAAAGAAGGCAACCCTCTCATGATGGTCTCTTCTCTTCTCCTCTGTGTAATTGACTCGCTAAAACACAACACCTAACAAAGGCCAAGTGTAACCAATGGAAGGGACTGCAGTATAGTGGCTCAAGTGATAAATATCGAATCCACGGGTCTCTAGAGTTACTATTACTCAACTTCAGTTTATTATTTAGCAAACCAGATTAAGATGAAAGAACTAAAACTACTCTAGCAAACTACAGTTAAAGTTAATCTAATTACAGGTTGGGAACTCACTTAGGTATGATTCCCCCTAGCCACTAGCCAGATTAATGATTGATGATCTCTAACCTGTTTCACTTTCATTCACAATGCGGAGAATCCTTGACTAGACCTTGAGTCTCGACTAAAGGAACAAGGCCCTCTTGAGTCAATTGCCTAGAGGGACGTATCCTTCTCTAGAACAACTGATCAAGGCGTTCTGAACTAGACTCCCTCTATCGAAAGGGGTTCTCAATCGATACAAAGCAGTGAATCAACCCTCGACTAAAGCAATCGATCCACTACTATCAATCTATGGTGCTCTATTGACCTAATCAGGTATTCCCTCTCATAGGATCAAAGCAGAATCAATAATCTCGACTAAAGCAGAATTGAATCATGAAAACATGCATAGATTGAATATGAACTCAAGATTATCCAGTCAGAGTACTCATACAATCATCCAATCAAACGAACATAGCTAGGGTTCCTCAAAACCTAAGTGAAGGGAAGTTACTCCATAGAGAAGAGAGAGACTGCAGTAAGAATCTTCAGATGATCAGTCTTCAAGTCCGGGCTTGTTCCTCGAGCTTCCAAGGCGAAGAAATCCTCCTTCTCTACTCCAAGAATGCCCTCAAATCGCCCTCTCTCTCTAGGGTTCGTCCCTTGGGTGTTTGGGATCCAAAACCCAGCCCTCCCTCTTCTTTGGTTCTGAATTTGGCTTAAAACCAGGAAATCCCGACTCGCACGGCCAGGGTGCACGGCCGTGCATATCACCATTCTGGCCGTGCAACTCAAAACGCAGCGTGTCATTTAGTCGAACTTCAGCCCTCTCGCACGGCCAGGGTGCACGGCCGTGCGAGCTTCAGGGGTTGCCCGTGCGTGTCCTCGACATATGGCGCACGGCCATATTGCTCACGTGCACGGCCGTGCAGCCTCCCTGGTCTGCCCGTGCAGCTTGCTCAGCCTCTGTTTAATGCTTCGTTTCTCCCTCATCCGGACTCCGAATCAATCGCCGTTTGATCCCAGACGCTCGTAGTCTCGTCCTCTTTCGTTTCATAACAAGCTTGCATGATTCTTTGTCCATAAAGTGAGGTAGAAATCCATTCTTCTTCAGGTCATGCCCGAGTTTCTTCTCTCGAATCGTCAATTGATCTCTGATTGACTTGAAACTTGCGCCTATACTTCACTTTATGTGCTAGGACCTGAAATGGGACAAAGGAATACAACCTAGCATAAAATAGGCCAAAGACGCAATAATTCAAGCTCAAACAATCAAGAAACAAAGGGGAAAACATGTGCAAATACCGAGTCATCAGTAATCCCACTTCTGAGTATGGAGTAGTTCTTTCTTTCACTTGGGTGTTTGTAAAACCTAGCTAGAATTATGTGAATGTTTGTATGGATTGAATGATTGGTGTGTGTGGTTGTGTTTTAATATAACTTTTGAGGTATTTTCATGAAGGTTGTGTTGTGTTTTTGCATTTCCAACTATTATGCCAATTTGATCTAGGTAGAGGGAAATCTCCTTCTTGCAAAGAGGTGATAATCGGCTTTAATATATCGGATTTGTGAGTTTTATGTGACTATCTCATGGTATGTGTAAGCCGATTGGTGCTATTTTAGGGAGAATTAATCCGTAATGGTTGAAAAGCCATTACCATTTTGTGTTGGAGTTTTGGTGTGTGTTTAGGTGAAAAGATGGATAAAATAGCAGCAGTGGAACCTCCGAAGCAGGAGATGGCGGGAGGAATTGGATCCATGTTTCTTCCACAACAAGTAATTGGGTCAAGCCCAATTGATGGAGGCAATTAACTGTTACGGGCTGGCGGCTTGCAATTGGGCCAGGGGAACTAATTGTGGCGGACTATCATTTGGAGGGAGGAAAGAATATTGGGCCAGGGTTTTTGGACGGAAGTCCAATTAATTGGACTGGATTTTGTGCGAGCTGGGACGCGAATTCTCTGGCGGCGGAATTAAGGAGAGGCAATTGATTGGAGAGACAGGTGAAATTAAAGGAAGGGAATGAATTGCAAGCTGGCGGCGGAACAATCTCGGGGGGAAAAAGAAAAAAGGCAGCTGGCGGGGAGGAATTAAGCGGCAGGCGAGAGAAAACCCTTGGAACAAAAAAAGGACAGAAGAAAAAGCGCAGCGGAGCTTGTCAAAGCATCGGGCGATTATCGATTGGCGATCAGTTTTTCCAAGGTTTGAGCTGAGTTCAACAAGAGCGATTACTTTGGTTGGATTTTCTAGACCGAACTAGTTGTGTATTGTTGATTTAGAACATGATGAACAAAACCCTATTGATTTATCTTATTTTCGTCATGAACTAAACACCGATTTCTGGGGGAAACACCATAGGATGTAGCTATTTCTTGATTTGAAGGATTGATTCATGATTCTTTTCCTCCAATCTCTATTGCATGAAATTGCTTAATGCTTTGTGTTGACTGGCCACCAATACAACGATTTGTAGTTAATTAGGTTATTAGCGACAGTGAAACCCTAATAACTGAACCTATTTCATGTGACATAGTAACTTATCGAAGCGACAGTGGATTAAATAAGGTGCTATGCGGTCTTAAATAGGATATCGATCTTCAGGCTAAATAATTAAGTCATTGAGCTACGACAGTACGATTTGAATTGATTATTTAGTACGTAGTAATTCCCGACAAGGATAGCTAGCACAGTAGTGATATCCTGACTGTAGAGATATGGATTAAACTGATTGGAATATGTGAATTAATTTTGATATGATAGGTAGCGAGTTCCGGTGTTTCTCCCAGAGCTTTCTCCATTGAATTTCTCCCGACCATTTTACTTTGCTTAATTAGTTTAATTATTTTGCTAGTAGTTAATAATCTCATTAAACCATTTTCACCTATAGTTTGCTCTACAAAATTGATAGAACTTAAGGTTGTACCAGTCCCTGAGAGACGATACCCGGACTTTCCGGTTTACTACGATATAGGAAATTGGCATATACGCTTTTGCCCTATCAAGAGGCTTGTAAAAGCTGAAATTCATTGGCCAAATTGTTTCACCTACTTAGGTTGATTTAGGGCAAAGCTCGTAATACGTATTAGCATCTTGGGTAGGTTGCATTTTGGCCGTCTGGACTACTGCTCGAGAGAGAAGCCCAAGCAACCCTTAGTCGATTGACCAAGAGAGCAACCTTGGTAGCTTGATTCGAAATCCTTTGGCCTAGTGACCGAGAGAGTGGAGTTTGTTCACTTGTTTAACTTCCCTACCGTTTACAACTGCTTTTAACACACATTTGCATTCAATCTGATAATCATGATTACTAGCCAGGAGGAGCCACACCCGGGTGAAGTCTTATCAATTTAGTGTTCAAAACCATTTACTTTTCCAATTGCATTAAGTTCATAGTTTCAACCAAAACTCTATTGCTAGATAATTTTCAAACAATTGAAGTAGGGGTACATGGACTGACCCAGGTTTGACTTTTAAAACATACTTGCCCTATATTGTACCCGGTAAAGGTTTATACTTGGACATTAATCGGGATATTTACGTGATATTTGGGAGGAGTCAAATTTTTGGCGCCTTGTCAGGGAACTTTGGTCCATTATTTTGAAAAGATTGTTTGGTGTTAATCTAGCATTTATTTTTGTTTTTGTGAGCGTGAATCTTGCTTGTGTTAGACGAGTTGTGTTTCTTTGAAGGTGTGCAGGAGGGTATATGACCCGGAGCAATCCGACACCTTTGGCGCCACTAGACGAGAATCTCAACCGCACTCTCCGACTCTTGGCTCGTGAGTGGGAGCTGGCAGAAGCAAGAAGAAGGATAGAGGAGAGGGGACAACCACAAGTTGGTCATGAAGTTGAAGAAGTTGTAGTTGAGGAAGAGTTTGAATCGGAGGAAGAGGAAGGAAGTGAAGCCGAGATGGCGGAGAATCAAAATGCTCCAGATGGTGATGATGAACCGAGGACCATGGACTACTATATGGCTCAACGGGCGGTGGATATCCGATCGACCAATTTACATCCACTCGTGGTCGCTAACAATTTCGAGATCAAGCGCGACCTTGTCACAATGATCTAGAACAACATTCAGTTTCAAGGGCTTAAGGATGAGTGCCCAAGGGAGCATATGCAGAGATTCATCGAGATTGCGAGAAGCTTGAAGATCAATGGGTATCCGATGATGCTTTGAAGTTGAGGATTTCCCCCCTACTCTCTTGCGGTGAAAGCGTTCCGTTGGCTCAACAATAGACCACCCCTCTCTATTACCTCATGTGATGACTTACTCAACAAGTTCATGGCCCGATATTGTCCACCTTCCAAGACGCCGAAGTGGCGCAAGAAAATCATCCACTTCGATCAAGAGGAGGACGAGACATTTAAATCATGGGAGAGGTACTATGACTATTTCCTCCAATGCCCACATCACGGGTTTGGATAGCGATTTTGGATCAAAACCTTCGATGACGCTCTCCTTTAATAAGACAAGATTCTCATTGACTCTCTATGCCAAGGGAACTTGATGAAAAAGACCCCACCCAAGATGACCGCTTTACTTGAAGATATGGCAACAAAATGTTATGATTGGGGATCGATGAGACGTGGTGGAAGGAATTCCAAGAGAGGGTACACGCCACGGAGGCTTGTCCTCTGCTTGCTGCCAAAATTGACCAATTGATCAATGCACTTCTTGAAGATAAGAAGGAAGAGAATAAGTCGTTGATGGCAAGTGATTGGTATTCGAGTGCCAACCAAGAAATTGTGGAGTGCCAATTGATGAAGGAAGCGAACGTCTTCGATAAACAATTGCATTCCATCTCTTTTGCACATTCCGATAAGATGTCTTACCTGGAGGATCTAGTAACCACCTTCGCTAGTTCCAGCTCGAAGAAGTTTGAGAAATAGAAAGGTTTACGGGGAGGCGACGAAGAAGTTCTCATCCATAGAGGCGCGGTTGCAAAGTCATCAATCAATCTTGATAACAAAGATGGGGATTATCACGCAAGCGGCCCTTTCCCGAAATCAAATTGATGAATATGAGTTGGGAGATGTGACCCTCCGCAGTGGGACAAAGACCTGAGAAGTACCCATCCAGAGGAAGCCCACCAAGGCGGTGGAGCGAGTCGATCCTACTATTTACCCTGATCAACAAGGGAGCGCAAGTGCACCCGATGGGGCAAAAATGGATAGATTGGGGCGGGTTATGTCAAACCCAAACCCATGGGTTTATCTACCAAAAAAGCTCGGGATAAAACCCATTGGATTTGGAAAACTCAAACCCAACCCGCTGGGTATCCCCGGGTTCATAGGTACCAATGGGTTCATGTACAAAGATGCAATTACACTAATTTTCACTACTATTGTGTACTACTTACACACTAACTTACAAATCGTTCGTACTAATTTTTCAATATTAAAGATAATTAAACATTCACAAACAATATGATTAATTGAACGTGTGAGGAATTAGGTTAGAAATTATAGTTAATTAGTTAAAGGTTCCCTTGGTCATGGGGGGTATGGAGTACTTGGGTGCTGGTCTTCACGGGTTGGATATGGCTAACTCAAACTCAGCCCAACCTGCAACAAGTATAGCGGGTTTTAACCTGAACCTGGCCCGCAATCCATCAAAGTAGGTTTTACCTGCGTTGACAGGATTGGGTCGGGTAAAGTACCCGCGGATTCGGGTTCTACTGACATCCCTACATACCTACCCCAGTAGGGTTGGATAGTAAAAGGATAAATTGCAAGTTTGGTCACTGAAATTACTAAAAAATTTCAAAGTTTGGTCACTAAAAATATTTAATTCCATTTGTGGTCACTAACTTATACTCTCCTTTCTTCAATGGTCACTCTATGTTCATTTCTGTTAACTTTTTTTACGTGGCAGTCAACGCTTATACTTGATCATTAAATGAGTCATGTGGCAATAAAAAAGTTAATAAAAAATAAATTTTGATATTTTATAATTTCCACCTCATTATTGCAACTATTAAAAACAAAAAACAAAAAATGACGAAGAACTCATTTGCACACGATATCACTTCACCGACCGCAAGCTCGCCTCCGACTCTTCTAAATCTCTAGCCATCACTGCTCATTCCTTCTCCTGTGAAATCACAGTGCCGCTCACTCTTTTTCCTGTGAGATCTCTCCGCCGCTCACTCCTTCGCACACAAGATCGCCACTGACTCTTCCAAATCCTTAGCCGCCACCGCTCAATCTTTCAAACTTTGCGTGCGAGATCACCAATGTTGACCAATTGCTCCTGGTGCTGGCACTGAGCTGGGGAATCAAAACAACTAGAGAAACCCATTTCGTTGTGGTCAAGGAGTCTAGGATCTATACAAACTGACGAAGAGTCTAGGATCTGAATACACTCCCGGAGTATCGGACCTCCAAAGTAACTTCTAGGAATTAAAATTATCAGAGTAGACTGTCACATCAGATAAACTTAACGGAGAGTAACAAAGAGTGTCCAAACTTGAACTGTTAAACTAATCTTAGTGACCACAAATGGAATTAAATATTTTTAGTAACCAAACATGAAATTTTTTAGTAATCCCGGTGACCAAACTTGCAATCTACTCGATAGTAAAATATCAATGAGTATAGGAAAGGGTAACGCTCAAAAATCATAAAAGATTTACATATGGAAGATATCTTAAATAACAACGCAAATGATGGCAATGAGATTGAATAACTACAAAAGTGCAACCTAGAAAAAAAAAAATTGCACTCATACACTACTAGTTATTACTTCCTTCTTCACCAACAAGTTGTTGCCTTCGAAAGCGTTACTTCCAGCATTGTTGTATTGATCCTCCCACGAATGAGGAGAGGGTGCCTTTAGCAGCGGCCACAAGACGTTATTACTCACTTGCTTCACTGCTTTCCTAGTCGTTGTTTTTGTGTTTTGCCTCACAAGTTCATGCAACGCCTTCAGGTAGTTGCCCGACTCATGGTCTCGTAGGATTGTGCCTTCTGAACCATATGCTGTAGGGTTACTTAGAGTTTCCAGTGGGTGGGGGAGATTCAGAAATGCCTTGAGGGCACTACCCTTGGAGTAGGACTTGGACTTGGAGTCGTTGTCGTCGTCAGAGAAGTTTCCTAGCTTCGAATCGTCCAAAGTATAGAAGCCACTTCCCGACGGCATTAAAGGATGTCCAGGGGATGATTCCTCTTCAGGCTGGAGGATGAACAGCTTCCCAAGAGGAGAGTACAACCTCTTTTGCATATTAAGACAAGGGTGGGACCTGAAGGTTCCGTTCAAACGCTTGAGAAGCAGCGCGACATGGTCGGGATAGTTGCAGGAGAAAGCTCTTGGGACGATGTCCCTGTGCATGACAACAGAGCAGATGTGGGATTCATCCAAACCCAAGCTGTTGAGCACTTTCTTACCTCCGCAAAACACAAAAGGGGAGCCGAAAGTGACCACTGGTCGTAGGATAGATGGATTGACAACTACCTTCCTTGTCAACAGCATCAAGTGGATCATAAGCGATAGACTACCCCCTAGTGAGTGACCTGTAAACTGAAGCTTTGCACGACGATCTCCATATGTCTCCAAATGACTCATGATCTCTGGCATAAATTGGTCATATATTCCCTTAGCTGCTTCATAAATTCCTCTGTGAACCAGCACATCAGTTCCCTGAGAACACAACGACATACCAATTCAACATTTGGCATCTGTATGAGTGTGTCCACCCTCGTATTATCTGTTGATTTTCACTGTGTTAATGGATAGAAGGCATACCTCAAACTTGGCAGGTTCAAAGAAGAGGTTTGCTTGCCAAGAAGCAAAGGAGTCTGAACCTTGAATTACGAAACAACGAGTGCAAGTACTGGAATCATCACAGATGAACCATTCACAAGGAGATGACTGGAGGGACTGGAGGTTGTTTGCAGTCTCCTGTTTGTCCTTCTCCCCTGCTGCCACAACTGCCGTCATAGTTGATGCAGCAACATATGCTGCCACCTCTGGCGACGACTTTTTGTACAATGGATGAGGTTGGTTTGAATAAGAAGAGCTTTGATCTGGATTAATTTCCTTTGCCCGTGATTGAACATAAGAAGCTGCAGAAACGGCAATCTCATAAGCAACTTCTGGACGACACTTGTGTTCTTCTTGGTCCTCACTAGGTTGCTCAACGATTGGAGGTAAAACACAAGTAGAATCTCCATTATCAAGCTTTGCTTTCATTGTAGCCACCTCAGCTTTCTTTTCCAAAGATGATGTCACAAACTGGATCCCATAATGTCGTTTCAGATCATTGGCCTGCATATGTATGAAAAATTATTTTTATCAGAAATTCAACGAAATTTTTTTAATCGTGCAATAAAATTCAGGCTGAGAAGAAACCAAAACCAGTCAAGTTTATGGATATGTTCAAGTTTAGGTACCTTAATGTCAGATATAACATAAGCCATGTTGCACAGGAAAGCCAATTTGGAGAAGAGCTTAGTGTCGGACCAAGGAACATGTGCCAAGAGTCTGGAGAAGGTCTCTTTGTTATAGTACCTGTCTTCTTCTTCTTCTGAGCTGTTGTAATCCACCATGCAACCAGAATTTTCATCATCACCATCAAAACCATCACAGTCACAGCCTATTTTGTCCACGTGATGATCAGAAGAAGAGGAAGAGTCGATGGCCATGTCATGGTCCTCTTTCTTCTGTTGTCTAATATTCCTCCTCCAATGGCTTCTGATTTCTAAGAGCCTCTCCACCCAATTCGCTCTCTTAACTCCCTCGTTGATGTGTTCGCCGTGACTTATCATTTCATTGCTCTCTTGTTCCGACCTCTGAGCTCCACTAGTACTGGCGACCTCCTTATCACCATCCTCCTCTATGCTCTTCAATTTCGGCTGCACTGATGAGCAGGCACGTGTATTGTTGCAGTTGACAGATTTGCACAATAACAGGTGATCGACAGAATGCGACCTCCGGATGTTAGCTTGTCGACTCCTCCTCAAGTCTTTGCCTGAATCCGAACGACGGAGCCAGTTGTAGTGCTCTTTGAGCAAGTGCTGCGTTCTAGAACCTGTAGCTGCGGGAGATGCCGCCACTGAAGTGCATGCCATGGCTTGCTTTCCTCCGCACACTTGTGATTTTTGGTGATTTCCTGAGATCAAATCAACACCAGGTTGGCTGCTGTTTATACCGGGGGCATATCCATGGCCAAACAAATGCTAGCTCCTGGAAATCATCGAAACATTTAAAGGGCGTGCCCACCTAACATTGATGCGCGAGAATAACCTTCCACTCGCCTAATCTTTGGAACAGGATAAGAAGCTGTAGTTGTATTCAATAACCTGTTTCTTTCTTTTTTCTTCTATTCCCTGCGATTATGCAGCAGTTTTAGTCCCTTGGTTCATTCCGTCCAAAGCTGATAATGATGGATTGATTTCTGATTTGCTTGTAGTGTCTCACAAAGCAAAAGAGTTGTCGTTAGTAAGAAGAAAACAACAAGTCGCAAGAAACCGCTTAAAAACAAGGAAGCAACCGAATGCTCGTCCAAGGAGTTTGGTTGGAATCCAAATTACAAGTTAGCAGCAGGGTGAGTGAGGAAGAAAACAAGTAGTTTCAAACGGACAAAAGCATCTGAAGGAATCCCAACCAATAAAATTAAGGACGAACAAAATAGACGGCCGCGTCGTTTACCATGGGACAAAAAGGAGAGGGGCCGGTGACAATATTTAGTTGGTCTGGTCTGGTAGAAGACAGGGTTGAACTCTGTCATGTTTTTGGTGGGAAGACCTCCATGTCGCAAGCATAGAAGTTAACAACTGCAAAAAGATGACACGAAGAAAAGCTACTAGAATGAGAAAGCGGAGCAACTTTACTTCAAAGCTAGACACCCTAAGGAAGTTCCTACCTTTGGTAGATTGTCCGTAGATATATGGTTTGGTAAACCGTGGATGGAAGATCCAGCAAGAAAACGAAACCCAGAAATATAATGTTGAGGCATTTACAAGGTCCAAAAGATAATGCTATTAGGAATGTAGAAGTGCAGTCCAGTGAGACAAACATCGCTCGAAGAGTCTAATGTCCTGTTATTTAGGTGCTGAAGTGACCAGAATCCCGGGGCTGGAAACAACTGAGGGCACAAGTATGTAAGTCTTGTGCTGCAATTCTTTGAATTTCAGAATAGGAATGTCGACATTTCGCCTGTAAAAGAACAAAAGGAAGAAGAAGAAAAAAAACACTGAAAGGGGAGCGAAAACTCAAGTTAAAGGGGAGAAAATACTCAAACAGAATTTGCACTCACGTATGATGACCAGCAATATAATATGTTGTGCTGAACTGAATTTCCCCATCCACTTCTGATACTTGGGGACTGTTCATCACCGAGGAAGGGCTCAAATGGACGATGCAATTTCCCGACTCATCATCCTCGGATCAATTTACTGTAGAAGTAGCTATCAAGAGATGCCGTTGATAACTATTCATCTACATGAGCCTCTGTCAGGCAATCAACAAGGAGGACTGCTGGACCTGGAACAAGAGGACCCATTACATTGCTCAGGTGCAGAATGATGTTGTCACGATCTGACATCACTGATTTTCCAAAATTGTAGTTAGCTGTGTTTGGGCCCATGTCCAAAACGAGGACCTTGGTCTTTCCAGCGTCTAACTTGCCCATAATCTTGGGCAGTTAGCAGCCATATCACCCGGCTTTACTTCAAGTACTCCTGACGAAAATCTCAGCCGGGCGGCTGACATTTTTGACGACTTCATCTTCGACGAGCACAATAGGGTCCATAGATTTGCTTCCATACCAACACTTGCCCGCATTCCCTTACCTGGCTCCAATGCCAGCCAAAGTTAACAACAGTCCTGGAATTCCACCAGCTGTTTCTGAGCAGAAATGGGAGAGAAATTTAAGATCAATCTGACAAAAAAATTGAGCATAGAGAGTTATTTTCCTTGTTATCAGGATATAATTAGCCAAGCAAAGACTTCAGGGAGAGTGCGGATGACAGTAAAATTAAACATCGAATACACACTTGTTACAGTATTATCTTGGGTGGTATTGCTTTTCTATAATTGCAATCTGATCATGGTCCAACAATTGTGACAGGAAGATACATGGTAATCACCACATATCACAGTTGCACAAGCTAATTCAAGGGACAGAACCAAGCATATTCTTCACAGTTCCACAAGCTTAATTCAAGTGACACAAGCAAGAATATGCTGTGCAATTTCAAGTGGCCACAAATAGCATGCTTCCCTTCCGCCTGCATTCTGCATAATTCAATCTCAAGATCGATATTCATGAAACACACCAAAGTTTTGACCAAAACCTATGATTACCCAAAACCATCAAGGCCCATGAAGAAAAGGTTCGATCTTCATGACAATCAGCAAAGCTTTCGTCAGTTCATATCTAAGAGAACACAGAAAACGGCAGACTAAAGCAAATGTTTATGATACCTGTACAGAAGAGATGGTTGTTAGTAGGATTGAGCTTCCGATCACTTTCATCTCTACCCTCGGCCCTTTTCTTAGTAAGCACAGCGAAGCCCTGATTACCACCACCACTGGCATTCTCCGCCATTGAAGCTCCAGCATAGGGAGGGATAAGTGGCAAATGGAATGGAGAGGAGAGGAGAGGAGAAGGTTTGAGAAGGGAGAAGAGGAGGCGAAGACAGGATGAGATACACCACTCCACTCGCCGGTACCTGAGCTGAGCTGTCGGGTCAATTGGAGCTTCGAAATCGTAAACGGGTTTGGGTGGGAAATAGAGCAGATTCAAGGGATACATAACGGTTAATTAATTTCATTTGTCAGAACTGGACACATAGCTGGAATAGCTCAGCTGGTTAGAGCGTGTGGCTGTTAACCACAAGGTCGGAGGTTCGAACCCTCCTTCTAGCGTTTTATTTTGTGTATTTTCCTTTAATCTTTTAAATCTAATAAGAACACTAACCATAGAAATCAAATTAGAAACAAACTCTTTTGTTCCTTGCCTGTTTTATTTTGTGTATTTTCCTTTAATCTTTAAAATCTAATAAAAACACTAACCATAGAAATCAAATTAGAAACAAACTCTTTTGTTCCTTGCCAACAAACATTCTAAATATAGTTTTATTTTGTGTATTTTCCTTCATTCGTTTAAAAACTAGAAAGAACACCCACCACAGAAACAAACTCTTTTGTTCCTTGCCAACAAACATTCTAAAACTTGAGAAATCTAAAACTCCATAGTTAATGTCACTCCAAACAGGGGCGGAGCTACACTAAGGCTCATGTTGCCAAGTCAATATTACTAAAAATAATTGCTAACCGAAAGTTAACATTTGGCTAATTCTTAGTATTTCGATAGGTTTGGATAATATAAAAGAATCTGAAAAAGGTTTGGATAAAAAAATAGACATTACCCATAAATTTATATACAAACATGCTGATATAAGAATGTTGCAACACCATACTCCATTGTCTTCTGTCGAACCACTCTAATGTAATTCTTCAAATATGAAGGGAGGAATCCAACATTTTCCCGACCTTCGGCAGCTAGACAAAATGTAGCATAACTAGCCCACACTCGTATCCGCACAACCTCGTTAAGTCTAGCAAAGTACATCTGCGCCTTGTTGATTTTCCTGTTTGACCTTATAAAATGATTTGCTGACTTGTCGTGACATTCGTGGTTGTGCTCGAACACCGACCGGTCGATGTAGTACATATTAGGTTGTTTGTCTACCTTGAAGTTCATCTTTGCCAAGCAACCCGTTGTAGTCTCTAATCTATTCCGTCTGCGAACTGTATTATCAATTTTGCCTATGTTTTTGGGATCTCGTTCGCTCTTCTTTCGAAACCAACTCTTGTTGCAAACACAATAGATATAGTGAGTTTCCTCACTAAATTTACTTTCAGTGTTGCCTTTAGGAGCTCCTTGTTTCCTCATTTCAAAACCATGATCATGGGTGTATTCTCTATAGAACAATGGTGTCTCCATGTTCTTTCATCGTCGGGATCAATAACTTCCCGCACTGCACGGTTCAATAATTGGTTAGCCATATGTTATTACTAACGATAAACATTATTATTAATACCAACACTAACCTAGCTATATCACTAGTGAGATCCCCATCTTTGGTGGCATGCACATCTGGTGTATATCTATCCAAATTCGTGATATCATCCGCTACAACTGTTCAAATATCAATTATTAACGACATTCTAATAACAACACAACACTAAATTGCTCTTACTACCAGGTACTCGTTCAATTATCCATTGTATGCAAATCAAACACCGAAGTTAGAGGTCGTTTGCTTGTAGGATTCTGAAAAACCAAGGATTTGTGTAAAACCCTGGATTTTATCATAGAAGGATTATGTGGGATTTTGTCATTTTGGATTTGTGTTGGATTTGCAAAAGTACTTGTTTGCTTCATGAATTTTGTATTGGATTTATGTCTTTGTAATTGATTAGTTAAAGGTTGAATTTACAATTTTATCCTTATTAACTACCATCTCCAAGAGAAGAACAAAAGCCCCTGCCCTCCGCCATTACCTTCTCCATCTCCTTCCAAGTTTACTTTACAGCTTAATCCGCCAACACCAGTTATTCCTTGTGGCTAGCTAACTAAATTTGTATGGACTAAATAAAAAATTGCGGCAGCTTACACAAAATCTTATGCATAGGTCCCACAAGAACTAATCAAACACAATTTTTACAACAAACATGAACTTTGTCCATAATCCCATAAGTGTGGGTTTTTAGCCCAAAATCCTTATCAAAATCCCAATACCAAACGACCTCTTACTTTCACAAGACATAGCTATGGACATCTCCTCCTCTTGATTTTCATGCTCGGGTGTGCAATTGGCGCGCCCAGACCCATCAGTAGGTAACTCATTCAAATTTGTCCATGAATAACAATGGAAAATATATTCCCTATGGATCAAGTTATTAATACTACAACCAAATTTAGTAACAGTAGTAACGTGAACTAGTAGCAATATCATACATAACTCCTTACAAAATTAAGCACTAAAAACCCATGTATTTTCCATAACAAAAAATAGCAAATTCAACGGAAAAAAATAGCAAATTCGTTAATAACATGTCGTTCCAGTCAAAGATTACTAACTGTGTTACTTGATTCGGGCCCAAATGTACACATTTTACCCCTCACCTTTTGTCCGTTTTGCTTAGTAGATCACCGTCCCTCGATATATTTTACGCTAGGTTGTGCTTGTTTTGTTACATTTCAGGTCCTAGTACGTGTGGGAAGGTCCGGGATGAGTTTCGGGTCATTCGGAGATCAAAAAGAGCCAAAAAGTTGAGGTTGAGCCCTGTTCACGGACTGGAGCTTCAGTTCACAGTCTCTAATACCGTAAATTGAAAGCCCAGATTGTGAAGTGACCAATTTACATAACGGTTTCGGAAGTTACTAGCATCAAGTCAGTTCACGATCTATAAGACCGTGAACTGATCAACGCGGCCGTGAACTGAGGTCTAAGACTCTGAACTGGGCCCTATCAGGCAAATATAAAGACAATAGCGGGGAGATAGATAGGGGAGCTGGTTTTTGGAAGGG
Source organism: Linum trigynum (assembly GCA_964030455.1). Classification (NCBI taxonomy): domain Eukaryota; kingdom Viridiplantae; phylum Streptophyta; class Magnoliopsida; order Malpighiales; family Linaceae; genus Linum; species Linum trigynum. Next base: position 11,327,348 of record OZ034820.1, on the reverse strand, counting down.
GAATAGTTTCTTTCTCTAGGGTTTCAACCCAAAACACCAAAGGGGAGTTCTAGTAAGAGAGAGAGAGAGTGCTTGAGTGATCTTGGGGCTTAATTGGAGGCTTGGGTTGATCTTAAAGACAAGGATTCAAGCATAGAAGAAGAAGAAGAAGAAAATCTTGGGCTCCAATTTGTAATTTCTCTCCTCTCTAGAAACTCACCCTCTTCTCTTGGTTTAAGAACCCTAGGTCTAGATTTGGGTTTAATGTTAATGTATGTGACACATTCCATGTTTGATTGATGATTTCACTTACTTGATGGATGTTTTCATGAATGACATAAGTTGGGTTTCCATTTTAATGTATTGAGCTTTTGACCTGGGAGGGAGAAAATCCCCTTAGAGCCAATTGTTGGCGTCTTCGGGCCACTCCTCACCCTATATCGTCTGGGTAATCCCCGAGGGAGTCGATTCCATCAATCTCCTACGATATAGGGTTGCCCTAGGTTCAATAGAGCCTACCACATTCATCGATTCGCCGTTCCGGGTCATTCCTGAGGGAGTCCATCTCCTAATGGTAGAGTAATTGGGTCAATCAAGCTTTTGACCTAGGAGGGAAACAACTCCTCACCCCATATCGTCCTGGTAATCCCCGAGGGAGTCGATTGGATCGATCTCCTACGATATAGGGGTGCCCTAGGTTGAATAGAGCTCTTACCCATCCATCGATTTGTTGTTCCGGGTCATTCCCGATGGAGTCCATCTCCTAACGGTAGGATAGTGGGTCGATCGAACTAGGAGGATACTCAACATAGATCCAAAAGTCGGAAATAAGGGGATTTAACCCAAGAGAGCTCCAAACCTTGTAAATAGCTAGATTAGTGGTTAATCTAGGTTAGTTAGTTTAGTTTTCCTAATCGCTGCTCTAGGTTGGCTAGATAACGAACCCTAAACCTGAAATAGAGTAAGCCTAGATCTCTGTTGTACGATAAATTCTTATTGCTTGCTTGCCCTATGCTACACCGAGTCGTTGGTTATACTTGATCGACGATTGGGATGTTGTAGTTAGAACGAGTCACTACTGCTAATTATTCCTGCCGAATAGTGTTAATAACACCCTACTTCCATTTCTTTTTACTATTATTAGTAAAAGCTGATTCATTTTTTAAACAAAAAGGCCACTTAACAACATAATTAAAATAACGTTAAATGTCGAACAGGTTAATAATCCATTGAGTAATACCCTACGTCATAACTATAGAACCAGTGTTATTTATAACCGACCAGAGCTGGGCGGACCAACCGGTAAAACTATCACCCGACCACCAAACCGGCTCGACACAGTCAATTAGCCGGAATGGATTTCAAGAGCGGTCAGCAAACGACCGAGGCGGTTAACCGCTCGACCCGCTTGACCCGATCGCCCGATTTTTCCCTTTCGTCCGTTCGTGCAAGCTGAACAGACAAAGAGGAGAGCACCGCTCCCGTCGCAAGTCTCTGTCGCCGCTCCACGCTCGTCGATCTGGAAGCTCCGAGCTCGGCGATTCGGCGAGAACAACCCAACGGTGAACCCAACCTCTCTTCATTCCCGTCGATTTGGCGAGCTCCTGCAAGCGAGTAAGAGGAGAGTGATAGATCAAAATTTCGAGAGACGAAGTGGAGAGAGGGATGGAGGAAATCGAACGTTTATGGTGAATCGTAGAGAAAGAAATTGAAACAGAGTATAAACTGAAGGTCCATCGCTGGTGTTTTTGGCTTTTGTGGGAGGAACAATTATTTTCAATGGAAGAGGAAGAAAGTGAAACGAGTTCATTTTCAGGGGCAAGATCCCCTGGCCACCGTCCACCAGTTCTAGGGCTGTGCTTGAGTCGCAGCAATGGGACGCATGCCCTGCCAGAACACCATCTTCATCCCCACCCATTCAGTTAGCCCCACCCCCGGATCATCCTACTCCACCGCCAAATATTCATGAGTTTGAAATACACTGTGATGGTTCTTTCTTTGAAGCATCTCAGGAGGCGGCTTATGGCGTCGTTGTCACGAATGCCCATGGACAAGTATGTGCGGGGTAGCTGAACCCCTGCATTGTTTTTCACCTATTGAAGCAGAAGCGAAAGCTTTATGGAAAGGAACTCTCCTGGCCACCATCCTCCACGGTCCTTGCTTGGTCCGTTCTGACTGTCTCACCCTCATCAGTGCTGTGCAAGGGCACCAGAAGCCTTGGCCATGGCGAGCAGCAGCGTGGATTGGATGCATCAAGAAAGCGCTCGATGATCACCCCTGGATCAAGCTATCACACATCAAACGGGCGGACAACGCGAAAGCGAATTTGGTGGCTAGATCAAGAGCAAAAAATGTACTTCCCATCCAATGGGTCCAGGGCCTTGATGTTGTCTCTCATCTTCTGTAGTCAGCTGGCTTCAACCGCATTTAATGGAAAAGCAATGCCTTTTGTCAAAAAAAAAAAAGAAGGAGAGGGAATTGAACGGCGCTGGCCGCTGGGTGGGGGAATGGGACGGGTGTCGGGTTTGGGAAATAGGATTTGTAATTGTTAATATTTATAATGTAAAATTACTAAGTGGTACCTGTAAAATAGATATCGTTTAGTCATTAAATTAATACATTTTGTGTCTTCTACTTATGATATTATTGTTTATAATGTACTGGTTCTCTAACGTTTTTTAACGGTCTAATACTGGTTGGACCACTAAAGTGCGAACCGTTCGCATTACTGGATCATGTTCTGGTTCGGTTCTGACAACATTGTATAGAACTATTGCTAACTAGATTGTGGTTCCGGCCAATTGGTCAGATAGATCTCATTTGTGTGATTTACTCTGTTCCATATAATTTTAACAATTCAATAATTTAGTGAAAATAAAAAAATGAAAAGTAAGTTTGGGATTTTAATTTCAAGATAATAAAATTAAATTCAATCTCAAACTAAGATGACGATCTCATATTAAACTACGTTGGGCACTGATGGAAAAATGATGTTATTTAACAGTAGAAGTTAACGAGGAAATAAACGATAATCAAGTGAGACTTCAATTGAGATCCTTCAACCCCTCGCCTATATATAAGTTGAGTTTTCTAAGTCAAAATACACGAACATTATTCTTTTACTCAAAATGATGATAAGTGTATCTTCAATAACTCTAGATTGTCAATATTCAATTTTCGAACTGGGTTTTCATTAAGGGTTTGTTTGAACGTACATCATAATACATGAAGTTTTATAAGGCTAACTGAATTAGACTGTCACCATTATGAAAATATGTTAATCAAAGCATTGTCTAAACTCGAAATTTATCATCTATTTGATTTATACCCGAACCAAAACTTTGTCAATGTTTCAACCTTTCAGGGTTGTTATACCTTGTACTTTAAGAACCTTAAACTATATAGTTTACAATGCTTTAATAAATACTTATAATGTATCACAATATAAATTTCATACTTTGAATTTTGTAGGTAATTCTCTTTGAACATTTCAAATTTTATGATTCTATGTCCCGATATTTATGCTATACAAAACGGTCTTATATTGGTTAAGTGACATTTTTTTATAAAGCCATATATGTATTGTTGATCTTGTAGTTAGTAAGTATTATTATATTATGATAGAGCTATTAATTATTAGGGCATGCCTACTATGACATGCATGTCACCGTGACATGGATTTTTCGGTCGACCTAATCCTTAAGGCGGTCGACCGAATTGACTAATTTGGCAACACGAGAAAGCATTGCGGTCGACCTCAAATTCCATCTGGTCGACCGTTCTTAGCTTAAGTTGTTATTTTTGGTTGACCAGGATAAACCTCGGTCGGCCATTTCGTTGGCGTGAGAAACAACATGGTCGACCGTAAAGGTATATAGGTCGACCGTGAGAAACAACGTTGCGTTCTATTTTATTGATTTTGACTTTTTGTTATTGTTTTTGCTTTTCCGTTTGTTTCTTCCTTTTGTTGTGCCACTCACTAACCCAAACGATTTGTTTTGCCAATATTTAAATTGTTGATTTTTGGCATTTAGTCTCCAATCCCCCATCCGTAATCAATTATTATGACTTCCACACAAAAATAAAATCAATTATTATGACAAACACGGCTTAATATTCTGCTGTCGCTCAAACTCAATTCATTAGAGTCTAAATCATGTTTGCGTAATTCTATTTTTGGAGTATATTAATATTCAATTCATTAGTTTTGGTCCAAATTATCATTAATATTGGAAGTTAAAAAAAAATGGATACCTGATTATAATGTTTTTTTTTGTTATGAGACAAAAAGAAAAGTAGAAACACATATATTAAAGGTATATAATTGGGTTGAAATTAGTAATGAAACTATATATATAAATTTTTTATACAATCATCTAGACTCAGGTAGATCCATTTGGATCTAACCCAAATGAATTGAACCAAATAGAACACAATTCAAACCCAACAAAAACCCATTAAAAGTGCATATAGATCCATTTGAATTCGACACCAATACTCATATGGATCTTGACAATTGGGTTAGATGACCCATTAGTCCATTACCATATCTATGAGCGATGGTTGTGTACTTCTGTTGAGGGTTTTCCCCAAAATCCATCAACTCATTCTTTTGGTGTGTGTGATGAAAACATCACTCAACCTATTCATTTGTAGTTAAGCGAGTGGGTCGTATTGCTAATGTTGGATGGTTGGTGGGTTTGACGATTTGGTCAGTTATAAAATAAAGATAACTATGAGTCATAAATATTTATAATAAGCTTATCGAATATAATAATAAATTAAAAATACAAGAGAATTAATAATCATTTTTTGTATGAGAAATTCAATAATCTTTAAGAATATGTATTGTATTTTTTAAATATTTAGTTTATAATTTATGTAATAAGTTAAGCAAATTTATAATAATTAATTATCATTTCCATCATGATTAATATTTTGGGATTAGAATATATGTACATTATCATATAATATATATTAGTAACATGATAAATCATGTGCTTTGGCAGGCCAATGACGGGACAGGTTACGGTGATTACTACAAAGTATTAATCACCGTGATTACTAAGGGTAAATTGGGTATGAAAAATAAATTATATTAATTAATTTTTTTAATAAATTAATTTTTAGGTAATTACATGAATCTATTAATTAAAATTCTCTCTCTTTCTCTCACTTCCATAGTCTTCAGCCAGATCCCTTTTCCTTATTTTTCTCAATCTTTCTGCAAAAGAAAAAAAAACACGAAATCACTACCACTTTGAAAAATATCAATACCATTGCAGAAATAAATATATACAATTACACGAAAACTACTAATATAAACAATCTACCAATATAAATCTATATCATTTCACAAAAAATCAATACCATTGCAGATTGAATCAATACCAATACATGCAAATTAATATCATTACATGATAATCAATACCAATGCGACAAAAACAATACCAATGCGAAAAAATACTTCCACTACGAAAAATCACTACCAATGCGAAAAAATCAGATCTAGGGTTTTTATTCATCCCACCTTTTCCAGCCGCCTGTATGAGAGAGAGATTGCGAAGGGATTGCGTGAAACCCTAAGTGCATCGCCTCTCACCTGCTCCGCCGCGTTCGTCACAGACAGTCATGCTCGGCCTCCACATTAGGAACGGGCGACGCCAGTTTGATGGGGTGGAGAGGTGGAGTGGGTATAAAAGGAAAGAAGGGGGAGCATGACCGGAGGGAAAAGGGACGCCGACGGGGTGTGGGGGTGGGGTTGGGGTGGTCGGAGGGAGGGAGGGACGTTGGCCGTGGGGTGGGGCTGGGATGGGCTGAAGGAGGGAAGAGTGGAGGGAGGAGTGACGCCGACGGGGGTGGGGGAGAGAGGGAAGTCAGCGAGGTTGGGGGGGGGGGGAGGGAGAGACGGCGGCTAGGTAGATAGGTTGTATTAGGGTTTGGATATAATATATAGAGTAATCAGGTGTGGTATGTTTTTCATTTCCTAAATTACCCTTAATCTAATCTTAATCGTTAATTTAAAAATATAATAAAATAAAGATAATGAATGGTATAGATGTTGGTAGCCACCATGATTACTCAAAATTGAGTAACCACCCTAACCTATTCCGGCCAATGACCCATCCATCACCGCCCAAATTTTATGGGCCACAAAGAAAATGACACCCACCCACCCAACACATGTATAGAGTGGGTTATGATCGGGTTAATTCAAGTGGGTGTAACTCTAGGCCAACTCACTACCCATCCCTACCCTGTCCCTAAAATTTCTCACAAATTTAACCTCCTTCTCCGACCAGTCTTCTTATCTACAGCCTAAATCCATTACCCTTTCTCAATTTCTCTTTAATCCATTATCACTAAGAAGGTTGACATCAAGCTTCTTCTCCCAGATCAAACTTCTCTTTACCGTCGAACTCATCTCACAAAAAGTATAAACTTCTGAAGCCAAAAAACTTAGACAACTTTGATAAATAATAAAACAATGAACAATGTGCATCCATATGACGGAGATTTGTTATTTTATCGGGAAAACGACGCCTATGTAATTGAGATCTAGAGAGTAAGATGGAAAGACAAACAAATTCTCTATTACAATTTACATTGTATTTTTCTATTACTCATCAACATTGTCTATTAAAATGGTAATAGACCTCGATGACATTGTATATCTGAATGAGCGGTCGAAATATGGTAATTTATATGCCTATAAAATATCTTATTCTTTACTGGTATGTGAATCAACCAAATTATATACTTGGGATCGGCTAAAAGAAGTTGATTGGAAAAGGATGGTTAATTTTACCGTTGATATGAATTGTTAGGGTTAAATATGAGGACTAAAAGAATTTTAATGTTGGGAACTTTGAGAATTTCGGGGTCAGAGGGAAAGATGAAGACGAGAGAGTACTAGGTTATGAAGGTCAATTTGGACATTGTCATAGTTTTCATAGATATTCGAGCATAATTATATTGATTTGAGAGAAATTTTGAAGGTACATAGTAAAGGTTTTCATTTAATGGTCATGCCGCCATAGAGATTTGATGTTATCAAGTTCGACATTGTTTTAGTTTCTTACTAATGATTTGTGATGGGTCAACACAATGATTATGCATATGTCATGGGAAGAAAAAATCATGCTATTATTTCTAAACATTTTGCATAGATAAGACCTTTACGAAGATAGTTAAATTAAAGTGCATCAATATATTAGGTACATATATATGTTGTTTGACATGTTTTCAATAACATTGTATAAACTTTACCAATTAAATATTTTGAGTACTTTCATAAGTTATTGATGGTCAGCTTACCAATCACATATGTAATATGTTCGTTAAAGTCGAGCATAATTATATATACAAGCATATAAAGGTCTTCCGGCCAAGAGGTCGGGCCCTCTGCTAGTGATGACTTATGTTTTAGTGGTGACGTGAGTTAGAGGGACTAAATAAAGAAAAGGAAAAAGAGCTAAAGTTTAGGCTCTAGCAGGTTAGTTAGGAAAAATGAAAACGGGAGATGCAGCCGGCAACGAAAAATAGTTAGTTTAATTAACTAATTATCCTTACCGCAAAGGGGAGAGCAGGAAATTTGAATCCCTCAAAAGTACACAAAAGTGTACAATATATTCATGGTGGATAGGTTTATTAGGCGGCAATAAAGAGGCAAAATTGTGCTAATACCTATTCATGTTATTATTAGCAGTCATAAATTCATCTTGTATCACAATTATTAACAGAAACTTATCCATTTTCAACCTAAACGCGTCACTATTCAACGATATTATGACATCGTAAAATTGAATCATCCAACAAATAACAAACACCATACCTATCAGAAAACCAGTCGAGATGTCCATTTCATGTTTGTTACTACCCTGACCCGATGTTGGCCTCTACACGACGATCAAGTTGCGGTAAGAAGGAGCATAATGGCGACATGTTGTTAATCTTGCCGTCAACGTCGACTATTGATCTGCTATAGCGGCGCCACAAATCCCGTAGCCTCCATTGCCAAAACTGCTACATCGCGGGTTTTTTGGATTAGGGGTTTTTTTCGGACGAAGAGAGAGTCGGTTGTTGCAAAAGGTAAGTGGCGTGTTTGTAGTTAATTAAGGTTTTCCAGCAATACATATTATTATTAATAATATAAATAATTAAGCTAACTTCCTCATTTGCTATTGGCTGGCCAAACCTTAAGAAAAGAAAACCCTCATCCAACCCTCCCTATTGGTCGTACAAAAGAAAACCCTCATCCAACTCTAAACTTTAGTTTTAGCGATAAATACGGGTGGTTTGAGTGAGGTTAGATGGGTGGATTGGTTTACTGGTGTGTTTGTTCAAACTTATCCATATATTTTTACAATGAAATCAAGATCGGAATAGGTAAGTAAAATCATAAGATTTCAAGATTTTGACTACTTTAACCACAAGCATCTGATAACAATATCGAAGCTGATTTCGTGAATGTGGAAGATGCTTGCATGTCACAGCAACTAAAAAGTACGATAAAAAGAGTAATGAAACTTTAAATTATTGAAATGAGTAGTGTTGTCACCCCTCGTACCACACACATCCCAAGAACATATGTCAAGGTCTTTGGAACTTCCTCTTCTTTTCATTAGATTTGCTGTATGGATTTGTTAGTAACAGAACAATTGAAACAAGCATTATCAAATCTGGCTGAGTCATGGACTATGTCGCTCTCTTTAAGATATTCGCAACATTGCCTCTCGTTGCGCACAACAGACTATCATTCGGATCGCCTCTAGGATAAAAGAATCACTCTTGTTGCTCATCTATTTTGTGCAAAAAATGGAGCTCTCCAAACTCTCTCTCTCTCTCTCTCTCTCTCTCTCTCGTGTTTCCGCTCTTTGAAGGTATCTATAGGAGCCGAGACCCATAATATTTCTGGGTCTGAGGGGTCAGCTATCTACAGGACGAGATTGGGTACATGTCCTGTTTGAAACAGGAACCCAGTCCCATTTAGAGAGCAAAGTCCATCTCATATTCCAAATTTGTATGGGTTAACGGGACGGATAACGGGTAACCAAACTACCCGTTATCCTCGTTCAACATGGGGGACCAGAGTTGCATAATTTAGTTGCTGAAGAAATCGGCTAGCGAGGGTGGGGTTTCACAGTACGACGACAGCCAGCAAGCTGAGATGAGAATTTGAAGTAGGTGGTAGGTGGAGTTGGTCAGGGGAATCGAAAAGTCAGTAGTTTGGAGGACTGGGATCCATATAGTGGATTATGAAGGAATCATGGTTTCAATTATTTTTAGTCCCTTTTTCTTTATTGAACCATAGCCACAAAGACGAAGATAAAGGAAGAGGGAAGACATGCGAAGATGGTGAGCTGAAGTCGAGGTGATGGAGGAGGAAGGCATGCATCGCAACGTAATAAACCAGAAGGTGGAGATAGGGGGAAGAGATTATATTAGTCACCAACAGAGTTATGGCGACTTCTTTGTGATAAGAGATAGATCATCGAACTAAATAAAGATAAACAATTTGAAGAGTTATGGGGATCCAAATGGGATGTTGTTACGAGATGGAGCCATTGTGACATTTCATTAATTACTGGGCTTGCTTATCTTTTTTATTAGTTCGTATTAAGTAATTAATTGGGATATTATTATTGTTTACTTGTCTTAGTAGGATTTGGTTATCATTTCCTTGTGTGAGTAGTACTCAAGTTCTAGATAGGAAAAGGTAGAGGCTTCTATGCCTATAAATATGTACTTGTTTCGTTCGTTTGATGATAAGAAGATTGGAACCCAATAGTTAGCTTTTGTTCTTTATTCGCTATTTTCTTAGTTATTTCCTTTGAGAGTTCTTGCGTTTTATTCATTTTTACAAGAAAATCCTAAAATCGCCACCCCCTACGTCACATCACCATAACAGATGTATACTTGTCAGGCTTGCTGCGAGCTGCTTAAGGGAAAATATATAGTGGATTTTGTTGGGATGAATAGTTTTGAAAAACTATAAATGAAATTCCTAATTAATTATCCAGTATTTTCCCATAATACATAAATAAGATGGATAATTAATAAAAGGAATATTATGGAGATAATTAGGAATAATTATCTTAATAGATTATATTTTAATTATGGGAGTAATTATCTCCCTAATTAAAATATGACTTATTCCCAAAGAAAGAGGGAATATTCTGGGTTTTCTGCTCCTATAAATAGGAGACGCCCCAGACCCTCTAAACACACCTCAGAAGAGCAGAAACACGATAGAGAGTGAATTCATAGAGCTCCGGTTTTCCGCACAAAACCGATGAGCAATAAATAAGAGTGGCTGTTTTATCCTGGAGGCGACCGACTGATAGTCTGCTGTGCGAATAACGAGGCAGTGCCGCGAACGTCTTAAAGAGAGCGACCTAGTCCGCGACTCAGCCAGATCGGTAACCCTATTTTCTGTTCGGTTTCTAACAATTTTAAGACGTTTGTTACTGTCAAATCGACCGAACAGATTATCGCATCTGGCTTGGCAAATCTCGCCCTAGCATGCTCGCCGTTGAGCTCGTGATCCCTTTTGCGAATCTCGGTCTGGGAGCTTGTAATCGACAATTCCGTCTCGGACAAATTAATTGCACCTTTACCATTGATTGTTCCTGTTACATTGTTTTTTGGTTTGAGATTCCTTGAAACAGGAATTAACGGAAGCACTGAAAGGAAGCCATTGGAATTTTGAATACGTGGAGGAACAAGGTTTAATTACCTGGACAAGGTTAATTAGGAAGCTGGCTCCCTTTTATTTAGTTCCATTCCGGGCCAACTCTTGGAGCAGGCAACTGGCAATGGTAATCATGGTTTTACTACGTGGACCGTGAAGGAGGCATGATTAATCAATGCGATTTTGGAAGGGAATTTTCAATTTTGTTCTCTGGAAAGACTTCGCCAGGCCAAACGTCAGCGGTTTCTTTCCATGGTTGGTCTTTTTATGTGTAAAACCACAATATAAATTGACTTTTTTTTTCTATTTTCGAAGAGAATGAGGCCGAGGGCAAGGATGAAAGAGATCCGCCCTGTGATAGATAGTTAGCAGAACAGGAACTTGACTAGGGGTATGCGGTGATATTTAATTATCCCAGAAGAACCCAACGATGGCACATTGCGACCTCGTGGCTTAATCACTCAGGAAAAAAAGCATGACGCAGAACAAGGAAGCTATGCTTGTTGATAGCTATCGGTCGCAAAATCAGCTTGCAATGACTCCTTGAAAATAGGTATGAACCGAAATGATCCTCGTGATTCATTAATGAATGATAAATTAGATTCTATTTCATTAAGCTCTATGCATGGTATTGAGAACCATATGAATGTGAGAAAGTAAAAATAGAATTGATGCATGTATATGTCGACATTGAGGTGTATTACCTCGATGATTAGAGTATAAATTGAATACATGTGATGGAGTAGAATGATTTTGTTTAAATGCATGCATATATGTGAAGAATATATGATAATAGAATGGGTTTATTGCCCTTAATAACGATATTATAAGAAGTATTATTATCAGTACTACACGAACCATTTAGATTGCTGTGAAACATTAAAGTTTCAAGAATGAGAGCAGCAAGCTGAACCAGATCCACATCAATTAGAATGGTACCTATCGTGGTAACCATAAGATTGTCACCCAATCCTCTAAAGAATGACGTTATGTTTCTCTGTTAAATTTGTGAGAAACTAGGTCATAAGACACGAAAGTGTAAGAACAAGTTTAACCTAGTGTTAACTTGACTAAAGAAGAGGATTTGGTAATAATATTCACTGAGGTGATGACAGAGGTTAGCCTTAATGGTAACTCTGAAGAATGGTTGTTGGATAGGACCGCTTCAAGATATGTGTGTGATAAACGAGCTAAGCTCAATCATACATTGACGCATATTGAAGGAGAAAGTGTTGTTGGGCAAGACACTCACCACTATTGTTGATGGTTCTGGAAAAGTGGAAGAGGACTCTGCCTCTAGAAAGTCATTGACTATCCTAGATGTAAGGAATGGTTAAGTAGATAAGATAAATTCTTCCAAGTGTGTCTGTGTGAAGAATTAGAATATCTTATATCGCATTCCCATATTATTATTGGATGCTTGAGAAAAATATGAATTTTCTATATCCAAGCTAAATAACCCATAAATATTTTAATTAGAGAATCAGAATAAATAGATCTGATTTATGTGGGTAAACTTGATGGAAAAGACAATAAACAATTTATTGCTCTTTAGAGTGCTCTGATTGTCAGACTAGTTATTTGAAATGGTTTGAAATGCCTAATTGCATTATGATTGCACTGATTATTCGATATGTGGCATGCATGTGGTAGCGTTAGAAAATCAGTGTAACATGATAACTAGAAGAGCATATGAGTGTGTTTTATGTTGTTAACAATAAAAACACATAGTTCCTATGAAACGAAATACTCATGTTGTTGTGAAATCCATTAATGCCAAGAAACTTCCATTTTAAATCAAGAAATAGTGGGGGTAGTGTCCTGCCTACTATTAGAAATAATGGAACTAGTAGGGGTAATAAATCTGAGTTTAAACTCAGAAGAAGCAAATGAACCTGAAATCTCTTAAGGTTTTTGGTTATGAATTTGTTATTTACACCCTAAGAAAGAAATATCCTACAAGTCTGCTAGAAGTTCGAACTTCCATAAAGATGCAGAATTGTGGGAGAATCCATTATTAACGAAATGGAATTATTAGTCTAATAAGACTTAAAATCTTGTAGAGTTACCTCTTGGTTGAAAAGCCTTGGGTAATATATCGATAGAATCGAACAATATTTGGTATTTTTGAGAATTACCTCTTGGCAATGAAGTCATGGGTAATAAATGGATTCTTAAAAGAAAAGTGAAACCTATTGGTTTAGTTTATGAGTATAAGGATCGCCTAATAGCTAAGGCTTTAAGCGAAAAGGAAAAATTGTTAATTTTCTTGTTATCTATTCACCATATGTAGAATAACATCCATGTATGTTCTGATTGCTAGTGTTGTGCGTCAGATGGATTGTTAAACATGTTTCTGTGAATGGTGATTTAGATAGGAAAATCTACATGGGACAACCTATAGGGTTGTTATTCTTGAACATGCTTAGGGAGTCTATAGTTAGACAAATCATTGTAAGATTTGAAATGGACTCTAAGACAATGGCATGAATAAACTGGTTCTCTCTCATGGTTTTAAAAGTGAAAGTGACAAGTGCATTTAGTACAACTTTGAGAATGACACTTGCATTATGAATGACACTTCGGTCTTTGGTACAAAGACTCGTGATGTCAATATTATGAAAAACCATGTTGTTTGAGAATTATGAAGGTAAAAAGATGTCAATATTATGAAAAACCATGTTGTTTGAGAATTATGAAGGTAAAAAGATCTGGATGAAGCAAGTGTTATGCTCGGAGATCCAGATTACTAGGACAATGAAAGAGATTTCATCTAGGTCAGTTTAACTACACAGTTAGATCTAGAGGAAATACGAGTTCTACACCTTCATAAATGTTTGATGGTGCTAGTGTAAATTTTAAGAGCACCAAAGACGGTGTAAGAAAGTAAGAACATACTAGCATCGACAGTATGCGAGAGGCAGCTGATAAACATGAGACCCGACATAGTGGGGGTACTTGGCAGGCTTACTGATTGTCCTAGTATGAAGCATTGAAATGCTATTGAAAGGGGTAATGAGACACCTTAAAAGAACAGAAAAACCTTGGTATTTGTTATCAATGGTTTTGCTGTATTGGTAGGGTATAGTGATGTGGATTAGAATACCCTATAGAGGACTTCAAGACAACAAGAGGCTGTGTTTTAAACATCGATAGAGAAGCTATGTCTTGGAAGTCTAAGAAGTAAACGATCCTGGCTCAATCAACTAAGAAATCAGAAATGATAGAACTAGCAATGGCTAGTAAAGAGGAAAGTTGATTGAGAGGGTCACTACTAGAGATTCCCTTATGGGAAAGACCGATCCCTCCGGTAGTTGATTCATTGTGATAGCACCGCAGCTATTACTAAAGAAGGGAACCGGTTCTAGAATGAAAAGAGAGGACAAATTCGTCGTATGCACAGTACTGTAAGAGAACTCCTAACGATAGGAGTAGTGAGGGTGGATCATATAAGATCCGAACAGAATCTAGCTGATCCTTTGACGAAAGGATTACCTAGAGAGAAAGTCCAAAATACCACAAAGGGTATGAGACTTATGCCTACCGAACCATGGATTACAAGTGATGGTAACCCGACCCGATAGACTGGAGATCCCAAGAAACGGGTTCAATGGGTAATAACAAGTCATGAGTAATATTGAGAAAAGTTCATGCATAGTGAAGCATGAATCCCAAAGCCTTGGAGGTTGAGTACAACTCTTAATGAGATCTATACTCTATGTGGAGTGAAGTACTTTACTTTGGGGGTACTTCTGATAGACTCACCTATGTGAATGTGGGAGTGGGGCCGCTCCCTATGGAACTTTGGAGGCACAAAGTTTCTAGAGCGTTCACTAAACCGGGATAACGTGCATGGCCATTAACGCACGGCCTATGAGAGAATATCACTCAATGAAAAGATCTGGTGTGCTACATTGTCTGAGATAGGGTTCAAGACTACGAGTCACCCTTATGAAATCGGAAGTGTAACCACTACGCTAAGGTTCAAATCTTCGCGATACCTTAGCTTATGTCCGATCTTATGGAACTGTTGATGCTCAGAGATAGTTTCAAACTATTCAAGTGGGGGATTGTTGGGATGAATAGTTTTGAAAAACTATAAATGAAATTCCTAATTAATTATCCAGTATTTTCCCATAATACATAAATAAGATGGATAATTAATAAAAGGAATATCATGGAGATAATTAGGAATAATTATCTTAATAGATTATATTTTAATAATGGGAGTAATTATCTCCCTAATTAAAATATGACTTATTCCCAAAGAAAGAGGGAATATTCTGGGTTTTCTGCTCCTATAAATAGGAGAAGCCCCAGACCCTCTAAACACACCTCAGAAGAGCAGAAACACGATAGAGAGTGAATTCATAGAGCTCCGGTTTTCTGCACAAAACCGATGAGCAATAAATAAGAGTGGCTGTTTTATCCTGGAGGCGACCGGCTGATAGTCTGCTGTGCGAATAACGAGACAGTGCCGCGAACGTCTTAAAGAGAGCGACCTAGTCCGTGACTCAGCCAGATCGGTAACCCTATTTTCTGTTCGGTTTCTAACAGATTTCTCCTTTTCAATAATAAAACAAATCAATTCTCATAAAAGTCATGCTCTCTCAATCTTGCGCGGCATTGCCGTGCATGCAATTGCTAGTCTCTATAAAAGCCCTGCTCTCTCAAGCTCGTTAATTATACATGGCAGCAGCATAGTCCTAGAATTGGTTGAGATAGGCCTGGACTGGCCAACTGGGCTCGGGTTGGGAGTATTGGGATGGGAACAAGGTCTAGATTTCAGATTTTGACTAATTGAAATTGAATAAATCGTGATGGGTATTACGCGTTACCTATACTATCCAAACGGATATTAGTGGATAACTCGTTGGTACCCAATGTTGAAATTCTTAATCACAAGTCTCATCCCGTAATAAATATTATGGGTATTTGAGTACCCATAACCATAAAAAACGGGATATGTATGAATATACCCAAATACCCGTTTTCCATTGCCTACCCTTTCAAAACTATTCTTTCATTGAGACTTGTACCTTTCAAAACTATTCATTTTCATTTCCAAAATCTTAGGGCAGACAATGGGACCCGAGAGACTAGAATTTCAAGTAAGCTTTATTTCAGTTTCTTTAGTCTTAAAAAAAAAAGTAACTTTTGAACATGTTTCCAATAACCCTTTATTATTATGACTTTATGTTCTCCCAACGCTGGATTCTGGATATGCTAAATTATGATTTCTCCTCACGTTATATTTAATGAGAATTATACTTCGTTATCTTTTTCGCTCTAATCACCATTTTCTACAGGAAGTCCACCACCTATTTTTTGTTCTCGACTACTACTGTCTTTTTTTTTTTTTTTTGCTATGCTCTGCACTCTATCCCACTATCTTAGCTCTCCAAAGAAAAAAATCCATCGGCAGATGAAATAGAATTGGTAGCACAGAAGGTTATCTACAATGTTTACATGGATGATGAAATTTGTTCCCTGTTGTGAAAGTAAGTCGATGCATGCATCCAACTTTTCTACAAATGATACACAGTTTCATACTATCCACTTGTGACATCTTTGAGCCTAATTATCACCTTGCTTTAGTAACATTTCATTCACTGATATAGCACAATGAGGCACCACTGGATGAATTTTAAACTAGAAAGAATGAGTCTCGGGCCAACCAAACTCAAATCATATCAGAACTCAAATGGAACATCCAACCAAAGGATCGGGTACAAAGCTATTACTTAGTTGTTTGACACTACCCACTCACAAAGTAAATATTCATACAATACGAACGCATAATAATGATTAAGTGGTCCAACCCAACCGCCCAACATTTTTGGAAGAAGCCATAATTTAATATTTCTGCTACCATTTCGTAATACACTTTTTACAAAATATTTGCCCTCTTTTTCAAACTTTATTTGCAAGCGGTAACAAAGTTTATATCTACGTTTACACAATGAGAAGGGGTCAAACGTAAAGAACACATAAGCAACTATGGAAGTGCAAATGTAAATGGACGTAACAGAATTCCAACATGTTGTCATACCAAAACATTATTCAAACTACGGTAGGTGAAGTGAGTTCTTAATCCTTCATACAAAACTCAAGCACAATGTACAACTTGCTTACTTGCTTTCAGGAAAAGGTATCGACGCACAACAACGATAGTACTCGTTAGCATCATACACAAATCGTTGTGAGAGATGAACTTCACTAATGAGATATTCGCCTCAGTCCTCGGCCCCGAATTGCTCAACGATGCCTCGTGCATCAAACGTGTTAATTTTCATCTTCATATTTTGATTCCTATGAATTTGGAAACATTAGTCAACAAAGTAGGCCAAAACAAGTGATAAATGAGGCGTTAAGAGGGTGAGTATTAGTAGTATCATTCATTACCCTTTCTTATGCCTCATGTTCATCGTTGTGGCATGCATCTGTTGACGACGACAACAACAACAACAAAACCCTTCAAATTAAACCGTATTTTTTTAGTGTTAACAAGTATGTATGATTTGAGATCATGGATACAGGTATTTGAATGTTGCTCTCACCAGGAACCTTTAACTGCTCTCTTGCATCTTTCTCCAGAACAAGTCCAGCATTGGCATACTCTTCGTGAATAACTTCTAAGAAGAGTTAAGGAAAGGCCTATTGCAGATAGTACGGGGTCAATATTATAACTAACTTCTAAACTTTAGAGTTACTAGCACATTGGTCACTCAACTTTCATCCTTTAACAAACTTATCATTACAGAGATTGAAATAAGTAACACAAGAGTCATTCCGTGCATCACCTGTTGAATTTCACACCCAATTTGTCTACAGATCAGTAGTATGTTGGTTATTCTAAACTTTAGTAAAACAGTGACCGATTTGTTTGTTTTTGTAGTTGACTTGACAATACATGCCAAAACTTTTCAATCGCCTTGCAGACTAGTTAGGGAACTGAATGAAATTAGACAATTGCAAACACAATATTTTTCGATACGACAAGCACGCAGAAGTCTGCCTTCAGTATCACATTCTTCGATCGTAGCATAAAGTACACAAGCTTTCGCCAAAGATCCCCTCATGCACAAGGGCGTAGCTAGAGGCCAATAAGGGGTGCAATGGCACCCCCTTAAATTTTGAAAAACAAAAAAAAAATGGTAATATTAGTATGTTGATAGTAATATTTACAAGTTGTTTGCTTCATGGATTTAAAAAATGAAAGTTTTGTTAAAACTTGGATTCTATAAAACTATGGATATACAAGGGTTTTGGGTTCATTCTGGACTTGGAAAATACCATTGTTTGTTTCATAAATTTCATGATATATTTAAACCACAAAAAGTATATAAGTTAATTTTATCCATTAATTGTCTACCCTAATACATTCTAGTTTATCAAAATTGATAAGAGGTGCAAAGAAAATCATTAAATTTTTATGATAACGATAGCTGGAAGAGAAAATTAGTTCCCATCAATGTATTTTCCTGTGAACATAGACTGTATTTGCTAATGTCAGTTGTCAATTCACAATTTGATAACATTTTATACAATGGCACAATTGACCAACCATCGCATCAAGTGAAATTGTGAATGGCTATTTGGTGGGATATATTAAGTGTGAAATAATGGTAGTTTGGACGATTCATATAGTTTTAGAATTATTTCACGATATGAAACATGAGACTGCTTATGTAATTTTCTTATTGCACCCCCTTAAATAAAATCCTAGCTACGCCACTACTCATGCGCTCCTGCATCACCATGAAAGGATTTTTATCCTTGTGAAAGGGTGCATGAGTATGGTACATATTATGTAGAAACATGTTTTAAAGACGATAAAGAGATTATTCATATTGAAGAAAATTAAAGAGTCACTTCATTCACCAGTCCCTTAAGTTTGATAGAGACGGGTCGATGATCCAAGGCCTCCAACACTTTTGAAGATATAGTCTATGATCCAACCATAAAAACCTACCATCAAACTATGCTAGATCACTCTGCAACTACCGCATCTTTAAAAGTTAGTACCTTCAAGGTCTCTGAAGCTGCATTGGCTCTCTCCTTGTTCCACAACTTCAACATGAGTACAGTCAAATGGAATGTCTGAGGTTTGATGAATATGGATTTGTCTATTTCTATATCACTCAAATGATGAGTTCGTAAGATTTTACACCAGTAACTAAACCAATACCCTTATCTTACTTCGACTCCTAAAATTAAGCAATAATAAAGCTGAACATACAAAGCATATTTGTGGAACTCGAATAAACGATCCAGAGATATATCCATATCATCTGCATGAGGGATCAATAAGCTCATGAAACCCTACCAGATGAAGAAGCAGATGTCGATGCTCTCTATTATGATAGTTACGGCTTGTAACTAACAAGAGGTATGCTCTTTAGATCCACTCTAACATTGCTTCCTTCATTAACTTTAAGTCCAACTGCAACATCTTCTCTTTTATTGGTTTCTTGATCCTTGACTTCATTGATGGATTCATCATTTTCCAGAACATAGTTCTGGAATTTAACTAGCTTACCAACCAATTCACGGTGTACAGCCAATGGAAGAGATACAAAGTGAGAGTAATCAGGATCGAGACTTCGAATTGCCTATTTAAAATATGAAAAAGGAGCAGTTGGAAAGAGAATGAACATACACTTGGCATAAATTGCAATAACCTCACAAACAAAAGTAACAATTATAACCATTAACATCCCACGAAGAAGAGCTAGGAGACGAACAACGAGAGGAAGAATGCCCAAGATAAATTTTTTAGAAAAGCATGGAGCAATAGGCACAAACAATAGTAGCCATATATTCTCCAATACAGGATGTTAGGAATTCAAGTAATTAAGTGATGACTTACAGTAGCACTGAAAATGAAAGCAGTGTTGGTACAATAACACAACTACATTTAAGACACATGGAACAAAATATGAAATGTAAGCATGGATGAAAGCCTTACTTTGACAGTTCGCCATATGGTAATACATACTTTGATAAAAATCTTTACTGTCATGCTTGGTTCATCTACCCTCGTGTGTTGATAAAAACCATAAGATGAATTTGTCCTTTAAAAAAGTACTTTTGCTGTCAAAATACTTAATGGAAGTAAATAAAAAGAACATAGAAAACCAGAACTAATAAATATAATAAAATTGATACGATATTTTTTTTTCTTATGATTCCCCAAGACCAAAAAGTCACCCCATCAAATGGGAAAAAATCCAATTGGATGGACATGAATTAACTAAACTTATGGTCAAATGTGGCTCAGAATAACAGGCAAGATAGAGAAACAAAAGCACCTATCACCGGAAAATACCACAAGTTCGCAAAAGTAATCAAAATGAAGGATTCATAGCGTTATAAAACACTTCACCAATCTCAGCTATGCTTAACTTTATTATATTATGCAAAACTTCTTTCCCACTTACCTGAATCTTTTTACACCGGCCACTTGATTCACTATGAGTGGATCATATGCATAAGAACATCATAATTGTGAGAACTATTCTTAATTAGCATTGTGACAGGGTAGACAAGTTCTATGGGGATTGGTCAACAACTTATCTCATCAAGAATTCCCTGAATCTTTTCTGAAGCACCAGTTACACAATCAATTGAAGGACCTTTAATAACGGCAGTAAATAGTATTTAGGAAAAAAATAATGTACAATACCATAGAATTTATTATCTATCTTTCATATGGTAAGAAAAAAACCCACAAGAACATGTATTTGTAATACCTTAGTTAAACACAAGAATAGTGAAAAATTACAAGGTTGACCAGGGTTGTCACGCCGGCCGGCGTGCCACCGGTTGTACCGGTCATAAAACCGGCGTGACACCACCGGTATGACCGGCATGATCGATATACGAATCTCTAAGTAAAATAACCTTATTTTAGTGACTTTAATTGTTAAAAATTATCTTATTATTTATTTTATGAGTATAAATGTTAAATATTGATATTATTTGTTGGATTCAAGTATAAATGTTTAGGTATTGACGTTAAATGTCATGTTTAAAATGAGTATTTATAATTTTATTTGTAATATTGACCGGCATGAACCAGCACAAACCGGTATGTGCCACCGGTCGAACCATTCCACTTGCTAAACCGGCACACTGGCATAAACCGGTTTGACAACCTTGAGGTTGACAGTTAATCAATGAATGTGCTATGGTGAGTGGTCGACTTGAGATTTTCTGAAGATCTTACCAACAAGTTCATCATCCTTTGATGCGAGAAATATTATCTTAACCCCCATCTCCTCTTCAATTGTTTCCTTTGCTGATCCTCTGGAAATGAAAACTTTAACCACTTTAGAAAATTGGCAATGTGAATATATAAGATGGCCTTATAAGCTCAATAGTCATACCTTTTTCCTCTAATAAATCGAATTAGAGAAGCACCTACCTGTATATCAACAAAGAGCAAATAAGTGAAAAATCTATGGAGACAATCTTCAACAGAATTGAACATGAAAAGCTCTTGAATCCAAATATAAGAAAATTTGACAGAAGAAGTACAAAGTTAAGGAGTAGTATCAAAAGTCCACCAAATTGAAGTACATTACGGATTTCCTAGTCAACCAGAATTCACTCTCTGGGAATTTCATTGACGAGAGAGAGAGAGAGAGAGAGAGAGAGAGAGAGAGAGAGAGAGAGAGAGAGCACAATAATGGGCAAAGTAATAATGTCAAAATTATCATGGTAGGAATATTTGGTCAATATGAAAACCGTATAAAATTGTAATGTACTTGAGATTAATCCAGAAACCTTGAACGATGAGAAAGGTCTTAATATGCAAAAATGGTTGGATTCATAATAGGATGATAGATCCCGCCTTACCTTAATTGATAATGAATCCTTTCCAGCAAACAATACTTTGAAAGCTCCAGCTTCAACATTTTCATGTAATATAGTAGCGGTGATAGTAGGATCAGCTACTGCAGTCACCACTTCAGCTCCAACTAAACTGTGTTCATCATTTGAGATAGGGCTACAAGTACCACAGTGCACTTCCTAAGTTCGGTCTTCATCTTGCAGCTAAAGATTCACATCTTTTATTAAGGATTCTGCAGATCCAAAGGTTGGAGTCTAGAGTTGTAAACTTAACCGATTCTTTTATATACTTCACAACAACATCAAAATTCAAAATGCATAAAAAAAACATTTAGCTTACCAGAGATCAAGCAATTGTTGGGGAGATTTTTCTTTTTTCACATAGTCCTGCTACATATCCAGAGGCAACTAGAGCATCCATGAAGTAAATAAACTTAAACCTTATAGAAGAAAAAAGAATCATAAATATCCTAGTAAAGAAAACTTCATCTTAAACAAACTGTATAAATTTATGGTAACATGCGATATGATGCATTTTAATTCAAGACTCTAGATTAAGCATATTGTTCATGCAGCTACAATCATGTACTCTTGCTGAGGTAACTAGTGAAAAAGACTTAAAACCTTAATTACAGTGGACACTAGCAGAGACTAGTCTCCACACAAACATATTTGATTTATGCTTTTTGTTTCTATCAATGGCAGCTAATTTATCCTTTCCCCCATTCATTCCACTGCCAAAGCTCGAGTAGTAACAAAAGCTCCGACCCTGCACAAATGATCAAATTAAAGTTAACTACATTGCTCCAGTATCCATCAAGACTCCACAACATCTAAAAACTCACAAAGTCAATAACTTTGCAATGATTTGGGATCGTAGAACCTGTAATTGGCATTACAGAAAGTCTTACTCTCTTCTTTAGTTTGTTTCATGTCAGTTTTCAAAGCAACAATCAGTTTATAAATATATATTGTGATATCATTACCAAGTTAATTAACTTCCATCACACTCTTGAGAATATTCAAATATTATACATGAACTTATAACACCAAAATCTTGTTTGATTCACTTAAAAACCTCATCATACTGAACTCTGGCTCGACCAATAACACTAACCTAGCAAAAGTCCCTTCTAGAATCGGCACACCAGACACAATCGAAGCAATATAGTAGGAATCATGAGCATAAAACTTCTCACTTAATCAACTAAACGCATGAAATGGAACCCATAACTAAACCTGAAAGCTACTGATCGGCTTCAATCTGCCATATGAATTGACGAATTTGAGGACATCGTAAACTCTGCAAACAAAAGAAGGAAACAATCCGATCAAATCTCATGGCCCAATGTTACAAGTTAACTCTGCATGGTTCAACAAATATTAAAAAAAAAAAACCCCTAAAGCGAAGGAAACCAGAGGCTTCCTTCAGAGTCGCATTACTGTGAAGGTTGATTAGGCTCCAGCTCGCAGACAGAGGCATTCATAGCCAACAATGATGATTCTACGGGAAGATTCATTATAGGTTTACCTTAGGGGAGAGCAAGGAGTGACCATTCTGCACGAGGTTGCTGCTTATCCATTATAGTGACTAAAGAGGAAAAAAGGTTTATGTTTGCCCGGGGACTTAGACGTTGTCTCTAAATGTAAATTTATTAATTTAATGGGTGTTTTTTTTTGTAAATTTGTGGTCCAGTAAAATAAAAGAATACTGAATTTTTCTTTTTGTTACTACACAAACAAAATTGAGAATTGCAATTACCGATTTCTCAGTAATTCCCTCTTCATAAAATACGTACTCATAGCTTATTTTTACTAGAGAAACAAGTCACATTGTTTTAATACTTGTGCCCTAATTTCTTACAAAATTCCAAGAGCCAATCGGTCAACTCAATCACAGCCTCATTGGTAGCCTTCATCGGTGGGGCGAGCCCTTGAGCATTGAATGCCTCATCACAGTAGCCGACGTTGGAGATGACCGCACTAAGCATGGTCTTAACTTCACTGGTGTTCTTGGGAGAGCACTTGGGGGTTGAACGAATGCACTTTTCACACGTGGCAGATGCCTTATCAAGGTTCCCTATGGCCTTATCATAATTCTCGAGGCACACGTCCAAGACACCACTGGCGGCGTTGTCTTGCCGCCTCACCTTGGTGGCGGCAGAGATCCCTTCTTGCACTAGGGTCTTGAGCGTTCCGATCTCGGTGTGAATGATCTCCGCCGGATCGTCGGAGCGAGAATCCCGGAAGAACTCCATGCACTTGGCGGGGTTCTCGGTCCCCGAGCAGAGCTCCTTGACCATGTCTGTTGCCTTGGTTATGGAGTTCTCTTGCATCTTGCGCTCGAATTTGGTGGAGAACATCGTAGGGAATGAAGGAAATGATGCATCTGGTGAGGGGGATGGAGCGGTGGTGGAGGAGGAAGAGGCGTCGTCAATGGAGATGGAAGGATCAGCGGTGGTGACCTCACTGGATGTTGGAGAAGATGAGCTTGTCGTGGTGAGGTCACTAGAGACACTACCTGAGGGAGCCGAAATGTCGGCTGGTTCCTTGTCTTGCATGAGAGCGTCAGAAGGTGACATGGCAGGACTCCCATTGGCAGAGGATGATGACGATAAGGATGGCGAGGCTGATGAGTCGTCGGTGGAGGAGGAAGAAGGAGAAGGAGCTATGTCTTGGGATATGGATATGGAGAGAAGAGAAGAAAGAGTGAGAGTGAAGATGAGAAGGAGTATTGTTGTTGTTGATTTGGTTGAAAGGTCCATCTTTGATATCTTTTCTTTTCGATCGTCTTTTTTTTTGGGAACGGTAAGGTCGATTGAAGGAAATGAGATTTATATAATGGAGGAGACAGTTAGGAGTGATTGGTTAAGAATTTAGACATTCTAAATTTGCAATCTTGTGTGTGCATGCATGGTTTTCTAAGGTTTTCTTTTGTAAAATTCATTGGCTTGAGAATTTTTTGTCGTTTCTTTTCAATATATTTCCACAAATGCGGGAGCTATGATTGAGGGGCTTTAATTAGGGCGCTTATTTTATGGATCGAGGCTTTAACCAACTCACTCGCAGGTTTGTTTTTGTTGTCCTCTCCCCTCCTCCCCTTCCAATCAAATTGATTCTATATTTTCCGAGTATGAACAGGCTGTAGATAGATAAACCAGAAAAGCTAATCTTGACCAAGGCAACTATCCTCTGGAAAGAAAGAAAAAAGATTGTTCACCTTAATTTCAATCTATAAAAGTTATTGTTTGACATACATTGTCTTGCTCTAAAAGGAGAACCCAAATATATATGTTCATCCTTCAATATCATTCCTCCCTCGTTGCAAACATAAGTTTTATACAAGTTCACTCTTGAACCAACATAGCCCAAAAGCACAAAAATTTGAATGTTTGACATACGTTATCATTAACACATATTGATACAAATATAATTATACATATGTTGTCCCTTATAACTTGGTCATTGTTTGGTCATTTGGGTTGAAACACCTTTATATAAGTTGATTTTATGCTAGATTGTGTGTTTCTGTCATATGTCAGATCCTAGTGTCGAGACGATCGGAGGTCAAAATGAGACAAGATGGTACGCTAGAGCAATGTCGACATTCAAAATCCAAGACGCGAGATTCCGAAAATGACCATGATACCTCAGCAATATCATGGCTTTACATGCAATGTCACGGCCTGATACATGATGTCACGGGCTGGGTTGGGACATTCATGGGTCACGACATGAGATAGGGTGTGACCAAATAAGTAAAACGTTACATTTTACAAGTCACGGTCATGACTGGAGTCGTGACATTGTAACACTCATACCTATTTGAAATCATTTTACAAAACCATCCTTCTCAACCCGTACACATTCTTGTTTAGTTTACAAACCAAACCATAATTTACAAAAAAAAAACTTTAAAACTTTTTAACCACATGACAGTAGAGCAGACCATATTCTCTCAAAATTACTTATAAATAAGGTCATGTTGGAGTTTGAGCCCACTGTCCCACCTCATTGCTGCCGAGCTGAGTTTTGTTGGATTTCCTTACTTCTAGTCAACAACTTCGGATTTGGGGAAAATTTTGTCGGGGTGAGACGTCACCTCAATGGGTAAAAACTAACCTAGAATCATAATTAACATAAATAAGGTATTGAGCAATCACAGTTAGCGTTATACCCTTCTTGTTCTCATTATACTAGTACCTCTATAAACATTCACCACTCACACATACACATATAGAACCAACATAAATTCAACAATAGTATCATACCCATTCAAACATCATCAATCGCCACATACACACATATAAAAATTGACTCACAACAAGCATATGCACATACAAGCATCCATCATCCACTCCGGCCTAGTCATGCACCATCATCTTCTTTCCCACCTCCTCCCCGTTGCTTAGGCTCCCCCACCTCCGCCTACCTAAAGCATCGGTGACTTCCTCCCATAGCCCGAGCAATCGGCACATAGCCGAATATATACACACAAAATCCTTACTGGGAACTTATCACATCATCATATTCTTCGGGTGCATGACTAACTCTTTAACACACACATGCAAAGGAACACACGGCCATATCACATCATATCAAATCCATAACCATTATCCACATCATATGCATCACCATTATTAATAACATAATTGTCATCAGTACGGAGGCCTTCATGCCTCTTTATACTCATCTCATCAACATTCTTATCATTATGCACATTGAGCTTCCCCTATCACTTAAATGCCCATGCATTAACATAGAAATCACACCACAACATCATCATATCATATTATCATTAACACATACTTAAACACACAACCACACTTTACCATAATTCAATTCGCTACTTCATATTTGAGCCGCTTCATGACCCAAATATCATGCTCGTATTAATTAAGTTACTGGGTTAGAATTTGTTAGAAACGGAACAACAACAAGAACGAGGTTATCGAATCTGGAGCTGAGTCGCGGACTAGATCGCTCTCTTCAACCCATGATCCATGACCTACTCTCTTGATCATAATTATAGGCCCGATTAGGTTTTCCCAAAATCCTTCATGACTCATTGTCCATCGTGGGATCAAAAGCCCACTATATCACCCATTCCATTTGTTAACAATTTATGTACCCAGCTTTAGATATCCTCAACTCAAAAACACATTGTTTTTTTATTGATGTTATTATTGGTAGTGATTTTCATGTATTGGTATTGTGGTAGTGATAGTGTTTTATGTTTTGGTATTGAATTTTTTTTACAATGATATTGATGTTTTTTCGAAGTGGTAATAGTTGTCTAACGGATTAGTATTGATTTGTTGTTTTTTTTACAGTGGTATTAGTTCGGCTGAACGGAGACAAAAAAAAAAGATGGAGAAAAATAAGGAAGGGAGATCTGGGTGGAAATTGCGAAAGTGAGAGAAAGAGAGAGAAAAATGTAATTAATATATATTTATGTAACTTCTTAATATGTAATTTATTAAAAAAATAATTAATACAATTTTTTTTATATCCAATTTGCCTCTAATAACCATTAGAGGTGGCAATTCTCAATCGACAATCCAATCCACCAACCCATTAAAAATATCCACCAATCCATTTAATCCAAATCCAATTAGATTGGTGGATTAATGGATTGATCCATGAATCCAAATGGCAAATTACGGTTTGGTACCTATAATTTTTATATTTTATATTTTGGTACCCAAATTTAAATTTTATACAAAAATATCATTGGAAAATTACGTTTTGGTGTCTACAATTTTTTATTATGACATTTTAATACCTAAACTTTTCACATTTTACATATTTGTCCTTGGTTGAGATGTCATTTGGATTCATGGATAATCCACCAATCCACTTGATCCAATTCATGAATCCACCAATCCATTTGATCCATGGATCCACTAATCCAATTCACCAATCTAGGGATAATCCATTTGCCACCACTATTAACCATGGTGAGCTAATAATCGTGAATATATGATTACTGAAACTTAGAGCATGCTTGTGATAGCATAAAAATTGATTGCATGTAACAACTTACAAAGAGAAAAGAAAAACAGAGGAAGCAAATCATTACCCATTTAATCAAATCTCCACCAGATTACACCTCCCTCTGTCTCTCTCAGAAGATTCCCTCCCCAGAAAATCAATTTTCCTTAATTCTTTTGTTCATACCAATATACCATTTCCCTTTTTAAAAAACTAACTAAATCATTGTAATAAATCCAGAACAACTTTGAGTATCAATTCATATCAATTCAGGTATGCACCAACTGAAGCATAATAATCAACTGAGTCCCAAAGCTCCCCACTCTTCTTCTTCCTCCACCGCCGCCGCCGCCAAGACCATGCTGGAGCGGGTCCTCTCTTCCCGCCGCTACGGCCCCCACTCCTCCGACGACCCACCGCCCTCCTCTTCCTCTACTTCCCCGGAAGGCCACGCCATTTCCTCCTTCGTCTCCGCCGACGAGTCCAAGACCAAGCCCCCCAACCTCTCTTCCTTGGCCTCCAATTACATCTCCAGGATGTCCCACTCTTCCTTCCACTGCGTCATCTTCGGCCTCCTCCTCTTTGTCCTCGCCCTCATCGCTTCGCTCATGTACCACTCTCGCTCCCTCGTCTGCATCTCCCGCTTCGATCCCAAGTCCCGGGTCGGTTTTTTCGGGATCGACGGCCTTGAGTCCGACTTCGCCGCCCTCGGTGTCCCCTGGTGTAAGTGCCATCCCCTTTTCTTATGAATTCAGATCTGAGTGAGCTTTCGGGTGGGGAAAACGGAATCTCGTTTTCTTGATTTTGGTTGTATAGTTCAATTGCTGTTGATTTGTGATCTGGGGTTGTGATTGGTTGCTGAAAAAAATTTATTTATGGGTTGAGTAAGGATCGATAAATATTGAATTCGAACCAATGTCAGCTGCTATTTAAGTAGTTACGTGCCTGAATTAAAGTTTTCGACTTTCTTTGAAAAGAATGTTAGCTATGATGTTATTATCTAGATATATGGGCTAGGAATGCGCAGCTATGTTGCTCTTTGTGATCGGTTAGTTGAGTTCCCTGTTGTAATTGTTGTTGAATGTCACTCCTGTTTCTCTTTGGCAAAAGGCAGATCGAAACATGGTAAGACAGTTGACTGGACATCCAAGGATTTGGTCAAGGCCTTGGAAGAGTTCATACCAATTTATGAAACTCGGCCAATCAAAAACAACATGTACGGAATGGGTTTCGATCATAGCTTTGGGCTATGGTTTATGGCACGGTGGCTTAAGCCGGATCTTATGGTCGAGAGTGGTGCTTTCAAGGGTCATTCAACGTGGGTCCTTCGCCAAGCAATGCCAGAAACTCGAATCATTTCGCTTTCTCCAAGGCACCCTGAGAAGTACCTGAAGAAGGGTCCGGCTTATGTTGATGAAAACTGCACCTACTTTGCTGGAAAAGATTTTGTAGATTTTGGAAGTGTTGATTGGAAGAGTGTGATGAGTCAATATGGAATTACTGATCTTTCACGGGTCCTTGTCTTTTTCGACGACCATCAGAATGAACTGAAAAGGTATGGTGGACAAATCTACCTGGCCAGAGGTGTCTTTATTCCTTGGGTAGTATTTCATGTCACTTGAATTCTTCTGGATTGATTTCCTTTTCGGCAGGATAAAGCAGGCGCTGGATGCTGGGTTTCAACATCTGGTTTTTGAGGACAATTATGATACTGGAACTGGTGATCATTATTCGTTGAGGCAGATATGTGATCAGTCCTACATA
The DNA here is from genome assembly GCA_964030455.1 of Linum trigynum. Taxonomy (NCBI): domain Eukaryota; kingdom Viridiplantae; phylum Streptophyta; class Magnoliopsida; order Malpighiales; family Linaceae; genus Linum; species Linum trigynum. The sequence goes on along the minus strand of OZ034820.1, from coordinate 11,298,061 downwards.
AGAGGTACGGTAATTCTCACCTTTCAGCTGCTTTTACTTCACTCCAAACTGAAGAAATCTTGTTCATATTAGATATATATTGTTAGAGAATTTATATCAACAAAGAGAGAGTTCAAGTGATGATTTACTTTGTAGTCTCAGAGTGGACAGAACATTTGAGTTGATTATCCTTTGGAAGAATGGTTTGAATTGGAGCCGCGGCAACTGTTAGCTACTACCTTACCATTTCGTGTCTTCTGATAGAAATTGTTAATAGTAACTCACCAGAATCTCCTTTTCGTCTGTTCATGTATGTTCATTGATTTTCTTTTGTTTTGTGATAAGCAATGTGATATTTATGACTCGGTTCAGTGGAGGGTTCGTCATTTACGTAGGGCTATCATAATGACACCTATTTTCATCTGTTTCTAGGTGGTGGCCACAGTTGCTTCAGAGATAGCGATGAAGCCAGGATTAGGTCAAAGAGGAAGAAATTCTGGGAGAAGGCAGTAGATATAGATGAACTCTGTGGACAGAACGAGGCATGGTGGGGCGTCAGAGGATGGATGCGTGACAACTTCAACCACAGCAATAAGCCTATTTCCTACGAGGAACACTTCCAGAACAGCCGGTTTATCGAGTCGATACTCGACTTATACTGGGAGCTCCCACCGGTAGCCGGTCCTTCTCTCACGCATCAAACTCGTTATGATCCAGCTCGTGTTACCAATCCCATTGTTGAAGACGGGCGGTATGGATTGTTCCAGCGGCTGGGGTTGAGTAAGCTCGATAATTCTGTATTTAACGGTTACACCCAGATGGTGTACCTTCAAATCTCCGAACAACCTTAGAGCAGTTTTTTTTTTTCTGGGATGATTTTTTCTGTTAATTTTTGCAATAGTTGAAAGACTCGAAAGTTGTCCATACTAATATTCCCCTTTTTTCTCATATTAGCTGGTGGCCTGACTGAAGAGGATAGTACATAAGTGGTTTTGGTTTGCTCCAGTTTTTGTTTCTCATATCGGTTCAAAGTTCTGAACCACTCCACTTGTATTCCGTGGATTCCACTTGCACTTCGACTCGATCAGGTTATAGATTGATAATTTGTGTCACTTTCAGACTCGTTGGCTTGGGCTTCAAGTCAATTGAGTTACGGGTTAGTCAACTTGTGGGTTCATTGGATAACTGATCAATTGCATACAAATTTGATCACATGTTGCCGGTGGTTGAGTTTGGTTGGAGGAGGTCCTATTGCACAGGCTGAGCAGAGCATACTGGATCACGAATGCTGATGATGAAGTTATAGTTCTATTCAGTATATAAATCAATAAGGTCAAGTGTTGATCAGATTACAAATCGTGCAAGAGAATGACTATACACAAAAATCAACTTACTATTGAAAGAACATTCACCAAAACACAAACTTGCAGAAAACCCTCCTCCGGTTACCACTGTCAAGGAAAATTCCTAAGAATAGGATGACATTGAAACTTACTACATACATTAATACTTCATTCATATTTCCAAAAACCACAACTCCCAGAGAGCAAAAAAGAAAGCACTTTCACAACTACAAACAGTTTCCAGACTTCGGTATACTTCTGTTGGATGAAAAATCTGTGCTTCGCATCCTTTTGCGTGTTCTGTCCAATTTACATGCATTTCTCCGTTGCTCTTGTAGCTGCAACTGCATCAACTGCAGAAAGTAGTGGTACAAAATAAATCAATGCTTGATTATGGCCTTTCTCCATCGCTCCCAAAAGGAGTTGGTGCGGAAAATTAGAAATCAAATGGGACCTCAAGGCCATACCAAGTCCTATAGCGTCTGAACCTTTCATGATTCTGAGTCTCTTGCAGTTTTCTGTAAACATTCTGTGATCACAAAATGGCAACTAAATATCAGCAAATAAACATAAATTGGTTTCATTTCACTATATCATGGAATGAAATGGGAACATAAACAAATTCAACTTACTCCCATGGGACATCACCAACAAGCATCCAATCGACATCCTTATCTTCATACGTGAGAACATAGTCAGATCCATTCACAAGATTCCTCGATTGGCCTTCACACATTAAGCCATCTTTCCCCGGAGTCTCGTTCGAGGTACACTTCACTGAAACCAAGTTAATCCACAGAGAAGAAAGTTCTTCAGTATTTAAGCATATAGCTACTTAGTTAAGAGATTCAGGTAATGTCTTTCTAAGAGTGGTTGCTCAAGTTGAAGGCGGTTAACTCTAAAGGTGAGCTAAAGCATACATACCAAAGGTAAAGCTGCAGAACATCTTCTCAAGAGCAGTAGACAGATCTTTGTAGTTGGTAAAGGTTTTGAGGTCAACTTTCCTCAAGTATGGAGCGCCATCCAAGCTGACCTTCACATAGAAGCAACCAAATCCCAACTTGCCCCCTTCACCTTCTTCATTGTTCTTTGCTGAATTAGATGCCATGGTGTTCTTCCGGGATGAAGAGATAGGAGGCCATCCTACCACCTGTGCCCTGTCAAATTCACCAAGAAAACACCACAACATGGTGATTAACATCAAGTAATCAACAGAACAACATACAAGGGAGGCGTCTTCACCACAGATTAGTGCACGTCCATGAGAAAAATGACTGATCTTAGAATTCAATTCAGAACATGCAAATAGAGGCATCTTGAGTTTATTAGGTTCGACTTCGACCAAGCTTAGCATAAAAGGGTTGGCCCCGAACTAGTTAGCTTCACATATTTTGCCAATCAATACTAACCGCTTTATTTTGTTCATTGTTCCCTTCCAAAAGCAACCCTAGTTCCAAGATAGAAAAGGTAAAGTAAAAACTTACTTGGAAGCAGGAGCGCTACTGCCAATATGGTTATCCTGCTAACAGCATAAGCTGTTAGTATATACTAACACGATCGGATTTGAGGCCACGTAGGCGAGCCGCGATCGGACAGTGGAGGGAGAGAAGAGCAGCTTGTGGCTCGGCTGAACCAAGGCTCTTACTTTTTTTTTTTACAATTCAAAAAAACCCAATCTTTTCATTTATGTTTAATTTTCTTTTCTCTCTCCATAATTTCATTTTCCTTTCTCTCCCACTCTCCAAAACTGACTGCTCTCTTTTGTTCTTCTTCTTCTTCTTCTTCCTCTCTCTCTCCCAAATAATTCAAAATAGCTCTCGACAACGACGGGTGTGAGAAATACGACGCCGGCGACGAGAGCTACGGGCAGGAAGAAGACGGCGGTGCTTGGCAACGCCGGTAGCGGTGCTTGAAGGAAGACGAAGTCGGCCGAGCAAGAAGGAAGACATCGACGCCAGTAGCTCGAGGAAGACGACTACACCAGCTGCGAAGAGAATAAAGTTTTTGAGGTAAGCATCTTCCTTTCTCCTGATTCATTGACGGTGAAGGCGGATCTTTGAGGTAGGTGTTTTGGATCTGAGATTCATTGTTAGGGATCTGAGATTCTTGTCGGGGGATTTGAGATTCTATTTGGGGGATCTGAGATTCTTTTGATTTGGGGGATTTGGATTTCTTTCGATTTGGGGGATCTGGGATTTTCTGTGGCTGGATTACACATATTTGATTTAGGGTTTCATAGATTCGACTGGATCTGAGTTTTTTTTTTGCTTCGTTTTTTAGATCTCAGGTTCATTGTTGGGGATCTGGGATTCTTGTCGAGGGATTTGAGATTCGATTTGGGGGATCTGGGATTCTTTTGATTTGGGGGATTTGGATTTCTTTCGATATGGGGGATCTGGGGATTTTTTGTGGCTGGATTACATATATTTGATTTAGGGTTTCATAGATTCGACTGGATCTGAGTATTTTTTTTGCTTCATTTTTTGGATCTGAGATTCATTGTTAGGGATCTGGGATTCTTGTCGGGGGATTTGAGATTCGATTTGGGGGATCTGGGATTCTTTTGATTTGGGGGATTTGGATTTCTTTCGATTTGGGGGATCTGAGTTTTTTTGTGGCTGGGATTTCTTTCGATTTGGGTTTCTTTTGATTTGGGGGATTCATTTTTTGATGTCGATATTGTTTGGGGTTTCTGGATTTTGCTCGTTAATTTGATATTTTTTTACCTGGAAAATTGTTTAGCTGGCATGGGATACCATTTAGTTTAATGTGGATATTGTTTGGTGGTTGATTGTCCGGATATTGGTTATGTGATGCATAGATATTTGTATGCTAGGTCTGGATATTTTTATGCCCTGTATGGATATTAGTTCAATGATATTAGCTCTTTTCAGGAATTGTTTCTGGATTTTGCTCGTTAATTTGATATTTTTTTACCTCAAAAATTGTTTAGCTGGCATGGGATACCATTTAGTTTAATGTGGATATTGTTGGGTGGTTGATTGTCCGGATATTGGTTATGAGATGCATAGATATTTGTATGCTAGGTCTGGATATTTTTATGCCCTGTATGGATATTAGTTCAATGATATTAGTTCTTTTCAGAAATTGTTTTTGGATTTTGATCGTTAATTTGATATTTTTTTACCTCGAAAATTGTTTAGCTGGCATGGGATACCATTTAGTTTATTGTGGATATTGTATGGTGGTTGATTGTCAGGATATTGGTTATGCGATGCATAGATATTTGTATGCTAGGTCTGGATATTTTTATGCCCTGTATGGCTATTAGTTCAATGATATTAGATATTTTCAGGAATTGTGCAAGATGACAAAATTCAAAAGGTGTTCGATGCCAGCTCCTCCAAGAGAAGGGGAGGCGGAGACACATCACTGGCTCAATCCAGACGCATCATGCTGGGAAAACAAAGATTTTGACAACCTTGACCTAAATCAGGTACATAGATGTTGTCTTTACTTCTTAAGTGACATGGTTGCATATAGTAAACTAAATATTTTACAACACATGTAGCTTGCGGCAATGGACTCAATGGTTGAGAGCATGATCCAAATGTGGAGGGCTCGGGACGACGCGCTCAAAAAAATTATCAAGCGTCAGCAAGACAATAGTTGAACTATTGCTTTATCATTTCTTATATGGTTGTGCTTTTTCGGATTTGAAATTCTTGGATTGCCAAGTTGTAATGACATTAAATACTAGTTTTATCGCGATTTGTCTATCAAACGACTCTTTTTATTAAGAATTCGAGTTTTTATTCTGAAATATTATTTGCTCGTCGAAAACACATATCCACAAAACAAATATCCAAACCACTCAAACTAATATCCGACTGTCGCACTAACATCCGTTCTCCATTACAAATATCCATACTACCCATACTAATATCTCACCATCTCATACTAATATCTAATCATCCCGAAATTAATATTCTTACTTTCAAATTTTCATCAAAAAATAATATATATGTACACACTATTTCTTCATACTTGAAAACCAATGTAGATAAACATCCATGCAGAACAAAAATTCAAACCACCTAGACTAATATCCGAGTGTCGCATACTAATATCCACTCACCATCACAAATATCTACACCACCCAGACTAGTATCCCTTTGTCTCAGACTATTATCCAGTCATACCATAATTATTATCCTCACCATCATAGACAAATATCCACCACACACTGACTAATATCTTACCCCCGCAAACTAATATCCGACTACTCAAACAAATATCCACACATCACAAACTAATATCCTCCTATCAAATAGTTACCAAAAGTGCTAGATGCTTAAATAAACGTTGGATAACATCTTAATAGTTACCAAAAGTGCCCCATTAGAATATACAAACGTCCAAGAAAATTTCCGAAAACATGAACTAATATCACTTCAAACCAAAGCTAGACCCTAAACTCTTAACCCTCTTCCCAACACAAACCCTAAACCATAAAAACTATTGTTATTTAATGGACAGTTACCAAAAGTGTCTCATTAGAATATCTAAACTTCCCAGGAAAATATCCAAAAATATGACTAATGAACCATGAACCCTAAAACTAAAATGAATATCCAAACTACCGAGAAGAATATCCACACCACCCAGTCTAATATCCCACCGTCTTAGAAAAATATCATGTGATCCCAAAATTAAAATTATCCATATATAACATACTAATATCCATCACACACAGACTAATATCTTGTTGTTGTACATTAATCCGAATTGTTACAAAAAATGCTAGATGCTTAAATAAACAAAGGATCACATCGGAATAATTACCAAAAGTGCCCCAATAGAATATCCAAACGTCCCAAAAAAAATATCCGAAAACATTAACTAATGAACCCTAAACCCTAAAACTAAAAAAAAATATCCACACTACCCTGACAATATCCACACCACCCAGTCTAATATCCTTCTGTCTCAGAAGAATATCATGTGATCCCAAAATGGATATTATCACTATGACATAATAATATCCACCACATACTGACTAATATATGATAGTTGTAGACTAATCCGAATAGTTACCAAAAGTGCTAGATGCTTAAATAAACAAATGATCACATCGAAATAGTTACCAAAAGTTCCCATTAGAATATCCAAACTTCCTAGACAAATATCCGAAAGCACGAACTAATATCAATTCAACCAAAAGCTAATATCCGAACCACGTAAACTAATATCCATTCATTACAAACGACCACAAGACTAATAATTAAACCTTTAACCCTAAAAAAAATAATAAATCCTAAACCCTAACACTAACACCCTAATCACTTTACCAAAAAAAGCCCTATTAGAATATCCAAAAGTCCAAGAAAATTTTCGAAAACATGAACTAAATATCAATTCAAACCTAAGCTAGACCCTAAACCCTTAACATTAAACCGTAACACAAACCCTAAACCATAAAACTATTATTATTTAATGGGCCCTCGGCGGGCAGCCCTAACTAAGGTTGCAAGCCTTACATGTTAGGACTTCCTAGTGTGTTTAATTTCCTAGTGTGTTTAATTTGATGTAAGAAACAATATTCCAATCCTTCACAAATTGAAAACCTGAACCATAACCCTAAAACTTAAACTCTAAATTGGTATAATCAGTTTCGGGTGGTTGGGTTATTTTGGGGCTTGGTAAATATTAGTTTAATGATGGATATTGGTTTGCGAAGGAAGAATACTAGTTCATTTCAACAATGATGCAAAGTAATATCAACACAACAGAAAATAATATCGACTGAAAACAAATAAATATCCACACAAACAAACATACATAAATATCAAAGGGGGCCCATCAATTTTCGTTCTCTTTCCACTCATATCCATTCTCCCGCCCAAACTCAAGCCGGGCCCACCAGCCCACCACGCCACTTGCTCTGATCCGCCGCCGCCGCCACAAGCTGGGCCGGCTTCTACATATTGGCCCACCTACAGCTCACTTAAGTGAGCCACCACCAAGCCGCCTCTCCCCTCCGTTGGATGAAACATGGGCCGACGTGGCCCAAAATCCTGCTCTGTTAGTATCTGCTAACACTTTGAGCAGTTAGCATATTAACTTCTGCGCGCTACTGCTGCCATTCGTTCCAGAGGCTTTCTCTTGAGCACCAATGCAAACATCCTTCTTCTTCACGCTTCCTGAAGCACACGAATTCAAGGCATGCCCATATCTCTTACCCAAATCAACAGCCTCAGACTTCTTCTCGCATACAGAGAAACCCCATCTCTCAGAAGACCCGTTCATGGTGTCTGAAACCCCTCTATTGGCCCCTCACACCAGATTCTTCGCATCATTAATATCTTGAACAAGGAGATTGATTTTGTTGTTTTCTCTCAGGGGATAGCGAGCCCGGCAAGCCAAGTCTGAGCTGAGTTTCCTTGATGCTGTTGCTTCTTCTGTTGTCATCCCTTTCAGAGGAGGAGGAGGAGGAGGAGGAGGAAGAAGAGGAAGGAGAGGCGAGTTTTGCACGAGCTGGCTCCATTAACGGCGGCGGCGGAGGGGACGATAAGCCGCCTATGTAATCATGTTCCGCTGGTGGTGGTGGCGCAGAAAACATTCAGGGTCTTTGAATCGAGAAATGGAAGGGGAAAGGGAACAAGGATAGAGCTTTTTGGAAGCCTAGGAAAAGGGAAGAGGGCAAAATGGGTTAGCCAGAGCAGTAAGCAGAAAGAAAGGAAAGGAGGTGAGGGAAGAGGGAAATGGTCGCTGGGATAGGAAGCAATGGTGGGGAGCTGGTTGGGTTTTGTTGATGCAGAAAAAGAAGCTTTTGTCCCTCATTCTCTCTCTTTGGAGTTTCTACTGGCATAAATCAAGTACCTATAGTTTGGAAAGTTAACAAGTGATTCCCTCTCAGAGCGACTGTTCATCTGTCCATCAGAGCGACTGTTCTTCAGAAATTTGGGAGACGGCACTTCTCTCCTCTGTGAGAGTTTTTTCTTTGGAAAAAATCTCAAAATACTTTAATTATTAAAAACAATTCCCAAAATACAGTACTTATAAACTTATTTCCCAAAATACAGCAGTTTCAACATCATCGTTGTAGACCAAGACAGTGATGGCAATCACCGTTTTTGACCAAAACGGTGATAGCATCATCGCTTTTAACCAAAACAGTGATGCCATCACCGTTTTGGACAAAAACGGTGATGCTATCATCGCTGTGGACCAAAACAGTGATGCAATCACCGTTTTGGTCAAACGCGTGGATTGTACGACCGTTGATAAGGGACGCGGTGAAGAGATCTTCACAGTTGGATTGAAAAGCGGTGGATAGGCGCGGATCGCTGACGTGGACGCGCGCGGGCACTTCTCCGCTAATGACTAAAGCGGTGATAGCCCCGCTTTCCACGTCACCGATCAGCCCCACCCGCGCCTTCACCGCTGCCGTTCGATGCAGTGAGGCGCGGATTGTGGTTTTTCTCCACGATCCGACGCCTCACATGGCGCCACGTCACCGATCCAGGCCATCACCGCGTTTGTTGGACGCAGTGAATTCACTATGTTTCTTCGACACGGTGATTAATTCACAAGACTTTTCCAGCGCCCAAACACTATAAATACCCCTCCCCCCCTTCATTCCAAACCACACCACACATCTAATACTTCTTTCTCCCTCCATTATTTCACTCTAGTTTCGTTCTAAGTATGCTCTGTGGTTGCGGCTAAGTCCGATCTTCCGCATCAGAAAGAATTACTAGAGTTTTTGTTTTGTCGATACTCTCGCTAGCTTTTCGGCAAAAAATGGACGAAGAGGCTTTGAGAGTACGTAAATTAATTTTATTCTTTTGTGATTTTTTTTACATGTGTGCTACAATTTAAATTGAATTGATTTCATATTTTTTTATAGATGGGTGCTGAGATATACGACCCTCGATTGTATATCGATCCTGGCCCAAGGGATCGAAGGTATTTAACCGGGCAAGATCAACATCGCTTCCGTTCAATTTGGAACAATAATCCGGTAGACACACTAAAATTATTTCAATAGTTTTAAAGTTTTAATTTTGCTTTCTATTGACTGACAATATTGTGTTTTTTGTTTTGTAGGAATCACTTATTCCCATCAGTCATCGAGGGACATGTCGATTGCCCCGTTGGCATGATCGACTGCAGCCCTATCTAGAGAGGACGGGATTGCACATGCTGAGGCACTTTATGAGGCTTGATATTGACAACGATCTGCTGACGGCAATGGCAGAGCGATGGCACCCCGAGCTGCATACCTTCCACTTTCCCGAGGGTGAAATGACGATCACCCTCAAAGATGTTGCCATCCTCACCGGGCTCCCGATCACCGGAGATGCCATCATCGACAACTCGAAAAAACCGAAAGATGGTTGGGGGCCGTTGATTCAAGAGCGTTTGGGGTTCAACATGCCGACCACCACGCCCGTCGACGGGGTTGGGCATCCACCACTGAATGCGGGGCAAGTATCGGTCCTGTGGCTTGTTGACCACATCCAAATGGAGGTTAATGTAGGCCCGGACACTCCTGAAGATCAGGTGGAGCGGTATGCACGTGTCTACCTAATTGGTTTGGTTGGTGGATTTCTGTTCCCCGACAAGTCAAACCGGTGAATACAAGGCATGTGGTTAAATATGCTCCTCGGTGACTGGGACGAGATCGGGAAAAAAAGTTGGGGGTCGGCCGTCTTGGCTGGGATCTACCGAGAGTTGTGTACTTGCTCGAGGTTGGGAGCGAAACAAGCTGGTGGTGCGATGTTCATACTCCAACTCTGGGCATGGGAGCATCTTCCGTTTTTAGCACCTCGAGACCCTCGGGAATTCTGGTTGCCAGATGATGAGCTACGATTTGTAGCATATCCCCCATATGGTTTCAAGTAAGTTTAATTTAAGTTTAATTTAAGTTTAATTTATTTTAGATATGCAATGGTAGTATTTTAGTGAATTTAGATCTATTCCAAGTAAGCGAATTTAGTGAATTTAGATCTATTCCAAGTAAGCGAATTTAGTGACATTTTAAGTCTACAGTTATAGTATTTTAGTGAACTTAGATATCTTTCAAGTAAGCAAATTTAGTGACATTTTAGGTATGCAATTATAGTATTTTAGTGAATTTAATTAGATATCTTCCAAGTTAGCAAATTTAGATTTATTCTAACCATATCGTATTTAGCTAATTTAGATTATTGCCAAGTAAGGAATTTTAGTTCAATTTAGATGCTTCCATACAATCATACTTAACAAGTAAACATCTATGCCATAAAAATTGCTTATATACATACTTTTGCTTAATTAGGTGGATCGGAACTTATACAAACGACCACCAGCCCGAACACTCTTTGCTGTTTTATCGTGCTGAATTTGATAAGCCTTGGTGGAACCAGGTAAAAATATAAAATTTCATCATTTTCAATTTTTTAGGTGGAGTGGATATAATTTGTACTAATTCCATGAACTATAATGATTGTAGGCGGTATGGGATCCATATCCAAATGAAGTGGTTGAGTTGCATCGTCTTAGACATCCCGAGGATGAAGAGACATGGTTGTGCAAGGTGCCCTTAATCTGCTTCCACATGGTGGAATGGCACCTGCCCGATCGATCTTTGAGGCAATATCGATTGGAGAAACAAATTCCAGCATCCCCACCTCAAGGGTTCAGGGAGCTCCACGCCATTGACCTACGCCACACCAAAAAGGATTGGGTCAAGAAGCATGAATTCTACATCAACATATGGGAGAATAGAAATCAGTGGGTGGTCCAAGGGTTGCCGGAGATGAGGCCAATGGGGTACCACGATGGCTACATGCGGTGGTATCGAAATTTCACGATAAGATGGGTGTCAAAGCAAGGTGCTGTTTAGGGCGCAGTGGTAAGTGAATTCTATTTTGTCCTTTTTGACTAAGTTTTGTGTAGTATGATTACATGCCTATATAAGCTAGAATGTTAATTAACATTATTAGATTTAAGGATGCCTCTTTGTCTTAATGTTAGTTAATTTTGTACAACAATTTATTAGGTTGACGGTTTGGAACATGCAAAGCACACTGTCGAGAGTGGTCCCACCATGGATGAGCGGAAGACATCTTTTTTGCGCAGGCTTTTCAACAACCTGCTCTGTTGTACTCGAGAGCAAAGGAGGGATGTCGTATTATACCCTCCAATGCTTGCACCGCCCCGACCTTCATTCCGTGCTGATGAGAGGATCGTGCCCCCACAAGAGCCCCCACGGAGGAGCAGAAGAAGGGTGAGAGAAAACATTGAAGAGCTTCGTCCGTCTCAACAAACTCAACTTCCTGAACCATGGCCACATTGTGAGTGGGCAACTAGTACTGAGGGCACCGGAGGGTCGTCAAGCTATGTCCCGACTCAGGAACATGACATGTTCACCCAAGGCACCCCTCACTTCCACCATCAGCAACAAACAGCTCAGTATCAGACCCCGCAACAACAACACACATCATCGACTTTCCACCACGCTTCTGGTTCATCTCAGCCATATCAACTCCCACCACCTGTCTACACTCCGGTGAGTGGTCGGGTTAAGAGGAATCCGCGAGCAGTTGTCCAGCGGGCTCGTGAAGAAGGAGGAGGTAGAGAAGGCGGAAGAAGGGGTCGAGGAGGTCGTGGAGGAAGAGGAAGAGGAAGAGGAAGAGAAGGGGAAGTGGAGGGAAATGAAGACAACCAGTGAACTATCTATGTCGTCTTAATTTGGTTTGAGATTGTGTTGTTTTCCATGAACTATCTATGTCGTCTTAATTTGGTTTGAGATTGTGTTGTTTTCCATTAACTATCTATGTCGTCTTAATTTGGTTTGGGATTGTGTTGTTTTCCATGAACTATCTATGTCGTCTTAATTTAGTTTGGGATTGTGTTGTTTTACCCCCCGTGTTGTACCAAAGTAAACAACAGACACCAGGATGGTCATCGTTACTAGAGGCGAATGGATAGCTCGACTCAGGATGGTCATCGTTACCAGCATAACCAACATCGTCTTGTTGGTCATGCGAAGAACGCCCAGATCGAAGGTTGTTCTCAATGTCAGCCCACTCTGGACCCCAAGCAGGCCATTGATCACCGCCGGGCTGAACGATATTGACGGCAGTCTCACCATGTTGCGGGTATTCTTCCCACCCAACACCTCCTTCATAACTAACTAACTAACTAACATCTATCATATCATAATTAATCTAAATATATCATAATATATTTTCCAATAACCGCAATTCACTAAATACAGACATATAATTACTAACACATCAACATGTAAACAATACATAATTATAACATACCGACTCCCGATCTATCATGAGAAAACTAAACAAATTCATCTAAATTCAGTACTAACTAACTAACATCTATCTATATCATAATTAATCTAAATATATGATAACATATTTTCCAATAACCGCAATTCACTAAATACAGACATATAAATTACTAACACATCAACATGTAAACATTACATAATTATAACATACCGAATCCCGACGAGTTTCTTGAGCAGTAAACCAACTCCAAACCAGCTGAGAAAACGACTAATAAAACACTAATTTTTGTACTAATTTTCTGTAAGGTAGCAAGAGGGGAAGTGGAGGTCAGTATTTATAGGAAAATTATTTAGCAATCACCGCTGAGGACAATGGCGGTGAACACATCACTGCTTTTGTCCAAAGTGGTGATAGCCAGGTCGCTGTGACCTAATTTCCCACCTACCAGGGCTCTAAAACGTGGTCGATTATCACCGTTTTGGTTAAAAGCGATGATATGATCGCTTTCGTCAACGGCGATGATAAGGTTGATTATCACCGTTTCGCACAAACGCGGAGATCTCATCACCGTTTTGGTTCAAAGCGATGATGCTATCACCGTTTTTGACCAAAACGGTGATTGCATCACTGTTTTGGTCCACAACAATGATAGCATCACCGTTTTGTCCAAAACGGTGATAACATCACTGTTTTGGTTAAAAGCGATGATGCTATCACCGTTTTGGTCAAAAACGGTGATTGCCATCACTGTCTTGGTCTACAACAGTGATGTTAAAACTGCTGTATTTTGGGAAATAAGTTTATAAGTACTGTATTTTGGGAATTTTTTTTAATAATTAGAGTATTTTGGGATTTTTTCCTTTTTCTTTCCTCTGCCCATCAGAGCGACTGTTCTTCTCCCGCCTCCTGCGGATTCAAAATCCTGACCTTCTTCTTGCATCCTATGAGATTAGTTTTACTGCTCTGTGTCAGTTATTCGATCTCCTCCCCATTCCTGCTCTTGATATCCCGCGGTTGGAGTTTCGTTGTCTTGCACCATCTACTGTTTTCCCTCTCAGAGTGACGTTTCGCCTCCCCGCCTATGGCAATTGAATATGATATCATAGACAAAATAGCAAGTGTAAGCTTAACAGAAGAAGAGGAAACTAGCATCAAGATAGAAGATTCTGATGAAGAGAAGGGCATTGAAGAAGTGATTACCGAACTTGGAGTAGCAGGGAAAATAATTACAGGTAGGCTTGGCTCGGCCAGGGTCATGAAGAACATACTAAAAGAGGTCTGGCAGCTGAAGAAAGATTTCGATGTCAGAATAAACCAGGAAGTTATTATGCTGATGCAATTCTATTGCTACGAAATCAGGGATATGATTCTCCTTGGAGGCCCTTGGCACTACGAGAAACAACTAATTGTGTTCAAGGAAATACCACCAGATCTACAAACGAAAGGAATCAACTTCTCAACAACGGAGATATGGATCCGGATCCGAAAACTCCCGCTGAAGCTTAGAAATAAGAACATGGCAACAAAAATTGGGGGAATGTTTGGTTCTTTCCTTAAGTGGGGCGAACTTCATTCTGGACGAGATAATGACTATCTGAGAATTCGAGTCTCTATCAACATCAAAAAGCCACTACGAAGATTCGTGAAGTTGTATGGTTCCTAGGGCCCCGTCTCGTATAAGGTAGCCTATGAGAAGCTGCCAATTTACTGCTACTATTGTGGAATCTTGGGCCACTTAAAGAATGGATGCCCGAAGAAGCTGGATGATCCATAAACCAAAATGAGAGAAGAATATGAAACATGGCTCCGAGCTGAATCCCCACTAAAAAGAATCGATATGAAGTTTAAAGAGGAGAAGAAGAGGTTGGACAACCTGTGGAATGAATTGAAAGAAGGGAAAATCACGAAAGGACCTCAAAGCAAAAGAGTGGAACAGAGAGAGAAGCATAATGAGGAGGAAGAACAATAAGGAAGGGAGTTGGCTGCGAACCTGGGAATAGATACTGGTCAGGAGGCTGAGTCGAGAGAGATCAGCACAAAGGAGCTTGTGAATGAACTACAAGTTATTAGTTTTAGAGAATCAAACTCACAAGAAGGCGAAGAAGAGAGAAAACTACCCTCATGGGAATAATGAAGACAATGATACTAATGGGGAAGAAGGGCACTACAATGTGAGTAAGAGTGCAGAAACGAATGATGCATCCCAGTTGGAAGAAAATAGAGAAAGACAGGTTGATCAGGAGGAAAGCCTTTCGGGGTATAAGCCAGGTACTAATCTAGCAGGCAGCAAAAAGTGGATTCGTCTGGAGAGGGAAAAAGCTGAGAGGACTGAAGGAGCTGAGGAGACAGTGGGCAGTAAGAGAGTGTATGACGATGGAGTTAAAGACATGGAAATCGACCCTCTTGCCTGTGGTGGAAAAAAGTTTAAACAGGATTCAAACCTAATAGCGGATGGCGAAGTGGCAGTCCTTGCCGAGGAGCAAGGCCGACGAGCCCAATGATGCTCATAAGTTACAACTGTCGAGGCCTGGGCCAAACCTCGGCAGTTGATGAGTTGAAGAGGCTCGTTGAAAAACAAAGACCAGATGTACTTTTCTTGATGGAGACTCGGTTGTCTAGTAAGGAATGGAGGAAGGTGAAATGGAAACTGGGTTTTAAAAAAGGTTGGGGGATCCCAGCTAGAGAAGATAATGGTATTAAGGCTGGAGGAATCTGCTTATTATGGAGAGAGGGTATTACTATCTCCTATTTCTCAAGCTCTACAAACTACTATGATGTGACTGTGGAGTACGAGGAGGAAGGACCAAAATGACGCTTTACTGGATTCTATGGGAACCCGAATAGAAGTGAAAGGCAGCAATCTTGGAACCAACTTTGAGGCCTGAAAGGAGCCAGTGACCTCCCTTGGTTATGTATGGGGGATTTCAACCAAGTGATGGCGGGGGATGAGAAGGAAGGAGGTCGACATATTAATGAAAACATGGTAATAAGTTTCTGTGATGTTTTGGAATTCTGTAGACTTATGGACTGTGGATTTATGGGATACCCTTTTACTTGGGACAATGGTCGAGGGGTAGCCAGATTTATAGAGGAAAGCACCTGGTTTGGATGGGTTCCCAGCTGGTTTTTACCAACAAAACTAGGATTCGATTGGGGGCCATGTCATGACTGCTATCCTAAAGTACCTTAATGAAGGATACCTTCCTCCCGAAGTCAACCACACACTGATAGTGCTCATTCCCAAGGTGAAAAAACCCACAATGGCTAAGGACTTTCGTCCTATTAGCCTTTGTAGGGTAATCTATAAAATTGCTTCAAAAGTCCTGGCCAACAGACTCAAGAGAGTTCTTAATGATTTAATCTCTAAAGAATAAAGTGCTTTCATCAAAGGTCGGTTTATTACTGACAACATTATTACTGCTTTTGAATGTTTTCAGTATTTGAAAAGGAAGACCAAAGGGAAAAGGGGCTTCTTTGCTGCCAAACTTGATATGACTAAAGCATACGATCGAGTTGAATGGGACTTTCTGGAGAAGGTGCTACGTAAGTTGGGTTTCAATGAGAACTGGATTAAACTGGTGATGATGTGTGTTAGGAGTGTTTCATACTCAATTCTTGTTAATGATCATCGCTCTCAAGATCTAAAACCATCAAGAGGTTTAAGGCAAGGCGACCCTCTTTCGCCCTACCTTTTTCTCATTTGTGCAGAAGGCTTCTCAGCCTTACTTAAGAAAGCGAAGAAGGATGGAAAAATCCATGGAATCAAGATTTGCCATAGGGCTCCGACCATCTCACACCTCCTATTTGCAGATGACAGTCTAGTGTTTGGTAGAGCTACTATCGAGGAATGTGAAGAACTGAAAAGAATTCTAAAAATCTATGAGAAGGAGTCAGGACAGAGTATTAACCTCACTAAATCTGAAGTGTCCTTTAGCAGGAATGTGAAATGGAGAAGAAGATTGGAAATCAGTGGTACGCTGGGGATCAAAGTTGTAGAGAAACATCAAAAGTATCTCCGGCTACCTACTGTTATTGGAAGATCTAAGAGGGAGGTGTTTGACGAGCTGAAAGAACGGGTTAGAAAGAAGCTAAAAGACTGGAAAAGCCTCACTTTGTCTGCTGCAGGTAAAGAGATACTGATAAAAGGAGTTTCTCAAGCACAACTGATTTATCCTATGATGGTGTTCCAAATCCCGGAAGGAATTCTTCAAGAGATTCAGAGCCTGATAGCCTGGTTCTGGTGGGAAAACATGATGAAAAGAGGATTCACTGGCTCAAATGGGAAGAGTTATGCCGTCCTAAGGAAGTTGGCGATCTTGGTTTCAAAGACCTGAGAACTGTCAATACCGCCATGCTTGGGAAACAAATATGGAATATTTTAAATCGGCCCAATTCACTGATGGCCAAGATCCTCAAAGCTCGTTACTTCCCTAGAGATGAATTGTTGAATGCCAAGACAGGGAGTAACCCTAGTTTCATATGGAGAAGCCTGGTCAAATCTAAGGATGAGATAGTGGATGGTTTTCGATGGAGAGTTGGGGGTGGTGAAAGTATCAAAGTTTGGGAGGATTGGTGGATTCCCAATATCAGGAAGCTATCACCAATTCAACAAAGCAACGAGCATGTTGATAACTTAAAGGTAAGCTCCCTCATTGACAGAGACAATGGATGGTGGTATCATTCTAAGCTTCAAACCCTATTCTCAGTTACTGACCAAACAGAAACCATGAAGATTAATTTGAGAAATCCCCCTACATGTAACATCCCGAACCTTTTCCCGACAAGATACTGTCCGCTTTGGGCCTCTACACCCGCACGGATTTCGACTTGAGGTGCAATTCAAGGTGACTTCCCATAAGGTCACCCATCCTTGTTGTACTCCACACTGAGCACGTTTAACTTCGGAGTTCTCACAAGAACTCTTCCTTTACACCCCAAAACGCGTCTTGTCAGTTAAGGCCGTTTCCTACTTATGAACCATGGATCTCTCCCGTGCTTTGTCGATGTGGGATTTGCCTAAGGTGTTACATACAGTCCCCCCCCCCCTTGGGACTCAACGCCCTCGTTGAGGTTTGCCCCTTCATCGTTCAAGAGGGACGCGGAGAGGCTCTGATACCACTTGTAACATCCCAAACCTTTTCCCGACCGCTTTGGGCCTCTACACCCGCACGGATTTTGACTTGGGGTGCAATTCAATGTGACTTCCCGTAAGGTCACCCATCCTTGTTGTACTCCACACTGAGCACGTTTAACTTCGAAGTTCTCACAAGAACTCTTCCATTACACCCCAAAACAAGTCTTGTCAGTTAAGGTCGGTTTCCTACTTATGAACCATGGATCTCTCCCGTGCTTTGTCGATGTGGGATTTTCCTAAGGTGTTACACTATAGAAGACTCAATTCTATGGTATGAAGCGGATAATGGTATCTATAACGTGAAATCGACATACAGGAAGCTATGGCAGAGAGAGTATTCGATGGCGGATGAAAGCAACATGGATGCCCAAAAAATCAGAAGCTACTGGAAGAGGATTTGGAATCTCCCCATTCAACCTAAAGTGAAAGTCTTCCTATATGGAGAATTAGCAGTGATATCTTACCTGTTGGGACCAACATTGAGAGCAGAATCGAAGAGGCCCCCTCTGAATGCCCATTCTGTGGACTTCCTGAAACTCAACTCCATTGCTTGAGAGAGTGCGAATGGACCGTCGTCTCTGGCAACCTTGCAGTGAAAGTGAAATCTTCAAACAGGGGGAAGGATTATCTGGTCGACTGGTTCCATAGAATCTTCGAGTCTCAGTCAAATGAAAGCCTCCAAAGGTTTTGCGCTATCTTATGGTTTATCTGGAAAGAAAGATGCAATCACATGTTCAATAACAAAAAATAGAGGTGGAGGAGATTATCCCAAAAGCGCTTGATTGGATCTCTGACACGCCAAAACACAACACCAAACTGCGACCAAGTGTAATCGCAGTCCGGGAATGCAGTAAAGTGGCAAGTTCTATTATCAACCCGGGGTCTAGATCTACTGCTTACTCCGTGATTATCTATTATCTAGCCAACTAAGTCAAGTGATTATTGTTTTAAGCAAAAGCAGTAAGAAAGCAAGAATTGGTTCGATTTTCTCAAGCAAAGAAGAGTCACTCGGGAATGAGTCCCCCTAGCTCCTTAGTTAGGTCTCAATTGTAATTACCCTGGGTTGATTTACTATTGATTAGACTGCGGAAGATCCGACAGTAGCTTGGAATCTCTTAAGCTGACCAAGCCCTCTCAGTCTAACTACCCGGCAGACGACTAGTCTTACCGGGACAGAAAGCTGAAGCAATAAGCACATAACTCCACTACTGGAATTGGATTCCAGTACAAATCAGTAAACTGGCTAACTCTCGTATAGCCAATCTCCTACTACCGAATGATGAAGCTCTACCAACCTAATCAGATTCTATCTATCTCAGGTTGCAGTAGAAATCAAGAAAAGCTTATCAGACTTCAATCAATTCAATAAAACATGCATCATTCGATTAAAACCAAACAGTATAATCATCCCAAGTCATTACAATCAAATCCCTAACACATGGAACTAGGGTTCTTCATACCCAAGTGAGAGAAGGGTTCTACTCCATAGAGAGAGAGAGAGAGAGAGAGAGAGAAAAACAGAATACAAAGCAGTCATACTCATAACAATGGGAAGAATCTGCTCTGGGATGATGATTTCCACTCCTATGACGATCTCCAAGCTCGATTTGATGAAACTCAACTCCAAGATTGCTTCTAGGATGTGTTCTTCGCACTTTCTCTCTTTAGGGCTCTGTTTTTGCTCTCAAAAATCGATTCCCCCACTTGTGGCCCGAAATTGGGTAAAAACCAGAAAATCCCGATCACACGGGCAGGCCACACGGCCGTGTGGCATACCCAGATGCCCGTGTGAGGTCAAAACGCGACGTTCCGAGTAATTGGATTTCAGGCTTCCTACACGGCCAGGGACACACGGCAGTGTGGCATGCCCAGTCTGCCCGTGTGAAGCCTCACAGAATTCCACACGGCCACATTGATTTCCTACACGGCCGTGTGGGTTTTATGGGTGCCCGTGTGGCTCCCTCAGCAACTCGTCGCACGTCCGATCTTCGTCCAATCGACCCCGAACTCGCTCCCAAACCTTCATTCACTTACTAGGACCTGAAATATCACAAACAAGCACAACCTAGCGTGAAATCGGCCTAAAACACGAGAATCAACACCTCAAACGGCTCCAGAATAGGGGCAAAAACATGTGCAATTAACGGTTTATCAATCTCTGATTAGCTTCGTGCCTGGGGCACCACGGCTTCGAATGCGAGACAATCAGCCATCATCCAGGGATGAAAGACACCACCAATTGGAATCTTCAAGATGAACAGTGACGCTGGGGTTTTAAAGACGTCTGGGGTTGGTATTGGTTGTGTGTTCAGAAATTGGAACGGTGATTTTCTGGGTGCTGTAGCTGGGAAGGAGACCGGTAGTTGCAGACCAGTGGAGGCGGAGGCAAGAGCTATCATAGCTGGATTAAGAGAAGCAAATCGAAGGGGGTGGAGTCCCTTGATTGTGGAATCTGATTGCTTGAATTTGGTAAGGTTATTGGAGAAGGACGAAGAGGATCGTACTGAGCTGGGTGTGTGGTGCAAGGAGATCAGAAAATTGGCGGAAGTCAACTCGGCCATGACTGGTAAGCAGGTTGAGTGGGCTTTTGTGCCTAGAAGCTCAAATTTTGTGGCCCATTCTTTAGCCCACATGAATACCCACTGGAAACAAATGTGTATTTGGACTGATTGTCCACTAGGGGTGGCTATACGGTCTTGTCCGGTTAAATTGGACCAAATTGATCCGGTCCCAGTCCGGTCTTTTCGGGAATATAAGGACCAAAGATTGGATTGGATACAGTCCGGTCTTGATTCGGTCCGGTCTTGACCCGGTCCGGTCCTAATTTGATCTTAATTTTAGGTGTTGGCGGTCTCTTATCCGGTTTTTTACCTCAAATCTAAGCCCGAATATGAGATTGGATTGTTTGCTATCCGGTCCCAGTCCGATCCCTGTCCGGGTTATACGGTCCGGTTTTGGGTAAAACCAAACAGTCCGGGACCAAATAGCCAGCCCTATTGTCCACCCAACTCTATTAGGAGTCTGTTAGAGGCTGAGAAAGCCCAAACTTTTGAGATTTAAGGCTTCCTATAAAAAAATGTCAATGAGGAATAAAAAAGCTATGCAAAATACCCTCTATAGTTATAACTTTTACATTTGTGATAAAAATAGACATAACTATCGAAAAGGGTAAATTGCAAGTTTGGTCACTGGAATTACTAACAGTTCAAGTTTGGTCACTAAAATTAATTTATTTCATTCTTGGTTACTAAGATTAGTTCAACAGTTCAAGTTTGGTTACTGACCGTTAGTCTCTGTTAACTTTTGTTGATGTGGCAGTCAACTCTCATAATTTACCGTTAAATAAGTGACGTGGCAATTAGAAAATAAATAAAATTTAATCTATTAAAATTCCACCTCATTTATTGAATAAAAGGCTAATGCCACTACGAAACCCGAACTATCAAGAAAGTGTCATTTGTGTCCCGAACTATTCAATTTCTTATTATGTCCCAACGTATTATAATTGAGTCATTTATGTCCGACGCTTTCTGTTAAATATTGACAGTCGAACCCGATCAACACTAACGAAAAAATAGTTTAGGACACAAGTAACACTTTTTAAAATTTTTGGGTTTCCTAGTGGTAGTGGCGCAACATGAATTGGATTTGGGAGCGGCGGCGGCAGAGTAAGGGTTGGATACGGCGGGTTTGGGTTTGGAGTTGGTATCGGGTCCGGTTCCCTTTCCTGCCAACGGAGGCGGCGCTGGAGGTGGGAGTGGCGGCGGTGGCGGAGAAGGATATGGCGGGGGAAGTGGGAGTGCAGGCGGTGGGGGTGGATTTGTCGGTGGAGCTGGGAGTGGGAACGGTAACGGTCAAGGGTTTGGCTCGGAAGCTCGTAGCGGCAGCGACGGTGGGGGATTTGGTGCCGGAGGTGGGAGCAGAAGTGGTAGCAGTGAAGGGTCAGGTTGGGGAGTTGGGAGCAGTAGTGGTGACGGCGACAACGATGAAGGATCTAGCTGGGGATGTGGCAAAAGAAGTGGTGGCGGCGGGTCTGGTGGTTTAGGAGGGAGCTGCCGTGGTAATAGGTAATTAGGTTTGTTTTTTTTTTATAATTTTGATAATGAGGTGGAAAAGTAAAATAATTTTTTATTTTTTAATTGTCACGTCACTCATTTAATGGTCAATTATTAGAGTTGATTGATACTTCAAAAAAATTTAACGGAGACTAACAGAGAGTGACCAACTTTGAATTGTTGAATAATTTAAATGACTATGGATGGAATAAACTAGTTTTAGTGGCAAACGTAAATTTTTTAAGTAATTTCAGTGACCAAACTTGCAATTTACCCAAATTAAAAGTTATCTACTTATTTGAGCGAAAATCATTCATTTACTTTGGTCGACTTTCCTCCCAATCGAGCTAAGTAAGTTGACTAGCTTTTCTTGTTGGATATACGTTTGTACATAGCGTGAATGAACTGATATTAGGTGTCCTGTCACCTAACGTGACAAGAGATCTTTTCCGTTATGGTGACAGGACACCTAATATCAGTTCATTCACGCCATTTTATACTCACTCACGCTATTTTGTGCTCATTCACGTAATACTATGGTGATTTACGTTAGAGTGTAAGTTTTTCATGTAAATGGAAATTCATACTTTTTCCTCTAATAGCATCCACATTGGTATTGCATTCTTAATTGTAAAATGACATGGCATATGTGTTTGCAATTGCAAAACCATTTGCATTGATGTGGCTACCAATTGCATATTTGCCAGCTTGCAACAAATGCAATTCCATATGCAAGTCAAAAAGCCTAAAAAATGGAGATTTTTTATTTTATATTATTTTCTTTTCCCTTTCAATTAATTTTCTATAATTTAAACATAATATTTAATTACATTTGCAATTGCAAGTTAATTGCATTGATGTAGGTGAATGAAATGAATGTGATGTGAATTACAAAAAATTTGAGTTGACAATAAAAAATACACATGCAATTTATTTTGCAATTGCATTGATGGAGATGCTTTAATAATTTGTATTGGCTATATTTTATGGAATTAAATTTGGATTATCATTTAATCTTCACAATAACGCAAATATGACGTAAATAACACAAACATGGCGTGAATAAGGCAAATATAACGTGAATAACCTAAAATTAGGTGTTTTGTCACCTAACGTGAGAAGAGACTTCACTCTATAGGTAACAACCTGCTAAGATTAGCCATGCACATTACCAAACCAAGTATACATGGTTAGGGGTGTGCAACGGTTCGGTTCTGTCCGTACTTGACCAAACTAATGAGAACCACAGTCTATTAGTGACAGAAATCTTAGGAACAAGGAGCGGTCCATTATTGCGTTTGGTCCCCAAATATCAATCTGGTCCATCATTTTTTCAGTAATTGTAAAATTCATGTGGACCAAGGACCGAGACCAAGGACCGAACCGCATTATACTCGATCTAGCGTGATCCGGTCCAAACTACGGTTTGGTCCGGTCCCGGACCGGCCCATTTCACACCCCTATCCCTGATCATTTTCATCTTTGTGCTTATTGCTTACAAACTTAAGCTTCTTGGTGGGTTTTAATATTTTTCTCCATACACATCTTCTCGATGGACCACGACATATGACATCATTGTTATTATGCCCTAGACCAAGAGCAAGAAAAAGCCAAAGTGATGGAGAGGGGAACGATAAGCATAAGGGTCTGAAGAAAAATAAAGAGAAAATCATGATCAGATTACTACCCACCATCGCCTTCAGTTCTAGGCTTCTAGCTGAGCTGAGGTGGGCCAAAACAATAGATATGAAGGAAAGGAACTGGAATGGTGACAATTCGTTTTTGGCATAGAAGCAGCAGCAAGCAGAGCTGCAGAGGCAATGAACCTCATTCGTTCATTCATCCATTCATTCATAATCATGTTATAGCTGTCAGATGGGACGCCTTTTGCTTTTGCATCCATTATGTCATTTGGACCAATCCCTTGTTTGCTTGCGTTACTGCTGCATCATCCTTAAGTTCACCAACTTCCAGTTAGTTCATGGCGCACACAGCATTCAGTTAGGAGTCCTACCAGCGATTTCTTTGAACAAAGATTATATAATCGAGACCTTAATAATCCTACCTTCCGCCCCGAAACTTTCATTACAATAGCTCAATGTCAAAACTTGTATCAACATAACAAAACGAGGACCTACAGATACCAGCTCATCAACTCTATAATCATTCATTCACACTGCCTCCGTAAATGCTTACAAAACAAGGATTCAACATTGTCAGACATCGATTCTCTTCTTACCAATGATACCTAATCCACTAACCACTGCCACCCACCTATCAAACTTAAACTTCCATGGTAGCTTACGACTCCTCGCCAGAGGTCGAGCGAGATTTTCACTCAGGATTCTTCGGAGCATTGTGGTCCTCTGTCGAGTTACCATTAGATATTGCCTGTGCTTGTTTCAAAGCTGCAAAAGGAACAAGTAAACGCATTGTGAGAATCGAGAACGCAGAAGAATCCAGCAAGACATTAAACTACGAAGATCAATAAGATGACATGACGGGGAGAGCACTTACATTTGATAGATGATCCAGCAAGACAAGTAAGCCTCGCATTTGTGCTTGCCTCAGCTAATGGATTAGCCTTTTCTTCCTTCATGGAGTTACGAACATCCCACACACGTACAACCCCATCTGAAGAAGCTGATGCTAATAGGTACGGGTCATCAACACCACCATTGTTCTTGGTGAGCACTACTATACCTTTAACACGGGATTTGTGAGCATCTTCAATGCAGTAAGCAACCTTCCCACTTTTGGTATCCCATGCTGTAATATTCTTGTCCTCGCCACCAGTGAATAGAAGCCCATTCTGTTCAAGGCCACAACAAACGATCAAGAGAGACACACAGACAAGAATTACTCTGACATGAAAATTCAGCACAGAGAGCAAATGGAAGTGAAATCAGAGCTCTCATCCAGTCGTAACAACGAGGTAACTGTTGCTATTGCTAGTGGTAACATACAGCAGACTCAAATTTCACAGCTGAATCTATTCCAAAATATAAGAAGATGGAAATTAGAAGGAAATCATCCTTATTTGGATTCAATCTATTTTGCTTCCTTCAGTATCATCCCATTAGGCAGTAAGTATAGTCAGAGCAAGGGACAAAAGGAAAAAGAACACGGGCCAATGGTGAGATGGTAAAGCAGGCACACAAAAGATCGCATCAAGAATATGAAACACATGAGATAGAACAACAGGGAAACTATAACCGTTCCAAAAAAATTAAATATCACAGCACAATCAGACAGTAGAAGCAGTGAACAAATAGCTCCAAATAACTCGAAGCAATATTCTGGAGAAGTCAGTGTACTTCCATCCAAAAAAACAAGAGCAAGTTGCATTCCATCCTAATAGGCAGCCATTGACCAGCAGAAAGAGAGAACTTTACACCAAAGCTCTTGGTTTCCAGCAACAAGTGAAAAGAATAAATGTAAATTCTTGTAGTCCAGAAGCTATACATTAAGATCATCAAAGAGAGGCTATTATTATAAATTCCTACTAAGCCACGTTGAGATACAAGCTGTTCCTTCTTCAGACCAATTCTACTTGCAATTTCATTCCAATATCTAAGAAACTGCAATCCCACATCAACTGAAACGCCAATAACGAAAACAAGAGAATCCACGATGAAAAGGAAATCCAAAAGACGTAAAATTTAAACAACAAACCTCTCCAGGGGAGGCGCAAAGAACCCTATTGGGGCATTGAAGCTCAGTCACAAGCTTGGCATCTTCAGCTTCATGAACCCCAACTCTATCCTCCGTCGCCATGAAAAACTTTTCTCCATCCAAGCCATACCTCACTAAGCTAGCTTCCCTCCCAAGCCTGCAATAGAAGCTCCTTCTCCCCCTCACCAAATTCAACATCGTCAAGCAGTCATCCCTCCCAACAGAAAGCGCCAACTTCCCCGAAGGGTGGACAGCCAAGTCGTTGATCCGCTTCTTGTGGGCCCGCACTGTCTTGAGGTGGACGAAAGGGTCGGCGTCGAAGATGCAAACATATCCCTCGGCGTCGGCGGAGATTAGGTTGCGGGGGAAGGAAAGGGAAGGTGGGGTGTAGAAGGAGAGGGCGGTGACGGAAGCCGTGTGCTGGTAGAGGGAGCCGAGGGAGGCGGCCGAGGGTAAGTCGTAGAGGTGGATAGTGTCGTCGGAGGACCCAGAGGCGGCGATTGGGCCGGCGGCGGCGGCGGAGAGGATTGCGGATTGATGGGATGGGTAGGAGAAGAGGGGAACTAAGGTTAGAGATTGTTCGCTGGTTACGGGCTTGAGTTTGAATCCCCAGATGAATCTTTCGTTGGAACCTGCTACTAGACTCATGGCCGCCGGCGGTAGTGGTGGTGACGGCCGCGGCGGGGTTCTAATGGGGGGGATTTGGCGATCTGATAAAACCCTGGAGAAAGAAATTAGGGTGCGGGGGCTTTAGAAAAAACAAGTTGGCGGGCAGTTTTGATAAACAGGCCGGGTAAAGCAAATGGTTTGCCGTATTGCCGGTTCAACCGTTCATGTAATTGAAGTATTGAACCAAAAATTATCCTTTTTTTTAACATTGAAAAAAGAGAACCCCAGCAGAGGCGATTACTATGCATCCCTATTCATTTTAATGTACATATAGACTCATTGACACTGTTACGACTCGGATTGGACGTGGGTGTGGGCGGGTGTATGCTGATCTTTGGTCAGTTCCTCAAGCTGTGGTTCTTTTTGGACCATGCGAGACCTCTAGTTGGGTGGTCAGTTGGTGGGTCTGGTTGAATTTGTGTGGTTCTGGTGAGTCTGAGTTGATCAGCGCGTTACCTTTTGGTGTTCTCGATGCTATTTGAGAGGGAAACAGAGGAAAACAACTTATACTTGGTGAATTAGGAGCCACGTAGCTCTTCAATTTTTGCCCACTCATTTAGATGAACGACTCAATTCTCTATGTCTGCTTTTTTCATTGGTTTCCGTCTCGAGAGATGCACTTTCTCTATTAGAAGTAGAAATGGTGAGGAATCTCATTCACCACTTGCCTTTTAGTTGTCTCTTTCTACCATCTCACTTCCCATCCAATCTTACATGCTCTCCTTCTTCCCCTATCACTTACAGGAGGAAAAATTAAAAAAAAAAACCCTCTTGATACCTCTATTTTCTCACCCCCTGATTCAAATCAGCAAACTCAGAGGATTCCCAGACGACAGAGATATGGGTATTGGCCGTTTTCACGACTTCCAGAAGGCTTATGAGTTGACAATGTTGAGGATGTGGGAGAACTGGACAACGTCAAGCAACTCAGTGAGCAACACGTCTTTTAGAACTCCTCTTAGTGATGAAAACCTGTTGTTCGGAAGCACCCTCTTGCTATTGCCAAATTTAGATCTTCTAATCTCCGTGTTCCAACAACAGCCACTGTGTCAGCAAACCAGCAAATATTGGTAGAGAAGGTTAAATAACTTCCTCTATAGATGTTTTGTATATAATATTTGACTCGATTGCTTCCCCTAATCACTAGTTTTCTTGATTCTGCCGTTTTTTAGGCTTAAGTTGCAGTTGGAACAACAACGATGATAGTGGCAAAGAGATTCAGGTAGGGAGAGATGGGGAAACCCCAGAGCTATGCGGCTTGGAATTCCGTCGGTCTATTACTCTTTTCCATTTATTCTGACTCGGATCTGCGGATTCAGGTGAGCATCTGATATTATGTGCTTTGGTTTCTCTTCTCTTTGTAGATTGTGATTCCATTCTCTTTCCCCTTCAACATGCAGATCTATCGGACTGATCGAGGGCCGCACGATCATCATTGAGACGTCGTCTCTGACAGAGACGTCGATGGAGGTTATTCTCTCTCCTCGATGGTTCTATTTATCTATTTCCTTTCTCTGCCCCCTATTATCTAAACCAGTTTTCTCTTCTTTGATCCATGGCTTTTGTTTGATGCCTTTGAGGACGATCATGGATTTTGTAGTGGACTATCACCATGAACTTCGTAGCGATGTAACTGGTAAGCGCAGCAACAGATCTCATGCTCTAATATATGCATTAATTGTAAAGTTGTGTAAATTTGACAATTTTATTTTCCTTTCCCCAGGTTTCAGGTAATTTTTCTCTATGTTGACTAGATGAGTAGCCAGCCATCTTCCTGTGCTTTCCCCGCACCAGTGCGTTGTGGAAGATTCAGGTACCTCAAACAACAGCCATTGTCTAGATGAGCTTTGACCATGGTAAGCTACATCTTCCTCATTTTATTTCATTTCATTTTCTTTTCTTCCTTCTATTTCATTCCATGACAAGCGCTGTTATTGACAATTATATGTCCAATGTTTTTTTTTTTTTGTACTTTTTGACAATAACGTCTCCCAAATAATTGTGGATGGATGCCAACATTTCATTTTCTTCTTAGTTCTCATTCTATTGCGTCCACACATCTTATAATGCTTATATGATGTCATGCCTTTTGAGGATATGAGTTTGCCTTGGCTTTTGGAAGAGTTCCTCCAATTAAGTAACTGTGTTTTGAACTTTTTTGATCTTTCAATTATTGATCAACTGTTTCGGATGTAAGCGAGAAAAGAGGAGTAACCAGTCCATGGTTGCTGTCTATTTCAACAAGAAAATTCATATGTCAAAATCACTATGAAATTTCACATAATAGAGGTCTTTTGGAACAGTGTTTTATTCTGTTACCTTATGTAGGTGTTTGAAGATCAATTTTGCTTTGAAATTTTGAAAACAGTCTAACCCTAACAACACCAAATTTTCAACGGGTTGTAAATTGTTTTTTCCTTCATTCTATAAGGTCATAATCGAGGGAACTAAATAGAACTTTTCATTCAAAACTTGCAACAAGAGCGAACTTTTTTTGGGTGTGTTACCACCTAGACTTGACGTTTGTAAAAATAGATAAACTAAACAAAAGTGCGGTGTGTGTAATCACAAGCATATAATATCATACATCATAAACATGTTCTGGCAATGCAACATTTATGTTTTACAATTAGCTTCAAGTCCCACCGCGGAGCGCGGGCAATGAAAACTAGTAGACATTTATAAAGGTTGTAGCCGCCTAGAACTCATAAAAAGTTAATGTGTTGGAGGAAGAAAAAGTGCCATAGGAAGGCACCAAAAACTTATGCTAATCTTCTGGCTCATTCTCCACCTAAACGACAGGCAAGAGACCAGGGTCAACTCTGCATTTATCATTTTAGCATGGAAAAATCAACGAGTATACTCCCAGAAGTAGTGCTTCAGGTTGGAGAAGAACTTCCTCTTGGTGTGAGTCGTCATCCCCTTAGGTAGCTGGTGGCCCACCAGATAATTTGAAAAATTGGAGTACCAAGGGGTGACACTCTCCACCAGCAACATTTTCAGCTCCCTTCTTGTCCCGAATCTCGATGTCAAACTCCTGCAGAAGTAGGATCCATCGTATGAGCCTAGACTTGGCATCGGCCTTGCTCATCAAGTATCGTATCACGGAGTGATCTGTGTATACGGTCACATGGGACAAGACCAGATAAGGACGAAACTTGTCGAAGGCGAACACCACTGCAAGCAGCTCCTCCGTGGTGGTGTAGTTCTACTGGGAATCGCTGAGGGTCTTCGAGGCATAGTAGATAGGACGGAAGTGTTGATCTCGCCTCTGCCCCAAGATAGCTCCAACACCAAAGTCACTGGCGTCGCACATTAGCTCGAACGGTAGGGACCAGTCAGGAGCGACCATGATAGGAGCATGAGTGAGCTTCTCCTTCAAGGTCGTGAATGCCGCTATGCATGCATCAGTGAACTGGAAGGGGGCATCCTTCTCAAGGAGCTTTGTCAGGGGCAAGGAGATCTTCGAGAAATCCTTGATGAACCGCCTGTATAACCCTGCATGGCTCAAGAAACTCCGGATCCCCTTAACTGATGTGGGAGGATGCAGCTTACTGATAGTCTTGATCTTGGCTCTGTCCACCTCAATCCCCATCTTGGAGATCTTATGCCTTAGAACTATGCCTTCGCGAACCATGAAATGGCACTTCTCCCAATTCAGTGCCAGGTTCATCTCTTCACACTGTTTAAGGACGAGTTCTAGGTTATGGAGACATCGAGAGAATGAGCCCCCCAAAAACCGAAAAGTCGTCCATAAACACCTCCATAATCTCGCCGATCAGGTGGTCAAAGATGGCGAGCATGCATCGCTAAAAAGTGGCAGGGGCATTACATAGCCCCAATGGGATCCTCCGGTAGGCGAATGTGCCGAAGGGGCAGGTGAAGGTGGTCTTCGCCTGGTCTTCTGGTGCAATGGGGATCTGGAAATACCCGTACATCCCATCCAAGAAGCAGTAGAACTCGTGCTCCACCAGCCTCTCCAGCATCTGATCAATGAAAGGCAACGGGAAATGATCCTTTTGGTTGGCGTCGTTGAGGCGACGGTAGTCGATGCAGACGCGGTACCCGGTCACTGTGCGCATAGGTATGAGCTCGTTCTTCTCATTGGGTACCACGATCATCTCGCCCTTCTTAGGCACCACCTGGGTGGGACTGACCCACTCGCTGTCAGAGATGGCGAAGATGATTCCCGCGTCCATCAACTTCACAATCTCCGCCCGAACCACAACCTCCAGGTTCGGGGTCAATCTCCGCTGGGGCTGTCTTACCGGCCGCATCTCATCCTCTAGCAAT
This sequence comes from Linum trigynum, assembly GCA_964030455.1. Classification (NCBI taxonomy): domain Eukaryota; kingdom Viridiplantae; phylum Streptophyta; class Magnoliopsida; order Malpighiales; family Linaceae; genus Linum; species Linum trigynum. Next base: position 11,267,652 of record OZ034820.1, on the reverse strand, counting down.
ATCCGGTGGGAGCAGAAGGAGGGGCTGATCCCCCGGATATCAGTGATCTTCCATGCCAAAACTCGCTCGTATTGCTTCAGCAAAGCCACCAGTCTGACCTTCTGCTCGGGCGTGAGGGTCGAGCTAATGATGACTGGAAGCATGTTCCCCTCCTGGAGAAATGCATACTCCAAGTGAGGAGGGAGGGGCTTTAGCTCCAGCTCTGGTGGCTCCTCCAAGGAGGTAGTGATGCGAGGCGAGGATGAGATCGATTTGAACAGCCTATCGCCCTCCAGGGATGCGTCACTCTCTAGCGCGGCCAACTGCTCCTCCAGTTGCAGCTCCTGCGATGCCTGCTCACCTAGCAAAATACAACGCTCAAGAGCATCGTCAGTACCCGCACTCGTTATGGCGAGTGCGGTCTCAAAATCAGCAAGCATATCACAGTAATCTAAGTCATTATGCAAATAGGAGTGCTTCCCACTATCATATACAGAAAAAGTAGCATGTTCATACCCAGCACGCAAGATCAGTTTACCACTATGCACATCAATAAATGCCTTGGCGGTGGCGAGAAATGGTCAACCCAAAATCAAAGGCACATCCACATCCTCATTTATATCCAGAATAACAAAATCAACAGGATATGTGAATGCGCCCACATTAACAAGCAGATCTTCTATGATACCCCTAGGATGCACAATAGAGCGATCAGCTATCTGGATGCTCATCCTAGTGGTTCTAGGTTCACCTAGGCCTAGCTTCTTAAACAATTTATAAGGCATGACATTAATGCTAGCGCCTAAGTCCGCCAAAGACTTTCCTACATGCATGCTGCCAATAACAAGAGGGATAGTAAAACTCTCTGGGTCTTTGCGCTTCTCGAGTAGCTTGTTCTGCAGGATGGCAGAACACACCTCGCTCAGCATCACTTTCGAGAGATCCCCAAGTTTCTTTTTGTTGGTGAGGAGATCCTTCATGAATTTGGCGTACTTGGGCATCCTCGACAGTGCCATGAATGGCATGTTGATGTTGACCCGCTTCAACATTGCCATGAACTCGGCAAACTCAGTCTCCAGCTTGTCTTTGTGTAGGCGAGTGGGGAAGGGAAACTGGGGTACATGCTCCTTAACCAATGGCTGTGGCTTGGGAGCAGATGCTTCTTTCTCCATCCCCACTTCTGCATCGTCAGTTGGAAGTGCTGAAGCAGGTAGTGGCTCTTCCTGCCTGGCCGGGGCAGGAACATCAGATGTTGTCTTGCCACTCCTGGTAGTGATGGCATCCAGTTGCTGATGAGGCTCGCGAGGATTTGGAATGGTGGTGGCAGGCAGAGTCCCCGGTGCTCTGGTGTTATTTTGGCGAGCTATGCCACCAATCTGATTCTGGAGATCTTGTAATATGGAACCTTGGTTCCTCTGGCCTGCCTCCAGTGAGGTTATGTTCTGGTCCATCCTGGTGAAATTTGCTTGGGTGGTAGTCATGAATGCCTGCAAAATGTTTTTCAGCTCCGTCATCTAGGTATATAGAGCTAGAGTTGCTGGTAGCTGGGCATACTAGCGTTGCGGCTGCTGAGATGGATGCCCCTGTCTGGGCTGGTAAGGTTGTTGCTGTGGAATTGGACCCTGCCGAGTCTGGAAGGCCTGCCTCTGCTGAAAACCACCGGCTGGTGCTGGGAAACCAAGTGATTTAGTGGTGTTGCTGTTATTGCTATTCCAAGAGAAGCTGGGATGTTGGCCCCGCCCTTCATTATATGTTCCACTGTAAGGATCAAGGCGCTGAGCATTGGCGATAAAGTCTAACTGCTCATGGGGTGTAGAAGACTCCCGCATAGCCTGGCAGTCTTCCACCAGATGGTTCAAACTCTCACACCACTGACATTGAGCAACTGAAGGTCCGACCAACCCTCTGCCCTGAATAAAACTATTGGGCTGCTTCAATGTCTGGACCAACTCGGCCAACTCCCGCTCTAGCCCGGACCTAGCCTCCATGGCATGCACACCTTGGTCTCGGGAACTCCTGCCTCTGGTGCTCCGCCCCCAAGAATTATCCCTTGCAGCCAAGGTACTAATCATCTGATTCAGCTCGGGTGGAGTATTGGTGAGAATATCCCCTCCTAGGCATAGAGACTCGATCACCCTCTGGCTCTCTGGGGTCAGAGCACTGTAGAAATTCCCCATTGTGAATGTATCACTGAAACCGTGATGAGGACACTGCCAGAAGAATCCCGAGTACCGCTCCCAGGCATCACGTAGTGACTAATCTGGCTCTTGGCGGAAATGAGTGATCTCCCGCTGAATCTCCGTGGTCTTCGAGGCCGGATAGTACCTATGCACAAACTTGTCGGCCAGGTCGTCCCATGACGTGATGGACAGTGGGGGCTGGGTTTCTAACCACCTCTTCGCATGCCCCGCCAGAGAATGGGGGAAAAGGTGGAGACGAATTGCATCATCGGGTACACCATTCATTTTGAACCCATTTGTCAGCTGCAGGAACTGGAAAGGTGCATCCTCGCCAGCGGGGGATCCAGGACATAGTAGTGCACTGGGCCGCATTTCATTAGAAAATTAGATACTGTAAAAAAAATTATAGTTTTTTTTACAATATCAATTGTATACGTCGATCTTTTAATATAGCGAAGTCATCAATAATGGAGTGTACATCCATACTAATAGCATACTAATCTCCCTCAAATAAATAGTTTACCAATCAGTGAGAAATTCATCGCTCATTTTTTTACGCAAATCATATTTCACCTGTTCCATTATTGAAAAGGTTTTCTCCATAGTACCTGTTGAAATGGGCAATGTCAATACTAGACAAATCAATCGGCTAATCAATTTGTATTGTGTGTTCATCCATATTTTCATCAGCTGCTCTAGTAATTTTTCAAGAGAGAAAACCTCAGTTCTTTACTCCTTTACGTTTTAGACTCTTAGAATTTTAGGTTACATTGTTTGTTTTTCTTTAGAAGAGAATCAATGGAGCTAGAATTTCTAGGCTAAAGAGTTGTGATTTGATTATGTCATCTAACCCATTTTCTCAACTACACACAATCTTATTATAAAACAACACTATGCCGAATGGCTAAAATCGATAAACTCATAAGGACTATACTAGCTCCGGATCTAGAGGAGGGCTGGGCCGTGGCCCGGGTTGGCCACCGCCTGGATCCGCCAGTGACCCTCGCCTCTTCATCCTTCAAGCCATGGAACTTGATAGAGGATGTGATAAGTTGAATCCATCATGGCTTGATCTCAAAGTTATTTACTGGGATGGGCTGATACAGGATGACGGGGCGGATGTCGGCGACCCGTGGAGTGTATTAGTACTCCATAGTAGGGCCCGGCGGGGGTGGTGGATGCTTAGCCCCATCTGCCTGGGGAACTGGGTTTTTCGCCAGGACCTGATTCACTGGGGGGGACCTGCATGGGCATCCCTAGCGGTTGATTCTGCCCCAGGTTAAGGTTCCATCTGTTGTGCTTGTCGCCCATCTCGTATTTGATACGCCCCTGGGGGGTGTATGTTATCAAAGTAACGCAGCAAACGACTCAATCGAAGAATCGATTGAGCTCGAATCAAGAACGAAGCGCTCTTAATACGAACTTGGGATAAAACGGAACCAACGGACAATTCCACACCTGGGGAAAGCTCGTATGGTATAAAAGGGTAGCTGCTCGACCACGATTGAAGAGAATATTCAATCGATACAAAGCTCACAAGCTTGGAATCTACCAAACTCAAACAAGTCGCAACTTGCACAAAACCAAAAGGTTCTCAATTCGATTAATCAAAGTCTGAGTTTTACAACGAAAGTAGAAAGGTATTTATAGGCAAATAAACCTAATACAAACCTAATAGAACTAGGAAACAATTAAGGTAAAAATCTACTCTAAAAAGGACTCAAAATTCGGATTTAAACTCTCTTTCTTCAAGTGCAAGTAAGCTGCCAGCAAACAGTCAAAAGGCAGATTTCGTACTAACTTCACGCCTTTTGTTTGAGGCCTTCCCGAACTCCAATTCTTCATCCAATTCCTTCCCTTTGTTCAAAAACATACCTAGTTTGATGTTGTAGAAGCCTTTGGTCTCGAATCGGATCCATGCTCCTTGAACTGAGCTCCAAAGTAGACTTCACAAAACAGTTTCCTGCCTTAGCCATTTTCTGGCAGTTTTCCAATTTTGAGGTAGCAACTTTGAGGACTTGGAAAACAACCTTAATGACATCTTCTGGATCCATAAAGCATACCATTAGAAAGATGGTAACTTTATCTGAAAAACAAACTCTTAAAATTGAATTTCCACCAAGCCAATTGAGCGAACCATGCCTCCAAAGTATGTACCCTGAACACGGATTTTGACACAGCCAAATTCTGCCTTTCTTCTTCCCAACTTTGATAGCTTCTTTGTCAAATAATTGTGACGTGAATGGTGGGCAATTTGGGATCATATCAGGCCCTCCCTCTTGAAAAAGTGTTGCCCTCAACACTTTATCCTTTGTTTGCTCAAACCATTCACAGAATTGATCCCAAATTGGATCGAAAGTAGGCTGCGCAAACACAATTTTCGGCATAACTATGGCAGCTTCTAATTCACATTCAATCTGCTCCAGCCGCTTCGTTGGACTCCAAGGTTCGCATTCCACCCAGACAACGAAGAAAATTTGACCCAGAATCGAATTTGACAAACTTACAGATTCCGGCCAACAATTTGCAGAATCCGGTGCCGGCAAGAACTCCGGCGAGAGCTCCAAATTTGGGGATTTCGTTCCTAGACCACCACGATCCAATTCGTTGCACAAGATCGACTCATATCGATCCCAGCAATCGATTACTGCTACTCCAGTGCATCGATAATCTCTGAATCGTCGCCAATCGTCATCCAAAAGTTTCCCGCCGCCGGACGATTTAAAAATCCCAGTTTCCGACGAAGAAAACCCAGAATCCGGCGAGCCCAAACAAAAATTATGCGTTTGTGATTTCGGCTTCCCCTCTTCCAATGGATCGTTGCTAGAGCTTACTTGAACCTTACCGAAGTTGCCCATGGTCTCTTTTTCGTTCGATTCGCTTCCAATCTCTCCAATCGATTCTTCCTTGGCTTCTCCAAACTTTCGGGTAAAAATTTCAGAATTGGGCGTTGTTGATTGGAATGATTTCGGATCAAATTGAAGACTTATATACGTTCCATGGACATTATGGAACGATTCTGTATTGGGAAGTTTGCTCGAATCAGGCCCGATCTTTCCAACCCATTCGCTCGTAGTTTGCTCGTGTTTGAGCGTTTGCAGGGGTGTTTGAGCCCGACTTTGATTCTGCAAAACAGAAGAATTTGTTTGCTTCTTCTCAAGGGGAGAGCTTCCCGAAGCCATTGAGAACGTTTCAGCGTTGTTGGATTTGCTCGCCACTTCGCCAATCAACCCGACCAATTGTCCCTCTCTCTTCCTCTGTTTCGCGGCAAGGATGGGAAGCTCAACTGCTCTCGTCGCCGAGACGATTCGCCCATCGTCAGACTGACCCCGACCCTCTCCTCTCTTCTTCGACCTTTCTTCCACCTCTAGCAACGCATAGTTGGCCGCGTCGAGCTCCATCTTTGCCTCCTCGTCGTCGGCGTGACTGCTGGCCTCGTAACTCTGTTTTTCAGGGGATAAACAGAGTTCATTGCAGGCTGCTGGTTCAAGCTCTGGGACTGCCTTCTGGTGCTTCCGAAAGCTCATGAAATTGAATCCCATGTGCCTCTGTACCCACATCTGAGCTCGAGACGCCTTGCCTGTATTCCTCTTCTCCTCCATCTGCCTTTGATCGTTGTAAACGTCATCCGGAGAAAGAGGTTTCAACACAAACTTCTTACCTTGGTGCTGAAACTTATAATAATTTGTCCAACCTTCGTGTGTAACCTTTCGATCGAATTGCCACGGTCTACCAAGCAATAGGTGAGCTGTTTGCATCGGTGCAACGTCACACAAAACCTCGTCCTCGTACTGTCCGAGATTAAAGCGAACTAACACTTGTTTCGTCACATTGATCGTTCCATGTTCGTTGATCCAACTGAGTTGGTAAGGTTGGGGATGCCTTTGCGTTTTCAATCCAAGCTTGTTGACAGCGTCCAGGCTTACGATATTTTCACAGCTCCCTCCATCAATCACGAGTGACACCAATTTTCCATCGATGAAGCATCTACTGTGAAATAAGTTATCCCGCTGTTCGTCGGACTCTCTATGCTTGATGACGACTGTTGGGGACTTCTCTTTGCCACAAAATCGTGCCTGCTGCTCCTCCTTACTGCCCTTTACTAACTCCTTTGCTCGAAGGGAGTTTTCCATCGCGATTGCACACGAAACAGCCGCTGTAACACACGAACAGGGGCTGCCCTGTTTAAACACGAATTCTGCTTGTGCCGATATCGTCACTTGCTTCTTCTCCTTCGCCCTTGTGTAGAACGGGGCTCTGATACAACTTGATAAGCCCCTGGGAGGTGTATGTTATCAAAGTAATGCAGCAAACGACTCAATCGAAGAATCGATTGAGCTCGAATCAAGAACGAAGCGCTCTTAATACGAACTTGGGATAAAACGGAACCAACGGACAATTCCACACCTGGGGAAAGCTCGTATGGTATAAAAGGGTAGCTGCTCGACCACGATTGAAGAGAATATTTAATCGATACAAAGCTCACAAGCTTGGAATCCACCAAACTCAAACAAGTCGCAACTTGCACAAAACCAAAAGGTTCTCAATTCGATTAATCAAAGTCTGAGTTTTACAACGAAAGTAGAAAGGTATTTAAAGGCAAATAAACCTAATACAAACCTAATAGAACTAGGAAACAATTAAGGTAAAAATCTACTCTAAAAAGGACTCAAAATTCGGATTTAAACTCTCTTTCTTCAAGTGCAAGTAAGCTGCCAGCAAACAGTCAAAATGCAGATTTCGTACTAACTTCACGCCTTTCGTTCGAGGCCTTCCCGAACTCCAATTCTTCATCCAATTCCTTCCCTTTGTTCACAAACATACCTAGTTTGACGTTGTAGAAGCCTTTGGTCTCGAATCAGATCCATGCTCCTTGAACTGAGCTCCAAAGTAGGCTTCACAAAACAGTTTCCTGCCTTAGCCATTTTCTGGCAGTTTTCCAATTTTGAGGTAGCAACTTTGAGGACTTGGAAAACAACCTTAATGACATCTTCTGGATCCATAAAGCATACCATTAGAAAGATGGTAACTTTATCTGAAAAACAAACTCTTAAAATTGAATTTCCACCAAGCCAATTGAGCGAACCATGCCTCCAAAGTATGTACCCTGAACACGGATTTTGACACAGCCAAATTCTGTCTTTCTTCTTCCCAACTTTGATAGCTTCTTTGTCAAATAATTGTGACGTGAATGGTGGGCAATTTGGGATCATATCAGTATTCCTCTTCGGAATCGCTGCTTAGATGGCCGTCGACGTGCACTTCTTCCGTAGCCAGTCTTGCTCGCTGTTGTCTCCTTAGCTAGCGACAAGTGCGTTCTAGCTCCGGATCTAACGGTAATAAATCTCCCGATTGGCTACGGGTCATGCACTACCTACACACAGCCAAGCAAAAAAACCCGTGAAGGCACAAGTGGGACAAAGCAGACAGTCAATGCGGAAAAGAAATGCTAAAGTAAAAGAAATCACGTTTCTTCAACAACCTAGCCATTCCCCGACAACGGTGCCAAAAACTTGACACGCCTCTACCTTCACACTAGAAAGTGGCCAAGTGTAACCACCTACTAATGCGTAGTATAGCGGGTTTAGTTATAAATGTCAACCCGGTACCTAGGTGTATGACTACTCCGTGAAAGTCTTATTATTTAGCGGTTCAAGTGTAGTGAAGGTCTAACTAAACTAGCAAGCAAAAGTAGTGAAAGTTGTGTTCAAAGTTGAGAGAGGTCACCCAGATATGGTTCCCCCTAGACTGCAGTTAAGCCAGGTTGTAATTCACCAAGTTCAAGTTCAATGATAGTTATACAGCGGGAGGTTCTTAGACAGTCTGCAGTCTCGACTAAAGGTCTCCAGACCCTCTTAGTCTGAGTCCCCAGCGGGCGACTAACCTCCACCAGAGTAAACAGATTGAGGCTCTAACGGGAGAATCTGGTTAGTCACTCTCTCTCTCTAGGTTCTGCTTTCTTTCTCTAAAACTCGGAACCCTTGTAAAATTGGCCTTCTTTCCCTAAAAAAGGATCCGATCGCGATCCCCGGTCATAATACCCGGTCAGGTTTCAGCTGCCCGGCCGGGTATTTTGAAATGTTGCGTAGTGGGGAAAGGGAAATGCCCGATTGAGTTTCAGAATACCCGATCGGGTACTTTAGCTTTCCGACCGGGACCCCTTATGTAATTCTGGCGTCCAAAACGTCTTTACCCGGTCGGGTATTTCCAGTGCCGACCGGGTATTTTTGCCTCCATCACCCTTCTTGCATTTTACCCGGTCGGGTATTTTAACTCCTGACAGGGTATTTTCTTCTTCCAATGCCCCTTCACAATAACGTCCTACTTTTTGACCCGAAACTCGTTTCTACCCCTCCATATCAATGCCAAGTCCTGAAATATGACATAAACGCACAACCTAGCGTGAAATCGACTTAAAACACGAGAATCGACTCTCAAACGGCTCAAGAATTGAGGTATAAACATGTAGGGGTGGCAGTCGGTCGGTTTCGGTTTAACCGTCAACCCGGTTATTGGTTAAACCGACCCACCCCTTATAGCTGCCGACCACCGACCGTGAGGTGTTTCACGGTTAGCCGGCCAACCGACCGGTCGGTTTTGGTTTTAGGCTCGGTTAGCCGATCAATTGGAAAACTACGTTTTCTAAAAAAAACAAAAATTAAGAAAAACAAAAATTCTGCACCACTCACTCCTAACCCCTCTCACTTCTCGATTCTTCTTCTTCCTTTCCAGAGAAAACCCGCCGCTAACCTATCTCTCTCCCTACTCTCTCTCGATTCTCTTCTTCCTTTCCAGAGAAACCCGCCGCCGCCGAGTACGCCTCCACGCCTGCCCAGCTCCAGGCAATCGTCCACTACGCCACCTCCCGTACCACGCCGCAGCAGAAAATTGACAAGATCTCCATAACCCTCAACGTCTTCCACATTCGCCGCAAAGTGGCGCTGTTGCCGGGAGAAAGCGGCGACGGCGGAGCAATCGGTGTTGCGGACTCGCGGGGAAGAAACGACGATGGCGGAACAGGCGGTGTCGCTGGTTGAGAAGGGTCAACCAAAAACCCAGAAAAGGGGTCAAAATCCCAGCAAAAATCCAGAAAATCAAACATGCAAAACCATAATCCGCCACTTACAATCGATTTGGAGGCTGGCCAGCACTCCAACGGCGTATTATAGGCTGGGATCTTGTCTGATTCCAAAGTGGAACGATAGATGGGATCATGGGAAGTGATTTTTCCCTCTTGTTTCTCGGAAAGAAGAAGAAAGTAAATCGAGGGAGCAGGGTTTCTGATTTCAGAAGGCATGGCGGAGAGGGAAGGAATGGTTTTTGGGTCTCTGGTTCGTTTCGTAGAGAGAACAGAGGAGAAGGAGGAAGAGAGATTTGAGCGCCGACGACGATGGTGGTGGCGAACGAGGACAAGGAAACGGCTCGGAGTGTCGACCAGCCTGCTCTCGACGACGATGGTGGAGATGAAGGAAGCAGAGGCGGGGAGGGGTTAGGTTTCGTTTGTGTTGGGGGAGGGGTTCTGGGAATGGAAGCGGGGTCGTTTGGAGCAGTAGGCGCAGAGGTCGGTTACCTTCGGTTAGCCGCGTAACCGCTTTCCGGTTAGTCGGCTAACCGAAGCACCCCTCAGCCCTTCCGGCAACCGACCGCTACAAGTAAAGGGCGGTTTTTGGTTAGCCGCTAATCGACGGTTATCGGTCAAACCGACCGGTTAGCCGCTAACCGACAACCAAACTGCCACCCCTATAAACATGTGCAATTAATTGTCTATCAGTTCCACCTGCTATAGATTGAAATACACAAAAACGAGACAAAACCCATTGTAAAACCAAACTCCCGGAGTATAAATGCCTCAAACGACTAAGGAAATATGGGCAAAAAGTGTACAATTAAGCCAGAGAGTCGTTATTTGGAGATTGCAACGTCGGCGGTCTGAAGAAGGGGAGAGAGGGATTGGGAAAGGTGATGAAACGTCGGCGATCAAGAGTTTAACCCTTCATTTTGTTTTCATTTTTATTTTTTATGTTTAAAAATTATAAATAAAAATTAACCTGATGTGGAAGGTGATGTGGCTATTGACGTGGTCTTTTCAATTACAAAGTTAGCAACGGTAACAGACTGTTAGCCATCCGTTTATAGATTTTTCCCAGAAAGGATACTATTTTTTTTTACAAAAATAGCACCCAGTCCCAAAAAATTCTAAAATAGAACACTTTCTAAAAAAACCGCTGGGTCTGGGGAGGTTTGGTAGACCGCTTGGTTCAGGGGCGATTTAGTCCAAAATCGTTGCCCAACCCAGCGGTTTGATCCATATATATATTTTTTCTATAAATTCTAATATAGGTGAAAACTTCAAACGAACGTATCTTTTTGTACGGGTATCCGATCGTAGCGATATTTTTTTATTCCGCATTACTTTTCGAGATCTTGCAAGCCGCAAACCGTCATTGGTCCCGCCTTCGTCCCAAAAAATGTTGTTCGCTACCGCGAACGAGCTTTTTTCCGATTTTGTCAAACTTTAGACGACCAGTAGGAATGGCAATGGGGCAGGACCGAGGCGGGTTTCTTGGTACCCAGACCCACCCCGTGACAGGTCGGGTAATTTATCCCGTGTCGCGGGTCGGGACAGGTCGACCCAATGGGTCTGAAATTTATATGAAAAAATTAGAAATATTCGTTATTTTTATTATAAGACCAAGAAAACAAACAATATAATGATAAATGTAGTAAAATTATTAGAGAAATTGAGGTTTTCACTAATTTATAATTTTATTATAGCTAAAATATGATGTAATAAAAGAAAATTTATATGTAATTTGACTAAGATTACATGTAGTTTAGGCAAGAACGGTCGAGAATGGGGCGAGTCAAGGCAGGTCGGGTCGATGAAATTACCCATGCCCTTCCCACCCCGCCTATGGGACGGGTTGGACCCGCCCCAAAATAGGCCAAACAGGTCGGGTAAAACGGGTCAGGTCAAAATTGCCATCCCTAACGCCCAAAACTTTGTGCTGCAAAATCCGAACATCATGAATTTATTTTTATTTCCCATAACATTTTAAATACTACAACTTTTACTTGGAAGAATATTCAAAATAGAAATTATTTTTGGATACACATGGTTTTGAGAATAACTTTACTTTTCCTTTTCAAAAATCCAAGTACATTCTGAAATTATGTCTATGATAAAATTTGTAGTCCTTAAAAAGTTATGCGAATAAAAAAAAATTCATGACGTTCGGATTTTGGAGCACAAAGTTATGGCCGTCTAAAGTTTGACGAAATCGGGAAAAAGCTCGTCCGGGGTAGCAAACGACATTTATTCGGGACGAAGGAGGGCCGACTTGCAAGATATCGAAAAGTTATGTGGAATAAAAAAAAAGCGTTGGGTGGGGCACCGGTTTTGGACCAAACTGTCCCAGACCCATGCGGTCCACAAAACCTCCCCAGACCCAAGCGATTTTCGTTGAAAACCGTGCCACCACCCAGCTGTTTTCGTGTAAACTACGGGTGGGCTGGCGGTTTTTGAGAAAGGGTGCTATTTTTGAAATTTTTCGAAATTGGGAGCTTTTTGTGTAAAAATAAATTCAACAGTATTCTTTCTGGAAAAAAATCATCCGTTTATGCACAACAGTAATTATGGCTTCGATAGTTGTGGCTATTATTCCCCACTGCTTAATAGTTGTGGCTAATATATTGTATTTACCTTTAGTTTTACTCTTACTTCTCTTTTTTCCTCGTATTTAGAGAAATTTGTTTGGTAACTAACAAGGTCGTCAACTCGGTTTAGCCTATTGGCCCGATAGAGGCGGGATCTGGAGGATTGCTTTCACAGGACATGACCTCTAAAGTAAACACCAAAAATGTGTATCAGACCACTTGACTAAAAGGGAACCATAAGAACCAAGACTGATGATCATCTAGGATAAGAAGGCCAATGCAACATCTAAAGAATCCACGGACCACGGGCTAGTGCTACTGAATACCCTCATCTCCTACTCCAACCATTTCAATTCAGCCATGCTCTGATTTTGATACGGATACAAAGAATGGCTAACGGCCATGGATATCTTTCCTTGAGCTGGAACTATGAACAGAAGACCATCCACTATGCACTCTTTGGCCAAGGAAGAATTTTGTACAATCCTCTGACATTGAGCTTAAGTTGGACACGGCATCCCCCATTGGATTTGGGGGCAAATTTGAAGCGCAACTCTTTAACTAAAAATGGCGCCGGCCAATGCATGACAGCCACGTTTGGGACATGAATAGGATACAAACAAGGCGGGTTGGAGGAAAAAGGAATTACATTCATCACTGGTTCATGACTTGTTCTGGAGGAGGAACAGTACTGGTTTCTCCATGATCATCTCCTTCCTCCTCCTCCAGTCTTCTCCGGAATCGATCTTCATTGCTCTGTTTTCTCTTCTGTTGCTGCTGAGCTACAATCCCTTTCCACCCTAAACCAGAAAGTTCCAAGGCAGGAAGTCCTTCAGAATCATCACATGTTCATATCACCTCTAAACACAGGACAATGTTTTCGCAGTTCCATCAATGGAATGATAAAGCATTTACCTAGAGAAGGATCAAGCCCGCGGCTTTTAAGCTCTCGATATTCCTGACAGAGTGAACACAATGGGCAGAAGATATGAGAAGCCACATCTGTGTACGGATCTTCTACCAGAACATACTTCCTCCTCAGTTTGGTTCTGTACTCTGTTGCCACGAGCCACTGAGAATACGAGGCGAGCATCGCCAAGAAGCAAATGCAACACATTGAGCAACAAGCTGCAGAGAAATCGATGGTTACAAATATGATTAGAAACGGGGCTGTTTTCAGCTCAAGCCTTCATTTTTAAAAAGAACTTACATGACCTTCCTTCATCGACTACTTCTGCTATTTGGCCGAATGTAACACATGGACAAATTGCAGTTAGAATAGCTGTCAAGGGTTAAAAAAAAAGGAGAGAATTATATGGGATCTGAAGGGAATGTTCAGAAGTTCAAGATTGATGATGATGCACTGTTCAATAAGACCACGAGATGTGATGGGAGATCATTACCATTTGTCTGATCTGTCCGCCACTCATACAATCCAGAAGTCCAAGGCTGTCCAGTCCTCAGCTCTTCGATGACAACCGTAGCTGGAGGATCTTGATGAATCTTGTCTTGAATGTTTGCTGGGCTCTGAACACGATTAATGGCTGCTTGCTGATCTGATTGCTGCATTGTCCCGTCAACCTCCCAAGTTTCAGGCCTGTTCAAATGGCTGTTTGAACCCAATGGAGCTGAAAGGTCCTGATTCACAATGGTTACAGCTTCTGAAGCCTGATCAGGTTGCTGCACCCCTCTAACAAGCTTACGGAATAGAAGACTTTTAATCTGATCAGTTACCACAGAAACATAACCTTCACTGATCCCAATTACAGTCGTTTCCATTATCACAGCTGGTTTATATGAGAAATGTTGTGGGTTTATAACCTAATGACTTTCTCAAGTATAAATCACTTTGTATTTGTCAAACACCTTTAAGGGAATGAACAGATAGGGAAGCATTAAAAAGTGTTTGAAATCTGAGATGGAAAAATTGCCCGCGTCTGTTTTATTATTCATATAAAGTTGAAGTTCAAGTACTCTGAAACCTGCAGTAGTCAATGAAAACATAAACATCAAGCACATAACGTCAAATGCTAGGAACAATTCTAAGCACATGATTGAAAAGGAAAATAGCTTTGCATAGTTGACATTGGACGACCACTTTCATTGAAATCAGTCGATGTTGAACTCCTGTAGAGACCATCAACCAATCCCGGATCATCGAGGCTTAGCTGTCAGAAACTAGTTCTTTGGGTCTATTTGTCGTTATTCATTATTCGGAATATTTTGATGTATGTTGGCTATTTCGGAAACTATTGGGGGTTATTCTGTTAGATTAATTATTCGGGTAGTTAGAGAGAATTAGTCGGATTATATATATTCTGTGTTAGGAGAAGGAGAGGTGAGACAATAACACAAGAATTATTCTCGAAGTCTACTTCTCTCTCAACCCTAGCCGAACCCCTCTCCCTCACCTCCTAGCCATCGGCCATTCCCTTCCTGGGAGCCGACCTCTGCTTCTCTCTCACCTAAATTCCAGTTCTTCCTCATCCAAATCCTCAATTCTCATATGAATCCTAAACCCTAAATCGCACACCTAAACCCATGTTCTTTCATTAACTTACAACTTGGTTATCGAAGTATTTCGTATAACCAATCATTTCAACAGCAATGCCACATATCGTTCTTCATCAAACAATTCTCACATGCTTGTCCAACAAGCGTATTTGATTCAAACAACCACCAAACCAGAGGAAGATAGAAGGTTCAACTCAGTTATGTTTGCGTTTGTTGACTAGAATATCAACACAAAAATATTATTTTAGGATAATCTAGATGATGCCATTAAATTCAATATAAAAATGTTTTTTATTGATAATCTAGATGGTGTCATTAAATTCAAATGTAGAAAGTACAAAGGCGAGAGCTTTCAAACTATGGAAGTATTGGCTAATCTCAGTTGAATGAATTTCAACATTGACACAAAGCTAGAGGACTAATACTGAGGTGCAAAAGGGGAAAAAACGGTTGGAAATTCCTACAATACTTTGAAGTTATTGTAACTCGATGTTTTTGACCTACTATAACAGGTTTTATAAGTCGCATTACGTAAAATACATTAGGCATTATGTAAAGGTTACGAATGTGTGTTTATCTTACGTAATAGTTGAAAAATGTCATTACGGAAACCTTACGTAATAGACACTCATTTTACGTAATGAATATTAACCTTTCGTTACGTAATCTGTTAAATCATTACGGAAGACTTACGTAACGCTTCTAATCTAACTGTTACGTAAGAAATAACTATCGTTCCGTAATCTTTACGTAATAGATGCATACTTTGCGTAACAGTTGTAAAGTGTCATTAGAGAAGCCTTACATAATGAATGGTCCTTTTACGTAATGAATATTAATCAAGTTACGTAATGTGGTAAGTCATTACGGAAGTCTTACATAACATATCAAATGTAACTGTTACGTAAGAAATAACCTTCGTCCGTAACCTTTACGTAATGAGTGTGTATTATATGTAATAGTTGTAAAATCATTACGAAAGCCTTATGTAATAGACGATGCTTGTACGTAATAAATATTAATATAGCGTTACGTAAAATGATAAGTCGTTACAGAAACCTTTCGTAACGCTTCAAGTTTAACTGTTACGTAAGACTAACAAGCATTACGTAATTGTTACGTAATAAACATTAGATTTACCTAATACGACCTGTAATATCTACTATAGCAGGTCAAAAAGTTCAAGTTATAGTAACTTCAAAGCATGGTAGGAGATCCCTAACATGTAAAATATATATTCCACATTTTTGTAGTCAGAGCCGACCAATAAATATTGGAGGCCCTGTTCTAAAAACGAGAATGTGGCCCTTTTTTTATAAAAGAAAAATTATTAACATTAATTAAGAACTAAAATTCACAAAAAAATTATATATTGCTCCTCTTTGAGATTGAATTAATTCTTCTAAGTTTTTGTGCTTAGAGCTTCCAGATTCGAAATTTCTAGATGACATAATTAGTAGAAAAAGAAGACTAAGCTATCAAACTTCACATTATTAAGAACGCTTGAGGATGAAGAGGGATGATTGATGATCAATTATTGTTGAGTCGTTGTCCATAAAATGACAATGATTGATGATACCTGAAATAAGTAGATACTATACAAAATTGGTTGTTGAGATAATAAAAGAACCCAAACACTAACTCAATTGAAAATTAGCCCGTCTAGTATAATCACCTCAATATGTTATGAGACCTCAATTAAATGGAAGATTAGACGAATTTTAGAAAAACAAATGGAAAAACAAAGAGGAAGAAGATAAGATGAGTAGAAATAATTGTTTACCTCCTATTTATACTAACTAGCACAGGGTTCGGCCCGTTGGTCGGAAGAATTTTGTCTAGGATTATGCTATATAATAATGGATATAGTAGTCGATTTGAAATGTATGAAATTATTGTTTTCTATCTTAGTTATGCACATAACATTTTTTAAAATTGATCCAACTATGCATAATGTGTTTAGACCTCCATGAAAAGAGAACAAAAATATAATATAAGCATTACATATAATTATTGCATGAAAAAAATAAATATAACTAATTGTCATTCATTACTTAATTAAACTATATAGTTGAATATTAGAGTTGTTTCTCATAATACATACATAATCAACCTTTAGGATGAAATAAAATGTCTCATAGAGTTTAGTATGTTCTTTAAGTTTTTCCCAATAGAGATCATTTTTTTTACCACATTGTTGGTAATGAATCTGAAGTTGCTTGATTTGAAATATATCGGACATGATGTGACTAAGCTGTCGCTAATAGTTAGTTGGACAATGTGTTGTGTACGGACTTCCCAAATTATTCTCAGATCGCAGACATGTCTAGCAACAATGTAGTAATTTTCATGCAACAAATATTTTTTTCATGAAATAATTCAATAAATAAAAAATTATGAAAATAATATTACATGAAATATATGTTACTCATTAAATTGATGAATGAGTGAGGGTTTGAGTAACATACATTTATTTTAAAAAGATAGAAGTTGCAAAGTGTCTTTTGGATTGCATGAGATTGCATATTCTCATTATCCCTAACCGACTTATGATTTTTTGCAACAGATAGTTCAAAATGTGTCTTAAAACTTTTGTTTCTACCAGTGTAAAAGAATTTTTTGCACCAAAGGATTGTAAAATTTTTTTTAGCAATATCGAAAAAGTTGGTAGCGGAGTATTTTATACTGAAGTCATAATTTAACTATGTTTCATATTGCTAAATATCACCTATCGATTTAGCCTATAATGTGAAGTTTTATGGTCTAACCGCCGGTACGTACGATCTTTCAATACAAACTTTAAATAAAAAATCGCTAAAATATTGACACTATCAAATATCCCTTAAATCTCATAAATTACAATAATCGTATTAAGGAAAAAAAATCTTCCAAATGATAATATTGATTTAGGATTTTAAATTGAAATGGAAAAAATATGTCAAACATAATGTCATGCACTAAAATAAATCAAAACTCAACAGAATATGACCAAGAATATCCATTAATCAAAGCAGAAGGTCAATTATTTCACACAACATATATCATTTTCCTCCTCTTTTACATGTGTCCTCTCACTCTCTCTTTTCCTTGCTCTTTGTTTTTCCATTTGTTATCTCATCTCTCTCTTAGATTTGTATCTCACAACTCTCCCATTTTCCCTTTCTCTTTCTTCCCACCGGTTGGAATCGAGAGAAACCTAGAAACATCCCAATTACTTCTTCAATTTTGCGTTCGAAATGTTTTTTCCATTCACAGTCGATAGTGCGAATCAGAGCTCCTAAAACCTAACGAATAGATGGTCATTTATTTATGGGTTAATACCTCAGTTTGGCCCGAAGTATAGACAAAGTTTCTACTTTGGCCCGTGGTATCGGAAATTACTATTCTGTCCTAAACTATGTAGCATACTTTCTTATTTGGCCCGGAGGCGGGTTTGACCGTCAAATTAGACGGTCAACTCGGTTGACCGTTAGCCAAAGTCCACCTCACTTGGCACGTCAGCTATCAAGGTAAAAAAATTATTTTTTGAATTTTTGAGTTTTGTTTACTTTCTAAAATTAAATAAAAATAATTTGGGGAGCTTTTTAAATTATTTTTTTCGTTTATTATTTTTATTATTAGAAAGTAAACAAAATTCAAAATACAAAATTAATTTTTTATTCCCTAATAGCTGATGTGGCAAGTGAGGTGGACCTTGACTAACGGTCAAACCCGCCTCCGGGCCAAATAAGAAAGTATGCTACATAGTTTAGGCCAAAATAGCAATTACCGATACCACAGGCTAAAGTAGAAACTTTGTCTATAGTTCGGGCCAAACTAAGGTATTAACCCTTTATTTATTGACGGAGCAAAGTAGTTTGCTAGGTTATGAATAAACTAATTATTAAAAGTGATAAAAAGCATAACTCGTTAAACCAATCGAGTGAGTGTACAGTTATTTCATCGCTTAAAGCCTTAAACCATTGTATTTATCTAAAGAATCAAAATGCATAATCTGGTTCATCTTCACTTTACATGTATTTGTTGTACAAATTCATCACACATAAAAATGGTTTTGAACCGACGCCATATCAAACTAAATCTCATCTTATGATTATTTGATCCATGTCAGATTTGCAAAAGGTGTAAGGCTATTGGTCAACCGAGATGAAAATTAATATTAATTTAAGAATTACATATCGCTTCCAAAATTTTCAATACTCCAATTCAATATGCAATATTCAAACAAATGATATATGAGTTTGAACCCTTTCTCAAATTTTTTAGACAAAAAAAAATCTCTCCCCCCCCCCCCACCCACCACACACACACATTTGCAAAGAAATATTAAATCCCTATTTCTTCTTCACTTTACTTGCTTCTAAAATTATTGTTGACGTTGTTTGTTATTACTGCAAGCTATAAAAAAGACTTTTCAGCTATGAAGTTAACCAAGAATGATTTTATAAATGAATTTTTAGTTGTATACATTGAAAAATGTTCGAGTCTCAAAATAAACAATGAATGTATTTTATAAACATTTTAGAATATGAGCCGTCACACGTTAATGCGAGAAACTACTCATTAATTAAAATTGTATATGTTATTTTTAGAATATTTTGTTTTATTTTTATCAAATGACGCATTTCTCCAAAAGCATGAGTTCACCAATATAGACTGTGTGGTGCTCACACTTGTGCGCGAGCCCTTGAAGTTTAAGTCTGGTACGACCCATGAAGCATTCATGTTTGTACATGCTCAATCCATATACATTGTCTTCATGATATGCTCTAACTGTGTCGTGCTAGCTAAATCATGTGGCTAGGTACAGTTATATGCATTATAATAATTAAGTTTCTACCTATTCACAACACCAAGATAAAAACAGTCATAAATGCACAGAGTAAGATATTTATATTTTTTCATATGAATTATATAAAAATTGTGATGATAAATATACTTTTCCTACTTTCGCTCTTGTTTCACGAAATTTGAAATAGTAAATCTTAAAACATTGAATATATCTCATAGAAAGAGCTTTTTCAACCAAGTAGGAAATGTATTTTACCTGAAATTATTATTTCTTATAGAAAGTGATTAATTGTGAATTCGAAACTCAAGTTACATTGATTCAAACATTAAATAATAAATTGTATGTGTGGTTTAGTTTAGACAAAATACATATTTATAGCCAAAATATGGATCTTTTTTACAAATATAGTAATTTTTTGTAAAAATCTACACATAATATAATCATAAATTGGGCATTATGACGAAAACAAGCTTCCTAGAATCACTCCGAGGCCACGAAATTTTAAATGAGACTCTCATTTTCTAATTTTATCATTATATTATTTATAGATTTGTCACAAAAAACTGATTATACTCGTCACCAAAGGTCCATGTTTTGGTTACACTTCTGTATTTTTTCCGAACTAAACAACACATACAATTTAATATTAATATTAGAATCAATACTACTTGAGTTCCGATTTCAGAACTAATATCTTTCTATAAAATATAAATAAATTAAGATAAAATATAAATATAGAAGCATCATCACCAAACATATTGCTAGAGTTCAATAAAAAAAATAACAAGGAATAAAATATAGCCTAGTTGGTTATAATGCTTTTTCTTCATTCAAATGACCAAGGTTCGAACTCCAATGATAACATTTTTAATATATAAACATGACCTGAGTGCAATGACAAAAATGACCTTCCTAGAATCACTCTTAGGCCACGAAATTTGAAATGAGATAATTACAACCCATGTTTTGCCTTTATGTATTCTGTAGACAAGTTGATTTTTTTTTTTGTGTTGTTGGGTTACAACGATAATGGGCTATTATGGCCTATGGGGCCTAGGGATTAATTTTCGTTTTTACTCCCGTAGACGGTTTTTGGGTTGGGTTTGGGTTTAAACCCGTGCACTATTCAGCGGGTTGGGTTTGGGTTTAGGAGTACCCGCCCACACTTATTTCGTCGCCCTACTCTCCCCAAACCCTACCTTATTTCTAATTTCATCCAATCTAACTATCACTACACTTATTCCGTGTGATTTATTTAGTGTAATTGTGATATGTTTGAATTTTCTATAATGGTGTTTTATGTATGTATAATTTGTATGGGGAAATTGATGTTTGAATTTTATTTTGATAGAAACTTGTTATTGTAAATTTTTTACCACAAAAAACCCATGGATACCCATGAACCCGCCGATACCCAGCGGATTGGGTTTTAGTTTTCCAAACTCAGTGGGTTTTACCTCGTATTTTTTGACAAATAAACCCATTGGTTTGGATTTGTGTTTGGCAACACCCGACCCAACCCGACCCATTGTCAATTGTCATTCATCCCTACCTACCATTGGGGAGTAGCAGTTTAGTTTTAAAAAAATTCACCCTTGGCCCAGTATTACTCGTGGCCCATATGAAACTAAAGGGACTAAGATAAGAAGTCCAATTGTTTATGATAAGAAGTCCAATTTCACCCTTTCTGCAGTATTACTCGTTGGAAAGGACCATTCTGACAAGTCCATTGTTGGTTTGTTTATGTTCTATTTAGGTGAGAAAGTTATCATTTTTTTAAAAGGGAATTGGTTCCATGTTGGATTGCAGTATTAGGTGTAGCACCATCTGTTCCCTCGCTTGCTGAGGTGCCAGCTTTGAAAGGTGTCTCCATTTGTTCAGGAGGTTTTCAAGAAGCACAATCTGCCCTACAACTATGCCTCGTTCTGGATGGCGAATGTCTTCACCTACAACACACTCAGAGCCGTCACGTTGCAAGCCAGGGATGTCTCCAACCCTGTGCCAAAGAATCTGGCGTGGGAAGCTCTCAACACTCATGGTTGATGACGAAGATATGGGGATCTTTGAAGATTTTTTATGGGATGTTTTCGGCTTTTGCGGCTGTATGTACTTGTTCCCCTGTGTTGGTGTGGCGTTAATTCTTGCATTTGGTTGTGTCACTTTGTACGCTAGATTTGGTTTGGTTGATGTAATGTGCTGAAGACTATTGATAGAAAATGGTCTATTTAGAGTGTGGGTGTATATAATTATAAAAAAGATATCAATATATGCACATAATATATTTATTGTATGGTTGTAGCTTGTTCTTTAACTGATTGTTTACTAATAATGTGCAATCCATGATATTTTATGCATTTTATGATTCAGAACACAAATTTTGTATATAATGTATCCCAGTTTTATGTGACAAATGAATGTTGTTGTTTCTTCTTTTCATCAGAAATGCTATTTGTGTCTGTTGAAACTTGAACATTTTGATTCAAAACAGGATGTCATCTCGCAGTACCGTGAAAGGTTTGCACACTATGCTTTATACTAACGTACATAGCTTGATAATAATAGCATGTTTGAGTTTTGATCATCTTTCAATCAATTCATGTTAGCTATTGGAGTACAGTCACTTGTGGGGATGGGACTTTTTCTTGTGACCTGACATTCCAGCCTTGCCCGACAACTACGTTGCTAAAAACACCACTTATGGAATTTTTAAAACTTACAAGGAGGGGCAGATGCAACATAATGAAATTAGCAGAAGGCAAGACATTCACGGCAGAGGTGGAGTTATGTGAACCAGGAACGCCCCTTCCCGGATCAATACATGTGACTTGCCTGTTGAACCCATTAGCATATTCTCTACCTGATGTGTAGGGAAATCAATTCCTCAAATTGTTATTTTAAGTAGCATGCTCCTATATATAGTTTGTATCCCGTTAAACCAGTAGTTCCGTGCATAAGTTAATTACGTCATCAGTTTCTCATAATTTTTTATCCATGCCGTTTATGCAATGAAGGTATTTAATTGGTTTGGTTGTCGTTGGTGTAAAATGGTTGCGTACTAATTGTGTATGAATGTACACTAACGGCAAGCTCCGTCATATAGGTACAATGGCTCTCGATAAGCGAGGGTTAAGGCTAACTCCAACGTGGTCGGCATTTATGGTATGTTCCCCATTAATGGCGATAATCGCCATTTGGGTCGCCAATTATGGGGAAGGGAATGCCGATTCCCGGAAAAATGGGGATGCGGAGATCTGGTAGCGGGGGCCACTCATTAGGAGTTTAATGGATTTTTTTATTCTTGGTAATTAATTATGGGATTAATTAGGGGGTTTAATTAAGGGATTGATTTAGGTAATTAATTATGAGATTAAGTAGGGGTTTATTTATGATAATTTATCATTTTATTTAAAAATTCGGTCTCAAAATTAGAAACTTTCTATCAGAAGATTCGTATTTAACAACGATGACAAACTATACAAAAATTAACATGAATCAAATTATATTAAGATGATAATAAGTACATTTTTTAAGTAAACAATAACTTTAAAAAAAAGGAAGATCCCCAAATTTGGGGATGGTAGCATTGGAGCGAAAATGAAGAAAATAGGGACAATCCCCAAATTTGGGGCCTTGCATTGAAGTTGGCCTAAGGTGACAGGAATTTTTGGGTTTGAATTGAATAAGGGAATTTAATTATTGTACTCAATGCGAAAGAGACGTATACTATGCTTGGGTTCGTATAGTTGGTGTGCACTGTTGATGTGCAGTACATGTATTCTTGGATACGTTTAATGTCGTCTATATGAGCTCTTTTCTGTTTTGTCTGCTTGTACTCAATGTGAAAGAGACGTATACTATGCTTGGGTCCCTATAGTTGGTGTGTTCTATTTCTGTTTTCTCATTCTAGAAATAAATTCTCTATCTATCTGACATATCCTCCTCTGTATTATCATTCCATTCTTCTTATTTGCTTCTGCTTCCTTGGTATTGCTATTATTGTCCTTGTCACAAGTGGATATGGCACCCCCAACTTGCCGATGTGGTGAAGCTGCAATCATTCGCACTTCTTGAACTGCAGCCAATCCAGGGCGTCGATTTTACGATTATAGTAATTACGGTGTAGGTGTACCCAGACATTAACTTTTCGATAGATATCAAAGCACATAGATATTCTGTATTCTTCCACTAATCGTTTGTTCATTGTCTGTAATGTGTAGGCTTTAGGATTGTGTGGCTTCTTGACTCACTCCTACGTTCACTCTAGAAAATGGCCAAGTGTAACCACTTCCTAAAGCGTAGTATAGCGGGTTTGGGTTTTATTATCAACCCGGGTCCTGATGTGATGACTACTCAGTGAATTCTTATTATCTAGCAGTGAAACTTTAGTGAAGGTCTAAACTAACAAACAAGCAAAGCAAGTAAACGGTTGTTTTCAAGTCAAGAGAGGTCACCCGGATATGGTTCCCCCTAGACTGCAGTTAAACCGGATTGTAATTTACCAAGTACAGTTTCTATGATAGTTATACTGCGGAAGGTTCTTAAACAGCCTGAAGTCTCGACTAAAGGTCTCCAGACCCTCTCAATCTGAGTCTCCAGCGGGCGACTAACCTCCACCAGAGTAAACAGATTGAGGCCCTAACGAACAAAACCTCCACTACCGAAGTGAATTCGGTACAGAATAGTGAGTTGGCTCCTCGACTAAAGTCACCAACTCCCTACCTTCAATCAAGGGTGCTCTATCAACCTAGGAAGATATTCTCTTTCTAGGTTAAAGCAGAAACAACAGGAATTTGATAAAGATTCAAGTCATTCAATCATTCAAGCCTCAATTGAATATAATCAAATCATAAAATCTGTACTTGGGTTTATACAATCAGACCTAACGTACAAATCTAGGGTTCTCCATACCCAGATGAATGGGAAAACTACTCCATGGAGAGAGAAGTAAAAGCAGATTCAGATGCGGAAACCATACTGTGAAGGATGGGTTTCTGCTCCTGGTCGTCAATCGGCACTTCTCCAAGCTCAAGCCGGGCTCCAATGGTGATGAAGATCAAGCTAGGGAACTTGGGAACTCTGGTTCGCCGCTTTCTCTCTCTAGGAATCGCTCTGTCTCTCTAAAACTCGAAACACCCCTATTTTGGCCTTATTTTCCCTTAAAAAGTTGCATGTCGCGATCCCCGGTCGAAATACCCTGTCGGGTATTTTGGGTGTCGACCGGGTATATTCAAAACGCGTGTTTACGACCAGGGGAAAATCCCCGGTCTGCTCTAATAATCCCCGACCGGGGATTTATGCTTCACGGCCGGGACCCCCCCTGTTCCTCATACGCAAAAAGCACTTTTCCCCGGTCCTCTCAAAATAATACCCGGCCTGGTATTTCTGGTCATGGCCGGGTATTTTCTCCTCCAACACACTTCGACCCAAACGTGCTCCTTTCGACCCAAAACTCGTTTCTTCGCCTCGATTCCAACGTCGAGCCCTGAAATATGACATAAACCAAAACCAACTTGACTCACTCCTACTGTCACTCTAGAAAATGGTCAAGTGTAACCACTTCCTAAAGCGTAGTATAGCAGGTTTGGGTTTTATTATCAACCTGGGTCCTAGATGTAATGACTACTCAGTGAATTCTTATTATCTAGCAGTGAAACTTTAGTGAAGGTCTAAACTAACAAACAAGCAAAGCAAGTAAACAGATGTTTTCAAGTCAAGAGAGGTCACCCGGATATGGTTCCCCGTAGACTGCAGTTAAGCCGGATTGTAATTTACCAAGTTCAGTTTCTATGATAGTTATATTGCGGAAGGTTCTTAAACAGCCTGAAGTCTCGACTAAAGGTCTCCAGACCCTCTCAATCTGAGTCTCCAGCGGAGTAAACATATTGAGGCCCTAACGAACAAAACCTCCACTACCAAAGTGAATTCGGTGCAGAATAGTGAGTTGGCTCCTCGACTAAAGTCACCAACTCCCTACCTTCAATCAAGGGTGCTCTATCAAGCTAGGCAGATATTCTCTTTCTAGGTTAAAGCAGAAACAA
The DNA here is from genome assembly GCA_964030455.1 of Linum trigynum. NCBI lineage: Eukaryota > Viridiplantae > Streptophyta > Magnoliopsida > Malpighiales > Linaceae > Linum > Linum trigynum. The sequence continues at coordinate 11,242,492 of OZ034820.1, read as the reverse complement.
CAGGAATTTGATTAGGATTCAATTCATTCAATCATTCAAGCCTCAATTGAATATAATCAAATCATAAAATCTGTACTTGGGTTCATACAATCAGACCTAACATACAAATCTAGGGTTCTCCATACCCAGATGAATGGGAAAACTACTCCATGGAGAGAGAAGTAAAAGCAGATTCGGATGCGTAAACCGTACTGTGAAGGATGGGTTTCTACTCCTGGTCGTCAATCGTCACTTCTCCAAGCTCAAGCCGAGCTCCAATGGTGATGAAGATCAAGCTAGGGCACTTGGGAACTCTAATTCGTCGCTTTCTCTCTCTAGGAATCGCTTTGTCTCTCTAAAACTAGGAACCCCCCTATTTTGGCCTTCTTTTCCCTTAAAAAGCTGCCTGTCGCGATCCCCGGTCGAAATACCCGGTCGGGTATTTTGGGTGTCGACCGGGTATATTCAAAACGCACGTTTAGGACCAGGGGAAAATCCCCGGTCTGCTCTAATAATCCCCGATCGGGGATTTATGCTTCACGACCGGGACCCCCTGTTCCTTAGACGCAACTCTCCAGACCTCTATAGCAACAAACAATCCCGATCGTAGGTAGAGGATATTCTAGATCATATAGCAGCTTACGAGGTCAACTATTCTTCTAAGACGTTCCCTATCTCTCTCAATGCGAGTACTAGACTCAAGCCAGGATCATGAGAAGCAGTGGAAGTAAGACAGTCAGTTCATGGATAAAGGGACTCATACAATTCACAACCAAGGACTCGTTGTACCGGGGTGTTCTTTCACTTCATTTCACCGTTGGAACCCGTTTTTGCACTTTCATTCACATTTTTCTTGTTTTTTTTTTCTTCTTTCACTTAGCAGGGGTTCCAACTGCAGTCTTTTGCACGGTCGACCCTTATTAGTCGAGCAAGAGCAATTTTTGTACACCTGGCGCTCGCCAGGGTACTTCTTTTAACTCCTTTTCCTCAACTCGTGTGGAGGGTCAATGAAATTAAGGGGGGTCGGAAGCTCTATCCGTGCCCTTAAAAACACATCCTCAAGTAGGCAAACCGTTCAACGGGTGGAAGTTTTACTTGTACTAGAGACAGCTTAGCTTCACCTTGTAGGAGTACCCCACTAAGGATCACTAAAATCTCCTCCAAAACCCGATTTTGTGCAATGAACGGTGCCACAAACGTTGGCCTTACCCCATGTTTAAGATTTTGATGATTTCGACATGGGGGACCAACTGCTTTTCATTTCACACATGAGCACTCTGTTCGATACACGAGTCCATAACACAATTCAACCAGAGTCCACATTACCACATGAATTCAACGGTCTTAGCTCCACTAATTCACAAAATCAACTGGCACAGCAGAGAGCTAGATAGGAAAAATCTTATACTTCAACATCCTCCATAGTGCTACACTACCTCCCTAGATTGCACATTACTATAGAGACTGTCAATTCAAAGCATACTGAGCAGGCAATTTGCATGGAAACACGTACTTGGAGCCCTCAAATTTAAAATTTTGGACAGTGGACTAGGCTCCAAGCACACAAAAAGATCTAATGCAGTCAAAAGATAAACCTCCCCCCCCCCCCACACTTAAGATCGACATTGCCCTCAATGGAGAAGAGGGAAGGAAAAGGGGAACGATGTTACCGGGTGTGCACGGACTGTAGAAGACTGGAAGCGGACCAGTCTAAGTGAAACGGACTGGAGAGAGAGGACCAGTAAGGACAAGCACAGCTAAAGGAGACAAGAGGGCTCAAACACAATCCGTTAGGTCCAATTGTTAGCCCAATAATACATCATCCAAAACAAAAGAAAACAAACCAAAACCAAACCAGTTTACAATCCGACCCAAAACAAAAGGAATAAACGAAAACCGTGGTGGGGTTGCCTCCCCACAAGCGCTTCTTTACCATCTTTTAGCTTGACGCCCATGGTGGATACTCAGCAGGGTGCAGGAACATGTGCCTCCAAGAGCGGATCCACATCACTCTTGAGGTACAACTTCAAACTGTGGCCATGCACCCGACGGGTGCGACCACCAGCATTGGTCAGCTCGACTAGGCCATCCGGCAAAATGCAGACGAGTGAGTACTCGGATGGCCAGGGTGGTCGTTGTGCAGGAGGTGGAACCAGCTCATAGTGGTCTCCACCTTTCTTCCGAGCATGCTTAGCCTCCTGCTGCTTCGGCCACCACTCCTCTTTGATCTTTTTGTTTGGCGGTGAGGTCGATGGGAGCGGCGGCGAAGGTGTGAGAGGGGGATCCTGCAAAACGAGAGGCACAGAGGGGTACACGACAGGCTCGTGTACCTGGTCAGAAATAGCATGCAGAGGTGTGATAGCAGGCATATCACAATGATCTAATTCAGCCACAGTAAAAGTAGCTTGTTCATTCCCAGCACGCAGGATCAGTTTACCATCATGCACATCAATAAGTGCCTTGGCGGTGGCAAGAAATGGTCTACCCAGAATCAAAGGCACATCCACATCCTCATTTATATCCAGAATAACAAAATCAACAGGATATGTGAATGCACCTACATTAACAAGCAGATCCTCTATGACACCCCTAGGATGCACAATGGAACGGTCAGCGAGCTGAATGCTCATCCTAGTAGGGCTAAGTTCACCTAAGTCTAGCTTCTTAAACAACTTATATGGCATGAAATTTATGCTAGCACCTAGGTCCGCCAAGGACTTGCCTACATGCATGCTGCCAATAGTAAGAAGGATAGTAAAACTCCCTGGGTCCTTGCGCTTTTTGGGCAGCTTGTTCTGCAGGATAGCAGAACACTCCTTGCTCAGCAAGACTGTCGAGAGATCCTCAAGTTTCTTCTTGTTGGTGAGGAGATCTTTCATGGACTTCGCGTACTTGGGAATCTTCGACAGTGTCTCCACAAACGGTATGCTGATGTTGAGCTGCTTCAGCATTACCATAAACTTGGCAAACTCAGTCTCCAGCTTGTCTTTGTGTAGGCGAGTGGGGAAGGGAAGCTGGGGTACATGCTCCTTAACCACTGGTTGTGGCTTGGGAGCAGGGGGCTTCCTTCTCCACCCGCACTTCTGCATCGTCGGCTGGAAGTGCTGAAGCAGGTAGTGGTTCCTCCTGCCTGGCCGGGACAGGATCAGCGGATATGGTCTTACCGCTCCTGGTAAAAATGGCATCCAGCTGCTGGTGCGGCTCCCAATGATTGGGGATGGTAGTGGCAGGTAGAGTTCCCGGGGCCCGGGTATTAATTTGGCGAGCCATGCTACCCATCTGGTTCTGTAGATCTTGCAAAATGGCACCTTGGTTCCTCTGGCCTGCCTCCAGTGAGGCTATGCTCTGGTCCATCGTCGTGAAATTTGCCTGGGTGGTATTCATGAATGTCGCTATAATATTTTTCAGCTCCGTCATCTGATTATCTAGAGCCAGAGCTGCTGCTGGCTCGGCATACAGACGCTGAGGCTGCTGCTGAGGAACTGGCCCCTGTCTAGCGTGGAAAGGCTGCCTCTGCTGAAAACCACCTGCTGGTGCTGGGAAACCAGGTGGCTTAGTGGTGTTGCTATTCCAAGCGAAGTTGGGATGCTGGCGCCACCCCTCGTTGTATGTATTGTTGTATGGGTCAAGGCGCCGAGCATTGGCGATGAAGTCCACCTGCTCTTGGAGAGTAGAGGACTCCCGCATAGCCTGGCAGTCCTCCACCAAATGATTCAAACTTTCACACCACTGACATTGAGCTACTGGAGGTTTAGCCAAACCTCGGCCCGGAAGAAGAATGTTGGGCTGCTTCAATATCTGCACCAACTCGGCCACCTGCTACTCGAGCCCCGGCCTGGCCTCCATGGCGTGCACACCACGATCCCGGGAATTCCTGCCTCTGCTGCTCTGCCCCCAGGAATGATCTCTGGCAGCCAATGTACTGATCATCTGGTTCAGTTCGGGTGGAGTCTTGGTAAGAATATCCCCTCCTGGGCATAGAAACTCAATCACCCTCTGGATTTCCGGAGAGAGAGCACTGTAGAAGTTCCCCACGGTGAATGCATCACTGAAGCCATGATGGGGACACTGCCAGAAAAATCCCATGTACCGCTCCCATGCATCACGAAGTGACTCGTCTGGCTCTTGGCGGAAGTGAGTGATCTCCAGCTGGATCTTTGTGGTCTTCGAGGCCGGATAGTACCTGTGTACGAACTTGTCAGCCAGATCGTCCCAAGAGGTGATGGACAATGGGGGCTGGGTCTCCAACCACCTCTTAGCATTCCCCGCCAGAGAATGGGGGAAGAGGTGAAGGCGGATTGCATCATTACGGACACCGTTCAGCTTGAACCCGTTCGTCAGCTGCAGAAAACGGGAAAGGTGTACCCTTGCCTCCTCATCCTTCAATCCATGAAACTGGACAGAGGATGTAATGAGTTGAATCCAGCATGGCTTGATCTCGAAATTTTTTCGGTGGAATGGGCGGATAGAGGATGACAGGGAGGATTTCAGCAACCCGTGGAGTGTAGTAGTATTCCAAGGTGGGACCCGGCGGCGGTGGATGATGATGAACCCCATCTTCCTGGGGCATGGGGTTGTTCCCCAAGAACTGATTCACCGAGGGAACCTGGAGAGGATTCCCCTGGGGGTGGGTTGTGTTCGCCTTCCATCTCGTACTCTTCCTCAGAATCGCTGCTCAAGTGGTCGTCTATGCGTTACTCCGTAGCCAGTCTAGCTCGCTGTTGTCTCCTAAGTTGGCGAAAGGTGCGTTCAAGCTCCGGATCCAACGACAGTAAACCTCCCGACTGGCTATGGGTCATGCACTACCTGCACACAGGCAAGCAACAAACCTGTGAAGGATCAAGTGGGAAAGAACAAACAGTCAATGCGAAAATGAAAATAATAAAGTAACAGAATTCACGTTTCTTCAACAACCTAGCCATCCCCGGCAACGGCGCCAAAAACTTGACTCACTCCTACTGTCACTCTAGAAAATGGCCAAGTGTAACCACTTCCTAAAGCGTAGTATAGCGGGTTTGGGTTTTATTATCAACCCGTGTCCTAGATGTGATGACTACTCAGTGAATTCTTATTATCTAGCAGTGAAACTTCAGTGAAGGTCTAAACTAACAAACAAGCAAAGCAAGTAAACGGTTGTTTTCAAGTCAAGAGAGGTCACCCGGATATGGTTCCCCCTAGACTGCAGTTAAACCGGATTGTAATTTACCAAGTTCAGTTTCTATGATAGTTATACTGCGGAAGGTTCTTAAACAGCCTGAAGTCTCGACTAAAGGTCTCCAGACCCTCTCAATCTGAGTCTCCAGCGGGCGACTAACCTCCACCGGAGTAAACAGATTGAGGCCCTAACGAACAAAACCTCCACTACCGAAGTGAATTCGGTACAGAATAGTGAGTTGGCTCCTCGACTAAAGTCACCAACTCCCTACCTTCAATCAAGGGTGCTCTATCAACCTAGGCAGATATTCTCTTTCTAGGTTAAAGCAGAAACAACAGGAATTTGATCAGGATTCAAGTCATTCAATCATTCAAGCCTCAATTGAATATAATCAAATCATAAAATATGTATTTGGGTTCATACAATCAGACCTAACATACAAATCTAGGGTTCTCCATACCCAGATGAATGGGAAAACTACTCCATGGAGAGAGAAGTAAAAGCAGATTCAGATGCGGAAACCATACTGTGAAGAATAGGTTTCTGCTCCTGGTCGTCAATCGGCACTTCTCCAAGCTCAAGTCGGGCTCCAATGGTGATGAAGATCAAGCTAGGGCACTTGGGAACTCTGGTTCGTCGCTTTCTCTCTCTAGGAATCGCTCTGTCTCTCTAAAACTCGGAACCCCCTATTTTGGCCTTCTTTTCCCTTAAAAAGCTGCATGTCACGAACCCCGGTCGAAATACCCTGTCGGGTATTTTGGGTGTCGACCGGGTATATTCAAAACCCGCGTTTAGGACCAGGGGAAAATCCCCGGTCAGCTCTAATAATCCCCGACCGGGCATTTATGCTTGACGATCGGGACCCCCTTGTTCCTCAGACGCAAAAAGCACTTTTCCCCGATCCTCTCAAAATAATACCTGGCCGGGTATTTCTGGTCATGGCCGGGTATTTTTCTCCTCCAGCACACTTCGACCCAAACGTGCTCCTTTCGACCCGAAACGAGTTTCTTCGTCTCGATTCCAACGCAGAGCCCTGAAATATGACATAAACTAAAACCAACTTGACTCACTCCTACTGTCACTCTAGAATATGACCAAGTGTAACCACTTCCTAAAGCGTAGTATAGCGAGTTTGGGTTTTATTATCAACCCGGGTCCTAGATGTTATGACTACTCATTGAATTCTTATTATCTTGCAGTGAAACTTTAGTGAAGGTCTAAACTAACAAACAAGCAAAGCAAGTAAACGGTTGTTTTCAAGTCAAGAGAGGTCACCCGGATATGGTTCCCCCTAGATTGCAGTTAAGCCGGATTGTAATTTACCAAGTTCAGTTTCTATGATAGTTGTACTGCGGAAGGTTCTTAAATAGCCTAAAGTCTCGACTAAAGGTCTCCAGACCCTCTTAATCTGAGTCTCCAGTGGGCTACTAACCTCCACCGGAGTAAACAGATTGAGGCCCTAACGAACAAAACCTCCACTACCGAAGTGAATTCGGTACAAAATAGTGAGTTGGCTCCTCGACTAAAGTCACCAACTCCCTACCTTCAATCAAGGGTGCTCTATCAACCTAGGCAGATATTCTCTTTCTAGGTTAAAGCAGAAACAACAGGAATTTGATCAGGATTCAAGTCATTCAATCATTCAAGCCTCAATTGAATATAATCAAATCATAAAATCTATACTTGGGTTCATACAATCAGACCTAACATACAAATCTAGGGTTCTCCATACCTAGATGAATGGGAAAACTACTCCATGGAGAGAGAAGTAAAAGCAGATTCAGATGCGGAAACCATACTGTGAAGGATGGGTTTCTGCTACTGGTCGTCAATCGGCACTTCTCCAAGCTCAAGCCGGGCTCCAATTTTGATGAAGATCAAGCTAGGGCACTTGGGAACTCTGGTTCGTCGCTTTCTCTCTCTAGGAATCGCTCCATCTCTCTAAAACTCGGAACCCCCCTATTTTGGCCTTCTTTTCCCTTAAAAAAACTGTCTGTCGCGATCCCCAGTCGAAATACCCTGTCGGGTATTTTGGGTGTCGACCGGGTATATTCAAAACGCGCGTTTAGGACTAGGGGAAAATCCCCGGTCTGCTCTAATAATCCACGACCGGGGATTTATGCTTCACGACCGGGACCCCCCTGTTCCTCAGACGCAAAAAGCACTTTTCCCCGGTCCTCTCAAAATAATAACCGGCCGGGTATTTCTGGTCATGGTCGTGTATTTTTCTCCTCCAGCACACTTCGACCCAAACGTGCTCCTTTCGACCCGAAACTCGTTTCTTCGCCTCGATTCCAAAGCCGAGCCCTATAATATGACATAAACGCACAACCTCGCGTGAAATCGGCTTAAAACACGAGAATCAACCTCTCAAACGGCTCAAGAATAGGGGTAAAAACAGGTGTAATTATTGGTCTATCACTTCTTATTTGGGTGGATCCCATCCTAGATGAATCTATGAAACAGGTTATTAGTGGGCTCCATAGGCGGATTGTGGTATTGGAGGAAAGGAATAATTGCCCTTATATTTCCGTTGGAGTAGTTAGGTTTCTGTTTGTAGTGTTGCTTTTTGTTGTACTTTATTGTATATTAATTTAAGAATCTATCCTAATATTAGTTATGTAAAGTTGAAACTTGGGCTTTATTACACGTTGGTGCATTATTTGAGTCGTTCAATCTAAACTCTCATTGCTGCTAAATGTCGGTTACAATAAATAAAATTGATTTATCGTTAGCATTGTTATATATTAGAAAAATATATAATAGGGCTTTATATCGGTGTATACGCCTTTTTGTTTTTATCCAGCTTTAAAATCCTAAAACACATATGAATATGGTTGGTTATGTTTAATTGTTTTGTGATACAAAAAGAAATAGAAATTTTTATCTTCCAAACTTCGTATATCATTGTAGGAAGGATTTGCACAGGAAACTCGGACATAATAAAACGAAATATGTCATTTAAATACATATGGTTATCATACATGTATGTATTAACATTGGTATAAATTTTGATTTCATGTCAATTATTATACATGTATGTATCATTTAAATACATGTTTGACCAATAAATAGTGAGAAGAAAAAGGACAAAACTGACAGGGAAGAGAAAGAAAACAAAATTGGCTATTTCGGAAAGTTAATATCGGTGGTCAATTATTATGTTCCAAGTTGCAGTACTGCTTTAGGGAGACAAAACATGTGTCTTTTTCATACTTGAAATTTATTTATTATGGACAATTATAAGTCAAACTTACTGTTTATATACAGTATGTTTTACGTTTTTGAAATACAATTGTTATTATAAAGCAAATAGTTCTTAAGAGAGTGATAGATTTCTGGGAGCGTGAGTGACCATTGGTGGAATTGGACGAGGCGTGGGGAGAGGGCGTTTCGTTCCTATGCTTAATTTAATCCTTGGATTGTGTGTAAATTTTGTTGTTGTTATTTTCAAGTATAGAGATTTTTTCATTGTTATAAGAATCGAACCCGATCAACAATTGAGCCAGTAGAACCACAATCAGTTAAAATAACGGTACAGTTAATTTTTTACTGTTATTGATGGATCAAACGGTTTTTCACAGTTCAACATAAAAACAAACTAGTTTTGTGCCCGCCCGATGGGCGGCGAGTGTTATATGTTTGTACTTTTCCTTCAATTATTTGTTATTTTTTTCAATGGTATCGGATTCCTAATTTTCATAATTATTTATTATTGTTACCTATTATCACTGACTTATCTGATATGAGGGCTGCTACATTTACTCTATGTTTTAATGATGATCAACAATAAAGTCAAACAACGCTGTAACTTCATCACCGCTTGGACCAACAATTGTCAACTTCATAAGTTGTACATGGTTTAAGCTCGTGTACGCCACCTTACCGAACTCCTATAGAGTTGGTATTTAGACCATGTATTAACGAAGTTTTGGCACATGATGCTATACCATATTCTCTAATAGGTGAACCACGGTCTCTAGTTCTCTAATCCAAATCGTACAATTCATTTAATGAAAAATAATAATCACTGATTCTTATTTGTCAAAATATATTAACATGCAAATAATAGGTATGAATGAAGGTGCATATTACACCTCGAGTGTACGCTAGCCTTTTCCACCATTATATCAAAGTACAACAAAACTATTCTGCTATGCTTCTTACCTTCAACATTGTACGAATGATATCAAAGCAAATGTTAGTTATTGAGACACTTTGTCTTCACTTCACATTATCATCCAATATTAAATATGTGACTGACTGTAACTGGAATTGTGTGACTTAATACAAACATAAAGGCGCTATGTTGTGCAGTTAGTATAGTAACTGAATTTATAGGACATCATCATGATATGATCCTGCGTTGATTTTATAGGACACCGGTCCGGGTACATCCCACCCTGGTATACATGACATCGGTTAGGGTATGACCCGCAGTGGATTTATAGGACACCAGTTTAGGTACGATCTGTGGTGGTATGCATGACATCTACTATACTACCCGAGGAATGTATGACTTGGCAAATTAAGATGTAAAATGCAATGAACCTAACCATGCATGTGATTGAATCCTTGTATAAATATTACTTATGATGTGGTTAACTGATGACTTTCTATGATGTGATATATGAAATGTGCATGTCGATGATGATGATGATGGTTTTCTATGGTGTTTTATACAATGATTTAAGATTGGATGATATGATGTTTTGCTATGTTGGGACAGGGTTACATGGTAATGCCATTATGATGTGATATTTTATGCATACATGTTTAAACATTGAGTTATCAAGAGGCTGGGTGATGGTCCTTATGTTGTGATGTATGAATTCTTTGAGTTTGAGATGATGAATGTGATATGGCATGTGGTGATGAATGGATGTTTATTTGACTGAATAAGATATAGCATATCGCATGTATCTTGACAGTTAAGTTAAGGCAGAAGGCCTGAGAGGTGGGTGACGGAAAACTGAATACTCCATGGTCTGCCATGGTCAATGGGAGGGACAATAAGTCATTTTGAACTATACTCTTAAAAGTAACGGAGAAGATATAGATCATTATCTTATGAGTAAGGCTGTCCGGCGAGTATAACTGGTTACTAAAAACAGTAATAGTAATATATGTATTAGGGTGTCATATTAAGTAAGTATTATAATAGTTATTTACATATCAACCATCATATATCCAATAGTTTAAGATTCGTTTACAAATCTTGGTTAACTTAGGTGTTATTCATCTGAATATGACTCAAAGTTGCACATCTACACTCATGTATGAAAAAGAAAGGAATTTATGTCAAATAATAAAAAGAGAAAAGAAAGGAATTATAATTAGATTAGGAAAAAAGTAAAGACAATGTGTTTTATAATTGTGCATGGAAGAATATTTAATGACGCACGGAAAATGAAAAGAGAAAGAAGTCGGAATAACATAAAAGAAAAGATAATGATATCATTTTAATATGCGAGAAATGCCAAATTCAATCATAAAAATGACAAATGCATTATGTATATGTACATGACTTTTTTTAAAAACTTCTTTCACCAATTGGTCACAAACATATTTAAACCATATAATCATAATTCGGTTTTGAAAAATATACAAAAAAACATTTGGTGATCATTGGTGTCTAGTGATATTCTTAAACACATGAAATTTTGTGTATATATCAATGTACATATGACTGAAACATGTTGATATATTTCATATATTTTTAATAAGTATTTTCTAACAAACTGCAACATATCTACATTGGTTCACATATTTATAGTAGTTCGTACAAATAAAATGTTAAATTCTTCGTGTTCTAGAATGCGGAAGAAGATTATTCTTTACTTTTTATTTTTCAATTTTAAAAGAAAATCACATGTCAAATTATGTAAAAGTTTATAATTGTGTACCAACTAAATTTATGCTTTTCGGATTTATTTAATTACTTGTAAGAAATTATAAAAAATTATGAAACACATTATAAACTAAAAATAATTTATTTGGAGATGTTAATGATTTTCTTATCAATGCTAAAAAATATAATATAAAATTTTAACCGTGATAGCTATTCTATTGGTTAAAAAATAGTTGTGATTAATTGCATGAAAGATATTTTATTCTATTGGTTAAAAATTTGAAATGATTACAGTTTGAGCTTGTAGGTTGCATGATTAAATCTTAGTTATGGTGATGGTTAATAGCATCAAATATACTTTATTCTAGTGGTTGAACATTTGAAATGATGATAGTTTGACCTCGTAGGTCACAGGTTCAAATCTTGGTCATGATGATTGATATACATGTTTATTTAGTTTTATTTTAATGTAACTAATAACTTAAAATGTTAAAAATGACAAAATGGTATGGAAAATTATGGAGATCTCGTTGTCCTATGTGGCAAAAACTTGCTCCACAACGGCCATAATATAAGTTAAGATGAACCACCACAGTTTAACTAGTTCACTGGTTCATTATTTAACCAAATTTTTTTAAAACAAATGCTTTAACATAGACTAACTCCATCGAACCATAATTATTAATTTTATTTTTGCTTTATCTTCTCATTTTTAACCTCATTATCAACTTACTATTGATAGTCGTATGCCACAATGAGCAATGATATAGTGTCCTTTTTGGCAGGACATATTGATAACGATAGAGATTTTTTACTATAGTGAGTAGCTCTAAGACATTTATTGTACGTACAATGGAATAATGGCGCCATGAATTGTCCCTGTCAGTACTAATATCATAATTATCTTGTATTTTTTTAATATTTGTCACCTGTTGTGGGGGTGTAGTCACTATGCGATGGTGACTTTACACAAATAGTATATAACATAAAAGAAGAAAGAAGAATATATATTGGTGAGCAAACTCCATCTACATCGTCTTCTTTCCACTTCAAGTTCAAAAGAGCAGCCGATTTAATAGAAGAGACAAAGAGGAAGTGTGAAATTGTTCTCTGTATTCCTTCTTTCTTGCTTTCTTTGACTTCGTTCACGTCCTTAGCTCTGCTCGATCCCGATATTCAAAACTCACTTCACATTATCTCTCCCTTCTCCGTTTTCTTGCCTAGCGGTTAGCGGTGGTTGGTTTCAACTTTTCTAAGCCATGTGAGTTCTATGAGTTTCTTCTTTGCGATTCTTTCTTAGTGATTTTTTTAGTGACGGTTTAATTTCCATACAAACTCAAAATTTGAGATTTTGGTTTGGTGAAGTGAATTGATCATTGGTGTTAAAAAGAAATTCACAGAGGAAGGTGATCAAGAGAATAAATTGGATCAAGAAAAGGCAATGGATAGTGAAGAAGTGTACGTGAGCAACCATATTGAGACCGTATATAATTAGAAGATGAGTAGTTTCCTCCCGTAAATCGTCCTTTCTCGGGTAAGATATATAAACCAAATAGGAGACACCCTTTATAGTCTCCTCTTCTGCCATTTCAATATGATCTCATAGGCAATGACTAGGTCCGCTTCTCGCGTGAGCTAGAGTTAGCCTACAAACATAAACCATCACGGAGATTGTTCAACTATCGTATAGTTTTCCTCTTCAATCCTCCTTCCGTGTTACCGAAACTTCAAACACACTGTGGAAATTGAGTATTTGTTTTTGTATTTTTAATCCACGTTCCAGTCACTTGTTAATCGGCTTTTACAAGGTATCGAGTAACTTTGTTTTGTCTTGTTATGATCGGTGATACATATATGTTTATAGTATCATGACGATGGTTGATCATAGTGTCTGTTATTTGGTGTTCCATTATATCGAGTAATTATATTTTCCCGAGCTCACTCGAAGGTTATTTATTTCATGTGGTGGTATTTTCATTACGGTCAAATTTATATTATACATATTCATTTGAAAAAATGTTCAATATTAGTGTATATCTTTAACTGATTAATGCCTTACATGACATATATTCTAATAGCCATGTTTTTTTTTGTAGACCCAATAAATTCCTCAGTGACCATCAGAGAACTTTCAGGAGGTATCATAGAGCGACCATTAGTTGTCCGACTCATTCACCAATGGATCACCAGAGACTTTCCCGGTTCACCTGCACTTAATACAATATGGGTCGACAAAGAGGTGGTTCCTTTAAGTATATCTGCAAAGCATGTGTTTGTTGTTATAGTCTAACGTGAATTTGTTTCAATAACAGGAAAACATTACAGAAGGTCTTACCTTACCCAAATATTATGAGATGGTCAAATATTTCATCGGAACAAGATGCATTTACATTATGTCGGACGTGTTGTTGATTCCTGCACGGTCTAGAAATCGTTACTCTCCATTCGATCTACGACTACACATTAAATCTGCTATGGATTTTGTCAAAATTTATGACAATTATTTAGTACGCGACAATCCAGTCTATCGCTTCCCTTTCGAAAGCTTTAGAGATACTGCATTTGAAGACGTACCACCTATGCGTTCTAATCATACCCATCTAGCAGGTTAATATATTTACAATTTATGTACTACTGTAATCCTATTTTTAGATATATATAAATTTAATTATTCAACTTAATCAAATTGTATCTTTGTCAATCTCTTTATAAACAGATCTTACAGGTCTTTTACTTTCCATTACCACGGGACGACACCATCCATATCACATCAAAACTTTCAGAGTCGTGATAGAAAATACCAGGTTTTTTACGATCACATTAATATTCTATATTTACTTTGATTGTCAACGTCCATCAGATTTTTGTCATTCGGTTTGATTGGAGGAACAGGAGATTCCACATCTTTTATACTGATACACAATATTATAGCATTTGTCAAGATGCAATAATAAAAGAGCGTAATGGACCAGTTATATGTACAATTACCGGTATTTTTGTTGGCAAGATACGTACTCCTGATATTCACGTTCTTATTGATATTTACACTCTTATCATCTTTCATTGTATGATATTTACTTAATTTAAGTACGTTTGACTTTATTGTGTATCATATAATCGATATTATGTTATGCGCATTTGTTGTTCAAAAAAATGTAGGGGTCTATATGTTGAAGAGCACCTTGGGAAGTCGCATAATATTTGCCGCATATACTCACAGATACAGGAGTTTCTTTCATAGGTGAGCTATATGGTCAATTTCCCGTACGTTTTCACGGTTATTGATAATATATGTTTAAAAATTATATATCTTGTAGGTTTTCTACCGTTCACATGCCAATACAACTGAATCCAAAATCACAACCGTCGGCTATTAAATATCTTCGTGGTCCACTCTCGGAACGAATCACACTGAGAGATTTGCTTGCGGAATTTCGGTCTGAAAAACCGCAATATGGGGTTAGATATGTATTTGTTTTTGTATTGAAGTTCAAATAAATGTAAATGAGTGTACGGTAAGTGTACATGTTGGAGGTAACTTTATCAGGTTACCCTTAAACTTAACCGTGGTTCATCATATCGTTGCCATTTTTTTATAGTATACATGTGCATGACATGTTGCACTTGTTAAATGTTATTGCATATTATGTCTATATATATCGTAAACAACAATTAAGGTTGAATGTTTCATTTTTTTTAACAGAAACCTTACTGGTGTTTGATAGAAGTTGAGAATTCCAATACAGATCAAGAAGTTTTCTCAAGATATCCTGAATTGTAGGTATATGTTCACTTATTCATTTCGTTGCTTAGTGTAAAAGGAATATTAATGCTTCTCGTTGTTTCCTCAATTTCTTACTAGCTATTTGAGTGTGATCGCCTGTGGTGATGGAATGACTTCCTGCGATTTGATGTTCCGTCAATCGCCTGTGACTACCTTGCTGAAAACTCCATTAACGGAGTTCAAAAATCTTACAGTTGATGGCAGACATCGTCTAATGAAGTTAGCAAACGGTCAAGTATTCACTGCAGAGGTGGAAATAATTGTACCTGGATCACCTCTCTGGTTTTATCAATGTTACCTGCTTATTGCATCCATTGGCATATGCTTTGCCTAATATGTAATAAAGTTGTCAATGAGCGTTGTTTTTTTGTTATAAACAATCCGGTTCATCAATAATGATCATTTCATGTGCTATTTCTCGAATTTCTTGGAGTGCATTTTTAAATATTTTTGCTTTTTTGTTAATAATTTACTGTGTTTCTGTCTAATGTTAATATTAAATGGTTTGTACTTTGCATATATGTATATATATGTAGATGCTTCTCAATTATTGTAATTATTTGTTGTGTTTATTTTTTATTATGATATGAATTAAAATGTTTACGTTATTGTTTGTCAAATCTATAACTAATTATAATTTTTATATGATAACTTTGAGTCACTCACGCATTCTCCACAACGTAGCGCAGGCTTTGTTGCTAGTTATTAGTTTATTACTGCAAAATATTATCTCCCCTGAAACGATGCTAATCAGTTTGTCCAGCAGAAGGGAAGCCACTGTCTCCTGTCCCCACGTATAAAATAGAACAAAAAAATTACTGTGCTTACACAAATGCCACAGTTGAACAGCAAGTTGAACAACCTTAGATGGGGAAAAAGGAAAATTGATCAGTAAGTAAATATACATTCCCAGTTCTCCGGGGTAAGAATATCTCAGGTTCTCCAGCCATATGTGTATCAAAACCCAGGGCTACAAGGTAGAAGGCAGCATCAAACTCTAGGGCAGCCATTGACGCTAAACTCCAGTACAATCCTGTATCTGCAACTCTCCACTATCAGTTGTTGTCTTCTCCCTGCATGTCAAACAAAAATGTTGCCATGAACCTAGTTAGTTACTCTTTGTCAAAAAAACCTAGTTAGTTACTCACAATTCACAACAGAATGAACGAACGACCGATCATTGGCAGATAGGAACTGCTGTGGATGGCTCATGCGGTCATGCTTGATTCTGAATTCAATAGGTTTGCATATTACCAAATGCGGCTATAAGAGGTTTAGGAAATTATTAACTACTAATAACTTGGGATAGCTGAAAGCCCTATTACAGGAGGGAAAACTTGGACAGATTAAAACAGAAAAACTACCTCCGACTACAGACGAAAAACGATGCTGGTCGAGATGTGCTAGGTGGAACCATAACTTACAATACCTGTGGCGATAAAGAGAAGAATGGCTTACTAGCAGTGCGTAGGACTACGTAAGCAGCTAACTTGGGAATTCCGACTTACACACACACAAAAAATTACAGAAACAAAGAGAGATTGTCAAATGCACCATATTGTATTTCAAAAGTAACAGGCATCCACAATAATTGGACAATGTCATAGCGGTCAGTATTTACTGTTTAATCTTCAGACAAATAAACCAAAGCAATTCAGAACTGGAAGTAACAAAATGACTAACCTTCATACTTGGGGTATAAGTGCAATCTCAATCTCTTGCAGTGATTTGCCTTTGGTTTCCAAGACATTCTTTTTTACAAAGATGACAGCAAGCATACAAAAACTGGAGAAGACTGTATACAATACGAGCGGACCAATTTGCTCCAGTAACCGCAAAAACAAGAGCCCAACAAAAAAATTAACAACCTGTGTACACGCCAAACAGTAAGCAGTGGATCCATTTACACCTAACAATTGCATCATCAAAGAAGAGAATACCAGCACAAAGCAATTACCCAATGTACGGCCATACAAACTGCCATTGCCTTGGCTCTAATCCGACTCGGCAATATTTCTGACAACAGGAGACCAGGAACTGGACCAGCACCAAGGGCAAATGTTAAGACAACCCTGCAGAAGAATCAGTTTCACGTTTCAGATGCAGTGAGAGAGATACAGCAAGAAACCAGAATCACACCCCTTAAAAGCATTGCCTCATCAAACCCTCTTTCACAGTTGGTTCACTGCACTGTGTGTTTATCAATCTGACAGGATATCATTCAACATGGAAAGTAAAGTAGGTGAACTGTCTCTACTGCCTATGATTATTCGCTACAAAAGATCTGACAGTGTAGCATGAAGGACCATCAGCAGGTAGATTAAACATACGGCAACTTCTTTTGAAAACCAAGACAAGAGAAGAGAGATAACTTACAACAAGATGCCTCCAACAGAAAGATACACTGACTGGGAGCTTGAGACAAGCGAACTAGCTCCTACAGCTTGGATGCACATTGATACTGCCTGTGAAGAAGTACGGTAATATACTTATATCCAACATAGCTGACACACATTCTACTGCTATAACACACTACGAGAAAAACTAAAAAATTAGCAACGAGGCTCATTTCATATAACAAAGATCTTTAGGGATAGCAGATTAGCTGTATCCCCCATAGTTTAGGTCATGTGTTGCTACCACTTTTTGGGCAGCAAACAGACATAATTTCCTCTATTGAAACAATGCAACAAGTTTTCAAGTCAAAAGCAATTTTCCGTACTTACCATACCAAAGAAACTGCCCATGAGAAGCACCCTTCTCCCCAGTCTATCCATCAAAATCATGGCAACTACGGAGCCTGGAAAATGGGAATGATTGAAGTTAAGTTAAAAAAAAAAAAGAGTCAACCAAGAGGAAAGCAAAGAGAAATGTAGGGTACAAATGCTTTCTTTACCAAACAAGTTGCAGAGCCCTACACACGTGTTTGCAAAGTCTGACGGTACACCAGCACTTTTAAAGACGGTTGATGAGAAATAAAACACGGCATTTATCCCTGATAGCTGTTGTAAGGCAAAAAGGGTAGACCCAATGAAAACCACTGCAAATCGAGGGAGTCAGGCGTAATTATTTGGAAGCAAACTGAAGCCCTAACATCATGGTAAGAAGTAGGTAATTTGGGGACCTTTAAAATGACGGCCATAAAGCAACTCTGTGAACTTGACTTTCTCTACTTCATCTCTCCCGTCTGACTTTGACAAATCTGCCATTGCAGATTTGACATGCAATGCTCCTAAAAGTCTCTCGAACTCAACTTCAGCTTCAGCACTTCGTCCGCTCTGAAGTATGCTAAGAAGATAACGAATGAATATAAAGAATTAGACGAGTACATAAACAATGCTTACAACATAGGGTTATACCTCCCATAACCCATAATTTAATAGGAATGGACTTCCTTCTCCTGTTACATACACTCTATATCTGAAGCACTAACTATACTTATGTTTTTTATGTCCAATTTCTATAACTGTTATCAAGAGATACGCAGAATAACTAATATTTGGAATAAAATTGAATAGAGAACATAAGCAGGTGACCTTTAAAAGCCAGTAAGGACTCTCTGCACAAAACTCCATAAGAATAGCAAGTGATGCAGCAGGAATGGCAGACACCCAAAAGCAAATGCGCCACCTAGGAATTTTTTTTGGGACATATATGGAGTCATAATATCATCACACATATCCCACAATGTTTGAAACTACATTGAAGTTTCAGCTTTCCTTACCAACCCATGGTCGTCTTGGCTGGCATTCCAATATAAAGGGACCCCATCAGTCCAAAACATGTTGCAATTTGTGTCAAGCTTCCATAGGTACCCCTTACATAAGCTGGGGAAACCTGCTCAATGACAGGTCATAATATGTCAATGTAAATTGAAGTGTGCACAAACCTTCAATAGGTAAGACAAGAGTTTTCATTTGCTATACCTCTGCAACATAAAGAGCTGCTACAGGTGGGCCAAGACCCATCCCAGTTCCAACGAGCAACCTTCCGAGGAGCATGCCCCATAGGTTTTTTGTTGTGGCACTGCAAGAAAAATGTTTGGGTATTGCTTAAGGTAACAGCCTCAGATTCATTATGAGATGGCCACATATGCTGAGGAGTCATCAAAGCTACTACATCTACAAGGTACGCAACAAAGAAGAATCTAAGTCACCAAGCATTCACCTCACTGAAGCGCCAACTATCATAGGCAAGGCACAAAGCTGAAACGCCCTGCGGCGGCCTACACCATCTGCAACCCAACCACTGAAGAGCGATCCAACAAAAGCACCACCTAAGCATGTACTCACCACAAGGCCTTCATTTTCAGGCAAAAGTATAATAGTTAGAACAATTTCAACAAAAAACAAGAGAACTGAGAGATGGGAAGTCCATTGTCCAGAGTTTTGACAGTACCCTCCGCCAACGTATTCCCACTAAACCCGAGGTCTCGGGATATGCTTTCAAGCGTCTCATTTACTACTCTGCATTACATTCAGAATTAACAACATTAATCCATCTGAGGCATTTCTTGCAAAGTGTATACAGGATTAAGTTCCAGAGGGGCGAAATTACCCAAGATGGTAACCAAACAAGAGCGAAGAAATAGTGGCCACCAGTATATGCACCAGAGATCGCCTCCATGGAGGGTTTCCAATATCTTTGCTTATCTCAATCGGATCTGCAATCCAAAAAATTGGGAAATCAGTTTAAGTTAGTGTCGATTCAGGATATACCACTGCTGCATTAACAAATAGAGAAAGGAAGCAACTCGCCTAATTATAATTAAATCACTAAATTAATCTAGTTTCTGACTTCATGGAATCTCTTCATTAGTATTGCGAAATTTGGGAAAGATTAAGTAAAAACACTTGGTTATCAATTACAGTAATACCTTTTCACACAACGAAAATCTGCAATTGCATTACGATGTAAAACGGGGCAGGACATCACTGAAAAAAAACAGATATAAAAAGAGCAGTAAAATAAGAACAGAGAGAATGAAAACCTGGAGGAGCGTCTTCTCTGTCATCCAGGAAATCCTTGGAGGAAAGTCGCTTGTAGGCATAGTAGGAGTTCTCCAGGTGACGCTCTCTCATGGCGGAGGTACTCAAAATTCTTCCCCTAAACCTCGCTAAGATCTGAGCCTTCTCCGGCAAACTGCAAAAACACACCGGCGACGATTGCTTAAATTTAGATCCGGATGATAAACTAAACGAACTCAGCGATTCGAGCAAATACAATGGCGGAACCGAGCTTTAGCTCACCGACTCTGGGTCCAAATCAACAGGTGAACAATGGAGGAAGAGAATTCAACAACCGATTGGCAATGAAGAATCATACATGCGTATATAAAGAAGTGAAACGAGGAACCAAACTCGTCATACCTGTAAAGAGAAGGCGATTCGGATGAAAGAGGAAAGCGAAGCAGAGAGGCGAGAGAAATGATGATTTGCGCGAATGTTTGAGAGTGACGGCGAAGCAGAAAGAAGGGGGAAATGGAAAATGTGGGGGTGGGAGAGGAGAGAGATAGCTGACGTCACTTTCCGGCGGACAGAATGAGAGAGCGCTGGGGACAGGACGAGGAGGAGAGATCGCCGTGACTCGTTAGCCAGTGCGCGGGTGCGAGCTGCTAACGTGCGCGGGTGGACATTTGCTTGCTCCCTGTTTGGTTTGTCCGTCTGTGCTGGTTTGGTTTCTGTTTGAATCTTTTGAAAATTTCTTTCCCAGTTGCAGAGGGAAGAAGAAGAAGTGAAAAAGAGGAAAATGGAAGGGGGAACACGTGTCCAGAGTACGGACTTGATGGCGGGGACACTGTTTGATCTGGTGTTTCGTTGCCGCGCTTCCAGGAGAAAAGGTTTTTTTAACAAAAATATTAATTATTTGAAAAGGTTCCTTCTGTAATTTCTTTCAGGGATTCTTGGTGACACGTCATAAAGCACAACCAAAGTTTGCTTTATTACGAACGCATAAAACCTGTGTATCAGAACTCGGTTGTCAAATAGAAATTGGTAAATTAGAAGGTTGGTCATTAAGATTATTAAAAATATTCATGTTTGGTTACTAAAAATGTTTAGTTTCATTCATAGTCACTAGATTTAGTAAAACACATCAACTTTGGTCACTTTCCGTCCAACTCCGTTAACTTTGACTGATGTGACAGTCAACTTTCATAGTTGACCGTTAACTGTATGATATGGCAATTAATAAATTTAAAATTAAAATTGCGACCACATTATCACTACCATTGAAAATAAATAAAAAATATATTCATTTTAATTCCCTAAACCTCATCCCTCTTTCTCACCATCGCTCTAGATTTCTGGCGTTCAGAAACCCCCAATCCTAGGCCGCTGCGGAGGGGATGGATAGCGAGCAGCGTAGGGCGTTCTCAATGACCACCGCCAGCCTTGAGGAGGGTGAGGAGGCAATATCCTGCTGGCCAATGGAGCTGGTGTCGGGGGAGTTGTCGGCGCAGTGGGCGATCGTATGTTGCCGTGGACAATGTCTCTGAATATGTGAATGAGTTGCAGGAGGAGCCGAGCTTGGAATTGGGTTTAGAATGGTCGAGGACGCTGGCCGATTCTATCTGTTTGTTTGCCAATGAGGAGGTTTAGTTCGATTCTGGCGATGGTGGGTCTGGATCATGTACGGCGACAATGGATCTAGATCTTGCAATCCGAAGCCTGCATCGAACCATTGGAAAAGATACACAAGGAGGCGTGCAACAATGGAATGAAGTTTAATTGACTTCCATTAGTGCTCTGCGTCCTCGCCGATGGCGGAGACTTTCGCGGCGGCTGATTGATGGAGACGGCGACGAACTGGAGACAGAGAGATGGCAGCGGTGACTTGTGTTTCCTTAGGCGGAGCTGTAGCTGGAGGGCGGCGATCAGCGACGGAAGTCGCTGACGGCGCACTTGGAGCTGGTAGTTCACGGCCAGTGAAGTTCACGGCGGCGATGAAATGGGAGCCGCGGTTGCAGATGGCGACGGGGGATTTGATGAACAAGGGAGTCGGTTCAGGTTCTGGCCAAGTTGGACCGGCGCCTGGAGAGGACAACGACGATGAGTCTCATCAGGCAATGAACAGAGAATATAGCGGCAGCGGTGATGTTAAAGGTGGATTAGAAATTTTAGGTTTTTAATTTATTTTTTAATGAATATGTAATGAGATGGAAATTATTATAGATTAAAATTTATTTTTGTATTATTTTTAATAGCCACGTCACTAATTAAACGGTCAACTATAACTGTTGACTGGCACATCAGCAAAAGATAACGGAGACTAACAGAGAGTGAACAAACATGAACTATTGAACTAATATTAGTGACCACGAATGGAATTAAATATTTGTAGTGACTAAACATAAATATTTTTTGTAAACTCAGTGACCAACCTTGCAATTTACCCAATAGAAATAGGTAAGTTGTTGGGACGGTGAAATAAATGGTTTTATTTTATTGGTTGAACTGGAATTTGTTCGGTTTAAACAAGGATTAATAGTTAATACTTTATTTTGGTCCGAAGTATGACCATATAATCAACTTTGGCCCGTGGTTTCAGAAATTAACATCAGCTTAGTTTGGCCCTGTTGTAGCTTTTGCAGAAGCAGCTTCTAGCTGGAGCTTTTAGATAAGTACTTAAAAAAAGCAGTTAAGTGTTTGGCTGTAAAACTATTAGAAATGTTTTTTAATATAAGAGGTTGTGTAAAATGACTATAAATGACTTATAATATAAAATATGAATAAAAATTCTAAACAATAAAAAGTTGTCAAAATTGATCTTGTTAGATTTCTTTTATATTAAATAATATGATTTTATAATTTATTTTACTTTTAAAATGATATAAATGAAGGAAAATTATATTTTCTGAAATAAAATTAAAATATTGTAAGGATAATCTTGTATTTTCAAAACAGCTTTTCGCAGAAGCTCCAAATCGGAGCTTATGCTTTTATGTTATACAAAAGCGCTTTTCGGCTTTTCAAAAGCCGAGCTTTTACAGGTGTTTGGCTCTGCTTCACCTTTTGAACCCGAAAACCACTTCTAAAACCGAGCCAAACATAGGGATCATGACTTCAACTATTCAGCATATAAATTCAATTGGCCAGAATCTTGATTTGACCGTCTATTTGGACGTTCAACACCATTAACCGTTAGTCAACTGTCAAGATTACTGCCATGTCAGCACCAAACAAAGAAAATTCAAATTAAAATGTTCTTTTACTATTTTCTTTTTGTAATTAATAAATAATTAAAAATATCAAAATTGTTATTGGGTTAATCCTTTTCCTAAATCCCACCGCCACCATTCCCAAACTCCCCCCTCCCCAATTCCGTCGCCGCACAAAACTCTATCTCCGTCCACCTTTCCTTCCATTACGAACCATCCCACCGCCGCCATTTCCAAACTTCCCCCTCCCCGGTTCCCCCGCCGCCTCATGAAACTCCATCTCCGTCCTCCTCTCCCTTCCACATCGACCCATCCCACCGTCAACATTCCCAAACTCCCCCCTCCCCATTTCCGCAGCCGCCGCACTAAACTCACTCTCCGTCCTCTCCTTCCCATTACATCGACCCAACCCACCGCCATCATTCCCGAACTAGATATGAAATCAAAACCAGGGTTAGAACAAGCAAGCGCAAACTGAAATCAAAATAAAAGAAATCGTCGGGCAAGCTAGTCTATTCCGGCTTCTTTTCCCGATCCTTCGATTCCGGCTCCGTCTTCTTCTAGGTATTATTTCTCTTCCGCCTCCGGTGCAGCAACGGGGAAGATGGAGGACAGTTCGGCGGCGGATGCGTCTTCGATCGGTTCCGGCAGCGGCAGGGAATACAGAGCGGAAGAAGGAGAAGGACTTGACATCCAAGATCTAAAGGATCTATCTCTGTCGCGGCCTTTTCTGATCCCGACTCAACGGAAGATTAGGTGGTGGAACTGGAGTTGTTCCCCGAACTTCTCTTGTGTCTTTTTCCTCATCAGATCAAAACCCAGCAGGTGAAACAAGTGAAGGAGTTGCTTTTTAAATGATTGAGGAAGCCTACCATTTCCTGCTCACCCGAATGCTAGTGCAGTAGCGCTATGAGCAGGACGGTAGCGAGCAGGACGACACCACACACAAAACAGAACAGAAATCTCAGATATCTATCATCGGGGAAGAAGGATTGGGCAAGGGATGGGTTTTTTTCAGTTTATATTTTCAATTTAATATTTTTTATTTTTATTTTCAACATGGCATCCACGTCAGCAATCATGCTTATTCACTAACGGTCAATGATGTCGACCGTCTAATCTGACGGAAATTCACGGGTCGGGCCAATTGAGTCTATATGATACATAGTTGAGGCCAGGATGTTAATTTCTGAAACCACTGGCTAAATTTGATTATATGGTCATACTTCGGGCCAGAATAAGGTATTAACCCTTTAACAATGCTAATATTGTAACATCTCCAACATTTTCCCTTGGAAAATATTGTCCGCTTTGAGTCTCGACCCTCACGGTTTCAACTTGGTGTACAATTTAAGGTGACTTCCCATAAGGTCACGCAATCGCATCCTTGTTGTACTCCACACTGAGCACGCTAACTTCGGAGTTCTCACAAGAACTCTTCCATTTCACCCTGAAACGCGTCTTGTCAGTTAAAGTCGGTTTCCTACTTATGAACCATGGATTTCTCCCGTGCTTTGTCGATGTGGGATTCACTTAAGGTGTTACAAATATACTAACACTTTTTTTTTGTTAGTATAGTTAAAATTTCCTCTAGCCAATAGAAATATTCCGTTTGAATGACTTTTACATTTAAATGAGTTGGCCATAAATAATGAGGGAGAAAAGGAATGACAGACATGATTGATATTATGAAAAATTGGGAAAGGGAAGGGCGGACCAACCATTCTTTTTGCATTAAATAGAAGGAAGGGGGATCACCAAAGTAGGCAATGATAACACCTAAATTATTGTTATTTACCCTTCATACTGCGAATTAATTGCAAACTAAAGTATGATGTATTGTTGTATTATTCACTTATATGAAATTTTTTACATCTTACTAAATATGGGGCTTTTGCCTTCTCAAGTTGAACATTTGACTTTTGTGTCATAAAGAAAAAAGAAGCGAAAGCATTTGCTTTTAGGGGTCGTTTGGATGGAACATTAGTAAAACGAGACAATTTGAAGCAAATGTTCCATTTTAGAAAATGAGACAATTCTATGAGAAATTTGTTCAAAATTGCCTTGTTTGGATGGTTATTTGACATGAGACAATTGGAATGAGGCATTTTGTGAAAATACACTTTTGACCTCATGTTTTTACCCTCTTTCTCCATCTCTCTTGCTCTCTTTGTTTCCAGTGGCGACAGAGTTGATGAAATCTGGAGAACTATTGGAGAAACTCCGGTCGTTGCAAGTCAATTGAACTCTCCTCTCTGCTCCCGTAAACCGATCATTTTCCCAATGGATTTGATTTTTTCATCTCTCTACCTTCGCCCAAGATTTCCACTCGAACTCGACTATAGCAGTAACATCGAGATCCTCATTATTAGAATCTCGACGAACAAAGGCCTCAGGGGGGCTGGGCTTTCGGGATTTTTCTACATTCAATCAAGCTTTATTGGTAAAACAGTGTTGGCGTATTCTTCATTCTCCCGATTCGCTCGTTGCTCGTGTGTTGAAGGGTCGGTATTTTGCTCATGGATCTTTTCTTTCAGCCGCTACTGGATCTACTCCGTCTTGGGCTTGGCAGTCTCTTCTACACGGACGCGATTTACTTCTTCATGGATTACGATGGGAGGTTCACTATGGTGCTTCCATCGATGCATTCACGGATCCTTGGGTACCTACTTTACCTGCTTTCCGTCCTACTTGTCTTCCTTCGGTACAGGTTTCTCCTCTGTTTGTTTCTCACTTTATTTCTCCTACCACCTCACCTTGGCATCAGACTCGTTTGCGCGAATTTTTTTATTCTTCTTCTGTTCAGAGCATCCCTGCCATTCCCCTTCCCTGCAATTTGTCTCCGGAAAAGTTTGTTTGGCATTACACCACCAATGGCATTTTTTCTGTTAAGTCGGCCTATCACCTTGGTCTTCAAATTAATGCTCTTTCCGCTCCTCAATCATCGTTGTCTGTTGACTCGGCCTCCCCGCTCGATCCTTTTCTATGGCCAAAAGTTTGGTCTTTGCCGGTTATGCCAAAGCTCAAGTTTTTCCTCTGGAGGATGCTACTTCGGATTCTGTCGGTTTGGGAGGACTTACAGCGACATGGTCTTGGTGTTCCCATCTTTTGTCCAATTTGCGATTCTGATGAGGGGGAGTCTCTTGAACATCTGTTTATTCGTTGTCCTGTGGCTATTCGCCTTCGTGATGCAATTGGCCTTTCTCTACCTCTGGGTTTTGATTCTTCTTACCATTTCGCTCTATTGTGGCGTCTTTTATTATGCCATGCTGCCCCAGATATTATCTCTGATTGGCTTCTCCTCTGTTGGCGTCTTTGGAAAGGGCGTAATAATGTTGTGTTCTCTCCTTATGCCCAATTCACCGTTCATGTTCTCCGTCGTCAATTCCTTTCCCATCGTGATTCCAACCGCCTTGCCATTGTTTCTCCTGCTCCCCCACCTCTTTTGCCGTCACGCAACAGGGCTTCATCGGCAGTTTTAAGTGGTGCTTTTCAAGGCCTTCGATTGGCGGTTGATGGAGCCACTTCTTCCCATCAGTCTGGTGCCATTGGTATTGTCGGTCTTACAGGCGTTGTTCCGACATTTGCTTTTGGTTCATTTATTCGGGGAGTGTCTGATCCTAGCTTGGTTGAGTTGCTGGCTATACGAGAGGCACTATATTTGCTGCAACGGTGGCATTGGCATGATCGGGATGTGTTGCTTACGCAAGATGCCCAAGTGGTCATTGACAAACTGGTTTCGGGTAATTTAACGGATGCACGTGCTGGCGCAATTTATTCAGAGGTTCATGCGTTACTAGTCCAATTGCCAAAGGTTGTTTTACAATTTACGCCTCGAAATGCGAATCGGGCTGCCCATTTAGTGGCGCAACATGTCTTACGCTTTCCTGGATTACCTCCATTGTTATTCGATTTCTCTTACTTGTTTTTTTATGTCTTTTGATAAGTGAGTGTGCCGATCTGTTGTGGCTACCCTTATCCTTGCCTTGTAAATCTACCAAGATTTCAATGGAAAAAAAAAATCTCGACGGAGATGGTAGGTATGAAGGGATTCGGGCCTCTTTATTTCTATGGTTGATCTTTTTGTTTTATGTATCTGCAACTTGACTCTAACCATGTGAGAAATTGGGGGTTCAGGGCACAAATGAAATTGGGCGTTCTGAGCAAAGACGGCTGGATTTGAAGTCGCCAGCTGCAATTCGACGGATTGAGACTTCTCATCTCTTGAATTGGAGGCTGGACTGCCGGTGAGAAACTCCAATAAATCTCGCCATAGTTTGAGACTTGCGAAAATGGAGCCAATCGACCCACTGATTAAACACATGCATCAAGATCCCTTTGCGTGGAGTCAATCAACCCATTGACTGGTCCCCGAGAACCCGTTGCGTTGCGCCTACGACGATGGTTGGGCAGCGGCAATCTCTCTGCAAATCCAGCAACATAGTTTCTCTAATCCTCCCTTTGTCCGCCGACGACCATCATGATTCTTCTTCCCTCTGTCTTCCATACATAGACGAGAAAGAGAAGAGAAGAGTAATGGCAGATTGTAGACTGTAGTTGCAGAGAAAGGACAGGGAAGAAGAGAGTGGAAAGGTTCGTAATTGCAGAGAAAGAGAAATAAATAGAAAAAGGAAAGAGAAGAAGAGAGAAGTGGTTTGTCTCTGGAGACAGAGGGTTAGAAATGGAAGGAGGAGATAAAAAACGCGTCAATTGAAATTCCCTCCCCCCACCCCAAGTATTTTCAATTGAACCCTAACGAAACAATTGTGATTTCCCCACCCAAGATTGCTTCGTTTTTATTTTCTGCAGCCAAATGGGTCAATTTGGCCCAATTGTCTCAAAATGAGCCAATTGAGTACAATTGATCCATCACAATGTTCCATCCAAACGACCATGATAACTTATAATTGTCGGTTAGTTATTTATAGCTTTCTACGGGACCGTAGCGGATTCAGTCAATAACATTGTGATCAATAACTATACATAATTCAATCAAAATTCGCTATATTTGTGTCCCTTATTTCTCGTGAAAAGTCTTTAATTTCCATCCTTAATCTTTAACGGATGATTTCTCACTCGTTTTAAGTCAAAATTTAATTTTTTTTGCACTTTTAGATCAGATTAATTGTGCTTTTCAAAATGATATCCACTTTGATATATTTAAAAAAAATTGAGTTATTTTTTACCAGTCTATACCATATGGTATTGACTAGTATTGAAATAAGAGTATACCTATGGTATGAAAAACGTACCATGGTGGAATCAACAAACCAAGACTGTAGGATTGTTGAATACATGATAGTAGAAGTATACTTACTGTCATTTACGACTTTCAACATTGTGTACCACAAGATACCACCATGTACCAGAGTGGTATTGTATGGTATTGTGTGATATTTTTTTGTCCTGTATTTTATTCACCCAGAAATTCGTAGATGCAATAGATCATGATGAACTCGTTCCTTTGTGCAAAAAAATTCAAAAACGAAGAAGATACCATATGGATGCAGTTGGTAATGAGAGGCAAAAAAACAAATCTCAAAAAATATTGAAAATGGATTTCATTTTGTAGAGCACAACTAACTCGTTCCATCTGTGCAAAAAAAAAATAATTTGAATTCCGAGTTAAAACGAAAAAGATATGTACCGATGTAGAAAACATGAGAAACTAAATATAGACTCTTAGATCTGAATTTTCTGAATGAAGGATCTAGATTTAATTACTCATGGTTGCATAACCCATGATTATGCACTGTATCTTGAGCCGCTTTCTACAGAATTAATCCTTACTCTTATATCATACAATATTATTAATACGTATGATGGACTTGGTAACATAGTTAGTAAATACTCCATTTAATATACGTATATGGTTAATAACAAAAAATTGTTAACCTCGTATGGTTATAGTAAATTTTGGGAATTGACCCCTTACCACTAACCAAAAAATCATGATTTTGCTACCCACACACAACCCATTATCAACAAATTATGGATGGTCAACTACAATATGTACAGTACACTACGATTCGTGGGTTATCTGCAAACCACTCCTATATGACTTTCTGCCCACCAGCCAAACCGTGTCCGTCCATAATAACATCATCATTCAAAATTCAAATACGTCCCTACGGAACTCCAGAAATAGAAAAGGTATACTTCCAATCTCCATTGAGGAGCAAAATTTTCAACATTCGCTCCCTGCTGCTGTACAACCATTGATCTAAGTTACAACATTTCGAAGCCGAGCGCTCCAGGAAGACACGAGATTGATGATTATACACATCTTAATGCTGAAAACCAGATCCTTTAATGATCCAACCGAGGCACGCACAAAAAGAATGGAGAATATAAAAACACTGGAACCACCAAAAAATTATAATGACACTGTACTCTGCAAACTTCCTTCGTCGCTGCTCTTCTCTTGAGATGCACCTCGTGACGACGAATTCACTTGTTGTATCTGTCATGAAAACACAGACTGCTTTAGAGAGAAAGGAAACGAGTCCACGTGATATAATTTACAATGGCAGCTAAGGAATTCACTACTTACCTTATTAACAAGCAAGTTCACTTGCTCTCTATACATTTCTTTCAAGTCTACAATATCAGCACGGAGTTCCTCCAGCTACGAACAAGGAATAAGAATAAGAAATTCGCAACCACGTACAAATGTTAGATTAGTGTTAAATAGGAGATTGCGAAGAGGATTCCTTGGAGACATTGCTAAACTGTTTGTTACCAAGACTGCATTGGATAACGAACCGGCAGACCGAGAAAATGATAGCATTTACATCTACATGTCAAGACAACAGCTCGCACATACCTCTTCATCACGTTCACCCATTAACTCCAAAGCAGCCGAGTGTCTCCGCCTGAGTGCATCAAGCTCTGCTTTTATTCCAGGTAACAGAGCAGAATCAGCTCTCAACTTTTCACACTGCAAAACCGGAAGATACTTAACCCCAGTGATACGGAAGAAGATACATTTGAATTAGACCCCCAGCTGAGGAAATGCTTGCAGCAAATGCAAACTTTACCTGCTCTGTCATTTTAACCAACTCCTCTGCAAGAGAGTCACGAATTGATTCCATCGATGCCTGAAGATCATCCATTACATTAGTACAGGAACCACTATGCATCAATGAAATCAAATAGCCAATTCAGAAGCAGAAAAACATATAGAAAGGCAGAGAACAAGGGCAAGATTTAAAAAGCTATCAGTAATAAAATTGTGTTAACAATTATCTACATTCGAAATTGAAATAAGAGTTCATTCTTAAAGTTATACACATAATAGTCCTATATAAAAAAACCATTCATTTCTTTGTTATTTAACACACAATCGACCAGGCAATAAATTACTTTAATTACTAAAAACATATGTATCATTATCATATAATCTCTACTTTCTCTAAACCATACCAAACAGAACACACTTGTTTCTTCAATTTTACTGAGCGCAAAAATAAGTTATTTATTTATAAGCAAAAACGGAAACAAACACATTCTAAATACATAAGCAACAAGGACACATGGCTTTAAGCACAGCCCTTCCACAAGTTTCTTGGCAACCAATGAGTGCAGAGTGCAATAGAGTTGAGATATATTAATGCATACCAAACGAGACATGTACGAAGCAAGTTCACCCTCTTTCTGGCGAAGAGCAGACTCAAACGAGCTTGGTGTCATGCTCTTCATATAATATGGGCTCACAGTTGGCTCTCCAGAATTTCTCCTATCGCTGTGACTGTCTGATGCATCCAAAGTCGCTTGTAGGAAATAGCCCTCCTCCATACTGCCCAAACTGCCGACACTTGAGAGCTTCCGGGTCATGCGGCCTGCAAAATAACCTTAATATCAATACAGCTAAACAAAAGAAGCATGCAGGTATACGGCTAATAGATCCTTTTCACGGAGTAGCATACCATTTTCAATGGCTGATTGGGTCCTTGCTATTGGAGTATGGTCAGCTGCAGAAGCAGGCTTGAGAGGACTCGTCCGTTCTAAATCCAACCGAACAGCTTTCTCCTTCTCAACTTCCTGTAATATATCAAAACAACTAATTTCTCAGAGGACATCTTCTAAATCTGGCCTTTAAAATTGGCTTTTTAGATGGACTTCGATAACCACCACCCATATTATCGATATTGAAATTCAAACCAGCTAATGCAATAAGATTATAGGTGTGTTGTTTCAACGCTAAGAAACAAGTTACTTTTGTGATTGATAAAAAAAATGAGAAGTCACTTTTCAAGTTTGGTAAAAGTGGAAAACACATTAGGCCTCGTTTGCTTCCTGGAATTTGTCATGGATTTGGTACGTAAAAACTAAACATCATGGACTTTGTACACAATCCATCGTTTGCTTGAAGAATTTAGTAGGAATAAATTCGTGGGTCCACGGACTTGAGAATTCCACCCCAAGATGTGAGATTTGAGTTGGGGTACAAAGTCCATGATAACTTTTTACAATTTTAACCCTACTTATTTCACTAATCACCAACTTATCCTCTTTGAGTTACTAATGACCAACTTGTAGTGCATATTAATTTTGCATTCAATAATCATTATTATTCATTGCACGCAAGTACTACATGATTAATCCCAAAGCATACTTTGCAACATTGAAAACCTTAAGGAATTGTCTAATTGTGTGTACAATATGAAGTATTATTCATTAATGATGTTAATTTGTTCCGTGGTAGTGGACGAAGCTATTGGATGAAAATTGCTTTATAAACCTAAAAAAATTATAATGTAAAAATAAATAATGTTCAATAAGGGCACTAAGACTAACTCCAACCCAAAGATGCAAATTTGGAGAAATGGATGTTTTCCCACTTTTTCCTCTCCAACCCACATAAAAATTGGCTTGCAAATTTGGAGAAGTGGGCATGGGAGTGGATAGATGACAGCCAAATGGAAAAATGCAAGGAGAAGGTGGGGACCATGCGGCAGCCAAAGCCCACATGCAGGGGCACGGTGGGGCCCTCCACTTTCCAGCAGTTTTTTTTTTTTTACTTTATTAATTTTTGATTGGTTGGTTATGAGTTGGGAAGGCAAATTTAGAAGGTTTAGGGTTGGAGCAAAAAAGTGTTTTTGGGAGGTAAAAATGCACGTTTGAGAGGCTAAAAATGCACATTTGGGTTGGAGTTAGTCAAGGTAAATTTCTAACACAACCACAAATATAACAATGTCAAATCCATCAAGAATTCCAATAAGCAAACGATGGTTTGTACCAAAAACCAAATGGGGCAATTTCATCATATATCCATGGTTTTGTAAGACCCAAAATTTAACCAAAACTTTCATTTTTCAAATCCATCAAGCACCCTTATAATTAATTTTCATGCCTACTAAATCTAGCGGGCATAATTTAATCACAAAATGGCAATGGGCCATGAGAACCTGGAACGCAAAAAGGAAATCATATTGCTAAAAGGAAATGCAAAGCAAAAGTACTGGGGGCGGAACCTGCTGCAATCTCTCCTTCTGTACAAGTGCTTCTTGTAACTCGTGTTTATGCTTTCGTCTAAGCTCCTTAATTTCTTCTTCCAATTGGTTAGCACGACCTTCATGGGTGTCAGCTTCCTCCTTGGCCGCAAGATACTCTTGCCTATTTTCAGCTGCCCTCTGCCTCTCCTTTTCAACTGACCTACTTAACTGCGTCTGTTCTGCTCTAAGACATGAAATCTGAAACGAAGGACTCAAATCAGAAAGTTCATCAACACCACAATGCAAACTGATGTTGCTACGTCAACACAAGTACCTGAGCTTCAAGAACATTAATCCGTGATAGAGTCTGAGACAAGCGGTCATTCACATATCTTTCCCTTTCCTCAGCTTCTGCAGCTTTGGACTCCGCTTCCTGAACAAAACAACATCAGCAATCGAAATTATTACATGGTAGCAAAGGTACTCATATTTCAGTTTAGAAATCAAGGAAGAACCTGAAGACGAGAACTGAGAGACCTCTCCACAGCATTCCAGGCTTCAGCCCTTCTGGACATTGTTTCCTATAGGCAATAAAAGAAAGGCTCATTAACAAACACGGGTGCTGATAGTAGTTTGATATGCACCCCATGACGAAAGAGAGAAAACCAAACTGCAAATCCACCTGCATGGCTTCAATCTGCCTCAGAAGAGGCCTTGTGGATTCAGGAACTTGTGATACTAACTCCTCACACCGTCGTTCACTTGCCTATTAGGAGATAATGATAAAGGTAATGGAATCAGTAAAGTCAGGAAAAAAATAAACTAAAAGCGGAAATCATAGTTAACAGAATCCAATGAAGTTGGAACAGACTTGATAACGTTTTTGAAGATCATCAATCTCCCTGCGATGCATGTCCTCAATGAAAACAGCCTACAAGAGAAACAAAAATGGTATGACTCATAGCATTAAACACAAAGGTTCCCTGAAGTATATTTAATTATTTCGTTCCAAAAGTGCCGAACCTGCTGTTCCTTTCTACTCAAGGTTTGTCTTAACTCTTCGAGTGCCTGAACTAGCATAGTCTCACGTTCTTCTGCCTCTCTTATCCGACCCTCTAATTCGATTCTGGCTTCATTGTTGGCACGCGCCTCAGCCAATGACTCAGCCTCTTTTGCAGCAGTCAAAGCATTTGAATAGTATTCTTTCTGTGCAGCGAGTTCTGCTTGGTGCTTTTCAATCGTTTCTTGCAGCAATTTCTCGGTCGCTGTCTTGTCCTTCTTCATACTTTCTGCTTTATTCTCTTCCACCTGGAAATAGAACAGAACATAGCTTGAGATTATACTTAGTTGGCAGATCATTAAGAACAGCCGTATAACTATTTTGGTGCATTGCACTTTTAAGTGACAGAATGTGATTCCTTAACCAAACTATGACAATCACAGAGAAAGACCAGTCAGGTGTCTCCTGATTGTGAAGACTATCCACTGTCTCAGTGCATGTAAATCAAATTCATACAGAAAAGTGACCATACAAAATTCCTTGACAAAAAGAAGACACTCAAAGCTCCTCGAATCCAACAAATTTCCCGCATTACTAATCACATTCTGAGCTGCAAAATTAGATAGTGGTACTCCATATGTGACCGGATAACGTCAAAACAATCATGAAGCATCAAAAGACATCATGAGGAACCTGAAGTTTGGTTGTTAAACCCTTCTTTTCTTCCTCAAGCTCTCTTATCTACGATCAATGGACAAGCAAGAAAAACAGTACATGGATCAGTATTATTGCCATTCATATAATTATTCCAAATGAAGTTTCTCGAATCGGCAGTTTCAATCAGATACCTGAGCCCTTAATTTCCTCATAGTAGATTCCTGGGCAGCTTGCTTTTTTGAAAGCTCTTCGCCTAGGATTAAAACAACACATATACCCCATGAAACATATAGAAAATAGGAGCCACATGGCTATACAGCACCAGACAGGTATATGCCAAATTGAAATCATCCATTCAAAAACAGGTCAAAGCATAAAAATGATAATTGTAATCAGTGATCACTTCTTCGTAGAAAATGATAAATAAATAATACCCCAAATCTTACGATTTGGGACTACGATATCTCTGGGATTAGGGGGAAAAGTAATCACGGAAACAAGAATAGACATATCACAGGAAAACAAAAGCCTCTATGTTGTACCTTCAGCCATAACCTGATTAATAATTTCATCTTTCTCCTTTAGAAGAGCGGCTGCATCACTTTTTTTATTCTGTTCTCTACGCAGCGTGTCCCTCTCCTTTGTCAGGGCATATACCTGCAACCAACTTGCACATGAAAGAAGAATGAGCATGAGAGAAAACCAGCACTTGCCTCGCTGACATATACAGTCACATGACTGGTCTTGTGAGATCTAACATGATTTGGGTGCTTAAAAATTATAAAAGCGTACCTTTCTTTCAAGAGTTGCGACTCTTTGATGATATTCCTCTCTTAAGGATTCAACCTCAGCATCATTTGACTTTCTCTGTTTTGAAAATGGCCAATGGAGTTTCAAGGACAAAGAGTAAGAGGTGTTGATAACAGGATTGTCATAAGTGAAAGTTGAGGTCAAGGGACCAGAAGCAAGAAAAGTTTAATGAAAGAAATTATTGGCTTTCAGAAGTTCTGCAATAGTGTTTCTACTCAATTGTAACAGAAAGAATTGACATAGAAAGATAGTACTTTAACTTCTTTAAAGGTTAAATTAAAATCAAGGTCTCTCATCAACGCACTAGCGGAAATTAACGGCCTTGATTGAGAAAGAAGAGGCTCAGGTGCATGCCTTGCACAAAAGCCCAGGAAATACAATTTAACAAGCCCTTCAAATTCCAATTTCAGAGTTATAAATTATGACCATAACCTCAGAAATAGAAGAACAACTTAAACAACACGCTGATATTGGAAGAAACTGTAAGTGTTGACTCCAATACAAGGACTAGAAGATCCTCTATGGAACAGCAATTTGGTAACAAAGAACCATTTTCCTCTCATCTCCTTCCAAAGAACAATGATGGTGCAGCCAGAAAGTATAGGGCTCCACATCCCTTTGCTTAGAAAATCCCACTCTACTGCTTGATCATAGGGATGACATATTCTTCCACGTAGAATTTTTACATAAAAGATAGTCAATGTGGAACAGCAATGAGCCGCTGAATGCAATACCTA
The DNA here is from genome assembly GCA_964030455.1 of Linum trigynum. Classification (NCBI taxonomy): domain Eukaryota; kingdom Viridiplantae; phylum Streptophyta; class Magnoliopsida; order Malpighiales; family Linaceae; genus Linum; species Linum trigynum. The sequence goes on along the minus strand of OZ034820.1, from coordinate 11,206,924 downwards.
TGCCTTTGAAGTTAAAAATAAAAGGAAGTTCAATATATACCTTCAAATCCTCAATCACAGCTTTCAGATGTTCATTCTCAGTCATCAATTTCGCAATGTCATCTGCTTTTGCCTAGAAACAAAGAACGTCAATTCCAGAAGAAGCATACAAGCTCTTAGTAAAAGGGAGTGGAAGGAGGTGAGTCACTCTGATGTCAGGAAAACAGAAATTTCAATACACAGTTCCAAACTATATCCAACAACAAAATAGTTAACAATACTACACTGCACAGTATAATTTTGACACCCGAGTTTCCTACAAAATAGAAGTTCTGTAAAATAACACTTCAAGCTTCAAACTGGCAAAAAGAAAATTAGGTGCCATTATGATTCAAACATCTTAAATTTTCACAACCGCAATATCTTCTGCAGCATATATCTTGATTAACTCAAACTCACTGAGTCCAGATTTTTATTTGGAAGCATTTGGCGAAAAACCAATAGGCTTGGGCAAGTAGACATAAGAGAAGCACATCAAATGGAGAATTGATCAAATAATTTAATGCCACTTAATTCCAAGGGCACATGTTATAGCCTGTGATCTCTCGGACACGTGAATCATATATTGATGGATGTGGCCAGCCAAACAATTATACGACCTCACTGAAAGACTTCACTAAAGATAAATATGAAGTACGGCATTGATAGTTCTGCTTATTCATGGTACTGATTACAATGAATACCTGGGCTTGCCTAGCGGCACCTTGCAATGCAGCTTCCATCATTTGCATCTCCTTCTTCAGTTTTTTGAGTTCAGAATGCATAACATCAGGTGAGAGTGATTCAGCACCAAAAATTTTCACTTCACTGTCAACCTTGCCATCATTTACATGTTTTCCAGGGACAACTGCCACAACATCAACACTATCTTCATTAGAAATTGATGCATCAGAAGCCCTTTCTGATGAACCTCTAGATGAAACTGAACCTTCACGATCAACTTCAGCCTCTTTGTCAATGACAGGCTGCAAATCGGACTGATCAACTCTTACTCCAGTTTGGGCATCACTTAATACCTCGGGCTCAAAGTAACTTGAGCCTTCAGCTTTAACTGGACTTCCCTCTGTTATCTCCAGTTTCTTTTCTACATCTTCTTTTGGATGCATGTAAATTGATTCCCCTGGCACATGACCAACCAATACATTCTCCACCTGATCTGGTTCAATAGCTTCAAGCTTAGACTCCACCGACTCCAAATTTTCAACAGCCTGCACTCCTGAGATGTCACTGTCGTGGACATCAACAACAGAATGCAATGGATGTATTCTAGATTCAGCTTGTTCAACAAGCACAGGTTGCGACAGTATTCGTGAGTCCTCTGTTACAGGTTCTGAAGTATTCTCATATTTTAGTTCTGAAGTCTGCTCACCAGCTCCATAGACCTCAAGTGCCTCATTTTCCCCAACCGAATTATCATCAGAGGTCAATTTTCGTGTTTCATGCTCTTCAGAAGTGGACAATCTCTGCGGAGATTGAACTTTTCCAGAAGACTCATCAGTGCCATCTTCTCGTTCTTGAACCTTCTCAACCACAGACAGTTTCTGTGGAGAACCATTTTTGTCTGTAGCCTCAGCATCTCCATCCTCACTTTCAAGACTTCCCTTGATAGGGGATGATTTCTGTGAAGAACCAGTTTTCTCTGAAGGTTCAAGTGAACTATCCTCATATCTAAGCCTTTCCTCATCTGTAGATAACTTCTGAGGGGATTTTGTATCGCCTGAAGATTCAGCATCAGAATCCTCACCCTTGTTCCATGACATCATCGGCCATAGTCCCCCTGGTGCTGTACCATGAAAGAAAGTGAGAACTTTCACAAGCAAAAAAATATTAAACATGCATTAGCAAGTAATTTCACAGTTTTCACTTTTCCATTTGATCACATTCTGTATGCTAACTAACATGCGGCATTCATAGCACACTAGCAGTTTGTCAAAAAAAAAAAAATTGATAGTACACTAGCAGACCCAATACCAAGTTTAATTCGTTGACAAGCTATTCCAACAATGTCTGCAAAAACCAGGTTTAGGGGTTTCAGGGTCTGTCGCTTGCAAGCGAACTAAGAAAAGTGGGGGAAACAAAAGTGAAAGAACTCGACGAGCAACTCAGCCACTGTAAATCCAGTAAACAAGACTCAACAAGGTACGTATTTTATGGCTCCATTTGCACAATTCAAAGTGAAACGGAAATGTAAGCAGGAGAGACTTCACTTTGCCACCACAGGCCCACAGACCTAGTACCCATTCTCGTCCAATTCAACAGTGGAATTAATGTGTAGCTACAGCCGAAGAAGCAAATCGTGAACAACAGAGCAAACGGGACAAAAAAGAAGCACCTTCGGCGTTGGTGGAAGTGGATTCGATAGGCTTCTCTTCGAAACCAAGAGCATTATCGAAATTCTTCTCAATATTCTTGACGCTCTCGCTGAACTTATTCACCGCCCCAGCCAGATCCAAGTTTCCCAGAGAAACTTTCCCGCTAAACCACGCCATCTCCCTCCCTAGAAAACTACAAACAGAAATTAGAACACGCGTAAGGTAAGATCACGAAAACGCCACCTTTTCCAGAGATCAATCAGGATCACGGAAAATCAGAGACCCGTGCTAATTCGAACACGAACTCGATGAATCGGAGACAAATCTAGGGAAAGGAATTGGCTAGATGGATCGGTTCAGATTGCGAAGAAGAGAACTGAGGGAGTAAATCGCGGTTGCCGATCAGCATCAATATCGAAGAATCGGGAATGGAGGAGGAGAAGGAGGAAACCTGGAGAAGTCAGGAAATGCGGCGGATTGGGGGAGATACTCCAGAAATTCAAATCAAATCCATGGCGCTTGTCTCGGTCGATCGGTTGTTTTTTCCGTGTGCCTGTCTTCGTCTTCTGAGAGAGGAGGTGAGAGAACCCGAAAGGGGAGGGAAGAAAACTGTTTTTTCTGGGACACAAAAGACGGTGCCGCGGTGAGTTTTGACTTTTGAACAGTAAAAATCCCGGTTTCGTTTGATCCGTCTGCGATTGCGACACCGAACACATGCTCGTTGCAAGCTTGTGCGTAAATCGGGATTAGGTAAAATTAAAAAAGACCTGTTTGCACATTCCGACCTTCGATAGAGTTGGGAAACGAGCGATAGAGTTAGGTAACGGGCGATTCTTCACGACATTAGTTAGTTGCGAGTAGGGATGGCAATTTCGATCTGACCCCAATGTAGTCAAAAGCGAGTTTCTACGTAAAAACGTTTTGGTGATCTAAAAGCGTAAAATCGTAAGTTTTTAAGTTTTAAAGCGGAGTTTTTAACTACATAAGTCATAAAAACTGAGATTTTGTGTAGAAGCGTTTTAGTGACCTAGAAACGTAAAATCGTAAGTTTTCAAGTTTTAAAACACAATCTTAACTACATTGTCTGACCCGTTTTACCTGACCTGTTTGGTCTGTTTTGAGCGGGTCCGACCTGCCCCGTAGGTGGGGTGGGACGGGCATGGGTATGGGCAATGTAGTTAAAAGCTAGCTTTAAAGTCTAAAAGCCTACGCTTTGAAACCCCCAAATATTGTAGTTTTTGTTCAAAAAGCCTTTTGCATCAAAAGCCCAAGTAAAACCCTCAAGCCCAGTAAAACCCTTAAAAGCTAGCTTTTGACGGCTTTTCTACGCTTTTGATATCCGAGTATGAGGACCATATTTGATCGTGTTTGGTTCAATTTTTTGGACAAAAGAGAATAATGATGCATTCTTATTTGTTTTCTAGTTGGGTTATCCTTTCAATCTTTGCTTTTATGAATTCATCATCTCTAATTCACCGCCACTTTTTCACATTCTCATATTTTCTCTGCCTCCAAAACCACATGCCACATCCAAAGTTCAGCTTCCAACGCCTTTTCCTCCCGCAACGGGCGTCTAACTTCCTCTTAGGTGGCTCCCGCTGCTACTATAACTTGGACATCTTCACTGGATGCATCAACCCTCCCCATCCCTATAAATCCACCCCACCTCTATGACTATGTTGTCGTCAAAGCTCATCTCCTCCAGCCTCACATTTGCCGTCACTTTCACTTATCACTGAAGCTTGCCTATAACCCTTCTAACTTCATCATTTTTCGTTGATTCTCTTTTCATATTTTTAAAGCAAGTAGAAGGTGGTGAATTATTGTTTAAAAGCCTATTAATTTAGTTTATGTGCATGAAAGTAATATGTTAATTATGAGCTAGTTCATTTATATGTTCATATTTTGCAGAAAACAAGTTATGGTTTAGAATATTTGTATTAAAATTATATGATGTGTAAAAGCTTACGCTTATATGCTTCGCTTTGGCGCTTTCGCTTTTATCCATTATTTCGCTTTTACCTAGAAGCTAGACTTTGACTACATTGGGCATGGGTACTCTCATCGACCCGCCCTGCCCTGACCCGCCACATTCTCGACCTGTTCTTGTCTAAATTACTTGTAATCTTAATCAAATTACTTAGGAATTTTCGTTTATTACATCATATTTTAGCTGTAATAACTTTTTAAATTAGTGAAAACCTCAATTTCTTCAATAATTTAACTATATTTATCATAATATTGTTTTTTTCTTGGTCTTATAATAAAAATAACGAATATTTCTAATGTTTTTCATATAAATTGCATATCCATTTGGTCGACCTGCCCCGACCCGTAATAAGTTACCGACCTAGACCCGACCTGCCACGGGGCGGGTCTGGGTACCAAGAAACCCGCCCCGGACCTGCCCCATTTCCATTCCTAGTTGTGAGTATATATACTTATAGGGTGAAATGGGGGTGACGTGAGGGAGTTGAGATTTAAGGGTTGTGGCTTAGTGACTCAATAAATGGCTCATTTAAGTGGTTTTTCGGTTGCGAGCCAAGCCAGCCGAGATAATTCTTATTCAGCCTAGCAAAATTAATATCCAACATGCACGAACTAGTAGTCAAGTATGCTATTTTTATGAAGTATACCTGGGAGCACAAACTAGTATCCAGAGAGCATAGACTAGTAGTCTTTTTTTTCCAAGAAATGACAATAGAAAGAACTACACACTCTACCCGAAAACCTCCCAACCTATTACATCAATGAAGCCACCCAACAAAATCGAAAGAACATAACTCAAGAGGAGAGAGAAGCAGGGCTTTCTGCGCCACTCTATGGGCAACCCTATTAGCAGTCCGAGGAACTGCCCTAAACTCTAAGGAGACAGAGACAGAAGAAAAGAGAAGGAAGCAATCCCGAAGCACCGGCCCTCCTAGGGAATCAGAAGAAACACCCTGACGAAGCTGACGAATCACCACTTCTGAATCACCTTCGATGATGACACGCGAGAGGGACTTGGAGACCAACAGGGAGACGACGTCCCTGGCCGCAAGAAGTTCCGCGAGGTAGGGGTCAGCAATGCCGGGGGTGCTGAAATCCTACTGCCAAAGCTACATGCCCGTCTGCTCCACGAACTACTAGACCAGACGAACAACCGGAAACATGAACCGCAACATCAAAATTGATCTTCAGAAAACCATCAGGTGGAGGGACCTAGGAGGGGAGGCGAGAACTCGGAGGCTGGCGGGAGGGGCAGGCGCAGGAGGAAGAGAGGAAGAGACTTCACGAACTTGGAAAAAACATTGGCGAGCTAAAGACTAGTAGTCAACATCACAAAACTAGTATCCAACTCACAGAATTAATATCCAACCAATCAATTACCAACTAATATCCACAATCAAACCAATTAGAATTCGTGCTTTGTTAACTGATATCTACCATGAAATCAATTATTATTCCACATTCACGAACTAATATCCAGACAACACAGAATAGTATCCATACATCACATAATTAGTATTCAGCCAACCAATTTCGAGCTAATATCCACATTCAAAACAACTAGCATTCAAGGTTTGCTAAATGATATCCAACATGAAAACAATGTGTATTCCACACATATACTGATATCCAGATAACACATAAGAGTATCCATATTTCACAGATTTAGTATTCAGGCAAAAAAATCCATTTACGAACTGATATCCATGGCATTAAGGGGTCGTTTGGATGGGTGATTGTGTTATGAGTTATTTTTTGGTTGAAATAACTCACTTTTTAGTCCTGTGGTATTTGAGCGGTATTTGTTGAAATTTGGTGCACAATTATGTTGTCTGGATGTAAAAAAAGGTGAGTTATTATTTGTGTGGTATTTAGGAAGAAAAAAAGTAGAAAAAACGCTAATGCCCCTAAATGGTTGTGAACCCATTTATATAAAATAGATTTTCACTCCACATTCCACAAGAGACCACTGTCGGCGGGAAACTATTATTCCTCCCCCTGCAAGTTTTTTCACGGAGTGTTCTTTGAGGGCGTTGTCGATCTTCTTCGTCCTGCTTCCACGATTCACCCCGGTGATTCCCCGTGCGAAGAGCAATGCAAGGTGTTCAAGGTGGCGATGTTAATGGTGTTGTGCTCTGCAAATATCTTAACAGCTGAAATTGAAAATTCCAAAGCACAGACATGGAGCGACATCGTAAAGGGGAAGAAGTCGACCGTTGCCTTAAACGGCACAGTATCAATGAACCCGCCACAATAGGCTCTATTTTGTATTTCTCCCCTGTTGCTTTTCTTTTCACTCTACTCTGCTGTAAAAGGACACAACCCAGCAGATCCTTAACCTGTAGTGGCAATGCCACATATATATTCATCTCAATGCAAAGGCACAACCCAGGTTTTAGGGTTTTCCACTCAACATTGTCAATATGGTATCAGAGCCTCAACCCTAGTCGCCTCTAAAATTTTCTCACCATGGCTCAAATTCAACCTCATGCTCAACCTGATCCCATGGCGGATCCTTACTTCTTACATGCTTCTGAACAACCTGGAGTCTTGCTGGTTGGTGAAAAACTCACTCCCACCAACTATAATGACTGGAGCAAGGCGATGTACAATGCCCTTGGAGCGAAGAACAAACTCGGCTTCATTGATGGCACCATCCCTGCTCCAACAACAAACACAGATCCTCTTCACTGGTCCTGGAAAAGAAACAACATTATGGTTCTCAGCTGGATTCAACAAGCTGTTGAACCAGGCATTCACAAGACCTTGATGTCTCTCAAGCTTGCCTCTGAAGCCTGGCAAAGTTTAAAGGCTCGATATGGTCAGGGAGACATTGTTCGTGTGGCAGAACTCATTGAATCACTCTCTAGTCTCCAACAAGGTAATTAGACTCTCAACGAGTACTATGGTCACTTCATTGCTATACAAGATGTACTAGATGGCTATCAACCCATAGAACCCTGTGCTTGTACTCCAACCAGTCATCAAACATGTCTTGCCCTGAAACTAGTTCTTCATTACAGAGAAACCAATTATGTGATCCAGTTTCTTAGGGGTCTGAATGACAACTACTCTACAGTAAGATCTCAAGTTCCCTTTGGAGAGACCTTACCCTCTATTGACAAGGTTTTCCAGCGCCTACTTCAACATGAAAGGCAACAGTTTGGGTCTCAACAGAGCAGGGTTCTTGCCTCTGAATCAGTGGTTCTCGTTACTCAAGGCTCACAAGGCAAACGCCCTTACTGCACACACTACAAAAGGAATGGTCACACTGAGGATGTTTGTTATCACAAACATGGCTGGCCTCCTGGAATGACTCCAAGAGTTTCCAATACAACCACTCAGTGCAAAGTTATCGAATGTACCTTTTGCAAAAGGAGGGGTCATACTGAGGAAAGGTGCTTTCACAAGCATGGATGGCCTTCCTCTGGCACCTCAAAGCCCAATCCCAATCCCACTCCAATGAGACTTCAAGCTCCTGCCTTCACCAGCCAGACTCCTGCTTCTTCCAGCTCATCCAATCCTGACAACCAAGAGGTGAGGTTAACAAAGGGTGACTATGACAGATTCATGGCTATGCTCAAAGAGAAAGACTCACAGAAAAACAGTCCTCATACAGCAGCTGCTTTCCATTCCTATGAGGGACCCTTAGGTAAACATTCATTGAATGCTTCTGGTAGATCACCCACTAGCACAACATGGATACTAGACACTGGTGCCTCAGACCACATTGTATGCTCACTAAGTCTACTAGAAAATCCAAGCATTCTACACAATGTCTTCATCAATTTACCTACTGGAGCTAAAGTACAGGCTACACATATTGGTTGTGTTACATCTGTAGCAGATTTAACGCTTGAGGCAGTCTTATTTGTCCCTCAGTTCACATTCAATCTTATATCAGTAAGTAAGTTAACCACAAACAGATCCTTGTGCTTAAATTTCTTCTCTGATGTATGCATAATATAGGATTTTGAGCTCAGGAGAGTGACTGGTTCTGCTGAGCTTTCCTATGGCCTCTACCACATGACCCATCTAGGAGCAACCAGTAACCCTAAGCCTGTCATAGCCTCCACTACTACTGCAAATAGCTTTGACCTATGGCATTATAGATTAGGCCATGTTTCTCACTTTAAAATTTCAAAGTTGAAACAGATATGTAACTCCATAGATACAAACAGTTCTATTCCTTGTGATGTTTGCCACTTTGCAAAGCAAAGAAGGCTTCCTTTTCCAGATAGTTCAACTGTTTCTACACATCCATTTTACTTAATACATGTTGACATTTGGGGTCCAAACTCCTCTCCTACCTTTGATGGCTACAAATATTTTTTACCAATTGTTGATGATTTCAGTAGAATGACCTGGCTTGTTCTACTTCACTCAAAATCAGAAGCAGGTCCTAGACTACAAGAATTCTGCCTGCTTGCTGAAAAACAGTTTGATCATTCTGTCAAAAGGATTAGGAGTGATCAGGGTAAAGAGTTCCTGATGCCAAGTTTTTTTTCTTCCACTGGCATTGTTCATGAGATGTCCTGTGTTGAGACACCCCAACAGAACAGAAAAGTAGAAAGAAAACATCAACACATATTGGCCATTGCCAGAGCTCTAAAATATCAATCAAACTTACCAATAGGGTTCTGGGGTGAGTGTGTCAAACATGCTGTGTTCTTGATTAACAGAGTTCCTACCATAGTTCTAGGAGACATCACACCATACCAGAAACTACATCAACAACCACCTGATTTGACAGACCTCAAAGTCTTTGGGTGTTTATGCTTTGCTTCCACCCTAAGCAACCACAGAACCAAGTTCCAAACCAGAGCCAGAAAAGGTGTCTTTCTAGGCTATCCCAGTGGCATCAAGGGTTACAAGATCTATGATCTTCAAACCCATGAGGTCTTCATCTCACGAGATGTCCACTTTTATGAGGATCAGTTTCCTTTCCATCATATCCACCAGGAAACAAACACCAATGACAATCCCCTATACCCCTCACTTCCTTTCCTTGATGACCCTCCACCTCACCAAACACCTTATATGCCACTAGCAACTTCACCTTCCAGTGCTCACAACCAATCCTCAACAAACAATCCCCCTTCCCCAGATTCCAATCTTCCAATAGCCATTAGAAAACCCCATAGACAAACAAAACCACCATCCAAACTACAACCATACCATTGCAGCCTGCTCCACTAGTCTTCTTCTACCAGTCACTCAACTGAGTCTTCACAATCAGGTAACTTTGCATCTCTGTCTGCCTTCATTGATTACTCACATCTATCACACCACCATCAGAAATTTGCACTCAGCATATCTTCCTACAAGGAACCAGAAACCTATGAAGAAGCAATTCTAAGTCCAGAATGGGACAATGCAGTACAGTCTGAGCTCAAGGCTCTTATTCATAATCAGACATGGGATGTTATTTCCCTCCCTCAAAAGAAAAAGGCCATTGGTAACAAATGGATCTTTTGACTGAAGTTTCTATCTGATGGTTGTCTTGAAAGGGAAAAAGCTAGACTAGTGGCAAAGGGATTCAGCCAACAGGAAGGGGTCGATTATCAGGACACCTTTGCTCCTGTCATTAAAATGACAACAGTGAGACTATTCTTGGCCATTGCAGCAGCCAAGAACTGGATTGTCCAACAGCTTGATGTAAACAATGCATTTCTTCATGGAGATCTCCATGAAGAAGTTTACATGAATCTCCCAAAGGGTTACACACCACCAGCAAATATCCCCAACCCAGTCTGTCTACTCAAGAAATCCCTCTATGGATTAAAGCAAGCTCCACGCCAATGGTTTGCCAAACTGGCAGACAACTTATACTCTCAAGGTTATCAGTCAAGTCAGGTTGATCACTCCCTTTTCTTCAAACAAACACCAACATCCTATACATGTATTCTCATATATGTTGATGATCTCATCATTGGAGGATCTGATCTGGCTGAGATCAATCATATCAAGGATCACCTTCATCAAGTTTTTGGCATCAAAAATCTTGGGAACCTTAAGTTCTTTTTAGGTTTGGAAGTTTCAAGGATTCATCAGGCATTCATCTTAACCAGAGGAAATACACACTGGAAATCATTGAGGAGGCTGGTGTCCTCCTCTCTCGACCTGCTTCAACACCAATGGACTATAAATCCCATCTGTCCACTACCTCTGATCAACCTCTCACTGATGCTGCCACCTACAGGAAACTGGTGGGGAAACTGATCTATCTTACAATGACGAGGCCTAATTCAGTTTCTCCACCCAACAACTCAGTCAATTCATGGCAAACCCAACTGAGACTCACTACAAAGCCCTCCTTCGTGTACTCAGATATTTGAAATCTTCACCAACCTCTGGTTTGTTCTTCTCCAGCTCATCCACTCTTCATCTTCAAGGCTACAGCGATTCAGATTGGGCTGCTTGCCCAGATACCAGGCGCTCCATCACAGGCTACTGCATATATTTGGGAGACTCCCTAATCTCTTGGAAGAGCAAGAAACAACATACCGTCTCTCGCTCATCGTGTGAAGCTGAATACAGAGCCCTGGCATACACTTCTTGCGAGGTACAGTGGCTCCTCTCTCTCCTAACTGACTTTAGAGTATCTCATCCACAACCAGCAACCATCTTTTGTGATAATCAATCTGCCCTGCACATCGCTGGCAACCCAACATTCCATGAGCGCACGAAACATATCAAAATTAACTGCCACCTAGTCTGGGAAAAGCTGCAATCCAAGGTCATTAAACTCCTCCATGTCTCGAGCTCTCACCAACTCGCGGACCTCTTCACAAAGCCGCTTTCTCCAGCTACATTCAACTTTCTTCTGTCCAAGCTCGGTGTCCAGACTCTCTGCCCACCCGCTTGTGGGGGGGTAACAGCTGAAATTGAAAATTCCAAAGCACAGACATGGAGCGACGTCGTAAAGGGGAAGAAGTCGATCGTTGCCTTAAACGGCACAGTATCAATGAACCCGCCACAATAGGCTCTATTTTGTATTTCTCCCCTGTTGCTTTTCTTTTCACTCTACTCTGCTGTAAAAGGACACAACCCGGCAGATCCTTAACCTGTAGTGGCAATGCCACATATATATTCATCTCAATGCAAAGGCACAACCCAGGTTTTAGGGTTTTCCACTCAACATTGTCAATATATCTCGTGGCAGCTGTTGTCAAAACTTCCAAGACCACCTGAAATCCTGGTCGGTTATTTTGGTCATGCCCCAATTACAATTATGAGGTAATAACTATTGGGTGTGGTTAGAGTTTGCTTGATGGGTTTTTCGGTTGGTATGTGTTTCTTCCTTGCTCAAGTAGAGGAGGAATTGTAGATTTGGAGTGTTAATTTTCAGAGTTGTGAAAGTTGTTTGAAAAGGTTGTTCGTCGATGGGTTTCTAGGTATGTAGAAGTTTGGTCATTTGTGTTTTCAGTTTATGATGTAAAAAATGTGTGGTCTTTTTAGTAGCATGGTGTTTGTTTGCTGCTGTAGGGATTTCCTTGACCCTTCTTATGGCTTTGCATAGGTTAATTGTCGATGGTTAATTGCTCCTAGTAGGTAATTGATACCAGTTTTGAAATTCATTTTTATGGTAATATGTTAGTTTGTTTGCTTGCTTATTTCGTTTTTGCTTTCTTGGTTAAAAGTTAAAACAACCGAGCTCTCAGGACGTGAACTTGTTGCTGCAGACAAAAACATGCAGCTTCCGATGTCAAAGTTTAGTATACATGATCGGCATATTACAATAAGCCAGAATCATGTACCAACACCAAATGCTACTAGTTTATAAAGTCTTCAAAGGAGCATCACCTTCAACTCCACTTCATCTCTTCCTTCAAATCACTACACTTTGTACAGTTGACCCCCTTCAAATCTCCTCTCCCTAGAATCACTTGCCTGTCATGGAGTATATATGGTTCAGGCTAGTGTATGTCAGGTGTACGACATACGTCAGGCATACAGCGTACGCTTGTGTTCACATCATCGTACGTTCGTCGAGTCTTACTATTTAGACCACGAATTAACCGGAGTTTGGGTCATGATACTATACCCTAACATCTAATGGGTGAACATCAGTCTCTAATTCTCTAACTCGAGCAAAAAGAATCATTTAATCTAAGAAAATAATAACCGACGGTTCTGATTTAGTGAAATATATTGTAGTAAAGTGGCTTGGTCGTATTCCAAGGGAGTCCTAAGTGACTCGCACGAAACTACACCACAAATTAATCCCGACTAGAGTCCAAGTTTTTAAACTCTAGTCGGGTGCAGTATAGAGCAAGTATATAAATTGTCAACCCGGGCCGGTCCATGTACCCCTACTTCAATCGCATAGGTTGTTATCTAGCAAACAACTTTAGTGTTTAGGTCTAATGGAACTACGTACAAACTAAACAAGCAAAGAAAAGTAAATAAAGGAAAATTCGAACTAAGGGAGCTTCACTCGGGAGTTGCTTCCCCTTAACTAGCTACCATGGCTCGTTGGATTGAATGGAGTCGTGTGGCGTAGGTGGTTGTGAACCGCGGGGGTGAGCAACTAGTGATTGATTTGTCATGGAATCAATTCACTAGCGATCGATTTGTCACGGGATCGATCCACTCACAAAGTCTAGGGGAATTGCTAGGAGGAGAAACTAGTGATCCATTTGTCACGGGATGGATTCACTATAGATCGGTTTGTCATGGAATCGATCCTCTCACTCTCTAGGGGTTGCTTAGGTCTCTCCCTTAGACCGGAGTTTGAGCGGCTTAATCACAACCAACCTAGATGCAAACTTGAGTAAAGGGGGATGCTCAACTCTAACCTAGATAGTAGGCACAAAGTGCCCAGGAAAACCAAGCTTGTCAAGCCTACCTAGAAAGGTGTAGTTTTCCTCTAATCTAGGTTAGGCAAGCACACAAGATTTGGAAAGCACAACTAAGCACAATCACCATGAAAACACCTCTAATACTCAAATTGATGCAAACCCATACAAAATCAGTCAATCTAAACAAGTAATTACAAAGTATTAGTTAGGGATCTACAACAACCAAGAGAAAAGAGTGAGTTCTAAAGAGAGAAGAGAGGGGTTACAATTTTGAGCTGAAGATCTTTTTTTTTCTTCTTCTTCTAGGCTTGAATCCTCCACCCAAGCCTCCAATGATGCTCCAAGATCACACTAGCTCACTCCCTCTCTCACTAGAACTCCCCTTTGGTGTTCTTGGGCAAACCCTGGAGAGGGAATTGAATTTCTCTCCAGAAATCAGCTCTCCTTTCTCTCTCCCCGCGGGTGTCTTCATATTTGCCCGAAAGTGATCAGTTCACGGCCGCGTTGCCCAGTTCATGGCCGTGAACATCTAAACGCGTATGCGAACTCAGTCGTCTCCAAAACGCACCGTTTTGCTTCCTGGGTTCACGATCAATGGCCACAGTTCACGGTCTTAGAGACCGTGAACTGCCTTGTCGTCAGTAACTTCTGGAACCTCACTGGATGCCTCGGTGTTCACGGTTTGTGGTCAAAGTTCATGGTTTTTAGAGACCATGAACTACCTCGTCCGGCCGTGAATTGCGGTTGTTTTCTCGATGCTTGCACTTCACTGTTACGGGGAAATTGTCACAGACTTCAGACTTTTCTTCGATTTTTGCGCTTTTTGACCTCCAATTATCCCAAAACTCGTCATCGACCCTTCCACACGTGCTAGGACCTGAAATGTATAAAAAAAGCACACCCTAGCGTGAAATATGTCAAGGAACGATGAAATACTAAGCTAAACGAATAAGAAATGAGGTGTAAAATGTGTACATTTGGGCCCGAATCACTAAGCTTACTATTACTTCGCTCTAACTACTATCTAATCAGTTCAAAGGTTTGGGTGAAGAATCTAATCTAATCTACTTCTAAAGGCAAAAATAAACAACCAACAAAGTGGTTGGGAGATCGCCAGAGGTGAGACGGTTTCCTAGGGTCGAATCCTCCTAGTTATAGTTGTCAAGTAGGGTTTTGTCAAATGTGGTGAGTGAGCTCTTTTTCGTGGGCTTTCATGGTTATCCACATGCCTCTGAGTATGCCTCCACTAAACCCATATAAGTCACCTCGATGTAGTCTATCGTATCTGGGGCATTAAGCTCCTAGCTCCTTTCAATGGATATTATCCGCCGTCCACACTGAGGTTTTATCCCTGGTTCTATCTAGGAAGGTTATCTATGGCAGGGGTTCGATGCATTAACCACCATAGATCCCTATTTATACATCTCACCTCAATTTGCTTGATGGCACATACTCGTCTAACCCTAGAACTCCATACCCAAAGTAGAAGCATAAAGCAATATAGAAGATTAGAGCGACTTAACCCAAACACAATCAAGACTAGAATAGCATTTAAATCAACTAGATAAACACATTCATTCATTAAAACCCATACATACACAACCTATGATTTAGGGTTCATCTTCCCTAAACAACCATTAGAGATTCAAGTCATAGAGAGAGAAAGAAAACACAAACTAGAAGAGGGGAGTGATGGAATCAAACTTCTTCTCCTTGCTTGCAACTTCTCTTTGCTCCTTGGGTTGATTGGATCTTCAATGAAGTTCTCCGAAGGTGTTTCCCTCTCTAAAACACTCCAAAACCCTAACTTTCTCACTTTAGGGCGGCTATCCATTGAAAAGTGCGGCAAGAGGTGTATTTATAGAAAGTTGATAGATGTCAAGGCCTCCAGGGCGTGACCCATTGGTCACGGTTGTGACCTGGTCGTGACCAGCCTGAAATGTCTTCGAATCGCCAAAAATGACGCGTTTGGTTCCGTCTTTAAGTTTCAGGATTGATCACCCCTCTGGTCTGCGATCGAGCTTTAAATTTATAAACTCAAACCAGACTCTCTATTCAATCCTAACTAAGCCAAGTATAACCTGGCTAGGGTTGTAGTAAAGTGGCTCGATCGTAATCCGAGGGATCCCTAAGTGTATTATTACTTCGCTACGAACTTCTATCTAATCAGGATGGAAGTTTGGTGAGGAGTTTTGGCTAAATTAACCTACTCTTAAGGCAAAATAAACAACCAACCAAGTGATTGGGAGGACACTAGGGATGAGATGGTTTTCTAGGGTCGAACCCTCCTAGCTAAGGTTGCACTGTAGGGTTAATCAAATGTGGCGAGTGAGCTCTTTTCTGTGGGCCTTCGTCGTTATCCACACGCCTCCGAGTACGCCTCTCCTAAACCCATGTTACGGTCACCTTGATCTAGGTTATTGTATCTGGGGCATTAAGCTTATGGCTCATTTCAATGGACACTATCCACCATCCACACCAAGGTTTCATCTCGGGTTTCATCTAGGAAAGCTACCTATAGCAGGGGTTCGGTCGCCTCGACCACTATAAGCCCCCATTCACTCATCTAAACTAAACTCGCCAGATGGCGCATACCCGTCTAACCCTAGAACTCTGTACCCAACGCGGTAGCATAAAGTAGGCTAAGAGGGAAGATTAGGGCCAGTTGCCCAAGCATCATCATTTAGGAAAGAGTGACATTAAGAGTCTACTAGAAAAACACATTCATTCATTCATACCCCAAACATTCACAACCTATAACTAGGGTCATCTACCCTAAACAACCATTAGAGATTCAAGTCATTAGAGAGAAGAAGAAAATACAAACTAGAAGAGAGGAATGATAAAATCAACCTTCTTCTCCTTGCTCCTTGGGTTGAATGGAACTTCAATGAAGCTCTCCCAAAGTGTTTCTCACTCTAAAGCACTCCAAAACCCTAATTTTCTCACCCCAAGGCGGCTCTCTCCTTTCCACTTCAGCAACTCTTCTATTTATAGGCACTGGAAATCTCGGGCAAGATCGCGACCGCGAACTTCTACGTCGCGGGCACGATCTTTTACTTAGTCATCATTCACATTGCCCGCAAAGCAAGTGGGGAAACTCTTTGTTCTCCTAGCGGCGCCTCCTTCCAAAGTTCACGACCAGTGCGCTCATCTTCGCGGTCGCGATCTTCTTGCTTTGGCTCGCGATCTACTAGAAGACTTCGCGACCATCTTTGCAGTTGGGAACTTGAGCCCTTCAGCTGCGATCTTTGCCTTGTCTGGTCCTTTTCCTTGTTTCTACACATTTTTGCCATTTTCTCCCCGTCTTTGCTCGTAACGTCAAATGCATCCTAAAATACTATATAAATAAAAAAAAGAACGAAAAGGACATGCAAATGACATTATGTAAAACAATTAAAGATCATTTTAACACAAAATCACCTAATAAATGCAAGATAAATAACACCATTTTGGGTGTTATCAAACTCTCTCACACTTAGGTGTTTGCTTGTCCCCAAGCAAACCTACTCAAACCTAATGCATCATGTTAGACAAAATAATGAGCAATGCACTCCAAGTCTTCATTGCATAAAGAGGAGTAACAGGGTGCGAATTAACGTTACTGTCGACCTACTGTGCAATCACAAACTCCCGGGTGAGGAACATACTTACTACTCTAAGCCGAACATTCAAGGTGTGCTCCGGGGGATTCTCAAAGAACATGAAGCAAATGAACTGTAAAGGTGCTTTAATTCTCTCTTATGATTGTGAGTTGTCATTTTTTAATCTCCTTTTTCTTCGTTCATGCACATTGCACCGAACTTTTGCAAATTTCTTTGCATAATAGTATCTCTCCCTCATGACCAGGAGCGTAAGAATCATAGCCTTTCCTTTCAAGGTCACATGTGGGGAAGTTGATGTTCGAATTCGTCTTAGCCCGAGCACCACGTCTCAGCCTGCACTCCACATTGGGTTGCCACACATGTTGGGTACAAACGAGAGCTATGAGGTCTCATGAACTAAAAGGTACATTTGGTCCTTATCATACGATTCGGTGAGGAGAGGTATGTGGGGGGATGGTAAGTAGTAAGAGATGATCGGGACGCAATAAAGCTATCTCAACCCCAAACACATCCTATATGGGCACTCCGAGCCAAGAGAACAATCCTTTGACGGTTGATGTCAATTCTTTGATCGGTTGCCACTCACGTGAGAACCTCTTTTTCTATTCTAACACAAATTGTAAAAGTTTCTAGCTTACACAAAGAAGAGAATCTTGCACACAATGCCTTCCTAATGGTTGATGATTATCCTCTGCTTCTTTCTTACTTCTTCTTTTTCTCCACCACCATAAACCCAATTCAATACCGGAGTTTCTTGAAGCTCTGAGAACGCCGACCCCATCGAAGAACTGATCCACCAATCAGTGACGATCGACGGATTGGATTTGCGACAGTAATTTGTAGGGGCAGCAACGAATCAAGTATTTAAAAGTTAAAACAAGGAGTGAGAGGTGTGGGTGGAGAAGCACCTATTCGCCACCTCAACCACCTCCGCTGCCACCGCAACCACCGCCCCGAAGATGACGGACCCGCCGTTGCCGATGATTTCTCTAGAGCAATCACATGTTCCGCCGCCCTCGCTGCAGATTTTATGTCTGCGACTATCGGTTCACTTCCGACACGGGCATCTTCGATTTGAAGCTGAGGGTTTTCTCCATGGCGGAGTTGGCCGACGCCGCCTCCTCCTCGGAGACCCATATTTCCAGTAGCACTTGGAGCAGAGGTTCATGTTGGATGCCGAACCAAAAAACCCACACCCGTTGACGCATAGCTTTGGCTCCGCAGGCGGGAAGCTCGTTCCGTCGTTCTGCTCCGAACCCTTCTTCTTCAAGGAGTTTCAATGAGCCCAGCAAAAGAGCTTCAAAGAAAGAGAAACAAGAAAAAATCAAAGTTTTGAGATAGTTTTCTGTAAACTTGAGTTTTTTTGACAGTGGGTTGCAACTCAGAGTGATCGAAAAGAGCTACGACAGTGAGGGGTGGGTATTGATGATTCAATTAGATAATTAGATATATTTTTCATTTATTTAATAATATTGATAATAATTTGGAAAATTAAAATATTGTTTTTAAATTGCCCTGTCAATCATTTAATGGTCAACAATTAAAGTTGACTGTCACGTCAGGAAAATTAACAAAGACTAACAGAGAGTGATGAAACTTGAACTGTTGGACTAATTTAAGTGACTACGTATGGAATAAATTAATTTTAGTAGCAAAAGTGAATTTTTTTTAAAGTAATTCCAATGACCAAACTTGCAATTTACCCATTTTTTTATATACTTCATGATACTCGTGGTCAGAACAAAACGCAGAATAAATGAGCAGCAACGCACACGTGTTCTCATAGTAATTTTTAAAGATGACAAGCATACCCCTCACTTAAAAAATCAACATTAACTCAAAAGTTGGGATGGCAACATATTGGGTCGAGGCATATAATGTATATCCATCACCCTACCCAAAGTAGTTCGGGTTTTATCTATACTCATATCCACACAAGAATTGTATAAAAAATCAAAATCACGTCCACACCCAATCCAATTTTCAGATATCCGTGAGTAATAAATTTTTTTCATAAATTCAACAAACATGTTAACAATTAAATGTACATTGACATTACATAACTAATATATATATCGAACAAAATATAATTAGTTGAAGAGCACCATTTTATGAAATTTTCATATATGTATAGAAAATATCAAATAAGACAACAATAAATACCATCTTTAGATAAATTACATGCACATAAACATGATCGGAACAATTTCGAGTTGTATAGTGAGAAAACCATGTCTATTTATTACTCACAATATTCAAATTAGTGTTTTACCCATATCCACCGAAAATCCTTCTGTGTTCGGATTTACCCTACCCAATTAAGTTAGTTTCGGGCGGATATCCAGAGGTGTAGATATTTTTTACATCCCTACTCAGAAGTCAAGAACCAGAGAGATTTCTAGAGAAGCCTCAGCTCAAAGTTCTAATTCACGCAGAATCAAAGAGAATATGTTACTGCCTTGACATCATTGTCATGCCAACCAATATTGATATCTTTGAACAAATAGGGACATATACTCATCTTTCATTACATCACACTTCACTCATTTTGGCAGCATGATCACTGCCCTAATATATCTGACACCGACTTGTTGATGATCTCGACTAGTTCTTCTCTGAGATTGAACAAAGAATTGATAGTGAATTTTCTGCAGATCCATTCCAACAACAAAATTCAGAGTAAGGTAATTCAAAATCTAATTACAAAACTTTGCTTACCGGTTGGGTTTGAATAGAAGATACCGATACACAAACCACTGCAATGGGTCACAACATTCCAGTGAGCACTAATACTCGTAGCAGATATAACTTAGTATAGGGAGAATCATAATTTGCTTGGTTATTCCACGTTTACAGAAGTTTTAAGGAAAGAAGGAAAGACCACAAAGTTTTGAACAAATGTGTCACATTTAGCGTCTTAAGATACTTACAGTTGAATAAAGTATGCCAACAAGTTCCAATAGACTTGGGAATACTGGCAGCTTGTCAATAGCCTATTCATGCACAGGAAACAAAATCCAAAACAAAGGCAATTAGGATGTTCTCTTTGTTGATCAAAGTTCATAGAAAGAAGTCGGCTAACGATGAAGAAAATATGGGCTTCAAACAGCTATCACATTGCCACTCCATGATCAAAGCTCCTAGGCCTTTAATCTGGGAATGGACCAAGTAACTCAAAGCTAAAAAAAAGTTTGAGAACTGAGAAGGGTGTAATTACTGCTATGAGACTAGCTGATGCCCAAAGTGCTACAACAGCTGCAAAACCCAGACCAATGATAGCCACCCGATCTTCAGACTTATCCCACTGCAGCAGAGAGAGCAAATATGTTATAAGAACAATAATATTCAGCTCGAGTCAGGAGTAACACAAGTAACCAAGCGAAGAGGGCCTTTGTTGGAGTTTGCACAGTATGAAGTGCCAACAGTCTTGGAAGCACAAACTTTCTTCGTTGTCCAAAGAAACATGAAAATCAATCAGATAGACATGGGAAGTGGAAAAGAGGACCCACGGCACTCTGTACGCTCTTAGCAATATTGAGGGAGGTTGATGAATCAGAACTTTCTCCAGTGGCTTTTGAAACCACAGCAGCGCGGTTATGCTTCCCTGAGAAGGCAAGGTCAAGAACAATCAAGAAAGCTCAATACCACCATAATAAGTTTCATATCAAGCACATGGATTCCATGAGACTGGATTTGTTTTAGTAATGCTCGAATTTATGTCTCCAAGATAAGTTATCATTAAAAAACACTGCATAATTTAACTTGAATATCTTACAAGCTACCAAGTGAGGCAGTTCCCATACAATAAATGAAAGTACAACTGGGGTGAAAGAGTCATCTTCTCGACTAAACTGGTGCTAGTCGCAACCACTTACGAAGAGCAATGATAAACAAAGTCCCTGACAAAAGGACAGATAACTTCAGCAAAAAAACCTTTTTAGAAAGGGAACACCATTTTTCAAGAAATCGACGCATCTAACTTGAATTCGGCAGTATCCGATGAAGCTATATCCACGACAAGTAGAAATTGTTAGATAGGGCAATGCCATCTACCCATTGATGAAAGTGCATGCACTTGCTTACCTGAAAATCTAAAATCAGACTGTATATGCCTAGACATATTGGTAGACTGATAAATCCATATTCAGATTTGTAAATACTTTCATCCAACAAAGTGAAACACACATTTGAAGCCTGATAGTGACTACTTTCATCAACATAGTGAAATCCCAACATCACAATATTGCCACCGATAATTCAAGCTCCCGGGGTTCAAGTTATCAATTCTAATCATAGAGGGGAAACGAAGGATTCAATGTAAACAAATGACATGAAAGAAAGAAGTTGGCTAGTTCTACTCGATTGTCAATTCCCCCAACTTGCTCTTTTTTCATAATTAACTTGCTAACTCAAAATGTACGCTACGAATTCATTACAAACCCCATATGGGAACTAATCCTACCGATAGAAACAGGAAATAACCGTAATTGGTAGCTCAGAAAACTGTGAGCCACGACGACTCACCGTTCAATTGAGAAACTGGGAGAGGTTGGGGAGCTACGAAAGTGCTCTGCCTTCCACGGACTAGCAATGGTGGTAGAGGAGGCAAGCTCGAAATAACGGAAGTCATCTCCCGCTGGAATGAACTACTGCACAACAGAAAGAAGAGAACATGAATAAGAGGACGGAGAATTTTCGGAAGGATGGCAACTTGAAGAGGGAACGAAACTACTACTAGGTTTTCGGCTTTTTTGCTTCCTTTTCTAACTCACCTCTTCAAATGGCGAAGCAGCAAGCAAACAGTGAACAGGCAAAGAAAAGCTCGTGCCCTTGCTAGCTCTGCGCACTGCAGAATGAAAAGCTTCCGACTTCGGACTTGGCAGTTCGCAGTGTGATGGTGGAGAGAAAAATGGCTACTGGCTGGCTTGTGTGGACAAAACTTGAAATGACAGGGACATGGAGAAAGTACTGATCAGCTGTAGTAAGATCCACTGTGTGACCGTTGGTATATACATCCTTGCACTTAGGAATGGCAATGGGTCGGGTTGGGTCGGGTTTTGCCAAACCCAAACCCAAACCCGTGGGTTTATTTGTGAAAAAACCCAGGGTAGGTTTATGGGTACCCACGGGTTTTTGTCGTAAAAAATTTACAATAACAAATTCCTATAAAAATTAACGTCAAATATCAATCTCTCAATACAAATTATCCATATCTAAAATACCATTCTAGAAAATTCAAGCAAATCACAAATTAACTATACAAATTGTTCAACACCAATCTAGAAAACTCAAGAAAATTGAAGCAAATCATAAATTAACTATAAATAACATAATTAATTGACAGAAACAGTAAAAAAAAAAAAGAGATGAGAGGCGCTCTCTCCTCTCTCCTCTGTTGGTGTTCGCTGCTCGGGAGCTGGTTTGCTCGGGCCGCCACCACCGTCTTCGAAGCTAGTTGGCGAAATCAACAGGGCGTCGATGGTGGTGGAGATTCGTTGCTGGGAATTACCCAGGAAATGGGATGGACCGTTCTCCCAATTAATGGAGACGGCGGCCCTGTCA
The DNA here is from genome assembly GCA_964030455.1 of Linum trigynum. Lineage (NCBI taxonomy): Eukaryota > Viridiplantae > Streptophyta > Magnoliopsida > Malpighiales > Linaceae > Linum > Linum trigynum. The sequence goes on along the minus strand of OZ034820.1, from coordinate 11,184,613 downwards.
CGAGGCCTACGCCGGAGAAGAAATCTCGGAGGGTAGACGGTTGCGAGTCACGGCGGCGCTGCCTGGCGAAGAGATCGTGGTTGTCACTAAGTGCGGGGATTGGGGTCACTGGGGAACAACCCCTGAAGAAACGATGGAGAGTACTAAAAATTCAATGGCGATTCTACCTTCCCCTTTCGTCGGAACTGGAGGAATCGGACATAGCCCTGTTCGCAGGGGAGAAGAAGCAGCAATCGAATGCTGGGAGTGGTATCCAATGCCATTCGGATGGCCCAGCTCAGTGTATTCCCTTCGGGAGGGGATTAGTCCCCATGAAGTAATAGATTGTAGATCGGAGTGTAAATCCCCCTCGAAGGGTGGGGCTTCCGACGTGTCGACCGGGACTGGAACAACGGCGAGACAATTTGATCGGTTTCCCTCCGGCGGCGTTGTAGTTCAGAGGGACGGTGATGAAAATTCTGAGCCCTGGCGTCTTCTGATGTGGCGGCGCAAAAACAGGGGATTCCAAATCGTAACGGGTGCGAGAGCCTCTGTTTTGCGAAGCGGATTTCTCGGAACCAACTTCCGAAATTCGAATCAGAATCTTCTCCCGAGCCCAAGATTTCCTAATCCTAGTGGAACTCTTCTTGAGAGGAGCACCTGCGGTGTTCGTCTCCTACTGGGTCTCTCGAGGCCCCTTCCCTATAAAACCCCCCTGCCGAGCGATCAAAAGACAACATGCAGTGTGAGGGTTAGGGATTATTGTCCAGAGGAAAAACTAGCCTCTGAACTTGGCCACCAGGAGTCGGAGATCAATCTTGAGAAAGGTAAAGAACTTCGACACTGGTTTTCTTTAACTGGTCTTGGTAGGAGAAACCGTTTTGCTTTCGGCGGATTGCCGATTCCTTATGCAGGCGGTGGTGCGACTGGCGGCCCGATCCTTGATACCATTCTGTCTCAGCCGAAAAGCGCTGTGGTGTGGCCAGCGGCGAGCAGGAGGGCCACGCCGGCGAGCCCCCTTGTCGCTAGAAAATTTGCTCCGATGGAGGATGCTGGCGCCGCCTTCGGGCTGTGGGCCGGTTCTGTTACCAATGCCTTCGGGCTTCAACAGTGGGCCGGGGCTGTTACCAGTGCCTTCGGGCTTCAACAATGGGCCGGTTCTGCTACTAAAGCCTGCGGGCTCCACCAGTGGGCCGGGGCTGTTACCAGTGCCTTCGGGCTTCAACAGTGGGCCGGTTCTGTTACTAAAGCCTGCGGGCTCAAAGATGCCATGCGTATTTTGGCTATAAATGTGGCCCATAATTTTTTTGGAAATAACAACAAAAGGCCATATCCTCTTACCACCCTATCTTCTAGTCCATTGAGAGTAGAGTCCCTCCCTTTTGTATCTAACGATTTATCTATCCATCCATGTCAGGTGAGTACGATGTCGCGAATTGCGGAGGATCAGGTGGTCGAGTTCTCGCTTGAGGAGGTCCAATCTGTGAGGTTTCGAACCTCGAGGACTCTATTGGGAAGGCTCTTTTCGGAGACTAATTTCACTCCCGCAGAACTGAAAGAGGGGCTACTTGAAGCGTGGCGTGTAAAAGGAAACCTTAGGGTTTCAATCACTCAATTCAGATTATTTGAGGTGGTTCTGCCAAGCGATGAAACAAGGGTTTGGGTCCTTAAAAGAACACCCTGGATAGTCAAAGACAGGATCTTCCATCTCCGGTCTTGGACGCCAACCATCTCGAGGCTCACCTTTGATGAACTACCATTGCCCCCTTTCGGGTTCAACTCTGGAATGTGAAAGATGACTGCTGCACAAAACAGTTCGGCCGGAAGATGGCACCTGGGACTATCGGTCAGGTCGGGGAAGCAGATGTCTTTGCGTCCAGGGAGACGAATGAGAGCTTTGTAAAAGTGCTTGCTCTCATCGATTTCACAAAACCACTACGATCCCAAATCATGGCGGTGAGTGCTGAGCTTGGAAAATCTTGGGTAAATCTCAAGTATGAGTTCTTACCGACCGTCTGTTTCCACTGTGGGCGAGTGGGGCACTCCAAGCGCGACTGTGTTTTTGATCCTCCTTCGGGCAAAGAACGATTTGGTCCACATATGTCGACAAAGAAGCTCGGACGAAAGATATACATGGAGGAGGATAATTATCCCAAATATCGGGATACAAGCAAGTCTGTGTGGGTTAACAAGAATGTTCAACTACAGAATGATGGGAATGCAAGGTCTGGCAGGGGGCGAGCAGAGAAGGGACCAAGGGAGACTGAGGTGCACAAACAGGGTCCAGGGGGGTACCATGTTCGTAAAACAAACCCGGATAGTCGGGCCAGTATGAAGACTCAGCCTCGGCTGCAAGAACCAGCGACTCAGCTGGATGGGGGCCGTAATAGCCCAAAGGGGTTTAGCATCAAGAAATCACCTAAGATTAAGATTGGTGGTGGGGTGAGGCAATTGCAGCGGATGACGTCGCCTAGCAAGAAGACCCTTCTGCCGAGAAAAGGCTCTAAGAGCCGCCAGCATCCTTCTAGGCATATGAAGCAGGCTTCCCATCATCAACAGGTGGCTGACCCAGTGGAAGTGATTCTTGAGCAATCCCGCAGGCGTAGACTGATTTTGCTGGAGGAATCAGAGGAGGAAGAGGAGGTGCTCCCTGTACCTCAAAAGAAGAAGGATGTGCTGGCATCCAAGCCTGGGATCCAGCCAAGAGGGTCGGGGACTCGGGCTCGCCCACACTTGAGAAAAGAAGGAGCCAGTGTTCCCCTGCCGATATCCACCCAGGATGGGGGCGCCAGTCCTACCGGTGCTATGCGGGATCTGGAAGATGATGTGGTTGATGCAACCCTTGGGGGTCCAAAATTTTTTGGCTCATTGACAGGTCTCTGACTCAGATGAAGAGCCATCGTTGGGTGATCCTCTTTCCTTTGAAATCAAGTGCCGCTCACCGGCTGGAGGGTCCATAAAGACCTCCCAAGTCATGAAAGGGCGAGTGCATCAAGTGGTGGAGGCGTTTGAAGCGGGGCTTAGCATCGGGCAGACGGAGGAGGATCCATGCAAGGGAGGGAGCTTGATATTGAATGAATATGGGTCAAACCTGATGGCCCCATCCATGGAGAATCGTAAACGTATGCTCGAGGAGGTTGGGGGGTGAGGTGAGAGATCCTCCTACCCAGAAGAAACAATTTGTGGAATCAGCGGATGATCAGGAAAAGGTGGAGGAAACCAGCCTCGAGTGGCCCCCAGTGGATAAATGAGGCTTCTGGCCTGGAATGTGAGGGGGATTGGGCCTACCCTCACCTTCCAAACTGCTTTAGGGCTTGTTCATTCTAATAAGCCGGATGTTGTGTTTTTCTCTGAAACACGATCGAGCCGGCGTGTAGTGTCCCGGCGCATGCGGGGTTTAGGTTTTGATAATTCTCATTGTTTTTTTGTTGATGCAGTCGATGCATCTCGGGGGGGGGGGGGGGGGGGGGTTAGTAGTTGCTTGGGCCCCCGAAGTTGTCACTTCGGTGTTTTGTTATTCCAATTTTTACATTTGTTCGCAAATTAATGAAGGAGAATTTTCTTACTTGGTGTTTTTTGTCTACATTAGTTGTGATGTTGCTGTTCGGGCCAACCAATTGGCTTATTTGCGTGATGTTTGTGCGAGTAGTCCTCACCCTTTTGTGGTCATTGGAGATTTCAATACTACCCTCTATGAGGGAGAAAAAGATAGGGGTCGGGCTTGGAATGCGGCTCAAGCCATTAGCCTTCGGGATTTTGTTCATGATTTGGGGCTCCACGATCCAGGATACCCAAGGGACCAGTTCACTTGGACCAACAAACGTATGGGGGCGGCCTGTATTCGTGAGCGTCTGGATAGGGCGCTTTGCTCCCAATTCTGGATTGATACTTATCCTGAGACTTTGGTCAAACATTTCACAAACCAGGGTTCGGATCATCGTGCTCTCCTTCTTGCCGACAAACCTTATGCTCGGAGTACTCGGCCCCTCTTCCGATTTGATGCTCGCTGGGCGGATAACCTAGAGGTTAGGGCAATGGTCCATTATGTTTGGCAGGAAGAGATACAGGGAACCCCTATGTTTCGACTATGGGAGCGTCTAAAAAAACTCCGCCATTTGCTCTATGATTGGAGCAGGGCGGGCACGACTAATTCTCTGCGTAATATCAAGACTCTTCAGACCGAGATAGATAGGATAAAGGCTAGCCAGCCGGTGGACTGGGAAGTGATCAGGTTGTTGGAAGCAGAACTCTCTCGCCAATGGGACGCGGAGGAGATATACTGGCAGCAGAAATCAAGAGTAAAATGGCTAAATAAAGGTGATCAGAATTCTGCCTACTTTCATACGGTCACTAGTGCGAGGCGGAAGAGGAATTTTGTTTCTAGGCTTCGAAATGAGGAGGGAGAGGGTGGCTTCTATTGCCTCGAAAAGAGGAATTTTGGGTCACTGAGGAATCCGGGAAGGTTTCTTTTACCAGACCCTGTTTACCTCGGAATCTCAAGTACCTAATATGGCTGAGAGGGTGGCGAATCTGCCGATTGCCCAAAATGTTACTCCGCAAATGAATGCGCACTTGACGGCGGAGGTTTTACCTAGTGAGGTTCGGAATACGGTCTTCTCTATGGGATCGAAGCAGGCCCCGGGGTCGGATGGATTCACGGGAAAGTTTTTTTAAAGCTTTTTGGGATATTGTGGGCACTTCGTTGGTAGAAGCAGTAATTTCCTTCTTTACATCGAGCCGGATGCTGCGTAGCTTTAACCATACCTGGCTCACTTTGATCCCTAAAGTGGATTCAGTGGAAACAATTAGAAAACTGCGGCCGATTAGCCTCTGCCAGTTTGTTTACAAGGTGATTACTAAAATCATGGCTAAACGGCTGGCTAGTTTCCTCCCGGAGATTGTGTCGGAGGGCCAAAATGGGTTTATCAAAGACCGACAGATTATTGATAACATCCTTATTGGGCATGAACTAATGCATTATCTGAAAATAAAAAAGCAAGGGAAGAAGGGGTACATGGCTCTGAAGGTTGACATGGAAAAGGTCTATGATAGAGTCGAATGGCCTTTCTTACTTGCAGTTTTGGATAAGATGGGTTTTAGTTCAGTCTAGCAAGGATGGATACATGAATGTCTTAGGTACTCCTCCTTCTCGGTTCTCATGAATGGTACGCCTTCGAGATATTTCACTGCCTCTAGGGGCCTTCGTCAGGGAGATCCGCTCTCTCCCCTATTGTTTGTACTCTGCACGGAGGGGTTTGCAGCCCTTCTCCGAAAGGCGATCACGGAGAAAAAATTAGAGGGGGTGAAAGTAGCTCCTCGTGCTCCAAGAATCTCGCATTTGTTCTTCGAAGATGATTCTTATTCATTCTTGCGAGGGTCGTTGCTGGAATGCGAGAATTTAATTGAGGTGTTGAATGATTATGAGGAAATGAGTGGTCAACGCGTTAATTTGGAGAAATCGGCGGTCTGTTTTAGCAAGAATATTGCCTTTCCTGATCAGGAGTTCTTGGCCACAATTCTAGGGGTTGGGGCGGTGGGGGTCCACGATAAATATCTGGGGCTTCCAACGCTGGTTGCCAGATCCAAAACATCTACTTTCATATATTTGGAGGACAAACTCCTAGAGCGGCTTCAGGGGTGGAAGCGAAGGACGTTGTCGTGGGCGTCTAAGGAAACTTTAATTAAATCCATAGCGTTGGCTCTTCCACTTCATGTTATGTCCTGTTTCCGGCTTCCCCTGGCTCTTTGTCGACTTTTGGATAAGCATGTGGCGCGTTTTTTATGGGGAGCGGAGGATGGGAGTCCTAAGATTAGGTGGGTATCCTGGCGGAATATGTGCAGGAGTAAGCATGATGGGGGGATGAGATTTCGCCAGTTCGAGCATTTCAATCAGGCTCTTTTAGCTAAGATAGGTTGGCGTATCCTCAGTGAATCTCAATCGCTTATAGCCCAGGTCTATAAAGGCAAGTATTTCCCTCAAGGGTCTTTTCTGACTGCGACTGCTAGATCACGGCCCTCTTGGGGGTGGCAAAGTATCCTTTATGGGCGTCAGTTGTTGGAAAGAGGGTTGCGTTGGCAGATTGGCAATGGTCGATCGGCCTCCCTTCTCCAGTCTAACTGGATTCCTCGATACCAGTTAGAGCCCCCGTCCTATAATCCCCGGGTCTTGCCTGAGGGGGGTGATCCCTTGGTGGCGGAGGTTATTAGTGAGGGGGGAGGGAGGTGGTCTGATGGAATGCTCAATCAATGGTTTGACCCACACACCTGTAAGGCTATTAAAACTATTCCCCTCCCGCGTCAGGATGTACCTGATAAGCTTATTTGGCATTTTACGGCTGATGGGATCTTCTCGGTTAAGACGGCCTATCATTTGGCAGTTGATTTGGACAGGAGGAGGAGGGTGGCGTTCCTCGGATAGCTGGATGGATAAATCGAGCTGGATTAAAGTTTGGGAGGCTAAAATCCCTCCGAAATTGAAGGTATTTGTTTGGCAAATTCTTAATCGGGCTCTGCCAACCATGGAGGCGCTTATTGAAAAGAAGGTCCCGGTGCTACCTCGATGTCCAGATTGTTGGGACGGCCCAGAGACAATGGAGCACTTGTTCCTTTATTGTTCGGTGGCGCGAGCTCTCTGGGATTATTCGGGGCTGGAATACTTGGGAGAGGGTTTGCCTCGGCAGACTTTCCCTTTGTTTCTCAAACGTCTGCTGGGTTTGATCCATCATTCTGAGATGGTTATGGCTGTGGTTGCCATCCTTTGGCGAATCTGGAGATCTCGGAATTGGGTGGTCTTTGAAGGCAAGCAATTTGGGATCCCGGTGCTCATGCGACAGTTTAACCAACAGTTTGAGGAATGGATGGATCTTCCGGCGGATCAGGCACCTAGGGTTCATCCCCCGATAATGAACGCAACATCACATTTGGATGGTGCCCATTGGGTTTGCATGTGGGACGGGGCTACTAAGAGTGGGTCTCATTCGGCTGGTGGGATGGTTCTTTTTGACCCAGCTCGGATTCTTTTTCTGGCTAGAGGGGTCCAGTTCGCTCAAATAGATGATCCTGCGGTGGTAGAATTGCTTGTGCTTAGGGAAGCCATTATTTGGTGTATGGAGCAAGGTTTGTCGGAGGTCTGCTTTGAGGGCGATGCGAAGGTGATAATCGACAAAATTAATCTGGCCAACACAAGAGATAGCCGGTTGGGTGCTGTTCTCGAAGAGATTGTTCATTATTTTCGTGTTCAGCCTGGCTTTAGTGTGCGTTTTGTAGGACGGGAGAACAATAGGGTAGCTCATTTGGTAGCTAGGAAAGCCCTCTCTTTGTACCCGACTATGAGTCATTTTTTTGATTTCCAGACCTGGCTGGGTTCCAGGGTGTAACTATCTTCTGATTTGATCAATATATGATATCTTTTGACAAAAAAAGAAAAATTTGAAAGCTTCTTCCTTTCAATTAAGTTTCTTCACTCTCCACTCGATAACATCAACTTCATTATACACAATTAGAAAGAAAAAATTAGACTTATCTCCACAAACATAAATAAGATTAGTTGTTTAGAATATTAAATATACATAGAAATTAATTATATGGGTGTGGGCGGGTACCCATGGGTCGGGTTTACCTAAACCCAAACCCAACCCGGTGAATAGTGAACGGGTTTAAACCCAAACCCGGCCCAAAACCCGTAAACACGGATTTTACCCGCGTTGACCGGGTTGGGTCGGGTGGGTACCCGTGGGTTCGGATTTTTTTGCCATCCCTACTTGCAGTCGCAGACCATTTGAAAACCTGTACGCTCGGCCCTTCAAAAGTCGGGTTGAAAGCCCAATTATGCAATCATCAGCCTGTACGCTCGGCCCGTAATCCTTTGGGAGGCCGAAACAACTTCCTCAACTCTGAGAATCGAGCATGGGAGCTGTTACGGATCATGCGAATGTCCTTTCCTATTCCTATAGGTTATATCCATAGCTAGTAAAATATGGTACTGGAAAGTTATGTATAAAATATGTACGGGTATTTTACTTTGTCTCTAAACTAATGTTACGTTTAATAGTATGTTAATAATCATAAATATATAAAATTAATTATTTTAAAAATAAATAAATATTTAAATAATAGTCAATTTAATAATGTAATTCATTAAATACGGATATTAAAAGTGTTATACGGGTTTTATACGTGTTTAGTACGGGAGCCATCAAATGAACAGAAAAAAATGAAACGGCTTGACAATAATACGGATTGGAAGTTTTAAACGGATAAAATACGTACGGGTATATATATGTATATTAAACGGAGTATTTACTAACTATGCCTATATCTAGTTTGGTCTGAGAGTTGATCCAAATGTTAATTGAACACAAAATATTTACAATGGGTAAATTTGTAAGATTACTAAAAACGTTCACGTTTGGTTATTAAAAATATTTAATTTCATTCGTGATCACTAAAATTAGTTAAAATTTTAACTTTGGTCGCTCTCCGCCCAACTCTGTTAACTTTTATTTACGTGGAAATCAACTCTTATAGTCGACCGTTAAATGTGTAACATGAAAATTAAAAAAAAAATAAAAAAAATAAAATTTAATTTCTGAATTTTAAATTTTCCACCTAGCTCATTTCCAATCTCCAACTTTGACATCTTTCTTCCTCCAGAAAATCGTTGTTGTTGAGATTTTGTTGTTTGCAAGAGCCGTTGTGGAGATTGCCAGATTTTCGACATTTTCTTCCTCTAGAAAAATTGCCACCACTGTGGACCTGAGAGTTGCAAATGGACAGATCCAAGTCTCTACCTCTTTCTTCCACCAGCAAAATCACCACAGTCATGCTCGTCCATATGGCGGCTATCTCTATTGGAATAATGATTCGAATCACCAACAGCAGCAGCTCGGACTTCATTTGATCACTCTGCATCAAGCTGCTGCTGTAAGGAAGAAGGCAAGCTTCGCAAGAAGTGCATATCAAGTCCAAGTCGGAACGACGCCGTTCTTCTCCTATCCAGAAACAGGGATTGAAGTGAAACGTTGCCGTTCTGTTGCGTGAAGAAGCGTGGAGCTCCAAGCCGCTGCCGTTTCAATTAATCTCTATTAGAAGTTAGTTAGCCAGCTGTATAGGTTTTATTGGTTAGTTTGAGTTGTTAGTTTTTACTGTAGATCAGCCGTTGCTAATCAACTTTACCTTCTCTGTACAGCTTTGTATACAAATGAAAATGCAAAACCAAGGAGCTCTCAGTTGAGAATCCTTCCACAAAACCCTATCTATTCAATTTCTTCTCATGGTATCAGAGCCTGGTTGCTCTATACCTTAGATCTCAACCAAATTTTGTTCGATCTTAGCGATTCCACTTCACAATGTCCACTCCTCCTCCCGGCGTCGATGGCCATGTCTCTGATGGCTCTGAATCGTCTGAATCTGGAAACCCAGGACAGACTTCCACCACTCCGCCGCTGATTCCAGCACAGCCGCTTCAAACCCTACCACAGGTACTGCCTCAGGTACCTAGATATGAGGATCCATACCTCAATCCTTACTACCTTCCTCCTCACGATGGAGGCTTGACCACCATCATCTCCATGAAGCTGACTGACCAGAATTATGATCTCTGTTCCTCAACCCACTGATCCAATTTGGCAATCTCGGCATCGCTGTGACAGTACAGTGCGATGCTGGATATACAACTCTCTTTATGATGATATTGCGAATAGTGTGGTGCCCTTTCGTGTTGCTAAAGAAGTATGGGACAATCTGCGAGACAGATTTAGTCAAGAAGACTTTATTAGGGTGTATGAGCTCAAAGAGCAGGTTTCTAAGCTCGTCCAAGGAGATCTGACTGTTTCACACTATTACACAGCCCTCACCACAAAGTGGCAAGAATACAAGATGTATAGACCACTTACCTGCTGCCCTTGCCCTAATAGTCCATACCACACTATGACCAGATATCAGGAAGAAGATTTTATCATCAAATTCATGCAGGGGTTGAATGATACTTACCAATATGCACGTACCCATGTGCTTATGAGTGCCCATTTACCCAGCATTGAGTCTGTTTTCAAGGAGATGGTTCAACTTCAGCGACAACTCAAGGGTTCTGCTACTAAGCCTGGAGTGAATTCCTTGGCATTGTTAGCTCAAGGGTCTTCCTCCTCTGGATGCCCCAATACCACTGCACGAAATCCTCGTGATTACACCACTGAAGGGAAGAAGTGGTGCCGTTATTGCAAAAAGGAAAACCATACCATCCAGGAATGTTATAGGTTGAAGAACAAGAAATCTGGGGAGGGTACAGATGGTACTCCCTTTGCTGGTGCTGTTGATGTTTCAGGTTTTGATGGAAGTAGCAATGCTAGCTCTGCAGCAACAGGATCAGAACCATCCTTGAGTCCCCTGCTTACTCCTGATCAGTTTGAGAAGCTCAGGATTCTTCTGAATGGGTCTCCTTCTCCATCACCTTCACCTCCCAGCTCACCCATTCTGCCTAATGTCAATGCAGTGATCATGGCACCACCACAATCACCTCATTTTGCAGCCAGCACCTCAGGTACTACTTCCTTGTCTCCAACCTTGAATGAAACTGTCTGGGTGTTAGATACAGGTGCTACAGACCACATAATCTGTAACCTGTCTACCTTCATCAAGTATAAACCTATGGAAGGTGTTAATGTGTCTCTACCTAATGGACACCGTGTGAAAGCCACTCATATAGGCATAGTCAGGTTACCTTGTGGATTGTTCCTTACCCAAGTCCTCTTCATTCCATCCTTTACTTACAATCTTGTTTCTGTAAGTAAATTAACCAAAAATAACCTTGTCTCACTAGTCTTCCAATCCAATTTTTGTACCATTCAGGACCTTATTACTCGGAGAAAGATTGGTTTAGCCCAAGTTGATGAAGGCCTCTACCTCTTTTCTGATTCCAAGCTTCAAGAATTTCATCCTCCAGTTCCTTCTTCCAGCTTTGCAGCAGGAGTTTCCAGTTCCAAGCCTTCTACTTCTGATATTTGGCATGCCAGACTAGGCCATCCCTCTTTTGTCTAGGATGCAAATTATTAAACATGTTTGTAATGATGTTGTTCTTCCTTCTTCCAAACATTGTGAGACTTGTCACTTGTCCAAACAAAACGGCTTCCATTTCCCAACAGCACTTCTTTCAGCTCAGATGCTTTTTCTTTACTTCACGTTGATATCTGGGACCCTTGAATACCATGTCTAGGGAAGGATACTCCTATTTCCTTACCATTGTTGACGATCACACTAGAGCTGTTTGGGTCTTTTTAATGAAATCAAAATCTGAAGCCGACCCTCTTTTATAATCCTTATGTATAATGGTTAAAAACCAATTTTCCAAATCCATCAAAACCATTCGCACTGATGAGAGTCAGGAATTCCACATGGCTGACTTTTATCGCAGTCATGGCATCACTCATGAGATGAGTTGCGTTTACACAGCCCAACAAAATGGCCGCGTTGAGCGCAAACATCAGCATTGCTCAACGTGGCTCGTTCACTCAAATTCCAGTCAGGACTCCCCCTTTCCTTTTGGGGTGACTTTGTCCTGCACGCAGCCTATCTCATTAATCGAACTCCAACACCTCTTGTTAATCACAAATCACCCTATGAAATGCTTTAGCATGTCCCTCCTGATTACATGAGCATGCGTGTCTTTGGTTGCCTGGCTTATGCCACTGCTTGGAGGTCATAAGACTAAATTTGCACCTCGTGCCAGGAAATGCATCTTCCTTGGCATTCCCACTGGTATAAAAGGCTTCAAACTCCTTGACCTTGACTCTGATCAAGTCTTTGTCACTAGAGATGTCCTCTTTCATGAAGCCATTCTACCATTCAAACAATCCCAGTCTACCAATCCTGCACCTCTTCCTCCTGATCATTCTCCTTCACCTGTCGTGGATGATGATGTTTTTCCATTCTCATATACTGACATTCCTACCACTTCCTCTCCTCCTGCTGCTAGTCACTATCCTTCTGACTCTGACAGTGAGAATGATCAGTCTCCTCCTTCACCTAGTCCCTATCATCCCTCACCTAGTCCTTATCATTCCTCACCCAGTTCCTATCATTATCACTCTTCTCCTTCCTCCATTTGTTCCACCTCTGCCAAACCTGTAGTTCCCCCTAGGAAATCCACAAGGGTACCTGTCTTTCCTAAGAAATATGATGACTTTTATGTTGGATCAGTCCAAGTCAGTATGTCCCATCTCACTCCTCCTCAACAACATTTTGCTCTTACTCTGCTTACCAATGAGGAGCCAGTGAGCTATGCTGAAGCTGCCAGAGATCCCAGATGGAATGCAGCCATGAATGAAGAGTTTAGTGCACTTCAAGCTAATGACACATGGGACATTACTGACTTTCCTGGGGGGGGGGGGGGGGGGGTTAAGCCAATTGGCTCCAAGTGGGTGTACAAAACAAAGTTTAAATCAAATGGAGCTTTAGAAAGGTTTAAGGCAAGGGTAGTTGCTAAAGGCTATACCCAAATATATGGGATTGATTATTGTGACACTGACACCTACTCACAAGTGGCTAAGATCACTTCAGTTAAGATGTTACTGGCTGTTGCTTCTGTTCAGAAATGGCATTTACACCAAATGGACGTTAATAATGCATTTCAGAATGGAGAGCTTGATGAAGTGGTCTATATGGAATTGCCACCTGGATTAAGGGATCTACCTGAGTACAAAGGGAAGGTTTGCAGACTCAAGAAGTTTCTTTATGGGCTGAAACAAGCCAGTCGAATGTGGTATGCAAAGTTGACTGAGTCTTTACTCAGTAATGGTTTCAAACAGTCTCTTGCAGACTATTCCATCTTCCTTTCCACTGTTCAGGGGCATTTGGTTGTTTTAATTGTCTATGTTGATGATATAGTGGTTGGCAGTGCTAGTCTTGATGCAGTGAAGGAAGTTAAAAGGATGCTGATGTCCTTGTTTAAGATGAAAGATCTGGGAGAATTACAGTACTTCCTTCGCCTGGAAGTTAGCAGAACAGATAAGGGAATTCATGTTTGCCAACAAAAATATTGCATTGAACTCTTAAAGAAGGCTGGTTTTGATGAGTGCAAGCCAGCAAAGACCCCATCAAGTGTCAAACAAGTGCTCTCTGCCTCAGATGGGGAACCTTACCTTGATATTCCCTTGTTTAAGCATCTCCTTGGAAAACTTCAGTACCTGAACAGCACCAGACCTGACATAACATTTGCTATGCAACAGTTGTGTCAGTTTCAAGATGCTCCAACAACTGTACACAACAAGTAATTACATAGGGTATTCAGGTATCTTAAGAACTCACCAGGACAAGGCCTATTCTATCCCAGTGATTCTTCTATGCAGTTAAATGGTTTTAGTGATTCAGATTGGGCAACTTGCCCGGATTCCAGAAGGTTTATCACATGGTTTTGCACATTTCTTGGTAAAGGGTTGATCAGTTGGAAGAGTAAGAAGCAGAGCACTGTATCTAAATCATCTTCTGAGGCAGAATACAGAGCTCTAGCCCACCTTAGTTGTGAAGTTCAGTGCCTAGTCAGATTACTTGCTGACTTTGGCATTGATCACCCTTTTCCTGTTATGGTGTTCTGTGATAACCAGTCCGCCATTCATATTGCAAGAAACCCTGTGTTTCATGAACGGACAAAACACATTGAAGTGGATTGTCACGTTATTAGGGAGAGATTGACCAATGGGTTGATCAGTTTACATCATTTGTCTACTGTTCATCAGCTTGCAGATGTATTTACCAAAAGCTTGGGCATAGATCATTTTAACCTTCTACTGTCCAAGCTGGGAGTTTCTGGAAGACCCTCTCCAGCTTGTGGGGGGGTTTTGGAATGATGATTCGAATCACCAACAGCAGCAGCTCGGACTTCATTTGATCACTCTGCATCAAGCTGCTACTGTAAGGAAGAAGGCAAGCTTCCCACGAAGTGCAGATCAAGTCCAAGTCGGAACGACGCCGTTCTTCTCCTATCCAGAACAGGGATTGAAGTGAAACGTTGCCGTTCCATTGCATGAAGAAGCGTGGAGCTCCAAGCCGCTGCCGTTTCAATTAATCTCTGTTAGAAGTTAGTTAGCCAGCTTTACAGGTTTTATTGGTTAGTTTGAGTTAGTTTTTACTGTAGATTAGCCGTTGCTAATCAACTCTACCTTCTCTGTACAGCTTTGTATATAAATGAAAATGCAAAACCAAGGAGCTCTCAGTTGAGAATCCTTCCACAAAACCCTATCTATTCAATTTCATCTCAATCTCAAGAAAGCGTCGCCCGCAAATCTCCGTTGTTGGAATCATAGACGAGAGACGACCACTCGCTGGGAGGAGATGAAATGGATTCTCTACCACCAGAATCATGGACGATCACTCACAGGTGCCATTCTTCCCGTACCACTCACCGCCTTTGATTCATCTTAGAGAAAATGACGAACACTTCGTCTTCCTAAGGTTTTGCAGCCCCTACCACCAATTTGTTGTCGAAGCCGGCGACAACCCGATAACCGACGAGGCGTCATTACTCGTCGCAGAATCCAGCTTCGATTCAAGCTTCAGCTGCTGCGTGGGTCGTTTGAGTATGGTGGCCGGTGGAGGAGTTGTTAGACAAAAGATTTGAATGACTTGCTCAACAAGTTTATGAACCGTTTCTGCCCACCTTCCAAGATGACAGAATGGCAAAAGAAGATAAATCACTTCTCCCGAGAGGAGGATAGGACTTTGAGGGCTGCACGGGAAAGATACTCTGGCCTTTTCTTCTAGTGTCCATACTACGGGTTTAGAGAGAAGTTCCAGATTGAGAACTTCTATGACGGTCTCCATCTAAAAGATTAGATTCTCATTCACTCATTTTGTCAAGGGAACATGCTCAACAAAACTCCGCCCGAGATGAGCGCATTGTTTGAAGATATGATCGTTGATAACATTATATTTGCACATGTTTATAACTTCACCTCTTGATTGTTTTGGATTGATTTGCGCTCTTCATGGCTGATGTTATGCTAGGTTGTGTTTTCTTGTTATATTTTAGGTCCTAGAAAGTAAAGGGAGGCATAGGCGCACGTTTTGGGTCAATCGTAGGTCGTTTGCCCACTCAAAAGGCACTCAAAAGTGGAGCCGAGAAAGAAACACGAACAGGGGAAACACGAACATCCTCCAAGCATGATAGAAAGTCTCTCATTCCTTTTGTTGAAATTCAGTAATCTAATCTTTAAACTCTTATATTTTCCATGGTGGGAAATTACTCCTCGATGATGCTTATGAAAGAGTCTCCCAACTGGTGAAGGTTCCTGGTGGATGGTAGTCGAGCCACTTCTTTGCTCCTCCTCCAAGTGAGAATGGAAAACTTGTAGTCAAATACCATCTTTGGTAGTATCATCTCTTGGTATGGAATCAACAATCTCTAAGAATGTCTTCATGTGGTGCATCAGATCATCATTCCTGTCTTCAAACTTCCCTGCTTGTTAATGACGGACAACCAACCGTCGCTGACCCCGCTTATTAATCAGAAAAGACATTTTGAAAATTGCATCAAGTAGTACCTTTTAAGGAGTGCTACCTCTTTATAATCCAACCACAAAAATCGAAGTTAAAGAGGATCAACTATAATTATAATGCATCTGCAAGCCAAACTTGAAACACGAATAAGATATGCTGGATGGTATGCACAGATGAACACAACTCACTCATTCTCTAAACCTGTCTTTCCCACTCCATCCTCTTTAACTTGATGGTATCCACAAATCAAAGTCAGTCCATAAACAATGAGGATTAACCTTAGTCTATTAAGTCATATGATTGCCATAACTAAATTATCTAAAATATACAAAATTAGTTTAGCACTTTGACAAGTTAGTTTTAAATTTGTATAACTACTATAATAAAATATTTTATAAGTACAAATGTGAGAAATAAACAAATTGCATAAAAGTTTAAATTTTTTTTAAATTAGTGTAATAAATAAAGTATAAGTTGAAACGAGTAAAGAGTAAGTAATAAAATGTGTTGGCATGAACAACTCGCAACCTGATCCGCTGGCGATCCGCCATACCCTTAACTCGAACATCCCATAATTTGATTGACTAGCACCCCAATTTACCTGTACCCGATCAACCCGTAGCCCGACTGATCCACAACCAAATAAACCAAAACTCGACCTATCCGATTTAACTAGGGCGGGAAAACGGTGCGGTCTGGTCCAGACCAAACCATATAGACGGTGTACGGTCCAGACCAAGAGACCAGACCACGCCTGTGCGGTCTGGTCCGGTACGGGTTGGTCCATATAGATCACATCGAACGAAAAATGAACACTTTTTTTAAGTCAACCACACTAAAAATTGAGTCAGTAACTGAGAAAAATAATTGTTTATTTTTCCTTAAAACATAAAATCCAACATGCATGAATAATTTTGACACCCTAAATCTTAGTAAATAACAAAGATACAAGTCGAAGAATCCCAACTCGCACCATAACGTCATAAACATTAACATAATGTCATATGCAGACACGAACGTCTCTACTCTCTAGTTATATGTGGTTGTGAATGAAGTAGGGGACAAGATTCTCAAAATTAAGGTTGAGACTTGAGTCTTGTTGGGGGACTTGGGTGAGTGCTCGAGTGGGCTACTAACATGTATTGGGAAGTTGGCTAGATCCACGGTTTGGTCCGATAAACCGCGGTCTAGATCTGACCAGACCAAAAAATCAAAACTTTGTATAATACAAACCATGGACCAAACCAGAAAATTCTTCACGGTCTACGGTCCGTACCAAACTGTGCTGTCCGATTTGGTCCACGGTTTTTCAAACGGTCTAGTCTATTTTACTATTCCTAGATTTAACCCAACCCAAACTCCCCCCAATTGACACCAGTACTCTTACCAAATAGTAATCGATTTTCTCAATATACGTGAGCTGTATATATAAAAAACTTCCCCGGCTCTTAACGAATCAACACAAGGCAAAAAAAAAAAAAAAATAATAATAACTAGTGTGGCCCCGGCCAGTTGGCCGGAGAAAGGTGAGGTATGAAATTTGATAATGTAATGAGGTGTTTAATGCCAAATTCTAATTATTCTTTACTTTTACATTTTCTATTTGAAAATAAAAAATAGTGAAAGAAAAGAGATGACTGCAATTCGCCATTTGCACATCACTTATTCGGGAATAAAACTATAGAAATTCAAAAGGAACTGAAAATGTTTAGGATCGTTTTAATGTTTAAAATAACCAAATAGATCTTTCTATTTAATTTTTTACTAACAAATACCAAACGATTCCCTATAAAATACATTATAATTTGATCATTATGATATCAAATAATTATATAATATATATTTAGTGAATGTTGTATGTTTAAGGAGTTGTTTGCAGGTTTGCTGGCTAAAGCTTACCCTAGGATTCCAACTGATAACTGGGACTCTGAACTGCAGTGGGCTTCTACTCAGTTTAAAGGAAGAGGTGAGGTCTCAGGTGGCTAGGGAAACTTGGAGAGCTATAGTCAGTTTTATCTGGCGAGAAAGATGTTTGCAGAAGTTTGGTGGTGGTAAGAAGCAGTAGTTCCTGGAGATTATTGTCAGAATTAAGAATGATATTGTTGTTTTGTTTCCAGGTGAAAACCTGAGTAGTTTCTGGTCTTGATCAGCTTTGGCTCTTGGTTCATAGTAGTTTCCTTTGTTGCAAAAGTTGTAATTAGTAGTCATTCTACTGTTTTGTTAAAACTCAGTTTGGCAGGGTTGTTGCCACACAATTTTGGAATCTTTTTGATGATATATAGATTACACCAATTCATAAAAAAAAATTATATAATATATATTTGAAATGATAAAAGTTGGATTAATTGGTTTGGTCGAGTTTGAATCATTGAATAACTTTAAAATACATTATATTTTAGTCACTAAGATATAAAATAATAGCATAATATATATTATGCCAGAGAAAATAGCTTGTTTTAGAATGGCAAACCAATGATGTTCATTTGTTTTACTTGATGGTCAAATCTCGTGCAGGTCAGGCCCATTCAACTCTTTTATTTTATGGTTAGCGGTTAGCGCATTAGATACCATGCATTAGTTTATTGTTAAATTTTTTATTTTTAGCAATAAAAAGGAGTACTGTTTTTGCCTTTTCATATATATTTTATCACCACGGAGAAATAAAAGGGTTTAAAGAAAAAAATTGATACTCCTGGACCCGTTTAAATCGGCATGTGTACGGTAAGTTGGCCCGTTCCACAGAGGAAAGAAAAAAAAATTGGCACTCCCTATTCTACCCTTCCTACAACGCTCCTGGAGCAGGGAATTTGAAATGGGGAAGGGTTTTTGCGTCCCTGCTATTATATGTTTTTAATTTAAAAAGATACAACAAATGTACTTAGTGTGATTGGTTATGATCTTTGATTTTCTTTAAAATGGTCATGGTTTGAATCCAATACGTGTCTTTTTAATGAATAAAAAAAGTAATTGTGAAGACCAAAATGTCCTTCCTACTTTCACTCTCGTTGCAGGAAATTTGAAATGGGCTCCCGTTTTTCCCTTCGGCGTATTACATTATGTGTAGATAATAATTTCAAGCTGCCGAAAGAATCACTTCTTTGTAAACTTCGGAAGGTATTACGCCAAATTAAATTAGTACCCGTTAACCTAAATATTCAATTTTAGTTTGTAGTTGAGCTAAGTAAAGAGTTTGAGCATTTTATTCAAATGCATGTGAATGTGATGCCCCAAACCACTAGAAGGAAAGAAGTGGACACCAGACTATTCTTTCTTTAATTTGCAGGCCAGACCTGAGGTTTCCTAATATTCCCATTATACAGACTTCATCGTTGGCCACGAAGGGCTATTATTCTAACGATAATACCTTTGGCCCTTAATTTCCAAATGAATAAAAGGAAAGAATGACACGAACCAGAAAGAGTCATCCTCCTCTATAAATTGCGATTTTCTCCACAGAACCTCAAACACATATTCAGAGAGAAAAACAAAAGAAGAATAAAAGGAAACTGAGACCATGGAGCGAGCAACATTATTATCATCATTGGCTACATTCTTTACCACAATGATGTTCACATTTGCCACGATGGCCACCGTGCTGGAAGGCTACGGCGCCAGCACCAAGTATTGCAAAGGTGGCGTGGTAACCGAGTACGACGTGGCAACCTACTCAGCCTACGTGGCTCACGTGGTGTCCGAGCTGGCTACGGTTACGCCCACCAAACCAGGGTTTCAGTACGGGACAGTGTTCCCCAACGACAACCCTGGTTCCGTCCAGGGTTCTGCGGTCTGCGACGGCACCAAGGATGCCAGCCGTTGCACAACCTGCCTCTCCGGTCTCCAACAGTTGCTTGTCGACTCTTGCAGCCGGTACGAGGGCGGCGGGGCTAAAGGCGGCGTGGTTTGCGGCATGGCGTTTGGCATAGTTCACTGAAACATGCGAGGCCGGCCGCCCGCCGCCGGTCACTCTTTCCTTTAATTTTCTGCTTGCTTATTTGTGTCTATTTATGTACTTAATTCCCTTCCCCCCCTCGATCTCACTTGTTGAAACTCGTTGTTGCTGGGTGGAATGGAAAGGTGTAGAATCTTTATTGCAATTGGTTGTAACTCACAATAACACAAAAGTATATACTAGTTGACTTGTACTAAGGGGTCGATTGGAAGTTGCGATTGTTAAATAGATGTATTGTTGAGAATGCATGTATAATATTATACATGTATTGTCGAATTTGATACATTGTAGAATACAACGTTTGGTATGTGTGATTGTGTATGTCGCTTCAGCTAAAAGCTGAGACAAAACAATCTCAACTCAACTATCTCAACAATCACAACTAAGGGGTCGTTTGGAAGTTGCGTATATTAAATCGTTGTGTTGTTATGAATCACTATCATATAAATGCATGCATTGATACAATAGATGCATTTTGAAATTACATTGTTTGGTTGTTGAGATTATAATTTATGAATTGATTGTTATAAAGTTACTTTATAGGAAATATAATATTTGTCCTCCACTTTTAATATAAAACAAAAAGAACTATGGACATAATTGGAAAAAAGTAAAGGTGCTCAATTATTAAACCAACAATCACAACAATCTCAACTTTTAGTTGAGATTGTACAATCCCTCATTTTTGTTGATTGTTGGTGGGACCCACACAAAACAATACATGCATTGTTTTGCAACTTGACACTTCCAAACGTTGTATTGTGGACAATGCATGTATTTAACAAATACAACACTAACAATCGCAACTTCCAAACGACCCATAAAAGTTGAGATATAACAATCACTCAAAATGAGTGATAGTTTCTGTTACATCACAGAAACAATCCATGTATTGTTTCTGCTAAAAAACAAAAAAACGATGCATTGTAAACAATACATGCATAATGACAATCTCAACAAAACAATCGCAACTTCCAAACGATCCTAAGTTTCAGATCCATAACTCTACTTAATTGACGGACCCACGTGGCCACGTCTGAGTGTGGAGATCAGTATGTGGTTTGGTATTTAGGATTGCTATTTTTTTTCACTTGCTAATGCTAGTGAAGGAGGTATGCAGATGAAAGGGAAATTTCAATTTCAGATTCCAACAGCCAGACCGAATTTTCATTGGCTCGGCTCTAATTATGACTACGCGTGGTAAGGATAAATGACAGAAATATTGTTTTTTTTTTTAATTTACCACGAATATGGCCAATTAAAAACTATTTACAGAGATATTGTGGTTTTTAGTAAGGATTGGGGCGGGACCACCTGAGACTCAGGCGGGACTAAATTTTTACCCAGTCCTGGGAGCCGGTGCCCCAGTCTCAAGCGGCCCCGCCTTAGACAAATTTTTTTAATTAGTCTGAGGCGCTGGCGCCCGAGACTCAGGCGGGAGCTCCCCGGACTATTTTTTTTTTAAATTTTGGACGGCCCCCTCCCACCTTATCCCCTCCCCACCACCACACATATCCTCCCTTCTTCTTCCTCCCCACAACCCCGAACCAGCAGACCCAACCTCCTCCTCCCTCCTTCTTCTTCCTCCACCCCAACCCCGAACCGCCGCCCGTCGCCCGCAGCACCGCCCCAGACTCAGGCGCCGCCGCCGCAGAGAGGAGCGCCGCCGCCGCCCGAGATGTCCTCCGACGAAGAACCAGTCGCCGCCGGCAGAGGCAGAGGTAGAGGTCGGCGAGGTCGTGGTGGAGCCGGCGGCCGTTTGCGCGGTGAGACTCTCGTCGGCAACTTGATTTTTTTTTAATGTTTTGTTGCTTTGGTTTTGCAGTTCCGAGGCTTATGGATCCTTATTCGATGAGATTACCGCCGGCGACAATTGATCCAAGTCCGGTCGATCCGACACTTCTTTGGGGACACGGCCAACATCGTATCGACTCTGTTTGGACAAACGAGGTAAGTATTTGATAATTATTCATGTAAAGTTAATTAGCTAATTAGATTATTTTAGGTAGTGAACTGAACTGAACTGTTAGGTGAAATTAGTATAATTTTATGTTAGATAAGACAGATTAGAATTTATTAGGTGAAATTAGAATTATTACGAATGAAAATGAATTAATATAAGTTTTGTGCACTATAGGCTGGTGATCGACCGTACCATGTTCGAGGTACGACCATTTTAGTACCTTACCATGAGCTTTATCGGCCATATCTCGAAGCGGCAGGCTTGTTTAGTGTCGTGCCCCTAGTCCCTATGAACCCCGATGCTAGTTTGATTACTGCGCTCGTAGAGCGGTGGCGCCCCGAGACGTAGACCTTCCATCTATCGTGTGGTGAGATGACGATCACGTTAGAGGACGTTGTTACACTGTCCGGTCTGGCGATCGACGGTGATGCCGTCGTAGTTGATATACCGGATGAGGAGTGGTCGGCGATCTCTTTGAGACTGTTGGGACGAGTTCTGGCCGATCTTGTAGGCAGTGTCGCTGTTGTTAGGATTGTTTGGCTGAGGGTTGAATTCAGTCATCTGCCGGAGAATGCATCACAGGAGGTTATAGAGCAGTTTGCACGAGCTTATGCTCTATCTCTGCTTGGAGGTGTACTTTTCTCGGACCGGTCTGGTAGTACGGTGCACCTACAATACCTACTTTTCTCCGGCTAACAAAATAAACCACAACACGTGTTAGATAAATTCATGACAAAATTACATGAAAACAAATAACAAAATTAAATGAAGAAAGCTTACCGACTCGAAATAGTTGATTATACATAATTTTGCTTCGAGTCTTCCTTTGCAAATTGCTTGCATAGTGTCGCATGCACCACCTCCACTCCCAACCTCTTCCGATGTTATTCATGGCTTCATAGAGTCCTGCATGTCTATCTGAGATGATGCATACATCATTTCGATCAGTCAAACCCTGAACCTTCCTCATGAACCATGGCCAACTCTCAGTATTCTCGCTCTCCACTATGGCAAATGCAATTGGAAAAATCTTCCTCCGGCCATCAAATGAGCTCGCCATGAGTAGCACTCCTTTATACTTCCCAGTAAGAAATGTTCCATCCACAACCATGACGCCTGGAAAATTCTTGAATCCATCTATACAAGGTCCATAAGCCCAGAATACTCGCTGAAATATTAAATGACCAGGTTGAGTCGAAGGAACTGTTACCCAATCAATCACCGATGTTGGCATTTTTCTCTTGACCACTCGCAAGAATGTTTGCAAAAAATCGTAGGATTCTTCCCAATTTCCATGCAACTTCTCCAATGCTCTTTGTTTCCCATACCAAGCCTTCTTGTAAGTAACTTGCATATTAAACTTATCTTTCAACTCGGCTTGAACAGTTAGAACACTCAGATTTGGTTGGGCACGTACCAAATGTTTGACGGCCTCAGATATCATGTCGACATCAAGATGGCGATGATCCGTCGGTTGAGTCGTACTGCTACAAGAATGCACCAACTCAGCTTTTCTCACAGTCCATTCGCCCCCAACATCTCGACATCCAAACCGCACCATCCAAGGACAATTGTCATCCTTGTGCCTCAAGCATCTGACCTTCCATATTGAAGGTGACGACTCCACCACGCCATATTGAAAGTTGCGTTGTAGTGCATGGTGTTTAATCGCCATCTGTGCAGCTTGTTTCGAGTGAAATATATGCCCCTTGTAGAATTCTCCTTCAAAACTATCAACAATAGGCATTGGAATTACGCCATATGAATCAGCAAGTGCAAATTCTTCGTCCTCTTCATTGCCCTGCAAGTAAAAATATGGAGGATAATTAAGCTGCTCTCCTTCCTCCTCCTCCTCCTCATCTTCCTCCTCTCCGTCATCACCGTGATCATAGTCATGATCGGATGGCACGCTCCATGTATCATCTTCTTCCTCTCCACCCTGATCATCACTGAGCTCAACATGTATCTCAGCACCCAAACAATAAGGATTTTGTGCCATAAAATTCCAAAGCACATCCAAGCTATCATCATCCACAATAGGTAACGCATAATGAAATAAAACATCATTCTGCCATTTTGGAAGACGGTAAGTGAAACCTGTGATCACATCACTATCTTTTACTGCTTCGTCTCTGCGCCGTATTCTCGGAATTAGAGTCTCACAAAGTTTGTGATATATGACTCTGGATGGAACCGTCAACTGAAAACTACTACCACCAACGAATTTGACGCCCAAATTATCCTCTTATTTCTCCGATTTCCACCGAACAACTAGTTCAAATCTTCTAAAATCACTACAAAAAAACAAACTCGCTAATTAAAAACTAAACACAATCATAATAGCATTTGAATAATATAATTACAAAAATAAATGTGTCTCTTACCTATTAGCCATTTTTGCAGCAGCAACCAGAGCTCTCTCCTCTATTTTGGAAGATTTTTTTTGTGGTGTGAATCTGAAACGAAAAGTCTGTCTGGTTTTATAGGGTGGGTGGCCAATCCACCTACTCGCCTCAGTCTCGGGCGCCACCGCCGGAGTCTTTATTTCCCACCTACTCGCTTCAGTCTCGGGCGCCGCCGCCTGAGTCTCGGGCGCCACCGCCTGAGTCTAATAAAACGGTCCAAAAACCAAGTCTTAAGCGGCAGCGCCTGAGTCTCAGGTGTACCCGCCGATTCTTATCTCTAAAACACAATATCTTTGTCAATAGTTTTTAATTGGCCATATTCGTGGTAAATTAAAAAAAAACAATATTTCTGTCATTAACCCGCGTGGTAATAGCTATGTAGACGAAGCAAATTTATAAAAAGTTAGGAACCCATAATATTGCAGAGACAACAATCACTATACCGCCTCGCTCACCATGTTACTCACCGTAATTTCTCTCCATATCCACGAATGCATCATGCACCTAACCAGGAAACCTCTAAATTGATGCATGACCGGTCCTGAGATTTTGGAGGCCTTGTTCTATAAATAAAATGTGGTCCAAATTATTTTTTTCAAAATATATAATAAAATATAAACAAAGCATCAATCGATAAATAAAAACCATTCCATTATTTAGAAATAATATCTATATAATATGATTTGACATAAAGAGTGACAAGGATCTAAATAGTAAGATGTAATAAAAAATTAATTATAATTTTAGAACAATCAAATAGTATAAATAAATAATAGAATCGACTAAATTAGATAGGAGAAACTGATAATTTGTTTTTGCCTAAAATTAAGTATGGTACGAACTATTTATAATTGATTTAGTTATTTTTCTTTTTCCTATTATTGATGGCATGTACCTAATTATTTCAGTTAACATTTAATAAATCAATGTGAATTATTTAATTAATTTAGCATTACTGTCTTGCTAGTACAAATAGATTAATTAACGAAATTGAATCAGTTTTCCCCTTGGCATGTTGAAAATGAAGAAACTTAAAGCAACAAATTTAATAATACTAATAATGAGGCATCACCAATCTTACATCTTTTATTCTGTTATATGGTTTGAAAAAGTTTAATGATTAAGAAAGCAAGTTTTCCTCTCATGTGATCCATTCGTTCTTAAATTTTGTATATTATTGCTTTAGACCCATAATCGAAACACAATTCATAAATTTTCTATCATTTTAAATTCATAATTAAAATCCAATAGTCCGTAAATATAATTAGTCATATACGCGATGGAGGTCCGGAGGCCCCCAAAATTTGGATGCCCTGTGTCGGAGGGCGTGCCAGCACACCCTCTAAGCCGGCCCTGAATTGATGGCTACATCAGTTGCCATAATACTTTATTCCCAACGAAGCTTCAAATTGAGCGGAAAATAAGTATCAAGAAGCACACCCAAAAGAATGTAGAAAGCGCACCACAAATTCATGCAAATACAATAACAAAAATATTTTCCCTAACATAAAAATTATCAATATGCGTTTTGCTACAGGCTCTTCCGTTGATCAGGGGCTTTTCTTGAGCACCAAGTAGCAGGCGTTAAAAGAAATCCAACAAACGTTTGGGGGATTCATCTTTCGGATGCAACTTGGGTAATACTGATTCCAAGGGCGAGACTCTTATGCGGAAATAAACTTAAACAAAATTAATTCCAGACCCGACGTCGTACGTGCAATATTACCACTAAATCTCTCCAAAACCTTTGTTAAGAAGAACATCGGGATTTTGTTCTCTAGCAACATGATGTCTCTTGTGAGAGCGGCATTGTGTAAATCTCCGATGAAATAGAGCAAATCAAAGAGTAAATATCCGTTGATGGCCATTATCTTGGCACGAGCGGCATCTAACAGCAAATACATATTTGCAACAATTCCCAATTTCAAACTCAACGACTATCTCCTAAAGAATGAAAAAGAAGACTGAAGTGCTGCCGTTTCGAATCTCACAATCCTCTTAACTTCAACGCTGTCGTTTTGGCTATGTTCTGTGTTATTGTTGAACATTGTCGTTTAAAGCTTCGTTTTACCATTGCTTTCTGCACAATGGTTTTTTGTTTCCTGTCCAAGCTACCAAACAAGAATGTGGAGCTGGCTTGTCTTCTTGTTTGTAATCAGCCTATAAAAGGCAGAAGTGAAATGAAAGAGAAACAGGTTGTAAGGTTTTTAGATCAAACTAGTTGTTATGGTATCAGAGCCATTCTTCCAGACCTAGCCGCCGCCTGCTATGGCTGAAAACCAAACAGCAAACGCCGCTGCTCAAATGCAGCAACCACCACAAAATGATGACAATGCAGCTCCTCACATTGTCTATC
Organism: Linum trigynum; assembly: GCA_964030455.1. Lineage (NCBI taxonomy): Eukaryota > Viridiplantae > Streptophyta > Magnoliopsida > Malpighiales > Linaceae > Linum > Linum trigynum. The sequence goes on along the minus strand of OZ034820.1, from coordinate 11,158,475 downwards.
AGATGGAAGATCCATACTTCCTTCACGGTTCAGAGCAGCCATGCTCCCTCTTGATTGCAGATCGCCTCACCACAACAAACTACAACGATTAGAGTCGTGCTATGTTTAATGCTCTTGCAGCAAAGAACAAGTTAGGCTTCATTAGTGGAACCATACCAAAGCCTGCAGAAACAGATCCTAAGTACGGAGCTTGGATCAGGAACAACGTTATGATATTAAGCTAGATCCAACAATCAGTAGATTCAGAAATCAGGAAGACTATTCTCAGCATCAAATCAACAGCAGAAGCATGGAAAAGCCTTCAAACAAGATATGGATCTGGTGATATTGTTAGGATTGCTGAACTTGAAGAAGCCCTCTCCACCTTGAAGCAAGGTAATCAGACTATCACAGAATATTATGGGAATGTCATCACTCTTAGGGATGAGCTTGACAATTATCAACCTTTACTGCCTTGTGACTGTACTCCTACAAGTCACTTAGACTGTCGTGCCATGAAAAAGGTCTTGGAATATCAAGAAACAAACTATGTAATCAAGTTTCTCAGAGGGCTTCATGAGAATTTTGACAAAAGGTTTGCTCTTTCCTCACTGCTCTCATATGATTCTCTTGCCCCTCATTATAAACAGTTTGTTGTTCTCAACATCTCTTCTCATCATGGTCCTTCATCCTACAAAGAGGCCTCTAAGTCAGCAGCCTGGAATGCTGCTATGCAACATGAAATCAAAGCTTTGATAAGAATCAAACATGGGATGTAGTAAATATACCTGTTGGAAAGAAGCCTATTGGGAACAAATGGGTTTACAAAACCAAATTTGAAACAGATGGTAGCCTTGACAGGCTTAGAGCAAGACTAGTTGCCAAAGGAAATTCTCAACAAGAAGGAGAGGATTTTCAGGACACCTTTGCCCCAATGATCAAAATGACCACTGTGAGAACTTTTTTGGCTATTGCTTCCCTCAGAAACTGGCACATTCACCAGTTAGATGTAAATAATGCTTTCCTCCATGGAGATCTCCAGGAGGAAGTCTATATGACATTGCCTAAGGGATATGATCCACCTCCTGGTTTTACCAACTCAGTTTGCATATTAAGGAATTCTCTTTATGGCTTAAAATAAGCTTCCCGTCAATGGTTTTCTAAACTAACAAACAAGATTCAGACTCTTGGATACATTCAAAGCATGGCAGACCATTCTTTGTTCTTGCACGTAACAGATTCATCCTATACTTGCATTCTCATCTATGTTGATGATCTGTTAGTTGGAGGCAATGACATTGCAGAGATAACCAGTTTAAAGCAATTCCTTCACAATGAATTCAGTATCAAGGACTTGGGCAATTTAAGGTTCTTCCTGGGAATTGAAGTGGCTAGAAACAATACAGGTCATTTATCTCAAAGGAAATACACATTGGAAATTCTGGAAGAGGCTAAGTTGTTGGATTCAAAGACTGTTACAACTCCCATGGACTACAAAGTACATCTTTCAAGTCAGGTTGAAATCCCATATGAAGACCCAAAGCATTATCAAACTCTTGTTGGAAAGTTGATTTATCTCACAACAACTAGGCCTGACATCAGTTATGCTACACAACAACTCAGCCAGTTTATGTCTAATCCTAGCACTCTTCATTACAAGGCTTTCCTACGAGTTCTCAGGTACTTGAAGACTGCTCCTGCTACAGGGCTATTCTTCCCATCCAAAGGTTCTTATCAGTTGAAGGCATTCACTGATTCAGACTGGGCAACATGTATTGACACGAGACGATCAATCACATTCCACAAGCGCACGAAGCACATCGAGCTCGATTGCCACCTTGTGCGTGAGAAGCTTCAATCAGACGTAGTCAAAATGCTACATGTTTCTTCACATCACCAATTAGCTGACCTATTCACCAAACCTTTATGCCCACCAGCTTGCCGGGGGGGGGGGGGGGGGGGGGGGGGGGGGGGGTAACAGCAAATACAGATTTGCAACAGTCCCCAGTTTCAAACTCAATGGCTATCTCCTGAAGAATGGAGAAGAAGACTGAAGTGTTTCCGTTTCGAATCTCACAATCCTCTTAACTTCAACGCTGTCGTTTTGGCTCTGTTCTGTGTTATTGTTGAACGTTGTCGTTTAAAGCTTCGTTTTACCCATTGCTTTCTGCACAATGGTTTTTTGTTTCCTGTCCAAGCTACCAAACAAGAATGTGGAGCTGGCTTGTTTTCTTGTTTGTAATCAGCCTATAAAAGGTAGAAGTGAAATGAAAGAGAAACAGGTTGTAGGATTTTCAGAGGCTTAATTGCAAGTTTGGTCACTCGAATTGCTATAAAATTTCACGTTTGCCACTCAAATTAATTTATTCCATTTGTAGTCACTCTAATTAGTTGAACAGTTCAAGTTTGGTCACTCTCCCTTAACCTCCGTTAACTTTGACTGACGTGGCGGTCAAGTCTGACCGTTGACCGTTAAATGTGTGACGTGGCAAATAAAAAATAATTAAAAAATAAAAATTAAATTTTTAGAAATTACACATCATTATAAAAAAAATTATAAAAAATGAAAAAAAAATTATCACAAAAACTTGAACTGCCGCTCCGACCACTCTGTTTCCAAATCGGACTTCCAACGTCACCGAATTGGCCAGCGGCATTGGCATCTCAATCTCGATCTGGTGGTTCACAACATGGTGGTCCTTGTTGTAGTAGCTCCGGCGGTTGTCGTCGTGGTCTGCGTCGGACCTCAAGGTGGCCCAGTATGCCGTGGAGGAGGAGGCGGAGGAGGATGAGGAGCAGCTCATGGTGGCGGTGGTCTTGAGCGGGGCCGGAGTGGAGGAAGACGAGGAGGAGGACATGCAAGGGAAGTCCGGAAGGAGCGGTGGGAAGTCAGCGCCTCCGCCGTTGTAGAAAATGGATTCATCGAGGAGAGCGTCGACCTGGGCGGCCTCAGGATCCCAGATCTGATGATGGGTTTCTTGTTGTTGTTGTTAGAGATGGAAGAGTGATGGGTGAATGGGAGAGACAAGGTGTTGATGAGACTGACAGTGTAGGTTGGAAGTAGAATGCGGTTGATTTACAGCTGCCAATCCACCCCCTCTTAAATGTCGTCTTGATTTAACCATTTCCAATGATATATATGGGTATTATAATCAACAATCAAACTCCGAAATCCAAATCCCATTCTGCAGCAAGACACCGCCGGAAGAAAAAAATGGAGTTCAGAATCGTTTCCAGGGAGCTAGTGAAACCATCTTCCCCTGAAATCATACAGACGAAGCCTCCACACAGGCTCTGCCTCTTCGACCAGCTCACTCCCTTGACCTTCGTTCCCGTCGTTCTCTTCTACGCTAATCCCGACCACAGTAACCCCGTTCTCGCATCCTCCACCGATCCCTTCATCCGCCGCCTGAAGCGCTCCCTGGCGGAGACTCTCGACATTTACAACCCTTTCTCCGGCCGGACAAATCCAGGCAGCTTGTTCGTCGACAGCTTCAACGCCGGCCTCCCTTTCACTCTAGCCCAAGCGGTGGATTGCCGCCTCTCCCAGTTCTTGAAACGCAAGGAAACAGAGCTACTACAACAAGGACCAAGTTTTTGAGATAATTTTTTTTTCATTTTTTATAATTATAATTTTTTTTATAATGATGTGTAATTTCTAAAAATTTAATTTTTATTTTCTAATTATTTTTTATTTGCCACGTCACACATTTAACGGTCAACGGTCAGAGTTGACCGTCACGTCAGTCAAAGTTAACAGAGGTTAACGGAGAGTGACCGAACTTGAACTGTTCAACTAATTAGAGTGACTACAAATGGAATAAAATAATTTGAGTGGCAAACGTGAAATTTTATAGCAATTCGAGTGACCAAACTTGCAATTAAGCCGATTTTCAGATCAAACTGGTTGTTAGCATCATTCAAGGGAAAGTGCGTGTCGTAACATGAACGGAGATTTAGGGTGAGCTGTTGGTTGACGAAATGTTTGAACCCGAAGGATATTCGAAATTTGGTGTAATCGCACGCTCTTACTCTCTGTATCGCTATTAGCAACAGTTATCAAAGTACCATTACTAATAATTTTTAGTATGGTACAAATAGATAGGTTATTAGATCGGTCCCATAATAATAGTAACTGTTAGTCCTGATATATATTAACTAGCCACATAAAATGATCACCTAAAAAATAAAAGCAATGAAAAAAACTGATACTAAAAATAATAGTAACTAATAGTCCCGATATATATGAGTTAATCACGTAAAATGATCACCTAGACGCATTGGTATAGCCAGAAAGTCATCTAACGTGGGTCAAACATGGCAAATATATATAACGTATGTTTCATGAAGTGCTCATGTTTTGAATTTTTTTCTAAAATACATTCTTCATGCAAATTATGGCTCAGTTTGGCCCTGCTGTAGCTTAGCAGAAGCAGTTTCTCACATGAGCTTTTAGAGAAGTAATTTTAAAAAAACAGTTGAGTGTTTGGCTGAAAAACTATTAAAAGTGCTTTTTAATATGAGAGGTTGTGTAAAATGACTATAAAGGAATTATAATATAAATTATGAATAATAATTGTAAACAATAAAATGTAGTTAAAATGGATCTTATTAGAAATCTTTTATATTAAATAATATAATTTTATAATTTATTTTATTTTTAAAATGATATAAATGAAATAAAATTATATTTTCTGAAATAAAATTAAAATATGGTAAGGATAATCTTGTATTTTTAAAATAGTTTTTCACAGAAGCTCCAAATCGGAGCTTCTGCTTTTATGTTATACAAAAGCGCTTTTCAAAAGCCGAGATTTTAGATTTTTTTGGCCCTGCTTTAGCTTTTGAACTCGAAAAGCACTTCTAAAAGCCGGGCCAAACATAGGCTGAGGGATGTTAAGATATCATTGAAAAAATCGTTCATGAATCCACAACTCATCTTACTTAGAAGTGTTTATTTAATTTACTTATTGCAGTAAGTGCTATTTCAACACTTGAATGACAATCGATAGCAACAAACACCTCTAAGTTTTGAAGTTTTGTTTATATTAAACTCAATTACAAAATATATGAATTAAAAGTTAAATATAAATCACAAAACATTAGTTTTCATAAAATTATCTACAATAATATAGAGATATTGTATTCAATCAACAATAACATAAATATAATTAGGGTTAATACCTTAGTTTGGCCCGAACTATACACAAACTTTTTATGTCTCTCCCATCGCCGATGCCATCGCACGAGCTAGGAACAAAATTGTCTTCAATCACCATGAACCGCCTAGCGCCAGTATCAGAAGAGCCCATAACCAGGGACGAATAAATCAACAGAGGCGGGAGGAGAAGCCACCATTATCACACTCCTTCGACCAAACCTCCCGGCGTCCTTCCGCCGCCGTTCCACTGCCAAACGTGCACCATCTCGTGGTAGATCACGCCGACGAATTCCCTCCTCGCTTCGTCATCGTCGCTGGAGTACCTCTCCAAATAGCCCGCGTTTAAGTGGATTTAGTCGTTGTCGGCGAATGCCACGCCGTCTGAGTTTTCTATGAACAAGCTGATTGTTGGTATGGTTTTTCTTTATGCAGGGGTGTTCAGCTGCAGTGCCTTCCAGGTGAAGTCAGTTGCGTCTGCTAGCGTTTTCTTGATGAGATCCATCCCGATTTGGTTCGAGAAGCTATTGTTGCACGTGGAATCGGAGACCCTGTATAATTCAATGGATCCAGAAATGGCTGTCATTGTTTTGAAGTGATTGGAGGAAGGGTTGCTTTGATGATGAAAAATATGACAGATGGTTTTTCGGGTCTATTTGATGTTCTGATCGCTGGCATAGGTGGTTCGGTCTTTGTGAGCTCCGCTGTCAACAATACTTATGTACAGGAAAAAAAAATCCACATATATGCTGCCAGCGGCCGGCCAAAGCAGTACAATCTACGTGGATACGAACAAAACATGGGGTGATAAAGCTTTAGGCGATGATGATGAGAATTTCAGATTTGTATACAATGGTAAAGTGAGGTCAATCTCATGGTTTAAACTACGTTGCTGTTGCTGTTACTGTTGGAGTGGAGTTGAGGTTATCATCAAACACTTTCTGGTTGTACTCAATTGGAGCGGCTAGTTTCAGATATGGTTTTCTTTTTGCCAACTTATATATGCATTATTAGTAATACTAATGCAGATACAATTGTAATACTTATTATATAAGCAATACTAATATGAGAATTGAGACCTCGTCACAAAGCTTGAGGAGGCTCTGGACGTCTACAAGGAGATGCAAACTTTTGGATTTGGACGAGATGTTGTTACTTATAATGCACTCATAAACCTGCCATCCACAAACACGGTAAAACAATCCACAAAAAGCGTAGCAGAAACCTCTCAATCCATACCACAAATCCCCTAAAACAAACCAAAAACCCCACAAAGTATACCACAAATATTCCGAAAGCACATCAGAAACCTCATAATGCAAACCACAAACACGGTAAAGCAAACCACAAACCTCCTAATGCAGACCAAAATAATATTAAAACAAACCAGAAACCCCACAAATCAAACCATAAAATTTTCGAAAGCACACCATAAACTTCTTAATGCAAACCAGAAACACAATAAAGCAAACCAGAAACCTCCGAATGCATACCACAAATCTCCTAAAACAAACCACAAACCTCACAAAGCAAACCACAACATTTGCTAAGCACACCAGAAACCTCCTAATGCAAACCACAAACACAATAAATCAAACCACAAAAAAACAAACCATAAACGTCCTAATGCAGACCACAAATATATTAAAACAAACCAGAAACCCCTCAATGCAAACCACAAATTTTTTGAAAACAAAGCAGAAACTTCTCAATGCAAACCGCAAACACGATAAAGCAAACCAGAAACTTCTTAATGCAAACCACAAACACGATAAAGCAAACCACAAAAGGCATACAAAAATATGAGAAACCAAACCATAAATCTCACAATGCAGACCATAACATCCAGTGATCGTTGACCGTTGACCAAACTCCGATGACCGTCAGTGAGTAGATTCCGGCGCCGATAGGCATATTCCGGCCCCGATGACAAGATTCCGACGCCGGTAAGCATATTCGGGCGACAGTGAGCATATTCCGATGACAAAATAGCATATTCCGGTGACAAAAAGCATATTCCGGTGACCGGCGGCCAGATTCCGGCGGCCGAAATTTTGGGCCGAAAATTAAAAAATATATTTTTTATTTTTTTATTTAAAAATATTTTTCATAATGACAGTTATACCCCTGCTTTGATTTTACACTAGGTCAACTCATCTAATAAAAAGTCATCATAACCCTAACTTTCTATTGGTTGGGGACTAATGTTGTTACAATAACAACACAAGAGGTGTTGTGATAGTATCTAGTCCCCAATTTATCCCCTCCCCTCTCACCTCAATCGGAGAAAAACAATTTTCAAAAGATGATAACCATAGTTCTGCATTTGTGATTGCCCTGAAAGGAACCGCCGTCGTCGACTACTGCCAACACCACAGCGACCGCAATAGTCTCCGCTGAATTCAATTCACCAAGATCCCACCTACCCACGACGACGGCTGCTCTGTTTTCTCAAGGACGGTGGTGCTTTTATTTTTCTTCCACTGAACTCCGGCTCCCTTGCAACTCCGGTGGCCGGATTCTGGATAATCATTCTTCTTTTTTTAGATTGTTTTTCTTTCCTTTCTTCTTATGGGTTTTCGGATCTGCCTACTGGAAGGAGAGCAAATGTTGTCTTTCTCAAAGATTTGAGCACGGCCTGGCATGGCGATGACTGGCGCCGACGGCGAGATGCGCCTGCGGGGACGAGTAGTGGGATGATCGGCGATATTTTGGATCCCCCTAAGAAGAAATGGACAGATCTGGGGGAATCGCTCATTGAGCCTTTCCATTGAATGAAGTTTCAAATATATACAGAGTTCCTAATCCACTATACACTCTATACACTAACGGCTAATTACAACTAACAACTAATCTATCCAATTACAGGGAAGCACGTGTAGCTGTACAGTAAAACTGGAAATTAGAACCTAACGACTAAGTGAAACGCAACACTCCATCTATACGCTGCCGTTTGGCTCTGCTTCTCCTTTCTTCTTCTTCTTCGTGTCTAGCTGGACTGAAGCAGAGCCTCCTCCTGTCAATGCTGCAGCACAGCTCGATTGATCCATCTCAATCTCCTTCCTTGTTACCCTCCCACAAGCTGGCGAGTATAGATCATATACTCTCAGCTTGGATAACAACAAAGCAAATCGATCAATCGACAGACTCTTGGTAAAAATATCTGCAAGTTGAAAATCTGTTGGGACATGATGTAAAGTGAGCAATCCTGAATGAACCCATTCTCTGATCACATGGCAATCCACATCAATGTGTTTTGTCCGTTCATGGAACACTGGATTTTCAGCGATGTGGATTGCTGACTGATTGTCACAATACACCTTGACAGGTTGTGAAATCTGAACACCAAAGTCATTAAGCAGTCTCACTAACCATTCAATTTCACAGCTCAAGCTGGCTAATGCTCTGTATTCAGCCTCAGACGAAGACCTTGACACAGTCTTCTGTTTCTTACTCTTCCAAGTCAGGATGCTGGGACCAATGAAAGTGCAATATCCAGTGATGGACTTTCTGGTGTCTGGACATGTAGCCCAATCAGAATCACTGTAACCTCTCAATTCCAGCTTTGCAGTTGAGGAATAAAGCAATCCTTGTCCTGGAGAAGCTTTTAAGTACCTTAAGACCCTGTGTAGAGCCCTCAGATGCAGTGAAGTGGGATTATCCTGGTACTGGCAGAGTTGCTGAACTGCAAAAGCAATATCTGGCCTTGTTGTGGTCAGATATTGTAGTTTTCCTACCAGATGTTTGTACAGACTGACATCTTCCAGAGGGCTTCCTCCAGTTGATGACAGAACTTCTTTGACAAATATAGGTGTGGCTGCAGGCTTGCAATCTTCAAAACCTGACTCCTTCAAGAGGTCCAAGCAGTACTTTCTCTGTGACACTGTGATCCCTCTGACTCCCCTAATGACTTCCAAACCCAGGAAGTATTTCAATTCTCCCAAGTCTTTCATTTTAAACTCACCCTTCAACATTCCCTTTACCTTGGTTATGGCATCTAAACAAACACTTCCAATAAGAATGTCATCCACATACACAATAAGCACAACCAGTGCACCAAGAACCTGTGTAGTGAATATAGAGTAATCTGAAGATGTCTGCTTAAAACCATTCTTTAACAAGCTCTCAGTCAACTTAGTGTACCACTGTCTGCTTGCTTGTTTCAAACCATAAAGGGACTTCTTAAGGCGACAAACCTTACCTTTGCTATCCTCTCCTAGATCCAGACCAGGTGGGATTGTCATGTAAACCTCTTCTGTTAATTCACCATTCAAGAATGCATTGCTAACGTCCATCTGGTGTAAATGCCAGTTCTGGACAGCTGCAACTGCAAGCAAAGTCTTCACAGAACTTAACTTAGCTACTGGTGAAAATGTATCACAGTAGTCTATGCCATAGATTTGGGTGAAACCCTTTGCAACAATCCTTGCTTTGTGCCTCTCAATTGTCCCATCTGAAAACAGCTTCAATTTGTAAACCTACTTATTGCCAATGGCCTTTTTCCCAACTGGTAAATCTGTGATTTCCCAAGTTCCATTATCAATCTGTGCCTTCAACTCTTCTTGCATTGCCTTATTCCAGTTAGGATCAAGGGCAGCTTCTTGATAAGAAGTTGGTTCTAAGTGAGATGTAAGGCTATTGATGAAGTGTTGATGTCTAGGCAATAAATGTGTATAGGATAAAGCTTTATGTATGGGATACTGGATGTGATAATCTCCATGCCAGTTAGGTGGTCTAATGGTTCTGGTTGACTTCCTTAACTGGACATGAGATGGTGATGGCTGGGGAGAAGCACTGGGATGATGAATTGCAGAAAAAGGAGAAGAGGAAGAAGAATGACTATCCTGAGGATCAGCAGGAGGATCAGCAGGAGGAATGGGAGAAGAAGGAGTGGGAGTAGGGATGCCCCCCTCAGACTGATGGTCATCAGAGACAGTGACCTCATCAGTGGTAGGAGAGGGAGGAGAAGGGAAGTGTGGTAGTGGAGTAGTGACAGAAGGAAAGAAGGTTTGTGAGGAGGGGAGATCAGAGTCAGTAGGAATAGTGGAAGTTGATGTAGAAGAGGAAAAAGGTAAGATATGTTCATGGAATTCTACATCCCTAGAACAAAAGACCCTGTGAGTGTCTAAGTCAAGGAGCTTAAAACCTTTGATCCCAACTGGAATGCCAAGGAATACACATTGTTTAGCTCTAGGGAAAAACTTTGTCCTGTGAGGACCAGCTGTGGATGCATAAACCAAACATCCAAACACTCTGAGGGAACTGTAATCAGGTGGAACCCCATACAACTTCTCATAGGGGCTGATATTGTTCAAGACAGGAGTAGGGATCCTGTTAATCAAGTAGGCAACATGCATAATAAACTCACTCCAGTAAGTGAGGGGGAGGCCAGATTGGAATTTGAGTGCCCTGGCAACATTTAAGAGGTGTTGGTGCTTCCTCTCTACCCTCCCATTCTGCTGAGGTGTGTAAACCACACTCATCTGGTGTTCAATTCCATGTGCAGAATAGAAATCATGCATATGGAATTCCTGGCCCTGATCAGTTCTAATGATTTGCACTGATTTTTGAAACTGATTTTGGACCATCAACCAGAAAGACTTGAGTAAACCTCTAACTTCATCCTTAGACTTCATTAAATAGGTCCACACACATCTACTTTGATCATCAACAATTGTTAAGAATTAATGAAATCTATTGTAGGAAGGGGTGTTTAAAGGGCCCCAAATGTCAACATGTAACAAACCAAACAAGGAAGGATGAACAGAGGTACTAATGGGAAAAGGAGACCTCTTCTGTTTGGCCAAATGACAAACATTACAATGGAAAATCTTAGAAGCAAGTACATCAGGAAATTGTTTGTGTATAGTCTCTACTCTGGACACATATGGATGGCCTAATCTGGCATGCCAGATATCAAAACTTTGTGGCTGGAAGTTGAGATGTGAAGTAGCAAAACAGTTGGGAGATAGAGTGTTTGTGTCTGGATGAGTGAACTTGGAGTCATTGAACAAGTAGAGACCTCTATCCACTTGGGCTAAACCAATCCTCCTCTGTGTAATAAGGTCCTGGATAACACAGAAAGAGGATTTGAAAAGAAGTGAGACTGGATTGTTTTTGGTCAGTTTGCTAACTGAAACTAGATTGTAATTGAAGCTAGGAATGTAAAGGACTTGAGAAAGAAACAGTCCACAGGGCAACTTAACAACTCCTATGTGTGTGGCCTCTACCTTATTGCCATTAGGCAGATTGACAAAGACTCCTGTCAGAGGTCTATGCTTAAGGAAAAACCTCAAATGACACACTATATGGTCTGTTGCTCCTGTGTCCAGAACCCATAATGGTTCATTAGACTTTGTCAAGAGGGTTGAGAGTATTGTAATACCTGAACTGGAAGGGAGATAAACTTGTTGGTACTGAGTGGCACCAGAACTTGAAGGCTGTTGTGGAGCTTTTGCTGTCTGGTTATGAGTAGCAATCACAGCATTAGCTGAGTGTCGAATGGAGGGTGAAGTAGGTGGAGATGGTGAGGAAGGTGGTGTGGGAAACATGAGCAGCCTTAGCTTCTCCATCTGATCAGTGGTCAGTTGCAGGCTTGCCAAGCTTGGGGCAGCTTCTTGTCTTGGTGGAACAGGAGAGGTATGCATTCCTGCACTCTCACTGTTAACATTAGATTCAACTGATCCTGCAAAGTTCACACCACCAGCCTCCCTAGCATTCTTGTTCTTAAGCTTGATGCACTCATACACAGTGTGAAACTCCTTCTTACAGTACCTACAATACTTCTTCCCATCTTTGTAATCCCTAGAAGTAGCTTGTGGATGTTGCTGTCCTGATGCAGCTGCCAGAGCAACAGACTCAACACCAGCCTGCTTGTTCACACCTTTCATTTGACGTTCTAGCTGAAGTATTTGCTTGAACACAACGTCAATGGAAGGCAAGATAGGGTTCATCAGAACCTGAGTATGAGCTGACTGGTAAATGGGATTCAACCCTTGCATAAACTTAATCACAAAGTCATTGTCCTGGTATCTCTTTAGGGTTTCATATGGTCCATTGCAAGGGCAGACTGGAATGGGTCTGTACTTCTTAAGCTCTTCCCACAAAACAGTGACATTAGTAAAGTATTGATTCACAGATTGGTCCTCCTGATGGCACTTAGCAAGCTGGGTTTGCAAATAAAAAACCCTAATATTGTCTTCCTGACTGAATCTGATCCTTAGATTATCCCATACAGCTTTTGCACTCTCTAACCTCATGACACTATTAGCGATGTCTTCAGCAAGGGAATTGTAAATCCAGCAACGGATGGTCCCATTACAACGCAACCAAGACTGATAGATTGGATCTGTTACCTCTGGCTGTGGAATGGTTCCATCAACAAAACCCAGTTTGTTTTTGGTACCCAGTGCAACCAACATCACTTGGCTCCATGTGTGGTAGTTGCCGTCGACGAGCTTGACTGAGATGATGGTGGAGAGTGCTCCATCCTGCGGCGGCAGGTAGTATGGGTTCAGGTAAGGATCTTCATAGGCAACGAGCTTGCCTGATCCAGCTTTGGATGGATCTTCTCTGTTTAGATCGGATTCAGACGTTTCACCAGACATTTTTCAGACAAAAGAAGGAGATGGAGATGTTGAAGAAATGGAAAGACTAAGGTACGAAACCCTAGCGAAAATGTGAGCAACCAGGCTCTGATACCATAAGAAGAAATGGACAGATCTGGGGGAATCGCTCATTGAGCCTTTCCATTGAATGAAGTTTCAAATATATACAGAGTTCCTAATCCACTGTACACTAACGGCTAATTACAACTAACAACTAATCTATCCAATTGCAGGGAAGCACGTGTAGCTGTACAGTAAAACTGGAAATTAGAACCTAACGACTAAGTGAAACGCAGCACTCCATCTATACGCTGCCGTTTGGCTCTGCTTCTCCTTTCTTCTTCTTCTTCGTGTCTAGCTGGACTGAAGCAGAGCCTCCTCCTGTCAATGCTGCAGCACAGCTTGATTGATCCATCTCAATCTCCTTCCTTGTTACCCCCTTCCCCGAATGAAATCTCCATCAGGCTGGCGATGACTGGCGCCGACGGCGAGATGCGCCTGCGGGGACGAGTAGTGGGATGATCGGCGATATTTTGGATCCCCCTTCCCCGAATGAAATCTCCATCAGGTTGGCTTTGTAGCTGTTTGTGTCGTCGTGGGTAGGTGGGATCTTGGTGTGGTTTTGCAGCAATTGCAATCCCTTGTATTTGGAGGAAGGAGAGTCGATTTCCCATGTGGGGACTTCTTCGCCGGAGATGGGTGGGCTCGCCAGAATATGGATTTGCTGTTCTGCATTCATTTTTTTTAATCTCCTTTCCTCCTGTGAGCGTTGGACGAAGGGTAGAAGAAGGAATCATAAATTGGGATTATTTATGATTATTATTATTTAAAAAATAAAATGAATGCTGAAATTCAAAAAATAATTTTTTTTTATTTCGTGCTCGCTTATGTGGCAAGTGAGCTGGCCATTGACTAACGGTCAACGGAGTTCACCGTTCAATTTGACGGTCAAATCCAGGTCTGGCCAAGTTAGGAAGTATGAAACATAGTTCAGGTCAGAATAGTAATTTCAAAAATCATAGGCCAAAGTAGAAAGTTTGTGTATAGTTCGGGCCAAACTAAGATATTAACTCATATAATTACTCCATATTGTTTGGACCAAGGTGGTGCAAATGACCCATCTTTAGCCACATGTGGAACCACCACTGCCTAAGGCTAGTAGTCATTTCGATGACGTATTTCAATGAGGAAATTTAGCACATCCTTCATTTTAGAAAAATCCAATCCAAACAGCTCCTAAAGAATCAACCATGAAGGAAAATAATAAATTTACCAAAGACGGATACAATTATGATCACCTCCACTCTATGCATACACGGATGTTCAGAAAAGAAAACAGAAAATATTAAGTGTACGGATAATGCCAAATCAAACTCATCCAAAATTACTATTGAATGAACGGAAATAATGTACGTGTCGGGCCGAATAGATCAGCTCGTTTGTAAATTATGTTTGGATATCGCCGGTAATATAATTAAACAATAGGGGGATAATAAGATAATCGCCAACTCCACAAGAAAGATATGGACTGACAGTCGGTTTCATTCGTTTGCTGAGGTTTTGGGATATTCACCTGATACAGCTTCATTGTTCGCCAGGACGGCAAATATCCAACATTATCAGCGATAATTAGACATGGCAACTTTGCACATACCTATGGGTTTCTTATTATCCAACTCAATTGGGTTGGGTATGAAATCCAAATAGATGGATATGGGTAGAGTTTGATGGGTTTGTACCCATACCCATTTACTTTGGGTTGAGTTGGGTTTATATCAAATGGATTTGAGTTTGTACCCATGCCCAAATACAAATTACAATTTGGTACCCAAACTTAATAGACATGCATATTTACTACCTAAATTTAATTTTTTTGTATATAAGTCTTCAAAATATCGATGGAAATTACGTTTTGGTACCTAAATTTTTTTGGTCTTACATTTTGGTACCTAAACTTTTCAAGTTTTACAAATAGGTCCAATTTTTGCATGTGTAGTTAAAACACCCTCAAGTAAATGGATATCCATATCCAACCCATACCCATTTAGATTATGGAAGCAATATTCATACCTTACCCAAACCCATCTATAAACCCCCAAATCCATATGCACTTCACCCATACCCAACCCATTATCAATGGGTCTACTTGGGTTTGGGTATAATTACCAATGGGTGGGTAATTTGCCATCTCTAGCGATAACAGATTCTTTATAAATCGAGAGAGAGAGAGAGCAAAAAGGAGAAATAAAGTAAAATAAGAGAGACATGGAGCGAGCCACATCAGCGGCGGGTGCATTCTTCTTCTTCTTCTTCATCATCGTCATCATGATGTTCACATTCCCGACGACGGCCAGCGTCGTCCAAGGCTACGGCGCCAGCCCCAAATACTGCAGAGGTGACGTGGTGACCGAGTACGACGTGGCAACCTACTCAGCCTACGTGGCTCACGTGCTGTCCGAGCTGGCTACGGTAACGCCCACCGTATCAGGCTTCCAGTACGGGACGGTGTTCCCCAACGACAACCCTGGTTCCGTCCAGGGCACGGCGTTGTGTGACGGCACGAGAGACGCCAGCCGTTGCGCAACCTGCCTCTCCGGTCTCCAAAAGTTGCTTTACGATTCCTGCAGCAGCTACGAGGGCGCCGGTGCCAAAGGCGGCATCATTTGTGGCATGGGTTTCGACATAGTGGCCTGACCGCCTGAGCCATGCAACTCCGAGCCGGGCCGATCCAATCTATCTAATCTGCCACGTACTTTGTCTAATTTTTTTTTTTTTCAATCCGAGAAGACTAATGGAAAGTACGTACGTAACTACGTATCTATATTAGCCTGGCCAGCTAATAATTAATTATCCGAAAACCGTTATTAATGATGTCAAAACAAAAGCGTGCAATCGACAATCAAGATCAACACAAGCGAACATAAATTTAACGTGGTTTATTAACACAATGTGTGCTAGCTAATCCACGGCAGGGGAGAACAAATTTCACTAATTTGAGGAGAGTACAGGTTACAAACTAAATTCCAAATGGACAAACCAAACAAATTAACCTGACTAACCTTTACTACAAACTATGGTGATGAAGAGTATTTATAGAACTCTTCTCCTAATCCCAAACAGAAAACCAAATACCTTTTTCCCAAACATACAAGGAAAATGTCAAACAAAGCCCAAACACAAACCCAAACAGAATAGGCCTAAAACACAAAACAAACCCAAATCAAATTCAAGTCATATTCTAACAAATGAGATGAATGAGCTTAATACATGAATCAAGACATTCATTTTCTTTCCGTGATGATTAGCTCCTTGGCCAGTTTTCTTTTGAAGTCGTTAAACTTTCATCCAAATCGTACTTATTGATCAAATTGTGTTCTTTTCTTTGGAGGCTGTCCGCATGTTTCACATTTATCAATCTTGTGCTATGTCAATCAATTTGATTCATTATCGATCTCAATGCAAAATTTAAAATACGAGATTGAGAGAGTATGTGAATGAAAAATAACAATAACTGCACAGTCAAATCTAAAATTCTTAAATATAACGAAGGAAAACAAAAATAATTCCGTAAATTTGTGTTTGACAACATCCAACAATCTTCATATGCAACATGCTCCAATACCTACCTCTTTTTGTGTATGGGTAATTGGGTACCTAGAAGTCACAGTACCTCATTCCGGCCTTCTGATTTCTGTTATACTCTGATCTGCATTGCAAGTTTGCAACATAAAGTAATTGTTCAGGATCGAACTGTTTTTTATGATAAAGTAGACCACGAGTTTATTAAAGCATGCCAGTTGACCACAGATTTCTCAAAGCATATCACAAGTTTTCTGAACCATATCAGAAACCTGATAAGACATACCACAAGTTTATTAAAAGGCAAAATACACATGTGAAGCAAAAACTTTGACGGATTGGCCAAATATAGCCACTTTTGGCGAAATACCAAATATAGACACTTTCGTCCAATTCTTTGACTGTGTTAGTTAACGTGCTGACTCGACTAACACAATAGCTGATGTGGCGACATTAGTTAACAACATTGCCACATGAATTTAATTGGAAGAAAAAAGAAAAAAATAGATACTTGAAAAAAACAAAAAAGTAGATAAAACAATAAATAATTTCTCTCTCCCACCTATCTTCTCCTTCTAGAATGGCACAATTATAGTCTAACCAAATCTCCCTCGCATCCACTCTTCCCCGATTCGACAGACAGCAAGGAAAGAGCAAGGGTCGTCTTCAAGCATTGCCTTTTACACTATGCGCAACTCGGTGTTGCCAGTCACTAGCGTCCCTCCTTTATCGACGTTACGTTGCTATTGCACTGCTCTGATTGAGATGAACCTCCACGGACGCGGCGAATTTCAAGTGGAGCTCATCGTTGCGGGGATGATCTCCGTTGGTGGAGGAGGAATTAGGGATTTGCGGAATCAAAAGTGGCGAAATACTGCGGGAGGAAGGATTAGGGATTTGCGGTAGAGGAGGAATTGGGTGAGGTTTCCCATCGTTGTTGCCCTCTTGATGCTGTCAATTTCCGTCAGGGAAGATGACCTGATCAACTGATTCCCTCTCCAAACCTGACCATGGCGGCGGAACTACCATCTTTTCTCCTTCACCGGCGTTGTTGTTGTCAAAGTCGACAAGTCAGAGTCATCGTATGCCTTTCTGCATCGCCGTCGTAGGTTAAAGCACAATTGGAGGAGTGTGATCAATACTCATAGAAATGCCCATGACTTGTGAAGTCTGGTCGTGACTTGTGATCTCTTGCTTCCTTTGACCTGATTTTGCGTCAAATGTCCCATAAATCGTTCATATTCCATAATTACATACTAAGATCTTAAATATAAAAAAAGGAACACAACCTGGCATAAAATGGGCCAATGAACGTCTCTAACCAAGCTAAACGATCAAGAAACATGTATAATTATGTCGGTTGTTGAGAAGGAATCCTTGTCCGATGAGGATTAGGAAACACTCCAGGTTTAAATCGAGTCTGCTGAGAATAAGCAATACTGCGTCGTTTGCAGAAATGTTGAGTCAGTCCTTTATTTGTGCTTTGTTACAATTGAGTCCAGTCAGTAGTGGTTAGGTTGAGAAACTTCAGCTGATTAGTTTGTTAGTTGCAACGTGATTAGCTTGATTCTTGGTTAGTGGAACGTTGGTAGCAGCCAAGGATTGTGGCCCTGCACCAATATCTATATATTCTTTGCTTTCCAATCAATAAAACCTCGTCAGATTGCAATACATAGTGTTCTACATCGGTACCAGTAGGTAGGGCTGGCAACCGGTCGGTTTCGGTTTAACCGAAAATCGATTTCTCGATTTTTGGTTAAACTGAGACCTGACCAATACCCACCGTCGACCGACCGCCCCAGCATCCACGATTAGCCGCAAACCGACCGGGCGGTTTTTGGTTTAGGTTCGATTTACATGCATAACAGACCGGAGGTTAGGCCACCACCGTTCAAATCAGCGTAACAAGTACGCCGCTTGCAAAAATCCCCAAACCAAGACCTTCACCTCCTTCCACTCCCCGCTCGCAAAAATCCCCAAAACATAACCAACCATATCTGCATCGTGTTGGGATTTGGGAGGAGGAGCTGCTGCTGCCTGCTTGTGTTGGGGCGACGAGTTGCGGCTGTTAGGGAATGGCCGAATGGGTCTCTGTTGACTGTTAGGGATTGGGATGATGAGGGAATTTGGGAATTGGGAGGGAGGAGGAGAGGGATTTGGGAATTTGGGAGTTGGATGGGTCTCTGACTCTCTGTTAGTGGATTTGGGAATTGGGAGGAGGAGATGAGTCTGCGAGGGCCGAGGAAGGGGAAGGTGGAGGCGGCGGGGCGTCGCGGTGGAGCCGGCGAGGTGGGGGCCTGGAGGGGGAAGGGATGGTGGAGGTGGAACGTCGACGATGGTCCAAAGGGGGGAGGGGAATGGTTGCGCGACAGGAAGGGGAAGGTGGAGGCGGCGGGGCGTCGAGGTGGAGCCGGCGAGGTGGAGGCCTGGAGGGGGAAGGGATGGTGGAGGTGGAACGTCGACGATGGTCCGAAGGGGGAAGGGGAAGGGCTGCGCGACGATGGTGAACAAGTGAAGGGGGAATTGGGAGGAGGAGGGCCGAGTCGGCTCTGCTTAGGGTTAGTGACTCAACAGTGGGAAGCGGCGTCGTTTATGGTGAAGGGGGAAGGGGGTTGGTTAGCCGGTTAACGGCCGGTTTCCGACCCCGGTTAGTCGGCTAACCGGACCCATGCAATTCCCCACCGACCACCGACCGCTACCTTTAGTAACAGTTTTTCGGTTAGTCGAAAACCGGTCGGTTCGGTTGAAACCGTCCGGTTAACTGCTAACCGAAAACCGTTCCGCCAGCCCTACCAGTAGGTAACTCAAAGGCTACCCAAGAGAACTTACAACCTACCCAAACCCACCTTTGACCTAAATTCCGCTCGTAAATTAGACAGTTTCACACAAACTAGAGTGGCCGAATTGTGAATATCTAGCAGTTGAATTCCACGAATCCAATTCCTTCACAAATCAATATTATCTCTACGATGCTAGGGGCCGCTCTGGAAGACCCGCATTGACACAAGTATATTACCCCACCAAGAGAAGCGAAATTCGCCTTCTCTACCCCAAATTCAATTATGCCAGTAGCGAAGTGATGACAGAGATGCTGGCATTGGCAATGAGATAATTTTCCCTACAAGAATATACTCAAGCTCAAAGAACTTCAAGTGACTACCAGGATCGATACCAAACAAAATCGACCAACGGCTACCTCCACTGAATGGCGCCCGACGGGACTCTGTTAGCGGCGGCTACCATCGGAGCTGGAGATCGCGATGACAACTGTTATTAATAGCATTAAAAAAAACAATATATTTTTAATTTTTATCAAATGAAATGTTTTCCCTTAACCAAAACAATCAGAGTGACTCCAGAGATGTTGAGATTTTTATAGGCAAGGATATTTAGTAGAAAAATAAAAATTAGAATTAATGGAATAGGAGGAAGAAAATCGGAAAAATCAAGATAAAAAATATCTTTGATTATAATTTTTTTTTTTTTGTATATCTAGATTTTAGAGATTTGAAATTTCGAACAGAGAATTCATGATTCAAATCATTTTCTCCAAACTAAAGAAAACACGTGAGAAAAAACTAAAGCAATTACTTTTATTATTCGATAATAGTTCCAGACATACTCGGTATAGAAAGTAAAACATACATGAAATGACGAGGATCGCATAGAGCAAACTTGATGGCTTTTTTTTCTTCTTCTTCCCCTTTTTCATATCTCAGACTCTAACATAAACCTTATTGCAACAGAGATAACCAAAATACATGTATTAGATATCAGCAGGCCACATCCCTCCCCATCGAATGATCGGTATAGTAGCTAGTGTTTGATTCACTCCAGCTTATGGTGATGGTGGTGGTGGTGGAAGTAAAACCAAAACTGAGGCTGGACATTATTAGTCTTTGAAGGGATGAGTGCAGGGCGACTGGCAGCGGCAGCCATGAGAATGGAGGCCACAAGCAGAAGCCATATGAATGCAATCAACAACAGAGTTTGTGTCTTCGCCATTGCTGTTCAGATATTGATCTCTATTGATTGCCTCCCCTAACTCAAACTGTAAGGAACTACAGCCTCCTGGTTTGTATACTTGGGATGTGGCGAGATTCAATGGACTCAGCTATATCTCTTATTTATAGGTTGTTTGGAATGTTCTTGTTTGGACGCTAAATAGAATCCGTAACTAATAAATAATTAACAGGAGTACATACGGTTCCCACCTATGTGTGCCGTTCTTTGGATAGATTAATGTAGTGAAGGGGCAGTGACGGCGAAATTGTAGTCAATAGATGGACGGAAAACTTTACCACCTCCAATTTCCTACAAACTGGAAACCACTTTTTATGTTGGTAAAATGACTTTTTTTTTTTTTTTGGAAATCCGACTAGTATATATATATTACAAGTTACAACAAAAGCCCGTGTCGTGTTTTCATATTCTGAAAATATTGTAAAATACTCTTAGTGTCTACAGTACTCAGCAAATCTCTTTCAATACATCCTACAAGACAACCATTCACCAACTGATCGTCTAGCGCAAAACAATAACCATTTGTTCTTTCATTGATATATCATGAGTCTCATCAACCAATATGCAGAAAAATCATTCACAATCTCTGCAATGATTTTCTTAGTCGTTTTACAAGTCATGACATGAATAAGATCTTTTTGAATCTTTGGAGAGGTAAGTTGGAGATTGAAGCTTGAAGTAAGCAGAATCATGTTTGTGAAACTGTTGAATAAAGGAGACATGTTTAATTTTAGGGTTTTGTTGTTAAATTTGGCATCAAATTCTTACTTTTACAATTATATATGTATCTTAAATTGCAAGAATAAATGAGTTGTGGTCTAATGAAAAAGAAGTTAACAAATAACTAGGGTGTTAGAAGTTCAAATCTTTTTTTCCTATTTTCTAGACTAAAACTACTATAGGGGTTCGATAATCCCCCCCCCCCCCCCCACACACACACACAAGAATTTTAGGGGTGTCCCGTGACACCCTCAAACCTCCCTAGGTCCACCCCTAGCACCAACTCTTCGGTTTATTTCTTCCGCAGTGATCCAAACTAAGTATGTCCTTTGTCACTCTAATATAAAATTTTATCACCAATTATCATAGGGTATTAGAGTCATAAGATTTTGTATCACCCGATATGATCTCTTATTTTCTTGATAAACAAGTTAAATAGTACTATATAATTCAAAGGGTGGTAAATAATTAGTCGGTTATCGGTTTTAACCGATAATTGAACTAACAACAACGATTAATAGTTGATGCATAATGGCAAATTTCTTAGTGGTTGGATTTTGGTTAACTGTATTTTGCTTAATTAGTGGTTAACTGCTAACCGATTAATCGGTTAGTGATTAACCGATAAGAATATTGATAAAACCACTATTATTTTTTCTCTTTATTTTTTCTAGACTCAAACTACTACTAGGGATCCAGTAATCCCCCCCCCCCCCCCCCCCCCCCCCCCCCCCGAATTTTAGGGGTGCCCTGGCACCAACTCTTCGATATATTTCTTCTGGAGAGGTCTAAACTAAGTTTGTTCCTTGTAGGGATGGCAAAAATATCCATAACCGTGGATATCCACCTGAATCCGACCTAATCGGGTAGGGTAAAACTCGAACCCGAAGCATTTTTCGTGGGTACCGGTAAAACCCGAACCCGAATGTTGCGGGTAATGGGTGGGCATGGTTATCTCACTATCCAACCCGAACCCGCCCGAATATACACATGCATATGTATTTTGTCTAGAAATAATCATTATTTCTCTCTAGAATATTTTATATTTAGCATATAAATATAATATTTTCATGAAATTATGTTGTTTTAATTAATTTTCGTCATTCTAGTGAATCATTGTCGTACTTTTCCTCTTACGTAATGTGAGTATACGTGTGAATGTTAACATATTGGTTGGAATTATAAGGAGAAATTATTACCCATGGATAACCGTGGATACCCGAAACCCGAACGGGTATGGGCATGGTTTTGATTTTCTACCCGTTTCTCGTATGGGTACGGGTATGAGTAAAACCCGAACTACATTGGGTAGGGTAACGGATATGCACTATCCACCCCCGACCCGACCCATTGCCATCCCTAGTTCCTTGTCACCCTATATACTATATATAAAATTTTATCACCAATTATCATAGGGTATTAGAGTCATAAGATTTTGTATCACCCGATATGTTGTCTTATTATCTTGATAAACGAGTTAAATAGTACTATATAATCCTAGGAGTGGTAAATAGTTAGTCGTTTACCGATTTTAACCGATAATTGAACTAATAACATCGATTAATAGTTGATCGATAACCGCTAATTTCTTAGTGGTTCAATTTTGATTAGCTATATTTTGCTTAGTGGTTAACTGCTAGATGACTAATCACTTAGTGATTAACTGATAAGAAGTGGTTCATCTAATTTCATGTCCAACCTTTAAAAATCATTCGATCCATGCTAAACTATACAAGCAAATGGACCAAACCGCTATTATAACTGATACAGTTGTTTTTCTGATGCGGCCGTTGATCCAGTTCTTATAACAAGGGGTATAAGTAAGCCTCCCAGTGCCCATATATAGTTCACCATCGTTAGGGTGTGCAATGGGTTGGTCCGTACCAGACCACAACGGACCAAACCAACATTTGGATCAGACCATTTATTTTTTGTCGAAGCGACTAAACTGTGGTTCGATCTGTAATCCCAATATATTTTATAAATACCAAAGAATTGTGGACCGAATTCACCTTTGGATTGGAGCAAATAGAACGAACTGAATTATTGGTCTGCTTCTTAATCCATAAATATCTTTCAGGGCCAATTTTCATAGATTTGGTTCGATCTGGACCGACCCAGAGTGTTGTACTCCCCTAGCCATGGTGTAATGTCAATTATTTGCCACGCTAACTAAACGCCAGACGAAGTATTTTATGGCAACTCACAAGTTTATTTAGAATTTGATTGCGGAAGAACTTGTTCCTCCATGCGCTTATGTCCTATCGACTGTCCTATCGTATGCGTTAGAGTTCGCGCCTGCTTTGATTACTTCATTCCGACTTCCAAGAGTCAGCCATCTCGGGATTGTTAATTCAACTTTTGTTTTTTCAATCCCTACAACGGCCAGAACTATGATTCGCTGAAAGCTCTTAAAAAAAAAATTGCCACACTGGTTTATACAGCTGTTTTGGTTTGACAAGTGAAATGGTATAATCAATCGTATAATTGGTTTGTGTTGGTTCGTGTCGGTTCAATAAAATATGTATAATATAAAACTTGTTAAAATTCAATGAATATAATCATATATATAAAACATATTTGAGTATAATTTACTTACAATCTAACAAATAACATTTTGTACAAATTCATTTATGATACAAATTCAAATTCAGTTGTAACTATATCTTTTTGTAAAAATTCATTTATGATACAAACTAAATTTGTACATTTATGTTATGATAAATTCATGTAGAGTACTAACAGAATTTGTACCTTTCTATTATGGTACAAACTAAACTTGTACTAACAGAACTTACTAACAGAATTTGCACAAGTTCAAAGAAATTATTGCAAAGTAAAAAAGTAGAAGGACTAATTCTGAAAATTTTAAAAACATAATATTCCAAAAATATTTTATCAATTTTAACGGAATGCACTTAACATTAAAATTAATTGGTACTAGGTGCACTTATAAGAAAGTTTTGTGGCATTTGGTGCCCTAATTTACTCAAGATAAAGTGACATACTCACACTAATTCAAGAACTTAAATGGCATCATAAATACTCTACCCTTACGAGGAACCACCCACATCATAATTGGTGGGTCAATTGCAAATGGATTTGGTCGGATTTTTGCGTTCAATCATCCAATGTTCACCCTTATATATCCCAGTTTTTTCTTCCTTCCAGATCAGTCAATGTAACCAAAAGTATGATTAATTAGAAGAGATTAAAATGTAAAACATGAATACAGAGCGGAAAATTGCTAGAATTTTCTAAGTACACTTATGTAAACTATGAATCAATGGACTTTAAAACAAGTAAATAGTACCTTTATCCCATATTCAAAAGGTCTCTACTCATAGATATAAACTAATTTGAGAAGATTTTAATGTACAGCATGCGGTGATGAGTGATTTGGCAGAATGGAAGAATGATGATCGCTTGCGTTATCGAGCTTTAAATTTATAGATCGATGCACACTCTTTATTAAATCCTAACTAAGCCAAGCATAATCTAGTTAGAGTTGTAGTAAAGTGGCTCGATCGTATTCCAAGGGAACCCTAAACTTACTATTACTTCGCTCCGAACTATTATCTTATCGAATCAAGGTTTGGGTGAAGAATCTACTCTAACCTACTCCTAAAGGCAAAATCAACAACCAGCCAAGTGGTTGGGAGATCGCTAGAGGTGAGACGGTTTCCTAGGGTCAAATCCTCCTAGCTATGGTTGTTAAGTAGGGTTAAGAGAATGTGGTGAGTGAGCTCTTTTTCATGGGCTTTCATGGTTATCCACATGCCTCCGAGTACGCCTCTCCCAAACCCATGTTAGTCACCTCGATCTAGGCTATTGTATATAAGGAATTAAGAACATAGCTCATTTCAATGGATATTATCCACCGTCCACACCGAGGTTTCATCACAGGTTCTATCTAGGAAGGCATTCCTAAGGCAGGGGTACTGTTATGGGACAATCCAAGTACCACATCGGTAATACAAGGAAAGAGACCCTTGTATATAAGTGTCCACCTAGCTCATTAGTAAGAGGCCTTTTGGGGAGGACACCCAAGAGTAAAATCGTGCGGGCTTGGCCCAAAGCGGACAATATCGTACTAATGGAGCAACCCCGATTATGACAAGTGGTATCAGAGCCTGGTTCGGCGGATCCGGGGCGGTGGACGTCAGTTTGGTGGGACCCTCATTTGGTGACCTCGAATTTGACATCTACGTTTGTCTGGCGAGTCAAAGGTCATTCGCGTCTGTTTGGTGGATCCAGGAAAGATCCACGTTTGGGCTTGGCTGATCAAAGAGAGTTCTGCGGTTGGTAAAGTCCTTATACCGAGAAGCCCATCGATACAAGGTGTCTGACGGATCAAGATAATCGCTGAGGAGAGGACACGATTGTCCTGGTCCTTGTCTTGAGGGCAATCCAAGTACCACATCGGTAATACAAGGGAAGGGACCCTTGTGTATTAGTGTCCACCTAACCCAATTAGTACAAGGCCTTTTGGTGAGGACACCCAAGAGTAAATCAGTGCGGGCTTGGCCCAAAGCAGACAATATCATACAAATTGAGCGGCCCGATTTTGACAAGTTGTATCAGAGCCTGATTCGGTTTGGGGTGGTGGACGTCAGAGTGGACCCTCGGGATTTGCGATCTGCGTCTGGTTTGGTGGATCCACGAGAGATCTACATTTGGGCTACATATGGTTTGGTGGATCGAGGGAGGTCAGCATTTATCTGGTGGAGACCTTTGTATATAAGTGTCCACCTAGCTCACTAGTACGAAGCCTTTTGGGGAGGACACCCAAGAGTAAAACCATGCGGGCTTGGCCAATATCGTACTAATGGAGCAATCCCAATTATGACAGGTATGGTCGCCTCGTCCACCATAAGATCCTATTCATTCATCTAACCTAATTTGCTTGATAGTGCATACCCGTCTAACCCTAAAACTCCATTCCCAACGTAAAAGCTCAAGTAGGCTAGTAAAGAAGATTAGGGCGACTTACCCAAACACAATCAAAGTTAGAGAAGCATTCAAATCAACTAGATAAACACATTCATAAAAAACCCATTCATATACAACCTATAAACTAGGATTCATCTTCGCTAAACAACCATTAGAGATTCAAGTCATTAGAGAGAGAAAGAAAACACAAACTAGAAGAGAGGGAGTGATGGAATCAATCTTCTTCTCCTTGCTTGCACCTTCTTATTGCTCTTTGGGTGGATTGGATCTTCAATTAAGCTCTCTCAAGGTGTTTCCCTCTCTAAAAATAACCCAAAACCTTGACTTCCTCACTCTAAGTCGGCTCTCCCTTGAAAAGTGCAGCAAGATGGGTATTTATAGAAAGTTGATGGCGGTCAAGGCCTCCAGGGCATGACACGATGGTCACAGCCGTGACCTGGCCGTGACCAGTTGGAACGTCTTCGAATAGCCTGACACGATGGTTTTGGCTCCTTCATAAGATCGCACGACATGATGGAACGTCTTTAAACTCCAAGATTGCGGCCTCCTTCATAAGATCGCAGCAGTGATCTTTTGTGTCTCGGGCGCGATTGTTTTCGTGGTCAAAATGCACCATGTCCGCGATTCGACTGTGGAAACTCTCTGCCTTCTTCTAGGTCGCCTGCTGAGGTTCGTGGTCACTGATCGCGGCCACGATCATCAGGCCGCAATCGTGCCTTTTCTCCCATTCTTGCTCCTGTGCTTCCCAATCGTGCTCGGATGAAATCCAATCGATTCCCAGTCAATCCCAAATGAATATAAGACCTGGAATTTCATCACAAACACTTGGGAAAACATAAAATACGACAAAGTAGGGTTGATTCCCCTACGAAATCTTACTATCAAGAATTCCTAGACCAAAATGGATGTTTTGCAAATATGAATGAAAATAGGCATAAATAACTTGATATGTGGCCTAGACACGGTGATTTAACATGCAAATGCCTTAAGAATAAGTTCTAAATAACACATATATTTGGTGTTATCAAAATCATGCACATTTAGCCGTTTACTTGTCCACAAGCAAACCTACTCAAACTCGTACAACTTGCAAGATAAATCACAATGTCATGCATAATAGATCGTCGGTAGAGGGTCAACTAGCAACTTTAGAGGTCAACCGGTCATTAACAATTCTACTGTCGATCTCTACGTGAAAACACACTCCCGAATAGTGACCTTGCCACTAAAGAGGTATGGACATCAAAGGGGTGCTCCAGGGGATTTCTCAAAAATGGTTAAAAACATTGACTCTAGAAGGTGCTCTTTATTCTTTCATTCAAGGTAGGAGTTGTCATTTATTGGTCTCCTTTATCTATGTTGACGCTCATTGCACCAAAATTTTTGCAAACTTTATGCAAGAAAGCGTCTCTCCATCATAACCAAGAGCGGATGAATCATTGTCTTGCCTATCAAGGTTACATGTGGAGAAGTTGATGACAGATTCGTCTTAGCCCAAGCACCACTTCCCAGGCTGCATTCCACATTGGGTTGCCACACATGTTGGGTACAAACGAGAGCTTTGAGATCTCTTAAATCGCTAAAATGTACTTTGTACCTTGGAATACGATTCCCTGAGGAAGAAAGATGTTTGAGGGATGGTAAGTAGTAAAAGATGGTCGGGACATCGTAAAGCTATCTGATCCCCAAACATATTCTCAAAGGGCACTTAGAGACGGTTTATCTCAAACATTATGCTCGGTTTCCTCTCACGTGAGAGCCTCTTTTTCAAAATTGAACACATGTTTGCAAACATTTTGGGTCCAAAAGTAAGTAGAGAATTCCCGCACACATGTCCTCGCCTAGGTAGTGGAAAATATCAACACATTCAAGGAGGAAATCATTGGCTAAATTCCTCACTTCCAACATCCTCTGTAGCGCTACACTATCCTCCATTTCATGCATAACATCACAATTATCTAGCAATTCAAAGTACATTGAGTAGGGAGAATGAAAAGGGGCCAACTTGGAGCCCGAAATTTTGAAAAAATTGGGCATGCATACAAGGCTCCAAGAGATTGAAACATGCCAAATTATCATACACAATCACTCTAAAAACACTCTCTCGATCAAGCTTTCAAACGTTTATGGCATACGAGAGTACAATTTGTAGACACCACATTTTGTCCGGGTCAAACCTTATTGTCACTTTCTAACTTATGATAGAAAGAAGGGTTGTTCATGTCAAACGAGAATACGATCTTCAGTTCAGGTTTTGTACAATATGAAGTATTCGAGTTCAATGTCAAGGTTTGAATGCATAAGAGGTTTGAATGCATCAGGAAAGTACAAGACCGTATCATTGAAGAATTTAAAAGTACAATCATCGACACCATTACAAAAGTTTGTACACTCCTAATCGGTAAACCGAGTTTACAAATACAAAGCTGAGATATAAAAGTCCAATGCACTTGAAAAGCCCACACCAGCAAATGATCTGCAAACAAAAGAAAAGAGGTCAGCATTTGAAGATGAGAATTAGAGCACAGTTCGGCCCAAGTTCAAAACTAGACGAAGCTCAATTCAAGCCAAGACGAAGAACAACATCGCAGGCCCAATTTGGCCACTAAGCCGAAGCTTGCGGGTTTGGACCAAACTCGCCTCGACCCAATCTTATCTACGACCAACTTTCAAGGAGACAACTTTCTTAGTGAGTTCATTCAGAGACAACTTTCATTTTCAGTTTACAAGCGTTGTTGTGCGAAGTAGGCCATCCAAAAGCAAAAGCAAGGGATCCTGAGATCCAAGGTTAGAGATATGTACTCTTTTATCTATTTCGATTATCTATTTCGATAATAACATGAGCAGAATCATTTACAATTAATCTCTTGCCAAGCTCCTTTCAATTACTATTGTTACTATCATATTAGGTGCTTTCCAATTAATTTCCATTTCAGCTTTCCTTCATTTAAGCACTTGCTAATTACTATTGCTATTTACTTCCGCAATCGTTTATTTACTATGCTTGCTTAGTATATATCATGATTCCACTTCTTACAAACCGTTATTTGAGCCAAATTTTCTAGTTTTAATTTCCCTTTTAGTATATAGTTTATAAGCACCATATTGCCATATATAAGAGTTATGATCTCTCTAGATCTAACAAAATTTACTATGAAAAAATAAGTTTATAAAAAACCCATAGCAGTATCGACAGTCTAACAAAATCACAAGCATTAGCATATATTTATAACCATTGTCTAGTAAGAAACTAAGAATCGCAAGCAGTGGCGGCTATTTATAGAAGTCAAAAAGTTTTATGTTAATTATAGAGATCCTTTTTTTACTACTCAAATTAGGAAAATCTATGAATTTCCACGCAGAAAGTCTCCTTTTCTTCCCACCTCGCACAAAACCAAAACCCAGAAAAAATTTCGGAAATCATATATCTCACAAAATCGAATAAAATCCCACATGCAAACCAAAATCTTACCTAGATCTCCTCGTTCTTTTTTTTGCCTTGTTGTTGATCTTTGTCATCGACGAGATAAACTCCAATCACTGGCAACCCCATTTTCCTCCCCTCGTCCGAAAGCAAAGACCATAAAAAAATAAATTAGAGCCCGGTTTTTGAAGTAGAAACCCAAAACCCGCATGCAAGTTCAAAAACTTACCTAGATCACTATTTTCTGGTCGAACTGGGGAGTCCGAATCGTTTCTTGTGTCCAGCTATCGAAGAGAGGAAGAAGAGTCTCATTTTCTCATTGTGGTTCTTGTTTTAGAAGAAGAGTTTGCTCTTGTTTCCTCTCATCTCTGAGGAGGCGGAGACAATAAGAAGAGAGAGTCGAGAGAGAACGAGAGAGAGAGAGATGAGGGTATCAGGAGGTTAGAATCAGGCGGCTAGGGTTTTGCTTTTCTTTTTCGTTGATCTGTTAGACGAGAGGAGAGGAGAGTGATCGGTTTTTGGGCATAAGAAAGGGTGAGCGGCGGCCGATTTAGTAT
The DNA here is from genome assembly GCA_964030455.1 of Linum trigynum. Taxonomy (NCBI): domain Eukaryota; kingdom Viridiplantae; phylum Streptophyta; class Magnoliopsida; order Malpighiales; family Linaceae; genus Linum; species Linum trigynum. The sequence goes on along the minus strand of OZ034820.1, from coordinate 11,128,475 downwards.
ATATTAGGTTTACGTTTTTTTGTCTTAAGAGACGTTTATATTCTTGACCTGCAAAAACAACCAAAATGTCTCCTAGGGTTTCCAATATATTACATTCGATGCCAACGCATTTTTGTTAAGTTGGGGAAACACCCCTTGTCTCTGTTGAAAAACAAAAAATAGGGTTTCCAATATATTACATTCGATGCCAACGCATTTTTGTTAAGTTGCGAAAACACACCTTGTCTCTGTTGAAAAACAAAAAATAAGCAGCAGTAGTTGGACTTCGAACCCTTTACCTATAGGTATTAGTAGAATCATCACACCCAGTAAACCAGTTGGTCTACAATTAAATTGTTTGTTAATTAACTGTGTTAATTAATACGAAATTATAAGAACAAAAAAAAACTCTTTAGATTAGGTGAATCCCATTATTTTCTAATACGAAATTATAAGAACAAAAACTCTTTAGATTAGGTGAATCCCATTATTTTCTAATACGTCAGTGGACGTATAATCAAACCATAATTAATAAAATAGCAATATAATAATGGTCCAGTATGACCAAAAATACATAACTACTAAAATACACCCAACCCATATAAACTTATCGACTTAAGTCATACCAATTTTGGGCGTTGTGGGGTGTGATTTCACTTCCCCATACATAACCGTACTCCCGAACCTAGATTTTTATTTTCGCAGACCAAGTCTCGGTTCTGACCCTTAGGTTAGAGCCAGCCGAAGAGTGTTCGATCCACTCTTTTTTTTTATGAATAAGATTGATGGCGACTCCAAAAGCGAACGTGGCCCGAGGGACGGTTGCGACAGATGGCGACTCCGCTGGGGATATTAGAGAGTCGAGCTACATAACTAAGTTCAATAAGGTTTTTTAACTTTCTATTATGTGTTGGGTGTTTACTACTTATTTGTGCAATTATATTTTTCCAATTTAAATTATGCATTCATGCACAAAAGCTCTATGCCTGAGCTATCCCTTTAGAAAATCGAAAGGAGTACCGTGAAGCAAAAAACTCATGTTAGGACCTTGTCGACTAGCGAAACCAAGACACACATAAGATAAGAGGACTGTAAAAAACGGGTTGTAAACAATGGACTCAATGGTTATGAGGAAAAGTGACATTGAATTCTCTTTGTCAGCCTCATGAGAGGAAAGTGATGGTTGACAAGATGGAATAGGGTAGGAAGGTGACGTGCTCGGACATGAGTCCTGAACTCTCAAGCACCGATTCCCGGCCTGCGCTGTTGTCTCAAAACAGATGAGTTTCCACACATGCGAGATAATAGCAAGAGCTAAGGTCTCCCTACTTGCGTAGAGGAACAGTGTCCTCTCTTTGACAAGTTCCATAAGGAGGAGAGGTGTTCAAGGGAAGATGGAATGTAGTAGATGAAGGTTGAACGCTAGAAAACTATATGAATTTCTCCAAACCACATCCTCAATGGTCACTCTATTCCAAAAGAAAAACTCTTTGACGACTTAACTTAAAAATTATTACCGGTTGCCTCTCACGTAAGAACACTCATTTTTTTCATTACAATCACATTCAAATGGAGCACCTTTCTGCATAAACTTTTTTTTAGTCCAACATTGGGAAGAGTCCAACATATATGTCCAAATCATCACTAGTCAATGGTATCGACCAACCAAAGAGTAAGTGGAAACAAAATCGCTCATGTACCGACATCCTCCATAGAGCTACACTATCCTCCATAGAATGCACACCATCATGAAATCTAACAATTCAAATCACATAAAGTAGGAACATGCATAGGTTAAGGTGTTTGGAACCCTTAAATTTAAAATTTTGGACATATAAAACTAGGTTCCAAACGCTCTCAATGTAGGCCAAAATACATTCAATGACCCACATGTTCTTGGAGCACTCAAATTTTTGAAATTTGGGCATAAAACCATGCTCCCAAGCATTTATAAGCAATGCTAAATCATTCAATCTTAAATGTGTTTGGAGCCCTCAAATTTTTGAAATTTGGGCATACAAAACTAGGCTCCAAGCACTCAAATTCACAGAATTCATTCACACATGTAAGCATAATGGAACACCCCCCCACCCACCTTAAGAATGAGTTCTCAATGTAGGAAAGATAAGGTGGGTAGAACGAAGTTATCAGATCAAGTGTGAATGATGGTGGAGTGGACAAGAGGACGGGTGAGATCCGAAAGAGTAAGACATCATCCAAAATACCACAAGATCCATAAATTTTGAATTATTGACTTGAAAACCAAAACAAAGTGAAAGAAAGTGGAATCGTAGTGGATGGATGGCCTCCCAATAAGCGCTTCTTTCACTTCATGAGCCAGATGGTTGTGCTCAAGTTTCAGTCCATCCCAAAACCTCCTTAAAGTTGAGATTCTCGTCATTGATATGGAGTTGCAAATCATGAGCATTCAATGTGACAGTTGATGATGATGGCTCGTGAATTGGTGAGAATTGATGCTCCACTCACATGACCTCTTCTTCTTTTATTCTTCTTTCTTATCTTTGCGATATACCATGTACTACAACTTCGATTGACCACCATCAAATCCACCAAAAAGGATTGATGATGGTGTGTCCTTGGCTTGGCAAAGAGAATATGCAAAAGGTTCTTTCTCTAAAAGTGTATCAAGGTCGGGTGGAAAGTTTTGGTCGTGCACTTGTGTAAGCTTCATCCACTCCAACCTCGTTCTCCTCTTGGACACCACTTATATCCCCAACCTCCCTTCCCTCTTCCAAAAAATTTTCCTCCCTTTTGCATCAACCAAGATGTTCCCTTTCTTTGATCCTCACTTCCTCCTTCTCAACCCCTTATCTCACCTTCTCATCTACGTCTTCAAGCATGGTTTGGAGGACAAGTTACGATGCAAGGTTCTTTATAAGGTTATCTTGGTCCTCCTCCCTTGTGACTTGTTCTTCAAATTCGATAGTACGATGGAGAGGGGTGTGAGTACCAAATGAGGTTTTTCTTATTCCTCCTCATCATGGAATCTCTCTGGGATGATTTCTTCTTGTTCCCCAAAGTCCTCATGGCTCGCCTCTTCGAATGCCTCTTCCTCTCCAAATGGTACGATATGATAGTGAGCAAGTTGTACACATGCTTGCTCAATAATGCCTCCTAGCCTCTCCATGTTTCAAAGGTCTCCTCCGATGCCCATATAAAAGATGAGTCAATAGAGGTGGTTGCTAGGAGTTCCACAATGAAGCATCCTTCCATGGTACCTCTAGGGAATCGCTCCACCATGAGATCCAATCGGCTCTTAGGCTCTGGTTGTGGAAGAAAGTCCTCTTGGTATGGGGAAGCTTCTTGATATCCCCTCAGGTATGGTTATTCTTCATGGAAGAGAGGTTGGTCATAGAACCCAAATCCTTGACTTCCACCATCTTGATTGCTCCATAAAGCTCCAAGCTAACCAGACTAGGGTGTTGGTGGACACCCCCACATGTTGGTGAAGTCGTAAGGATTCATGATTCACTAGCTACTAACATAAAATGCTAAAAACAAGATCAAACAAACATAAACCATCCTTCGAGCAAAGAGTGGATCAACAAAACACAATACAATAAATAGAAAACCAAAGGTGGTAAGTATATACAACAAAATTTGTTAAAGTAATAAACCTAAGCCTTTTCCCAATAACCTAAAACTCCCTGGAAATGGCATCAATAACTTTACTCATCCTAACTACAACTATCCGAATCAAAGCCCAAGCATAACCAACGACCGTGTTTAGTATGGTGGAAAAAAATATTAAAATTGTCGAACTCTAGGGTCTCTAAATGTACGTTACTTCACGTTATCGGGATAAAACCTATCTCCTTAAAATGGGTTCCACCCATTAGTACAAGCACTCGACACCCTAGCTTTACCTAGGTGGATGTCTAATAGTGAGAGTAAGGTCGCCTTGTCCACCTTACTAGAATCCTAGATCATTTATCTACACTAACATACCAAACCACTCAAAGCCAATCTAATTCATGTAATCCTAAGTAGTAGGTTATCATGAAAAGAATTCGAAAGACAAGTTCAAAACATTATTAAAAAAGATAAAGGCATAAAAACTCTAGGTAAAATCCACACATCCATAAATCATAAGAACGAGAATGATAAATCCTCAACCACCTAAATTGCAATTCTGGCAATGGGATCTAGATGATCCCACACTACTTTATGCAAGAAAGAACAAACATCAAATAGACATAGATAGGTAGGTTCATAATCATACACAATCAAGCCTTAAACATACTATTACATGTGTAACCTTAGGTTAGGGTTTGGGGGGAGGGGGCTAAGCCCCAAAGTACCTTGAGGAATTACCCAATGAAGAGTGGGAGAAGAGACATGAAAAGATGGGAAGAATCATGAATAAGGGTCTTCAAGTGCTGGAAATCCGCCTCCAAAGCTCTCATCCACTTATGCTTCTCCTATTATTCTCCAAGCATTAACTTCTCTCTCAAACCTCACTCTGGAATAAGAAATCTGCGAAAAGACACTCTACTCAAGTCCACATTTGAAGGATGGAAGATCACAGCCTTGATCTATGAGGGAGATATCATGATCTTGGTGCAATAAATTTCTCTTTGCTGGCTTGGGAGATCGTGACCTGACTTTACGGTTGCGATCTTGAGTCACAGCCGAGATCTTTCTTGTTGTCTTGGACAACAGGAGTCCCGAGTCGGCTGTCAAAACTCTCTGGTCCTTTTTTGGTGGCTGCTCCAGAAGTTCACGCCTAAGGCCCCCTAGATTGCAGGCTTGATCTCTGACTTGAAGGTCGCGATCTTTATGTCCACTTCTCGCCTCCACATTTCTACCGTGATCTTCACCCTCTAGCCGTAATCTCTCATTTTTGCTCCTTTTCATAAACTTGTGACCCCTTTTCGTACCTAAAACGTATGTATCATCTAATATACCATAAAATGAAATAATATTCTTGAAGGAACGAATTAGGTATGCATTTGATGAATTGTCAACCAATGAGACCATGAAATGACCTTAAAAGACACTAATTATAGGGGTTAAATGACACCATTTTGGGTGTTCTGGAAAACCACTTCCCATTTTCGATGATCGTAACCGTGGGTTACATGATCGTGAATTTCTAAGGTTGATCGTAATTTTCAGCTGAATTTTCACAGTCTGGGATGAAGGAAATTCACGGCTGTGACTTCTCTTTTGTTGGTCGTGACTTCTCTCTTTGGCTCTTCTTGGTCCCTTTTTTTAGTTCCAAACATCCCAAAACTCGCTCTCAAGCCTTCTCTATACACTACGACCTGAACTATGAGAAAAGAACACAACCTAACATAAAAATAGCATATGAGAAAACCAAAAAAAGATCAAGAATAGAGGGATAAACATGTATTATTACTCATGTATACACCCACCCGGTCATCTGCATATCCTAACCATCATTAGAGAATTAGGGATCAACATCGACTCCTTCATTAATCACTCTGACTTCGACCTTTACACCACTCCTCTCGTCCATAAAATCGTCATCTGTCAAAGGTCATCCTCATATGTCTTTTAGCCTTTTACGTTTTAGATTTTAGGTTTCTTTTTTTTTTCAAAGAAAAATCGTTGGGGTAAAGTTTCTAAGCTAAATTTAGAGTAATAATCTGATTATGTTCATCTGACCCATTTTTCTAGTTATACACCATCTTGTTATAAAATAACATTTGGCCGAATGTCTAAAATCAAAAAATTCATAAACGGTATACTAACTCCGGATCAAGAGGAGGATTGGGTCGTGACCTAGGGTGGTCACCCCCTAGATTCGCCACTGCCGTCAATGTTAGGGACTCCTCTTATCCCTGCAATATTCATGAATCTCTGAATCCCTACAATTTCGAGAATAAGATGGGAATAAGGTTAAGGTTTTTATACCTGTTTGACTTCCTCCTCTCGATCACTGTATATTACCCCAAAATCTCAAAAATCTTCTTCATCTCATTGCTTCCCTATTTCATTGCCAACATCGGAGCTGATCGGTCGGAGTTCCTACTTCCTAGCGTCTACTTCCTCTGAAGTCCGATTTCTTCTTCTTGTATAAACTGTCACAAACCTTTGTAAGTTGTACAAAAAGGTCATAAATCTTTAATTTGTAACAATACGGTAACAAAAGTTTGAAATTGTATAGACTGGTCACCTCTATTTAATTTGTGACTATTTTCTATTAAGTGCAAAGGTTTGTTACCAAGTCGTTGCAAATTAAAGATTTGAGACTGTTTTGATGTCAAATAAGGTGTTCATAAAGTCTATGACACTAACTACTTAAATGACATGAGATGTCGAGTCGTGTGTTCACCTATATATTTGTTTTGCCGAATAAGAATGGTCTTTGTTTACCTTTCAATTCCAACACCAATAAACTAAGAAAGTAGGCTGAGTTTTTTCTACTAAAAAGTTGCATGTAACCCATTTGTGAGACGTTGAATTCCCTAATTGTTATCTTTTTTTTTTTTTTCTGACGAGTATTGTGGTTAACACTTTTAATGGATCAAACCGTTGCAAGCCCATTAACAAACAGGTACCTTATAAATAAGAGAAATATAAATAGAATGTACCGCAATGACATAATAAACAAAATAATTAAATCTTGAAATATTTAAAGGAATTTAAATTGTTAATAAAAATGCAAGCAAACGAATATTGTACTGAAATTTTTGAAGCTTTGAATTTATTTTAAAATGATGAGGATAGAGTTAATCACTTCACATTTTCAAAGGTTCATAATATGTTCAATAAAAAGCTTATTGCATAATTTGTAGGGGTGAGCATGTGGATGGTTAATCCGCGGATTGATATTGATCCACCCGCAAATAATTTGACCCGCACACAAGGCGTGATTGATGTGGGTGGATTGCGAATCGATAAATCTCTCACCCGCACTTATGTGGATGGTTGGTGGGTGGATTGCGGGTCACCCGTATGACCCGTATCCTATTTTTTTACATGAAAAATGTTATTTCTTATAATATCAAATATTCATAATATTTTCGAATTGCACTACAGTCTGACCATATACTTCAAAAGGTGGAGAAAAAAGAATATTTTTTTTACTACTATTATTATTGGTTATTGTGTTGTGCAATATCCATAACATATTGGATATTGGTATGCAAATTATTGTTAATATCCATTAAATATTAGGATGCAAACTATAAATTATTAATTGTATCAAAATTACAAATTATAGATACAATCTTACTACCATTATAAAAAAAAAGATACAATCTTGCTAATTTGCTATGAAGTTATTATAAATTTTAGTCCACTTTCTTACTGGCCATTAGAGAATTGCTTTTACGAGTTGACCCACGACCCAACCGCATCCATCCGCCATCAACCCAACCCGCATAAGTATGTGGGTGGATTGCGGGTCGCAATTATTACAACTCGCTAGTAAACGGGTGGGTCAATTTAAGATCAAAACCCACCCAACCCGCCAATTACCAACCCCTAATAATTTGTAGGGTTAATATTTTCGTATGGCCTGAACTTTGACCAAAATAAACATCCTGGCCAATCTTTTCGATCTATAACATCCTGGCCCGAACTATACACCAAAATAAACAATTTGGCCAAACCCGATGTTTTACCGTTAACTTGGACGGTCAAACGCGTTGACTAACGGTCAACGAGCCACGTCACCGCCAAATCAGCAAGTTTAAATTAAAAAAATTCCACCTATTCCATTTATTTCCTTTCTCATTTTGAAGAAGAAAAAAAAAATAAAAAAAAAGTTCCCCAAAACGCAGGACCCTTCTCCTTCCTTCATCGTCGAACCTCCTCAACTGACCGACTAAAATGCAGCGGCGGGCGATTTTCTGAGCCCCCCGCCGTCGCCGCCACCGCCATCGATTACCACCCTGAATCACCATTAACGAATCACCATCGATTCCCACTTGCCATTAAACTCTGCCTTCCTTTCCTCTCCTCGCCTTCTTCCCAACCTTCCGACCTTCCTTCTTCAATCCCATCTCCGCCACACACAGAAATCCAGAACCCACATCTCAATTCTTCCTCCACAATAAAAGATTCCACTGTAAAACCACCCAAATCAAAGACTCCGTTTTTTTCCTGGATTCTTCCTCTCATATTCTGCCCTTCTTACCTCCCCCACAAAATCTCGCCTCAATTCCCGATCTGGGTTCCTTCCTAAGGTTGAAATCGACACAAAGAGATAGAGATTTTTATTCTCCTTTTGAAATCCCCCTCGCTCGATTCCCCTTTTTCTAGATTCTCCGCATAAGAAAAAGCATATTCTTCAGTAACCCTCCTCTGTTTTCTGCCGACTCAGAAACTGATAAAAATCCCCACTTCGCCCTTCCTTCTTCTCACACTTCACCATGAAGACTCCGTTCCTTCTTTGAACCCACCAAAAGAGAGCAAAAGAACACACATAAAAACGAATCAGTAGCCATGGAAGCTCTTTACCCGCATTTCTACATGTCGAGCCACCACCTGCTAAATGACAACAGCAGCAGCAGCCAGAGCTCGGAGTGGACTAGAGAAGAGAACAAGGCCTTCGAGAGCGCTCTGGATCTCTATGGCAAGCACGATCCGCACCGCTGGCTCAACGTCGCCGCCATGATCCCGGGAAAATCGGTCTCCGATGTGATCGAACAGTACAGGGAGTGGAAGAAGACGTGTGCGAGATCGAAGCTGGGCGCGTCCCGATCCCCGGTTACCTGGCCGCGGACGACGACGCTGCTTTCAGCCTGGACCTCATCGTCGGGCCCGACTTCGTTGATTCGTACAGAAAGCGGCCCATGGGCTCCACTAAGACCTCCGATCAGGGCCGCCATCGATCCGCCCGCCGCCCGGCGCTGCATTTTAGTCGGTCAGGTGAGGAGGTTCGACGATGAAGGAAGGAGAAGGTGAGAACGGCGGGTGAATTCTGTGGATGGGGATGAAGCGATATGGATAAGGTAGGGTTAGGGCAGGGGTCCTGCGTTTTGGGAACTTATTTTTTTATTTTTTTTTTCTTCTTCAAAATGAGAAAGGAAATAAAATGGAATAGGTGGAATTTTTTTTAATTTAAACTTGCTGATTTGGCGGTGACGTGGCTCGTTGACCGTTAGTCAACGCGTTTGACCGTCCAAGTTAACGGTCAAACATCGGGTTTGGCCAAATTGTTTATTTTGGTGTATAGTTCGGGCCAAGATGTTATAGATCGAAAAGATTTGCCAGGATGTTTATTTTGGTCAAAGTTCAGGCCATACGAAAATATTAACCCTAATTTGTATGTACCTTATTCCTCTTTGAAAGAGGTTGTGGGTTAAATCCTTAGACCATATTTTAAATATACCCAGCAGAGACAAGCCCTAACCAGTGAAAATTAATCAAACGGTTTGAATGAGTTGCTCGGTTAACCGCTTGGGCCGGTTTCCACAAACTCAACTCTCACTGAAACAGTCAGAAGTGGCACCCGAGCCATACTAGGGGTCGGTTGCCACTTGCCAATCAAACTAGCCACTAGCCGGTCCATTCCGGCTTTGATAACGGTAGTAAAAACACACTGGGTAAACGCTACATTTGGTCACTGGGATTACTGCGTAAAAAAGGACAACAGCAGGTACCTTCTATTGCAAGGAACACATTTACAAGCGTCGCAGTGAGCTGAATAGCTCCCAAAATTGATTACCTTCATCTATACAAACTAATAGCTAGCAACTGTACAAATCCCGTGACCACAGAAGACAGGAAATGGCAACAAAGGGCCTGTTAAGTTTTGCTGAGAGGCCAATGAAAATTCGCCAATTTTCTGACGACGACTGAGGTCCAAGGATTGATTCAAAATTTTACTGCAACTTCACTGGATGAACACCCTGAAATGAAGTAATGAAATAAATGAGCCCCAAGTACAGCAATGCAAAAGTAAGCTAGCACAAGCCAGAGAGAAAACTGTGCACAGTGCACACCCTAGAAATGTCTACAGCTGCTGCGTGATACTGTGAAAACTCCAAGTATGCTTGATAACTATCATTGTAGGTTTTACAACTTTTTACAGATGAATCAAATTCTTAGTCGTGCTACATATAAATACACCAAAAAATTGATAGAAAAAACACTGCTCGGCTAGTCCGACTAATACTGAAACTGTTAACACATTTCCAGCAAACATATATTATAGTCCATAAGATCTGCAACATCATAGTTCGGTTTCTATTACTGGAAAATATGCAGGTTGACAATGATATGAAAGCCTGGATTTGCTATTGAAGAACTTCAGTACTTCTCATTCCATAAACTATTATAACTAGGCAGGCAGTGAAAAACATCACATGTACTCCCTAACGCACCACATGGTACACACAAACTAGAAAGGCATTCATTACTAGCGAATGTAAAAGAAAAACAATAAGAAACTAACCTTTGTTCATTTGGGTATGGAAGGTGCTTCATGTTCCAAAAATTTCCACGAGGGTCGAACGGGATCTGTCAAAGGCATACCCACCTCTAAAATACGCTTAATCCATTTAATTTGGTTGACAAGTTCCTCCAAATCAAAGACAGCTACTTCTGCTTTGTCGGGGCACATGGAATTCAAGGAAAAACTTCCATCAGTCTTCAATTTCTTGGAGATGCTTTTAAAGGCCCCATAATCAGGGTGACCATTTCCCTGAGTTAATCCAGCTTCCAGAGTTGATGCATCTCTAACACGAGGAATTGGCACACTGTCTAAAGAACTTGTTTTACTAGCATCACTGTTTGCCACATCCGTGTCGGAATTTTTTCCAGTATTTTGCACCTTTTGGGAAACACCACTCCCAAGAGGCCCTTCTGGTTGTTGCTCTGATCTCCCTAAGGGTGGTAAAGAACTAGCTGAAACAAATGAAGCTGAAGGACCACTGTCATCAGTTGTCTGGATGTTGTCTCGCGCTTCCTGAAGTCTGCCTGTAAGCAGAACAGTTCCAATGTCAATCGATTATCATTCCAAACTCGCGGAAAGAGAGAAGCTAGCAGAAACAAAGTAAAAAAGCTGAGAGCATTCACCATCGGCTGATGCCCAATGAACACTGTCTTCCCCTTCATGAACACCCTGAACTCTGGCTGTAAGCAAAATAGCTCTAACGTAAACCAACTATGGCCACATGAAAATGAAGAAAGCATGTACAATAGTGAGGTCCGTGCAAAGACAACTTCAAGAACTCAACTAAAGTTCCCTGTATATTAAATCCTTGTCACAAACATATGTAGCAGGCAGGAGATATGGTTCAGAAGTTAGTCTGGCATTGTAGGCTAAATGAACAATTTCAACATGCTGTCCAACATGGTGATTGCCTTGAGAAATTTGGACATAGTCCAAACAAAGTCCCAGATCCTCAAACGTTTAAATAATATTACTGTGACAGTTTTCTTATGCTCGGCCATTAGTGATCAAGTCAGTTCAGAGGCATGAGATCTCTTATAAAACTAGCAAACCAAATGTTTACAATACCACACTTCCCTATGTCAGTTTTAGACATGCACAAGTAGCAGTTAGAACAGACCATTGCCTACTTACTGCTATACTGAAACTAATTAGCCAATCATGTCAAGAGAATTAAACTGCAATACAGATCCCACCTAGCTACAGGCATTCTGAAGCATCACAATATGGGTTATAGGTATAATATGCCCCTCTATTATGACGTTTTATCAAACATGTCCATCCGTTATTTTTTACATCAAACATGCCGTTGTACTTTGAAAAAAATTATCAAACATACCCTTCTGTTAAAATTTCCATTGAAAAAATCGTCAATCATGGTTGAACCGAGATTTAGACGACCCGACATCGGCAAATGAGAGCGAAAATGTCTGTTTTGTCTCCCGTTTTATTTCTCTGGGTCTCTTCAAAGTGAAATTAACTGAATTATTTGGCTATACAAAAAAACAAAAAAAAATTCTAAAGTGAAATTATTAGGGATATTTTAGACATTTGTGCCGCCCAAACCAAAGTTCGACCTTGTTAACGGTTTTTTGGATGAAAATCTAAACAAAAAACATGTTTGCTCATTTTTACAAAGTACAGGGCCATGTTTGATATAAAAAATAGTAGAAGGACATGTTTGATAAAACGTCATAGTAAAGAGGCATATTATACCTATAACCCATCACAATATCTACCATCTTAAAGGATACTCATTAGAATGCTTTCAAACGCCACTAATTCAACCATTGTCCCAAAAATGATAGCCATCATGATATCAAAACCAAAGATCTGCTTAATTAAGTGAAACGATCCAGTAAGTAGCTAATGTTTATCCAGTCTCGACTATCCATCACCAAACGGATCTAAACCTTAAAGCATATGTTCAGAATGGCCAGGGTAAATGGTGACTCATCAGGTCAAGTTTCTAATGACAGACAGTACATCTGTCAACAACCTCGAATGAACAATATAAGTCACAAGCAATACAAAAGATATATCACATGAGTATCTAGATAGGAAGGAAACGCGACACTATAAGACTGCACAAGAACCATCCAGCATGTTTCAACCTATGAATCACATAGCTGGCCACGAACATGTACATTGATTGGCTGTCAAGGAGAAAGCTAACATGTTCAGACACAAATCAGCAGATGAAAGACAGCACTCTTCTGCACATGCTAAGAAACATTTCACACAGCAATAGCATGTACCATACTGCCTGTAACTAAATAATAATACTGGTCCACATTTAGAACAGCACAATATTGTAATAAAGACAGAAGGAACGAGATTGACACTGCTAAGGAGATCATATGCTCTAAATGTTTAAATGGCTAATAAGAAATCTGAAGTTTTACCTGGATTCAAAGATTTAATTAAACGAGCGCAATGCTGGCAGTTTCCACTTCCCTGTAGTAAATAAGGATATGCCGGAATGAAATTGGTTTCATGGGAAAACATCAGAGGATAATATAGGTTCAGTTATATCTGCGCACTAGAAAATGGAGGTTGGGGATTATATATCCTTAGCCTTTTCAAAATGTTATATACGATATTCAAGAAACTTCATACTGTAGTAAGTTTCCAGTTTCCAGCCACAAAAGGAAGGACCAATGAATGAACTAGAGGAAACCAACTTGGAAAATGAAATGGCAGCAAGTGAGGATAACAGCAGGAACATGTAGTCATTTTACACCTTTCACTTTATATTGCACAAACAAACAAGAACAGTGCGCTCAGAAATCTTCTAGCAATAAGCTTTTCTACTGAAAAAATGCGTCAACAAGGTGCATGCATCCAAAATAAAGACACAATGATTGAAGTCATTTGAAGATTACAAGGGAACCACCTCAGGGATCGTCCATCCATCGAATGGTGACCAATCCAAAGCAGGTCGCAGATCTTTGCCTGAAACATCATAAGAATTCCCTTCACCCTTGGGAGGTGGCAGCAATTTGATCTGTGTAAACAGGAAAATGATTAAGATTTTGAACCACTAAAAGACACTAAGAATGAGGAATTGAAAAGCAATAGCAAAGGGCACAGAGAAAAAGCATTCACAAACAAAATCATGGGCGATGCAACATCAAGACTTGAGAAGCAAGAATAGATTTGCTCCTGGTAGGTGTGGTTCATACCAAAACCTACCCCAGGTATCAGTATCACAATCATCAATCCAATTAAGACACCCCAAGGAACTTTTAAGAGATTCTTATCACTGGTATCTTGTCACGAACAGGTTTAAACAACAAAAGAAGCAGTATAATCGAATGCCCTCCTAACAGAAGAGAATTTTGTTTACTAAGACCTCCAACAGCAGCACTGGTAGAATTATCCACATAATTGACGCTGTGACTTATTCTAATTGCTTGCATTATCGCAAAGTAGTAAGGTCAATGAAATTTACGATGAAACTACCGAGCATGTGTTTATTTATTCATTGATAGGACATGTTAATCCCAATATCAGAACCCAAGGTGGAGAAGGATATACATGTTAATCCACACCTTTATATCTAAATAACTTCTAAGTTCAATTTTAAGTCGTGATAAAAGGTTATTAGTACTTAGAACAACACTAAAACGCATCCTATACTATTTCCATCTCAACTTTTGGATCGCATTAGTTCCATGTACAACATAATCATAACAAAAAAACACTACCTCAGTCTCTTGAAATGTGATTCTACTGACTTTGATACTTAGGATTTAGAAGATCGAATCCACTATTCCACATAACAGGTCTGGCTTTGTTATGTCAAGAGAGGCTTCTTAGGCATTCTCAGAAGAGCCTACTTAAATCAGTAGTATATACATCAAGCATTTTCTACAGCCACTCACTGAGTGTGGATTTCGCAATATTAATACCACTCCAAACAAACAAACTCAGTACTACTTCCAGGAAAACTAAAAGATCTATATTTAATTCAGGACGTATCCATAAAATTAAACCAAGAAGCAATAGGGATGAACAATTTTACGAACAAAAGCCACCCATCCAAGTAAAGACTTCTCCAGAACTCGACTTCAAATTAACATAAAAGGATCATTCCAAGGCATATGATAGAGGTGTAGCTTGTGGCTATCTGCCAACATTAGGTAGCAGCATTGACTACATTACTGAACCATGAAGATTGTCAACAAGAAAATTTTCACATTAGAAGGCAGAAGCAAATAAATCTTATCCAAGAAGTTAGGGGTCGTTTGGTTTTGATGATAGTTAAATTGATGCATTGTTATCAATGCATGCATAATAATATACATGTATTCGTTTGGTTTATGTGATATAGTTACTGTAGCATTTAAATAAATTATATTACTTTTTGAGTGAAATATCACTTTTACCCTTTGTTTTTTATATAAGAAAGCAACGCACATAAAAAGGTAAGGACATAGTTGGAAGAAAAAAATACTCAACAATCTCAGTCAAACAATGTCAATCTCACCAAACCTGAGGTTTAACTATCACTCATTTTGAGTGACAATTTGTGTCATTTCAAGCAAACAATGCAGGTATTGTTTGCGCAGAAAATTCAAAAAAACAATGCATTATGGACAATACATGCATTGTAACTATATTAATCAAACAATTACCAAAACCAAACGACCCCTTATATGCAACCACTGGAAGTAAATTACTAGTCAAGAATCGAACTTTGTTGATCAGTGAAACAAATAACAAATTACCTGAAACTTCTCATTTTCTAATACTTTTGTCAATCTTCCAGTCCAATAGCAATCAGCATACCACCAATCCACCAAATCTCCTACCTTCCACATCTCATTCGCCACAACAGCGACATCTACGATGGTATCGACATCGGGCAAATTACTTTCACGATAAACAGGAGGAAACCAAGGACGCACCATTAAATGCTTTTCCCCAAGCTTTGTAGCCTTCTGATATAATTTTGTCAATCGTATCTCTGCACACACAGTTAACAAAAAGGGATACAGGTCAAATAATTCTACCTAGGCTCCAATTGATTCAAAGAGTGACTACCTACATAACATTCAGTAGCCAGCTTCTCCAATCAAAGATGCATTTCCAACTTCTAATATGGACTGATCGAAGTTCGATTCTCCTTTTCCCAACTCTTAGTTATCTTTTTACCTTATGTTAACGTTCTGCATTTCCGATTCCATTCATGTCACTTCCCTCCAAATTAACAATTACCCATCTATTTTAATGATTCCACTAATATAACTTCCCCAAAGTAAAATGTATAAAGTGTGGTAGCTAAGCTAACGCACAATGGAGGACTTACTTTCATCAGGAAAGTCAATATATTCCAAGGAATAAGCAATCCCAGCTTTCGTTGAACGTATGTTCATTATCTGACGTGGCAAATGAAGATATGAACAAGTAAATGACCTTTCTTCATTAATATGAATAGCAGTAAAAGTATTGCCATCCCATATCAGAAAACGCAGCTAGAGAACCATTTAGTGTCTTTTAGGCCTAAAATAAGTAAAAGTGGGATGAAATAGTCAGCAAATTCCAAGAGAAAAATATCTTGAACTTTACAAGCAAAACTATGTTCTAGCGCAGCAAAAAGCAACATAGAAAACAATTTTAGACTAACAGAAAATAGTGATGAGTCAAAGAAATGGAATGTTATTCATGCATTGACCTAAATTGTACAAGTTCATTTTTCTTATATAGAAGCCCAAGCAAGCACTACAAATGTTCTTGTGGTACAAGAAAAGGCACACTATTAAGAGGCACGAGTTTTTTCAGAGATGCTTGTACTTAATCACATAAAATATGGATATTTATTCATATAGACATACAAAGTTAACACCATACTTCAGTAGTTGATTCAACATTCTTTACCACCTTCACCACATACTTTAAGTTAAAGCGAAATTAAGTTACACAACTTCTTCCAAATAGGAATGGTTCGTCATATTTTGAAAATGTGACAAACAACTCCCCCTTATAGATTTAACAATCCTTCCCTTAGCGTGTATTATTGCTTATTTCGTAAAAATCTCTCGCATCAACTTCATTGTTGGAATTTTGTTATGTCCGAGATCTCAATTGTTGACAACTTTTGGGGGAATGATGAAAGTACCATCGTGGATTTCATTGAATAAGATGAATATTCAATGTAGAAGTCACAAGCATCATTTAATAAGATTACAAAGCATTGCATCTCATACCTATGCATTTTAAGTCCTATCCTTATCAACATTATTTGCATATAATTCTTCATTCATACACTAGCATGAACTTATAGCGTGATGAGACATATTTTGTCAAAGTTTTCCAAACTCTTCAAATGCCTCATGGCCATCATTCCAAAAGTAAAAACACTAGCAGATCATGAATGCTTGAATATTGGAACCAAACAAGTACCTTGCAACGAAACCATGCGCCACGATAACCATGTAGGAATGATTTGACCTCGACAAGTTGGCCCACTTTAAAGGGAAGCACATTCGTTTCTAAATCCATCAAATATTTGGACTACAAAATAACAAGCAAAAGGGGTTAGAAAACTGCATCTTCAAAAGGAAAATAATGAGTCTAGGGTTTATAGCATTTAAAGAACGTAGGAAATGCCACAACTCAACCAAGGTCCGGAGCAACATGTAAATTAACACAAACAAACATTATCGAACCGAAGAAAATCTAATAGCAATGTTCTCATATACAAAGGTTAAGCCATCGGGTAGAATCAATAGAGCTTAGTGTCTTCATTTTCACAACTAAACTCCAGCATATCAAGCGAAACATTCATCAGGAGCTCTCTGGATATGTTGCAAATATGAACTATTTAACGATGGTTTTCTTCCCTATAAAAAAATGCGAAGGGTCATTCGTTTGCTTGATTGAGAAATTGGATATTTGCCCCCAATTCATGAATTGTTACGCACTTATGCTTGAACAAAAATGATTTTTTGGCTAGTTTTTTTCTGGTGATGGATAATGGTAGAATTGTATGTCTATGGATTGACCTTGAAACATCTCCTCAAGACCTAAGATTCTAAACCTCACCAAATTTGGACAATTCTATCCCTAACATGTACCAACTCCAACAAAAAACCCATTCTTCGCCATTTTGGTTCCATTTTGTGCTCTCTCCATCCATCCCTCCCAACGATTACAAATAATAATGTAGCATAGTTTAGCATTCCTTGCTCGCTTCGCCAACTTGAGATTTCACCATTGACCCGTCTTATATACTAACAAGTGAATCTACTCAAACTCTCCAATTATCCTCACAAAATTGACATATGTGAGTTATCCAGCAAAAAAAAACTTTTAGGGGATCAACAAACTTTCTAGATGATCTTTTCTAAATAATGCATTTAAGTGCCAATATCGACCTCATAGGGTGATGCACCTTGCGCGGCTTTACCCACAATTTCTCCTTTCATTCCAGCCGATAACAATAGGATTAGTTGTGTTGTGAATTAAATTTATAACTGATAAATAGGATATTTTTTTTTTACATCGATAAATAGGATTAATGCTATTGTATTTTGAGTCATACAAGGTGTAATAAGAATTTCCAAAGCTTTGCAATTCCTTGTCATTTCTTAGACTATTGACCTCTACTACAGCATCAAGCTACTAAATCACATCACTAGGTAGTGTAAACATTCTTCTTACATCCTATACAAAAAATTATGGTCTCCACTACTTTTTAAGAAAGCATGTCTAGTTCTCCTAACATATTTATAACAATCACATATCACAATCCCATCCTGAAACATGAAATTCTTTTTGTCATGCCAGAGAGAATAAAATATTGGATTTAATGGCAAGAATAATGCTCTACTTATAAATAACTCGATTCTTAATCTTAACTCTTTTAAATTATTACGACAACCCTCTATGTGGCATGGTATGTGTGTTTTTAATTTAAGAAAGAATAAATGATAGATCTAACTACAATAAAAGATCCCAATCCATAAAGAAAGGCCAACCTCCGTCACCAATAAGACTATTGTTGCATTTGTCGTTGCCTTCTTGTCATCTCTCAATCGATTCTTTTTGGATTGCTTTCTACTCGTGCCATAGTTGCTAAACTAAGAGAAGAATGAAAATGGCTTATGAATTGAACAAACTCAAATCAACTATGAAACACAAACATTCAAGCCATGATTTGTAATATAAACCTATATAGAGTGGCAACTTCTTTCTAAATAGAACCTTAATAGATGAACCGATTATCAACACTACATAATAAAATTCAGATTTATAGTACATCTATAATAGAAAGACAACAAGAAATGGTGGAAATTTCGATATGCATCGTTAATAGATTAACCTACTATCAACAATCATTTAATATCTATGTGAAATCTAGGCAGTGTTCAAGAAGACGCGATTAATCTCTCGCCTAGGCACGATTAATAGCTAGGCAGAAGGAAATCACCCCGTCTAGCCCTGGGTGATTGATCTAGGCACCTAGGCACTACGAGGCGCGTTGTCACTCTGGTGGGCAACGCCCAAAACAACTAATAAAGAGGAAAAATATAGCCTTTTTGTGAAAATTCCAAACCCTATTCTATTTCTCATTTCCATTCGACCAGTCACTCCCCCTCATCGACCAACAGTGAGATCCCTCTTCATGGTTGGCGACTTAGGATGTTTGTGATTGTGGAAAAGGGTTGTATGTGTATATGAATGGATGAATAATGATATGGGACTTGGGTTTTTGTGGAATATGGCTTATCTATCAATTTTTTTTTTGACGTTTAATCTCGCCTAGGCAACAACTAATCGACCTGGGCGTTGGGCGGTACCTCCTCGCCTAGATAGCGCCTAACATCTTCTTGAACATTGAATCTAGGTGATTCAATTAACTATAAATCGAAACAATCCATGAAAAAAAATCAATCTCTCTTTGGTGTTTTTGGTTTGTAGTATTCAGATTGTTTGCATGATATGACGGGAAAAAAAACATTTTCTTTATTTTCAGGTACATATACACACCATATATGTATTGTTTGCTTGATGTGACAAAAACAACCATTCACAATGAATGGTTGTACAATCTCTGACTTTTTGCTGAGTTTTAAAAATAGGTCAATAGAGATCGATATCTTTTATTGTTACAACTTTAATTTTTAAAATTAACTCTTGCATTGAAAAGAAAGGGTAGAAGTGTAATGTATGGAAAACATAATCACATATATAAACGTCATAATTCACAATATACCAAAGTCATCAGTACATGTAGAATCAAATCATGGTTCAAAAAGGCTCACTTCAAATTACGTTTACGCACACCTAGGCACTAGGCAACACCAAAATTACCTCGTCTACGATTCAACAACAAGTTAGAAATTAATAATGTCACAGTGAAGTATAGCAACACCTAAGTGTTGGCTAGGTTAATGCGCTAGGCAACGTCAAAATACCTTGTCTACAGTTCGCCAACAAGTTAGAAATTCACTATGTCATAGAGAACAAGACGACACCAAAGTGTCTCCTAGGTATAACTAGGCAGAGCTAGAAAGTGAATATGAAAATGTGAAATTCACATCATTTACAAACTCAATTTTTTTTCAGTGGTAATTTGGGTGATGGACTTAAGAAATAAGACAATTTGACTCAATTGCCACAAAATTACTTATCTCACAATTGATAAATCATTTTGAAATACTTATCTCTCCCTCTGTCAATTCAAAATGATGCAAAACGAAGTAATTCAAATTGTTTAAGCTCAGTTGTTGTATCTCAGTTCTATGTTGTCAAACGAGACAATTTCACTCAATTGTTTCATTAATTCAGGCTTAATGATACATATTATACTCTTCATTTCATGATCATTGCACTTGGTGTTCAGTATGTCTTGACCTATATTACTTTAGGTTGTGATTTGTTTATCATATTTCTCGTCTAAGCTTGCCTAGGAACAAGTTAGAAGGAAAACAACTCGACTTGGCAAAAAGTAGCAGTGTAGGCGTCATGATCATGTTATGGACTCGGTAGCACCTAGTCAACATAGAGTTGTGTCTCAAAAGAATGGCATGTCGTCTTTTTTCTACCTTTTGATATTTTTTAATATGCAATGTTGGTAATCAAATCACAACCTATATTACCCTGAGATTTCTCCACGGTCTGGACAGGGAAATCCAGCAGGAGGTTGAGCTCGGGGCCTTTGTCGACTTGGAGGAAGTTCTTCACCTCGCAATTAAAGTCGAAAGGCAACAGAGAACCTCAAGGAAGAGCACTCCGGCAAGCAAGGCAGGGACAGAGACACTTGCCGAAGATAATCCCCAGCAATTGCGACCCGAGTCAGGAAAATTGAATCCAAGGAACGCTCAACCAACCTCTAATGAACGCTCTTGAGGGATACAGTGCTACAAGTGCCACGAAAGAGGGGACAAGGCCTACCAGTGCCCTAACTTGAAGACTTGGTGATTAGAGACGGCGAGTTTCTCACCAATGACAAGCAAAATTCCAGCGACGAGGAAGTTGATGAGAAAATTGAAGTCGACACGATCAGCCAGTATGTTGTGGACAAACTCGAATTAAAAACTACCAGGCATCCAGACCCTTATAACTTGCATTGGCTTAACGATTATGGACCAGTTCGAGTGTCAAGCCAAGCACGGGTGAAGTTTGAGATCAGAGCTTACCGCGACGAGCTCGAATTTGACATCACCACAATGCAAGCTGTGCATTTACTTCTTGGGAGGCCCTGGCACTTCGACCGAGGTGTATGCCACTATGGAGGGTCGAACTGCTATAAAGTTCGGCACAAGGGGTAGGAGATTCTGCTGAAGCCCCTGTCACCGCAAGAAGTCCGAGAAGATCAACGACAGCTTGAAGCCAGTCAACATCGATCCAAAGGTAAATCAAGTGGTAAATCCATCGAGGGAGACAATGTCATCACTCTTATCACTCGGCGATACATGTTGACTTGGTACAAGAAAGGAAGATTCGTCACTGCCAACCATCGCCGAAGCAGAGCCGGAGAGAGTGTGAATTGGTCGAAGCAACTGACGAAGAGTCGATCCAAACGGCGACCACAGACACGTTACAAATTGCGCCTGGAAGCTCAAATGAAAGTTGGATTGGGACGAACATACATGGATTCCAGAGTCTAATTCGAGCAGAAATTGCTCTGAAAAACGGCCGAACTCGAGCAAAAATAGAGTCTATGGGTTGGAGTGATTGGAGGTGCTTCGACTCAATCGGCTCTTGCAGAATCATTCAGGGCAATCCCAGAAAGCTTTCAAATCATTCAATTCAACATGGAATCCTGTATCAATAACACCCAATTCACGATTGAACTTTCTGGGTTTGGAGAATTTGAATGACGACAACAGCAGGAAAGAAGCTGGCCACGATTCAATGACGAAGACGATGATTTGAGGCACGAGATCCATCTAGAACTTCAATTCGAAGCAAAAGGAAGCCATTGGTGGCCTTGAATTGGACTGCGGATCCCTGAATGCAAAAGCCACAATTTTGCACATGAAGAACACTGACCTCGTTTTTCAGAATTGCGAGTTGGGGAACCCATTTTCAGACCCCATTTGGGATCAATTCTGTAAGTCATATGAGAAAGGAAAGGCCAAAGCTTTGAGTTCAAAGCTTTTTTATGGGGGAGGGACTAATATTATCTCAAATTGGTCCTTAATCAAGCTGGTGTCACCCTCTACACGTTGACATGCTTTGGAGATCAATTGCAACCCAGAAGGTTGTTTTATAGCCTGTGCAAAAGTGGAAGTTGTAACCGAAAAACTGGCAAAAAAAGATTGAAGGCATGGAGACAGTTTGAGGAGGGGACTTTGAAGCTCGATTTCTAGAAATTGAGGAAGAGTCGATTTTTCAGGTTCTTACCTCATGAAAGTAGGTTTCTTCTGCTACAACAACATGGCACTGGATGACTGGAATGAAGACTGGAAGGCGTCGAACAAAAGCTCCAAAGATCGTATCAAAACTGAGTTTCTGTCTTTGGAAACCAGGCAATCCAAATCCTTCTCGTATTAGGATTCCTTTATTGTTTTGTGTTTAATTCCTTTACATTGTTGGTTTTGAATTCCTTTCTCAATTGTAATGTGTTTAGAGTTCTTCTAAGAGTAGTAGGATTGCGTAGGTCTATTTAAGTAGTTTTGATTCATTGTAATTTCCAGTTTTGAGCTGAATTGAATAAACCTTGAGGTTGTGGTTCAATAGCATCTTGCTTTGTGAATTGGGAGAACTTCCTAGCTGAATCTAGGTAAATTTTCGAGCTTATTGTTCAGTTATTCCCACTGTTCGTGGCCAAGCATCTACCCTAAGTTTCCGAGCCTCTCTTCCCATCGAGAGGGTTACACAAAATCACCATCCAAACACGAGCACAAAAGCTCTGTTTTGTGATCTCTCTTACCGAAGTTCGATTCAATCCTTGGATTGAGTCCAACCTGTGCTTCTTTGATCAAAACCACCCACCTTGGGGGTTATCATCGTATCCGACCCGCAGTAGCGGAGGACAACGCATGGGTATTGAGTTATCTACCCCATCCCACCCTATTGCCATCACTAGCTGAAATACATCTCGCGAGCTGCTGGAGAAGTCATGGCCTAAGCCTTGACATTCGCACAAAAATGCGACAGTCTCTATTAACCTTATGGTTTTTCAGTTAGTGTCACGACCGTGAGGTTTGACAGTGGCGTGTGCACTTCTCATGTATAAAAACATCTGCAGTGGGGTTTGAAGGAGAGCTAGATTTTCACCTAAATACAACCAAGAGGCGATTTCTAGAGAGAGAATGATCTAGAGTCATCTTAGACCTGGATTGGAGGCTTTGATTGTGATTGGAGCAAGAAGATCAAGCCTAGAAGATGAGCATTAAAAAATTTAGATCTTTATACTGTATTTTCTGTCCTCTCTATGAATTAGTTATCTTCATTTATTTTTATGCAAAATTTTGGTTAAATTGCATATCCAATTCTATCATCCAAACGACCACTCAATCTTCTCAATAACTCAATAACTCATGAACCTGTTAACAATTTTTTGCTTTAAGGGGTCATTTGGAAGTTGCGATTGTTAAATAGATGTATTGTTGAGAATGCATGTATAATATTATACATGTATTGTCGAATTTGATGCATTGTAGAATACAACGTTTGGTATGTGTGATTGTGTATGTCGCATAAACTAAAAGCTGAGACAAAACAATTTCAACTCAACTATCTCAACAATCACAACTAAAATTTGAGATATAACAATCACTCAAAATGAGTGATAGTTTCTGTCACATCACAGAAACAATCCATGTATTGTTTCTGCTAAAAAAACAAAAAAAACGATGCATTGTAAACAATACATGCATAATGACAATCTCAACAAAACTATCGCAACTTCCAAACGACCCCTAAATGTATTTGCACATATAAACGAAGCCTACGTAATCTAGATGCTAAACCAGACCATAATGTCCACTTTACGTCTAGTGCATTCTTGAACTTTGAATATTATACATGTATTGAACACAATACATTTTGATCGAAAAAGTCCAACTACCTCCTTAATCTAAACTCAGCATATAACCAATGTTAATGAACTCTTAATAAAAATGCATGATTTCACAATATTTATCCTTCTCCTATTTGGAAAAAAAACAATTCAAATTAACTCGTTCTAGTTGTTGGATACTCATCGTGTATTGTCAAACGTGACTATTTGACCAAATTTCATCATTTCAAAGCAATTGGCACAAAGCATCCAATTCATCATCCAAACAACAAAGCACCCTACATACTCATGCTACAATCATTAATTAAAAACAAAGAAGAAGAAAAATATTCTCTCCATATCCTTAATTGTACTTTTATTATGGATAAAAGATGACTATCAATACTCAACACAATAGTTCAAATCTATATCTAAATGATTCTAAAGATTCATTTTTTTATATATTTAGAAATTAAACCAAAACTATTCACAAGAGCAAGATAACCTTTTTTCTCTTGGTGAGAAAGACAAGGAAAGCCTAGATCCACTTTCATGATTACTATTGGTTCATGGCCATATATTTACCAAAGTCAACGATCGAGGCTACCCTTCCAATTTCAATCAGTGAAACGAACCGGTGGAAGGCAGACTGTAAAAATTGGAAAAACAGCGGCGGGACTCACCGGGAAAGAGCAAGATCCGGTGGAAGTTCGTCCGTTCAACGAGAAGAATAGCCAAGCAGGATCAAGGCGGAAAACTCCCAAAATCAAATTAAATGGAAGACGGCATGCGGCAATCGATGGGAAGAGATTTGTAATCGCCAAGGGAATTGGATTGATAGAAAGAGAAGACAAGAGAGCGGCAGCCAAGACTGCGTCTTCTCCCTCAACCGTACATGTAGACAAAGGCAGGGCTACGCTGCTAGGTCACAGAATGGGCTGGGCTGGGCTGGGCTCGACTCATCCATTCGGCCCAATGCTGGTGGCGAAGTATTGTCAACGTCACTGGGGACTCGTTTTTATACAAGTCAATGTTTTCAAATTAGTTTTGTTTGTTGGTTTGACGGAGAAAGTAGGGGTGTTCAAACGGTTTGGTTATCGTGGTAACCGTTTTAATCGGTACTATTTGGATACTTTGGTTTGGTTAATTTGGATAATTGGTTTAGTTTGGTTAAAGTTTTTAGCTTGTTTGGTTTAGGTGGTTTGGTTTGGTTTCATACACTCCTAACCAGTCAAACCAAATTAACCAGTTAAGTAATTAGTCATATATCTAACGTATATTATATACACATAATACTTTGCATAACCACTCAAGAGTTAACATTCATCCATTTTAGACTCATAAAATATAAAGCTCAATATTGCTCATATAGTGTATATTTGTATATGTAAAGTCTAGACCACAACATATGGACGCCTAATTTAGATAAATTTCATACATTATGATGAATGAAAACTTGAAAGGAAGGTCATTTCTAGCCTATGATAATTGCTAAGAGGCTATGTCAATTTACATAAACACAACAATTCATTAACCCATACCATTGTCATAATTTTTTGTTAGGTGAATACTTTGATACTAATCGTAAGATAATTGTCTTAGTTGCATGTATTTTTGTTAAGGGTCAACTATAACTACGTGTTGATTGTTATGTTTTATTCATTATATAAATTGCGAATTGTTGCATTAACCGGAAAATTTTCATCGTCAATGATAATGTGATTCTATATTGGTTAATCTGGTTAACCAATTAACCAAACCGATTAAACTTTAGATTGGTTAATTTGGTTGTTGTATTAGTTTGGATGGTTTGGTTATGATATTGTATTCCATGGTTAGTGGAATTTAGCCTTATTTGATTTGGTTATAACCATGGTAACCATTTGAACACTCCTAGGAGAAAGTGTGTTGAGAATTAATGATTTAATCGTTTTAGTTCAAAAATTATTGGTATTTTTTAAATTTTTTTTTTTGGTGGTATTCCTGAAAAAGTTCTGGTTTGGACATCCTTCTAGTAATACAGAGAATAGTCCTGATTTAATCGTTTGCACTTCTGATCAGTGTTGTTAAAATCGGACCGGGTAACGATCCGGATTATTAAGAGGTTTAAGGTTTATCGGATAACCGGTATAAAACCGATCGTAAAATAGGTGGGATATAATTTTTTGAAATAAAATGAGAATGACTTCATTATGCATATGAAATTAGTACGAGTTTAAATTAAGACTTCTACATCTTATTACCATATCCATTTGAAGAATTCAAAATTAAATCATAATAATCATAGGACTTATAATTAAATAAGAAGAAGACATGAAGCTGCTTGTATGGAATCTTAGAGGATTCAATTCCTCTGAGAAGCATAGGTATGTGAATAAGAAAGTTGCACAGTTAGGAGTAGAATTCTTTGCTATACTTGAGTCTCGAGTCTTGCAAGGTAATGCAGATGAAATAGTAAGTAGACAGTTTAGTGGTTGGAGACATCTTAATAATTACAAGTATTCATATAATGGAAGAGTTTGGCTTTTTTGGAAACCTGCTCTGTCAGTGGTTGAGCTGGGTATGGGTCAGCATTTCATTCAAGTGAGGGTGCAGTCTGGGAAAGAGTCATGTGTGGTTACTGTGGTATATGGTCCAAACAAAACAGCAGAGAGAGATGAGCTGTATGAAGAATTGAGAAGATATATGGTAACACAGGAGCCTGGTATTTTTATTGGAGACTTCAATGCAATCACAGGGGCATTAGAAGCTTCAAATAATCCTTCCCAGAGTCAAAGCATGGATGATTTTGTGAACTGGATTGCAGATATGAGGTTAATTGATCACAAAGCTATTGGTAGTTGGTACACATGGTGGAACAAGCAAACAATCAATCCTATTGCTAGAAGGATAGATCGAGCTTTGGCCAATGAAGAGTGGTTGGAGGTTTTCAAAGACAGTCTAGTTAAATTGTTGGCACCTGGTGTTTCAAATCATTGTGGTCTGTTTGTTCACACAGATCCTTTGATCTCCTCTTTACCGGAACCATTCAAGTTTTTCACATTCTGGAGACAGCATCCTCAGTATCAAAAATTGCTGGAGGAAGCGTGGCAAATAGAAATTAGAGGAGTCTCATACTTTCAATTGTATCAGAAGCTGAAGGTTTTAAAGATTAAACTCAAGGGTTTAAATCGATCCCAGTACTCTGAGATTTCTGCACGAGTCAAGGAAGCTGAAGCTAAACTTGAAGCTATGAAGCAGGCTATTCTTGATGATCCAACTGCCCATTCTAATGCAGTATTGGATCAGGAAGGGGTTTGTAGGGAATTGCAGACAGCTGAAGAGCAATTCTACAGGCAGAAACCAAGAGTTCGAAGAATTATAGAGGGAGATTCCAATACCAAGTACTTTCATAGTATGGTTAAAGTTAGAAATCACAGGCAGACTATACAAAAGTTGGTTACAGAGGAAGGGATTGTACTCACTGAGGTAAAGGCTATGGGGCAACTAGCTGTTGATTTTTACAAAAGATTGTTAGGAGAAGCTGACCCTCTAGTATAGGACACTCCAATGTCCTATTTTGAAGATATCTTGTGCCACAAGCTTGGAGAGGATGATGCTCATTTATTAACATCCCCTGTCATAAGGGAGGAGATTAGAGTAGTTTTCAAGACTGTGGGGAATGACAAGGCTCCAGGGCCAGATGGTTACACAGCTGAGTTTTTCAAAATGGACTGGGATGTAGTTGGTAAAGCAGTTGAGGACACTGTCTTGGATTTTTTTTCAAACTGGAATCATGCCTAGACAGGTAAACTCTACAATCTTAGCACTGATTCCTAAACTTGAAGTGGTGGATAAAATGCAGAACTTTAGGCCAATATCATGTTGTAATGTTATCTATAAGGGTATCTCGAAACTGTTAGCAAATAGGCTCTCCTCAGTGTTGCCTAAACTCATTGGGATAAGCCAGTCTGCTTTTGTTAGAGGTAGGCTCATTAGTGACAATATACTTATGGCAACAGAACTGGTTAAAGATTATCATAGGACCTCCATTTCATCTAGATGTATTTTGAAGATTGACTTGATGAAGGCATTTGACTCTGTGGATTGTAAATTTTTGTTAAAAGTAATGGGGGCTATGAATATTCCAGTGAGTTTTATTAAGTTGATTGAAGCTTGTGTCACAACCCCTATGCTAAGTGTGGCATTCAATGGGGGGCTTTGTGGTTATTTTCCAGCTGGCAAAGGGTTAAGACAAGGGGACCCTTTTTCTCCCTACCTATTTACCATTGCCATGGAAGTCTTCTCATGCATGTTAGCTAGGGATGTATCTCAAAACCTTATTCCATATCACCCAAGGTGTAAAAATCTGGAGATCACTCACCTCTGTTTCGCGGATGACCTACTGGTTCTCTCAAATGGATCAGTTAGGGCAGTTGCTGGGGTCAAGAGGTTATTGGACAAGTTCTATCAGGTGTCTGGATTGAGATGCAACTTGGCCAAGTGCCAGTTGTTCTGTGCAGGAATCTCAAAGGAGGAACATAAATGGATATCAGACCTTACAGGGTTTCCTTTGGGGGAGCTGTCAGTGAAATACCTGGGAGTCCCTCTTCTATCTGGTAGACTGTCAGCTCAAGATTGTAGTATTCTGGTCAGTAGAATTAATAAGAGAATTACAACTTGGCAAGCAAAAACCCTTAGCTACGCTGGGAGAATTCAATTGATTTCTTCTGTTATCACTAGTGTATTTCAGTATTGGATGACTGTTTTTCTATTGCCAATGAGAGTTTTGAAGGCAATTGAAGAGGTGTGCAATAAGTTCTTATGGGGGCTTGGATTGAATGGGAGAAAGAAAGCACCTGTCTCTTGGTCTAAAGTTGCCATGCTCAAAACAGAAGGGGGGTTAGGGATCAGGGACTTCAAGACTTGGAACAGGGCTTGTGTATTAAGACACTTGTGGAACTTGCTGGCAGAGGCTGGGTCTTTGTGGGTTGCCTGGATTCAGAAGTATAGGATTAAAGGGCGTGACATATGGGAGATCCCTGCAAGCTCAGTCAGTTCATGGGTGTGGAAGAAAGTTCTTAAATGCAGAGGATTGGCTAATACTCACATATCATGAACAGGTAATGATCTGGCTTGGGATGGACAAAAATTGGTGAAATACTCTGTTAAACTAGTTTGGGCTTCTATACGTGTTCCAATTGCTCCTGTTGAATGGTATTCTGTGCTGTGGGGTAAGCCTTTTATTCCAAAGCATAGTTTACTGGTTTGGTTGATTGTTTTAGATCGCATTACCACGAAGGATAAGCTGGTTAGCTAGGGATTGGCAGGTGAAAACTGTTGTGTTCTTTGTCCTGGTGGTCTGGAAAGTAGAGATCATCTTTTCTCTGTGTGTTCTTACAGTGCTGGGATCTTTCAGTTAGTGTTAAAGAAAGTCTGCAGGTGGTCTCCTTTCCCAGATTGGAGCTCTCATAGGCCTGGGTGACGCAGAGATGGTCGGGTACAAGCTCGACAACTAAGGCAGGAAGGCTGTTGTGGACGATGTGTTGTGCTTATGTTTGGAGAGAGGGATGTGCTAGAGTTTATGGCACTAGAAGAGTTTCAGACCCTACACAAGTTTCAAACGCGATTTTACAGGAGTTCAAGATATATTTAGGCAGTACAGTAGAAATGCAGAAGATAGCTAAAGATGTTCTGGGTTTATAGTTTCTGTTTTGGTTTTTATTGACTAGTTACTGGTATAGGTATACCGGAGTGTAAAACGTTGATATTTTGAGAGGGAGGCTGCGAGTTGCACCTCCCCGGGCTTCAATACAATTTTGATTAACCATAAAAAAAAAATTAAATAAGAATATATTAATATTGAAAATTGATTGGGGATGAGTTTTTTTACCTTCTTTAGTTTTGACCGAACATGATGGTTAATGGAGAAATTGAATGGAAAAATTGAAAATGAGAAAAGAGGGAAGGAAATTAATGAGAAGAAGAGAGTGAACGTAGAGTGTGATTTTAGGAAGAATGAGAATAAAAAAGATAAAGGTAGGAAGTGTAATTGTGTAAAGTGAGTGAGTGGAGGAAAAAATCCCAAAATACATTAGTAATTAAAAAAAATCTCAAAATACATAAGTTGTAAAAAAAATTCACAATCTACACATGTTTCACAATCACCGTTTTTGTCTAAGGCAATGAATAAGATCACCGTGTTTTGATAAAACGATGAATGCTTCACCGCGGCTGAGTAAAACGGTGAAAGTGTAGGGAACAAATCATCGCTTTTAAGCAAAACAGTGAAGCATTCACCGTTTTAAAAGAAAGCGGTGATTATTTCCCCGCATCGGACGGCCACGGTGAATCCGACGCGGACAAACGCGGGGAATTCACCGCGTTAGTCAAAAACGGTGAATAACCCGCGTCTATCCACGTCAGCGATCCACATCGCGCGGGGGTTTCACCGTTGCCGTTGGATGCAGTGAGGTGCGGATTTTGGTTTTCTTTCCAGATCTGATGCCTCATAGGCTCCCACGTCATCGATCATCGCCATTCAACTTGTTCGAGAAAGGTGGTTTATTCACTGCCTTTGTCGAAGGCGGTGATGGCTCTGCATTCATTTTCGGCAGATCCCTCCCCTTATAAATCGAACCCTTCCCCCCTCTTCCAAATCACACCACCACATTACCCTCCCTTCTCCCTCCATTCATATCCACTCTAGTCTCGTTCTAAGTATGCTCTGTGGTTGCGGCTAAGTCCGATCTTCCACGTTAGAAAGGATTACTAGAGTTATACCCTAAAGCCCCTGTCCCTTAAAAACCCGTCGAACCGTCGTCCGACTTTCACCAAAAAATGGACGAAGAGGCTCTTCGGGTAGGTTCTTGGTTTTTCTTTTGTGATTTTTTTTAATCTTTTCAATTTGATTTTGTAATTTTTTTAATCAAAACAATCTGATTTTATTACTTTTATTTATAGATGGGTGTCGAGATATACGATCCTCGATTGCATATCCATTATGGGCCAAGAGATACGAAGTATTTATCCGATCAAGAAGCACATCGCTCCCATGCAATTTGGGACAACAATTCGGTAAACACTATGTACCTTATCAACAATTTACTTTATTTCATTATTTTATAAGGTTTTATTTTGCTTTCTTTTAACTAACAAATCGATATGTTTTCTATTTTTTGTAGGAATCACTTATTCCTGTCATTCATAAAGGGACCAGTAACTTGCCCGCTTGGCATGATCGACTGTCGTCATATATAGAGAGGACTGGGTTGGGTATGTTGAGGCATTTCATGCGGATTGAAATCGACAATGATCTGCTTACGGCAATGGCAGTGTGATGGCGCCCCGAAACCCATACGTTCCACCTTCCGGAGGGGGAAATGACGATCACCCTCAAAGACGTCGCAATCCTCACCGGGCTGTCGATAACTGGAGAGTCCATCATTGGTACCACTACCAAACCCGAAGCAGGTTAGGTTCCGCTCATTCGTGATCGTTTGAGCTTTGACATGCCGACCACCAGACCAATTCAAGGACGGGGGCATCCACCATTGAATGCGGGACAAGTGTCGATCCCGTGGCTTGTTACTCACATCCAAAATGAGGTTGAAATCGGCCCAGATACTTCGAAAGATCAAGTGGAGCGCTATGCACGCATCTACCTCATTGGTTTGGTCGGTGGATTTATGTTCCCCGACAAGTCAAACCGGTGGATTCAAGGCATATGGTTGCCAATGCTCCTTGGTTACTGGGACGCGAACGGGGAAAAGAGTTGGGGATCGGCCGTGTTAGCTGGCATATATAGGGAGTTGTGTACTTGCTCGAAGGTAGGAGCGAAACAAGCTGGTGGTGCGATGTTCATCCTCCAACTCTTGGTGTAGGAGCATCTTCCAATGTTTGCACCTCAAGACCCACGTCCATACTGGAGAGCAGATGATGAGCAACGAAATGTGCAAAATCCCCCCTATGGTGTCAAGTAAGTTTATTCCATACTTAGCTAGATTTAAATTTATTCCATGCTTAGCTAGATTTAAATTACATTTATTCCGTACTTAGTCTATTTGTAAATTCATTCCATGCTTAGCTAGATTTAAATTAAATTTATTCCGTACTTATCCTAATTGCAAATTTATTCCGTAGTTATCCTAGTTGTGGTTGTTCTCAGCTTTTCGAATCACCCAGACACCCTTTCTTTTCATATTTGCAGCCCGCAGTTGCCACATACAACCCTCTGCAACATTTTTGCATATGACATGTAGTTGTTTATTGTCAGAATATTTTACCTTCCACTCGAAATTGCGCCGCATGGCATCTTTGGTAAAAGCATCCTGCACAGCGTCCTTCGATGTGAATGCCATACCCACCTCCAAATTGGTCGTCGGATTGTACACTCACATAGGGACAATGTCTATGGCATCATTCTAACTATGTAAAAATTGAGTTGGAACCTGTGTGTAGTATGGCGTCGGTGGCTCACGAAATGCCACCTCGTCGTCGGTATCGTCAGTATCTTCCTCTTCGCTCACTGATCTCAAATCTTCCTCAGTATCATCGTCGTTCGAGTCGAATGGATAGCTCGGGCAAGAAGGATCAACATGACCACCATCACCAACATCGTCTTCTTGCTCATGTGAAGTACGCCCAGATCGAATGGTATTCTCGATTTCAGCCCACTGTGGCCCCCAAGCAGGCCATTGAACCTCACCGGCCACAACAAATGGGGCAGGTTCATCCCGTTGCGGGTATTCTTCCGATGGCACCCATCCTGTAGCACTACCTCCTCCGTAGTTGCTTGAACTACCACTCAATCTGTAACCTCCTGTATAACCACCTCATTGGTAGTTGCTTGAACTACCACCCCATCCGTACCCTCCTGCAAAACCATCATCATAAGAATACTGGTGAGAATGAGTTTCACCGACCGCCTCAGTCTCAACATAGATCTCTACAAGCTGCATCCCGTTATTGCCTAGGAATTGTAACATCATTGTAACCACGTCATCATCGTTTATGACAACTTCTTGGTGCACAACCCCGCCAGGACTCATGTCTGGATACCGGTAAGTAAGTTTACCAACTCTCATATGTCCGCTCGTACAAACCATGTATGCACAAATGTCACAGAGTTCTTGCCACGTGAATCGTGATTCAATTTTCAAACATAGTGGATTCATCGTCCTCATAATCAATCCCAATGTCAGAGTTTGTCACCCTTCCATTCCACCGAATAATAAGCTGAAACTTCTTGAATACCCATATCTAAAATTTACAATAAGTAACTATTAGCTTAATTCCAATAAAATTAACCAAAACCATATTGTACGACTAATATTACTCCATCTCATAACTAACAACAACATAAATTCCCAACTAACATAACATATTTGCTATGATAAGTAATTCATTACATACATATAACTACTAAAAACATCATTATATAACAACACAAAATTAAATCATACCGAAAATAGATTCTGTGTATGTTTTTTTTTTCCCCCTAGTCAAGAAGAGGTAAAAATAGTCACAAAATCAAAGTACAGAATTCAACGCCGTGCGAAAGTCGACCAGTCGTCGAACTTCCGATGAAAGGGCTTGTTTTGCCACAAAATGGGCAGCCCTGTTAAGAATGCGCGTGGCATAAGAACAAGAGCAGAACTCGAAACCCTGCGCCATCCTGCACACATCGTCCAGAAGAGCGCCTCCCGTCACATGATGACGATCCCCAGTTAGCACTCGTTGAACCACCAATTGTGAGTCCCCATAGAATTTGACATAGAGAAAACCATGTGTTAGACACCAATCCATAGCGTCCCTGAGGGCTAGTAGCTCAGCTAAAAAAGGATCCTGAATACCAGAATAGAACTTACCATACGCAAAAGTGAGGCCACCAAGGGGATCAAACCCAACAAATCCAATACTACAGCCACTGTTGCGCTTAGTTGCTCCATCAAAGCGTACCAGCCACGCTTGAGCTTCAGCCGCTCGCAAGTCCAGGACCCGAGCTCCGACGATCCCTGATGGGGAAGGCCTCACCTGACGCACACTTCCTGGGAACTGCTGGTTGCTTGCTTCAGGCTGCGTCTCTGTGCCCGAGTGAGCTGCGCGCCATTCATCAACCTGCATTCGGAATTGTCTGAGCAGGGCGTGGGGAAGGTACTGGATGCCACCGTGTACCGCCCAGCAACGCCCTTTCCAGATTCGCCAACACAAGAACACAACTTCTGCCACTTGTAATTTAGATAATCTCAAAGAGAAAAAAAAGGTTAATCCAAGCTTCCTCCATAGGCAGCCCCGCCAACTTAGAATGAACATCCACTAGGCCAGCCAAGGACCAAAGGGGTTGTGTCGCCCTGCAATGAAAAAAGCAATGGGCAAATGTCTCTGATGCTTCCGAGCATACCAGACAGGATGGGGATTCCACAAGTGTCTTTTCCAGAAGAATTGTTTGGATGGGGAGGAACCCCCTAACCACCCGCCAGAAGAAGAATTCTGTGTATGTTGCTCGGTTTTTTTGCTGAAATTTGAAGAGGGAGGGGGTTTACGTTTTTCTAAGTGCTCGTGGAGGGGTATTTACATGAAATCAGTCAGCATTCACCGTGTTTGTCAAAAGCGGTGAAGGTAGTCACCGCGTTGCCCTAAGGCGGTGAACGTTAGGTCGTTGTGACCTAACTCTCACCTACCAGGGGTGGGAAACGTGGGAAACTATCACCGCCGTAACCTAGAGCGATGAAGGTGTTCCCCGCTTTGCACAAAAATGACTATCAGTTGACCGTTGTTCACAAACACGGTGATTGCTTCACCGTTTAAGTAAAACGCGGTGAACCTTTCACCGCTTTAAATAAACATGGTGATTTCTTCATCGTTATCATTAAATGCGGTGACTTATTCACCGTGTTTGTCTAACACGGTGATTTCATTCACGACCTTAGACAAAGGCGGTGAAGGTGAAACATGTGTAGATTGGGAAATTTTTTTATAACTTATGTATTTTGGAAATTTTTTTTAATTACTGGTGTATATTGGGATTTTTTCCGTGGGTGGATGAGTGTTAGGAGAAAGGATAAAAGTGGTAAGTGGTAAAAAAATAGGAGAATAAATATTCTCCCTCACTTTTCATTTAATGTCTCGGTTTTAAGGAAGAGAGATAAATTTCCATAATTAAAAGTAAGAAATGGAAAGTAAACCGTGGTTATAACCGCCGGTTCGGGTCATCCGGATTTGTCGATTAATCGGTTGAACCGGTCAATACCTGGCAGACAGTTTTCTTCACGATTTTAAGCAATCGAAATCGAAAGGTTGGATGGGTCTGATTTTCCACGGTCGGGCCGTCCATTCCGACCTGGTTTTGATAACAATGCTTATGATCGATGTTAAACCTCAAAAGCCTCAAGAACATCCTTCTAGTAATTCAGAGAATGATCCAAAGAAGGAAGAAGTCAAAGTAATACCTACTAGGGTATCCAAGAGTTATCCAAACTCATACAAGGAAGATGCGGATAAGGAGAAGATCCTAAAAAGTGAAGCTCACTACCCAAACCTCTTTAAGAATTTAATAAAAACTCTTGCATAAGCAGAAGTGGCAGTACCACTATTGAAAAAAGTAGTTCCAATGGAGAAGCTCGAAATTCTCTTTGAAGAGAATGATAAAATTGAAGAAAAGAAGCCTACTATCCAGAAAAATCCATGGGGTTATGAAAATTTCACCTAGTGCAGAAAATGAAGAAAGATCCAGGGAATTGCATCATTAATTTTCTTTTGTATGACCATCGTATGAAAAAAGAACTAGTTGATCTAGGTGCAAGTATCAACATCACACCTTTGCAGGTCTAAGAAAGCATTAGACTGACCACATGGAGGATGTCAACATCGAAATCATACTTTCCAACAACACCCCTTGCAAAGCACTTGGAGTTGTTAGAAGTCTAAGTACCCAAGGTAGACCATTCATATTCTTTACAGAGTCTGTGGTGATCGATATAAACATTAGTGATGCATATTCGATCCTTTTTTGGAGGGGCAAGGTGAAGCAAAGGAGGTCGAGGGAAGCACCCCTCTGAGAGGTACAAGGAAGGAACAAAAGGGAATACAAGGAAATAACGGGAAGAAGGCAGATCAGGAAACAACAACAAGCGAATCAAGGAAATAAAAAGAAAGATGAATCAAAGCTGAAAGGTGCGAGGAACCGATCCCCTCCTGGGAATAAATGAGAATCCTTTGTTACAACTGTCATGGTTTGGGGAGCACATGTGCAATTAGAAGCTTGAGGTCGTTGTTGCGACAGGTCTATTAGAGATTTTGCCAGGTTAAATTAACAAGACGTTGACGATGATGTCACATTAACGCACACTATAGAGACAACTTGACAGGTCCTGCCATGTTGAGGAGAATTAGAGGTGGATTTTGTGATTTTATTTATCTATTATTCTTTATAGTTATTGCTATGCGAGTGAATTTAGTTAATTCCGCATGTTAATATTTTTTAATAAATGTCGCCAATTTAGCAAAAACATTAGTGACTCATCCCGAATATCACAATAAAAATCCCTAAAGCGTTACGTCTGTCTGGTGGAGACCATACTAACCACTTAATCGGGTGCAATATAGGGCGAGTATGTTCTAAAAGTCAAAGCCGGCTCGGTCCATGTACCCCTACTTTGATTGTTTGAAACATTATCTAGCAATTGGTGTTTGGTTAAAACTATGATTTATAACTAAAATTATGGGAAAAGTAAATGTTTGAACACTAATTGAGAAGGCTTCACCCTGGTGTTGCTCCCCTAGCTAACAATCATGATTTGTCGGATCGAATGCGAATGTGTGGTAAAGCAGGTTGTAAATCATAGGGAAATGCAACAAGTGAACAATCATCACTCTCTCGGTCTCTAGGCCAAGGGATATCAAATCAAGCTACTAAGGTAGCTCTCTTGGCTCAATCGACCAAGGGTTTCTTACTTCACCCTCGAACTATATTTTGGACGACCAAATTACAATACGTATTAAAAGGTTTGCCCTAATTCAACCTAGGTATGTGACACAATTAGCCAAAGAACTCCAGCTTTTACAAGCCTCTTAACAAGAAGGGGATTTCCCTTTACCTATGTCAAAATTGCATAAGAATTGGAAATGCAAGAACACACACAATCTTCATGAAACTACCTCATAACTTGTATTAAAACACAGCCACACACAAATCATTCAATCCATACAAACATTCACATAATTGTAGCTAGAATTTACAAACACCCAAGTGAAAGAAAAGTCTAATCCATGCTAAGTAGAGGGAATACATAAGGGAGAAGAGAGAAAACCATCTTGGAGATGTTTGCCTTCTTCCTAGTGGTGTGGAGATCAACCTTGGAGGAAGAACTTCCCAAAACCTAGCTCTTGGATGAAACCCTAAATTCCTCCCTTTTTCTCTTTCAGCTCATCTCCCTTTATAAACCCAAATCGACGGCGTTTCACGGTCCCAGTTCACGGCCGTAAACATCTGGCCTGAACCGTGATGTCAATAAAAATGCGTCGTTTCATTAAGGGGGTTCACGGTCTGCAGCTGGCCTTCACCATCGAGCGACCGTGAACTAGTTTATGCCCGCGAGATGGACAAAACCTTCTAGACTCCTCACTCTTTATGGTGTATGCCTCCTCTCACGTTCTGGATGACCGAGAACCTCTGCCTTCCATCGTGATCAGCTGCTGCTACTGCTCCTTTTTGACTGATTTCCGCCCTTTTTCATCCAACTTTCGTTCCATGGGTTGATTTCACCTGCTAGGATTTGAAACATACTATAAACAACCACAACCTAGCATAAAAACGAACCTCACGGAGTAAAGTACTTCAAACATCTAAGGATAAAGGGGTAAAAAGTGTACAAATAGAGCTCCCCTCGGTCCTTTGGTGAGGATCCTAGCGAGATTGCCAATTTGAGTCTCCAAGTTTTGAAGAATCGCTTGATGACTTCTTAGACCCGCCTCAACCGAAGAAAACTTGGTTGTTGGTATATCCATGAATTGCTTAATCTTCTCAAACTTCTGAGAAGTTGTACTCACAAAGGTGGTAACTAGGTCTTCAAGTTTTGCAAACTTGTCGGGTTGTTGTTGTTGGTACCCTTGACCACCTTGCACTTGGAATGGTTGTTGGAAGTTCGAGCCTTGAAATTGTAGCCTTTGTTGAATGAAATGAGGCCTTGGTTGATAATTTCCCATTGGTCCTTGGAAAACGGGGGGTCTTGGATTGTTTGGGGAAGACCAAGAGAAGTTCGGATGGTTTCGCCACCCCAGGTTGTAAGTGTTGCTATAAAAGTTGTTGTTCCCCCAAGCATAAGCGATGAAGCTCACTTGCTCCTCCGGTGTGCTTCCTTCCTTCATTGATTGGCACTCTGAAATCTCATGGTTGGTACTTAAACACCAATCACAGGCCATCAACAACTTTTTCCCTTGCTTCTTGTCTTCATGAAGAGCATCAATCAACTAGTTAATCTTGGCGACAAGTGGAGGACTCACTTCTATGGAGTGTACTCCTCTCTTGGCATCCCTTACATCACTTCTCATCAAACCCCAATCATCTCGCCATATCTTCTAGCAATTGGGTTAGTTTGGGTGGAGTCTTGTTGATAACGATGTAATTG
Source organism: Linum trigynum (assembly GCA_964030455.1). Classification (NCBI taxonomy): domain Eukaryota; kingdom Viridiplantae; phylum Streptophyta; class Magnoliopsida; order Malpighiales; family Linaceae; genus Linum; species Linum trigynum. The sequence goes on along the minus strand of OZ034820.1, from coordinate 11,090,038 downwards.
CACATATTTGCGCCCCTAGTTCTTATCCGTTTGAGGGGCATAGTCGTGTACTTTTGGCCTATTTTACGCCGGGTTGTGCTATTTTGTCATATTTCAGGTCCCAGGCGTCAAAGGAAAGGCTAAGCACGAGTTTCGGGGCATTCGGAAGTCATTTCGTCGAGCTGGAGCCAAAACACGGGCACACCTAATTCATTACACGGCCGTGTTCTCCCAAAGCACGGCCGTGTTCTCTCCAAAACACGGCCGTGTTCTGTGGCCGTGCTTTTACTGCCGAGAGCTAATTCGAGTTTGGCAAACATGAGCTGATTACACGGGCTGAAAGCACGGCCGTGGTCTCCCAAAGCACGGCCGTGTTCTCTCCAAAGCACGGCCGTGTTTCTCCCAATGCACTGGCCGTGTAATTAACCCTAGCCAAAGCACGGGCGGGCTGATGCATTACACGGCCGTGCCCTCGACCGTGCTTTGGCCACTGATGCCCTTTTAAGCAGATTTTCAGCCAAAAGGAAAGGGGAGAGCTGGGTTTTGGATCCCAAACACCCAAGGGACGAACCAAAGAGAGAGAGGGCGATTTGAGGGCATTCTTGGAGTGGAATTGGAGGATTTCTTTGCCTTGGAAGCTCGAGGAAGAAGCCCGGACTTGAAGACTGATCATCTGAAGATTCTTACTGCAGTCTCTCTCTTCTCTATGGAGTAACTTCCCTTCACTTAGGTTTTGAGGAACCCTAGCTATGTTTGTTTGATTGGATGATTGTATGAGTACTCTGACTTGATTATCTTGAGTTCATATTCAATCTATGCATGTTTTCATGATTCAATTCTGCTTTAGTCGAGATTATTGATTCTGCTTTGATCCTATGAGAGGGAATACCTGATTAGGTCAATAGAGCACCATAGATTGATAGTAGTGGATCGATTGCTTTAGTCGAGGGTTGATTCACTGCTTTGTATCGATTGAGAACCTCTTTCGATAGAGGGAGTCTAGTTCAGAACGCCTTGATCAGTTGTTCTAGAGAAGGATACGTCCCTCTAGGCAATTGACTCAAGAGGGCCTTGTTCCTTTAGTCGAGACTCAAGGTCTAGTCAAGGATTCTCCGCATTGTGAATGAAAGTGAAACAAGTTAGAAATCATCAATCGTTAGTCTGGCTAGTGGCTAGGGGGAATCATACCTAAGTGAGTTCCCAACCTGTAATTAGATTAACTTTAACTGTAGTTTGCTAGAGTAGTTTTAGTTCTTTCATCTTGATCTGGTTTGCTAAATAATAAACTGAAGCTGAGTAATAGTAACTCTAGAGACCCGTGGATTCGATATTTATCACTTGAGCCACTATACTGCAGTCCCTTCCATTGGTTACGCTTGGCCATTGTTAGGTGTTGTGTCACAGCGAGTCAAGTTTTTGGCGCCGTTGCCGGGGACTTTCTAGAGTATTAGGAAAGGCAGAAGTTTGTTACTTTAGCGTTTTTCTTTTCTTTTCTTTTCCACCCTTGCTTTTCACTTGGGTGTTTTTGTTTTTGTTGGTGCAGATCTGAATCATGGATCCTAATGGCTTCTCCAATCATTGGGGGTATCCACCACCATCCGGGTGGTATTAACCGATACCCCCTGGCGCAATCAAGTAGGAGAAGACTATGGATTCGGGTTCCAGTACCAACCCCCTTACTACGGAGAACAACCGGACCACTGGGCATATCAAGAACAACCTCATTACCAAGAAGAATTTCTCCCACAACCAGAAGGGCCATTGGAGCTGGAGTTACCCATGGAGGCCTTCACGGGCCATTCTGCAGAGCCATGCTACACTCCACAGCCAGATCCACACTATGAATTGAGGCTTCTCATGGAGAGATCATGCTCCAGGATGGATCATTGTGTCCAGGCCTATCGTGAAACAGAGGAGATCCTCCTGAGCCTTAAGAAGAGCGTCGATGATCTTGAGCGATCTTGGGCGCAACCTGCTCCAGATCACCCTTCTGCTACCATACGAGAAGAGGAGCACACTGAAGTTGTCACGGAGAGCTCCCGTGATGATCATGATCAGGAGTGTCATGTCGTAGCCGACCGCACCTTCCCACACCCCAAACTGAGCTTTGAAGAGGCGGGCATGAGTGAGGAGATGCAAGAAGATCTCATGAAAGAAATTGCTTGGCAACTTGCTCTCCAATCCGTGCTAGAAGAAGAAGAAGAGCAAGAAAGGGTGCAGAAAGAAGTTGTGGAGGATGACGAAAGTGAAGCTGGAGGAGTTCTTGATCATTTCCCAGGGGTGATACCACATGAAGAAGGAAGGGAGGTTGAAGAAGCAATTGGCGTCCAGGCTGAGGACGAAGTTGAGGTGGAAGAGGCTTGCACCGGCCATGAGTTGCAAGTGATATCCCCACCAAACTTTGAGGAACTGCTTAGCAAGGACCCATTTGCAGTGTTTCTTTGCCGGACCAAAGCCACATCGAAATCGGTCCCTCTTGGTGGACGCGATGGTGGCCAATCGATGCTGTCATATCTGGTTTGGGGCAATGAGACGAGAGAAGAGAAGAAGAGGTCTCGAGGGTGGAGACTTCATCTGCATCAAGTACATGAGCCTTCATCACCTGCCACACCACATGCTCGTGACTTGAGACTCCTCCTCATCGACGAGAACCTCAACTTCAAGGAGGTTCTAGCATGGACCAAAACTTAGAAGCCATCGTCTGGCTCACGACGTGAAAGAAGCGCTTGTTGGGAGGCAACCCAACAGTCGGTTTGCATTTCTTTCTCTATTTCTCCTCGGTTGAGTCAGTTTTGTTATTTGATTTTAGAGTCAATAACTCAACCTTTGTGAGATTTTGTGTGGTGTTTGTGTTCTGATTACTCTCTCTTTCTGGAATGCACCGCCTGACCCGTTCATCATCATTCACCCTTGATCTGGTAACTTCCTTCTACCCTCCTTATCTTTCCTCCATTGAGGACAATGTCGTGCTTAAGTGTGGGGGGATGTTCGATTATTTATGCGGGTGAATGTTTGGCGGTTTGTGTGCTTGGAGCCAAGTCCACTGTCCAAATTTTTAAATTTGAGGGCTCCAAGTACGTGTTCCTTGCAATTGCCTGCTCAGTATGCTTTGAATTGACAGTCCTTTTAGTAATATGCAACCTAGGGAGGTAGTGTAGCACTATGGAGGATGTTGATGCATTTAAGAAGTCTCATTTCTTCTTCATATTGTGTTGGTTGATTGAGTGAATTAGTGATCTTAGGACCCTTGAATTGTGTGGTGTTGTGGATTCTCTGCCTGTCATGGACTCTTGTATCATGCTTTGAAAATAACAGGTGCTCGAAAATGTGCTTCAAAATAACGTCTCCCGTGCGAATAGGGCGAAAGTGTGTAAGGGGAGACGGGAATCCGTTCCCAATTTCCACCTACTACCTCCAGTCCCCTTACATGTCTTTCCCCCGCACGAGGCTCGAGACATCCGCTCCTGGCATGGCCGGTAAGAGCCGGTTGGGACCCTTGAAAAAAAAAAACACAGAAAACAAGCAAAACAGAAAGAAAAGGGGTTCCAACCATCTTCAAAGAATATAGAGCACCTTGAAAAATGTGAGTCCATGATCTTTTGTTTTTGAGAATCTCTTCATCCACAATTCATTTGTCCTCTGTTCACTATTTGCCATGATGCTGAATCGATACTAGTGCTCTCGCCGAAGGAGCTATGAGATGACTTGTGCGTCGGTTGACCTCGTAAGCTGCTAAATGATCTAGGAAGTCCTCTACCTACGATCTGGGTTGTTTGTTGCTATAGAGGTCTGGAGAGTTGCATTGGTTTGAGTTAGGTTTGCTTGGGGACAAGCAAATGGTTAAGTGTGGGGGAGTTTGATAACGATGTAATTGCACATATTTGCGCCCCTAGTTCTTATCCGTTTGAGGGGCATAGTCGTGTACTTTTGGCCTATTTTACGCCGGGTTGTGCTATTTTGTCATATTTCAGGTCCCAGGCGTCAAAGGAAAGGCTAAGCACAAGTTTCGGGGCATTTGGAAGTCATTTCGTCGAGCTGGAGCCAAAACACGGGCACACCTAATTCATTACACGGCCGTGTTCTCCCAAAGCACAGCCGTGTTCTCTCCAAAACGCGGCCGTGTTCTGTGGCCGTGCTTTTACTGCCGAGAGCTAATTCGAGTTTGGCAAACATGAGCTGATTACACGGGCTGAAAGCACGACCGTGGTCTCCCAAAGCACGGCTGTGTTCTCTCCAAAGCACGGCCGTGTTTCTCCCAATGCACTGACCGTGTAATTAACCCTAGCCAAAGCACGGGCGGGCTGAGGCATTACACGGCCGTGCCCTCGACCGTGCTTTGGCCACTGATGCCCTTTTAAGCAGATTTTCAGCCAAAAGGAAAGGGGAGAGCTGGGTTTTGGATCCCAAACACCCAAGGGACGAACCAAAGAGAGAGAGGGCGATTTGAGGGCATTCTTGGAGTGGAATTGGAGGATTTCTTTGCCTTGGAAGCTCGAGGAAGAAGCCCGGACTTGAAGACTGATCATCTGAAGATTCTTACTGCAGTCTCTCTCTTCTCTATGGAGTAACTTCCCTTCACTTAGGTTTTGAGGAACCCTAGCTATGTTTGTTTGATTGGATGATTGTATGAGTACTCTGACTTGATTATCTTGAGTTCATATTCAATCTATGCATGTTTTCATGATTCAATTCTGCTTTAGTCGAGATTATTGATTCTGCTTTGATCCTATGAGAGGGAATACCTGATTAGGTCAATAGAGCACCATAGATTGATAGTAGTGGATCGATTGCTTTAGTCGAGGGTTGATTCACTGCTTTGTATCGATTGAGAACCTCTTTCGATAGAGGGAGTCTAGTTCAGAACGCCTTGATCAGTTGTTCTAGAGAAGGATACGTCCCTCTAGGCAATTGACTCAAGAGGGCCTTGTTCCTTTAGTCGAGACTCAAGGTCTAGTCAAGGATTCTCCGCATTGTGAATGAAAGTGAAACAAGTTAGAAATCATCAATCGTTAGTCTGGCTAGTGGCTAGGGGGAATCATACCTAAGTGAGTTCCCAACCTGTAATTAGATTAACTTTAACTGTAGTTTGCTAGAGTAGTTTTAGTTCTTTCATCTTGATCTGGTTTGCTAAATAATAAACTGAAGCTGAGTAATAGTAACTCTAGAGACCCGTGGATTCGATATTTATCACTTGAGCCACTATACTGCAGTCCCTTCCATTGGTTACGCTTGGCCATTGTTAGGTGTTGTGTCATAGCGAGTCACTTGTTAATCAATTTTCCTTGACAGAGAGAGTCAATGGGAATCTTCTCTTCTTCGTGGAGACCGGCGTAGAAAATCTCCATCCGAAACTGTTCTTCAAATCCATTATGTGGGCATTGGAGGAAAAAGTCAGAATACCTCTCCCATGCATCCCTCAATGTCTCATCCTCCTCTTGGACGAAATAGGTGATCTTCTTGCGCCACTCCGCCGTCTTGGAAGGGAGACAATATCAAGACATGAACTTGTTGAGCAAGTCGTCGCATGAGGTAATCAAGAGGGGTGGTCTATTGTTGAGCCACATGAGCGCATTCCCCGCTAGAGAGTAGGGAAATAGCCTCAACTTCAATGCGTCTTCGGGCACCCCATTGATCTTCAAACTTCCCGCAATCTCGATAAACCTCTAAACATGCTCCCTCTGAGACTCATCTCTAAGCCCATGGAATTTCACATTGTTTTGGATCATAGTGACAAGGTCGGGCTTGATCTCGAAATTGTTGGCGGCCACAGGTGGATGCAAAATAGTCGGTTGAGTGTCCGCCGCCCATGGAGCCATGTAGTAGCCCATGGTCCTCGGTTACTTAGCTCCCTCTTGAGCATTTTGATTAGCCTCCATCTCGGCTTCACTTCCCACCTCTTCCTCTAATTCAAACTCTTCCTCAACTACAACTCCTTCAACTTCGGGACCAACTTGTGGTTGTCCCCTCTCTCCAATCCTTCTCCTTGCTTCTGCCAGCTCCCTCTCTCGAGCCAAAAGTCGGAGAGTGCGGTTGAGGTTCTCGTCTAGTGTCGCCAAAGGTGTCAGATTACTCCGGGTCATACACCCTCCTACACACACTTCAAAGAAACACAACTCGTCTAATACAAGCAAGATTCACACTCACAATACAAAAAGTAAACGCTATATTAACACCAAACAATCTTTTCAAAACAATGGACTGAAAGGTCCCCGACAAGTGGCAACGGCGCCAAAAACTTGACTCGTTCCGAATATCACAATAAAAACCCCAATTAAGACCCACATATAAACCTTAACCCGGTGCAATATAGCGCAAGTATGTTTTCAAAGTCAAACCCGGACCGGTCCATATACCTCTACTTCGATTGTTTGAAACATTATATATCAATTGGTTTTTGGTTAAAACTACGATTTATAACCAAAACGATTGGAAAAGTGAAAGGTTTGAACACCAATTGAGAAGGCTTCACCCAGGTGTTGCTCCCCCTAGCTAACAATCATGATTTGCCGGATCGAATGCATATGTGTGGTAAAGCCAGTTGTAACTTCTCTTCTCCTCTTGTTCTTCACTTTCTCACTTTAGAAATCCGAAAAAGAAGTCTCTCTCACTAGGTCCTCCCTTTTTTCTAGCTCATATCCCTTTATATACCCATATCGATGACGTTTCATACTCCTTGTTCACGGTCGTGAACATCTGGCTCGAACCGTGATGACGAGCAAAAACAAGTCGTTTCATTAAGAGGGTTCACGGTCTGAAGCTGGTCTTCACGGTCGAGTGACCGTGAACTGGTTTATGCCCGCGAGATGGACAAAACCCTTCTAGACCCCTCGCTCTTCACGATCTATGCCTCCTTTTGACAGTCTGGATGACCGTGAACCTTTGGCTTCCACCGTGATGTGCTGATGTTGCTCCCTTTTGACCAGTTTCCGCCCCTTTTCGTCGAACTTTCGTTCCATGGTTGATTTCACATGCTAGGATATGAAACATACTAAAAACAACCACAACCGAGCGTAAAACCGAACCTCATGGAGTAAAAATACCTCAAACATCTAAGAATAAAAGGGATAAAAAAAGTATACAAATATACTCGAATCACTTAGTCCAATCATCATATGAAATGATAGTTAAATTTTTGGACGGAATTTTACATTTTGTATATTAATGAGAAATTGGCTATTTATTGACACAAAGTCGATAGTTATGACTATACATGTGTATTATGCTATTAAAGTATGATATGGCGTCCACGTGGTGTCAATGTGGCATCCTCGTCAGCATCTTGTTAATGTACTGACGTAATCTCTTACGGTGTTGAAGTTTTTAACGAAAGAGGCTAAATTTGTCAACCATGTTTCTAAAATCTAGACATTTTGTGTATTTCTCGTAAATTGGCTATTATTGTCACAAAGTCGATAGTTATGGCTATGTAAGTGAATTTTGCCTTCATAATCTAGTTTCTTTTCATTAAATTTTGGGCTCCCTATGTTTTTATCTATGCCGATTTGATTTCTTAGTTTTGTGGCTTCCCTCTGCTTCTTGTTATTCCCAAAATGAATATTAGTGGTGGTGTAGTCACATCTAGTTTTTTTAAATCATATTCGAGTTTCTTTTGTAAAAGCATGGGATTACATCGTCGACTTGGGACCGCGACTCCATGGAGTTCTCTCTGGAACTACTTGACCGTTGTGGAGTTTGAAGGGAGAGAGTTGGGGTTTTGGATCCCAAACACCCAAGGGACGAACTTTTGACTTTATAGAATATCCCCGATATGAACACCTTTTAGCTCTTGGAGAGAGCTTTCCATCATTGATGTGATAATATGATGGGCAACCAAATATTCTCAATTTGGAATAATCAACCGGTTTACCTATCAAAATTTCTTATGGAATTTTATAATCTAGCGACTTATGTGGAGAATGGTTGATTATATAACAAGTTGTGGATACAGCTTCTGCCCATAAATCACGTCTATGCCATAAATATGCATTTGACATCATACACCAACTTCTTTCTATAATTGATCTGTTAAGTCTTTCGGCAATGCCATTTTGCTGAGGTGTTTTAACTAGAGTTTTGTATCTTCCAATTCCATGTGAGGACCAAAATTCATTAAACTTAGTTTCACAAAAGTCCAAACCAATGTCAGTTCTAAGTTTCTTAACTTGCCTTCCCGATTGAGTTTCAACCAGAACTTTTCACTTTTTAAATGCAGAGAAAGCTTCATTTTTGTGCCGTAAGAAATAAACCCAAACTTTACTAGAGAAATCATCAATAATTGTCATCATGTATCTATGACCTCCCATGGAAAGAAATTTAGAGGGTTCTCATAAATATGAGTGAATATAATCAAGCAACCCCTTGGAACTATGGGAAGCAGCAGAGAAACTGACCTTTTTCTTCTTCCCAAAGATACAATGTTCACAAAATGCAAGTTTCCCAAAATTTTGATTGCCCAATAGTCTTCTCTTGCTTAGAACTGTCATTGGCTTCTCACCCATATGTCCTAGCCGCATATGCCATAATTAAGTATTATGCGAATCAAGCAACGAGGTAGAAATATTTGTTGAACCTGTAACAAGAGAACCTAGCAGGACATATATCATACTAACGCGGTTAGCTTTCATCAAAACAAGAAAACCTCTAGACACCTTAAGAACTCCACCTTCAGCTCCATATCTGCATTTAAGAGACTCGAGGGTGCCTAAGGAAATAAGATTTCGCTTCATGTCAGGAACATAGCGAACATCAGAAAGAGTTTTGACAACCTCATCATGAAGACGCATTTCAATTGTACCAATACTAAGAACTTTGCATGGATCATCATTTCCCATTAGTAGACACCAGAATTAACAGGTTTAAGGGTTTGGAACTAGTTCTTATTGGGAAAAATATGAAAGTGCATGCAGAATCAAGGACCCAAACATCCAAATTACTGCCATCATAAGAAGAAATTGTTGCCAAACCTTCACCATCTGAATCGTCATTGACGACACTAGCTTCTTCGGCTTCATACACCTTTTGCGATTGCTTTTTCTTTTCTTCTTTGGCCTTTAATTTGAAACAATAAGAAATTTCATGTCCAGGTTTGCGACAGTAGCGATAGTACATCTCATCCTCATATTTTCGACCACGTGACTTGGATCGAGCTTTACTTTTACATTTGTTTGATTCCCCTTTTTCCTTGGATCTTCCTCTTACAAATAAACCTCCACCTTAAACCAATCGCGAAGGACCCAGCAGCGTGCAAGGGATTCTCTGCAAAGCCCTTCACTGCGAGCTCTCTCGTGATAGATTTCTCGAAGTGCTGAATTTTTCCTAATAAGCTGTTTGGCGATCGGAAGTCCCAACCAAAGTGTGCATCATCTAGTGTTTTAATCACTCTATGCATGTGATGTTATTGTGTGTTACTATAGTCACTATGCTTAATATCATCTAAGTTGTTAAGAAATTATCCTCTAGTGATATCTCATTGATGTTATGCGCGTATGAGAGGATTGGCCCATCCATGCATCGTATAGTATCAATGCTTGATTGTTAAATAATCATGCTATAGAACATCGATTATGGCTCAAGAGATCCACACTTAATCATGTGCTATCCTAACTTTCTTATTCTTCATTGAATATGTAATAGCATGAAGCGAAAGCACACATTAGCTAGTCGTGTTCCTTTTGCATGTGGCAAAAGCTCGAGTAGGATGACCTTTGTGGAATGGATAGGGGATCATAATTGAATATGCATAGATGCATCTTGTTGAGGAGATTGTATGTGTGATCATCTAAACCCAAGAAAACCAGCTAAACTGGTTGCGCTTGATAGGTTATAGGTTTTTGTCCAATTAAATAGGGGTGTCAAACGGATTGGTTACCATGGTAACCGTTTTAACCAGTAGTATTTGGATAATTTGGTTTGGTTAATTTGGATAATTTGTTTGCTTTGGTTAAACATTTTGTCTTGTTTGGTTTAAGTGGTTTGGTTTGGTTTGGACACTCATAACTAGTCATACCAAATTAACCAGTTTAGTAATTAGCCATATATCTAATATATATTATGTACACATACTTAATAATTTGCATAACCACTTAAGAGTAGGGGTGGAGGGCCGGTCGATTCGGTTATAATAAAAAAATTGATGGGTCGTTTACCGGTTAATTGCGGCGCCCTCCCTCCCTACCGAATACCGAACGCGACTTCCTTGCCGGTTAGCCGACCATCGACTGGTCGGTTACCCGTTAGTTGAACGCTTAACCGCTGTAACCGCAAGAATGTTTGCAGTTCGGCCTTAACCGGGTAACTGACCGGTAACCAAACCGGTCGCAGCCCACCTGCATGAAAAAATCAATAAGTGGCCTAAAATTAAAGGTTCAACCCTACATTTCTACATGTACCCAAAGTGAATTCTCAATCCCTTTTGCATAGAAAAAACATCTAAATCAACAAATTAATGTCTCAAATTCAACAACATAAAGTCATAAACTTCATAAAGTCACAAATTACAATAGATCCAATCCAAATAGCAACAACAAATCATCATCATTCGACATTCATCACTTATCAACATCAGAAGAAGAAACAACATCTGCATAACCCTTTTCTTTCAATCGGGACAGGAAGTCATGACCAAAATTGTCATATCCATCTTTCTCGTAATCTTCCTCCGACACTTCTTCTTCACCCTCTTGCGCATTCTCCTCTGGAATGTTGAGACTTGCATCTGTATTGGCAACATTGCTAGTATCACTTGCACTTTCCATTCTAGACTGGAAAGTGCATTAACTAAATAAGAAAAAAAAAACACAAAGTGTTAGGATATTCAAACATTGATTGATTTAGGTGAAAAGAATTATTACCTGTCTACTTGAACAACAAGTAATTAAGAGAGTTTTAGTTCTCACCACTTTCCAAATCCAAATTCTCTTCATCATCTTCCAAATAATCAATCTCTCTGGATCCAGTAGTTGGATACTTTTTCCAATCACTACAACAAATATGGTCTATGGTGACAAAATTCTAATTTGTCATTTTTAACTTTGTCACCACAGAGTATATAATGTGACAAAATGTAATTTCGTCATAATATAGTAAGATATTGTGACAAATTTGCTTTTTGTCATAACTATTTGTCATAACAAATATTTGTTATGACAAAAGTTGTGGTGTCACAATTATGTTGTCATAATAACTTCGGTTCAGATGATTCACAGTTCTATAGTGTGACAAAACTAGTCATCACAGTACGGTTTGTCACTTTATATACCGTTAAATTGCAATGTGACAAACTATATTGTCACATTGATTGGAATTTCAGTTGGCGGGAAAGATAGGAGGGAAATATTTATGTGGAATATGACAAAATTAATGTTTTGTCACATTGTAGTTTGTTTTTATTTTTTCCTTTTCTGCCTTGGAAAATAGATTGAGATGATCTAACGCGCGGGTGAGGTTTTCGTTCCCCTCTCGTTTTTCACTCTCCAAAATTCATAGCTCCTTTTACCCCTCTTCAAAAACCTAGTTCCAGAATCCAAAATCGGCCTAGCTCCTCTCCTCTTGCAAGCCGTCGATTTCCCACACTCATCAGTTCAGCTTCCGACGAAGGTATCCCTCTGTTCCATAGCTTGATTTTTTTGTTCTGCCAATTGCATGCCAGTTCGGGTTGAATCAAAATTAGGCCAATCGTTGTCTTCATCTTCGACTACTAGAATGGGTCGGCGTCTTCCTTCCATATGGAGTTTGTTTTGATTTTGGTCATCGTCAGCGTCGTCCTTCCATCTACAATGGAGCGAATATCCGTTTGCATGTGCCCCTTCCTCTCCCTGCCAATTGCGATGATCGGATTTCATATTCGTTGCCGTTTGTCGGGTCTTTCGATTGTGAGAGTTTTTGTTTTCAGTCATTGTTGTCATCTTCCTTCCATATGGAATGGAGAGAATCTTCTCTTCCTCTCTTATCTCATTCGATTTGCAGGGTTCTGGGAAGGGAAAATCATGTTAGATTTTAGGGTTTGAATGCTATGGGTTTTAGGGACTGACGACTAGGGATTTGAAGGGCTTTATTATATGAAGACGATGTATAGTAGAGGCTGTTGGTTTGATTTTAGGCACTGCCAGTGATCTGGAATAGACACTGATCTTTGCTCGTTGCCATTGAATTAGACTGATAATGGCACAACTCTTCTTTCATTGATAATTTGTTGTTGTTGGTTTTGATTATCTGCCAATTAGATTCTCAATTTCTTGACCTTTTTTTGTATTGTACAGGTGAATTGGTAGGATTGATTGAGGCTGAGCTTGGTGTGTGGATTGAGGCTTAGAACTCAACAGAAGGTTAGTGTTATTTTCACGCAGAACCTATGGATAAAAATTGTGTGAAATTGAAAGACAAATTCTGTCCACAATATGTAGCTGGGGTAAAACATTTCTTGAGTTTTGCAACTCATTTTGCTGATGCTTTGGGTAGAATTAGATGCCCCTGCAAGAAATGCAACAACACTAGCTTTAAGAAGATATCAGAAGTGAAGAATGAAATATTCTTGTATGGATTTATGCCAGATTATACGGTGTGGGTCCATCACGGTGAGCCTTTTCAGGCTAGCCATACTAGCAATGTACATACTGTGTTTGAAAGTCTTCCTGATGGTATGGATTCAGACATCCATGAAATGCTAGAGGATGTTCTTAGAGCTAGGGATGATGCAAGTCCGATTGAGGGTGCTTCTTCTACTAATTCGTGTACAACAACTAAAATTGAACGCTTAATTAAAGATTCCCAGCAGCCTCTGTTTCCAGGTTGCGAGAAGTATTCTAAACTTTCTTTCCTTGTGAAAATGTTGAACAATAAAATAGTTACCAACAGTAGCAATAAATCATTTAATATGAATTTAGAGTTGGTAAAGGATGCTTTACCAAATGGAGACACTTTACCTAGTTCATATTATGGAGTGAGGAAGTATATGAAGGATCTGGGGTTCCATTATTACGTTATAGATGCCTGCCCTGAAAATTGTGTGCTATTTAGAGGGGCTTTGCAAGGGGCAGATACCTGTCCAGTGTGTGGAAAATCTAGATATAAACCTGATAATTGCAAAGGCAATAAGGTGGCTGAGAAAAGGGTAAGATACTTCCCGTTAAAGGATAGGTTGCAGAGGTTGTTTACAACTAAGGATCTAGCTAGAGATATGAGATGGCACAAGGACAAAAGGGTTGATGATGAGGTCCTTAGGCACCCAACTGATGGGGAGACATGGAAGAAATTTGATAGGGATCATGCTTGGTTTGCTGCTGATCCTAGAAATGTTCGACTAGCATTGTCCAGTGATGGTTTCAATCCTTTTGGTAACATGTCTAGCAGTTATAGTATGTGGCCAGTGGTTGTGATACCATATAATCTGCCCCCTGGTTGTGTATGAAGGAGTCTGTAATGTTTTTGAGTGTTCTTATTCCTGGTGAAGAGTCTCCTGGTAACAAGATACATGTCTTCCTAGAACCGTTAATAGAACAACTGAATGAGTTATGGACTGTTGGGGTCAGAACATTTGATGCACATACGGGTCAATATTTTCAGTTACATGCTGCTCTTTTATGGACAATCAATGATTTCCCTGCATATGGAATGTTGTCTGGGTGGACTACTAAGGGAAAATTGGCATGTTGTAGTGAAGGTTAGTCCAAGGCATGTCTATGATGTGCCTGAGAGTGAGGAAGACATAGACTCAATGTATGAAATCGAGCCATACCAACAAGAGGAGACGTTCTATGCAACTGATATTCAGAGTGAAGACCACGTGATAGAGTCACTGGTTCTGCAAGATGAACCAGCAACTCTGGTAAATTCAAGAGGCACCAAGGAAGTGGCTGAAGTTGAACAAGAAGATGTACTTGGCTGTGATGGCACGTCTGATGAGGAGGATGATACACTAGTTGATTATGGTGATGGTTTGGCTGCATTGGGACAACCAAGTGGTAGTAACCCAGTTGAGAGTGGTAGTGAGGAAGATGAGTACTATTAAAGCAGTTTGTGGTTTTGGTCAATTCTATAGAATATATGTATACCAAATTTGGAATCAATAAAATTTTCACATTAATGGACGTATAGAAACCATGTAGAGTGTTATTATTTCCTTCATTATTTTGCTAACATATGTTGCTAATCTGTTGTCTATCTCTAACTTATTGGTAGGACTATATAAGAGGACTGTAAGAGTTAGCATCACCAGCTTGCAGGTTCGAGTTAATTTGTTATTATTTTTCACTTTGTTTAACTTATAACTGTTTGAAAATGACCTGCCTTTGTCTTGTAATTCTGTTTGGCATATCTGCCGCCTACTCGTAAGAGATTGGCTAAGGGAAATGGTCAGAATGTGCCTGCCCGACTCACTAGATCCAGGATTGCAACTGCATCTGTGGATGAAATTGATGGAGGCACAACCAGCAACACATCCACGCGTGAGTCACAACACACTGGGGCAAATGTGGACTCACCAATGAGTGAAGATCGTCCAAATGACACAGAAGAAGGCCAGTCTAATGACACAGGTCCTGCTTGGTGCCTGCTGATATGTTTAGCTGTGCTTTTTGAGCTGTAAATTGATGTCTTCTGTTTTGCAGAAGAGGCACCTAGTAGGAAAAAGCGTGGCAAAACCAAAGGGTATGCTGTGAAAAAAAGATTGGAGGAAGGAAAAAAGATTAGAGGAATCATAATTGAGGAAGGTGCCAAAGCACCAGTGGGTAGCAATGAAAACTTGTTCAAGATGGAGATGGGAGTTGTTGTTCGTGTACTAGCTCCGATTAGGAAGTTCTTTTGGACTGAAGTCACTGAGGAAGAAAAGCTGCCTCTCTTTGCAAAAATAGAGGTAACAATTTAGTAATTCTAATATGTAAATAGTGTTGCAGTGAAATGTTTTTTGCCCACTATGTTAATGATTTATGTTATTGCATATGGTAGAGTGAGTTCGACATAGATATGAGTGATCCACATGTGAGAGAGATGGTAGATGGGATTATGGCTGCTCGGTTTAGAAGATTCAAGCACAATTGCCACCAGCATTACAAGAAGGAATCTGATCCTATCAAAGCTCGAGAGAACCCCAAGGAAACAGTGAATATCGATGACTGGAAGGTGTTGTGTGATCATTTTGAAAGCCCTGCTTTTAAGGTATTGGTAACACCTTCTCTTGCACATGCATTCTTTTTTTATATATTCACGTCTAAGTAATGTTTTCGTTCTTGCAGAAGCAAAGTTTAGCTAATGTTCAAAATAGAGCCATGCAGATTCATCCTCATACCACAGGTGCTAAGTCACAGAGTCAAAGGTTGTATGAACTGGTAAGTAGAGTGACTCAGCATTGTCTTGGTAAATTAGCATGAAATTATCTAATGTCCAAAACTCTGATATTACGGACAGAACAATAAGGAAGCAGCTGTTGAACCAACCGAGAATGATGCAGAGGAGAATGTACCAGCAGAAGCTTCTGAGCCTCCAGAACTACGGGTGTATGCTGATACACATAAGAAGCGCGATGGACAATGGATCAATCCTGTAACTAAGAAAAATTATGTAAGAATTAGCTGATCTAACTTTTAACATGTTAAGCTGAATGCCTTCATTTGTTAACAATGGACCAAATCCACCTTTTCATCTACAGGAAGATATGACTGATCTTCAAAGAAAAGCTATTGAGGAAGGAAATGAGGTGTCTGGGGTTGAGATTGTGGAGAAGGTCTTGAAGAAAAAGCCTACCTTTGCTCGAAACACAAAGCGTACAGCTAGGGAGCTCCAACTTGAAGCACAATTAGAAGCTGAAAGAGCACAGAGGCAAGCTGAAATGGAGAGTTTTGAACTAAGAAACAAGCAGGTGGAGGAGCAGATTGAGCAACAACAACAGAAAATAGCAACTCAAGAAAATAAATTTGATCAGATGGCAGCAGCACAAAAAAGCCTTGAAGCTACTGTAAATCAGTTGGCTGCAAAGATGAATGGCACTTCAAGGTAAGATCCTTGTTGTATTCGACTGTTTGGATGAGATTAGAATTTCATTGTTGGTTTTTTGTGGTTGTGAATGGCACAATCTGACATATGGTTATATTTATCACATGCAGGTAGATATGAAGGCGTGAAGAATGTTAAGTTGCAGCTATGAAGGCTTGATGTTTGAGTTGAGGTTTAGGTAGTGAACTAATGATGTAGATGTGTAGGTTATGAACACTTTTGGATGTTTGGCTTGCTGTGAACTATGAAAGCTTGCTGGATGTTTGAGTTCTCTAGAATGTTGGAGGTTTAATTACTCTTTTGGATGGTTGGTAGCTCTGAATGAAATAGTTCTTTGGATATGTATAAAATTCAGTTTGTCATATTGTCTCTGTAGTGTAGTGCCAAATATGACGAGCAAGTTGTCACAACAGAAACAATTTGAAATTATCCAGTTTTAAAAGATTTCACACAGTGACAAATGTGTTTTGTCACTTAAAACATAAAATATAATGTGACAAACCTAGTGACAATAATTATCGTTACAATAAACTATTTTTTCATAATAGCCGCTTCAAAATCGCATGGCCTGCGTCTCATCATGTGACAATGTATTTTGTCACCTAAGAACTTCATTGTGACGCCATATATTTGTCACTGGAGCAGGAAGGGTATGGTGACAAACTCCATTTGCGTTTGTCACAATAAATCTATTACGACGAGCTTCCGGTAACAAATGCAATTTGTCACAAAGTTTGTCACAACAGATTTTACGTGACAAAATCGGGACCTATAATGACAAAACTGATTGTCACCATAGACCATATTTGTTGTAGTGAATTCTCAGCACAAATCAATGTCTCCACCATGGTATCGCTCAAAGAGGACCTGAATAGACTAAGAATCTGACCGCCATAGCTGAATGTTGCCTCTGAGGAAATAGGGAGATGGGAACAACTAGAATATCCTTAGCCATCTAAGTAAGAATCATATATATTCCAGAGTGTCGAGACCACCAACCCAAGATGTCAAACTTGGCATCATCACTCTCCTAATTGATACCATCAGTTTGACATTTCAAATGGATGTCAAGCTCAGCAGAGCTACCTCTTGTTTCCTGCAGAAGTGCTTCCGTTTTCCTCTTCCTTAGTCTCTCCTCAAGCTCCTTAATCCTATCACCAACACCTTCAGCAGCACTACCACCAATAATGCTCTCATCCATGGTAGGCTCAGATGTAGAGGATGGTGTTTTTGATCCATACTTCCCTTTGTATAACTCAAACATCTGACGCATCTCCCTTTTAATTCTAGCCTCAATTTCTCTCCCCTTCACACCTCCATAAATCATTTCCAAAACCTCGGATACCAAATCAAGTTTACTTCTAGGATCAAGCACACATGTTATATAAATTAAGTGATTCACCTTCATGTTCTCCTCATTCATAACAAGTGTCTCAAACCAATACTTCTGTACCTTTCCCTCGACCTTTTTTGCTATCTTTTGGATCTCTTCGTGCGAATCATTCTTTAATTCCTGGATGATGTCATAAACTGGAACAAGCTTCTTGAAGAAGAGATGGGTAGTCACATGCTTAGTTCCTGTACAATGAGAAAAGAACACAAAAAATTAGAGTAAAACAAATAAAGATAGACAAATGGTTAAAATAAAAAAATCAATTCAAATTCCACTTACCTGAGACTAGGAGGGTCAAGTCATTGAAGACTTTCAGATACTTCATCAACTTCCTAATCAGCTGTCAATCTTGTTAAGTTGGGAGACCACCTCTTGAGTCAACATAATCTCTAAAGGAATGATCGTGTATACTTGAATACAAAGTTGTAGACACTCCATCAAACCTTTCTGCTGACTCTAACATGATATAACTGGAGTTCCATCTGGTTGCTACATCCAAAGACACCAATTTGGTTGACTCCTCATTCAGAAATTCCATGGCAGTCTTAAACCTTGTCAACCTAGCTGGGGATGACCTCACCCACTTCACACAGTCCCGAACTCTATCCACAGTACCTCCAGTCACTTTCAGGCCATCTTGTACCACCAGATTAATAATGTGTGCCACACATCGAAACTGTAGAAACTTCTCATCCATCAAATCACTAAGAACATCATTTGAAGTTGCATTGTCCATGGTCATGCAAAACTGATTCTTCACCTTCTACTCTTCAAGAACTCCTGCAAGCTTCTCTGCAATATCCTTTCCAGTATGACTTGTGATGGGAACAAAGACACCCATGTACTTCTTGTTGTTATCAGAAGTCCATGTATCCATGGTGATTGAAACCATGCCTTTGCTCCGTGATTCAAAAAACTCAATCAACTGCACCTTTTTATCCAAGAAGATATGGTAGCAATCATCTCTTATAGCTTTCCTCCCAAGTATCTTAAATAGTGGATGAACAACTATCATGAATTGCTTAAACCTTCCCTCTCCACAAAGCGAAATGATAACTCATCCATAATGATCATCATGGCTAACGCATATCTAGTTTTTGCTTGATCAAACTTCCATAAAAGACTTACTTGACCACCACCTATTGTCTGCAAGTTCAAAACTATCTGATCTTTTGTTGCTGCCACCTTAGCCAAACATGAATGCTTGTGGTTATTCATTGTAGAGGCCCCATTTTTGGAACGATGAGCTTTGATTTGAGTATGACAATGTATGCACTCTCCCATCGGATACTCGTCAACCACCACCTTCTTAAACACCTTCCAACAATCAGCCTTACCCTCCGCCAGCATCCATTTCTTTAAGTCGAAGGTGTCTCCTTTATCTTTCTCTGTAGCAGTAGCATTCGTGTCAACAAATGGAGTCTCAGCAGGTGTACTTCCACTATCGACATGGGCGGGTTCAGCAGCTTGAACAAGTCGACTTCCTGAACGCCCACCACGGCCCCGGGTCTGAGCATCAGGGACTGTGGCACCCGCACCATCATGACCTTGAGGAGCCGGAGGTCTCCCGCCACGAGGAGCAGTCGCAGCAGTAATGGCACCTCGTCTGCCACATCCACCACGAGGAGCCGGAGGTATCGCCCTACAAAAACAATTACATAAATTGAGAAATTGAAACTCAATTGAAACAATTACATATTCTAACAAGCATTATCAACTCATAAGCATCATCAACTCACATTAGTACATTACAGCTTCAATTAATCATCCATGATCAACTCCCACAACTCACACAATGTCAATTAATCATCTAAAATTCTAAATCATCATCAACTCATTACTCACACAAAATCACAACCATAATAATAATTTTTGCAAAATTACATCTAAAATCATCATAAATCTGAGTCAATCATCATCAATTCCCATTATCAATAAAAATCTTACACTACAAGTCAATTTCAAACTTCAAACGGCGGGATGGCGACTTGGCGTCGGCGAGATGGTTGTGCCTTGGGCGGTTGGCGACTTGGCGGGGGTGGCGGGGGAGGTCTCGCTGAGGGGGTTGCTGGAGCCAGCAGGGGAGGTCTCGATGGTCAATGGTGTTGCTGGTTGCTGGAGCCTGAAGTCGGCGGACGCGGGCTTCGCGGGAGGGTGGCCGGACGCCGGGGTCGAGGGGGTCGTCGAGGGGGTTGCTGGAGCCGGCAGGGGAGTCTCGACGGCGGACAATGTCGGTGGTTGTTGGAGCCTGAAGCCGGCGAACACGGGCTTCGCAGGAGGGTCGCTGGACGCCGAGGGTCGCCGGGGGGTTGCGCGGGGTCGAGGAGGGCTGCCGCGTCCCGCGGGGAGACGACAATCGGCGGGGGAACGCGACGGTCGGGGAGCCTGCAGGGGATTTCCAGTCGGCAGTGGCGGATAGGGGTGGAGGCGCCGGGGTGAGAGGGAGGGAATGAAGGTCGATGAAGGAGAATATGGTTGGGGTTGGGGTAGTTTTAGGAAGTTGACAAAATGACGTCATTTTGGTATAAACGGCGTAGTTTTGGGCTTGGGTTGTCAATCGGTCAGTTAGCCTCGGTTAGCCGGTTAACCAAAGCTCCCATTACACGTTCCGACCACCGACCGAAGACTTGGGGGCTCAGTTATCGGTTAATTGTTAACCGACGGTTATCGGTTTAATCGGCTGGTGATCGCTAACCGAAAACCGAACCTCCACCCCTGCTCAAGAGTCAAACGTTCCTACCTTTTAGGCTCGTAAAAATTAAAGCTCAATATTGTTCATATACTGTATATTTATACTTGTAGAGTGTACACCACAACATATGGACGCCTAATTTAGGTAAAAATCATACATTATATTGGATGAAAACTTGAAAAAAAATCAACCTATCATAATTGCTAAGAGACTAAGTCAATTCACACAAACACAACACTTCATTAAGCTCCTACCGTTGACATATATTTTTGTTAAGTGGATACTTCCATTGAACCGCAAGATAATTGTATTAATTGCATGTATTTATGTTAAGGGTTAACTATAACTATGTGTTGATTGTTATATTTTATTCATTATATAAATTGTGAATTGATGCATTAATCGGAAAATTTTCTCACTTAATGATAATGTGATGTTATATTGGTTAATCTGGTTAACCAAACCGATTGAACTTTAGTTTGTTGTATTAGTTTGAACGGTTTGGTTATGATATGATATTTCATGATTAATAAAATTTAAACTTATTTGGTTTGATAATTACCATAAAAACCATTTGAGCACCCTAGTCCCTACTCTCTACAACTAAATTCCTCAGGTCAAGGCCGCTGGAGAGGCCATGTCCGGTCGGACCGGTTCGACCGTTGACACCATGTTTTTGCACTCTCGCGCAAATTTGCCATTGACGGGCGAGTAACTGAATCCAAACCTCACCTCATTTTCTGCACATTCCGCTTTTCCCACACCGCCACTAATCGCGGAAGATCTCCAGATTCGGTGGAAGCGCCTCTTCTTTTTCTTTCTCTGCCTGGGTCAACCGAATCCAAACCTCCAATTCATAAAACCTATTTCAGATTTCCCGAAATCCTCCTTCAGACGAATCATGATTCCCAGAAGAAAACCCAGTTCAAGATTCCTCCTTTTGACTCTCACTATCCTCCTGTTGATCAATTTCTCCGCATTTGTCGCTTCCACCGAACTCGACGAAGACGAGGAGATAGACGAATTGCTTGCCATTGATGAGCAAGAAGATGAAGTGGGTTCAGCGGATCAACATCATCACGTGGAGCAGCAGAAGGAGGCCGAGGTATTGACCAAAGCGCAAAGGATAGTACTTGAGCTGAATAGCGACAGCTCTAACAGGGTGATTAGTGAGAATGACTTTGTTTTGGTTCTTGGGTATGCGCCGTGGGACACCCGGAGTGCAGAGATCATGCCTCAATTCGCTGAAGCTGCGAACAAGCTCAAGGAGTTAGGAAGTCCAATTGTGATGGCTAAGCTTGATGCTGAAAGGTATCCCAAGGCAGCTTCCGCGCTTCAGATCAGAGGGTTCCCTACTTTGCTTCTCTTTATCAATGGCACCTCTCAGGCTTACACTGGTGGATTTACTGGGTATGTCTTCCTTTCTTTCTGGAGCCTTGTCACTGTTGTCAGGGCACTGGTAGTTAATAATTTACTAAAAAGTTTGATATTTTATGGCTAACAGGGAGGATATAGTGATCTGGGCTAGGAAAAAGACTGGTGATCCAGTGATTAGAGTAAATTCAGTTGCTGAAGCAGAGAAATTTCTTGAGACGTATCATATCTATGTTCTTGGTCTGTTTGACAAGTTTGAGGTACGCATGACTGATTGCGTGAACCATTATTATGTTGCTTGCGACAACTAGAATAAATTTAGTTGAGCTTGTCATAATTGGTTGTATCTCCTAAACTCTTCAACCTTTCTAGCTGCTCTAGACTCTAGTAAACTTTGTATTATGTAATTAGATGGTAAGTGACATGTGTGAAATTTGAAAATATTTCAGGGTTCTGATTATGAAGGATTTGTTAAGGCGGCAATCTCTGACAATGGAATCCAGTTTGTCGAAGTGGGTGACCATGGAGTTGCTAAAGTTCTTTTCCCAGATATCAAGCCCACTAGCAATTTCGTTGGACTAGTGAAAAGTGAAGCTGAGAGATTTACTACATATGGTTAGTTCATAAGTTTCTTGATTTCATGTTAGATATTTTAACTACACCTGTTTGTTTCACGCCTATAATGAAATACTTCTCTTAACACGTCTCCCTGATTTTGCTGGAATGCTGAATTTGTGTATTGCAGAAGGGGTCTTTGAGATGGACAAGATTCTGGAGTTTTTGGCTTACAATAAGTTTCCTTTAGTTACCAGACTGACAGAGTTGAATTCTGCCTCTGTGTACTCGAGTCCAATCAAACTTCAGGTAGCTGCTACCTTTTATTTTACAATTTTGCTGAATCTTGTCTCTGTATCTCTCTGTTTCCCTTTATGTGTGAGAGTTCATCTGTATAGTTCTATGTGTTCATGAAGAGGACTGAATAAATGTCTAGAAGTTTGAATCATTGGTCTGTGAATATCTGCAGTGATTACCGTTTGCTATTTCTCATGATATTTCTGTCATCCTCTTCTTTTCTGAACTATTTTATGTTGCATTTGCTTTACTTTCCACAAATTTCACCGAGTTTCATATGTCAAACCACTCAGAAACCGACTTAGCTTAAAAATATATATTGAGAATGTGTGTTGCATATAGTACTTCCTTACTATTTCCTTCTTCCAACGAGATTGCATAAGGGTACTCTGTTTCAATTGCCTTGAACTTTCTCTCAAATCTGAAATCATTCTGGAGCTATGACTATTTATCTGAAGAAAGATAAATTTGAGTATCAACTACTTTCATTGTGCCCCAGGTTATGGTTTTTGGACGGGACAATGATTTCGGAAGACTTATTGAGCCTCTGCAACAGGTTGCCAGGAAGTTAAAATCTAAGGTTTGTCTAAATCATTTTGTTACAAAATGTATTTTTATTTTGTGGTGTACTTTCTTAGATTGTCTTATTTGTGCAGATAATGTTCCTATACGTAGACATCGAGGAGGAGAACCTAGCAAAGCCTTTCTTAACTCTGTTTGGTCTTGAAGAGTCAGACGACACATTGGTTACACTCTTGGCCTTGACCTGAATTGTATTTCTTGCTGTCTTTATATTGCAAAACAGAGGTCCAAGCTAACGAAGTTGATCCTTGAATGCCTGACAGGTGACTGCTTTTGATAACAAAATCAGCACCAAGTTTTTGTTAGAAGCTGTGCCAACATCTGGGAACATAGAAGTACTATTTGGCTACTCCTATTCTAGTTTCTTTCTCTTTTCAGAGTATGGGATTCTCTATTCCTTCATGAATAATTTAGAATTGTTAATTGATCAACATGCACTTGTAGGATTTTTGCTTAGGCCTTCTGCATGGAAGTTATCCGCCTTACTACAAATCACAACCCGTGCCTGATAACGTGAGTTTCAGGATGGTTAAACTCTTGCTTTTATCCTGGTAACAGATAAAAACTTAGATGTATCATTCATTAAACAAAATTATGATTTATTGGTAATTATTCTTGTTTTTTTATTGCAGAAAAATGCGACCGTCCAGGTGGTCGTCGGAAAAACGTTTGACGAGTTGGTTCTAAGTAGTCCGAAGAACATACTTCTTGAGGTGAACAAATTTACTTCATCAAATGTCTCTTAAAGAATGCCAAAAGGTGTATTTAAGCATTCCAGTAAACGTGATGGTTATGAAAGCAGATATTTACGCCTTGGTGCATCAACTGTGAGACTACAAGCAAGCAGGTTGAGAAGCTGGCAAAGCATTTCAAAGGGTCTGACAGCTTAGTCGTTGCAAGGATTGACGCTTCTGCAAATGAACATCCCAAATTGCAGGTTAGCCCTTTTCAGCTGAAAAATTGATGGGCTGAAATTGGAGAATTCACTTCTGAGTTTTGCCATTTGAAGTTGGAGCATGCTAAGCTGCAAAGTTTTGGCTAAACAAGGCCATTAAAAGTTGAATCGACTTTTAAAATGACGTGTTTTGTGTTCATTTCTGCAGGTAGCCGACTATCCGACACTCTTGCTTTACCCAGAAGATGGTAAAGCGAATCCGGTAAAGACAATTGAAGACATTCATTTTCCCATGGGTTTCTCCTCTCGATTTCACTTTTACTAACAATGTCATACAAATCCGTATGTGCAGATCAAACTCTCAACAAAATCCAGTGGAAAGGACATGGCCGCGACCATCAATAAGCATTTGAAGTCAAAAGTCTCAAAAGATGAACTATAGTTAGGGAACCTAGAACTAGAAACAGCAGTCAGGACTATTGAGAAGTTAACCATGCAGAGAGCTTCTAATTGGAATGCAGACTACAGAGTCGCTCTTACAAATATCTTCCGATCTGATGCAAATGCAAACCATAGCGAAATCGCGACTGTAGAATCTGTTCAGTAGGCAGAGTGTATAATATCAGCTGTACGGTTAATGTATACACAGATTGTTACATCATTGCAGCAGAACATCGGCTAGTTGCGCAAATGTCAAATGTGTATCACTCTTCTCCTCCACAATTCAGAGGCTCAATTAGGATTTATCTGCGACAAGCTCAGTAGCCAGTATGCCATTTGAGTATATTATATAGTTCAGTTAGGGGGTGCTAATTGGTTTAATTTTGGTTAACCACTAATCGATTTGGCAGTTAGTACTTAACCACTAAACAAAAATGCATACCGAAAACCGAACCAATAAGACTTATCGAATCACCTATTATCGGTTTGGCTAGTGATTATTTTGACGGTTAACTGTTAACCAATAACAACCTCCTTTTCTTTTAATATTTTGAAATTTCGTGTAGTGTAATTTTTAATAAAATATAATCATACAAATAATTCATAACAATTTAAGTACACTTCTACATTGTTAACATAAAATAATAATTATAAAAAATAACATCAATACAATACAACATCTAATGTGACTTCATAATCCAAATTCCAACACATAAAATTACAAATAATCAATCATTTTCATTCAATTGGCGAGTACCAACTAGCAAGACATCAAACATAAGTAGTACAAGATCATCATGATTCACAAACATCAAAGAAACAAAGACTACTATGGTGCGAGCTTCATTATGTAGACTGTAAAGGGGAGTAAGAGAGGGGTGACTTTCGGAATCTTACTCTTAAATATATTTGAGACTTTGGGTGGAGGGTGGGAGCGGTTACGGTGCTAATTGTACAATAGTTAGCACCGTCCTAACCAAGGGAAAAACTACTACTAGTTTGAATTACTAGTGATTTAACTTAGACGTTGTATTGATTTTATAATAATCCGTAGTGATTTCGTTATTTTTAGTAGCGTTTTTTGCTAGTTATCACGGTGCTAACCCCTATAAGGGTTAGCACCTAATCCCATCCCGTGGAGGGTTGTTTTTCAATAGGTGTGAATTTTTTTATTTATGAAAACCTGATATACTATTATTAAGCAGAAATCGACGTTACATCATCACGAACCAATTGGTCAACAAGACAAATCGGCGGCCTGTCAAACCAGACCAAACGTTCATCCCATCTCGTCTCTGCATGCGCCATAACGTGGACTGCATTGTTTGCCTCTCGGAAGATAAATCGCCAGCTGCTATTGGTCGCCTCATCGAGTATACGTCTCACATTTCGGCAAAGAACGACTATCTCCGTCTACATTGTGTG
Organism: Linum trigynum; assembly: GCA_964030455.1. Lineage (NCBI taxonomy): Eukaryota > Viridiplantae > Streptophyta > Magnoliopsida > Malpighiales > Linaceae > Linum > Linum trigynum. Next base: position 11,064,421 of record OZ034820.1, on the reverse strand, counting down.
CGGGTTCTGGAGGAAACGAATGATCATCTGACTGTCCGACTCAAGTATATGGAATCATAGTTCAGCTACCTTGCGAGCTGGACTCCCATTTCAGCGGCCAAAGCTTCCGCCTGACCCACACTCCACTCCCCCTGAACTTTCTTTGCGGTCGCCGCCAAGAAACGACCTGCATCATCCCTTACAACCACACCCAGGCCTACCTTGGCATGGCCGCTTCCACTTCTTCTCGAAATGGCCCTCCACCAATTCTCTAATAGCTTCCTCACTAAGCTGGTGCTCCTTATAGTCGATTAGGAAATAGTGTGCTCGAACAACAATCTCATCTTCCGGTTTCTTGTGACCGTTGAAGAGTTAAGCATTTCGATCTTTCCCCAAGAACCACAACAAATTGCACCATTCCTCCACCACATTCTTTCCCATCTGCTGCATGACCTGTCGTTTCCATTCAAAACAGTCGCCATCACTTCTTGCTTCAAAACAACCTCGTAGCGTCATTGTGTGAAATTAGGTATTAGAGCAGAAATTGGTGGAAACCCGCAAGGGATTCTGGTGCCTCAAGGGGCGTATATATATCAAAGTCCAAAAGCATCTGTACAAGCTTAAGCTCTGTTTTAACGGTAACAAACTGCAAATCAAACTATCTACAAATAAGAATAAGACAGCTGTACAACTATAGTAAAATCGGAAGAGGTGAAACGCTTAAGCGAGACGACGACGTCTTGGCCCAGCTCCTCAATTGCTTCTGGGGAAAACGACTTCGTATCACAAGATCATTAAGCTTCCACCATGGTTCGAATCAATCCAGCTCTTCTCTTCTTCTTCTTCAGTTCTGTATTCAAACTGTAATACATTGGTCCCCAAATACGGGTCATCCAACTACATTCTACGAAGATACGAACTTGCGTTTCTTTAATATCACTGAACGGGCACCGATCACTCCACTTCTTGCTCCGGGTGCTCACATGATCCCCTGTCGGCAGAGCATCTCTCATAAAACGCCACATGCACTGCTTTACATTTGGAGGAACCTTCATCGCCCATATGCTTTTCCATGTTTCTCTATCCCCAAATGCGTTTAATCCCATGACCTCCGATTCTCTCTCCAACCACACTCTGCAAGCTTCTCGAACAACATAATCCCCCGAATCACTATGGCGCCAGACGAGCTGATCAGTTTTGTCTCCTCCCCGTAGAGGGATTTGAGTAATGGCCCTAGCCACCGCATCCGGGAAACAACTTTCAATCAGTGTCACGTTCCACTGTACATGGGCAACGGGTTGGGCCGTCCATGGACTAGCACAACACGACACAATTAGCACATGGCACGAGCACGGACCCGAAATATATGAGACGGTCCGGCACGAGCATGGAAAAAATTATGGGTCGTGCGGGGGCCTAAACTTCATGGGCACGGGCACGACACGGTATGTAAATGGGTCGTGTCGGGCCTAATATTATCGAGACCCTATTGAGTATAAAAACGAACATGACATGAAAAGAATATTTATTTGATAAAAAAAATATAAAAAGGATTATAGGTCCAAATCTTTAAAAATACAAGCACAATAAAAATTATTTACTTTTATTAGAAGTGATCATAAATAGATATACATAATTACTACCATAAGTAAAAATATATGAATTATTAAACAAGTCAAATCACACCAGCTATACTTTCAATTTTCTTTTCCCCCTTATTTGTTACATTTGTTACATTCTCGGGTAAGACTTTCATTCTCCGTCCAATTTGTTCCTTCTTTTTCATTCCCTCTTTTATTTTCTTCCCTTTCATTAAACACGAATATAAGCATGAAAAGAGCACGAATAAGCACGACACGATTCAAACAGTGTCCGGGCCTGTCCCCGACCTAGCAAAACTAACAAATGGGCTGACACGGCACGACAAGAAAACTGACGGACTGTGCCAAGCACGACACAAAATAAAAGTGCCTGAAGCGTGCTCGTGACGTGCCGGCCCAAGCACAACCTAGTGCCCATGTACACGTCCCACTCCTCAGTCTCCCGGTAGACAAGCTCCCGATCAGTACCGTCCACCGAAAGACCCATTGGTGGTGAGGTAACATACAGCTCCGGGATGGTAGGAATCCATTTGTCTCCCCATAGCTTGACCTGCACACCGTTACCAATCCTCCATCGCAAACCGTCACAAAGAAAGTCTTGAGCTCATCAATGATCTCCAGATGAAGCTCAGATTATGGCCACAATGGGCATCCAAAATGGATATGTTTTTGTGATATTTGACCTCAATAATCCTCTTCACAAGGGAGTATTCCCACTGTTGTAGCCTCCATAATTGTTTAGCAAACAGAGCCATGTTGAAACCTTTGAGGTCGCGGAACCCCATTCCTCCATCTTCTTTAATTTGCGTTAGTGTTGTCTTACCAACCTAGTGTGCTCATTGCTCAGTACCTCGTTGCCCCCACTAGAAATTAGTAATCATGCTATTGATCTCGTCAAGCACACCCTCAGGCACCCAAAATACTGACATAGCGTAATTGAGTTGAGGCTGAGCTATGGACTTAATCAAAACTTCCCTGAAGCTGATGACATGCTATTTCCGTTCCGGAAGGAAAATTTCTGTTATGTGTCCGTTCACTAACACAGAGTAGGAAACAAACTTCACACACATCATGATTCGGGTCACCCACTGATTCGGATCGACCCTATCATAAGCTTTGACCATATCGATCTTTGCTGCAACAACTCCCACCTTCCCTTTTTTCCTTTTCTTCATTGTATGGAAGCATTCAAAGGCTGCCATAATATTATCCATTATCACTCTTCCCGGAACGAAAGCACTTTGCGAAGGGGAGATAATCATATCAAGTATGGTCTTGAGTCTATTAGCAAGCACCTTGGCCACAATCTTGTACAGAACGTTATAGAGACTGATTGGCCAAAACTCCATGGGGGTCGTTGGATTCTTCACTTTAGGTATAAGTGCTATAAGTGTATGATTCAGGCCTTCCGGGATGTGCCCATGTTGGATAATGTCAATGATTGTTGTCGTCACGTCATCTCCCACTATTGGCCATCAGTCCCGACTCTTTCTTAGCTCCCATTTGTTTGAGCGCCCCGTACACCTCCTTCCTCATCACATGTCACATCAAGTCCACGTTATCGGCATCCGTAACCTTTCTCTCCAAAGAATCGACCACATGTGTGTGCTCTGGTTGGACATTTTCTTTGAAGAGTGATCGGAAATAGCTCACCATACACCTCGACACCGCCTCAGTTCCAAGGCACCATTGTCCAACTCCATCCTTTATTTTCTGAATCGTATTCCTCTTCCGACGTGTCGTGGCCTTCTTATGAAAGAATTGTGTGTTCTTATCCCCTCCTTTAAGCCAATCAACCCTGCTTCTTTGTCTCCAATAAGCCTCCTAATTTTCTTCCAATTCATCCAACTCCGACTCCAGTTGCCTATACTGTTCAATAATCACATCCGACTTGTGGGCAACATCAATTTTCTGGAGGGCTCGCTTTATTTTATCCCAATGTTTCCTGAAGTTTGGAAATGCTTGCTTACTCCAGTCACCCAATCTTATTCGACATTGCTCCAGCTTGTTTAGTGTGTCTAGTCCACCCGTCCTCAGGGCTCGCCCTGATGGTGTGCCAGCTGGCCCTCCGGCACAGGGTCTCCAAATTTTGGGGGCCTCCGGACATCCATTATGTATATGACTAATTATTATTACGGATAATTAGATTTTGAGTATAAATTTAAAATGATAATTATGAAATTATTTTTGATTCTGGGTCTAAAACGATGATAAAAAATTTAAGTATGAAGGTTAAAGGAACGAACGAATCACATGAGGCGAATACTTGTTTTTTATTACAATTTTTTCAAACCATATAACATAACTAATTTTTGTCGTGTTTCCTAAATTGAACAAAAGAGGTAATTGGTGATGCCTCATTATTATCATTCTTAAATTTGTTGCTTTAACTTGGTTCATTTTCAGCTTTCTAAGGGGAAAACAATTCAATTTTGTCAATTAATCTGCTCGTACTACCAAGGCAGTAATGCTGAATTAATTAAATGATTCGCATTGATTTATTAAACATTAACCAAAATAGTTAGGTACAAGCCACCAATAGTATAAAGGAAAAAATAACTAAATCAATTATAAATAGTTTGACATTATGTGATATGGCTAATTCTTGTTGTGAAGCTACATTTTTTAATTATTCAATGTATTTATAAATAAATTAATTTTAATCTTTTTGAAACTTGTCGATTGTTTTCCTAATGCAAGCAATATTTTATAGAATCTTATTAACTATACCCGTGACTGTTGCTACAGTAGGAAGAAGTTTTACGAAATTGAAGTTGTTGAAGTATTATATGCGCTCTACAATGACATAAGAGAGGCTTAACTGGTTAACTATGTTAGCAATTGAGAATAAATGTTTGAATGATGCAAAGATGGAAGAGCTAATAAATGATATTATTTTAAATAATATTAGATGGTTGTTACTTTTAAACAGTGATATATGATTTTATTCCTTTTGTAATCACTTTCTGAACATATGTATTTTTTCTTATAATTTAATAACTTTTAGGACTTTGCTACGGTGACATGCATGTCACGGTGACATGCACTTTTCGGTCGACCTAATATGTTGTTTCAGTGTAAAAACAGTTTCATGGTGCCTACTTTGAAGATTCATATATTACAATTGGCTAAATGGAAATTGGAGATTAAAGGCTTGTTTTGAAGCCGAAGTGTCCCTCTACACATTAAAGTACTTGGAAGCTCAATAGAAAGTCCAGAAGACCATTTTTGAACCTGACCAAAAGGTTATGCCAAAACTGGGAAACTACCTGAAAATGGCTAAGTCTGGCAACGTGTTTGTCAAGCCTACTTTGCAGCTCAATTTGAGAAGCATGGACGCAAGTCAAGTCCAGGGGCCTCTACCACGTTAAATTACGTATTTTATTATACAAAGTCAAGGCATTGGATGAAAGATTGAACATCTTTAAGACTTCAAACAAAAAGGCTCGAAGTTGCTACGAAGGCTGTTTTTCTGCCAGCTTGCTTGTGCTTGAAGTCTGCCAGAAAAACAGCCTTTGTAGCAACTTCGACCCTTTTGTTTGAAGCCTTATAGATATCCAATCTTTCATCCAGTGCCTTGAATTTGTATAAAAACATACCTAATTTAACGTGGTAGAAGCTCCTGGACTCGACTCGCATTCATGCTTCTCGAATTGAGCTCCAAAATAGGCTTCACAAACACGTTTCCAGACTTAGCCATTTCCAGGCAGTTTCCCAGTTTTGGCATAGCCTTTTGATGAGGTTCAAAAATGGTCTTCTGGACTTCCTATCAAGCTCTCTTCCACTTCAATATGTAGAGGGACACTCCAGCTTCAAAACAAGTCATTAGTCTTCAATTTCCATCTAACCAATTGTATGATATGAATATCCAAAGTAGACACCATGAACTGTTTTTACACTGAAACAACAGATTAGGTCGACCTGATCCTATATGAGGTCGACCGAATCCTAAATGAGGTCGACCAGATCCTATATGAGGTCGACCGAATTCTAAATGAGGTCGACCTAATCCTAACTGAGGTCGACCGGAAAGTGCAAGTCACCGTGACATGCATGTCACCGTAGGCACACCCTAACTTTTATTGTTAATAATTTTACGCGAAAAATTTTAGGGCCACATATTTTCGAACAGGGCCTCCGAATATCGTGGGCCAGCCCTACCCGTCCTCCAAGCATCTTCCACCACACGGGGGCAGTCTGCATGCCGAGTCCAAAATGAGTGTCAAATCTGAATGTAGGGATGTGCATTGCGCGGGTCAACCACTAGACCCATTCGGATCCACCTGATTATAACCCACCCATTACATGTTTGGGTGGATATGGTGGGTGGGTGTGGTCAACGTTTTTGCCACTCACTATACTTGGGTGGGTGGGTAGCAGGTGGATCATTTCCTGCAAAATCACATGATATGTTAAGTCGTTAATGCATATTCTATAATAAAACACTATTCTTTCTAATACCAAAACTTCAATCGTGATTGATTCAATTAAATTTCAATTATCTTGTATAAATTTTACTTGATTTACAACATAAAAAGCGGTCATTTTAATAATTGATAATTATCAACAAAATATTTTGTGTTCGCATATGAGATAATTGGTGTTAGATTATCTAGTAAAATATTTTTAATAGCTCTTAATTTTTACTTGATTCGTAGTATTGATATTCAATTAGTTTAATACAAACTTTTATGGCTCATAATTATCTAATTATTTAAAATAATTTGACCCACCAAAATTGCCAAACCCACCCACCATCCGTCGTCACCTACCCAATCCACCCACAACGATACAAATGGGTGGGTGTGGGTCATTTTTTCATCACCTACCATAACAATGGGTGGGTGGATTTTTTCCAAAAACCAACCTAACTCACCCATTGCCCATCCCTATCTGAATGACCAGCCCCAGCAGGGTCAATATCCTCGTCCCTTAGAGTATCACACAAAATAGGCATATGATCCGACCGAAGCTTATCGAGATGTAGAACCCTGGCTTTCGCAAAGGTACTTGACCATTGAGTCGAGGCCACAAATCGGTCTAGCCTTTCTTCAATCCAACCGCCTTGCCTTCTGGAATCATCCCACGTATAATTGTACCGTTGAAATACCAGATCAACCAAACCAGCCTCCACAAGACAGTCCCGAAAGGTTGCAATCTCTGCTTCCGAAGCTTCGTTACCACCCAACTTTTCTTCTATCGTGAGAACCTGGTTGAGATCACCCCCACATAACCATGCCCCTCCCACTACAGCTAGTCGATTAACGAGTTCCCATGTCTGTCACTTTTCACTCCCCTCCGGCCAGCCATAGACACAAAAAAAAAAAAAGCCAAGTACCATACTTGTCTTCCTGAATTTTAAGATCGATGTGACGAAGAGAGATAGACATAACAATGGCGTGAATTCCTTCCCTAAAACATACGCTCACACCTCCTGTTCGATTTCATTGTGATATCACCGCTGAGAAACTACCACCATGCTTGAAACCAATTTCTTGTTGAGTGATTTTGTTCTCCGCTTCCGTTTGTTTAGTCTCCATAAGAAAGACTATGTGTTTTAAATTGTTTAATAGAATTGGCTAAATTTGCCAAACCGGTTTCAAAATTTGGACCTTTTGTCAATTTATAAAAAATTGACTATTATTTTTATAAAGCCGATAGTTATGCTATGCAAGTGAATTTAGTTAATTCCAACTGACAATATTTTTTTATTAAGTGTTGTCAAGTCAGCAAAAGCGTTAGTCTAGTCAGAATATAAAATGACTCCATTGAAATTATGGACGAAATTGGACATTTATGTATTTATAAAAAATTAGTTAGGACTTTGCTACGGTGAATTGCAAGTCATTGTAATTTTCACTTTTCGGTTGACCTCATTTAGGATTAGGTCGACCTATTCTATTGTTTGTGTAAAAAAAGTTTCATGGTGTCTACTTTGGAGATTCATATCTTACAATTGGCTCGATGGAAATTGAAGATTAATGGCTTGGTTTGAAGATGGAGTGACCCTCTATACATTGAAGTACTTGGAAGCTCGATAGGAAGTTCAGAAGACCATTTTTGAACCTGATCAAAAGGCTATACCAAAACTGGAAAACTGCATGAAAATGGCTTATGGGAACATATTTGTGAAGCCTACTTTGGAGCTCTATTCGAGAAGCATGGATGAGAGGCGAGCCCAAGGGCATCTACCACATGAAAGTATGTATGTTTTTCTACAAAGGCAAGACAATGGATGAAATATTGGATATCTAGAAGGCTTCAAACAAAAAGCTCGAAGTTGCTACGAAGGTTGTTTTTCTGGCAACTTGGTTGTGCTAGAAGGCAGCTTACTTTGTAGCAACTTTGAGCCTTTTGTTTGAAGCCTTCCAGATATCCAATCTTTCATCCATTGCCTTGCCTTTGTAGAAAAACAAACATACTTTCATGTGGTAGAGGCCCCTGGGCTCGCCTCTCATCCATGCTTCTCGAATTGAGCTCTAGAGTAGACTTCACAAATACGTTGACATACTTAGCCATTTTCAGGCAGTTTCCCAGTTTTGGCATAGCCTTTTGATCAGGTTCAAAAATGGTCTTCTGGACTTCCTATCGAGCTCCCAAGTACTTCAATGTATAGAGGGACACTCCAGCTTCAAAACAAGTCATTAATCTCCAATTTCCATCAAGCCAATTGTAATATATGAATATTCAAAGTAGACACCATGAAACTGTTTTTAAACAAACAATAAATTAGGTCGACCTAATTCTAAATAAGGTAGACCGAAAAGTGCAAGTTACAATGACTTGCAAGACAACATAGGCGATGGCGCGGAGTATGTTTGGGCTTGACTCCTCTATCCCAATCCCTCTTTTAATTAATGATTGTGGGCTAAGGATTGTAGAATAGGCCTAATTGTCTCTCAATTGGAACCTCTAAGGCCCCAGTCAACCTTTCTTCTACCTTCCGAGCCGGGACGTCGGTTCTCGTTCTAACTTTCACTTTGCTTCAGGCTTCTGAGTTCTGAGCTCGCTCACATGACTTACTTGGACGAAGAAACCGCCGGGAAAATCCTCCGGCAGGTGGAATTCTACTTCAGCGACAGCAATCTGCCGCGGGACGATTTCCTCCGGAAAACTGTTTCCCGGAGTAAAGATGGCAGTATCCTTTCTCTACTCAATTTGTACCCAATGCACTCACTCACTCAACTACTAGTATTGTACTCCCGTCTTAGTTCGATTTCTCTCGGCTGTTTGTCTCTTGACTGTTTGTAACCAATTCTTTAGTGGTTAGCTTGGCTCTCATTTGCTCCTTCTCTAGACTCCGTGGCTACCTTGGATTGGGGAAAACGATGACAAAAGATGAAATCCCTGATAAGGTTTTGAACTCCGTTGCTGAAATTCTGCGTGGGTCGGAGTTTCTGAAAGTTTCTGATGATGGGAGGAAGGTGGGTAGGCTAGCTAAGCTGGTGAGGCCAAACCAAGTGATGAAGCAAGTGGACATCAGGACAATTGCAGCATCGCCTTTTGAATACGATGTTAAGATGGAAGATGTGGAATCTTTCTTTTCTCAGTTTGGTAAGGTATGCAAACTGATTAAGCTCTTTAACTTGTTCATGGTCAATTTGTCTGCTTCCCCTTGTTGTACTATAGCTTAGTTTTTTGAAGAATTATGTGGAGAAACTCATCCACAGGCTACAATGTGGTTGTGAAACCATGAATGCTGAGTTACGTTCAGTTGAAGATAGGGCTGCAAACGAGCCGAGTCGAGTCGAGTTTTTGCTTAGCTTGAGCTCGGCTCGTTTATTAATTTTTCAGCTCGAGCTCGGCTCGAACTCGAATTTTGATAATCCAGCTCGAGCTCGAGCTCGGCTTGAATAGAAATAATCTAGCTCGAGCTCGACTCGGTAGAGCTCGATAAATGCTCATTAACATAGCTTGTTAAGCTGAGTACAAGCTCGGCTCAAGATGAGCTCGATTTAAAATCATTTTTGCTGGAAAAATGTATAAACATAAGAATTTAAATGATAGAAAGAACACTAGAAACTAGAAATAACATCTAAATTTCATACACATCTGTATTATAAGACAATGTTCATGTTTAAAAGAGTAATTCATCCTTCCACAAGCTCAAAACAAGGCAGCTCGCGAGCTTAGCTCGACAAGCCACCGAATCAAGCTAGCTCGCGAGCTTATCAAGCTGAGCATGGTCTAGCTCAGGCTTGGCTCGTTAACTAACGAGTTGGCTCGCGAGCCGGCTTGTTAAATAACGAGTCGAGTGTCGAACGAGTTTTTTCCGATTCGAACGCCGAGTTGCTCGCGAGCGGCTTGGCTCATTTGCAGCCCTAGTTGAAGACTCGTCTGTCGTCTCATCATTGTAGTCTTTTCCAAAGATCAGCAGTGTCATTACCTTACTCTCTTTTCTACCTAAAATGTTTGATAGGTCAATAGTGTAAGGCTACCTCGTCATCCGATGGACATGAAGGTGTTCTCTGGCACTGCTTTGGTAGAGTTCTCCATGGATGGAATTACTGAAGAAGTCCTGAAGAAAAGTTTAGTTTACGCTGGAGCTTGTTTAGATCTGAAACCGAAGTAAGCGTGGTTCTTATGCTTAAGCTTCAAGAGTTGATGTTTTTTTTTTCTTTCTGAATCACTTTAGTTCTCCAAGAAGCTAGTTAGGGATACCTACTTCTAAAAGGGGATAAGAGTAATTATACTAAGGAACTGTTATTAGCTAATTCTCCGTGATTCATCGGTTAACCTCCATTTATCTGTTTCTCTTTGGATGTTGGAGAAGGTTATTAAGTTGAAGGATGATGTATGGTCTCCCAAGTGTTTGCTTTGCGGGATTGAGAATTCCAGTTCCTTTTTTGAGATAGCTGTGAATTCTTTGATTTCCCATGGATTTGATATTTTATTGCCTAAGATTATCACTTTTATAAGAATTCGAAGTATTTTTTTCTCACTTGGTTCTCTAATTTCTTTTCAGAAAAGAATATGACCATGAGAGAGTAAAATTGGAGGAAATAGCGAAACACAGTTCTTCTATTGCCTCAACTCACAAGGACTCCCCTGGCACAAAATCCGAGTTTGTTCTGCAGAGCTACTTCATTTGTTGAATGTGCTTGAATCTTTTCGGTCAACTGATTTTTCTTTTTTTGTGTTTGTTTCTGTTCAATTGCTAACAGATATCCTAAGGGGCTAATTGTTTCATTCTCATTGAAGAGGGTGCCACTTGCAAAACCTATGCATGGAGCAGATGACGAGCCTGTAACTGATGCTGCAGATGTTCGTAAAAAGAAGAAGAAAAAGAGTTCAAAATTCAGAGACAGTGGTGTTTTGGAAACTCAGGATAATCCTTCTTTAATTGCTGAAGCACATTCAGAAGACACAAAGGAAATAAGTGAAGATAACAAACAGTCTGACTTTAAAGATATAGCAGTTACCGAAAAGATTGCTGTGGAAATCCCCATTAAGGAGAGGGATGATTTCTTCCAAGGAGAGAATGCTGTCCATTGTGGAGACCTAAAGCAAGTCTTTCAAAGATTTGGTGCTGTTAAGGTGACATTTTGGTTATTAAAATAACTTTTGATTCTCTTAAAATTCATCTGAAATTATCTCTAGCTAGAAAATTCTCACTACTTTTCTCACTTGGATTGATAAATTCTAAAAATATTAACTGTTTCATTCTCTCTTCCAGCAAGTAAATTATGTTCAGGGTGGTGATTCTGGATTTATTCACTTTGAAGAACCAGAGGCCACCATAAAAGCTTGTGCAGCTGCAGAATTTATTGGAGGCCTCCATGTCAAGCATTTCATCGCTTCCTTAAGAGTTCTCCCTGGTAGGAAAAGACTCTTTAACTTATTCCTTATAATAGCATACACATCCTTTGTGCGAATACTTTCAGTACATCTGGTTAATATGTACTGGTCTTGGATTTATTAGTTAATTCTTATGTGTCCCTCTTTAAGGTCCTAAGAAGTAAGACCTTTCTTGTTTAGCACTCCGCTATCCATGGACAATCTGTGAATAGAACATCCTCGAACTATTTATGGGCATCTAGAGAGCTTTTGGAGTGCTGGAATATGTATTAAACCGTTTTTATATGACCTGATTACCACCATTCACGGTGGAATTTACTCTGCGTTTGAATTATGGGTCGTTTTTTTACAGGCAAGGGTGAAATGGAAGAGTCAAATATGCTTGAACATGAGAAGGAAGGTCACAGGAAAAGTTCGACGAGGTACTTCTACACATATTCTTCTCCATTGCATTGAAAGTGGTTTCTCTTTTTTTCCTTCTCTTCATTAGATGTATAGTACCGTGATTATGTGTCTTGCCTGCAGGAAACGAAGGTTTGACGAAGGTAAAGAATGCTGAGAGATGGAAGTTCCCACCGTGGTAAGAGGAATATTGTAAGTAGTTTATGACAGGGTCAGAATGGGTAGTACCAGTAGGTTTGTTTGACATTGTAGTTGCTGTTCGCACAGCCAATATCTGTATGGGCGTTTGCAAAAGTAAGGTATTTTGAAATGAGGGAGTTCAAAGCATGATTGCTGGCTTTCTTTCGCCACAGCTTCGTGTGCTTGAACTCTTTCTACCGGATTTTTGTTTACCCTGCCTTGATGAGCATTACTCTCTTCTGTTATTGGGGTGTTATGGAGTCAAAATAGGAGATAATGTGTGGCTTAACAAGCTGCTTAAAGTGTCCATGAACCAATCTGGCGGTCCGCCGCCTCCAGGATGATGGTGGTGCTTATTGTTAATTTTCTTTTTACATCCTTAATACTCCCAGAATTGATCTCCTCACAGCTGACCTCAAACTTTCTTGAAACAATCTCTACTCTGATTGCGGCTTGTATTGTATTTGTAGGCCCTCATGCTTAGTTGATGCATGTGTATGGCAAGCATTGCTCGGTATCTGAGAGTCGTGGTACCATCGAGAATTTTGTCTCGAGTTCTATCATTGTAGTGAGCAGTTGGATTCAAAGTGAATCTGGTTCTTGTATTGATCAGTCTCACTCTCTCATCTACGGATCTACCTTTCTTCAAATAACCTTATTTGACGAGCTATGTTCGACCCATAAACAACATTATTATAACTCAGAAAGCAAACACATCCCTCAAATTTAGAGGTGGCAATTTCAATCCAATCCACCAATCCAATCCATCAATCCATTAAAAATATCCACCTAATTCAATCCATTTAAATCCAATCCATTTTATCCAAAATCCAATCCATTTTATCCAAATCCAATTGGATTGGTGGATTCATGGATTGGATCCATGGATCATTGGCAAATTACGTTTAGTACCTATAATTTTTATTTTTTACATTTTGGTACCTAAAACTTATTTTTTTATGCGGAAAATATCATTGAAAAATTACATTTTGGTACCTAAAATTTTTCATTATGACATTTTAGTACCTAAACTTTTTACATTTTACATATTGGTCATTGGTTGAGGATGTCATTTGGATTCATGGATAATCCACCAATCCACTTGATCCAATCCATTAGATCCAATCCATTTGATCCATGAATCCACCAATCCAATCCATTTGCCACCGCTACTCAAATTTCATCTTTATAGAGCCTCTTGGGCGGTATCATCCAATAAGCCAACTGCATCATAGAGGACTTGCTTCAGCTCGCTGAGCCAATGTTGCACCTGATGATTCAATCCAACAGTCGAGATTCGAGGGTTGTTTCCCCATCTAAGGAGCCCGTCTACGGATCTCACACTTTGTCGAATCAAGATATGTATGGGACCGACTGAACATGTTGTATAATTGCACTGCCGCTGCTTCTTCCCGATAGATTGAGATCGTCCATTATATTTTGGATTTGTAGACAAAGATTGATCAGGGAAAAAAACTTAGAAACTTAAACGGGGATGTCGAGATGAAGATTCGCCTGTGAAATATTTCTTTTTTGGTTAATTTTGTTTTAGGGTTTAACTAAGAAGTGGCTTGAGAGGCCGGAGATGAAGAAGGCAAACTACCGCGGAGAGGAGGAAGTCGTCGGCTTGATAGGAAGATGACAAACAAACACAAGGTAGCTACCGCTCTGCTCATTTGTCCACCGCAAAGAGTCGAGCAATCAGAGATCCAGTTGAGTCTCGTCAGCGATTACAAATAAATAGTTGTTTATTGCCCATGTTTGATTCTTTGTTATTTCTATTTTCCGCTTTTTAGGGATCGTTTGGAAGTTGAGATTGTTAGAGTTGTGTTTGTTGAATACATGTATTATGCACAATACAATATTTGGAAGTGCCAAAGTGTAAAATAATGCATGCATTGTTTTGGGTAGGTCCCACCAACAATTACAAAAAATGATGCATTATACAATCTCAACTAAAAGTTGAGATTGCTGTGATTGTTGCTTTTAGATTTGTGTTAACTTTTCTTTCTATTTATATCCCTAATAGTTTTTGTCTTATACTAAAAGTTGAAGATAAATATGACATTTCCCCATAAAAGTAACTTGTAAATCAATGCATAAATTAGAATCTCAACAACCAACATTGTATTGTTAAAATGCATCCATTATATCAATAAATGCATTTATATTATGGTGATTCATTACAATGCAACAATTTAACATTCATAACATTCACAACTTCCAAACGACCAGTATATACGTTTGCTTGTTTTTAACACCCTCTTTTGCATATCTTTTGGTTTTTGATTTCCCTCTTGGTGTTCCAATTTGTTGACTAATTGTTTACTGTACCCAACGGACTCTGTGTTTGGTTCCTTCTTATTTCAATGTTGTCTTATTTTCTCTGTATTTCATTTTTGTTCTATTTTCTTGATGTTTCATTTTGTTATGTTATTTTTTCCTCTTCTATCCTAGTTGTTTTCAGACAGCTCCAAGCCTCCTTCCACCTTTGCTCCACTAGCACTGATCCGGGTCTAATTGTACACTTTTTATCCTCGAATTTCTTAGGCATTTGAGACATTTGCACTTCGAGAGGTTTCGTTTTACGCTAGGTTTTGCCTTGTTTTGGTGTGTTTCAAAGTCAAGCATGTGGAACCAGCCCGGGAGTCGAAAGTTGGACGAAAAGACGCAAAATCGGGTCAACGGATGGAGACAGCTGCAGATCACGGCAGAAGCAGAGAGTTCATGGTCAGACAAACCGTGAATTGAAGCCAGAGACCGTGAAGATCCATGCGTCAATAGCCATTTTCGTTCTCACTGGACTCAAGTCAGTTCACGATCGTAAGACTGTGAACCCAAACTAGAGACCGTGAAGAGCCTAATTGATGCAGTGCATTTTTGCTCCAGATCACGATCCCCGCCCGATGTTCACGGTCGTGAACTGGGACCGTGAATCGAGCTCGACCTGGGTATAAAAGAGGCTTGAGTTGAAGGAAGGAAGAAAGAGGGGAGACCTAGTGTGAGAAACTTCTTCTTCTTCAGATTTCTAGAAGGAGAAAGTGAAGAACCAAAAAAGAGAAGAAGTTAGGATTTCATCTTTAAGCAATGTTTTAGGAATTCCTTCCCCAAATGAGGATCTCTTCAACACAAGGAGCAAGGCTAGCATCTCTATGATGGTTTTCCTTCTTCTCTCTTGTGTTTTCCCTTCTTCTAGCATGGAGTAGTCCCTTATTTCACTTGGGTGTTTGTAAACCATACCTACAATTATGTGAATGTTTGTACGAGTTGAATGATTTGTGTGTGGATGTGTTCTAATATGAATTTGGAGGTATTTTCATGGAAGATTGTGTAGTGTGTTTGCCTATCAATCTATTTGTCATTCTAACCTAGGTAGAGAGAAAAAACCCCTTTCTTTGAAAGAGGCTTGTAAAGCTGGGCTTTCTTAGGGTTGTAAGACACAAATTTGAGTAGATTATTGAGACTTCGATTATTTTAAAAACCCTTTGTTCATAGAGTTTTTACTCTTGAATTTTGTCCTTGTTTGTTGGTGGATTTCCAGCATTCGAGCGAGCTCTGTATCAATCAAGTACCCACCTTGATTGTGGTCGAGTTGCTACCCAATTATATTGTTTGAGCCTATTCCCTATTTTGTATTGAAGTTTCATGTCCATTCCGCCCTATCCTTTACTTATCGAGTGGTCGAGAGAAATATCAGAAAACAGTATAAAGATTGAAGCTGTGTGAATTTGACAAAAAAATCTAAGCTTTCACGAGCTCTGGATTCGTATCAACTGGGCTTCAAAGAGGAAGGTGGCCGAATTCGGCTCACACATTTCCTACTTTGTGTCGACTCTTCGCGTGCTCGTGAGGTGGGCTTGAGCTTGCTCTATGCTATTTCTAACCTGGTGGGAGGCTGGACTGGGCTTCGGAGCAAAACGTGGCCTAGTCCGGCTGACACGTTTCATGCTTCTTGTCATCTTTCTGCCTGCTTGTAAAGAGGGGTTGGGCTTGCTCCATGTCAGTCCTTGCCTGTTGGGAGGCTGGAATGGGATTCAGAGTAGAACTAACCGAGTTTGAGTTACACATTTCACGCCCCATGTCGACTCTCCGCTTGCTCGGGAGGCAGGGTCGAGCTTGCTCTGTGCTAGTCTTGACCTGCTGGGACGCTGGATGGGCTTTGGAGCGGAACGTGGCTGAGTCCAGTTGACATATTTCACGCCCCGTGCTAACTCTCCTCCTGTTCGTGAGGCAGTTTCGGGCTTGCTACATAGCATTCCTGACTTGCTGGGAGGCCGAACTGAGTTTCGAAGCTGAACGTGCCGAATCTAGCTTACACATTTTACGTACCATGTCGATTCTCCGTCGGCTTGTGAGACTGGATTGGGCTTGCTCCTTGATGAACATATTTTGTGAGACAATTTGTAAAAAGCTAGATGGTCATTCATTCATCTTTACCCTTCAAAAAGACGTTAAGGGCAGAAACATTAAGGGCTTACAAAAAGAGTGGTGAAAAATGACCATCTTTGCTGCGCTGATTTTCTCAATTCATCCTTGCATAGTACTTTCTGAGATGGAGTGCATTCCATGTTTTGTTAGCGTTTCATCCCCCATTGTGGAAAAACCAAAAGTACTGGGAACAATGCGGCTGGTGGCGAGATATTGTCTTTCCCATGTGACACGTGTTTTCCGTGGCCTTCTTCCTTTTCTTGTGGGATTTGACCAAGATATTGTACACCTTGGCTACCCTTTCTCATTCAAAGATCATCTTCAGCAGTGCGACCTCCCTTCTCTCTTCTATGAGGTTGAGTTGGCTAAGAAGATGCACCTTCTTGCCAGCCTCTTGGTATGCTCAGATCTATAGAGTGAGTAGGCTAACTTCAACTGACCACATTAGCTTTATAGACTTAAGCGAATGAAGTCTCTCATGTGGCCTCCTTGTATGTGGTCCCTGTGTGCCAGAAGTATGTGGGGCAACTCAGAGGTCCATGCCCCTTTGACTTCTTTGAGAGTCCTTTTAAGCTACACAGATCACCTTGTATGTGGATTCTACCTACCCGTTGACTTGGGGGACAACTATTGACGTCATGCTGAACTTGACGCAGTGTTGTGTACATAAGTCTTTGAAAGGTCTTTAATCAAATTTCACCACGTGGTCTGCAATTATCGAGTGGGGGACACCGAAGCGAATTAACACGTTCTTACATAGGAACTTTTGAACTTTGGCACTAATGAATATTGAGTTATCCGATTTTCCTTTTTGCCTGACCCTATCTTTGAAATTCTAAGTTGAACATCTGAATATTGATGTTAATTAAGTAATAAGAATGTGGGTTTTCACTAACTGTTGGATCCAAGTACGACTTGTCATTTTGATATAATGTTATATGTTATTACTCATATGTTAGATGAGATTTGATATACTTGATAAATGTATGAACAATATAGTGACTTTTTTCATATATCCAAAAATTGGGTTAAAACGGTCAAACCATTAACCCTCAACCCACTTGTTCGGCCTAAATTTTTGGGCTAAACCGGTTTCATTCTTGTAACGTCACTTCTTGGTTGACATCTGTCTGCTAAAAATTATTTGTTTCCAAAATAACAAAAACAAACTAATAGATTGACGTCATTTCCTCAAAAACATGCACCCCACGTTCCATCATCACCCCCTCCACCACCATACATCACTATGTTGCCCATAACAAAAAAAACAAAAAAAACAAAAAAATTTGAAGACAAAAATCAAAACATCAACAAGACCAAAAGACAACTCCCACATTCAAAGAATCATTAACCAAAAACAAATAGAAAAGAAGAATTTTCACATAAACAATAGAAACCTATCAATCATCCCCTCCACGAACTTTCATTTTCAAAGAATCCTTCTTGGGAGGGTTTTCTACTTTTCTTGGGCTTCATTTCCTCAACCATTGTCATCAAATTCAATCTAGAAACCTTCCCCAAGTCAAGATTGTTAATGCCCGTATATATAAGCCTTCCCCATAGGCTTCTAACACTTTTTCCCCCTAGTAAATTACATTAGCATGTCTCTTCTTCAGGTTGTACTTGTGGGGTTAAATTATGATGATGCGCCATGATGGTTCAAGAGCAAGAACACAACAGCCACATCCATGGTTTAAGGTCAAGATTGTTCACTCATATTAAGGGCATCCACGTCCATGACCATTCATCCTTAGCTGCTGCAAGGCATCATCATTCTAGCAGCTTCACCGACGTCGATGAAATCGAAACCACCAATGATTTAGAGGAGCAGAATGAAGTAGCAACCATAAACCAGCTCCAGCCAACATCAACAGAAAGCACCCAAATTTCATTGAAGATCGATTCCGTAAACAGTATGGATTCCAAATCAACACCTCCTGGAACCATGGAAAAGAATGCAGGTAACATTTTTTATTTTTATTTTTTTATCATGTTTTCATTTCATTCTAAAACCCTTCGGAATCAGAGAGACATAGAGCTGAATTTGTATGTTCGAGGTGCAGAGATGGAGCAAATGAAAGAGAAGTTCGCGAAATTGCTTCTGGGAGAAGATATGTCTGGTGGAGGAAAAGGGGTTTCTTCTGCACTTGCATTGTCGAATGCCATCACAAATCTTGCAGGTAACGTTTAATGATCAACGTCTTCAAAGGCTTAGAGAAGCATATAAAATAAGTCATATGGTTGTTGAGAAGGATGATTCCCAATGTTTGCAGCTTCGGTTTTTGGAGAACAGTGGCGGCTAGAGCCAATGTCTCCCCAGAGGAAAGCAAGGTGGAGGAGAGAAATTGGGTGGTTGTTATCTGTAACAGACCATATAGTTGAATTCGTTGCCAAAAAGCAGGGCAACATTGAGGTAAGAAAAAAACACAAACAAGCAAACAACCATGCATTTCCCTGTCTTTAAATACCATGATGAACTACCATTCATATCTGAAACTTTATCTGGGTTTCGACAGATTATGGTTACACAACAACGAAACGATCTTCATTTGAACATCCCGGCTTTAAGAAAGCTCGACGGAATGCTGATTGTAAGAACATGATAAACACAGTCTTAAACTTTATATCAGGCTGTTTCAGAGATTAAATGTGTTGGCCAAATGGGGTTTTTTTTTCTTTCAGGATTGCCTTGACAACTTCAAGGACCAAAGTGAGTTTACTTACGTCTCAAGAGATGCACCAGACTCGGAGAAAGGGCCAAAGAGAAAAGAAGAGAAATGGTGGCTACCAACTGCTAAAGTTCCCACCAATGGCCTATCAGAAACGGCAAGAAAGTTTCTGCAGTACCAGAAGGATTGTGTGAACCAAGTCCTCAAAGCAGCAATGGCAATCAATGCTCAGGTTCTTGCAGAAATGCAGATTCCTGAAAACTACATCGAATCCCTCCCCAAGGTGATATAAGTTACATTTCTCCATTTACTGGACTTACTGGATGAATTGGTTGTCAACACTAATGATGCATTGCATCGCGCGCGTAATTTTGATTATTGCAGAATGGTAGAGCTAGCTTAGGAGACTCGATCTACAAAAGTATAACAGTCGAGTTCTTCGATCCTGACCAGTTTTTGTCGACCATGGACCTATCGTCGGAGCACAAAATCCTGGACCTCAAGAACAGGATTGAGGCTTCCATTGTGATTTGGAAGAGGAAGATGGTCCAGAAAGATGGTAAATCAGGATGGGGTTCTGCTGTCAGCATAGAGAAAAGAGAGCAGTTTGAAGATAGAGCTGAAACTATCCTCCTCATCATCAAACAAAGGTTCCCTGGGATCCCTCAGTCTTCATTAGAGATCAGCAAGATTCAATACAACAGGGTAAGAACTCACTAAGCAAATGTCTTTCAGGAAGGAAGGCTAAGTGTTTCTGTAAGCAGTTTGTTAGCCCAAAACTAACTGAAGGGGACATGTTTTTGGATCTGGACTTAACAGGATGTAGGGCATGCTATCTTGGAGAGTTACTCAAGGATCCTAGAAAGCTTGGCGTACACTGTTCTATCACGTATCGAAGACGTACTATATGCTGATCAAGTAGCCAGAAGTCCAACACAAGATGGGAAGAAGAGAAGTCCATTGATATCAGGGACACCACCTTTGGAGGATAGAGACAGGACATCTGTGGATGCACCCTCGGCAATGACACTGTCGGACTTCATGGGCTGGGAAGGCGAGCATAATGACAACGACGAGGACTTGGTAGAAGCTACAGAGGAGATAACGAAACAAGACTCGAAGCTATCGGGGATACTTAATAGTGTAGTGACGAGAAAGACATATCTTGATAACTTGGTGGGTTCGAGAAGCCCAACATCAAGGCATTAAGAAGATGGAAACACCAGAAAAGTAAGACCATGGTGGAAAAATAGGAGAGAAAAAACCCTAACAGAGAAAGATGAACTTTCTACTGTCATTTTTTAGTTTACTACTATGTCATTTTTGTGAGCTCTGTACATAGGTAGAGTATGAAATGTAAGAGTTTAAAACCTATGCTCTACTGCCATTCTTTTCGCTTGTTACTAGAGATCAACATTCAGTTAGTATGTTAAGTTTGTTCATCTCTTTTTTCTGATTCGCGGTTTGTAATTATACTTGCTCATTTGCAGCTTATCTTACAAACCCTTATCAGAATGGAATGGAAGAACAGGCTGCGATCACATCTGGAACGAATGTATTTGAGATTGTAATTGACATTGAAAGCATATTTTTTGGACAAACTTGCACAATTCACCTAAAGAGGATACACACACATAGATGGATAGATACATACAATGAAGTTAGATTTTGCCGCGAGGACCAAGCTTTGGTGGAAGCTGAGGGCCCTTAACTATAGGCAGAATATCGCCAGAAACTGTAGAACCCAAGTAAGCAATGGTGGAACCACCTCCCAGTATCAAGAACTTGAGCAACAATCCTCTCTTGGTGAATGGAGCAGCGAACGTCTCGAAGAACTTGCTCTGAATGTTCCATCGAAACGAAACAAATAGTAAGTCAACAACACGAACTCCTACTAAGGGAAGAAACCATGATTTTGCTGAGCAGTAATCTAATCAAGCATCATGTTGACAACAACTCTCAGTGAATTACGTGACATTAGAATGTCAACAAGCATTTGGATACGATGAAATCCTATATTAAGAAATACATTAGTCATGGGAAAGCATTATCTGAAGGAATTGGTGACAATATCTATTGCCAATGCTACAGAATCATGTAACTAGTACATCCTGGCAAATATCTGGCATTCAAATGATGGTCAACTATCAAACAAAGAGGGGGTGAGAGTGGATGGATGTCATGGTTGTATGTACAAAGGAACAATAAAGTGTTTGTTGCCACCAACTACCCTAATTATACACAATTCTATGCTCTACATGAAACTACTATGATTCCATACAGAAAAATACCCGTCTATTATCTTCTTCCAAGTATACAATTTCTGAATTAAAAATATTAATAACCTTCATAGCTCAGTTGGTTAGAGCACCCATTTAGTAAGCGGGAGTTAGTTCTTGAGTTCAACTCTTAATAAAAACAATTAATTTATAAAATATATTCATATGAAATAATTTTTAATTTATATACACAGTTCAACTCTCAATTATATTTATAGATATGCATGTTCAATTTTTTTTTTTTTATATTAATGTATATACATGTTCAAAATATTGTTAGAGTAAGTAATGGACAAACCTGAAGAGGATTGTAAGGAGAAGGAGCGTCAGAGCCATACAAATCCCACTGTCCAGTGGTGTTCCCCAAATCCTCCAAATCAAAATACACACTCTTGTCACCATACTTTGCCACCACACCACCACTCCTGCAACAATGAATTCCCCAAAACCCCATACAATTTACCTCTATATATTATACTTAACATCACACCCTGCAGCAGATGATGTACCTGGAGGTTTTGGTTCTGAAGCTCTGGCGAGAAGGCTTCACTTGGAGCTTGGTTCCACACAGGGAGCTGCCTCCCAATCCCTTGACGCTGGCGGCTGCTGGTTGCACGGCAGCAAACGTTGCTAGAGAAGCCATGGCCTTTCCTTGCTCTGCTCCTTTCTGTTTCTTCTGTTCGTTCCGCTTTCAACGTCTACTTTGGCTTCATGAATTGGTGGCTATTCTATATTTTGATTGTTTTCGCCAAGGATCAGAGATGGACACGTGGCACAATGGGTCTTCTTCAGAGAGATTTTGGGTACTCATTCTTGTGGCTCCAGCGTGGATAAGGCTATCCAGTTGGTCGATCTAAAATAATATATTCCCTCCCATTTTCTGTTTGCTATCGATTTCAAGTCTACAGTTAGGGATGGCAATGGGTCGGGTTTTGCCAAACCCAAACCCAAACCCATGGGTTTATTCGTGAAAAAACCCGGGGTAAAATCTATTGGGTTTGAAAAACTCAAACCCAACCCAACCCGCTGGGTATCCGCGGGTTCATGGGTACCCACGGGTTTTTGTCGTAAAAAATTTACAATAACATGTTCCTATCAAAATTAAAGTCAAATATCAATCTCTCAATACAAATTATCCATATTTAAAACACTATTCTAGAAAATTCAAGCAAATCACAAATTAACTATACAAATTGTTCAACTCAATCTAGAAAAATCAAGAAAATTGAAGTAAATCATAAATTATCCATAAATAACATATTAATTGAAGGCTTCTTCCTTTCAATTAAGTTTCTTCACTCTCCACTCGATAACACAAACTTCATTTTATACAATTAGAAAGAAAAAATTAGACATGTCTCCACAAACATAAATAAGATTAGTTGTTTAAAATATTAAATATATCGAGAAAATTAATTATATGTGTGGGCGGGTACCCACGGGTCGGGTTTACCTAAACCCAAACCCAACCCAACCCGGTGAATAGTGAACGGGTTTAAACCCAAACCCAACCCAAAACCCGTCAACACGGATTTTACCCGCGTTGACCGGGTTGGATCGGGTGGGTACCCGTGGGTTCGGGTTTGGTTGCCATCCCTATCTACAGTGTCGTTTGTATCGGGTTTCTGTAACTTACACTATCTCCAACAATGAATTGGAAAAATACTAGAATGCCAAATAGTTTTGGCTCCAAAAGTGGTTTTTGCTATAATTAAGGGTGTCAGTTGGTCAGTTTCGGTCTAACCGAAAAATAATTTCTCGATTATCGGTTAAACCAAACCGTCCCCTATTACTGTCGACCACCGACCATGAGGGAAGCCACGAGTAGCCGACCATCAACCGGTCGGTTTTTGGTTTTGATCGGTTATAACCGCGATTAACCGACCCACCCCACGTTTATCAGGAAAAAAAAAACAACCACACCCACGTTTTCTTCTCTCCTCTATTACCTAACAATAAAAAATAAAAAAGAAAGAGGAGGAAGACCACACGTTTTGTTCTCTTCTCTCTTATCTTCTTCTTCTATCCTCTCTTTTCCCTCAAGAACATGGTTGTCACGTCGGCCGGCGTGCCACTGGTTGAACCTGGTTCAACCTATACCGGTCATAAAATCGGTATGACACCACTAGTATGACCCGCATGATCGATATATGAATTTTTAAGTAAAATGATCTTATATTAGTGAATTTATTTGATAAAAAGTAATTTTTTATTTATTTTATGTGTTAAAAAGTTAAATGTTGATGTTATTTGTTGGATTCAAGTACAAATATTTAGGTATTAACGTTAAATGTCGTGCTTAAATATGAGTATTTGTAAATTATTTGTAATATTAACCGGCATGAACCGGTACAAACCAGTATGTACCACTGGTGGAACCATTCCATCTGCTAAACCGGCACACTGGTACAAACCGGTTTGACAACCTTGCTCAAGAATAAAAAAAAATCAAAACTTCTCTCCTCTCTCTGCCTCAGCTAGACTGCTACCTCAAGTCTCTTCTTCTTCTCTCCTCTCTCTACTACCTTAGTGAAGAAGGAGGAGGAGCGGCATCGGTCAGAGGCGAGCTGCTTCGGCCGGAGATGGACGAATCGCGGTCGGAGGCGACGATGGTGGTGGTTGGTGGAAGAGCAGAGGCGGTGAAGGCTAAGATGACGGAAGTCGAGGCGGGACAAGCGCGGCGGCGAAGGAGGACGAGCAATGGCCGATGATCTGGTCTCGGAAGAGGAGCGTCGCAGGGAGATCTGAAGAGGAGAGGCGCGGCGCGGGGAGAGAATGGAAGGGAAGATTTCTTATTTTTGGAATTACGTTTTTCTATGTGGTTGGGGATTAGTGTTTTTGGGGGTGTGGCTTGGGAAATTTGGTTTTGGGGTGGAGGTCGGTTAGCTACGGTTAGTCGGATAACCGCGATAACCGCCTTCGGTTACTCGGCTAACCGCAACCAATCGCTCCCTCTCCGAACACCGAACGTCCTTGTTTTCTGTCGGTTTTTGGTTAGCCGCTAACCGGCTATTTTCGGTCAAACCGGCCTGTTAGCCACTTACCGGAAACCGAACTGCCACCCCTAGCTCCAACAAGCAATGTCAAATTATCAAAATGCCAAAACTTCTTTTTGTGTGAGAATCTAGTTTAGTGTAGATTTCATCATTTGAATTAGATAGTTTGTAGATTATTTGGATCATGGATTTATTGAATCCATAAATTTAGCAAAATGTTATGTTTTTTTTCTACTTTTTGTATCGTGGATGGTAGCTTTAGAGATTTTAAATCTCTAAAATCTAGAGATATCAAATCTCTCATAATTAGAGAGATTCTACATCCTGATTGTGGAGATTTTCTCCCGCCTACTATATCTCTTATTTATTTTTTTCATTTATCCTACTAAATAATCTTACCAATAAATTCTCAATATTTTTCGAGTCAATCTAATTATTTTTGTTAAGGATAAACATGTTATTTGGAAGAAAAAAAATAGAATTTCATTTTTCATCTGATGTTAACAATCGTAGTTACCAAACAATGAACATTTTCAAATCCTTTTTCAACAATCCAGAGAGTTAAAATCTTTGGATTGTCTAGAATCTAGAGATTTAGACTCCAATTCTCTATCTTCTCCTCTAATAATATAATAAATAAATCCTCTTCTCCCCGCAACTTTCGGGGATTCTTTTTTTCATTTTAAGTTTTTGGTAGTTTTTCTCCCTTTCTTCACCCCGTCTTTAGTTAATGTGAATTTAGGAACGCGTACTCAAAATTGAGTAAACACGATGACTACCAAAATTTATGCCCTTTATTATCTCTATTTTACCCTAATTTTAATTTGACGGTAAAGATTAGGTTAAGGGTAATTTTGAGAATAAAAAAAATACCACACCTGATTTTTATCCTTTAAAAAACAATTTTTATATATTATTTACCTAAACCCTACTCCAACCCTATTCTCTATCGCCGTCAACACCTTCCCAAAGTCGGCCACCCTCGGCCAACCTCCCACTGTCGGCGGCCACCCTCCACTCCGGCTACCCTCGCCCACCGCTGCTGGCACCCTCCCGCTACCCTTTCTCTCAAAGATCCTAGATCTGATTTTCCCCCCGCGTTGGTAGTGATTTTTTCGTAGTGGTAGTGTTTTTTCGCATTAGTATTATTTTTTTCGCATTGGTAGTGATTTTTCCGTAGTGGTAGTGTTGTTTCGCATTGATATAGTTTTTTCCGCATTGATATTGATTATCATGCAAGTGTATTGCTTTTTTGTGAAATGGTAGTTTTCTTTTTCTGTAATATTAGTGTTTTCGCATTGGTATTGTTCTTTTTTTTTTTTGCATTGGTATTGATTATCATGTAATGGTATTAATTTGCATGTATTGATATTGATTAAATCTGTAATGGTATTGGTATTTTGTGAAATTGCAGTGTTTTTTTTCTCGACTAGTATTGGTGTTTTATGCATTAGTAGAGTTTTTTTTAATGGTTTGGTATTGTTTTATTGTTGCAACGGTATTAGTTCGGCTGAACGAAAACAAAGAAAAGATTGAGAAAAGGAAAGAAGATAGATCCGGTTGGAGATTGTGGAAGTGAGAGAGAGAGTGAAAATTGTAATTAATATATTTTTATAACTTCCTAAAATGTAATTTGTTAAAAAGATAATTAATAATTTTTTCATACCCTGTTTGCCCTTAGTAATCACCGTAGCCTATCCCTGTGAATTTATATGTTTTTTTTTGTTTTATCCGTTCCTAGTAATTATTGTAACACCCTAACCCGTCCAGGTACTACGTTTACTCAAATACCCTTATTAAACTGTTAACCAAAATAAGAAACTAAAAGGACTTGGAAAAATGGTGGAATAAATATCCTTCATAAAATACCTTGAAATTCAAATAGCAGTTTCTTGAAACATGCATAAGCGAAAATCATAAATATCTTTAATAAATGCGCATCAAGTCTCAATCCTACTAAGTACATGCGAATTGAATTTCACATATTGAGTGTTCTCTTAAACCGTGAACCTTGTCTTGATCTATCCGCCTTCCCTAAGTGAGATGCTGGTAATCCTACGATTCCTGAGTGCAGGCGTTGGGGTCAGTTCTAATCCTAATTCCATTCTTTACATAAAATTATCCAACATGCATAATGCGTGCAAATGCTCATGCACTAAATTATATTTACTTGACTTTAAATAATTTCAGGAAAAGATTTTCATGATAAGGGGGCCCCAAACTCAACCTAAATAGCGCAACCGTACGACCACCCTAACTCCCTTTATCGATCAATTAAAGATTGAAACTATAAGCTAGGTAACCTAGTTCTTTTAACCGTTCGGCTAAGGATTGCAATTAAAAGCTAAGAAATCTAGTCCTCTTAATTGATCAAATAAGGATTGGAAGAACCGATCCCTCAGAAGTTAATCCAGACGGCGGATAGAGACCAATCATGAAGGAATCATAGCGTTAATCTGATATTTGAGGCTTGTCCTCATTTTCCTAGGTGGGTGACACAAATTGGCCAAGAAATTCAGCTTCCCAAAGCCTCTAACAATAAGGGGATTCTCTCCACCTAGATCAAAATGACCCAATAATGAGTTAAACTAGCAATACTCAATCATTCATCTAGACAAGGGTTCACAATACCCAAGTGAGAGGGAGTACTACTCCATAGCTAGGCAAGGAAATACAACTAAGATGAAAGAAGAAAACCATGGTGTGGTGACTATACTCCTTCCTTGTTTCTTGAATCACCTTTGACAGAAAAAAGCCTTCAATCCTCTAGTTTAGGGCAAGCCCAAATCTCTTTCTTCATTTTGTTCTTCACTTTCTCTCTCTTAACAAGAAGAAGATCTCTCTTTCTCTCAGTAGAATTCCTCCCTTTTTAGGATTTTTTTATAACACCTAAAATAGGCGTTATTTGGCCCTTATTATCACCGTGTCTAGGCCACATATCAAGTTATTCATACCTATTTTCGTTCCAATTTGCAAAACATGCATTTTTCATAGGTATTCTCGATATAAAGATTTTCATAGGGGAACCGACCCCACTTTGTCATATTTTATGCTTATCAAGTATTTGTGATGAAATCCCGGTTCTTATATGCATTTGGGATTGATCGGGAATCGATTGTAGTTCATCCGAGCATGATTGGGTAGCATAGGAGCAAGAAGCGAAGAAATGGCATAGGTCACGGCTGTGACCAGTCCGTGACCATGTTTGTGGCCTTGAAGATCGCGGTCGTGAATAGTGCCTAGAACTTCAGAAGGCAACCGTCAAGGGCAAAAAGTTTTGACACCCAAGTCGCAGTCTTGGTGCTTTTCGCCCGCGAAAAAGATCATGCTTGTGACACTAAAGATCGCGGTCGTGATCTCGTGAAGGAGGCCGCGATCTAGAAACTTAAAAATGAGACAAAACGCGTCATTTTGGGCGATTCAAAAACATTCCAGCTGGCCACGGCCAGTTCACGACTGTGACTATCGGGTTATGCCCTCGTGGCCATGACCACTACCAGCAACCTATAATATAAATACTCCCTTTTCTGCAATTGACAAGGGAGAGCCGACCTAGAGTGAGAAAGTTAGGATTTTGGAATTTTTTAGAGGAGGAAACACATTGGGAGAGCTTAATTAAAGATCCAATCCACCCAATGAGCAAGAAGAAGGTGCAACCAAGGAGAAGAAGATTGATTCCATCACCCCCTCCCCCCTTCTAGTTTGTGTTTCTTTCTCTCTCTATGACTTGAATCTCTAATGGTTGTTTAGCGAAAACGAACCCAAGTTTATAGGTTGTGTATGTATGGGTTTTGAATGAATGTGTTTGTCTAGTTGATTTTAATGCTTCATCTACTCTAATTGTGCTTGGGTAAGTCGCCCCTTCTCTACTAGCCTATTTGAGTTTCTACACTTGGTATGGAGTTTTAGGGTTAGACTGGTATGCACGATCGGAAAATTAGGGTTAGATGAATGAATAGGGTCTTATGGACGAGGCAACCAAACCCCTGCCACAAGAACGCATTTCTAGATGGAACCTAGAATGAAAACCTCGATGTGTTCAGTGGGTAGTACCCATTGAAATGAGTTAGATTATTAAAGCCCAAGATACAAGAGCCTATATAGAGGTGACAATGGGGTAGGTAGGGCATACTTGAAAGCGTGTGGATAATCATGAAGGCACACGGAATAGAGCTCACTCACCACATTCACTTAACCCAACATGACAACAATAGCTAGGAGGATTTGACTCTAGGAAATCATCTCATTTCTAGAGGTCTCCCAACCACTTAGTTGGTTGTTTATTTTTCCTTTAGGAGTAGGTTAGATTATTCACCCAAGCCTTTGATTCGATTAAGTATTAGTTCGGAGTGAAATATTAGTAAGCTTATGGTTCACTAGAATACGACCGAGCCACTTTACTACAACCCTAGATAGGTTATACTTGGCTAGTTAGGATTGAATAGAGAGTGTGCATCGACTTATAAATTTAAAGTCCGATCACGCAAGAGGATCAGTTTTAAGCTGGAACCCTAGAAGGGTACCCAGAAAATCTAAAACTCAACCAAGTTCCATCCCCTTTCTCTCTCTCCCAACTAGGGCTGTTAATGAACCAAACTATTCGCGAACGACTCGGTCTCAAACTCGATAAAAACTTGTTTGATTTAAAAAAAGCTCGATTCATTTATTAACGAGCCGAGCTTGAGCTCAACCTTGTTCGGCTCGTGAACTAGCTCGATTAGGTGGCTTGTTGAGTTCGACTAATGAACTATCCAATTTTGAACTCATGAGATGTCTCAACATTGTAATTGGCGAGCCAACTTGATTACGACTTATGAGAAAATTGATTTGTATCTTATGAGTTGATTTGTTAATGACACATATATTTATTAAATTGTATATCACACCGCATGGGATGTTTAATAATTTGAGTATGTGAACAAAGTATGCCCTGTATATGACATAAATATTAGGTATTTAATTCATAAATTATCTTAGAGTTGAGCTCGAGCCAAAATTTTGATCTTAATGACAGTCAAGATTCAATAAATGAGCTGGCTCGTGTTCGACTCAACTCAGCTCGTTTATAAACAAGCCAAGCTCGAGTTAGGCTCATTTATAAATGAACCAAACCTGAACAAGGCAAAGCTCGGTTCATCTCGGCTTATTAACATCCCTACTCCCAACTGCCTTCTATTTATACAGCCCGACAATCACTATCACGATCAGAATATACGACCGTGACATTGAAGCTACAACCATGACAATGGAGCCAAACGCGGGAGATTGCTGCCGTTTCTATCCATGATTGTCGCTATAGATTAGAGAAGGACTATTTATATTAGTTAGTGGCAATTTACCACTTAACCCCTCAACTATCTATTGTGCTATTCTATCTGGTCTGTATCTTCTAATTCATTACAATCGAATCCAGATCATTACACAAGCCAACAAGGTCTCTTCCAAGACAGGAGAGGACATTGAGGGGTCGTTTGGATGGAGTATTTGTATGAGTTATTTGGATTCAAATAATTCACAATGAGTTATTTGGACGCAAATAACTTGTTAGGCAGCGTTTTACTGAAATGAGTTATTTGGACAGTGAGTTATTTACAAATAACTAAAAACGAGTTATTTGAAATAACTTATGCCCATGTGTTATTTCGAAATAACTCGTTTTATCACTCTGCTTTTACCAAATACCACATGTCAAATACCACATTTGTATGATTCAACCAAACGAGATACTTTATTTCAATTACCACTGAAATAACACTGAAATATCACATGAACAATAAATGAGTTATTTGACTCTACAAATACCACATTGACAATTAACCCATCCAAACCAAAGGTTTCGTCCAGGAAGAACTTGAATGACCATGGCGAGCGATTAGGTGTTATCTTGTGTGCAGTTTCTTCAGTTTGGTTGCCGGTCTCTCCTCACCTGCTGTTGGGTTTCTTACGCAATGAAGCACGTAGAAATTATTATTCACTAATAATAAACTTTTCTAAACACAGTGGGAAATCATGTCAAATGAGGTTCCTGTGTAATAGATTGCCAATCTTGCCAAAGGAAAAGACAGATATGGAATGGAGTAACTATACAGGCAAGTTGCTTCAAAATTTTATAAAAACCCAACTGTCATGTCTTTCTCCTAGTGGTAAAGAATTTCTGATACGCAAATTATGATTGTGAGATGATAAAAGCCAACGATACCACATGGAGGCAGCTCTACAAATGCCTACGAATTTACCACAATACACAGTTGACATTCCCAGCATGCAATCCGTGATTACTGGATGTGATTTGAGCAACATAACAATATTACCTTCTGGATTCTCCATACTCCCTGATGGAATCGAATCAAGGCCACAGGCGATCGCTTCTATGGAAGATAAAGGATCAGAAGGAGGATCTTTACTCACAATTGCATTCCAAATCCTGACTAGTACATCTCCAACGGCCAAGCTTTCAGTGGAACCTGTGGAGTCAGCTAATGCGCTCATATCCTGCCAGTTGGGGGACATGCAGACAAGCTTGGAATGTTAATAAAGTTTAGTACTTCAGTTTTGCTGAATAGGTAGTTCGATCAGTACAGAGAGATAGAATCTATTTGACCCTACTGGTCAAGCAAAAAGAGACAGTATAACCTATGGTTAATATATGATCATGTATATCTTGTTGTAGAGGGTGTTCAGTCAGCTAACTGTTTTCCATAGGGCGGAAATGGCGTGTTAAGGGCAGGACCTTTTTTCAGAGGCATAACGTCAAACATCTGGCAGGCATCATGAGCATTGAACAAACGCTTAACCAAACCCATGCAATTTCAATCAAACTGAAGCCCACAATGACAAAATCAACCAATTATGCAAACCCATCACATCACAAAACACATTCCATTCCAATGACATAGAATCAACAGTAATATCACAGCCTCATCGTATCATCAGAATTACACAAAGGAATTAGCTTACAACACAAGAGAAAAAGGAAAATCAGTTCAGCCGCAATACTAAGCCCGTAGTTCCTGTTGCTGCGACTCCAAGGGAATCCCAAGGTCGGAGGAACTACCCTCTTCGCCGCCTTCTTCTTTCTTCTCCTTCTTCACCTTGACAGGCAACGGCACGGCGAGGAATGTCTTGGTCTTGCTAATGGGCCGGCTCTTCTCGAGCTGCACGAAATCGCCAATTTGGAACTGGTTGTCCGGGTCGTGGGCTTGGAACTTCTTCTTCTTCCGGACCCTTCTCTTGTACTTGGGATGCGGGGCGAGACGAGTGACCTCCACCGCCACCGTCTTGTCGCCGGAGGAGGCGACGACCCGGCCCTGCATCGACCTCATTGCCCGGATTGGGAGGACGAATGTGGAGGGCTTTGATGGAGGGAGTGATGGAGCGGATCTGGAGAAGCGGGAGAGAGGAGTAGAGCCATGGAGAAAAGGGGTAGAGATGGTGAGCGAATTGAGAGAAGATGTGAGCGACATTGCTCTGTTTGCATTGCTTTACAGATGAAGCCTTTATCTCTCCGTAGTTCTTATTTTGAGGAAGGGCCAAGGGGATAAGGTGAGGGTCAGGACTCAGGTTGGACCGTCGGAGGCTTCGTTGTCCAAACCGGACGGACCAATAGGTGATCCGGTTAGGATGATTCATTTAGTTAAACCAGACCGAACCGTTCATTAATACCATATGGCGTCAATGGTTGCTTTCGATTTGGATATTTTTTTTCTATAGAACCACTATATTTTCATTAATGGGCTGAAAATCAAGGCCGTCCCATGATATTTGGAGGCTCGGTTCGAAAATTTAAAATGTGGCCCTAATTTTTTTCCCCATAAATTTATTAAAATTAAAAATTAGTAAATAATTGTAAAAAATACTTAAGTTCAGAAAAAGATTACATCAGGAATAAACGATCTCGTTTCGAGTTTGACCAAGAAACCAAGACCGAATTCCCAGCCCTAGTAGGGAGGAAAGTAAATCTGGAAGGAAGAGAAAATGGATACAGCGGAAAAATTGAATGGAGAAATGAAAATAGTCTACATTGATCGAGAGGTGGGTGCAGGGTTGTCTACTAGATCGTGGAGGCCCTATTTCAAAATCTAGACGTGGTCCAAATCGACATTTAACTATAATAAAACTAAAATGATCTTAATAACATTATTCAAAATGTAATATCTTTCTATATTGTTTAAATTAAAATTATCTATTATTTTTCAGATTTTCTTATTCTCCATGAGATCATTTTCAATTGTTATTATAGCTAAAATTATCTATTAAACACATCATCATACTCATAATCAATCAATCATACACTAAAAATTGTAACATCCCGTTTCGGCTAAAATCGTATTTCGATCGCTAGAAAGTTCGCGATTTAAAATCGAGCATTTCGACACTATTTCGGCAAAAATCGGATTATCGATCGATCGGATAAGTATACGTATTAATTATATATATATTTTTAAGCGGCGGGTATAAATACTCACCCGTGGCCATTCTTTCCATTATCATCATCTTTTCTTCTTCCATTTCCGAGCGAGAGAAACAGAGAAGCAGAGGCAGCTCGGCTAGAAGTTTCAAAGCTCAATTCTTGAGCTCTGTTCATCCAAAAATCCCGTAAGTAATGCCTAATTCATCCATACATCATGATTTATCGATTTAGAGCTTTAAAACGAGTTTTTGGTTCAGGAATTTCTTGAATTCCCGATAAGCCAAATTAGGGTTTCGGAGTATCCGGAAGCCGGATTGAGCCCAAATTTCATATACGAGCTTCCTGCCGCGAGGTAATCAATCCCCTAGTTCTAATCCCTGAATTTCGGCTATTATTTAGATCGGAGCCGGGATCGCTGAATTTAGCTCCGGCCAGGGTTTGATGTGTTTTTATCGAGAATTTGACCCGGAGCCCAGAACTAATATCGACGGGGATACTGCAGGGGATATTAGGACGGTCTCGGATTTTAATTCAGGGTTCGTTCGTGAAATTGACGTTTTAGTACGGGAAGCTTAAACCGGTGTTTGAACGACCAGAACTGGTGAGGGATTAGCACGGCATACCGGGTTTGTCGTATCACGATAATTATATTAATGCTTAGAATTGACCTAGGTGAACTAGAATGGCATGATTAGGGGTGTATGGACTTTTGTGCTATATGATGAGCCCTGGACTGTTGTATGATATTATTGACTTGCCCTAATCGATATGAACCTTGTTTATGTGGATGATTGCATACATGTTGCCATTTGTGGCTTAACTATTGATATGACTTCATGGTTGTTCGATAAGGGGTTTTGACATGGTGTGATATTATGGTTGTATTTGGATCCATAAGTGGGGGAATAAACTTCCCAGGGTGATATTATGATGTTTTAAGGAGGATGACTTGCACGAGGGTTTATCCCGAGGAAGTGCAATTATACGACTCCTGGTTTACCTATGTTGAGCCAATTATGGTCAGGTCAAGTACATGTGTAAGTAATGAATTATGATTAAGCAAGATGAGATACGAATCATGTACAAGGATACCAAATATGAGTGTTGTGGTCTCACGGTCAACTACATAGTAATTAGGGCTCCCTATGCTATTACTCTATTATGATATGTATGATAGTCACACCTCTCATGTGGTGGTGACTGAAGAATTCTTTCGAGATATGACCACACCCAGAGCGGTGTCGGGGTATGACTACACCCATAGTGGTGTGGGGTATGTATGACCACATCCGACGGGATGTTGGGGTATGTATGACTACATCCGACGGGATGTGGGGTATGTTTCCCGAGAGAGTTATTAGCATGGGAGTAGCCAGGCGCCTATGATTATAACATGATAAGATGCATATGCATAAGTCAAAGTGGTTGAGTCTTTTGCTTATTGGGATATGAGGATGGCTGAGGTCCGATCCTAGTGTTTTGGCTTGTCTGCTAGATGTATGGTAGGGGTATGCTCTGTTATGAACTCACTATGCTATGATTATCTCACTCAGCTATGAGCTGACCCTCTTTTATTCTTCTTCTCTGCTTATGCTATGTGTAAGTAGATCATCAGCAACAGCAGTAGATAGGTGTATAGGTGGGAGCTGAGCAAGAGTTGAAGGCAAGATGAGGTATGGTCTTCAACCATTCTGTGCTTGGACTACTACTCGGGATTTTGGCCAGTGATCCACACCTTTTTGTAAAAATGTTTTGAGAACGTTTTTCATGTGCATACTAGCTTCTGATCTAGTGTGAGATATCCACAGGTGTGGAAAGTTAATGATATGTGTATATGTTGTGTAACTGTGTAAATTGTGACGATTATGGTATGTATAAGTATGGTATGCAGTTAGGAAGTATGAAAAGTGTGACTATGGCTAAGAAAAGCCAATGCATATGGTTGTGAGTATATATGTTTGTGATGAATTATTTTGCAGGTTAAGTTGCAAGAACTGTTAGCCCATTACGCGAGTAATTCATGTCGAAATTTTATTTAGGTAAATTTTGATAATTAATGTAACACCCGAGATTATTTCCGCTGCAATTGTATGAACAATATGATTAGGCAAAACGTATAGGGTAGGGTGTTACAAAAATACAACCTACAATATATGATCGGTAACTAACGAATCTAAGTAGAGGCCCCTAATATTCTGAGGCCCTGTTCCGGAGGGCGAGCCAGCACACCCTCTTGGCCAGCCCTGCTGAAAATATTAGAGGAATCCAACTTGAGTTGGAGAATTAAGAAAATGGGGGCTTCAAAATCCAAGTATCTTGTTGATCCCAGAGACAAAGTAGGGTGGGCAACGGAACAGGACTGGGTATAGTCCCGTTTGGAATGGGTGCCCAGTACCATTTGGAGAGGAAATTTTATCTCTTGTACTAAACTCGTATGTGTTAACGGGTACCCATCACCTGTACGGGACGGATAACGGATATCCACGAATAACCCATAAATTCAGGTGATTTTCTATATTTGAGCTTTTTCTCTAGTAGAGAGCTTGACAGCATAAATCCAAAAGAAGATCGTGAAGCACTTCGCTGGGGATGCAATCAAACACAAGAGACTGATAAACCACTTGCAGTTCTGCCCCTGTCGATGTTCAAAATTTTTGTTAGAATTGTGTAAACTTTGTTTATTTAATGTTGAAAGTTGTATTCTTTATTTATGTATAAGTTGATCGTTCCCCCAAAGTTCGGGAGGAAACGTTGGAAGGGAAATGTGACCTACCCACTTGTAGTGGAGTCGACTGTTGGAAATACACCTAAAAGTTGGGCGCATATAATTTTGGTGGGCGGATAGTACGGGTTCCCGTAATACCCAAACGGGTACTAATCTGTGGGTATCCATTGTAGAATTTTTTTTTATCCCAAATTTCATCTCGTAAAAAAAATTATGAGTATTTGGATATCTATAACCTAAAAAACGGGACGGGTATGAGTATATCCAAATATCTGTTTCCGTTGCCCACCTTAAGACAAAAAGTATGAGCCATTAGGTGAGTCGCAGCATTGCTGGCCTTACTCGAAAAAAGAGAAAATGAAACAACCCAATCCCGACGCCAAATCTCAGAGTTCGTGCCTCCATCTTTGTCATTTCTTCCTAGTAGAGGTATGGGATTGCCATCTAGCTATCCTACTCCAGCTCTGCCATCCGGAAGCCAAATTCTTTCGCCATCTTCAATTCAGAGCGGATTGAAAAGATCTGCCAAAAGCGGAGTCCACCGAACCCTGGTACGCTTCACTATTGCCAGGCAAAAACGATTTTCCCTATTCCTCACCACAACCCAAAAACCAGTTCCTTGACCTTCAAAATAGGTTGCATCGACAATGATTTTAAACTCCATCATCTCCGACAACTTCCATCGGTACTGTCTCTTTAGCGAAAGCCCCTTGATCACTTGTTGATATTGCAGGTACTCCTAAAGAAATTTCTCTACTCTATCATGATTTCCCACTCTGAGAGAAACTTTGTAAGGGTTTTGGAAGGGTTTAGCCTTAGCAGTGAATGAGCATGTACGTCATCAGGATGTGTGGTATTTGGATACTGCCGTTGATTATCATATGTGTCCAAGAAGGGAGTGTTTTTCAACTTATGAGCAGATAGATGGAGGACATGTTTCTATGGCTAATGGTGCTATCTGTAAGATTGTTGGAAGAGGCTCCGTCAGGATGAGGACACATGATAGTTCTGTTCGCACCTTGAACAATGTTAGGCATATTCCAGAGATGACTAAGAATCTGATATCTTTGAGTCTACTCGACAACAAGGGTTTCAGTTTCAAAGGTGAAGGTGGAGTGTTGTCTATCTACAAGGGTTCTAAGGTGATTTTGAAAGGTGTCAAACAGGGTGCCTCGTATAATCTACAAGGTTCTGTTTTGACATGTTCTGTTGGTGATAAGTGCACCAAGTTGGTTTTGAATGGTAAGTCTCAACATGGGTTGGATTTGCCGAATGGTTTGAGTTGTTGACAACCCTTAGGAGCATTTGGAGGCAGAGGAGATTCTGGTACAACTGATTTGGAGGAGTTTGGTACATCTGGCAACTTTGGTTGCGTCTGGTACATCTGGTATTTGAGAGAGAATTCACGTCAAGGTGGAGATTGTCAGAATATGACTTGAATTTGATTTGGGTTTGTTTTGTGTTTGGGCATATTTTGTTTGGGTTTGTGTTTGAGCTTTGTTTGACTTTTTCCTTGTATGTTGGAGAAAAGGTGTTTGGTTTTCTGTTTGGGATTAGGAGAAGCGTTCTATAAATACTCTTCATCACCGTAGTCTATAGCAAGGTCAGTCATATTAGTTTTTTTGGTTTGTCCATTTGGAATTTGGTTTGTAACCTGTACTCTCCTCAAAATCAGTGAAATTTGTTCTCCCTTGTCCGTGGATTAGCTAGCACACATTGTGTTATTGAACTACGTTAAATTTGTGTTCATTCGTGTTGGTTTGGATTATCGATTGCACGCTTCTGTTCTGACACAACTGATTATATTGTCTCCAAAATGTGTTTATTGCATTGAAATCTATTTTCTCACCGTTTGAAATTTGAAACAGTCGCGACGGATAATTAAAATTCATCGTTGAAACCCACATTTAGCGACGAAATTTTAATTGTCGCCGAATATTTCGTCGCTAAAAGTCTCATTCTTATACGGTTAGCAAACGATATCGAACTTTTTAACCATTTCTTCATTCAAAATTTTCAAACCAAATATGGTGCTAATGTGAAATACACATGATTTTGTGTTGTTTTTATTGATATGATTATCTAGATTGTGTTGGTTGTCCATAATAAGAGAGAGTTTGAACATCTTAAATCTTAAATTTCTTAGACTAGAGTCTTCACTTTATGTAGATATATTTGGTTAATATGTTTATGTAGATATATTTGGTTAATATGCAAAAAATCTTTATACTGGATCGCGAATTTGAATTTTTCAGATGCGATATATATTAAGTAATGCTATGCTCGCATTGAAATAGGAATTTAGATTTATTTAATAAATTTGACACTCTTTAAACAAAGTAAAATATCATACAGAATTCTATAAATTATCGGGCGATCTATTTGACATCTACCAGATTCGTAAATCGATTTTTTTCTTAATAAACCCACAAAATCCCCTCATCATTAACAATCCCTATCCCCAAGTAGGAAGCAAACCCAAAAAGAAAATCCAAGACACCACGACCCTATTAAACCCATTCACTTCACTCATCAAAAGACTGCACATATAAAACCAGAAGAGCACTAGTGTGAAAAATTGCAACTCCACAACCCAACAAATTATTGGTTATAGAGGTTTTGTTGCTCGGACAAACCACATCCGATCCCCAGCAATCCTGCCATTCTTCTTCTTCTTCTATTTCTTTGTTTGGTAGAGATGGAAATGTATCAGAATGGCAGCACCGAAACGACGCCGTTCAGGGTCCTCGTGGTGGATGATGACCGCATCCTCCGCAAGATGCACAAGATGATGCTGACAAGACTAGGGATCGAAGTGGAAGTGGCTGTGAATGGGAAGGAAGCCGTCGACCTTCACCTTGCTGGGGCTTCTTTCCATCTCGTGCTCATGGACCTGCAAATGCCTGTCATGGATGGCTCACAGGTATATGTCTCTCGATCTTCTCTCCATGTTTATAAACACAATTAGTTGCATTTTGATTCATAAGAACAAAAAAATGGTGGATTCATGTGTACGTAGGCTACAAAGGAGTTGCGAGGCATGGGAGTGACGAGCCCAATTGTGGGCGTGACGGCGGCTTGCGCTGAGAAGGCAGCATTTCTGGCCTCTGGATTGACAGATTGCGTTTCCAAGCCACTCACAATCAGCAAGATAGCGAACTATCTTCCGGCTCCCAGCAACCATACCAATAACTAAGCTTAATTAGCTAGATATAGCTTTTCTTTAAGTTACTCATTTGATGTCTCCTATTAACTGATAACAGCGGCCCTTAATTAAGATTGTTGTGAACAGTTTGTTTTGGTATTCTCGGTACTGGAAATGGAAACACCTCTTTAGTGCATGCATATGGTGGTACGTAACTTTCCTGTTCACAGTATCTAGACCAATAATTAGCTAGATCTCAGCTGAAATCTGCATTGGATCGGTTATTATATTGATTCCGTACGTGACTAATCACGAATTGAATATATAAATTTTGGAGTTATAAACTTGGGTCATTTAGCAATTTAGTCCGTTGGTCCGATCGAGCAAGTGGGTTGAGTGTAATGGCCTGATCGCTTTAGTCGTATTTAGGTCAGATATATGAAAAGTTGTTCAAACATTTATAAACTATATCATATTTCATCTAACATATGAGTAATAAATAACATATAACAGTACACCAAAATAATTGGTCATGATTGGATCCAACATATAGTGAAAATTCACACATGCTTATATAATATTAATATTCAAAAGTTCAAAATTATAATTCCTAATATATGGTTAATTAGGCGGAGAGGTAAACCAAAAAAAGAGACGCATTTCGCAAACCAAAAGAGAAAACGATGTTGTGTGACCTCCAACATGTTAACATTGCATCGGGTCGACCCGCGCAGCTGCGTGTGACATGTTTTTCTCACTGTAGAAGAATCAAAATGAATCAACTGACGGGTCTACCAGTGAGTTGACAACCATAATCATATATCCACCATCTGTGATCGAGCCATTGAGGTCGTTTGAAAAGGAAAATGTATTCTTATAGATTATGTCTCCAAAATTGGGTTTCAAAATAAAGACCAAATACAAGTTCTCTCTAAATTTGGAGACCGGGGATGTGTACTACACGATTCTTACTGTCTAATTAAGTATTTGGATATTTGTAAATTTTCTTTTTTATTTGGAGATGCACCGTAAAGCACAAGTAGTGTGTAACTGTGTATAACTAGTATATATTTAGAGTTTTTATCAGACATTGATATATATATTTTTTATAACTTAAAAAACACCTCTCGGGTAACTCGAACCTGAGTCCTCGGGCTCACATGCCACAACAAACACAATGAAGCGCTTAACCACTCGAGCTAGCTACGCCGTGTTTCTTGCAATAAAAAAAAAGAATGTTGCTACCCAGGATCGAACTGGAGACCTTTTGCGTGTAAAGCAAACGTGATAACCACTACACCATAGCAACATTATTGATGGTTCAACTTCAATTCCAATACAAGTAGACCAACAGTATATATCTGATAGGATGGATAATTCTTAGTTATGCATAAATTTATGATTCCCTAAAAAAAATGCATAAATTTATGATCAAATTCAGGCTTTTAGTTTTGAGTGAGCCGGATATAAAGAATGAGATGAAAATGTATTTTTATTTTTCTATTTTTTTCTAATTGGCTTAATATCTTTTTTGTTTTCATTTTGATTTCAAAATTTTGTGCATGGATGAAGTGAGTTTGTTTTTATGTACAAAATGATATTCGTTTTTTTATACTTCAATAAAAAAATTTCTACCACTCATTACAACTCTGATACCATATGGTACCACTATATATGTATCACCTTCGTAGTTCACTCGAATTTTGGATTTTTTTTAAATGAATAAGTTCGTCATGATCTATTGTATATATATATATATATATGGCGAGTTCTACGGTACCCTGGGTGAAATCCGGGGTACCGCATACCTTGAGTATGAAAACACTATCTAGATCTTGAATTGACCGATCTTTCGGACATGATACTATACTCTAACACTTAAAGATCAAAATCTAGGTGTTAACTCTCCCAATCTTATACTCCAAGATCAATTTAATTAGAAATAATAATCGACGGTTATGATTCATCCAAATATAGGCACAAAAAGGAATGCACCATCTTAGGGTTTATAGATTATGATTTAGATAATTATGACCTAGGGTTCACTCATTAAGGGTTAGGGTATAATATCAGACACAAAAATCCTGGTAATTCGAGGTCTAGATAGAGTTTCCATACTCGAGGTATGCGGTACCCCGGATTTCACCCAGGGTACCATAGAAGCCACCATATATATATATATATATATATATATATATATATATATCGCAAAGGCTAGCGTACGTCAGTCGTACGCTGTACGCCTGTGTTCACACTTGGTTTTTGCACTTTAATATATTTTGCTGAATCGGAACCGTCGGTTATTATTTTTTAGATTAAATGAATCTCGTGGCATGGGTTAGAGAATTAGGGACTGGGGTTTATCCATTAGAGGTTAGGGTATAGTATCATGCCGAAAATTTCGGTTAAAACCTACTCTAAATAGTAAAACTTGACTGGCGTACAATGTACGACTGACGTACGCTAGCCTGAACCATATATATATATATATATATATACAATTTATGAGGGGGAAATTCATGTGCAAAGCCAGTTATAGGGTGGTAAATGGTAGTATATGGTGATGAAAAGTGGTAAATGACAAGTAGTATATTTCTACTATCCTGTCTACAACCATTCTAAAATACTAGAATATATGACACAAATGTCACGAAACGCTTATAGTTTGTGCAAGATTTGTCATATTGAATAGTTTAGTACACAAATGCACTTTTAGGATGGTTTGGGATTCCTAGTGGAATTAGCCTTAATTTTAATGTTCTATATCTCTTTCTTTTAAATTGTTTTGCACATGCAAAAAATATTCATTGTGATAGCGAAATGACACTCACTTTGATATATTTTAGAACAATAAAATTGAATGATTTTTTACCAGCCAATCATGGTGGGAATGATAGATAGTACATAACATTATGCCGTGTGGTATGAAAGTTTACCACTGGTATGAATATACCATAGTGTAGAATGGTTGTATACATGAAAGTAGAAATGTACTAACTATCATTTACCACCTTTCATCACTGTCTACCACCAGTTACCACCCTATAACAGGGTGGTATACATATTAAAGCTGAATTCACTCCCCCCTCCTGAAATTTAATAAATCACGATGAACATATTCAAGGAAAACGAAGGTGTATAAGGGTGGCACGGAAAAAATCTCGAAATATTTTGAATATAGATATCATTTTGTAGATCACAGATAAATCGTTCCATCTGTGCAAAATTATTTGAAATCTAAGTTTAAACAAGGAACATAAACTAAAAGTAGGAAAAATAAAAAAAGTAAACACTTTTCAATCTCACATAACTTAGATGTTAGCCACTTAAAATCAAGAGCTCAAATCTGGTTATGCAAATGTACATAACCATGAGTTATACACCCTATGTTAGACTTCAAAGAGTACATTCCACCCAACCAAAACCGGAATACTGCACTTAGGGGCCGTTTGGAGAATAAGATTTAGGGCGTGGATTCATTGAATCCGTAGATTTGATAGAGGTGGAATATTTGGATTTTCCATTGGTTTGTCCTTTGTGCTAGATACTTGGTCATGACTGTGAAGCTCTATCTAGGAGTAATAAGCATTGGGTTACGTTCCTAAGAGAAAAGAAGTTCACGGTGAAAATGTTAAAGGTGTTGGTAGGGAAATTGTGAAAAATGACACAGTCTTGAAGACAGAGAAGGTAGTAAGTAAGACTGTAGGAGTTTGGAAGGGCACAAATAAAGAAAAAGGAAGTGCAAGTGACTGAGAATATCCTGGATAGTTCTCCAACTAATGGGAATGCAGTTCAGAGTTTTACATCTGTGGTTTGTGTGTCATAAATTCCAAGAATTGGGAGCCTAGAGACCTAATTGCAAATGATTGTTGGGGGTGGATCATCGGCTGCTATCATCAGGATTCTATCTTCATTCTAGTTTTTAAATCAGAACAATTGGTTAGAGGGGTTCAGGAACTTATAAATTTGCTCCTTTGGAAGTGGTGGAAGTTGAAGATCCTGAACCCTCTCAAGTGATGGATCTAGCTCCCCAATGGCTCCTCAGAGTGGCAGGAAGAGAGGAGGTCATGGTTGTGGGGGAGGGGGTTGCAAATGAAGTTACTTTTGTGGAATACTAGAGGCATTAAGGCCTAAAAAAAGGTATTGTTGTCCATACTTTGATATATATAAGCATACCAGGATACTGAAAAGTTGGTAAATAAAGTTTTTCAGACTATGAGTATACAATTTCTTAAAATGCAAAAGGGTTGGGTAAGATATGGTTAGTATGGAGGAAGGATATCCCGTTAAGAATCTTGCAAAAGGAAGAGAAATATATTCATGTGTTGGTTGCAGGGCTTCTTTTTTATAAATAGTCATGTATGGATCTATTATAGACTCTCAAAGAAGTTAGTTACATAGGGAAATTAGAAAGAGGAAGGAGGATGACATTCCCGGATAGTGTTGGCAGATTTTAATGTTATAGGGATCCCCATGAAGCTTCAAACAGTCCCGAAATCGCTAGCCCTATGATAGAATTGAGTGATTGGCTTGACGAAATTGAAAAGGAGGAACATAAAACTGAGGGTCCGTGGTCTACTTTGCTAAATAGGCAATCTAGAAATCCTATTACTCGACGATCGGATAGAGTTTTTGTTTATATGAAGTGGATTGAGGCAGTGGTTGACAGTGAAGTTAAATATGAAGTGGATTGTTGGAGTTTGGAGTTTTTTTTTATCATTTCTCTATATTTTTTAACACATATGAAGTTGAAAATGTAACCAAAGTTTTTCAATTTCCTTGAATTAATTTTGGCAATTCCATACACAGTTTTTAGACTTGGTAGTTCCATAGATCGGTAAAGGCGAGGCAGGTAGGAACACAATCAGATTTCTCAGGGATGAGGCAGGGAAGAGGGTTACTGACGTGAGAGAAATGTCTGAAGTGGTGATTTATTTCTATGAGAAGCTGCTAGGGGTTCAAAACAAAGAAGTTTGCTCAGAAACTGTGGGTTCTTACAAGTCCCTTCTGAATAAGAAGATGCCAGTGGGTATGTTTGCTAGTTTATGTACACCTATGACTGAAGAGGAGGTTATGAAGATGATGTTTGATCTTCCAAGGGATAAGAGCACGTGGCCATATGGGGTTTCGACCTTCTTCTCTCACTCAACATGGGATATACT
This sequence comes from Linum trigynum, assembly GCA_964030455.1. Classification (NCBI taxonomy): domain Eukaryota; kingdom Viridiplantae; phylum Streptophyta; class Magnoliopsida; order Malpighiales; family Linaceae; genus Linum; species Linum trigynum. Next base: position 11,020,647 of record OZ034820.1, on the reverse strand, counting down.
AGGAAGTGAGCAGAAAAAGGCGATCCATCACTATTTTGAGGAGATCACTATCCCTAATTAGGTAAATGCTACTTTGATTGCTCTAATTCCTAAGGTTTTTTTTGTGCTGGAGACATGAATAACAACAGGCCTATCTCTTATTGTTCGACTATTTGCAAATGCATTGCAAAATTTTTAGTGAATCGGTTAAGTGCTTGCTTGCCTTGTGTGATAACTGATAAGAACAAACCATTTAGCATTTGTTAAGGGTCGTTTAATTGGAGATAATATTTTTTTGGCTCATGAGTTAATCCACAGTTACAATAGGAAGAATATTCACAACGAAGTATCCTTAAGATTGACCTCATGAAAGCGTTCGACTCGGTGGACTAGGGGTTTCTTTTCAAGCGTTAGTTGCAATGAAGTTCCCACTTGTGTTTGTTAACTGGCTATTTATGTGTGTGTCCAACCCTATGTTTAGAGTAAGTTTAATGGTGGTTTGGTGGGGTATTTTCTGGGTAAGAAAGGGTTGAGGTAGGGGGACCCCTTGTCCCCTAAATTGTTTGCAATTTCAATGGATGTTTTATCCCATCCCGTCGATATAGCAACTGCCAAGAATTCTTTACATTACCATCCTATGTGTAAGAGGATTTGGCTTACACATCTTTGTTTTGTCGATGGGTCTTTTAAACTTCACCGATGGGTCTAATTATGGAGTGATGTGTGCAAAAGGTGTTAGATGAGTTTTATTTGTTGTCTTGGTACAAAACTAATCCAGGGAAATGTGAAATTATTTGTGGTGGGTTTTCAATGGAGATGGAAGTAAGAATAGCATATATAGCAAGCTACAAGTTGAGGAAATTTTTGATGAGGTACTTAGAGGTGCCCTTGATTGTTAGAAAGTTGACTACTAAAGCGTGTAAACCGCTTATTGATAAGATAATGACTAGTATTTCAGGGTGGAAAGTGAAGGCTCTGAGTTATGTGGGGAGGGTTGAATTTATCTCTTATGTAATCTACAACATCACACAACTTTGGCTTTTAGTATTTATCATCCCAAAATTTTTAATTAAGCATATTGAAAGAAGATGCATCGACTTTTTGTGGGGGTGTTCATATGGGGTTAGGCTGCGGGCAGTGGTGGCATGGTAACCTCTTGCTTATCCTAATGTGGAAGGAGTGCATGGAGTTCGTGACTTGGTGTCATGAAACAAGGCATGTATTGCTAGATATCTTCGGATTCTTTATTTCAACATGAATCATTGTGGGTAGCATGGATAAGAGAATTTTGAGTTAAGCAGGGGGTGTTTGGATGTTTGAGGGGTCTACAGGTTCATGGAACTGGAATAAGATGATGAAGTTGAGGGATAAAGAGAAACATGCTTTGGTAAATGGTAGTGTGATACAAAAATACAAAATCGGGCAAGTTTGGGATCACTTGCGGCCTTCTAAACAACAAGTATTGTTTAGACTGCTTTGGAAAGGAAAAAAAACATTCCCAGTTGTAGATTCTTAGTATGGACTATGGCCCAAAACCGTGTGCATACAAGGGATAAGATGACTAGATGAGAGTATAATGGTGATACCTCCTGTCATAGGCGGAGCCAGGGCCTATGGGATGTGTCCCAGAACACAGGTAATTTTTGGATACATTGAGAATGTGAAAATGCGTCGTGATTGCTTATAAAAATAATGATTATATTAGTCTAAAATTTATTTATTATCTAAGAATGAATTATTTGAATATTATTAGTTTTAATTATATTTATTAAATAATTATATATTTATATTATGGAAAGAGGACACATGTACTTTCGAGTTCTGGCTCCGCCACTGCCTCCTATGTGTTGTGCGGGTGAGATTTGCAAACCAGAGATCACATTTTTACTTCTTGTCCTGTCTATTTGATAAGAATCCCGAGCTCGTGAAAGCCTAGGTTCTTTTGACAAAGTTGCGCAACAATACCCGGTTGGGTATTTACACGCACCGGCCGGGGGTGCTTTTGGATCAAATATCTGATTTCCCTTTAAAATACCCGGTCAGGTATTTGTCAATTCAGGTAGGGTATTCCTTCAACGGGAATCACATCAGTCCCTCCCTGTCGAAGAAGCTTTGCACTCAAAGCTTTTCATCATGGCTTCCAAACAAAATTTTCTGTATAATCAGCACCAAGAAAGAACAGACATTCTCCACAATTCCGCGTAATCAAGAGCCCAAACAATGGATCAACTACGAGCTCCAAATCATGAGTTTCAAAGCTCAAATCAGCATGAATGTTTTCATGAAACCTCCAGCCAGGTTTTCAAACATAATTGGTTGCTCTAGAGGCATCCAAACTTGAAGTTCCTCGTCCAAGCAAGCTATCAAAGATAAAATTTCGATGACTCGTATACCTCAAATCCTAATCAGTATAAAAACAAAAAGAATTGTGATAGCTTGATTCAATTCGTTCTATTTCAACCACTTCAACTTCACCACTTTACTCTACTACAACTTCTTCTACCTCCTTCTGATCTGGGGAATTGATCGACGACTTCACTTCTTTGGTTGCCTCCTGATCCGGAAATATTCTTCTTCCTCGACCTTCTGCTCCTCCTCATAAGCTTGTGGTAGTTTCATCCTTCCTTTCTGCAACCTCTTGTGCGCTAGCTGTTGTTCCTATGCTTCCTATGGATAGAAGCGAGAATTTGGCTATATGCTATTCTTCATACTAAGTACTAACGCTATAAACGCCTTCAAACCATCAGCAACTTCCTCCGGAGATAAAGGCTTCAAAATGAAACCCTTCTTCTGATGCGTCAATCAGAAGCTTTAGGATCTTCTATAGACCAGATGAACTCCTCAATCATGGAACGAGATTTGTCCCAACACAAGGTGATTTGTAAGCCTGTATAACACGTCGCACAAGACCTTGTCTTCGTAGCCTCCAATGGAAAATTTCACATGAACCTGTATAACCACGACGCTTGAAAACTGTTTGCCAGGAAGTTGTAGAGTATATGGAGCGGGATGGAAATGTGTAGGTAGCCCCAAATTCTCCACTTTTCTTGCCCTGATTAAATTTGATTTGATTCCTCCATCTACCAGTACAGAACTCAACTTCTCTTTAATCAAACAACGATTATAGAACATATTACCTTGCTCTAACTCTTCTCCCATTGCTAGAGCTTGTAGAAAGCTTGTAATCTTCTTCTCTAGTCCACTTATTCTGAACTAGGGATGGCAAAAATATCTGTAACCGTGGATATCCACTCGAGTTCAACCTAATCGGGTAGGGTAAAACCCAAACCCGAATGACTTTTAGTGAGTACGGGTAAAACCCGAACCCGAATATTGCGGGTAATGGGCGGACATGATTTTCTCACTATCCAACCCGAACCTGCCAAATTATACACATGCATATAAATTTTGTCTATAAATAATAATTATTTTTCTCTAACATTTTTTATATTTAGCATATAAATATAATCACTTTTCAAGAAATTGTGTTGTTTTGATTAATTATTTTCATTCTAGTGAACTATTGTCGTACTTTTCCTCTTACGTAATTTATCTATCCTCCTAAAATTTGTGTTTACAACCCTTTATATAGCCCATGGCAAATAAAATAACCAAAAATCCAAAAATAAACAAAAACCTAAACCCTAATGGCCGGCCAGCCTGAAACTCGGTCAGGCCGGTGGTGCTTCTAAACCGAATACCCGGTCTCCCTTTAAAATACTGATCGGGTATTTGTCAATTCTGGCCGGGTATTCCTTTTGTGGGAATCACGTCACTATTGCCAGTTGTTTGTTTCTTTAATTTCTCATTGGTTTGGACATGCTCGTAGCTAGTCAAACCCGGGGTGGGAGTTTCGATGGGGTGTTAGCAAATTTAGAGGCAAGACTATGACCGCTAAAGTGGAGAAGGTGATCTGGTGTTCATTGGTGAGTTAGTTATTGAGGGAGAGATTTAAGATTCTATTGACGGGATGGGAAAAGGAGTTATCTGGCTCCTTTCCTAGATTAAAAGTGAGGTTGAGTTGCTGGTAAGAGCTAATATATTTGACCAGTTTTAAAGAATGTGATTTTGCTGATAAATCGATAGGATTTTCTCTTGTCTTGTTTCTGTGGGGGTAGTTTGTAGTGATTGTTTCCCTTACTTGGCAGAGGTTCTTGTTGCCAGTATAGTTTTTTATGATGCAATATAGAAACTGCCGTTCATAAAAAAATAAAAAATAGAATTTTCTACCTGTCATCAATGAGCTCAACATATTCTAAGATCTGTCAACGCTAGTGTCAGAATACATAAGTTTGACAATACCCAAGGGGGAGAGGATGGATCTGATGCTTCTGAAAATTTTTATGCCAAATTGCTGAATCTGTTTTGTGCAACATTGAAAATGGTGTAGCAGCACTGGCTAGGATCATGAAGAAAGCAACTGGGAAGCCTACTGGAAAAGGGAAGAGGAAGTTGAATAATTGTCCAGAGCTAGAATACCTTCCCCTCATATTTGAACTTGAAAAGCAAGCAAGTAACTTCAATTAAGATAAAGTTCGTCCAACGATTGCAGGAAAGAGCATCAGAATTAGACTCCGAAGACACTCTTATGGGGTGCAAGATGCGGAATCCAAGAGAAGAATCATCCATTGATGAAGACATATCTGATTATGAAACTGATCTTTAATATGACTTCTAACTTGACATAGTGTTGAGTGACGGGTAGCTTAGTTAGTTTATTTTTCTAATGATTGGATCTTAACTTGAGAAGCAAGCTTGGTTATGCAAGAGCCACCAACAAGAAGAAATGTCAAGAGTTACGCAAGATGTCAAGTATTTTCAAGTCAAAGAAAAAGAAGCTGAATAAATTTGAGCTCGAAGAGAGGTACATGATGATGCTCAAATTATAGTGTTCACTCCCACATTTGACACGTTCTCCCCTTCTATAGATGCATCTTCAGTATATTTTACTATATTTCATATAAATATTGTAACTATTGGACCAATGTGCCTCTAATAGACCTTGGGTGTGTTTTATACTATTTTACCCTTTTGGTGTTATTTTGTGTATTTCAGGAATATGTTACACTCAAGAGGAATATGAATTATCAAATGGATTAGTTGGAGGAATATAGAAACTCATAGACTCAAATAAAGATAGATTTCACATTGAATACTCACATGCTTATCTAAGGGGTCGTTTGGATGTAGGTTTGTTGTGAGAGATTTGTGAGGAATTTTAAAACAATCTCTAAATATGCAGGATTTTAAAACAATCTTGCGTTTGGGAATATGAGAGATTATGGGCATAAGAGATTTTGAAATCTCACATTTTTATTTCTTTCTTTCTTTCCAAACTTGTCCTTCCTTCTTCTCTCTTCTACTACCTCTCTTCGTGCACCCAAAATTGAAAGGCTAGTGTCGTCTTCGAGATCTTCTCATCTCCCATCGTCTCTGACTCACTCCTACTGTCACTCTAGAAAATGGCAAAGTGTAACCACTTCCTAAAGCGTAGTATAGCGGGTTTGGGTTTTAATGTCAACCCAGGTCCTAGATGTGATGACTACTCAGCGAATTCTTATTATCTAGCGGTGAAACTTTAGTGCAAGTTCAAACAAGCAAACAAGTAAAGCAAGCAATTAAACGGTTGTTATCAAGTTGAGAGAGGTCACCCGGATATGGTTCCCCCTAGACTGCAGTTAAGCCGGATTGCAATTTACCAAGTTTAGTTTCAATGATAGTTATACTGCGGAAGGTTCTTAAACAGTCTGAAGTCTCGACTAAAGGTCTCAAGACCCTCTCAATCTGAGTCTCCAGCGGGCGACTAACCTCCACCGGAGTAAACAGATTGAGGCCCTAATGAACAAACCCTCCACTACCGAAGTAACTTCGGTACAGAATAGTGAATTGGCTCCTCGACTAAAGTCGTCAATTTACTACCTTCAATTAAGGGTGCTCTATCAACCTAGGCAGATATTCTCTTTCTAGGTTAAAGCAGAAACAACAGGAATTTGATCAGGATTCAAGTCATTCAATCATTCAAGCCTCAATTGAATATAATCAAATCATAAAACTTGTACTTGGGTTCATACAATCAGACCTAACATACAAATCCAGGGTTCTCCATACCCAGATGAATGGGAAAACTACTCCATGGAGAGAGAAGCAAAAGCAGATTCAGATGCGAAAACCATACTGTGAAGGATGGGTTTCTGCTCCTGGTCGTCAATCGACACTTCTCCAAGTGTGAGTCGAGCTCCAATGGTGATGAAGATCAAGCTAGGGCACTTGGGAACTCTGGTTCGTCGCTTTCTCTCTCTAGGAATCGCTCTGTCTCTCTAAAACTCGGAACTCCTTCTCTTTTGGCTCAAATCTGCCTAAAAGGCTGACCCTGGGCAAAACACGGTCGAGGGCACGACCGTGCTTTGATTTTTCCCGCCCGTGTTTTGCCCCGTGTTAAAAACACGCCCGCGTCAGCCAAAACACGGTCGTGCCTAAATATGGACACGGCCGTGTTTTGCTTTAGGCGCGCCCGTGTTTTGCTTTTCCATCAGTTCAGCTCTCGGCAATAAAAACACTAGCGTGCCTCTTTGTGTACACGGCCGTGTTTTGGTTTAGGCCAGCCCGTGCTTTGGACTAGGAGTGGGCATTCGGACGGTTCGGTTTGAATACCGGGTCCCTGAATTTTCCCAACACTCAAACCGAATTCGAACCGAGTTATAATTCGGTTCGGTCGGTTTAAACCGAACTATAATTCGGTTCGGTTTTTCACACAAAACCAAATTTGTGAAGCTACTTGTATTTTCTCACTTTTAAATTATTTTTCACCCCTAATATAAACAATATTTATCAATTATATGCATCATCAATGATAAAACCAAACTTTTTAACACATAAGTCATAAAACATTTAAAATATTTAAGTCTAAAAACAACTAAAAACATAAAAATCCACCATTTGGAGCTTGCAATTATAGTATTTCGGTTTTTCGGTCGGAAATTCGGAAATTCGGTTCGGTTGAAAGAACCCTGATTTCCGAACTATCCATATTTTCCTTCCGAATTCCGAACCGAATAGCATTAATTCGGTTTCGGTTCGGGTTTACCGAACCGTTTGCCCACCCCTACTTTGGCCCCAGCTCGACCGAATGACTTCCAAATACCCTGAAACTCGTGCTTAGCCTTTCCTTCGACGTCCGGGACCTGAAATATGAAAAAGTAGCACAACCCGGCGTAAAACGCGCCAAAAATACACGACTACTAGCCGCAAACGGATAAGAACTAAGGGTGCAAACATGTGCAAATACATCGTTATCAGTCTCCCTGTCGCCATCTTCTAGAGAAGAGAAGCCAATGTTGTTGTTTGCCAGAGGTATTCGTCATCTGTCCATCGTCGAAGTCCCTATCATCATCTTGAGAAGCCGTTGCCATTCTCAAGAAGAGGTCGTCATCGTCTCGAGAAGCTATTGTCGTAATCTTCCAAACGTCGTCGTCGTCTACCCATCATCAGCAATCCATATATGTTGGCATCATCTTCTTGTCACCATCACCATCACAAAGGGTCTGAAGCCGACAATTAGGACGTTTTTGGCTCTCCTCCCTCAATCCCCCGTCTTCTTCTTCTTCTTCTTCTCCCTTTCCTCCCACCGCCTCGGCAGATGTGTGAAATTTTTGGCGTCGGGGAGATTGCAAGTCCCGATTTTTTCAGAATCACTCCAGATCCGGTCGCTTGTTGCTCGATCTAAACTTCGCTGCACAATCATCCACCTTCGGAGAGCTTCTACCTTCCCCCGAAAAATCAACAACCCAGTCCCTAGCGTTTCCACCTCCGTCGTCTCCTCATCAATGCTCCAGTCGTCGATCTGTGTTGGTTTTCTGGGTACCTCATTTTGTCAAATATGAAGGAAGAAGGGGCAAAATTGTATTTTGCTGTCTTTAAATATAAAAATCCTCATATTTAAACCTAGGTATTTAAAATGTGGGATTGTGGGAAAATCATAGGCTTTAGAAAATCCTCATCGAAACCATGTTTATTGTGTAGACCTCGTTTGTAACCTATCTTTCGAAGTGAAATGTAAATACATAATAACTTCTATAAATTAATATAGTCTGGACCGTGAAAATTATTAGTTTATAGTAGTTATTAATTAATCAATAATTAATAATTATTAGTTTAAAGAGGTTTTTCTTATGAAGTACGTTTATCGTATATTCCAAACATTTCAAGTTCATACGATAACTTATCGCATTCTACGTATTCATTGTACTAAAATTCAATAGAAGAAAATTATGTATTCTTCCAAGATAAATGTATTCAATGTATTCTTGTAGATGGTCTAGATTCATGTTTTAAATTACTTGCATCCCTATATTCTTTGATCATGCATTCAATATAATTCATAGAATATATGGTAACCTGATCACTATAAATAGTACTAAAAAACATTGTAACTCCTAGCTATATTATAAATATCCAAATGAATTGTAAAAAAATATTATTTTATTGAGTTAAAAATACATTTATTTATGTTTTGGTTCTAAAAAATTATTATTTTATTAAAGGGTAATGTCTATTTTTATCTAAACATTTTTCAGATTCTTTTATATTATCCAAATCTATCGAAATACTAAAAATTAGTCAAATGTTAACTTTCAGTTAGCAATTGTTTTAGTAATATTGACTTGGCAACATGATACTGACTTAGAAGAGACACATGAATGTCAACATTGCAAAACTGTAGTATTATAATTTTTAACTAAGAAAAGAGTTATAAAATTATTAACGATAACGTAAAAATGGGCTAATATTTTAATGCATTATGGAAGATTTGACTAATTAATTGCATTTTAATATGTTTGGATAATATAAAAGAATCTGAAAAAGATTTGGGTAAAAATAGATATTACACTTTATTAAATTTGCTCATTTTTAATACAGGTCCAAGTCGGAACAGGAGAAATTATTAATTTATTGATTATTAACTTAAAGAGTTTATACGGTGAGTTGACCACCTTTGAAACTTTTTTTAATTATTAATTTAATCCAGTAAAAGGAAAAACATTAAGTCAATAGTATTAGTAGCCGACGGAATTAATTAACCATCTTTTTAGAGTCAAAAAGGCAAAATCGGGCCCGTGTGCAAGCCACAAGTTCAACGAACTTCTTCTTCCTCAACCTCAATCATTTCTGGCTGCCTGCTGCAGCTTCTCTGAGCCACCGAAGCTCCCATCCAACAACTACCATGGCGTCTCTCTTAGCCAACGGCATATCGAGCTTCCCTTCGAAACCCATCTCCGATTCTCCCAAGCTCCACAAACCCTTTTCATCGAAGACCCTAATTTCCAAGCCTCTCAGGACGCCCAACTTCCTCAAAGTCCGAGCAGATGTCAGTTTGGATCCAACCGCCACCATCACTTCCGATTCAGGTAACCTCCCTTCAACTTCCACCCTTAGCTCCGATGAAAAAATCAAAGAAATCCTTCGTAATCGCGATTACAAGAAGAAATTCGGGTTTACGATGGATATCGATTCCTTCTCGATCCCGAAGGGTCTTTCCGTTGAAACAATCAGGTTGATTTCCTCGCTGAAAGAGGAACCTGAATGGATGCTTGATTTCAGACTGAAAGCCTTCGAGAAGTTCCTGGAAATGAAAGAACCCAATTGGTCTGATAATCGATACCCGCCGATTAACTTCCAAGACCTCTGCTACTACTCAGCTCCTAAAAAGAAACCCACTTTGAATAGCCTCGATGAAGCTGACCCAGAGCTCCTTAAGTACTTTGATAAATTAGGCGTTCCCCTGAATGAACAGAATAGACTAGCGAATGTTGCTGTTGATGCTGTTCTTGATAGCGTATCAATAGCTACAACTCATAGGAAGACTCTAGAAAAGGCTGGTGTGATCTTCTGTTCAATATCTGAGGCAATACAGAAGTACCCCGATTTGGTGAAGAAGTATCTGGGTAAAGTTGTGCCAAGTGAGGATAACTACTACTCAGCTTTGAATTCTGCAGTGTTTAGCGATGGTTCATTTCTCTATATACCGAAGGATACAAAGTGCCCTATGCAGGTTTCCACCTACTTTAGAATCAATGCAATGGAAACGGGGCAGTTTGAGAGAACTTTGATTGTTGCTGATGACCGGAGTTTTGTTGAGTACTTGGAAGGGTGTACTGCGCCTTCTTATGATACTAACCAGCTTCATGCTGCTGTGGTTGAGTTGTACTGTGCTGAGAGTGCTGAGATTAAGTACTCTACTGTACAGAATTGGTATGCTGGCGATGAGGAAGGGAGAGGTGGGATCTATAATTTTGTTACTAAGCGTGGACTTTGTGCTGGGGATCGATCTAAGATATCTTGGACTCAGGTGGAGACGGGTTCTGCGATTACTTGGAAGTACCCTAGTGTGATCTTGGAAGGTGATAACACTGTGGGGGAGTTCTATTCGGTTGCTTTGACTAATAATTATCAGCAGGCAGATACTGGGACTAAGATGATTCACAAGGGGAAGAATACAAAGAGTCGGATTATATCGAAGGGTATTTCCGTTGGGCATTCGAGAAACTGTTATAGGGGTCTTGTCCAGGTTCTGTCAAAAGCTGATAATGCCAAGAATTCATCTCAGTGTGACTCGATGCTTATTGGTGATACTGCTGCTGCCAACACCTATCCTTATATCCAGGTACTCTTCTTGGGTTTTGTTATTTTTCACGTTAGACTTGCATTGTCTTCCCTGGCTTCAAAACCATTTCATATCGAGCGAGTGCTACCATCTGTGATATCTATACTATAGGCATCTAAAAGTAGATCTTGTCTCCAAATTACAAATGCGAGACTGTTGTGGTTATTGTTGAAACTTGTTATATGTTTCAAATATTTCAAGGCTGACCTTTATTCACCTTTTTGGTTGCCAGCTCCTTCTCATATATTACAAGACTAGTAACTATGAAGCTATGTTCGTGACCAAAACGTGCATAGTTCAATATTTGTATTTTCTGTTTTCGAAACCAAATTCCAGTTCGGAAGTTAAGAGGTGGTTTAGGAATGCATTAAACTATTTGACCAAGTCATTCGTTGACGAAGCCATATTCCTTTATCGCCGAGTAACTTTTCATCAAAAATTTCGGTGTTCACTTATTTTGATGAGGATCTACATTTTTATCTGTTTCTCAATCCCGTTCTGCAACTGCAAGGAATTTGCTAGAGGCAGTTGAGGTGGAATGACTTTTGTTGCACCTTTTTCATTTATGCTCTGGGAGAAGCCAGCTTCCAGCTTTCCTAACTGCTGTGGATGAGTTATACTTCATAACGGTACTTCTTTGCTTTGCAGGTGAAGAATCCCACAGCTAGGGTGGAACATGAAGCCACCACATCCAAAATCGGAGAGGATCAACTGTTCTACTTTCAGCAGAGGGGAATCAACTATGAAAGGGCGATGGCTGCGATGATTTCTGGGTTCTGCAGAGATGTGTTCAATGAGCTTCCTGATGAATTTGGGGCGGAGGTGAATCAGTTGATGAGCTTAAAGCTTGAAGGTTCCGTTGGTTAAGCAGCTGTTCTTCTCCAGAGTGCAGAGGAATGGATTCCTCTTGTTTTTGTTAATAAAAATTGGACTCTGATGTTGTAGTAGTAGACTTTTGGTTTGTAAGTTGTAACTGGATTGACACTACCCTTCCCTTTTCTTCCCCATTTTCACCTTACCTTGTGTAATCTTTTCCCAAATAGCATACGGACCATTTACAATCAGGTATACAAAAGTAAGCTTCTTTTTGTAATCATAAATAAGTACCTGATGTATTTTCATATTTGTTCTCATTGTAAAAAGAAGGATAACTTAAAGTTATTGTTGATCAATTGGAGAAAGGGTCACTGAAGTTTGGATTCACTAGACTTTTATTTGACAATAGTAACATTCACTAGGGCCATTAGATTTTTTGCTGTTGTTGGAAAGACGGATGCCAAGCATCCTAATTCATATTAATAAAACGATGGGTGATACCATAACATTGTAGGAGAGCCACGAACAAAGTTTCGGGTCGCTCACATCAATAGGATGTGTGTCCAAAGGGAACTTATGACCTATACAAGCTAGGTAATCAGCAGCAAAATTACTCTCCATGTACACATGGGAAACTTTAACATCTCATTCTCTATCGATTAACTCTCTAATATGATTGGCGAGGAGGCTAATTAGAGAATGTATGAGATTTTGATATTAGTTCGGGCGAGTTTACACTTTATGATTTTAGCAGTTGGATGATTTTTTTTTAAGGGATACTTTTGCAACCAAACCAAACAAAGTAGCACCAAACACACATTTAACTCGTCTGATCCGTCCGAGATCATCTCTATTGAACACACCAACTCGTTAATGGTCCCAAAGTTCAATGACTGTCAGGGTTTAATTGACCCAAAAAAGAGATGCAGGGCGAGTAATGAAATTAATTGCAACTAAGAAGGGAAAAAAAAAAGAATTTCCTCCAAAACTACTGCACCTGGCAGAAAAATGGTTTTGGCGGCCTTCTTCTTCTCTTTCACCTCCCACCTAAATGACCAAGTTCTGCCGGCCTTCAGTAACAGATCAACTGCAACTGTAGCGACGATCAGAACAAGAATCAGCAGCAGAAGTTTAACGGTCAGGGCAAGCACAGCCCAGAATCCCAAAGACGACGACGACGATGATGTAAACCCTTGTGAGAGAATTTAGTTAGAAATTTGGCACCGTTGATCGAAGAAACAAATTGGGGGTCTTTTTTGTTTCTTTTTTAATGACTGGGTTGGTGAAAGTTGGTGACTGTTTGTTGTTGTGGTTGTTGTTTTTGTTGCTTGTTAGGATAGCGGGGAACAATTCTCTTCTTCCATGGAGCACCAACAAAATCTTTTTTAAGTTTTAGCTACAGAGTCGTTATGTCCCAGGTTCTTTTATGTTTAGCCTTTCTTGTTCTACATGGGTTCTCATTCTACTATACAATGGTTGTTTGATTCCATGAGTTCGTCTTATGAATGTTTGGCTGCTAATGATGTCGGATTCCGGGTTTCATTGTTTGGCACCAGATTGGATTTGATTCGGTTTCAGTGACATGCCCCAGCCTGGATACAGATTTTACTATACAGGCGTGTTTGTTTTTGTGTGTGCTACTGTAGAATGAATCAGAGTTGTGTTCCGTTCATTTTAGTGTAAAGCTTATGTTCTATTGGGGTCCTAGAGAAGGAGTTTCATGTCGCTTTGGCTGAGTTGCTTGAAGAAATAGAAGTCGAAACTCCTTTGTTCCTCGTAGTTCAGGTTTGGATGAATCATGTTTGCATTTGATGCAATTCTGTAATGTTTGAAATGTGTTGCAAGACTTATTTCCGGGATTCGGCCCTAAACATGTAACTATGTTTGAAGAACGCAAGCAAGGTATCAAAACTTGCAATCATCAACACCCCACTCACTGTTTCATCTCGTTTTCCTGGCTTACTTCAACAGCTAAGATGAATCGTCCTGCTAATGAAATGCTTGTCCATCAACATAGCTATAAACTACTTTGGAGGATTGATCATGGATGGTTCTTCTTCACTTAAATTTATTTTTGGCTGCTTGTTTGATGCAGAGCCCCACTCTTTGGCGAATTCACCTGCCAGAATGCCATCATCGTTGAGCGGTTTATTGAAGCAGGTAGCCTGTATGTATCCCCAACGCGTTACTATTTTGGGAGTTGTGAATGTCCAGAAGTAAATCATTTGTATTCTTTGGTGAATAAAATGACAGTGGCGAGTATTGAATCATGGATGAAACTGGTCGTTGGCAGCTAGAAGAACTACTGAAGCTCTGAGGCAGTTCTTTTATTAAACATTGAAATGCATAGAGACAGTGGTGAGTATTAAATCATAAATGAAACCAGTCGTTGGCAGCTAGAAGAACTACAGAAGTGTGGTCGTTACTCGTTAGGGTTTGATTCATGCCATGTAATGTATGCAGTCTCGACAGATATGCTCCTAAGGACATTCTCTAGCCAGGGGAGATCTGAATATGTAATGCGTTGCTCCTCTGGTTTTTGCAGAGATGACAAGATAAGAGGAGAAAAAAGGCAAGCTGCACAGGAAAACAAAAGGGTACAGCAGCGTACATAAACATATGCCGCTTTGTTTTTAGATTTATTTTGTCGACATGATTCTAGTCCTTAAACCATGCACAAGTGAGTATTATTGACAAACTATGCTCAAAATTGCTATATTATTGATCCGAAGTGAATATCATTGCCAAACAATGTTATAAATACATTTACGTTGCTGTAACATCTGCAAAATAAGATCCTGACCAATTAAATTAAAGCAAGAGGAACTCCTTCTCCTTCATTGTTGTTGGCCATGCGGGTTTAATGGTTGGAAGGTAAGATCCATACAGGTAATGGGGAAATGAGGTAAGGGTTTTCATGAACCGAGGCAGTAGAGTATAATTGATTAATGGTTTGAGTCCTGAGGTTGTAAACACCCATGTCAGCAACTTCATCTCTATGATTCAGATCGTCTGTGAAATAAATAGAATCACGAGTAATTTGAGGGTGGTCTTTGATGGAAATCCAAGTAGCAGTGTTGTAGCCCAAAAAAAGAGCAAAATCTCCAATACTTCCAACCTCATCCCATCTCCTTCTATCTTCATGTACCTTGAAAACTTTAAATTCACCAGTAAACACTGCTCTCTTTCTATAACGATCGGCCAACTGAATATGATCATAATTTTCGTCATCGGACTCACTATCACTACAATAATCATCAACTTCATTGTCACCATCATCATACTCATCATGGTCGTCGTCATAATCATCATTGCTCAACTCATCATCTATATCAATGCCACCATCGTCGTCATCATCATCACAATCATCGTGGTCTTCTTCTTCTGGAAACCTTAGATACCTAGTCACCATCATCAACTCATCATTGGTGGGACTTATTACTAAGTAGTTATGGTAAGCATTGGCCTGAGGAGCATCAATAAACAACGACAGCCTTGGACAATCTTGGAGAGAAAGATCACAAACATAGACTCTCCCATCTTGAACAAGGGCATAAAATTGACCTTTCCAAAACACAACATCCGTGAAAGCATTCAATTTTGGTAGATCACGGTCGTCCCCAGGAGGAATCACCGTCCATTTCTGGTCTTCATAAGGCTTGCAAAACGCTAGGGTATAATTACGACCCGTGCGGATGACCATCACAACACATTCCTTCATGGTGGGTTCAGTCGAAAAGGAAACCTTGGATATATAGTGACGCTCAATTCTCTTCTTCCCCTCTGCTACTCGCAACCCTTGGCAATCTAGATGCAAGTATTCTATCCCGACATGCTCGGGGCGAAACTCCAACACATCAGGGAAAGCGGTGATTGGGGGCAGAGAGATGTTATCATTCGTGATAGGGTTGAGTAATGACAATGATGGCGAACTTTCCATCATGAACACCCACCCGAAATCGGAGCCACGACAGGTTTTGTTCAAACCCTGAGGTGACTCAATGTGGTGAAATTGTTGCTCCTCGACATCGTAGAAACACCTACAGCAATCGGTACTTGTAGTACACCCAACCCTGGCTGATGCGGCATAAGGGCTGTTGTTGCGGCAATAGGGAAGCATAAGCCAAGGGATAGATTGCCTGAATCTCGACGAAGCGAGAGCCTGTCTCCAGCGCTTGCAAACTGCCCGAAATCGGATGAAATCCTTCAGCTTGGTTGAACGGCAGCCAATCGTATTCAAAAGCTCAAGCGGCAAAGCCGACCAATTTGGCTCTTCCGCGGAGATCTTCAGCTCACTCGTCATTGTGAAGTGCTAGAGATGACTGAGATGTTGGTTGGGAATAGTATTCTGTCTGTTCCGCCCCTCCCTCGTTAATCTATCTGTTTATAGATGGACTAAGCGGCCGATGATCTCCGATACCTAAACAGAAACAATAACCAACAGTTCCTTCTCCATCGCTGTTTGGGATTTCCCTCTCCAGTCCACAACTCCCATTTGACAATCATCACAAAAAGTTAATGCTAACATTCTAAACCCAAAATTACAAAGTAAAAAATGATTAGTTTGACGGATGATGAGATAATTGAAATGGTTTCTTTTTATGCAAATAAACAAACAAAAAAAAAAAAGCTTTCTTAGAAAAGCTTTAGGCTAATACAGTAATACGCCCAATTTTTGTAGTATCTCTCTACTCATCTCTTGAATTGTCTAAAAATAATGAAGGTTTCGAGATTAATTTGTTAACCGTTTCAAAATTTTTAGCTGTTAGCGTGAGCAATCTTTATTTAACAAATCACTACTAATACGTTGGACAAATCACATATTAACAAAGGACGAAAGACATTCATAATTATTAAAAAACAATTTCTTATCATTAACTGATAAGATGTGTCTTGGATAAAATAGATAGTTTTTCTAAGAATCATGAAGTCAACTTTGCTTAGTTTGAAGTAGTGCAAAGATGAATGATCTCCTAAGAAGTCAAGATGATACTTCCTAAAACCAAAATAATATGCTTAAATGGACAATATTTTACTCATAAAAGGTTTGGGATGTTACATTCTCTATGTCCTCTTTTTTATCGTAACAAGAAACAACCAATTATGTAATCTCCACTTATTTGCCTTTTTGGATTATTGTTACAATTTCTGTACTCTTATCATTTTTATTTTTATGCAAATGCCTTCTATATACTGTTTGCTTGATGTGATAGAAAATCTCATCTAAAATTGAAAATTGTTAGAACTCCTTGATTCTTTACCCGGCCTGTTGGCTGAAGAATTTCATTTTATCATATATTAATTATTTTATCTATATTTTAAAAATATTTTCGTTCTTATTGATTTTTATGCTCTCTAAGTGAGTAACGGTTTGCCTATATTCCAAAATTCTTAGTACCTAGTAGATCATAATTATTGCGTTCTTTCTATACAAATTTTTTTAAATTTTCGAGTTAAACAAATTTGAGAGGATTCGATTAAGATAAATAGGGAATTTGGAAAGTATCTTCTTTCTCCTTTGGATCCGTTTAATGCAGTTAGAAAAAAAAAAAAAAAAGACACAAGAGTGATGAAATTACCAGTCTGCAACTGTCTCTCCTCTTTTTTATTGGGAAATTACTTTGGATTATTAGATGGAGGAAGAGATGGAGGGGGAATGATATATAGTTTTTTTCTTCTTCTGTGATTTTGTTGATAGGGTTTCGTGCATTATCCCTTCCTTATTATATTGATGTTGTGTACGTTCACTCTTTGACCATTGCGTTCTATAAAAGTGGACACTCTGACAATCTCTCTCCTGCTCTCTGGTCACCTAAGGATAACCAAAGCTGCATGGAGAGGAAGAGACAAAGGAGACGAGACTTCATATGTAATTTGCGTATTCAACCATACCATTACCATAGCGGTCGCATATTCCCAATCGGTGGTCTGAAATAATACTCCAAATTTAAGACAAACGCTTGAAGTAAGAGTTAGCTGTGGGATTCTTCATTTCTATGCATACAAAGGCATGGGGATTTAATTATATTTACGATTGGAAACAAGGCAAGAACCCCCCCTATCTCATCTGTATATAACACCAAGAAAATGCATGGGAATGAAGGCACACAGTAAAGGCAAGAGAGAAAAGTGAAAATCGGTGAGAAGAAGAAAGAATGATTTTCATGATTTCCCCAAAAAATCTAATAACGTTAGTCCAAATAGTGTTGGCCGTCTTGGGGCTATGGGTACTGGGCAGCGCCAGCGGTGGTCGATCATGATCTGCGACGGCAACGAGTTCACGGCTGGGGATGCCGTTTCGTTTGGACTTGGAGATTTGATTAAAGAGTCAGCTACGAAACGGGTGTGTGGCAACGAGAAGGACAGCAAAACTGTGATCCAAGGTTGGCGGGGACGCGGGGCTAGCTTCTGAATCTGAATCCATGCGCGCGGTTGACGTGTGGACAGAAAAAATGTTCGTCAAACAATCATACAAGATATATCGATCGCACGAACCCAAACAATGATGCTCGGAGGGGAAGATAACATAATCATCCTTCACCTTCCTACTTTGGCGTTTGAATTTTGGCCTTGTATAAAATAGCGTGTCCCTAGTCGTAGCTTTATATAATAATTTTACTACAATAACACGGGCAATTGTTTCCATTTCCTAAACTCTATATTTGAATATTGAATGATTTTTTTTTCTTTCTTTTAACCGAGATACTGTTTTAACATGAATCATCTGTTCAGAATAATGATTATGAGATTATGCACTCTAATTGTCTAACAAATAAACGCACGAAATTATATATGTATATGGTTCAGACTAGCGTACGCCCTAACCGTACATCTGTAGAGTTTTGTTATTTAGGTCATGAATTAACCAGAGTTTGGGGCATGATACTATATCATAACCTCTAATGGATGAACTCCATTTCCCAATTCTCTAACCCAAACTATAAATTCACGGGTTCGATTTGTCAAAATTATCAAAGTACAAATAATAGGTGTGAACCCAAGCATGCAACAAAGGGCTGTCCACTTGCTTCTAGTTTGGTTACCAAACCAATTCCCAGAAAACCCGAAATTGTTCTCTTGGGAACCCAAACCAGACCCGATAATATTGTTGTTTGGTTCTGGGTACCCGAAAACACTAAACTTGGCTGGCTTGCTAGTTGCTTGTTCGGTTAAGGGACCTCGAAACTCAAATTTTGCCTCCTATTTTAAGAGTTTTTCCCTCTCCTCCACCGTCTCCACAATTTATCTTCAAAACTCTCAGCCATCAAAATCACCCCTCGTTTCTCCACCACGAGATGGCTTTCACCAACTACAAGTATCAACCTGTCGGTGTCCACCGTATCTCCACCGTTGAATGAATACATATCCATTCTTCCACCCTCTCGATTTTCTCTTCTCTCCCTACGAAACTGTTTTACTTCTTTCGCAAGAGAAAAAAGATGACCAGCCACAACAGACGACCCAAACCACCTTAAATCAACAAGAAAAATGTCGATCTTGGTGAGGTTTTGGCTTGCATGTGATTTTTTTGTCCCAATTATTGTGTTTTTAGTTTTTTAGGATTCTAATCTTTCTTTGGGCTTCTTTTTATTCCGGTCGGATCTATTGGGAAAAAGATGAGAGGAGGAGATGAAGCCAGGTAAGGAATCGATATCTGAGTAACCCTTACACTAGATCGGAGAAGGGTTGCATTACCCAGAGGCACCGGAGAGGGAAACCTTGATCTCGAACGAGGGAAACTTGCGATTGGATGGCAGGATAGGTTTGAGGATGGGATATTTCCCCGTTGAAAGGATAACAACTTGCATGGTTGGCAAAGGGATGGTAAATTATGTCCTCCCCTCATTCCTCTGTAGAAGCCTCGAAGTCGAAGGGTTCAGAGGAGAATTTTTGAGAAACCAATCAAACTGCATAACCAAAATGCATAGCTGACGTCATTGGAGGCAAAACTAAAGCTGAGGGCATGAGGGGCAAAACTAAAGCTTCTGGTTTTTTGGGTCCTTATCGAGTTTCGGCTTACAACAAAACTACAACCGTTACTTCACCTATTATAGTTGAAATCGAAAACCTAAACCCCACAAATATAGTACCGATTCAGTTTTGGGTTAATCCAAAAACCTGGAACCGATCTGACAACCCTAGTATAGAGGTTGAAGTTCCAGTGCTTAGTGTAGAGACATGTGTGTCATTGCTTAGTATAGAGGATAAAGTCTCAAAAGACGGTGCGCCAGAAGAATCCACTCTCAAGTATCTCTCTCGCCTTCAGGTTACCGCTATATGACGCCCTCCTGCTCGTACAGTATGACAATACCCGATGATTTCTGTGAATTCTTTGAACAAGACGCACCTCTGAATAATGCTCTGAATAATATTATCAGATTAAATGTCATAATATTTAAGATTAGCAAAGAACTTTCTCTTTTCTTGGTATGACAATCCATCAGGTAACTCTTTAGTGCAGAGGTAGTTGGCTATACCAGCAAACCATGGTCCTTGATCGGTCTCCAGAGAGATTTCCTTCAATTGTTCATCGGAAAAGAAATCATTGATTTCTTGTCTCTCTGGTTGGGCATCTCTTGCTTCTTCCAATCGGGATAGGTGATTGGCACATACCTATGCTCCCTTCTTGTCTTCGGTTTGAATATCCAATTCTTGTAACATTAGTATACAACGAGTGAGCCTTTGTTTTGCATCAGCTTTAGTCATTAGATGCGCCAAACTGCTTGATGATTGGTGAATACTATTGTCTTAACCATCTTGAGGTCGATAACAATGATAAGTGCCAAAATCTCCTCCTTCGTGGTTGTGCAGTTTCTTTGCTCTTCATTGAGTGTTCTACTCGTATAGTATGTTGGATGGAAATGCTTATCCTTTCTTTGTCCTAGGACATCCCGACTGCATAATTACTAGCGCCACACATCAATTGGAATTTTAATGACCAACTTGGTGATGTTATAATGGGTGTCTCTATCAATTTTTTTCTTTACCAGCTCGAATGCTGCAGGAAGCACTCGTGTATGTGGGAAGTGGCATCTTTCTCCAGGAGCTTTGTAAGTTGTTGATTGATTTTGGAGAAGTCTTTGATGAATCGTCTATAGAATTCTGCATGCACTAAGAAACTTCTTATTTTTTTGACAAAGGTGGGTGGTGGAAGATTGGTGATGGTTTCTCTCTTTGCTTGATCCACCTCAATTCCAATTTTTGAAATCTTGTATCCTAGCACTATTCCTTGGATTTTTTCCAGACATACCACCATTAATTTATTTTTTACAAAAATACCACCCAACCAGGAATAATTCCAAAAATACCACCATTTAATGAAAACCGCATGGGGAAGGGGTGGTTTAAAGGAGAACCGCTCGATGGGAGACGGTTTCCATTAGGGCGACCGACAAACCGCGTGGCCATGTGACGATCCCTAGAACCGTCGGATGAAGGCGCGATCTGGTGGAAAACCGTTTGCCAGGTCAGCGATTCGCGTCGAGGATAGGAGAACCGCTCCCCCGAAGCGTGTTTTGTGTTTGAAAAACGTAAACCGTTGGCAGGGCGCGCAGTTTTTGTTTGGTGTAAAATGAGCAAACCAACCCCCCACCCCCCAGCATGCGGCCTGTGTGCGATATAATACCCCCCCTCCTTCATTTCTTCACACAAAACCCTTTCTTCTCTCTCTCTCTCTCTCTAAGATTATCTCTCTATCCATCCCCCTCTCCACCCAAAAACCTTGGAAACAGTGGCATGTTGGTTGCGGTTAAGCCCGAACTGCCATCAGAAAATATTTCATTGGTTTTCCCTTCAAAACCCGTCGAATCTATGTCCGCTTTCCTAAAAAAATGGATGATTAGTTCCAATAAGAGAGTATTTATTATGATGACTATCAAGCGGTTTGTACTAATTGTACCAAATTTTTGTTGTTGTTGTTATAATTTTTTTAATTAATCTATATACTATATTTTGTTATTATGCTCTTAGGTTGGGGAGGACGTGGATATATACAATCAAAGATATTATCTTGATCAAGAATCGAATGATCCATCCGTGCTATACGACCAAACTAACCATCATTCATGGGATGTTTTGAACGATTACAAGGTACATATAATTTTTTATCATTTGTAATTTTTTATTTTGTTAACGCAAGTTAGTGGTTTGTAAAATAAATTTTTTAATTGTTAATCGTTTTGATTATTTTCAATTATTTGGGATAATACAATGCCCCACTTACTTAGACTCTTTATAAAGAGATGCATGTCTAAAAAAATGGGGCCTTAAGCGATCATCATGATCCTCCTATTTTCTGGAAAAATCGGGTTTTAAGCAATCCTCAAACCCTGCTTTTCTAAGGAGATCTATACCTCTTCTAAGAGTCTAACGAGTGTACTTGTATTGCTTTAAATTATTGAAAATTACCAATACGATTTACAAATTAATATAATGGATTTATGTGTATGTGTACAAAATAATTTTATTTAATTTTTGAAAATGCTATTAATTTTAGTTAATTGAATATGTTTGTGTTTACGAAATTATGTATACATCTTGGAAAAAAGTTGATTTTGTATATATTTATAAATCATAAACTTACGGTGAAAGTCAAATTCTTCGCTATGATACACACCATATATTCCGCTATAGGGGTACGAGTAGTGTGCTCTCATGGAACGACACCATTTTGCCCTTTCTCAAAAGGGCAAAGTTGAATTTGATTAGGCACTTTGTAAGGATAAAGATCGACTGCCAACTCATCACAACATTGGTGGAGAGATGGAGAAAGGAGACACACAACTTCAACTTTCATGAAGGTGAGTGCACCATCACATTGAAGGACATTGCCATCCTAACCGATTTTCCCATCGACAACAATGTTGTGTGTGTGGACGATCATCCACCACCTTCAGATGTTGACGAGATGAGCGGTTGGCAGTATTTGCTCTACACCACCTTGTGGTTGTTCGTGCCAGAAAAGGGACAAGGAGAAGATGAGGAGGATGGCTTGACACCATTGAGGAAGGGCCAAGTATCCATCACTTGGTTGACAGCGGCGATCAAGAGGAAGCACAACTCTGATGAAGGAGGCATCCACCTCACCGAGGAAAGTGAGGAGGCGGAGAAGGAAATTTATGCGCGTGTCTACCTCAACGACATGATCGGAGGAGTGTTCTTCCCAAAAAAATCCAACAACTTAATCAACAATGGATGGTTGAAGATCCTCATTGGTCCTTGGGAGGCTATGGGGAACTAGAGCTGGGCATCCACTTGCATAGCTCATGTCTACCGCTCCCTCTATAATGCAACTTCGAGAGTGGTGAAGGAGATTGATGGGGCGATTTTCATCATCCAATTTTGGGGTTGGGAGAATCTGCAATGGATTGCGCCGGTCGCAGATCCCGACAAGGAATGGGGACCCAACCATCTCTTAAGACTAGAAGCTTATGATTGTAGGTAAACTTCTCTGATCCCACTCATAGATCCATCTTTTTTTGTTGTATTTCATGGTTTGATAATACAATAGTTAGTTAGTTAGTTAGTTAGTTAGTTATAACATTATATGATTATCTTCGTGAATAAGGTGGACTGGTCAAACAACATGCGACAACTTCATCGAGCACAAGCTGGAAGAATATCTTAGGAGGCTGGATCACCTTTGGAAAGCAGAGGTAACCATCATAATACATCTACTTCCTTTGTTATTTTTGACGTGCATCAGTATATTTGTTGTTGGTTAAATTTTGCCCTCTCCTTTGTAGCTCATATTCGATCTGTACCCTGACAACGTCGTTCACCATCACGTCCACAAATTCTCTTTGCATCCCGTTCAATGGTACACGCGAGTTTCACTCTTTTGTCACCATATCATTGAGTGGTACTTGCCGGATCGATGCTTACGGAAATTTGGTCGTGAGCAATGCTTACCCTTAGAGGTCCCAGCAAGTCAAAAGGCGTACCACGGGAAAGATGGTCGACAAGGTGCTTGTGATTGGCCGAGCAAGTTGAGGGACTTCAACCTGCTATGGAGCCATAGGTAAGATGAAGACATTGTCACTCCAACAGCTGTGGGGTGGATGGGGTATCATGACCCACACATGGAAAGGCACCAAAGAGAATCGGTCCAGTACATGACGCCAAAAGGTGCTGTAGATGGTGCTTTGGTAAGTAATTTCGTGGATTTCAATTGTTTTTATTCACTTTTAGCGACATATTAGTAGTTATGCATATCATTACTTTTAGTTGCCTAACTTTGTTAATTGGTGCGGTTTAGGTTGATGGACTCGAGCGTATTCATACTATAGCCCGTAGACGGGATTATTTGGGTAGCCGAGATGTGGGGCTCATTCGAAAGATAATTAACTGTCTCCATCGCTGTGTTAGAGCATGTGGGCGTGATCATCACAGATATCCGCAGATGCCCCCTGTGCCTACAACTCGGGTATCTAACACGGACCGACGTCGCCATAGCACGGACCAGCGCCCTACCATGACACCTCGATCTCTGACACCGCGTCCAGCCATTGTTACACCCATCGCCCGTCGAACAAGGAAGTAGATGGCGCAGCGAGAGAATGCATGAGTTGGTCTTCTTTGAGTGATGTATTTATTTTATTTTGAGTTCTAAAAATTTGACTTATTTGAGTGGTGTGTTTATTTTGTTTTAAGTTAAACAAGTTGGACTTTAATGAGAAATTGTGGTCGATGTTGCAAAATACAATGACTTTGAGCAAACACACAAGTTCCAACTACATAATTTGGAAATCATAACAATTTGCAACCCAGCTGAAAATAAATGATCAAGCAATCTTTGCGCCATTATCTGGGTTCTCCACGTCAGGTCCAGGATTCTAAGGCTCAATTGGTCTAGGACAATTTCGTTTATCATGCCCTGGAACTTTGCAAATGTAACAACACATTGAGCCCCGCGTGATCTTCCACTTTGATCTATTTCGTTTTGAATCCTCTTGACCCTCGGCCGACCTGGTTCACACCTTTGTCCGAACAGTGGGATGATCATCTTTCCTTGATACAATGGCCAGTAAGCTTCATCCGACAATGCACGGAAAATACTTCCATGGCAGTGCACGAATAACCTTGTAGATGGAGTTGATACTCTCACTTGAGTTTTTTATGGCAATACCCCACCTGGTACCTCCGTCATTATGAAAAGTCCACATGGTTAGGTCATGTCCATCCAGCCACTCTACACCTTCAGGGCATAGCTCGTGGATCTTCTACAGCTTCTCCTCGAATTTCTTCTCTTAGGCAACAGCTGAGGAATAAATAAAAGTACACTTGTTAGAATCTTAGGGTGGTATACATCTCCTTAGAACCCAACCTTTTTGAAAGAAAAAGTGGGGATCCGAGGATCTCTTAATACCCGATTTTCCTAGGAAATGGGAGGATAATGATGATCGCTTAAGACCTCATTTTCTTAGACATGCATCTCTTTTATAAAGAGTATAAGTAAGTGTTGCCTTGTATTTCCTAGCAGCTTTTGGAAATCACCAATATGATTTAACAGTTTACAAAATTAACTCACCAACGAAATTGAACGCTTACCGGTCCACCATTGATTATCAGCAAGCTTCCTCCGCTTGAAATGATAGTTTCAATTGCTCTTGAAGTGTCGTATGCACCACCTCTGGGACCACAAACAGGATGGAACCAAGTCTAAGATGGAAGCTCTGATCCCGGCGTGGCGATCAGAGATGATTGTCAGCTTTGTCCTCCTGGTGACGTGGAGGTGAATTTGTCTAAAGAACCATCCATATCTTTCGATATTCTCTCCCTCAACAATGGCGAAGGCTAAAGGAAATACACTTCTGTTTGAATCCGGTCCACTGGTAATCAGGAGAGTGCCCTTGTACTTGCCGGTAAGGAATGTTCCATTTACTTGCATCACAGGGACAGAAGGGAAAACCATCAAAAGATGGCTTGAACGACCAGGAAAGACGTTTGAAATGGTGTTTTTTACCGGGATCTGACTGCTGGATTTCTTCATCTTGGTAGCGGGGGGGGGGGGGGGGAGGGAGAGAACAGTGCCATGGTTAGACACCTCCTATGTCGAAATCAACCTGGGAAGGAATGCATATGATTCTTCCCGGTCACCGAACACTGCAGCATTGGCTTTCTTCTTTACATGTCACGACTTCTTATAGTTAATAATATATCCATAACTAGTAGAAATGTCGGCGATGATGGCTTTAACCTTTAGGTCGGGTTTTTGCTCAGTTAGATGATTTATAGGCACGACAACCACCCTGGATTTCAACTGTCGATGGCCTTGGGATTTTATGGATGACACACATGTGTGAGTTTTCACCACATACGATATGACCCAATGGCCGACTCTCTTACTCTTGATGGCTCGGACCCTAGCCTTGCATCCTTCATGTTGATTTTAGCATCTAATTATGAGTCTCTTCATGCCGGAATGAATTGTGCACCATTCAAAACTCTGAGTCATTGGTGCCGCACCTCCTTCTTCATATTAAAATGGTTGGCCCTTCATTAACCCGGTGAGTGGACCCCATACTGGCACCTCTGGCGGCTCCATATCGGCATCAACATACCAATTTTCATTTGGAATGTGATTGAAGTACGAGATAGGTACACCTTCACGAGACACCTCATCATCATCTGAGTCTACATCTGGGCCTGAATCATCAGCACCTTAAAAAGGGTCGAAGTTGTATGCATTGACATTGCCTTTCTCTTCTTCATCCTCAGGGTCACTAACTGGACCTAGCAGGGCATCTTCCATTTGATCCAGATTATGAAAGGCACCTTCATCAGCTCCGTAATGGTATTTGTGATAACTATCGCTGCCTAAATGGAAGTCGTACTTGGGTTGGTACTAATAGCCTTCTTTTTGGTTGTCATGGTACCGTCGGGCTTCTTCTTCATATGATGGGAAGGATTGATGATGACCTCCACCTCATTCTTGGTACTCAAGGTAGGAATGAAGATCATGGTAACCTTGGTAGGGATGATCTTCATATAATCCACCTCCACCGTGGATACCAAATGTTTGTCCATCTCTAGAATGATCTCCACCACCTTCGATCGCCTCGGTGTAAACAAACATCTCTGCTTTGGAAATGTTATTGGCGATCAAATATTCGACCATGGTCCTCACCCCACTAGTCGAGAGTGAGTGATTCATCCTCATTTTGCATGTTCATATCTTATACCGGTGAGGACCTATGTTGCCCATTCGTTTGTTCCTTGGACTTGAGTTCTATGCATGGTTAGTTGTGGTTGGTGAGTAGTCCGGTCGAGACTTTTATTGATTTGTGAACAAGGTGAGAACTTTTTGTTTGCACGTTCTTAGTGCATTCGAATATCGTTTGTGGTGGATATCGGTATTGCTTGTAACAATTCATGTGTTGAGGTTCAGTAGCCATTGATATTCACCCACTTTAAGACCTTTGATATGTCCCCAAGTTATTTTGTTAGGTTGAGATTTTACCTTGTTTGGAATTGGTTTGCTGGGGGACAAGCAAACGTCTAAGTGTGGGGGAGTGATTTGGGTCAAAATGCATACATTTTACCCCCTTTTTCCTTAAATGTTTGAGGCAATTTCACCCAATGGGGTTTGGTTTTATGCTAGGTTGTGCTTTGTTTTGCTATGTTTCAGATCCTAGCAGGTACATCAACCCCAGGAACGAAAGTTGGACGAAAAGGAGTGAAAATGGGCCAAAAGGAGAGGATAGCTACAAATCACGGTGGAAGCCATGAGTTCACAGCCGCCAAGACCTTGAAGTTCGCGCCCCGACCGTGAAGCGCAATGGTTCCAGAAGTTTTTGCGCACCTCACTGGAACTCGACTAGTTCACGGTTGCTGGACCTTGAACACTCACCTTGGACCGTGAAGTGCATAAGTAAAACGATGCACTTTTGCTAAAGATCACAGTCCCCAGACAATGTTCACGACCGTGAACTGGGACCGTGAATTGCCTTCGATCTGGGTATATAAAGAGAGTTGAGATGAAGGAAGAAAGGGGGAGAGCCTAGTGAGATACCTTCTTCTTCAAGACTTATAGAGAGAGAAAGTGATGAGCAAGGAAGAGGAAGGAGGCTAGGGTTTCATCCAAGCTCAAGGTTTTTGGAATTTTCACCTTCAAGGTTCATTTCCACACAAAAGGAAGAAAGCATTCATCTCCAAGATGGTTTTCTCTTCTCTCCTTTGTGTATTCCTTCTACCTAGCATGTAGTAGTTCTTTATTTCACTTGGGTGTTTGTGAATCTGACTCACTCCTACTGTCACTCTAGAAAATGGCCATGTGTAACCACTTCCTAAGCGTAATATAGAGGGTTTGGGTTTTAATGTCAAGGTTGGTTTCACTTTCACTTTATTTCTTTTTCTTTTTTTTTTCATTCACTTAGCGGGGGTTCCAACTGCAGTCCTTTGCACGGTCGACCCTTATTAGTCGAGCAAGAGCAATTTCTGTACATGTGGCGCTCTCCAGAGTACTTCTTTTAACTCCTTTTCCTCAACTCGTGTGGAGGGTGGTCGGAAGCTCTATCCATGCCCTTAAAAACACATCCTCAAGTAGGCAAACCGTTCAACGGGTGAAAGTTTACTTGTACTAGAGATAGCTTAGCTTCACCTTGTAGGAGTACCCCACTAAGGATCACTAAAATCTTCTCCAAAACATGATTTTGTGCAATGAACGGTGCCGCCCACGTTGGGCTTAGCCCATGTTTAAGATTTAATGATTTTACATGGAGGACCAACTGCATTTCAATTTTCACATAAGCACCCTGTTCGATACACGAGTCCATAACACAATCAACATAGAGTCACCATTATCACATTAATTCAACGGTCCTAGCTCCACTAATTCACAAAATCAACTGCACAGCAGAGAGCTAGATAGGAAAAATCTTATACTTCAACATCCTCCATAGTGCTACACTACCTCCCTAGGTTGCACATTACTATAGAGACTGTCAATTCAAAGCATACTGAGCAGGCAATTTGCAAGGAAACACGTACTTGGAGCCCTCAAATTTAAAATTTTGGACAGTGGACTAGGCTCCAAGCACACAAACAGATCTAATGCAGTCAAAAGAGAAACATCCCCCCACACTTAAGATCGACATTGCCCTCAATGGAGAAGAGGGAAGGATAAGGGGAACGATGTTACCGGTGTGCACGGACTGCATGAGACTGGAATGAGACTGGTGGGCCGAATACTGCTGGTAAAACTGAACCTGATGGTCCATGAGCTACTGGTTCTGAAGGCCGAGCTGCTGGAACTGCTCTGTGAAGAAGTCCATCGACAGGCTAGAAGCCATCGATGGACCAAAAGGACCGGAGGAGGACTCGCCTCTCTCTGATCTTCGTCGTGGCCGAAGGTCCCCTGGTGGAGAGAGTGGAGGCTTCGGCTCATCAGCATCCATGGCCCCACCACCATCATCATCATCATCCTCCTCACCGGTGTAATCATCATCCTCCTCGTCCTCATCGAGGTCCGCATCCTCCTCAGCGGGCTTGGAGAGCCCATCCACCCAGGAGCGGGTGCCGTCAGTGGCCAGGAGGAGTGCATTGTGGAGCACGTCAAGGCTGAGGGGGATGGAGACGCCCCGTATTGTAGAATCGGTGAGTCCATCGAAGCTGATGTCAAAATGGCACGCCAAGCGGGTGATCAGGGGACCACAAAAGAGATAGTTGGGCTTCCCGTGGCACCAAGAGAATGTGGTAGCCACGAAGGAACCCAAATGCAGCATGTGCTCCGGGTACCCCATCGAGTACATGGCGTACAGTACTCGCTTCGGGATCTTGTGGGAGCCGGTGACGTTGGGGATGATGGATCGGGTGATGAGCAGGTTCAGAATGTGCCACTGCGGCTTCAGGGTGCGAACAGATGTCTAGCCAGCGTCGAAGTAGTCGTACCCATAGGCGCGCCTGGCTATCTGATGGTAGAACCCATCCATGTTCCATTCTGTCAAGTTCAGGACCTCGACTTCGTGGTGGGAGAAAGGGTGGTACTCGATCCCCATGGTGTAGGCCACCCCATCTATGGTCAGCTCCCGTGGGTGGCCACCCAACATGAATGTGACCGCGTAGGAGTCCCGGACCGCCTTGGGGCGGTACTGGAAAATCTTGTAGAACTCCCACACCAGCTCGGTGTAGGTGGGCTCCTCGATCTTCAGCAAAGTCCGCCAATCCTGGTGGCTGATGGCGGAGGAGAGCTCCTGTATGCAGTGGAGCTGCTCAAAAACTGCCCACTCCAGATGGTGGCGGCGCTCCAGTTTCCCCAGATGACCTTGCGAAACTGGTCTGCGTAATCCCGGTGCAGGCTCAGGTCCTGCACAAATGGATGGTCGAGTGACATGCTCCTGCAAAATTAGCAAACCAAAGGTGGAGCCAAGAAAAACTTGTCAGGACAAACAATATGGGTTCATTACTTCCCCCACGCTTAAGGATCACCTAGGCTAGCAGTTTAAGCATAACCGGTTGAATTGCAAACAACTCAACCGTAATCAAGGCAAGAAGCAAACACAACCGACCAATTTAATCACCCGGGCAGCACACACACAATAGCCATAACCAATCATACACAAGGCATCCCTCACCATATTCTAATTCAAGCATGTCAGGCAATCATAGTTCTCGGTCCTACAATCTACAGTTCGATTTTCCAGAAAAAGAGTAGTAAACAAGAAACACACCTGGAAACTCAAGTAGAACTGTAGCTAGGGCGCGAAAAATGGGTGAGGGACGCGAAAAAGGGTAAAAAACGATCCGGGAGGCTCGCCGGAAAGTTGGCCGGAAACCAGCTGGGAGGTCCCCGGAAAGTGGCCGGCGACTAGGGATGGCAGCGGCGGGCGGCGGCCGGCTGGCGCCGGTGGATTGGCGGTGGGCGACGTCGGCGGTGGCGTGTGGCTGCTGGCGGTCGCCAAAGGAGGAGAGAGGTCAGAGGTTTTGAGGGAGGAGGAGAGAGAAATTTTGGAAAAAATGAGGGTAGAGAGTGAAAATTGACCGGGGGTTTGCTTAATTAGCAAAAATCCCCGGTCGGGTATTTCAAGTCCACGACCGGGAGTTTTGGAAACGACACGTTTCGAGTGCAAGGAAATCCCCGGTCGGGTATTTTTGGGTCAAGGTTGGGGGTTTCTAAAACGCCGCGTTCCAAGGCTGGGAAATCCCCGGCCTTGAGCCAAAATTACCCGGTCGGGTATTTTTGGGTCAAGGTCGGGGATTTGCACTTTGGGCGCCCCGGAAGGCAGAAGGGGTCCCGGTCACGAGCCAAAAATACCCGGTCGGGTATTTTGGCTCACGACCGGGTATTTTACCCTTCCGGCCAAAATTCTCATTCTCCCAAATTTTGAACCTCCCCTGCACGAAAACACCAAACCGAGACATAACCACGACCGAACTTCAACACAGACATGCAACTGACTCAACACGACACAAAAACACAGAAAAAGGGAAAAAGAAATGCAAACCGTGGTGGGGTCGCCTCCCCACAAGAGCTTCTTTACCGTCTTTTAGCTAGACGCCCATGGTGGATACTCAGCGGGGTGCAGAAACAGGTGCCTCCAAGAGCGGATCCACATCGCTCTTGAGGTACAGCTTCAGATTGCGGTCATGCACCAGACGGGTGCGACCACCAGCATTGGTCAGCTCGACCTGGCCATTCGGCAAGATGCAGGCGAGTGAGTACTCGGATGGCCAGGGTGGTCATGGTGCAGGAGGTGGAACCATCTCATAGTGGTCTCCACCTTTCTTCCGTGCAGGCTTAGCCACCTGCTGCTTCGGCCGCCACTCCTCTTTGATCCTTTTGTTTGGTGGTGAGGTTGAAAGGAGTGGCGGCGCAGGCGTGAGAGGGGGATCCTGCAAAATGAGATGCACAGGAGGGTACACGACAGGCTCGTGTACCTGGTGAGAAATAACATGCATAGGTGTGATAGCAGGCATATCACAATGATCAGGGCCAGCCACAGAAAAAGTAGCATGTTCATTCCCAGCATGCAAGATCAGTTTACCACTATGCACATCAATAAGTGCCTTGGCGGTGGCAAGAAATGGTCTACCCAAAATCAAAGGCACATCCACATCCTCATTTATATCCAGAACAACGAAATCAATAGGATACGTGAATGCGCCTACTTTAACAAGCAGATCCTCTATGATACCCCCTAGGATGCACAATAGAGCGATCAGCTAACTGAATGCTCATCCTAGCAGGGCTAAGTTCACCTAGGTCTAGCTTTTTAAACAGATTGTATGGCATGACATTTATTCTAGCGCCTAGATCCGCCAAGGACTTCCCTACATGCATGCTGCCAATATTAAGAGGGATAGTGAAACTCCCTGGGTCTTTGCGCTTTTCGGGCAGCTTGTTCTGCAAGATGGCAGAACACTCCTCGCTCAGCATCACTGTCGAAAGATCCCCAAGTTTCTTCTCGTTGCTGAGGAGATCCTTCATGAACTTTGCGTACTTGGGCATCTTCGACAGTGCCTCCATGAAAGGTATGCTGACGTTGAGCTGCTTCAACATTGCCATGAACTTGGCAAACTCAGTCTCCAGCTTATCTTTGTGTAGTCGAGTGGGGAAGGGAAGCTGGGGCACATGCTCCTTAACCACTTGTTGTGGCTTGGGAGCAGGGGCTTCCTTCTCCACCCTCACTTCTACATCATCGGCTGGAAGTGCTGAAGCAGGCAGTGGCTCTTCCTCCCTAGCCTGGGCAGGTACCATCGATGTGGACTTGCCACTCCTGGGGGTGATGGCATTCAGCTGTTGGTGCGGCTCCCATGGATTGGGGATGGTTGTGGCAGGTAGAGTTCCCGGGGCCAGGGTATTAATTTGGCGAGCTATGTCACCAACCTGGTTCTGTAAATCCTGCAAAATGGCACCCTGGTTCCTCTGACCTGCCTCTAGTGAGGCTATATTCTGGTCCATCCTCGTGAAATTCGCCTGGATGGTAGTCATGAATGTCGCTACAATGTTTTTCAGCTCCGTCATCTGAGGCTGCTGAAATGGTTGCCCCTGCCTCGGCTGGTAAGGCTGCTGCTGAGGGGCTGGCCCTTGTCTAGCCTGGAAAGGCTGCCTTTGGTGAAAACCACCTGTTGGTGTTGGGAAACCAGGTGGTTTAGTGGTGTTGCTACTCCAAACGAAGTTGGGATGCTAGCGCCACCCCTCATTGTATGTATTGTTGTAGGGGTCAAAGCGCCGAGCATTGGCGATGAAGTCCAACTGCTCTTGGGGAGTAGAAGACTCCCGCATAGCCTGGCAGTCTCCCACCAGATGATTTGAGCTCTCACACCACTGACATTGAGCTACTGGAGGTGTAGCCAAACCTCTGCCCGGAATAAGACTGTTGGGCTGCTTTAATGTCTACACTAACTCGGCCACCTGCTGCACGAGCCCGGACCTGGCCTCCATGGCGTGCACACCACGGTCCTGGGAATTCCTGCCTCTGTTGCTCTGCCCCCAGGAATGATCTCTGGCAGCCAATGTACTAATCATCTGGTTCAGTTCGGGTGGAGTCTTAGTAAGAATATCCCCTCCTGGGCATAAAGACTCAATCACCCTCTGGCTTTCCGGAGAGAGAGCACTTTAGAAGTTCCCCACTCGTCTGGCTCCTGGAGGAAGTGAGTGATCTCCCGCTGGATTTCTGTGGTCTTCGATGCCGGATAGTACCTGTGTACGAACTTGTCGGCCAGATCGTCCCAAGAAGTGATGGACAATGGGGGTTGGGTCTCCAACCACCTCTTAGCATGCCCCGCCAGAGAATGGGGGAAGAGGTGAAGGCGGATTGCATCATCAGGGACACCGTTCAGCTTGAACCCGTTCGTCAGCTGCTGGAAACGGGACAGGTGAACCCTTGCCTCCTCATCCTTCAAGCCATGAAACTGGGCAGATGATGTAATGAGTTGAATCATGCTGGATCTCGAAGTTGTTTGCTGGAATGGGCGGGTAGAGGATGACAGGGTGGATATCAGCAACCTGTGGAGTGTAGTAGTACTCCAAGGTGGGACCCTGCGGCGGTGGATGATGATGAACCCCATCTGCCTGGGGTATGGGGTTGTTCCCCAAGATCTAGTTCACCGGAGGAACCTAGAGAGGATTCCCCTGGTGTGGGTTGTGGTAGCCTTCCATCTCGTACTCTTCCTCAGAATCGATGCTCAAGTGGCCGTCTATGCGCTCCGCCGTAGCCAGTCTAGCTCGCTGTTGTCTCCTAAGTTGGCAACAGGTGCGTTCAAGCTCCGGATCCAACGGCAGTAAACCTACCGACTGGCTACGGGTCATGCACTACCTGCACACAGTCAAACAAGCAAACCCGTGAAGGCACAAGTGTGACAAAGCAAACAATGCTAAAACGAAAAGCTAAATTAACATAATTCACGTTTCTTCAACAACTTAGCCGTCCCCGGCAACGGCGCCAAAAACTTGACTCACTCCTACTGTCACTCTAGAAAATGGCCAAGTGTAACCACTTCCTAAAGCGTAGTATAGCGTGTTTGGATTTTAATGTCAACCCGGGTCCTAGATGTGATGACTACTCAGTTAATTCTTATTATTTAGCGGTGAAACTTTAGTGCAGATTCAAACAAGAAAACAAGCAAGCAATTAAACGGTTGTTTTCAAGTCGAGAGAGGTCACCCGGATATGGTTCCCCCTAGACTGCAGTTAAGCCGGATTGTAATTCACCAAGTTCAATTTCAATGATAGTTATACTGCGGAAGGTTCTTAAACAGTCTGAAGTCTCGACTAAAGGTCTCCATACCCTCTCAATCTGAGTCTCCAGCGGGCGACTAACCTCCACCGTAGTAAACAAATTGAGGCCCTAACAAACAAAACCTCCACTATCGAAGTAACTTCGGTACAGAATAGTGAATTGGCTCCTCGACTAAAGTCGCCAATTCACCACCTTCAATCAAGGGTGCTCTATCAACCTAGGCATATATTCTCTTTCTAGGTCAAAGCAGAAATAACAGGAATTTGATCAGGATTCATGTCATTCAATAATTCAAACCTCAATTGAATATAATCAAATCATAGAATCTGTGCTTGGGTTCATACAATCAAACCTAACATACAAATCTAGGGTTCTCCATACCCAGATGAATAAAGAAGTTACTCCATGGAGAGAGAAGCAAAAGCAAGCTCAGATGCAGAAATCATGCTGTGAAGGATGGGTTTCTGCTCCTGGTCGTCAATCGGCACTTCTCCAAGTGTGAGCTGAGCTCCAATGGTGATCAAGATCAAGCTAGAGCACTTGGGAACTCTGGTTCATCGCTTTCTCTCTCTAGGAATCGCTCTGTCTCTCTAAAACTCGGAACCCCTTACTTTTGGCCTTCTTTTCCCTTAAGAAGCTGTCTGTCGCGATCTCCAGCCTAAATACCCGGTCGGGTATTTTGGGTGGCGACCGGTTATGTTCAAAACGCACCGTCGGGTAACAGGGGAAAATCCACGGTCATGGCCAAGAATCCCCGACCGGGCCCCCTTCTGCTTCTCAAAGACGCCCAAAGCGTCAAATCCCTGGTCATCGCCAAATAATACCCGGCCGGGTATTTCTGCTCATGGCCGGGTATTTTTGCTCTCCAGCACACTTCAAACCTCACATGCTCCTTTCGACCCGAAACTCGTTCCTTCGCCTCGGCGCCAACGCTAAGCCCTGAAATATGACATAAACGCACAACCTAGCATGAAATCGGCTTAAAACACGAGAATCAACATCTCAAACGACTCAAGAATAGGGGTAAAAACATGTGTAATTAATGGTCCATCAGAATCCTAGCTAGAAACATGTGAAAGTTTGTATGAATTGAATGATTTGTGTATGGTTGTGTTTGAATGCAAGTATTGAGGTATTTTCATGGATGTTGTATTGTGTTTTCCATTTCCAACTACTTTTCCAATTTGACCTAGGCAGAGGGAAACCCCCTTCTTGTGAAGAGGCTTTCAAAAGCTGGGTTTCTTTGGCCTAATTAAGTCACCTACCTAGCGAAAATTAGAGCACACCTCTTACTATGTTTAAGCACCTAGTGTTGGTTGCGATTTAGCTGTCCGGACATTGGTTCGAGGGTGAAGCTTGGAAGCCCTTAGACGATTGGCTAAGAGATTTACCTAGGTAGATTGACTTGTGTTTCTTGGCCGATGGGCTAAGAGAGTCACCTATGTAGCTTGCCTTGTAGCCCCTTAGCCAATTGATCAAGAGAGTGAACCCGATTCACTTGTTGCGCTTCCCTACAGTTAGCAACCACCTTTACCATTCACTTTCATTTGGTTGAACTCACCTTTATAGCTAGCTAGGGGGAACAACACCCGAGTGAAGCCTTCTCAACTAGTGTTCACGCCATTTACTTTTCCAATCGCTTTAGTTTTGAATCATAGTTCCAGTAAAAAACCAATTGCTAGATAATGTTCCAAACAATCGAAGTAGGGGTACATGGCCAACCTGGGTTTGACTTTTAAAACATACTTGTCCTATATTGCACCCAATTAAGGTTTATACTTGGGCGTTGATTGTGATTTTTATCGTGGTATTCGGGACGAGTCAGAGCCCAATGCTTCTATTTCGGACTCAATGAGAGCACGACCCTCTACATTGACGAGAGGAAAAAGATGGAGTGTCATCATACACCGTCACTGTGGCACTAACCTTATATGGCCAAGTTGCCATGAACCTAAAAAAGTGGAACGAATATTTCTCCCTCAGAAGTACAAGGCTCGACCAACGGCAAGTACTACCTTTTTAGTGAGTAACTCCTCCCCGATGGTTGAGCTCCATATGCAATTAAACTGCATAATGAAAACGTGGCTTGAGCCGAGGAATGCTATGCTT
Organism: Linum trigynum; assembly: GCA_964030455.1. Classification (NCBI taxonomy): domain Eukaryota; kingdom Viridiplantae; phylum Streptophyta; class Magnoliopsida; order Malpighiales; family Linaceae; genus Linum; species Linum trigynum. The sequence goes on along the minus strand of OZ034820.1, from coordinate 10,984,404 downwards.
TAACTGGCTAGTCTAAGCGTAGAAAAAGGGTTGAGGTAAAAAGGATCTCTCATGAAACACTAGCACTCCAGTCACGTGTCAGAGTTATCGATGCTAGAGTTACATGCATCGAGAGTGATCTCCGACATGAAATGGTAACTAAGCTCTGTCTTGCAAATAGTAATCAAGAGGAACGGCAAGGCTGAGCAACATCTTCAAAATACGCCTCACAAACTGGAGGAGGCTTCCCTTAAAACAATCACTCTTCGAAGTGGGAGGGAAACCTTATCTCCAAGGGCTACTCCCGTCTGGACTAAATCCCAACCAGAACCTTCCATAAATGTTAATCCTTTAATTCATGAGGAGGAGAAACTGGGAAGGAGGAGCGCAGTGATCCTACTCATGAAACTCAGTCATTCAGGGCACTTTATCCAGCCAGGTTCAAAAAAATCAAAGGTGACCAAAACAACGTCGCCTAGAAGCTATAGCTGAAATTCCTTAGTATTCCAAATTTATGCATGAAATTCTTTCCAAAAAAGAAGAGGCTTAACGATATAGCATCAATACAATTGGGTAAGGAATGCTCCGTTGTGATCAAGAAGCGTTGGATCCTAGAAAAACTAAGGGATCCAGAGAGTTTCACCCTATCATGAACCATTAATTAATCCAAAGTCACTCGAAGCTTAGTGGATTTTGGTTCTATCATCAGCGTGATGCCGTATTTTCTCTTCAAGAAACTGCATCTAAGCGACCTAGTACCTATTCAAATGACGATACAACTGCCAGATATGTCATCCCACCAACCTCAAGACACAATCGAGGATGTAATGGTTGACGTAGGACTATTTACTTTCCCTGCCAGTTTCGTGGAAATGGGTACAAGCCATTTAGACGCACCCGTAATCTTGGGATGGCCATTCATAGCAACAGCCCAAGCCATGGTCGACATGCACAGTGGGAAACTTACCCTTTGAGTGGGCTCAACACGTGTTACATTTAAAATGGATGAAGGAATGGAGCAGGCCCACGTCCAAGATGATGACCTGACCCATGAAAAACCACGGAGACCCTGTCATTTGTGATAGCACGCGTCTTAAATGAACCCCTTGAGGTATATCTCATTTCGGAAGAGCTTAATGCCCAAGAAGGGGTCGAGCAATAATTGCTCTGAAAAAGTCTTGAGAGAGAAGCAATGTTGGAACCAGACAAGGAAGAATGCACGCAGGTTCCACTAGTTCCACCCCTTAAAACCTCCTACGAGGAACCTCTTGACTTAGAATTGAAACCTGATAACACCTTAATTAGGTGTTATTTAGCCCATATTCTTAAGGCATTTGCATCTAGGCCACATATCAAGTTATTTATGCCTATTTTCGTTCCTATTTGCAAAACAACTATTTTGGCATAGGTATTCATGATATAAAGGTTTTCATAGAGGAATCGACCCGACTCTGTCATATTTTATGCTTTTATAAGTGTTTGGGATGAAATTCCTAGTCTTATATGCATTTGGGATTGATCGGGAATCGATTGGAGTTCATCCGAGCATAATGGAAAGCATAGGAGCAAGAAGGGGAGAAGAGGAACTGGTCACAACCACACGTCACGCCCGTGACCACCAGGTCGTGACCATGTGCGCGGGTTGAAGATCACAGCCGTGAACAGTAGCCGCGAACTTCAGCAGGCGACCAAGAAGAAGACAAAAAGTTTTCCCAGTCCAATCGCAGACATGGTGCATTTTGACCTCGGAAAAGATCGCACCCGGGACACAAAGATCACGGTCGCGATCTTATGAAAGAGGTCGCGATCTCGGAGCTTAAAGACGGAGTCAAAACACGTTGTTTCGGGCGATTCAGAGACATTGCAGCTGGTCACTTTCAGGTCTTGGCCGTGACCATCGGGTCATGCCCTCGAGGTCGTGATCACTGCCAGCATCCTATAAATATCCCTCTTGCTGCACTTTTCAAAGTAGAGCCTCCTTAGAGTGAGAAGGTTAGGGTTTTTGAATGCTTTAGAGAGGGAAACTCCTTGGGAGAGCTTCATTGAACATCCAATCCACCCAAGGAGCAAGAAGTTGGTGCAAGCAATGTAGTCAAAATCCTAATTTTAATCTTAAAATCTTATAATTTTACGATCTTACCTATTGGTTTCGATCCTGATTTTACTACAAAATCTTTGAACCTTAAAATCCCAATTTAAAACTTTAAAATCCTTAAAATCTATGATTTTTACGATTTTGTACGATTTCAAGGTTCACGTCATTTGGATCAAAATCAAGTCGGGCGGGTCGACTTTTGCCAACGAAATAGGTCAAGTTCACTTCGTCCAGCCCAACACATGGACAACACAACCCTAACCTGACATGCAACGCTCAATTGATTTTCGTTCTCTTTATCTTCTGCCAGCCGACACTTAATTCCTTCCTTCAACGATTTCCTCCATCACCCTCTCAATTAGCTCGTTGTTTCTTCCCCCATCACCTTCGCAATCAGCCAATCCTCATCACCTTGCAAGCTTTTGTCTGTCTCCCAAACCTTTTGGTGCCAACATCCTTGACCTTCTTTCGATCAAGAAGGGAATGCATTAATCAATGAGTTTTCATTGCATGACGATGGCGATCTAGGAAATATGGCTGGTGTTGAAGTACATCAAGTGATCCTCAGAATAATGATATCATTGCTCAACAAAAAGACAAGGATTATATGAGGATGAAAGAGAGGGTGAGGGTGATGATGACAATGTTGAGGATTTAGATGTTAATGTTGATCCTAACGATTTTATAGAATTTTCTACTCTTAACTATTAACTAGATTAAGTGATTTCTATGTGGTTTCAGGTTGCATTTTTTTTTTGTTTATTGTATGTACAATAACAAATCCATGGTTTTATTTGTGTTAATTAAGGAGACAAACTTATCTTGATAATCATTTAATTGATACGTGGTTGGCTATTATTTAGGATATGCATCATTATTACTTTCCGATATGTAAGTGATAATTTTAATATGAACCTTAAAATCTTGCAATTTTACAATTTTAATCTACGATTGTGATTTTACCTTAGTTTTCAATTTTACGTAAAATCTCAGATTTTGAATGCGTTGGGTGCAAGCAAATAGAAGAAGATTGATTCCATCACTCCCTCTCTTCTAGTGCTTGTTTTCTTTCTCTCTCTATGACTTGAGTCTCTAATGGTTATTTAGGGAAGATGACCCTAGTTTATAGGTTTTGTATGTTTGGATTTTGAATGAATGTGTTTATCTAGTTTATTTTAATGCTTCTCTAGATTTAATTATACTTGGGTAAGTCACTCTAATCTTCTCTACTAGCTTACTTGAGCTTCTATGTTGGGTATGGAGTTTTGGGGTTAGATGGGTATGCGTCATCTGACAGATTAGGGTTAGATGAATGAATAGGGTCTTGTGGTGGACGAGGAGACCATACCCTTACGGCCTTACCATAAGAATTCCTTCCTAGATGGAACGTGGGCTGAAACCTCGGTGTGGATGGTGGGTAGTACCCATTGAAAGGAGCTATGTTCTTAAAGCCCCAAATACGATAGCCTAAATCAAGGTGACTGACATGGGTTTAGGGGAGGCGTACTCTGAGGCATGTGGATAATCACGAAGGCCCACAGAAAATAGCTCACTCACCACATTCTCTTAACCCTACTTAACAACCATAGCTATGAGGATTTGACCCTAGGAAACCGTCTCATCTCTAGCGATCTCCCAACCACTTAGTTGGTTGTTTAGGACTATATTAGGTTAGTTTTACCCCAAAACTTGGTTGGGCTAGATAGTAGATTAGTTCTGAAGTAGTAGTAGATCCATGGACCCGTGGAATTGGACCTCGTGAGTCAACCCTTTACCCATTCGCCAGTCTAGGTTATATTGGGCTTAGATTGGAGTAGCATTAGTTGATAATCGAGTTTTAACTTGGTTAACTCGAGTGATCAACACCATTTTCGGAGCACTTAGAATACGCTTACCTTGCCCAAGGTGAAGGGCTACATGTAATCACAAACACTTCTCTCATAGCATAGTATAACATGTGTCTTATCACGGGGTTGCGTAAACATAAGAAGGCTATTGCATGGAAGATTACCGACATCCAGGGGATTAATCTGTCTTTCTTAAACTCTTCGCTAGCGGGACAATATTTCCTATCTCAGATAGTAGTGGGTCAGTTCAATTTAACTAGTACCAAAGAAAAAAGGGATGACAGTGGTCCCAAACGATAACAAGGACTTAATCCCAACGCTTACAATCACGGGATGACACATCTACATCGATTACAAAAAATAATGATGCCACCTGAAAGGATCAGTTCCCCTACCATTCATTGATCAAATGCTGGAACGGCTAGTAGAGCATCAATATTATTGTTTCTTTGGTGGGATATCGCAATACTTTCAAATCCCAATTGATCCACTTGATCAGGAGAAAATGACATTCACGTATCCTTGTGGCACTTTTGCTTATCGTAGGATTCCATTTGGGCTATGCAATGCTCTAGCGACTTTTCAGTGTTACATGACCGCAATCTTCAATAATTTGTTGGAGAATGTTGTGGAAGTCTTCATGGACAATTTCTCGATAAATAGACTCTTTCTCCCATTACCTTGCGAATCTGGAGAAGGTTTTGATTCACTATAAAGAGACGCATCTTGCATTAAGCTGTGAGGAAAACCATTTTATGGTCACCGAAGGCTTTGTCTTGGACCACCAAATCTCGAGGGAAGGAATTGAAACCATTTCTAATCTTCCATATCCCATAAGCGTGAGGGGGTGCAAAGCTTATTAGGTCACGCGGGATTCTACCGGTGTTTCATTCAAGACTTCTTCAAAATTGCACAGCCTCTCAATCGAATCCTAAAAAAGATATCAGTGTGAGTTCACAAAATATTTTTGAATAGCCTTCAACTTCCTTAAGAAACAACTCACCCATACAACTATTCTGATGGCACCGGATTAGTCCAAGCCCTTCGAGATTATGTGTGATGCCAGCGAATATGCAGTTAGAGCTCTGTTAGGCCAACAGAAGGATAGGAGATTTCATCCAATCTACTATGCCAATAGAGTACTGAATGACGTTCAAAAGAACTACACGACAACGGAAAAGGAACTCTTGTCTATAGTGTTTGCGTTCGACAAATTCCGCTCCTACTTGGTATTAAGTCACACAATTGTGTATACGGACGGGACCATCGTGCACAGCGTTACCTGTTAACCAAGGTAGAGGCTAAACCACTCCTCGCCCTTTGGGTCCTCCTACTTCAGGAATTTGACATTGAGATTAAAGATAAACCTGGAGCATAAAATGTGGTGGCCGACCATCTGTCGAGGCTGTAGGGACTGCCATCAAAATACCGGACGATGTCAAATAAAGGACACATTCCTAGCTAAGAAACTCTTTCATGTACTAATCGAGGATGCACAAGGACCATGGTTTGTTGACATGGCAAACTACTTAGCCACGTGAACCATGCCTCTCAATCTTTCATACCAGGAGAGGAAACACTTCCACGTAGAATCTAAATTCTACTTATGGGTCGACCAGTACCTTTTTCGAATCGACCCCGATAACGTGATCCAGAGATGTGTTCCATTGACCTAGGGCAGGGACATTATCCGCCCCTATCATGGGGGACTCGCAAGAGGGAATCATAGTGGTCCTTAGACAGCACACAAAGTAATCTAATGCGGCTTTTACTGCCCTATGATCTATTGCAAAATCTTCTGACGCCTGTCAACAACTTGGGAATTCCACTTAGAGGGATGAAATACCGCAATCAATGATCTTACCAGCTGAAATTTTTGAATTTTTGGGGCATTGATTTCATGGGCCATTTCCCATCATAAATTGGGAAAAAAATAAATTTTAGTCGTTGTTGATTATGTCTCAAAATGGGCAGAAGCAAAAGCCACTCATGGGCCATTTCCCCTAAAAGCAATGTGTGACCTGTGGGGAGGTTCCTTCATAAAATATTCTTGCAATTCGGAGCCCCTCAAGCGATAATAAGAGACCAAGACACTCATTTCCAAGACACTCAAGAGACCAAGCTATAATAAAATTTGCGACATCGTGTATCAACAACATATCACCCTCAAACAAGTGGACAAGTAGAGCTCACCAATAAAGAGCTGGAAACATATTCTCCTAAAACCTGTGGATAGTTCCCATAAGAACTTATATGAAAAGCTCATTGACGCTCTCTAGGCTATTGTACTACTTTTAAAAACCTAATGGGAATATCCCCTTACCAAATGGTTTATGGTAAGGCTTGTCACCTACCGGTAGAGCTTGAACATTGAGCCTTATGGGCAATAAAGAAGTTGAATCTAGACATGAAACTCGCAATCAGCAAACGAAATAACCAACTATTGCAATTGGATGAGTTCCACTTCCACACCTATGAAAACTCGAGGCTCTACAAAGAATGCATGAAACACTTACATGATTAGAGCATTCGAAAACATTGCTTTTGTTAATTTGAATTGAAGGGTGATAAAAAATCGGTCTATTTCCGGTATCATATCCATAGTTAGCGCATTCATCCTAGTTAGAAGCTCCAGCTCCGTATCAATAGGGTATCCAAATCAGAGTTGGGTGGGAAATGGTCAACTCCCAGTGACCAACAGACTTCCTTAAAAACAGGCAAAAAACTGACTCTCGCTAAATGGTGCCCCGAGTGTCGTTCTAATAACTCAGAAAAAGTTTTTTTCCCTATTTATAGAGCCTCACTTTTTAGTTCTTTCAACCCCCAGCTGCCCTAGGAATCCCTAGAAACCCCAAACCTCGCTCCCTGCGCTCTGGTTTGTGCGTTTTTTGCTAGTTAGATTGCATCTTGGTCGTTTTTCCCTTTCATATACATACTTATGGCATTCAAGAGGGTATCGATGTACCAATTATCCTTGGAATACATAAGAGAGAGAGGAAGAATGGGGAGGGTGGACGGAGAGGAAGGGATTGCAGATGGCGGTGGGCTATCGGTTTGGAGTTCTGTCGGGGACAAAGAGGGAGGAAGGGAGGGGACAGTGATAACACCTGAATTATACATATATTCACCTACAATTTTTACATCCTAAAATGACCTAAATTGTACTAAGTTCATTCAATTTCTCGATTTTGCGCTTGGTTTTGTGTTTAAGTGATGTTTCATATTATTCCATCTAATAAGAAGAAAGAACGAACTAATTTGGTGGTCGAATGATAAAAAGACGGTTAGGGTTCGAAATCTGACCTCGGCGGAACTCAAGCCCGTGGCGTCCCAAGCAAGGGCAAAGAGTCGTACCACTTAGGTCGCGTCCCCTTTTGGTGTCAACATAAGAAACCCGCCCTGTATTATGACGAATCACAGATAGAGGTGATTGACAATGCAGAGTCAAACGGTAAACTGCATAGTCAAATTGCCCCTGCTAAACTGAAGGAAAAGCTATCAAAAGGGCCAACATGGGCATCAACATGGACATGTTAACAGAGCAAGTCAACATCAACACACCCTGCAACATGACCACGTTGACGACAACGTTCGCAAAAGTCAAAAAGCTTTCAAAAGGTCAACGTGGACATCAAAATGGCAATGTTTGAGACCACGTCAACATCAACACACCCTACAACATGGCCATGTTGAAGACCAGGTCCGCAAAAGTCAAAAAGCTTTCTAAAGGTCAACGTCGGCAGCAACATGGCCATGTTCGAGATCACGTCAACATCAACACACCCTGCAACATGGCCATGTTCGAGACCACGTCAACATCAACACACTCTACAACATGGCCACGTTGAAGACCACGTTAACAAAAGTCAAAGAGCTTTCAAATGGTCAACGTGGGTAGAAACATGGCAATGTCCAAGACCACGTTCATATGAATACACCCTTCAACACGACCATGTTGAAAACCACGTCAAGAGAAGTCAATAAGTTGTCGAAGAATCAACGTGGACATCAACACGACCATGTTCATTGTCAGAATCACATTTCACAATCATTTTGACGCAGAGATCACATTTATGACGTTGCTGGTCGTTGGAACTAACACGACTTGGGAACACGTCCATGTTGGTTGGGCACGTCGACCTTTTCTGCAAGTTTTAAGAGAGCAACTGACAGTTTTGTCCACCTGAACACGGCCGTGTTCTCCGACCACGTTGAGTAAAAAATTCAGCCAATCAATCTCCGCAATGCTAACACATCGATCTGGCATTCAGCAGTGAACACGGTCCTATTCCCAAACCGTGTTAGAGCTGTTGCTGCCTATAAATAGAAGCTTGCAAGAGAAGACACTAGACACACTACACACCTCCTACTTTGAGACTTTGATCTTTCTTTCTTTCTTGTGTTTGAAGTTAGCCGAAACTATGTCCATTTCCAATCCAAACTCTTATTACTTCTTTTCAATTCGTTAATCATATCTCGTATTTCATCCATCATGGCTCTCATGTTCTTGTTCGTAATTGGGAATATCGTGGTATATTGCGTTATTAAGATTACCAAAGTAAGCTTCTTTTTTGTGGGGTTTTGATAATCATTTGTGGTGGTAGATTGGTCAGTTTTCACCGCCTTCCCCCAAACATTATTCCCTCGTCGAAATTTTGCTAGGTGTAATCTATTAACTCAATATATATATTGTATTCTCGAACCCTCCGTTCTTCTTCATCATGGTAATGTTCTCAACCTTTATCTTTCTAAACCTCATCATGTCCAGCTAATCTTCTAGTTGTTCTGGATTTGATGAACCCTAATATGTTTTACATGGATTGAGTGGTATCTTTGATATAGACGTGTTGTTCTCGTTCTTAGGATCTTTTCTCGACTTATCATGTGCAAATATCAATAGTATGCGTCTATTGTATATTTTGTTTGATACATGTAAATGAGACTGCGAGGTAATTTGTCATCTCTCGTGAAAAGAAGGAATTGATCGGAGCCACCGGTGATGAGGTCACGTAGTTCCTCTGGATTAGCTTAAAAACCAAAAACGGAAATTCACAAGTTTGGTTAATGCTTTAGTTTTAGAGTCTTGTAAGCCATGGTTTCACTTGATTCTTAAGTCGAAAGGGTATTAATACATGTGTGAATGGGTTAACACTAAATTGGAAATTTTCACGGTCTAAAATATGAACACTCGTCTATGTTAAATTCAACTTGTCTATAAAATGCATATTAGGAGGGATTCACTTCCAGAACAATGCCTTCTCCACTTGATTTTACTTTGAAAACTATTCTATTGCGTTTTTATCATTGCATGTGATTATATATCTAAACAAAATCACTAAAACGATTGACTAAATAAAAGCCAAGTACTAGTACACATAGTCTCTGTGGACTGGATACGATCTTGCTTCCTGCTATACTGCCCTATAACGATAGGTACCCTTGCCTATTTTTCCTATGTTAGTTACGGGCGATTAGACGGTTGGATTGTTAGGGGTGGAATAATTATTTAGGGAATGGGGAGAATATATAGAAAGTTATATCTTAAGAATTATAATCCAGTGTGGTTATTATTTTTTACCAAAATTATTTCTAATAAATTATGATAGTCAGTTTAAAAATGCTAAGAATGATGGGTGAAAATGTAGATAGTCACGATAACTACTAAAAGAGTAGTAACTATCATAACTTATTCTGTGACCGTTATAACCAAGTTGTACCGACAACCATAATCACCACATAATAAAATAATCTAAAAAATAAAGAAAAAACATTCAGGAGCATATGTGTAGACATGCAGAACATAATACCCTACTAGTTTCTTACCCTGCCTATTGGCCAGAGAGTTTCATTATCATTTATATCAATTGATTTATCTATATGTTGAAAATCTTTTGAATCATTTAAATTTTTATACTCTCACTTTATAAGCGAGTATGCGATATGTCCATATTAAAAATTCTCAATACTTAGCATACTCACCTATGATTCTATTATTCTCTAATAAAAAATTATATCATGAAGATTTATCACATCTCATTCAGGATATCATATCAAGATTTGTCAAATCAAGACACTCAAATTTATTATATTATACAACATATAACAATTCGTCATTCTCGAGTTAGGACAAACTCTAAACCAATTATTGAGAGTTCAAATTATTGGATAAAGTCATAAAGATACTTAATTAATGGATAAATTTTGTTTAACCCAAGTGAAACTTAACACATATTGTACCCCTTACGATGATCATATTATCTAATCATGACTCATTTTCATGTGAATGTTCATGAAGTCTCATTTGAGGATCTTATGTCAAATTTGTCTATCAAGACACTCAAATTTAGTATCTTATACAATATGTATCAATCACTAATTCTTGAAGTTTGGTCTAATCCTCAACCAATGGTTGTTGTCTACATGTTGGTTTAGAATCTCAACCCAAGACACTCACACACACTATCAAGGGTTCTTGTCTTGACATGCTCATTTAGAGTATATAGTTCCAACTCTTTTAATGTGCATTTGTAAAATTTTCTTTATCTTTGGTGTTTGGTTCATGAAACTGTACTGGACATCGTACCGGAAAAGTGAGTAGTAGGTTATTTTATGGCAAAATCGTGGTTTAACCACAGTTCAACAGTTAGAAACCGTGAAATACCGCGTATCGGTTTAACCTCCAACAATGGTATTTTCTGGTTAACCGCCGATACAGTACGATTTCATGAAAACAAAATGTTGGTTACTTATCTTGATAACTAATAAAGTGTATCTACAATGCACACGAATTTTAGGTGCATTTAAAACTGCGTATCGTTTGAACAAATAATTTATATTTTTTAAAAAGTTGATTTTTTATTCAATTTTTAAAAAATTTATACAACCATTATGACATTTCGCATACATATTGATTTATCGATGTATTGTATACACATCTATTGTTAATATCGAAGCATATGTAAAGAGTTTAATTTACTTTTTAATCATAGTTAATACCTTCAAACTTGCTCGATCAGTGGAATATGAAAGAAAAAAATAATTGTAGCTAGGATAACTCGATCTAAATACAAATTGCTTCATGTTACAAAGTAAAATATTTCTGTTTTGACACTTTGATATCAAAACATTTTTGTTATTGCCAAAATTTGGTATGTAGTCAGAGGCTCATAACCGTACTACCAAATGACTTCTTACAATTGCCTTGTTGAACTCATCCTTATTAAAGATTCTTCATTTTTAACCCAATAACTCGGAATAGATTTTTGTAACTATAAATGCTTTTAGTGTAGATATTTTAACCAACAAACAGATGTTTAGTTATTATATTAATACTAAAATTTATATTTTTCTACCAATATATTCAACTATTAAACAAAAATTGTCGGCCTTTGTTTGAACAATGCTTAGGTTAGTAGTTGATGATATGTGATGTTTACCGTACATCATTACAAATACTTCTCTAGCATTCACATGTGTCATATAATACTTGTATATCGTCAAGTTTCTATCTAGATCTTTTGTTATATAATACTTGCTATATTTGATAGACATATACATTAGAAATGAGAAAAATGTTTGATAGTAAAAAATATAAAATAATATATTTTATTTTTGAAAGTCGATTAATCGTCAAACAACTGTTTTCTCTCTTTCCATCGTTATATTTGTTTGATCGAATAAAATATTATTATTTGCTTGTGATTTTTCTAACTTTTCATTAAAATGTAACTTATTATTAAGTTTTAACATAAATGAGTAGAAAATTGACTTAAAGATGTTATAATATGTTTTCTATTTAAAAAAATGTAATAGATGTCACTTTACAAACATTAGTCTATTATTGCATACATAGATTAATACATATAATGCAAAAGCAAAAGAAATTATTGATAAAAGAAAAATATTAGAAAAAGAAATAGCTCTATAAATTGATCATTAACTCAATATTTTGTTAAAAAAAATATTCACCTTGACAACTTGTGAGTTATCCAAATGATAACTTTTTGACATACATAATTACAGTTAATGTACTGATGTCGGGGTTTGTGAATTAGGAATGATGGAAAATTTTCCCGGCGAGAGAGAAAGACAAAGGCAGCAAGCAGTGCAAGAAAGTGACGGAAAATAGCTTCCCTGGTTGCAGAAGTGAAGACGAAGACGGAAGAGGAGGCGGGCGGAGAGAAATAACGAGCTCTCATTCCCATCAAGCATTCAATTCCCTCTCTCTCCCTCGTTCCATCTCCGTAAACTTCTTCCATGAGTGCACAAAAACAGCAAAACTAAAACCTAACGGTCCTTCAAGAAGGCCTTCGTTTCTTCTCTTCACGCTTTTTACCTTCCCCATTTTCTTCCTTTCCAATCCCACAATCATCTCGCCGCCTCCCGCGCTTCCAATTTCTACAAAATTTCCTTGTTTGGATGATTCACCCTTTGCGATCGTGCTTTAAAGCGTCGCTGCTGCTGATTCTTCGTCGCCGGCGAAATCCAGAGAGAGGGGGAGCAAATATAAGAGGAATGCGAAATGAGCTCACAGCAACAGCAGCAGCGGCAGGCGATAGTGAAGGACCTAATGGAGGAGGCCAAGAAGAGATTTGTGATTCTGGCAATTTGCGTCGTCGGTTTATCCTATCTCATGTCTCGTAAGTTCTGAATAGCTCCAATTTGATTCGGCAATGGAGGTTTCGATGGTCGAATTGCGTTTCCCTTATAGCTCTGCGGGGAAATTAGAGCTTTATTGGTAGAATGTATGCTGACATGCTTCCATTTCATTCCTCTCTCTCTGCGTGCTTGATTAGGTGAACTGTTAAAAAGACTTGTTTAATTCAGAGCGTAGCTAGGATGAGTTAGAATAACTGTTGGCAGCAACCCTAGCCTATGTCGAACACAAGACCGTTGCTTGCTTTTAAAACAATTCCATAACCATTCATCTCAGGCCCTTTCTATTAGAGTGTATCCCCCTGTTTTTAGAAGTTGTGGTGCCATCTTCATTTTACAATGCTATCTCTTAATTTCTTTGTTGGACTGTCAATAGCAATGGCATGTTTGATCGTTCACAGGGCTGTTAAATGGCAATTGTTTGCTCCCCTCTTGGCATGTCTATGTCTTGAGACGCCTAGGTAAAACCAGTTTAGCGAACATTTGGGTATTTGAAGTTTTGCAGAAGCATCCAATTCATACTTTATGTTGAAGTTTGTTCATTATTACTTTGAAGTGTATGACTTAATCAAAAGGTAATCTGATTTAATTGCTTTAGCGCTTTATGTTGCAATAGATTGCCCCATTAGCTGGTTCGTTTTATGGAATTAGTATTGGAGAGAAGGAACAACTGTGAGCCTGATGCAACAACCTCCAGGTTGAAGACCAGTGAGAGTACCACATCACTAGACCAAGCATTTGTCCGCATTATATTGTGTTTTATTTTGAGCGGCTTAGAATTCATCCGAATGAATTGAGCCCCAGAAAGGACCGAGTTCCTACAGACTTAGTTTGTCAAGCAAAATTGATGCATTGTGTCTGTCTAAATTATTGGCTTATGAGGTTCATTCTGTTGGTAGTCATGGTAATAGGTCTGAGTTTGAGGTTTCACCATTATGTATCAATTCTGTACATGCTGGAAATTTGTTTCTTTGCTTCTATTTCCAATAGAATTTTTTTGCCTTTTTCAGTGACAAGCTCCTCTGTGTGGGTCAACTTACCAGCTGCCTCCTTCCTAATCATCCTTCTTCGTTATATAGCGCTGGATCTTGAAATGAGGAGAAAAACTGCAACATATGTGAGCAAATCCTTGCATTCAAATGCATCACCTCAGAATAGACCACATGGATCTTCAAGGATTGTTCAGAAGTCTCAATGGAGGAAGAAAGTAAACTCTCCTGTTGTCGAGGATGCAATAAATCACTTCATGATGCATATTGTGTCTGAATGGGTAACAGATCTTTGGTATGGTCGCTTAACACCTGATAAAGAGGGACCAGAGGAACTGGTAGTGATAATGAATGGAGTCCTTGGAGAACTCTCTGCCCGTTTGAGAGATATAAATCTTCTCGATCTTCTAACAAGGTTGCCGTTCTTTTCATGACCACATTAATTGTCTGGGTTCTTAGCTATTCAAAATTATTTTTTTACAAACTAATATATAATGACACAGGGATCTCATTAATCTCATCTGCGCCCACTTGGTGCTTTTTCGAGCCACTCAAGCAAAGATTGCACAGAAACAACCCAATTTTCTGTCCATTGAACAACGAGACAGGGAGCTAAAACAAGTACTCACTGCTGAAAACAAGCTTCATCCTGCTTTATTTTCTCCTGAGGCCGAGCACAAGGTTGACTTTTCCTATCATAGAAGTCAGTGCATGAATAGTACTAGGCACTGATGAAAATAATGCTCCTCGAGTTGGGCTGTCCATCAACTGGTAACCAAAGCTTCTGCTGTTTATTTTCAGGTTTTGCAGCATCTGATGGAGGGATTAATTTCATCTACATTTAGGCCAGAAGATCTAAAATGCTCATTCTTCCGTTATCTTGCGAGGGAGCTGCTTGCTTGTGCAGTGATGCGACCAGTTTTGAACTTGGCTACTCCAAGGTAATTATTCGCCCTGGTTTTGCTTTATGCCCCTCAAAAACTACACATTTTCAGTTTCAATTACCCAATTATTTTGGTTTCTTGAACTTCCTTGACAGGTTCATAAATGAAAGGATTGAAATTTTTGTAGCTTCCAAGGCTGATAGGGGGGTTGCTTTGGCGGAAGGAGCATCCCTTGCTAAACCAAACGAGTCTTTGAGGACCAACGATCACTCTCCTAGATTCTTAGATCCTACTGGTACTGGTGTTGAGCTTGTGCCGTTGAAAACTGATAACTCCAGAAGTCGGGATGGTGCACCTGAAACAGAGAATGGAAATTCAATCTATATCTCGAAAGATCCTCTACTTTCTATTTATACTAGGACTACACGTTCATGGAGCTCTTTGCCCTTGCCCCCTCAAGTTAACAGTCAGCTAAATAGTTCAGGAGGACAATGGAGTGACATGCTAGATGTTATGTCCCAGAGAAAAAGTACAGCTCTGGCTCCAGAAAATATTGAGAACATGTGGACGAAAGGAAGAAATTACTATAAAAATGCAGGCGGAAATGGGGTAATTGAACAAGTACGGCAGAAGCCTTATTCTACTAAGCCAGTTGTGGTAGATGATTCCAGAAATCAGTCAAACCCCCAGGACAAGGATGGTGTGACCAAGAATCATTCTCCTCTTTCTTCCAATGCTGTTAATTCTGTAGTTCTTAGGCAGCCTAGAGTCAATAAACCTATCAATCTTGGAAGTGAGAACAGGTCTAATTATTCTATGCATGCTTCATATTTAGAAGATGCTGCGGAAAGAGTGATGAGCGAAGAGGAAGTCATATCTGATTCTGGTAGTGGTAGTCCATATATATCTGAAGATGAAGATGCAACTGATGTCACTGGCCTTCATTCGCCTGGGACTAAAGTTTGGGATGGTAAAAGTAACAGAAATATGCCTGTTTCCAACATTCATCATCCTCTTGAAAATCCACTGGGCCGTGATTTAAAGAGGCCTAACAAAGAGAAAACTCGACATCGGAAACTATCTGGACTGTATACTGGCAGGAAAAGGTCAAGATCAAGTACTCCGGGGCAATATGTTTGGCAAGAAGTTGAGAGAACGAGTTTCTTGTCTGGGGATGGCCAGGATGTACTCGGTGCAAAAGGATGCACCAGACCTGACGATTCTACGGATGATTCTGAGGTCGAAAGTTTGAGTAGGCTTTCTACTGGAACAGCGGCTTGTTCATCGACAGCCTCCCTTCCTAATGTCGAAATTCATACCCCTTCTGCAAGTGCTATGAGAGCAATGATGTTAGATTCTTTCTTTAAGTTGAGATGCGAGGTATTTGCATTACATTCATGGTATTTGTTTTGTTTCAGTTGCTTAGCTAATTTTGTAAATGCTGACAAATGCAAAAGTAAGCCAAATTGTTTCTACAGGTATTGGGTGCTAATATTGTGAAGAGTGACTCCAAGACGTTTGCTGTATATTCCATATCAGTTACTGACGTTAATGGTAACAGTTGGTCAATCAAGAGAAGGTGTTACTGCAATTTGTCAAATTTTCGTCTTTTTCTAATTATGCACTACAGTATATACTTTTTTCTTCTCTGATTTACGTTTTGCTCCATGTTCGATGTTGCGACTGGCAAACCTTATTTATTTTAGCTCTCTTGAACAGGTTTCGTCATTTTGAGGAGTTGCATCGACGTCTTAAAGAGTATCCAGAGTATAGCCTTCATTTGCCACCAAAGCATTTTCTCTCAACAGGTTTAGATGAGCCTGTCATTCAAGAACGTTGTACGTTACTTGACAGATATCTCAAGGTTGGACATGATTTGTCTTAGATCTCTTCCCAGCTTTAGTGCTTTAGTATTATTTACCTGACTGGAGATAAAATATCTGCGGAGATAGATATGAAAGCACATAAGCATTTAATTTGTATCTTATTCTTTTATCTCGACCTGTACCGAACTGTAACATGTTGTTCTTTTTGCAGAAGCTGCTTCAAACCCCTAAAATTTCAGGATCTATTGAAATCTGGGACTTCCTTAGTGTTGATTCTCAAGTATCCTATTTGTCCTTTGAACCTGTTCTTTTGACTCTTCTCTTCTGTTCCGACTTTTATCTCACCAAGGGTTACTGGAATAATTTGGTGTTGATTCCGTAATGCAGACATACAGTTTCTCAAGTTCCTTCTCTATCATCGAAACATTGTCAGGTAGGGCAGACGTTCTTGATGTCATCTCCATTCTCCAACAACATTTTTTCTGTTATTTTCCTTAATTTTTTTTCTTTTTCTCTCTGGGTTTCATGTTCTGGACTTCCTCCTCTGGATTGTAACTTTCTAGTTGACCTTGGGGATAAGGCATCTGAATATAGTGAGAAGGCTGTAAATTTTACTGGAACTGCAACAGACCCCTTCAACAGAAAGGACCTGCTAAAAATGGAGAAGCCTAATTTTGCACCACCCAACGTCAAGGAGAGTAGGAACAATGCGCCAAGTTCTATGCGCAACAGGCTTGGTAAAGATTTCCCAAAACCTCTTGAAAATTCAGACAGTGATTCAGATGTCCAAAGCAATGTTTCATGAATCAGAAATTTAGGCAATACTGCAGAAAGGAGTGAAAGCAATGGCTTGCAGGAAGCAGCGAAGTCGCTTCATGTAGATTCTAATATTCCTCCTGAGGTAGTAACTAGTGACTGGCCCACTTTCTATGTAAGTGTTACTGAAACTCTCGATTAAGAAGAAATGTGATGCTCACATTTTGTTTTTCCTCATTGCAGTGGGTGCCACCAAACCTAGCACTCCCTCTCTTAGATTTGGTTGGTGTCATCTTCCAGATGCAAGAAGGTGGATGGATCAGGTACTAGTTATCCGACTTCTTCAATCATGAATGCATTATTTTCTTGCCCGTCACAGGTAGTATGGTGTGACGTGATTCATCGCGTCATGATTGTCCTGAGCTATGTTCAATCAATGGTACAGGAGGAAAGCATTTTGGATGGCTAAACAGGTGTTACAACTGGGAATGGGGGATGCTTTGGATGATTGGTTGATAGAGAAAATCCAGCTCCTTCGTAGAGGTTCTGTCATTGCTTCAGGGATCAAGAGGATTGAGCAGGTTGCTCCCACTTTTCTTTTTATTTGGACTTCCTACTAAATGCTACTGATTTTGTGCATAAGCCTCCGCAAAATAAATTACTTAAACTCACACTTAGATTTCTGATGCCTTCCCTCTCTGATTTGAGCAGATACTCTGGCCTGATGGGATATTCATAACCAAACACCCAAGTCGACGGCCACCATCTCCTGTTGATACACCCACTAGCTCCCTTCACAAGGAGAAAAAACTAGTGAATACTTCTTCACCAAAACCAAGTCCAACTTATACCCGACAACCCTCAGTTTTGGCTACCCCCCAATTGAGTGAGGATCAACAAAGGGAAGCAGAGAGACGTGCCAAGTTTGTTTATGAACTAATGATTGGTAATAAAGTATCTTATGTGTCTCTATGTTCATATAGCCAACGATTTCTATATATTGGATGCTTGTGATCAGCATCAACGCCCCCAACTGAAAATCTGTTTTGCTATGCAGATAATGCACCAACTGCAGTAGTAGGTCTTGTTGGCCGAAAAGAGTATGAGCAGTGTGTCAAAGATGTATACTTCTTTATTCAGGTTGTTAATTATTCTCGTGTTCATACCTTGATACACATGTCGCTTACTTTGTATAAGACAATAATTACCCAAGATGACAATATGTGTTTTCCGCCCTGGTGTTGTGTTTATAATGCAGTCACCAGTTTGTTTGAAGCAGCTGGCTTATGATCTCATCGAGCTGGTGCTTCTGTCGACATTTCCAGAGATGGATTATGTGTTCAGGCAATTGCATGAAGAAAAGAGCAAATTTGGGGAGCTTAAAGCAGAGTGAGTCCCCATTCAGTGTGGAGAACAGCTTGAGGTATTCTTCACGTACAGTGGGATTGATGCTTGCATACCTCCTGAAGCCAGCTTGGCTTTCATCGTGTGGTCGCTCTCTGCAGCTTGATCCTAGTCCTCGCTAGGAGTTTTTGCCAATCGGAACATCACCTCTTTTTACCTTCTTATACGAATACACAATTGTAACACAACTTGAGTGAATTTTGTGTACATTTGTGAGAAGAAAAGAGTAGAGATTTAGTGTAAAGCTAATAGTGATACACAGCCCCTTTCATTCTTTCCATTGTCGTGGTGATAACAATTTAAACCTTCATACAGCAGGTCCCTCGACAAAGGCAATGGTAAAAATTTACATCATTCACGTAGGAAGGCAATGGTAAAAATTTACATCATTCACGTCTGAGACTTCAGCGCAACTCTGATGACCTATTTTAAATACATTTATTAGCTTAGCATTTGGCGATTAAGTCCTACAGAATCTCCGTAGATATGGGATTCCTGCATTTATTCAAGTAAACCACAAACAGAGAAATAGTGACTAACTGGTTATTGCAATGGTTTGTGTATGAAGCAACAAATACTTCAAGCAAATCTTGATGAGAAGAGACTGGAACCTCAAACCTATGGTTTATGAAGCAAAACAAACAGTAAATGGCTCCAATAAACAGCAAAACTTGATACGAAGAGACTGGTAGTCTGGTAAAGTGGTACCTTACAGTTCATGAGCAAACAAAGATGCAGCAATAAACTGAAAAACTCGATGCAAAATGGCTGGTACCTAAAATCTATTTTTCATGAAGCTAAACGAAGAGCAAACAGCAAAATGAAATGATGCATTTCACAAGAGTCCGACACATCGGACACAGCATTTACTCTCGTCTGGCAAGGATTAGAAAGCAACTGTGATAAACCTAGAAACAGATCTGGCAATAAAGCACTCCAGTACTAATTTATCTCGGAAAAACTGAAAACTTCAAAACCATATTATCAAAATTCAAATACTCATAGCAACCTTTGACGAAATACATTGTCTCAGCAATCTCTTCCAGAGTGAAAGCAACAGCTACAATATAAAAAAGACTAAAGTTTGCCTCTAAGCAGACCGCCGAAAAGTGAATAACATAAAACAATGTTCCAGTCAATCTTGTTCGAGCACAACTCAAGGCCTGCCTAAGCATTGTGCATCCCACGAGGACTTCTCTTCTTAAGTGGAAGCAGCAGCTCCCTTTGTCCTTGGTGCAGCTTGAGTACCTGATCAAAGAGAAAATATCTCAATTACACTCATCTACACTTGAAAGTATGCAGCAGTTTTATTTGATGACCAGAAGGATAGGCTTTATATTCATTTACCCTCTCTGAAACCGCTCTTGAACCTGCGGGGAAGATGGCGGAGGTACCTCATCCTTCCAGTTCCAGTGGTCTTTCGGCGGATAGCCTTCACACTCCAGTTATCTAACAACCATAACGATAGTGGCTTGGTCACAACACAAGACAAACCTAGCTAACATAACATGAAATAACATTTCACATAGTCCAATGGAAGGCTTATAATGATTACACCATCCATATTTACTTAACTTTGCAGAAACAGTAGCTCATACAAAATGGGGGGAAATGGCAGCTGACTAGAAATAGAACACCGAAATCCATTTAACCATCATCATGTAAAGCAGTCAAATGACATATATAATGGCTTTAACCAAGGTTATCCTCAACCCAACATAAATACTACATACAGACTCAATTGCAGTGATAAGAAACCATATTAAGAACAAACCATCTGACCTGAACTTACACCGAAACCTAAACTGCGCAGAGAGCTGAAACAACAGCCAAATGGACGGCAAAAAGGTGCCTACTTCATTAAACGCAAGGAACCAACAGCACGAAGCGTAGAATACATCGATTGCTAACTCATACCGAAGTCTCAATAGTGAAATTTCTATTTTCAAATTCAATAATCCAGAATACAAATTATGAACAGGAACATAACTTAAAGAAAACAACACAAAACGAATCAGAGAAGTAGAAGAAGCAAAGACATACATTTCCTCAAGCGAGCGGCAGGGTAAGCACAAGCGGAGCAGCGACTCTTCTGAAGATGGAAGCTGCGGCGGCCGCACCTCACACATAGAGTGTGGGTCTTGTTCCTCCTCTTACCAAAACTCCCAGTACCCTTACCCTGAAATCACCATATGAAAGAAGATCAGAACCTCAACGGAAGAAGAAAAACAGAAGGAAGATAGACAGAGAGGGAAAGAGCTGATAAGGAGGAGAGCTGATTACCATTGGAGCAGATGCAGCAGAGAGACCCTAGGAGGGAGGATGCGCGGTTTCTAATAAAGCTTAGATGAACCAGAGAGCCGCGGTAGAGAGAGATTTATATGCTAGGGTTTTCAGGGTTATATGAAAGGAAAAGGCGCAGGAACTCCCAGCGTGTGAGCGTGGGCTTTTACGGTCTCGGATCTTTTGGGGCCCCGACGTGGGCTATTACTTGCAAGTATGGACCTGGACCGTTGGCACCCTTCATTAACATGGACCAAGTCACCAAGTTTTTGGGTTTGGAAGGAGCTCCGTTACTAGTGCGGGCACTTACTCTATGTTTCTAGCATAGTTGTCACTAGAGGTGTCAAAACTCAAAACAGAACTCGATCCGACTAATCCGCTCGATAAATCAGATTCGTAACCCAACCGCAATTTAAATAGATTAAAAGTCAATAACTCGTAACTCGCCCGACCTGTAACTCGATTCACCTACAACCTGACTGCCTCGCAATTCGATTAACTCGAACCCGATTGACACGCAACCCAATTAAACCTGCAACCCAATTAACTCGAGTCTAATTGACCCGAACCAGACTAATCCGTGACGCGACCGACTCAACCCGAACTCCACCCAATCCATTTGAATAATTATTAACTATATAATACATAGTTTTTCAAAATAAATTTCTTATTCTAAATCTGAAAAAGATTTGGCTAATAAATAGTCATTACCCTAGTTTAGACTTTAGATCATCGTCTTGTATCTTTGTTATTGTTTTGGCTCTTAATTGTTTGTTTTGGTTCATGTATTAATTTAGATCATGTTTAGTGGTATTTGTTTTGATTTTAATTGTCTTTCTTGGTTGATATTTAATTCATTTTGATAAACATATGATGGACTGAATTTAACTACTGTGTTTTTTGTTAGTGATAACATCATATTTAATGAAAAACATTATGTCCAAATTGAAAAAAATTACATCACAATTTTGTCTTAATTAATTATTACTATCTATATAAAATAATCAACAAATTATCTAGTTAAAATGTTGAAATCTAGTCTCTCTTCTCTCTCTTCTTTTTTCCTCTCTGAGCTAGGGTTTCATCTCGATTTTGATGGCGGTTGCTGCTGACGGTGCCCCATCGGGAGCCGTCGGTGGCGGTAGCCCGTTGGTCTCTCTGTTTGGAATTGCTCCAATAACTGATGTGTCACTAATTGGAAGAACTGCTATTGACTTTTATACTCATCTGATTGGTGAGGTGGATCAGAATATTAGGGGGGCTCCAGTAGCTTTTTATGAATAAATTCTAACGCACAAGATCTCTGATAGTGATAATGATATGTTGAATAGAAACATAACTGAGGATGATCTTTCAAGTATTCAAACAACTAGGCAGAGATAAGGCCCCACGGCCGGATGGATTTCCAGTTGAGTTCTACCTGTTTCATTGGGTAGGTTGATGTGGTAAATATCATCACTCAATTCTATCAGTCTGAGTTTATGCCAAGAAAGATTAATGCAACAGTATTTACGATGGTGGCTAAGGTGGAAAATGAGGTTCATATGAAGGGCTTTAGGGCGATTTCGTGCTACAACACATTGTACAAGGGCAATGCAAAGATTCTTGTTAATCGGCTGGCTGGTGTGTTACCTTCTCTGGTGAGTCACTCTCAGTCTGCCTTAATAAAAGGTAGATCCATCATTGATGATATCTTGCTTGCTTCTGAACTAGTAACATGCCATCATTCTAAGTCAATTAGTTCACGTTGTGTGATGAAAATTGACTTAATGAAAACATTTGACTCTATTAACTGGTGCTTTCTATTTGATGTGTTGACTGCAATGGGAATCAGAGGAAAGTTTATTAACCTGCTTAGAGCTTGTGTCTGCACCCTTATGATTAGTGTTTCGATTAATGGAGGGTGGTTGTGTGGGTTTTTTGGTATGCAGAAGGACTAAGACAGGGTGATCCCTTATCTCCCTATATATTTACCCTTGCTATGGAAGTTTTGGATGGTCTTGTTAAGAATGCAGCTTTTGAGAATCAAATTCCTTATCATCCTAGATGCAAACCTCTTGCTATCACACATTTATGTTTCGCTGATGATTTGTAAGTATTCACAAATGGATCTACTAGGGGGGTGGCAGGAGTTACAAGATTGCTTGATGAGTTTTATAGTCTGTCTGGTCTTCGGTGCAATCCTGGGAAGTGTCAGCTCTTTTGGGCAGGAATCCATGAGGAAGAAAATATTAGCATTTCTGTCTACTCACGGTTTCCACTTGGGCAGCTTCCGGTTAAATATCTGGGGGTGCCTTTGATAACCAACAAGTTATCTAGAAGGGATTGTCGTGTTTTGATTGATAAAATTACACATCGGGCTCAGAGTTGGAGAGCTAAAAATGTTAGGTTTCGCGGGTAAAGTCCAGCTGATTAGTTCAGCGCTTTATAGCATCCTGCAGTATTGGATGAATATATTCATCCTTCCAAAGTTTGTTATTACTGAGGTTGTGAGAATATACAATCAGTTTTTGTGGGATATTTCTTATTCCAGTTTGAGGATGAGGGCTTTGGTTGCTTGGGATCTTTTTGCTCGTCCAAAGAAAAGGGGTGGACTTGGCATTATAAATTTTGTTATATGGAACAAGGCCTGTGTTATCAGGCATTCTTGGAATGTTCTTCTTTCAAGTGGTTCCCTGTGGGTTGCGTGGGTGAAGCGTTATCGTATTAAGCATGTGTCTTTCTGGGATTTGAAGTGTGGAGCTGCGGGCTCTTGGATTTAGCAGCACTTGCTAAACTATTCGACCTTATGGTCCACTTGTTCCCTGGAATGAACTGATATGGAGTAGGGAGGTGATTCCAAGATACGGTTTCATATTATGGTTAGCTGTGATGGGGAGGCTGTGTACCATGGATAAACTTCTAGCTAGGGGGAAGCCTGTTTCAGGCTGTTGTGTGTTGTGCCCAGGAGGGTTGGAGCTCACAGCAAGGCTCCAAGTAGCTCGGCATATCAACTTCATCCCTCCGTTCTCGCCTGTTTCACAGCTGTTGTGTGTTGTGCCCATGAACGGTTTGTATTTGTTTGAGAGGCTCTCATAGGGGGTTTTCCCCTCCTATAAGAAGCTTGAGCTTAATGCAATTTTTGATTAACCATCAAAAAATAAAATTGAAATCTACACTAAGCTACATTATTGGAGTAAAACTCACTTTTGGTGAGCTAAAGTGTGAAATTTATCTAGTATTCTAGTATTTTTGCACTCCCTTATTGGAGATGGTGTTAGTGTTAGCACCTTACTAACACTTTTAATAAGGGTATTATGGTAACTATCATTCTCTTTTCCCCTTCCCATGTAGCTTTGATTGAGCTACTGTGTACAAATGATAGTTTTGGTACCTGAAATTAACATATCTTATTATTTAGTGCCTAAAATCATTTTTTTACAAATATTAATATAAATTATGTTTTAGTACTTAAAACTTTTATCATACATTTTGATACCTGAACTTTTAAAAATTTATAAATAAGTCCAATGTTAAGGTTTGCTTTTAGAAACTTGTGTTATTCTTTAATGAACTTGTAGTATGCTTTAATGAACTTATGGTATACTTTTAGAAACTTGTGTTATGCTTCTGATAGACCGTTAGTTACACATGTTTTCACCCCTGTTCTTACACCGTTTGAGAGGTGGTTTCTCGTGTTTTAGACCGATTTCACGCTAGGTTGTGCTTGTTTGTGATATTTCAGGTCCTGGCAAGTGAATGAAGGTTTAGGAGCGAGTTCGGGGTCGATTGGGTGAAGATCGGGTGCGAGACAAGTCACAAAGGAGGTCACACGGGCTGCCCTGATGTTCACACGGCCGTGTGAAGTAATGGCCTGGCCGTGCGAGTTTTGCCGAGAGCACACACGGGCAGAGCAGAGGATCGACACGGCCGTGCGAGTGGCAGGGTTGGCCGTGCCATATTCTGCGAGAGCAAACACGGGCAAGAGGGGATGTCCACACGGCCGTGCCATTCTGGCCGTGCAAAGAGCCTGGAATTCGAACTAAATGAAACGATGCGTTTTGACTCACACGGGCAACTGGGTGAGCTGCACGGCCGTGCCACCCTGGCCGTGTGAGTCGGGATTTTCTCCTTTTAAGCAGAATTTCAGCCACAATTCGGGAGGATTGGAGTTTTTGAGAGAGAGAACGATTTCTAGAGAGAGAAAGCGACGAACAAGAGTCTCCAAGTGCCCTAGATTGATCTTCAACACCATTGGAGGCCAGCTTGAGCTTGAAGAAGTGCCAATCAACGTCCAGAAGCAGGAATCCATCCTTCGCAGTATGAATTCCGTGTCTGATTCTGCTTTTGCTTTCTTCTCTATGGAGTAGTTCTCCCATTCATCTGGGTATGGAGAACCCTAGATTTGTATGTTAGGCTTTGATTGTATGAACCCAAGTACTGATTCTGTGATTGATTATATTCGATTGAGGTTTTAATGATTGAATGACTTGAATCCTGATCAAATTCTTGTTGTTTCTGCTTTAACCTAGAATGAGAATATCTGCCTAGGTTAATAGAGTATCCTTGATTGAAGGTAGGGAGTTGGTGACTTTAGTCGAGGAGCCAACTCACTATTCTGTATCGGATTTACCCCGGTAGTGGAGGTTTTGTTCTTAGGGCCTCAATCTGTCTACTCCAGTGGAGGTTAGTCGCCCGCTAGAGATTCAGATTGAGAGGGTCTGAAGACCTTTAGTCGAGACTTCAGACTGTTTAAGAACCTTCCGCAGTATAACTATCATAGAAACTGAACTTGGTAATTACAATCCGGCTTAACTGCAGTCTAGGGGGAACCATATCCGGGTGACCTCTTTAACCTGAATACAACCGTTTACTTGCTTTGTTAGTTTGTTAGTTAGACTTGCATTCCAGTTTCATTGCTAGATAACAAGAATTCACTGAGTAGTCATCAGATCTAGGACCCGGGTTGATAATTAAACCTAAACCCGCTATACTACGCTTTAGGAAGTGGTTACACTTGGCCAATTCCTGGAGTGACAGTAGAGTCGAGTCAAGTTTTTGGCGCCGTTGCCGGGGACGGCTAGGTTGTTGAAGAAAAGTGATTTCTGTTAATTTAGCCTTTCTTTCTGCTTTGTTTGCTTTGTCCCACTTGTGCCTTCACGGGTTTCTTGCTTGAGTGTGTGCAGGTAGTGCATGACCCGTAGCCAGTCAGGAGGTTTACTGCCGTTGAATCCAGAGATTGACCGCACCTGTCGCCAGCTCAGGAGACAACAGCGAGTTAGACTGGCTACGGAAGAGCGCATAGACGGCCACGTGAGCAGTGATTCTGAGGAGGAGTACGAGATGGCAGACTACAATCAACACCAGGGGAATCCTCAGCAGGCTCCCCCGGTGAATCAGGTCCTAGGGAACAACCCCATACCCCAGGACCATGGAGTTCATCATCCCCCGCAGCCGGGCCCCACCTTGGAGTACTACTACACTCCGCGGATTGCTGACATCCGCCCGGTCATCCTCTACCCGCCTATTCCAGCAAACAATTTCGAGATCAAGCCATGCTGGATTCAGCTCATTACATCATCTATCCAGTTCCATGGCTTGAAGAATGAGGAGGCCAGGGTGCATCTTTCCCGTTTTCTGCAGCTGACGAACGGGTTCAAGCTGAATGGTGTCCCGGATGATGCAATCCGCCTTCATCTCTTCCCCCATTCTCTGGCGGGGAATGCTAAGAGGTGGTTGGAGACCCAGCCCCCATTGTCCATCACCTCTTGAGACGATCTGGCTGACAAGTTCGTGCACCGGTACTATCTGGCATCGAAGACTACAGAGATTCAGCGGGAGATCACTCACTTCCTCCAAGAGCTAGATGAGTCCCTTCGTGATGCTTGGGAGCGGTACATGGGCTATTTCTGACAGTGCCCCCATCATGGCTTCAGTGATGCATTCACAGTGGGGAACTTCTACAGTGCCCTTTCGCCAGATAGCCAGAGGGTGATTGAGTCTCTATGCCCAGGAGGGGATATTCTTACCAAGACTCCACCCGAGCTTAACCAGATGATCAGTACTTTGGCTGCCAGAGATCATTCTTGGGGACAGGGTAGCCGAGGCAGACAGTCCCGGGACCGTGGTGTGCACGCCATGGAGACCAGATCCGGGCTCGAGCAGCAGGTAGCTGAGCTAGTGCAGACATTGAAGCAGCCCAACAGTCTGATTCCGGGCAGAGGTTTGGCTACACCTCCAGTAGCTTAATGTCAGTGGTGTGAGAGCTCCAGTCACCTAGTGGAGGACTGCCAGGCTATGAGGGAGTCTACCACACCCCAGGAGCAGTTGGCCTTCATCGCCAATGCGAGGCGCCTCGATCCATACAGTAGCACATATAATGAGGGGTGGCGCCAGCATCCCAACTTTGCCTGGAGCAGCAACACCACTAAACCACCTGGTTTCCCAGCACCAGCAGGTGGTTTTCAGCAGAGGCAGCCCTTCCAGGCTCGCCAGGGGCCAGACCCACAGCAGCCCTACCAGCCCAGGCAGGGGCAGCCATTCCAGCAGCTCCAGCGCCAGTTCGCCGAGCCAGCAGCAGCTCCGGCCCCAGACGACAGGATGACGAAGCTGGAAAACATTCTAGCTTCATTCATGACTAGCACCCAGGCTGCTATCACATCACTGGAGGCAGGTCAGCGGAACCAGGCTGCCATTTTGCAGGATCTGCAGACCCAGGTGGGCATCTTGGCCCGGCAAAACACTACCAGGGCACCGGGCACTCTGCCTGCCACCACTGTTCCTAATCCTCGAGATCCTCACCAGCATCAGCAGCTGGATGCCATTTTTACCAGGAGCGGTAAGACCATATCTGCTGATCCTGTCCCGGCCAGACAGGAGGAACCACTGCCTGCTCTAGCACTTCCAGCCGACGATGCAGAAGTGCGAGTGGAGAAGGAAGCCCCTGCTCCCAAGCCACAACCAGTGGTTAAGGAGCATGTACCCCAGCTTCCCTTCCCCACTCGCCTACACAAGGACAAGCTGGAGACTGAGTTTGCCAAGTTCATGGCAATGTTGAAGCAGCTCAACATCAGCATACTGTTCATGGAGGCACTGTCGAAAATGCCCAAGTATGCCAAGTTCATGAAAGATATCTGCACCAACAAGAAGAAACTTGGGGATCTTTCGACAGTGATGCTCAGTGAGGAGTGTTCTGCTATCCTGCAAAACAAGCTGCCCGAGAAGCGCAAGGATCCAGGGAGTTTTACTATCCCTCTTACTATTGGCAGCATGCATGTAGGAAAGTCCTTGGCGGACCTAGGCGCTAGCATTAACGTCATGCCATATAAGTTGTATAAAATGCTAGACCTAGGTGAACTTAGCCCTACTAGGATGAGCATTCAATTAGCTGATCATTCTATCGTGCATCCTAAGGGTATCATTGAGGATCTGCTTGTTAAAGTAGGTACATTCACATATCCTGTTGATTTTGTTATTCTTGATATACATGAGGATGTGGATGTGCCCTTGATTCTAGGTAGGCCATTTCTTGCCACCGCCAAGGCACTAATTGATGTGCATGATGGTAAGTTGATCTTGCGTGCTGGGGATGAACAGGCTACTTTTTCTGTGACTGAGTTTGATCACTATGCTATGATTGCTGTCACGCCTGTGCATGCTATGTCTGATCAGGTACACGAGTCTGTCGTGTACCCTTCTGCACCTCCTATTTTGCAGGACCCTCCTATCATTCCTTCGCCGCCACTCCATCCAGCCTCGCCTCCGAACAAAAAGCTCAAGGAGGAGTGGCGGCCGAAGCAGCAGGTTGCTAAGCCTGCACGGAAGAAGAGTGGAGACCACTATGAGCTGGTCCCACCTCCTGCACCACGACCACCCTGGCCGTCTGGGTACTCGCTCTCCTGCATCTTGCCAGATGGGCAGGTCGAGCTGACTGATGAGGGTGGTCGCATCCGTCGGGTGCATGGCCACAACCTGAAGCTGTACCTCAAGAGCGACGTGGATCCGCTCTTGGAGGCACCTGTTCCTGCACCGCCCTGAGTATCCGCAATTGGCGTCTAGCTAAAAGACGGTAAAGAAGCGCTTGTGGGGAGGCAACCCCACCACGGTTTGATTTTCTTTCTTGTGTTTTGAGTCGGATTGTTACCCGGTTTGGGTTTGGTTTGTTTTCTTTTGGTTTGGATGATATTTTATTGGGCTGACCATTGAACCTAACATATTGTGTTTGAGCTCTCCTGTTTCCCCTTGGCTGTGCTCGCCCCGACTGGTCCGCTTCCAGTCCCCTGCAGTCCGTGCATCCCGGTAACATCTTTCCCTTTTCCCTTCCCTCTTCTCCATTGAGGGCAATGTCGATCTTAAGTGTGGGGGGATGTTTATCTTTTGACTGCATTAGATCTGTTTGTGTGCTTGGAGCCTAGTCCACTGTCCAAATCTCGAGATTTGAGGGCTCCAAGCACGGCTGTTTGCTTGATGATTGATCATATTGGCACTGTGGATGTGATTAGAGAATTGAATGGCTTTTGACTTGATACATAACAACTTGAGTGTGGCTTAGACAACTTATTGTGATGACTGAGATGTGCAGTAGAATTGTGTAGGGGTTCAGTTTTTCAACTGTCTTCTCACCAAATGTGACTTGGTTTGATCACTTGCTTTTGACAGTCATTTATGCATCTACTTCAGGGAATCAGAACGAGAGATAGAGCATATAGGTAGCCATGTGAGATTTGAGCCTGCTCGTTTCTTTCTTGTGCGATAGTTTCCTCTTCCATGATGTGCAGCATTCATTTTGTCATTAGCTAAGATGATGAGGCATAGGATTAGCCCACGACCAAATTGACTGTCCTAGTGTGTCATACCCCCTAGTCAGCCCCTTTGAGCCGTGTGTTATCCTTTCTTTTGGTCTGAAATGAAAAAAAAATCACCCTTTGCATCTTTTAGAAGGTTCCACAGAGTGGTTTTTACATATTCTCTGCTGTTTCTGCTAAACGTAATGTGAGGGTTGGAGGTAGTGCTTAAAAGTTGGGCAGGTGTTTGAAATTGTGCAGAGGTGGTGGTTCTCTTAAGAAATGGAAAATAATGAAAGAAAAAAAAATGAAAGCAAAAGAGAGCCACCACTAAAAATCTGAATAATGCCCATGTAGTAGTGTTTCTTAGCAGTCTGGCTTAGAAATACTAGCATTTATGTAACCTCCTTCGCTCTTGTGTTCTAAATTTGAGTAATGCAGAGTAGCAGAAAGAAAGTTTCTGGTCTGATTGATTGTGAGTCTGTTGGGTTTGGAAATGTGGAACCTTGTGCTGTATGAATACTTCCACCACCTAAAAGGCTTTTTCCCCATGTCCAAGACCCTAACCAGTCATCTGAACCTGTGTCTAAGACCTCCGGATTAGTTAGTGATGACACCACATTTGTGAACTCTAGCACTTAGAGGCTGCATTCATGATGAAGAGATGTTAGGGATTGAGAGATTGAGCATGCGCATTTTTTGCATCATATTGTCCTGACCCCACTGGTCGAGAGTGAGCGATTCATTTTCTCTTATTCTTTATACTCTTTATCCCGGTGAGGACCTTGATTGCTCGGTCTTACTTCTGATACCTTGAAGTTTGTGCATGATGTAACTGTTTTGAACAAGTGGTTGAGTTAAGTCTATGTTGGTTGGTGAACAGAAGGGAAACTCTTCCTTTGCTCGATTTTTGCTGCATTCGAATGTCATCAGTGGTGGTTGTCTAGGTTGTCATTGAAGTTGTCCATGTGTTACTGATCGAAAGCCAGTATGATCCACGTGTTTTGTGCCGATATGTCATGCCTTGTTGTTTTGAGCTTACCTTGTGTCTGACTTGGTTTGCTTGGGGACAAGCAAACGGTTAAGTGTGGGGGAGTTTGATAGACCGTTAGTTACACATGTTTTCACCCCTGTTCTTACACCGTTTGAGAGGTGGTTTCTCGTGTTTTAGACCGATTTCACGCTAGGTTGTGCTTGTTTGTGATATTCCAGGTCCTGGCAAGTGAATGAAGGTTTAGGAGCGAGTTCGGGGTCGATTGGGTGAAGATCGGGTGCGAGACAAGTCACAAAGGAGGTCACACGGGCTGCCCTGATGTTCACACGGCCGTGTGAAGTAATGGCCTGGCCGTGCGAGTTTTGCCCAGAGCACACACGGGCAGAGCAGAGGATCGACACGGCCGTGCGAGTGGCCGGGTTGGCCGTGCCATATTCTGCGAGAGCAAACACGGGCAAGAGGGGATGTCCACACGGCCGTGCCATTCTGGCCGTGCAAAGAGCCTGGAATTCGAACTAAATGAAACGATGCGTTTTGACTCACACGGGCAACTGGGTGAGCTGCACGGCCGTGCCACCCTGGCCGTGTGAGTCGGGATTTTCTCCTTTTAAGCAGAATTTCAGCCACAATTCGGGAGGATTGGAGTTTTTGAGAGAGAGAACGATTTCTAGAGAGAGAAAGCGACGAACAAGAGTCTCCAAGTGCCCTAGATTGATCTTCAACACCATTGGAGGCCAGCTTGAGCTTGGAGAAGTGCCAATCAACGTCCAGAAGCAGGAATCCATCCTTCGCAGTATGAATTCCGTGTCTGATTCTGCTTTTGCTTTCTTCTCTATGGAGTAGTTCTCCCATTCATCTGGGTATGGAGAACCCTAGATTTGTATGTTAGGCTTTGATTGTATGAACCCAAGTACTGATTCTGTGATTGATTATATTCGATTGAGGTTTTAATGATTGAATGACTGAATCCTGATCAAATTCCTGTTGTTTCTGCTTTAACCTAGAATGAGAATATCTGCCTAGGTTAATAGAGTATCCTTGATTGAAGGTAGGGAGTTGGTGACTTTAGTCGAGGAGCCAACTCACTATTCTGTACCGGATTTACCCCGGTAGTGGAGGTTTTGTTCTTAGGGCCTCAATCTGTCTACTCCAGTGGAGGTTAGTCGCCCGCTAGAGATTCAGATTGAGAGGGTCTGAAGACCTTTAGTCGAGACTTCAGACTGTTTAAGAACCTTCCACAGTATAACTATCATAGAAACTGAACTTGGTAATTACAATCCGGCTTAACTGCAGTCTAGGGGGAACCATATCCGGGTGACCTCTTTAACCTGAATACAACCGTTTACTTGCTTTGTTAGTTTGTTAGTTAAACTTGCATTCCAGTTTCATTGCTAGATAACAAGAATTCACTGAGTAGTCATCAGATCTAGGACCCGGGTTGATAATTAAACCTAAACCCGCTATACTACGCTTTAGGAAGTGGTTACACTTGGCCAATTCCTGGAGTGACAGTAGAGTCGAGTCAGCTTCTCTTTCCCATTCCCCCCCTTCTGACTTGTCATATGCTTTTCCTTTCCCTTCCCTCTTAATATTTTAGGTTGCTTCCATGGAAGTTCACATACAAATCACAATTTAGTACATAAACTTAATAGATCTTAGTATTTAGTGCCTTAAAATTAATTTTTTATATATAAATCCTAAAAATATTATTAGTAAATAACATTTTAGTACCTAAACTTTTCTCTTACATTTTGATACCTAAACTTTTTAAATTTTACAAATAGGTTCACTTTTAAGAAACTTGTGGTTGGCTTCAAGGGAGTTATGGTCTACTTCAAGATACTTGTTGTCTAGTTTAAGAAACTTGTTTTAATAAATTTGTGGTGTGCTTTATAGGCTTTGTGGTATACTTTAATGAATTTGTGGTGTATTTTATGAGACATAGTGTGTTTTATGGCACTTGTGTTCTGTTTCATGAAAGTTGTGATATGCTTTTCTAAACTTGGAGTTTAGTGAGGTTGAGGACTAGATTATTTGATGTGGTTTCTTATGTCAAGTTGATAAGGAATTAGAGTTGGTCGTTGGGTCTTCTAAGAACCCCATGATGACCGAAACTAGATAGTATTATTGTGCAAGTTTTTTCAACTTCTTCTATCGTCCTCAAGAAGACGCGGGAGAGATTGAGGATGCAGTTGCTTATTTTGATAGGCTCAAGATGGAAGCAGAAGACTACGAGATTGTGTGCACCATTCGGGACAAGTTCATAGGGATTTTTCTAGAAATAGCACCATTTTTTTTTACAAAAATAGCACCCATGCCACACAAATTCCAAAAGTAGCACCCTTTTTGAAAAACCGCAACCTGAAGGTGCGGTTTGCTTTTCAGAACGTGAACCGCACCTTGGACAGGCGGTTCTTAGGTTGACCTAGCAAAACAACTTGTTGAGGATGCGGTTTCTGTTTCTCTAACACAAACCGCATCCTCTGGGTGCGGTTTGTGTTTGCCGACAACCAGCATGTTGGCCATGCAGGTTGACAGACATGTTGGCCATGCAGATGAAAACGCAACCTCCCCTGCGGTTTTCAGTGATGATTTAGCCTATAAAAGGCAGCCCCGGGAAACCTCTTCTCTTCACACCTCTCCTTCTTCTTCTTCAATTTTCTATTGTAGCACCCTACTTTTATTGTTATTGCGATTAACGTTATCTCGTAAGTTTATTTTGAATTACTTTTTATTGTGATTTGTGATTTTTATGATTTTAACTGAATTACGGTTTTATTGCAGATGGCATTCCAAAAGTTCACACTTGGGTTACGTTGGAATGGTTCAAAGAAGAGACTAGAAAGGGGGTCAACTATGTCGGTGGCAATTTTCAGAAAATAAAGGTCGCTACTAGACCGATGCTTGAAGACCTCCATCAAATGTGTACTAACGTTACTTGCATGGATGGCACGAGAAGAGTTGATCGTATGGTATACCGATATCCAAACAGAGAAGGCGGGTCGTTGTGGCATGAGGAATATCTCATAACCACTCAGGATGAAGTAGATGCCATGCTCAAATTCTTGAGGTTCAATAATCTTTCCAAAGCCGAGATGTTCGTTTACACCGAGGGTGTCGAAGGTGTTGGAGGTCATTCCGGAGACAGGCAAACATTTGGTATCCATGGTGGAGGCGAATTATATGGTGATCATCCCCACCAAAGTTACCATAATCCTCATTCCTACTTTCAGTATCAAGAGCAAGGTGAAGCTCATCATCAATCTTTTCCATCATATGAAGAATAAGTTAAACGGCACCATGCCAACCAACCCGAGTACAACTTCCATTCAGGCAACGACATTTTTACAACTACCATTACGGAGCTTATGAAGGTGCCTTTCATGATCTGGATCAGATGGAAGATGCCCTGCCAGCACCAGTTAGTGAACCCTCCAATGAAAAAGAAGGGAGCAATGTTAGTGCAGATAGCTCCGACCCTCTTGAAGGTGCTGATGATTCAGGAGGCCTAGAGTCAGACTCAGATGATGATGAAGTGTCTCGTGACCGTGTACCTATTTCGTACTACACTCATATTCCAGAAAACAATTGGTGTGTCGATAGCGACATGGGGACGCCAGAGTTCCCAGTATGGGGTCCACTCACTGGGTTTATGAAGGGCCAACAATTTGGTTCGAAGAAGGAGGTGCGGCATGCCATTGAAAATGAAGCAATGACTCGACATTTTGAATGACACACAACTTATTCCAACACGAAGAGGCTCATAGTCAAATGTCGTAATCAACAAGAGGGATGCAATGCTAGGATTCGGGCCATCAACAGCAAGAGACACGACTATTGGCTCATATCCTGTGCAGTGAACACACACACATGTGTGTCATCCAGAACATCCTAAGGCCATCGACTATCAAGGGTGGTGGCCGCAACTATCAAGCATCTAATTGAGCAAGATCCTGACCTGAAGGTGAAAGTCATAATTGCTGACATTACAAGTCGTTATGGTTATATTATCAACTATAAGAAGGCGTGGCATGGAAAGCAGAAAGCTCTGGCCGCCGTCTTTGGTGATTGGGAAGAATCATATGCATTCCTTCCCAGGTTGATTTTGGCATTGGAGGCGTCTAACCCTGACATGGTTTTCTCCCCTCGATACCAAGATGAAGAGATACAACCGCCAGCTCCCGGTGACAAACGTCATTTCAAACGTCTTTTTTGGGCATTCAAGCCATCTATTGATGGTTTTGGATTATGTGTCCCTGTGATCCAAGTGGATGGTACATTCCTTACCGGCAAGTACAAGGGCAATCTCCTGATTGCCAGTGGTGCAGATGCAAACAGACAAGTCTTTCCTTTAGCCTTCGCCATTGTTGAGGGAGAGAATATCGATAGCTATGGATGGTTTTTCCGGCAAATTCAGCTCCACATCACCAGGAGAACGAACATGATAATCATATCTGATCGACACGCTGGCATCAGAGCTGCCATCTTAGGTTTGGATCCAGCCTGAAAGTGGTCCCAAAGGTGGTGCATACGACACTTCAAGAGCAATTGGAACCATCATTTCAAGCGGAAGAAGCTTGCTAATAATTTATGGTGGATTGGTAAGCTCTCTATTTCTCTAGTTGTTTAGTTTTGTCAAATAACAATAGCTTGTATCTAATTCAATGCAACACTTGTTAGACTCTTTGTAAAGAGATGCATGCCTAAGGAAATGGAGTTTTAAGCGATTATCATGATCCTCCCATTCCCTGGGAAAATCGGGTTTTAAGCAATCCTCGGATCCCCCCTTTTTCTGTCAAAAAGGCTGTGTTTCTAAGGAGATGTATACCTCTCCTAAGAGTTTAACTGTTGGTTACACGGAATTACTTACCAATGCACCATCAACTGCACCCTTCGGAGTCACGTACCTAACCGATTGTTGTTGATATCTATCCATGTATGGGTCATGATACCCCATTCGACCCACAACTATAGGAGTGACAATCTCAAAATCTTGTTGGTTCTCCCACATCCGGATGAATTTCGACACCTTCAAAGGCCAATCTTGCTCACCTTGCCGACCATCTCTGTGGTGAAACGCTCTTTGACTCTCGGGGACCTCCAAAGGAATGCATTGCTCCCGACCAAACTGACGGAGGCATCTATCCGAAAAATGCCACTCCATGATATGGTGACAAATGAGAGGGACTCTCATGCACCATTGACCGATATGACCTGGAAATTGCTGGCAATGCCATGTAACGATGTTGGCAGGGTATGGATTGTAAATGATCTACAAAAAGAAATGACAAACTTAAGTTAAACGAAATTGGAAAATACATGTACTCCATAAAAAAAGTTATAACATTTCGAAGTATTCTAGTTACCTCTCCTTCCCAAAGTCGCTCTAGCCTCCTCCGATACTCCGCCAACTTGTATTGGGAAAGGTTGTCGCATGTTGTGGCTCCAACCCACCTTATTAGTAAGACAATAATGAAATGTTATAACTAAATAACGAAATTGTTTTATGAAAACCATGATTGGGTATGAGAAATTTACCTACAACCATAAGCTTCACCTCGTAGAGGATGGTCGACGGGCCAATTCCTGTCGGGACGTTTCAACGGTGCAATCCATGGCAGATGCTCCCAAGCCCAAAATTGAATGATGAACATTGCCCCGCCAACCTCCCTCACAGCTTTGAGTGATGCATTACGCAAATGGTGGTAGATATTAGCTAGGCAAGCGGATGCCCAGCTCAACTCCCCCATCACATCCCAACTACCAAGGAGGATCCTAAGCCATCCACGGCTAAGTAAATTGTTGGCTTTTTTGGAGAAGAACACTACTCCGATCATGCCTATGAGATAGACACGAGCATATCTTTCCTTCACCTCCTCGAGACTTTCCTCGGTTAGGGGCACCCCGCCTTTTGTAGGATCGTGTTGGTCCTTCAACCACTTCGTCAACTAAGTGATTGATACTTGGTTTTTCTTCAATGGTGCTAAGCGATCTGTCCCATCAACGCTCCCCTTGATTGGCACTCGCACCCCCCAAAACACTATGGATCAAATGCTGCCAACCGGTCATATTTCCAACATCCTCGGGCTCATGATCACTCACACACATCGCTTTGCCGTCGATGGGTAGATTGGTTAGGAAGACGACGTCCTTTAGAGTGATAGTGCACTCTCCTTCGCGAAAGTTGAAGCAATGTGTCTCTTTTCGCCATCTCTCCACCAATGCGGTGATGAGCTGATGATCGATTTTTATGCCCACGAAATGCCTAATCGACTCCAACCGTGCCTTTTTGAGAAAGGAAAAAATAACGTCGTTCCATGAGAGCACATTGGTCGTACCCCTGTAGCGGAGTATTTGGTATGCCTCCTAGCGAAAAATTTAACGTTATTTATGATATACTAGTAATAGTTTTTTATAACTAAATTAATTAAAATAAATGAATTAACTTTGACCATACTTTTATTATAATTATAATTATATTATTAATGAAAAAATTAAAATAATACAAGTTTTTTCCCAGATATATTCATAATTTCATAAAGCAAACATACTTAATAAATTAAATAACATTTTATATGAATAATAATTTAAAGAGATACATATTAAAATAATTGAAATTAATAAAATAATAATTGTACACATACAGATAAATCGTATTGGTTGTTTTGAATAGTTTAATCATATTGGTTGTTTTAAATAATTTAATCATATTGGTTGTTTTAAATAATTTAATCGTATTGGTTGTTTTAAATAATTTAATCGAATACAATGCAACACTCGTAAGACTATTAGAAGAGGTATACATCTTCTTAGAAACACAGCCTTTTTGACAGAAAAAGGGGGATCCGAGGATCGTTTAAAACCCGATTTTACCAGTGAATGGGAGGATCATGATAATCGCTTAAAAGCCCATTTTCCTAGGCATGCATCTCTTTAAAAGAGATAAATGATGAAGAATTGTATGTACCTCGTGATCGTTCCAAACATCCCTTGAACGATGGTTGGGTTGGTCATACAACACGGTTGGATCACTAGGCCCTTGGTCGTACAACACGGTTGGATCACGTCGTCCCCAACCTACGAGAGAATAACAACAACATTAGTACATAAATTAATTGAAAAGGTTATAACAATAATATTTAGTAATGAGTACATACCGCTTAAAAATTCATCATAATAAATTCCCTCATCTTGGAACCACTCGTCCATTTTTTCGCGAAAGTCGGACAAAGATTCAGCGGGTTTTGAAGGAAAAGACAAAGAAATGTTTTTTTTATGGCAGATCGGACTTAGCCGCAACTAACAGGCCACTATTTCCTAGGCTTTTGGGAGGGGAGGGGGATGGATAGAGAGATAATTTTAGAGAGAGAGAGAGAGGAGAATGGGTTGTGGTGTGAAAAAATAAGGAGGGGGAGGGGGGTATTTATACCCATAAGATCGCACCCTTCACGGACAGTCTGGTAATTTTGCCCATTGCAAAACTGCTCAGGGAAAGCGCGGTTCACGGCGACTGAGGCGCTGACTGTTCTCCAGGCGCGCGGTCTTCGATCCCTGACGCGGATCGTTGCGCTGGCGCGCGGTCAACCGTTGGATCGTTTCCTCATCCAACGGTGCTGCGGACCGCTGACTCCGGATCGCAGACCGCACGCTGACAGTGCGGTTTTCAAACTGCACTAGCATGGACCGCTCCCCCGTTGTGCAGTTTGCGCATAAAACTCACCTTGAAGGTGCGGTTTATATGTGAATGTGCTATTTTAGGAATTTTTGTGGACTAGGTGCTATTTTTGTAATTTTTTTAAAAAGGTGCTATTATTGGAAAAAAATCCCAAGATCATACCCATATTGTGTCCTGGTAATAGGGATGGCAATGGGAGGGTTTGGGGTAGGTTTTCCTAAACCATCCCCATCCCCGCTTTCAAATATCTAAACCCATACCCGCCCCTATACCCATGCGGGAAAGCTTTTGCAAACTCATCCCCATACCAGTTGATTTTGGGTACCCATAGGTAATACCAGCCCCGTACATCCAACATTATAATACCTAAAATTTTACATGTAGATTTTCAATTATAACATTAAGGGCACATACTATATCATGAAGTCGACAAAGAGACAATCATTCTTAATACTATTCAAAGCATCTTATCCTAAAACATCCAACAATCCATAAGATAGAATACAATGTAATCCAAATAATTATTCTCGGACTCTCATACATCTACCAAGTAATAACTTACTAACCTAATCTTGTTAACATGACTACACGAGGAAAAAAAATGAAAGAGTGAAGCGAGAGTCGAGGACAATGAATTAGGTTTTGATTTGGGTGGCTACTCAATTGCATTTTTACTATTTATTTTCTTGAGTTACCCTCACTATCATTGATAGGTTACAATTTCATCCATATATTATTATATGTAAAGAAATGCTCTTGGTGGGGAGGGTATGAGTATTACCCATCAAATGTTTTGTGAGTTTTACCCATTCCCAATCAAAGCAGGGATTCCCCATGTTGACTGAATTTGAGGCGGTCGAGTACTCACGATCATGGGTTTAATTGTCATCCCTACTGGTATACAATGGAGATGGGCAGACCTTCATAGTTTAGTTTCCTTTCTATTGTTATTTTCATGTATCTGTCATGATAGGGTTTTATGTAAAGGGCCCTACTACTATTGTAGTCAAAATCGCGTTTTAAAAGTTGCGATTTTAAATTTCTAGATCATCAAAATACTTCTACGTAGAATAATGTTTTTTCCTTACTAATGTAGTTATTAGTTAAAATCACATGTTAAAACTTAGAAGTTTACACTTTCACACTCTTCTGGTTTACCAAAAAGCTTCTACATAGAATTGCATTTTTTGCTGCATTGACTACTATCTAAATACTCGTGTACCTCCGGCATAAGATTTACGACAATACTTTAATCATCTGTTAATAATGGAGGATGTAAAAATTTGAATACACAAATGCTTTATCAAATCAACTAATACCACATCTAGAATTGTTTGATCCCAATAACTCGATATTTGGAAGAAAGATAATTATGAATTGGTACCTTCCAACAAGCGTCTCTATTTTCTGATTAATAAATCACATTATAGAACTTCACCATCTTCACAAGTTCACAACTATACAAATGCTTGCCCCCGATTCAAGGCACTGGGGAGAGAAATCCCCAATGCCTCGCTCTAGGCCTCTATTATCATTTGGTGTCGGAGGAAGAAAAGGGGATGTTTGCTTTCATTTATGTTTCCTGTTTTTGAGAAAACAAATGTTGAAAACAGGTGAAAACAACATTTTTTCATTTCCGAAAACAGCAGGAAGTTGCCACTTTCTGTTTTCATAGTTGGAAACGAATAGAAAACAGAATTAAAAGTAAACAAGTTTTCTTGTTTCGGTTACCAAATTTATGACATGAAAACAGGAAAAAGAAAACAAAAATGAAAGTGAACAGGCCATAATGTGAGCAATATATGAAATGGAAGAAGAAAAGAAGCCAAACCCAGTAGTAGAAATAGTAATTATAAGATGGCATGTCGAAGATTGATTTAAGACACGGACTTAACGAAGATGTCGCCCCACTCCTTAATAACCAGAGGAAGCCACCAACACATTGTGATCCCTTAAGCGCTTCCGGAAGTGCGCCAATCGATTTTGAAGCTACAGCATACCAACAGCCTTCCGTGGTAGAATGGCATTCAACCTCGTGATGTAGTCGTCTAGCTGATTCCCTTGTTGGTCTGCTTCCACCAACAGGTTCATCTCCTGTATAATTGGAAAACAATATGTAATTTCAGAGCTTCAGGACTGCATGGAGTATGGGAGACTGTTGAGGAAAATGGCCTTTTTGTTTTCTTTTACGAATTGACATACCTCTTTAACGATATTCATGGTATCCTCAACCTGCTTCCTGTGAGCGCTTACAAGATCTTCCTCTTCCTGAGAATAATACAATAGCCCAGAATAAATGGGCTCCGTGAATCAACTAAAGCTTCAAGACTTTTTTCTGATATGAGGTGTAGTATCTTTTCAAAGTTACCTTTAGTAGGGAGCTTAAATCGTCATCTGCTTCTGACTTCTTGATATTGGTGGGTTTTGGTAGATTGTTGAATTTAGTCTGGCCATTGGGTTTCCGAGACTTGTCCTCTGAGATAGGTGGAGGATTGTAAGCTTCTGCTAACTTTCCAATCTCTCTCCTCACTGGTTTCTCTGGCTCATAGTCCTCTACATCCTTGAAGTCATCTCCCTCATCTTGCTCAACCCATGCATCAGTTACATCATCATCCAATGACGAGCCGGCAGGCAAAATTGATGACAGGGGCATAGCAATCGACTCCTTCATATTTAAGGTTGAAGATAGTGTATCTTTCTTGGAAGTGTTCCCTTTAGAAAGGCTCTTCACTCTGGAAAGAATATGGAGAATTTTTTTTGTAAAATCAAAGAGATATCAAGACGACATGCCTAACATTGGAACATTAAGCATATTATATATTCACCTGTCAACATATCTCAATGTGTTCAGTGTATGCTCACATGAGCCCGAGCTTGGCGAAATGCATGATATCATGACAGTGCGAGAGTTGCCAACAAAGGAGTCTCTTAGAACCTCAATTAATTTACTGCCTCTGAAAGGAATGTGACTCTTGTCATTGTCCAGAGCCCTTATACACTCCTTTAGTGCAAGCAAACTCTTGTTGATCTCTGCACCCTCCATCTTGTAACATATTTGACCACATTAAAGAAACTGAACCAAATGTGCATAATATATAGAAACTCTCCGAAAACCGAGACCACCCAATACCTATCAACATAAAACTATATAAGTTGATAACAGCAAATCAGTTAAAACATGGTAGTTGGCATATGAAATATGGAAAAGAGTGGCATAACTACACAATTTGATCTACTGAGTTCCATAAAACCTTTATCTTCTGATCATTCTACACATTCAATTACCAAGATGAAACATAGAACAATTGATCAGAAGCAGTAACTATCCAAATTTCAAGTCCCCTCTTCAAATTAAATAAGAAAAGCTATATTATAGAGCATCGTTGTACCTTGTGTGTTTATCATTATCTGTAGTATCTGCACCACGTTCACTTCCAGCAAGATCTATGAAATAGAGCTTCTTAACCAGACATGGGAGCTTTGTTTCATTTACTTCAATTGTCCTCTTTACAGCAAGCTGTAGTATGGCATGCGAACGAGAGGATTCCTCATTTGCACCAGTTGTGCCAGTACTTCTTGTGGCATTTCCTCTCTCAATAAGCTCTTCTATCATCTTTACATCTGAAACTCTGTACTCTTGCAAACCCACAATGCAAACTTGCTGCTTACCGTCCTCCCGCATGCACAATTTCCTTCACAATTAGAACCCAAATGGTCAGAACATATCTACAATGGGAACAACACAAGAAACTTCACTACGTACTTCCTGATCTCTTCAAAAAATATGGGGGGGGGGGGGAACTCACTTCCTGTCACTGAGGAGATCGTATAGCTTTCCTCCATATATTTCGAAGAAGCTGAACAACAGCTGAAACCCTTGATTTCGGTAAGTATGTTGCATTAACCTCAAGATATCTCCTGATGCTCTAAGAGGCAATGGCTTCATATTATAAGTTTTACCACTTCCTGAAAACAGAAGTTGCCAGCTCGAAGCAAGTGACAACTATGACACTCGAGATCCATGGTACATGAAATCTAAATAGGATAAGCTATTCTGAATGGGGCCAGCAATCACCAATGACCAATGTGGAATAGAAGTTTTGATAGCAAGAGATGTGTGAAATTTGGGACATGATCATGTTCTCTGAAACGCGGTCCACTCCAATGACAGTAGTTATAACTATTATCACAACAAGGCGCATTTAGCTAACTTAGCTTTTGCACGATTGTGTATATGAAACCCTTCTGCATTTCATATGTGAAAGAATTACTCTAGATGGCAGAAATTCACCTGTTTGACCATATGCAAAGCAAGTTGCTTTAAGGCATTGAAAAATTATTGGGACTATGGGTTCC
This sequence comes from Linum trigynum, assembly GCA_964030455.1. NCBI lineage: Eukaryota > Viridiplantae > Streptophyta > Magnoliopsida > Malpighiales > Linaceae > Linum > Linum trigynum. Next base: position 10,941,899 of record OZ034820.1, on the reverse strand, counting down.
ACTGTCTCATGATACACCTGAGAAACAAATAACCGCTGTTACTATTTACTAAAGACACTTCAGATTTACATACAGTGTACTAGCAAACTTTCCATCACCATACTGACCTCGTCATTTGATACCTCCTCATTTAATACAGCATCAAAGACAAATTCATGTTTCTCAATATATCCAGTTAGATCAACCTGCAAGGGATGAAATATAGATTGTAAGATCAGTAAGAAATTATTTTTTGGGAATTCAAAAATCCAAAAAGGTATGAGCAAAATACCACGTTCTCGTACATGCTTTAATAAACAATTAAAAGTTGTTATATCTGTTGTATATGTTAACAAATGCTCCTTGCAGTTAAATTCAAGAGCCAATAGGCACGAAGAAACTTTGCTGGTCTTGTAACAGCCACAGTATGCATCAAACCTACATCGACATTGATGGTCTTTCCCTAATCATTTTGATATTACAGAACTTTTTTCAATTTCTCGACATCTATTTCCAGATTACTTCATTCTTGAGTATAATCTAAATTTGCCTATTATTTCAAACATTACAAAGTTTACCCTAACACCTTCATTCATACATCGCACTGAAATTGCCAACTTAAGACATCAGCATTGTGGAAATCAAGCCATTTCACATTCCCCTAATTTGCATTCCTTCAAGATGCTTTAATTTGAGATTAACGGATAAACTTAATTTGTTATGGTTACCTTGAGTTTAGTCTCATGGACTGTTAGAGAATTGTTGTGTGTGTCGATGATATGCTCTACATTTTTTTGCCAGCTCCTTATTCATTGGTCTCTTACGAACCTGTATTCAGATAGTGTCAGTAGATACCAAATTGAGCATCACAGATCTTACATACAAGTAGGCCAGATAGCAAATCATTAATATTTGACAGGAATGCAACTCTAAAACACAACAGAAAACATAGGTATAAGAAATAAGAAGGAAGCACTTAGTGCAGATCACATCCCCACTCACCACCACTTTTATCTTTGCAACATAACTGGTCTTCTCCTTGTCTGCTGCAAAACTTTTCAGGACGTTGTCATCTGGTATAGCAGGAGCTCTGGCAGCTTGAAACATTAGGCTCAGCAACATCAAAGATTCTTGCTCGACCAGGTTGAAAAAGAGAAGATCTATCGTACATTTTTGAAACTGGAAACTAACCAACATAAAGAAAATATGAAAATGAATGTGGCAACAAATCAAGTACAAGCTATTTGGAACATAAACCTCTAGTACCAACTGAAAGATTGAAAAAATATCGGGGCATAAGATGTGCAGTTTGCTACAGTGGGAGCCAACTATGAAGCTAAAGATAACAATTTCTCATGATAACAAACAAGGCATTGCCTTACATGTGTCAGTTAAAAGCATACCCTTAAAAGATAAAATTGTAAAGACTTAAGAGAAGCAATGGTACTTCTCGACTTTGACAAATGGAAGGTCAACCGTATGATGAACGTGGAAGTAATGGTTTGGATAGGCATTTAAAAACAAAAACAAAATTCTATCCACCAAATCTCCATGAGATAAAACTTTCAAATGGTAAGCGACCCAAAAATCTTAATACAAGCAAGCTAAATGGAAATATGTCAAGCATCTTAGTAGTGATGAGGAGTCAGACTGACTGAAATGTGAGTCCTTTACAGAAGTTCATCATTCCACAATTGTAGTTTGAATTCCAGAATTCATTCCATAATGCATCGAGCTAACACAACAACATGAAAGAAGCAGAAGACCCACCTCAGGAAGCAACTCAGTATCAAATGAGTGAAGTTCCAAAATCCCAGGACTGAACTCTGTTGGAGACTCTACCCCGCTCTTCCTCTGGCCGGTTTGCCTTGAACTAACTGGAGGTGTTGATGGTTCAGTATACAACTCAGCGCCGCCATTAAACCCCCTCTGAGCATTGCGGTACACCCTCATCCCCTGCCCTAGTCCTCCCCCGTCGCCGCCGCCATAGAAATTGTAGTCCTGCTTCCAGAGACACGTAATGTAGCATCGTAACAAGTAGCATTACATAGTAACGGATAACAATAAACAACACTCCTTCAGGAGTTTGAAAAGGGGAAAATTATAGCGCCCAAATTATCGGCCGTCACATTTTCTCATACCAAATTTTCCGAGGAACCAAACGAAGCTACTGGTTGGTGAAATGAATATAAACCGAAAAGAGGGGAAATAAACCGACACGAGGATGAGCGAGAGATCTGGAAACCTGAAGGGAAGGAATAGAAGAAGCCCCATTAGAAGAGAAGTTCTGAAGGTGCTGAAGACCAGCAGTAGCTTTATATTCGCGCCCAAATAAGCAAGATATCGTGCCCAAATAAGCAAGATCTACTAAACAAAGAAACATAGGTTTGTAGTTTCGAGACTCTAATCAGAACAAAGCTTAATTCACATGTTCATTAAAGTTAAAGTGAGTCAATAGATCGTTTAACTGAAGGTGCATCGGCCGTTACATTTTCTCATACCAAATTTTCCGAGGAACCAAACGAAGCTACTGGTTGGTGAAATGAATATAAACCGAAAAGAGGGGAAAGAAACTGACACGGAGATGAGAGAGAGATCTGGAAACCTGAGGGGAGGAATAGAAGAAGCCCCATCGGAAGAGAAGTTCTGAAGGTGCTGAAGACCAGCAGATTGAAGCCATCGGCCACTAGATGAGGTGTCCACGAAGTTATCGGAGTACTGTATATGATGGTGTACAGTGGTCGTCGTTCCTGCTCCAGATCTCTGTCCCTGCCGTCCCATACCGTTCATAATCCGCCCAGGGAACTCAATCTCTTTCGCTGTCTCTCTCAATCCTCCTTCAAAAGGGGCGCTTAGGGTCTCGATCAGTCAATACCGACAGAGTAAAGAAGAGTTAGACAGAATCCCTGGCACATAACTCTTCTCACCGAAGGCGGAAATTTAATGGGATGCTTCAATCAAATCGCTGCTGCTGCAACTAAGATGGATGTTTCTTCAATTGAATGGCTGCGTATTATCCCCTTTTGTCCCGTCTGTTCGTTCTCGCTCCCCCTTTCTCTGACTAGGAATGGCTCTCACTCTAATCTCTCTCTCTCTCTCTCTCTCTCTCTCTCTCTCTCTCTCTCTCAATTCAAATTAAAGCTCCAAATCAAGCAATCACCACTTTCACTAGTATCCGTAGCGGGAAGAAAACAGAAAATTCAAAATATAGGAAAGCAAGCACCAATTGCCAATGAGGAGCGTGTGACATATTATTATTGTTCTTTAGTTAACTAGCGCAATGTCAATCCTGGTCGGGAGAGTTTGATAATTATATAATTTGTATGTGTTATTCACATTGATAATGTGTGTTTTGCTTTGTATTTTTTCATAGACTATTTACACAATACTCAAATTACTCTTTATATCACACCAAAAAAAATTACTCTTTATATGCTTTGAACGCATTGAAACATGAGAAATATCAAAATGACTAACAAAGAAAATGCAACTAATTGTAACATATATGCAGTGGCGGAGCCAGAAAATTGGTCAAGGGGTGTTTTTTTCATATCATAAAATAATTAACTATATAATAAAAAAATCGAACTCTAAATGAAATAAAAAGTCAACAACACAATACTCAAAATGCATACAATTACAAAATAATAGTTTGACGTACACAATTTACACCGAACTGCGAAGATATTTCATATTTTAAAGCATTCTAGAACTCATTTTTTTCAAACTAGCACACAAACCTTGTTCAATATATGTCATCAACGTGTCGCTCAACCACTAATCATTCATCTAGTTTTGAAAATGATGTTTGATATATTTCATTGATGAAAACGATATCTAGACACTATAATTGGCCGGATTGGAGACGACGTGCCTTGGATGAGTGCGACAGTGGAAATCCGGCGAACTATTGGCCAAAATTGGAGACTAAGGGGCTTGGACGAGGTAGAGGATGTCGTCTCGTCCTCTCTGCTGTGGATATCAGTGATAGTGGCAAAGAATAAGAAATAAAATGCTAGGGTCCTAGAGATTGTGGGACGTAAAAAGAGGTTTGAGGACAGTTCTCTAATGTAAATAATAACGAAAACAAGTTGCATAGCAAATTTACTTGACCGAGATGGCAAGGAAGTCTCCCTATAATCAAATAATCACTAGTTTGAACCCACACAAATTCCTAATTGATTAAATTTTTTCCAAGCGTAAGGGGGGTGCAAGCACCCCCCACCTCCCCACATAGCTCCGCCACTGCATATATGATTACAAACAAAGTATTGCCTATATATAAAAAAATGTCCATAAATGACAACATGAGAGTTGCTTCCTATGATACATACATAGTCAATCTTCACTATAAAAGAAAATTATTGTCATTTGATGGAAAATATGATGGTTAACGCTTTCGAAAAGCTTCAATTAATGACTATATGAAACATTGGTACAAAGAAAATTTTGTCAATGCTAACTCTCAGCACATAGATAATCGAACTCAAATTTCACCTAATACAGCCTCTAAATACATTCCTAGCTCCTCACTTATATTTATATGTAAACCTCTATCTCATTTAACTATTCAATTGCCACATATACTGAAGTTATCCTGTAAGTTCATTTGTATGAACTCGTGTGACAATTAAGAACAACACAACCTCTACCATGCTTACTTGGTATCACAACTAACTAAATGTGTTCAGCCAATTCCATGTCCCAAATTAGCAAGCACTTTAACCAATCAATCAATATCCAAGCTTTAATGGAACGTCATTAGCGGTCTCTCACAAACGACAATAATTTAAATTTCAAAAGATATATAAGTTCATAAAAAAAACCTAAACAATTACCATAAATGGATTCATCAAATCTAGCCTCAAATAAAGTTCAAACATTTAAGGAATAAAACACCAGGCATATAAAATATTGTACTTGAACTAAATGAAATACTCACACTAATAATAGCTCATCTTGACGATATTGGTGTAGACCCATAAAAACAACTTTCAAATAACCTCCACACTGGCCTGCAACCACTCCAATCTTGACTCCTTCACACTAAAAATGGTCGTCGGCAAAGTTGGAGATATAATGAAACTCACAAACTCACTGGGATCCCACAATTCTCGATGAAAATGGCCAATCACACCAAACTAATCATCAGGCTTAATAGTCATCACAAACTTCAAGGGACTGACCAATTGGTAATATGGAAAGCTAAAATTTACCACTTACTTTGTTCTAACTATATCGTAAAAAATCAATCTAAATGTAATAATTAAAAGATATAAATTATCAAATACTAATCTATTAGTAACAATATATATCTTCAAACAAATTTATGGTTGATAATAGCTTACATTGGCATATGAGAATGGTTTAAGGCTATTATAATGACCAAATCTTAATTTTTTTTAAGTATTTCTTTCAATTTTTAATTAAATAAAATACTTCATTGTAAAAACATATAATTACATGTTGTGAAAAATATAATTTTATAAAAAAGATTCATGATTTCAGAAAAATAGTCACGACTTATGAGTATTGAAAATATATATGGCCATTTGGATCATGGGTGATACAATTGGTGTCAATGGGTATGATTGCCTAATACTATATGTAGATATTTTCACATAAATGATTTTTTTAAATCCACAGCTATAAGCATTTGTATAAATAAGTGTATCCTCATTCCTACCATCAAGTTAAAAGACACTCAATCAATGCACTCAGTACTCAACTTTGAATACCAAATGAAATCTTATATATCAACCTACTTCCACTAATGAGACAAATAATGGGTATACTTCTAAATAATACAGAAAAGATTTCAAACATCACGATATTATAAATGTACCAGTTATTGTAAATGATAAAGCCAAAATTCATTCAACCTACAGAGTGAGTATAAAGTTTGTTCATCCTTCAAACTATTTTATTTATATGAAGAATCAAAATGTATAAGAGGTTTATCTTGCCTGGGCCAACAAATTTATTGACACATAAAAAAATGATGAAATGAACCACATGTAATGACATGCTTGCCCCTTTGGAAAGTTCTCTAGTGGCTGGAAATTTGATAATAAATTTTATTTGATAATAAATTTTATTTATTATTTTAATGATGTGGAAATATTAAAAGACTTAAATTAATTTTTTAATTTCCACGTTAGACATTTAACAGTCAATTGTTAGGGTTAACTGCCTGATATTATCCCAAATGGCAAACTATACACGTTTTTATTACTTGACAAAAAAGCTATCAAAGTTGGGAAGAATAAGGGCAGATGTTGGTTAAGTATTGGAACAGTTTCGAGATGCCTACTTTGAGGCATGGTTCTCACAATTGGCTTTATGAAAATTCATTATTAAGGGCTTGTTTTGAAGATAAAGTGTTATTCTACAAGATGGCATGGTTTTTGGATCCAGAAAAAGTCATTAAGATTATTTGCCAAGGCCTCAAAGTGGTTATCTCAAAACATGAAAACTGCCAGAATCTGTCCAAGTATAAATCTGTGTTCATGAAGCCTACTTTGGAGCTTAATTCGAGGAGCATGGATGGGATTCAAGTCCAAAGGCTTCCATAACATGAAACTAGGTATGTTTGTATACAAAGGGAAGGAATTGGATGAAGGATTGGAGTTCTGGAAGGCCTTGAACGAATGGCACGAAGTTAGTACAAAAGCTGTTTTTGGACTATTTGCTGGCAGCTTACTTGTGCTTCAAGAAAGGAAGTTTGAGTCCGAAATTTGTAACCTTTTTAGAGTATAATTTTAATTTAATTGTTCCTTGTTCCATTAGGATTTTATCAGGATTTATTTGCCTTTAAATACCTTTCTATTTACGTTGTAAAAGGGAGAGAGACGTTGATTAATCGAAAAAGAAACCATTTGGGTTGTTCAAGTTTGCGAACTTGTTCTTGGGTTTTGGTTGCGATCAAAACTTGCTGACCTGCTTATTGATCGAGCAATCACACTCGATTATATCGAAAGCTTCGCCATAACGATTGTGCATTCTTCCAGGTGTAAGAATTCCCTTTCGTTTCCGTTTTATCCATTTTTCGTATTAAGAACACGTTGTTCTTGATACGATTTCAATCAATCTCCGGATTGATTGTTTGCTGCGTGACTTTGATAACATACACCCCCAAGGGGCGTATCAATCTCGACGAAAGTATATATGTAAAAATATTTTCTTCTTTTATCATATAAAATCAATGATTATTATATTCAAATTACATGTCCGATTGTATAGACCTAAATCAGTCTGTAAACAAAATTAAGTTACCAAATGAAACTTTACAATAACTATTTTAAGTATTGACATACTACATCTTTCAAATCATGAGCACCTAAAGACCCGGACACATCAATGAGAAAGGGACAAAATTAATCAACCGAAAATTTCGAGAACAAATAAAACGGAGAATGCACAATAAGTCAAAAGAGATGTATGTGAAGTAACAATCAAATGCCACGTTTTTCATATCCTCCAAAACACCACTATATTATAGCAAACACTAGACTTTAACCCACACATCATCTTCCTTTTTGTGTTGAGAAAATATTGGCAGCAAAACAGATCAACAATCATGAACACCAAGCAAGTACTTTTCGCAGGAACAATCGCCTTGTTGTTGTCAACCATCTTTGCTACCGAATCACCATCAGAATCCCCGTCAGATTCCCCATCGGCGCCAGGCTGGTTCCAAAATGGAGACGATTCCTTTACATTCGCATCCGTTGTGGTCTTTATCACCCCAAACTATGACCCTGACGCAACTGCAGAATCCGTGAATAACAACCAAACCATTCAGGACCTCTGTGCCAAGACTGACGACCCCACCCAATGCCTCCAATTCCTCGGGAACACGCCAGAGGCAGACCCTGCCTCCGTCATACTCTCGGACATCAAGATCCTCAAGGCCCTTCTCAGCGAAGGCTCCTACATTGCCGTCCAGGAAGGGTCCAAGGACCCTTCTGTGACCTCCGAAACCAAGAAGAGCCTCGACGTTTGCCTTGAGAATTACGACAAAGCGAACAAGAGCTTGGATTCAGCCTCGACGGCTTGTGCGGAATGCGTCAAGGATGATAATGGTGGTGATAAGGCGAAGAAGTGCCCCAAGGAGACAGTTAAGAAGTTGACCGCCATGCTTAGTGCCGTCGTCTCCAACTTTGGTTTCTGCGATGAGGCCTTGAATGCTGCAAGTGGGAATGCTAAGTTGTGGGTTATGGATGCCAATGATGCCATGGCCGACGCTGCCAATGGAGTACTTGCAGTTGCAAAGACACTAGATTCATAATGGAATACGATCATCTCCAAGAACTCCAAGCTCATCTCATTGAAATCTATGCTTTATTCATTAATAATGTTTTTTTCTCTTCTTCTTTCATATGAATGACAATGTTTTCCTCGGTCGTGCTACTAGATTACGATTATTTTGAACATTTTTATTACTTTTAGTATCTACATGTAATAAGCTGGAAAACTGAATAACAAAGCTACGAAAGTGATTGGAAATTATGTACATTCATCTCGATGACATTAGTGTTGCCAAAATCTCAGTGTTGCGGTTGTTTAGGAGTCCAGCTGTATTGAACGAACGCCTTAATTAACATTCAGTGTCCCCTTTTTATCATAGTCGCATAGTAATAGGTAAGAGATTACAACTCGTTAAAAAGTAAATTTGGTAGTCAACCGAATGTTGAGCTATCGATGAAATAATCATTTATGCCACTAAATAGGCAACACAGTTAGTCGCTAAGAATAAAGTGATATAAAGCACTAAAAGGTTAAAAGCTTTCGCTAATCGCACTATAAAAGCCTACATAAACCTCATCAGATCAAAAAGTGGTACGCACCGATGTGCCTATAAACAAACAAACATTCAAACCCAAACATATGAGGCCCATTAAATGCTTCCAAGTCGCCCCAACAAAGTTAGCCAAGTATGGGCATAAGCATTGATATAAGAGCCAATTGCTCAGCTCGTCTTGCAGCTTGTGTGGGTGAGCAAACCAGGTGATGAAACATCCCACTTAGCCACAACTGAGGGATATGTCTAACAACGTAATAGAATCCATCTTATCATATATCCTTTCTGCTGCCACGTGTCCTTCATGCAAACACTCTCACCCAACTATTCCTCCACCAAAAGCATACAACACCGCTTTTTTGCTACAACCAATGTAGTTAAAATCCTTATTTTAATCTTTAAACCTTACGATTTTATGACCTTACCTATAGGTTTCGACCCTGATTTTACTAAAAAATCTTTGAACCTTAAAATCTCACAAAATCCCAATTTAAACTGCAAAATCCTTAAAATCTACAATTTTTTACGATTTTGTACGATTCAAGGTTCATGTCAATTGGAGCAAAATCAGGCCAGTCAGGTCGGGGGTTTTCAAATGAGCCGAGTCAAGTTCAATTTCCTTAAACACAACATAATGAACAATATAACCCTAACCCAATAGATGACCGTCAATTTATGTTTGTTCTCTTCCTCATTTCTTCCTCTTCCGCATGTTGTCACCCAGCTCCTTCCATCAACGATTTCCTCCACCCACTCAATTAGCTCGGAATTTGTTCCCCACCACCCTCTCAATTATCCCAATCCTTATTCCCTTGCAAGCTTTTGTTCATATCTGAAACCTTCAGCACCACAATCCCCGACATTTTATCGATCAAAAAGGGAATGCATCAATCAATGAGTTACCTTTTTAGATGATGGTTATTAAGGAAATATGTTCAATAGTGAAAGTAGTTCAAGTGATCCCAAGAATAATGATATTAATATTAGGGTTAATACCCTAGTTTGGCCCGAAGTTTAGCGCAAGTGACAGTTGTGGCCTGACTTTTTCAATAAGACATTTATGGCATTCTTTTCAAAATAATGGACAAATTTGGCCCAAAACTTGAGTTGACCGTTAAAATTGACAGTCAAACATTCTTACCGTTAATGACTCAGCAAACTATTGTTGATGTGGCTGATGTTTGTCTCCACATACTAAATAATTAGGTATTTAATTTTTGAAAAAAACAAAAAGCAACAAATTAGAAAAAGGATCACAAAATCAAAATCCCTACATTTTCTCTCCACTCTCGGCAAAGAACCCACCCCGCGTCCCGCCGCAACACCACCCGTCCCCATTAATTCCGCCTCCACTCCATCTTCCTTAACCCTCCGCCGCCGCGCCTTCCATCTTCCCTAACCCTCCGCCGCCGCTCCCTCTATCTTCCCTCCACCATCACCTCCTCCGTTCAATCTCCCATTACCTCGACGACGACGCCTTGCTCGTCGTCTTTTTCCAGATCTACATCGACGTCATTCCTTGCGATCACAACCCTTGTTCTGCTTCGTCGCTCTCAACGCCACAGTTGCAGAGATCTACGACATCCTTCGTAGATACGTCATCTCGCCGTCGTCATCAATCACCATAGTCTCTCCGCCATATCTCTGCCAGGAATCATCACGACACAACATCGGTTTCCCTTACCCTCTCTTTTCCCCTGTATCAATTCGGCGGCACCCACCGTAGATATGTCCTCCCACTGCATAGGTTGACGACAAGGCTGGCTGTCGGTAAGGAGAGAGAGTTAGACATGGGGGAATTAGAGGTAAGGTTGGATGTTGGAGGGACGCAGTTGCGATAGAGGAATCAGGGGGTGAGGTAAGAACTTAGGAGAAGAAGATAAGGAAGAGGGTTTTTATTTTATTTTATTTATTTAAATTTGTTTTCTATTTTTTGTTTTTAATTAATAAGTGATGTGGATGCCACCTCAGCATTGGATGTTGAGTCATTGACGGAATATATGTTTGACCGTTAATATTAACAGTCAACATAAGAATTGGGCCAAATATGTCGATTACTTTGAAAAGTAGGCCATAAATGTCTTATTAGAAAAATCGGGCCACAACTGTCACACACACCAAACTTCGGGCCAAACTAGGGTATTAACCCTTAATATTATTACTCAAACAAATAGACAAGGATTCAATGAGGATGTGAGTGAGGGTGAGGGTGAGGAGGATGATGATGTGTAAGGGAAGTTAATATTGATCCTAACGATCTTATGTGATTTACTAATCTTAGCTATTAACTAGATTAAGTAACTCCTATGACGTTTCAGGTTAGCTATTAACTAGATTAAGTAACGCCTATGAGGTTTCAGGTTATTTATTTGTGTGTTAAAGTTATGTACAAGAATAAATATATGGATTTATTTAAAAAACAAACTTATCTTGGTAAATAATTAAGTTATATGTGGTGGATTGTTATGCAGGATATGCATTGTTATTAATCTATGGAGTTTTAAATGCTCGTTTAATTTGAACTTTAAAATCTTACAATTTTGATCTATGATTCAGACTTTACTTTAGTTTTCGATTTTACATAAAATCTCGATTTTGATTGCATTGGCTGCAACCTAATGACAACGCCAGTCGATTCCTCATCGTTACTGCCACACATATTCATCCAAGAGATCCTCATCTCACCACCATGCTAAGTCAGCCCAACTGTCCATATTAATCTGAAGCAAGGATGGTTTCTGGTAGCACCGAAAATTTAATGAGGGAAACATAAGGCCCACAACGCTGGTTCTGATAATGAAGTTGACTCGTCCCGAATATCACAATTAATTCCCGCCTAAGTTCCAAGTATAAACCTTAGTAAGGTGCAATACATGGCAAGTATGTTTAAATATCGACTCGGGCCGGTCTGTGTACCCCTAAGTCAATTGTTTGAAAGATTATATAGTGAATCGGTTTTGGTTGAAAAGATTGCTAATTAAAGTAAAGCAAGGAAAAAGTAAACGGTTTTGAAAGCTCTTTGTGAGAAGGATCACTCAGGGGTCGTTTCCCCCTAACTACTACCATGGCATGAGGAATTGAATTAATTGTTACGGGAAAGGTGACGGCGAACCGCCAGGAAACGCAACTATGGTCGTAGACCACACTCTCGTTTTCCTTACCAAGGGATACATTATAGGCTACTCAATTAGCCCTCTTGGTTAAGGAAATTGATGGTTGACTTACTCTCTCACTCATCCCAATGGTTGGTCGGCTTAATCGCGCTTAACCAAATTGCTTAATTCAACATAGAGGTTTGCCCTACATTAACCTAGATAGGTGGCTTAGAATGATCAATTGGATTGCTAAGCACAAATATGCACAATCAACATGAAAAATGCATCAATCATTGAATTAAACAACACCCATAAACAGTCATTCAATTCACACAACAACTACATGCCATATAGTTAGGGTTTCACAACATCCAAGTGAAAAAGAGTACTACTCCATGCTAGGAAGGGGAAGAACACAAGAGGAAGATGTAGAAACCATCATGGTGATGCCTCCAATCTCCTTTGAGCTTGTGTTGATCTTCTCTTGAGGAGAATCCTCCCAATCCACCACTTAAAGCAAACCCTAGCCTTCGTTCTTCCTTGGTTCGTCCTTTCTCTCTCTAAAATCAGAAGAAGAAGAAACTTTCTCACACTTGTGCTCCCCCTCTCTCTTCCTTTCAGTTCACATTATATACTAGGATCGGGCTCAGTTCACGACCGTGAACTCTTCAACGCGTCCATGAACATAGAGTGCGATGTCGAAATGCACCGCTTCGCCATCAGGAGGATTTGGCCTCAAGACCATGAACTCGTCCCGCGGTAGTAACTGCAGAATTCTCCCTGGACACATCACGGTTCACGGTTTTGGGCTTCATTTCACGGCCAAAGTGGATCGTGAACTCCCATGGGAAATCGTGAACTGCGCCTAGATCACCCTCTTTGCTTGATCTTCACCTCTTTTCGTCCAACTTTCGACTCCGGGGCTGGTTTCACCTGTTGGATCCTGAAACACACTAAAATGCACAAAACCTAGCGTAAAATCACCCTTTTAGGAGTCCAAATGCTACAAACGCCCAAGGGAAATGAGAGTAAAATGTGTGCAATTAGGCCCGAATCAAAAGTACAGATGGGAAAGGTATAATTGAATTTGTAGACCCTGCATCCATCCAACCAAATACAGAGAAAGACACAACCAAGGAGGAACAAGATAGAGAGACCAATCAAGACAATATAGAGCTAGGAAATTGAATTGAACATGTAAGCAATGCAATTTGGCAACAAGAACCATCTATCCATGAATCCAAGCAACTGAGGAAATTGAATTGAAATATATTAGAAAATCACCCAAAACCAAAAAAAAAAAAAAATGGAAGAGTACCACTGGTTCCTATGGAAGACTTGACGGAAGAGAAGTTGGCAACAATGATGACGATGGGCATGAACCCAAGGAGTCGACAATGGTGAACGAGTCAGAGGTGGGTTTTATCGGCAAAAAATAGGAGATGAAGGGATCGAAAAATCCGCAAAGGCTCTCCCAACCTAACCACTAGGGTCTGGGCCACCACTCGATAGCCTCCGATGTGCGGTCGGAGCAGAGATGGCGTCGATGGGAGACTTAGAGAAATTGCGGTGGTTGGTGAGTTGTTGTCCGCAAGAGAAAGCTGGAGCCGAGCTTAGGACTGGATCTCAGGGGAGAAGGCTCCCTTGCTCCTATTTCTAAACCTCGGGGCTTTTCAATTTCCCCAGGGTTTCTTGACATGAGGTGACCAGCGAAGGGTGGGAAGATGTATAGGGTTTGGGAAGATGAAAAGTTGGGTTAATTTAATTATAATTGGGATATTTATTAGGTCGGATGGGTTAAGAAGGAAGGGCTTGGTCACAGGTCAGGTTGGGACAATCTGACATGACTGGTTTTTAATGATGTGACTAGCGGTGTTCAAACGGAGTGGTTACCATGGTAATCATTTTAACTAGTAGTATTTGGATATTTTGGTTTGGTTAATTTGGATAATTGGTTTGGTTTAATTAAATTTTGTAGCTTATTTGGTTTAGGTGGTTTGGTTTAGTTTCAGACACTCCTAACCAATAAAACCAAATTAACCAGTTAAGTAATTAGCAATATATATATTACACATACTTAATATTTTGCATAATCACTCAACAGTTAAACGTTCCTTCCTTTTAGGCTTATAAAAAATAAAGTTCTATATGGTTCCCATACTAAATTTTTATTTGAATAGTGTAGACCACAACATATGATCGTTAAAACGAAGGAAATGGTATGAGTTCAATGAATTTTTGTGTCTGTGTGAATTGACAAGTGTAGACCACCATTTGTATTTGAAGATTGTAGACCACAACATATGGTCGTTTAATGGTAAGGGTTTAATGAATTATTGTGTTTGTGTGAACCGACGGTAGTATTTGCATAACCACAAAATTTTGTCACTTAATGATAATGTGGTGTTATGTTGGTTAATCTGGTTAACCAATTAACCAAACCGATTCAACTTTAGTTTGGTTAATTTAGTTGTTGTATTAGTTTGGGCGGTTTGGTTATGATATTTTATTCCATGGTTAATTGAATTTAGACTTATTTGGTTTGGTAATTATCATGGTAACCATTTGAACACCCCTAGATTTGGCTGGTCAGATTTCCACTTTTTCGAGTTAAATTATCATGACGGAGACTAACAATGAGTGACCAAATATGTAATATTAAACTAATCTTAGTGACACCACAAATTGAATAAAATATTTTTAGTGACCACACGTGAAATTTTTATAATCTTAATGAACTAAGTTGCAATTTACTCCTTTTTCACTTGTTGCCAAGAACAATGCAGTCAATACTTTATTAGTTGTTCCAGCAGCTAAAGCACCGGTTAGATGTCTCAAATGAATTCTTACATCGAGATATGGAAGAAGAGGTCGATATGAAACTTCCACCAAGTTTTCCTGTTGATAGTAACAACAAAGGGATGGTTTGCAAGCTTTAGAAGTCAATTATATGGATTAAAACAGGCAAGTAGCCAATGATTTGCCAAACTTACTGATTCACTTTTGAAGAATGATTTCTCACAACCTTCTTCTTAATATTCCATGTTTGTCAAATGGGTTAAGGGAATGATTGTGATTGTTTTGGTATATGTTGATGATATCATAATAGAAGGTCCAAGGCTGATTTGGAAGCTATGCAAATGTTCTTGAAACGTGATTCTAAGATAAAAGACCTTGGAAGTTTGAAATACTTCCTAGGATTGGAAGTTACAAGGAATTCAAGTGGGATAAAAGCTTACCAAATGAAGTATAGTATGGATCTTCTAGCTGAGATAG
Organism: Linum trigynum; assembly: GCA_964030455.1. Lineage (NCBI taxonomy): Eukaryota > Viridiplantae > Streptophyta > Magnoliopsida > Malpighiales > Linaceae > Linum > Linum trigynum. The sequence continues at coordinate 10,926,746 of OZ034820.1, read as the reverse complement.
GAAATTTAGAAGCCAAAAATTGCAAAACTCCAATAGACTGTAAAGTCAAATTGAGTGCGAATGAAGGTACACTGCTAGAAGATCCGGGTATGTACAAGATATTTGTGGGAAGGTTGCATTGCTTGACTACTACAAGGCATGACATTGCTTTACCAATTCAAAAACTTTGTCAGTATCAAATACAACGAAGAGACACACATCTCCACGAAGCTTTTAGAGTATGAAGGCATCTAAAAGAAGCACTAGCTCAAGGGTTACATTTCAAGGCCAAGAATGACTTAGCACTCAAGGCATACAGTGATGCAGATTAGGCAGCATGTCCTGACACCAGAAGGTCAATCTCTGGTTGTAGTACATTTCTAGGAAATTCCTTGATCACTTTGAGATCCAAAAAGCATACAACGATATTCAGGTCGTCATCTGAGGAAGAATACATAGCATTGGCACATCTAATGTGTGAGATACAATAGATGAAAGGCTTGTTGGCAGAGACTGGTGTGAAAGTTCAAAGACCGATGATTTGATATTGTGACAACTTTTTTGCAATTCATATTGGTGAGGACCCGTTTATCATAATCAAACAAATCATATCGAGATTGAAGTTCATGTTACTAGAGAAAGAGTCAAGTCTAGTTTTAATCAAACTGAAGTTTGTAAGAAGTGAAGATCATTTAGCTCATCTTTTTACTAAGGGTCTCAGCAGATAAATTTTGGATTACTTGCTGGATAAGTTGGGTGTATTGAATGTATACGCGACAACTTGCAGGAGTGTGATGAGATCCAAGGAAATGTTGAACTTGAATGCACAAAAACAATCTGTGGACAAAGGGAAGCAGAAGTTTACAGCTTGATAAATTCATAATTACACATGTTTATGCCCTAAGTTCTCGGTTGTTTGGCTTGGTTTTGATCATTCCTTTTCCTATTTCAAGCTAGGTTGTGTTCTTTTTGTCACATTTAAAGTCCTAGCACGTGGAGGGAGGTTAGGAGCAAGTTCTAGGTCATTTGGGGGTCAAAACATGCCAAAAAGTGGAGACAGGCCCCATGTTACGGGCATGGGTAACTTGAGGCTTCGGGGGGTAACTTGGAAACGTGGAAACAAAAGCACATTCACAAGTTACGGGTTGGCCTTCCAAGTTATAGTCGTGACTGTAACTTGGCCTTTCTGGTCATAACTTGTGCCCCAAGAGCTGAATAAAACGTCATCGATTTGGTAGGTCATAGCCTAAATCACGGCCGTGAGTTGTGGCCTATTTCCCGGTTTAAAGACTTTTTTCAATATCTGGAGGAGGGGAGATGGGTTTTGGATCCCAAGTACCCAAGTGAAGAACCCTATAGTGAGATATTGATTTGAGGGTGATCTTGGAGCGGAATTGGAGGATTTCTTCACCTTGGAAGCTCGAGTAACAAGCCCATACATAAGATTGAAGATTTGAGAAGTTCTATTGTATTCTCTCTTTTCTATATTGAGTAACTTCCCTTCACTTAGGTTTTGAGGAACCCTAACTATATTTGTTTGATTGGATTATTGACTCGCTCCTACCGTCACTCTAGAAAATGGCCAAGTGTAACCACCTCCTAAAGCGTAGTATAGCGGGTTTGGGTTTTAATGTCAACCCGGGTCCTAGATGTGATGACTACTCCGTGAGTTCTTATTATTTAGCAGTGAAACTTTAGTGAAAATCCAAACAAGCAAACAAGCAAAGCAAGTAAAAAGGTTGTTTTCAAGTCGAGAGAGGTCACTCGGATATGGTTCCCCCTAGACTGCAGTTAAGCCGAATTGTAATTTACCAAGTTCAATTTCAATGATAGTTATACTGCGGGAGGTTCTTAAACAGTCTGAAGTCTTGACTAAAGGTCTCCAGACCCTCTCAATCTGAGTCTCCAGCGGGCGACTAACCTCCACCGGAGTAAACAGATTGAGGCCCTAACAAACCAAACCTCCACTACCAAAGTAAATTCGGTACAAAATAGTGAATTGACTTCTCGACTAAAGTCTCCAATTCAATACCTTCAATCAAGGGTGCTCTATCAACCTAGGCATATATTCTCTTTCTAGGTTCAAGCAGAAACAACAAGAATTTGATCAGGATTCATGCCATTCAACAATTCAAACCTCAATTGAACATAATCATATCAATGAATATGTACTTGGGTTCATACAATCAGACCTAACATACAAATCTAGGGTTCTTTATACTCAGGTGAATAAGAAAGTTACTCCATAGAGAGAGATGGAAAATCTAGCTCAGATGCGGAAACCATACTGTGAAGGATGAGAATCTGCTTCTGGCACTCAATCAGGTCTTCTCCAAGCTCAAGTCGGGCTCCAATGGTGATGGAGATCGATCTATGACACTTTCAGGATCAGTTTTGTCACTTTCTCTCTCTAGGTATTGCTCTTTCTCTCTAAAACTCGGAACCCTTTCTCCTTTGGCTCAAATCTGCCTAAAAAGGTCGACTCTGAGCAAAAGACGGTCGAGGGCACGGCCGTGTTTTGCTTTTGCCCGTCCGTGCCCTTGCCACGTGTTAAAAACACGCTCACATCTGGGGAAAACACGGTCGTGCCTATAGTTGGACACGGTCGTGTTTCCTGTCACTCCCGCCCGTGTTTTGGGACATCGCAGGAGCACCTTGTATCAAGCCTTGGCATAAATAACACGGTCCAGGAACACGGCCGTGTTTTTGTTTAGTCTAGCCTGTGTTTTTCCTTCTCATCAGTTCAGCTCTCTGCAATAAAAACACTGGCGTGTTCTTTTCGTGTACACGGTCGTGCTCTTCAGGCCTCCTGCCCGTGCTTTGGCCCCAGCTCAACCGAATGACCTCCAAATGCTCCGAAACTCGTGCTTAGCCTTTCCTTCGACGTCTTGGACCTGAAATATGGCAAAGTAGCACAACCCGGCGTAAAATAGGCCAAAAATACACGACTACGCCCCGCAAACAGATAAGAACTAGGGGTGCAAACATGTGCAATTACAGCGTTATCAATTATTCTATGAGTACCCCTACTTGATTATCTTGAATTCATATTCAATCTATGCATGTTTGGATGTTCAATTTTGCTTTAGTCAAGATTATTGATTTTGCTTTGATTCTACGAGAGCAAATACCTGATTAGGTCAATAGAGCACCATATATTGATAGTACTGGATTGATTGCATGAACAGTGAGTTGATTCACTACATGTATTGATTGAGAACATCATACATTAGAAGGGATCTAGTGTAGAATGCCTTAATCGATTGTTCTATAGAAGGATACCTCCCTCTGCGCAATGGACTCAAAAGGGCCTTGATTGCTTTAGTGGATAGTTTTGGTCTAGTCAAGGATTCTCCATATTGTGAATGAAAGTGAAACAAGTTAGAGATCATCTATCCTTAATCAAGGTAGTGGCTTGGGGGAATCGTATCTAAGTTAGTTCCCAACCTGTAATTTGATTAACTTCATCTATAATTTGCTAGAGTAGTTATAGTTCTTCTATCTTACTCATGTTTTCTATATAATAAACTGAAGCTGAGTAATAGTAAATCTAGAGACTTGTGAATTCAATATTTACTACTTGTGTCACTATAATGTAATCCTGTTATTGTTTCACTTCACATTGTCAAGAGTGTAGTTTTAGCGAGTCAAATTTTTGACACCGTTGCCGGGGACTTTCTAAATTATTAAGAAAGGCAGCAGTTTGTGAATTTAGTCTTTCTTTTGTTTTTATTTTCCACCCTTTCTTTTTACTTAGCTTTTTTTTTTTGGTTGTGCAGATCCGAATCATAAATCCTTATGCCTTTTCCGACCAGTGGGGGTATCAAACAACACCCGGTTGGTTTTACCAAAAAATAATATTTTATTCCTTCTTAACGACAGACGGACGAAAAGTTAAATAGATGCACAATTGATTAACATTAGTGGTACCCGACGCTCTATTCTAAATTAAGTGGAATAGCTACCAAAATTCTCATACTTTAGTGGTAAACGACATACTTTACTCGAACTTGGGCGACAAATAACTATTCGCTCCAGTTCGAGTAAACCAAATAACGAATGACGAGCTTCATCACACCATATGCCTTTTTCCGTCACTCCACTTCTCCCAATTTCCCAATACCTTATCTCAATTTGGGAATTAAAACGACTGGAATTGATCGATCATGAAGGCAAGCTAGGCATGTTGAAGAACACTGATTTTTGCCTAAGTGTTTTTGACAATTCCAGGTGTCAACTTTGGACGAGCATAATTCGCAATTGGCTTGGTGAAAACTCGGGTTCTTGGGCTTGTTTTAAAGAGGGGGAGTTGTTTGTGAGAATGAAGTGTTTTGGAGCTTGAGCTAAGGTCCAGAAGAGGGCTTGTGAGCGAGGAGTCATCTTTGGAGCTCTCGTCGAAGAGCAGGAAGGAGAGTCGAGATTCATGGGTTGTCATCCATGAAAGCATGCATCTTCTTCTACAATGACGTGGGATTGGGTGATGATTTTGATCCCTGGAAGTGCTCGAACGAGAAGCTTCAAGATCGAATCGACACTTGTTGGAGGAAGAGTAATCCGAATCCGAGACGGATTAGGATTCGGCCGCTGTTTGTTTTTTATTTCCTTTTCCAGTTAGAATTCGTGTCTATTTGAGTTATAACATGTTTAGGATGTTCTTTACTTGCATTGTAAGATTAGTTAGCCTATCTAAACTCATGTCTACAATGTAATCATCAGTTTTTATTCATTGAATACAAAGTTGAGCTTTGATTCATCTCGTAAGTTTGCTTGAGGAATTGAGTTGGATTGCTTGGAGGATTCTAAGCAATCGAGTGCTTGTATCGATCAGCTAGTCAAATGATTCGTAGCCAAGCTTCTACCCAAAGCTTCGAGCCTTTCTCCCATTGTGAGGATTGCACAAAGTTCCATCCCCATTCATCGTTTTAACCCTGTTTTTGTTCGAGGAATTGAGGTAGGAGTTCTATTCAATTCTAAATTGCTCAACTCTGATCTTAAAACCCTATCTGGGGTTTATCAAGTGGCATCATCGCCTGGTTCAAATGCAGTGGACAGTACGAAGGACGCCGTTGCTGAATCAATGCATTGGACGAGATCGAAAGGTCCTATTTCCAGCGACCCTGCAATCCGACGTCAAAAATTCGAAGAACAAATTGAAGGGAAATCCATGGCGGGACAAACGTTTAACATGGATGAACTTCTTGATCGGATGGGGAATTCCATACTGAAATCCAGGGTCAATTAGTTAAGTTGAAGCAAGAAATTGACCAACGGTTTGACGCAATCAACCGGCCGGAAAACAGAGTCCGTGAAGGGGAAGTTCCCGGTGATGCAAACCCAGCAGGCAATCAGGAGTTGTTGGGTAGGATTGCAGAGTTGGAACGACGACTTATCATTGCAGAATCCCATCATGACCGCCTCGTCAAGAGCGGCGTGATAATCGGGAAGCAGATCCGCCGGCGATCCCACCCTGGATCAAATTGGTCGTCTTAGTGTTTCAGGGCACGATCAATGCCTCAGCATACTCGGACTAGGAGCGAAAGATGGTTATTTTCTTCCAATGTGGGCATTATACAGAGCAGCAAAAGGTAGCTCTAGCCACCTTCGAGTTCACTGACTACGCAGCTCAGTGGTGGGAGAAGACTCGTCCCCGACGACGGGAGAACTTGAATCCATAGGTGACGAATTGGGAGGAGCTACGTGGATTGATGCGCGATCGATTCATACCGGCGTACTATCAGAGGGAGCTACATGAATCATTGCAAGCGATTCGACATGGAGGACATAGCGTGGAGGAGTACTTCCGCGAATTGGAACTTCTGCTAATGCGAGCCGATGTACGAGAAGAGAGGGAGGCAACAATTGCGCGATTCCTCCACGGGTTGAATCGGGAGATCAGACAGGAAGTCGACCTGAGGTCCTTTGTTGACCTAGCATAAGCCTTGCACCTTGCCATCAAAATAGAGAAGCAACAAAAGTTGGTGCCTAGCAGGAAGTTTGCTCCGGCAAGCAAACAAGTAGCCGAGACAGTTGGTGAGTCCAATTCGACTCAAACTCGTTTTGAACCCCCCCAAACCTGTGCCCTGAAAACGCAAATCCTGCTCCAATATAGTGCTCTGGAGGGATTCAATGTTTCAAATGTCATGGCAGGGGCCATAAGGCCATCCAATGCCCCAATGTGAAGACGCTGGTGATCAGAGACGGTGCCTACCTCTATGATGAAGAGCAATCTGACTCTAACGAAGAGGAGAAGGTTGATGAGGAGCTTGAAATGGAAATTGCTACACTTGGGAGTCTTTTGGGCGTCAGCAGGAGAGCTCTGACCATCGACAATGATCAAGATTTCAGCCAGCGAGAGATCATGTTCCATTCTTGTTGCCTGGTCCAACGTAAGGTTCTTTCAGTAATCATTGATGGCGGGAGCTGTACAAACGTCATCAGCAAAGACTCTGTAAATAAACTCGGGTTGAGTACAATTAGACACCCCGAGCCCTACAATTTACACTGGTTGAATGATTATGGGGCAAGTTGGGTGACGAAGCGAGCTAAAGTGAACTTCGAAATTGGGAGGTACAAGAATGAACTTGAGTTCGATGTAGCACCGATGCAGGCCGCTCACATACTGCTAGGAAGACCCTGGCAATTCGACCGAGGAGTTTTCCATTATGGTGACACAAACCAATACCAGGTTCGGCATCAGGGTAAGCAGTATATGCTTAAACCAATGTCGCAGGAAGATATAAGGGTGGATTGGCGGCAAATGGAGGCTAATCAACGACGGTCGAAGAAGGCATCTCGGGGAGGGAAATCTGAGGATCCTCGCGGAAGCAATAGCATGCTCCAGAAGCTAATGCTTACTGGGTACAAGAAACCCAGTGCACCCGTCGTCGACGATCCAGTTCAACGGCGGCAAAACATAGCAGGAGAGAGGTGGAATTGGTTGGGACGATCTGCGAAGCGTCAAGCCTCGCCGAAACTGAGGGTACACTCAAATTTCCCTAGGAAGCTCATCTTCACCTTCCATTAGAACGACGGTACCTGAATTATTGAATCCAATTCGACCCAAAAGTGCTCTTAAAACGACAAAACTCGAAGGAAATTCGAGCTTTTTGGGTGGACTCATTGGTGGTGATTCGATTCAAACGGCTGACGCAGAATCAATCGTTATAGACCCAGGAAGCTGTACGAATGATCCAATTTGACTAGAGGCGCTTGAATCAAAAACCCCGAAAACGGAATTGCAATTTCTGGGTTCGAAAAGTTTAAACTATGACAGTGGCGGGAAATAAAAAAATAACGATTCAATGACAGAGACGATGATTTGAAGGTTGAAACCGGTCCAGAACTTCAATTCGAATTCAGGAGAAGCTAATGGTGCCCTTGAATTGTGTTGTAGATCCCTTAGGAAGAAAGCCCCAATTTTGAGTCTAAAGAACATTGACGAAGTGGCCAAAACTTTCAGTTCAAGCTACCATCTTACGACCCAATTTGGGAGTGATTCTGTGATGAATATGAGACACGGAATGCCAAAGCTTTGAGGTCAAAGCTTTTTTATGGGGGATGGACTGATATGATCTCAATTTGGGCATTAAAATGACTAAAATTGATCGATCATGAAGGCAAGCTAGGTACATTGAAGAACACTGATTTTTGCCTAAGTGTTTTGACAATTTCAGGTGTCAACTTTAGACGAGCATAATTCGCAATTGGCTTGGTGAAAACTCGGGTTCTTGGGCTTGTTTTAAAGAGGGAAAACTGTTTTTTAGATGAAGTGTTTTGGAGCTCGAGCTGAGGTCCAGAAGAGGGCTTTCCATGACGATGAAGCTGCTAGCTCGACACTGGAAAGACAGCCAGATTTGGCTAAGTATGGGATTGTGAGTGAGGAGTCATCTTTGGAACTCTCGTCAAAGAGCAGGAAGAAGAGTCGAGATTCATGGGTTGTCATCCATGAAAGCACGCATCTTCTTCTACAACGACGTGGGATTGGGTGATAAGTTTGATCCCTAGAAGTGCTCGAACGAGAAGCTTCAAGATTGAATCGACACTTGTTGGAGGAAGAGCAATCCGAATCCGAGACGGATTAGGATTCGGCCGTTGTTTGTTTTTAATTTCCTTTTTCGGTTAGAATTTGTGTCTAGTTGAGCTATAGCATGTTTAGGATGTTCTTTACTTGTGTTGTAAGATTTGTTAGCCTATTTAAACTCATGTCTACAATGTAATCATCAGTTTTTGTTCATTGAATACAAAGTTGAGCTTTGATTCATCTCGCAAGTTTGCTTGAGGAATTGAGTTGGATTGCTTGGAGGATTCTAAGCAATCGAGTGCATGTATCGATCAGCTAGTCACGCTGATTCGTGGCCAAGCTTCTACCCTAAGCTTCGAGTCTTTCTCCCATTGTGAGGATTAGACGAAGTTCCATCCCCATTCATCGTTTTAAACCTGTTTCTGTTCGAGGAATTGAGCTAGGAGTTCTATTCAATTCTCAATTGTGCAACTCTGATCTTAAAACCCTATCTGGGGTTTATCACCCTCTTTCATCCCGTAAAATTTTTAGAAGGCCATAACTTTGTGCTCCGCAATCCGAACATCGTGAATTTTTTTTATTGCGCATAAATTTTTACGGACTACAAATTTTAGGATGCCTATGGTGAAATGCATGTCACAGCAACTTGCAATTTTAGTTCGAACTCATTTAGTATTAGGTCGACCTAATATGTTGTTTCAGTGTAAAAATAGTTTCTTGGTGCCTACTTTGGAGATTCATATCTTACAATTGGCTCGATAGAAATTGGAGATTAATGGCTTGTTTTGAAGCTGGAGTGTCCCTTTACACATGGAAGTAGGGATGGCATCAAAACCCGAACCCACAGGTACCCACCCGACCCAACCCGGTCAACGCGGGTAAAACCCGTGTTGACGGGTTTTGGGCCGGGTACGGGTTTAAACCCGCTACACTATTCACCGGGTCGGGTTGGGTTTGGGTTTAGGTAAACCCGCCCCATGGGTACCCGCTCACACACATATAATTAATTTCTCGGTATATTTAATATTCTAAATAATATATCTTCCTTAAACAACTAATATTCTTTATATTTGTGGAGACATGTATAATTTGTTCTTTTTAATTGTTTAGAATGAAGTTGATATTATGAAGTGAAGAGTGAAGAAACTTAGTTGACGAGGAAGAAGCTTTCAATTAATCTCATAGTTTATAGATGTTTATCTTTAATTTTGAACAATTTGTATTGATCATTTGCGGTTTGCTTGTATGCTCTAGATTGATGTTTTTTGTATGAATAATTTGTATGAGAAAATTGATGTTAAACTTTTATTTTGAAATAAACTTGTATTGTAAATTTTTTACCACCAAAACCCACGGGTACCTATGAACCCGCGGATACCCAGCGGGTTGGATTGAGTTTGAGTTTTTCAAACCCAGCGGGTTTTACCCCGGGTTTTTTTGGCGGATAAACCCATGGGTTTGGGTTTGACAAAACCCGCCCCAACCCGACCCATTGCCATCCCTACATGGAAGTGCTTTGGAGCTTGATAGGAAGTCCAAAAGACCATTTTTGAACCTGATCAAAAGGCTATGCGGAAACTGGGAAACTACCTGAAAATGGCTAAGTTTGTGAAAGTGTTTGTGAAGCCTACTTTGGAGTTCAATTCGAGAAGCATGGATGAGATTCGAGTCCAAGGGCCTCTACCACATGAAAGTAGGTATGTTTGTCTACATATTCAAGTCATTGGATGAAATATTGGATATCTGGAAGGCTTCAAACAAAAGGCTCGAAGTTGCTATGAAGTAAGATGCCTTCTAGCACAAGACTGAAAGGGAAGATTAGGCCGACCTAAAAGTGCAAGTTATGCATGTCACCGTACCAATGTCCCAAATTTTATTAGGAAGGAATTTTAAAGAAGAAATATTTTTGGATATACAGGGGTTTGGGAATAACCTTACCTATACTTTTCACAAATCCACATACATTCCAAAATTATGGCTATGATAAAAGTTGTAGTCCTTAAAAATTTATGCGCAATAAAAAAAATTCAAGACGTTCAGATTGCGGATAGAAAAATTTCTTTTCACAAAGTTATGGCCTTCCAAAGTTTGATGAAATAGAAAAATTGCTCGTTCGGGATAGCAAACGACATTTTTTTGGGATGAAGATGGGACCAAAACGTCTTCGGTGTGCAAGATATTGAAAAATTATGCGGAGTCAAAAAAACTTTCGCTATGATCGGATAACCGAGCGCAAATTTACGTTCATTTGAAGTTTCAGCGTTAGGTATGGCCTTCACCGCATTTCTCGGCCGCCGGATGCCCAAACAAGTGTAGATTGAGAATTTTTTATAAAACATGTGTATTGTGGGGAAAAATCCATAATTGCTTCTGCTATCTATTATTGACATTGTCTGCCTGCCATTTTGACATCCGTTAATTGTCTCTCTTGTTCGATTGAAGAAAAAAAGGGGTTTCGATTCTACTGCCGAATTATTGTTGAGGTGTGACGATTTTGGATATTATGGATCCTTCCCAGCGAGCTAAGGGGCAAGAATTGGAGTTGAGTTTGGAATTGGAGAATCAGTAGGAGAATTATAGTGGAAGAAAGAGAGATTGAGAAGAGAACATAAGCAGGAGCAAAAGAAAAAGAGAGAAGGCAGAGTAGAGGTATAAGAAGATTGATAAATTGACATGCTTCAACATTGCTATGAATTTGGCAAACTCAGTCTCCATCCTGTCTTTATGTAGGCGAGTGGGGAAAGGAAGCTGGGGTACATGCTCCTTAACCACTGGCTCTGGCTTGGGAGCGGGTGCTTCTTTGTCTCCCCCCACTTCTGCATTATCAGCTATAAGTGTTGAAGCATGAAGTGGCTCATCTTGGCTGGGCTGGGCCGGAGCAGCATATGTGGTCTTACCACTCCTAATAATGATGGCCTAGCTGCTGGTGCTGGTGAGGCTCACGAGGATTCGGAATAGTGGTGGCAGGCAGAGTCCCCGGTGCCCTGGTAGTGTTTTGGCGAGCCATGCTACCCATCTGGTTCTGCAAATCTTGCAATATGGCACCTTGGTTCCTCTGACCTGCCTCCAGGGAGGCTATGCTCTGCTGGGTGGTAGTCATGAATGCCGCTAGAATGTTTTTCAGCTCCGTCATCTTATTATCTGGAGCCGGAGCTGCTGCTGGCTCGGAAAACTAACGCTGGGGCTGCTGGAATGGTTGCCCCTACCTAGGCTGGTAGGGCTACTGCTGTGGGGTGGCCACTGTCGAGCCTGGAAGGGCTGCCTCTGCGAAAGCCACCAGCTGGTGCTGGGAAACCAGGTGGTTTAGTGGTGTTGCTATTCCAAGAGAAATTGGGATGCTGGCGCCACCCCTCATTATATGTATTGCTGTAGGGGTCAAAGCGCCGAGCATTGGCAATGAAGTCCAACTGCTCTTGGGGAGTAGTTGACTCCCGCATAGCCTACAGTCTTCCACCAGATGATTTGAGCTCTCACACCACTGACATTGAGCTACTGGAGGTGTAGCCAAACCTCTGCCCGGAATAAGACTGTTGGGCTGCTTCAATGTCTGCACTAACTCGGCCACATGCTGCTCGAGCCCGAACCTGGCCTCAATGGTGTGCACACCACGGTCCCGGAAATTCCTGCCTCTGGTGCCCTGCCCCCAGGAATGATCTCTGGCAGCCAAGGTACTGATCATCTAGTTCAGTTCGAGTGGAGTCTTAGTAAGAATATCCCCTCCTGGGCATAGAGTCTCAATCACCCTCTGGCTGTCCGGAGAGAGGGCACTATAGAAGTTCCTCACTGTGAATGCATCACTGAAGCCATGATAGGGGCACTGCCAGAAATATCCCATGTACCGCTCCCATGCATCACGAAGTGACTCGTCTGGCTCTTGGCGGAAGTGAGTGATCTCCCGCTGGATCTCTGTGGTCTTCGATGTTGGGTAGTACCTGTGCACGAACTTGTCAGCCAGATCATCCCAAGAAGTGATGGACAATGGGGGCTGGGTCTCCAACCACCTCTTAGCATTCCCCGCCAGAGAATGGGGGAAGAGGTGAAGGCGGATTGCGTCATCAGGGACACCGTTCAGTTTGAACCCGTTCGTCAGCTGCAGAAAACGGGAAAGATGCACCCTTGCCTCCTCATCCTTCAAGTCATGGAACTGAATAGATGATGTAATGAGTTGAATCCAGCATGGCTTGATCTCGAAGTTGTTCGGTGGAATAGGCGGGTAGAGGATGACCGGGCGGATGTCAGCGATCCGTGGAGTGTAGTAGTACTCCAAGGTGGGACCTGGCGGCGGTGGATGATGATGAACCCCATCTGCCTGGGGTATGGGGTTGTTCCCCAAGACCTGATTCACCGGGGAAACCTGGTGAGGATTCCCCTGGTGTGGATTGTAATCTCCTTCCATCTCGTACTCTTCCTCAGAATCGCTGCTCAAGTGGCCGTCTATGCGCTCCTCCGTAGCCAGTCTAGCTCGCTGTTGTCTCCTGAGTTGGAGACAGGTGCGTTCAAGCTCCGGATTCAACGGTAGTAAACCTCCCGACTGGCTACGGGTCATGCACTACCTACACACAATCAAGCAAGCAAACCCGTGAAGGCACAAGTGGGAAAGAACAAACAGTCAATGCGAAAATGAAAATGCTAAAGTAACAGAAATCACTTTTCTTCAACAACCTAGCCGTCCCCGGCAACGGCCCCAAAAACTTGACTCACTCCTACTGTCACTCTAGAAAATGGCCAAGTGCAACCACTTCCTAAAGCGTAGTATAGCGGGTTTGGGTTTTAATGTCAACCCGGGTCCTAGATGTGATGACTACTCAGTGAATTCTTATTATCTAGTGGTGAAACTTAAGTGCAGGTTCAAACAAGCAAAAACACAAAGCAAGTTAAACGATTGTTTCAAGTCGAGAGAGGTCACCCGGATATGTTTCCCCCTAGACTGCAGTTAAGCCGGATTGCAATTACCAAGTTCAGTTTCTATGAAAGTTATACTGCGGAAGGTTCTTAAACAGTCTGAAGTCTCAACTAAAGGTCTCCAGACCCTCTCAATCTGAGTCTCTAGCGGGCGACTAACCTCCACCTGAGTAAACGAATTGAGGCCCTAACGAACAAAACCTCCTCTACCGAAGTAACTTTGGTACAGAATAGTGAATTGACTCCTCGACTAAAGTCGCCAATTCACCACCTGCAATTAAGGGTGCTCTATTAACCTAGGCAGATATTCTCTTTCTAGGTTAAAGCAGAAATAACAGGAATTTGATCAGGATTCATGCCGTTCAATCATTCAAACCTCAATTGAATATAATCAAATCATAGAATCTGTACTTGGGTTCATACAATCAGACCTAACATACAAATCTAGGGTTCTCCATACCCAGATGAATGGGAGAACTACTCCATGGAGAAAGAAGCAAAAGCATATTCAGATGCGGAAACCATACTGTGAAGGATGGATTTCTGCTCCTGGTCGTCGATCGGCACTCCTCCAAGCTCAAGTCGGGCTCCAATGGTGATGAAGATCAAGCTAGGGCACTTGGGAACTCTTGTTCATCGCTTTCTCTCTCTAGGAATCGCTCTGTCTCTCTAAAACTCGGAACTCCTCTCACTTGTGGCTGGAAATTGGCTTAAAACCAGAAAATCCCGACTCACACGGCCGTGTGACTCCCCCAGCTGCCCGTGTGGCTTTGCAAAACGCGGCGTTTCGTTAAGTGACTTCAGGCTTCCCACGCGGCCACGACCCACACGGCCGTGTGAGTGTCCAGGATGCCCGTGTGGCTTTTGCCGAGCCTTCACACGGCCACAGTGGGTCTCCTACACGGTCGTGTGGCTTTTGGGCATGCCCGTGTGGCTTCTCAGCTTCTTGCCAAACGTCCAAACTTCGTCCAATCGACCCTGAACTCGTTCCTAAACCTTCATTCACGTACTAGGACCTGAAATATCACAACAAGAACAACCTAGCGTGAAATCGGCCTAAAACACAGGAATCGACATCTCAAACGGCTCAAGAATAGGGGTAAAAACATGTGTAATCAATGGTCTATCAACCGCCCCTGAAGGGTGTGGTCTGAATAGTATAAATACCCCCTTCCCCCTCTCATTTCTTCACACCACAACCCATTCTTCCTTCTCTCTCTAGAATTTATCTCTCTAAACCCCCACCCCTCCCAAAAGCCTAGGAAATAGTGGTCTGTTGGTTGCGGCTAAGTCCGATCTGCCATCAGAAAACATTTCTTTGGTTTTTTACTCAAAACCCGCCGAACCGAATTGCTGTCCGAATTTCCCGAAAAAATGAGCGAGTGGTGGCAAGGAGAGGGAGTTTATGTTGATGAATTTCTAGCTGTACATACTCATTATTCTTGTTTAATTTTTGTTGTTGTTATAAGCTTTTTAATTAATCTATGTACTAACCTCGTTGTTATTTTCTCGTAGGTTGGGGACGACGTGGATATATACAACCAACGGTATTATCTCGAGTAAGGACAGTTGGATCCAACCGACTTGTACGACCAACCCAACCATCGGTCAAGGGATGTTTGGAATGATCACCCGGTACATACAATTCTTCATCATTTGTCTTTCCTTTATTTTGCTAATGTATTTAGTGGAATATAAAATAAATTTATGTTGAATTTTTAATCGTGTTGGTTGCTTTCAATAATTTAATCGAATACATAGCGCCACTTAATTGGACTCTTTATAAAGAGATGCACGTCTAAAGAAATGGGGTTTTAAGTGATTATCATATCCTCCCATTCCCTGGGAAAATCGGGTATTAAGAGATCCTCGGATCCCCTCTTTTCTGTCAAAAAAAGTGTGTTTCTAAGAAGATGTATACCTCTTCTAAGAGTCTAACGAGTGTTGCTTTGTATTCGATTAAATTATTTAAAATAACCAATACGATTAAATTGTTTACCAAACAACCAATACGATTTATTTTTATGTGTACAAAATGAATTTAATTAATTTCAAACATTTGAATATGTATGTTTCTCTTTAAATTATTATTCATTTACAATGTTATTTATGTTAATTAATTTAATATGTTTGTTTTACGATAATATGTACGTATCTCTTAAAATTATTATTCATTTAGAATGTTATTATGTTAATTAATTTAGGATGTTTTTTTATGATAATATGTATGTATCTCTTTAAATTATTATTGATTTAGAATGTTATTATGTTAATTATATCGAATGTATTTTTATGATAATAAAATTCTGCTTGAAGTTAAATAATTTAATTTAATTAATTTAGTTATAAGAAAAAACCCTTGCTAATATATAATAATTAACGCGTAAATTTTTGCTAGGAGGCACAAACAATACTCAGCTACATGGGTACGACCAATGTGCTCCCATTCCACCCAGCTATCTTGCCCTTTCTCAAAAGGGCACGGTTGGACCCGATTAGGCATTTTAACGGCATCATAGTCGATCGTTAACTCATCACCGCATTAGCTGAGAGATGGAGGAAGGAGACCCATTGTTTCAACTTTAGAGAAGGAGAGGCCACCATCACGCTAAAGGATGTCGCCATCCTAACCCATCTGCCCATCAACGGCAAACCGGTGTGCGCGAGTGATCATCCCCCCGAGGATCGTGACGGTAGGCCCGGTTGGGTTCATTTCATCCACAGTGTTTTGGGAGTGAAAGTACTAGTCAAGGGGAGCGTTGATGTGACTGATCGCTTGCCACCAATGAGGAAACACCAAGTCTCAATTACTTGGTTGACGAAGTATTTTAGATACCATTACGAGAGTCATCCCCTAACCGAGAAAAGTCCGGAGGATGATAGGCATGATCGTGGGAGTGTTCTTCTCCAAAAAATCAAGCAATCTCCTTAGCTATGGATGGCTTAGGATCATCCTCGGTAGTTGGGAGGAGATGGGGGGAGTATAGTTGGGCATCCACTTGCCTAGCTAATATCTACCACAATTTGTGCAATGCGTCTCTAAAAGCTGTGAGGGAGGTTGGCGGCGCAATGTTCATCGTCCAATTTTGGCCTTGGGAGCATATGCCATGGATTGCACCGGTCCAACATCCCGACAGGGATTGGCCAATCGATCATCCCCTAAGAGGTGAAGCTTATGGTACAAGGTAAACTTCTCATACCCCATCATGTTTTTCATAACACATTTTCCCTTGTGTTTTAGCTTATTGTAGTTTCATTATTGTCTTATTAATAAGGTGGCTCGGACACACAACATGCGACAACCTTGCCCAACACAAGTTGGACGAGTATCGGAGGAGGTTTGAGCGACTTTGGGAAGGAGAGGTAACTTCTATACTTCGATCCATTTATATCTTTTTCCATGGACTACATGTATTTTTCCAATTCTGATAAACTTAAGTTACTCATTTCTTTCTTGTAGATCGTCTTCGATCCATACCCGGAGAACATCGTTCATTGGCATCTCCAGCAATTCCCCGGGCATATCAGGCAATGGTGCACGAGGGTCCGTCTAATTTGTTTTGGGACCGTGGAGTGGCACTTGCCGGATAGATGCCTCCGTCAGTTTGGTCAGGAGCAATGCATTACGTTGGAGGTCCCCGATAGTCAAAGGGCCTTTCACCACCGAGATGGTCGGCAAGGTACTCGCGATTGACCCACGAAGTTGGCAAAATTCATCACAATGTGGGAGAACCGACAATCCCAGGATATTGTCACTCCAACTCAAGTGGGTCGAATGGGGTATCATGACCCATACATGGATCGATATCGGCAAACATCGGTTTGGTACATGACTCTGGAGGCTGCGGCCGATGGTGCATTAGTAAGTACATTCCGTCTAAACAATTATTAGAGTTTATTACTTGGTTCCTAATTTTTTCTAACTTTTTTTTTTTATTTCGGCTTATGGGATCGAGCGGATCATAGATATGACCACCGGGAGAGTTGAGCTGGGCAATGAAGATGTGAGCTTCATCAGGAGGATGACAAACAGTCTGCTTGGCTGTATCAGAGCTCAGGGTCGGGATCATCGTAGATATCCGCCCATGCCCGCACCTCCGCCACCTTCGGTATAAGTTGATGTCCCCGATCCCCCACCACCATATGAGAGAAAGAAGAGCAAGAGGGTTCGGGAAAGGCCCAACGTGCCCTACGTAATGCCATATCAAGCGTGGAAAGTGCCGGCCCCATTGGTTGTGACACATGTTGTCGGCCCGAGTTCCGCCCAAGATCCCCGCCCGAGTTCATCCCAAGAGCACCGCCCCTCCATCCACAACGATCCCCACCCAAGCTAATACTACGATCCCCGCTCGACCTACCATCAATCCCCTCCGAGCTACCATCAATCCCCATATGATCCCAACCCGATCTCATACAAGGATCCCCGCCAACCATCATACGATTCCCGACCCGTCTACCCCCCAACTCCCTGCCAACAATACTACGACTCTTGCCCGGTCTACCACCAAGATCCCCCTACATCATCAGGTACTTGGCATGATGGTTCCTCCACGACGGCGCCCCACGAATTCACCCCATGGACTCGCCCTCATCAGTCGTGGCCTCCTACTCCTCACCGTATGAGCGCAGATGTCCCCCGCTCGACCCCGGAAGAGCCGCCTCTCCGCCGACACAGCACCGACGAGCGCCACACTACCTCGGCCATTCGGCCATTCGTATGTCACCGCAACCACCTATTGTTACTCCCGTCGGCCGTCGTACAAGGAGCAAGAAAACCGTCAGTTCCGGTGAAGCTCGTGGACTTCCTTGAGATGTATTTTGAGTTGAATTTTAATTATATGTACTTGGAACTATTCCTCTTATCTTAGTTTATTTAATTGAGTGTTGTTTTAATTTGTTTTTACTTCTATGTAATTGGCTTTGTCCATTTTTTTCGTGTTAACTTTATATTATCCAAATTCGATCAATCAACAATTCACAATTACTTGCCAAAGAAGTCATCTCAACAATTCACAATTACTTGCCAAAGAAGTCATCAATCAACAATTCGCATTAGCTGAGTCTGCCACATCAGGACCCGGTGTTTGTGGACCAATCGATCCTGGACACCTTCGTTTATCATGTCCTGGTACTTTGCATATTGAACATCGTCTTGGGCCTCGAGGTGGTCTTCCACTTTGATCCATTTCGTTCTGAATTCTCTTTTTCCTCAGGCGACCCTGTTCACGTCTCTGTCCGAACGGCGGGATGATCAATTTTTCTTCGTACAACTGCCAATAAGCTTCATCAGGCAATGCACGGAAACTCCGCCCATAGGTGTTTTTGAGTAATAACAATAAAAAGTAATACAAAATAAACTTACGAGTTAACGTTAATCGCAAAAACACTAAAGAAATATAGAGCTAGAACAGAAAATTGAAAAGGGAGAAGGAGAGGTGTGAAGAGAAGAGGTTTTCCGTGTAGTCTTTTATAGGCAAAATCACTGATGAAAACCTCACCTTAGAGATGCGTTTTTCGTTTGCCATGCAGCCCCACGTCTGTTATTCTGCATGGCTATATGTCGGGTGTCGGAAAATAATTGACACACAAACCGCACTGGGGAGGGGTGCGGTTTGTGTGGCAAAACTGCACCTTGGAGATGCGTTTTTCTTTTGGAGAAGCAAACCGCATCTCCAAGGTGCGGTTTTGCTAGGTCAGGCCAAAACCGCCCCTCGGCCGTGCGGTTTATGTAGGTCACACCTGAAACCGCATGGCCAAGATGCGGTTTTGGCCCCGGATAATAAACCGCACCTTGCAGGTGCGGTCCATAAAAAAGGGTGCTATTTTTGTAAATATTTTCGGGTGGGTGCTATTTTTGTAATTTTTTTTTTAAGGTGCAATTTTTGGAAAAATCTCCAAAATAAAACACAATATTTATCCAACTTCTTTCGGGTGGGTGCTATTTTTGTTCGCGCGCTTTCGAGCTGAACATGGCATGGCTCGAGTTCGGCTCGTTTAGTTAACGAGCTTGTTCGTGAGCCGGCTTGATTAAGACAAATCGAGTTTCGAACGAGTTTTTCTCGAGTCGGATACCGAGCCGTTCATGAGAGGCTTGGTTCATTAACAGCCCTAGCAGCAAGGTCACATCGCCAATCAACCACATCTCAAACAAAGAATAAGCCACAAGATTAGACGAATATATATTTAGATTAAGACTTGGCGTGATTAACGAAGACCAATTTCCTCATTTGTATATATACATGAAATCGAATTAGAGAAGAAGAGTAAGAACATTGAGAATGGAATATGATATGCAATGAAAAGAAGAAAAGAAAAAACTACAAAATAAAATGGAAAAAGATAAAAAGAAAGAGGGAAGAGATTTAGAATTAAAGCGTCATTTTAAAGCATCAGTTTCAAGTGAGAGAAAAGAATAAAAATGAAACTCAATTCCAACGAATAAGTTATATTAAATCGTTATTGTATCTAAATTTATCATAGAAATTTCATGAATATCTAAGCAAAATATATGTGAAATCAGTAAAATTTTCATGCACCTGGGTAAAGCTAGGCTTAACCACGTTAATACAATTCATCTATTAATCCTTAATCCACTTGCTTAAACGACTCATTGGTGGAATTGAGTGACAACCTTGGTCATAACAAATTAGACTGAACAAATTTGTCGTATATTTTTAATGGGTTGTTGTATATAATATATATATTTATATATATTCATTTTTTACCTATATTTGGACGAATCATAACCGTCGATTATTGTTTCTAATTAAATTGATCTTGGGGTATAAGATTTAGAGAAATAATACCTAGATTTTGATCTTCAAAGGTTAGAGTATAGTATCATGTCCGAAAGATCAGTCAATTCAAGGTCTGTATAGCATTTTCATACTCAAGGTATGCGGTACCCCGAATTTCACTCTGGATACTGTAGAACTCGCCATATATATATATATATATATATATATATATGGTGACTTCTACGGTGCCCAGGGCAAAAGCCGGGTACGGGTACCTTGGCCGATCTTAACCGCTCGTTTTCAATCTCCACGGCTCACGTTTGTTAAACCTAACTGCGCCACTAAATAACTAAACAAATTACAAAAAGCCTCCTCCGCGTTAAGTTTGTTTTCATCCTAGTCCAACTAACTGCCCCGATTAAATTAAATGGATTAAGACCCAAACCCAATTGGGTAGACCCACTGCCGCCCAAACCAATTTCCAGTCTCCCTAACCAATTACACGATCCCTCTCTCGTCTTGGAGGGACGCCCCTTCACAGTTCCAAGAGAAGCTCCCCATCCACATTCGACGTAGATTGAATTTCCCAAAAAAATTTTGTCTTGTTTCTTCTTCGCCATTGTATTTCCCCTCGCCTATCTCTTTCTAACACGATTACGGCGACCATGTCTATTATTGTGTTCATCGTTGCAAAAGAACCCTTGAAAGAGGTTTGCTAACCCTAGGGTTCATGTCCCTAGTGCTTTGTCATCTTGTCTTAGCGTTATTGTGATTTTCTCGAGCCTTATATCTCTCGGTGAATTTAGGTTTCCTGATATGTAGTGTTCGTCTCGCCCAGAGGATTGAGGAAGAAGATGAAGAACACATAATTTGATTCGAATCGGATGGAGAGGTCTCCTTAGTTTGTGTTTATGTATTAACGGTGCGTTTAGGACTAATTCTAGTTGGACTGGGTCTGATCATTGATTTTTGCAGGCTTTTAAATAACATTCAAACGTGGGCTTGTACATGACCCATGCAATATTCAAAAGTGGGCCTGGAACGTGCGAGCCCATTAGTTTTCTCCTGCGGTATCAGCGCCAATCCTAGTTTAACTAGCTTTAGTTACCCTAGTTTAACCTACACGAGTTAACATCATCATTACTACATATCTTCCCAAATCTTCTAACTCTTGACATTCCAGACTCAACCGTCTCCATCACTCGTCTCCACACTCAACCCCCACGATCACTTTTTCTTACACCTACAATCTCTCTTTCCTCCATCTTCACCTTCCCTTGTTCCTTCTTCCTCTGACTCCATGGCAAACAAAGGCAAATCGTTTGCGGATATGGGCATACTAACTCTATCAAACGACGACTGCCGATCCACCCCAAGTCTCGCGGACTATCTTTCATTCACGAGCAAGACATCTATTGTGGCCGAGTACGAGTTCATCCACCTGTCCCCTTTCCCTCGAGAAGTGAAGCAGTTAATTAAAAATCTTGGCTGGGAAAAGTTCTTTGATCTCCGGAGTCGAGGAAGCACCAGTTACTGCCCGCATGTGGTGAGGAAGTTCTACCACAATTTAGAGCTGTCTGGTCCCTCCGATTCTCATCTCGTGTCGGTCTTCCTGGGTTATAGAGCCTGCTTCTAGCCTCATCAGTTTGCTGAGATCCTCGATCTCCCCGCCGCAGGACACCACATTGATAGCAGAAGCGATCTTCGGCTGTACGATTTTGAGTTCGAAGTTGAACTGGCGAGACTGACGAATGGGCGCATCCAGGCTTCTTTCCTCCCAGATCCTCTTCGATTCCTCCATTGGATGATCGTCAACTGCTTCATGCCAAGGTACAGTGGTCATTCGATAATTCGTAAACTTGACCTGTTTATCCTTGTGCAAGCTCAAAGAGGTGTTCCTCTTAACCTCGCATCTCTCATGTGCATGAACATGGTTGAGGCTGCTCCTAGAGGGGTAAACTGGTACATTGCCTTTCCATATGCCACCTTCTTGACCACCTTTCTTGGAAGGGTTGGGATGGATATGGGGGTTTATGCTAGGGAGGACCATTCCGCCTATTTGCCAGTCTACCGTATCGTCGAAGTGACCAATACTTTTTATGACCTTCGGCATACGGAGCATGAAGAGACCCCTGAGGCATCCTCAAGCAAACGTCCTCGGCTTACATGAGAGTCGATTGATGCAGGGCGGGGTGGAGCAGTGCAGGGCGGGGTGGAGCAGTGAAGGGGCCAGCATTGGATGTGTTTTGTTAAGAAGTTTACTGTAAGGCTTCGTTGTTTTTTTTTCCCAGTCTTTTTCTCCAGCACTCAAAACTGTCAGGTACTGAGGGGAGCCAGTACATCATCTGACTAGGAAAGTCTCCCATTTTTTTAGTTATCCAGACAAATATTTTTCTATGCATGCAGTATTTTGTGAATTTGCCATGGCTAATTTCCCTAAGACAGGTGACGAGATGCAGTAATGGTCATCCCTAAGCAAGGAGGTGCAATTGCATCCTACACTTGCTATGATGTGAGAAGCTATTGCAAGGGTGCAAATTTGGTTGCAATTGAAATTGGCCCACGAGTGGGGACTATTGATGAAATTGCAATGTTTTCTCAAAATTATAGAAGTGGAAGTAGGGACTACCTATGAAATTGCAAATGAATTTCATTGGGGGAGATTTTAATCCGCTTTTGTTCTAAGCAGTTCCAATTAGGTTGATTATAATGATTTTTTATCTATGGTGATTTTTTTCCCCTTTTTTGTCAAGACTCATGCTTCTTTTATCCCCCTGTGGATCTATCATGCTTCGTTTATAGTAAAATATCCTTTTAATTATACACAATAAAGAATCCATTAATTATGTATGCCTTTTTATTGTATTTATTACTACAATGAATTCTCTGACTAAAAGGGGAGTAAAAACATCGTTGGTGGAAATTCAAGGAATGGAATGATAAGGGCTGTGCATAAATTCAATTTCTGTAAATAATTAATTTTATTATTATTAGTTAGTAACGTCATAAGTTTTAGTTAGTGGGTTAGTGTCTCCTACTTTGTAGCTTCAATCTGTTCAAGAGTTGGTACTTAAGCCACTCTCCTCATCAATGTAAATCACTACTTTCAATCCTTTACATGGAAGCCTTTCCATATCCTAGGAACATTAAATTAATTACATAAGAATTTTCTATCTGCCTTGTACTGGGTTTGGTCATTATTTATACTGATTGGGAGCCAATCAGTTTTACCTTTTGGGTTACCTATACATGAATGCAAATTTAATTATACGACTGGGAGCCAATTAGTTTTACCTTTTGGGTTACCTATACATGAATGCAAATTTAATTATACGATTGGGAGCCAATCAGTTTAACTATACATGATCCCAATTAAACCTCTCTACAAGATACAATGGCTTGAAGCCTTGAACAGAAGCAACCTCACTCACAAGTTGGAAGCTGGAATTTTGGTGAAGTCCCTTTGCCAGTTCCACGAAAAAACAAACCAAACCAAACCAAATATAGAAAGCATTCACAATACCAAAAACCAAATATAGCAAGCATTCACAATACCAAAAACCAAATATACAAATCATTCACCAAACCAAAAACCAAATATTAAAGCCATTCACCAAACCAAATCAAAAACCAAATATAAAAAGCATTCACGAAACCAAAAACCAAATATAAAAACCAAAAATAATAAGCATTCACCGAACCAAATTAAAAAACGGTTGTCCATCATCCTGAGAAAAAAAAACATAACTGTTGTCCATAATCTTGAAAACTAAAACGCAAAATCAGGTTGTTCTTGGGCTCGTTGACTGGGTTTCCTTGTGCTCTTCTCTTTCCTTTTTCCTCTTTTCATGGGTTTTCTTGTACTCTTCCACTGCAGCTTCAACTTGAGGTGCAACTCTTCTTGCTTCCGTGAGCACCATATACCTTATGTAGTTCATGGGCTCTCGAACAAGGTACAAAGCGATCTGCATCCTCCTCACTTGAGTGCATGGCTATCAACATCAACAAACATGGTGCTTACCGCATGATTCAAAAATAACAATCAATTGTGGTTTTCTAATATGCGAATTAGAATTGTCTTTACCCAAATATAAGAGGAGTCCCAGCTTGCGCCAAACATCCACATGCATACCCAGACTCCACTGTCAGACCTACATAAAATAAAAGCATTGCGTGATAAGAACCAAGTTGATAAGTCGTCGTTTAATATCACAAAAAAATGGGCATACTTACCGATTAAGTTGTTCTTGATCCTTTGAAGGAGTTGGGTACGCAAACTCCGCAATCCTTGGTGGCGACAATCCTTGTTCACAATAGAGAATCTTCCACAAGGCTTGCATAAAGCTCATCTGTACAAATTAAGAAACGTTTGTACTTAGAAAGAGTTATTTACATTTTTTTGCGTTATAACGGCACAATGTCACAAATTTACCATTGTTTGAACAGATTGTAGTCGAAAGGAATTGCGGTCTTCATTTGGTTGTGGACCCAAGATATGGACTTCTTCCTTGTCCAACTTAATGACAGCCAAGTACCAATGGGCATTATCTCTCATCGGAACACACACCTACATATGCGGAAATTGTCAACACGTATTAAAAAATAAACTGCAAACCATGTAATACTTATTAAGACGAACAGTTTACCTTGTTCACCATATTGGTTCGACTAAGGAATTTTGATTGGTATAGGTCTAATGCCATCTTGGGTGTTATTCCACATGAAATCACTAGTTCCTGCCCATGTGGTAGTTGCACAATTGAAATTTTGTCAACACAATATGATTCACGTTAAAAACACGTGTTGTAATTTTTTTGGTGAGAGGAAATTGTCATTAAGTATAATCGGACCACAACCTGTAGTTCAGCAGGCAGATAGCACACTCCTTTTCCGTCCTTGGAATTTGTCCACAACTCTTCTAGAGTCAAGTGGCAGGCCATCGCTGTTATAACCTAATATAACATGGACAAAAAAACACTTCATGATACTCTCGAGTTGTTATAAAATAATTCTACGTAGAAAGCATTGATAGTGGACAAACAAAACAAAATTTTGGAGTTCCGTTGATTACTTCAGCATCTACGAATGAGCGAGGGCTTAAGGACCACAATGACTTCCTCGTACAAGAGTTGTTAGAGGTTTTGACCAATACTTCGTCAGGTGGCAGATGGGCTAAAAATATATAGTGAGCAAGCTGGATTTGCTCATCATCGTATTCCATAGCGGTAGGTAGCTTAAACTTCAAAACAACCTGGAATAGGGGCCACAAATAAACACGAGTGGAAATGCATTCGTTATGACGGAATAACGGCAAAGAACACTTCAATGGCAAACATGACACCTTTATTACCTTGTCAACAGAAGGTAGACAAATACTTTTTCCATTTGGCTTCTTTGGTGTGACCTCGGAGTCAGATTCATCGTCCGAAATAAAAACGATGACTGAAGCAGGAGTGGGTGGAGTGCTTACACATTTGGGTATCCTTGGTTTCTTTGTTAGAGTCACAAATTCGGCTATCTCCTACAATGACAGTGAACCTGCGATTAATAAATTAACTAGAATGAATTTCAATGGTAAAAAGAGCTATTATACATACCACAAGCTTGGACGAAGAGCGAGTAATTCTCTTATTTTCCATGTTGTGCCTCTAATCTAAGCTTTACTCTGTACTCAAAATCGCGGCAAAGAAGGATATGGAACCACTGCTCTACTGATGAAGGTTAATTATATATACAAGGTTAGGATAAATTGTGGCGCCATATTTTTCCCGCGGAAAAATAGTTAGGGTTTAGTCTAAGGTACATTAACTTGGGATAAACATGGGTAGTTATTAAACCTAAAATTAAAAATATACTTTTTTCGATCGAATAAAGAATTGAGTGCTATTAGTAAATATTCGCTCATATTAATATTTGATCCTTCCCCATAAACGTAGTAGTACACAGCTAGAGTCAGCTGGCGTTTGGCTTTACTAAGAAAGTTTTTTCATTTTAAATATTTTCGTTATTTGTGAAAATGGTAAAGAAATCACTAAGATAAAGAACAGAAAGTTCAACTCGTTCCTACCAAAAATATAAGATATCACAAATCGTGTTATTAATGGGGATAATTATTAAGTGGCCCATTGAAGCATTAATTCGGCAGTCATTCCCAGTAGGGTCTTGTAATCTACGTCCTTGGTTCCCCAAAATTTCCAGCAGTGACAATGACGTCGGCGGCAGACTCACCAGTGACAATGACGTCGGAGGAAGTCCTAGTATTGACGTCGGAGGAAGTCCAAGAAAACGCTGGTGCCGGATCCAGTGACACCACCCAGGATGATAATGTCGCCGATCTCATATTTCTACAGCCTGAAGATATTAAAAAAATGAAGTTCGATGATACAGAAGAAGCCTATGATTTCTACATGGACTACGGGTTAGTCAAAGGCTTCGACATCAGAAAATCAGACATTGGTCGTGATAAGAACAAAGTTATGATATGGCGTGACTATGTATGCTCTGGCGAGGGAAAGAGGCGCGTGAAGAGCACAAAACGAAAGAGAGAAGCAAGAGGGGAGACCAGATTTAACTGCAGAGCCAAGATGCGTGTTAAACAAGACAATGTCGATGGGAAGTGGTATGTGCACCAGTTTGATGATGTACACACACATGAAACGATCCCCAGAGAATATAGACACTACATGAAAGGGAAACGTCGTATGAGTGATGCAGTCAAAGCAGCGATAAATTTTAGAAGAGCTGCAGGTATGAAAACTTCTCAAATTGTGAATCTGGCCGTATCAGAAGCAGGAGGCTACGACAATTTGGGGTACACGAGGAAGGATGCATATAATTATGTGGACAAAGAGAGGAAAGAACAAATCAGTGAAGGTGATGCCGCAACAGCCCTAGCCTACCTGCAAGCTAAATGCAGCGCGGACGAGCATTTCGTTATTGAACTAAAGAAGGATGACGACGACCGGCTTATTAACATTTTCTGGGCCGATAGTATTTCTGTTGCTGATTATGCATGCTTTGGAGAATTACTGTCATTCGATGCTACTTACAAAAGGAACATTTACCAGATGCCTCTCGTGATTTTTTCAGGTACTTTTCCTTCACACATAGAATTATCCCGAGCATGCTAAAATAACCCTAGAAGTTTGCATAATCTAACTTTGTTTGAACTTTTTTAGGTGTCAACCACCATTCGCAAACTTGCGTATTTGCATGTGCTTTCTTGGCTAACGAGAGAGAGGACAATTATATTTGGTTGTTGGGAGCTTTGAAGAGAAGGCTAGGCGGTGTAGATCCCAAGACTGTTATTACAGATGGGGATAGAGCAATGCGTAATGCTATTCAGAAAGTATTTCCCGATGCAACACATCGTCTATGTTCCTGGCATATAGACAAGACTATAACCAGAAATGTGAAGAATCATCCTACTTTTTTGCCCCGATGGAAGCATTTTGTGTCAGCTGACTGGGAACCTTCAGAATTCGAAGAAAAGTGGAAAACAGTGGTTGAGGAATGCTCCCTTCAACACAACAATTGGGTCTCCAATTTATTTGACCAAAGACATGAATGGGGGTATGCATATTTGCGTTCGAAGTTCTTCGCAGGCTTGAGTACAACATCAAGATGTGGAGGACTGAACTCTCAACTTGCCAATTATATCGAGAAGGATAAAAATCTCCTTGAGTTCTTTATTCACTTTGATCGTTGGACTAGGGATATGAGGGAGAATGAGCGTCATGCTGATTTTGAATCCATTCATCGAGAACGAACCATCACAAGCAATGTCTTAGTCTCACTTCAGAAGAGTGGAGCGGCGGTTTTCACAAAGAACGAATTCTTCTTATTCAGAGACGAGGTTGAAAAGTCGGCATGTTGCATAAGGTTGGAGACAGAGCGATCGGAAATTGAGCGTGTGTACAAGGTCAAGGTGTCTGGCATGGATAAGGTTTTTCAAGTCACGTACGCAGTTGAACCCTTTGCAATGGAGTGTAGTTGTAATCACTACAATTATATGGGAATACCATGCCGTCATATGATTTTTGTACTGAAAGAAGAGAGCATACTGGAACTTCCTGAAGGCCTAGTACGTCGAAGATGGTCAAAGAAGCCGAAGACACTAGAGAGCTTGGAGGAAGCAGACATAATAGATGAATCTCAACTTTTTGCATTAAGGTTTGCCATGACTATCACTTTTAATTTTTTTTTTATATTGGTTCGAAGCTAGGTGAACATTAATTTTACTCACTTTGTATAAAATATTGTGTCAATCAGGTATGGTAGTATTCAACAACACAGCTTACAACTCATGTTAAAAGGGGCAAAATCTAGTGATTGCTTCAAGATTGCTCGTGAGGGAATTTAGGCATTATGTGAAAAGTTGGACATGGTGGACACTGGCAACGTGGACATACCCGGCATTAATAGACCGAAGGCGAATGAAATTTTGTTGGATCCATTACAGGTCAAAGCTAAAGGTTCGGGGGCTAAAAAATCTAAAAGGAAGAAAGGAGAACCACGACAGTGTAGCAATTGCGGTGAATGGCGCCACTATAGGACCCGATGCCCACATCCTGTTGGCTATGTGAAGCCAACCTCAAACGGTGATGCCCCGAATGATGGTGTTTCGGAAGAAGGTGGCGGTGGCGATGACACCGATGTTGATCCTCCCACCACTCAAGATCAGTCGGAAACAGTACAGAAGAGAAGGCAAAAGCATTGCAGTAAGTGCGGTTCTACCAATCATAATGCAAGAACGTGTACTGGGTATGGGGCATCCGATGATGAAAATGACAATGACGACGATTACGAGCAACCTAGGATAAGAATAAGATATAATTGTTCGTGTCTACACAATGCAGTTGCATCCAATATTTGTGTACGTCTAAAATCGTCGTTATCGATTTTGCAGAAGAGGCCTGTTACAAGAAGTAGCAACCTAAGGATTGTTGAAAACTTGAAGTGAAGATGGACGTCCTTATCCTATTCGGATTAGGACTAATGGACTATGTGAAGACTGCCACTATCAGCTTGAAGCGGCGTCGTTTGAATTATAAGAAGACTGTTGCCGTCTGCTGTGTCGTTTTAATTATGTGTCATTGTGCCTCTTTGGTTTATAAGAAGACTGTTGCCGTCTGCGGTGTCGTTTTATTTAGTTCGGATGGATTTGATTGAATTCGATATGGATGTTGCTCCCTAAATAAATCATGTACAACATTTCAGTTAAATTATTTTTCTCACTCGTTTTTTTTTATTGAATTATTAAATCGGATTTTTTACTTGTTTATAAAGTTACTTAATTTTGGCTACTAAAATTATGAAATGTAATTTGGGCGTGAAATGACAAGAGCATGCGCCGACAGAGGACTTATGAAAATGGAGGCAGTAATCAAGAAATAAACTACAATATTTTTATTGAGTGAAAGATCCCTCACCGATATATTATTAAGATCTCAAACACTAAAAGTACAAATCTTGAAAAACAAAAAGCTGTACTTTCCCTCCTCCCACTTTTATACTATACATATGGCAACTTTCCCCTCTTGTATATATTTTCGGAGCATGATCAACAAGTACGCGTCAATATAGCACAAAAGAACCATCATATGACGTAGGGTTCCACAACACCTATTATGGAATCGTAACAACATATGATGATTCTTCCGGCTATATTCAGACGGCGACTTATTGTCATTGCTCCCCTCCCTGCCTCTAACAAAGACCCTGCATGGAGAGCAAAGGAGAAACAATACAACGAAGGATTTAGTTTAAAAGTCATGATCTAACAATGACATAATGAAAGGAACTGAGATCTAAAATAATAAGCAGTCTCATCATTACCACTGCACCCGATAATAAAGCATGGAAGAGGCGGATGGGGTTGATTTTTGGGGTTGAGAAGATGGGAGAAAGGGGTTTTTTCAGGGATTGAGTGAAGGAACGAACAACAGCAGGAGATGAGTGCCTCTCGGGTTTCGGAGCATGGTCTCTCCCTCTCTGATTAAAGAATTTATAAATGAGCTCATAAATTTACTTTGCCTTTCCAGCCCTTCCCATTTACTGAAAATCACACTCCCTACCGCTGCCTCGGCCTTGGTAACGTCAGCACTGGTTAGGGGCAAATGCGACTTTCCGAAAACGGCGATATCTGATTGGGTGACACGCCGCGGTTAGGATTGAAGCTCTTTCACCATCGGATTAAAGGAAAAGTTTAGGAATTGACAGTGGGAGATGGGGATGTGCTTTTAGACTGGCTTTGTAGATTAACCAACTTTTTCGTTTACCAAAATTAATCTACTGATTTGGTACATGTAATTGTAACCCTAAACCCTAAACCCGAACCAATCAATACCATATACTCTACAACAATAACACCTTATAGGCTTATACCCGAACCAATCCATCCCATTGCTTATTTGTAGATTAACCAACTTTTTCGTTTACCAACATTACTCTATTGATCTGGTTTATGTTATTCTAACTTGAATCATAACCCTAAACCCTAAACCAAACCCTAAACCCTAAACCAAACCCTAATACACGAACCAATCAATACCATATACTCTACAACAATACCAACACCTTATAAGCTTATACCCTAACCAATCAATACCATATATACTCTAAACCATCAACACCTTGCTTATTTAGACCATCTCCAATGGTGCAATTCTTGAGAATTGCAACCTGATGTGGCAAGGGAGTGAAAGTGGGATGGTGAGTTGCATTGATGTGGGATCAATTACAAAAGTTGCAAATTTGCATCTGATGAATGTTTTCTCATGCAGTTGCAAATTTTCATGCAGCACACACATATATACAATTCCAATCATAATACTTTACATAATTCGAATAACACAACAACAAAAAACAACTTGAGAGAAAACTCAAATTAATATAACACACTCACCAATTAATATTGAATTGCATTGAAAATTAAGTAGGACCCACGGTCACAATTGATGTATAGTTAAAGTTGCTGAAGTGGCAATTGGGACCATATATTTGCTCGGTGTTGGAAACTTGAACTGAAACTGGAAGTCCTCCTATGCCGAGTCGTTTGGTATATAAGAAGACTGTTGGCTCTTGCGGTGTCGTTTAATTTATGTACACATTAATGGTCAGTTGAAGGCAATTTTTAAGCACTCTAGTTTTTTTTATTCAATTATTATATCGTATTTTTTGCACTAATTTTGAGCACTCATTAAATGGGTAGAGCATGTGGCGACAGAGGAGCAGAGTTCGAAATCCGGCAAAAAATCCGGTTGGCCCAATCGTAAAGACTTCTAAAAATGGAGTCAGTAGTCAACAAATAAAGTACAGTATTTTTATTGGGAGTGTAGGATCCCCTGCAGATTTAGAAGATCTCAAACGCTAATAGTACAAAGTACAATATTTCTATTGGGAGTGTAGGATCCCCTGCAGATTTAGAAGATCTCAAACGCTAATAGTACAAAGTACAGTATTTTTATTGGGAGTGGAGGATCTCTCGCAGATTTAGAAGATCTCAAACACTTTTGGAAGCCGCCATGGAAGCGAAAAGAGAAGCAGAAGAAAAAATAACAAAACAGTATACAAATATAAACAAATGTTACATAGAGTCCAACAAAAACAAAAAGCTGTACTTTCCCTCCCTATTTTATCCTATTATACATATGGCAACTTTCCCATCTTGTATACATTTTGGGAGCATGATCAACAAGTACGCGTCAATGTCGCCCAAAAGAATCACCACATGAAGTAGGGTTCCACAACACCTATTATGGAATCGTAACAACATGTGATGATTCTTTCGGCGATATTCAGACGGCGACTTATTGTCATTGCTCCCCTCCCTGCCTCTAACAAAGACCCTGCATGGAGAGAAAAGGAGAAACAATACAACGAAGGATTTAGTTTAACAGTCATGATCTAAAAATGACATAATGAAAGGAAATGAGATCTAAAATAATACGCAGTCTCATCATTACCACTGCACCCGAAAATAAAGCATGGGATAGGAGGACGAAGAGGCGGATGGGGTTGATTTTCGGAGCATAATCAACAAGTACGCGTCAATGTGGCACAAAAGAACCACCACATGAAGTAGGGTTCCACAACACCTATTATGGAATCGTAACAACATGTGATGATTCTTTCGGCGATATTCAGACGGCGACTTATTGTCATTGCTCCCCTCCCTGCCTCTAACAAAGACCCTGCATGGAGAGAAAAGGAGAAACAATACAACGAAGGATTTAGTTGTACCACTGCACCCGAAAATAAAGCATGGGATAGGAGGACGAAGAGGCGGATGGGGTTGATTTTTGGAGTTTCATATTGAGAAGATGGAAGAAAGGGTTCTTTTCAGGGATTGAGAGGAGGAGGAACGAACAGCAGCAGGAGATGAGTGCCACTCGGGTTTCGGAGCACGGTCTCTCCTTCACTCATTAACGAATTTAAAGATTGACTCGTAATTACTTTTACTTTCCCTCCCTTCACATTTACAGAAAATTACACTCCCTACCACTGCCTCGGCCTTGGTAACGCCAGCATTGGTTATGGGCAAAAGCGACTTTCCGAATTCGGCAATATCTGATTGGGTGACACGCACGCGACAAGGATCGAAGGTATTTCACCATCGGATTAAGCGAAAAGTTTAGGAATTGACGGTGGGAAATGGGGATGTGCTTTTATAAATAGTCTGAATTTGTAGATTAACCAACTTTTTCGTTTACCAACATTACTCTATTGATCTGGTTTATGTTATTCTAGCTTGAATCATAACCCTAAACCCTAAACCCTAAACCAAACCCTAATACACGAACCAATCAATACCATATACTCTACAACAATAACAACACCTTATAGGCTTATACCGTAACCAATCAATAACATATATACTTTAAACCATCAACACCTTGCTCCTCCCTTATACCATAACCTTCAAGACCTTATACTGTATACCAACAACACCTTCTTCTATCTCCATCCCCAACTTTCAATGTATAATAAGTATTTCCTTTGAAATATAAAATGGAACCCACCTTGGCAATTGCTACCATAATTTAGGGATGTAGATGAATAGAAATTGATAAGTGATGAATTGCTAAAATTGATGATGTGGCGGTAGGGACCTCGTTTAGAAATTGTTGTTCAATTTTAGGGATGAAGATGATCAATACACTAACCCAATACCATATACTCTAAACCATCAACACCTTATACAATATCGTATTTTAGGGATGGAGATGATCAATACACTAACCCAATACCATGTACTCTAAACCATCAACACCTTATACAATATCGTATACCTATACGCTGATAAATTAAAATTATAACTTGCTTTTCAAAACATAAATTAAAAATTGATACTCACTAAGTATCGAACCACAAACCTCTACTTTATTGACTAAGCAAATAACGGACAATTAACCAATTAAGCTACATCACATTGATGACCATTTTGCATAATTTCGCTTTCTTATTAAGTGAAGGGTTAAAATGAACGATAAATATATCACAAGGGATTGTTTCAACTTCGGCGGGGACTGAGAGAGTGGAAAAGGGGTAATTATTCTACCAAAAAAGAAAAGAAAAGGGGGAATTAATGAAGAGTTAAATTGGACGGATTGTCTTTACCACGCCACTACAAAATCATTCGGAGCAAAAACACGCAGGTTCAAATCAAACAATAAATGATCAGCATTTATAAGCAGATATAAAGAATTATGTCTAAGTACTGATAAATGTGTCACGCTACAATAATTATGTCTACGTTTTTTTAGTAATAAGGCATGATCAGCATTTATAAGCAGATATAAAGAAAATATAAAATCGAGAAAAAATAAGACAACACCTACCCTCACCCTTTAACCAATCGATACCATATGCTCTAAACCATCAACACCTTATAACCTACCCATATACCATATACTCTATACCATCAACAACCTAATACCCTAAGCAGTCAGTAACCATTTCCTTTAACATCAACACCTTATACAACAATCGTATACCTATACGCTGATAAAATTTTACATTTTGAAAATACTTGCCCAACTAAAGTACATAGGTACTTCAAAAGTGAAATTCTAACTTTCGTTTCAAAACATAAATTAAAAAAATATCCTCACTCAGTATCCAACCACAAGCCTCTAATTAGTCTACAAGAGGTTTGTTATGTACGAGTGCATTGCATAAAGAGGGGAAATCGGTGAGAGAGTGGAATGGGATCTCAATTAATGAAGAGTTAAATTGGGCGGATTGTAGTTTACCTCGTACCGCTAAATGTGTAAAGAGACACGCTAGCATTTACCAAATCCCAAAAAAGTTGGAACACAGAATTATGTTTAAATTGCGTGAACTCAATGAATGATCAGGATTTTAGAAGCAGAAGCAGATGAAAATAAGTAAAACAAAGAATCGCCACTGAGATAGACAATTATCAAAGGCCCAACCTAATGACAATCCGGAACTCAGTATCTATTATCAACAAACTAGGTGTCATGGGTCCATGTACAAGCCCACGTTTGAATGTTATTTAAAAGCCTGCAAAAATCAATGATCAGACACAGTCCAACTAGAATTAGTCCTAAACGCACCGTTAATACATAAACACACATTAAGGAGACCTCTCCATCTGATTCGAATCAAATTAGGTCTTCTTCATCTCCTTCCTCAATCCTCTGGGCGAGACGAACACTGCATATCAGGAAACCTTAATTTCACCGAGTGATAGAAGTTTCGAGAAAATGACAATAACGCTAAGACAAGATGACAAAGCACTAGCGACATGAACCCTAGGGTTAGCAAACCTCTTTCAAGGGTTCTTTTGCAAACGAAAAGTTTGATGAACACAATAATAGACATGGTCGCCGTAATCGTGTTAGAAAGAGATAGGCGAGTAAATTCCGCACGGAAATAAAATGGCGATGAACAAAACGTCGATTTGTGGATAAAAGGATTTGGGGTTCAAAACGATGATTATGTGAGGATTTCATATTGGATGGGGATCTTCTCTTTGAATGTGGATACATAGATTTGGCGTATGAAACATGATGATGTTGGGGATTTGAGATTGGATAGGGAGCTAAATCGAATGTGGATCAAATAATAAAAGGATTTGGGTTTCGAAACGATGATTTTGTTGGAGATTTCAGATTTGATAGGCAGCTTATGATCGAACTTCGAACTTAGAGGGGACCCTCCAAGGCGAATGAGGGATCGTAGAAGGGAGACTGGAAATTGGTTAGGGCGGCGGGTCATATCCATAGGGTTTAACCTCTTAATCGATATCATTAAACCGGGTACAGTTAGGTTGAAGTCCAATTAATAAAGCATAAACGCTTCGTGATGCTTTTGGTAATTTTCCTTGCCCCCGGTTACCCGTACCCCGGATTTTGCCCTGGGCACCGTAGAACTGCCCATATATATATATATGAATTAAGAACTCTATTATTCACTAATGCATGCAATTTCAGTTTCCAAACATATTTTACTCAAATACTTTTATATAGCTAAATTTTGCTTAGTTTTCAATTGTGATCTTTAGTTGTACATTCACCTCTGTGAATATTTACAGGTTCATATTTTGCTATGAAATTTAGATAAAGAAACTTTAAATCTCACACATTTAAAAGTAGGAGATGGAAACTATGTAAATAAGTGATTGCGAATTTACTATTTTGAAACCCAAAACTAAAAGCATTTAGATCATCTCATTTCGCAGTAAATTAAAAAGTCTTATGGGAAAGTGATACCTTAGCGTTGGAAGTGGTGGTGAATGAACAACTAATGTCAAACGTGGCCTAAAAAATTCCCTCCACTATGAATTGCAAAAAACATCCTTCCCAAACCCAATTTATTACTAGTCAAATCATATTTGGTAATATCACTTGAAGGTTATACCAATAAACGACTATTTAGTTTGAGTTTAAATTAGAGACCTATTACTTTGGCTAAAAAAAATATATCAACTCTAAAGTAATTTTTGGATAATAAACATAAATGTGAAAACACCGATAATGAAGGTGTGAATTGGAATAATGCGAATAGCTAGATGGTCGATATTTCTTTATAAGTATAATAATATGAACTCAAATAGATTCAAATTGTGAGTTTGACCCAAATAATTTTTTTTTTCTATCTCTCTTCCACATTCCATAATTAATAAATTAAAGTATTCCGTCCAACGGACCGGGTCAAAGCTAGTAATTTTGTTATTTGATGTTGTTGCCAATTACAATTTACAACACAACCTATTTATAGGCATAGGTCAATTACAAGTGACACCCCAAATTAACCCTTTTCGACACATAAGTCCTAGTGGTTACATGAGGCCTCGATCGGGTTCGTCCTGTGGAGTGGGAGGAGGAGCTCTGCTGAGCAGATCTACAGAATCAAATCGACAAGAAAGAGAGGAGGACCTGCCTGCTACTACAGAGATTAGAAGCCCGAAATCGCAAAGGACTCCTTCCTTCACCCCGCTTCTGCGTTGTTGTCTTCTTCTTCGACTGCTCCAAAGCCGTCAATCATCGCCTTCGCCAGAAACCATTTGGAGAGCTAGACAAGCGTTGGAGTGGAGGAGCGAGTATAAGAGAGAAGGACCCACAATTCCCCAATGGCCGCCCAACAAAACCACAGAGCCGGTGGTAGCATAATCGACTCTCTGGGGGAAGAAATCGTGAGAATCGTAACACCGGTCTCAATCTGCATGTTCCTGGTGGTGATTCTGGTCGCTGTTCTCAACTCCGGCTCCTCCTCCTCGCCGCCCACCATAAACACCATCGCTACAATCGCCTACAGCGAGACAACCTCGGATTCAACCTGGGACAAGCTCAAAGGTGCCCTCTTGAACGCCCTTGTCTTTGTGGTTGTGGTCACTGCGGTTACTTTCCTCTTGGTGCTGCTGTTCTACTTCAGATGCACTCACTTCTTGAAACTCTACATGGGTTTCTCTTCCTTCATCGTTTTACTCTTCCTGGGCGGCGAGATTGCCTTGTTTCTGATCAGAAAATTCAGTGTCCCCATCGATTGCTTCACATTTCTGGTACTGTTGTTCAATTTTGCGGCCGTGGGTGTTTTTGCCGTGTTCTTGTCCAAAATGGCCATCATTGTGACACAAGGTTACTTGGTCGCCATTGGGATGCTTGTTGCTTACTGGTTCACTCTGCTCCCTGAATGGACTACTTGGGTTCTGCTGGTTGCTCTGGCATTGTACGATCTTGCAGCGGTTCTGTTACCCGTTGGCCCATTGAGATTACTTGTAGAGCTTGCTATATCTAGAGATGAGGATATCCCTGCTCTGGTTTACGAGGCTCGACCTGTTATCAACCATGATCAAGGATCCCGGGAATATGAAGGGCAAAGGAGGGCGTGGAGACGACGTAGAGAATCGGGAAATGATTCCGAATCCGATCACAACATAGTAACTAGTGATGCGGAGGTTACTGCTCCTTTGATTCAGAATAGAGTTAGTTCTGCGGCGGATGGGCAGGAAAGTAGTGTCGCATCTACTGATAATAGCTTTCTCGAAGGTATTGGTCTGGGATCGAGTGGTGCGATAAAGCTGGGGCTAGGTGACTTCATTTTCTACAGTGTGTTGGTTGGAAGAGCTGCTATGTATGATTTCATGACTGTGTATGCATGTTATCTAGCTATTATAGCCGGTCTGGGTGTTACATTGATGCTGCTGGCACTTTATCAGCAGGCTTTGCCAGCACTTCCAGTGTCGATTGCATTCGGAGTATTGTTTTATTTTCTGACAAGGCTTCTGCTTGAAGAATTTGTTGTACAATGTTCTTTGAACCTTGTAATGTTTTAGCAGCTATGGTTGCAAATTAATCACATTGATCTCGTTGGCCTTAGTGTTGACTAAAGTTTCATTGATCTACCGCCAAAATATCTGTGATGGTAACCTCAATCATTGTTACATTCTCCTTCTGCTCTTGGGTAATCACAGCAGCATTCTCCATGTTCATCCTCTGATGATATTCTGACCGATTCCAAGGCGGCAATTGGGCTGAATCTTTTTTGTAGATCAAGGAGATCACCTCTAATGTGGAAGCTCCACCCCTCCCGCGGATTATCTTGCGCACATAAGAGACCTACCTTAGATGCACTTTACTTCATTTTGGCAGTTGTTGCTGTTGATGTCCATGTCCATGGCCTGCAGCCACCAGTTCTTTGTCTCCACCTTTATCCATAGATACGAAGCACTCTAATATTCCTTCATGCTAATGGGTTTAGTTGGCAACTCTTTCTATGGGTAATCCAGTGACCTTCATGTCCACAGCTATTTGTAGTTGCTGGAATACTGGGAAGCCTGGAAAGGTGTGTTGAACATAAACCTGAGTGCATTGCAGTTGGAGATCTTGGCGACACTCAGAAATGTTTTCATCACTAGCGAGTAGCTTTCACGCAGTTGTGGCGATTTAACAAAATGTTGCCCCAAAATCACTGGAGACTCCAGCAATATCCGCCTAGCCTAATATACATTAGAAC
The DNA here is from genome assembly GCA_964030455.1 of Linum trigynum. Taxonomy (NCBI): domain Eukaryota; kingdom Viridiplantae; phylum Streptophyta; class Magnoliopsida; order Malpighiales; family Linaceae; genus Linum; species Linum trigynum. Next base: position 10,888,625 of record OZ034820.1, on the reverse strand, counting down.
TTCATACGAGTGTAACTATGCAATCCGATCTAGAATATCCGCTATAAATCGGAACTTCACACGATCGTAACTATGCAATATGACGATACACTTTTTTTCCGCATAACTTTTCATTCAAGCAGTAAGCATGCCTAGTCAACAACAGTTTAATACCAAAATCGCAATCCCCATCGTCCCCCGCCAGACACCCCATATTTCCATTCAAACGGCAGCAAATGTACCTAAGCAGGCGAAAACCGTTAAGGCGACATCCAACTTCTTTCTGGCAGATGTCGCTGTTGGAGTTGGACTGAATAGTCCTCAATATCACAGAAAGATATCGTCTTTCGACTGTTGTACTCCTATAGATGGCAAGCCAGGCGTTAGTTCCTATGTATCGAGCACCAAGAAGGTAAAGCAAATAACCCACACGAGGTTCCACATTTCGACTTGGACACAACGGAAATGTGGCCCAGCAACTACTGCTGATAATAAACAACGGTGTATAAGAAGAATGCATAAAGCGACTGAGCTTAGACTTGCAAACAACCCAATAACAACAACCATCATTTAAGTAGTCAAAACCAATATGGGCATCATCAATCTTGACCAACTCTATCAACAAGCTACCATGAATAGAGAGTTGCTCCAAAATTCTCAAAGTTGGTTTATTACATCCAAGAAACCGAACTAAAAGTAAGATATTTTGGAAAAACAAGGCAGCAACATAAGTGGGTAAGGGGAAAAACAGCTCAGGAAGTTTTACTCGCTCAGTTTCCATCACTTCCTATCTATACACCCGGCCTGAAGTAAATATTACTCCGAAACTCCGCCTCTCACAGTTCAGGCTGGGCTGAAAAGTGACCAGGAAACCCGGTGCTAGTTCAACATCTTGATTACCGTATTTGAGAGGATGAACATATCAAGCCCGAAGCATCTGCCCCAACAACAGCAAGACCACAGACAGCACAAATCTGCCCCTCTTGGTCAGGAACAAATCGGGCAGAACAGTAAGGGCAAGATACATCCTTTTGTCCTCGGTATATCGGAACATAAGTAGCACCGCACACAACAAACGGATTCCTGAAATCATAGCTCAGCTGAGTAGCATCCGTCATGTTCCTCTCAGAAGCTGCCAGCACTTGCCTCGCTGTCTTTGCATGATTCTCAACTGGTGGGTTAGTCTCCAAAAGCCGCCTAGCAAAGTTAGCAGCTGTAGCAAAGTTCTTCGCCTTGTAGCAGACCGTCATTGCATTCAACAAAGCTAGTCTCAAGTGAGGGGTTTGAAGGTTGCAATGGGTAAAGTAAGCAGCAAGCTCTTGTTGACGAACAGGGTCGTTCTTCATTTCCCTCCTCTTGAGTTCCATCTGTAGCCCCTGAACATATTCCTTAACAATAATAATCAGCTCTTTGACTTCATCAACTTCCCTCCTTGTCTCCACAACAATAAGAGGAATTGTGTGAAGAATGATAAGGAAGAGCTTCAAAGCCTCCGTAAATTTCCCAGCTGTGGTGGCTTTATAACCAGCCTTCAACTTCTCTTCCAAATCCGCAAAACTGAATATCAGTGCTGGACCACCTCTTACGTTGGGGCTTGCAGACTCATTCCACCGTTCAACCGCTAGTGCTACCACCGAAGTTGCTGAGATAGCACGCAAGTAAGACTGACTTCCAGTGTAAAGATCAAGGAACATAGATTTCAATGGGTCAAAATTCTTAATTCCAATCTGCCTATGGAGCAATCTCATAGCAGTATCGAAATTGCCAGCCGCCACATGCTCAGCAGCAAGTGATGACTTTTGAGTCCATATGTGACTGACAGGCATTCCGGGAGTTGGAGCCACAAAAACTGAAGACCGAGCAGTAACAGAAGCTTTCGGTGTGTCGGCCTCTTGAGGCAGATCCAAGTCTTCAAGATCCCAACCTCCTTCCTCATCGTTGTCTTCAGCTGCTTCACCATCCTCCAAAGCAGCTGTGACATCACCATTCTGTAAACCATCTGCATCAACCATTTCCAGTTCCTCACCCCAATCACCTTCAGCGGCTTCTTCTTCATCATCATCAATTCTGGCTGCATTTTCAAGACCCCCTTCAAATATACCTTTCATTACTCTCAGTAGAGGCCAATCACCAGAACAGGTGATTGGGGTTGGAGGTGTGAGAAGAGAAGGAACTTTACCCTCATGCAAAGATGGAATGTTATCTCCTAATTCAGCTGCTAAGCGCTCAGCTACTTCCTCCAGCCCATGCAGTTTAGCTGTTATGTATGCTAGGGGTATTTGGCCAGCAGTCTCGAGGATCTTCACACGCTCCTGAATGTCACCCAAGTAGAGAGCATTGTGAAACTGGCCCATGACATCGTTCTTGACCTCAGCAATTTTTAACATTTTTGACAGTTTCTCCAGATTCCCCGTTATCAAATACAAGAAGGACAACCTCTCAAAATTCTTGGTTCTCTGATAGGCATATTCAACAATACCAGTATTTCCCTGGCGAAGGGCTTCAACTCCTAGCCTGTACCAATGATCTTTTTCATCAATTTCCTTAGCTGAAGCAACAGCAATCTGTATGTTCCCACTCTCTAGAGCCAAATTGAATCGGGTCCTTTCGTCCTTGACAAAATGCAAAGCAACTTCAGGGAATCCCTTCTGCTGCAGATAAGCAATCATGGCCTGACCGCACAGCTGCGAGTTCCTAATCATGCTCATAACATGATCATATCTCTTCTTGAAAAGAGAAAGTTTGAACATGTACTCTGTAGCATCAATGGCAATAGCCCTATTCTTCCCATCTCTATCCAGACACATGATAGTATTTCCAGAGACCTTAGTAATGTAAAGTGGGACCTCAAGGGTTTTGATTATACCACTATCACCATTCGGAAGGCAATATTTGAAGTGGTTTAGAGTGGAGTATATGAAAACACCGTTGTCGTCCCAGGCTCCACTCTTTACACGGATTGTTTCATGAAGGGTGCATTGATGAACAAGCTTTTTATTTGCAATTACAATTGCATGCTTGCTCAATAAGGCAACAGTTTCCATGTCATTGGACCAAACAACATACTTCACAAAAGGTGTGGGAAGCTCCCCAATCACAAGTCTCTGCTGAAGATCAAAGATGATCACCCTATCCTCAGCTCTGCAAAGCACATTCCCAGTCCCTGCATAGAAAATTGCATCTGTAGCAATGGGAAGACCGCTCTTTTTAACCACCTCATTCTTTAGGTTCTTGACTAACACTTGATTGCTGCTTTTGTCTAGCACCGCAAACCTATTTCGGGCAATGAAGACAGCTGAACCCCCTGCCCCTCTCTTTGCTTCCTGTACAGTATCGCCCCTCGAAAAGCTATCCTTTGGAGTGATATACAACTCATAGGACCCCCCATCCACATCTGAGCACAAAAGAACTGCATTCTCTGTAGGGCTGTAAGAAAGAGTTCTTGGACTCTGATTCAAGCTTGTGGTACCAGGTCGCCTGATGGGAATTACCTGGTTTTCCTTCTGACTGGAATACTCAAAAAAGCGCAGAAACCGATCCTTTGCATAAAACAGAGAGTCGCCGCTCACAGCAAAAGCAGGCCTTTCTCTCTCCAACTTGAACACAATCATGCCACTGTCATGACCAGCAGCAAGAAGATTCATCTCAGGGTGAGCAGCAAGGATCCAGAACCGGTCATGCTCGCGACGGAAAGTTTGAAGCCCAGTTCTCTTAGTTACATCCCAAACTCGAATACTTTTGTCCTCTGAATTAGACACGATGATATCTTGCTTGGCATGGAACATAACACTCGAAACATTGTTCATGTGCCCCCTCAAAGTGTCCACTTCCCATGCCTTTGTATCTGAAACAGGAATAACATGTCACTTCTAGAGCAGTTCCATCCGTTAATAAGTGAAAGCAGTTATTTGATATATATATAAGAGACTTGCATTACAAATCTTTCTCAAATTTTGTGGAAAGTGTAGCACGATAATTATAAAGTAATATATGGCACATAAAATCACGTCTTAAAATATATCAAATATCAGGACCATATTGAAGAAATCTTTACAAACAACACAGTATCAGTAGCCATCAACAACACAGCTTACCATTCATACGCCATAACTTCACTTGACGATCATCCGCTCCAGAGACAATCAAAGGAAGTGTTGGATGGAACGAAGCCCAGTTTACTCCACGGTCATGACCTTCCAAGACATATTTAACAACTGCATCGATACCACCAAAAAGATCTCCATTCAGCTGACCCAAACGCATGATATCATCAGCAGGAGACACAGTTTTTTTTCTCAATGCAGCAGTGTCCCAAACACGGACAGTCTGGTCCAGAGAAGCTGACACAACAAGATCTTCTTTAGGATGGAATGAGGCACACATAACATAATGATTATGGCCTGTCAGCACAGAAATGCAAGTACGAGACTGCCAGTTCCATATGCGGATAGTTTGATCATCGCTCGCACTCACGATCCATGGGTTTTCATGATGAAACTGCACAGTACGGATGTAATCCAGGTGACCCAGAAGAGTAAAGAGACACCTATGCAGCTTGTAATTCCAAACTTTAATCTTGTAATCATCGCCTGAAAATGAATCATTTGCAAAGACCGGAATTCAATTAATAACAAAGAAAAGAGAGAAAGCTACTAGACTAAACTTCGACACCATCCATTTTACTGCAAAAACCAAAACCACGTCCAGAAGTTGATTGGTCCAATTTTACATATTTGCTTCAGCTTTTATTAAGACGCAAAGTGTCTATAAGAGTGATTGAAAGAAATATCAGATGCTGATATATAAGCGCATATATCCAAGAAACATAGATCCCTGTTCACATCAACTGCATTTCAGTAAAGGCTGCAACTTCAGACAATAACAGGAAAGGGGTGTACCTCCTGAGACAAACAGAGGCTGAGATCTGTGAAAATCAACCCCACGAACCGGGCCATCATGCTCATCAAACCGGTCAATCAGAGTCCCCATTCGATAGTCCCATAGCTGAATCACACCACTGTGGAGACTGGCCAAGATCCATGGCCTCTTGCAATGGAAACTCAATCCCTTCACTCTATTACTCTTCGTCTCGAATTTCGTCAGCATCTTTCCTTGACCAACGAAACAGCGAAGCAAACAAACAATACAAGCTCCAGTTAGATCGAAATCAGGCATTCAACTACACCTCAAACTAATTGAAGAAACGCATCAATCGATTTACCCGCACCAATTCTCAGACTTAACTACCGAGAAAACACTCAAATTTCACATCTTCCCCATCCAGCATCGAGAATTCACTCCGATTAAACATGAACTCGCATGAATGGGGAACAGTACACCCGAATCCAACTAACTAGGATCCACAAGAATCCATGGCCTTAACACTGCAAATAACCGATTTACAGAAGAAATCACAAGGAATTTACCTTAGATCTGAGCAGTAAAAGAAAGATCGGCAGGACGAACAAGAATCGCAGCCACAACCAAAAGCGAGTGAGCGCCGGCGAACAAGAGCTCCAGTGACGGTATACTAGAGAGCGAAAATGCGATTACGTCAACTGCTTTTTAGGGAGTAAAGCCGTAAGATCAACGGAGCAAAAAAGAGAAGAAGGTAGAAGACATGAAGTCGAAGGAAGACGAAGGAAAAAATAGAGTAGAGAGACGAAATTTGTATTGCGGTTCCTCTCTCCCTCTACTCTGAGCTCTCTAGATCTGGGCCGAGAAGAGAGCGACGAAGTTATTGTGGGGTCAACTACAGAATCAGTCAATCAAATTTGAAGCTATTAATTAAATGATCACTGAACTTTTATGTTTAACGAATACGGTATTGCACTTTATGCTAACTAGGGGTGGCAGAATGGTTTTCGGTTAGCAGTTAACCGGACGGTTTCAACCGAACCGAACGGTTTTCGGCTAACCAAAAACCGCGTCTTTCTATCATCGGACGGTTGTCGGAGGAGAGAAGAAGAGGTTCGCCTAGCCGACTAACCGGGGTCGGAAACTGGCGGTTAACCGGCTAACCGACCACTCCCCCTTACTCCAAAGCGACCCGCAACGACCCTCAAACCCTAGACCCTCTCCTTCGGCCTTCGCTGTCCACCAACCCCTTCCCCCTTCTCGCGCAGGCGACGCAGCGCCGCAGAGCGCAGACAACCCCGCCGCCGCTCGCGTTCCAACCCTCACCGCCGCCCAATCGCGCGCTCGTCGCCGCCTCCACCAGCCACCCTCGTTGCCGCCCAACCGCGCACTCGTCATCGCCTCCATCAGCCACCCCGCCGCCTCCACCTCGTCGCCCCGCTGCCTCTTGGCTTTCTTCCTTTCATCTTAATTTTATGGGAGTAGTAGTGGTTATGGTGGAGAGAGAAATAAGGAGATGAGAGAGATAGGGAGAGAAGGGCTGTTGATTAGGTATGAAAAGGAAAAAGAGGGGAAAAGAGAGAGATGAAGCATAGGAAGCCATGAAAATATGGGGAAAGAGAGAGATGAAGCATATGCCATTCTGATACCCTCGTTTTCGTTGTGGTGGTGAGTTAATTTTACTTTTTTTCCAGGTCGGTCGGTTAGCGGTCAGACCGGCGTTTACATCCAAACCGACCTTCATTTTGCGGTTGCCCAGTTAAACCAAGCCGAAACCGAAAATCGATCGGTCGGTCTGCGGCTAACCGAGGCTCCTGGACGGTCAGTGGCGGGAAGCCGCAGCAGTGTCTCGGTTTAACCGAAATTGATTAAACCAAAATCGACCGACGGACAACCCTAATGCTAACTACGGAATTATCAATTAAGCATGGTTGTCAATGTCGTTGGTATGTCGGCCAGTATAATCGGTTCAATCGATACCGGTCATAAAAATTGATTGGAATTGTTTCCAGATTGGCATGAATGATTTTTTTTTATGAATCGGTATACTTTCATTTCATCAAAAAGAGTTACTGGCAACAACCTTGCCAGCTAGGTATGGATCCTGGGAAACCGAGCAACCATCTAACAAACTACCATAATAAACCAAAAAGAAAGGAGACTCCTATATAGAGAAACCAAGTACGTAAAGCTACCAAAGAAGAACAAAAAAAGGAACAAATCTCGGGTAAGAGACCAGAAATTCTAAGAGCCAGCAAGCCAGAATCTTTCAAACTCCAGCGAGTCCTGCACCATCACCCTAACTTCACTCTTTACCATGGAAACCAGAGCTTCAGGGGACTTGTTATTGTCACCAAAAGCTCTTCGACAACGCTCCCTCTAAATGTGACTCACCAGTGACTGCCAAATCAATCGTCCTGCCATTGCACACGGCGTTTTTGCCCCAAACTTCCTGATAGCCCAATCAAGATTCTCCTCCCAGGTTTGCGGAAGGAAAGAGCTAAATTTACCAAACAGCAGCTTATGGATAGAAGAATAGTAGGAATAGGCAGAGAACATGTGATCTCTTGTCTCATCAGGCTGATCACATAGAAAACAGTGGTCTGATCAAACAAACCCCCATTTTTTCATCTTATCCTTAGTTTGTATCTTATTTCGTGTGATAAGTTATACAAGAAATCTATTTCTAAGGATCGAAGTCCCCTTCCAGAGAAGTTTATACCATCTAACTGCATTTTGCTTTGGCCTAAAAACTTCCCAAACCAACTTAATAGAGTTCATTGGCATAGCATTGTTATTCCAAAGAAGCAAGCCATTGTTCAAGCTAAATAACTTCTTCCAGTTCCAGAAAGCATCCACATTCACAGTCCAGAAATCCTTACCTTTCAACTTATATGCCTGAATCCAAGCTACCCACAGTGAGCCATGCTGCAACATTATCGCCCAAACCTGCCTAAAAACACAAGCATAGTTCCAAGTAGTGAGGTCCCTCAGACCAAGACCGCCTTCTTTTTTAGGGACAGACAGATACTTCCATGCCATTTTCGCTTTAAGCTTAAGCCCAGGTCCGACAGCCCAGAGAAAGTTGCTGCAAATTCTTTCAACCTCACGAATAACCATTTTGGGAAGCATAAAGACACTCATCCAATACTGTGTCATACTAAACAGGACAAAGCCAACTAGTTCCACCCTGCCAGCATAGTTTAGAGACTTTGCCTTCCACCCCTGCACCCTGCTCGTAATTCTGTCAATGAGTGGTTTACAGGCGTTAACGGAATAACTGTGAGTTTCCCAGCCACTAAAGGCACTCCTAAATAACGCACTAGGAAACCACCCAACTGATAACCATATCTGCTAGCTCTAACCACCATCTCCTCCTTCTCTAACCCTCCAAAGAAAACTTCACATTTACTAGGATTTGACTGGAGACCGGAAAGCTTGTGAAACACACTCAGAACCCTCTGCACACTCTGAATGCCATAGTTTGAACCATCAGAAAATACCAAAAGGTCATCAGCATGAATGATTTTCAACCTTTAAACAAAATGATGTATTTTGGTGAACTTAATTAATAAAAAAAATTGATTTATTTCTTGAGTTTGAAAGTTAAATGTTGATGTTATTTGTTGAATTCAATTATGAATGTTTAGATGTTTATGTTATTTGTTGGATTCAAGTGTAATTTTTGGATATTTGTGTTAAATGTTGTATTTAAATATGATATTTTCCATTTTGTTTGAATGTTGTATTTTATTTAAATATGAGTTTATATTTTAAAGAAATTGTCTTTATATATATATATATATATGCCTAATTACATTTAGTGTTAATAATTTGCTACCTCCCTAGATGTGTTTTTTTTATTCGGTATGGACTGGCATAAACTGATTGTACCACCGTTCATACCATACCACTTGTCAAACATGTATAATGGTATAAACTGGTTAGACTACCATCGAATTAGGCATTAAAATTTATATTAATCTCATAAAAACATTCCAAGTGATGCTTTTGTTTTGTCAAAGGATTTTGATCTCTTTTACGCGTCCTAGAAGCTCAAATTGGTGTAACTCGAACCAAAGCGACTAGGAGTGAGAGAGAATGAGTGCGGATGCCAAAGTAGAGGAGTGATCGATTCATTCCGTGCGGATCATTGTCATTAGTTTGCACGTGTCAATAATTACTCCATCCTAGGCCAAGTTTAACCTAAAATGTTTTTGTCATATAGTGGCAATCAATGTCGTATTTACTTGGGTCCCGGTACCCTAGCCAACTTCCCACGTTGTTGTTATGTAGTCGATCGGTTTAAAGGGGGTTGTGTAGGAGGATTCAAGTGAAATAATTACCAGGGAGAAGAGAATAAACAAGGATAAAAGCAAGTACTTTGGGGAACTATCCATCACCCTAGCCTAGGTCTATCATGCAATGTCTAAATAAGTTGGGTTAAGCGAATGTGGTGAGTGAGCTCTTTTCCATGGGTCGTCGTGATTATCCACACGCCTCCCCTAAACTCATGCCAGTCACCTCAATCTAGGCTATCGTATCTGAGGTTTTAAGAACATAGCTCCTTTCAATGGGTACTACCCACCATTCACACCGAGGTTTTATCCTGGGTTCCATCTAGTAAGGCATTCTTATGGCAGGCCTTCGATCGCCTTGTCCACCACAAGATCCTATTCATTCATCTAACCCTAATATGCCAGATGGCGCATACCCGTATAACCCTAGAACTCCATACCCAGCGTAGAAGCTCAAGTACGCTTGTAGAGTAGATTAGGGCGACTTAATAAAGCACAATTAAAGCTAGAGAAGCATTAAAATCAACTAAAAAAACACATTCATTCAAAATCCTAACATATTCATCCATTACATAATTCTTTTACATATAAACTTTTACATATAAAACGTGAGTACGCTTTATTGGCTTAAGTTTCTACTACTGTTTCATATTTTGTCGTTTACTGGAAAAGGTGAGTTGAACTTTCTCGCACCCAGGTCAAGACGAAGTCATTGCCGTCTCCGGGACACCTACCCTAGCCAGCCTTACCCCAAACTCCGCAGGCACAGGTCGCCATTTTAGTCGTTCTATCCTTTTGTTATGTATTCATTCAAGGCCTCACCCTAAAATCCACAATCACAAGCCACCGATTCAGTCGTCTTCCAAGTATAAAAAAATCACTTCGGCATGTTTTTCCAAGTTTCAAAATCTTTAGAGTTGCTTGAGCACGCCACCACCGATGAGACCTCTTCACAGCTTCTCAAACACGCCATCGTCTATGATTTGTACATGCCCCACCTCATTCCTATGGATTCAGAGAAGTATTCTCTCCTCTGGTATAACACCTCCTATTTGGTTCCTTTGTTTCTAGCCACCCCACTCATTTTCTCCCTTCGTCAAACCCTGGAGGCTGGCCATGGAGCTAGGCTGGAGATGTAAAGCCAGAGAATTGAAATAGAAACGCAAGGGGGTAGGAGGGGAGATGGAGAACCCGAAGCACCACTGTCGACGACCCCCTTCGTCCTGCACCCATCGGGTAAAATCTATATTCTTTCTTTAATTCAAGAGGATTTCGAGTCTGTGTCGTTGGTTGTCATAAGTGCACAGAGTATAAACTGATATATCCAACCATCGGATGAAATAGAGAGAAGAGGTGGCCGCCGCCGATGGTGAAATAGTATTGTCTTTTAACTAGATTTGAATCAAAGACAGAGCAGTACCTAGTCGATTAAGGTAGCAGCGACGGATTGGTAGCTTTACTTGCCTACTTGAAGCTTTTGGGTTTTGATGTATCCCAATAATTCCAGGTCTTTGGCCCTCACTTTTAAATGCGTCGGCGTTGAAGAAGAGATACAACGCATATATATATATATATATATGTATTCCGTCCATCTTCTTAGTCGATCTCTCTCTCTCTCTCTCTATATATATATATATATATATATATATATAGAGAGAGAGAGAGAGAGAGAGAGAGAGATCGACTAAGAAGATGGGCGGAATACGGGTACACATTAGATCATTCAGATGAGCTTAATGCCCTATTAGATCATTCAGATGAGCTTAATGGTTTGCAATTATTGATTGTTACAGGTTCAATGTGGGGTGATTTGTGGAAGACATTACAAAGGCCTTGGCAAACAAAGGTTATCAAGTGATGGCCTTAGGTGATGTTGGCCCAGGTTCGTTGTTTTACTTACCATCAGGTTTTTTGCCCTGACATATATAATGATGTTTTCTTATTGCTGTTATTTGAATCCCACATCCTGCAATTTAGTAATCTTACAAAGTCCTTTGCTTTGATTCGGAACAGGAATCAACACAACAACTCATGGGAAGATGGGAGTCTATGGAACCAACTGTCCAGTTTTACCTGGGAAGAACTTCAATTACATTCTTAAATTCAATGACCAAATTGGGGGTTTCTTCTACTTCCCATCTCTCGGTTTCCTCAAGGCTGCTGGTGCGAATGGCAGCATCTGAATTTAGAAACTCAAGTAATTCTTTTTTATTTAAATTTTCCTCTGTACTTGCTATATCTTCTTATACGACTGGGTTCAACTTTGCTCGAATTTGCTTCCATCAGCATTGCTACAGTTTATATAAGCTCTATTGCTAACTATGATCATATGCTTTAATTGCTAGGTCGTGCCTTGGTGAATCACACCTTCCAAATGTGGATTTACATTTGCCTTGCCTGATAGGTGACGCATTCTCTTGCTTTCTTATGCTTTTTTATATTGTTGTCTTATAAATGACATTTTTGTTCTCTTACTTTTTCAGTTGTAGGAAGATCAATGTACCTTTGAATCAATCTGAAATCTCTCTACTCATCACCTGAGCCAACAATCAAGGCAGAGGAAGGATGCAAGATTTTAGTTGTGTTGGCAGCAAGAACATAAGCATGTTTGATTGCGCATGACCAGTGTTCTTTTATTCGTTAGCTTCTTTGTGCTCTCTCTACTGGGGGATAGTTTATGCTAAACCTGAAATTTTATTTGCAGGTCTCGAGGGAAAGAATCAAAGAGTATACTGGAGCACAAGTCGGTGTGCACATATGCACATCATATGTGGATTTCAGTGGGAAAGAACACATGAAATCTGCAAGCTACCAAGGCAAGTCTTGGCTGACAGAGTTTGGATTCTGTGAGGCTGTTGAGTTCGTTGCCTTTGATGTTTCATTGACACTGTATGTTCAACCTTAAGTAGTCATTTTATAGTTCAAGGATGGAATCCTGTGAAGGTATTTGATCCTATCCTCTTAACTTTTCTTCACTTAATTGAAAGATGAGTTTCTATGTGGTTTAGCTTTCTCATACTTAAATGTTTTGTTTTTCCCTTTCACTAATCTAGCAAGAATTGAGCTGGAGGCATTTTGGGTTACCATGTATGCTTTGCTAGGTTGAGCTGTATCCATGTCTCAGTTTTTTCGATTCACTAGAAAATCCTCAATTTCATTTCCTTTGAATGGCTTCTAGCTTTTGGGTTTTGTAGATCGTTGATGAATGGATGTTTGTACCTTAGAAGCAAACTTCTATCGAGGTTATGCTTGATGTCTATTTGAGGTCTTCAGCCGCTTCAAGGGGGAAAAGAAAGGAGCTCATGTGCATGTGTTTCATAGTGCTGGCTTAGCCATGTGAAAGTCACTTAAACTTTGATTTCTGAATCTGTTGAAAAACATAAGGTTATGTTACAATTGTTGATGAGAAGGGGTTTTGAGTCATGGCAATGGCCGGTCAGGAAAGTAAGCCAGCTGTGAGATTAGGAGCTGCAACAAGGGGGGATGTGCAATATCCATTCAGTGGAAGAAGGTTGGTCTGCCGTGAACACCACTCCCTGATGATTTTGTTTATGGAACATTCTTAGTTGATTTCTGTCATTTTAATTCTTTTAACTTTTCAGTTTTGTGTTCTTTTGGCACGGAACAAAATGACTAATTGACTACGTAAAATGTTGGTGTACACAGTTTAGGATTGTAAGGCATTTTGCTTTATTGCCAAGATTACATATTTTTGGCAGATTATTGCGCATTGTTTGGGTAATATTGCGCATTGTTTGGGTAATATTTACAGTATGATGTTTTCTCTTCCTTGCAAGTCACCAACACACCATTGACAGGCACGTCAATCCATAATTTCCTTAACAGTGGTGACCACCTCCTCACTACTGAACTGACTATAACATGATGTTGCAAAGATATAAATGTTGCAACTTTGGTCCCCGCGGCGTAGCCGTGGGTGATGAATTCTAGTATCCCTCTAAAACTAGAGTTTGGGGTTTATAACCCCTAGTACCTTAAGTGACTACTCCATAAAGGAAGGAAGAAGATACCTGGAAGAATTTGCGAAAGACTTGATATTGAGAAAAATTACTCCTCTCTTCTAACTTCTCCTCCTTCTCCTCTTCTCCTTCCTTCATCTTGTCTCTCTTCTCTCTCTCTCTCTCTAAACTAGAAATTCCTATCTCAAAATCATCTCTCATAAAATGGGGGAAGAGGTCCTCTAGTTATAGACTTCATGGGGTGGACAAGTTCGCGGCTGAGCAAGGGGAGATCGCAGTCGTTATCTTCTCCTCCGAGACTGCAATCTTCATGCATTGCCGCTTTGGTCTTCGATTGCTGGGAGTTTGCGGGCTGACTTCACGGTCGTGATCCGTGAGTCACGGCTGTGAACTTCCTCACAGTCAGGGAAACTGTGACCGTGATCAGACTGGCGAAACTCTATGTTCCTTCTAGGTTGGCTTCTTCACGAAGTTCGCGCCCAAAGGCTCCATGTTCGCGGTTGCGATCTTGGGTCCTTAGGCCGCGATCTTCACTCTAGTTTCATGGCCTGTTGTCTCGCCCGAGATCTTCCCCTTTAGGTCATGCTCGTGTTTCTTCTCCCGAATTGCCAAATGAATTCTGATTGACTTGAAACTTGCTCCTTTGCTTCAATTTACATGCTAGGACCTGAAATACGAAAAAACAACACAACCTAGCGTAAAATAGGCCAACCAACCACAAATTCGAGCTAAAATGGTCAGGAAACAAGGGTGAAAACATGTGCAAATACGATGCTATCAAATTCCCCCACCCTTAACCGTTTGCTTATCCCCAAGCAAACCAAGTCAGATACAAGGAAAGCTTAACACATTTCAATCATGCAACCCTTGGGGACATATCATATAGGCACGAAACATGGGAATCATACTGGCTTTTAGACATCAACACATGAACAACTTCAACAACAACCTGGACGACCACCACAGAGGACATTCGAGTCAGCAAAATCGGGTAAAGGAAGAGTCTCCCTTCTTTTCACCAACCAACATAGACTCGAATCAACCACTTAACCAAGAAAGTCATCGCATGCATCAAATTCAAGACGTCAGAATCAAGACCGAGCCATCTAGGTCCTCACCGGGGTAAAGAGCATAGAGAATATGAGAAAATGAATCGCTCACTCTCGACCAGTGGGGTCAGGACAATTTGATGCGAAAAATGCGCATGCTTATTCTCTCAACCCCTAACGTCTCTTCACCATGAAGGCAACCTCTAAATGTTAGAGTTCACATATTGGGTGTCACCACTAACTAATCCGGAGGTCTTAGACATAGGTTCAGATGACTGGCTAGGGTCTTGGACATGGGGAAAAGGCCTTTTAGGTGGTGGAAGTATTCATAGCACAAGGTTCCACAGTTCCAAACCCAACACAATCACAGCCAATCAAACCAGTAACTTTCTTTCTTCTATTATGCATTACTCAAATTACTTAGAGCACAAGAGCGAAGGAGGTCACAATAATGTTAATATTTCCAAGCCAGACTGCTAAGAAACACTACTTAATGAGCATGATTCAGATTTTTGGGTAGTGGCTCTCTTTTGCTTTCATTCATTTTTTTCTCTTTTTTTTTTCATTTTTTCATATTTTGAGAGAACCACCACCTCTGCACATTTTTCAAACACATGCTCAATTTTTAAGCATTACCTCCAACCCTCACATTATTTTTAGCAGAAACAACAGAGAACACGCAAAAACCACTCCGTGGAACCTTCTAAGAGATGCAAAAGGGTGATTTTCCATTATAAACCGAAAGAAAGAAAGTGACACGGCTCAAAGGGGCTGACTAGGGGGTATGACACACCAGGACAATCAAGTCGTGGGCTAATCCTATGACTCCATCATCTTAGCTAGTGGCAACGTGAATGCTACACATCATGGAAGAGGGAACTATCGCACAAGAAAGAAACGAGCAGGCTCAAATTTCACATGGCTACCTATATGCTCTATCTCTCATTCTGATTCCCTGAGCTAGATGCATAAACGACTGCCAAGAGCAAGTAATCAAACCAAGTCATAGTTGGTAAGCAAATAGTTGAAAAACTGAACCCCTACACAACTCTATTGCACATCTCAGTCATCATTATAGGTTGTCCTAGTCACACTCCATTTGTCATGCATTAATTCGAAAGCCATTCAATTCACCAATTAAACCCACAGTGCCAATACGATCAAGCAAACAGCAGTACTTGGAGCCCTCAAATCTCAATATTTGGACAGCGGACTAGGCTCCAAGCACACAAACTCATCTAGCAGTCAACAATAGATAAACACCCCCCACACTTAAGCACGACATTGCCCTCAATGGATCAGAGGGAAAGATAATGGGAAACGACGTTACTTGAAATATGGACTGTCGAGGGACTGGAAATCGGACCAGTCAGCAAGACTAGAGTCATCAAAACACACTGGGTGATAAAAACCATAGTTCCAAGTGGACAAACCAAAAACAAACGAAAGGAAACAAACCTTGGTGAGGTTGCCTCCCCACAAGCGCTTCTTTTACGTCTTTAGCTGGACTGTGGCTCCTAAGTTTCGGTCCACCCCAGAACCTCCTTGAAGTTGAGGTTCTCGTCGATGATGTGGAGTCTCAAGTCACAAGCAGGTGATGTGATAGGTGATGAAGATGGCTCGTGGCCTTGAGGAAGATGAAGTCTCCACTCTCGAGACCTCTTCTTCGTGTTTGCTCTTGTCTCATTTCCCCAAACCAGATAAGATATCATCGATTGACCAGTATCGCATCCACCAAGAGGGATTGATGTTGATGTGGTCTTGTTATGGCAAAGAGACATTGCAAATGGGTCCTTGCCAAGAAGCTCCTCGAAGTTTGGTGGAGATATCACATGTAACATAGGGCTGGTGCAAGCCTCTTCCACCTCAACTTCATCCTCAGCCTGGACGCCATTTTCTTCCTCAATCCCCCTTCCTTCTTCAAAATGTGGTCTCTCCCCTTGGAAAAGATCAAGAACTTCCTCTTTTTTGCTTTCTTCCTCATCCTCCACAACTTCTTCTCCCACCCTTTCTCGCTCTTCTTCTTCTAGCACAGATTGGAGAGCAAGTCGCCATGTAATTTCTTCAATGAGATCATCTTGCATCTCCTCGCTCCGGCCCAACATATCATAGCGGAAATGGGGACAGTTGTGATCTACCACCAGAGGATACACTTGATCATGATTATCATGGGAGCTTTCCGTGACAACTTCTGTATGCTCCTCAACATCCTTATGATTGCCTTCTTCTTCCTCCTCCTCTACTTGTATGGCACCATAAAGGTTGTCTTGAGAAAACTGTGCACAAGATTTCTCAATGACCTCTATGTGCTTCTTTATGCTCCGAAGGGTATCCTCTATTTCACGGGGAAAAGAGAAGTCAGTTTGGGCCATGGCCTGGATATGAGGATCCATCTCGGGAAAGGATCTCTCAGGTACTCGAGCAATCTGCTCCATGAGAAGCCTCAAGTGATAGTTTGGATCTGGCTGTGGAGTGTAGCATGGCTCTGCCGGATGGCCCGTGAAGGTTGTGGCTAAATCAAGATCTGATGGCCCTTCTGATTGTGGAAGGAATTCTTCTTGATAAGGAGATTGTTCATCGTAGTAGGGGGTTAGTACTGAAACCCGAGTCCATAGTCTTCTCCTCCTTGGTTGCTCCAGGAAGTCTCGGGGTAATACCACTCCGGTGGTGGTGG
The DNA here is from genome assembly GCA_964030455.1 of Linum trigynum. Lineage (NCBI taxonomy): Eukaryota > Viridiplantae > Streptophyta > Magnoliopsida > Malpighiales > Linaceae > Linum > Linum trigynum. Next base: position 10,871,788 of record OZ034820.1, on the reverse strand, counting down.
ATACCCCCAATGATTGGAGAAGCCATGAGGATCCATGTATCAGATCTACACCAACAAAAACAAAATACCCAAGTGAAAAGCAAGGGTGGAAAAGAGCGATGCATAAAAGTAAATGCTAAAGTAACAGACTTTCACGTTTCTACAATAACCTAGAGTTCCCCGGCAACGGCGCCAAAAACTTGACACGCTAAAACAAAACACCAAACTGCGACCAAGTGTAATCGCAGTCCGGAAATGCAGTAACAGGCAAGCTCTAATTGTCAACCCGGGGTCTAGATCTACTGCCTACTCCGTGAATATCTATTATCTAGCAAACTAAGTCGAGTGGTTGGGATTTTGACTAAAAGCAGTAAGAAAGCAGGAAATGGTTCGGTTTTCTAAAGAAAAGGAAGAGTCACTTGGGAATGAGTCCCCCTAGCTCCTTAGTTAGGTCACTGTTATAATTACCCTGGGTTGATTAACTGTTGATTAAACTGCGGAAGATCCGACAGTAGCTTGGAATCTCTTAAGCTGACCAAGCCCTCTCAGTCCAACTACCCGGCAGACGACTAGTCTTCACCGGGATAGAAAGCTGAGGCTATGAACGGAGAACTCCACTACTGGAATTGGGTTCTAGTACAAATCAGTAAATCAATTAACACTCGTATAATCAATCTACCACTACCGATTGATGAAGCTCTAGCAACCTAATCAGATTCTATCTATCTCAGGTTGCAACAGAAATCAAGAAAAGATTATCAGACTTCAATTGACTCAATAAATCATGCATCAATCGATTAAAATAAATCAGTATAACAATCCCAAGTCATTACAATCAAGATCCCTAACACATGGAACTAGGGTTCTTCATACCCAAGTGAGAGAAAGTTCTACTCCATAGAGAAAGAGAGGAAAACAGAAATCAGAGTAGTCATACTCATAAAGATGAAGATAATCTGCTCTGGGATGATGATCTTCACTCCTGGGGATGCAATCTGGGCTTCAATGGTGAGAAATCCACTCCAAATAGCTCCTAGGGTTTGTTCTTCGCACTTTCTCTCTCTAAAACTCTGTTTTTGCTCCAAAAAGTCGACTCCCTCTCCTTTGGCTCGAATCTGCCTCAAAAACCCGATTCTGGGCTGAATTACGATCGTAAACAAGGTATGCCCGTATTTCGCCCAAAACGTGCGTTTCACTTAACTCTTATGAGGGGAATTACGGTCGTAATTACCCAATTACTGCCAGTATTTGTGGAATTACGACCGTAGTTCATTTTGCTTTTGCCCGTAATTTGATTTTCAAAGGCATTCTCAGGGATTTGGCTCGGCATTGCATTTACGGGCAGGGCAGAGGCAATTACGCCCGTAATTGGGCAGGGGATGCCCGTATTTCTTCCTCCGCTCCTGTTTAATGCTTCGTTTCTCCCTCGTCCAGACTCCGAATTAGTCGCCGTTTGATCCCAGACGCTCGTAGTCTCGTTCTATTTCTTTTCATGACAAGATTCCATGATTATTTGTGCATAATATGAGGTAGAAATCCATTTTTCCTCAGGTCATGCTCGTGTTTCTTCTCCCGAATTGCCAAATAAATTCCGATTGACTTGAAACTTGCGCCTTTGCTTCAATTTACATGCTAGGACCTGAAATACGACTAAACAACACAACCTAGCGTAAAATAGGCCAAGCAACCAAAAGTTCAAGCTAAAATGGTCAGGAAACAAGGGTACAAACATGTGCAAATACGATGCTATCATGTGGCGAGGATGCTAATAACTTGCTCACAATCAGCATCACAAAATATCAGAGTATCATAAGCAAAGAGCAGGTGAGTAACCTCCCCACCACCACTCTCTTCATTCATGAAGAACCCAGAAATCTTACCACTGCCTCTAATCTTACTGATCATAAATGATAAGACATCCATAATCAAAGTGAATAGTCCAGGAGACAAAGGATCACCTTGTCTCAAACCATTTTTTGTGCCAAAGTAGCCTTTCGACTCTCCATTAATGAGAACCAATATTTTTGGGCTGCACATCGTGCCCTTGATCCACTTCTGCCATTGTTCTGAAAAACCCATACAAGACAGAACCAAAAATAAACAATTCCAGTTCACATTATCAAAAGCCTTCTCTATATCCAGCTTGAACATTAAACCTGGCTTCCTGCTTTTCTAACGGTTGTCCACCAGTTCAAAGGCAATTAACCCTACTTCCCCAATCTGCCTACCTTTGACTGAAGCCTGTTGGTTCTAAGTAACAAGGTGCGGGAGAACAAATCCAAGTCTTTGAGAGAGAACCTTGCTAACAAGCTTATTAAAGTTGCCCATTAAACTGATAGGACGAAGGTCCTTGATATCTTCCACAATATCTTTCTTGGGAACTAAACATATGAAAGAGTGAGAAGTGCAATTAGGTAAATAGCCCGAATTAAAGAAGTCTCTAAAAGCAAGAATGATTTCCGGCTTAATCCAGTTCCAACCCTTTTTATAGAATTCCCAAGTGAAGTCGTCCGGACCTAGGGCTTTCCCACCATTGCAATCAGTAATACTTTCCCAGATCTCCAACTCCGAAAAAGGTCTGTTGAGAAACCGAAGATCCTCCTCCCTGATTTTATTACAATCATACTATCTAGGGAAAGGGCACTGCTGAATTTCCTCACAAAACAAGCCTTTATAGAGTAATTCTCCATTAAACGAAGCCCAATGGAGGGGGACCGAACATGAAGTCTTTATATGAGCACAAGAGGAGTACACTGGAGAAGTTTTAGCCCAAAAAGAGGAAGGAATCCACAACGAGTCCAACCACCATTGGGCCGCCGCAACCCTAAACACATCAAGTCATGATAAAAATCCATGTAGAGGTTAATTGTGGGATAAAAAAACCCATTGGAGGAAGAAAAAGGACATCGCTACTAACCGTCGGGGTCGTCGCTAGCCTAATCCCAAAGTAAGCTTCTGGAAACTTCTTTGTTCGTCCCCAAGTAACAACACTAGTGTCCAACCAATAAGAAGTTATGTTTGTGATTACTTTTTATTAGTTAGGTTCAATGTAGTCAAAAGCGTGTTTCTATGTAAAAGTGTGTTAAACCCAGTTTTTTAATAGTATTGAGTCAGAAGCGAGTTTTACCCACTTTTGTAATTGATGGGTTGGGTCGGGTGTGGATTTTTTAAAATTTGGCCCGCTTTCCATTCGTCCCGCACCTTTAAACATACATTCAACACTGTCCAAGTAGGTTGAATCCGATGTTGACGAATTTTGGTTCGGGAGCGTGTTTCACTCTGTTTTGTAATGAACTAGTTATGTCATGTGTGGATTTTGTTAAGAACTTGGCCCGCTTTCCATCTGACCCACACCTAAAAAAACATAACACTGGTTTGAACCTTGTGTTGACAAGTTTTGGGTCGGGAACGAGTTTTACCCATTTTTGTAATTAACGAGTTGGGTCGGGTGTGAATTTGTTAGCACTCGGTCCGCTTTCCACTTGACACTGCTCTTAACCTTAACTATCAATATATGATATCAAGTTACTAAATCCACATCTCACTGCTTAGCTCGGTTTTGGTGCTAGTATTTTAACATTATGGGCCTGTTTACTTTCAATTCTGTTACCTGTTTTTGAGAAAACATATGTTGAAAACAGGTGAAAACAACATTTTGTCGTTTCCGAAAACAGCAGGAAGTTGCCACTTTCTGTTTTCATAGTTGGAAACGAATAGAAAACAGAATGAAAAGTAAACAAGTTTTCTCATTTCGGTTGCCAAATTTATCACATGAAAACAGAAAACAGGAAACGAAAATGGAAGTGAACAGGGTATATAAACTAGTTTTTTGGCCCGCGCTCCGTCGCGGTAAGAAACTAATGATTTAGTAGATGTAAAATAATTCACAAAATTATTTAGATGAGATACATTGATATATACATAAGTTTCACATAGTGTCTTAATCATGATGAATAACATACGTAATTCGTTATGAAAAACTTAGATATTATTTTTGTTTAATTGATACACATAGAAAATGATTATTTGTTTGTAAGCTTTACGTAGTGTCTTAATCATTAAGAAAGACTTATATAATTTTTAGACTCATGTAACCGTTATAGAACGTTGTTACATAAACTTTTACAATGTGTGGTCTAATAATAAAATCAAGTTATAGTAAGTAAAATTTATGAATTTGTAATCTATGTAACTGTTATGAAAAACGTTCTTACATAAATCTTTCATAATGTATGGTCTAATAATAAAATAAATTTTAGAAAGTAACATATGATTAAATTGTTATGGAATTGTTATGACAAAGTTAACTAATCATGAGCTTATGATAAAATTGGATGTAGGAGATAAAAAAAACTATCATAGAACATTGGTACATAAATATTTTATTGTGTGTAGTCTATGGTCTAATAACAAAATTGTATTTTAGAAAGTAGCGTATGATTAAATTGTTATGTCAAAGTTAACTAATCATGAGCTTATAGTAAAATTGGATGTAGGAGATATTTTATAGTGTGGTCTAATAATAAAATCAAATTTTTGAAAAAACTTATGATTAAACTGTTATATCAAATTTTTTACATAAATATTTTATAGTTTGTGGTATGTGGTATGTGGTCTAACTAAAAATCAAATTTTAGAAAGTAACTTATGATTAAACTGTTATGTGAAAGTTAGCTAATCATGAGCTTATGGTAAAATTAGACGTAAGAGATATCTTACAGTGTGTTGTCTAATAGTAAAATAAAATTTTAGAATGCAACGTATGATTAAACTGTTATGTCAAAGTTGTTACATAAATATTTTATAGTTTCTGGTATAATAACAAAATCAAATTTTAGAAAGTAACTTATGATTAAACTATTATGTCAAAGTGAACTAATCATGTATTTATGATAAAATTGGATGTAAGAGATAAAAAAACTGTTATAGAACATGGTTACATAAATATTTTATAGTGTGTGGTTTATGGTCTAATAATAAACATTTTAAAGTTGATTAATCCACTTTTTGAGTTGTTCTACCTGCCTAGATTTGTGACCCCTCGAATATCAAAAGAGATCGTTTCGGGAAAAGGGTTATGAAGTAGGTTGACATTAAATGGCTTAGCCCAAGGCAAAAACTTAGGGGGTACGTGAATAAGGGGAACATCATGCCTTAGCGCATAGGTGATAAGTTCCTAAGTGAACAGTAATCCGGGTCAATTAAAAAGTGGATTGTGCTATTTTATCGTGATGAACAGTGAAAAACGTGAAAGTAAACTTGTTCTATTAATTATATATATAGTTTTTTGGTCCACCCTTCGCAACGGTAAGAAACTAATTATGATTATCTGATGATTTAATTGAACTATAAAAAAATTCACACAATAACTCACTATGTTTTGGGTAAAATATGTTCAATTACATAGTGTCTTTGTCATTAAGAAAGAATTACGTCGTCATTTGCTTAATTGATATGTAAGCAATAACTTTCGCTATATAAACTTCAGGAAATGTTATAATCATTACCTAAGACTTATGCAATAAATTTGTTAATGGACATATAAGCAATCATTACCCTAGACTTATGTAATGTATTTATGAAAATCTTCTATAGTATGTGGTATATAATACAATCGAGTAACAAAAAAGTATCACATTTAATGAAATTTTTACGTAAAAGTTAATTGAACTTACAGAACCTTTAAATGCAGATGGATTACATGGTGAATTGTTGGTTTATAATGAAGGAATTTTTTTCACGGAAAGTATCATATTTTATCAATATGTGGTCTGATAATAATCAAGTTAAAAAAAATATCACACTTTATTTAAATTTGATGTGAAAGACCGAACTTACAAAACTTTTATGTGATGCAAATAGCAAAGGGTTGATGGATAAATTGGAATTTTTTTTATATTTTTTCGTATCACTCGTTATAACCTTCGTTTTTAACTTAAATTTTGAAAATTTTGCTTTAACGGAACTGATTCATTGTGAACTATTAATTTTAGGTGAAATAATTTATGACCAAATATACCACCTTTGTATATGGTGGTAACTTGTGGTAGTCAATTTTGAACATTGGTAAATAGTGGTTAGTATATTCATACTATCATGCATACACCATTCTACATTATGGTATAAGCTTATATATACTACCAAAAATTACCACCAAGATATGGATTCTTAAAATATCCCTCAATTTGTTTTGTTCCAAAATATATCAAATTGTATATGATTTTAAAAATCATGATTGAGCTAATATTTATGTGCAGAAAACTTTAAATTCAGACTTAAAATAAAAAAGGATATATCCTCGTGAGTAATTAATCTTGTTACTGACATGATCCTAAAAGCCTTGATAACATTCACACTTCCGAAATTCTTAGATTATCCAAAAAGCTTCCTAAATTCTTTATTGGGTAGTGGAAAGCGGAATTATATGGGAGTCCCAGCGTACATCAATGCACCCAGGCACAGAAGAGTAAAGCCCTCAATGAACAGAAAGTAAAGGGTTAAGGGGTTGAAGTTTTCGTAAGGAACAGTGGGGTAAAGTAAAGTATACTTGTGCTATTAATTATTTATTATTTATAATTTAATAATTAATAATTCTTATAATTGGAGGTATGAATTGTGAAATACATTATATATTTATATCTTGCAAGTTGTAAACTCATATATATATATATATATATATATATATATATATATATATGGTGGCTACTTCGGTGAATTCACTTTTTTGAGTGCACTCAGTGCACCCAACTCTAAAAGTGTCCATAATACATCAAATTTTGAACTTTAATTAGTACTCTCAATATAATATGATGAGATGACATAGAATCATAACAAATCAATCCATTACCCTAACCCCTTAACCTTCAATTTTGAATCTCAACTCAAAATCCCAAATTGTAAACCTAAACCCTTACCCTAAATCCCTAAATACTAAATCCTTCGAATTAAAGTAAATTTTGAATGATTTTTTTTCAAATTCACGTGTTTCTTGTTCATAATATCATAAGCAACAATTGATACCGTTTTGACATGAATGGTATGGTCAGAATGACAATTATGAGGCGAGTGCACTAAGTGCACTCGAAAAAGTGGGTGCACCGAATACGACACCATATATATATTTCTCCACATATATTCTTGCTGCATGGTGCCTAAAACAAACCAATCGCAATTTCTTTTTGTTGTGGGACAAGCTATATAAAGTAAATCGCAAAAGAAAGTCCTAAAACTCTGGAAGACGGAGAAAGCTGAAAAGACACTTCCAGATTAAACAGGACCCAAAATTAAGAAAGAAACAGAAACTAATCAACCATCATTCGCCAAAAAAAGGAAAAGGCTCCATCCACTCCATGCATGCACGTTCGTCGTAGGTAGCTAGGTAGGAATACCCATTTCATTTTCATTATACACCATTTTCTTGGCCTTCCTCTGCCTCTTAATTCTCCTCCTTCACACACAGCCATGGATCCCAAATCACCAATCTTCCTACTCGTCTCCATCACCCTCCTCTCTTCCCTTCTTCACCACACCAAATCCACCGCGGCTGCCCGAAACGACGCCGCACCACCCACCACCGTAGCTTCAACATCATCGTCACAACATAAACAAGAAGAAGCCAGCCAGGTGGTGATCGATCCAGCCCTCCGCGGCGTGTGCTCCGTGACCGACAACCCGTCCAAATGCGTGGAGCTCATCGCCCCCTACGTGATCGGCGCCACGGACCCGGTCTCCATCCTCAACATGGAGATCGCGGCCCTGTACAAGATGGTCGAGGACTCCAAATCCACCGCCACCCGGGTCGCCAGGAGCCCCTCCACGCCGCCGTCCGTCGTCAAGGTGCTGGACGAGTGCATGGCGTACTACGACTCGGCCACCGATGACCTGGCCAAGGCGTTGTTCGCGTGCTCCGTCAAGGACACCCAGACGGTGAACCGGAGGATGGCTTCCGCGGTGACTAGCTTCCAAAAATGCGACGCTGCGTTTGAGGGGAAGCAAGGGGCTGCCGCCAATAAGCTGGAGGGGGAGGCGGCCACGATGCATGAGATGGACGAGGTCATGGTTCAGATGGTTGGCTTCGCCATGCAGATTTCGCAGAAGCTGGTTTCTAAAGCTACTGCCGCTGATAACACCAAGATAGTTAATTAATTAATACGAATTAGGGATGTACGTACCTAGTCTAATAATTTTACATATAAATTTTATCGTCTGTTTTTTTTTTTTCTTGCTTCGTCGCTGAATTAATTGAATACATTCCACAAGAGATTTTTATTACGATCGATTTTCCCCAATATGCAGGATTTGAACAATTTTTGTAACAAGTTGACACTCGTGATGAATACGTTACACCAGCAAGTTATAACTGATTTCTACTCACTGTTGGAACTTGGAAGCTTATTATCCCAACAGAATAAACCAATCAATTAGATAAATTAATTAGGTGGAACGGAGGAGCGAAAATTGGATTAGGGATGGGTTCAGGCGCCGGCCGACCTTAGATTTGGTGGTGGTGAATGAGAATGAGGAAAAATATATGAGTTCGGGAATTTGGATCTCGTGGAGAGCAAACCTAGTCCTTCTTCTCTTCTTGAAGACTAGAGAGAGGATGGGATCATCGCACCCCGCCCCGACTAGTAGAGCCTACTTTTGATGCTATGGTAGTGGTTGTTGTGAGTTGTGACCTTATGGTAGTGGTGCTATATATGTACGTAATTACTCGCACACGATGGGATGTTATGTCCCACAATCAACTTGATATGACCATCTTACAAGAGTTCATAAAAAATTAAGTCAATGTTTGAAACATCAAATGAGTACTTTTGTGGCACGATAGGGGTGCAGTTGTGCCTATCCTTGGGGTTGATTTTCAATCTTAGCCGAAGAAACGCTTCATTTGGCTTTCCTTTAGTTACCTCAACCATGTCTACTTCCACCACATTGGCCAACATGGTTGACAAGTTAGTTGCTTGTAGGAATGCATTGCCCTTAATTTGTTCCATTCCTCATTCTCCTATTTTTGGAAAAGAGACTCATACCTCATTGCACATTATATGAGTTAGAACAAGAAGTACTCAGCCAATTCCTCCAGTTAGCGCATACGTGCCAAGTGACTCTAACAACACATCCCAATAGACGACAATCATAACTGACGATCGGGTGTGGTATAAGGTAAGCAAGCAATAAAAATATTGAACCATGGGTCTCCTTGTGTACCTTACTTCGGCTTAAGGTTTCGTTATCTAGCCAACGTAGAATAGCGATTAAGAAACTATCTACACTAAACTAACCACTATCCTAGCTAATTACAAGTGGCAGAGCTCCCTTAGCTCGAATCCCCTTAGTTCTATGATTTGGATCGATTTTGAGTACTATCCTAGCTCGATCGACTCGCTACCCTACCGTTAGGAGATAGACTCACTCGAGATTGACCCGAAATGGCGAATCAACTCACTCGGGGATTACCTACCCAACATACGATAGGAGTTACCCGAAAATGCCAATAATGGGCTCTAAGGGGATTATCTTCCTCCTAGGTATAAATTTCAATTGACATGAAGTGGAATCCAAAATCATGTAATCCATGACAACATCCATCAAATAGATAAATTCATTAATCAAAAATAGAATATGTAACATACATCAACAACAAACCAAAACCTAGACCTAGAGTTCATCAACCTAAAAGAAAGAGGTCTTGTTCATAGAGAGAGAAGAGAGATTACAAAATAGCTCAAGATATTCATCTTCTAGGCTTGGTTCATTGATTCCAAGATCAACCCAAGACTCCAATTAATCTCCAACATCACTCAATATCTCTCTCTCTCTCTCTCTCTCTAAAGCTACTCTTTGGTGTTTTGGGTTGAAATCCTAGAGAGAGAACCAAGTTCTCCTCCCAAAAACCAGCTCTCTTTTCTCTCCCAAGTGCCGACTTCACATTCATTGTTCACGGGGGGGGGGGGGGGGGGGGGGGGGGGGGGGTGATAATAGCAAGCAGACTGTGATCTCAGCCAAAAATGCACCATTTTGGGCTATTTTCATGGCCACGAGGTGATTTTCAAGGTATGGTGACCGTGACATTTGAATGGCCCGCGAGATGCGCAAAGGCTACTAGAAATTGCATACTTTCACCGTCTGGGGGTGATTTTCACCCCCTCAAGCGTGACAATTTCCTCCTGCCCGTGAATTCTTGCACTTCAATCCCTGGGAGAGACTTTCACTCCCTCGGGGTGCGACGACATTTGCCTCCCTGCCTGTGAACATTGCACAACCTCCACTTTTTGGTTTATTTTAACCTCCGAATGACCTGAAACTCGTACCCGACCTTCCCACACGTACTAATATCTGAAATGTGACAAAAGAAGCACACGTAAAATAGGACGAGGAACGATGATAATCAAGTAAAAAAATCAATATATGAGGGGGTAAAACATGTGGAATGATGCCCAAATTAAAATCCCCCACACTTGAACGTAAGCTTGTCCCCAAGCAAACTAAGTGAAAAACAAGGTAAGCTTACAACCTCTTTCTTGAAAACTTTGGGGAATTTCATAGGGCGCAAAATAAATGGATCTCAATGGCGATTAGACATCGACATATATAAGGACAACAATAACTAGAATCTTGACAACTACCACAAACGACATTCGAATGCAATAGAACCGTGTAATGGAATAGTCCTCACGTTGTTCACAAACTAATACATAACTTGTAATGATGACTCGCCAATCATAGTCATTCATGCATCGAGATCAGGTCATCAGAACAAATGAATGAGCAAATTAGGTCCTCACTGCGATACATGATAGGAACAAAGCATGAGGAATGCTAGAGTTCACAAGGATGGGCGTCATCACTAGCTTGTCCGGAGGTCTTAGATAAGGGTTCGAATGACTGGCTAGGGTCTAGGACATGGGGGAAAGGCTTTTATGGGTTGTGGCAAACATAGCATGAGGTTCCACATCTTCAACTTAAAACCAACACAAGGTTCTATGGTTTCTACTAGAACCTTCACTACAAGAAAAATTGGTTCCAGCAACCATTTTCTTAGCGACCATAAGAAAATGGTTGCTGATAACTTGGTGTTTGGCTACCATTCACAAAATGGTTGGTGATGCCCAACTTTTGAGCAACCATCATAAAATGGTTGCAATAAGATAGAACTTCTGCGACCATTTGTGAAATGGTTGCTAATACTTAACTCTTCAACAACCATTTGGTAAATAGTTGTCAAAAAATCAATACTTTACCAACCATTATCAAAATGGTTGATGATACTTGATGTTTGAGCTACCATTATTTAAATGGTTGTCGATTGAACAAAGTTTGAGCAACGACTTGTAAAATGGTTGTCGAAAAGTCACTACTTGAGCAAACCATTATCTAAATAGTTGCCGGTACCTGTTGTTTGAGGAACACCTTGTAAAATGGTTGTCGAAAAATCACTACTTGAGCAACCATTATCTAAATAGTTGTCAGTACCTGTGTTTGAGCAACTATTACTTAAATGGTTGCCGATTGAGCAAAGTTTGATCAACTATTTAAAGGATGGTTGGTGAAATAACAATGCTTCAGCAACCATTATCAAAATAGTTGCTAGTATTTGATGTTTGAGCAACTATTACTGAAATGGTTGCCGATTGTGCAAAGTTTGAGCAACGATTTGAAAGATGGTTGCCGAAAAGTAAATACTTCATCAACCATTGTCAAAATAGTTGGTTATACTTAATGATACTATATCAAGAATATTTTTTTCATTGTGATAAAGCATTATGTATTCATTGTAAATTACTTTGTGAATGAAATAATCACACTTTTGGTAACCTACTTAAGGATCCGCCAAATGAATTAAAAAATATTTTTAGGAAAAAATTACTAAGAAGCAGGTAAGGCTGAGGTGTGGAGGACTGGAGGGTTAAATTTTAAATGTTTTTATTAAGATTTAAGATAAGGAAAATACCAAACGGAGAGCCCTTCCAACCCTAACCCATAAAGACTTTATCAAAGCCCTTCATCTAAATGAATCTCCACCGTTTATTCAAACAAACACATAAAACCTTATCTTCTTTGCTTTCTCTGTATGCCGAACCCCATTCCCTCATCCAACGCCTCCACTGCTCCTCTCTTCTTCTCGTTGTTCTCTAACATCGCCGATGAGTCTCCACCCCACCTTCTTCTTCTTCTTATGCCTTTTGCCGCCGCTGCTCCTCCTCCCTCCTCGATTCTCTCTGGTACCCACCACCAATGGGCTAGGGCAGAAGGTTTCTTGTCAAACCCATTCCCAAATCTAAACAAACAAAAACCCCAAATCCCCATCCCAAACAGGCGTCCTGGCCTTCCCTTGTCGTCGCCTGACTTTCCTTTGTTGGAGATAGATAGGTGCGGGAGGGCAGGGAGACGGAGAGATCGCGAGGGCACAACGGCACGGTGAAGAGTAGTTTCTTTCCGACCTCGAGCAAATTCCTCAACGCTCCCATATTCCTCGGCGAGACCCGACTGCGATGGTGGAGACCGCATCCAGCCCTTGGTTTTCGAGCTACTGACCGCCTCCAACAGGGGAGTCACTCGACACTGCCGACTTAAACAGAGGAAAGAACTCATTGGGACTGCCTTATGCTTTTTGCATGCAGCAGCGAAGACCTGGGTGGCGAGATCTGGGCGGAGGAAGGTCGTATATGAAGGAGCAGCGCCAGAGGACAGAATTGAGGGGTTTTCGCTACGGGTATTTCGTGCTTAATTTCTTGCCAGTGTTGAAATTTGAAAGTTAGGGTTTTGAGTGAATGAATTCCATCGTCTTGAAGGAGCTTCTATTTACTTGGAAAATAGTGAGATTTTGCTTTTAGTTTTAAAGTTCTTGTTTATGGTATGCTAGTGGGTTCAACCAGTCAATTGCCCGTTAGGTTGGACAAATATCTCTCATTACAGTAGTTGAGATTGGACTTTAATTTCACCTTCAATGAAGTGGGTTAAATTGCCTAACCTGCTTACTTTTTCAGACTGATATGAGATTGTTTTTACATGTGAACTTATGTAGGCGAAGAAGATGATGTGCATAGGAGCTAGGAAATGCTCCATGGAAAAGTATGGATGGAAGTTCCTAAATCCTTGGCTTGCTTGTACTAAATTCAGGAATCATTTGATGATGCAGCATTTGCCTTCCATGTTTAGTATGTTTATAGAAGGTACTTCTTTTCTTCTTCTCTTCTCTCACCCTCCATCTGCCCTCTTTTGTTTTCTTGTTATTAATCTTGGTAGAACTTGAACTAGATGTGTATTCCTTAAAATTGTTCATGTGAGATGTTTTTTTGTTCAAAATACTTAGTTAGCACCTATGAAGTTAATTAATGTATTACATAAGCAGTTGTTGATAACTCAACATGACTTGTACTTCTCTTTTTGTTGAAATTATAGGTGGATGCATCATTTATTCATATGAGGTGAAGAATGCTTGAAGAGACTAGTATAGGCTTGCTAACCATTGAGATATTCTCAATATTGAGGATGATAATTGTATTCTGGATATGTATAGAAGTATAGAACACAATATTTTTTTTTTGCTATATGAGTGACATAACACTTTTTGAATAAGATCAATATCATGTTTTGATTTGTTGTCTAATGTGCAATTAGAACTTAATTGCCATATAAATTAATTGTTGGTTAGAAACTGTTCACAACTCTCATTCAACTACCATAGGCTAAATAGTCACTTAAACATACATTTTGGCGACCATAATAAGGAGTTGCGTGAGTACCAACTTCCACAGATTGTTTGGCGACCATCGCAAACGGTTGTAGAAACCTCTCATTTGACAACCACAAATGAGATTGTCCCCTGAAATGCCTTACGCCAACCATTTTATATCATTGCTGAAAACATGTAAAGCCAACCATAGATATATCGTCGCCGAACTGGTGTTCCACCGACTATACAATATGGTCGGCTAATGTATACATTCGACGACCATCCAATATAATGGTTGCCTAGGATCTATGCCGACGTAGCATTGCCAACCATCTTGGCAACCATTTTTTATCGTCGGTGAAGTGTATCGCCGACCATTTTTTTCGTTTCGGCGACCATTCTTGATGGTTGCTGAAAGCATATTTTCTTGTAGTGCTTCTTCTACAAGCAATGGCAACTAGCTTCGTTCAAAAACCACACTTCCCTTAATTCCAAACCAAAACCAATCACCAAATCAATCACAACAAACTTTCTTTGCTACACTTGCTATCACATTTTCAAGCACAAGAGTGAATGAGGTAAAAAATCATGTATGTGTTCCTAAACTTGACTACTAAGAAACACATTTTTGGATCATTCATGACTTTTTGTGGTGGCTCTCCTTTCTTCCTAGTCCTCTTTAGTTCTATCTTTTTTATTTCTTTTCGTTACCACTTGTTTAGGGCTAGTAGAGAACTACAAACACACGCCACATTCATGAACTTAATGAACAATGCTCACTTTTAAGAACTTCCTCCAACATTCACTTTTTCATCTTTAGCGAACCATGCACAAATCACTCATGTGGAACCTCAATTAAGCTCAAATGATATGATGGGAGCTTCCAAACACAATGGTGACTCGACAATGGTGTAGACTCGAAGAAAGTAAGGGTTGCTCCATCTATCTCAATCAAGCTCATGTAGCGAGAGCTACCTAACACAAGAGTGAACCTTCGACACGTGGCTCAACAAGGTTGACTAGAGGATAATTCAATCACGACAAGTCGAATTTGGGGTTGTGGACTAAACCTATGCCTCCATCTTCCTTGCTGGTGAGAACGTGAATGCTACACATCATGGTAAGAGGGATCTATCACACAAGAACAAAACGGGCTATATAAATCTCACATGCTACCAGACGCTCAATCATTCATTCCAACTTCGAAATTTTGATGCATAAGCGATTGTAGTCAATCCAAAACATTCACTGGTTCGCAAAACATGAGAATTGAACATTTACACAACCCTAATGCATATCTCAGTCATCATCCGCAGTGAATCTGTCAATTGAAACGAATTGGGAAATTACAATGTGAACTAACTGCGGACTAGGGGGCTCATATCTAGATGACCTTTTGCATATTGAAACCATAACATTTACTGCTTTATGGTTTGTTTTAGTTTTTTTATAATCTTCACGGAGTAGACAGTAAATCTAGGAGCCAGGTTGACAAGTAATACTGAGCCCACTATACTGCATTTCCAGACTACGATTACAGTTGGTCGTAGTTGGATGTTATATTGTAGCGAGTCAGTCATACTCATGAAACATAGCTATTCCTATATCCTCTAAGGTCCAATTTTTTCGTTCTACAACTCCATTTTGTAGAGGAGTGTGGCGGCGCAGAGAAATCATGTTCAATTCCTAGTTCATTGCAAAAAAACTCAAATGGAGAACCATCAAATTCACCGCCATGATAGCTGCGAATTTTAATTACCTTCATTTGTTTTTCATTTTGAACTTTTCTAACGAAATATTTGAAAACATCTATACTCTCATCTTTGTTTCTAAGAAAGAAAACCCAAGTGTAATGAGAGTAGTCATCTTTGTAAGATTGCAGTACCCAGCAAGAACATAAAATTTATAATAGTAGAGACGGTAAGAGTAAAGACAAAGGATATTTGTTAACGAAGTTCGGCTAATCCTACGTCTCCTCCCAAGTGTGACTATCCCCTTGAGACCTAGTATCATGGATTTTCGTATTACGATTTATAACCACAAGTTTATTCTTTGGGTGAGAATCAAACCCTTAACAAGAAATTTATAGAAGTTTAAACTCCTCTTGTACTCACAGGCATACACACTGCTAAAGAGAAAAGACATCGGAGCTCTCACACACAAGCTGTGCACTCCTATATGGACTAGTTTGCAACCACGGCGACACTTTATATTTGCTTCTTTTCACTTAACAACCTTGACCCTGCTTCTTCTTCCTTCTGTCTCTTATATAGCAGATTGTTTTTCGAAAGCCTGTTGCTCAAATAGTTCAAATTGCATGAAGAAATTTAAAGCCTTCAGCACTCCATCAACTACTCACGAACAACTCAATTCCATTATCTCTACATAAGTACCATAACCATTTATGTCTTTAGTTCAAAAGAATAATAATATAAATGTTGTTTTCACAAAATCAAAAACTCCATCTCTTGGTGCTCTCCACAAGTTGTCTTTGCTGTAAAGAGCATCTTGGGGTTGTAAATTTTGATATGCACATTTCAAAATAAAATATATTCTACTGTAGAAATATATTTAATATAATATATATCAAAGAAAATAAGATGTAGGAAAGACAAGTTTCAAACATGTCGGTGACTGGATTTCGGCGCTGATAAGCATAGTCCAGCCACGATTACTAGATTCTGAAGCCGGTAAGCACAATTAGCCTCTGTTTTCACAACCGGACCGCAGACTGAACCGGAAAAGTTAGTGGTTTAGGGTTCAGTGGTTAACCGTTACAAAACCGTTGATAGAAACGTTCATGATATAGACTTGTATATTACACAAATTTAAGAATAAAGTTATCATTGACCATAAACAATTTCAAATTCATATCATCACCAAAATATCTACTAAATCTTTCAAACTATCTGATAAAAGAAATCATAATATTTTTTAATTCAAATTAAAAATTACAATGTCAATCGATAGTGGACAAAAAGGTTGGAAAATGAGAAGCGAAAGCATATGTAAAATTAATAATTATGGTTTGATGGTCTTAGTTTATGTTTAAAAAATAAAATAAAAATTATGGTAAAAATAGTGAACCACTAGACCAGTTAAACCGTGGTAGTTCATCTGGTTTTATGTTGAGCCGTGGAAAATCGTTTGGTCCATCAATAACCGTCCAAGCAATGAACCGGGCCGCTATCGTAACTGGTTTGATTATTCTACTGGCCGACCCGTTGATCCGGTTCAATTCTTATAACAAAGCATTTAGCATATTTCGGCAACCAAAATTTTGGACAAAATGTAAAATTTGGTTTTTAATTATTTTATTTTTTCATCATTATTTTTACTTTTTATTGATTATTTAAACATAATATTCGCAATAACTATTATACTTTTCATTGCTTTTACACTAGATCAATTTAACTAATAAAAAATAATCACAATGCTAGCTTTCTATTGGTTGAACACTAGTGTTGTCACCTGATACGAATATGGCGAGTAACTAAATATGAACTTTCATTTTTAAGTGGGCTCGGAAAATTAAGATCTAAATGTTGGAAATTAAAGGCATTTTATTTTTCCTAATTTTCTTAATCGACACTTATCTTCTTCATTCTAACTCAGATTTCAATTTTTGTTCACACATGGAACGAGTTCATTGTGCTCTACAAAATGAGATCCATTTTCTATATTTTCTTAGGAAATTTTTTTCATACTTCTCGTTACCAACTCCATATCATATAGTATCTCCGTTTCTAGTTTAAACCCGCTACACTATTCATCGGGTTGGGTTGGGTTTGGGTTTAGGTAAACCCGCCCCATGGGTACCCGCCCACACATATAATTACTTTCCCGGTATATTTAATATTCTAAATAATATATCTTCTTTAAGCAACTAATATTATTTATGTTTGTGGAGACATGTATAATTTGTTCTTTCTAATTATTTAGAATGAAGTTGATATTATGGAGTGGAGAGTGAAGAAACTTATTTGACGAGGAAGAAGATTTCAATTAATCTTGTTGTTTATAGATGTTTATCTTTAATTTTGAACAATTTGTATTGATCATTTGCGGTTTGCTTGTATGTTCTAGATTGGTATTTTTTGTATGAACAATTTGTTTGAGAAAATTGATGTAAAACTTTTATTTTGAAAGAAATTTGTTATTGTAAATTTTTTACCACAAAACCCACGGGTACCCATGAACCCGCGGATACCCAGCGGGTTGGGTTGGGTTTGAGTTTTTCAAACCCAACGTTTTTACCCCGGGTTTTTTTGACGGATAAACCCATGGGTTTGGGTTTGGGTTTGACAAAACCCGCCCCAACCCGACCCATTGTCATCCCTAGTGCATAACAACCCTACACTTCATTATCTTTTTCCAGATCCACGATCGTGTAGTAGGTGGTTTAACATTCCAAAGATCTTGTTGCTTCACCTTGTACTTCATTGTACAAGCAACCAATAAAGAGCCACTCAAAATGAGTAAATTCCATATTGTCTTACAACTTAGGCTTTGTTTCAGATACTAAAATTATGAATGTCGAGTCCTCCTTCACGCTTTGGTCGAGCAATAAACTTCCATGCCATCTCAACCCTAGTACGGTGCCCTATTTCACTTACATCCCAAAGGAAGGTGTTGCAAATCTTCTCCACTCCAGTGATAACATACTTGGGGAGGAGAAACAAGTTCGTCCAATACTGCAGTAGACTTGTAAGAACAGAAGTGATAAGTTTCACCCTACTTGAAAAACTCAAAGCTTTCGCTCTCCAACTTTGGATTCGCTGGGTGATTTTATCAACCAGCACTTTGAAGTCCTTCCACATTAATTTACTTGAAAAAAGAGGGACACCGAGATACTTAACCGGCAAAATTCCTAGAGGGAAACTTATATAATTCTAGATTGCTTGAATTTCACCTCTAGGAATACCTTTACATAAGAGTTGACGTTTTCAGGATTCGATCTCAGCCCTAAGACAACATAAAACTCATCCAAAAATTGCCTCACCCCTGCTACAATTGACTCGATTCTAACTCACAATCGAAGTTGAGTTTAACCAACGACCTGGTGTAGCATATGGTAACCAAGTCATAAAATTATCGAACCATGGGTCTCTAGGTGTAACTTATTTTGGTCTTCGCTTCGTTATCTAGCCAACCTAGAAAAGTGATTAAACTAACCAACCTAGCTACACTACCCTAGTTAATTACAAGTTTGGAGCTCTCTTAGCTGGTATCCCACTATTTCCACCATTTAGACCGATATTGAGTACCATCCTAGGTCAATTGACTTGGTATCCCTACCGTTAGGAGATAGAATCTCTCTCGAGATTGACCCAGAATGGCAAAGTGATGGATTGATAAGTTCTCCATTCAACCTAGGGAAACCCTATATCATTAGGAGATCGGTCGAAATGACTCCTTCGGAGGATTTTCCGGATGATATAGAATAATGGGTGACCCTAATTGCCAATAATGGACTAAAAGGGGATTTTCTCCCTCCTATGTCAAAAGCTCAATTGACATGAAATGGAATTTAAAATCAGGAAATCCATAACAAACATCCATCATATAGATAATATGAACAATCAAACATAGGATTTGTAACATACATCAATATCTAATCAAAATCTAGACCTAGGGTTCTTCAACCCAAGAGAATATGACTAATTCTTGAGAGAGAAGAGAGAGATTACTAAATAGCTCAAGATCTTCATCTTCTATAGACTTGAATCCTTGACTCCAAGATCTACCCAAACCTCCAATTAAGCTCCAAGATCACTCTCTCTCTAGAAATGTGATTGGTGCTTCGATCGAGCTTTAAATTTTGTAGAGTCGAAGTGCACTTACTAGTCAATCCTAACAAGACCAAGTATAACCTAGCTAGGGGATGTAGTAAAGTGGCTCGGTCGTATTCCAAGGGTCACGGTATCCTAGGCTACTTAGGCACATTCATTATCTAGTCAACCTATTGTTTGGCAGGTGGGCAATTGACGATTCCTAAACTAAAGATCGATAGATGATAAGACGTACTTTGGGGAACTTTCCCTCACCCTAGCCTAGGTCTACTATGCAATGTCTAGATACTTAGGGTTTTTCGAATGTGGCGAGTGAGCTCTTTTTCGTGGGCTTTCGTGGTTATCCACACGCCTCTGAGTACGCCTCCCCTAAACCCATGTAAGTCACCTTGATCTAGGCTATCGTATATGGGGCATTAAGCTTGTAGCTCCTTTCAAAGAGTACTACCCACCGTCCACACCGAGGTTTCATCCCGGATTCTATCTAGGAAGGCTACCTATGGCAGGGGTTCGGTCGCCTCGACCACCATAAATCCTTATTCATACATCTAACCTCAATATGCTTGATGGTGCATACCCGTATAACTCTAAAACTCCAAACCTAGCGTAGAAGCATAAATTAGGCTAGTAGAGAGCATTAGGGCGACTTACCTAAACACAATCAAAGATAGAATAACAATAAAATCAACTGGATAGACAGATTTTTTCAGTCAAACCCTAAAATATTCATACATACATAGTAACCCCTAAAATTAGGGTTTGGGGTTTAGAACCCATAGTACCTTGGGAGATCACCCCATGAAGGGGGGAAGAAAAGACATACAAAGAGGGGAAGGAATCATGAAGAAAGGATCTTCAAGTGATGGAAATCTTCATCCAAGATCTCCTCCTCTTCTTCTCCTTCCTTCAACTCCTCTCTATAAACTCTCTCTAGAGTTAGAAATATGCCAAAAGCCATATTCTAAAGGGGAAGGAGTCCCCTATTTATAGAGTTCTGAAATTTTTGGCAAGTTCACGACCAAGGGGTGGAAGTTCATGGTCGTGAACTTATGAAGTGGGGCCGCGATCTTGGGTCAACCGATTTGCGCGTTGAAAACTCGAAGTTCACGGGCTGACATCTCGGTCGTGATCCATGATGTCACAACTAGAAACTTTCTCGCGGGATCGCAGGACAATGGTCGTGACTCAACTGGGGAAAATCTTTGTTTCTCCTTCGTTGGCTGCCTCTCCAAGTTCGCGCCCATCACTCTAGAGATTGCAGTTGCAATCTTCAGGCTGGAGGCCAGGATCATAGCTCTTTCTTCGCGTCCTCCTTTCCTGGTCGCCCATAACTCTACACTTGTGCCCTTTTTTGTACCTAATTCGCATGTATGGTCTAAAGCACTCTAAAATCACATCATAGTCAAATAGGAACGAAATATGGATGAAATTGATGCTATTCAAATGACTATGCACATGAATTAGCACGAAACAAACCTAAATATGAAAGGTAAATAACACCAATTTAGGTGTTATCAAAATGTCTCTTTGAGTGCTTTGGGTCGGAACCCTGAAGAAAATCCGAGCTCTCTTTTTTCTCCCATCTGCTGCCTTTTTATATGCCCGAAAGTGCAGACTTCACGATCACTATTAACAGCTGTGATATCAGCAAGAAACCGGTGGTCTTAGCTGAAAATGCACCATTTTGTGCACACTTCATGGTTTTGGAGTGATTTTTACGCCCCCCAGGCCGTGAAGTGTGCACAGCTCACGAGATGCACAAAGGTTGCTGGAAATTGCACACTTCAGGGTTTTGGTGTGATTTTCACTCCCTCGGGGTGTGATGCTAACACCCAACCCATGAACCTCGCACATACTCCATTTTTTGGTTCGTTTTGACCTTCAAATCTCCCGAAACTTGTACCCGACCTCCCACACGTACTATGACCTGAAATGTGACAAAAGAAGCCAAACCTAGCGTAAAATAGGTCGAGGAATGACGATTGCCAAGTCAAACACTCAAAATATAAAGGGGTAAAATCATGTGTAAATTTGCTCGAATCAGCACATATAGATCCATTCAGAAAGACAAGAAGATCGTTGACAAAGCGTAGGTGAGTTACACCTAATGCTTTGCATCTCGAACGAAAGGGAATTTGAGATGTGGCCACTGCCCTTTTAATTAATGCGTCAAAGACCTCCATGGCCATAGTGAACAAATAAGGCGATAAGGGATCGTCCTAACGCTAGCCTTTCTTCATCCAAAAAAACCCACATAAACCTCCATTGAATGCTACACTTACCATAGGCGAGCAAACACAAGTATCTAAAAGAAAAGTAATAGTTACTAGATATTGGTTTTGTTTTTTCCAAGTTATTGATTAACTGTCCATTAGTTCTCTAAACTCTCTCTTTATTTATTAGTCGTTTCATGTTTTATATTGGCTTTGTCAAGAGTTGTATTTTTCTTTTTAACTTTATACTACTATATAACTACATATTAATAAAATATGGGTTGATGTACCACAATTTTTTTAGTTTGATATAAAATTATTTTTTAAAAACTAAGAATTAAAATAATTTTGTTATGTTACCTAGCTGTCATTTAAACTATAGACAAAAAATGACTTTCTAACCCGTTTTTCATCATTTTTTTATAATTATGATAACTATAAAAACTATAAAAACTAATACAATTTTCAGGAAATCTCAAGACTTTCCAACAGTTTACCTAGCCCGCTAAATCTTCACTAAGTATACTTTGATTTTCATATTTTAATTATTTTCATTGTAGTTTAATTTTTAATTTAAAATTTTATCTATCTTATAAATAGTGTCACCTTTACTTCAAATTTCCTGCCAATTCTCGAAAGAGTATTTAGGGAAGTTGTTTACTAAAGGTTTGCAGAACGCGGCAGTAAAATCCTTAAGAAAAGCTAATGGCCCCAAATACTGTCCCAACCCTACCACCACAACCATCACCGTCTGTCCAAAGCTCTACATCCGAATCTACTGACCTTTAGTCTCTGCAGCCACAAACCTACTCCACTCTGATTGCCGAAAGCACGACATAGAACACTGAAAGCTGTGATGTTTCTTCATCAATCGCAGTACCATTAGGTAATCTTGCGATGATAGTCATGAAGCAACCGCACCAGCTATGGCCACCATAGTTCCCTATCTCCGATTGTTGAAATTGAAGGAGTTAGAGGAATATTGTCCGCCCACGGAGAGGAGGATATTGACTGCGTAAGTTAATCATTATTCATTAATACATGATTGATTACTCTTACACTACAAGTGTTTATTTATGGTATGTAATCTACGTTCATCATCATCTTCAATTAATCAAAGTTCATAGGGAGATGAGAAACCTCATCCCATTAACAAATCAAGGGGTTAGAGGGGTTCTGATTGGGAAGAAGTGTCTTTCTATGCTTTGGAACTAGATCGAAAATCATTTTACTCTTTGAGTCCAGCAAGTCTGACGTCTCAGTGGCTATATTAATTGTTGAAATTGGAGACGATTGGGTTTTCTATTCATACAAAATTGAATTATGTCTATGTTCATCCTTGATCTCATATATTCTCTTACAAATTCAGCTGAACCTCTATTTAATGAGATTCTAATAAACAACTTTTTCAGTTACATACTTACTGTACCAATGGCGTTCAAAATGTTGTGTGTTAACCTTATGTGGATGTATAGTATATTATGTCTACTTAGTTGTTCAAAGGCTTCTAGGTTGTCTTTCACTTGTGCCTCAGAATCTAGATTTCATGCCTATTTTAAGAAAATTAATGATGTAAAATTTTGGAGGTTAAAATGAAGCAATCCACTTACTATGTCATTTTATTATACTAGACCTTTTGGTTTTAGTTCAAACTAGAGCACAACATATATATGGGTGGTTCTATCGTACCTTGGGTAAAAAAAAGAGTAACCACCCATATATTATATTTTGACTTTCCTTCAACTAGTTAGACTCAATTACCCATTTCATTTTACTATTTTTCATTCAAAAAGTGTTTTCCTTTCGTTTATCTTAAAAAGTAAACTATTGTGTGTATTGTTTTCAAATAACATGTAAGAGTAGGTCGACCCGCCTAGCCTCGACCCATGCTTGGTGTGGGGCGAGTATGGGTATTGAGATACCCACCCGACCATGCCCCATTGTCATCGCTAAGTTACCTGATTTATGCAGGTTACTAGCACCTAAGGGCCCGTTTAGTATTGTTGCTTGTTTTTGTTTCCTGTTGTGTTTTAAGAAATTTGGAAAACCAAGAAAAAAATTCGTGTTTAGTTGGGTTTTTATTTTTTGTTGTGAATCAGAGTTGCACAACAAGGCCCAAATATGAGAAACAACAATTTATAGCTTTGGATATGATTCTTAAACATGTTGCACACGGGATTCCTACTAGTTGGGCGCTTGATTTCATTAAAACATACCAGTTTTCGAATCCCCACAGAAGCAAAAAAAAAAAAATCTTTTTTTTAACACATACCACCCCCAACCCCTACTTACTTTCAGCCGCCCCCAACCCCTCCATTTTCTCTCGAACTCGAGGCGCCGCTCTCCCCCTCCAGCCATAAACCCCGGCCGCCTTCTCCCCACTCCAGCCATAAACGCCGGCCGCCTCCGCCCTTCCGACCCTCCGCCTCCGCGCCTCCCGACCGGCCGCCTCCGCCCTCTCGACCTCCGCCTCCGCGCCTCCCGACCGGCCGCCTCCGCCCTCCCGACCCTCCGCCTCCGCGCCTCTCCTGCTCAACAGCCACTGCCGCGAGCCCCGCCTGCCCAGCCGTCGCCGCGAGCCTCGCTTGCCCAGCCGCCGCCGCCCGACCTTGTCGCCGCCGCCCGCTCAACATATCTCTTTTTTCTGGTTTTTAGTTCTTATAGTAGTAACTAAACGCGTTTTTGTTTCTTGTTTTCAGCTTTCATGATTTTTCAGATTTATCAACTAAACAGGTTTGTGTTTTCTGTTTTTTTCCTGTTGTGGTTGTATATCTGTTTACACAACACCACTGCAATCGCAACAGTAACAAAATGATACTAAACGGGACCTAAAGTTTCAAGCTTGATTTGACGAGGCTTTTTGGTCCAGCTCTTTCTTGAAGTTATTTGATAATTATTTCCTACAAATTTACTTGATTGATGATGTTGTCTTCTGTTTTCATGTTTTGCAAATCATGGATTTTCAACTCAGAGAATTCCTTAATGTGAAGATATGCTTACCTTTTGGCTGGAGAGGGGATAGGGTAAAATGCATTGTTTTTTTGTTTCAATTCTTTGGTGTTATGTATATTTGGTTGTTCAAAGGACACGAGGTAAACTATGGGGTCGTTTGTTTCATGGATTTAAAAATGAGGGTTTTGTAATTTAAAAACCCAAGGATTTATCAAGGATTTGAGGCATCATGGATTTGTAACAATCCTTTGTTTGTTGGGATGTTTTTATCATGGATTTAAAGGTGTGAGATTTACTACTTGAAGTCAAAAATTACATTACTGCCCTTTTCTATATGTTTAACATGTTTATGATATGTACACAAAACAAGGACAAAACTTCAAAATTACCTTACTATCATTTTCTATATGTTTGACATGTTTATGATATGTACACAAAACAAGGACAATACATACTAATAAGCATAATGTTGCCACATGGACAATAATAATAAACGAGAAAATTCCGTTTTAACTTTTAACGTAACATAATCAATTACCAATTCTTTGTCCTCCTTTTCAAAAGTAACATATAACAACATATATTAGAATCGGGAGAACAAAGAATTACACGTTCCATGAAAAGGTCAAAGAAAACTAGAACACAAGGAATGATATAAAAAATCAAACTCATGTTTGCACATTAGTTGAAAGTTTATATTATTCATTTATTGTTAATTATAATGTATAATAGTTAAATTTGAGGGCAACCTTGGAATATTAAAAGTGCATGAGGGTATATGGGTAAAATCTCATCAAGGATTTATGCCATATTCCAAATCCCACATCAACATGTGGAATTTATAAGTCCGTGGGGTCCACGGATTTGGACCCTTAAAATCCGTGGGCCCCACGGATTTGGTCTCCAAGGTGCAAGCAAACAACGGATTGTACCTAAATCCTTGATAGTTGGTTTTTTGGTACCAAATCCATGTACCAAATCCTTGAAGCAAACGACCCCTATATTAAGCTTGAACCATTAATAACATTGATTCTAGATTCATTTGATGGTCGTGGGTTTATCAAATCCAAAACTTCTACTGTTAATATACTTGCTTATTGTTATGCTTTGTTGATTTTCTCGCTTATTAATTTCAATTTGGATAGAAATAATATCATAGCAAGTGGGGAAGAGTCCTTCTTCCTGGGCGTTTATGGGGAAAAAGGGTCTCAATGACGCTTTAGATGTTCATGTTAATACACAGGTAGGCAAGACCAATGATTTATAGGCAGAGGATATGATCCTGCTATCTTTGCAGTATTACTATTGTGATATATGAAAGTTGTTGGTGTATTATATATCATATTTTTAGTATTGGACCTAATTTTGATCGACTCACTAGGAGTGAGAAGCTTAATAAATTGTTCACTTTAAACATGTGTAGTTAATTCATAATTAAATTAATTGTATTCATTATATTATAGCCTATATTCAATATAACCTTTGACTCGCAAATTATCAATAAATAATTTTTATGTTAAATATTTTCCTTTGAAATGTATACTCTCATGAACATACCCATCCTGATTTGCACCCGAAACCAAAATACTCGGCTTGTCATCGTATGATTTTCAGAGATTGAGAATTGAGGGATGAAACAAAAAATACAAAATATAGTAGAATATAAAACAAATAAAATTTTATCGGACAACAAGTCAGGTCATTGCAAGCATAAAATTGTCGGAGGCATCTGGCTGTTCAGGGTGAAGCCCTGTTGGTGCATAAAATTGCAAACAGTTAACCCCAAGTTTGATCTCGCTATGCTATCACAAAATATGGTGTGTGCGTAGGGGTGGAAATTGGGGCGGGTAACCACACCCACAAATATAGAATTATGCTACCCACGTAGTGGTTAATCACTACCCGCTGCGGGTTGGTTGTGGATACCCACAAAAATTTCACATTAAATATAATAATATTGTAATTAAATAGTGATGTTGTGTTTCTTCTCAAACAAAAACATACATAAAAGAAAGTTAATAAAGTGTTAAATAAATTATAAATCTCGAATACAATTGGTTAGTTAGTGTAAATTCAGAAGAGATGGATTTGGAAAGAGGTTTGAAGATAATGGAGAGGAGGAGTGATTTGTTACCAGACAAACATCGTCGCATGTCACGACTCCTCCGATGGCAACAACAGCAAAACACAAAAGTGGTTCTATAAGTGGAGGCGCCCGCTTTTAATGAATCGATTATTCTCACTCTCGATTATAGTATTGTATTGTTGGTAGTTGATTGCATGTTGTGTTGTTCGTGAGATTGTGGAGAAATGGAGATGAGTTTGGGTATCGGACTAATCTTTAGCGATTAATCCCCTCTTTTAACGAATCGATTAATTTATCTGACTATATCTATGGAGTTGATTTTGTTATAAAATAAACATATACCACACGGAGAATGGTTATTTGATAAAAGTAACTCACATGAACATTGCGTATTGACTTGGTTTTGTTTTATAGAATAAGTGTGTATTTGATTTTGGTAGCTACTTTAATTCTTAGTCTTCCAAGTTTCACAAACTAATATAACTAATGTGGTTAATAAGGGTTACAAAATATTTTGAAGAAATAAATATAACTAATGTGGTTAATATGGATTTTGTGGGTAAACCGCTGTGGGTAGTGGTTAACCACTAACCACAAAATCAATATTTTGCTACCCACACCCAACCCACTATCCACAAATTGTGGATATGGCCATATGGGTATCCACAAAGTGTGCGGTTTGTAGGTTACCCGCAACCCGCAAACCAAACTTCCACCCCTATGCGTGTGGATGTTTCTGGATAATAAAAAAAAGATGGTCCAAATCCAAAGGTTTAGGAAACCGTACCGGAGATTATACTAGAAAAGTGAGTGGTAGAATATTTTGTACTAAAACCATGGTTTAACCGTGATTGAACCGTTTCTTACCACTAAAACCGCCTACCATTTTGTGTCCGTTATCCGGTATTTCCGATCCGACCAGCTGGTATGGTAGGGTTTCCTAAACCTTGCTAAATCTAACGAGTGAGCGGGTTGAAGGCAGGCGAAGGGAGTCAAAACTCGGGAGCGGATCCTGTTAGTAAGCCATAGTTCAGTAATCATGCATTACCCAATCACCATCCGCCACATCAACGCCTCTTCTCTCCTGTAAAGCCTTTAATTTTTTACATCTTAATCTTTAACGATCGATTTCACACTCGTTTTAAGTCATTATTTAAATTTTTTTGCATAGTTAGATCAGACTAATTGTGCTCTTCAAAATGATATCCACTTTGATATATTTTTGGAACAAAAAACTTGAACCATTTTTTACTAATCTATACCATATGGTATTGAAATAAGAGCATACCATATGGTATGAAAAGCGTACCATGGTGGTATGAACATACCAAAACTGTAGGATGGTTAAATACATGTTAGTTAGGAGTATACTAACTGTAATTTACGATTTTCAACATTGTGTATCACAAGATACCACCTCATACCAGGGTGGTATTGTGTTGTATTTTTTGGTCTTGTATTTTGTGCACCAAAAAATTTGTAGATCCAATAGATCATGATGAACTCGTTCTATCTGTGCAAATTTTTTTAAAAATGACTTAAAAGTGAAGAATATACCATATGGTATGTAGTTAGCAACGAGAGGCATGAAATTTTTTTCTCAAAAAATATTGTAAAATGGATATCATTTTGTAGAGCACAACGAACTCATTACATCTGTGCAATGAAAATTGAAATTCGAGTTAAAACAAAGAAGATATGAGCCGATTAAGAAAACAAGAAAAAAAATACATTTAATTCTCTCTTTTAGATCTGAATTTTCAATAACATTCACACTTAAAAGGAAGAGTACAAATTTAGTTACTGATAGCTGATAGGTGCATACCATGAGTTATGCATCATATTCAGAATCATCGAAACTCAAAAGAGAGGGTTATGCACCGTATCCGGAGCTATCGAAACAAAGAAGAGAGTTCAGATCTTTCTAGAAGCGGACCATAAAGTGCCATTCTCTAGACATCTCTCGCGGACTGCCTCAAATTCCAAGCTTCGAGTTCTCGCCAGCGTCAGCAAAGCAAAGGGAGTTATTACTCTTCCGAATAAGAAAATAAACTAAACCGAAAAAAGAATTAAAGAGGGAGAGGGAGATATTTCTAGAATCAACCACACACGTCCTTCCCTTCGCAGCTCAGCTCCGCTCGCTTTCATTCCTTCTCCCTTTAAAGGTGCGACGATACTTATAACCCTAACCTTCTCTTCTCTGCGCGACGATTCGATTCAGTCTAGTCTCTGAGCGAATCTCGGGGTTCTGTGCTTGCGTTTCATCGCCTGAGCTCTCTCTCTCTCTTCAACTCCCTCGTAGATCTGTGAGTTTCATTCATTGCTTCAGGTCCGAGACTTGGAATAGCTTTCCTCGTCTTCCTTATTATTGAATTTAATTGAGCGTTGCTGGTTTCTTTTGTAGCTGATTGATTGGGGGATTTCCAAGCCGATCTTTTTTTTTTTTATCTTTCAAATTTTAAGCTTTCTGCTCTGCTTCAGTGGTTTTTTGTTGCTTTGGCGATCTTGCTTTAAATGATAGATTAGGCCAATCGTTGGTGGTGAGTGTGGCATAGGCCATAGGGTGTAAGCAGACTGAAGGTTTTAGGTTTTGTGAATGGCGGCTAAGGGTCAGTTGATCGATTTCTCTTTCAAAAATGCCAGCCTGGGTTAACTTCTTACCGTTTAACTGATGGAGTAGTGAGTTTATCTTTTCTTTCCCAGAAAGTTTGATTGTCTTTGTCTATAACCTGAGATCCTATTAAACCCTCTGACGGGATTAGAATTGGTGAACCATGCATTGATATGTAGGTGTTTAAGTTCTGAATGAGCCTGTACACATTACATTACGTCTATAACCTGTCTCATGACGCCCATTTTGCGCTTTAACTTTCTGGGTATTTAGTCTTTGGCCATCCATTAGCCATTGTTCCATATGCATGTTGTTTGGTAAAATGGCGGCAAGCAAACCGGTTTCTTTTTTTGTCCTTGCCTAATTTGACATTTAACGGGTGGAAAAGATTTGTTGGCTTTGAGGGTTTCATTGAATTGATCTTCAAACAGTAGAAATTGGCCCTCATCAGGTGCTGGAGTTATTTTTGTTTCTTGTAATTTGATTGGTGGCTAATTTCTAGTTGATCTACTCCAGGATGATATCATTTCCATCTTCCTTCTTTGGTTGATTGTCTAAAATCCTTTGTCTAACTTGGTTTGTTACTATTGTTCTCTTGCTCAGGTGGTCATCCTGAATACTGACTTGTTCAGTGAATTTGTTGGATTTAGGAAAACATGAGTGTGGTTGGCTTTGATTTTGGAAATGAAAACTGCCTTGTTGCTGTGGCAAGACAAAGAGGAATTGATGTCGTTCTTAATGACGAATCAAAACGTGAGACTCCAGCCATTGTTTGCTTTGGAGAGAAGCAAAGGTTCATTGGTACTGCAGGGGCTGCCTCTACTATGACTAACCCCAAAAATTCCATTAGTCAGATTAAGCGCTTAATTGGACGCCCATTCAGTGACCCTGAATTGCAGAGGGATCTAAAGTCGTTGCCATATGCTGTCTCTGAAGGACCTGATGGGTTCCCCTTGATCCATGCTCGGTATTTGGGCGAAATGAGGACATTCACGCCTACTCAGGTTTTGGGAATGGTGCTGTCAAATTTGAAAGAGATAGCAGAGAAGAATCTCAACACTGCAGTGGTTGACTGCTGCATAGGGATTCCTGTTTATTTCACCGATCTACAGCGAAGGGCTGTCTTGGATGCTGCCACAATTGCAGGATTGCATCCGCTTCGTTTGTTTCATGAAACTACTGCAACTGCACTTGCTTATGGAATTTACAAAACTGACTTGCCTGAAAGTGACCAAATGAATGTCGCTTTCGTTGATGTTGGCCATGCGAGTATGCAAGTATGCATTGTTGGATACAAGAAAGGGCAGCTCAAGGTACTGGCACATGCTTTTGACCGGTCCCTAGGAGGCAGAGACTTTGATGAAGCTCTGTTCACCCACTTTGCTGCAAAGTTCAAGGATGAGTACAAGATAGATGTTTATCAGAATGCCAGAGCTTGTCTCAGGCTGAGAGCTGCTTGTGAGAAATTAAAGAAGGTTCTCAGTGCTAATCCTGAGGCACCTTTGAATATTGAGTGTTTGATGGAAGAGAAAGATGTGAGAGGTTACATTAAGAGAGATGAGTTTGAACAGATTAGTCTGCCTATATTGGATCGTGTGAAGAAGCCATTGGAGAAGGCTCTTCATGATGCTGGACTTTCTGTTGAGAATGTTCATACAGTTGAGGTTATTGGTTCTGCATCTCGTATACCCTCTGTTTTTAAGATTCTGACAGAGTTCTTTGGCAAGGAGCCAAGGCGCACTATGAATGCTAGTGAGTGTGTTTCTAGGGGGTGTGCTTTGCAATGTGCTATCCTTAGCCCCACATTTAAAGTGAGAGAATTCCAGGTAAAATTCAAGGACCATGGATTGTATAAGCTATAGGAAGCTTTGCTAGAATAAATATCTCTTGCTTTAGTTGTTAGCTTTAATTTATTTTGATTTATTTTATCGTTACTAGTGAGCGCAGCTTATTAGTTTGTCGGTTCCTGGCTGCAAATATTTTGTGCCGGTGGTGGCTGGCATGGTCCCTGTTGAAATTTGAAAACAGTTATTTGTCTGTGGAACATAACACGCCAGTGGAAGTAACTGTTTTGTTTAACTTGCAGGTTCATGAGAGCTTTCCATTCTCAATTGCTATGACCTGGAAAGGTGCAGCACCGGAGACTCAAAATGGAGCTACTGATAGCCAACAGAGCACTCTTGTTTTCCCCAGGGGAAATGCCTTACCCAGCATCAAGTCTCTGACTTTCTACCGGTCAGAGACATTTTCTGTTGATGTCCAATATGCAGAGACAGATGGACTGGTGGCACCTGCTAAAATCAGTTCTTATACCGTAAGGAAACATGCTTAGGTATCCTTATTGCAATCCCACTTTCATCATTTTGCTGATGGTTCTGTCATCATCTTGTACAGATTGGGCCTTTTCAGGCCACAAAGGGTGAGCGTGCCAAAGTTAAGGTGAAAACTCGCCTGAATTTGCACGGGATTGTGTCCGTCGAGTCTGCAACGGTAAGTCCATTAGTTTTCCCTTTCACTCTACCACACTTGAGGCATAATTTTCATTAAGATTCGTGGGTTTATAATTACCAGCTTTTGGAAGAGGAAGAAGTTGAAATTCCCTTATCGAATGAGCCAGCCACCAAGATGGACACTGATGATGCTCCAAGTGATAGTGTGCCGCCCAGCATGAGTGAAGCTGATATGAATGCACAGGAAGGCAATGCTGGTGTTGAAAATGGTGCTTCTGATGCTGGAGATAAGCCTTCACAAATGGAAACAGATAGCAAGGTTTGTCTTCTATGTGAACTTAGCTTGGAACAACTCTATGTCATCCCTTGTTGAATTGTTCTGCATATTGGGTAAAGTTTTTTTAATTCTTGCTTTGGCATTTTGCTATTGGCAGGCTGATGCTCCGAAGAGGAAAGTTAAGAAATCCAACATACCTGTATCAGAATTGGTCCATGGTGGATTGCCTCCAGTTGATCTTCAGAAAGCAGTAGAAAAGGAGTTTGAGATGGCCTTGCAAGATCGAGTGATGGAAGAGACTAAAGACAAGAAAAATGCTGTTGAGGCTTATGTGTATGAGATGAGGAACAAGGTAAAAGCTATAACATTCCCTGGTTTGTCATGCTCTAGCTCCATGAATTTGTTTTTGGATGTTCCCATCACGTTAAGTATGAGCTAACTGGGGTGTCATGCTCTAGCTCCTTGATAAGTATCAAGAGTTTGTCACTGAGCCAGAGAGGGAAGAACTCTTGACCAAGCTACAGCAGGTGGAGGACTGGTTGTATGAAGATGGAGAAGATGAGACAAAAGGTGTTTATATTGCTAAGCTTGAGGAGCTAAAGAAGGTATTTCCTTGTTTTCTTCCAAGGAAAGAGACATCTAATGGGTATCTTTCAGTTCTAATCTAGTTGGTTTGAACATTTTCAGCAAGGCGACCCAATTGAGCAGCGCTACAAGGAGTCCACTGAGAGGGGATCCGTAATTGATCAACTTGTTTATTGTGCCAAAAGCTACAGAGAAGCTGCTTTGTCTAACGACAAATTCGATCATATTGATATGGCTGAAAAACAAAAGGTTTGTATTTTTCCCACCTGACCACGACTGTGCAATTTCCATGTTCCCTATCCTTGTTCTTCAATTTCTCTGCTTGATCGTTCTGCAGGTTCTGAATGAATGTGCTGAAGCAGAAGCATGGCTCAGCGAGAAGAAGCAGCAGCAGGACTCCCTCCCCAAGTATGCTACTCCAATTCTCTTGTCGGCCGATTTGAGAAGGAAGGCTGAGGCACTTGACAGGTATATCATTTTACTAGATCTATACACGCAGTAGTTTGCAGAATGCTATTTTTGTTTGAGAATAAGAGAAACAACAATTGGTCTTCTCGTCTACTACCAGGGTTTGCCGGCCAATAATGACGAAACCAAAGCCAGCACCACCAAAGCCGGCTACTCCTGAAGTGCCCGCGGCATCCCCTGAACAACCTCCTCAAGGTGGCCATGCTGATCCCAATGCCAATGCCAATGCCAATGTCGACCCAAGCAATAATGATGAGAAGCCTGCTGGCGATGCACCAGCAAGTGGGGAGCCAATGGATACAGACGATCAGGAAGATTCCACTAAAGCCTGATAGCATGTATCTGTGTGGGCAAGGTTGAGACCGTTATGTACAAGTGCTCTTTGGAAGGCTCTGGTTCGGGTGTAAGTGGTAGACAGTTTTGCAATTCGAATGTGTTGATGAACGATCATGTGCTGGATTTTCATTTTAATTGTTATCGGAACAGGATGAAGGATCTCTCTCTAAAATCAGCTAGGCTATTTTAAGGCAAAGGTTTTTAAGAGGATTATTATTAGGACTGGACTTCAATTCAGAAGGGTCTGCCTGCGCTGTTTTTGGCCGTGAACTGGTTTTGCAGTTAAGTCTCTAAAGATGAATATGCGCCCTTTTTCTGTCTTCATTCTCTTGTGTTGGATCTATTTTCTGTATCACGCATTGAAGATTTTACCCATTTGAGTCGGAATTATACAAAAACCAGTATGTGTTTAATGATTATTCAAGTGATGATCCTATGTGAGATTTATGGTATATTATCTCGCGGGACCTGACTGTTTGCCTGCTGCTCGGCTAAGAATAGCAGCTTGCCCATTGTCGCGAGTGCGTCCCTCACCATTACAAGCGTCATGTAGATCAAAGCCAAATCAATATTGATGGAGGCCAAATTGGGCTCTAGTAGTCTTCAAGATTGTGGCATGCACAGATGGTCACTTTGCCGTGTCCAAGTTTGGTTATTAAATCCTAATATTTGACCGTGTTCAAGTTTGGTTCTCAAATCCTATATTTGTGTTATATATCTGATTATTTACTCAAATTCTTAAACTTACACATATATGTTGTTATGAGGAGAAATATGTCTTGCGATGATTAACCTTGGCCCCCATAGATATCCGGCGAACCTGAGAGCATTTAATATGAGCTTACAGTCCTGTCGGTGGCCACCAAGAGGGTAACCCCTATAGATATCCGGCGAACCTGAGAGCATTTAATATGAGCTTACAGTCCTGTCGGTGGCCACCAAGAGAGTAACGTAGAAGTGGTAGCTGCTAAGGATCGAACATATGACCTTCTAGACACAATCATGCGCCTTTAGCACCTCTATTACCCCTTGGTAGTTATTCTTAACCATATTTGATCACATTTTTTGTCGATTTTCTCATGAGCTAGAAGTTGAGATGACTCACTAATTACAATGCTTGGATAAATCATGAGCTCAAAAGAACAAAGTTTCACGAGTTGAGTTCAACAAAGCACTTAATTGATTTGGCTTACATGATGAACAAGGTTTAGCTCAAGTTAGATCGTTAATGGACGAGTCGAACATTTTCTTAATCAAACGAGTTTTTATTAAGTCGAATATTGAAACGCTCCTAAACAACTCAACTCATTAGCAACCTTAGTTATACCATATTGACAAATTATATTCGATATTAGGTTATCCAAATATTGATATCGAACCTTGTCATAAAAATGTCGCAGCTTGAGTTGTGAACTCACTGGTCAGTTAACAACTGGAGTTGAAAATTTTCCATTTTTAGTTGTGAGGAGACGACTAGTTTCATCATAGACAACCCGTTATGTCCTTGCAAGTCGTTTTACCCAACTTGGAACAGTAAAAATACTACATTTTGTTATTTGTTTCCGATACTGAAGGATGATATCAAGGAAAAAAGTATGTTCCCGTAGATTGCTCCGTGTGATCGGTCTCACGCGTCAAATGTTGAATGAACTCGAAATCGGTTAACTACAAAGAACTACGAATTGGGTAAAACCACAATAATTTACTCCTAAATACTTTATATCATTCATGAGTAAAACATAGACAAATGTCCATATTTATTGAACAAATCCCACAAATCCCTTTCTCTATAGACAAGCTATACAAATGCTAAACCAATAAGTAAATAGTAATTTTATAGATAATATACAATTGATAATACGCTTCCTACTCACAAACTTAGACGAAATCCCACCAATAATTAATACGAAAGACATAGTAAATAATACTAGTCCGGCTATGCGGACCCTACAATGCTATAATACATCAATCCTCCCCCTTAATATAAAAGACATAATCAATAAAAATCCCTTTCTCTATAGACAAGCTATACAAATGCTAAACCAATAAGTAAATAGTAACTTTATAGATAATATATAATTGATAATAAGCTTCCTACTCACAAACTTAGACGAAATCCCACCAATAATTAATACGAAAGACATAATAAATAATGCTAGTCCGGCTATGCGGACTCTACAATGCTATAATACATCAATCCTCCCCCTTAATATAAAAGACATAATCAATAATACTAGTAAGGCTACATGGACCCTATAATGCTATAATGCATCAATCCTCCCCCTTAAACTCTTATGCCGCATCTCCTCCTTCGTCTTCCTCCTCAAAGTTCCATATCATGACGAACACATTTGCATTGGCTCAACGATGGCCATAAGTATATCGTTCATTGCAATTGTAGCAAAATTTATCCCTTTGACACCGGGAAGCTACATGTGGAGTCATTTTGCAAACAATGTGCCTCAGTGGAGATGACAACCCACATAGTAGAGCTGGTGCCGATATCGGTGAAAGTTGTGCCATAACAGTTTCGACAAAAGCAGGGGCTGCTCGTCCCGGTTTGCTGAATGTGTATTAATACTCGTCCACTGTCTCGGTCTCTCGAAATTTTGCCACTGTTTGCTCCTTTGGAATGCACTGGTATTTGAAATATTTCTCAACCCATGACATCCATCCCGACGGGTCCTCTTGTCCCATAAATTTTTGGAATTCGAGTGTTGCAATTTGCGTGTGAAACATAGCTTGACTGGGGTACTCGTACTACCCTATTAATCCTCCATACTCGTGCCCCAGTATTTGGACACCTCCGACATTAATCCCTACTCCAGTCGAATGTGGCATGGCAGGCAAGCCAAGATTGACCGTCGAATAGTGGCCCATCGCCACGTTGCGAGTCGCACATCCCCACAACCCTACGCCTCCTAGGACTCTGTCAGTCCGTTGTCCCCTGGAGAGTAACTCGAGCCAGTCTAACTCACGCTCAGCCCGACTTTGCCCATCATGAAAAGATGCGAATTAGAAATAATTGGTCGAACAAATCTGTGTCATGGCCACCCTTTCATCCCGATCCCATCATTCACGGCCTGAAAAATCATCCTCACCCAATGAAACCTGATCCGCTTGTAGGGCTGGATTTTCGGTTAGATCGGTTATAACCGATAACCGAAATGTCGGTTACCGGTTAACCGCGACGCCAGCAGTGTCTACTGCCAACCGCCCGACGGAAACCATCGGTTAGCCGGCAACCGACCGGTCGGTTACCGGTTAGTTGCTCGGTTACCCGTGGTAACCGCAACTTCCTTCCGCCCTTCTTCTTCTCTGCAAGACAATCCAAAAGCAGAGGAGCTTCCTCTGAAAAACTCCGCTCCCTCACCCCACACAAAAAATTCCGCCAAACGCGGCCTTACCCACTTCTCCTCTCCCGCCATAGATTCCACCTCCTACTTCTTCCTCTTCTCCTCTTCAAAAAAGCTTCCATCTTTCTCTCTTTCTCTGCGGAGACCCAACAAATTAATGTTGCTACTGCTGCTCTGAAATTCTTGTGAGAACCGAGATAAAAATGGCTTTCCAAGACCACATGTCGCAAGAAATGGGCTTCCAGCCGCCGCTCTCCGCGGCCTCCGCAGGGCCTTCGTGGCTGAACAGCGCCGTCCTCCGCCGCGGCGATGGCAGCGACAGGAGCGAGAACGACAGCAACAACAACAACAACCACCACCACCACGGCGGCGGAGGTGGGGAAGATGAGCTTCTGGACGGTGGCGGGGGAGTGGGGGATTGGGAGAGGGCGAAATGCAAGGTAACCGAGTGGCGCTGGGGCGCGGAGAAGACAGAAGGCCGATGGCGGCGGCGGGGGCCGCGGCGGAGGTTGCTGCGGGGAAGGGTTTGCGGCGGCGGACTCTCGCTGGCGGCGAGGACTGGTGTGGGCGTCGATGCAGAGAAGGGAAGGGAAGGAAGAAGTTTGATTCTGCAAATTGGGGAAGGAAGACGAAGTCGAAGACGAATTAGGGTTTTGGTGTGGGCAGCTGGGCGGCGTTTTGTGGGGGGGGGGGTGTTTGGCCGTGTCGGTTAGCCGGTTAACTGGCGGTTAGATCCATCGGTTAGCCGGTTAACCGCCACCTCCAATATCCCTATCGAGCACCGACCGCGTACATTTTTTTCGGTTAGTCGGTTAACCGGTAACCGGCGGTTATCGGTTTAACCGGCCGGTTAACCGGTAACCGCTAACCGAACGGCCAGCCCTATCCGCTTGCGTGCACGTCGGTGGACCCATTTCTTCCGCCCAATCCTTCTGGCTCTTATTGCCAAGGCTCCAGCCTGTTCGATCCCAAATTAGCATCGATGACGCCTGAGATACACTTAATATAGACCCTCGTATTATGATCCAAAGTGCATTGATTTCCCATCGTTTACCATCATTATACCTTGGATTTGTTATGTGAATGCTTAAAGTGAGTTGTGACTCATTTTGTTATCAAGTTATGCTTTTGGTAGTGTTCTGTGCTTTTTCAAGTCAAAGTAGTCCAATGGACCACTTAGGAGCTGGAGGAAGAATCGAATGAAGAAACATGTGTCCAGAAATGACACCCTAGTTGAGAAATGACGCAATGCCGCCAATTTAAAGAAGCGACACTTCGTCAAGAAGGCGTCCATAAGTTATCCGGAAGTAGTAGCTTCATCGAAGAACTCTTCTAATTAGTTGGATGACACGTCAAAGCCAAGTTTCTCTCCCAAAAAACCTTAATCCAAGGCCTATATAAAGGTCTATAGGGTTTGAAACTCGATAGCTAGTGATAGGAGGCAAGTAGAGGATCATTACTCTGCTGACAGAATACCCTACCTGACTTAGAGCG
This sequence comes from Linum trigynum, assembly GCA_964030455.1. Classification (NCBI taxonomy): domain Eukaryota; kingdom Viridiplantae; phylum Streptophyta; class Magnoliopsida; order Malpighiales; family Linaceae; genus Linum; species Linum trigynum. The sequence goes on along the minus strand of OZ034820.1, from coordinate 10,833,511 downwards.
ACACTAGTTGTCGGGATGAATCGGTGCCCTCCGACCCAATTTCTCTGTTATGACTGCCGATTCTAGAGGTTCTCTGGGAGGTTTATTTCAATCGATGACTCCCTAGAACTCGTCCCCATGGCTGCTAGTTCCCTTAGTTGCATAGGTTGGCGAACCTTAGATGTTCTTTGACAATATTGATGTTTGGTTTATATATGATGATTGGACTTCTTCTATCTTTCTGCTTGATTTCTATGTTTGGTTTGTTGTCAATTAGATTGCGTGTGTAAGGCAAGGACTATCTTCAAAGGATATATCCTCCTATCCGGATTTGTGGATGAGACTAGAAACAACATTCCTTCATATAATCGATAATCAATCGATTGAACTGTGTGACTTCTTCAAGCTAAGGGAGAAAACCATAGGGTTCATCTTGCATGTTGGTTCGCAGAGTTATCGCAAACTAAAGCAGGAACAAACCCAAAAATAATGAAACATGTCATATGTAGCCACATTCAGTTGTTGATTATTGGTTGCATGTAGATGTGTTTCTTAGAATCTACCTTGCATACTTATTGCATCGAGATGCTTATGTCTCGAATGCAATACACGCATGGAAAGGGATCGTGTTGCATAATGTGATATATGAAATTCATTATCGTATCTCCCACGTCCCTCATGTAGCTTAGAACCTACGATCATCATCGTGAGGAGTGGCAACCATATAGAAGTATAGTATATCAGTTGGCAGGAGGAATCTTTCAGGATAGCTGCGGCAGCTTCGCGGTAACGATAGAGATTCAAATTCTAAAATATTCATAAATTTATAAGACAAAGTACAATAATGTGCAAATCATTAATCTCTCACTCCTACACATGTATAGAACAGTAAACAACTAGCATAATCTTAATCACAAAGGGAAAAGAAATGAAAGAGTGACGAGAGAATTGAAGAGGAGGGGGGATTAGTGTTTGGTTTGGGTGGCCACTCAATTACATTCAACTCTTTGTTTCTTTTTGAATAACCCTCCCGTCATTGAAAAGTTGCAATATGATTCCTATATCCTTAATATATGAAAGAAAAAATCTTGGTGGAGTGGGTATGTGTATGAGTATGGGGTGGGAAGCTGAAACCAAATCCGGTCCATCCACATCAAACATTTTTGTGGATTTTACCCATACCCAATCAATATAGGGATTCCCCGTATCAACTAGGTTGATACGAATTACCATGATATCTCTGAATGTTAAAAGATAAACATAAACATCAACTTTTGCCAATTTTATTCAGGTCGAGTACTCTTGGTTGCGGGTTGGATTGACATCCCTATTTGTGATAGTGGTTAAAACTAATGTTGTCAGAACCAAACCGGAGCATGACCCAGTAATGCGAACGACTCGTATTTTAGTGGTCCAACCATCATTAGAGCGTTTAAAAACTGTTAGAGAACCGGTACCTAATAAACGTTATCAATATAAATACTGGACATTTCTTAATCAGAGCTTGTCTCTTTCCTTCGAAATTGTGAAATGAAAATAAGGATTCAGTTTGAGAGCCCGACGTTTTTGGTTTATTTCAATTCTCTGCAATTTTTTTAATTAAATTTAACGACTGAATGGCAAAAACCGGACAAGCGGTTAACCGCCTTGACCGCTCGTCAACCGCTACATGAAACCGAAGCGGCTTTTAGACTGTTGCGAGCCGATTTTGTGATCGTGTGGTGGTTTTATCGGTTGGGCCGAGCGGCTCGGCTCGGCTTTAATACCACTGGTTAAAATTATAAAGCCTTGACGAGGAAGAAGATGGCGAAAAGAGCAGTGAAGGACCAATCGACAATCCCATACCTACCATATACTTTTGCCAATTTCTTTTCTTCTAAAGAACTAAGGTTGTTAAACTCGACTAAGTCATCAAGCCGATTTGACAAGGAAGTTGAGATTCAATGGTCGGATCGAGATTTAACTAGTTTAAACCGGTTTTAACATGATATGTGGATAGTAAATATTGGGATGGGAAGATATTCACACAACATACCTCAGTTAATCGTCAATTTAACTAATTTGAACAAGAAACGGACAAGAAAACTTGAAAATTGTTCATCTTAATTAAGTGACAAGTCCATGCCCATAACATCAACACTCAATTGCGGGACGCAAACCAACATGTCTTACCCTTTCTAGGCAACCAACCACTAGTATGTAAAATTTGGTTAGTGGACTTTTGAGCTGCGTGGATGCAGAGAGAGAAATCAAAAACCCTATTATGAAAAAAGAGTCTCAACTCCCTCCGCCTAATCGTTGTGAATCAATCCTCAAGGACCCTGCCTGCCACCCTACTCGACCTCTGGTACAACACGTGTCTGACGATTTTCGGAACCACGACGTTGAATTTCTCGTTCCTGTACTTCACTCCTCCTCTTTCCCATCCGGCGGTCTGAAACTTGACTATGTTGTACGGCTGCAGCCCGTTGTGATCAAGAGATGTGGTAATCCCGTCGGAGACCACGTTGTCGTGTCCGAATCCCGACGGTTTGGTGTCGTTCTACGCGAACAAGATGTCCCTAATGAGGACTGGACTGGAGGGGTCAGTGGAGTGCAGGCGGATAGTGAAGGCTTCCCCAACCCGAGTAGCGCGCCGACTGGCTATGGCCGGAAGCGTTGGTGATTTCTGCCCAAAAAATATGGCTGGTGAGAGCCGTTTGTATACCCGGTTCTGGTCCAACCCGATCCAGCCGACCGGTTTGATAGGGTTTGACAACCATGTTGAGAACACATCAAAATATAAGTTGTTTTTTTTCAAAAGATAATATATATTAATCCAAATAAATAGATAGTAACATCCTGGAAATCAGTCAGGCCCGAAAATCAAAGAAGCGATTTTCAGTCGGATACAAAGAGAGGGCTTTTCTAGCTACCGAGTGAGCTACCCTATTGTTCTCCTGACTTATAAACCGCACACTAAACCCAGGATGGGCACGAAAATACTGACATATCTCTTCCAGGACTGCCCCCAACCGATTATCGCTTGTGTCTGCTTGATTAATTTTGTCAATAATGACTTTCGCATCGCCCTCAAACCAAACTTCTGACAAGCCATACTCCAAACACCAAATAATAGCCTCCTGAAGCATAAGCAGCTCTACCACCATTGGCTCATCCACTTGAGGAATCTGCAACCCTTTGGCCGAAAGGAGTGTCCGCACCGGATTGAAAACAACCATTCCACCAGCCGAGTGTGACCCCCTCCTAGTGGCCCCATCCCACATGCAAACCAATCGAGGATCACCCACCTGAGACCCTGGCTGAACCACTGGGCAAGACACCCTCGGCGCCTGGTCAACGGGCAGGCCTACCCACTCCTCATACTGTTGGTGAAACTGGCGCATTAGAGCCGGGATTCCAAACTGTTTGCCCTCAAAGACAACCAAGTTACGCTACCGCCAAATCCGCCAAAGGATGGCAACCACAGCCATGAACAACGACAACTGATGGACAAGGGCAAGCATCTGCTTGAGAAACAACGGAAACGTGCACCGAGGCAAATTCCTCCTCCAAATAGTCCAATCCCGAGTATTCCTAGAGAGCCCGCGCAACCGGGCAGTATAGAAACATGTGCTCCATCGTCTCGGGGCTATCCCAGCATACCGGACACCGAGGCAACACCGGAACCTTCTTTTCAATGAGAGCCTCAGTGGTCGGCAGAGCCCGATGAAAGATTTTCCAGACAAACACTTTCAGCTTCGGAGGGATCTTAGCTTCCCACAGCCGGATCCAACTGGGCTTATCCATCCAACTGACCGACGATCGCCAACCACCTCTCCTCCTGTCTAACTCAACAGCCAAATGATATGCGGATTTAACCGAGAACACCCCGTCAGTTGTGTTATGCCAGATAAGTTTATCAGCCACATTATGTTGCGGAAGTGGAATAGCCTTAATGGCACGACAGGTAGGCGGGTCAAACCATTGACTAAGCTTATCATCAGCACAACGCCCTTCCCCTTGACAAATAACCTCCGCCACCAAGGGGGCGCCCCCATCTGGCAGGACCAGGGGATTATATCAAGGGGGATCCAGCTGTAGCCCTGGGATCCAGTTAGAGTGGAGAAGGGAGACTGATCGCCCATTGCCGATCTGCCATCTTAAACCCGCCTCCAGTAACTGACGCCCAAACAGGATACTCTTCCATCCCCATGAAGGGCGTGAGCAAGCTGTTGCGGCCATAAAAGTTCCTTGAGGAAAATACTTCCCTTTATACACTTGAGCAAGGAGGGAATGTGGTTCATTGAGAATACGCCAACCAATTTTTGCTAAAAGAGCTTGGTTAAAATGTTCAAACCGGCGAAATCCCATCCCCCCCATCATGTTTACTCCTGCACAGATTGCGCCAGGACACCAATCGAACCTTGGGATGGCCCTCCTCAGCACCCCACCAGAACCGGGCCACATGTCTATCCAAAAGACGACAAAGAGAGAGGGGCAACCGAAAGCACGACATAACATGTAGGGCAAGGCCAAAGCTATTGATTTAATTAACGTCTCCTTTGCCGCCTAGGACAATGTCCTTTGCTTCCACCCTTGCAGTCGCTCCAGTAATTTCTCCTCTAAATATCGGAATGTTGCCATTTTGGAGCGGGCAATCGAAGTCGGTAACCCCAGATACTTGTCATGGACCCCTACTGCACCAACCCCTAGAATTGTGGCCAAGAACTCTTGATCTGGTAGGGCAACATTTTTACTGAAACAGACTGTAGATTTCTCCAGATTAACCCGTTGACCACTCAGCTCCTCATATTCGTTTAGCACCTCAATCCAATTCTCGCACTCCTGAAGAGAACCTCGCAGGAATAAATAAGAATCATCTGCGAAGAACAAATGAGAGATTCAAGGAGCACGGGGAGCCACTATCACCCCCTCCAACTTCTTTTTCGAGATCGCCTTCCGTAGAAGGGCCGCAAACCCCTCCGTACATAACACGAACAAGAGAGGCGACAATGGATCTCCCTGTTGGAGCCCCCTAGAGGAGGTGAAATAACCCGAGGGCGTACCATTCATCAGGACTGAAAATGAAGCTGAGCGAAGACACTCATGTATCCATCCTCGCCAGACAGAGTTAACACCCATTTTATCCAAAACTGCCAGAAGGAAGGGTCATTCGACTCTATCATAGGCCTTTTCCATGTCAACCTTTAGAGCCATGTACCCCTTCTTCCCCTTCCTCTTTATCTTTAGATAGTGCATTAACTCATGTCCGAGAAGGATGTTATCGATAATTTGTCGGTCTCTTATAGACGCATTCTGACCCTCAGAAACGATCTGCGGGAGTAGACTCGCAAGCCGTTCAGCCATGATCTTGGTTATTACTTTATAAACAAACTGACATAGGCTGATCAGACGCAACTGGCGCATTGTTTCCACAAAATCCACCTTAGGAATCAAAGTGAGCCATGTATGGTTAAAACTCCGTAGCATGCGGCTCATTGTAAAGAACAAACACACTGCTTCAATCACCGAAGTGCCCACAATATCCCAGAATGCTTTGAAGAACTTTCCGGTAAAGCCATCAGACCCCAGAGCTTGCTTTGATCCCATTGAGAAGACCGTTCTCTGAACCTCATTAGGCAATACCTCAGCCGTCAACAGCGCATTCATCTGCGGAGTAACCCTCTGGGAAATGGGGAGATTCGTCACCCTCTCAATCATATTAGGAACCTGGGACTCTGAGGTAAACAGAGTTTGATAAAAGTTGGTAGCAATAATAGCCTTCCCACTTTCCTCAGTAACCCATTCACCCTCATCATTCCGGAGCCCAGAAACAAAATTTCTTTTTCGTCGCGCATGAGTGACCGTATGGAAATAAACAGAATTCTGATCCCCTTTTTTTAACCATCGGACTCTGCACTTTTGTTCTCAGTATATCTCCTCTGCTTCCCACTGACGAGTCAACTCCGTTTCCAGGGTCCTGATCCCATCCTAATCCACCGGATGGATTGACTTGATCCGGTCAATCTCTGCCTGGAGCGTCTTGATGTTCCACAAAGCATTCGCCGTGCCCGCCCTGCTCCAGTCATAAAGCAGGTGACAAAGTTTCTTGAGGCGCTCCCATAGTCGAAACATAGGGGTACCTTGGATCGCCTCCTGCCAGACATAGTGGACCATAGCCCTAACCTCTGGGTTATCCGCCCAGCGGGCATCAAAACGGAACAGAGGCCAACTATTCCGAGCATACGGTTTATCAGCGAGAAGAAGGGCACGATGATCCGAACCCTAATTCGTAAAGTGTTTGACCAGAGTCTCCGGATAAGTATCAATCCAGGATTGGGAGCAAAGCGCCCTATCCAGACGTTCACGAATGCAAGCTGTACCCATACGCTTATTGGTCCAAGTGAACTGATCTCCTTGGTAGCCTGGGTCATGGAGCCCCAAATCATGAACAAAAGCCCGAAGATTAATGGCTTGCGCAGCATTCCATGCCCTACCCCCATATTTTTCTCCCTCATGGAGGGTAGTGTTGAAATCACCTATGCTCACATAAGGGTGAGGAATAGTCGCGCAAACTTCGCGCAGATGAGCCAGTTGATTGGCCCGAACAACAACATTACAACTAATGTAGACAAAGATCACCATATAAGAAAAATCTCCTTCATTAATTTGCGAACAAATATAGAAATTGGAATGACAAAACACCGAATTGTCAACCCCGGGGGACCAAGCGACTACTAAACCTCCTGATGCATCGACTGCATCTACAAAAAAAACAATGAGAAATAGGAAAACCTAAACCCCACATACGACGGGACACTACACGCTGACTCGATTGTGTTTCCAAAAAAAATACGAGATCCGGTTTATTAGAATGAACAAGCCCTACAACAGTTTGGAAAGTGAGGGATGACCCTATTCCTCTCACATTCCAGGCCAGAATCCTCATTTATCAGCTGGGGGCCACTCGAGGCTGGCTTCCTCCACCTTTTCCAAGACATCCACTGATTCTGTTTCCACAAATTGCTTATTCGTGGTAGGGGGATCACCCACATCCCCATCTAACTCCTCAAGTCCCCGCTTCTGATTATCCATATTTAGGTCCATCAAATTTGACCCATACTCATTGAGGTTCGAGCGAGGCCCCTTGCAGCACACGCCCTCCTCCCGAGCACCGACTAGCCTTGCTTCAAAAGCCTTCACCACTTGGTGAACTCGCCCAGTCAAGACTTGACGAGTCTCCACTGAGATGCCAGCTGGTGACTGCCGCTTGATCTAAAAAAGGTGGTGATCCTCAGTCGATTGATCACCATCCGATTCCGTGGCATGCTGATGATCCTCATAAATAGGACCATCCCGGGAAGCCCAGTCTCTATATCCTCCAACTCACGCGGAGCATCAGGAGGAGAAGCTCCCCCAACCTGGTTGGCTATAGTCAATGAGCAGCCAGCTCTACTTTTCCTCAGATGCGGGCGAACCCGATGCGCCGAAATCCCAGTATGGGTGGCGACTTTGGAGGGCAATGGATGGTCCTCCTGGGGCTGGTGGGGGGAGGGGGGGGGGGGGGGGCTCATCAGAAGGACCAGAAGTCGCACGAGTCTACATTAATGGTATGGTCTTATCACCGCAGTCTCTTCCTCATCCTCAGAATCCTCCTGTAGAATCAGCCTTCGTCGTCGGGACTGCTCTAGAGCCGTCTCTACCTGGTCCTCCACCTGCTGGAAATGGGGTGCCTTCCTGGCGCATTTTCCTGCCGGATGGCGACCCTTTATCCCTTGTCGAGGAAGAAAGGCAGCATTTTTGGGTGATATTTTTTTCTGGTACGGCCGACCACCACACCAATCTTCACTCGAGGCGATGTCTTGAAGACAACCCTCTTAGGGCTAGCATGATTTCCCACCGGTTTGGGCTTGAGCTCCTGCAACCTAGGTTGTAGCTCTTTGTCATCATGATTCTCCGGCTCCCCTGTTAGAGAATGAAGCGCGCCCTGATCAATTGGGCGATCAAGAGGCACTGGCCGTGATTCCATCTCTCGAGGTTTGGCATTCTATGAACTCCCATTATTATGCAAGTAAGCATTCCTGTTCACCCACACCGATTTGCTGGTGGTGCGAAACTTAGGGTTATCCTCCTCGTCCATGTAGACCTTCCTTCCTGGTTTTCTTGTACACATATGCGGACCGAACCGTTCTTTGCCCGACGGTGGAATCTCTTCACTAGGAAGAAAAATTTCAAATAGGCCCATCTTAGTGGCCGAAACCCTAAGGTTTCCTTGCACCAGTCATGCCTCAAGCAAGCCTTCACTCAACTCACTAGGAGTGAATGTGGTTTCCGAGAATAATCTCCCCAGCAGAGTCCTCGAAGTTCGAAATTTCACCGATTGGACTTCGTCGATAAAAAATTCAACCACTTGATCCTCCGCTATACGCGCCATTGTAGCCACCTGACTGACACGCTAAAACACAACACCAAACTGCGACCAAGTGTAATCGCAGTCCAGAAATGCAGTAACAGGCAAGTTCTAATTGTCAACCCGGGGTCTAGATCTACTACCTACTTCGTGTATGTCTGTTATCTAGCAAACTAAGTTGAGTGATTGTGATTTTAACTAAAAGCAGTAAGAAAGTAGGAAATGATTCGGTTTTCTAAAGCAAAGGAAGAGTCATTCGGGAATGAGTCCCCCTAGCTCCTTAGTTAGGTCTCAATTGTAATTACCCTGGGTTGATTAACTGTTGATCAAACTGCGGAAGATCCGACAGTAGCTTGGAATCTCTTAAGCTGACCAAGCCCTTTCAGGCCGGCTAACCGGCAGGCGACTAACCTTCACCGGGATAGACTGTTGAGGCAATAAGCACAAAACTCCACTACTAGAATTGGGTTCCAGTACAAAGTAGTAGATTGATTAACTCTCGTATAACCAATCTACCACTATCGATTGAAGAAGCTCTAACAACCTAATCAGATTCTATCTATCTCAGGTTGCAGCAGAAATCAAGAAAAGATGATCAGACTTCAATTGACTCAATGAATCATGCATCAATCGATTAAAATCAAACAGTATAACAATCCCAAGTCATCACAATCAAGATCCCTAACACATGGAACTAGGGTTTTTCATACCCAAGGGAGAGAAAGTTCTACTCCATAGAGAGAGAGAGGAAAACAGTAATCAGAGTAGTCATACACATAAAGATGAGGATAATCTGCTCCGGGATGATGATCTTCACTCCTGGGGATACAATCTGGGCTTCAATGGTGAGAAATCCACTCCAAATAGCTCCTAGGGTTTGTTCTTCGCACTTTCTCTCTCTAAAACTCTGTTTTTGCTCCAAAAAGTCGATCCCCTCTCCTTTTGGCTCGAAATTGGGTTAAAACTCAGAAATTCTCGACCACACGGCCGTGTGGAAATTCCAGCTGCCCGTGTGGCTTTCAAAACACCGCGTTTCGATTAAGTAACTTTCAGGCATGCTGCACCGCCAGGGACACACGACCGTGTGGATTTCCAAGCTGCCCGTGTGAGCTCCGTGGACTTTCCACACTGCCACAAGGGGTCCCCTACACGGCCAGTGTGGCTTGCCTGTGCAAAATGGTGCCACACGGCCAAGTCACACGGCCGTGTGGGATTTTAGGCGTGCCCGTGTGGCTTTCCCAGCTTCTCGCCAAACGTCCAATCTTCGTCCAATCGACCCAGAACTCCTTCCCAAACCTTCATTCACGTACTAGGACCTGAAATATCACAAACAAGAACAACCTAGCGTGAAATCGGCCTAAAACACAAGAAATAAGACTCAAACGATGTAAGAGTGGTGGACAAAAACATGTGTATATATCAAGTCATCAAATTCCCCCACACTTAACCGTTTTCTTGTCCCCAAGCAAACCAAGTCAGATACGAGGTAAGCTCAGGATATTTCAATCATACCAACATTGGGGACAAATCATATAGGCACAGAACACGTGGATCATACTGGCTTTTAAACATCAACACATGAACAACTTCAACAGCAACCCGGACAACCACCACAGAGGACATTCGAGTGCAGCAAAATCGGGTAAAGGAGGAGTTTCCCTTCTGTTCATCAACCAACATAGACTTGACTCAACCACTTACTCAAGACAGTCACCTCATGCACAAAACTCAAGATATCAAAATTGAGACCGAGCAATCTAGGTCCTCACCAGGGTAAAGAGTATAGAGAATATGAGAAAATGAATCGCTCACTCTCGACTAGTGGGGTCAGGACAATTTGATGCGAAAAATGAACATGCTTATTCTCTAAAATCCTAATGTCTCTTCACCATGATGCCAGCCTATAAATGTTAGAGTTCACACAAGGGAAGTCACCACTAACTAATCCGGAGGTCTTAGATACAGGTTCAAGTGACTGGCTAGGGTCTTGGACATGGGGAAAATGCTTCTTAGGTAGTGGAAGTATTCATAGCACAAGGTTCCACATTTCCTAACCCAGCATAATCACAGTCAATCAAACCACTTACTTTCTTTCTGCCATTCTGCATTACTCACATTCTCTAGAGCACAAGAGCAAAGGAGGTCACATAAATGTTAGTATTTCCAAGCCAGACTGCTAAGAAACACTACTTGATGGGGACTATTCAGATTTTTGGTGGTGGCTCTCTTTTCCTTTCATTCATTTTTTTTCTCTTTTTTTCATTTTTTTCATTTCTTGAGAGAACCACCACCTCTGCACATTTTTCAAACACATGCCCAATTTTTAAGTATTACCTCCAACCCTCACATTAAATTTAGTGGAAACAGCAGAGAACATGCAAAAACCACTCTGTGGAACCTTCTAAGAGATGCAAAAGGGTGATTTTTCATTATAGACCGAAAGAAAGAAAAGTACACGGCTCAAAGGGGCTGACTAGGGGGTATGACACACCAGAACAATCAATTTGGTCGTGGGATAATCCTATGCCTCCATCATCTTAGCTAATGACAACGTGAATGCTACACATCATGGAAAAGGGAACTATCGCACAAGAAAGAAACGAGCAGCCTCAAATCTCACATGGCTACCTATATGCTCTATCTCTCATTCTGATTCCCTGAACTAGATGCATAAACGACTGTCAAGAACAAGTGATCAATCCAAGTCATAGTTGGTAAGCCAACAGTTGAACAAAAACTGAACCCCTACACAATTCTACTGCACGTCTCAGTCATCATCATAGGTTTTCCTAGTTACAATCAAGTTGTCATGCAATAATTCAAAAGCCATTCGATTCACCAATCAAATCCATAGTGCCAATATGATCATGCAAACATCAGTACTTGGAGCCCTCAAATCTCGAGATTTGGACAGCGAACTATGCTCCAAGCACACAAACTCATCTAGCAGTCAACGACAGATAAACACCCCCCACACTTAAGCACGTCATTGCCTTCAATGGATCATAGGGAAAGACAAGGGGAAACGATGTTACCGGGAATACGGACTATCGGGGGACTGGAAATGAGACCAGTCAGCCGGGCTAGAGTCATCAAAACACAGTGGGTGATAAAAACCATAGTTCCAAGTGGACAAACCAAAAAACAAATGAAAGAAAAACAAACCTTGGTGGGGTTGCCTCCCCACAAGCGCTTCTTTACCGTTGTTTAGCTGGACGCCAGTAGGGTGGATGCTCAGAGAGGTGAAGGAACAGGTGCCTTCAAGAGCAGATCCACATCGCTCTTGAGGTACAACTTCAGGTGGTGGCCATGCACTCGACGAGTGTGACCACCAGCACTCGTCAACTCCACCTGGCCATCCGACAGGATGCAAGCGAGTGAATACTCGGATGGCTAAGGCGGTCGGGGCTCAGGAGGCGGGACCAGCCCATAGTGGTCTCCGGCTTTCTTTTGAGCAGGCTTGGCTACCTACAGTTTCGGCCGCCACTCCTCCTTCATCTTTTCTTTTGGTAACGAAGTGGACGGGAGTGGCGGCGAAAATATCGGAGGGGGATCCTGAAAAATGGGAAGCACAGTAGGATACACGCCAGACTCGTGCTCCTGGTGAGAAAAATCATGCAAAGGCGATGAAGCAGGGAGAGTATTAGCAATGGAAAATGTTATTCGCTCCTCGCCATCCCTCAAGACTAATGTCCCATCATGCACATCTACGAGAGCCTTGGAGGTGGCCAGGAAAGGATCCCTTCCTAGTATAAGGGGCACTTCTGTGCCTTCATTGATGTCCAAGACAACAAAATCCACAGGATAAAAGAATATGCCAACCTTAACCAGAAGGTCTTCCACTATGCCCCTAGGATGAACTATAGATCGGTCAGCTAATTGAACACTCATCCTTGTTGCAATGGGTTCACCTAGGCCTAGTTTCTTGAACAATTTATACGGTATCACATTAATACTAGCACCTAGATCCTCCAAGGACCTCTCTACATGCAATTTACCTATAGAGCACGAGATAGTGAAACTACCTGGGTCCTTTTGCTTCTGCGGAAGCTTGTTTTGCAGAATGGCCGAGCACTCCTCGCTGAACTCCACAATGGCCAGTTCGCTCAGCTACCGCTTCTTCGAAAGAAGCTCCTTTAGGAACTTCGCATACTTAGGCATTAGAGATAGTGCCTCCAAGAAAGGCACTTGAACATGCAACTTCCTAAGCATGGACGAGAAGTGTCCGAACTCTGCCTCTAGCCTGTCTTTGTAAATCCTGGGGGAAAAGAGAGCTTAGGATTATATTCAGCCACTACTGGTTGTGGCTTTGGAGCTTGATCCTTTGGCTCCTTTTCCATCACCAGGTCTTCTTCCAGCTCTGGGGTGATCTGGATCACCTTTTTGGCACTAGGGATGGCAACAAAACCCGAACCCACGGGTACCCACCCGACCCAATCCGGTCAACGCGGGTAAAACCCGTGGTGACGGGTTTTGGGCCGGGTTCGGGTTTAAACCCGCTACACTATTCACCGGGTCGGGTTGGGTTTGGGTTTAGGTAAACCCGCCCCATGGGTACCCGCCCACACACATATAATTACTTTTCCGGTATATTTAATATTCTAAATAATATATCTTCCTTAAACAACTAATCTTCTTTATATTTGTGGAGACATGTATAATTTGTTCTTTCTAATTGTTTAGAATGAAGTTGATATTATGAATTGAAAAATGAAGAAACTTAGTTGACGAGGAAAAACTTTCAATTAATCTTATTGTTTATAGATGTTTATCTTTAATTTTGAACAATTTGTATTGATCATTTGCGGTTTGCTTGTATGCTCTAGATTGGTGTTTTTTGTATGATTAATTTGTATGAGAAAATTGATGTTAAACTTTTATTTGGAAAGAAACTTGTTATTGTAAATTTTTTACTAGAAAAACCCATGGGTACCCATGAACCCGCGGATACCCAGCGGGTTGGGTTGGCTTTGAGTTTTTCAAACCCAACGGGTTTTACCCCGGGTTTTTTTGGCGGATAAACCCATGGGTTTGGGTTTGACAAAACCCGCCCCAACCCGACCCATTGCCATCCCTACTTGGCACTCTTCTGCGGTGCATCCGCAGTCACAGTCCCACTTCTCAGCATAATGGCGTGCAACCCCTCCTTAAAATTTCTGGGATTCGTTAGGGGTTGGCCAGGAAGTGTGTCAGCCGGTCTGGAAGCAAGGGCATCTGCCAGGTGCCCGATCTTGGTTTCCATATCCTGCAAGAGTGCCTGCTGGTTTCTCTGGCCAGCTTCAATCTCCATGAATTTGCCTGCAGCCACTTCAATGAATTGCTCCAATTTATTGAACTTTTGGGTGCTAGTGCTGGCCAAGGTAGTCACTAGATCCCTCAATTCTGACACGGGATCGCCCGGTGCTGGGACTGATGGAGATGCACCAGGGTGCTGGTACTGCTGCTGTAGGGGCTGTTGAAAAGCCTGCCCCTGTCTGGGCTGATAAAGTGCTTGTTGTTGCTGCATCTGGCCTGGGCGAGGCTGGTATGACTGCCTCTGGTTTGGAAAACTAGCTGCAGGAGCTTGGAAGCCAGGTGGCTTCGGATTACTATTGCTACTCCAGGAGAAATTTGGATGCTGGCGCCATCCCTCATTGTAGGTGTTACTGTAAGGGTCGTTGCGCCGAACATTGTTGATGAAGTTTACTTGCTCTTGGGGTGTACTGGACTCACGCATGGCCTGGCAGTCCTCTACAGTATGATGGGCACTCTCGCACCACTAGCAACGCATTGCCGACTGCTGCCCTGTCCTCGGAACCATCCCATTCCGATCGATGGCTAAGACCAGTTTAGACACAACCTGCACCAAATCAGAAGAGTGGGTGCCCACAGCATATACACCTCGGCTTGGTGCTCGCCTTGACCTCCTAGCAGTGCCCCAATCATACCCTTTCTCTGCCATATCCTCAAAGAGCTGATTCAACTGCGGCGGTGTCTTGGTCAGCATGTTCCCGCCACAAACCGAGTCAATCAGCTGCTTGTCTTCCGGGAAGAGGGCATGGTAGAAGGTGCCCACCTTGAAGGCGTCAGTAAAACCATGGTTGGGACACTTGAGGAAGAGACTGTTGTATCTCTCCCAAGTAGCCCGGATGGTCTCATCTTCATCATGAGCAAAGTGGGTAATTTGCTTCTACAGGTCCGCCGTCTTGGACAGAGGATGGTGGCGAGTGAGGAACTTGTCCGTCAGGTTGGCGAATGTGGTGATCGAACCTGGAGGTCGAGTGTCTAGCCACTCCTTGGCTTGCCCCTCCAGAGTAAACGGGAAGTACCTCAGCTGGATTGCATCAGCTGGGACCCCATTGATCTTAATCCCATCGATGAGCTCGTGGAATCGCCTCAGGTGTGATCGGGGGCACTCCCCCTCCTTGCCTCGGAACACCACCGAACCGCGCAACATGGTGATGACTGAGGTGCTCACCTCAAAGTTATTCGCTGGCACATGAGGGTGCTGAATGGGAGACCTCATGTCCACGGCTCTAACGGTCCAGTAGTATCCCATGGTCTGCTCCTCAGGAAGGACCACATCATGGTCCTGTGGGTCCCCCATCTCTTCTTCATCGGCGATTTGCAGCTGTGCTAACGCCTCCTCCGCAGCCAGTCGCGCCTTTAGAGCCCGCTTGAAGTTCCTACAGGTCCGTTCAAGCTCCTGGTCTAATGGTAGTAAATCTCCCGACTGGCTACGGGTCATGCACTACCTGCACACAATCAGCAAAAACAACCCGTGAAGGCACACAGGTGGAAGAGAGAAAATGCAGTAAAGAAAAGGCTAGAGTAACAAACTTTCACGTTTCTCCAATAACCTAGAGGGTCCCCGGCAACGACGCCAAAAACTTGACACGCTAAAACACAACACCAAACTGCGACCAAGTGTAATCGCAGTCCAGAAATGCAGTAACATGCAAGCTCTAATTGTCAACCCGGGGTCTAGATCTACTGCCTACTCCGTGTATATCTATTATCTAGCAAACTAAGTTGAGTGATTGTGATTTTTAACTAAAAGCCAGTAAGAAAGCAGGAAATGGTTCGGTTTTCTAAAGCAAAGGAAGAGTCACTCGGGAATGAGTCCCCCTAGCTCCTTAGTTAGGTCTCAGTTGTAATTACCCTGGGTTGATTAACTGTTGATCAAACTGCGGAAGATCCGACAGTAGCTTGGAATCTCTTAAGCTGACCAAGCCATCTCAGGCCGGCTAACCGGCAGGCGACTAACCTTCACTGGGATAGACTGCTGAGGCAATAAGCACAGAACTCCACTACTGGAATTGGGTTCCAGTACAAAGCAGTAGATTGATTAACTCTCGTATAACCAATCTACCACTACCGATTGATGAAGCTCTAACAACCTAATCAGATTCTATCTATCTCAGGTTGCAGTAGAAATCAAGAAAAGATGATCAGACTTCAATTGACTCAATGAATCATGCATCAATCGATTAAAATCAAACAATATAATAATCCCAAGTCATTACAATCAAGTTCCCTTATACATGGAACTAGGGTTCTTCATACCTAAGTGAGAGAAAGTTCTACTCCATAGAGGGAGAGAGGAAAACAGTTATCAGAGTAGTCATACACATAAAGATGAGGATAATTTGCTCCGGGATGATGATCTTCACTCCTGAGGATGCAATATGGGCTTCAATGGTGAGAAATCCACTCCAAATAGCTCCTATGGTTTGTTCTTCGCACTTTCTCTCTCTAAAACTCTGTTTTTGATCCAAAAAGTCGATCCCCTCTCCTTTGGCTCGAAATTGGGTTAAAATCCAAAAATTCCCAACCACACGGCCAGGCCACACGGCCGTGTGGAAATTCCAGCTGCCCGTGTGGCTTTCAAAACACCGCGTTTCGATTAAGTAACTTCCAGGCATGCTGCACGGCCAGGGACACATGGCCGTGTGGATTTCCAGGCTGCCCGTGTGAGCTCCCTGTACTTTCCACACGACCACAAGTGGTCCCCTACACGTCCAGTGTGGCTTGCCCGTGCAAAATGGTGTCACACATCAGTGTGGGATTTTAGGCGTGCCCGTGTGGCTTTCCCAACTTCTCGCCAAACGTCCAATCTTCGTCCAATTGATGCTCTAAAACACAACACCTAACAATGGCCAAGTGTAACCAATGAAAGAGACTGCAGTATAGTGGCACAAGTAATAAATATCGAATCCACGGGTCTCTAGAGTTACTATTACTCAGCTTCAGTTCATTATCTAGCAAACTAGATTAAGGATTGATTAACCAAACTACTCTACTAACTAAACTAAGTAAAACTACTAATTACAGTTTGGGAACTCACTTAGGTATGATTCCCCCTAGCTCCTCAATTAGGTCCAAGTTGTAATTCCTTTTGGTTGATTTACTGTTGATTAAACTGCGGAAGATCCGACAGTAGCTTGGAATCTCTTAAGCTGACCAAGCCCTCTCAGTCTAACTATCCGGCAGACGACTAGTCTTCACCGGGATAGAAATCTGAAGCAATAAGCACAGAACTCCACTACTGGAATTGGATTCCAGTACAAAGCAGTAAACTGGCTAACTCTCGTATAGCCAATCTCCTACTACCGAATGATGAGACTCTAGCAACCTAATCAGATTCTATCTATCTCAGATTGCAGCAGGAATCAGGAAAAGTTGATCAGACTTCAATTGACTCAATAAACATGCATCATTCGATTATAATCAAACAATATAGCATCCAAAACTTCATACAAGAAAGATCCTAACTCAAGGAACTAAGGTTCCTCAAAACCTAAGTGAAGGGAAGTTACTCCATAGAGAAGAGAGAGACTGCAGAAATCTGATCTAGATCTTCAATCTCCATCTCCAAGCTTGATTCCCGAGCTTCAATGGCGAAGAAATCCTCCAAAATAGCTCCAAGAACGTTCCCAAGTCGTTCTCTCTCTCTAGGGTTCGTCCCTTGGGTGTTTGGGATCCAAAACCCAGCTCTCTCCCTCTCCTTTTGCTAAAAATTGGGTTTTAAATAGCAATTCCCGACTCACACGGCCAGGCCACACGGCCGTGTGGCTTTCCCAGCTGCCCGTGTGAAGGCTCGGTGATTTCCACACGGCCACATGGCCAGGTCACACGGCCGTGTGGGTTGTGCCCGTGTGGCTTGCTCAGCCTCTGTTTAATGCTTCGTTTCTCCCTCGTCCGGACTCCGAATCAGTCGCCGTTTGATCCCAGACGCTCGTAGTCTCGTCCTCTTTCTTTTCATGACAAGTTTGAATGATTCTTTGTCCATAAAGTGAGGTAGAAATCCATTCTTCTTCAGGTCATACCCGAGTTTCTTCTCCTGAATCGTCAATTGATCTCTGATTGATTTGAAACTTGCGCCTATGCTTCACTTTATGTGCTAGGACCTAAAATGTGACAAAGTAACACAACCTAGCGTAAAATAGGCCAAAGACACGATAATTCAAGCTCAAACAATCAAGAAACAAAGGGGAAAACATGTGCAAATACCGAGTCATCAAATCCCCCCACACTTAACTGTTTGCTTGTCCCCAAGCAAACCTAACTCAAACCAATGCAGCTCTCCAGAGCTCTATAGCAACATACACCCCAGATCGTAGGTAGAGAACTTCCTAGATCGTTTAGCAGCTTACGAGGTCAACCGACACACAAGTCATCTCATAGCTTCTTCGGCGAGAGCACTAGTATCGAGTCGGCATCATGGCAAATAGTGAACAGAGGACAAATGAATTGTGGATGAAGAGATTCTAAAAAACAAAGGATCATGGATCACATTTTTCAAGGTGCTCTATTTTCTTTGAAGATGGTTGGAACCCCTTTTCTTTCTGTTTTGCTTGTTTTCTGTTATTTTTTCTTTACTCTTTTTTTTTTCAAGGGTCCCAACCTGCTCTTACCGGCCATGCCAGGAGCGGATGTCTCGAGCCTCGTGCGGGGGAAAGACATGTTAGGGGGCTGGAGGTAGTAGGTGGAAATTGGGAACGAATTCCCGTCTCCCCTTACACACTCTCGCCCTATTCGCACGGGAGACGTTATTTTGAAGCACATTTTCGAGCACCTGTTACTTTCAAAACATGATACAAGAGTCCATGACAGGTAGAGAGTCCACAACACCACACAATTCAAGGGTCCTAAGATCACTAATTCACTCAATCAACCAACACAATATGAAGAACTAATGAGATTTCTTAAATGCATCAACATCCTCCATAGTGCTACACTACCTCCCTGGTTGCATATTACTATAAAGACTGTCAATTCAAAGCATACTGAGCAGGCAATTGCAAGGAACACGTACCTGGAGCCCTCAAATTTAAAAATTTGGACAGTGGACTAGGCTCCAAGCACACAAACAGCCAAACATTTACCCGCATACATAATCGAACATCCCCCCACACTTAAGCACGACATTGTTCTCAATGGAGGAAAGATAAGGAGGGTAGAACGAAGTTACCAGATCAAGGGTGAATGATGATGAACGGGTCAGGCGGTGCATTCCAGGAAGAGAGAGTAACCAGAACACAAACACCACACAAAATCTCACAAAGGTTGAGTTATTGACTCTAAAATCAAATAGCAAAACTGACTCAACCGAGGAGAAATAAAGAAAGAAATGCAAACCGACTGGTTGGGTTGCCTCCCAACAAGCGCTTCTTTCACGTCGTGAGCCAGACGATGGCTCCTAAGTTTCGGTCCATGCTAGAACCTCCTTGAAGTTGAGGTTCTCGTCGATGAGGTGGAGTCTCAAGTCACGAGCATGTGGTGTGGCAGGTGATGAAGGCTCGTGTACTTGATGCAAATGAAGTCTCCACCCTCGAGACCTCTTCTTCTCTTCTCTCGTCTCATTGCCCCAACCCAAATATGACAGCATCGATTGGCCACCATCGCGTCCACCAAGAGGGACCGATATTGATGTGGCCTTGGTCTGGCAAAGAGACACTGCAAATGGGTCCTTGCTAAGCAGTTCCTCAAAGTTTGGTGGGGATATTACTTGCAACTCATGGCCGGTGCAGGCCTCTTCCACCTTAACTCCGTCCTCAGCCTGGACGCCAATTGCTTCTTCAACCCCCCTTTCTTCTTCATGTGGTATCACCCCTGGGAAAAGATCAAGAACCACCTCTTCTTTTTTTTCTTCCTCATCCTCCACAACTTCCTTCCTCATCCTTGCTCGCTCTTCTTCTTCTAGAACAGATTGGAGAGCAAGTCGCCAAGCAATTTCTTCAATGAGATCATCTTGCATCCCCTCGCTCGGGCCCAGCATGTTAGAGCAGAAATAAGGAATTGTGTGATCTGCAACCAGAGGACTTTCCTGATCATGATTATCATGGGAGTTCTCTGTGATAACTTCTGTATGCTCCTCAACATCCCCATAGCCTTTGTATCCTCCACCTCTTCTAGCGTGGTAGCAGAAAGGTGATCTTGAGCAAGATGTGAGCAAACTTGCTCCACCCACTCTGTTTGCTTCGCTGAGCGCTGAACAGTCTCCTCCATATCATGGAGAAATGAGGGATCGGAAGTGGCAAGGGCTTTGATTTGAATATCCATCTTGGAGCATGATTTCTCAGTGTCTCGAGCAAACTGCTCCACGAGAAGCCTTAATTGTTCGTTCGGATCCTCCAGTGAAGTGTAGCATGGCTCTGCAGAGTGTCCCGTGAAGGCCGCCATGGGTAACTCCAGCTCCGATGGCCCTTCTTGTTGTGGGAGGAATTCTTCTTGATAAGGAGATTGTTCTTGATATGCCCAGGGGTCTGATTGTTCTCCGTAGTAAGGGTTTTGGTACTGGAACCCGAATCCATAGTCTTCTCCTCCTTGATTGCTCCAGGGAGTCTCGGGGTAATACCACTCGGATGGTGGCGGATACCCCCACTGGTTGGAGAAGCCATGCAGATCCATGATTCAGATCTGCACCAACAAAAACAAAAACACCCAAGTGAAAAGCAAGGGTGGAAAAGAAAAGAAAGGAAAAACGCTAAAGTAACAAACTTCTGCCTTTCCTAATAATCTAGAAAGTCCCCGGCAACGGTGCCAAAAACTTGATGCTCTAAAACACAACACCTAACAATGGCCAAGTGTAACCAATGAAAGAGACTGTAGTATAGTGGCACAAGTAATAAATATCGAATCCACGGGTCTCTAGAGTTACTATTACTCAGCTTCAGTTCATTATCTAGCAAACTAGATTAAGGATTGATTAACCAAACTACTCTAGTAACTAAACTAAGTAAAACTACTAATTACAGTTTGGAAACTCACTTAGGTATGATTCCCCCTAGCTCCTCAATTAGGTCCAAGTTGTAATTCCTTTTGGTTGATTTACTGTTGATTAAACTGCGGAAGATCCGACAGTAGCTTGGAATCTCTTAAGCTGACCAAGCCCTCTCAGTCTAACTATCCGGCAGACGACTAGTCTTCACCGGGATAGAAAGCTGAAGCAATAAGCACAGAACTCCACTACTGGAATTGGATTCCAGTACAAAGCAGTAAACTGGCTAACTCTCGTATAGCCAATCTCCTACTACCGAATGATGAGACTCTAGCAACCTAATCAGATTCTATCTATCTCAGATTGCAGCAAGAATCAGGAAAAGTTGATCAGACTTCAATTGACTCAATAAACATGCATCATTCGATTATAATCAAACAATATAGCATCCAAAACTTCATACAAGAAAGATCCTAACTCATGGAACTAAGGTTCCTCAAAACCTAAGTGAAGGGAAGTTACTCCATAGAGAAGAGAGAGACTGCAGAAATCTGATCTAGATCTTCAATCTCCATCTCCAAGCTTGATTCCCGAGCTTCAATGGCGAAGAAATCCTCCAAAATAGCTCCAAGAACGTTCCCAAGTCGCTCTCTCTCTCTAGGGTTCGTCCCTTGGGTGTTTGGGATCCAAAACCCAGCTCTCTCCCTCTCCTTTTGCTGAAAATCGGGTTTTAAATAGCAATTCCCGACTCACACGGCCAGGCCACACGGCCGTGTGGCTTTACCCAGCTGCCCGTGTGAAGGCTCGGTGATTTCCACACGGCCACATGGCCAGGTCACACGGCCGTGTGGGTTGTGCCCGTGTGGCTTGCTCAGCCTCTGTTTAATGCTTCGTTTCTCCCTCGTCCGGACTCCGAATCAGTCGCCGTTTGATCCCAGACGCTCGTAGTCTCGTCCTCTTTCTTTTCATGACAAGCTTGCATGATTCTTTGTCCATAAAGTGAGGTAGAAATCCATTCTTCTTCAGGTCATACCCGAGTTTCTTCTCCCGAATCGTCAATTGATCTCTGATTGATTTGAAACTTGCGCCTATGCTTCACTTTATGTGCTAGGACCTGAAATGTGACAAAGGAACACAACCTAGCGTAAAATAGGCCAAAGACACGATAATTCAAGCTCAAACAATCAAGAAACAAAGGGGAAAACATGTGCAAATACCGAGTCATCACCAATCGACTCAGAACTCGTTCCCAAACCTTCATTCACGTACTAGGATCTGAAATATCACAAACAAGAACAATCTAGCGTGAAATCGGCCTAAAACACGAGAAATAAGACTCAAACGGTGTAAGAATGGTGGACAAAAACATGTATAGACAAATTATTAGAAATAACGGGGTTAGCCCCAACCTCCCTAATTAATAGACACATCGGTAGAGAATTTTGTGGGCTAGGCTCAAACAGACATGACGGAATAAAACATTGCGGGATGTCCACCACTGGCAGCCTCCAATGTCGGCAGCAAAAAGCCCAATTTCCGCAATCTGTCCCCGGGCGGCGCGTTGGCCAGCACAACATGAGGCAGCGAACTGCACGAAGCTGCGGGAGTTACCGCCGAGACCGGGGCCGGCACCGTAGGCGACAGCGAGCCGCGCGATATTGATAGAGCTACTACCGAGACAGGGGTTGATAACTCTCTCGAAGGAAAGCAAAAAGGAGAGGGTTGGGGGAAGAGCCCAATACCTCGCTGATGACTCGGATCGCACCGCAGCTACTGGGGGGAGTTCCTCTCCTTGCTTCTCCAGAAAATCCAAGGCACCGAGAGTTACACTGAAGGTTTGCAACTGGGGGCGAGGGCAATTTATAGGGGATAGAGTTCGAGTTCCCCAAGTAGAGGGAAACACCCCCTGCTCCATCTTTTTGTTAGAGGAATAATTGGATTAGCAGACCGACGTTGGGGATTCGGTTTGTTTTCCCTGAATCGGATCCGACACTCACTAATCGCGCCCAACGGAACCGAAAAAATCTCCCGAAAATCCCTCCTTGCCCACCCCACGCAACTGCTTCCCCAACCACCAACGCTGAACGTCGATGCCGCCACTTCGACCGATCAACTCCGCACCGGTGACATTGGGGATGGGATTTGTAAAAAATTCCGCCGCTTTAGCACTGCCTTGCAGTACACCGCAGTATTCCTCCCCGAGGAGATCATCTTGACCATCAAATTCACAACGAGTTTCGTGTTTGCTAAGACATTTAGATTCAACAAATGAACATGGTACTCTATTTTTTGTTTTTCGCTTGCTCTGACGGCTCGGGAATAGTCCCCACCCCTAAGGGTACAGTAGGGTTCCATCGTTTAATTGGTATCAGATCTACAATTGGATGTCGTGAGGGCTTAGTTTTGTTCCATGCGAACGACGGGGAGACATAATCTTCATCTTCCAGTTCGGACGAATCCGGAAGCCAGGATCGCCATTGATACCGTGATCGGATCCGATATCTTTTGGTTGGACGTCCTGCTTCAGTTAGAACCTCGGCAAAAGCCGTTTGAAACGATCGCTTTTTCAGGCGGAGCCACTTAGCTCGGCGCCTAGCCATCCTAGTCAAATCCCTCTCCGAAGAAGGGCTCGCCGATTCCAGGAGAGGTTCCCCTTCCCTGTTATTGATCGGAGCTTTTTGTCGACCAGGCTCCCAGCGACGATGCCATGTCAACGATGGCGAAAAAGGAAGACCCTTGATTCTGGTTCTTCATGCTGACTTTGTAAATAACGACGGCGGCCCGCGATAGCTACCGCCCAAGCACCGAACATAGCAGAAGGAGAGAGGAGAGAACTCCTCCTATTTTTTTTTCTTTTGATAATTAAACAAATTCAAGGATCACATAAAAAAAAGTTATATTTTTGAGTAAATACAATTTAATATCCAAACCTTTCATTTTAAACAATATAATAGCCAAACCTTTGCGAAAACAATCTAATATCCAAATCGTTAACTTTCCGTCCGTTTGACCGTTAGTTGACACTTCATCAAGTTCGAAGTACGACACTTCATCAATATCCATCGATATCTTCTCTGAAAAACCACCAACATATCGTGGTTCCAAACCCGAGAAGTCCATGACTCCACCATGATGGTATAGAATATCTAAATATTCAGTCATCTGCAATGCCAAAACAAGAAAACAAAGCTGTATTGTGACAATTTCCCCTAAACAAAACTTTTTTGAAGTGTCAACTAACGGTCAAGCAGACGGAAAGTTGACGATTTGGATATTAGATTGTTTTCGAAAAGGTTTGGCTATTATATTATTTAAAATGAAAGGTTTGGATATTAAATTGTATTTACCCTTAAGTTTTTGGCAATATTTGTTCTTTGGTAGGAACTAAAATTAAATACAATAAAACAAGAAAAGGGTGAAATTGGAAAGCAGATTCAGATCCCTAAAATCGTCAGTCTGGTCTCTCGCTTTCGCTCTCGCACACAGTATTCGCTTTCGTCGCTGGCTGGATACTCTCGATCTGCTTCTCCGAAAGCTGCTTTCACTTGGTCCGCCAAAGTTGCCACTCACTTCTGTTTCCTTTTCCATCTGCAGCATCGCCTTCAGTTTTCTTGCCTGAATCTTACTTTGCTCCTTCAAGTCAGGTGAGCTTTGGAGAAGCTCTTCTCTTATGCGTGCGAACACTAGTTTAATTCTTGCGTTTCTTCGATGCCATTGCGTGCAAGCCTTCTACTTTCAGTAGCTTTGAAGTGAAAACAGTATTCTAATTTCGTTGCTTTTGGCTATGCACTGTGACATTGTCTGCTTTTACTATTTTTCTTCATTTCCTCTCCTTATGCTTTCATTATCATAGATTTTTTGGATGGATAGTAAACCCTTAGGTTGCAGTCTTCCTTGTTCTGAAGGGAACGGAGCAAGGATTTGGTGAATTTGCTAGTTTTAGGACCCTTATCATGTACTTTTCCCAATACATTGTTATGGATTCTGGTTCTAACCTGTTTACCAAAGCTTGCACCTTTGATGACCAATGGCGAGTTGGGTTTTCGTAGTTCGGATGTATCATTTATTGAGGGACTCAAATAGTGTTTTGGACATGCCTTTTCTCATGTTGTATTGTATGGATCCCAAATAGTGTTGAAATCCTTAATCATTTCATCTCATTAATTATGTTTTGCCTCTTGGATTATTTTATATAGAGATTGATATTTTTTCATGTTTTTTGTTTTCCAGAAATGGGAAGAAGTAGATGACTCATCTACAGGGATGCAGGATTTGATAGGTAGGAATTTATACTAGGATATTAGTTGGGAGTTGTTTTTGGAGCACTATGGGTGGCATTTGCTGTAAACCCTCTTCTATAGTGGATAACAAAGAAAGGCTCTCAAGTAAAGAATCATCTGATTTGAGGGTATCAAGGGTCACATCTTCAAGGAGGGAAGATGAGTATAGGCCTAAAGATAGGTACAACAGCAATGACAGGAGGACAATGTTAATTGATAAGCAAACCGATGGGTCAAATAGATTGCAGGTCAGTGAGAGTGTTGATAAAAAGAGGGAGAGGATGGAATATGCTGTTGTGCAATATCCAAGGATTGGTAGCATACCAAAAGCGATTGAAGGAGAGCAGGTTGCTGCTGGGTGGCCTTCCTGGTTAGCTGCAGTATCTGGGGAAGCAATAAAGGGGTGGCTTCCTAGGCGGGCTGATTCTTTCGAGAAGCTGGATAAGGTACATGATTTTCTTAGACTTCATATTCTTTCATTTAAACCTTTCTAATTGCTTATTTGATTAGTATATTCTGTCCATTTCAAATGTACTGCTCTGTTCTTAAGTAACAGTAACTCCTGACTAGTTTGGAGCTAATAATAGTTGTGTTTTCTCATGCAGATTGGACAAGGAACCTATAGCAACGTTTACAGGGCGCGTGACCTTGATCAGAAAAAGATTGTTGCTTTAAAGAAAGTGAGATTTGATAATCTTGAACCGGATAGTGTTCGCTTTATGGCAAGGGAGATCCACATTTTGCGTAGGCTTGACCATCCTAATGTTATAAAGCTAGAAGGCTTAGTTACATCAAGGATGTCTTGTAGCTTGTATCTTGTCTTTGAATACATGGAGCATGACTTGGCTGGTCTCGCCTCACATCCAGGTCTTAAGTTTACTGAAGCACAGGTAATTGTTAGAGTTTCAGCATTGTAATATTTTCACAGGAGTCTGGTTTGGAATAATGATATTTCAAATATGATGTTCTTGTAGTCTGCCAACATCATTCATTGTAAAGTACATATTTATGCATTTATCTTATTCTTGTTTGTTGCAGATATCTGCTTCTCATCAAAGTCCTGTAATTTTGGCAGGTGAAATGTTACACGCAACAACTCCTACGAGGTCTTGATCATTGTCACAGTCGTGGTGTCTTACACCGAGATATAAAAGGTTCCAATCTATTAATTGACAATAATGGTATCCTGAAAATTGCCGACTTTGGTCTAGCAAGCATTTACGATCCCAGTCATATTCAGCCGTTGACAAGCCGGGTTGTGACCCTTTGGTATCGTCCGCCGGAGCTTCTACTTGGAGCGACGTACTACGGAACTGCTGTGGACTTATGGAGTACTGGTTGCATACTTGCTGAATTATATGCTGGCAAGCCTATTATGCCTGGTAGAACTGAGGTATTTGTCCCTTTGGGTTTGGATGATTGGACTTATCTTTTGGTCACTGATATCTGCTGCTTATCTATTGCCTATATCGTTTCTACAGCTTTCTGTTCACAAACTTCTGAAACCAGTGCTATTCAAAATGCATTCCGAAACTTAATTCACCCTGGAATTTCCTGCACGAGAGATTGATGTCAGTTATGTATGATTCGGCCCACATCAACCTTATGTGCATGTGTGAAAGTAGCATAAGAAACTTGAGGATTTGTACTATTCTTAGAGGATGTGTATCAGCATATGATATTCTGTATATCAAGCTCTAGTATGTCACTTACCTTTGGCTTACTGCCTCTGATTGTCAAGTTAGTTTTAGGCTTAACCATAGGTGTGGCACTCTTGTTTAACAGCTGTCTGATTTGAGGTTTTAGTTGAATTAGCATTATGTGCTGCTTCTCTCCCTAATGATCTTTCTTTTTTCTCAACTTCTGAAATCCATGAATTGGTTACTCTTGTGGCTTCACTCTGTATTGTAACTTACCTGGGTTTGTATGGGTTGTAAAGGGATGTAAAAAGAGGATAGGAGCCCAAACAGATGGAGCTAATATAGCCTTCTAGCCTTACTCATGGTGTATTTGAGGAATGAATAGATGCGACCTCAGTGGAACTGAAAAAGGCTGCCGGTCCATTTTCTGATGTGTATTAGACAGTAGAGTCCCTTCTCACAGCTTACTGAGATATATAGCTTCTTCTGAGTGTTTTAAATATACTGAATTTAGGCCTGCCTTCCGTATTGATGGCATATATCCTTCACTTAGGATATTATTTCATTATTATATTTTCTGACTGCTTTGTTAGTCAACTGAAAATAGTTCAGCAAGAATAAGGCCTGATGAATAATTTTACATGTTTTTTGTCTTTGAAGGTGGAGCAGCTGCATAAAATTTTCAAACTTTGTGGTTCTCCTTCTGAGGATTACTGGAAAAAGTCAAAGTTGCCTCATGCTACTATATTTAAGCCTCAGCAACCTTATAGACGCTGTGTAGCTGATACATTTAAGGAGTTCCCTGTGCCCGCTTTAGCACTCATGGAGACCTTGCTTTCCATTGATCCTGCGGATCGGGGAACTGCAGCTTTTGCTTTGAGGAGTGAGGTATGAAGCTCTAGATGTTCAATTGGCCACCTTAAATTTATCTTCTCAGGAGACACATGCTGGTACTTTCTAAAAATGTTACAGTAGCAATTATATGGTTTGTGTGTGGCTAGAATTCTTATAACTGGGTGTTGTTTCTCCTTCTCAATCGTGACAAATTCTTTGATAGGATTCACTGGCACTGTTAGTTGAACTAATTCTAATAGTTATGTCGCATTACACAAGGTTCAAGAAGGCGGTAAGCGTAAGGAAGTAAAAATAACAGCTTTATAGCACTTTTGTACTTATATTCAAATGATTCATAACTTACCTGACCCTTTACAAGAAGCAAAATATGTCATAATTTCCTAGAATCAGAAGCTTATAGAAAGTGGTGAATTGAAATTTGTCCAAAATTAGCTTTAGAAAACTTGAATCTTGTCGAAGATGAGAAGAATGATTATTTAGAATGTGGTGAATCATGAGTCACGACTAACAGCTTGTTGCTGCCGGGCGCTGGCAGTCACCGACGACAAAGAGAAACTGGGTAGAGGGTCAAGGCAAAGGGAATGGAGCAATGAGGAGAAGGTTGTGGGCTTGTGGCTATCGTAGTCAGTGATGGTAAAGAGCAGCAAGGCAAAGAGACGATCGAAGCGAACGAGGAGGTTCTTGGCTTATCACTATTAGGAGATGGCAGTCTGCAACGACAAAGAGCAGCAGGGTAGAGGGTTGCTCGAATGAATGAGTGACAATGAGAAGCAGCTTTCTGATCTAGAATAGCGAGGAACAAATGTTGCATTCAGGGTAGTTTGAGATGGTGTTGTTTTGGTGAAGTCAGCTGCCTTTTTTCTTCTGTCGGTCCACTAGATATGCTTAAGTACGCCTCCAATTACCTAATTGGGTCTGACATTGCTTAATCACGACTAGGTGCCGCCTAGCTCTGCCTCGGCATTAAGAATGTCTTATTTGCAATTTAAGGCCTAGGAGAGGCATTTTGTCATTGCCTAGGTGCGTAGCTGCAATCGGAATTCCGCCTTCTTGAACCATGATTTTACATATCATAAATATTAGTTGTGTGTGATTATCTGAAACTCTTGCTAATCTCTCTACAAACTCTTGCTAATCTTTCCATTTGTCACCATTGTCTGTTGTTGCACATCTACTAGTGTTCTGGCTGTTATGCATTTTTTCTTTTAATTTGTTGGTGATGTTTTGGCCATCTGCTCAAATGTGTTGCAGTTCTTTACGACAAAGCCACTTCCTTGTGATCCTTCAAGCTTGCCAAAATATCCCCCGAGCAAGGAGTTTGATGCAAAAATGCGAGACGAAGAAGCTAGAAGGTTAGGATTATCAAATCTAAACACACACATTTGCTGGTTTTAGGATTCTTCGTTTTCTGGATTATATAATGTTATCATGGTACATATTTTACTGCTTGATTTTTGGCAGACAAGGTGCAGTAGCAAGCAAGGGCCACCGACATGACACTGAACGAAGAGGAACAAGAGAATCTCGAGCAGTGCCAGCACCTGATGCTAATGCGGAGTTGGCTGTATCTATCCAGGTGAATTCTAGTTTTAATTCTCCCATATGGGGCTCAATGGAATTATTCACTTATGGCCCTCTTTTGGCGAGAATTCTCACAAAGTTACAATCCTCAAAAATTTGATATTTTTGTGGAAAACTAGAGATGTTACTGCATTCTTCTTGCCAGCAACTTTGCCATCTATTACAGAAAAGCAAGGAACTTCAGTAAAAACAAAAACGATTACATTTCTGTTCTGTACATGTGTTTTTTTATCTTTTCAACATTTTAATTTTCTTGGAGTTACCTTGATGGGCTATTCTTATCAGTAATGGCCATTTCTTGTGTCCACTCTTTTGATCCACTCGCTCGTTCGGCTTCTGATATCTTACTTTTGCATTTTAACTCTTTCCTTTGATTTGTGGCTCTTCAATTCAATTTTTAATTTGCCCTTTGCTGTAGCAGAAAAGGCAATGTCAGCCAAACTCTAAAAGCCGCAGTGAGAAATTCAATCCTCATCCAGAAGAAGTCGCTTCTGGGTTTCCATTTGAACCACCTAGACCCTCCCAAGTCATCGAATCAAGTGGAGAGCCCCCACATCAACAGCAGCATAGGCGAGGTTCTCATTCAGGCCCACTTGCTCAGCGTGTTGCTTGGTCCAAAGCGGGTACTAGGAATCCATATGAAGCTCCTAAGGTTTCTAGTGGGGCTGCTGACTTGTCAACAATGCCTGCTGGGTTAGTAGCTGCAAGGAGAAGCTTGTTGACTGAGGACCGAAGGGAAAGATCGGTTCAACCACAATCTGAAGTCCCGAAACTAATAGCACGGTTTCCTGGATCTTTCAAGGAATCCTCGGAGTCCTTCGGCCAACAAGATCAGAAGCATCACCATTTGCAGGGTTTCACTACAGGTGCCCATCAGAGGGAGGATGGAAGGGCTGGCTGCGGCAATCCTGTCCTTGTAAGTTGCTGCAGTCGCATTGAAATCAAATTAATTGAACTTGTTTTTTCCCCTGAAATCTTATTCCTTGATTTAGGTTGGGCATGGGTCAAAGGGTCCCAAAATCCACTACTCTGGTCCACTGGTTCCAACTGGGAACATGGATGAAGTACTGAAGGACCATGACCGCCATATCCAGGAAGCCGTGAGACGAGCGCGGATTGACAAGGTAAAGATAAGGAAAATTCAGGTGGATGGCAGTCAAATATCAACCAATTCATTATTCGTTTCTGGTCGTTAAAAAGTTGTATAAGGAGCTTAGAAAGCATAGCTAGCTAGACAACCATTTAACCAACTGGGTTAATTTAATCTTTGATTAGCTCATTGATAAATTCTCATCTCTCTTCCTCTCTGATGGCAAGTGTATCTATTGTATTTACTTACACTCTCTTCTCTGTCTCACTTAAATATGTAATGTATATGTTCATGAGCTATTCTTGTAGAGTCCATCGTCGTTGATACTTGTGGATTGACTGCATTTCAGTGACCAAATGTGACATTTACCCTTTAATAAGTAGTTCAATGTCTTTCTAGCTAGTAGAATGACACTTCGCCGTAGAACTATCCATGGTTCCCATCGTCCTTTTCAATGGCAAGTTGGTGAGCACCACCACCGTATGCATGCATAGGTAGGTTGGAGCTTGGTTGTCTCCAATGCGGTCAAAAGCGAGTAGAGAGGTTGGAGCTTGGTTGTCTCCAATGCAGTCAAAAGCGAGTTTCTACGTAGAAATGTTTTGGTGATCTAGAAGCGTAAAATCGTAAGTTTTTAAGTTTTAAGACAGAGTTTTTAACTGCATAAGTTATAAAAACTGAGATTTTGTGTAGAAGCGTTTTAGTGATCTAGAAACGTAAAATCGTAAGTTTTTAAGTTTTAAAGCGCGATTTTGACTACATTGGTTTCTCGTTATTAACTGACGAGACTATGGGCGCATTTTGTGGTCTACAATTGTTCAATTATTATTATATTATATCTGTAAAGTGCAAGTAACCAGGGAAATAGTTAAGATTTTTTTCGTTAATTAACAAAATCCCACTTTTATATTTGTAAGCGCAAGTAGTCGGGGATGATTTTTCGTTCATGGATTTTGCTACAGGCAACCCCTCTTTTATTTTTGTGCTCTCACAAAAGCCCACTTTGGGTTAGCCAAGCATAACATCGCATTCCCCATTTCTGTGATGCTTCCTTTTCCTTCCAGAACATCAATGTCGGTAGGGGTGTTCAAATAATTATCATGATAATGTTGAAATGGTTACCATGGTAATGTTCAAACTAAATTCGCTTAAATTCTATTATCCATGAAATACAATATCACAACCAAACCAAACCAATCAAATTAATACAACCGATTTGATTAATTGGATTAACCATCATAACATTAATCAATTCATAATTAATAAAATGAATAATATATAACCGTCAACACATATTTAACCCTTACTATATATATATATATATATATGGTTATGTCTTCGATGCACTCACTTTTTTGGGTGCATTCAATGCACCCGCCTCATAATCGTCATTCTGAGCAGACGATTCATGTGAAAACGATGTCAATCATCCCTTGTAGTATGATGAACAAGAACCACATGAATTTGTACAAAAATCATTCAAGATTCACTTTAATTTGAATGATTCAGGGTTTAGGAATTTAGAGTTAGGGTTAGGGTTTACAATTTGGGATTTTGGGTTTAGATTCAAAATGAATGTTAATAGGTTAGGGTAATGGGTTGATTAGTTGTGATTTTGTGTTCTATCATCATATGAGACTAATGCTACCCATTAAATTTCAAAATTTGGTGTATTATGACCACTTTTAGAGGTGGGTGCACTGAATGCACCCAAAAAAGCGAGTGCACCGAAGTAGCCACCATATATATATATATATATATATATATATATATGGTTATGTCTTCGGTGCATTCACTTTTTTGGGTGCATTCAATGCACCCGCCTCATAATCGTCATTCTGAGCAGGCGATTCATGTGAAAACGATGTCAATCATCACCTGTGGTATGATGAACAAGAACCACATGAATTTGTACAAAAATCATACAAGATTCACTTTAATTTGAATGATTCAGGGTTTAGGAATTTAGGGTTAGGGTTAGGGTTTGCAATTTGGGATTTTGGGTTGAGATTCAAAATTGAAGGTTAATAGGTTAGGGTAATTGGTTGATTAGTTGAGATTCTATGTTATATCATCATATTAGACTAATAAAACCCATTAAATTTCAAAATTTAATGTATTATGACCACTTTTAGAGGTGGGTACACTGAATGCCCCCAAAAAAATGAGTGCACCGAAGTAGCCACCATATATATGGTTCAGGCTAGCGTACACCTGACGTATAATATACACCTATGTTCACACTCTTTCGTTCATTTTTAATTTTAATTAAGCCAGTTACGGTTAAATTAAAAATGTAAAATGCACCCCAAAATTAAAAGATCTGTTCGCTTTCAACGCAATTTTGAACTTTGGACTTATTATAATTGACTTATAAGTCCCATTATATATCCACAATGGTTAATCTGCCAACGCAAGTGAAAAAAGATACCTAAGAACTTAATCAACGGAAAATAAATTCTCCAAAACACCTTCCTTTCGTCAAATAAATCCCTGTAAATAAAAATCCCGGAAAACAGAATATAAAGTCGCTCTCTTAATATGAGTAAATCTACAAACACGAATGATGAGAAAGCTACTGAAACAAGTGTATTGATTCATACATAAGCACCAATCTGAATCAAAGAATGATGAGTGGCTACTCATATTCTGCATCAATTCAACGGAGAGTTCATGTCCTCGATCAATGTACAAAACTAGCTTCAGTTTCGGATCTCGTAAGGCGATGATTCCTGGATTGTGTTTGAAATGGGCCAGAATCCGATGCTCCTCTTTTAGAGATTTCATAGTCTGCAGATTTCACTACCAGCAGAGGTGAATTTGGGATTCTTGGAATTTTATTGAAGACTTTGTCATAGCTTCCTTTACCCACCAATTCCCTTCGACTCCACCTAATCCCGATGTCGATGACGATGATGGATCTCGACCGGCGTAGCTTGCTATGACACATGTTTGCTTTGATTCTGGTTCAAAAACATGGATATGACAATCAGATTCAAGGGGGGATTCCTTGATACACCGAATTATACAAACAGATCGACGATAACTAATTTCCATAATCCCATATACAGTTAATCGACGGCACAACAAACAGAGGTGGAGTATGCATCTCTGAATCTAACTCTACATAGAAATAGTGCTCAGTTCCAAAACTTATGGGCATTGGTTCTCAATTTTGGTCTCTATTTTTTCCCCTCTTCTCATAAGGGATTGTTATCTAATGAACGAGGTTATTATAATTTGATTATTTGAAGAACAAATGGAACCAAATCCATGAATATGTTAAAGTTAACCATGGAAGCTCCTGGGTGTTGCTTTAAAAAGAACAAGCTCCTGGGTGTTTAAGTTTATGATGATGTGGAGAAACGATGTATTATATAATGGATACTTAGAATGGTTGATTCGTATATCTAAATTTTTCCGGTACTATAATGTTCAAACTATAAATTAAAGGATATACTTTGTAGTTGTAATTATCAATAATGATTAATTAACTCAGAATTAAAATTAATTAATGAGTGTGAACGCAGGTGTATAGCGTATGTCAGATGTACGCTAGCCTTTGCCATACATATATATATATAACTAATAACATTATTTTACATTCATTAGAAGTAGCCACCTAACAAAAATATATGTTAAGGACATGAGGCTAATGAATTGGGTGTGTTTATATGAAATTTCTTAGTTTCCTAGCAATTATCACAGTGTCTGTTGAGTGGTTATGCAAAGTATTAAGTATGTATATATAATATATTAGACATATGACTAGCTAATTGCTTAACCGGTTAATTGGTTAGGAGTGTGTGAAACCAAACCAAATCACCTAAACCAAACAAAACGAAAAATTTGTTCAAACCAAACGAATCATCCAAATCAACCAAACCAAATTACCCGAATACTTCCAATTAAATGGTTACCACAGACCACGATAACCACTATGTTTGAACACCCCTACATTTCGCTGTCTTCCTTTCCCATACCCTCCAAAAAGTTTGGACCTTGCGGGTCTAAAAGTTATCACGGTCTGATCGTGATAATGCCATCAAGTTCGTGAAGACCTTAAATGAAACGATGCGTTTTTTCCCGAGATCACGGGCGAGGCTTCGAGATCACGCCCGTGATAATCGACCGTGATAAGCGCGCGACTAGAGTATTAAAGGAGAAGAGAGCTGAAATTTGAAGGGGGATCCTAGTGAGAGATTGTCTTCTTCTTGTGATTTTACAGAGAGAAAGTGACGAACAAAGAGAGAAGAAGAAGTCTAGCGTTTGCTCCTAGCTAGAGGATTGAACATTTTCAATTCCAAGGGTGATTGCAATCACAAGGAAGGAAGTCAAACACCACACCATGGTTCTTTCCCTCCTCTTTGTTTGTAATCCCTAGCTTAGCTATGGAGTAGTTCTCTTTTCACTTGGGTGTGGGCCCTATCCTAGAAATGTGATAGGTTGTTGGATTTGAACTCTATGTGTGTAGATTGTTGATTCGGGGCTAATTACACACATTTTAGCCCTCATTTCTTGATAGTTTAGCCTTGTATTTCATCGTCCCTCGACCTATTTTACACTAGATTGTGATATTTTTGATACATTTAAGGTCATAGCACGTGTGGAAATTCGAGGACGAGTTTCGGGACGAATGGAGGTCGAAAAGAGCCAAAAAGTGAAGAAAAGTCTGAAGTTGACCGTGACAATTGCATGACGGGCGTGAAGTTCGCGAGAAACAAGGAGGTTTTTGCACCTCGCGGGCTTGAAGATTATCACGGTCGCCTGACCGTGATAATTGTCCAGTGAGCGTGATATTAGGCCAAAACGGCAGCATCCTCCCGCGTTTTTGTCCGATGTCACGGTCTAAGCTCCAAAGTCACGAGCGTTAAGTGCATATCGTGAAAGTGACTTCGGGCTCTATAAATAGAAGGCAGCCGGGAGAGAGAAGGGGAGGCTAGATCTTGGGGTTGGTTTTACATTTTTTGGGTTCCCTTCTAGGGTTCCAGCTGAAGAAACCCTAAGGGGGAAACCCTAGTGAGAGAAATGTCTTCTTCAAAATCTAGAGAGAGAAAGTCATCAGCAAGGAGAGAAGAAGAAAATTTGGGATTACTTCAACCTATAGGAGTGAAGATTCTTACCCCTCAATTAGGGGTTCTATTTGGTTACCCTGTTAACGATTTAAACGCTAACCATACTGTTAACTGACAGTAATCGATTACACCGTTAACAGCCGGTAACGGTTGTCGGACACCGTGAGGAATTAAACGGTATACCGTCTGTGTTTCTATTGTTTACCGTCAGCAACCCGGTTAACCACATATCGATACCCCGACGAAGACCACATGTTTCAGCCGCTGCTTACCGACTATGCGCTAGCACCGATGGTGAACTAGGACCAGGCGCAACGGGTGATAATGGCATACAAGTCGCCAAAGTTCATAAAGACAGATTGGAGGACAAAGAAGACGAATGTGTGGAGCCCTGTTCATGGAGCTTTTGATGGGGAAGTTCCCAACGAATTACTTGTGGCGAGGGAAAGGGGCGACAGAGAAATACGTGGAATGATCTGGAAGGCAGTGAATCACAGAGCTATTTCTCTGATGCTAGCGTTTCTCTTTATCTTCTTTTTATTTAAGTTAGGTGGTGTTATTTAGAAGGCGGGATGCTGAAGATGCTCAATTACGAAGCTAATTAGGAGCTCACATATAAGGTAATCACAATAAAGAAAATAATGATAATAAACCACAAAACTAATTAGGAGCTCACATTTAAATAATTGTCCAAGATTGAGAACATGAATGAGAGAGAACATAAAAAACCAAGCAAAATTGGGGGAGAGAAATATTGTGTGCGGTTATCGGATAATCGCTTTGGTAATCAATAACCGGCTAGCCGGTTAGACAGTTAATTGGTAGGAATTCATTGCGGTTGTTGGCAGCCACTTATTGTGGTTCGGTATACCATTAACTGGTTAGCCGGTTACCAGTTAAATCAGTTTCCGACCGATTACCATCCCTACTCTCGAGGAATTCTCATCAACAAGGAGGGATGACAAGCATCCACCATGGTTATCTCTTCACTTGGGTATTGTGAACCCTAGTCTAGATGTGTGTTAGGATGTAAGAAAATGACTCTATTTGTGTCTTGATTGAATTTTTATATAATATTTGAGGTATTATTCATGAATGATTGAGTGTTGCTACCTTTAACTCATTATTATGCCAATTTGACCTAGGTAGAGGGAAATCCCCTTCTTGCTAAGAGGCTTTTATAAGTTGGAATTCCTTGGACAATTGAGCCACCTACTTAATTAGGGCAAACCTCAAATATCGGATAAGTGCCACGATCCCATCATGATTGGTCGCTATCCGTTGTTCCCCGTTCGGATGAATTTTTGAGGGATTGGTTCTTGCAACCCTTGGTTAATTGGTTAAGAGGGTTAGATTCCTAGATTATAGTTGCAATCCTGACTCGCACGGACTACATCAAGATTTAAATCCCGACTAGAGCCCACGTAGAAACTCTAGCCGAGTGCAGTATAGGGAAAATGTGTTTTTATTGTCAAACCCGGGCCAGTCCGTGTACCCCTACTTCAATCGCTTAAGTTGTTATCTAGCAACACGATGTTTGGTTATTTAAAGCTAAAGAAACTACAAATGAAAACAAGCAAGAAAAGTAAATCGAGGAGAATTCTATATGAGAGGACTTCACTCGGGTATTGCACCTCCTAGTCTCGTATTAGGAAACCATGAAAAGAATTGCTACAATAATTGCTAGGGAACCTAGCTCTCTTAACCGCTCGGCTAAGTATTGCAACAATAAGCTAGGAGGCCTAGCTTTCTTAATCGAACAAACCAAGGAAACCTAACTCTCTTAGCCAACCAATTAAAGATTCTTGCATTAAGTTAGTAGAATAACTCTCTTAACCTTTCGGCTAAGGATGACAACAATAGGCTAGGCAATCTAGCCCTCTTAACTAATCAACTAAGGATTGCAAGACCCAACCCTCGGAAGTTAATCCAGGCGGCGGAGAGAGACCAATTATGATGGGATCATGGTACTACTCCGATACTTGAGGTTTTGGCCCTAGATTAACCGAAAAGGGGTTACCCAAGTGGCTAGGAGATCAAGCTCCCTATGGGCCAAAGGGGGATTTCCAAATTCTAGGTTAATTTGACCAATTATGAGATGATGCAAGCAACACTCAATCATTCATGATTAATACATCAAATATTATATAAAACACACAATCAACACAATAGAATCATGTTCAGTGCAGTCAAAATCGCGCATTAAAACATAAAAACTTACGTTTTTACGTATCCAGGCCACCAAAACGTTTCAGTTTCTGCCTAAAGTCGCTTAGTCACAAAAACTGGTAAAAACATGAGTAAAATCGGTAAAATCGCTTAAAATCGGTAAAATCGCGATTCTAAAGCGTTTTTATACGATTATGATCATCTCATAAACATGTGCCAATTGGCCCAAAATGATATAATTTTGGAGACATATCAGCAAAAAATAAAAATAAAATGGAAAACAGGATTCATCACTCATTCTACAACTAGTGTCGGGATAGGGGCTTCACATTAGGTTGAAAAGACACCTAATGGTATTCTCAACAGCCGCTGACCTTCTATCAGTCTTCTCCCTTAATCTTCACTTGTGGCTCATACCTGGGTTACGATAAAAGTTTATGGGTAATTGATCGTATTAATTATGTAAACTCAAACCAACTTATGTGAATTTGGATTCTCAAGCTCGTTTACGGGTTACGATCTACGTTTATGAGCTTATTATTAAGATCTTATGAGTTTTCTCTACTTTTGAGTCAACACAAATAGTTTATGTGTTAAATATCACATTTTAATTATGAATTTCATGTAGTTATTCACTTATCTAAAATCTACACACTCACATTTTACATACTATATGTTGTACTTAACATATTTTAGCTATTTTAGAGGGTGCGTCAAATACTTACGCTTTTACGCTTTGATTTTACGTTTTACGATTTTACCCATTTTCCGCTTCTAGGTAGAATCGCGCTTTTAACTGCATTGATCATGTTCATATATTCTAACGCACATCTAGACTAGGATTCACAATACCCAAGTGAGTAGGTAGGCTATTCCATAGCTAGGCAAGGGAAAACAACAAAAAGAAGAGAATGAACCATGAAAATATGAATATCTTCCTTCCTTGTTGCTTGAATCTCTGTTGAGAAGAAGAAACATTCAATCCTCTAGCTTAGGGCAAGCCCAAATCTCATTCTTCCTTCTTTGAATGACACTTTCTTTCTCTAGATTTGAAGAAGAAACCCTAATCTCTCACTAGAAATAAACTAGAAACCTCCCAAAAATCTCTCTTTCTCTCTCCCAGAAGCCTTCTTTTTATACATCCCGACAGTTAAGTTCACTATCAGCACTTCACGCCCGTGACATCAGACCAAAATGCAACGTTTTGGCCGATTTCAGTCAGACTTCATGGTTATGGTTAATTTTCACGATCTCGAGACTGTGAAAAACCTTCAGCCCTCGAGATGGACGAAACCTTTCGGGACTTAGCGAAGTTCAAACCATGACTTTGGACTTTTCTTCACTTTTTGGCGCTTTTTGGCTCCAATTGTCTCAAAACTTATCCTCGACCTTCCCACACGTGCCAAGACCTAAAATGTAACAAAAAAGCACAATCTAGCGTAAAATAGGTCGAGGGACAGTGATATACTAAGCAAAACGAACAAGAAATAAGGGGTAAAATGTGTACAATTGGACCCGAATCAAATCCTAAGTCGAATGGCTAAGAGAGTTAGGCCACCTAGTTAATTGTTGCTATCCTTAACTGGTAGACTAAGAGAGTTAGGGTTTCCTAACTTGTTGCACTCGCTTCATAGTTTATATATACATCCTACAAACTAGAGTTTCGTTCATTGTTTCTTAATACGAGACTAGGGGAGCAATACCCGAGTCAATTCTTCTCTTATTGGGACAACCTCGATTTACCTTACTTGAATTCTTTATTTTGTAGTTTTCCTAACTTGTTGCCTCTTTGTTTTGTTTTGTTTTGTGTTTTGATTGACCCACTCTTCGTCTTGAAGGGTGGTTTGTGTGTGTTTGATTTTCATTTTTTAGTGTTTTTGTGTTAGTAGGTATTGGATCATGGATCCTTATGATTTCACCCAGGTGTGGGGGTATCCACCACCATCCGAGTGTGGCTACCCCAAAACTTCATGGGATGATCAAAATTGGGGAAGTTAAGGATCCTGATTCTACTACCAACCTCCCTTCCAAGAAGAGCAACCATGCTCATGCGGATATCAAGAAGCTTCCCCATATCAAGAGGGTTTCCCTCCACAACTCAGGGTGAAATCCAAGCTGGAGTTAGCCATGGAGGCTTTCGTTGGACAAACCTCAAGACCATATGCCACTCCACAACCGGAGCAAAAGAGCGAATTAGAGCTCACGGTGGAGAGATTTGCCCAGGGCACCGACAAAGGGTGCTCTAGCATGGACCTCCCAATTGCCGACCCTTTTGACTCAGCCTTTTTACGGGAATCGTAGGAGCTCCTTCGACACACATAGAGTCTAGGAGGGTTTGTTGAGAAATCATGTGCACAACTTGATCACAATCTCCTCCCGCAATTTGAAGGAAGAGAAGAATTCGGAGAGGCGAGCCCAGAGAACTTTGGAAGGACGAGCTCCAGCATGGATATCCAACCCCTCCTTCCTTGTTTGACACTAGAAGAGAAGGTGGCACGAGCTTGTGCACGCCATCGCCTCTCACAATTGAAAGAATAAGTGAAGGTTGGAGGGGAGGTCAATGCAGACTATGTGGAACGAGAAGTACTCATCCGGGGGAGCTCCCATGGTGAGGATGATCGAGTGTCTATTGGCGACTCTCATCACTTTCCCTTTCCTGAGACCAACTTTGAAGACCAAGTCATGAGGGAAGAGAAGCAAGAGAATCCCTTCTATGATCTTGCATGGAATATTGCCCTCCAAACCGTTCTAGAAGACACAAATGGGAAGGTGAGAGAAGAGCGAGAGGAAGAGAGAAGGAAGTTCATGGAAGAGGAAGTGAAAATTGAAGAAAGGGAAGATCTTGATTGTTTCCAAGGGGAGGAAATTGTGGAAGCTGGAAGAGAGGTTGAGGAAAAAGGAGCAAGTGTGTCCAAAATGAGGACGAGGTCGAGGTGGATGAAGCATCCACGAGTTACAAGTGTTACCAATGCTTTCTACCCGACCTTTACGCGCTTCTCGAGAAGGACCCATTTGAGGCTCTTTGCCAAGCCAAGGACAAACCATCGGCAATCCCTCTTGGTGGATGCGATGGAAGTCTCGATGATTTACTACATGGTGTGGGGCAAAGAGAAAGAAGAAGAAAAGAAGAAGAGGTCTCGTGGGTGGAGACTCGAAGCTACTCAAGTTCGCGAGCCCTCAATCATGGACTCGTTCAATGCTTGTGACTTGATACTTCATCTCAACGACGAGAACCTCAAATTCAAGAAGGGTTTTGGGTGGACCGAAACTTGAAGAGCAACCGCCCGGCTCACGACGTTAAAGAAGCGCTTGTTGGAAGGCAACACAACATACGTTTGTTCATTTTTATGTTAAGTACTATTATTGTGTAATAACTGATAACGATGTAATTGCACGTATTTGCACCCCTAGTTCTTATCCGTTTGAGGGGCATAGTCGTGTATTTTGGCCTATTTTACGCCGGGTTGTGCTATTTTGTCATATTTCAGGTCCCAGGCGTCAAAGGAAAGGCTAAGCACGAGTTTCGGGGCATTCGGAAGTCATTTCGTCGAGCTGGAGCCAAAACACGGGCACACCTAAAGCAGAACACGGCCGTGTTCCTAGGCCGTGCTTTTACTGCCGAGAGCTGATTTGAGTTTGAAAAAGAAAAAGAAAAACACTGGCTGAAAACACGGGCGGGGTTGAGAGAAAACACGGCCGTGCCCACCAAAAGCACGCCCGTGTTTTACCCAACAGTCTGGCCGTGTAATTAACCCTTGGCAAAACACGGGCGGGCTGAGGCAAAACACGGCCCTGCCCTCGACCGTGTTTTGCCTAGTGATGCCCTTTTAAGCATATTTCAGCCAAAACAAAAGGGGATTCGAGTTTTAGAGAGATAGAGCGATTCCTAGAGAGAGAAAGCGACGAACAAGAGTCTCCAAGTGCCCTAGCTTGATCTTCAATACCATTGGAGGCTAGGGATGGCAATGGGTCGGGTCGGGGGCGGATAGTGCATATCCGTTACCCTACCCAATGTAGTTCGGGTTTTACCCATACCCGTACCCACACGAAAAACAGGTAGAAAATCAAAACCATGCCCATACCCGTTCGGGTTTCGGGTATCCACAGTTATCCATGGGTAATAATTTCTCCTTATAATTCCAACCAATATGTTAACATTCACACGTATATTCACATTACGTAAGAGGAAAAGTACGACAATAATTCACTAGAATGACGAAAATTAATTAAAACAACATAATTTCATGAAAATATTATAATTATATGCTAAATATAAAATATTTTAGGGAAAAATAATGATTATTTTTAGACAAAATACATATGCATGTGTATAATCGGGCGGGTTCGGGTTGGATAGTGAGATAACCATGCCCACCCATTACCCGCAATATTCGGGTTCGGGTTTTACCCGTACCCACGAAAAATGCTTCGGGTTCGGGTTTTACCCTACCCGATTAGGTCGGATTCGGGTGGATATCCACGGTTACGGATATTTTTGCCATCCCTATTGGAGGCCAGCTTGAGCTTGGAGAAGTGCCGATCAACGTCCAGGAGCAGGAATCCATCCTTCACAGTATGAATTCCGCGTCTGATTCTGCTTTTGCTTCTTTCTCCATGGAGTAGTTCTCCCATTCATCTGGGTATGGAGAACCCTAGATTTGTATGTTAGGTTTGATTGTATGAACCCAAGTACTGATTCTATGATTTGATTATATTCAATTGAGGTTTGAATGATTGAATGGCATGAATCCTGATCAAATTCCTGTTGTTTCTGCTTTAACCTAGAATGAGAATATCTGCCTAGGTTGATAGAGCATCCTTGATTGAAGGTAGGGAGTTGGTGACTTTAGTCGAGGAGCCAACTCACTATTCTGTACCGAATTCACTTCGGTAGTGGAGGTTTTGTTGTTAGGGCCTCAATCTGTTTACTTCGGTGGAGGTTAGTCGCCCGCTAGAGACTCAGATTGAGAGGGTCTGAAGACCTTTAGTCGAGACTTCAGGCTGTTTAAGAACCTTCCGCAGTATAATGATCATAGAAACTGAACTTGGTAATTGCAATCCGGCTTAACTGCAGTCTAGGGGGAACCATATCCGGGTGACCTCTCTTAACCTGAAAACAACCGTTTACTTGCTTTGTTTGTTTGTTAGTTTAGACTTGCATTAAAGTTTCATTGCTAGATAACAAGAAGTGAGTCAAGTTTTTGGCGCCGTTGCCGGGGACGGCTAGGTTGTTGAAGAAAAGTGATTTCTGTTAATTTAGCTTTTCTTTTCGCATTGTTAGCCTTGTCCCACTTATGCCTTCACGGGTTTGCTTGAGTGTGTGCAGGTAGTGCATGACCCGTAGCCAGTCGGGAGGTTTACTGCCGTTGAATCCAGAGATTGACCGCACCTGTCGCCAACTCAGGAGACAACAGCGAGCTAGACTGGCTACGGAAGAGCGCATAGACGGCCACCTGAGTAGTATTCTGAGGAAGAGTACGG
Source organism: Linum trigynum (assembly GCA_964030455.1). Taxonomy (NCBI): domain Eukaryota; kingdom Viridiplantae; phylum Streptophyta; class Magnoliopsida; order Malpighiales; family Linaceae; genus Linum; species Linum trigynum. The sequence goes on along the minus strand of OZ034820.1, from coordinate 10,790,770 downwards.
GATGGACGGAGAATACAATCCACACCAGGGGAATCCTCAGCAAGCTCCCCCGGTGAATCAGGTCCTGGGGAACAACCCCATACCCCAGGATCATGGGGTTCATCATCATCCACCGCCGCCGGGTCCCACCTTGGAGTACTACTACACTCCACGGATTGCTGACATCCGCCCGGTCATCCTCTACCCGCCTATTCCAGCAAACAACTTCGAGATCAAGCCATGCTGGATTCAGCTCATTACATCCTCTATCCAGTTCCATGGCTTGAAGGATGAGGAGGCCAGGGTGCATCTTTCCCGTTTTCTGCAGCTGACGAACGGGTTCAAGCTTAATGGTGTCCCTGATGATGCAATCCGCCTTCACCTTTTCCCTCATTCTCTGGCGGGGAATGCTAAGAGGTGGTTGGAGACCCATCCCCCATTGTCCATCACCTCTTGGGACGATCTGGTTGACAAATTCGTGCACAGGTACTATCCGACATCGAAGACTACAGAGATCCAGCGGGAGATCACTCACTTGCGCCAAGAGCCAGATGAGTCACTTCGTGATGCGTGGGAGCGGTACATGAGATATTTCTGGCAGTGTCCCCATCATGGCTTCAGTGATGCATTCACAGTGGGGAACTTCTACAGTGCTCTCTCTCCAGATAGCCAGAGGGTGATTGAGTCTCTATGCCCAGGAGGGGATATTCTTACTAAGACTCCACCCGAGCTGAACCAGATGATCAATACCTTGGCTGCCAGAGATCATTCTTGGGGGCAGAGCAGCAGAGGCAGACATTCCCGGGACCGTGGTGTGCACGCCATGGAGACCAGATCCGGGCTTGAGCAGCAGGTAGTTGAGTTAGTGCAGACATTGAAGCAGCCCAACAGTCTTATTCCGGGCAGAGGTTTGGCTACACCTCCAGTAGCTCAATGTCAGTGGTGTGAGAGCTCAAATCACCTAGTGGAGGACTTCCAGGCTATGAGGGAGTCTACTACTCCCCAAGAGCAGTTGGACTTCATCGCCAATGCTCGGCGCCTCGACCCGTACAGCAACACATATAATGAGGGGTGGCGCCAGCACCCCAATTTCGCCTGGAGCAGCAAAATCACTAAACCACCTAGTTTCCCAGCACCAGCCGGTGGTTTTCAGCAGAGGCAGCCCTTCCAGGCTCGACAGGGGCCAGCCCCACAGCAGCAGCCCTACCAGCCTAGGCAGGGGCAACCATTCCAGCAGCCCCAGCGCCAGTTTGCCGAGCCAGCAGCAGCTCCTGCCCCAGATGATCGGATGACGAAGCTGGAAAATATTCTAGATTCATTCATGACTAGCACTCAGGCAACTATCCCGAGGTTGGACCAGAGCGTAGCCTCACTGGAGGCAGGTCAGAGGAACCAAGGTGCCATTTTGCAAGATCTGCAGCACCAGGTGGGTATCTTGGCCCGCCAAAACACTACCAGGGCACCGGGGACTCTGCCTGCCACCACTATTCCGAATCCTCGTGATCCTCACCAGCATCAGCAGCTGGATGCCATTTTTACCATGAGCGGTAAGACCATATCTGCTGATCCTATCCCGGCCAGACAGGAGGACCCACTACCTGCTTCAGCACTTCCAGCCGACGATGCAGAAGTGCGGGTGGAGAAGGAAGCCCCTGCTCCCAAGCCACAACCAGTGGTTAAGGAGCATGTGCCTCAGCTTCCCTTCCCCACTCGCCTACACAAAGACAAGCTGGAGACTGAGTTTGCCAAGTTTATGGCAATGTTGAAGCAGCTCAACATCAGCATACCGTTCGTGGAGGCACTGTCGAAGATGCCCAAGTATGCTAAGTTCATGAAAGACCTCCTCACCGACAAGAAGAAACTTGGGGATCTTTCGACAGTGATGCTCAGTAAGGAGTGTTTTGCTATCCTGCAGAACAAGCTGCCCGAAAAGCGCAAGGATCCAGGGAGTTTTACTATCCCTCTTACTATTGGCAACATGCATGTAGGCAAGTCCTTGGCGGACCTAGGCGCTAGCATAAATGTCATGCCATATAAGTTGTATAAAAAGCTAGACCTAAGTGAACTTAGCCCTACTAGGATGAGCATTCAGCTAGCTGATCGTTCCATTGTGCATCCTAGGAGAATCATAGAGGATCTGCTTGTCAGTGTCGGTGCATTCACATATCCTGTTGATTTTGTTATTCTTGATATACATGAGGATGTGGATGTTCCTTTAATTCTGGGTAGACCATTTCTTGCCACCGCCAAGGCACTTATTGATGTGCATGATGGTAAACTGATCCTGCGTGCTGGGAATGAACAGGCTACTTTTTCTGTGACTGAATTCGATCACTGTGCTATGATTGCTGTCACACCTGTGCATGCCATTTCTGATCAGGTACACGAGCCTGTCGTGTATCCTTCTGCACCTCTTATTTTGCAGGACCCTCCTATCATTCCTTCGCCGCCACTCCATCTGGTCTCGCCTCCAAACAAAAAGATCAAGGAGGAGTGGCGGCCGAAGCAGCAGGTTGCTAAGCCTGCACGGAAGAAGGGTGGAGACCACTACGAGCTGGTCCCACCTCTTGCACCACGACCACCCTGGCCGTCGAGCTGACTGATGATGGTGGTCGCATCCGTCGGGTGCATGGCCACAACCTAAAGCTGTACCTCAAGAGAGACGTGGATCCGCTCTTGGAGGCACCTGCACCTGCACCTCCCTGAGTATCCACCATGGGCGTCCAGCTAAAAGACGGTAAAGAAGCGCTTGTGGGGAGGCAACCCCACCACGGTTTGACTTTCTTTCTTGTGTTTTGAGTCGGATTGTAAACCGGTTTGGTTTTGGTTTGTTTTCTTTTGTTTTGAATGATGTATTATTGGGCTGACCATTGGACCTAACATATTGTGTTTGAGCTCTTTGGTTTCCGTTAGCTGTGCTTGTCTTGACTGGTCCTCTCTCCAGTCCGCTTCACTCCGACTGGTCCGCTTCTAGTCTCCTGCAGTCCGTGCATACCGGTAACATCGTTCCCCTTTCCCTTCCCTCTTCTCCATTGAGGGCAATGTCGATCTTAAGAGTGGGGGGATGTTTATCTTTTGACTGCATTAGATCTGTTTGTGTGCTTGGAGCCTAGTCCACTGTCCAAATTTTTAAATTTGAGGGCTCCAAGTACGTGTTTCCGTGCAATTGCCTGCTCAGTATGCTTTGAATTGACAGTCTTTATAGTAATATGCAACCTAGGGAGGTAGTGTAGCACTATGGAGGATGTTGATGCATTTAAGAAGTCTAATTTCTTCTTCATATTGTGTTGGTTGATTGAGTGAATTAGTGATCTTAGGACCCTTGAATTGTGTGGTGTTGTGGACTCTCTACCTGTCATGGACTCTTGTTTCATGTTTTGAGTTTAACAGGTGCTCGAAAATGTGCTTTAAAATAACGTCTCCCGTGCGAATAGGGCGAAAGTGTGTAAGGGGAGACGGGAATTCGTTCCCAATTTCCACCTACTACCTCCAGCCCCCTTACATGTCTTTCCCCCACACGAGGCTCGAGACATCCGCTCCTGGCATGGCCGGTAAGAGCCGGGCTCCCGCAAAACCTCTGCTATGTGGGAGCCCCCATTTTCTGAAAAGCAGGTTGGGACCCTTGAAAAAAAAAAGAGAAAAAAAAAAACAGAAAACAAGCAAAACAGAAAGAAAAGGGGTTCCAACCATCTTCAAGAAGAAAATAGAGCACCTTGAATAATGTGAGTCCATGATCCTTTGTTTTTGAGAATCTCTTCATCCACGATTCATTTGTCCTCTGTTCACTATTTGCCATGATGCCGACTCGATACTAGTGCTCTCGCCGAAGAAGCTATGAGATGACTTGTGCGTCGGTTGACCTCGTAAGCTGCTAAATGATCTAAGAAGTCCTCTACCTACGATGTGGGTTGTTTGTTGCTATAGAGGTCTGGAGAGTTGCATTGGTTTGAGTTAGGTTTGCTTGGGGACAAGCAAATGGTTAAGTGTGGGGGAATTTGATAACGATGTAATTGCACGTATTTGCACCCCTAGTTCTTATCCGTTTGAGGGGCATAGTCGTGTATTTTGGCCTATTTTACGCCGGGTTGTGCTATTTTGTCATATTTCAGGTCCCAGGCGTCAAAGGAAAGGCTAAGCACGAGTTTCGGGGCATTCGGAAGTCATTTCGTCGAGCTGGAGCCAAAACACGGGCACACCTAAAGCAGAACACGGCCGTGTTCCTAGGCCGTGCTTTTACTGCCGAGAGCTGATTTGAGTTTGAAAAACACTGGCTGAAAACACGGGCGGGGTTGAGAGAAAACACGGCCGTGCCCACCAAAAGCACGCCCGTGTTTTACCCAACAGTCTGGCCATGTAATTAACCCTTGGCAAAACACGGGCGGGCTGAGGCAAAACACGGCCGTGCCCTCGACCGTGTTTTGCCCAGTGATGCCCTTTTAAGCAGATTTCAGCCAAAACAAAAGGGGATTCGAGTTTTAGAGAGACAGAGCGATTCCTAGAGAGAGAAAGCGACGAACAAGAGTCTACAAGTGCCCTAGCTTGATCTTCACCACCATTGGAGGCCAGCTTGAGCTTGGAGAAGTGTCGATCAAAGTCCAGGAGCAGGAATCCATCCTTCACAGTATGAATTCCGCGTCTGATTCTGCTTTTGCTTCTTTCTCCATGGAGTAGTTCTCCCATTCATCTGGGTATGGAGAACCCTAGATTTGTATGTTAGGTTTGATTGTATGAACCCAAGTACTGATTCTATGATTTGATTATATTCAATTGAGGTTTGAATGATTGAATGGCATGAATCCTGATCAAATTCCTGTTGTTTCTGCTTTAACCTAGAATGAGAATATCTGCCTAGGTTGATAGAGAATCCTTGATTGAAGGTAGGGAGTTGGTGACTTTAGTCGAGGAGCCAACTCACTATTCTGTACCGAATTCACTTCGGTAGTGGAGGTTTTGTTGTTAGGGCCTCAATCTGTTTACTCCGGTGGAGGTTAGTCGCCCGCTAGAGACTCAGATTGAGAGGGTCTGAAGACCTTTAGTCGAGACTTCAGGCTGTTTAAGAACCATATCCGGGTGACCTCTCTTAACCGGAAAACAACCGTTTACTTGCTTTGTTTGTTTGTTAGTTTAGACTTGCATTAAAGTTTCATTGCTTGATAATAAGAATTCACCGAGTAGTCATCAAATCTAGGACCCGGGTTGACATTTAAACCCAAACCCGCTATACTACACTTTAGGAAGTGGTTTCACTTGGCCATTTCCTAGAGTGACAGTAGAAGTGAGTCAATAACCTCGCCTTGCGTGAGTATGTGTGTGTTTGTTTGTTTTGTCTCCTTGAAGCTCCCTCCTCTTCATATCTGGCCCAATTATGTCTCGACTTTCACTTACCAAGCTATGCGGTAACAACATTCTACCCTTTTTATGCCTTTGAGGGCAATGTTGATCTTAAGTGTGTGTGTGTGTGGGTGGGTGGGTGGGGGGGGGGGGGGTAGGTTAGTATGATCGTGTGTGTGATTTTATGTGCTTGGAACCTAGTTGTATGCACAAATTTTAAAAAATTTAAGGGCTCCAAGTATTGCCTGTTCATTGTGGCCGGTTGTTGGAGAATCTTGTGTTTATTGGCATTGACTTTGGATTGTGTACTTGCGATTGAGTGCATCCTATTATGATGATTGAGAATTGCATTAGGTTGGTGCAAGTGTTTAGTTGTCATATGTGTGAAAATATATGGATGCCTTAACTTAAGTACTCATTGATTGCAATTGTCATGCATAGAAAATTTTGAAATTAGAATGGATGATTGAGCGGCTAGGTAGCCATGTGAGATTTGTGCCGATCGTCTCTTTCATGTGTGATAGATCCCTCTTACCATGATGTGTAGCATTCACATTGTAATTAGAGAGGAACATGGAGGCATAGGATAAGTCCACTCCCCAAAAGTTGATTGTCTCGATCGTTGTATCCCCTACTCAACCCTTTTGAGCCGTGTGACTTAGGGTCGTTCTCATTGTAGGAGATTTTGCTATGTGAGCTTAATTGAGATTCATAGAGTGACCCTTTGCTTTCTTCGTGTCTAAATCATTGTGAGTCATCCTTGTGCCTCAGAGCTCCCATTTTTGAGCTCCGCTGAGGCTCCACATAGGTGATTTCTGCACGGTTCCTACTAAGAATGAAAAGGTAGTGTTGGAGGAAGTTCTTAATGGTGAGCATTGTTCGTTAAGTGTAAAAGGTGGCATGTGTTTAGCTCTCTAGTACCCCCTAGAAAAAATAGAAAGGAAAGAAAGAAAAAAAAAAGTGAAAAGAGGTAATAATAGGGGTAAATAATGATAGAGAGTTGCCACAAATTTGATGTATATGCTCTAGAAAAGTGTTTCTTGGCAACCAAGCTATTGAAACACCTACTTGTTTTTGGCCTCCTTCACTACTATGCTTGAAAAAATTGGATAGCAGGTGTAGCTGAGAAAGTGTGCTTGAATTAAGTTCATGATTGGTAGTGGTTTGGGAAGAAGGGAAGTGTGATTTTTGGCCGATGCTAGTGGTCGTTGCTTATAGGAGAAGGTCCTAATCGAAACCATAGGACCTTGTGTTGGTTTTAGGTTGAAGATGTGGAACCTCATGCTATGTTTACCACCACCCAAAAGGCCTTTTCCCCATGTCCAAGATCCTTGTCAGTCATTTGAACCTGTGTCTTAGACCTCCGAACAAGCTAGTGATGATAACCATCTTGTGAACTCTAACATATAGAGGTTTCCGTCATGGTGAAGAGATAATAGGAATGAGTGTTGATGATGTGCATCTCTTGCAATAAATGGTCTTGACCCCACTAGTCGAGAGTGAGTGTTTCATTCACACTTTTCAAGTTCTTATCTTATCCCGGTGAGGACCTAGTTCGCTCATTCCTCTATTCCTAGGGCTTGATCTTTATGCATGGATAATTACGGTTTGTGAGTGGTCTTGTCAAGGAATGTGTTGGTTTGTGAACAGAGTGAGACATTTTTTATACATTTCAGGTCCTAGCACGATGGTTGTGAAGTTCTCGGGAAACATGGAGGTTTTTCCACCTCGCGGGCTTCAAGATTATCAGGGTCGCCTGACCGTGACAATTTTCCAATGACCATGATGTCAGACCAAAACAACAGCATCCTCCCGCGTTTTTGTTTGATGTCACGGTATGAGCTCCAAAGTCATGGCCGTTAAGTGCAGACCGTGAAAGTGACTGTCGGGCTCTATAAATAGAAGGCACCTAGGAGAGAGAAGGGGAGGTTGGATCTTGGGGTTGGTTTTACATTTTATGGTTTCCCTTCTAGGGTTCCAGCTGAAGAAACCCTAAGGGGGAAACCCTAGTGAGAGAAAGGTCTTCTTCTTCAAATCTAGAGAGAGAAAGTGATCAACAAGCGGAGAAGAAGAAGATTTGGGCTTACTTGAAGCTAGAAGAGTGAATATTTTTACCTCTCAAGGGAATTCACATCAACAAGAAGGGAAGACAAGTATCCACCATGGTTCTTTGTTTCATCTTTGTTGTTTTCCTTTGCCTAGCTATGGAGTAGAGTTCCTCTTCACTTGGGTATTGTGAACCCTAGTGTAGATGTGTGTTAGGGTGTAAGAACATGACTCTATGTGTGTGATGAATGTTGATCGAATGTTTTATATTTGAGGTATTATTCATGAATGATTGAGTGTTGCTAGCTTTAACTCATTCTTATGCCAATTTGACCTAGGTAGAGGGAAATCCCCTTCTTGCTAAGAGGCTTTTATAAGTTGGAATTCCTTGGCCAATTGCACCTACTTAGGCCAGATTAGGGAAAAACTCAAATATCAGATAAGTGTCATGATCCCATCATGATTGGTCGCTATGCGCCGTCCGAATTAATTTCCTAGAGCTTGGTTCTTGCAACCCTTGGTTGATTGGTTAAGAAGGCTAGATTTCCTAGCTTATAGTTGCAATCCTTAGTCGAATTGGTAAGAGAGTTAGGCCACCTAGCTTATTGTTGATATCCTAAACTGGTCGACTAAGAGAGTTAGGGTTTCTTAGCTTGTTGCACCCACCTCACGGTTTATAAACACATCCTTCACACTCGAGTTTCGTTCATTGTTTCTTAATACAAGACTTGGGGGAGCGATTCCCAGGTGAATTCTTCTCTCATTGGGAAAACCTTAATTTACTTTACTTGTTTGTTTATTTTGTAGTTTTCTTAGTTTTTAAACCCTAAATCGTTTGCTAGATAACAACTTAAGCGATTGAAGTAAGGGTACATGGAATGGCCCGGGTTGACAAATTAAAGCATATTTCCCTATACTGCACTCGGTTAGAGTTTATAATTGGGCTCTAGTTGGGATTTTTAATCCGCGGTGTTGTCTGTGGCGAGTCAATTGTGTGTTTTAATATAATGCTTGATGTATTTTCATGATTTGTGAGTGTTTGGTTCCATATCTCATTTGGTTCAAATTGACCTAGAAGGAGGAAATCCCCTCCTTGCCAACTTCTTGGCAAATTGGGTAACCACTTCTAGGGAAAATAGAGACACACATCTAGCATCAATTTAGTGTCACGACTTGATTGTGTTTTATCGTTTTGTTGTCGTTCCGTACTAACTTCCAAGGGATTCGTTAGCAATTCTTAGCCGATTGATTGAGAGAGCTAGGTTACCTAGCTTAATTGCTTTTCCTTAATCGATTGCCTAAGAGAGTGGGAATTTTGCCACTAGTTGCGCCATCCTCGTGGTATAAGAACACAATATTTCGCACTAGAGTTCCAATTATTGCGATTTGATACAAGGCTAGGGGTAGCAATACCCTGGTGATGTGTTCTCATATAGAATCCACAACAATTTGGTGTTAATACACGCATGGCCATGCTAGGTTTCCAAAGAGTTTGCACGTCCAGGAGAACAATTTGCACGACCGTGCAAACAGGGGGGGGGGTGCAAATTTCAGTTCGGGTATAAAGGTTGTTTCACGATTTTTGGAGAGAGAGAGAGCTGGGTTTTGGATCTTAAACACTCAAGGGACAAACCCTAGAGAGAGCGAGTTGGGAATATTTTTGGAGCTATTTTGGAGGATTTCTTTGCCATTAGAACTCGAAAATCAAAATTGGAGATGGAGATTGAAGATCTAGATTAGATTTCTGCATTCTCTCTCTTCTCTATGGAGTAACTTCTCTTTACTTAGGTTTAGAGGAACCCTAACTATGTTTGTTTGACTGGATGATTGTATGAGTACTCTTACTTGATATTCTTGAGTTCATATTCAATCTATGCATGTTTTTATGATTCAATTCCGCTTTAGTTAAGATTATTGATTCTGCTTTGATCCTATGAGAACAAATATATGAGTAGTCCAATAGAGCCATAGATTGATAGTACTGGATTGATTGTTTTAGTCGAGGGGTGATTCATGGTTTTGTGTCGATTGAGAACCTCATTCGCTATAGGGAATCTAGTTCAAAATGCCTTGATCGATTATTTTAGTGAAGGATACGTCCCTATAGGCAATTGACTCAAGAGGTCCTTGAATTCTTTAGTTGAGATTCAAGGTTAGTCAAGGATTCTCCGCATTGTGAATGAAAGTGAAACAAGTTAGAGATCATCAATCATTAATCTGGCTAGTGGCTAGGGGGAATCATACCTAAGTGAGTTCCTGACCAATAATTAGATTAACTTTAACTGTAGTTTGCTAAAGTAGTTATAGTTCCGCTATCTCAATATGGTTTGCTAGATAATGAAATGAAGTTGAGTAATAATAACTCTAGAGACCTGTGGATTTGGTATTTATTACTTGTGCCACTATATTGCAATCCCTTTCATTGGTTACACTTGGCCATTGTAAGGAGTTGTGTTTTAGTGAGTCAAGTTTTTGGCGCCGTTGTCGGGAAACTTTCAAGATTATTAGGAAATGCAGGAGTTTGTTAATTTAGATTTTCTATTTTATTTTCCACCCTTGCTTTTCACTTGGGTGTTTTTGTTTTTATTAGTGCAGATATAAATCATGGACCCTCATGGCTTCTCCAACCATTGGAGGTATCGACCACCATCCGAATGGTATTACCCCGAGACTTCCTAGAGAAATCAAGGAGGAGAAGACTCCGGATTCGGGTTCTAGTACCAACCCCCTACTTCGCAGAACAATCAGACCCTTGGGCATTTCAAGAACAATTTCCTTATCAAGAAGAACCCCGAGACTTCCTTCACGAGCCTTTCTGCAGAGCCATGCTACACTCCATGACCAGATCCAAATAGGCTATTGAAGCTTCTCGTGGAGCAGATTGCTCGGGACACTGAGAGATCCTTCTCCAAGATGGAATTCCTAATCCAAGCCATTGCTCCTCCCGACCCTTCATTTCTCTGTGAAATGGAGGAGGCTGTTCAGCGCTCAGAGAAGCAAACAAAGTGGGTTGAGCAAGTTTGTGCACAACTTGATCAAGATTGCCTTTCTGCTACCATACAAGAAGAGAAGGATAAGGATGAAGGAGGCTACAAGGACATTGTGGAACAGACGAAAGTTGTCACAAAGAGCTCTTGTGATGATCATGATTAGGAATGTCCTGTTATAGCCGACCATACCTTTTCCATTACACCTCGAGCTTTGAAGAGACAGGCATGTGTGAGGAGATGTAAGCTAATCTTATTGAGAACCTTGTTTGGAAACGTGCTCTCCAATCTATGTTGGAAGAAGAAGAGTGAGAAAGGGTGAGGGAAGAAGTTGTGGAGGATGAGGAAAGTGAAGCAGAAGGACTTCTTGATCTTTTCAAAGGGGAGAAACCACATTGAGAAGAATGAAGGGGGGTTGAGGAAGCAATTGGCATCCAGGCTGAGGATGAGTTTGAAGTGGAAGAGGCTCGCATCGCTCATGAGTTACATGTAATATCTCCACCAAACTTCGAGGAGCTGATTGCCGGGGACCCATTTGTAGTGTGTCTTTGCCAGACCTAGGCAACATTGACATAAGTCCCTCTTGGTGGATGCGATGGTGTTCAATCTATGTTGTCATATTTTTTTTGGGGCAATGAGATGAGAGAAGAAGAGAAAAAAAGGTCTCGAGGGTGGAGACTTCATCTGCATCAAGTGCACGAGCCCACATCACTTGCTACACCACATGCTCGTCACACATCACCTTCTACACCACATGCTCGTTACTTGAGATTCCACCTCATCAAAGAGAACCTCAACTTCAAGGAGGTTTTGGGGTGGACTAAAGCTTAGAAGCCACCGTCCGAGTCACAACGTGAAAGAAGTGCTTGTTGGGAGGCAAACCAAGCAGTCGGTTTGCATTTTTTCTCTCCCTATTTCTCCTTGGTTGAGTAAGTTTTGTGCTATGATTTTAGAGGCAATAACTAAACCTTTGTGGGATTTTTTTGGTGCTTGTATTCCGACTACTCTCTCTAGAATGCACCACTTGTCCCGTCCACTATCATTCACACCCAATCTGGTAACTTCGTTCTACCCTCTTTATCTTTCCTCCATTTAGGATAATGTCGTGCTTAAGTATGGGAGGGGGGATGTATCATTATGTATATGTGTGCTTGGAGCCTAGTCCACTGTCCAAATTTTAAGATTTGATGGCTCCAAGTACGTGTTCCCTACAACCGGCTGCTCAGTATGCTTTGAATTGAGAGTCCTTGTAGTACTATGCAACATAGGGAGGTAGTTGTAGCACTATGGAGGATGGTGAAGTATAAGAGATTTCATATCTTTCTCCTTACTCTGCCGGTTGATTGTGTGAACTAGTGGCTTTAGGTTCTTTGATTCATGTGGTATTAATGACCCTCCTTATATTTCGTGCTCATGTATCATAAATGGGTGCTCAAATTGTGCTTAACAAAAGCAGTTGGTCCTCCATGTCAGAAATTTGAAGCATGGGTAAGCCCAACGTGTGTGGCACCGCTCATTGCACAAAATCGGATTTTAGAAGAGATATTAGTGATCCTTAGTGGGATACTCCTATAAGGTGAAGTTAAACCTTCTTTAGTACAAGTAAAAGTTCCACCCGTTGAACTGACCACTTATTTGAGGATTTGATTTTAAGGGCACGGATAGAGCTTTCGACCCCCCTTAATTTCATGACCCTCCGCCCGAATGGAGGAAAATAAGTTAAAAGAAGTACTCTGGCGAGCTACAGATGTACATAAATTGCTCTTGCTCAACCAATAAGGGTCGAACGCATAAAAAACTGCAGTTTGGAACCCCAACAAAGTGATGAGTGCAAAAAACAAAAAAGTAAGGAAAAGGGTTCCCAACGAATGAAATTAAAGGGAAAGAGAACCCAATACGAAGAGTCCATGATTGTGTGTGTTGTGTGAGTCTCTTTATCCATGTATTGTCTGTCCAAGGTCCACTACTTGGCAAGTATAACCTTGACCAGCGATGTAGTAAAGGGTTGACTCACGACGTCGAATTCCACGGGTCCATGGATCTACTGCTACTTCAGAACTAATATACTATCTAGCCTAACAAAGTTTTGGGGTAGGAATAACCTAATCTACTCGTAAACAACCAACCAAGTGGTTGGGAGGTCACTAGAGGTGAAATGGTTGCTTAGGGTTGAATCCTCATAGCTATGGTTGTCATGCAGGGTTAAGGGAATGTGGTGAATGAGCTCTTTTCCATGGAATTTCATGGTTATCCATACACCTCGAGTACGCCTCCCCTAAACCCATGTCAGTCACCTCGATCTAGGCTATCATATCTGGGGCTTTAAGAACATAACTCATTTCAATGGGTAGTACTCACCGTCCACACCGAGGTTTCATCCCGGGTTGTACCTAGGAAGGCATTCTTATTGCAGGGGTACGATCACCTCGTTCACCATAAGATCCTATTCATTCATCTAACCTTAATTTGCTCGATGGCGCATACCCGTCTAACCCTAAAACTCCATACCCAGTGTAGAAGTTCAAGTAGGCTTGTAAAGAGGATTAGGGAGACTTACCCAAACACAATTAAAGGTAGAGAAGCAATGAAATCAACTAGATAAACTTTCATTCAAAAACCCGTACATAACCTATAAACTAAGGTTCATATTCCCTAAACAACCATTAGAGATAAAAGTCTTAGAGAGAGAAAGAAAACACAAACTAGAAGAGAGGAGTGATGGAATCAATATTCTTCTCCTTGCTTGAACCTTCTTCTTGCTCCTTGGGTGGATTGGATCTTCAATTAAGCTCTCACAAGGTGTTTCCCTCTCTAAAAACAACACAAAACCCTTAATTTCTCACTCTAGGTTGGCTCCAATTTGAAAAGTGCAGCAACAGGGGTACTTATAGAAAGCTAATGGCGGTCAAGGCCACTAGGGCGTGACGCGATGGTCACGGTCGTGACCTGGCCATGACCAGCTGGAAAGGCTCTGAATTTCCCAAAATGACGCGTTTTGACTCCATCTTTAGGCTCCGAGATTGCGGCCTCCTTTATAAGATCGCAACCGTGATCTTTGTGTCTCTGGAGCAATCTTTTTCTCGGTCAAATTTCACTATGTTTGCGATTCGACTTGGGAAACTCTTTGCCTTCTTCTTGGTCGCCTGGTGAAGTTCGCAGTTACTGTTCACGGTCGCGATCCTCAGCCTGGGAACATGGTCACAACCGTGACATATGGCCGTGACCAGTGCCTCTTCTCTCCTTCTTGATCCTATGCTTCCCAATCATGCTCGGATGAACTCCAATTGATTCCCGATCAATCCCGAATGCATATAAGACCTAAAATTTCATCACAAACACTTGGGAAAGCATAAAATATGAAAAATGGGGGTCGGTTACCCTATGAAAACTTTCATATCAAGAGTACATATGCCAAAATGCATGTTTTTCAAATAGGAACAAAAACGAGTATAAAGACTTTATATGTGGCCTAGACATGGTGATTTAACATGAAAATGCTTTAAGAATAAGGGTTAAATAACTTCTATTTTAGGAGTTATCAAACTCCCCCACACTTAGGAGTTTGCTTGTCCCCAAGTAAACCTTCTCAAACCAATGCAACTTAATAGACAAATCAACGAGAGGTGCACTCTAGTTCTTCATTGCATATAGAAAAGTAGACGGAGGTGAGTAAACATTACTGTCATCTTACTGTGCAAGCACAAACTCTTTGGTGAGGACAATACCTACTACCTTGGGACGAACATTCCAGGTGTGCACCAGGGGACTTCTCAAAAACAATTAATCACAAGAACTCTTGGGGTGCTTTTTATTCTTACTTTCGATTTAGGAGTTGTCATTTATTGGTCTCCTTTTTCTACGTTGACACGCATTGCACCAATCCTTTGCAAACTCTTTTCCATATAAGCATCTCTCCCTCACAACCAAGAGTGGATGGATCATTGCCTTTCCTTTCAAGGTCACATGTGAGGAAGTTGATGGGAGAATTCGTCTTAGCCCAAGCACTACTTCCCATCCTGTACTCCACATTAGGTTGCCATACATGTGGGTACAAACGAGAGCTTTGAGGTCTCTTGAATCGCTAAAAAGTACTTTGTATCTTGGCATACGATTCCTTGAGGAAGTAAGATGTTTGGGGGATGGTAAGTAGTGAAAGATGGTCGGGATGCGGTAAAGTTATCCGATCGCCAAACATATCCTCAAAGGGCACTCTGATCCGGTTTATCTCAAACACTATGCTCAGTTGCCTCTCACGTGAGAGGCTCTTTGTTTATTTATTTTTTCCTGACAAGTTAAGCACATATTTGCAAAGGTTTCGAGTTCAAAAGTGGTGGAGAGTCCTGCACACATGTTCTTCCCAAAATAGCAAACATTATCGACTCACCAAAGAGGAAGAAGAGAGTAAAATCCCTCATACATAGGTACTCTAATCATGCAATTACTCCATATCGAACACAACTCATCAATTATATAACAATTCAAATCATAATGAGTAGGAAGAATGCAAAAAGGGACCAACTTGGAGCCCTCAAATTTGAAATAAGTTGGGCATGCATACAAGGCTCCAAGTGGTTGAAAAATGGTAAGTCATCGTCCACAATCACTCTAAAAGCACATCTCTCTCGATCAAGCATTCAAACATTAATCGCATAAGAGAGTTCAATTTCTAATAACATTCCACACAAGCATTTATGCACAATCCCCCCCCCCCCCCGGCACACACACTAAAGGAACACATTTCCTCGATGTGACAAGGGTAAGAGGATAGAAGAACGTTACCAAAATGCTTAGTCGAAGTGATTGTCAGATCGAAGGGTAGGGTGGGTGGGTTGATATCCTCCCAAAGTTGAGAAATTGCCTTTTGGGCTTGATCTCTCGACCTCTAGGTGATAATTCTAGTTGTTGTTGGAGTTCTTGCTCATGGTGTATTGGTGCATGAGGCTCGAATCGTTGTGTGGAGTTTCAAGTGGTCTGGTCTCTCCATTGATTGGAAACTTAAAGTTTTTACCACCTCCGGTGGAATAGCATTGGAAACCTCTCCTCTTCAAAGGATCAACCCTTATAAAGGTTCCTTTACACACTAAAACGATTCATACCCATCCATGCCTAAATAATCAATAATCAAAGAATGCATTGAACACTTCTCATCATCCCTAGGATCAAATCTTTTGCACCCCCACACTTGATGGTTACTATGTAAAACAAGATTGCAAAGGGAAAAACAATGTCGAATTAGGTAGTTAACAATCTTGATTGATTGATTTAATTGACAACATGTCAATCTAGGGGTTTTAATGTCATTGCCCAAGGCAATAAACAACCTAAACGACTAAGGTAGGGGTATGAACCAATTGCTCAAAAAACATATCAAAGCAGTAAGCTTTCTTGAGAAAAAGGGCCATACACCTTATACCAATCGATCAAGATTCAAAACTATCCCTCAAACATGCTTCTAGGGGTCTAACATAAGCATTAAGGTTCATTTGGCATGCATCAAACATTACAAGCACAAATTATGTGGTTTGGGCATTTCCTCGAGCACTTGGTGGACGACAATCAAATCATCTAGATTCATTCAATTCTTGCCCACCAAGGCCTCCAAACCACATACATTCATTCATAAACATGCAACACACAACAACACATCAACGTTCCGTAATTTTTTCTTCACCTTAGTCTATTAGAACTCATTCTTAACTAAGGTATGCTCATTCACTATTATTTAAACTAGAAACTAACCTAAAAACAAAATTCAAACATGCAAGTTCTATATTGAAAGGTAAAGGAAAAGAAAATGCAAACCGATGTTGGGGTGCCTCCCAACTAGCATGTCCCTTAGGTCGTTTCACCGGACCGTTATCTTCAAGTACTCAGTCCAACTCAAGACCTCCTTAAATTTGAGGTTTTCATTGTTAAGTGGAGTCTCAAGTCTTGATCGGTTTCCCAATCATTAGGTGAAGGCTCATGTAGATAAGAATGCTTTAGACACCTCCAATGAAACTTTCTTCAAATTTTCTTTGCTTCTCTTTGCCTCGAACCAAAACAAGCATTCTTGAAGGATCATCACCTGATCCACCAAGAGGGATTGATGATGCCTCAGCCTCATCTTGGCAAAGAGAACCCTCAAAAGGATCCTTTTCGAAGAGTGCATCAAAGTTGGGTGGAAAGCTTTTGTAGAATATGTAACTTGTTGAAGTGGAGACTCGCGCTAGTCGATATTGCATCAAGAAGGGTCGGGACTTCCCTTGATGCAAGATGTCCCTACGATCCCCACCTCTTGGAGCCACCATTCCTCTTGTTTAACATCTTTTATCCGAAATCAACCCGTAGGAAGTTTGGAATCGCTAGCATCTAGGCACTCCATTGGGATGTTGTAGCGCTCAAATGCTAACTCTCCGAGACTTTTTGGTGTAGGTGGTGGTGAATGATGAAGTGAAATCCCACTCCCGGCCATGAGTCTTTGTAACTCGAGCTCCAAGAGGCTCTTTGGTTTTGGGGATGGAGTTGAATGAGTTGTCACAAGGCCTTCTAGATATGGCATACCTGCCGTAAGTCGCTCAATGGCCATCTCCAACTCGGTCTTCACCATAGTTTGTGGAGGTGGTTATTGGTATTATGGTGGAGATGCTTGGTAATCATGGGGTACCGTTTATAGGCATAGAGAGGTGGTTGTTCTTCGTAATCGGATCCTTGGCTAGCACCACTACTAGAAGCTTCAAGATAACACCAATTTGGCGGTTGGTGCTCTCCCTACTTCTCATGCCAAACATACCGATACATAGCTACACCTAAATACTATCTATATTCACAAAAAACAAGAACAACCTATGAAAGCACAAGTGTAAAAAGAAAAGAAAACAAAAAGTGAACAAACACTTAACACAAAATAACAAAAGAGAACATAACAAAAGAAAGAAGAATACGAGTAAAAACACGACATTACAAACACAAAACACAACAAAAACAGTGAGCTTTTTTCCATGGGATTTCGTGGTTATATACACCCCTTTGAGTATGTCTCCCCTAAACCCATGTCAGTCACCTCGAACTAGGCTATCGTATCTGGGACTTCAAGAACATAGCTCCTTTCAATGGGTACTACCCACCGTCCACACCGAGGTTTCATTTCGGGTTCTATCTAGGAAGGCATTCTTATAGCAGGGGTACGGTCGCCTCGTCCAACATAAGATCCTATTCATTAATCTAACCCTAATTTGCTTGATGGCGCATAACCGTCTAACCCTAAAACTCCATACCCAGCGTAGAAGCTCAAGTAGGCTAGTAGAGAAGATTATGGCGACTTACCCAAATACAATTAAAGCTAGAGAAGCAATGAAATCAACTAGATAAACACATTCAATTTCACTCATTAATACCCTTAAATATCCATTCATTACATAGTAAACCTAGAACTAGGGTGGGTTTAGAACCCCTATACCTTAGAGGACTACTCCATAGGGTAGGGAAGAAGATACAAAGAAGAAAGTGGGGAAGGGGGTCTTCTAGCTCCTCCTCCGCTTCTCCTTCCTTCAGCTCCTCTCTCTTCTTTCTCTCTCTAACCAAAAATTCTATCTCAAAAATCAACTCTCATGAATGGGGGAAAGGGGTCTTCTATTTATATCCTTTAGAGGATGGAGAAGATCATGGCCGGGTAATCCAGGTCGCGATCTTCTCCCTTGAGGCAGTGATTTGCCGACAGTGCCGTTTAGGCCTTCAGGCACGATGAGTTTACTGGCTGACTTCACGATCACGATAAGTCAAGCGCGACCGCGAACTTACTTGCGATTAATGTGAACTGTGGTGGTGATCAGGGTGGGGAAACTCTTTGTTTCTCCTAGTTGGCTTCTTCACGAAGTTCGCGCCCTCAACCTCCAAAATCGTGGTCGTGATCTTAAGCTATTAGGCTGCAATCTTTGCCTTGAGTTTGTCGTCTTTATTCTCGGCCATTATCTCCATCTCCAGGCAGCGATCATCAGCATTCTTCCCCTTTTGCTACACTCGTGTCCTTTTTCATACCTAATTCGCATGTATTATCTAAAGCACCTAGAATCACATCATTATCGAATAGGAACGAAATAGAATGCAATGGACTCTATTCAAACGATTACGCACATGAATTGGCACAAAATAAACTTAAACATGAAGGGAAAATAAACCAATTTAGGTGTTATCAAACTCCGCCACACTTAGGCGTTTGCTTGTCCCCAAGCAAACCTACTCAAACCAATGCAACTTGATAAACAAATCAAGGTGGGATGCACTCTAGCTCTTCATTTCATAAAGAAGAGTACACGGAGATGAGAAAATGTTACTATCATCTTACTGTAAATGCACAAACTCTCGGGTGAGGACCACACTTACTACCTTAGGCCGAACATTCAAGGTGTACACCGGGGACTTCTTAATCATCAAATAAGAACAAGAACTCTTGAGAGTGCTCTTTATTCTTTCTTTTTATTTAAGAGTTGTCATTTATTGGTCTTATTTTTCTACTTTGACGCACATTGCACCAATCTTTTGCAAGTTTTCTTTCAAGTAAGCATCTCTCCCTTATGACCAAGAGAGGATGGATCATTGCCTTCCCCTTCAAGGTCACATGTAGGGAAGTTGATGGGCGGATTTGTTTTAGCTCGAGCACCACTTCCCAACCTGAACTCCACATGCTGGGTACAAACAAGAGCTTTGAGGTCTCATGATGCTAAAAAGTACTTTGTACCTTAGCATACGATTCCTTGAGGAGGAAAGATGTTTGTATGATGGTAAGTAGTGATAGATGGTTGGGACTTGGTAAAGCTATCTGATTCCCAAATATATCCTCAAAGGGCACTCCGAGCCTTGAGGGTCGGTTTCCTCTCACATGAGAACCTCTTTTAAAATGATTTTGAGTTCAAAAGTGATAGAGAATCCCGCACACATGTTCTTCCGGAAATAGCAGACATTATCAACTCACCAAAGAGGAAGAAGAGAGTAAAATCCCCCATACACTAATCATGTAACTACTCCATAGAGAGCACAACACATTAATGATCTATCAATTCAAAGCATATCGAGTAGGGAATTGCACAGAACAAGGTGTTTTGGAACCCTCAAATTTGAATTTTTTTGGGCAATGCATTCAAGGTTCCAAAACACTATCATTTGGCCAACCATCATCACAAACACAAATAATCACTAGCATACATTTCCATAAGTATTCATAAACGTCTTACATTCATAAACAAGGGATGATACTTGCGATCCATGGCCCAATCAATCATGAAAAGCATTCATGCATTCACACACATCCCCCATACTTGAGCAACACATTGTCCTTAATGTGAGAGTTTTAAAAGAGAAGGTCATGAAGGTTACCATAGGTTGGTTTGTGGGTTGGTGAAGGTACACAAGTGTAGGTCTTTGTCTTCCTGGTGGTTTTCACAACGATAAAGTGCATAAGAAAGAGAGGAAGACGATTAAGATTTATAGGTATGATAAATAGATAATATACATAGGAACTAATACTAGAATATTTAAATTACGGAAAGTAAAGCAATAATTAAATATTGTTTAAAATTAAAAGAAAGAAAAGCAAAGAAAAAGAAAAGATAGAACTTAGGCCCTAGATGCCTAGTACTCAATCATCCTCAGAGGTGTCATCGAAGTGGCCTTCATCCTCTTATACAAGCTAGTTGCCAACTAATGAGGGTGAAAGAGGGAACATTTCCTCTATCTCGCCTGGGTCCATATGCATTTTTCTCATTATCATGTGGACTGCCCCCAAGAGGTGGCGTCTAGACTTCCTCTCCCGCCTCAAAAGAGACTGAATCTCCCCTTTATCCTCAATAAGCATGAAGTTCTGCTCAATTAGCTTGGCATTCTGCTCAATAAGAGTGGCTATCTGAGATGCTTGGATGCCTGATGATGATGTCCCTGTTTCTGTGAAGGGAACTAGCTGGGGTGCTTCAAGTGAACTTCTGAGTGATTGGAGAATTATTCCCTTGATGGTCTTTCTTCTTTTATTCGCCTCTAGAAGTTTCATCTTGGATAAGTGATCCTCGGTGAATACTTGAGTGGAGCCGATAATTGTACAGTTGCATTTCTCCAAGTTGATCCCAAAATATCTTGCAAGAGAGTGACAAATTCTCCCCCATTGATAGTCTTGACTGTCACATTCGTGATGTTCTTGTTGAGAGTCTTGAGGATGACCAATCCAAGTTTCAAAAAAAGCTTAACGAATCGATCTCAGAAGATTTAGATCCCTCTTCGTCAAGTTGCTAGCACACTTTTCTTTGAGGGAAACCGTGTAAGAGATGATGTTGTGAAGAATGCGCCATTCTGCTTTCAAAGAGATGCTCTTGGTGGACTTTAGGTTGAAGGGCTCTTGATGATCCGGGCTTCTAAGATTGTTTTTGAAGAATTCTTCCAGATGATGACAAGTAGCCAAGTCCTCACCTTGAAGTGCACGTCCTTCTTGAGAAAGGATGAATCCTGGAGGATAGATAGACATAGCCTCGGTGAACTCATTGAAGCTCATTTCCCTTGGGTTTCCTCCTAGTGAAAAGGTTAATGTCCAGGGGAAGTTTCGATTGATAGTTAGCACCGAGCAATTTAAGATAGTTAAGAACTAAAGAATTAGTTCAACGTAAATATTTTCATTGATTGTCAAGAGATTGAGCCATGTCGGGTCTCAAATGGTTGTGGCAGCCCCAAAAGCCTCCAAATTCTACCAAGAGATGCAACGATGTTCCCCATAGGTTCATGAAGCAAAATGTGCATATTCTGCCTTGTCTTTGTCCCCAAATTCAAGATAAGGATGTGGTGCCCTCCTACCACCTTTGATTGATGTTGATGACTCGAGAATCTTCTTTGACTTGTCCATCCTTAAACAAAAACTAGATAGAAATCTCATTAGTGCAAAGATAGACATGGGAAACAAAATAGACAAAGAAGACATGAAGTGACTTAGAAACCCTTTTGTTCTCTAAGGCATTTGATCGAACACCTTGTGGGGATAAAATGCAGGCAACTTGGGCAAATGAAATTCCACCAAAGATTAACAAGAAAGACGAGCAAAGCATTTTTCTACCCATTCAAGTCACCCCAAACCCAATCACATGAAAGAAAATAGCAAGAAAGAATATTACCACAAATCACATTAAGCACGCGTTAAGGAAGCAACCAATGAGGGAATTCTAAAATAAATCTTGGGAGCAAATCAAAACCACCAACCTTTGTAAGTAAATAGCTGTAGAAATGCTACCTTGGATTTGCTCTACTCAAGTTGAAAGTTAATCACTCCCCTAATTATCTAATGTGGATGATGAAAACCCATGCTAGAAGGGAACATATCAAAAAGTGATGAAAAGTAGGTAAAATGAGAGCAAAAATCGTACAGTCAACCCAAACGCGGACAAGTTCACGGGCTAGAACCACAAGATCGCGGTCGCGAACTTGCCTGTGAAGGCCACAATCTTAAGAGTTCTAGTTCTACAAGGTTGCCCACAGCTTAATGCAAATTCCATGGTTTAGAGTGTCGGATCATGGTGCCTAATCTAAGTGGTTCTATAAAATATTTATTTAAAAGGGTAAGGTAAAGGAAAAACAAATCGAAGTGTTGGGGTACCTCCCAACAAGTGTATCTTTGAAGTCTTTTCTCCAGACTCTTTGATCGTGAGAGACCTTCAGGTGGAAGCATCTCCCTCACCCTAGGTGGTGTCGTCAAAAACACCCTTGTGGTGAAGGCCTAAGTGCAGACCATGTAGACTTTCGGTGCTCCCTTCGAGTAACAACCCTAAAGATAGATTCATTGTGGTTTCATGGGTAGGAGTTGAAGGTTGGATGGCTTTCTTAAAAACTCTCTTGAGAATTCGATCGGTTGACATCTCCTTTTCTAGGAATACGCCTTGCTTGTTTGAGGATGTTGTGATAGATTGGGATCCAAAATCAGTTTACGTGAAGGAACTTGAGTAGTTGGAACATTCAATCTCGTGTAAGAAGCGAACGAAGGCAAAACTCCTCGTCAATCATTGGAGAGATGTACAATCAACCTATTTTCTACGTACTCCATGATTATTCGCCTTTTGGGACCTCTATCACAGCTCTAGTTGTTGCCAAGAATGTTTTGCCAAGTAACATATGAGTCGAAGCCTTTGGTACCGCATCCACCACTGCAAAGTCTACCGGATAAACAAATGTCTCAACTCATACCAAAAGATACTCTATGATCCCATTGGGGTAAACTATTGAATTATCGGCTAGTTTCATGGCCATGTCCGTCGATCTAAGGTCCTGCGACCCCAATTCTCAAAACAACTTGAAGCTCGTCACGTTAAGATCATAAAAGGGATCTACGATGACATCCTTAATAGTAACCCATTTTATAGAGCACGATATTGAGAACAAACACAGGTCATCTCTCCTGATTGGGCCCTCGTGATGAATGAACACTGGATACGCTTGCCCTATGTCAACGATCGGATGCTCGTCAAATTCCCATTTAGTCGCCAACAAATGCTCTATGAGATCAACATATTTGGCTAGCTATGAGGGTTCTTGGATGACCGACATAGCTAAAGAAACATCTTAGGCTACGTCCTCCTTTTTCTCCTGATCAAACTTCACATTTGGGTTAACATTTATGGGCTTTGGGTTGATTGTCAACTCGCTCTCCGGTGACTTGCCCTGCTTCCCATTAGGTCTTCGTTGGCCTTCCCTTATAATCTTCTCTAGGAGAACAAATAAAGCAGGCATAACCTTTATAGTATCCACGAATACTTTGTTCTCTACCCTCAAGGAGTCCACTTGCGCTATGGAGGCGTGAACAAATCGATCAAAATCATTCATCCGTTGATGAAAAATTGAAACCCAATCCGATACTCTTTCTTCCAAACGTTCCAACCAACGGTTCAATTCACGGCAAGACCCACAAGGTTCTTCAGCGGTGTGGTCTTGATGATGTTCCATGGAAGGACAGACTAGGTTGAGGAGGTACCCTAGTGTTGAGTGTGAAGACTTGCTCTACCCGAGTAGGATCTTTATCGCCCTCTTCCAAAAGTTCCTTATGCTCTCTACTCATTTCGTTGATTTGACTCTAAATAGCCATTTCTCTAGCTAGAGTAGCTTCCTCCTTTTCTATTTGATCGCATAGTTCTTCATCTGCTCAAGGTCATTATATCTTAATCCAATTGCTCCTTGCGATGATCACCTTGTAATTCTCTAGGAGTCCATTGAATAAGATCTCGTTCAGTAGGTCTTCTGAATATCCATGATTCAGATTTCGTCGTGTCAGAACACCAAAATGCTCGCAGGCTTGTTGAAAATTCTCTTGGACCCCTTGTTGGAAGGTGACAATATCTTTCTTCTACATCATAGCTAATGTACCAACAAGATACTGATACACAAAAGTCTCCATGACTTCACCCCATGGCGAGGTAGTAGCTCGGAATTCCTTATACCAGATGGCGGGCTCCCCTCGCAGAGTGTAAGTGAAGAAAATACCATTAATATGATCTTGAGTGAATCCTGGTATTCTCACAGCTTTGGCGGCCTTTAGAAAGTAACACATATGATCGAGAGCAGTGCGGTAGCAAAGGGATAACTAGGTGGGTTTAGGGACCCACCTTGGCTCAGGAGAAAATAGATACATATAATTACAATAGTTAAGTGTCAGTGATGTTTTTTAATTTATACCTAAGCATCATCAATATTTTTACCACCAAACAAAAATTAAACAATAAATTAGTTTTCATTATTATATATAATATATTCTAATTTCTAAATAATATTAGAACAATATATAACTTCATTCTTCAGCTCTCAAATTCTTAATTTAATCGTCATCTATCACCAAACCTTCTCTTATTGAAACTCGCTAGCTTCTTTTCGTATAATAAGGAAATTTTTAACATAATATTGAGGTTTTGATCCTCCACTAGATTATTGTATCAATATTTGTGTGATAAGAAATTAGATATTACAAGATTTCTTAGTGTTTTGGAATTATAGTCATTGAAACAAGTAATTCAGTGTGCTTCTCGGGCTCTACTACAAGTATTGAAATGAAATTTGCAATGAGAACACATTGTGAACAAATGGAATGATTTAAATTTTCTTATGGTATTAAAAAATTTCGGACCCACCTTACGTAAAATCCTAGCTATGCCAGTGATCTAGATCACTCTCGTCATTCCCTCCTTGAAATTGAGGTTGATGGCGAAGCGTAGCGATGGTCTCTCCAACTCAGTTTGGTCCATGAGGAAAAGTCTATTCAGTCGTAAAACTCTACAAACCGTGACACACAAATTTGGATAACAAAACACAAAACGAGAAAAACTACGGAAATAACACAAACACAAACAAAACAAAGAAAATAAAGGCTAAACTAACAACTCGATGGTTTTCTACTAGTTACCAAGGTTCCCCGACAACGACGCCAAAAAGCTTGATAGATTCAATCTGTGCAAGTCATTGTCAAGAGTTAGCACGCTTCAATAACTACCCCATCCTAGACCAAGTTTAACCTAGAGTGGCGTTGTCATATAGTGGCAATCAAGATCGTATTTACTCGGGTCTCGGTACCCTATCCTACTTCCGACATTGTTGTTATCTAACCAATTGGTTTAAGGGTTTGTGGTGGAGGATTTAAGCGTACTAACTAGTAGGGAGATCAAATAAGGATAAAATCAGGTACTTCGGGGAACTATCGCTCACCCTAGGCTAGGTATACTATGCAATGTCTAGATAAATAGGGTTTGTGGAATGTGGTGAGTAAGCTATTTTTCGTGGGTTTTCGTGGTTATCCACATGCCTCCGAGTATGCCTCCCATAAACCCATGTCAGTCACCTCGATCTAGGCTATCATATCCGGGGCATTAAGACCATAACTCATTATAATGGGTACTACCCACTATCCATACCGAGGTTTTATCATGGGTTCTATTTATGAAGGCATTCATATGGCAGGGGTACGATCGCCTCATCCACCATAGTCCATAGGATCCTATTCACACATCTAACCTCAACTTGCTTGATGGCGTATACCCGTCTAACCTAAACTCCATACCCTGCGTAGAAGCTCAAGTAGGATAGTAGAGAGAAGATTAGGGAGACTTACCCAAACACAATCAAAACTAGAGAAACAATGAAATCGACTAGATAGACACATTCATTCTTTAAAACCCTAAAATATCCATTTATTACATAGTAACCCTAGAAATAGGGTTTCGGCTTTAGACCCTTAGTACCTTAAAGGATTACTCCATAAAGCATGGAAGAAGATACATAGAAGAAATTGGGGAAGACTTGTTGTTGAGGAAGATGGCTCCTCTCTTCTAGCTCCTCTTCTCCCTCCTTCAGCTCCTCTCTCTTCTTTCTCACTATTATCCGATGATATGTTATCCGAAGATAAGTCTATAGCAGGAACACCTTCTAAAACGTCAGCGGTGTCCACATCAAACTCCCCTAAATAATCTCCAACCGATGATGATGTTCCCCCTAATGAATACGAAGGCGTCTCATCCTCCCAAACCAGCCTTGCCTAACCCTAAAAGATTAGGATCAGATTCGCCCACGCACCCTATACTCAAACCAAGGAGAGCGCTTCTGAAATATAGCTCCACACTAGAGAAATCCCATTTGTAATCTGAAACACTTAAGGGAGATAGAAGGTCAATCATACCTTTGGTAGCTGCTACTAAGCCGATAGAAGGTCCACAAGAGCCATTGCCAGTTAGAGGAGTCAACACAACGACAGTAACACCACCACTCCTGGTATGATTGAGGGAGTAAAATGCGACGAGCTTGACATCTTCGAGCCTTTCAGGATTTTTTCTTGCTCTTATAAGATGGCCCACGAGCAAAACAGAAATAGGAAAAACATAAAGGATTTTAAAAGGGGTAGAGAGACGTTTGAAATTCCCCCGAGATATTTATAGGCGACAATGGGAAGGCTAAAAGACTAGAGTGACTGCAATGTTTCCCTCCTATTCTCGAAACCCGAGAATAACACATGGTGATGTCGGGATGTTCAAAAAAGTATTCACCGCATGCAGAGTGGGGGGGGGGCGCCTAGTTCGAGATGGTATGCGAGCCAAATAGAAATAGGACAAAGGAACTCAAGCATCAATAGGCGTGTCTAATACCAAGATCCTTTATGCGGGACACTATGAGTGTTGTCGACCAGATGGTAGAGGTAGAAACATGTCCGAACTAAAGGCGCTCAACACATAGCCTAATCATAGCCGCCAAAACCCACAACTTTTCTGCCTGAAGGGCAACTGTGGAGCTCGACTTGGGCACCAAACACCCAATCCATGACCATCGAAGCCCACCAAGGGGAAGACAGCAAGAAAGAATCGCCGAGCCACAAGATGCATAAGAGGATTGGCTGGTGGCCGACTAAAAAGACGGCAACCATGACCCCTGGAAACCAGTACGATGAAGTGACTCCTACATTGAAGACAGAGCCTCCTCGGACAGAGAGAATTTCAAAATACGCATGACTAAGCATTTACTACTGCCAAAGGCGGTCCTATGACGGACAAGACAAATGGAGACCGCCTGACTACACAATTAATGTTGAGAGCCCCAGAACCACGAGTATAAATACCCATTGACTGCATTTATGCTAGGCCAACTACTCCAATAGAAAAAAAACCTATTTCATTAAATCACTCACTAATTTGAGCTTTGGAGAGTGTCTCATACACATGCTTGTGGACCTTTTATGTAGGATCAATCTAGATGCCCCTTGAAGACCGATCACCGGACCACACATCATCCCCTTTTCAACTATCTGGCGGTGACCTCACACAAGACACCCCGGTACCTCCAGGGCTCAAACACTAATGATTGATGAATATGAACATATATTAGCATAAACTAGATTATAATATGGCCTAGATATGGTTATTTAGCACACAGATTCCTCTAGGATAGTGGTTAGATAACACCGTATTTTGTGTTATTAATATGTCGAGAGAGTGGGATCAAAGCATGCTTTACCATGTTTTAGGTTCACGCATGTGGTGATGGCTATGTGATTAGGGATGGAGGCAAAATTGAGGCGGGTTTTTCTAAATTGTCCCTATTTTCAAATGACTATACCCATAGCCACTCCATACACATGCGAGTGGAGGTTTTGCAACCCAATCCCTATACCCATAGTTTTTGGGTAGCCATGACTAATATCCGCCCATTATATTCAATGTTATTACCTAAAATTCAACAGGTAGATCTTCAATTATAGCACTAAATGAACCTAATAAACCATGAAATCAACAAAGATACAACCATTTTCAATATAAAAGCATCCAATTCTAGAATATCCATTGATTCATAAGACAAAGTATAATAAATAATAATATGCAAATCATTAATCTCTCACTCCTTCACATCTATAGAACAATAAAAAACTAGCATAATCTTGCTAACAAAGGGAAAAGAAACGAAAGAGTGATGAGAGAATTGAGGGGGGAAATTAGTGTTTGGTTTGGATGTCCTCTGAATTACATTCAACTCTTTGTTTCTTTCTTGAATAACCCTCCCGTCATTTCCAATATGTATTTCTATATTCTTCAATTTAACCAATTTAAACAAGAAACATACAAGAGTAGGGGTGGCATTCAGTCGATTCGGTTGAACCTGAACCATACTCGAACATACCCGAATCGCACAAGGCACATTCTTGCTTTCGATTTCGAGTCGTAATGAGGTTTTGTACTCCTTCCAAAATTGAAAAACTCTCGATTCAAAACGATTTTCCCGAACATACCCGTTTTGTTCAGGCTAGTGGGCTTGTGCATTAGGCCAGCAGACTGGTGGGTTCGACGGCACGCTTAACGACAATGGCAGGTATAGGGAGGAGACGCCGACGGGAAATAGAGGGAGGAGACATGATAACACCATATTTGGTCATGTTTTTCACGTCATTTCTTGATCGTTTGAGCACGCTTTCTCGCTCTCGTGGCCTATTTTACGCTAGGTTGTGTTGGTTATTGATGTTTCTGGTCCTAGTACGTGAATGAGTGTAAATGAGCGAGTTTTGGGACGTTTTGGAGCGATCGAGCAGAGAGCAGGGAAAAGTTACGGCCAGACCTTGAAAAAAACTTGTTCGACGCTCGGCTCGCGAGCTGACTCGTTAATAAATGAGCCAAGTTTGAGCTAGACCATGCTAAGCTTCATAAGCTCGTGAGCTAGCTTGACTCGGTGGCTTGTCAAGCTAAACTCATGAGCTGGCTTGTTTAGAGCTTGTGGAAGGATCAATTACTCTTCTGAACATGAACATTATCCTATTAATAAGGATTTGTATAGAAGTTAGCTGTTATTTTTAGTTTCTAGTGTTTTTTATTATTATTTAAATTATTATGTATACACATTTTTCAGCAATAATGATTTCAAATCAAGCTCAAATTGAGTCTAGCTTGTACTGAGCTTGACAAGCTGTGTTAATGAGCATTTACCGAGCACTACCGAGTCGAGCTGAATTATTTTTAATCGAACCGAGCTCGAGCTTGAGCTAGATTATCAAAATTAGAGTTCGAGTCGAACTTGAGCTTTAAAATTTATAAATAAGCCGAGCTCGAGGTAAGCAAAAACTCGACTCCGTTCGGTTCGGCTCGTTTGGAGCTCTATGTCCCTACAATAAAAACTAGTAAAAGCTAGAAAAGGGTGAAATTGGAAAGCAGATTCAGATCGCTAAAATCGTCAGTTTGGTCTCTCGCTTTCACTCTCACATACAGTCTTCGCTTTCGTGTCTGGCTGGATACTCTCGATCTGCTGACTCGCTTTCTCGGAAAGCTGCTTTCACTTGGTCCGCTAAAGTTGCCACTCAGTTCTGTTTCCCTTTCCATCTATTGCATCGCCTCCAGTCTTCTTGCCTGAATCTTACTTTACTCGTTCATGTCAGGTGAGCTTTGGAGAAGCTCTTCTCTTATGCGTGCGAACACTAGTTTAATTCTTGCGTTTCTTTGATGCCATTGCGTGCAAGGCTTCTACTTTCAGTAGCTTTGAAGTGAAAACATTATCCTAATTGCGTTGCTTTTGGCTATACACTGTGACATTTTCTGCTTCTACTATTTTTCCATTTTTCTTCATTTCCTCTCCTTAGGTGATTTTTTGGGTGGATAGTGAACCCTTAGCTTGCAGTCTTCCTTGTTCTGAAGTGGAAGGACCAAGGATTTTGTCAATTTGTTAGTTTTCTGGACGTCAATCGATTAGCTCGATCGGGCTTGTTAAAAATTTAGGACCCTTATCTTGTATTTTTCCAAATACATTGTTATGGCTTCTGGTTCTAGCCTGTTATACCAAAGCTTGCATCTTTGATGACCAATGGCGAGTCGGTTTTTCATAGTTGGGATGTATAATTCATAGAGGGACTCTTAGAGGTAGCCCAATGGCATTCTAATTAGCTTTTCATTGTTCTGATTACATTTAAACTGTTGATTTGACCACAATCCTTACTCACAAGTAGTTGAGAACGAACAAGAGCTTGGCCTAGTGGTAATACTACTAGCGTAGAACCAGGTTCAAATCCCTTAAATAGTACCTTAATAAAATAAAATAAAAATGAAACCTATATCACCCTTATAAAAAAAAAAAGTAGTTGAGAACCTTGTTCAAACTTTTAGCTTTTTCTAGATACCTTATACTTTTTGGGTTTTGGACATGCCTTTTTTCATATTGTATTGTATGGATCCCAAATAGTGTTGAAATCCTTAATCATTTCATCTCATTAATTATGTTTTGCCTCTTGGATTAATTTATATAGAGATTGATAATTTTTCATGTTTTTTTCAGAAATGGGAAGTAGATGACTCTTCTACAGGGATGCAGGATTTGATATGTAGGAATTTATACTAGGAAATTAGTTGGGAATTGTTTTTGGAGCACTATGGGCGGCATTTGCTGTAAACCCTCTTCTATAGTGGATAACAAAGAAAGACTCTCAAGTAAAGAATCATCTGATTTGAGGGTATCAAGTGTCACATCTTCAAGGAGGGAAGATGAGTATAGGCCTAAAGATAGGTACAACAGCAATGACAAGAGGACAATGTTAATTGATAAGCAAACCGATGAGTCAAATAGATTGCAGGTCAGTGAGAGTGTTGATAAAAAGAGTGAGAGGATGGAATATGCTGTTGTGCAATATCCAAGGATTGGTAGCATACCAAAAGCGATTGAAGGAGAGCAGGTTGCTGCTGGGTGGCCTTCCTGGTTAGCTGCAGTATCTGGGGAAGCAATAAAGGGGTGGCTTCCTAGACGGGCTGATTCTTTCGAGAAGCTGGATAAGGTACACGATTTTCTTGAACTTCATATTTTTTCATCTAAATCTTTCTGATTACTTATTTGATTAGTATATTCTGTCCATATCAAATGTACTGCTCTTTTTATAAGTAACAGTAACTCCTGACTGGTTTGGAGCTAATAATAGTTGTGCTTTCTCATGCAGATTGGACAAGGAACCTATAGCAATGTTTACAGGGCACGTGACCTTGATCAGAAAAAGATTGTTGCTTTAAAGAAAGTGAGGTTTGATAATCTTGAACCGGATAGTGTTCGCTTTATGGCAAGGGAGATCCACATTTTGCGTAGGCTTGACCATCCTAATGTTATAAAGCTAGAAGGCTTAGTTACATCAAGGATGTCTTGTAGCTTGTATCTTGTCTTTGAATACATGGAGCATGACTTGGCTGGTCTAGCCTCACATCCCGGTCATAAGTTTACTGAAGCACAGGTAATTGTTAGAGTTTCAGCATTTTAATATCTTCACAGGAGTCTGGTTTGGTATAATGATATTTCAAATGTGATGTTCTTGTAGTCTGCCAACATCATTCATTGTAAAGTACATATTTATGCATTTATCTTATTCTTGTTTGTTGCAGATATCTGCTTCTCATCAAAGTCCTGTAATCTTGGCAGGTGAAATGTTACATGCAACAACTCCTACGAGGGCTTGAACACTGTCACAGTCATGGTGTCTTACACCGAGATATAAAAGGTTCCAATCTATTAATTGGCAATAATGGTATCCTGAAAATCGCCGACTTTGGTCTAGCAAGCATTTACGATCCCAGTCATATTCAGCCGTTGACAAGCCGGGTTGTGACCCTTTGGTATCGTCCGCCGGAGCTTCTACTTGGAGCGACATACTACGGAACTGCTGTGGACTTATGGAGTACTGGTTGCATACTTGCTGAATTATATGCTGGCAAGCCTATTATGCCTGGTAGAACCGAGGTATTTGTCCCTTTGGGTTTGGATGGTTGAATTTATCTTTTCATCACTGATATCTGCTGCTTATCTATTGCCTATATCGTTTCTACAGTTTTCTGTTCACAAACTTCTGAAACCAGTGCTATTCAAAATGCATTCTGAAACTTAATTCGCCCTGGAATTTCCATCTCAAGAGATTGATGTCAGTTATGTATGACTCGGCCCACATCAACCTTATGTGCATGTGTGAAAGTAGCATAAGAAACTTGTGGATTGAACTACCATGCTTAACGAGAACTTGTATCAGGATATGATATTCTGTATATCAAGCTCCAGTATGTCACTTACATTTGGCATACTGCCTCTCTTTGTCTAGTTAGTTTGAGGCTTAACCATAGGTGTGGCACTCTTGTTTTATAACTGTCTGATTTGAGGTTTAGTTGAATCACCATTATGTGCTGCTTCTCTCCCTAATGATCTCTCTCTTTTCTCAACTTCTGAAATCCTTGAATTGGTTACTCTCGTGGCTTCACTCTGTTTTGTGACTTACCTGGGTTTGTATGGGTCGTAAAGGGATGTAAAAGAGGATAGGAGCGCAACAGATGGACCTAATATAGCCTTCTAGGCTCTAGCCTCTCATGGTGTATCTGAGAAAGGCTGCTGGTCCATTTTCTGTTGTGTATTAGGCAGTAGAGTACCTTCTCACAGCTTACTGAGATATACTGGCTTCTTCTGAGTGTTTTTAAATATACTGAATTTAGGCCTGCCTTCCGTATTGATGGCATATATCCTTCAGTTAGGATATTATTTCATTATTATGTTTTCTGACTGCTTTGTTATTCAACTGACAATAGTTCGGCAAGAATAAGGCCAGATGAATAATTTACATGTTTTTGTCTTTGAAGGTGGAGCAGCTGCATAAAATTTTCAAACTTTGTGGTTCTCCTTCTGAGGATTACTGGAAAAAGTCAAAGTTGCCTCATGCTACTATATTTAAGCCTCAGCAACCTTATAGACGTTGTGTAGCTGATACATTTAAGGAGTTCCCTGCGCCCGCTTTAGCACTCATGGAGACCTTGCTTTCCATTGATCCTGCGGATCGAGGAACTGCAGCTTTTGCTTTGAGGAGTGAGGTATGAAGTTATAGTTGTTGTTCAACGTGCCACCTTAAATTTGTTATCTTCTCAGGAGACACATGCTAGTACTTGCTAAAAATGTTTCAGTAGCAGTTATATGGTTTGTGTGCGACTAGAATTCTTATAACCCGTGTGTTGTTTCTCCCCCTCAATCGTGGCACTGTTAGGAAGTAAAAATAACAGTTTGATAGCACTTCTGTACTTATATTCAAATGATACATAACATACCTGACCCTTTACAACAAGCAAAATATGTCATAATTTCCTAGAATCAGAAGCTTATAGAAAGTGGTGAATCGAAATTTGTCCAAAATTAGCTAAAAAACTTGAATCTTGTAGAAGATGAGAAGAATGATTATTTAGAATGTGGTGATTCATGAGTCACGACTCACAGCTTGTTGCTGCCGGGCGCTCGCAGTCAGCGACGACAAAGAGAAACTGGGTAGAGGGTCAGGGCAAATGGAATGGAGCAATGAGGAGAAGGTTCTGGGCTTGTGGCTATCGCAGTCAGTGATTGTGAAGAGCAGCAAGGCAAAGAGACGATTGAACCGATGGAGCGACGAGGAGGTTCTTGGCTTATCACTATTAGGCGCAGGCAGTCTGCAGCGACTTAGAGCAGCAGGGTAGAGGGTTGCCCGAACGGAATGAGTGACAATGAGAAGCAGCTTTCTGACCTAGAGTAGCGAGGAACAAATGTTGCATTGAGGGTAGTTTGAGATGGTGTTGTTTTGGTGAAGTCAGTTACCTTTTTTCTTCTATCGGTCCACTAGATATGCTTAAGCACGCCTCCAATTTCCTAATTGGGTCTGACATTGCTTAATCACGACTAGGTGCCGCCTAGCTCCGCCTCGGTGTTAAGAATGTCTAATTTGCTGCTTAAGGCCTAGGAGACGCATATTGTCATTGTCTAGCTCCTAGGTGCGTATCGGCAATTGGAATTCCGCCTTCTTGAACCATGATTTGACATATCATAAATATTGGTTGTGTAATTATCTGTCACCATTGTCTGTTGTTCCACATCTACTAGTGTTCTGGCTGTTATGCATTTTTTCTTTCAATTTGTTGGTGATGTTTTGGTTGTCTGCTCAATGTGTTGCAGTTCTTTACGACAAAGCCACTTCCTTGTGATCCTTCAAGCTTGCCAAAATATCCCCCGAGCAAGGAGTTTGATGCAAAAATGCGAGACGAAGAAGCTAGAAGGTTAGGATTATCAAATCTAAGCACACAAGTTTGCAGGTTTTAGGAGTCTTTGTTTGCTGGATTGTATAATGTTATCATGGCACTAAATTTTACTGCTTGATTTTTGGCAGACAAGGTGCAGTAGCAAGCAAGGGCCACCGACAGGACACTGAACGAAGAGGAACCAGAGAATCTCGAGCAGTGCCAGCACCTGATGCTAATGCGGAGTTGGCTGTATCTATCCAGGTGAATTCTAGTTTTAATTCTCCCACTCACGGCCCTCTTTTCGCGAGAATTCTCAGAATGTGACAATCCTTAAAATTTGATATTTTTGTGGAAAACT
This sequence comes from Linum trigynum, assembly GCA_964030455.1. Classification (NCBI taxonomy): domain Eukaryota; kingdom Viridiplantae; phylum Streptophyta; class Magnoliopsida; order Malpighiales; family Linaceae; genus Linum; species Linum trigynum. The sequence continues at coordinate 10,756,580 of OZ034820.1, read as the reverse complement.
AGAGATGTTACTGCATTCTTCTTGCCAGCAACTTTGCCATCTATTACAGAAAAGCAAGGAACTTAAGTAAAAACAAAAACGATTACCTTTCTGTTCTTGTGATTTTTATCTTTTCAAAATATAAATTTTCTTGGAGTTACCTTGATGGGATATTCTTATCAGTGATGTCCATTTCTTGTGTCCATTCTTTTGATCCACTCGCTCGCTCGGCTTCTGGTATCTTACTTTTCGCATTTTAACTCTTTTCTTTGATTTGTGGCTTTTCAATTCAATTTTTTATTTGCCCTTTGTTGTAACAGAAAAGGCAATGCCAGCCAAACTCTAAAAGCTGCAGTGAGAAATTCAATCCTCATCCAGAAGAAGTCGCTTCTGGGTTTCCATTCGAACCACCTAGACCATCCCAAGTCATCGAATCAAGTGGAGAGCCCCCACATCAACAGCAGCATAGGCGAGGTTCTCATTCAGGCCCACTTGCTCAGCGTGTTGCTTGGTCCAAAGCGGGTACTAGGAATCCCTATGAAGCTCCTAAGGTTTCTAGTGGGGCTGCTGACTTGTCAACAATGCCTGCTGGGTTAGTAGCTGCAAGGAGAAGCTTGTTGACTGAGGACCGAAGGGAAAGATCGGTTCAACCACAATCTGAAGTCCCGAAACTAATAGCACGGTTTCCTGGATCTTTCAAGGAATCCTCGGAGTCCTTCGGCCAACAAGATCAGAAGCATCACCATTTGCTGGGTTTCACTGCTGGTGCCCATCAGAGGGAGGATGGAAGGGCTGGCTGCGGCAATCCTGCCCTTGTAAGTTGCTGCAGACGCATTGAAATCAAATTAATTGAACTTGTTTTTTCCCCTGAAATCTTATTCCTTTATTTAGGTGGGGCATGGGTCAAAGAGTCGCAAAATCCACTACTCTGGTCCACTGGTTCCAACTGGGAACATGGATGAAGTACTGAAGGACCATGACCGCCATATCCAGGAAGCCGTGAGACGAGCACGGATCGACAAGGTAAAAATTAGGAAAATTCAGGTGGATGGCAGTCAAATATCAACCAATTCATTATTCGTTTCTGGTCGTTAAAAAGTTGTATAAGGCGCTTAGAAAGCATAGCTAGCTGGACGACCATTTTAACCAAGTGGGTTAAGTTAATCAAGATTAGCTCATTGATAAATTCTCATCTCTCTTCCTCTCTGATGGCAAGTGTATCTATTGTATTTACTTACACTCTCTTCTCTGTCTCACTTAAATATGTAATGTAATGTATATGTTCATGAGCTATTCTTGTAGAGTCCATCGTCGTTGATAATTGTGGATTCTGAATGGAAAATTGATGATGCTTCCTGGGCTAGTTTGAATTTGCACGGTTAATGTCGCCAGGATCAGTTGACGTGGTTCAGATGATTGAGATTGCTGCTTTTGTTTGGTTTAGCTGTTTCTGGTTTGAAATGCCAATGCCTCTTGATAACCATAATTTAATAACTCGTTCCATTTCTTCTTTACTCGTTCTAACTACAACATCCCGATTGATGACCAAGTATAATCGCCGATCGAGTGTAGCATAGGGCAAATAAGCAATAAGAATTTATCGTACCATGGGGATCTAGGATTATCCTACTTCAAGTTTAGGGTTCGTTATCTAGCCAACCTATGATAGTGATTAATGCAACTAAACTAACTAACCTAGACTAACCACTAATCCTAGCTATTTAAAAGGTTTGGAAGCTCTCTTGGGTTAAATCCCCCTATTTCCGACCTTTTGATTGATGTTGAGTACCATCCTAACTCGATCGACCCACTATCCTACCGTTAGGAGATGAACTCCCTTGGGACAAACCCGGAACGGTGAAGTGATGGATGGGTAGGAGCTCTATTCAACCTAGGGCACCCCTATATCGTAGGTGATCCCAATCGACTCCCTCGGGGCCCGGACGATATGGGGTGAGGAGTTGTTTCCCTCCTAGGTCAAAAGTTCAATTGACTCAATTACTCTACCGTTAGGAGATGGACTCCCTCGGGAATGACCCGGAACGGCGAATCGATGAAAGTGGTAGGCTCTATTCAACTTAGGGAAACCCTATATCGTAGGAGATTGATGGTATCGACTCCCTCAGGGATTACCCGGACTATATAGGTTGAGGAGTGACTCGAAGATGCCAATAATGGACTCTAAGGGGATTTTCTCCCTCCTAGGTCAAAACCTCAATGCATGAAAATGGAAACCCAACTCATGTCATTCATGAAAACATCCATCAATTATGTAGAATCATCAATCAAACATGGAATGTGTCACATACATCAACATTAAACCCAAATCTAGCCCTAGGGTTCTTAAACCAAGAGAAGAGGGTGAGTTTCTAGAGAGAGGAGAAAAATTACAAATTGGAGCCCAAGATCTTCTTCTTCTTCTAGGCTTGAATCCTTGTCTTCAAGATCAACTCAAGCCCTCCAATTAAGCTCCAAGATCACTCAAGCACTCTCTCTCTCTCTCTCACTAGAACTCCACTTTGGTTTTTTGGGTTGAAACCCTAGAGAGAGAATTGAATCCCTCTCCAAAAACCAGCTCTCATTTCTCTCTCCCCGCTGTTGTCTTTATATTTGCCTGACATGGCTCAGTTCACGGTCTTAGACCTCAGTTCACGGTTGCGTTGATCAGTTCACGGTCTTAGAGACAGTGAACTGACGACTTCACAGTTTAGGCTTTTAGTTCACGGTCTTAGAGACCGTGAACTGACCTCTTGCCAGTAACCTCTAGAACCATTCTGGAAATTGGCCTGTTCACGGTCTGGGCTTTCATCCTACATGGCGCGTTGACCGTCCAAGATAACAGTAAAATCTCGGATTTGACCAATTTCGTAACTTTGATGCATAGTTGAGGCCACTAAGTTATAGATCGAAAAAGCAATGATGTTTAATATGTAAAAAGTTCGGGCCATACAAATATATAACGCAATATTATTTAGACTAACATTTTTGGCGACTGCATTGTAGTTCTATGCTCTGAAGAATATTCACCGTTGAAAATCATCAAAACAACAAAATAGCGTGTCAATTCGATCAGTAAAATTTCAATATAAGTACAAACAATTGTATATGTATAATTATATACATCGTACAATTTAATGTGTACGTGCTCATGCCACGTATGATTAAGGGAAAAAGATAGTTGTTTTTAGACCGCCAGAAAGTGTGTTTGATTCTGATCAGTCTATTTGTGAAGTGTAAAATAAGTTTTATGATGGTATGAGCATCGATATGACTCAAAGGTAGACTAACTACAACCACACAAATTCAAACTAAATTATTAAAGTTTCACACTTTTATCATCATACTTATTTTACTTCTTCGGTGTAATGATATTTGGGTGCAAATACCCAATTGACAAATCAAAGACTGTTAGCTCATATTTCATGACCAGAGAGTCTACACCATTAAGAACTTCAAGGTCAGTGTGGAAAATAAAAGTTCTTTCAAGTTTGAATTACTATTTTCAATTCAAATTTAATTCAAACTTATGCATATTAAACCAAACCATTCACTTTTCAATTTTTCATTCAACAGATGTTGTTGGCCAATTTATTTAAGCATTCGGGTTTAGCCACAACCACTAGACTCACGGGAAAAGTCACCCCGCAAATAGCTCAAACTCAAACGTACCGAGCGTGTAATTATTTTAGCTTTCTTTATGGTTAATTATTTTAGCTTTCCGTTTTAAATAGCATGCATTACTTTTAACTCTGATCATAAATCTAATATATAATTTGCGTAGAAGATTGGTTGTCAAGGTCACTCTCTTTTGTAGGATCATTATATGTTGCTCTTCACAGTGGCAAGGAAACATCTAAATTACTTTATTATTGATCCAAACATTTAGAATTATATTACGACAATTAATTAAATGATTGTCAAATTTGAAAGTGAGAATACCTTCTCCTCACCTCGAGCGACCTTGTTGCTGGGGAATTCGAGAATTCCATAAGTTATTAATTTTGTGCCAAGGTGAAGCTTAAAAAGAATTTAATTATCGTATTTGGTTATGCATTATGAATTTGAAGTTTAAAAAAGATAGAAGATATTAATTACCATTTTTATGAAAAAAGTGACAGTGATGTGCATGTTGCTCCAGAAAGCCCAGAAAAACATCAACAATTAATCCCAACCAAAACACTACATGAGCTGAATCAATTACAAATAAAAGATGGAGAAGAGGTAAATATCAGTTTTGATTTAACACCCCATTAACTATTATATGCTAACAATTTCTATAACATGTTTTTCGTCAATTGCAAAGTGTTCAAAGTTAAGAATGAATTGCTATGCTAGAAGCGACACCTTTCCACAAAAACTCTTTTTGATCAAAGAATATTTCTTTTATTTTATCCAAAACAAGTGAAATACAAGGTTCATTACAACAAAAGAGCTATTAAAGGAAGAATAAGGATCCCCTCCTATGGTAACGCCAATAACCTAGTCTGGCCTGCTATCCAATTAGCCTGCACATCAAATATCAAGGAACAAGCTCTACATGAATCCATGGGACCACGTGGAGAACAGAGACCATGCGGGAAATAGTAGCATGACATTGCCACGACTACAACGATTGTCCTTTGTTTAGAGCTAAAACAAGAACTTGGCAATCCGTGCGAAATATAAAAACTCGAAGAAGACTTAGTTGAGTATTTTTGTGGGAACGGTACAATGTCATTAAAGACAAAAATCACTATGTAATGCAACGATTATTAATGGGAAATTGGATTTTATATAGTTCATTGACGAATATACATGCCAAATGGTTGAATATTTACTTTTCGGCAACAAAGTTTATATAATTCTTTCGTTGAATTCATACACATATTACCAATACAACAATAAATAATATTTTTCTTAATAAGTAGCAATACATGGTATTGATACACAAGGAAAGATTACGTACATTTACATATTAAATATTGTTAATATAAAGAGATTCCAGAAAATTGGTGGGAGGCTATCGGTGGCGGAGTCAGGAATTTCATCAAGGGTATTTAGTGATAGACTAAAATTATCAAGTGTTGTCAAATAGTCTTAAACCAAAATTTTGCATGAACTTTTTGTCTCAAATTTGTACATAAGGTTTGTCATATGACAAACCGTTGATCAACGTGGGTCCATCATTGGAGGCTACTTTTGTCTTCTACTCATATTTGTTTGCATGGGGAAATAAAATGAGGTGATTGCTTTATTGACATGTGCTTCCCTATTTATTTTCATTTTGAAACATTATGCTTCTGTAATGTTTGCCTATTTATATTTTGGTGGGTTGATCATTTGGATCTTTTAGATATTGTTAAGAAAATATATGGTCTTTCCACCTATCTTACTTATGAGACTATTTCTCTATTACTAACTAAATGATTTTGAGTTTTTGCATTTACCAACTATAAAATAACATACTTTAATAATTTTTATTGTTTTTTACGACATTACATCATTATACTAATTTAGGATCCACAGTCAAATTGTGGAGAGAAAAAACCAGAGGTTGACTTTGTTGTTATGATGGTGGGAACTCAACTTTTGGCATGTCAGATGAAAGGCTACTCCAAGACTACGATAGAATCAAGATCACTGTCTGCTCATCTCCTACAAATTGATTGAATGACCTTGAATTTCGACATCATATTCACATATTAGAAAATTGCTAATCCAACAAGTGAGTTTACAATTTTAAGGATAGGAAAGGATGAAGAAGAGCACAAAACAGACGATCTTCCTGAGTCGATCGAGATAAATTCTACTCAGTGCTATTCTCTAATGGATTTGGATTTTTATACCATGCACATGTCATACTTAGTTATATTATTTATTCTAATTGATATCATGCCACTGTTGGATGAAGGGAAGCGAGTTTTTACTTAACAAAATTGGGTTGGATGAATAAAATTGAAAAGGTTGAGAACACCCTATATTTCTCTCCCCGACTGCTTGGAAATATAGCCGCTTTGGTATTTTTAATCTTGGTATTAAATGTGTAATTAACTTTGATTCCTATTTCAATGGAGGTAATGGATCCAATGTTACAGATTATGTTGATGTTTAGAAGATGAAAGACATTTTTCTTGAGGAAGATATAAAGATTGGTGATGCGGAGAAGGAACAAATCATGAATGTTGTTTATACTTTGCACGAGGTAAATTCTACTTTAATGAGAAAGATGATTTGTATTTGTAAATATTTTACCATTAAATTTTATTGTTCAATGAAATATAGGAGAAAATGAAGAGATTATTGAAATGCAAGAGAAAAAAGAAGAGACAATTGATAATGCGGATAAATGTGTCACTAATGGAAATGAAGACATTATTATTGGCGGAGATGATGATGTTGCTCATGTCGAAGGAAATACAAACAAGTAAAAAAGAAAATGTGCACTAATCTTAGACGATGAGGAGCAATTAGAAATGTAATTTTAAAGTGTCTTTAGGAGTTGCTTCCCTTGCTTGGGGCTTTTCTTTCATTTTCATAAAAAGATTTTGGTCAATCAGTCATTAAAATGTAGGAAAATAGTATGATGTTGATCCGTTTGAATTGTTGAAGTATTTTAACAATTTGGATTGTCTTATTCTACCAATCGATTCGAATGTTTAGAGTATTTGATCAATTTAGATTTTGTTATACTAATACGTAACTTAGATACAAATTGCTACTGGTATTTACGTAATTACCAACTGAAGTCGGCCAACTGACCGGGCCGGTGACTAGTATATATTGAATAGTTACCATTAAAATAAGTAGTAATACATATTAGTGAAGTGTTGGGAATTAATAATTATAAACTTAGCAGTTAATGGGATTATATGTTTATTTCGTTTCCACCATTGTGTTTGAATTGCATTGATGGAGAATGTATGAAAGTGATACGTGAGATATTTGGAAAAGTGGTTGAAGTAGCAGTGGGGGACACACTTGAAATTGCACAACAACGTTATTGGTGGAGATGCTCTTTACCATAGAAATGTTCATGGACCCCATTGTCCTTTTCAATGGAAAGTTGGTGAGCACCACCAGGCACTACCGTATGCGCCCGTAGATAGGTTGAGGCTTGGTTGCCTTGTTATTGATTGTCGGGACTACTTTTTCAATGGGCGCATTTTGTGGCCTACAATTGTTCAATTAACATAATAGTCTGGACGCTCTTTATTAGTCTTCTTTGCGCAGGACACAATGGCGGTGCTAGACTTGGCTGATCCGACCAGTTGATCCGTCCCAAACCCGCCTGAAAAATAAAAAATGGATTGAAGTTTGTATAACCGGAAACCTAAATTTATTGAACCCGATTAACTCGTATTTTTTGGTTTGGGTTGTATGGGTAAGCGGGTCAACCCGCTAGACCTGTTTCATTTCATATGTCACTCTCAAAATTTTAAAATCACTAATAAATTGGTGAGATGTTTAAAAAAATTCATAAGGATTTAAAGACAAGTTTGGAGTGTAAGGATAATAAAACATCATTTGTTTTTTGTAGTAGTATTACTTTCACGATTGTTTTTTGACTATTTGTGTAATTTGTATTTCTTTTCATTTGAATGGAAAGATTTGGGCATTTGTTAATTAACATGTGCTGGGTAAACTAATGTTATACACATGTGAAACTTTATTTTCTTTAAAATTTTATGAAGCATGTTTGATATTGTTTCTAAGAGCGCTCATAACCAAAATAACCCAAGACCCGATCCGAAACCCGATGGATTGGGTCAACATTTGACACGAAATGAGCCAACCCAACATGACCCGACCCATGACAACCTATAACTAGAGATTCCCAACCCCGAAAATACGCAACTCGGCCTGACTGTCAGTCTAGGCGGTTGACTCACTCCAACTACCACAATAAAATCCCGACTAGAGCCCAAATATAAACTCTAGTAGGGTGTCGTATAGGAAAAAAGTTTTAGAATGTCTACTCAGGGCGGTCCATGTTCTCCTAATTCAATCGTTTAAACCATTATCTAACAATCACTTTTGAGTGAAAACTAAGGACTATAATTTAAAGCAAGAAAAAAGGTAAATTATTTTAGAATCTATACGTGAAAGCTTCATCCAGTATTGCTCCCCTTAGCTTTATATCAAGATCGACCAAATAGAATGCAAATGTGTAGGAATGTGTTCATACATCGTAAGGAGGACGCAACTAGTGAAGAAACTTCACCCTCTTTGGTGATAGGCCAAGGAACAACAAATGAAGCTAGCGAACTAGCTCTCTTGGCTGCTCAACCAAGGGTTGCTAAGACTACTCCCTCGGAACTTAATCCGGATGACAATATAACAACCAAATCAAAGTGATAATTTGAAGGTTGAGGCTTGCCTTAAATTGCCTTAGGTAGGTGACTCAAATGGCCAAGAAATCCAGTTTCTCAAAGCCTCTACCAAAAGGAGGCTTCTCTTTACCTAGGTCAATTTGGCATAGCTATGAGAAGTGAAGAGGACAACTCAAGAATTTTAACTCTGCATTAAACACAAACCCACACACATAGCATTCAATCCATACAATCTATCACATATCTAAAGTTAGGGTTTACAATACCCAAGTGAGAAAGAGTATTACTCCATAGCTAATCTAGGGATTACAACAAAGAGAAGAGGAAGAACCATGGTGTGGTGTTTGACTTCCTTCCTTGATGTAGAAATCACCCTTGGAAGATGAAAATCCCCAATCCTCAATCTTTGAGTAAACCCTGTATCTCTTCTTCTCTCTTGGTTCGTTAGTTTCTCTCTCTAAAATCAGAAGTAGAAGACAATCTCTCACTACGCTCCCCCCTTCAAGTTTCAGCTCCATCCTCCTTTTATACCTAGGTCGCGCGCACATCACGGTTGGACATCACGGTCGTGATATGAAAGCTCGGACCGTGATCATGGACAAAAGCGCACCATTTCATTAAAGGTCTTAACGGTCTGGATTGGATTATCACAGTTTAGTGATCGTGATATCTTTTAGGCCCGCGAGGTATAAAAACTCTTATGGTTTCCTCGAACATCACGGTCTGGTTTTCATCTTCACGGTCGGTTGGTCGTGATAATATTGCTCGTATAGCAGGAACCAAAAATGGAAAATGGAAACGACGATGTCAAAGGCCAACTCAGTATCCATGGCTCCTCTGAGTTTTGACTGGGCCTAAGCGGGTTTGACTAATCCGAGCTATTCATTGAACGGGTGTTCATCACTGGTTTTTACTCCAAGTCTTGGTCAATCCGGGCTAGGTTGTGCATGTTTCAGATTCTAGCATGTGATATTTTCCTTGTGAGCGTAAGTCGAACGATAGGGTGCGAAAGTCGATCGAAAGGAGCAAAAAGGGGAAGATCAAGGTTCGAGCACTACAGAAAAATACAACTTCGACCACGGGATCATTTTGTTACGGGTATACTCCCATGATTAAACGTGAACGGTGTGATAGTCCCATAACTGTAGCGGTTAAATAATAATTCGGGTAAGCTTCCCGCGCGAAATCTAATTCGCGGTATCTACCTGAAAATTTTAGTGCCCCGCGCTGAAAAATTTCTAGGTGCGCAAGCAGAGTAGAGGCCAGAAAGCCTTTCCTGCCGAGCCCGGGCTCTCTCTACCCCCATCCGATCTGTTTCACTCTCTTCTCCCCTCTGAACTGATTCTCCCGAGGTTTCTGCATCAGCTTCACGCCGCAACTAAGCACCCCTCCAAACCCTTTCTCCATGCCTCCATCTTCGCTTTCCCAACTTTTCGATACCCAAACCCCTCTACATCTCTCGGTCTCACCCCAGATCCCTGTTTCTAGCTTCAATCTCAACGCGATTCACCAACTCCGCCGCTTCACATCTTTTCGTGGGCTTAGTGAAGGAAGAAGACGTGAAAGCATGCCTTCTCTAGTTCTCTCAATCTCCTCTCCACGAAAAGTGACTGGATTTGCAACATTGACCTCCACCACCCCCAATCCCAATTCCTCTCGTTGCAGTTGTTAGCTCTGCCTCGGGGACTGGGAACAGGAAACTGCTCGTGCTTCCTACTCGCCACTTCAATCTGCCTCAAGGGCTCCAACAACCATCGATCATCACCACTATCCCCGCCGCCTAGAATTTCATCCGAGTCCAACGACATATAGGCAGTGAGCACGCTCAGCTCGGAGAGGCAGGTAGGGATTTTCATTTCATTTCATTTCATTTTTAGTCATTGATCTTCTCTCTCTCGCACATCTCACCAAACAATAAGTAGCTAGCTATATATGACTGCCACTGCTCTAGATTTTATGATGCGTCTACTGAATGATTCGCTCTGGTTTTGCATTCAATTAGGTTTTAATGGTATCATTGTCCTCCTCCGATTCACCCATCCATTCCCTATCGCTAAAGCCCTTCTCCAATTTGACCATTCACCATCATTAAGAGACTAGTGAATCCCAGTTCGGTTTCGAGGGCAGGGAAAGATTTTGAAACCATCCCATTGGCAATAGGATCAAGGATAGTATTGGGAAGGCATTGGTTTGGTACGGTGCAAGCAGATCGAGCTCGGGAAGCTAAGAGAAGATGCCCACCACACCACTAAGTTGCTCATCTCCAGGTATGCTGGCCGTCATATCCCCCATTCGCCCTCTCCATTTATTCATTTATCGAGAGCGCAAAACCATAGCTAGATTATGCTTCCTACTGACTCTATCTCTTTTCAATCAGGTCAATCCCCTGTTTTGAGATTCATTTTACACCTGCTGAAAATCTTCTTGCCTCTATCACATTCATCTTCGATTTGGTTTTTGGTTCCCTAGTCATAGTCCAGCTACCAATGCAGTCAAAAGCGCGATTCTACTTAGAAGCGGAAAAGGGGTAAAATCATAAAGCGTAGAATCAAAGCGTAAAGCGTAAGTTTTTGAAGCATACTGAAAAATAACTAAAAAGGCTAGGACATATACTATGTAAAATATGAATGCACGGAATTTAGATAAGTTAATAAATACATGCAATTCATGCCTCAAGTAGAGCAACTTGTAGCATCTTAATAATAAGTTCGTAAACATAAATTTTAACAATAAGCCATTTCTTCCTCTATGCTAATGCATTCGGGAAGAGCCTAGTTGGTGAATTAGATTACTCTATTAAAGTTGAGAATGTATCCAAGTACATGATATGTATCTTTTAATCTAAAAAATGTATCATATTGTTGGTGATTTACTTTTAAAATATACTTTTATAATTAATTTCATGAAAAGAATACTCATTTAGTGGACTAAAAGCGTAAAAACGTAAAGCGTTTTGGTGAACTAGAAGCGTAAAAGCGTAAGCTTTTAAGCTTTAAAGCGCAATTTAGTCCGATTTTATACACTTAAGTTTTTATATGGAAACGAAAGTGTTTTGGTGACCTAAAAATGTAAAATCGTAAGTTTTTAAGTTTTAAAACGCGATTTTGACTGCATTGCCAGCTACTAGCCATCACTAACGACCTAATCTTAACAATTAAAGGTATGCTCATTGACCTTATCCTTATGACCGACTTTGATCAAAATAGAACATGGTTGGTGTAGTGTTCGTGCTAATTATATTGTTGACGGTTGTTGTAAATGGGTGATACTGCCTTTGACAAAATAGCAGGTGAGTTTGCAGTTGTCTTTGTTTCTCTTCCGAGTCAACAGAATCCAAGAGTTAGAGCCATGGGTAATAACGCTTTTGTTTGTTATAGGTGGAATCTACCCTCGCAATGCAAAACCTTGTACCCAAGATAGAAGCAATTCAATTATCATATGCTGGCAATCAGGTGAGAGGCATTTTCTGTTGAATCATGTTTCATCCACCGAGCATGCCTTGCCAAATATAAATTGGCCTTTTGTATGGTGTTCCATGCTGTAGGAAAGAATACAACTTGAGACATCACTTTAATACAGGCAAGTTGGGGTTTATCCATCAGCGGGTATTGACCTTCAGTTAACTTTTTTTTCCCCCCCTGTTACAGGACTAGTTTGCTTGTGTTTCTGGACTACTCAATGGGAATCATGAACTAGAATATGCAGGTTATTGAAATAAACTCTAGCGAGTTTGTAACCGAGGGGAGCCTATTAGTTCAACTTTTGACAGTTTTAGCTTCTTCACCTGTTTGCCCCTTTCATTGGCTTTGACATTAAATTGATTGCTTTTCTGTTTGTAGATGTGTGGAGAGGAAGTATCTTGATTCGGATGAGATGACACCAGATGTCATAGTATCTTTAGTTTGGAGCATGATAGAGTTCAATCTAAGTGAGGTAACCGTCCAAAGATTTTACTCTCCGTTCTCTCTTTTATTTGATCATGATATGTTGATCTATGGATATGTGGAGACTTTTGAGGACATCACCTACTCTAGATTATTTTGTTTCCACGGATGCTTTTGTAAATGGTTTCGATCAAGTGATATGATCAATTAGTTTGATTAATTCACATGGTTAGAATGTTGCAAGAACTAATTAGCTCTCTCATAGGTGTGTAATAATGACCAAACTGAATGATCTTGTGAATTCTGTGTTGTGTTTATTATTCAACAGATGGAATTTATACACTTGAGCTAGAATACATAATCAGAACGTGTAAAGAGGTTGGAGAGATTTAAGGTAACAGATAGAGAGTGGGGAATCAGCTGCTATTGTAACGGGAAGAAGCAACAACTTTAGCTAACAAGCAGCTGCAGACTCGGTCAGCCTTATCATGCCCCCGCAAGTTGATGGTCAATGGCCTTCAACTTATTACGAAAGTGATGAAAGCGATGGCGAGGCAATGGTTTGGTGAGCAAGTCCGCAATTTGATCATCGGTGGATATGTAGCGCACGAGCAGTTGACGGGCAGCTACACGTTCGCGGACAAAGTGGAAGTCGATCTCCATGTGTTTGCTGCGGGCATGGAAAACTGGATTTGCCGTAATATAAGTTGCCCCAAGGTTGTCACACCAGAGTTTTGGAGGCGATGTCTGTGGGCAGCCAATTTCCGTGAGCAAGGACTGTATCCAAATGATTTCTGCAGCAAGAGTGGCGAGAGCCTTGTACTCAGCTTCAGTCGAGGATCGGGCAACCGTGCGTTGCTTGCGGGACGACCAAGAAATTAAGTGGGAGCCAAGGTAGACGGCGTAGCCAGTAGTCGAGCGACGATCAGAGACACGTTGGCCCACGCAGCGTCAGAGTAGCCGGAGAGCTGCAAAGAGGAGTGACTGCTGAAAAATAGACCATGGTGAGTAGTGCCACGAAGATAACGTAAGATGCGTTTGACATCTGTCCAGTGATGTTGAAGAGGCTGATGCATATGTTGGGCACAGTAATTCACAGCTTAAGCAATGTCGGGACGGGTGAACTGAAGATATTGCAATGCGCCCACAATTTGCCGATAGAGTGTGATGTCCGGAAAAAGCATGGAGTCCGGGTTGGAGGTGGTTGTGGCCGCCGGAGTGGAGAGGACATTGGCTGAAGACATTTTTGCACGAGCAAGGATATGATTAATGTACTTGCGTTGGGACAGCACCAGCTCGCGAGGAGTCCAGAGGGTTTCAATCCCAAGGAAATAAGAGAGACGACCAAGATCCCGGACTGCGAATTTCTTGTTGAGATAGAGTATGAGTGCTTGCAATGCATATGGCTGATTACCGGTGATGAGAATGTCGTCGACATATATGAGGACATGTAGCCGCAATGAGCCACGACAGAGAATAAACAGAGAGGTGTCAGTCTTCGACCCATGAAACCCATAAGCCTTGAGTGCTCGGCGGAGGCAGTGAAACCATGCTCGCGGCGCCTGTTTGAGGCCATAGAGAGACTTTTGGAGATGGCAGACATGATCGGGACGGTCGGGATCGACAAAACCTGGTGGTTGCTGCATAAATACATCGTCAGTCAAAGTGCCATGTAAAAATGCATTGGCAATGTCCAGTTGGCGTACTGGCCATTTGTGAGAGACAACAAGAGACATGATCAGTCGTAAGGTAGTTGGTTTTAAGACAGGACTGAATATGTCGCCAAAATAAAGTCCGGGACGTTGCTGAAATCCGCGGGCAACAAGGCGGGCCTTGTACCTGTCAATCGAATCATCTGATTTTGTCTTGATCCGGTAGAGCCACTTACATGAGATCACATTCATGGTGGGGGAACGGGGTACCATCTTCCAGGTCTGGTTCTTGAGGAGAGCACGATGCTCCTCCGTCATAGCGGCGCGCCAGAGAGGGTGAAGAAGCGCATGTTTGGTGGTAGTGGGAATGGGGGGTTGGTCAATGTAGTCAAAATCCCGATTTTAATCTTAAAATCTTACGATTTTACGATCTTACCTATGGGTTTCGATCCTGATTTTACTGTAAAATCTTTGAACCTTAAAATCCCATAAAATCCCGATTTAAAACTCTAAAATCCATAAAATCTACGATTTCTACGATTTTGTACGATTTCAAGGTTCATATCAATTGGATCAAAATTAGGCCGGTCAAGTTGGGTTATGCCCATGAACCGAGTCAAATTTACTTTCCCCAACCCAACATAATGAACAACACAACCCCAACCTGAGAGTTAACTCTCAATTTATTTTCATTCTCTTCCTCGTATCTTCCTCTTTCGCATGTCGGCGCCCTACTCCTTTCATCAACGATATCTTCCAGCCTCCCAATTAGCTTGTAATTTGTTCCCACCACCCTCACAATAATCCAAATCTCCATTACATTGCAAGCTTTTGTTCATCTCCCAATCCTTCAGCACCACTAACCCGACCTTTTATCAATTAAGAAGGGAATGCATCAATCAATGAGTTATCTTTTCCAGATGATGATAATCAAGGAAATATGGTTAATGGTGAAAGTACTTCAAGTGATCATAAGAGTAATGATATTAGTCCTTAAACAAACAAAAACGATTAGAGTGAGGGTGAGGTTGAGGATGATGATGATGATGTGTCAGTGATGTTAATGTTGATCCTAACGATCTTATGTGATTTTCTACTCTTAACAATTAATTAACAGGGATATCTATAATGTTTCAGGTTTCTTATTTGTGTGTTTCTATTATGTACAAGAAAAATATATGGATTAGTTGTGTTTGTTTAGCAAACAAACTTATCTTGGAAAGTAATTATGCTTTATGTGGTTGATTGTTATTCAAGATATGCATTTTTATTACTATCTAGTGTTTTAAGTATTTATTTTAATATGAACCTTAAAATCTTACGATTTTACGATTTTAATCTACGATTTCGATTCTACCTCAGTTTTCGATTTTACTTAAAATCTAGATTTTGACTGCATTGGGGTTGGTTACTAGAAGTTGAGGAATGATGAGCTTTAGGCTTGAGGTAGCCAATTTGTGATCATGTGATGGGGCGCCGGGGAAGAGGTGGTATGGAAGAAGCAGGGAGGGGTCGAGGGGAGGTGTTGAAACGAGGGAGTGAATTTGGGGGAACTGGGCGTCGAGGTATGATGGAGCGAGGAAGGGTTGGTGGTCGAGGAAGATTGAGAAATTGGGAAATAGGTTGGGGTATGGTGGGGGGAGTAATAATGGTGGGCTGGGGTGGGACGGTCAAGGGAGGTGGATTGGGGGTTTGGGAGAGTGAGCCGTGAGTGGAGTGGGGAAGTGGGCCTAGGGATTGGGGTTGTGGCCCAAGGTAAAAGCATGGGGGTGGAGGGGGTAGCGGGTGAGAATTTGGGTGGCTGGGTGGCGTTGGCAATGGGGTAGTAGTGGGTATAGTGGGAGATGTGAAACGAGAGTCTTTAAAGGGAAAACAAGATTCATCAATGAGTACATGGCGGGAAATGTGTAATTTGTGGGTGGACAAATTGTAGCAACAGTAACCCTTGTGCATAGGACTGTAGCCGAGAAAGACACATGGAGAGGAGTGGGGTTGAAGTTTGTGACGAGTAAGAGGGCGTAACCAGGATAATAGAGAGTGCCAAAAATGCGGAGACTGGAATACGTGGGTTTTTGGTGGTGAAGAACCTCAAGCGGAGTATGGGATTCAAGAAGAGGAGTGGGTAATCGATTGATGAGATACACGGTAGTGTCAAAAGCATAGGGCCAGAATTTGATGGGTACAGAAGCATGGTGAAGGAGAGCAAGACCAGTTTCAACAATATGGCGGTGTTTACGTTCTGCAGAGTCGTTTTGTTCGGGGGTATATGGACAAGAGGAACGATGTTGAATACCGTGTTGTTGAAGATAGGAGTGCAGTTTTTTATACTCACCACCCCAATCGGCTTGAAAGAAATTTATGGGACGATCAAAAAACTTTTCAACATGGGTACGAAAGCGAATGAAAATGTCAAGGAGATTGGAGCGATAGCGAGTGGGAAATATCCATGTGAATTTGCTGAAATGATCATAGAATAAAATATAGTAAAGATTTCCATCAAATGAGAGTTCAGGTGCAGGGCCCCAGACATCACTACAAATTAAATCGAGAGGACCTTGAGCTTGAAATTGAGAGACAGGAAATGGAAGCTTGTGAATCTTAGCAACACTACAACCATGACAAAGTGTAGAATCACGTTTATTGAAAACAGAAAGAGAGTGAGTACGAAGGATTTGGTGAAGCACACGAGAATGAGGATGGCCGAGGCGTTGATGCCAATGATTGAGAGTGACGTGAAATGCACGGGAAGCAGGATTGGAGAGGACGAACAAGGGAACAATGTATAGCCCTTCATGACTCTGGTCGTGATGCAGAACTTTCTGGGAGCGTGTGTCCTTAATGACAAAAGAGTTTCCAACAAAATGAAGGGATAAGGGATTAGTGCATGTAAGAGCATTGATAGAAAGAAGATTGCGAGAGGCAGAAGGAACGTGGAGAATATTTGATAAGTGCACTGGATGATGACGAAGAGAAACGATGGAAGAGCCAGAGTGAACAATAGGGAGAGAGTTACCAATGCCAAACGAGACCTCGTATGGACCATGATATTCATAATGGAGGGCGAGATTATTGAGGTCAGAGGTGAGATGATAGTTAGCACCGGAGTCGAGTAACCATTCTTGGGGGATTGGGGGAGTTGGCATTGTGAGCTGCTGGGTAGGGACGAGAGTGGTGGTGGGCTGGGGACGGACATTGCTTGGTTGTGTGACCAAAACCGCGGCAGTTGAAGCATTGGAGAGGCGTAGAGGGAGGAGAATGTGCGGTGGGCCTGGGTCCAAGTATTCCTGAGTTGGTACATGTTCCATAAAAAGAAGATGAGGCTGTTAAATAAGGGGAGGAGGACGAGTACCCCCAGCCGTCCCTGCCACGACCACCAAATCGACCGGAGAAGCGCCCCCGACCACCGCGACTGCCACGGCTGAAGTGAGCTGCCGGCGGACCATCATGAAGGAGATTAGACTGTTGAAGACGCTGTTCTTCACGAAGGAGGAGACCGTGAAAGTCGTCGAAGGAGATAGGATCCGACTTGGCCTCAATTGCACGGACGAACGGAAGGAAGTTGTCGTTGAGGCCCTTGAGACAGCGAGTGACGAGGTCATCATCGGAGACAGGGAGATTAATGGAGGCGAGGCCATCTCACCATCAATCTCAAACCTTTCTAACTTTAGTGTTGATTCTCTTGATTTTAAACCAGGACAGGAAGAGCAAGGGCGAGGAAGAAGGAGGCAGGTGTACCAGAGGAGGAGCCTAGCCGCAATAACTGCAGCAGGAAAGAAAGCCGAGGAGGGCCATGGACCAACCTCGAGGGCAGCGGTGGCAAGCCTGGAGCCGCCTCCAACAGAATGAGGCTGATAAGCTGGAATTGTAGAGGGTTTGGCCAGACCTCTACAAGGAGCTTCTGCAGGAACCTCAGTCACAAGTTTCGGCCATCAATCTTGATCCTCATGGAGACTAAACAAGAAGCAAGCTTCATGGAGGAAAAAAGGAGAAGATTGAAGTTTTTAAAATAGGAGTATTTTAGCCATAGTCAAGGCGGTAGTGGGTTAGCATTGTGGTGGAATGAGGATGTACCAGTCAGGGTGATTGATAGGTCCAGATTCTACTTTGATGTTTGTATTAGTTGGGGAAGCAGGAAATGTTACTGCACTTTTGTTCATGCTCCCACCACGACGGTGGAGAGAAGGTTGCTTTGGGATCACCTCACATCATTGAGGGATAAGGGGACGAGGATTGGCTCCTCGTAGGAGATTTCAATGCCGTCCTGTCCGACTTTGAAAAATAGGAAAGATGTCCCATCAGAAATGAAACTCGAGCCCCGTTTAAGTACTTTGTGGATCATAATGGCTTAATTGACTTGGGGTTTAATGGTCCAGTTTTTACATGGAAAAACATGCAACAGGGTTTTGAAGGGATTAGGGAGAGGCTTGATCGCGCCCTCTGATCTTCAACGTGGAGATTGAGGTTCGATAGGGCTAAAGTCTTTCATGAGACTTTTGTAGAATCTGACCACTGCCCCATTAGAGTTGATTTCGATTATGTGGAAGAGAAGAAAGAAATCCCTTTTCGCTTTCATAAAAGGTGGAGGTTTGAAGAGGAGTATATTAAGATTATGTTGGATGCTTGGGCGGAAGAAGGATATGTGATGAATGCTTTACAAAAATGTAAAATGCAACTGGCGAGATGGGCACAGAATGATAGAAAGAAAAAAATTAAAAGGGAGGAAGACATTAAAAGAAGACTGAACCAAATTCTAGAGGAACCAGACTATAAGTCCCTTTTGGAAGAGGAGCGTCAGCTCACGAATGAGTTGTGTTTAATTTGGGAAAAGGAAGAGGAATTCTGGCAACAACTCTCGAGAGTAAACTGCTACAAGGGGGTGATCAGAACTCGTCCTTTTTCCATGCAGCTTGCATCCAAAGAAAGAGATCCAATCGGATAAATAGACTAAAGAATGATCAGGGGGAATGGATTGATGATCAGCAAGCTCTAAAAGAGATGGCTACAGTTTTTTTTATCAAAAAATCTTTAAAGCTAGAAGTTGATTCGCTCTGTTTCGATATGGGTGGGTTCCCTAAAGTGGTTACTGACGAGATGAACTCTGAACTGGGTAAAGAGCTGGAAAATGAAAAGATAAAAAAGAGGTTTTTTCTTTGGGAGCTTCCAAAGCGCCCGCCCCTTATGGCTTCCCTGGTCACTTCTTTAGAAGGTTTTGGAATGTTTGTGAGACGAAATTCTGTGAGGAGATTCGGGATTTCTTCAGAAATGCCAGTATCACACCAGGGTGGAATGACACCTTTATTACTATTATCCCAAAGGTGGAGGAACCTGAAAATCTTGGTCAGTTCAGACCCATCAGCTGCTGTAACTTCAGGTATAAGGTGATTACGAAGATTATGGCAACAAGACTCCAGGTTTGGCTGCCTAGTCTGATTTCTGAGATGCAGTCAGCTTTCACAGGGGGAAGGCAGATACAGGATAATATTGTGATCGTTCATGAGGTGCTGAATAATTTTAAAAAGCACAAAATTGGGAAGAAAAGGGATATGATGATTAAGCTGGATATGAAGAAAGCATATGACCTGGTGGAGTGGAAATGCCTCCTAAGCCTATTAAAGGCTTATGGGTTTGGTGAGATATGGTGCTCATGGAGCAAAGAATGTATCTCAACTGTAAGATTCAATATTCTTTTTAACAGATCACCAACTGAAGGGTTTACTCCATCCAGGGGCATCAGACAAGGAGACTCACTGTCACCTCTGCTGTTCATTCTTATGACAAATGCGCTCTCCTTTCTGGTGGAGAAATCTATTGAGCTAAAACACTTAAAAGGATTGAAGCTGAATCAAAATTGTCCGAGGCTCACGCATTGCCTCTTTGCGGTTGATACTGTTTTCTTTGGAGAGGCATCACTGAGGGAAGCTGCCAATCTGATGAAAGTGATCAGGGATTATGGAGCTTTTACAGGACAGGAGATTAACACGAACAAATCCTCAGCCTTCTTCAGCTTCAACGTGAATGATGAGGAGCGTCAGTCCATTAGTGGCTAACTGGGGTTTGAAGAGGATTTCATTCATGATAAGTACCTTGGGATCCCGACGGCCTAGGGACGTTCAAGAAAGGAAATGTTCCAATTTTTTATCGAGAAAATGGAAAAGAAGGGGGAAGGATGGCAGAGTCTCTTACTCTCACCCGAGGGAAAATAGGTCTTACTCAAAGCGGTGTTTCAGGCAATCCCCTCTTACCTGATGACAGTTTTCCTCTTCCCAAAGACTACTACAAACAGGATGGATGGAATGCTTAGAAGATTTTTTTGGTCGGGGTCGATGAGTAAAAAACCATTCATTGGAGGGCGAGCAATGTGCTTTACGCCCCTAAGGAGGAAAGGGGCCTGGGTTTTCGTCCTTTTGCGGTTGTTAATCTTGCACTCCTCACGAAACAAGCTTGGAGGATGATTGAGTCCCAAAATGCTCTTTGGGTTAAACTACTGAAAGGTCTGTATTTCCCAAGGGGGAATTTTCTGAAGGCAAAGAAGGGAAGCAGAGCATCATGGATCTGGGGAAACCTCTGGGAAGCAGGTCAATGGTTAAGGTTGGGATTGGTTAAGGTGATTGGAAATGGAAAAGATACTGACATTTTTACCGATCCTTGGATACCTTTGATCCTGGGTTTCTGTATTCAAAGTATGAACCAAGAGGGACGAAAAGTGGAAGAGCTCATTAACCAGGATGAGAGATCATGGTGTATTTCAGGGATGGAGAGAGTGGTTTCTGATGAGATAAAAAATGCAATGGGAAAGATTCATATAGTATCCTGGGATATGAATGATTTCTGGGCTTGGAGATTCACGAATAATGGGGCATTCTCTGTTAGCTCGGCGTTCCATGCCTTTCATAATCATATCCGGCATGGAAGCTCAGGGTCTTCAGGGATCTCACAAGCTGAGAAAGATAAGTGGAAATGGCTCTGGAGTTTATCTCTCCCACCAAAGATCACCTTCTTTATTTGGAAGGCTTCGAGAGATGCCCTTGCGACCAAGAATAACCTGTTCGCCAGACATTGTGCAGGATCAAAGGCATGTTCGCTTTGTGATCATGAGGAGGAGTCCATCTTTCATGTCATGTTTGAATGCCCTCATGCAAAGGAAACATGGAGACGTTTGCCCCTTTTCTTCCCCTCCCTCCACAATCTGTCAAAGTTAACTACTGGTTGTGGGATGTTGGAGAGGCGTACCCACAGGAAGGACCTCAAACGACTATCTTTCTCCTATGGCATATCTTGAAAGCGCGCAATGAGATGATATTCAGAAGCCACTCCCCTTGGCCCCCACGGACCATCTCCCAGGCTATGAACAATTATCTGTTTTGGAAGAACTGCCCAAGGAAACGAAATGATAGCCCTGCTTTGTCTAGTCGACCTACTCCACTTCCTCCTCACCCCCGACCACCGCCAAGAATTCCTTACGGGGAAATTCACTATGATGGATCGTTCTTCAACGATTCCCGGGAGGCGGCATATGGGATTGTTGTCACTAATTCCCATGGTGAGGTGTGTGAAGGAAAGGCCGACTCCCTCCTCTGCGATTCTGCTTTGGAAGCGGAAGCAGTAGCAATTCATGAAGGATGATTGTTTGCGCTGTCTAACCCCTCCCCTTTCGTGATCAAATCTGAATGCAAGGTAATGGTGGATGCGATTGCTGGACCAAAGCATAAATGGCCATGGATTGTGGCAGCGCGGATTGACAGAATTCGGACTGCACTATGTAGCCTTCATGATGTTAGGGTTGAGTTCGTGAGGCGTGAGCAGAATGCTTTGGCAGACTGGGTTGCTCGATCACGGGCAAAGAACCAACTTCCACTGGATTGGGGTCCTGTCCTGAAAGTATTACTACCTCTTCTGTAACCTTGGTTGGATTTTTGGGTAATGCAGAGACTAATTGTAAAAAAAAAACATAGTACACATGAAAAGAGAGGGAGGAGGTGCGGTAAGGCGGTAACCGAGAGGGAGGAGGAATCACTATTATTGCTCCATTTGATTAGTTAAAGCTTAATTAATAACTAGCGTGGGCCCCAACCATTTGGCTGGAGGAAGGTGAGGTATGAAATTTGATAATGTAATGGGGGTGACACGCTAAAACACAACACCTAACAATGGCCAAGTGTAACCAATGAAAGGGACTGCAGTATAGTGGCACAAGTAATAAATATCGAATCCACGGGTCTCTAGAGTTACTATTACTCAGCTTCAGTTCATTATCTAGCAAACTAGATTAAGGATGGATTTATAAACTACTCCACTGACTACTCTACTAATTACAAGTTGGGAACTCACTTAGGTATGATTCCCCCTAGCTCCTCAATTAGGTCCAAGTTGTAATTCCTTTTGGTTGTTTTACTGTTGATTAAACTGCGGAAGATCCGATAGTAGCTTGGAATCTCTTAAGCTGACCAAGCCCTCTCAGTCTAACTATCCGGCAGACGACTAGTCTTTACCGGGATAGAAAGCTGAAGCAATAAGCACAGAACTCCACTACTGGAATTGGATTCCAGTACAAAGCAGTAAACTGACTAACTCTCGTATAGCCAATCTCCTACTACCGAATGATGAGGCTCTAACAACCTAATCAGATTCTATCTATCTTAGGTTGCAGCAGAAATCAGGAAAAGTTGATCAGACTTCAATTGACTCAATAAACATGCATCATTCGATTATAATCAAACAATATAGCATCCAAAACTTCATACAAGAAAGATCCTAACTCATGGAACTAGGGCTCCTCAAAACCTAAGTGAAGGGAAGTTACTCCATAGAGAAGAGAGAGACTGCAGAAATCTGATCTAGATCTTCAATCTCCATCTCCAAGCTTGATTCCCGAGCTCCAATGGCAAAGAAATCCTCCAAAATAGCTCCAAGAATGTTCCCAAGTCGCTCTCTCTCTCTCTCTAGGGTTCGTCCCTTGGGTGTTTGGGATCCAAAACCCAGCTCTCCCTTTCCTTTGGCTCGAATCTGCGTCAAAAACCCGATTCTGGGCGAATTACGGGCTGAATTACGGTCGTAATTCTTCCATGCCCGTATTTTGCCCAAAACACGCATTTTGGTTAAGTTTCAGTGCACCCAAAGCTCCTCTCGACAGTGAAAATACGGGCATGGGAGGCCAAATTACGGTCGTAATTCTCCTGCCCGTAATTCTTCCTCCGCTCCTGTTCAAAGCTTCGTTTCTCCCTCGTCCGGACTCCAAATCAGTCGCCGTTTGAACCCAGACGCTCGTAGTCTCATCCTCTTTCTTTTCATAACAAACTTCCATGATAATTTGTCCATAATATGAGGTAGAAATCCATTATTCCTCAGGTCATGCTCGTGTTTCTTCTCCCGAATTGCAAATGATCTCCGATTGACTTGAAACTTGCGCCTTTGCTTCAATTTACATAATAGGACCTGAAATGTGACAAAGGAACACAAACTAGCATAAAATAGTCCAAGAAAGCAAAAACTCAAGCCAAAATGATCAAGAAACGAGGGTGCAAACATGTGCAAATACGACGTTATTAAATTCCCCCACACTTAACCGTTTGCTTGTCCCCAAGCAAACGAAGTCAGATACAAGGAAAGCTCAACACATTTCAATCATGAAACTCTTGGGGACATATCATATCGGCACAAAACACGGGAATCATACTGCTTTTAGACATCAACACATGAACAGCTTCAACCGCAACCTGGACAACCACCACAGACAACATTCGAGTGCAGCAAAATCGAGTAAAGGAGGAGTCTCCCTTCTGTTTATCAACCAACATAGACTTGACTCAACCACTTACTCAAGACAGTCACCTCATGCACAAAACTCAAGATATCAGAATTGAGACCGAGCAATCTAGGTCCTCACCGGGGTAAAGATCATAGATAATATGAGAAAATGAATCGCTCACTCTCGACCAGTGGGGTCAGGACAATTTGATGCGAAAAATGCGCATGCTTATTCTCCTCAATCCCTAACGTCTCTTCACCATGAAGGCAGCCTCTAAATGTTAGAGTTCACATATGGGGTGTCACCACTAACTAATCCAGAGTTCTTAGACACAGGTTCAGATGACTGGCTAGGGTCTTGGACATGGGGAAAAGGCCTTTTAGGTGGTGGAAGTATTCATAGCACAAGGTTCCACATTTCCAAACCCACACAATCACAATCAAACAAACCAGTATTTCCTTTCTGCTATTCTACATTACTCAATATCTCAAGAGCACAAGAGCGAAGGAGGTATAAATGTCAGCATTTCCAAGCCAGACTGCTAAGAAACACTACTTAATGGGCATTATTCAGATTTTTGGTAGTGGCTCTCTTTTGCTTTCAATTTTTCTTTGTTTTTTCTTTCATTTTCTTTTCATTTCTTAAGAGAGCCACCACTTCTGCACATATTTCAAACACATGCCCAACTTTTAAGCACTACCTCCAACACTCACATTAAATTTAGCAGAAACAGTAGAGAACATGTAAAAACCACTCCGTGGAACCTTCTAAAAGATGCAAAAGGGTGATTTTTCATTGTAGACCAAAAGAAAGGATAACACACGGCTCAAAGGGGCTGACTAGGGGATATGACACATCAGGACAGTCAATTTGGTCGTGGGCTAATCCTATGCCCCCATCATCTTAGCTAGTGACAACGTGAATGCTACACATCATGGAAGAGGGATCTATCGCACAAGAAAGAAACGAGCAGGCTCAAATCTCACATGGCTACCTATATGCTCTATCTCACATTCTGATTCCCTGAACTAGATGCAAAAACGACTGTCAAGAAAAAGTGATCAATCCAAGTCACAGTTGGTAAGCAAACAGTTGAAAAACTGAACCCCTACACAACTCTACTGCATGTCTTAGTCATCATTATAGGTTGTCCTAGTTATAATCAGGTTGTCATGCATTAATTCCAAAGCACATTCGATTCACCAATCAAATACACAGTGCCAATACGAACAAGCAAACAACAGTACTTGGAGCCCTCAAATCTCGAGATTTGGACAGCGGACTAGGCTCCAAGCACACACATACAGCCAAACATTCACACGCATACATAATTGAACACCCCCCCACACTTAAGCACGACATTGTCCTCAATGGAGGAAAGATAAGGAGGGTAGAACGAAGTTACCAGATCAAGGGTGAATGATGATGGACGGGTCAGGCGGTGCATTCCAGGAAGAGAGAGTAATCAGAACGCAAACACCACACAAAATCTCACAAAGGTTGAGTTATTGACTCTAAAATCAAATAAAAAAACTGACTCAACCGAGGAGAAATAGAGAAAGAAATGCAAACCGACTGGTTGGGTTGCCTCCCAACAAGCGCTTCTTTCACGTCGTGAGCCAGACGATGGCTCCTAAGTTTCGGTCTATGCTAGAACCTCCTTGAAGTTGAGGTTCTCGTCGATGAGGTGGAGTCTCAAGTCACGAGCATGTGATATGACAGGTGAGGGGAGCTCGTGCACTGGATGCGGATGAAGTCTCCATCCATGAGACCTCTTCTTTTCTTCCTCACTCGTCTCATTGCCCCAAACCAGATATGACAGCATTGACTGACCACCATCGCGTCCACCAAGAGGGACCGATGTTGATGTGGCCTTGGTCTGGCAAAGAGACACTGCAAATGGGTCCTTGCTAAGCAGTTCCTCAAAGTTTGGTGGGGATATTACTTGTAACTCATGGCCGGTGCATGCCTCTTCCGCCTCAACTTCATCCTCAGCCTGGACGCCAATTGCTTCCTCAACCCCCCTTCCTTCTTCAAAATGTGGTCTCTCCCCTGGGAAAAGATCAAGAACCACCTCTTCTTTTCTTTCTTCCTCATCCTCCACAACTTCCTTCCTCATCCTTGCTCGCTCTTCTTCTTCTAGAACAGATTGGAGAGCAAGTCGCCAAGCAATTTCTTCAATGGGATCATCTTGCATCTCCTCGCACGGGCCCAGCATGTTAGAGCATAAATGTGGAAAGATGTGATCTGCAACCAAAGGACTTTCCTGATCATGATCATCATGGGAGTTCTCTGTGATAACTTCTGTATGCTCCTCAACACTCCCGTAGCCTTTGTCCTCCTCCACCTCTTCTAGCGTAGTAGCAGAAAGGTGATCTTGAGCAAGATGTGAGCAAACTTGCTCCACCCACTCTATTTGCTTCGGTGAGTGCTGAACAGTCTCCTCCATATCATGGAGAAATGAGGGATCGGAAGAGGCAAGGGCTTTGATTTGAAGATCCATCTTGGAGCATGATCTCTCAGTGTCTCGAGCAAACTGCTCCACGAGAAGGCTTAATTGTTTGTTCGGATCTTCCAGTGAAGTGTAGCATGGCTCTGCAGGTGGCCCGTGAAGGCCGCCATGGGTAACTCCAGCTCCGATGGCCCTTCTGGTTGTGGGAGAAAGTCTTCTTGGTAATGAGGTTGTTCTTGATATGCCCAGGGGTCTGATTGTTCTCCGTAGTAAGGGGGTTGGTACTGGAAACCGAATCCATAGTCTTCTCCTCCTTGATTGCTCCAGGGAGTCTCGGGGTAATACCACTCGGATGGTGGTGGATACCCCCAATGGTTGGAGAAGCCATTAGGATCCATGATTCAGATCTGCACCAACAAAACAAAAAAAAAACACCCAAGTGAAAAGCAAGGGCGGAAAACAAAAGAAAAACGCTAAAGTAACAAACTTCTGTCTTTCCTAATAATCTAGAAATTCCCCGGCAACGGCGCCAAAAACTTAACACGCTAAAACACAACACCTAACAATGGCCAAGTGTAACCAATGAAAGGGACTGCAGTATAGTGGCACAAGTAATAAATATCGAATCCACTAGTCTCTAGAGTTACTATTACTCAGCTTCAGTTCATTATCTAGCAAACTAGATTAAGGATGGATTTATAAACTACTCTACTGACTACTCTACTAATTACAAGTTGGGAACTCACTTAGGTATGATTCCCCCTAGCTCCTCAATTAGGTCCAAGTTGTAATTCCTTTTGGTTGTTTTACTGTTGATTAAACTGCGGAAGATCCGACAGTAGTTTGGAATCTCTTAAGCTGACCAAGCTCTCTCAGTCTAACTATCCGGCAGACGACTAGTCTTCACCGGGATAGAAAGCTGAAGCAATAAGCACAGAACTCCACTACTGGAATTGGATTCCAGTACAAAGCAGTAAACTGACTAACTCTCGTATAGCCAATCTCCTACTATCGAATGATGAGGCTCTAACAACCTAATCAGATTCTATCTATCTCAGGTTGCAGCAGAAATCAGGAAAAGTTGATCAGACTTCAATTGACTCAATAAACATGCATCATTCGATTATAATCAAACAATATAGCATCCAAAACTTCATACAAGAAAGATCCTAACTCATGGAACTAGGGCTCCTCAAAACCTAAGTGAAGGGAAGTTACTCCATAGAGAAGAGAGAGACTGCAGAAATCTGATCTAGATCTTCAATCTCCATCTCCAAGCTTGATTCCCGAGCTCTAATGGCGAAGAAATCCTCCAAAATAGCTCCAAGAATGTTCCCAAGTCGCTCTCTCTCTCTAGGGTTCGTCCCTTGGGTGTTTGGGATCCAAAACCCAGCTCTCCCTTTCCTTTGGCTCGAATCTGCCTCAAAAACCCGATTCTGGGCGAATTACGGGCTGAATTACGGTCGTAATTCTTCCATGCCCGTATTTTGCCCAAAACACGCGTTTTGGTTAAGTTTCAGTGCACCCAAAGCTCCTCTCGGCAATGAAAATACGGGCATGGGAGGCCAAATTACGGTCGTAGTTCTCCTGCCCGTAATTCTTCCTCCGCTCATGTTCAAAGCTTCGTTTCTCCCTCGTCCGGACTCCAAATCAGTCGCCGTTTGAACCCAAACGCTCGTAGTCTAGTCCTCTTTCTTTTCATAACAAACTTCCATGATAATTTGTCCATAATATGAGGTAGAAATCCATTATTCCTCTGGTCATGCTCGTGTTTCTTCTCCCGAATTGCAAAATGATCTCCGATTGACTTGAAACTTGCGCCTTTGCTTCAATTTACATGATAGGACCTGAAATGTGACAAAGGAACACAAACTAGCATAAAATAGTCCAAGAAAGCAAAAACTCAAGCCAAAATGATCAAGAATCGAGGGTGCAAACATGTGCAAATACGACGTTATCAGGGGGTGTATAGCTTATTGTTGTATAGTTTTTTTTTTTTGGGAAACACGTGATAAAAATAGTGAATTTTAGTTGGAAAGAGACATGAATGATGCAACGAATCAAAAACCATCCTTATGAACCAAAATCAAGTACCTGTTACCTCGTGAAACAATATTGTTTCTGGTAATATGATGAGGTGGGGTAAGTTTTATAGAAACCGAATTCCAGAAATCGAATAAAAAATCGCCTATCCCGCCGGTTTTCGGGAAATGAGCATCTCACAATCGTTACTAGCTTTTACTCGGCCCGTTGGCCGATTAATTTGCTTTATAAAAATTTCATCTTGTCATCATTGTGCTTTTTGGTTTTTTGCCAAGCCATGATAAAATCTAAAGAAATCAAGAATGAACCACCGTTCCTGTATCCCTAGAAAATGGTGGTAAACACGGACTCACCTGCCAAACTGGTTTGGATTGAGATTTTTATCGAGTATCAGGTAATCATGTGATTATAAATTAGACTTGATCAAAACGGGCCAAAACTTGAAATTTAGCCTATTTGACCGACCCATGCCAAACTCTAATTATTCTTTACTTTTAAACTTTCTATTTGAAAATAAAAAAATAATGAAAGAAAAGAGATGACTGCAATTCGCCATTTGCACATCACTAATTCGGGAATGAAACTATAGAATTTCGAAAGGAAACTGAAAATGATTAGGATCATTTTAATGTTAAAAATAACCAAATAGATCTTTCTATTTAGTTTTTTACTAACAAATACCAAACGATTTCCTATAATATACACTATAATTTAATCATTATGATATCAAATAATTACATAATATATATTTGAAATGATAAAAATTGCTAATTGGGTTGGTCGAGGTTGAACCATTGAATAACTTTAAAATACATTATATTTTAGCCACTAAGATATAAAATAATAGCATAATATATATATTATGCTAGAGAAAATAGCTTGTTTTATAATGCCAAACTCATGATGTTCATTTGTTTTACTTGATGGGCAAATCTCGTGTAGGTCAGGCTCATTCAACTCTTTTATTTTATGATTAGCGGTTAGCCCATTAGAATTCATGCATTAGTTTATTGTTAAAATTTTCTTTTTAGCAATAAAAAGGAGTATTGTTTTTTTCCTTTTCATATATATTTTACTACCAAGGAGAAATAAAAGGACTTAAAGAAAAAAATTGACACTCCTGGACCTGTTTAAATCCGCATGTGTACCGTAAGTTGGCCCGTTCCAGAGAAGAATAAGAAAAAAATCGACACTCTATTCTACCCTTCCTACAAACGCTCTTGGAGCAGGGAATTTGAAATGGGGGAAGGGTTTTTTTTCTCTCTGCGATTATATGTTTTTAATTTAAAAAGATACAACAAATGTACTTAGTGTGATTGGTTATGATCTTTGCTTTTCTTTGAAGTGGTAATGGTTTGAATCCTGATAAGTGTCTTTTTAATGAATAAAAAAATGTAATTGTGAAGACCAAAATGTAGGGGTGAACAAACACACCCGCAAACCGACCCACCCATCCAACCCAACCCAACCCACCGTATTTATCGCTAAATCGAAGGTTTTGGGTTGGGTGAGGGTTTTCTTTTGTAAAACCCGCCTCTTTTGGGTTGGGTTTGGATTTTGGATTACACAACCCGTAGAACCCGATCCAACCCGTGTTCCAATTATGGGTATGAGTTCGTATCCAAAAAAATATTTATGTCGTATATAGTCATACTTATGAGAAAATTAAGATATTTCGCCATGTTTTTCTCTTAAAGTCTCACTAATCTAATGCATTCTTCGACTTAAAGTTTAGACATATATTTAATATAGCTATGATTCACGTATTTATTTTCTTGTGTACAATTTTAAAAGTTAGACGTAAGTTGAAGTAAATCAAGTTTTATTAAAATTCAAACAATATTTGTGAATTTTGATACCTTTCGCCTCGGTTTATTTGTTTGAATTTTTAATTTGTTATAAAATATTTTTATGATGTAGAATAATTACATATTTTGTGTTGGGTTGGGTTTTTACTTAAAAATATCGCCAACCCGACCCAACCCAATTAAAAACAAACCGTAGGGTTTAGATTTTTTTGGGTGGGTTTGGGTTTAATATTTCCCAAACCGTAGTGCATGGGTCGGGTGATTAAAATGCCAAACCGGGACCACCCGACCCATGTACACCCCTACCAAAATGTCCTTCCTACTTGATGCAGGGAATTTAAAATGGGGCTTTAAGTTTTCTCATTTGCCTTTTATTTATTGTGTAGATGGTAACAAATTGAGGATAAAATTGGAAATATTAGGTACCGGGGTGTAGGGATGGCAAATTACCCACCCATGGGTAATTATTTCCAAACCCAAGTAGACCCATTGATAATTAATGGGTTGAGTATGGGTGAAGTGCATATGGATTTGGGGGTTTATAGATGGGTTTGGGTAAGGTATGAATATTGCTTCCATAATCTAAATGAGTATGGGTTGGATATGGATATCCATTTACTTGAGGGTGTTTTAACTACACATGCAAAAATTGGACCTATTTGTAAAACTTGAAAAGTTTAGGTACCAAAATGTAAGACAAAAAAAGTTTAGGTACCAAAACGTAATTTTCCATCAATATTTTGAGAACTTATATGCAAAAAAATTAAATTTAGGTACTAAATATGCATATCTATTAAGTTTGGGTACCAAACTGTAATTTGTATTTGGGCATAGGTACAAACCCAAATCCATTTGATATAAACCCAACTCAACCCAAAGTAAATGGGTATGGGTACAAACCCATCAAACTCTACCCATATCCATCTATTTGGATTTCATACCCAACCCAATTGGGTTGGATAGTAAGAAACCCATGGGTATGGGCAAAGTTGCTATCCCTAACCAGGTGTGACAATTTCCACTGAACTTCAAAACAAACAAAATAATAAAAATATATATCCAGGAAAATATACTTAGTCTAATACGATTCGGCTAAATTACACGTTTGGTTACTCAAATTATACAAATCTTTCACGTTTGCCACCCGAATTATTTTTCTTTCTTATTCGCCACTAACTTTACGAATGATTTCACGGTTGGTCACCGGCCGTTACACTCCGTTAAGTTTGTCCTACGTGGCAGTCAACTATAAAGTTTGACTGTTAACTAGATGACGTGGAAATTAAAAAAAAATAAAAAAAAAAAAATTTTATTTCCACCTCATAATTGCACTTATTTTATCTATATAATTTATCATTTTAATAATTTAATAAAATTTAATAAATTACAAAAATGGACAAATCCAAATGCTCATCATTCTCACCCTCACCATCCACTCCATCGTTCAATCTCCGGCTCCCCCACCGCCTGCGGCATCGTCTCTTACCAGGCCACTCAGAGCATCGTTTGTTTCAGACCACCAGGAGCCGGCGGCGGCGAGGGAGGAGGAGGGTATCTGCAACCACCACCACCACCACCAATCGTAACGCTTCAACCAAACATCTCCTTCTCTTCGATCTCCGACGGGCAGGATTTTTTCTGCGAGGTCCGTTCCGGCGGCTAAGCTCTGCTCTGCCAGGATACATTCTCACCGGATAACAATTCTGCCATTCCCAACCAAGTCAAGCGAATCTATTTCAACACCTCGGTTCTGTTACAGAGCGTGTCTGTTGGTGGTGATCGGGTTTGCTCGACCACGGCGGCGGCCGATGGGGATTCGGATTTGGATTCGAATTCAGGAACGGTGAGAGCCAATTACAGCTGCGCTCTTCGTCGGAGCAATGGGTCGGTGGTTTGTTGGGGTGGAGACGGAGGGCTGGGGGTCAACGGGATCGAAGGAATCTTCTTCGAATCCATCGTCTCTGGCTCGAATTTTCTTTGCGGCATTTTGTCGAACAACTTGTCGACAATTTGTTGGGGACCGGATGGCCCAGTGCAGGGTCGAATTCGAATTCACAACTCTTCCAGGTACTTCCTTTGCCTGCGATTCTGCCAGGTCCTTGCGTCGAATCATCTTCCTGCGGTGAATGCGGCGTGTATGGAGATTCTCAGAACTGGTGCGGCGGTTCAGGGGTAATCTGCAGGCCGTGTGGGTTGAACCCGATGGAGTGGATGGTGAGGGTGAGGATGATGAACATTTGGATTTGCCCATTTTTGTAATTTATTAAATTTTATTAAATTATTAATATGATAAATTATATAGACAAAATAAGTGCAATTATGAGGTGGAAAGAAAATTTAATTATTTTATTATTTTTTAATTTCCACGTCATCTAGTTAACGGTCAAACTTTATAGTTGACTGCCACGTAGGACAAACTTAACGGAGTGTAACAGCCGGTGACCAACCGTGAAATCATTCGTAAAGTTAGTGGCGAATAAGAAAGAAAAGTAATTCGAGTGGCAAACGTGAAAGATTTGTATAATTTGAGTGACCAAACGTGTAATTTAGCCAATACGATTCTCTGAGCGCCATACGTATTTTTGTTGCTAATCATGAGTGAGGAGTATATCAGAAGCCTTTTTAGGTTGATGATATGTTTGACATGTTTATGATATGTACACAAAACAAGGACAATACATACTAATAAGCATAATGTTGCCACATGGACAATAATAATAAACAAGAAAATTCCGTTTTAACTTTTAACGTAACATAATCAATTACCAATTCTTTGTCCTCTTTTTCAAAAGTAACATATAACAACATATATTAGAATCGGGAGAACAAAGAACTACACGTTCCATGAAAATGTCAAAGAAAACTAGAACACAAGAAATTATA
This sequence comes from Linum trigynum, assembly GCA_964030455.1. Lineage (NCBI taxonomy): Eukaryota > Viridiplantae > Streptophyta > Magnoliopsida > Malpighiales > Linaceae > Linum > Linum trigynum. The sequence continues at coordinate 10,723,825 of OZ034820.1, read as the reverse complement.
TAAAAAATCTAACTCATGTTTGCACATTAATTGAACGTTTATATTATTCATTTATTGTTAATTATAATGTATAATAGTTAAATTTGAGGCCAACCTTGGAATATTTAAAGTGCATGAGGGTATATGGGTAAAATGTCATCAATGATTTATGCCATATTCCAAATCTCACATCAACATGTGAGATTTATAAGTCCGTGGGGTCCACGGATTTGGACCCTTAAAATTCGTGGTCCCACGGATTTGATCTTCAAAAAAGGTGCAAGCAAACAACGGATTGTACCTAAATCCTTGATAGTTGGTTTTTTGGTACCAAATCCATGTACCAAATCCTTGAAGCAAAGGACACTTAGTTTTTAGTGGCTCTCACGGTCTCACCCCTTCTCTCTCAGTTTTGATCCAATTGGAAGAACCTGAAATGGAGAGAAAAAATCATGGAGGAAGACAGAAATGAAAGAGCTGTGCTTTTGGTAATGGCCATAATAAGGCTCTTCGTTTCTCTCAAAGAATCTGTCTTCAGCTAGCACTCTTTGCTCCCTACTAGTTTCAAGTTTTTGGCCGGAAACCCAGGTGGGTTTCTGACTACACCCCCTACACTCCATCCCACTCCTTCCCTTGATTTTGCTTTCTGGGTTCCGTTCATTTCTAGCATGTATTCCTTCTTCGATATATGTAATGTTTGTCTCTTTGGGTTTAGATTGGACTGTAGCTTTGCTTTTGCATCGTTTTTGTCGGTTTACTTCAGTGTTCTTTCAGCTGGCTGTTCGATTCTCCCTGTGAATCTGTTAGTTGAAAACATTGATCCGTTGCTGATTTGATGGATACTTCTGGGCTCTGGCAGATTGTCATCAGGCGTTCTTGTTAGAGTTCCTCCCTCCGTTGTAGAGCTTTGATGCCCACTTGGTTTGTGTGTGAGTTTGCTCTAGTCGCCCAATCTTTGTGGTGGTTGGTCTTTGATTCTGCTTCTTCGTCTTCTTTTCATTTGCTCGAACTTCTATGCCTGTATACATGGTGTTTGACTTTGCTATATATGATCAATGTTTACTATTACCTTCCTAGCTCTAGTATATAGTACCTTGATTCTCAGAAGCAGGGATTCATACTTCAGCAATTGCAGATTATAATGTTGTGGTCATGTGGATTGAAAGATATTAGAGTGTTTGGGGAATATAGATTTTCTTTGTCTGGGGAGAGTGTGTATTCAGGAGGAGGGATTAGAGAATCTTCGCTTTTAGCTTACTGGTCTTGTGGAATCACTTGGGCTATCCTGAATAGTGAAGTGATTGTGTATTTGCTCAATGAAATAATCTGTCAACTCTTTTCTGAGAGGATATCCATATACTTCATTGAAGGCTAAGACAGCTTTATAATGATATTTTGCTCTTCCTCTCCTCCTTCAATGTTTCATTGCTAGATGATTCATGTTTACATTTTAGGGGCTTGATATTTCTTTTGATGATTGGAACTTCATATTTATGTATGATTCACATTTAACTACTGCAGTGGAGGTGGCTGGTATTGTGTTGGGATGGCATAGAGGAGCTCTTACCCATATTCATTAGGAGAACAGATCTCCATATAAACGGGTATGCATATACAATACTAATGGCTGATTCTGATTCAGGGTCTCACTTCCAATCGTATGTTCCGGGCCTCAAAACAAGCAGTTCATTCTTCAACCTTCCCAGTTTCTGTATAGGGTTTAGTTTGAAAGGTTTATCAGAATCTGACTCTGCTAGAAGCCCGACATCTCCTCTTGATTTCAGTTTCTTATCAAATCTTAGCAACTCGTTTAGCCTTAAGTCCCCAAAGACTTCAAAGGTTGAACACAAAACACAATGGGATGGCCGTAAAGTAGGCCTTGGCCTTGTCAGGTTGCTCTTAGACGAAACCCAACAAAATGACGAAGTTCTTAAATCCCCCAAGAGGAAGAATGTGATCTTTGGATCACAGATCAAAATTGGTGATGATTCCTTGAGATCCATTTCTTTGCCTAAAAACTACGTTATCTCACTACCATCTCAAACTGGGGAAGAGGAAGTGGTCCCATTAGAGCCTATGGAATTTGATGAGCCTTCTTCTCTAAGTAGCTTGACAAGAATACCGAGTTTTGGTTTGAGAAAAGCATGTCTGTCAGCAACTAGGTCCAGTTCTATACCAAGTTTGCCTGTGGTTATGAGCAAAAGTTTGAAGAAGCACCATTCATTGGACATCAAGCCAAGTTCTATACCAATACCGATCAGTTCGCATGAGATTGAGCTTTCTGAAGACTATACTTGTATAATTTCCCATGGTCCATGCCCTAAAACAACTCATATCTTTGGTGACTGCATTTTACCATGTCATGCTAGTAGTGAGTTGACCAATTTTGACCAGAGTAAGACTACTATTGGGTTTGAAATGCCTCCTGAAGAGGCTAAGTGCCCTGAGGAAGGTTCACCCTCTGAAGAGTTTTTGAGTTGCTGTTACTCGTGCAAGAAAAAGCTGGACAATGGAGATCACATCTATATGTTCAGGTAAATTTGTTCAGCTAACTAACTTGTTGCTTCATAGAATTGCTGTCTCAAAGGCTAACTTTTTGCTGTATAAATTTGGTATATTGCAGAGGTGATAAAGCATTTTGCAGTTTTGATTGCCGTTCGGAGGAAATTCTTGGCGAGGATGATAGCGACAGACTTGATGATAACTCCTCACGTAACTGCTCTCCTAAGTCAAGCTTCCATGGGAATCTTTTCTAGAAAGTATACATAAACATAATCTATATTTGTGTTTCAGAACAAGATTCTGTTTTTTCCAGCAATGGGTGATCAGTAAGCATCTCAATCTTACCGTCGCGAGTTTTTTAGCAGACAATGCGAGTTTTGCGGCAGCATGCTGATGTTTTTGAGAACTTTCAGCAGATGGGTTGGAGAAGTGGCTTTGAAAAGCCCTCTCTCGTCACTCTGCATTGTTTTTGGCTCTATAATTTGATGTGCCATGTAGTTGCTGTTTTGTGGGAAGTCTTGAAGTGCATCCTCAATGAATCCAAGTGGGATTTTGTTTGGGGAACACTTGTTTTTGCAGTATCTTTGAGAACATTGAATAATGAGAATCATGTAATGAGATATGAATATACCAATGATTTTAGGTCTGTGTTGGACGTGGAAACGAGGGTTGGAGAAAGGCATTTTGATCCAAGGGGACGAATTCTGATGTAGCTGACTACCAACTCTGTTTTACTACTACTTTTTATTCTCTCCTGCCCACTTTGCTTTATTAGTTTATCTACGGCTACCCAATTTTGTGTGAGAGGAGGAGCAGCTTAAACAATTTTCTCAACGACTCCCCAATGAGTGATGGACTAATGGGCTAACAATAATTTCTTTCTCTATTCTAAGTATTTAATTTTCTTTGAGCCTTTTCATTCTCCATTGAAAGCATTAAAGGGTCTGTTATGGTAGTAATGTTAGGACAATATATTTATTAATCAGCTATTGTAAAATTGTAGTGAAGGTTATTCCGGGAAAAAATTGTTGGTGGGATATTTTGTACTAAGAATCAAGATTCAACCATTTCATAACATTAAAATCAACCTACAGTTTAGTAGCGATACCTGATAAACTTGTTCAATAACTCCCAACTTTCAAACCGCCTGCCTGCAATTATGTTTACTGGCGATCCAGGTTTGGTTGGACAAAGATGCTGCTTGCTGCTGGGGACAGCCATTATATTCTGTGTTGAGGAGACCAAAAGTATGTGAGTGGAAAAATTCGTTCAAAAACGAAAAGAAATCGCCAAGGAAGAAAGTGATGATGATTCATCAAAGTGGTCTCCACTTCTATATAATAAATAGTACCGTATTATTATCATTATTATTGCGAATCAGTGGCCAAGTATAGTAAATAACATGGTCCATGAAACCGTACCGGAGATTGTACTGGGAGAGTCAACGTTAGGATATTTTATGGTAAAATCGTGGTTTAATCGTAGTTCAACCGTTAGGCCGTTAAATACCGACTACCTATTTAGCCTTCAAGACTGATATTTTGTAGTTGAACCGCCGGTACGGTACGGTTTCATGGACAATGGTACTAAATAACACATGGAGATCAAATCATGAACCACACTTTAACTTGTAATCTTACGATCGCTCTTTTGACTTTTGCCCTCTCAACAAAATTTCTTCCTTTGAAGAATACTACGCAGAGAGGAAAGAATAAGAAGATGGGTGACGATTAGGAAATCCAGGTCTTGAAAGCATAAAGCTAATGGAGAAGCCATCGTTTAAGTAAAAAGAGTTCACAAATTTGCCCTATAAAATTTACAGGTTAACACGGAAAAGTTATTAACAAATGTTTATAATCACTAGTTTTTTGGCCCGCGCTCTGCCGCGGTAAGAAACTAATGATTTATTTGAAATCAAATCATTCACAAAATTATTCGATTAAGATACCTACCTGAATTTCACGTATTGTATTAATCATTGCGAATAACATATGCCATTTGTTTGTGTACATGATACATAATATATAACTATCCTTACATACGGTTTACGTAGTGTTTCATTATTATGGAAGACTTGCATAATATTTTGTTAATTGATACATACAAAATGATAATATGTTCAAAAACTTTACATAATGTGTTAATTGGTAAGAAAGACTCATGTAATATCTTTGCTTACATAATAGCTATCACTTTATAAATTTCACTTCATCTAGTGTCTATAAATTTTAAAAATGAATTTTTATTTTATTTAATCGTTATAGAATGTTGTTGATATAGAATTTTTATATAAAAATCTTTTATAATATGTGGTCTAATAATAAAATCAAGTTATAGAAAGTAACGTTTTATTGAATTTGTAATCTATATAACTGTTGTAGATGTTGTTACATAAATCTTTCAACATGTCACTATAGCAGAAAATTATAAAACTATCCAAATCATTAATATACGACTTTGACACAAGTACTTATAAGTAATAACTGACTACCATAGTCTTGTTAAAAGAAAGAAAAAAGTAAAGCGAGAATTGCAAGGAAAGAAATTAAAGTTTGGTTTGGGTGACCACTTGATTACATTTCAACTCATTTTCTAAATTACCCTTCTTTTCAGTGACATGTTAAAATGTGATCTCTCTAGTGTTTATATATGAAAAACTTCTCTTTGTGTGGCAGGTATGGTATAGGTATGACTTATAAATATGGGTCCGGGAGGCTATAACCATACTTGCCCTCATAAACCAGCCCCATACTCAGTCAATGCGGGAATTCCCTGCGTTGGCTGGATTGGGAGCGGTCGGTACCCACGATTGTGGTTTTGATTTGCATCCCCAGTGTAATTGATAAATAATAAATAATTATTTTTTGTAACCTTTATGTAGTATCATAAAAATTTCAAAAGAATTCTTTTGGTGAATAGAATGCTAAAGAGCATCCTTGCCACTGCGGAAGACTAACATAAAATATTTTTTAACTAATATATAAGAAATAACTATATCTCTATAGGTTTTACGTAATTTATTTATAAAATTTCAACTAAATATTTATTTATTTGTAATTTATGTAATTTTTATATAATAATGTTATTTAATGTGTGGTTTAATAATAAAATCAAATTGAAAAAAGTATCTCATTTGTAAATTAACTTACCTTCCATTTGATTAAATTATCATGTAGAAATAGTTTACCTTTCAAAAAATTTATGCAATGCAAATTGATGTAATGATCAATAATAGTAAAAGAATTTTTCGTTCAAACTTATATTAATTCACAAATTTTTTATAGAATGGTGTTACGTAAATGTTATGTAATGTGTGGTTTAATAATAAAACCAAGTTATGATCGCATCTTATTGTTATATAAAAGCTAACAAATTTTATGTAGTGTTTTAATTATTAGGAATATTCGAAAAATGGACTTTGGCTCTGTGCTGGTATGGACTGATGCTTATGATATTAGTAGATATAATAAAAAAATGCAGCAAGAAGAATAAAAAAATGAGGAATGTTGGCGTTCTAGGAGGTTTGGAAGTTTGGGTGGGTGTTGCCGCATGGAATAATGTCCTTAGTGAACAATAATAATGGGGAGATTTTTTCGTAATGAACAGTGCACTAAACATGCACTTTTAATTAATTGATTACTAATAATTATTGTTTTAGAAAATCTACCGGTCAGACCAACAATATTGGATATCAGACCCGATCTCAAACTATAAACGATTTTAGGGGTACGAAATGGTTGAACCACAGTTCAACCACAATTTTACTACAAACTCCCAATATGGTTTCGCAATCATTACTTTTACTCTCATTATCATTACTAATCGATCTCTTAAATAGCCGCTAACCAAACCCCAAAATATTTATTAAGCGACCTCAAATACGTGATAACCATGCATCACTCATTACTGATAATAAGTCATCCCATCCTTCACCATTGATGGCACTTTCTCCAGCAACTTCAAAGACTACATTTTTCCAACAAGAGTGTTTGCGATTGCTTTCGTCTTTCGAGATGAACGACAAATAAATTACCGTTATTTATTGAAAAGATATGATATTTAACATTCTAAAATAAAGCTTATGGTGACTAGAGGTGTCAGAACATGCCCTACTTAAGTAAACCGTCAGTTCAATACAATACGTAACCCACCTGCAATCTGAATTGACTAAAAGTGAATGTTACACATCATGTAAGGGGGATCTATCACACAAGAGCTCAATCATTCGTTCTAACTCCCTAAACTCGATGCATATGCAACTGTGAAAAGCAAGTAATCGATTCAAAACATCTATTGGCTCACAAACATAATACAAGTCTCAATCGTCATCTTAGGTTGCATATAATCACAAGCAAACCATCCATAGGTCTTGCTAATACCCACGAGATTCAAAACAAAACAACACAAGTGCTGCTATGATCATGCAAATGTAGAAGTTACTATGCTTGGAGCCCTCAAATTATAAAAATTTGGGCATACAACTAGGCTCCAAGCATTCAAAATCACACCAAACATTCACACACATGCATAATGGACTACCCCCCCCCCCCCCCCCCCCCCACCACACTTAATCTCGACATTGCCCTCGATGGCGTATATAAGGAAGTAGAACGATTTACCGGATAGTGGCGAATGTTAGTGTTCGGGAGCGGAGGCCAGGTGAGATCCGGGAGAGCAAGGAGACGACAAAACACCACCAAAAGCTCTCCATTGGTCGTATTATTGAAAGGAAAAAAGATGCAATCGGTTGATGGTTGGGTTGCCTCCCACCAAGTGCTTCTTTAACGTCGTGAGCCGGACGGTTGCTCCTCAAGTTTCGGTCCACCCAAGAACCTCCTTGAAGTTGAGGTTCTCGTTGGTGAGATGAAGTCTCAAGTCACGAGCTTTGGACGAATCCATGATTGAGGGATCGTGAACTTGAGTTGTCATGAGGCTCCACCCATGAGACCTCTTCTTCTTCTTTCTCTTTGCCCCACACCATGTAGTTCATCATTGATTGACTTCCATCGCATCCACCAAGAGGGATCTCCGATGGTTTGGCCTTGGCTTGGCAAAGAGCCGCAAATTGGTCATTCTCCAAAAGCGCGTCAAGGTAGGGTAGAAAACATTGGTAGCATGTGTAACTCGTGGATGCTTCATCCACCCCGACCTCGTCCTCATCTTGGACACCACTTGTTCCTTCTTCTTCACTTTCCTCCCTTTGGGAACAATCAAGATCTTCCCCTTTTTCAATGTTTTCTTCCTCCTCTTAAACATCTTCCTTCTCCTTCCCATTCATGCTCTCAAGCACGGTTTGGAGGGCAAGATGCCATGCAAGATCATAAAAAGGATTCTCTTGCTCCTCCATACTCGTGACTTGATCTTCAAAGTTGCTCTCGGGAAGGGTGTGAAAGTCATCAACGCAACCCTCATGTGCATCCTCACCATGGGAGCTCTCCCGGGTGAGTTCGTCTTGCTCCACACAGTTGTCATTGATCGCTCCTTCAACCTCCTCTTTCTCCTCCAATGATGAGAGGCAATAGCTTGCACAAGCTCGTGCCACCTTCTCTTCAAGTGTCAAATCGGGTGTAGGAAGGGGATGGAAATCCATGTAGGAGCTCATCTTCCAAAGTCACCATGGCTTGCCTCTTCGACCTCCCTTCCTTCTTATAATGGTAGGAGGCAATTGTGAGCAAGTTGTGCACATGCTTACTCAACAAGCATTCCTAGCCTCTCCATGTTTCGAAGGAGCTCCTCTGATTCCCGAAGAAAGGTTGAGCCGAAAAGGTTGGTAATTGGGAGGTCCTTGCTAGAGCACTCTTCATCGGTGCCCCGGGCAAATCGCTCCACCATGAGCTCTAATTTGCTCTTTGGCTCTGGTTGTGGAGTGGAACATGGTCTTGAGGTTTTTCCCATGAATGCCTCCATGCCAACTCCAACTTGGATTTCACCTCGAGTTGTGGAGGGAAACCTTCTTGATATGGGGAAGCTTCTTGGTATCCCCATGAGCATGGTTGCTCTTCTTGGAAGGGAGGTTGGTAGTAGAATCCGAATCCTTAACTTCCCCCTTCTTGATCGTCCCATGAAGTTCCTGGATAACCACTCTCGGGTGTTGGTGGATACCCCCACACTTGGGCAAAATCATAAGGATCTATGATCCAATACCTACAAACACAAAAACAGTAAAAAGCAAAATCAAACGCACACAAACCACCCTTCAAGACGAAGAGTGGCAAACAAAACACACACGAAACACAAACAAAAAGGCAAGATAGAAAATTCTAGAGTAACACTAAGCGACCTTTTCCAAATAATGGACCGCGGTTCCCCAACAACGGCGCCAAAAACTTGACTCGCTCTGAACTACACCGCGAATTAATCCCGACTAGAGCCCAAGTTTTTAAACTTTAGCCGGGTGCAGTATAGGGCAAATATTTAATTGTCAAACCCGAGCCGGTCCATGTACCCCTACTTCTATCGCTTAGGTTGTTATATAGCAAAACGGTTTTGGGTTTAAAACTAAGAAAACTACAAGTAAAAACAAGCAAGTAAAGTAAATTGAGGTCGTCCCAACGAGAGAAGAGTTCACTTGGGTGTTGCTCCCCCTAGCTAACAATTACGACTTGAAGAATCGAACGACCGTGTGTGGTTAGGAGGTATAAACCGCAGGGAAGTCTAACAAGTAGCCAAGACTATCATCTTAGTCTCTAGGTTGAGGAAATGGGATATGATCCAAGCTGCTAATGCGACCCTCTCAACCTATCGACTAAGGAATGGTTAGACTTCACCCTCGAATTGGAGTTCGGATGGCCACCCACAACCAAACCCTAAGTGCTAATACGAAATAGGAGGTTTGCCCTTAATTAACCTAGAATAGGAGGCATGAAATACCCAAGGAAACCGATCTCTAATAGAGTTATAGAGCCTCTTAGGTTAAGGAGGGTTCGCTCTAAACTAGTCTAGGAGGCATTGAATGCCCAAGGAAACCCAGCTCAAATTGAGCCTCTTCGGATAAAGGAGGTTTCCTCTCTAAACTAGCATAGGAGGCATGCAATGCCCAAGAACACCCATCTCTAATTGAGCCTCTTAACCTAAGGAGGTCTCCTCTCTAAGCTAGGTCAACATAGCACACACAATCACCATGAAAAATATCTCCACATTCACATTAAACACAACCACACACAAATCATTCAATTCATACAAGCATTCACATAATTGTAGCTAGGGTTCACAACAACCAAGTGAATAGGTAGGCTATTCCATAGCTAATAAAAGGAAAACAAGGAAAATGAGAGAAAGAACCATGAAGAGATGAAATTTTTCCTCCTTGTTGCTTGAATCTCCCTTGAGAATAAGAAACCTTCACTCCTCTAGCTTGAAATGAGCTCAAATCTCCTTCCTCCTCCTTTGAATTGCATTTTCTCTCTAGATTAGGAAGAGGAAACCCTAATATCTCACTAGAAACCCTCCTTTATTCCGAAACTAAAACCCCTATAAAAACTCCCCTTTCTCCTTCAGCTCCCTTTTCCTTTTATACCCAGATCGGGCTCTGTTCAAGGTCTTAGGCTTCAGTTCACGACCGCGTTGATAAGTTCAAGGTCTTAGACCTCAGTTCACGGTCGCGTTAATCAGTTCAAGGTCTTAGACCTCAGTTCATGACCATGAACATCAAAACGGGTCATTGAACACAGTGAGTTGAACTAAAACGCATCACTTCACTTCTGGGGTTCACGGTTTGTGGTTCCAGTTCACGGTCTTAGTGACCGCGAACTGCCTTGGCGTCAGTTACCTCAAAAACCCCTCTAGAAGCTTCGTGATTCACGGTCCTAGCGACCGTAAACTCCAATGATGGACCGTGAACATCGGCTGAATCCTCCTCTTTGCCCGGTCATGGCTCCCTTTCTTCCAACTTTCGACTCCGGGGTTGGTTTCACAGGTAAGACTCTGAAACACATTGAAACACAAGAAACCTAACGTAAAACCACCCCTTTTTGGAGCTCAATTGCCACAAACGTCAAAAAGAAACGGAGATAAAATGTGTACAATTAGGCCCAAATCACTGGATATAGAAGAGAGGCGGATGAGTCAGAAGCTTTAGGAGAGAAAATGATGGAGAAAGATTCTAAGAGGGGAAGATTCTTGTGGTCCTTGTCACCCCTTCAGCCTTCTCTCAATATTCTTTTTTTTTTAATTTTTTAAAAATAAGAATGACGTGTTTCGATTAAAAAAGTAAATGATGTGTACGAGCCTAATTAGCACAGACGCGGCACAGTATGCTGCGTCATTGAAGGAGAAAATAGTTGATGTCAATTTTGACGGTCAATTCAAATTATAGGTCAAATTTGTCCATTATTTTGAAAAGTTAGCCAAAACAGTATTACTTAAAAATTTGGACCAAAACTGTCACTTACACCAAACGTCGGATCAAATTAGAATATTAATATTTTTTTTAGTATTCATATATATTTACATTTTAGAGATAAATTACTACGGGAATGGATCAGTTGAGTAACCTTATGGTGAGTAACCATGAGTAACTTGTCCACATCAGCATGACATCAACATTCTCTTTCTCATGGAAAGCCTTTAATTTTCCCCTCTTTATACTTTGACAAATGATTTCTCACTCGTTTTAAGTCGAAATTTAATTTTTTTTCACAGTTAGATCAGATTAATTGTGTTTTTCAAAATGATATCCACTTTGATATATTTTTCGGAAAAAAATCGGGCCATTTTTTACCAGTCTATACCATATGGTATTGAGTGGTATTGAAATAAGAGCATACCTATGGTTTGAAAAGCGTACCATGGTGGTATGAACAAACCAAGATTGTAGGATGGTTGAATACATGATAGTAGAAGTATATTAATTGTCATTTACGACTTTTAACATTGTATACGACAAGATACCACCCCGTACCAGGGTGGTATTGTGTGGTATTTTTTGGACCTGTAATTTGTTCACCCAGAAATTTGTAGATCCAATAGATCATGATGAACTCGTCCCTTCTATGCTAACGTTTTCAAAAACGAATTAAAAACGAAGAATATACCATATGGTATGCAGTTGGTATTGAGAGGCCATAATTTTTTTTCTCTAAAAATATAAAAAATTGATCTCATTTTGTAGAGCACGATGAACTCGTTCCATCTGTGCAAAAAAAATTAAAATCCGAGTTAAAACAAAAAAGATATGAGTCAATTAAGAAAGTTAGGGAAAATAAAAATAATCTTTAATTCTCCATCATTAGATCTGAATTTTCTAAATGAAGGGTACCAAGGTTGTCAAACCGGTTTATACCGGTGTGCCGGTTTTGAAAGTGGAATGGTCCGACCGTGGTACAACCAGTATTCACGCCGGTTGTGCCGGTTTTAGTAAATTATATGAGACAAATGGAAATCCTCAATTCCAAATAAATTAGTCATCATAAAGCAATTAGAAAAATTATTTCACACAAAATAATTTATAGCTAAGAATTGGTAACTAATACTAAACAATTAGATGCTTAAAAATAAAAGTATATAAAATGAATTTTATTAATGTTTATAATGATTTGTGTAAAATTAAGTATTAGATATATAATATATAAGGTTAATGTACATCAAAGTTGCTTGTAGCCTACTGGTGTATAATTGAGACTAAAATAAACATGAGGTACTTGGTTCAAATCCTAAGGAAGGTGTTTATTTTTTGATAAAATATGTGTACATTGAATTCCGGTTTCTGGTCTAACCGGCCGGAATTTCCGGAATTGACCGGATCTGACCACAGTTAAATACGGGCCTCTTTCCAGCCGGTTTGGTGACCGGTACCAGTTGTACCCGATTGAACCGGCCGGCATGAAACCAATTTGACAACCATGAAGGGTACAGATTTGGTTATTGATGAGTGTCAATTACTACAAGATAATTACTACAAGGTATGCACCTTATCTTGAGCCAATTACTACAAGGTATCAGCTGTCAAACTTTGCACTCATTCTCTCTAATATAGGTATTTTATATTGTATACAAATCGGGCTAAATCGAGTTAAACCGATCCGACCGTTAATTCTTCACACCCACTTGATTGACCGGGCCGCTATACCGGGTTGACAGAGCCGGAAGGAGCCGCCGGCCGCCCTCTCTATTTGTAACTTCTGCTTGCTTACGTGAAGGAATAAGCGCATCACCTCTTTTCTTCTCCTCCGTATTCTTCTCCAGCTGTGGAGAATTGTGAAAATGTGGTGGTTTCCCGTTTGCATCTTACTTTCTCCTCGATCCGATCCACAATTCGCGCGCTGATTCTAATTCGTCGTCGCTGCGCAACTCGTTCTGCGCCGCCTTCTGTGAGCAACTGAACTCTCTCTCCCGCCCACTGATTTCCTTGTTCGTTCATTTCCTTGTCTTTGGAATTTCTCTCGATCTGCTTCGTTAATTTCCCCGCTTCCGGGGGATTAGTCTCAGTCATGTTTTATGGTTCAATTGTATGGGATCCATGGCTAATTGTCGCCCAGATCGTGTGCCTTCAATGCCTCTACTATCTCACCGTCGGACTCTTCCTCTCCATTCTCGTTGGGACCCGCGTTTCTCGACTCAGTCTCGTCTATTTCTTTGATTTCGTCACCGTCACCGCGTCTTCCGTCACTGGATGGTGCGTTATCGCCTCCTTCTTGCTCAGCTCCCTCGCCGGGTAAGCATTTTTCACACGGCAGCCTACTGATAGTATAATGCTTTTTATTGGGTGCTATTGAACCACATAGTTGTCTTCGTAGAGGATGGATGCTCTACTTGTGTATCTGTTCTGGAATTTTGTCCCGAGTGTATTTGCTAATTAGGAGTTTTAATGGTCTGATCATTCTACTGCCCAACAAGGCGTGCAAATCATTTGGGCTAGCTGTTACTATGTAATTGGTTTAGTATTCCCGGATCCTTTGAACTTTGGATGGCTTGGTGATTGGTTTTGACTTCAGTGGGTAGTGTGTGAATGTGGTCTTTACGCTGGTTGTCAAGTTCATGACTTTTTACTTATTTCTTATTTGTCGAGACTGGAGAGTAGATATCAGCAGGGAGAAAGGAAGTCATGGAAGATTATGAAGCATTGATGCCTTATCCTTTGTGGTAGTGAACATCTTTTTTGATAAGATGGTAGTGAACATTTTCACTTTAATGTAATGGCGAAATCTGGATTCTTGGCACAGTATCCTTCATTTGGTAATCGATGGGGATGTGTGGTTCCTACTCTTGGCTTGTTTTCTTTACTAGGTATTTAGGTCATACGAATCCTAGGATTCGTTTGAATACTTGGTTATGGTATGCATTCATGTGGGTAAGAGTTATGAATTACATTTCATCGACTTTGATTTATCATTTTCAACTGTTTTCACATGCCTCTGTCCGTCTAAAGTGGCATCCAGGCCTTAGGCTGATCTTGGCTGGACTTTGTATGACTTTGATGGGAAGCTGCAATGAGCACCAAATTGCTTATGTTTGAAAATTGCCGAGTTGGCATACTTTAAGATTAAATACACAATACTAACGGTGACAATTTTTATTGGGTTGTTGCATAGAACAGGTCGTCTGCATTTTTATGTTGCATAGAGGATTTATAGATGGATTGAACCTAATATTTCTGCCTTTTACATACTAGACTAATGGAATGTGACGTTCCCTTTTCTTATTCACTTGCCGTTTGGGTCTGCTACACTGTATTCTTGGATTCACAGTAACTTTGTGACAGTGTTCTTCTTTGAAATTGTCACATGTTGTTGTTACATGCCATGGTTTGTAGCTTATGTATCATGAATTGCTTATATGATATACGAGTAAGAGACAGAAGGAAATAAAAGCTCTACACATTTCATTTGTGGTTTTGCTTATATTTGTTTTTCTATGCAGAGCTGGATTTATGCTTTATTTGATTGAGAGGGCAAAGAAGTGCTTAGACTTTTCCGCAACCATCTACATCATCCATCTCTTTATATGCTTGACATATGGGGGATGGCCTTCTTCTCTTACGTGGTGGGTTGTGAACCTTACTGGACTTGCAGTGATGGCATTGCTAGGTGAATACCTTTGCATTAGGCGTGAACTACGAGAGATACCTATTACCCGATATCATCGACCAAGTAAGTGCTTGCTTCTTTCAACATAAGCTTGATCAATCGAATACTAGAAAATTTATTGTTGTCCAATTCTTGAGTCCCCAAGTTAATAGGAGGTTAGTATTTCTTGATCTGGGTTGTGTGGACTCTGCCTTTTGGGAAAATCAGAAAATTTGTTCCTCTAATTTCTATAATTCTTAGCCCTTGACTGCTAGGAATTAACTGTTTTGATGGATGAGCGACTCATGTCCACTTGTATGTACTTTGCCCATGTTTCATCTGGATTCATGATATATGAATGTGTCTTACATTTAGCTCGAGAAACATGCTAGTGTTGCTGTTTGGCCTCTTACCGCTTCTTTCTTTTCTGAGTTTTGATGCTACGTGCTTATCTCTTTTTATTCATATATCTTGCTCAAAATTTTCCAGAATTGTGATGAACTAAACTGAATGAAGTAGATGAAAAATTGGTGAAAATGAAGTCTTTGCTCCCTTTCTATTTGTTGTTTAGTTCTGTTTGACTTCATTTCTTCTTGTCTCTTGTTTATTTGTTTGTTTTTATTGAATGCCTCGAAGCTGATGTATATTGCCATGTTCAGATGTTCCTATGCTCTTAGGTCAAGATGCATGTTGCATTTCAAATGTCCCTGACCTTTTGCAACAATGAACTCCAATCTACTACAAGAAAGAGCATTGATCGAACGTTGTTGCTTGGATTATTCATATTGCGTTTATCTGTTTGCCTGAGCTGATATATTTAATATTTGTGGTAATAATCTCAAATTCTCTCCTGCAGATGTTTGACGTATGTAGACAGCCTTCCCGACTATAGATCCCATTCCTTCTTCAGAACTCAACATTGGGGATAGACAGACATTCACGAGCTTGTGAGGAGCTCCTGCTTCCTGCTATTGAGAGGTCCGAAGTGGCAATAGGAAGAAGTAACTTTTAGCCAATATAGGATCCTTCTTTATCTTATTGTGCCCGAAAGAAGTAACAGAGGAATGGCCACTCCACATTTGGGGTTGGTTCTTAACGAGTGGGAAAGGGAGCTCTGAGAATAGGTATGCATTTTGTTTCGGTGAATATGAATGTAAAGCTTTAGTTGATCTCTACATAATATCATTCGGTCATTTGTGTGTGGTATACTGGTATTGCTATTTGTTGCTATATCTGTTTGGCAATAGGCTGTTTTGGCCCTTTACCCGCTGGGAATGGAAATAAGAAAACGGATGGCCTCTGTTTCAGCCACCTGGGTAATGGATCAAAGAACAATGGTCTCTACTTAGATTCTCATCTGAATAATCTAACTTGTTAAAGAGACTAGTAGGATGACAACACAAATGGGTGTTGTTAGTGTGACAATACTACTGTCCAACCAATGAGAAGTTAGGATTATGATTGACAATATTACGTTTAAACAACCAAAAAAAAAAATTAATAGTGAAAAAATATTTATTTTGTCATAATGTTTCGGATGTTAGAATCCGGTCGCCTGTCAAAGGAATCCAGTCGTCAGGATATACGTAACGTTGTCGGAAGCCGTTCACCGTGATTGGAATATGCTAATCGTCGTCGCAATTCGATCAACGTGGTTGAAATATGCTTACCACATCAGAATCTAGTCATGGTCGGAATATGCTTATCAGTGTCAGAATTCGGTCACCGACAGCCGTCGGAGTTTGGTCAATTGTCTTCGACGACCGATCAACGATTACCATATATTGTGGTATGCATTGTGAGATTAATGGTTTGTTTTACATGTTTTTGGTATGCTTTTTGTGGTATGCTTTATCATGTTTGTAGTTTGCATTAAAAAGTCTTTGGTGTGTGATAACACCTAAATTAGTGTTATTTAACCTTCATATCAAGGTTTGTTTTGTGCCAATTCATGTGCATAATTGCTTGAACATCGTCGATTACATCCATATTTCGTTCCTATTTGAATTCGATGTGATTTTAGGGTGTAATAGACGATATGCGAATTAGGTACAAAACAAGGTCACAAGTGTCGCAAGGGGGCAAGAAGTTGAAGATCGTGGCCTGGAAGCTGAAGATCATGGCCGGGAACATAGACCGTGAACTCAAGCTGAAGATCGCGTCCCGAAAGCCCCAGATCGCGGCCGCGAATTAGAGAGCTCAAGGCGCGAACTTCGCGAGGAGGGAGCCAGGGAGAAACATTGACTTTCCCAATCGAATCACAACCACAATATTATTTGACCGCGAGGAAGATAGCGGTCGCGACTCATGGATCGCGACCGCGAAGTCAGCCCGCGATCTCCTCATTTCTGAAGGTCAGGACGACGACGTTTCAAGATCACGACCGCGATCTCTGTGTTTCTGGCCGCGAACTTCTCCATCCCCAGATTGCCTATAAATAGAAGATTACTTTCCCACTTTTAGAAGAGCTGATTTTGAGAGAAATTTTTGTTTTTATAGAGAGAGGAGATGAATGAAGGAGAATGAGCTAGAAGAGAGGGAGCATCTTCCTCAACCCAAGTCTTCTTCAATTTCTTCTATGTTTCTTCTTCCTTTCTTTATGGAGTAGTCCTCTAAGGTACTAGAGGTTCTAAACCCGAAACATTATTTTTTTATGGTTTATTATGTATGTATGTATGTATGTATGAATATTTTAGGGTTTGAATGAATGAATATGTTTATCTAGTTGATTCTAGGCAAAATACAGCTGTATATCCACAACTATCAGGTTTGTGACAAATATATCCATAATTATCGAAATACACGAAATATCCATCCATTCCGTTAACTCCGTCAGTTAACTTGATGACTAGACAGACGGTGGATTCTTAGTTGGCATGCTTCTGGCCCCACTAAATGACGTGGATTAAAAGAGAAAAAAAATTAGGCAAAATACAGTTGTATATCCACAACTATCAGGTTTGTGACAAATAAATCCACGACTATCGAAATACACAAAATATACAAAAATCGGAAGGTTGTGTAACAAATCTATCCACTTTCGTCTGAAACTATAACGGCATGTCAGACGACGTTAAATTGACTAACAAAATGCTGAATCAATGCCATCTCACATGCAATAAGCCAAAAAGCAACCAAACTTTACACCGTTATTTGTTAGACCTCGATGCTGCAGTCTTCTCTGTTGGCGATTTGGTTAGATTCAAACTTGGTATCACCATGGCACCGACTGCATGGAAGCCGTCGGAGTAAAAGGGAGGCAATGGTTGGGGATTGTGGTTGGAATCAAAATTTGGGCTTGGGATAGGGTTATTTGGGGGTGGAGGCGTCGATCGGAGGAAATCAGTGGTTATCGGGCGTGTTTCAAGGTTGAATTTTTAGTCTCGCTGTCTGTGGATTTTAGGGTTTTTAATTTTTTTTCTTCTTTTAATCCACGTCATTCAGTGGGGTCAGAAACACGTCAACTAAGTATCCACCGTTTGTCCAGTCATCAAGTTAACTGACGGAGTTAACGGAGTGGACGAAAATGGATATTTCGTGTATTTCGATAGTTGTAGATATATTTGTCACAAATCTGATAGTGGTGGATATGTTTGTCACAAACCTGATAGTTGTGGATATACAGCTGTATTTTGCCTTTATTCTACTAGCCTATTTGGCATCTACGTGTAAAGTTTGGTTGCTTTTTGGCTTATGTGTCAGGTGAGCTGGCATCGATTCAGCATTCCGTTAGTCAATTTAACGCCGTCTGACATGCCGTTATAGTTTCAGACGGAAGTGGATAGATTTGTCACACAACCTTTCGATTTTTGGATATTTCGTGTATTTCGATAGTTGTGGATATATTTGTCACAAACCTGATAATTGTGGATATACAGCTGTATTTTGCCTTGATTCTATTGTTATTCTATCCTTGATTGTGTTTGGGTAAGTCGCCCTAATCTTCTTTATTAGCCTACTTTATGGTTCTACGCTAGGTATGGAGTTCTAGGGTTAGACGGGTATGCGCCATCAAGCAAATCGAGATAGATGTATGAATATGGACCTATGGTGGTTGAGGATGAAGGCTGAGCACTCCTAGCCTAGGGTGATATTGGCGAGGTCTTCGAACTTTGGCTTCTTGGAGAGAAGCCCCTTGAGGTATTTCGAATACTGTGGCATGTGGGCCATTGCTTCAAGGAAGGGAATGTTGAGGTGGAGTTTCCTCAGCTTCTCCATGAAACCTCCACATTCCGCTTCCAATCTTTCCTTGTGCACCCTCGTAGAAAAAGGTAGGGTTCCCCCCCCCCCCCCCCGCGCTTATCTTTAAGCTCAATCCCCTTTATATACCCAGATCGATGGCGTTTCACGGTCCCAGTTCACGGCTATGAACATTTGGCCTTAGCCGTGATGTTGAGCAAAAACGTGCTGTTTCATTAAGGTGCTTCACGGTATGGAGCTGGTCTGCACGATCATGTGATCGTGAACTGCTTTATGCCCTCAAGATGGACAAACCCTTTTTGGACTCTTCGCTCTTCACAACCCACGCCTCTTCTTCACGGTCCGGATGGCCGTGAAACTCTGTCTCTTCACAGCCCATCATGTACTACTGTTGTTGCTCCCCTTTGACCAGTTTCTGCCCTTTTTTGTCCAACTTTCGTTCCATGGGTTGATTTCATCTGCTAGGATTTGAAACATACCATAAACACCCAAAACCAAGCGTAAAACCGAACCTCACATAGTAAAAGTACCTCAAACATAAAAGGAAAATGGGGTAAAAAGTGTACAAATAGACCCGAGCAAACCAATTCCATTCAAGGTAAAAGCTCAACCTAACAAGATAACTTGGGAACATATCAAATGGCTCAAAGAGGGTGAATCTCTATGGCTATTGGGTATCAACACATGAACCATTACAAGCAATACCAACATCACAAACGACATTCGAATGCATTAAGAATGTGCAAACGCAAATTTCTCACCTTGTTCACCAATCAATACAAGTCTCGACAAGACTACTCAACAACCGCAACTAACCATGCATAGAGTTCAAGTCCGAGGAACAAATGAATGGTCGAAATAGGTCCTCACCGGGATAAGATATGAACATGTAAAACATGAATGAATCACTCTCTCTTGACCAGTGGGGTCAGGACCATTTGGTGCAAAAGAAGTGCACAATCACCAACACTCAACCCTATCCTCTCTTCACCATGCTGGCAACCTCTAAATGTTAGAGTTCACAAGATGGTTGTCATCACAAGCTTGTCCGGAGGTCTTAGACATGGGTTCAAATGACTGGCAATGGGTAAAAGGCCTTTAGGGTGGTGGCAAGCAAAGCATGAGGTTCTACATCTTCAACCTAAAACCAAAGGTTCCATGGTTTTGAATAGAAGCTACCCTACAATCAATGGCCACTAGCAATGGCCAAAACCCACACTTCCCTTCTTCCAAACCATCACCAACCACGAACTACATTCATATACACTTCCTCGACTAATCTTCCTATCCAAACTTCAATCATAGTAGTGAAGGAGGTCACCAAGCAATTAGGTGTTTCAATGGCTTGAGTTCCTAGAAACCCTTTTTAGAGCATAAACATCATCTTTTGTGGCAACTATATATCCTTTATTTACCCCATTTATTACCTCTTTTTCGATTCCTTTTTCTACTTTACTTTTCTATTTCTTTTCTTTTTTCTTTTTTTCTTCGAGGGGGGGGGGGGGGATATTAGAGAGCTAAACACATGCCACTTTAACACTTAACGAACAATGCTCTCTATTAAGAAATTCCTCCAATTCTACCTTTCCATTCCTAGCAAGAACCGTGCAAAATCCACCTATGTAGAACCTCAATGGAGTTCAAAGCGAGAACTCCGAGACATAGAGATGAGTCAGAACGGTTTAGACACAAAGAAAGGGAAAAGGGCCGTTCTATCAATCACCATTAAGCTAGAAAAGAAACAAGTTCCTAACAAGAGAATGACTCTAAAGTCACAAGACTCAAAGGGGTGGACTAGGGGATAAAATTTTTCGGGACAATAAACTTTTGGGCGTGAACTAATACTATGCCTCCATCATACTCACTAGTGAGAACAGTGAATGTTACTCGCCATGGTAAGATGGATCTATCACACATGAAAAGACGAACGACACAAAAGTCACATGGTTGCCTAGTCACCCAATCATCTATTCCAATTTCACAAATTTCGATGCATGTTAATTGCAATCGAGGAGTAATCAAGCCAAGACAACCATTCATTTGCACACATATGAGAAATAAACACTTGCACCAACCTAATGCACTTCACAATCATCATAATCGGATGCACTCGATCACAAGCAATCAATTCAAGGCCAATACCAACAGACACAAAATTCTCCCCCCAACCGGCTACTTTAATCAAGCATTCACTCACAAAATCACATGCCAATCACAATTGATACACCTCCACACTTAAGCATGACATTGCCCTCATTGGAAAAAAGGGTATGGTGAAGAAGTTACCGAACCATTGGCAAGTGAAAGTTGGACAAGTTCCGGGGTAGGAGATTTGAGCTTCAAAGAGAAGAAGTAAAAACACAAAACACACGCACATTCTCGCTTGAGGCGAGGTTATTACACATAACAAAATTCAACATCACGATTAAAGAAAAGAAAAGTTCACAATAGTACTTGTTCACGCACTAAAGAAAAGTAAAAAATATAACAAAGTTCAGAGTTTCAAGTGGAGAAGTGGGGTGAAAGAAATCGGCTCTGCCACATATCTCACTCAGTTGACTACCTCGCTCGAGTCGAAGAACACTCATCATCGTCGAACAAGACTCCCTGTCGTCAAGCCATCCACTCGAGGTGTACTGTGGAGGTGGAGGGACCGACTTCAGTTGATGAAGGTGATGGTGGTGGTGCAGGGTGCCGACGGCAGTGCTGGCGTGGCTGAGCAGGTGGAACCTCTGTTGGTACCCATGGTGGCGAAAAGAGACCCTCAATGTAACGGTATGGTTCAAAGACTTTGAAAGTGCATATCATTCAAGGTCCCCTCCCGGAATCGAGTACTTCGTTTTTGTTTCGTGCAACTACTCAAGTCTACAACCAAATATCGCGTGATCCTGGTGATGTAGGGCCCCAAGTGAATAACATCATTCGTCTTGTTGCCAATGGACTTACAAATGAAGTGGCCAAGATGGAACCTATATGGACACGCGCTCCTCTATTAGCCATGGCAGGGAAGGCGAGGAGGGCTCTTTTAGTGATCTTGTTGTTTGATTTGCAACTTGGGAAGATGGAATGCATGAGGAGTGTATTGATGACACGTCATTGGGGAATGAAGGTGGTAGCTGTGGTACGGGCTGGATCAAAGGGGTGACGTCGATGCAAGGGGAGGCAAAATTCCATAAAGGCTGCTTTGGCATCGATGTTTGGCATGACATCCGCTTCAGGCTTTGTCTCTGGATCATCCTCCACCCCCATTGCTTGGGAAAGTTTATCAAAGGTCATTATCCGGGATATACCACCCAAGTAGAATCTGACCTTGGGGTCACGATCCCAAGAGGAATTCTTCTGATGAAATAGGACGAAGGTGTTGAAGAATTCGATGTAGATGTCCTCGAAGATGTCATCCCCGATTTCAAGGAATCGGCGCCATTTAGGATGTGCCACAACTTCTCTCATGGTATCTCCACAGTTCAACGCATTGAACTATCGGAAGTTGAGCCGCCAATGAAGCCCAAATGGGGCCCTCATCCAAAATCTCAGCTTTCTTTGGAATGCATGTGCCCCAGGGACCGACGCGAGGTACGGGTGATTTGGGTTAAACTTTCATGCAAAAACATCAAAACCATACACCATACATGGAAACATTTCATCAATCTCAAATCAATGGGGAGAAAAAGAATTCCCCACCACACTTAGGATCCTACTACGATAATATGCTCAATTGCACACAAAGCACACCGAAGCATGGTTCTAGGTGATTCATACTTCAATCAATCATAGAAAATTGCGACCTAAACCATGCCTCAATGGACACCAACCATCATTCACAAAATAGAATCAATATTCATTCATAAATCGCACTTGGTAGGCATTTTTCTCAATTCAACACAAATCATACCCAATTCATGCCCACCAAAGCTCAACTAAGCTCATAACCACTTTAGTTATCATTCAAATAACATTAATCGACTAACCCCTTGTACAAATTTCAACATTCATTCATTTAATCACAAAACCCCCCTCGCCTACAACCCTAATCTGATTCTCCAAAATTAACATGGCACAAACCTGGAGACTCAAGTAGGGTTGAAGGGAAAGGTGAGGAGAGGGCGAGGGAGTCAAAGAAATGCACGAAAAACTACCCGGAGAGGCTCGTCGGAGCTTCTTCAGAAACTAGACAGAAGCTCATCGGAAGGTCTACTCCACCCAAGTGAAAGAAAGTTATACTCCATGCTAAATAAAGGGAATACACAAGGCAGAAGAGAGAAAACCATATTGGAGATGTTTGTCTTCTTATTTGTGGTGTGGATATCAACCTTGGAGGAAGAAATTCCCAAAACCTTGCTCTGGGAAGAAACCCTAACTTCTCCTCTTCTCTTGTTCATCATTTTCTCACTCTAGAAATATGAAGAAGAAGTATCTCTCACTAGGTTCCTCCCCCTCTTCTCTTTCAACTCAACCCCCTTTATATACCCAGATGGACGACATTTCACGCCCGTGAACATTTGGCCTGGACCATGATGTCGAGCATAGACACGCCATTTCATTAAGGTGCATCACGATTTGGAGCTGCTCTTCACGGTCGAGCGACCGTGAACTGCTTTATGCCCGCGAGATGGACAAAACCTTTCTGGACTCCTCGCTCTTCACGGCCCATGCCTCTTCTTCATTATCGGGATGACCGTGAACCTCTGGCCTCCACCGTGAACTGTTGTTGTTGCTCCCTTTTGAACAGTTTTCACCCTTTTTCGTCCAACTTTCGTTCCATGGGTTAATTCTACCTTCTAAGATCTGAAACATACTAAAAACACCCACAACCTAGAGTAAAAATGAACCTCACGGAGTAAAAGTACCTCTAACATCTCAGCAGCTGTGGTCTGTGGATTCTCTCATTTCACCGGCCGGTCGATTTGGAGAGAAGCAGCGGCTGCGAAATTCCTCCTTCCTCCAATGAATCAATGGGAGAGATAGAAGCATCGTCATTCATGCCACCACCATAGGCTTCATCGACTGACTCTTGCTGCTCGATGGTGGCCATCGTCGCTTTGCACGCTCACTCTCGCCTTCCATCGGTCGCTTCCCTAAATTGAAGAAGGATTTGAGCAGATATGGTCTTCTGGGTTTACAAAGGGCCGTTAATATCAGCCCAAGAAGATGACAGTTCTTCAAAATTGTTGAAACTTGGCTTCGTGTACAAGTCCCTGCTAATCAATCTAAGAATAGAAGATTGACCACCTCTAGTTATTCTTAAGTTCGAAAGCACCAGTGGCGGTGGTAAGAAAGCCTGTTGCTTCTGGATCTGCATATACTTGTTGGCCATAGTTGGCGGTGTCTCCGATGAAAAATCCGAAGCCGACGAAGAAGAATGATTGGGAGGGGGAGATAACAGAAGAAGAGTTTTCTTCTGTTAGGAGAGAGGTATGAGTGGGGTATCTTCAATTTGATTCACCCCTATGGATTTTGTTTCCGGCGAGAGAACTTCTGAAGGGTAATAGAAAGAAGAAAAAGAACAGGTGCAGTAGCAGTAGCAGTAGCAGTAGCAGGAAGAAGGCAATGGGTAGGGGGCAATTAGGGAAAATATTTATGGTTTTTATTTAAAATTCAATTATTTTAAAATTCAAAATGATGTGGCAATGATATTATGACTTGTCGCTAACGTGTGCGATGATTTGGCATACTAGTCACCCTAATGTTAATCTACCTGACAGTCTCCAACACAGTTAAAGTTTGTAACGAAAATGACTAGATTAGTCATATGACCATAAAAATTCTGGTTATTTTTTGTATTTAGAAAGTTGTGATCATAATTGTCGCAAACGTGAAAGTTGTGGCTATCAAAGTATATTTTGCCTTTTATATTATATGAATCTACTTGTATATTTGATAGAGGGCAAATATAGATGTAATTATTTTTGGTCTTTCTCATTTTAAATCTGCATAAAAGGTAATACTTATTCTTATCATTCTTGTAAATCAGGATGCAAGTACATATTTTTTTAAAAGAGATAAGTATAACTTAAAATCATTATTACTTAATAGTAACAAAAGTTACATTCGGACCCTACTTTGAAAATTTTCTAGCTATGCCAATGATTATGAGGCACTTTATATATCCAATTTGTTCACGAACTAGAGATTAACGAGCTACAATATCGAATTAGCTCAGGGTCTAATGAGAGGTAAACAAAACTTTATACTAACTCGATTTGTAAAATCTAATTAACCCACTTAGCTAGGGGTGGCAGTACGGTCCGGTCCGGTTAAATTGGCCCGAATGGATCCGGTCCGGTCCGGTCTTTTTGGAAATATGGGGACCAAAACTTGGATTGGGTACAGTCCGGTTTTGACCCGGTCCGGTTTTGACCCAGTCCGGTCCCAATCCGGTTTTGACCTGTTTTGACCCGTTTTGACCATGTTGCAAAAAATTCAGCAGCATATACCTATTTCCTGGAATGTAAACAACCTGTTTGTAGCAAAAATCAAGCCAAATATGGTCCAATACACAATCACAACCATCATTGATGTCTATTACAAACTCAAAGTCCAATTCAAACTTCAAAATAAAAATAAAGTGCATCACAAGTTCACAAACAAAGTTTAGACATCAAACACCAAATTCACTCCAATCTAACAAATTCGCCAAACCATTTCTACTCATCAGGTTCAAGAGAAATAAATGAAGCATTAGATCCACCTCCTTGATTTGTTCCACTCCTCGAGCCAAACACATCACTCCCTCCGACATTGCTCGTACTTGTACCTTCGTGTTCATTCACATGCTTGTACCTTCGGTATTCGCTTCTTAGTACCCTGCACAAAACAATTCAATCCATTGAAGAACAAACAAAAATCAATCGATAATAAATTCTTCCAACCCTGGTATATCACATTCCATCATTCAAATGCAGCAATTCTTTTAGACTATAAGCAAAACTGTAATAGCTAGCATGTGTTTCTGCCACTGCCAAATCTTTGGCATATCTCTTTACTTTGTCTTGGCTGGATTGTTTTTGTCATTTTGGCAAAGGCTGGAAATTTTCATTGATAAGCAAAAGATGCACCCAAAATTTAAGAATTTGTGCCAATGGTCAGTACTGTCGAATAATACAAGAACTAAAAGAAAGAAATAAAATCAATTCATGAGAACAATGGCGGGTTAGGCAGAATAATTAAGGAACGAAGTGACGACAAACAACAAGGACACATGATGAGCTTCATTCATTTGCACAGTTTGCTTACCCAGCTGCTGCTGGCTTCCATTTTTATGAGTTCGCAGATGTTCCCAAAAGTCGACGAACGGTGATGAGGCTGCGGGAGGGCGACGAGGCTATGACAGAGCCGGCGACGAGGCTATGACAGAGCTGAGTCGGAGTCGCGTCGGGGCTGGGCTGGGTCGGGGTCGTCGCTGCTCGCTGTCGGCGCGGAGGCGGGTCGGGGTCGTCGCTAGGTCGGCGCGGGCCGCGGAGGCGGACTGTGGACTGGAGCGGCGAAATGGTGAAATGGAGGCAGAGAGACACACGGACACGACGAGTACGAGAGGCAGAGGAGCGGCTGCGTCAGTGCGTCTCCACTCCAGCCAACCCTAAAATTAACAATGGGCTTCTATTCTATGGGCCGCCGAGTACTGAGTTTATTTGGGCTCTTATGGGCTTTGGCTTTGGGTCAGAATTGCCTCTGGTCTGATTTGTTTTTATTTATCCGGTCTTCCGGTTTTTACACGGTTTTGACCCGGACTGGACTGGTCCGGTTTTTTTGCTAATTCTGGGACCAAAGACGGGATTGGATTGTTTTACATCCGGTCTCGGTCTTAAAACGGTCCGAGTTTTACGGTCCGATTTCCGGTTTTCAATCCGGTCCCGGTCCAAACTGCCAGCCCTACACTTAGCTCGCAAGGTGTCTCGTTTAGTACCAAAAACTGAATGCTAAAAAAATTTTCTCTACTTTAATTTGGTAGTCAGAACTTAGCACCCCTATTAATAGGAAAGAGTTCACACAAGATATAGTTTTGGATAACAGTTTATTATCATGCATGTAACTAAATGTCTTAAGAGGAAAAACAAATTCTTAAACTCATCTTTAAGGAGAAACAGATAATCATTCCTAATATACAATAAGGGGCAAATATGGAACAATCTTAATAAAAAAAATGATTTAAGAATTCAGATTATATACCATTCACAGGCATTTGACATATATATCCGAGACAAAAAAGAAATGGAAGGAAAATTATTAATTTGATAATGTAGATATTGTATCCTTAGAAAAAGGATAACATGATAATCATCATAATTATTAATTTTCCTTAGAAAATGGCCGCGGCTTGACTATATATAACTTGGAAATTAAATACAGCAGGCATCAAGAGGAACCCATAGAACTGGATTTAAACAAAAAGAGATAAACCAAACAAATTAAGAACGCTCATTCAAGTTGTTTTTGTTCGTCTTTTGGCAGCATGTTTTCTCCTCTCCGATCAACTCTTAGCATCCCGGCGACAACAATTTCACGCCGGCGACAAGAAGTTGGCGGTTTGGTGATGTTCTTAATCGGAATTGTGCTCCTATCCTACACAGCATTGACAGGTCAATTTATATATATATATATATAGTTTTCCATTTCTCTATCTCTATGTTTCATAATATTAAGGCTTGATGGAAAAGAATTGGAACATAATATTAATTAACTATCCACGTACGTCAAGTAATTAACACTCACGTACGTTTTCCTCTATGAACAATAGTTGTCGCCCAAGCCCCATTAATCGGAGTGTGCAACGGGCGGGTGGCCGACAACCTGCCGCCGGAAGGTGACGTGGTGGCTTTCTACACGGCCAACGGGATAACGAAAATGAGAATCTACGAGGCCGACCAGTTCACCCTCCAAGCGCTGAAGAACACATCCATCGAGCTCGCCCTAGACGTCCCCAACGAGGTCATCCCGACCCTGGCGGCGGACCCAGCAGCCGCCACGGCCTGGGTCCAGACCAACGTCATATCCTACGCTCCCTCCGTCCAGTTCCGTTACATCGTGGTCGGTAACGAGGTCATGCCCACCTACCCCATCTCCCACAGCGTCCTCCCGGCCATGCACAACATCCAGAACGCGCTCGCTCAGTCCCCCGCCGTCGCCGCCGCCAACGTAAAGGTGTCCACGGCCATTAGGGTGGACCTGCTGGGGACAACTTACCCGCCGTCTGCCGGAGCGTTCGCGGACTCCGCGACGGCGTACGTGGTCCCCATCGTGCAGTTCCTTGCCGCCAACGGAGCCCCGCTGCTGGCCAACGTGTACCCCTACTTCGCCTACATCGGGAGCTCGGGCCAGGTGGCGCTCGATTATGCCATCTTCGGGACCGGCGGGCGAGTGGTGGTGCAAGATGGCGCGTTGGGATATCAGAATCTCTTCCATGCCATGGTTGATTCGGTTTACGCTGCTCTTGAGAAGGCTGGTGCTCCCAATCTTCAGGTACGTGCATTACAAAAGAAAAAAAAAAAGTAGGCCTTTAGCGACGAGACAAAATATCGTCGCTAAAGTTCATTTTTTGCGACGAAAATGATAAGTATATGCATGCATTGCATGGTGCCTTCGTTTATTACTCTCTTTTTTTTTCTTTCTCCTTTCCAAGCAACTATTTTAATATTATGCATGGTGCATGGATATGCGTGCATGTAGGTGGTTGTGTCGGAGACAGGGTGGCCGTCGGCCGGCAATGACGGGGCGACGCCGGAGAATGCTGCGGCTTACTATTTGGGTTTGACGAATGGTACGGTCACCAGCGGGACGCCAAAGAGGCCCGGGCAGCCCGTGGAGACTTATTTGTTTGCAATGTTTGACGAAAACCAGAAACCGGGGGCGGCATCGGAGCAGCATTTTGGGTTGTTTACGCCGGATAAACAACCCAAGTACCCACTTGTTAAGTTCACTAATTAGATACTTGCAACAAACAGGACAAGCGCTTGGGATACATACATCATCACTGTATACTTTGGTTAAGAAATTAATGGGACGTTCCAACAACAAATAAAAATCTCATTATTCATCCATTCTTCTATCTAATGCTTCAGATTATTTCCCAGCATAAAGAATTTGATGATGAGCGGACTGGTAACTCTCCACCCCTTGCCTTCCTTTTTTAGAGTCTGAAACAGATACAGATGAGAGAAAGTATTTTTCCAAATCTGCTTATTTTCTTAATCAAATCCTCTAACATTCGTTTTAATTTGAAATTTAAAATTTGTTGCATAGAAAGGATGGATTAATTATTGTTGCCAACAACTCTGCTTTAGAGCATGGATCTCGGAGGTGCGGCGGCGGCGGCGCCGTTTCCTTTGCCTTTGCAGAGGACGACAACTTCTCTCTCTTCTCCTCAACCCCTATTACTACTTGTTGTCGTCGCATAAGACGCCAGCTTTCGGACAGTAACTCGGTAGCTGTCGGAGATGGGAATTTGACCATTCTGATATTGGCTGAAGAGAGGAAGCGAAGGAAAGACCCTTCGGATGGGAACGGCTACGGTGCTAATTGTACAATAGTTAGCACCGTCCTAATCAAGGGAAAAACTACTACTAGTTTGAATTAGTAGTGATTTAGCTTAGATGTTGTATTGATTTTATAATAATCCGTAGTGATTTTTGCTAGTTATGACGGTGCTAACCCCTAATAAAGGTTAGCACCTAATCCCATCCCCTTCGGATAACTTGAAAATTTACACCGGTGGATTCAACATTAGTAATCAACACTACTGGACTGTGAGATTCTTCCCAAAAGAAAAATCTACTCTTTCGATTTCCCTCACTTGTTTTAGTGGTTTCCTGGAGGTGGGTTTTCAATTATTTCCTCAATCCGTCTCTTGATTTAATGAAACGATGTTGTTGGTTCAATGTTATGGATTGACATTTCTATTAGTTTCTTATTTTTCTCCTTCGCCATAGAAGTGTGAAGGCAAAATTGGGGCGGAGCTGATAATGGCCTTAATTGTGATAGGAGAAACTTTGTTCCTTGTCTATTAATTACCACCGAACTGGAGGGGTCATCCTTAGTTGTTCCTATATATCATCACTAGGGGTCAGGGGCGGTAATTTACCTATAGACAAAAAAAAATATATAATTGATAGTGAGGGACATCGCTGAAATTTGAAAACATGATTATCCTATTGTCATTTGTGTATATGAATATAAGTGGTAGATTGGGTAATTCAAATCTAGAACACTATTCTTATTAATAATTAATTTTCGTTGACCTACAACTCATTTATTGATCGATTTTGAAAAATGTAATAGTAAAATGTCATTTCCTATATCTAATTATTTTAAAAACCTAACAATTAAACTAATTTCAAGCTACCCTTAATACGGCAAGTGTTGAAAGAGTCTTTCAGCTTTGGGTTACATCGAGAACAAGTTTACAAATCGAATATGCGATAAGGTCGTGAATGATTGTCTAGTAGGGTATATAGAGACAATTTTTTGAACACTATAGACACCAAGTGTATTCTACAATTATTTCCGAATATGAAACTTGTTTAACCTGTACAAGTAAGGTATTTTCAAATTTACGATTTTATTTTTATTAATTATTAATTCTTTTATTTAATTTATTTTTAAAAGAGGACACCCCTATGGAAAATTTATGGGTCCGCCACTGCTAGTGGTCATGTTTATGTGTAAACATTTTCAACCTTGTATATAATTCTCACTTATGGATAGGATTTTCTCTTAATTTTTTCCTCGAACGCCTAGTCACACCTAGGCAACGTTTAATCGGGCTAGGCGCTAGTCATGACTTCAACTCTCGCCTAGCGCCTAGGACTTCAACTCATCTACTTCATAATTGTAACTCATACTTAAAAAAATGTATGGAAAGAACGCATTACTGATTATCTATACAAGGATATTTGTTTTCTTATGTTTTGTCAAACATAAGACCTCATATCAATGTCATACCAACATAAGTACAAACAACTTCCACCAATTTAAGTAAGTGTTTTAAGCAAAGTGCTAGGTATTAGAAATTTTAAACGTAGTGGGGTATACTGACCTCAACTCACCCACCAGTTTGAAGAGGAAGAGGAGGAGTAGTTAGAGAGCAGTGAGTTCAAGAGAAATAGTCGAGGGCAGCCAGCTAGAGTAGGGCAGTACAAGCGTCACGGGGGATTTCTAGACAAGGCTTTCAGTAAGCAACAACATTAGAGACTATTTAGTTATTACATTTTATGATTATGATTATATAGTCGAGATCAAGTTGAGACTCTAAGGATTGAGTTTGCCCAAGTGTTAGGGCGTTGCTTTGAACTACAAGAATGTGATTTCATCATTTTATGTATGAAAATTTTCCCCGGTGCTTTTAGCATTATGGTTCTTGAGTATTTTCCGTTTAACAAGGGTATTTTGATAAAAGTAGTCCCTAGCTGGGTTTGGGTGTTTAAGAGCAAACTTGGACTACTAAATTAATTTAAGTGACAACAAATTAAATAAAATAATATTAGTGACAAACCTGAATATTTTTAGTAATGGTAGTGACCAAACTTGCAATTTATCCTTTTATATTATCCATAGATACTTTTTGAGGAAGCCTCTAATAATCACAAATGCTCATGAACATGAAGATAGCGGATTGAATTCATTAGCACCTGTAAATGACTCTAATTCTACTCCGTCTATACCATCAGTGTCACAACCTCTCTCGGTAAATGATTTTATGCCTAGAATTGCATCTAGAGAAAACAAACTTGATGTGAACTCTATGAAAGTTGATCCGAGGTTAAGAGAACAACTATCATTATTTTGTCCTTGATATTGTGAGGATAGTAAGTAGGGGTGGTGGTGCTTCTTTTATTTATAAGGGCTTTAAGCTTGGAATAGGGGAGATGAAGATCTTAAGAATCATGTTGGGCATGTCAATGGTGAACCCACTAAGGCTTTGAAAAGAACACACTTCGAAATAGGATAAGTGATGGAATCATTAACGGTTTTTTGGTTGGTTATATTGAGAGTGACATGCTTAATAGTTTGGATGATGACAACGTCGCAGATCATTGTAAAAGATTAATATGAGTAGGGGTGGTAAATGGAAAGTCGGTTATTGATTTTAACCAATAACATAACGAATAACGGCGGTTAATGGTTAACCGATAACCGCTAATGATAAACGATTAATTTCACATGTTTATGCTTCCACTGTTGAGCCGTTTGAGAGATGATTCTCGTGTTTTAAGCCGATTTTACGCTAGGTTGTGCGTTAATGTCATATTTCAGGACTTGGCGTGGACATGGAGGCGTGGAAACGAGTTTTGGCTAAAACTAGAAGAAGAAAATACCCGGTCAGGAGTTAAAATACCCGACGGGTTAAAATGCAAGAGGAGGTCGGGGATAACACATTTTGGACGCCAAAATTCCAGAAGGGGTCCCGACCGGATAGCTAAAATACCCGATCGGGTATTCTGAACCTCGATTGGGTATTTCCCTTTCCCCACTACGCCGCGTTTCAAAATATCCGGCCAGGCATCTG
This sequence comes from Linum trigynum, assembly GCA_964030455.1. NCBI lineage: Eukaryota > Viridiplantae > Streptophyta > Magnoliopsida > Malpighiales > Linaceae > Linum > Linum trigynum. Next base: position 10,691,644 of record OZ034820.1, on the reverse strand, counting down.
AAATACCCGACCGGGTATTATGGTCGGGGATCGCGATCTGCTCCCTTTTGGAGGGAAAGGACGCCAATTTTACAAGGGTTCGAGTTTTAGAGAAAGAAAGCAGATACCTAGAGAGAGAGCGACGAACCAGAATCTCCAAGCACCCTAGATCAATCTTCATCACCATTTGAGCTTGGTTGAAGCTTGGAGAAGTGTCGACTGACTACCAGAAGCAGAATCTCATCCTTCACAACATGTTTTCTGCATCTGAGCTAGATTTCCCTTCTCTCTCTATGGAGTAAACTCTCTCACTCACCTGGGTATGAAGAACCCTAGATTTGTATGTTAGGTTTGATTGTATGAACCCAAGTACGAATTCATTGATATTGATTATATTCAATTGAGGTTTGATTTCCTGAATGGCATGAATCCTGATCAAATTCCTGTTATTTCTGCTTTGGCCTAGAAAGAGAATATATGCCTAGGTTGATAGAGCACCCTTGATTGAAGGTAGTGAATTGACGACTTTAGTCGAGGAGTCAATTCACTATTCTGTACCAGATTTACTCCTGTATAGGAGGTTTGGTTCGTTAGGCCTCAATCTGTTTACTCCGGTGGAGGTTAGTCGTCTGATGGGGACTCAGATTGAGATGGTCTGGAGACCTTTAGTCGAGATTGCAGACTGTCTAAGAACCTCCCGCGGTATAACTATCATTAAACTTGACTTGGTGAATTACAACCTGGCTTAACTGCAGTCTAGGGGGAACCATATCTGGGTGACCTCTTTCAACTTTGAACACAACTTTCACTGCTTTTGCTTGCTAGTTTAGTTAGACCTTCACTACACTTGAACCGCTAAATAATAAGATTTTCACGGAGTAGTCATCACACTTAGGACCCGGGTTGACATTTAGAACCAAACCCGCTATACTACACATTAGTAGGTGGTTACACTTGGCCACTTTCTAGTGTGACGGTAGAGGCGTGTCAGCTAATTTCTTAGTGGTTTGATTCGGTTAGCTATATTTTACTTAGTAGTTAACCGCAAATCGATTAATCAGTTAGCGGTTAATCGAAAAGAAAACCGATAACCGCCGACTAGTATAACCATATAATTTTGTTCTTCGACTAAGGGAGAAAGTCCCAAGATTAAAAACCAATCAAAGCCACAATTCCATACATCTCAATTTTCACTTATTGCAAACAACCTTCCACCCAAAGTAATGTGTTTAAGAGTCAGAAACCAAAAGTCATCCTCTCTGACACTCCTTTGCAATCAGCAGAGCGAATATCACACCGTAGTAGTCTTTGCTTATTTGATGTCTTGGTAGTTGGTATTCACTAAGTAGATGAAGACCTTTGATTATTTTTAATTTTGTGTTGGAATTTGAATTATGAATTCAAGATGAATGTTGTATTGATATTATTTCTTATTATTAGAACTTATGTGAATAACATACAAGTGTAGTTAAATTGTTCTACAAGTGGTTAGGATTAAATGACACTTGTTAAACTTAATTGGATGATGATTTGTGTATTACAAGTGGTTATTTAGTTCGCTTTATTATATTTCGTGAAAGCAAATAGAAGTTACTGATTTGATATTTGCTTTGATTATGTATACTCATACTTGTTGGAGCGTATGTTCGTGGTTATTTCTTAACCGCTAACCGAACCGATAAGAGACGCTTAACCGATAAAGCTTATGTGTTCGGTTATCGGTATGAGTTTTTTGCTTATTGGTTAACTGCTAACCGTCATCTCGATTAGTGGTTAACAGACACCGAACCGATTAGCACCCTTAAATGTCAAATAATTTGTTTGGATATTAATTACATTTGGTATTTGAATTTATGCAAAATTCATGATGGGGTGATTTTCAAATACACGTCTAGTGTATTACTTGTCAACTTCAAATACATTTCAGCAAGTAGTAATTTGAAATTCCTCCTAACAAAAGATTGAACATATTTGTACAACTTTAAAAGTTTAGGTACTATAGTGTGAGGCAAAACATATAATGATACCAAAATGTATTTTTATCACCAACATTTCTGGAACTTTTGGTAAAATTTTAAAAGTTTAAGTATTAAATTATAAGAAATAATAAATTTGGGTACCAAAATGTAATTTACCAAAATTATGGGTAAGTGAAAAAAAATTCAAATTTTAAAATGAAAAAAATCTAAAATCTAAAATACCAACTAATTACATATAAGTATTTAAACAACAAAGTTAAATTACATGTATTTAAAATGCATTAAGAATTTCAATAGTGATACACAATGACTGTCAAATTCCGGAGAAAAAAACTGAAAGCAAAAAAGGGCTAAAATACACATTTGGTCACTTAAATTATACAAATCTTTCATGTTTGCCACCCGAATTACTTTTCTTTCTTATTTGCCACTAACTTTACAAATCGTTTCGCCGTAGCCATCAGCCGTCCAATTCCGTTAAAATCATCCTACGTGGCAGTCAACCAAAGCCTTTGACCGTTAGTTTGATGACGTGACAATTAACAAAATAATATATTTAAATTAAAAAATATATAAAAAATAAAATCATTTTTAGTTTGCTGCCAATTCCACGCTCCGACCCTAGGACCGACGTGGCGAAGTCAATCATGTCCTCCGTCGACCCCACGCACCGCTTCGTCTCGCCGAGGCTCAGAGCGTGGTCAAGCTCGATCAGCGAGTTCACGATCATGCCCTCCATCGTCTAGTTGTCGGCTGTGTGTAAGATCTGCTTCCGCTCGCCGATTTGGGATGCGGCGAAAGAAGAGGCCTCAATTTCTCTTCGGGGGAAAAAAAAAACCAGGGGCCAGGGCCAAAGAAGAGGCTGCCTTCAATCTCTGCGCTCTAGCTCTATATTAGGAATTAATATTTTTATATTATTATTTAGTTTGAAAAATATTTTTTAATATTTTTTAATTGCTCCGTCATCAAACTAACGGTCAAACGTCTTGGTTGACTGCCACGTAGGATGTTTTTAACGGAATTGGATGGTCGATGGCTACGATGAAACGATTTATAAAGTTAATAGCAAATAAGAAATAAAAGTAATTCGGGTGACAAACGTGAAAGATATGTATAATACTATAATTTGAGTGACCTTGAGAAAAGAAGGTTAAAAGCGTCACCAAGAAAACGGGAAAAGAGAAGGCTTCTAGAGTACTGTTCCAAACCATACTGCAGTGAAAGAGTGAAGAGTGAAGACCGAACCTTTTTTTTTTTTAATCTATCGCTGCTCTTCCCTCCGTCAACTGCCAGCCAGCAAGTCTTTACCATGCGGTTGCCTATGCTGTTTATCTGCAAAATTTCATTCTCAACCTCCAAACTCTTGGACTAAATTCATTGCAAGCCCCATGTCTACACACGTAGCTCTGTTGCTTGTTTGTACCTCAGTTCAGTAATGGAGGAGGTCTTGGCTCCGGCTTGTCGGCGGACTTGAGCTATAATCCTTTTTCACCATGGTTTCTTCTGCCCCACTGGATCATCCTCTCTCTTCTCCATGCTGCAGCTGCTTCCACGCCAATGAGCTACGCTTCTAGTCACCATCTCCTGCTGCTCCTTTGCTTGCCCGATCTCGCCGTCGGCGGCTTCCTTTTTTCCCGTATAGTCAGATCTGGTTTTTCAGCTCAGTTACCGTAAATTTCACCTGGCGTCACCGGCGATGTCGGTGCCTCCTGAAGCAGCAGCAGCCGCCTCAATTAATGTCACCACTGGTAAAATTTTCAGTTTCCTGCACATTCTCCCAATTCGCCTCATTCTTAGCTTGCGTAGGCTTCTATATGGAGATGCTTCCAATCTCGTGGAACGCAAAATGAGATTTAATAGGTTAATAGCTTAGCTTGTCTTCTCGGTTCTCTAAACGAAAATGGCTACAATGAGCTCACACACTAATTACAGCTTAGGCAAATTTCGAACTACTTAGTACTTGCTTGTTTAGGAGCTAAGTTAAGAAGCCTTTGCCCCCTGATTTGGGTCGGTTGTGATGAATTAGAGAGTTCCATTTCATTGATAGTGCCCTTGTATTTGGTTTCTGTTGGTATTCTGTTTCATGGATCTTGGCCTTGTCTTGATTGGTAGTTTTGAAACTTTTCGCTGTGAAATTGCGTGGCAGGAGCACCCAGAAAGCTGCGGGGAAATCTTTTTGTGGTATTGGGTTACCTTATTCTCATTGCTTATGTGAATTCAGCTGGGGTTAACGCTGAAGAACGATTCTTGTCTCCAATTGAGGCGCCTATGTTAGGGCCACCTGTTTCAGATCTGCCCCTGCCATCGGTAACAGCACCTGGGTTCCACAAATCTCACAGAAAACATTTCTCACCACTTGGTTCACCACCATCAGTGGTTGCAGCCCCTGCAAACCCTCCTAATTATGATCCATTAGTAACTTCAGCTCGCCCACCAACTAGCTCGCGCTTGTCTAAACCATCGATGAAGAAGAGTGGGTCCTCACCGCCTGGTGTTGGATTGATTGTTCTTGCACCACTCCAGTCCGATCCTGGCGACAGTCTTTCTGGTTTAGCTCGCCCTCCTCTCTCTCCAGATGCTTCTGGTAAGATCATCCCCTGGCTTTTCGCTTCCTCCATTTTTCCTTATGTTTCCTTTGGTTAATGACTGCTTGAGTGGTAGTTGAAAATTGGAAGTTCACTTCAATACACTATGATGAAGCGAATGACATGGCTAAACATCTCATACTTTATTGACTTCTGAAAAGAATTTCACTTGGTGTGTACTTATATATATACATGCTGCCAGATTGTTGTGGTCCAGAATTGGTTTTGAAGCGAGGTAGTCATGGCTGCCACTGCGTGTATCCAATAAAGCTGGACCTTCTTCTCTCGAATGTCTCACAATCACATAACTGGGATATGTTCCTTCAGGAGTTAGCTTCTGAGCTGGGTTTGCTGGTTTCTCAGATTGAGCTCATCAACTTCTATTTTCTCAGCTTATCGAGATTAAACATTTCGATGGACATTATTCCTCACAGTGGAGTCAGTTTTTCTGCCAGTGATGCATCGAAAATAAACTCTTCCCTTTACTTGCATAAAGTTAACTTTGACCCTACCCTTGTTGGTAATTACAAACTCCTCAATCTTACCTGGTTTCAACTGCCACCGCCTAGCCCAGGTAAAGCATTCTTCTACTGTCATTGCTTCTAAGTATCTCAGTGTGAGGTTTAATGTCTCTGTGCAATACCATGATAGTCATTCATATGTAGTTTGGTATTCATAAAGCATTCGGACTATGGTTTCACTTTTAATATATATATATATATTTTATCATATCTCTATACCTGTTTCTCTCTGACTATATATATTAAAGTATCTCATCATTTTTCCTACACAGCTCCGGTTGCCTTTTCATCACCAATGCAAGCACCAGTGCATCCATCTTCAAATTCTACATCCGCAAGTGTATCAAATAGAACAAAGCATTCATATACGCTTTTAATACTCATTGTTGTTGGTGCTGCTATCTTGACGATTTCCATTATATCTACGGTTTTAGTTTGCTCATGCGTGTCACGTGGAAGGAGAACTGAACCGCCTCTAGAAGAACCTGGTATGTGTTCCTAAATGTTACTGCATTTCATTTATGCCTTCTCATTGTAAAAACCAGAACTTGGCTGTTTCAGATAAGAGCAGTTTTTGCAATTTTCAGATAGGTTTGGAAGAAAGCCCAGAACTTCAAATAGAATCATATCAATTTTTGTCTCAGTATCAATATTTTACTCCCTCGAGTATGAAAGGAATGAGTTCGAGCACGTCTTAGTTTCCAAATAAATAGTCTCTGCTAGCTTGATTACCAATATGAACAGCTTGTTATGCACCATGAATGGAGTACAGGGATTTACTCTGTAATGCTGCAGATTCACCAGAGCGATCTTCATTCTGCTAGTTTGATTACCAATAAATAGTTTCTGTGTCATCTTCCTTATCAATCCCTGTTCTCTTTCAGAGAAGCCGAGGACCACAGATACTGCACCTGTAGCAGGACCTGTCCCATATCCTTCTAGTACACGTTTCCTAGCTTATGAAGAACTTAGAGAAGCAACCGGGAACTTCGCACCAGCTAGCATACTTGGAGAAGGTGGGTTTGGTAAAGTTTTCAAGGGTGTCTTGACTGATGGCACAGCTGTTGCAATTAAGAGGCTCACCAGTGGAGGCCAACAAGGGGGTAAAGAATTCTTAGTGGAGGTTGAGATGCTTAGTAGATTGCATCACCGTAATCTTGTCAAACTTGTTGGATACTATAGTAGTCGTGACTCTTCGCAGAACCTACTTTGTTATGAGCTTGTTCCAAATGGAAGCTTAGAGGCTTGGCTCCATGGTAATTTACTTTCATAAGATCTCAATTACTGCTCCGTGTAATTTCATGGCTCACAACCTCACGTTGGTTTTATTCCCCAAGGTCCTCTAGGTGCTAATTGTCCTCTGGATTGGGACACCAGAATGAAGATTGCTCTGGATGCTGCCAGAGGCCTTGCTTACCTACATGAGGACTCCCAGCCGTGTGTTATCCACAGGGATTTTAAGGCATCCAACATTCTGCTTGAAAACAATTTCCATGCTAAAGTTGCAGATTTTGGACTTGCCAAACAGGCCCCCGAAGGCAGAGTAAATTACCTCTCCACGCGAGTGATGGGAACATTTGGGTGAGTTTCGGTCTCTTCTTTGTTCAATTTCACTCCTGGGGTGTGTTTGTCGCTATAAGAATCTATTTTTGTTTCAGCTGTCGCTTTTGTTCAATTATAAATAAACAACCACTTTGATGGATATTTGTAGCATCATTCAAGTAAATACAGATTGAGATCGTAGAAACATGAGCTTGCGATAAGGCGCCTACACAATGCACGATAAGGAATAGAGTTCTGCATTGGGATGAATTATTTTAGCTTGATTGCTTTTAGCTTCTAATAATTTGGGGTTTCACACTCAATAGTTTGTCTAAGAACATAGATGGAACATGTGTGGTAGTTTCAAATTTTTTAGGACATTTTTTTAGCTGAGACAAATCATTTCTCATTTTGAATTATTTGAATCCGAATGAAAATTTTCCTTTTATCTTTTTGCAGATATGTAGCGCCGGAGTATGCTATGACTGGGCATCTACTGGTGAAAAGTGATGTATACAGCTATGGAGTCGTGCTGCTCGAGTTGCTCACCGGGAGGAAGCCTGTAGATATGTCGCAGCCATCTGGACAGGAAAACCTCGTGACTTGGGTTAGTTGCATTTTCAGTGGCTCAATACACATGATCATCAATTACTGATGATAGTAACACCTCTTCCCATTGATTTCAGACGAGACCAATTCTTTGTGACAAGGACCGACTAGAAGAGCTGGTGGATCCAAGGCTCGGAGGGAAGTACCCAAAGGAAGACTTTGTACGAGTCTGCACAATAGCAGCAGCTTGTGTCGCCCCAGAGGCGTGTCAACGACCCACCATGGGCGAAGTGGTGCAGTCGCTGAAAATGGTGCAGCGAGTGACCGAGTATCAAGAAGCCCCTCAGCCTGTGGCATCGAGTGCCAGGCCAAACATGAGACAGTCGTCCACCATGTTTGACTCTGACGGGACATCTTCCATGTTCTCGTCGGGTCCTTTCTCGGGGATGAGCACGTTCGAGAATGATAACTTCTCGCGCACTGCGGCTTTCTCGGAAGATCTTCATGAAGGACGGTGAGCTCTTGGAATGGGTTTAGTAGCGTAGGAATTTTTGCTTGCGAAAGGTAGAGACAGTAGATTGGTTCTTGATTGTGTGTGCGGGAGAATGGGGAAGGAGAACAAACCACTGGGAAGTCACCGTGGCTCGTGGGAGTGGTGGGATATAGTGGAAGGCAACTTAACTGGTTTGCTTTCGTCCTAGATTGTGAGAATTTTGTAAATATATGGCTTCCTTGTTGTAGCTTGTATTATTCTATTAGACTTCAAATGGGGTTCTCGCCGTTTATGCGATCTATTGATGTTCATCTGATTTCTATCTGTTGTATATTTGACGGTCTTGTTATGTTGCTGGATATTGAGATTTTGAATTCTTAGCTTAGCTAGCTCGCATGAATAGGGCTGCTACTCAGCTGATTGGAGTTAAAGTTAAGAATATCCAAATTTAAGTTGTCCATTTAATCTCTAAACTAAGCAGTTTTATCCACGTGGCATACTTGAGTCGAAGACGATAAAGTTAGTTCAATTGTTAACTTTAACGACAACTTGAGGTCCCGTGCCACAACAATCATCCTTACCTTATAGTTGGTGTGTGATCGTCATAAAAAAAAATGGTTTGTTGTGACGTCCCAGGTTGATCGAGTTGATTTGGCGAAGGAATTGACAAGGACAATGGCAGATCGATTACTGAAGAACTAGAGAAGAGAGAGAGAACAGAGACAGAGAGAGGGGATTGGAGGGAAAATTTGTTGTATTGATGATAACTGAGTTAGCCGTTAGGCATATTGGGTTTATATACCAGTTACTCACAATTACATATTGGTCCTCCACTTTTTAATTGTTTACAACTGACTTCTAACTTCTTACAATTGAGTCCAGCTGTTACAACTCCCCTTCCCTTAAGCACAGACTTGTCTCAAGTCTGAAATGTAGGAAACCTTAGCTTGAAATCATCCACAAACTCCCAGTTGGCATCCTCTTCGAATTGATGTGTCCATTGCACCAGTATCTGAGTAGCAACTTGATTTGCTCGAGCCACAAACCTGCGTGCCAAAACTGTTGATGGTTCAATCTTGAGACTACCAGACTCATCCATCTCAGGAAGTGTAGGCTGAGTCTGCAGCTGATTTCTCCTTACTTGGCAATGACACATGAAAGACAGTGGATGATTGATCCAGCCGGAAGCTTCAAACGATAAGCCACAACACCAATCTTCTGCAGAATGAGGAAGGGACCATAGAATTTGGCTGCTAACTTCTGATTAGCTCGAGTAGTGACACTGGCTTGCGTGTAGGGTCTGAGTTTCAGGTAGACATATTCCTCCACCTTAAATTGTCTCTCAGTTCTATGAAAATCTTCCATTTGCTTCTGCTTGTTCTGAGCTTTAGCCAAATTATCTCTCAAGATACCAACCAACTTCTGATGCTCCTGCAATCGATCTGCTACTGCTGCTATTGAGGTGGGCAAAGGATTCTTAATGGCAAACTGACTGGGAGGATTACCATACAGAGTTTGGAAAGTTACAAGCTATTGTGGTAATTGATGTTATACCACCACTCAGACATTGTCAACCAGTCAGTCCAAAAATGACTTCCTACTGGAGAGTCATGAAACAACCTCATCAACTGCTCCCTCATTCCTCCTTCACACCCTACATAAATGGCTTGTGATACAACAATCCTTGCTTCACATAATAGACCTTGGGACCCATAAAAAGGAACATTGGCCTCAATCATTAGCTCCTAAACCTCAGTATCCCCACATAAGTGCTTTCTAGTTCAACCAACCAAGAGGGTAACTGATAGAACCTGAGATTAGGGTTCTATCGGGAATTGGGGATTTAGGGATTAAGAACAGAATTAGGGATTTGAGAAAGATAGATAGAGAATCGGCCTATGCCTTTAGAGGGATTGGGACGAGAATTGAGAGGATTGGGAGAATAGGGTTTTGGAGAGGATTTCTTAATATTCTGCTTATTGATTCTGAATGAATAGGCTTAGTACATATTTATAGTGAATATAGGGAAACCCTACTAATAAACCTAATTCTACTAGAATACTACTAACCATAGTAAGAATTACCCTATTAGTAATAATAGGGTATTTGGGAGACTAGTACCCCTGGGGCTTGGTTATGGAACAAAGTCTTGAAACTGAGAAGTCAGGTCCAGGGGAAACTGACAAAAACAAGGGCAGGGGTAAGCTGGGAAGGGAAGCTTATGGTTAGATATAAGGTGAAACTGATATGGGAACACTTCAGGCCTAAAGAAGAGGTTAAGCCCTGGTTTAAGCTGCTCTGGCAGCCCATTCTCATCCCAAAAAACTCTCTGATTACTTGGCTTATTACTCTAAACCGTATCTCTACTTTTGATAAGATAAAAAAGTGGCAACCAGAGGTTGTGAATAGATGCCCTCTGTGCTTGGGGTCTGAGGAATCTAGGGACCATCTGTATTTTGCCTGCTCTTTTGTGCAGGAGGTGATAGGGACTGTTTTCCCACCAAGCTGGGGTTACCTTCCTCGAGGAGGGTGGGAGGCTGGGTTGCAGGAAGCTGTGGTAAAGCTCCAAGACTGTTGTGTGGGGAGGGTGTTGTGGAATGCGACGATCAGTGGGATATGGAGGGAGAGGTGCAGTAGAGTTTATGGGAAGAAGATAGTGGAGGCAGCAGATTTGATTGCCAACCTGAAGCAAATAATGGAAGCGATGATGCTAGGCAATCTGCAGTTCAGTCTAGCGGTGGAGCAGAAGAAGCTGTGGTTCATGTAATCCTGGAAAATTGTTGATTGTATAGAGATAGTGTTGTAGTCATTTAAGGTTTACATGAATTGTACTAGGGGGTTTGGTAGATAGGAGAGTAGCAGGAAATGTGTGATCCTTGTACAGACAATACTTTGATGAAATAAAACTGGCTCATTCATCAAAAAAAAAAATAATAATAATAATAAATATAGAAACCCTAACGAAGTTGGTTTCCATCATCTCCTCCCCCTTCAAACCAACCTTGTCCTCAAGGTTGACCGTCTTGACCAAAATTTTCTTCGTTCCCGCACAATTTGCAAGCTGACTAACGCATTTCTTGCGCTTCTGTTTCTTCCAATCATGCTCCACTCTCTGACCAGGCCTTCTGTCTTCACCCTCCTGGGACTGCCCATTGGTCGTGACTTGCATGTCTGGTGGCATAATCCTCGAATCCTCGAAGTATTCAAACTTCAATAACTCTTCTTTCGCGATCATCGACCTCCAGCAACTCAAGGAACTTAAGAATTCATTCTCGTTCAAGAACTCATCCTTAAGTACCAACTCATCAAGACCTTCATACATTTTTCTTAAAACAAGCCCATAACTCTGATTTGTTGATTCTTCCATTAGTTTTGGGCCTTGCTCTCTTGAAAGCCCATCAAATAAGCTTCCCAAACCATCTTCATTTTCCTCCCAGTCCATCCATAAAATAGTTCTGATCGGCCCAATTAATGTTGGCCCAATGCTCCATAAAAAATGATGCTCACAGCTAATGGTGAAGCCCACTGCCTCTTCTGGGTTCGGGCCTTGCCACAGGCCTGGGTTGCCCCACTTTTCCACCAGATCCGCCCCACCACCTCTTTTCTTCTTTAACCATAGAATTAGCCCATCAGACTTAGGGTTAGGCCCGTGATCACTCTCAGGCTCAGCCCACTTGTCTCCAAGTTGCAGTCCACTTTGTTGAACAGTGAGGCCCAAGGCAAGCCCGCTCGGTCCGGCGCCCCACCCAGACTCGCGGCCCAATTCCCGCTGTCCTGACCCGCCGACCCACATCCTTCGGGCCAAAGACCCGAACTGTTGTTGTTGCTGTGCATCGCCCACGAATGCGCGCTGCCTAGGGTTTGCAAGAGGAGCGACGTCGTCCTCTTCCCCGTCCTTCGCCGGCGGATCCCACTTCCTCGTCATCGTCTCCATCAGCTCCGTCGGCGGGGATCCCCGAACACCGTGACCTGGCGACCAGTCTTCTCCGGCCTTCTTCTCCCTATCCTCCTTCCTTCCTGGCGGCAAGCGAGGGATCTCACCGCTAGTCCTTGAATTAATCTCCCTGACACCCGACGTCACGAACGGCTCAAGCTGCCCACTTCGAGACTCCTTCCTCGGCGGTAATGCTCTCCTCCATCGGCGGGGAAGTTTGCCCACTCCCGACCTCTTCTCATACCTCACCTCTGCTGCGTTCGACGGTGCCGGGAAGATCCTCTTCTCCGCCGCCTCTCTCTCTTCTTCGCGACTCGGCGACGAACCGCCCAGCTGGCGGCACGGCTACGCGCTCGCTCCTCGTGGCGATGACGAGATGACTCGACGACCCTTCCCCTGTCCTCCTTGGCGCCATCCATTGATTTCAGCTCCGACCTCCGACTTCCACTTCTTCTTCTTCTTCTTCTTCTTCTTCTTCTTCTTCTTCTTCTTCTCAGAACCCCAGCCATCTTTGGGTCCTCGGTTCTTCTTCCTGAACTTCCATGTCGAGACCCTCCCATAACCCGAGGCTCTATGTTTTGTAGGGATCTCAAAAAAAGACCCATAGGCAGTTGGGTTTTGCGGATGAGGGGCCTCGACCTTTGCCGCCCTGAAGTTGTCTTTGGCGGTGTTGGCAGGATTGCGTGGTTGCTCACTGGTGGTGAAGGTTGGGTCAGACGATCGGGGGACAGGTCGTCCTGCTGCAACCTTCAGGGGCTGTCGTTGCTGGCCAAAACTCTCGACGGCTACCTCTCCTTCTTCAACTGTGGATGGTGATGTTGCCGCGAAAACTGCAGCTGTTGTAGCTGCCTTCTCAGCCATCGGTGAGCTTTGACGTATAGGTCGTAGTTTTTCCCGTAGCTGCTGCTCTTTGAGCTTAACATCAGGTTCTCCGTCCTCGACAGCAGCTGGGATGAGTACACTGGTGATGCTTCTTGGGATGGCAGCGGCGTCGTCAACGCCAGCTCCGTTTACCACTGTAGCCCCATCGTCCGCAGCCTCCTCCGTGACTGCCAAGCCGCCATTCGCAGTCACCTCTGTCGGATCTGCCGACGCCGATTCTGGATGGATGTTGGTCGCGCGACGCTCGAGTTTGGCTCGAAGTTCTTCCAGGCCTGCTATCACATAGTTGTCGTGAGCTTCCCTCCTAGCTTCATATGCTTCCCTGCTGGCTTCATATTTTACTAGACTGGCTTGGAGAGCTTCAAACGCATGATAGATTTTCTTATAACAATTCCCTGGGAAGAGTTGTGATGAACTCAAATCTGTAACCAGACTCTGATACCAAATGATAGAACCTGAGATTAGGGTTCTATCGGGAATTGGGGATTTAGAGATTAAGAACAGAATTAGGGATTTGAGAAAGATAGATAGAGAATCGGCCTAGGCCTTTAGAGGGATTGGGACGAGAATTGAGAGGATTGGGAGAATAGGGTTTTGGAGAGGGTTTCTTTATATTCTGCTTATTGATTCTGAATGAATAGGCTTAGTGATAGGGCAAAAGCGTATATGCCAATTTCCTATCTCATAGTAAACCGGAAAGTCCGGGTATCGTCTCTCAGGGACTGGTACAACCTTAAGTTCTATCAATTTTTATTGAGCAAACTATATGTGAAAATGTTTAATGAGATGAAACAATGATCTACTAGCAAAGTAATTAAACAAAACAAGCAAATTAAAATATCGGGTTTAATTCAATGGGAGAAAGCTCTGGGAGAAACACCGAGATTCACTACCTATCCTATCCAGATTAATTCACACATTCCAATCAATTTAATTCATACTTCTACAACCAGGATATCACGAATGTGCTAGCTATCCCTATCGGGAATTACTACGTACTAAATAATCAATTCAAATCCTACTGTCGTAGCTCAATGACTTAATTATTTAGCCTGAAGACGGATATCCCAATTAAGACCGCATAGTACCTTATTTAATCCACTGTCGCTTCGATAAGTTACTATGTCACATGAAATATGTTCAATTATTAGGGTTTCACTGTCGCTAATAACCTAATTAACTACAAATCGTTGTATTGGTGGCCAGTCAACACAAAGCATTAAGCAATTTCATGCAATAGAGATTGGAAGAAAAGAATCATAAATCAATCCATCAAATCAAGAAATAGCTACATCCTATGGTGTTTCTGTTAGCAAAGCTAAATAAACCGACAACTTAACGAGATGAACACACGGGTTTAACGTGGTATCCCTGGAATGCCAGGACTAATCCACGGGAGAGGCTAGCTCTCCAAGACGAAAATCGTACTATCTTTGCTTGGTGTTCTCGGTAGGTTACAGGAGCATATATATATATGGTTTGTAACCCTAGCATGCCTACGACTGCATGGTTAGGGTTGCATGGGCTTGGGCCAATCATAAACACAAATCAACGTGGCCCAAGACAAGCCCCATGATACGCTAACAGCCTCCCCCAAATTGATGCCGGGAACGAAGCATCAATTTGCTTGAGAGGTACCAATGCCGACTACTGGTAAATGGTTTAGTAAAAATATCAGCAATTTGTTCATGGGGAATTATTCCATCTTCGGGACCAGTATCATCATCATCAAAACTAGGTAACTTAGTCATAGGAGAGAACAATGGGGCGGACTCAACAGAAGGGAAGAATTTAAAGTTTTCAAAGAAAACAACAGTGGCAGCTATTCGTACACGTTGTAGACCAGGATCATAACAAATGTATCCCTTGTGTACATCGCTGTACCCAAGGAAGGCACACCTAGCTGTCTTAGTTGTCAACTTAGTTCGTTCCTTTCGTGGCATAAGAACAAAGCACAAACACCCAAAAACCCGGAGACGCGAGTAATCAGGATGACGGGAATACAAAGCAAAGAATGGGCTAACATTTTGAAGAACAGGAGTGATTTGATAATTTATGAGAAGGACAGCCGTGGCAACAGCCTCAGGCCAGAAACGAGAAGGAACCTGTGACTCAAAAAGGAGGGCACGAGTTAAGTCAAGCACATGTCTATTCTTACGCTCAACTAACCCATTTTGTTGGGACACACCGGGGCAAGATTTTTGACACAACGTTCCAAGAGAACGATACAAAGCCATTAATGGATTTGAACTGAACTCCCTGCCAGGATCAGACCTCAGAATTTTGACAGGTTTATTGAACTGAGTTTGCACCATTTTCTAAAACTCCTCTGCTACGCCCTTAAGATCCGATTTTAGGCGCAGGAAATAAACCCATGTGAATCTGGTGGCATGGTCAATAAAAAGTGCGAAATATCGAAATCCATGGCGAGAAAGAACAGACGACGGGCCCCAAAGATCAGAGTGCACAATATGAAATGGTTCAGTAATCACCGTCGAACTAGAAGGAAACGAGATACTTATAGTTTTAGCCTCAACACAGCTGGTGCAATTATGTTTAGAAGATGATGAAACATTGTGCTTGCCTAACAAAGACTGACGAAACATTTGCAATAATCGACCAGAGTTAGGGTGACCCAAACGGGAATGCCACAAATCCCAAACATTATTTGACTCACTAGGAATACTTGAGAAATTAGACACCAAAGGACTACTAACAAGCCTACTGGTTTCGGAGACAGGAGAGGACGATGATGATGATGTACTGACGAGTTCATCTAACTGAAATAACCTCCCCCGCTTACTCCCTCTGCCGATTTGCCTCCCCGTCTTCAGGTCCTGCACAACACATCCAGACGGTGCGAACGTCACCGAACAACCAAGATCAGTAAGTTGTCCAACGGATACGAGGTTGGGCACTAATTTGGGAACATGCAACGTATTCGGTAAATCAATCTTGTGTTGATTTACACACCCCATGCCGTGGACTACCAAATTCTCACCATTTGCTACTTTCAAGTTCATATGATGTACAGGTTGCAGACTCTTAAGGGCATCAGAATTTTGCGTCATGTGATTAAAGCAAGCCGAATCCAATAGCCAAGGTGAAGAATTTTTACCTGTGACCTGCATTGCCGCGAAGGCGGAGTTGATTGCGGTGGGCAACGACTTCTGTAGGGCCGCATTGACTAGCTCTTCAATCTTGGCAGCTGAGATACTAGCACTATTCTCGTCGGCCAGCTGGGTGGAGTACGCCGAGCGATCAGTGCGACGATTTTCTGATCGAGGCTGCTCTTGGTGGCCTTCCGATGATGACATCTCAGCATGCTTCCCGTGATGTTTGACAAAGAGCCTACAGTCGAGTATTATATGACCGCCTTTCTTACAGTACACGCACAGATTGCGTTTGCGGCAATATTTTTGAAGATGACCCTTCTCTTTGCAATGGTGGCAGTGTAGTTCAGCTATGGGAATTCGGCGGTGGAATTGTGGTCGTCCAACGGCAAAGGCCGCATCTTCTCCGGCAGCAGCAACAAGGGGCGACTCACTGTCGCCGGGGCGGAGGTCCAGTTTGGCTTGGGTGCGAAGGCGTGTTTCTTCACGTATTAAATCACCAAATACCCCATCCATTGACAACTCCCCACGATGGATAATTGCAGACCTGATAGCCTCAAACTCTGGTCTTAATCGCATCAAGAAGTGAAGAAGTCGTGCGTGCTTTCGTTCCTCGATCAAAATGGCTGACGTCGCGGCAGGACGGAGTGACGCGGTGAGTAAATCCTCCTCCATCCAGAGCTCTTGAGCTGCAGTAAGGTAGGCGGTAACATCCCGATCTCCCTGTTCCAATTTATCTAATGCCACCTGCACTTCGAATTGACGCGCCGCACTAGCAGTAGAGTACGTTGCCGCCAATTGTTTCCACATATCGTGGGCAGTTTTGTGCATACGAAGGCTCAAACATATATTTGGATCAACCGAGTCCAGAATCCACGATCTTACCTGAGCATCATTCATAGTCCAACGCGCAATTTGCTCGGCAGTGGCCGTAGAATCTGGTTTCGGATCTGTTCCATCCAGGACCCCAGCGAGTCCCTTCCCTTCAACCCGAACACGGAATTGAAATTCCCACAGCATATAATTCTTCGGGTTGAGCCGAATTGACATTCTCTCAGAATCGGATGCCGAAAGCTCTGATACCATGTTAGCAAAGCTAAATAAACCGACAACTTAACGAGATGAACACACGGGTTTAACGTGGTATCCCTGGAATGCCAGGACTAATCCACGGGAGAGGCTAGCTCTCCAAGACGAAAATCGTACTATCTTTGCTTGGTGTTCTCGGTAGGTTACAGGAGCATATATATATGGTTTGTAACCCTAGCATGCCTACGACTGCATGGTTAGGGTTGCATGGGCTTGGGCCAATCATAAACACAAATCAACGTGGCCCAAGACAAGCCCCATGATACGCTAACAGTTTCCCCCAGAAATTGGGGTTTAGTTCATGGCGAAATTAAGATAAATCGATAGGGTTTTATTCATCATGTTCTAAATCAACAAATAACAACTAATTTGGTTCAGAAAATCCAACCAACTAATCGCTCTCGTTGAACTCAGCTCAAGCCTTGGAAAAAGTCGATTGTCGATTTGTAATCGCCGCTCGCGTCCCAAGCTTTCTGCGCGCGGTTCGTCTTTCTCCAAGAGAATTCGCTGCTTTTCTTTTCTCCGCTGCGCCTCTATTTCTTTTCCCAGAATTCTCGCCCTCCCAAAAAAAAAAAAAAAAGTGCCGCTGCTTTTCTATTTTGCCTTCACAAGACTTCTGCCCGCCGCCCTCAAAAATCTCCTGGCCAAAGAAAAAATAATATTCCGCCTCCTCCCAAAATTCCTTCTATCCAAATCCCTCCTTCCCTCTAATTCCTTCTCCCAGCAGAATAATAGGCGCCCTTCAGCTTTGTCCTGGCCCAAATTCTTGTGTCCGGCCCGCCAAAGAATTCCCTTGGGCCTCCTCAAATCCAGCTGCCTTGCTTTTTTCTTTTATTCTCCAGTCCAAGCCGCCCAGCAAAAGGAGAATCGGATGGGCTCTGGCCCACTTCCAAGTCCAATTCCTCTGGGCCTTGAGCCCAGATGAGTAGTCCACCAGTAGTTCGAGCCCGATTTATTTCCTATGCACTCGCTCCTTTTTCGTGCTTTCTCCACCTGTCACATATCAAACTCATGGCACTAGGCAGTAATGGTTTTTCAACCATTCTCGGGTTAGCGAGCCCTAAAATAGCACCAATTTGCTAAAACATACCATGGGATAATCACATAAAGTCCAAGAATTCGATATGTTAAAGCCGATTATCACTTAGTATATATTTATAGCGAATATAGGGAAACCCTACTAATAAACCTAATTCTACTAGAATACTACTAACCATAATAAGAATTACCCTATTAGTAATAATAATAATAAATATAGAAACCCTAACGAAGTTGGTTTCCATCAGTATCACAACAGTGATGGCCTGCAATCACCTTTATCAGCAAAGTCAGGGTGTCTAGAGAGAGCACATGCCACCCTGTTGAACTTTCCTTGCCTGTATTGAATCTCAAAGTGCAATCCCAACAACTTGACCAACCCTTTCTTTTGGATCTGAATGTGAATCTTCTGACCAAGTAGATGTTTCAAACTCTCATGATTAGTCACTATAGTAAACTTCCTTCCTTCCTGATAATGCCTCCACTTAGTAATAGCCATCAATACTGTCAAATATTCTTTTTCATAGGTTGACAAACCTTGCTTCCTGGGACAAAGTGCCTGACTGAGGCAAGCAATACGCATGCCTTCCTAGGATAGCACAACACCCACTCTCAAATCACTAGCATCAGTTTCCAGAGTGAAGCGTTTCTCAAAATCAAGCAAGACTAGCACTGGTGCTTGCATCACCGCTTCCTTTAACAACTCAAAAGCTCTCTGAGCTGGTGCAGACCACCCAAATCCGTCCTTCTTAAATAGATCAATCAAAGGCTTGCCAATCACTCCATAGTTCTTGATGAACTTCATGTAGTAACCAGTCTATCCCCAAAACCCTATTAACTCCTTCACTGATTTGGGAACACGCCAAGCCATCATAGCAGATACCTTTCTAGGATCAGTAGCCACTCCATCCTGGTTGATAATATGCTCCAGGTAGTCCACCCGAGTCTTGCTAAAAGACACTTTGATGGTTTGGCATAGAGAGTATTCTGTCTGAGTATGTTTAAGGTTAAGGTCAGGTGTTCTTTGTGGGTTTCTTGTGTGGGGCTGTAGACTAGGATGTCATCAAAGAAAACCAGGATGAACTTCTTCATATGAGGGGCAAATATATGATTCATAAGGGCTTGGAAGGTAGCTGGTGCATTAATTAGGCTAAATGGCATTACTTTGAATTCATGATGGGTTCTAAAAGCATTTTTATGTTGGTCTGTAGGTGACATTCTGCTTTGGTGATATCCAGACAGAAGGTCTAGTTTGGTGAAGTATTTAGATCCTCTCAACTCATCTAACAAATCATCTATGACTGGTATAGGAAATTTGTCTTTTATGGTTAGAGCATTGTTTGTAGTATATACAAAATCTCCAGGTTCCATCTTTTTTAAGGACTAATAGAACAGGTGATGGAAAAGGGCTTCTGTTGGTCTCTATATATTGAGAATTCATCATCTCATTTACTAGCCTTTCTATTTTAGTATTTCGAGCTTGGGAATAACGGTAAGGTCTAAGGTTTACAGGTTGAGATTTTGGTTGTAAGGATATGGTATGGTCACAAGAACGAGAAAGGGGGTAAGGAAAAGGGTTTATCAAACACATCAGCATATTATTTCAGCACATACTTAAGGAATTCAAGCACTGGAACTTTACCTGGGGTAGCGGGCTCCATAGTGATGAAGTCGTCTTCTGCAACATCTTTTGAAGACCTTTGCCAGATATGGGTTTATACTGACCAAATTCAGAATCCCCTACAGTTCTACTTCCTTCTCATATTTCTCAAAGAACAATTCCAGTCTGATGAAGTCAAACTTCACAGGGCTAATAGTCTTCAGCTAATCCAACCCCAATACCACTTCATTGGACCCCAAACGCAGGATTCGCATATCAAAAGTGAACTTGTGACATTGCATTTTCCAGTTGAATCCTTTACAGATCAGTGTACCAATCAAGATAGTGACATCTGCTAATTTCACACGCAATGGACTAGCAGGTTTCAGCTTCCATTACAGCTTATATGCCTTCTTTTCACTCAGAAATTTATGAGTACTTCCAGTGTCTATTAACACCATGATTCAGTCCTTCTCAACCCTGCCCTACACAATTAATGAATTCGTGGAGCCAATACTACTCATAGCCTGCATCGAGTCCTCTTCTAGTTCAGGATGCTCTAGTTTATGAGAGATCTCCCCCAACTCATCATCTTCCAATTCACTCCAATCATCTATCACAACCTCACTAGAATCTTCTGCCTGTAAAGCATTGAGCTGGCGCTTGGAATCACACACATGGCCAAAATAGTAGCGCTCCCCACACTTGTAATAGGAGCCTTTAGCAAAATTTCCTCTTGTGCTACTGCCCCCTTAGTTGCAAAATTCTGAGGTCACGAACTAGCTGGTTCCCACTTCTTGCCTCCAGTTTGAGCTGGTGGAACATGCACAAGCTGCACAAGAAGAGCTGCAGGAAACCTAGACTTCTTCCTCCTAGCTTCATTAGAGGCTTCCTCCCATTTAGCCAACTGGAAAGCATGGCCCAACGAGTGAGGCGCCATCATTGTCAAAACATAGCGTAAATCCTCATCCAAACCACAAATGAAACTCGATATGAAATATTCCTCAAGAAAAATGGGATTGTAGTGCATCATTTGAGAGTGGAGCTCCTCAAATCGCTCTTGATACTCAGCCAAGGTACCACGCTACCGAAGTTTGTTAAAATCCCTCACCACATCACCATAAGCCAATCGCTAAAACGCTGCACACTCTAGCTACAAATTCATGCTAAGTCACTTCACAACGACCAACCACTCAACCTTCAAACCAGATATCCGCTCCTTTCTCAAAGTAGATCACAGCTAATTGAACCTTTTCATCCTCAGGGATCTCATAAATCTCGAACAGGTTTCACATTTCCTAGTTCACTCTCGAGGATTCTCTCCGTTAAACGAAGGAAAATCGAGGCGATGGAACTAATATGAATTGTTACCTCGAGGGAGAATGAGAGGTTCTCGCGCTGCGCCCCGATTCAGCTGAGGATGACCTCGAGGTGTCCGAAGAAGAACATCAGGATCAGCTCCCCGACTAACATGATCTGGCAACGAAGGTATTCCTCGATCGTCGTTTTGGTCCACTAGCGGAGCTTCCGCACCAGCAACTGAAATCGCTGGACGACCTTGACCTAACTCCAATCGACGCATGAGCTCCTCGAAGCAGTCGAATTGGCTGGTAAGCTGATCAAATCGATCGTCAAATCAAGTCTCCATGCCACGGCCAGTAACAATAAAAAATTGATGAGAATGAGCTTCTGGCGGAAATGTCACGCAATTGCTCTGCAGCAGCCGCTATTTGCCCGTCTAGATTCGTCACTTGCGCGCCGAAGAGGCCAATTTCCTCATTGCTCTGAGCAATGAAAGTATTGAGACGTTCGTCAAATCGTGTCATCACCATTGTGCCAAAGGACGACTCTAATACCACTTTGTGACGTCCCAGGCTGATCGAGTAGCTTTGGCGAATGAATTGACAACGATGATGGCAGATCGATTACTGAAGAACCAGAGAAGAGAGAGAGAACATAGTCAAAGAGAGATAGAGAGAGATAAAGAGAGGGGATTGGAGGGAAAATGTGTTGTATTGATGATAACATAGTTAGCCGTTAGGCACATTGGTTATATACCCGTTACTCACAATTACGGATTGGTCCTCCATTTTCTAATTGTTTACAACTGACTTCTAACTTATTACAATTGAGTCCAGATGTTACGTTTGTACTGCAAGTAGAAGGGAAACCAACATTACATTATGCCAAACTTGTGTGTGACTACTTTTTACAGCGTTTTTATATCGTTAAGACCAGGAAATTAGTCCATAAGCAAGGATATGTGGGAAGTAAGTTCATAGCGTGTTATTAGAGAATTAGGTCAAGCAGGGATATGTTGGAAGTAAGTTCAGAGCGTGTGCGAAGGTCATGGATTGAAAAGTATACGAGCAATGGCGAAGTTGTTAGTGATCACGAAAGTGAAATATGGTAAAGCCTAGAAGAAGTCATTTGGGCAACCAATCGTGTGGGAAGTTGTTTGCCCATAAGCGTGAAATATGGTAAAGCCCAAGAAGGAGTCATTTGGAAACCAATCGACAATACCGTGGTGTGGAAATTTGAGTAGAAGTGATGTAAGCCTTTCCCATATTCAAACAATGGCTCGTCTTCCTCTTGACGGAACATAGTAATCTCGCTTCTCAATAAGGTCGTCTTAGAGGGTGGAATATACCTTGCGAAAAACTTGTCAAATAGATCCGCTCACGAGGTGATGGAGTGATGGGGATGGTTATTAAAACATTGCTTTGCCTCTCCCTTTAAAGTAAACGAGAATAATATCATACGGATTGCCTCTTAAGGAACCCCGTTTATCTTAATTCCATCTGTATTCACTCATCATCCCATTAAATTGAACTGCACTTTGAAGCATCGAGATTGTGCCGGCTTAATATCATAGTTGTTGTTTAGCACTGGTGGGTCAAGAATAAGGGACTGAACACTATCAACACTTGGCCTTGAATAAGATTCCATTGTTCTAGGCCTTGGTGGAACTTGAGGTTGACGTTGTTGGTCCGCCATTAGAGAAGGTTGAGGTCTTGCAACTCTTCTCAAATTCCGAAGGGTTCTCTCAATTTCCGTATCAAGAGGTAATATCTCCAAAGAATCCCTTCTCCGCATACAAGAGTGCTACAAGGAACAAACTCAACAACCCGTGACGTACAAAGTTGGATAAAAACTCGATGGTTTTCTACTAGTTACCGAGGGTCCCCGATAATGGCGCCAAAAAGATTGATCGATTCATTCTGTGCAGGTCATTGTCAGTAGTTTTCACGTATAAACAACTACCCCATTATAGGCCAAGTTTAACGTAAAATGGCGTTGTCATATAGTGGAAATCAAGGTCATATTCACTCAAGTCCCGGTACCCTAGCATTCTTCCCACGTTGTTGTTATCTAGCCTATCGTTTTAAGGGGTTGTGTCAAATGGCGCATACCCGTCTGATCCTAAAACTCCATACTCCGCGTAGAAGCTCAAGTAGGCTAGTAGAGAAGATTAGAGTGACTTACCCAAGAGAAATTAAGATAAATGAAGCATTAAAATCAACTAGACAAATATTTTCATTCAAAATCCTAACATCCATAATTTTGTCTCGTCCTGTCCGTATTTTGTCTTTCCCATAAATCTTCACAGGTTGGCTCGGTAGTAAAAATACGGGCAAGACACTGGGAAATACAGTTGTAATTCACAGAGGCTTACCCGTAATTCTCACCTGAGCCATCACCAGGCTCGACATTAAAAATATCGGCAAGAATTTTTGAATTACGATCGTATTTTTATGGAAAGCTGCATGTATTTCTTTCTCAAATCCACTTTTGAGAGGCTTTTAAGTGACCAAACGACCTCCGATTAACCCGAAACTTGCGCCTATGCCTCCCTTTATTCGCTAGGACCTGAAATATAACAAAATAACACAACCTAGTGTAAAATATGCCAAGACACCAGACAATTCGAGCCAATACGTTTAAGAAATAAGGGTGCAAACATGTGCAAATATGGTACTATCAATTTCCCCCACACTTAACTGTTTGCTTGTCCCCAAGCCAACCAATTCAGACACAAGGTAAGCTCAAAACATCTATCATGCAAACCTTGGGGGCATAATATGGGCACACAACACATGAATAATACTAGCTCTTAGACATCAACACATGAACAATCTCAACGGCAACCTAGACCAACCACCACAGATGACATTCGAGTGCAGCATAATCGAATAAAGGAAGAGTCTACCTTCTGTTCACCAACCAACATAGACTTGACTCAACCACTCATCCAAAACAATCATCCATGCATAAAATTCAAGACATCAGAATCAACACCGAGCAGTCTTGGTCTTCACCGGGGTACAGAATGTAAAAAATATATAAGGAAATGAATCGCTCACTCTCGACCAGTGGGGTTAGGACAATTTCATGCGAAAAATTCCCATGCTTATTCTCTCAATCCTAACGTCTCTTCACCATGATGGCAGCCTCTAAATGCTAGAGTTCACATATCGGGTGTCACCACTAACTAGTCAGAAGGTCTTGGACACGGGTTCAGATGATTGGCTAGGGACTTGGACATGGGGAAAAGGCCTTTTAGATGGTGAAAAATTCATAACACAAGGTTCCACAGTTCCAAAACCAAACGTAGCAACATTCATTCAAACAAATTACTTTCTCTCTGCTATTCTACATTAATTAAGTTCTTTAGCTCACAAGAGTGAAGGAGGTCAGAACATGTTAGTATTTCTAAGCCAAGTTGCTAAGAAACTCTATTTAATGGGATGATTCATATTTTTGTGGTGACTCTCTTTTGTTTTCATTTAATTTTTTTTCTTCTGTTTTTTCTTCTTTTCTTGAGAGAACCACCCCTTTTCACATCTTTTATCCTTGCAAGCACATGCCCATCTTTAGTGTAATTCTTCTCTGCCCGTATTTTGCCCAAAATGCACGTTTTGGTTAAGTCGATGCGCAGAAATCCATGGCCGCGTCAAGGGAAATCCACGGTCCTTGAAGTACCTACTTTTATCATTATTTGTTCTCTCTACTAGTTATTTCGCTTGAATCCTCCATCACAACCCCTTAAACTGATCGGTTAGATAACAACAACATGGGAAGTAGGCTAAAGTATCGAGACCTGAGTGAATACGACCTTGATTGCCACTATATGACAATGCCATTTTAGGTTTAACTTGGCCTAGGATGGGGTAGTTATCGAAACGTGCTAACTATTGATAATAACTTGCACAGAATGAATCAATCACATAGTGTGGCGACATGAGAAAGGAAGAAGAAGTTGGAAAATAGAGAAGTAGATTGAGAGAGAAGAAGCGCAAAAAAGAAAGAATAACCTACTCTAAAGTGGTCGTCTCTAGCTCTAGTCTAACGGCTAGGAACACTCGGGAGGGAAGGAGGAAAATGGAGGATGGTCTTTATAGCCTTGTAGCATATAAAAAAGGTATAAAAGGACATTGTGACATCAATTTGAGGCAACACTCAATGTTGACTAGGTGCCACCGAGACAACAAAACTCATTTTTATCACCTCCCATTAATTCATCTTTATCTTTGCCAACAACTCCATTGAAGTAGTGAGACCGACATGTCTACTTTCATCGACCTGATATGTCCTGACTCGTCCCATTCTTCACTCATTTTACCTTAAATTACATGTCATTTTACTCAAATTCCTTATGATTTTACTTTTATTACCTCATATTTTAGCTATAATAAAGTTATAAATAGGTGAGAACATTAATTTCTCGAATAATTTAACTATATTTATCATGTTATAGTTTTTTTTTTACCAAAAGATATTCATATATTGAACCAAAAGAAGGTAGTTACATCCTGGATCGAAGCCAGGTCTAAAGTCAAACACTCGACAAGGAGCCGGGTACAAAGTAAGGGCCTTTCTAGCCACCGAATGGGCTACCCTATTGCTATCCCGGCCTACGAATAGAATACTAAAACCTACATGATCCCTCAAAAACTGCACAATTTCCTCCAAGACCACCCCAATCCTACTATCCCTGGTTTCAGCTTGATTGACTTTGTCAATAATAATCTTCGCGTCGCCTTCCAACAAAACACTCTGGAGACCAAGGCCATCACACCAAAGAAGAGCTTCACGGAGAGCTAGAGCTTCTGCTATCAAAGGATCGTCAATCGAAGGGAACTGACACCCCTGGGCCAACACCACCGCGCGTCGCACATCACACAACACCATTCCAGCACTCGAATGAGACCCAGCACGCGTCGCCCCATCCCACAAGCAAACCATAGAGGGAATCACCGCCTGCTGGTTCGTTATGGGCTCAACAATTGGCCTATCCAACGATTGCGAGGTGCCCATCGCCTTCTCCCACTCCTCACATTGTTGGTGATACTGGCGCATCAAAGCCTCGAATCCAAACTGCTTTCCTTCAAAGACAACCCAATTTCGAGACTTCCAGATCCGCCAGAGAACGGCCACCACCGACATAAGTACCTAGGGTTGCTGAATTATGTTAACAAGCCTCTTGAGGAACAGAGGAAAAGTATGACGTGGCAACCCTTGTCTCAGATGCTCCAGCCCCGAGTAATCCCACATGGCCCGGGCCACCGGACAGTCAAGGAACAAATGCTCCAGTGTTTCAGAAGCCTCCCAACAGACCGGACACCGAGGGAGGACAGGGACCCGTTTTCCAACAAGTGCTTCCGTAGTCGGGAGAATGCGCTGGAAGATCTGCTAGACAAACACCTTCAACTTAGGAGGGATGTTAGCCTCCCAAAGTCGAATCCAGCTAGCTCTATCCATCCAGCTGGCCATAGACCTCCAAAGGCCACTTCTTTTGTCCAGATCTACAGTGAGATGATAGGCCGACTTAACAGTAAAAATCCCGTCCGCCGTGCCATGCCAAATAAGTTTGTCCTCCATAGCACGCCTTGGTAAAGGAATAGCCTTGATGAAGCGGCAGGTTGGAGGATCAAACCATTGACCCAGCTTGGCATCCGACCAGCCTCCCCCAGTTGGATCTATCACCTCCTCCCCTCGAGGGTCCCCCCCCCCCCCCCACCGGAAGGACCTAGGGGTTAGCAATCGGAAGGCCAGGATGAATTTGCGGAATCCACCTCGACCCGAGTAAAGATGTTGTTTTCCCGTTCCCAATCTGCCATCGAAACCCTTTCTCAAGTAACTCCTATCCAAACAGCACACTTTGCCAGCCCCAAGAAGGCCTGGAGCGTGTCGTGGCTTGCAGAAAATTCCCATTCGGAAAATACTTACCCTTATAGACCTGCGCCAGAAGAGAGGTGGGGTCCTCGAGGATGCGCCATCCAATTTTTGCCAGTAAGGCCTGATTAAATTGCTCAAAACGGCGAAAGCCCATCCCCCCTTCATGCTTACTACGACACATATTCCGCCAAGAAACCCAGTGGATTCGAGACTGATCATCAGTCCCACCCCACCAAAATCTGGCGACATGTTTATCAAGCAATCTACAAAGGGACAAAGGCATCTTGAAGCAAGACATTACATGGAGAGGCAAAGCTAAAGCAATGGATTTAATAAGAGTTTCCTTCGCCGCCCAAGATAAAGTCCGCCGCTTCCATCCTTGTAATTTGTCGAGCAATTTTTCCTCCAGGTACCGAAAGGTCGCCATTTTTGATCGGGCAATTAGAGTCGGTAGCCCCAGGTATTTATCATGGACCCCCACTGCTCCTACTCCCATAACTGCCGCCAAGAACACTTGGTCCTCATGATCAATATTCTTGCTAAAGCAAACGGCCGATTTTTCCAAGTTCACCCGTTGACCACTCAGTTCCTCATATTCGTTTAACACATCTATCAGGTTTTCACATTCCTGGAGATTACCCCGCAGGAATAGATATGAATCATCAGCAAAGAATAGATGAGAGATACGAGGAGCACGGGGGGCAACCTTCACACCTTGTAACTTCCCCTCCATTATGGCTTTGCGAAGAAGAGCCGCGAAGCCTTCTGTGCAAAGGACAAATAGAAGCGGTGATAGAGGGTCCCCCTGGCGAAGGCCTCGGGAGGGCGAGAAGTACCCCGAGGGAGTGCCATTCATGAGAACTGAAAAAGACGTAGATCGAAGGCATTCCTTGATCCATCCTCTCCAGACCGAGTTGAAACCCATTCTTTCCAAAACTGCCAGGAGAAACGGCCATTCGACTCTATCATAGGCCTTTTCCATGTCAACCTTCAGAGCCATGTACCCTTTCTTCCCACGGGTTTTGATTTTCAAATAGTGCATCAACTCGTGCCCAATAAGGATATTCTTGACAATTTGCCTTTCACGAATGAAAGCATTTTGACCTTCGGAGACAATTGATGGCAACACCGTCGCCAATCTAGCCGCCATGATTTTAGTAATAATCTTGTAAACAAATTGGCATAAGCTGATTGGACGCAATTGTCTCATGGTTTCCACATTATCTACTTTAGGGATTAGAGTAAGTCACGTATGATTAAAGCTCTTGAGCATCCTACTCGTAGAAAAGAAGGAACAGACCGCTTGAATCACCGATTCCCCCACAATATCCCAGTAGGCCTTAAAAAACTTGCCAGTGAAACCGTCAGAGCCAGTGGCCTGCTTAGACCCCATGGAAAAAAATGTTTTCCTAACCTCTTGGGGCAAGACCTCTGCTGTCAGCATCTCATTCATCTCCCGCGTCACATTTTGGGCAATGGGAAGACTCTCCACCCTACTCGCCATATTCAGAATTTGGTTTTCCGAGGTGAACAACTTCTGATAGAACTGATTAGCAATATCAGCCTTACCCTTCTCCTCCGTAATCCACTCTCCCTCATCATTCCGAACCCTAGCCACAAAATTTCTTTTCCGTCTAGTTTTAGTGACTGTATGGAAATATGAGGTGTTTTTATCACCTCTCTTAAGCCAGTGAACACGGGATTTCTGCTGCCAATAAACCTCCTCTGCTGCCCATTGTCGGTTCAGCTCTGACTCTAGGGTTTGCACTTCCTCCCAATTGATGGGATGAAGAGATTTTACATGCTCAATTTCCGACTGCAGGGTTCTAATATTCCGAAGCGAGTTGGTCGTGCCTGCCCTACTCCAGTCATATAGGAGATGCCGTAGCTGCTTTAATTTTTCCCAAAGCTGATACATTGGGGTTTCCGACCCAGAGTTTTGCCACACATATCTGACCATTGCCCTAACCTCGGGATTGTCTGCCCATCGGGCATCAAATCTGAAAAGAGGGCGAGTACTCCGAACATACTGCCTATCTGCAATGAGTAGGGCCTTGTGGTCCGAGCCAAGCTCAGTACAATGCTTCACAATGGTATCGGGGAAACGATCCACCCAACTTTGAGAGCAGAGGGCTCTATCAAGACGCTCCCGGATGCACGCAGTTCCCATCCATTTATTTGTCCAAGTGAACGCGTCACCTTGGAAACCAGGGTCATGGAGACCAATGTCATTAATAAAATCCCGGAGGCTAATCGATTGGGCCACATTCCAAGCATTACCCCCCTCTTTTTCACGTGCATGGAGGGTGGTATTGAAGTCACCCATGATCACAAAAGGTATTTGAACATATTCGCACACCACACGGAGATGAGCCAATTGAGAATCCCTCATAGCAAGATTACAACTGATATAAACACAAAAAACAATATAGGAGAAATCACTTTCATTAATCCTTATTCCAATACAAAAATCAGAATGATTGAACACCGAAGCGCTAACATCCTGGGACCACGCAACAACAAGACCACCAGATGCTTCAATCGCATCCACAAAAAAACTCTGAGAAGACTCAAAACCAAGGTTCCGTAAGCGGCGAGAAACTACCCTCCGGCGAGCTCTTGTCTCTAAAAAGAAGACAAGGTCCGGTTTATTTGACCTAACTAGACCCATAGCAGTTTGGAATGTGAGAGAAGGGCCTATTCCTCTCACATTCCACGCCAATAGTCTCATTTATCTTCCTGGGACCATTTCGGGCTGGTTTCCTCCACCATAGCAGCAACATCTTTCTGTTTCAAAAAAAAAATTTCGGCGTAGGGGGTTCACATGCGCCCTCCTCCACCTCATCAAATCTTCTCTTCCTTTCCCCACCGTATAGCACCTCATAATTGGACCCATATTCATTCAAACCATCAATGCCACCATTGGGAGCCGAAGATTTGCCCGCCGGCAGCTCATGCACCACACCCTCCGGGGCAATGGTTTGGACTGGCTTAAGACTCAACCCAGCCTCAAAAGCGCGCACAACCTGCTGCACATGTCCCTTACCATTCAGGTCCCCGGCCGGCCTTCTACTCCTTATTTCAAATTCTTGCTTCTCATTCTCCGGACTGGACTCCGTCGAGGCACCCAAATGGGGTTCATCGAACCGCTGATTGGCAGCCGCTCGCACCGGGGAAGGATCCACCGCCTCCACCTCTTTCACCGGGATATCTACCCATGGCCCCGTCTCAAAAAACGGAGAGGCCAATCCCTGCTTCTCCTCAGCAAAACCAGCCGCTTTCCTCAGCCTGCTTTTGTACTTGCTGGCTGCTCCGCCTTTCCACTGCACTACGCACCGTTCATCTTTAATTTTGCGTTGGGAGCCCACAAGGGGAACTTGGACACCCACCTCAGCCGTCGCACCCGATCCGCCTTCCTGTCCCGCTAGAGTCTCCTCTCCCAGCCGGCCACTACCCACCATAGAGGCAAATAGCAGCTCGCCATCATCCTCCGACTCGTCCTCCAGCAGCAGCCGGCGTCGCCGAGAAACAGCAGGTCGCTGGCCCAACTCTTCCTCCCTCTCAAGACCCAGCTTCGACTTGGGCCCCGGTGTATCTTTCTTGCGGGCTTGGATACCCTCACCATTCTCCCGGGCCCGTTGCCCTTTCTTACCGCCGCCCATCCCATCTTCTCGGTCGGGCTTTGTGAGCCCCCGATTGGCTTTGCGGTCTTCCTTTGGGCCGAGTTCAGCATTTCTCTTCACTGGGCCCATTTTTTCTTTTCCTTTAGTCAGACGTGAGCTGTGTAGACCCAAATTTAGTTTGGGCGAGCGTGTCACAGAGAAGCCCTTCGGATTTCGCCTGGGGGCCAGATCGCGCAAGTTTCCCTTCGGTTGCCTCTGCCCATCCACGACCGAGTCCTGGCCAAACTCATTCTGGTCCAATTCTTCCTTCGCAACAGCATCAACCAATTTCTTTGCTTCTTCCTCCTTGCGAGGTAGCATTGGTTGGTGTCTATTCCCCTGAATATTGTTATTGACCCAAACGATCTTTTTCATCCCAGGTAATGGGATGGAAATATCCTCTGCATCATATATTCGAGTCCCCAATTTCTTGGTCATCATATGGGGCCCAAATCGTTCCTTGCGAGATGGAGGATCAAAAGCACATTCGCGTTGAAAGTGTCCCACTCTCCCGCAATGGAAACAAATGGATGGGAGATGTTCATACTTCAATCGCATCCAAAAGCGTCCCGTTTCCTCACTAGTCGCCATTATTTGTGATCGCAAGGGGCGAGAGAAATCAATCATCGCTTTGACCTTTAGGAAATAGGTCCCTGTATCCTGACAGGAGTAGACCCCTGCCTCGAGGACTTGGCCAATGGTGGGATTCTCCACCTTCATTCCAAATTTTGCTGTACAGCAATCCTCCTGAACATCCCAGAGCTGCACCCGAAAAGGCGCCACAGCTAGCTCTTCGTAGGTCTGTCGAGTGACAGGCGGGGTCCATGATTTTAGATGGATGATCCTATCATTGATCACCCAAGGGGTCCTTTTCAACACCCACGTCTTGGATTCTTCATTAGGGAGAACGAATTCGAACAACCCATGGTTTGCTTGCAACACTTTGATTCTCCCTTTGCATTGCCATGGCGAATTCACCGCCTCTCGAAGTTCAGCAGGTGTGACGCGAGCCGTTGTAAAGACCCGGCCAAGAAGCGTGTGCGAGCTACGCACTTTCACGGACTGGACTTCATTGAGAGAGAAGTGAACTACTGGATCCTCACTGATCTGCGTGGCCATAGTGTCCTGCAAAGAAAAGCTCGGGTTAATATCCCTTAACGCCGCGCCACAGGGGCTAGCTTCTAGAGCCTCGTGAATGCACAACCTAGGTGTGGTGTATCCCTGCTTGAGGGTCACCCGTTCACAGGTAGCGAAATCCTCTTTAGGTGGGAAATCAATTAGGAGAGGGGGGATACCTGCGATAGGCGCCAGCTTCCAGAAGAAATCCCAGCTCTTCTTTCCACCGTCCCAACCTTCAAGTTCCAATGGTTTAGAGACGAGATGTGAAGGATTTAAATAGAGCTGTATTCCCAGGACTTGTATTTCCGTATGGTTTGTTTCCACACGGTTTCCCGACGGGTCACGCAATCTCGGATTCGGATACGTGATCAACTGATCAATATCCTCGTCCCTGCGCCCATCCAAATCCTCTCCCCTAACCGTTTTTTTGAATAAAATATTATTAACCAAAACCCATTTTGGTTGTTTGTTGCACCGGCGAATATTCCGGGAGATATTCCCCCCCCCCCTTTGTTCTCGTAAAATCTGGTAGTCTAGACTCCGAGAATCCCCAACCACTGTCTCGCCGTCGGGGGGAGTTCCGCCGACCGCCACATTGCCGTCGAAAGAAATCCCACCAGACAGAAGCTGGGTGGGTCACCTCGTGAACAATACGATAAGAGGTTAAGGCTAGCTCATTCACGATTTTCTCCGCCACTTGGCAGAGGTTTAGATCGTAGTCTAGGGACCCCCGCAGTACTGCCACACCAACGTCATGGGAACGTCTCCCCAATCCTGCATTGGTTATGCTCGTCGGTGTACTCACCACCATGGGGACTGCACCGTCTTGGCCGTAATTCAGGGTATCTCTTATACCCAGGCCCTCCAATTCTTCCGGCGAAGGTAGCTTGAAACGCCATCCCTTCTTCTTCCAGACCATTCGTCTTTTCTTTGTTTGGGAGTAGTTTATATCACACTCCAACATTTTTGTCACCAACTTCCTTTTTTGACCCCTACGTCGCGGCTGGGCACTTCTCCGTCGTTGCCAGAGCCCATATCCTGTTTCCGGCGCGGCGTGAGGAGATGAACACGAATCATCAAGCACCCTCTTTGCCTTCGGTTTCTCCGGAATCCATTGTTGTTGGCATTTGGTGATGAACTCCACAGCATACAGCTGGTTGCATAGACTCACAAACAGCATCCTCCTTCCCATCTTGAGAAGAGCACGGCCAAACCATCGGCAGATGTAGAGGAGAGAGGAGAGAGCACTCCTCCACATTTTTTTTAAAATTGATATTGAGGAGATTGTTCTTGATTTTTCATGAAAAAATGAATGCTTCTAATGTTTTTCTTTAAATTACATATTCATATGGGTTGACTTGTCCCGACCCATGCCCCACGATAAATTACCTGGGCTGATTTTTTAGTACAAACTTTGTGTTTCTCATTTTAGTCCCCTCTCATTAATCGTGTGAATGCCCAATTGTTTTTTAGGTCAGCTGTCAAAGGGATACCAGCACTATTAGTCAATCTTTTAACTCATCAACTGCGTTGAATGTTTGGTGATACAAACATGAACGATTTGTTTAGGTTGATGTGTTGGCCTGATCTGGAGCAAAATTACTCATGGAAATTATGAATAACATCAATTTGGTTGTTTTCGATTTCCAATGACAGAAATAAGTCATCAATGAAAAACATGTGCGAGATTTGAGGCTGTTCTTAGAAAGGAGACCAGATCCCAAAGCTTCTCAATATCTGCTTGTTGTATTATGTGAGATAATGGTTACATGTAGATAGTGGCGTAGCCAGACATTGAGTGTACTGGGGTCCTTTAAAATTTACTAATTAACACTAATGCTTATGTATCTATTGAATTTTGAGTTAACCGGGGTCCTTGGTGAGCTAACATCGTTGAGAGTATGGGATCTTAAACTTGAATTATCATACTAAAACCTATGTATTTAAAGGGTTTTGTTGCCCAACTTCTTGAAGAATAAGGGTATTGTCATTTATCTGGCACCCAAGAATGAAGCTACTATGAGTTAGTGCTATAAGCATGAGCACCAGCAGCTTTAGCCACCTAGTGATGGTATTGGTGGTAGCTTTTAAGTTAACTTTGTTCAGATAAATGGAACACAACATCATCGGTCTCTATCTAACACAAGATTTTACCAACAAAGTTTCATAATTTTTTCTATATATATAGAAAATATCTTGAAATTTGTGTGGAGCCAGCGACGAGAGGTACTTCATTTTTCAAATATCTTTGTGAAAGTAGGAGGTCAAGAAGGGGCGCCTGTCCAATTTGGGAGAAACAATTATTGGGCATCTTGTATAAATAATATATGCCATCTTGAGAGTAAAGGGTGGTGAAATAGTTTTGAGGATCACATTCGTAAGAGCATCCGGATCCTCCACCTAGTTATCATTGTGATTCTGGAGAGTGAAGATTTTGTTTCTTCTTATTGATGGAAGAAGGAAGTGATGATCGCCCAACTTCACCTACTTCTCTTTAGCTCTTTGGCACCATAGATTTTCTTCTTGGTAATCAATGTGTCGATATCTTTCTCCAGTTTAGCCTAGTTATAGGAAGACATTGGTTAGTTTACCCTGGACACAAAGGTGAGCTAGCTAGAAGCCCCTTCTTGCGATGATTTATGATGAATAAAACCCTTTTGTTTTAGGTTTCAACTTAAGGGATATGTCAGCTAAAGCTTGTTGGATATGAACGTCTACTTTCCAAGTACTTTCAAAAAAATCAACACAATTGTCGCGCATAAATCTGACAGCTTCAAAGAAAAAAGTTTGGCTCCTCCACTTGTGTAAGGTATGACTGCAGTAGATATGAGAATGAGAAGTTGGTGCGAGTGAAATTTGGAAAGATGGTACACGTATGTCTATGAAATGCCACATGGAGTATTATACAATGGCCGTTTAATTCTGCTGACTTTATGAGTGCAATTTGCTATCTCCTTGACACCAAGTGAAACACAAGATTGAAAAACCAATGTCATAAAATTCAATTAATATGCATTTTAAGTTTTAATAAAAAACAATTACAGTTCAATGCCTTGAAAATTCACCTCGATTCGCCATTCCGGGTGGTCCTCTAATTTATTCATTATTCAAAGAAAATAATTAAGGCAAACAGACGTTAGATAATCCACCACCACATCATGGTTGTCACGCTGACGGCATGTCGGCCGGTTGAACCAGTGTCGGTCATGAAACGGGATTGAGCACCACTAGTATGAACGACATGATCGATTTACGACCTGGTAGTGGGGTATGTATGGAAGGGGCGATGTAGGAGAGTCCATGGCGAGGCAGGCCGTGAGGTGAGCACCTTGCTTACCTCTGAAGACCTTTGATCTATTCCAAACCAGAAAGAAAGGAAGTAGTATCATTCACTAAGCTAGTCAGCCCATACAAGCAAGCCAACCAAGCCAAGTTAGCGATCAAAGTAAAATGACGTCGTTTTAGTAAATTTAATAAATACAAAAATAATTTATTATTATTTGATGAATTTAAAAGTTAAATATTGATGTTATTCATTGGATTCAAGTATACAATATTGGATTCAAGTATAAACATATAGGAATTGACATTAAATTTTGTATTTAAATATGAGTATTTTTTATTTTATTTGGAATGTTGTATTTTATTTAAATATGAATATGAATTGTAAGTAAATTGTTTACCAATATGCTTTATATAATTAAATTTATTTTATGTTAATGATTTTTCACATTTTTCACATTTTCTTAAACTGGTTACGGGCCCGACTAGTTGGCCAGATGCATTTCATCATTTTCATAAAGAACAATCGTAATTAATTGTTTAATTGAAGACAATTCTGATCTATTTTAGCCAAATTGTTCAAGTACATAATCCTTCACAATTTTTTTTTTCATATTTGTCAAACATACTCAACTCTTAACTAACAAACTCCCCAAGTATCCTTAACCACCAGCGAGACTTAGTCCTTGACCCAAGATTTTTAGACATTGGTAGAGGCCATTCTAGATCATTAGCTGACCTTTCTCAACCAAGACACTTAACTCTTAGTCATTCTCTTCAAACCTTTGCTTATAGTCTTATACACAACACAAAAGGTGAATAAAGCTATAGCATCAAACTTAATAAGTCTCCACCATGCTTCACCTAATGTGATGTAGCGACAGTCTAAAGCTGTTTTTATTTCATCTATACAAATGCAAGTTGCTAAGGATTTTTCTTGGTTTTGATTTTCATTATCGCCTGATTAAAATGTCAAAGTAATAACGGTTAGAAACATTCAAAAAATGTAATAATAAAGTACACAAATCTTGAATCATGAAGTGTTATAAACGGACTCTTGAAATTTGGTTTCAACATATTTTTATTTATATATTTCCAAAATAAAAAATTGAAATTTTGGTAATACTTTTGTTTGCTTGGCCTAGCTAGTTACTTGTCTAAAATAAAAATATGAAGAAAAATGATATTACACTTGATCTATATCACAAATAAAATATACCTAAATCTAAACACACATAAAAAGATAGTGATATCAATAACTAACCATGATTTGTTGCAAAATTCGACATTGATATATGCCTGAAATCTCTACAACGAGTATAAATAATAAGAAACAAAAAAGTGATTATCCAATGAGATCCCATTTACCATAAATGATATGTTGTTCTCTCGACGTCGATACCTTGCAAAACAAATTATCATTATAGTTGTTTTGCTGCAGAATCCTTCGAAAAATATTTAGAACATACACCATAAGCTGTACACAGAGCATTAGATCCTTGAGTGTCACATGGGCCATGAAACATAAAAATTGTTAACTGTTTCATAACATGCAAAATCTGCTTTAGGATCTAGGATTTCAGTAGATATAATTGATGTATTTTTGAAGGGCAATAAAATTTATCTTCCGCAGTTAGGAAAACTAATAAATGAGCATGAGTTAGACTATGTTTTTTAAATTCAATTTTCATTACATCTACAATGAAAGAAATTATGAGTAATTCTTTAAATTTGAAAATAATTACCAAACAAATCATGAGTTTAGGATTCTTAAAGAAAAAATATGGAATATAACTTACATTTGCATGTTCTTCCACAAAAAAAAAACTCTTCTCCAAAATTTCCTTTAAAATTTTAGTTTAGCCTCAACTTGGAAACTCTTGTGAAGACATCAACTTTATTAGGATATTTCCTAATAGTAGGCCTTTTTTCAAATCAAGCATGCATTGAATCTCAGGTCAATCATGTTTACATGTAAATGTAAAGAAAAGATATGAATATCCTTCCGTCTACATATTATCATTGGCTCATAGCATCCTAAAGCTTTCATATTTATATCGAGGATTAATTGTGTGTGATGAAGCAAAAATTTCATGTTTTTCACTCAAACTGGTATTTGAATCATCTCTTTAGTAAGAATCCAAAAGACATTGACAATAATGTTGTCGTAACTTTGTTTGATTGTTTAAACCCAATTCAAAAGCTCAACCTCAAAAAATGCATATGCATTGGTAATATGTTGGAACAACTTTCCACACAATAACAATGAGTTGATTCTTCCAGCCTTGTTTGGTGTCTGACAGTAAAAACCGCATTAGGTGACATTCTTTTCAAGGAGACCATCTGCATTCTCACTGCCAGAATATGGAATATTTGGGTACCATCAATCTTCACCAAGTGGAAATGGTATGTGATATTGCAAAGCCATTAAACTTTTGGATGATACATACTACCTTATTCCAGTTCATAACTTTAATATTGCACAACATTATTAGGAGAAAATTTTTGCTCCCTAAGATCATCAAGAATTAAAGCAACAACCTCCTTTGCATATGGTAATCATATTCTCTACCATCCCCTTCTCTTTTAGCAAGCAACTTAATTTCAAGTTGTTGGACAATGGTGTCATTCAATCTATCACTTGCATATCAAAATTTCTTTACTAAGATTACTTGAATCTAACATCTCCTTTAATTTATGAATAATTGAATTGCGCAAATTATTTGAAACTGGATCTATTGAGAAAAAAATATACCCAGTTTTGGTGTTTATTGCCAGTGTCATAGATGTAAAGTTGAGCAAATTTTGGTTTGTTCTTTTTAGTAGGTTTCATGATACCGATTTGATGATGATATACTTTGCAAGCAAATATTCAAAACCTCTAGAGGCCTCTTCGACGAGGGAGGTTCAGTTGTGCAATAAAATTAAAACTCAAATATAAGATATACATTTGATAAAATTTATAAAATTAAAATAAATGAAGAAATCACAATTAGTGTAGATATCAATAAACCTAGAAAGTTTCTAGATTGCCTCACCCAAAGATGGTTATAAGGATTTTCAGCAAGTTTGATGGATCTTAACAATCTAGAGAAATTTTACAATGCTATATAGTATTGGTGCTATAGGTTTTTGCCTTTATGGTACAACTTAAAATTGTACATTTACGTTATGGTACAACTTTAGATTGTACCTATACTTTTTGCACACATTCTTTTATGGTACAACTTGAACTTGTACATTTATGTGATGGTACAACTTCAAGTTGTAAAGTTGTACCATAACATAATGGTACAAATTGCTTTATGGTACAACCTAAACTTATACATTTAATGTTATGGTACAACTTTGAGTTGTACATTAAAGCACCAATACTATATAGCATAGTAGAAGTGCTCTAACAATCTATTTGAATAAGTAGTTATTAATTATGCATCTCATATTGAAGTATTGTATATGAATAAGTAAAATAAGCAATCTGAAAAGTCAAAACATAATTTGATAACATATAAATCGAAAACAAACACGAATAAATGGGGTTTGAAGATGATTGTAACGATTTTTGGCAAGTTTGATGGACTTTAACAATCTATTTCTCTGAGTTTTGAAGTTATTTCTTTAAATAACATGTGGCATTGACACTCTGCAGGGTTTTCGAGACATCGAACTACAAAAAATAAACACTAATAATAAAAATAATATACACCTTTGATTAAACCACCATCCTTAATCTTGAAAATTTAATTAACCATCATCCTATTCATATTCTCAGCCCAATATAATAATATAAAAATAATATGAACCTTTGATTAATCAACCATCCTCATCTTGAAATTTTAATGGACTACCCATCCGCCACACGTCTAGGATCTTTTATAACAATAATTTTTTTTGTAATAGTTAATAACAATAATTAGCCAATTACACTCTTAATTTGTCGCTGCTTGGAAATAAAGTAGTGTGCCTAGATTGACCATTTACCAATCAGTTGGGATTATTTTGACTAATTCTCAGTTTATTGAGTTTTCTATTACAATGTATTCTTTTTGAACTTTATTTGCGTTAAGTTTAACCTATTCAATTTAATTAATTTCTTTCTTATTAGATTTATTGGATGACTCATCTAATGGAGTCATGGGTGTGGTTTCTCCAGTTATTCCAATTAAGTCTTAATGGTCAACTTTATTATCTTTGATTAGATATTTCTAGCATTTTGGATCCCTTTTGGGTTGTCTGCATTGCAGGAGAATTTTATTATAGTTAAGACACATGAAGGAAGTGCAATCAACCTCATCATTCTATCAGTTAAGATTATTTGTTCTTGGTAAATTATTCATGGTATTAATGATGTCTATTAGATGGTGACTTACTCATAATGCTTTGACATTTTATTTTGAGAAAATTCTCAATTGGCCATCACAGATGCTTCAGAGAGGAAGTCTTCCCATTCGAGCGCTGACTCCATATGAGGGAAGTGTTTCTCTCCCTCTTATCACTCCATGTGTCAGTTTCGTGTCATTTTGCTCCTCGGAGTTTTCATAGAGCTTCCCACCTCGTGGCATAACAGGCTCTTTCATCGGGAGTCCGGTTGCATACAGACTATCGTACTTTATTATTTTGAGTTTTATATTATTGTTATCCGGCCATGCCCTAGGGGCTTATCTTGGATATAAAAAAGTAGTGGGCCTAGAGGCCCATTTAGATGGAACGAAAAGACAAAAAGGTCCTCCTGCGACCTGCTCAGTAGGCAGGAAAAAACTGATTGAGTGCATGCCTGAGAGAAACATCTATATAGTTATTGTTAGAAATCAAGGAAGGAGGCTATCAAAAGCGGGAGAGGTAAACCTCACTCGAGCCCCCCTGAGAGCTCCACTGCGCAAACCGACAAGCAACAATCGATCACTTCTAGTGCGAGACAGGGGCGGGAGAGAGACGAGGAAGCAGTAAAACCAGGTCACTCTGGTGCTATTAAACTGGGGAAGTCACCTCTGATAAGTAATAGCAAGTCTGAACCCGCTCATAAAACCCCATAAAATGGGAAAAGCTGTCCAAGAAAGATTGAGTTCGCTCAAGATCCGAGAGGGCTGGGAAAGAAGGTGGATGAGCCCAACCAGATCAAATCCGCAGCAGAGCCTGCCCAGGAGTTGGCAATGGCGACGACAATGGTAGTCGACCCATAATGATTCTCAGGACATGCTTGTCCTCCGAGGGAAGTCTTTTTTCACTCATCTTTTGATGATTAAGGTTTTCTCATGGAATTGTAGGGGTGCCAAACACCCCAAATTTCGTTCTTCTTTTGATTTTCTTAAGACTATTAACAGACCTAATATTGTTTGTATCGTTGAACCTAGAATCAGCGGAAAGGACGCCATTGAGGTGATCAAATCTCTGGGATATAACTCGTGTAAGATTTTTGATGCAGAGGGGTTTAGTGGTGGTATTTGGATTCTGTAAAATGAGGATGAACTGCAGATGAAGTGCTGGATAAACAGAAGTAGTTCATCCACCTCAAATGTACCATGGAAGGCCTTCCGCCCTGCTTCCTAACAGGGGTGTATGCCAACCCTAATGAATATGAGTGGGTCAAGATTGGGATGTGATAAGAGATATTGAGAAACATACTAGAGGGCCATGGATCATCTTTGGAGATTTCAATTCTATCACCAAGGCTTCTGAGAAGTAAGGTGGTGTCTGTTTCAATCCAGCTAAAGTCAGGGCATTCAATAGTTGTATCGAGGACTGGGGTTTGTTTGACACTGGCTTTACAGGACCCTGTTTCACGTGGTTCACAAGCAAAACAAGAATCAAGGAGCCATTGGACAGAAGTATTTGCAATATTGCTTGGAAGCAAAGATTCCCTGATACTATCACCTAGCACCTAAAACCTCCCAAAACTCAAGTCAATCACAGAGCTATCCTCACCTGCGGCTCTGGTCCAGAGGATAAGAGCAAACTTGAGCGACGTTTCCAGTTCATTGCTGCGTGGATGGAGAATGATGATTTCCTTCCTCTTGCAACTGAAGCTTGGAAGAAAAGCACCAACTTTCTTCCATCCCTTAAGCTGCTCACTGAGGAGCTCAAGAAGTGGAACAAAAACACCTTTGGAAATATTTTTAAAAGGAAAAAGAAGTTGCAACGCAAATTGGAGAGCCTTAAATGGCAGAATGAGTGCAACACTAGTCCACAGTCACTCAAAGATGATCAGGACACAAGAGAAGAGTTGGAGGATACTCTTTGGCAGGAAGAGCTTTTTTGGTTTCAAAAGTCCAGGGTGAACTGGCTTACTTATGGAGATAGCAACCCACACTTCTTTCATACAAGTACAATAACTAGAAGGAAACATAAGAAGATCAAGGGGCTGAAGGATAACCTGAATCAGTGGATCACGGAACCTGTTC
Source organism: Linum trigynum (assembly GCA_964030455.1). NCBI lineage: Eukaryota > Viridiplantae > Streptophyta > Magnoliopsida > Malpighiales > Linaceae > Linum > Linum trigynum. Next base: position 10,650,700 of record OZ034820.1, on the reverse strand, counting down.
AACTTCAGATGATGGCAAGGGAGTATTACATCCACATGTTCACTAAGGAGCAATCAGGAGAAAGACCTGATGTGGCTGTTGATTTCCCCATGTCCAACGAAGTAGCCCTCAGAAGCTTCTGCAGAATTCCCGTCATAGTGGAAGTGAAGGAAATTGTCTCAAGAATGAAGGGAATGAAGGCTCTAGGGAAGGATGGATACAATGCCCTGTTCTACCACCGTTGTTGGGACCTTGTGGGTGCTGATCTCCACTCCTTTGTGGCTTCTTGCTTTGGCAACCCGGATCTTATCAGAAGCTTCAATGACACCCTTCTTACCTTGATCCCCAAAGTTGATTCTCCTCATTCAATGAGCCAATTCCACCCCATCAGTCTTTGTAATGTCAATTAAAAGATTGTGGGTAAGTGTCTCGCTGATAGGCTGAAACCATAGATGAACTCACTCATCAAGCCCAACCAAGCAAGCTTTGTTCTAAACAAAAACATCAATGACAATATTATGATTCTTTAAGAAACGGTCCATTCTGTGTCAAAGAAGTCTGGCAAGAAGGGTGACATGCTGCTTAAAATAGACCTTGCTAAGGCCTATGATCGTCTTGACTGAAACTTTCTGGAGGAAACTCTACAAGCAGTGGGACTCCTGCTGATGGAGTAAGACTGATCATGACCTGTGTCACCACAACTGAACTCCAAGTTGTCTAGAATGGAGGTGAAATAGAGGCTTTCCAACCTGGCAGAGGACTTAGACAGGGATGTCCCTTCTCCCCTTACCTTTTTACGTTATGCATTGAACGATTAGGACATTGCATCACTAGGGAGGTGAATGATGGTAGATGGAAACCTGTTAGGTTGTCTAAGGGAGGACCTGGTTTGTCTTACCTTTTCTTTGCTAATGACCTGGTTATCTTTGCTGAGGCAAACCTGAGGCAAGCTGATGTTGTCATGAATTGCAATGAGAAATTCTGCTTGGCCTCAGGAGAGTTGATAAGCAAGGAAAAATCATGATTGCTGTTCTGAATTCAATCCCTAACTATGCTATGCAATCTTCTGTTTTACCCATGTCTGTCTGTGATGAGATCGATCGTAAGATCCACAGTTTTGTGTGGGGGGGGGGGGGGGGGGGGGGGGGGGGGCTAAAGATGAAAAACGCAAAGTCTATTTGATTGATTGGGAAACCATTTGCAAACCTAAAAGTCAGGGGGTCTTGGGCTCAAGAGTGACCGTTGTCTGAATTTAGCTTATCTTGTTAAACTTGCTTGGCAGATTCTTAAGAATGAAAAGGCTCTGTGGGTGCAGGTTTTTCAGAACAAGTACTTCAAGCAGAAGGACGGTGTTATCACATCCATGAAAAAGAGCAACCATTCTTCGTTGTGGAGAGGAATCGTCAAGACGATGCCCATTATAGATTCTGCTACATGCACCAGTATCAGGGATGAAAACTCCACTGCTTTCTGGACACAACCATGGATCAAGGCTGGACTGGTGCTTGAGGATTTCCTCCTCTCAAGCATTGAGGAAGAGGAAAGGGATGCCCCTGTTTTGAAACTTGTTACTTCTGCTAGGGAATGGAACTAAGTTTACTTGAATGGTAAACTCCCCGAAGAGATCCTCTCTTTGATTGCAGGAACCGATGTGCCAAAGCAGGATCTTGGAGAGGACATGATCATCAGGGGGCTGGAAACTGGTGGCAGGTTTAGGTACAAGTCTGCTTACAAATTGGCAGCAGAGGAGCTTGAAGAGGTGCAGGGAAGCGAATGGAAGGGCCCGAACAGGGTCAAGCATTTTCTATGGCTCACTTACCATGAAAAGCTCCTGACGAATATAGAGAGAGCTAAAAGAAAACTAACGGAGGACAGCGAATGCGAATTTCCAGGTTGTGAGCGATGTGATGAGACTATAGAGCACATCCTAAGAAGCTGCAAAAAAAAAGAGGGTGTTTGGAGGTTTTTCATACACTCGATCTCGGTCAAGAATAGAACTATCCCTTTTAGACAATGACTTTTACAGAATCTGGAGGATGATGAGAAGGGTGCCGCCTTCGGAATCATTCTTTGGCACATCTGGAACAAAGAAATGAAGAAGCTATTGACGGCAAGATGTACTGCGAGCAGAGTCTTATCAACAAAATCTTTGCTTTTTTGAGTGTTCTGCAGAGACCTCAAACTAATGACCTGAAGCTGAAGCCAAGGGCCTCCAGAACTAAGGAAAACCTCCAAATTGCATGGTCTTCCCCTAGGGAAGGTGGGTGACCATCAACACTGATGGTTCAGTGATTACAGAGAAGAACATGGCAGTTGGAGGGGGTCTGGTTCGTGACCATCTTGGAAGGTGTATAGAGCTTTCCTCGCCAATTTCGGAAACTGCTCTACCACCACAGCTGAATTGAAAGCAGCTGAGCTTGGGCTGTCAATGGCGCAGAGCTTGGGGTTTAGAAAAGTGATCCTCAGCCTTGACTTCACCACTGCAATTAGCATCTGGTTTTGAGCTGGGAGGTTCAAATCACTCATAGCTATAGAGAAAGCAATTACGCAGCTGACTTTTTAGCTAGGAAAGGCCATGGCCTTCGTTTTGGAGCCATTAAGTTGATGTTTTTTTTATTTAGGCTTAGCCACTGGCTATCTTTTTATGTAACGAGTATCCCCCACGTACGTTTAATGGGAGAAGCTAGGGTGCTAACCCCCTATGGGGTTAGCACCGGTCCAACCCCAATCTAAACCGTCCAAATCTATTTAAGAAAACACTAAGGGTAAATTAGGGTTAATCAACATTAAATATTAATTTTTATTTTGAAATTAAATATGTTAATTTTATAGGGGCGGATTTTTAGGGATTTGGGACGGTTAAGAGGTTTTTATTTTTTGAATACAGGTTGAGGGTGTAGTGTCTCCATTTTCCTCCGATTCGTGGATTGCAACGACGACGAAAACATCGAAGGCCAAGAACAAAGACTGCCGGAGGTGTCGTCGACAACGGCGATGGAAAGGTTTTTGGTTATGACGGTTGAATCCGAGGAAGTTTCTGTGATGATAGGAGCAGCGGAAATGGGCGGGGGCGGAACCGGTGCGCGACTTGTGCTGAGTACGGGACCTGTCAGCCTCCACCTCTTGAATAACATCCACTAGTTGTCCTTCCCCAGCAGGCTTCGAACCTTTTGGACACTTCACCTTCGCCACTACTGCATACAAAAATGAGCAGTCATGCACGCGTTAGGAAGTAAACACTACTAAACACTAAACCATAACTGTACACACTTTAGCATCAACACTACTAACAGAAACACTACTAGCACGATTCATTTCCCAGCTTCTAGGGAAGCATAACGTGGAGGCAAACTACAACTGTTACTAATACACTACATGTTTTGCATCAGTACAAGAACACATTACAACATCTGGGGATCAGATGGGGATGGGAATGGACATGGAATGTAATTGGAATGGAAATGGAAAATTTGGGAGATATTACTACTTCATTTAGTAAACAATACCAAACCGACATAAAAGGAGTACTAATCAGAACACGGATCACTACCAGCCTAAAAGCCAACACTCATTCATTAGGCTTTGTTTGTACTTCGTTTGTTAGTTTGCAACCCAAAACCCACATTTATTTGGTGCTTCGTTTGTTAGTTTTGTTACGACTTGATGTGGTAGTGTACTGAACATGAATCAACATCAAATCACTACCGATCAGAACACGAACTACTACAGATCAGAACACGAAACACTACCAACAGAACACTACTAACCGCACTAAAAAACACTATCAGCTGGACTCTTCACCTTCTTATATACAAATCGGAGTTGGGATCCAGAACCCTACACTCAACCTCCCTAAAAGGCAGATCTTTATTCAAAAAATAAAAAAACTAGAGCCGGGGACGGGACATGCAATCGCGCCGACAAGAGAAGAAGAAATATGATTAGCGAGTTTTGACTACTACCTGAGGCGGCGGCCGGAATGAAGACGAGCTCGGCTGAGAGTGAGGTCGTCGAAGGCGCCTACGGGCACGACGAGGTCGGAGGAGCGGAGGGGGTGAGACGAGGTGGGAGGATCGGAGGGCGGCGACGAGGTGGGAGGAGCGGAGGGCGGCGGCGGGGTGGGGGGAGCGGTGGATTGTGCAGGCGAGACAGACCCGACGATGGTTGTTGGTGACGGAGCCTTCAACGTCGGGAAGGACTTCAACAAATCGGCGGCTTCGCTAGGGGAAGAACTCCGACCGCTATAGAGGAAAAAGGGAAGACCAAAAACTCACCCCAAAATGAAGCTTCTGAATGTTGGGATCCCACCACAAACCCGCATCCGTATTCGCCTGATTTCCTGGCATATCATCATCAAACAAACCAATTGACGAAAATGCCCATGGCGGCAAAACTCCCTTAATCAGCCGAATCCCCAAAACGCAGTCGTACCAGCGAGTTATCAGGGTGCTAACGTAGTAGGGGGTTAGCAACCCATCCGATCCCATATTTAATTAATATGAATTAAGACGCCATCGGTGTCTATTTCACTTATTTAATAATATATAGGTTGACAACGATGCACCTAGGGATGGCAACAAAACCCGAACCCACGGGTACCCACCCGACCCAACCCGGTCAACGAGGGTAAAACCCGTGTTGATGGGTTTTGGGACGGGTTCGGGTTTAAACCCGCTACACTATTCACCGGGTCGGGTTGGGTTTGGGTTTAGGTAAACCCGCCCCATGGGTACCTGCCTACACATATAATTAATTTCCCGGTATATTTAATATTCTAAATAATATATCTTCCTTAAACAACTAATATTCTTTATGTTTGTGGAGATATGTATAATTTGTTCTTTCAAATTGTTTAGAATGAAGTTCATATTATGAAGTGAAGAATGAAGAAACTTAGTTGACGAGGAAGAAACTTTCAATTAATCTTATTGTTTATAGATGTTTATCTTTAATTTTGAACAATTTGTATTGATCACTTGCGGTTTGCTTGTATGCTCTAGATTGGTGTTTTTTGTATGATTAATTTGTATGAGAAAATTGATGTTAAACTTTTATTTTGAAATAAACTTGTTATTGTAAATTTTTTACTAGAAAACCCCACGGGTACCCATGAACCCGCGGATACCAATCGAGTTGGGTTGTGTTTGAGTTTTTCAAACCCAACAGGTTTTACCTCCATATTTTTATGGATAAACCCATGAATTTGTGTTTGGGTTTGACAAAACCCGCCCCAACCCGACCCATGCCATCCTACTTGCACCACACTTCACACACCGACGCGCAGCTGAATCACAGCCGAGTAGTGGCAGTATTGTAATTTGGCTCTTTATTTACGAAAAAACGCCGTTCTTTGCGCTTTGTTTTCTCTCTTGGCATTTTAACACGCATCACTTGGCCTGGTCTCTTACAAAAACCCGAAGTCCCTCTTCTTCTCCTCTGATTTCTCCATTGCCTCTCAATCCAGCAACAAACAGCTCGATACCTGGATCTCTCTAGCTCTTCCGATCTGTAATAATGGTGAGCGCCTGCTTATCCATATCCATCTCAATTCTCGTCCACCGAAATGATTTGTTCGGAAAATTTGCATTGCTCGCCGTCGGAAGATTCGGAGTGTAGCTTAGATCTGGCAGAAATCTCCTTCGATTTTACGCTTATACGCGTTATTACGTCTGTTCAATGAGCTTCTTATCCTCTACTTTTAAAATTGAATGCTCGTTTGGTTGCTCGGAATCCGCGCGCTGGGTTTCTGGGGAATTCCCGGTGTTCCTGCCGCGGCGCTTCCATTAGTATTCTTGTTTAGCTTTTCTTCTGCTGTTTTTATTTCGGAATCGAAACGAGACGTGGAAGGTCGGGAATGGCGAAGAGATCTGATGAGGAGAAGAGTTGAACCGGGGGTTCTATGTGGGGTGGTCAGTCAAGTGGCTTGAATGTGCGAGTTGGAGTGAATTTTGCTCTTGTTTGGATGCTGAGAAAGCAAATGAGAGCCGTTTCGTTTTGGTTGTTTGATTTGCTGAACTGGATCATTATTTGTTATAGTTTTTTTTTTATTTGAAGCTAATGGTAGTCCTAATTTGATTCTGTTTCCTTTTGACAGCCTCTCAGACTCGAAATCAAGGTACTATATGACATTTTCTGTGTTCTCTTTCATTTGGTGATTCGGTCTCTGAACTTGGTTTTCTCATTGTTGGTGCTGACTGTATTTGTGATTGTTGGTAGAGGAAACTTGCTCAAAGATCGGAGAGAGTGAAATCTGTAGATCTGCATCCTTCAGAGCCATGGTAACTTGTTGATTTTGTTCGTGTTCTTTTCAGTAGACTTCTTCTTTGTTAGGATCTCATGGAGAGAAATAAACTGCACGTGGTGGTATTGAACTGTGACTGTACTAAATTGTTATTGCAGGATCCTAGTCAGTTTGTATTCAGGAACTGTGTGTATTTGGAACTATCAGTCACAGGTTAGAAATTTTGAACTGTGCTTATAGCCTTTTAGTACATAACAATGCATATGGATTGTTATCTCACATTTCCTTCCGCCTCCTGTTGGATTCTAGGCATTCTCACGTGAAAGAAATAATGCTGCTATGCAATCTCAATTGGATTAATTATAGCATTTTTCACCCCAGAAATAGTTAGGAAGGAATTCTTTGGCCGAAGGTCTTGGTAATTTTTGTCCTCTGTGAGGACAGACAATCAATTCTACTACCAGTTGCCATAGAAGCAAGTCGTTTAAGCCTTGTCCTAGTGAGTGGGCCACCAAGTAGATCCATAGAGCAAAATTTGGCACAAATTCATCCGAGTTCCCATCATACATCATCCCAGTGGGTAGTTTTTAGTGGTGTCTGTCTTCTCTGTTCACCAATAAAATGTCCAATCTTTCATTAAAAGAAGAGAGTTATGCTGAAAATGAAGCAGCTTGCGATAGAATGACGCTGCAGATATTGTTTGAGTGTTCTATTGTAGTGGAGACTGTCATCTCATAACATGGGTAGGTGCTTCTATTCTGTATAATGTTTTGTGTTAGCAGAGTACTAGAAAGTTCGAAGGAATAACTATCGACATTGAAAGAGATTGTTCTCCTGTTTTGTTGGAAAGTGTACGATCTTTGACCAAAAAAGAAGAGAGTTTATGATCTTCAATTTGGGTTCACTATGACGAATCACAATGCGCTAGAGAAACATTTAAGACCATTTAATTTATTGAACATTTGAATTTGACATCCAGCGGTTTTGTAAGATGCCTATGCCCAAGTAGGAGTGTTGATGGGTGTGTTTAGACTTTTCTTTCGTCTTAGAAACCAACTTTGCTGTCTTCTAGGTAACCAGTTTTTTTTTAAGGCTCGTTTTGTTTGGCATTTGGCTCCTTTTGACATCTTATTCAAGTTTTCTATGCTCTTACAGACTATGGCAAAGTCGTTTGAAGTGACTGAACTACCAGGTAATTGACTGTTATCTGCTCGAGCCAGACCAAGCCTTTTTTTGTTTCTTTTATTAGAATACTTTCTTTACCAGTTCTGCAATCTAAGCCTCCAGCTTTGTTATTGCAGTTAGGTCAGCCAAGTTTATACCAAGAAAACAATGGGTTGTTGCTGGAGCAGACGATATGTTTATTCGGGTGTACAATTACAACACAATGGATAAGGTTAAAGTTTTTGAAGCACATACAGATTATATTAGGTGTGTGTCTGTGCATCCTACCCTTCCTTATGTCTTGTCATCATCTGATGATATGCTCATAAAACTATGGGATTGGGAGAAAGGCTGGGTGTGCACTCAGATATTTGAGGGGCATTCACATTATGTAATGCAAGTGACCTTTAACCCGAAAGACACTAACACATTTGCAAGTGCATCTCTTGATCGAACCATAAAGGTATTCAACATATTTCTCTTGGTAATTCTCACCACGGCATAATGTACTCTTACTTGAAACTTACATAGCTTTTCACATTGTTTTATTGTTAGATTTGGAATCTTGGATCTCCAGACCCAAATTTTACTCTGGATGCTCATCAGAAAGGGGTAAATTGTGTTGATTACTTCACTGGTGGTGATAAACCTTATCTGATCACTGGCTCTGATGATCATACTGCTAAGGTTGGTCTAATTCTGTTCATTGATTTGCTTGCTTTCGTCATGTTTTTGTATAACATCACTGCATGTTCCATATGTTGCCAGGTGTGGGACTATCAAACCAAGAGTTGCGTCCAGACACTGGACGGGCATACACACAATGTATCTGCTGTATGTTTTCACCCTGAACTGCCTATAATCATCACAGGTTCTGAGGATGGTACGGTCCGCATATGGCATTCTACAACTTATAGGTCAGTGTAATTCAACAATTGGCATAAGTTGTATTTAAGTTCAGTGTTGCTAGGTACCTTGAAATATCTTCCATGTTCAAGCATTTATTGTTTGCCAGTTTTATTTAGCTTCTTCAAAACCTTCGCATGGAAAGACATTAATATGGGTGTCTTTAATTTTTGCCATCTGTGAACATTCTGGATGACCATGCTGGATTTTGTTTGTCCTTATATATGGACTTTATGCAGCTTAAGAATGAAACGAAGTCACCTATATCTCTACCGATGCATTTGTGTAGAAATATTCTATGTAGAACCAGGTTATAACTTAGAACACTGCGCTTCTGTAGCATCACTTTAACGTTGCAATAATTTGTTAATATGGTTAGTTTCAAGTAACATGCTTTCAGACCTTCTAGCATTATGATGTATGTACTGTAAGATGCTTTCCTTTGACCTGCAGACTGGAGAACACATTGAATTACGGTCTTGAAAGAGTTTGGGCAATTGGCTATATTAAAAGTTCACGAAGGTAAATGCTCTGAACATTTGCAATTACTGTGAAAGTCTTTGCATCGCCCAATATGGCTTCTGTTCTATTATTATTGTATCTTTTAATGTGAATTCATTTTTTACTCCTGGCTTCAGTTCTTTACCACTTCAACTTCTAAAGAAAAAAGAAAAACAAAACGAAATAACTCCTATGAATCCTTGCTATTTGCTTCTGTTGATTCTCGCTAATGTCTATTGAGGAGCCTTTTGGAATTCGGATTTGTAAAATGGATGGACTTGAAATAAGTAGATTGTAAGGATGGATAGAATTGAAAAATGTTATTTTCTGGCTAGGTGTTTTATAAATATGTATCATCCCATGGAGAGATTATAAAAAACATTCTATCACATGAGAGGTTCCATATCCATCCTAGTGAGAGATTTGGAAGCTCCAGAGATTTCAAATACAACCAGCTGGCACCTGTTTTTTCTTAGCCAAAGGGTGGATTTTGCATAGACCCCCATTAGAGAGATTGTGGTGCATGCTCCTTCATCGAAAAGACACCTTTAATAATTATGAAATATTAAGAGGTTAACAGAGCCTTGCTTTTTGTTCTTTGTTGTTTAACTGCAGTTCTTATTCTGCTTTCTTTGCTTCTTCCTAAGATTTTAATGAATTTTATTTATTGGATAGTTTGTTTCCTTATGACTGTTCTCTTATTGATTCATCTTTAACGAGTTGTACTATTAACAATTTAATTTTCAGGATTGTAATTGGCTATGACGAGGGAACCATTATGGTCAAAATTGGCCGAGAAGAACCAGTGGCCAGTATGGACAATAGTGGAAAGATCATATGGGCCAAGCACAATGAGATTCAGACTGTAAACATTAAGAGTGTGGGCGCTGATTTTGAGGTTTGGACTCGGTTAACTATTCTTTGTCAATGTATTGTCTAGTGGAAGTTTATTCGCTTGGTGTGGCCATAATACTTTTGTTTTATTCCCCCATACCTGGTGTTCTCTCACTAGGTTACTGATGGAGAGAGATTACCTCTGGCAGTCAAGGAGTTGGGAACATGTGATCTTTATCCACAAGTGAGTTGCAACTAAACTTGTTCTTTCTCTTAATCTTCCAGTTCCATGCTTTGCCTGGTGTTCTATGTAGCAAGGCTTTAAGGTGGCCGTATTATCAACTGCTAGTATATGAACAAATTTATGCTAGATTGTGTAGTTTGATCTAGTTATCCTAAATTCCTAATTAAAGGCATAGTTATGCCTTAACTTATGAAGTCGATTGTAAGAAGACCTTAAAATGCACAACTATCCTAAGCATAGGGAAAGAGGGTGACAAGTAGGCACTCTTTCATGGTTCAGTCTGTAGGGAGTGGCGAAGATATTAACTATTTTCTCTAACTACTCTACTTAGTAGTTAATTCTTTTTTCTGGCAGTGGGCGTATTCACTTTTTTTCTACTGACTTTTCTGCAGAGCCTAAAGCACAATCCCAATGGTAGATTTGTTGTTGTTTGTGGAGATGGTGAGTATATTATATATACAGCTTTAGCATGGAGAAATAGATCATTTGGTTCTGCCTTGGAATTTGTTTGGTCCGCGGAAGGTGAATATGCTGTGAGAGAAAGCACATCAAAGATTAAGATCTTTAGTAAAAACTTCCAGGTATGGGTACTGTGCCAGTTAAGAATTTAAGTTCAATTGCGTGCATATTTGCATGGGAAGTCACAAGTCGCCTAATTCTCTGATCGCCATTGAAAATAATCTATTGATTTCCTTGGTTTACCGTGTTCTTTCTTTGGGGCATAATGTTTTCTACTTTATTTTGTTTGTGCAAGTACTTTGTCCTAGCACCTATCTAATGGTTTTCTTATTGAATACGGGTCAAGATTTGTTTTAGTGCAATTGGCAACTTCATTCATTCTATTACATGACTAGTGGTGCTCTGTGTTATAAATTTGTAATGCCTATGGGCTTAGCATATTTTGTGCTAGATTCTGATTTTATGATTTTATTTGCTGAGGATATGTAACTGTGAACTAAAACAGAGGTGCTCATTTCAGGAAAGGAAAAGTGTGAGACCAACCTTTTCAGCTGAGCGAATTTTTGGAGGCACTCTATTGGCTATGTGCGCAAATGATTTCATCTGTTTTTATGACTGGGCTGAATGCAGGCTAATTAGGAGAATTGATGTCACTGTTAAAGTAAGCTAAAGTTTTTGTACTTTGTGATTTGAGTTATACTACCCTTTCCTTGATCCCTTTTATTGCTGTTACTCATTGTCTTTTTTTTTTTTTGTCTCCTATGTATCAGAATCTATATTGGGCTGACAATGGCGATCTAGTGACTATTGCAAGTGACACATCCTTTTACATCCTCAAATACAGTGTGAGTTGTCTGATTGCATTTTCATTATCCTTGGTGTAATACATGTCACTATGTGAAACTGAACTCCTGAATCTTTTGGTTATCGTTGCAGCGTGATGTCGTTTCATCTTATCTTGAAGGTGGAAGAGGTGTAGACGAAGAAGGTGTTGAAGAAGCCTTTGAGCTTCTATACGAAACAAACGAGCGTGTACGGACTGGACTGTGGGTGGGTGACTGTTTCATTTACAATAACTCTTCCTGGAGGCTCAATTACTGTGTTGGGGGAGAGGTACTCATCACTTCCAATTCATTTGTGGATTTAGAATTTTTCTTGTCCAAGTTAAGTGCTTTTGATTTCATCATGATTGCTGACTGCAAGTTGTTTTAGGTAACCACCATGTACCATTTGGACCGACCTATGTACTTATTAGGTTATCTTGCTAGTCAAAGTCGGGTGTATCTTATTGATAAAGAATTCAAGTAAGTGGTTCTCAGTGGTCTCGAGAGGTCAGTGAGTCACATTCTTACTATGGACATTCATGAGCTAATTATCATTTGTTCATTCCACGCAGCGTTATAGGTTACACTTTACTTCTCAGCTTGATTGAGTACAAGACTCTTGTGATGCGCGGTGACTTAGAAAGGGCCAATGAAATCTTACCGTCAATTCCTAAAGAGCAGTACAATAGGTATGTATCCTGGCTCTACATTATCCTGTAAGTTTCTTGAAAGTGTCTTGACTTCGACCACCTTATCATTATTGTATTGCTATCTAAATCTTCTCTGTCTACTTCGAACTGATGAACGCTATATCTACCTCAACTTGCTTCCTTTCTAGTGTTGCACGCTTTTTGGAGTCCCGAGGCATGGTGGAAAATGCTCTGGATGTGGCCACTGATCCCGATTACAGGTTTGAGCTAGCCATACAGCTCGGTAGATTAGAGGTCGCACAGGTATATTCAAGAGACTGTTCTGACCTCATGTGGTATTTAGATTATTTTCTCTCTATGAATAAGCTTTGGGGATGGTTTTCATGTTATCTTGTAGGAAATCGCATCAGAAGTCCAGAGTGAGTTGAAGTGGAAGCAGTTGGGAGAATTGGCCATGTCTAATGGCAAGGTATTGTCTCACAACCATGGCTTTAGCTTGTCTATTTGAGCGGAGACTTGCGCTCGTGTTGGTTCTAGTTATCTTTCTCTAATGTACCATATTTTTCGGCATCAACCATGCTATTCTGGACAGCTGGCAATCTTCTTTGAATAATTAAATGTTGACAATGTCTTTCCGTTTTGGGCAAAAGCCATTATTGATGACTTGATTACTGTCAAATTCTTCTCTTGCCCAATTTAAACTTCGAACTACAATTATTGTTGCATAGCTGGTCGGGTTTAAGATTCCTGATCCAAAATATCAGACACTTATTTTGCAAAGTCATTTTATTTCAGTTGGAAATGGCTGAAGAGTGCATGAGGCGGGCAATGGACTTGAGTGGACTATTGTTGCTCTATTCTTCTCTAGGAGATACAGACGGGATTTCGAAACTTGCAGCTCTAGCAAAAGAACAGGGAAAGAAGAATGTTGCTTTCTTGTGCTTGTTCATGTTGGGTAAATTGGAAGAGTGCCTGCAGCTATTAGTGGAAAGGCAAGTACGCCAGCAACTGTTTTCAAATGCTAAGCCATTACATTCATTCTGACTGACATTCTTTGTGTAGTAATCGGATACCCGAAGCTGCTTTGATGGCTCGCTCTTATCTTCCGAGCAAGGTTTCAGAGATTGTTGCTATCTGGAGAAAAGACCTCAGCAAAGTAAGTAGATTTGTACTCTTATAAGCATATCATTTATTCCTTTTCCTCAGGAGACCTGGAAAATTCCTGATCAAGCATCATTTCCAGAAGCTAAAAGTTCACGCTTCTGAAAAATTGCTTTGATTATCCTCTTTCCTCGATACAATGTTCCCCCCTCTTTGCATGTGTTGTACTCTTGCCATGCTTCTATAATTACTTCTCACTCGATGTCTTTTGACCCTTGAGGATTGTCCACTTACTGGCTACCTTAGAAGAGGAAAAAAACCAATGATTGACCCATCTTGCATATATTGTCTTATGCTTCATTTTTATGCTGCTTGAAGGTCAATTCAAAAGCTGCAGAGTCCTTGGCGGATCCGGAGGAATATCCAAATCTGTTCGAGGATTGGCAAGTTGCATTGTCTGTGGAATCAAAATTCGGTGACATTCGGTAAGAGCGATGAGCAGTCCCTGAGTAGAAATGAGCATCTTCCATATTTGAAGAAATTCAGCTTCGTCAATACTTAGATTCCTAAGAGTGTTCCTTAATTGGGAGGTCTCTGGTACTCCAGTCTTGTTGGATGGCAATCCAAACACACTATCTCTAGAAGGTCAATTCTTTTCATATGCTAATTTTGCATTCTTTTTTCTTCTTTGTCCCTCGTTTCTTTGTAGGGGGATTTATGCTCCAGCAGAAGACTATATAACCCATGTTGATAAGCCTCACGTAACACTTGTGGAGGCTTTTAGAAACATGCATATTGATGAGCCTCTTGAAAACGGAGAGTATGAGCACGAGGTATGGTATCCTGCAATACTGTTTGATTACATTATGACATTACATTGTACACGTCTTGGGTTTTTTATTAAGCTAACTTGATATTTTTGATTTCAGGTTGATGAAGAGCAGATCGAGGAAGAACACAACACCACCACGGAGGAAGCAACTGGAGAAGGAAGTCAACAAGAAGAGGCAGTTGTGGTGGATGCTGATTCCACAGACGGTGGAGTACTTGTTAACGGAAACGAAGCCGAGGAACAGTGGGGTACGAATAATGAAGGAACCCCATCCGCCTAAAAGCAAAATTTCGTTGGGGCAGTGTGAAAAACCAAATTTTGTCTCTGGTGATTAATTGATCTAACGTGCACATCTGTGTCTCCCCATTTCCAAGAGTTGTTTTTTTGTGTGTGTGCTACCGGTGCTAACAAGTGATGTATGTGTTAGAGAACTTCCTGACTTTGCCCTGTTTTTGGTAGTAATCTTCAGTTCAGGATATTATGTAAGCTCTAACTTCTACCTGGGTCACTGGGACTTACATTCCTAATTGAAGTCCCGCTTCCATGGAAGCAATTCTGGTTCAGCCTTGTTTTGGAAGATGACAGTCCCACTTTTGTGGAAGAAAGTCGTCGTCGTTTAGCACTTGATCAGATTACGTGCTTAGCTAGTAACTGAACCTTTAGTGAATGAATGGCCTTTGAAGTGGAAAGAGTCTTGCATTTGTCTGCTAATGTTCAGTCCTAACTCCTAAGCTTGGCTGTCTTGTCCCAGTTGTGTCCTTTATATTCGAATCTAGCTTTCAATTGTTGTTTGTTAGTCTCTTTTGTGATGGTTGGTTTAGACATCATGATCCTTGTGCTGATTTCTCTTTCTTTTGGCAGTACTTACACCACACGAGTAGGTGCCCATCAACAAAATCACTTCTTCAAATAGTAGCGTTCTCGCACATGAAAGGTAAGAGACACCTGACCTCGAAAATACTCTTTGTTTGGATGAGTCTGGTCTCGGCGGTTGCATCAAATGGAAATATTATGTGAACCATCACACTGTGTGTCCCCCAAAGGGGAATTTGGATTGCTATCTACCTTGAGAGGTGAGGCAGTCCTGTTGAGGCTTGAAAGTTGAAAAATGATTGCTCGTCCCTATTGTATCTGAAACCCGAGTTAAATTTGAAACTTGAAGGTACTGAATATAATATTCCCTTTCTGTTGTGTTCTTCTCCAGGTTTTGTTTCCAGATTAGCTAGGAAGAGCTGACTTTCATTGGAGGCTGATTATTACGATTGAGGCGGCAAGGCTTATAAATGCGTCAATTTTTTTATATTGGACAGCACTTATAGTAACCAAACAGGATTCATATAGCTTTAGTTGGTTCTTTTTCTCTCTTCTATGATTCATATAGCTGTGTCCTTTTAGGATATTCTTTGTCGAGGCTTCCATATGTCAGCTGTGCCATTGTGAATGTAGAAATGATTTTCTTTTCCTGTATTTGCCCCCCTTTGATCTGTGTTCCTGCCTGGTAGTGGTAACTGCGGCTTTGGAGAAACTTCCAGGTGTATTTTGTTCAGTGAAATGTTTTTCGAGGCAGTTTTGTAGTGGAGGATATCCTTAAAGCTTTTACTTTCGATCAGTCAACCGTGCGTACTGCGGATACTAGTGAAGGGGAATTTGACATCGTGGTTCAACTTCGCAACAATTTAAAGCAAATGGAAAATTGGCCGTTTCAGTAAAAAGAATGAATGTACGCAGCATGGTGGACCATATTTTGTGAACCAATAATTTGGACGTAGGTTTTGTTCATGATTGAGGTAACTGTTTCCACATGTTACCATAATTTAATATTAATAAGGGTTTCGTCTAACCATTAGAATCTCTTAAATAATATTCAGGAACAAAATAAATATGAAAAATGATATCAATCTTATCACAAAAGCAATGTTACGATATTGAAGAAAAAAATCCAAAACTACCACTATTTTAAAAAAAATTACAAAAATACCACTCATTCCCAAGAATTTCCAAATCTACCACTGTTTATTAAAAATCGCTCCACTCAGCGGTAGTTAAAACAAAAACCGCCCACCCAAACCGCGGTTTACCATAGAACCGCCTGGTCGACAAGCGGTTTGTCTATTTTGGAAAAAACACTCTCGAAGGAGCGGTTGTCATGGCTGGCCTACCACAAACCGCTTCCTCAGGGAGCGGTTACTTGTCGGCATGGTAAAACGCTCCATAGGGAAGCGGTTTACCATGTCGACACATAAACCGCTCCCCCCCAGCGGTTTGTGCCTCGTCACCCGACATCCGACATGTCGACAGGCAGGAGGTTGCAAGGGTGGGGGGCTGCATGCCAAACTTGCCTATAAAAGGCTGGTCCAGAAAACTCAAAATCTTCACTCCACTCTTTCTTCTTCAAATTTCAGTTATGCACCTTTAAATTATTTAGTTTTTGCGATTAACGTTAATTCGTAAGTTTTTTTTTGTATTACTTTTCATTGTCATTTGTGATTTTTATGTTAGTAACTTAATACAAGTTTATTGCATATGGAATTCCAAAGGTTCACGCTTGGGTTGCGGTGGAATGGTTACACGGAAGAGACCGAAAAGGGTGTAAGTTACGTGGGTGACAATTTTTATAAAATGAAGGTCCGTACGAGACCGATACTTGATGAGCTCAATCAAATGTGCACTGGGGTTACCTGCATGGATGGCACTAGAAAAGTTGATCGTATGGTGTATCGATATCCAAACAGACATGGCGGGTCGCTGTGAAATGAGGAATTCTGTGGAATGAGGAATTCCTCATTACAACTCAGGAGGACGTTGGTGCCATGGTCCAATTTTTTTACCACCAATAAAATTAAACAAGCGGAGATTTTCGTTTACACCGAGGGGTCGAAGGCGGTGTAGGTTATTCTGGAGATGGCCAAACATCTAGTATCCATGGTGGGAGTGTATTATACGAAGATCATCCCCACTAGGAGTACCAAGACTCGAGCTGGAGGCAGGAGTATCATGATGGAACTGGAGGTCATCATCAATCATTCCCATCATATGAAGAAGAAGCTCAACAGGCGGATGAGAACCAACAAGCAGGCTACCAGTACCAACCCGGGTACAACTTCTACCAAAGCGGCGTTAGTTACCACAACTACCATTACGGATATGGTGAAGGTGAAGGTGCCTTTCACGATGATCATAATATGGAAGAAGAGGTCAATCCAAGTCCAGTTAGTGACCCTGAGGTTGAAGAAGAGGAAGGCGATGTCAGTGCAGACAACTTCGATCCTCTTGAAGGTGCTGATGATTCCGGTCCAGATTCAGACGCAGACGGTGATAAGGTACCTCGCGACCGTGTACCTATCCCGTACTACAATCACATTCCAAATGAAGATTGGTATGTTGATGCCGACATGGACCCGCCAGAGGTGCCAGTATGGGGTCCACTCACTGGCTTTACTAAGGACCAACAATTTGCAACAAAGAATGAGGTCCGGAACGCTATTGCCACTGAATCAATGACTCGGAGTTTTGAATGGCACACAACCCATTCCGACACGAAGAGGTTGATGGTTAGATGCAAAAATCAAAATGAGGGATGCAAAGCTAGGGTCCGGGCCATCAAGAGCAAGAGAGTCGACCATTGGGTTATATCCCATGCGGTGAACACACACACATATGTGTCATCAATAACATCCCAAGACCATCGACAGTTGAAATCAAGGGTGGTTGCCGCGGCTATCAAACATCTAATTTAGGAGCAGCCCGACCTGAAGGTTAAAACCATCATCGCCGACATTTCTAGTTGGTATGGTTATATCATTAACTACAAGAAGGCGTGGCATGGAAAACAGAAAGCAATGGCCGCCGTGTTTGGTAACTGGGAAGAATCATATGCATTCCTTCCCATATTGATTTTGGCGTTGGAGGTGTCTAACCCTGGCACTATTTTCTCTCCTCGCTACCAAGATGAAGAAATTCAGTCGCCAGTGCCTGGTAACAAGCATCATTTCAAGCGTCTTTTCTGGTCATTCAAGCCATGTATTTCCTATTAAGCTTAAATGAATATCATTTTCAAAATTGAAGTAAAATTATTTTTGTACACATACACATAAAATCAAATGTATTATTTTGTACTTCGTATTGATTGTTTTCAATCATTTAAAGTAATGCAAGTACACTCGTAAGACTCTTAGGAGAGGTATACATCTTTTTAGAAACACAGTCTGTTTGACAGAAAAAGGGGGGATCCGAGGATCGCTTAGAACCCAATTTTCCCAGGTCATGGGAAGATCATGATGTTCGCTTAAGACCCATTTCCTTAGACATGCATTTCTTTATAAAGAGTCTAAATAAGTGATGTATTGTATTGATTTAAATTATTGAAAATAATCAATACGATTAATAATTAAGTAATTTATTGTACAAAATAATAAATTACATTAACAAAATAAAAATTACAAGTGATGATAAATAATATGTACCTTGTGGTCGTTCCAAACGTCTCTTGAACGATGATTGTATTGATCGTATAAAATAGTCGGATCAATCGGTCCTTGATCAACATAATATCATTGATTGTATATATCAACATCCGACCCAACTACAATAGCATAACAACAACATAAATCAATTAGTATATAAATAAAATAAACCATTATAACAACAACAAAAATTGGGTAAAATGAGTACGTACCGCTTGATAATCATCATAGTAAATACCCTTTTCTAGGATAAAATCGGCCATTTTTTCAGGATTCGGGCAGAGATTCGACGGTTTTTTAGTAAAAACCAAATAAAAGTTTTTGGAAGGCAGATCGGACTTAGCCGCAACCAACAAAACAACTACTTCCAAGGTTTTTGGGTGGGGAGGGTGATGGGTAGAGTGAGAAACTTAGAGAGAGAGAGAGGGGAGATTGGGGGTTTGGTGTGAAGAAAACGAGAGGAAGGGGTGGGTTTATATAGGAAAGGAACCGCGTGCCGGAGGGGCGGTTTGGTATTTTTACCCCACCAAAAACCAGGCCTCCAGCACACGTTTTACGTTTCCCAACGCGCAAACCGCGCTTCAGGGCAACGCTTTCCCGTGGGCGACGCTGATCGCTCAGCTGGCAGGTGGTTAGCCATCAGATCCCCTTCCCATCGTGTGGTTGCATGGACCGCCACGTGGAGGCGCGTTTTGTCAGCTGCCCAATGGCAAACCGCCCCTTGCCCGCGCGGTTCGAATGAGAACTGCGCGTGCCAGGCGCAGTTTATGGGGGATGGTGGTAGATTTGGAAATTCTTGGGAATGAGTGGTATTTTTGTAATTTTTTTTAAAACAGTAGTAGTTTTGGATTTTTTCCGATATTGAAGGTGCAAATGGACCTCTTTGGCTCTTTTCTTTCCTTTTCCAAAGTGGCCATCTGGTGCAAGCGTCCATTTGTCGGGTTAGATCCGGTGTTTAAATCTAAAAGTTTAAGCATATGCTTAAAGTATTTCTATTGCCTAATAGGAATCTAGTTAGTTTATGGAAGGTTAGTAGTTAGTAGGTTGTTATTTTTTACTTCTCTCTAGTCTATCGAGGTTTTAGAGGCGGCAAAAACCCTAGTTTTTCTGTAGGCAACTCGGTGAGTGACTCCGGTGGTTTCGACGATCTATAGAGGGCATATCGATTTACGCTTCCTGATTGGAGTAGTATTCTAGTACAATCAAGTTCTATTTAAGAGTTGGTTTTGAGGAGTTTGGCGTTTACGAGAGGTTATTCTGAAATCAGGCATGAATATCGGAAAGAGTTCTCTGGCAACCCTAGGGGGACGTTCTTCTAAATCTTGGATCGCAAGAAAGAGTGCATCAGCTAGTTTCAAGCTCAATGCGACATCAACAACGAAACCATTAGCAGTGATGGCGGAGTAGGAACCCCTGGAACTCCAAAGCACGGCTGAAAGTTTGGAGGTCCAGCTGGATCACATAATGCTGGGGGATGAGGATGATACTCCTTTGGAGGTTGACAATGATGATGTGGATGTTGTACGAATGGAAGCGGTGCGTCAACTGGGATTGATTGGTCGCTTGGTTGCAGAAAAACAACCAAATGTCAAATCGATGAAAATAGCTTTGGCTAAGGCATGGAATCCGAAAAAGGGTTTTCAAATCACAGATCTAGGGGATATGCTGTTTCTTTCCAGTTCATCGACATGGATGACAGAAATAAAGTAAGCTATGGAGGTCCATGGCATTATGAAAACAATGTCATGGTCTTCATGCCTAGTGTACTGATAAAAAAACTGGCCCCAGAAGCATTGCATGTGATTGATATATGGATACGGATTGGGGAGTTTCCAGTTGAACTAAGAACGCAAATGATGGCAGAGAAGATAGCAAACCGTTTTGGTTCTTTGGTTTGGTTTGATGGTAATCCAGGAAAAATGTGGGACGCCTATATGAGGCTAAGGGTGAGTATATCGATAAATAACCCACTAAA
Source organism: Linum trigynum (assembly GCA_964030455.1). Classification (NCBI taxonomy): domain Eukaryota; kingdom Viridiplantae; phylum Streptophyta; class Magnoliopsida; order Malpighiales; family Linaceae; genus Linum; species Linum trigynum. The sequence continues at coordinate 10,630,527 of OZ034820.1, read as the reverse complement.
GAAGAAGATCAAGCTGAATATAGGGGGAAAGCTTGTGGAGTACCTGGTCAAATACGAAAAGCTCCCTCTTTTCTCTTACTTTTGTGGGAGGATAGGCCACCCAAAGCTACGATGCCCTCGACCTTCAGGGCTGAATCCTGACCCGTTTGGTATGGAGCTGAGAGCAGGCCCGCATGATCCGCGTAATTGGCTGTCACACTCCACAAAGAAGGAGGATGCAGAACTGTGGGCTTTGCTATGAAAGGAAGTTCGACATGGAGAGCTTTGGCTCTAACTCTGATCATGAAATGGCACCTGCAGAAGAGATAGCAGATAAGCAAGTTGGTTCGCCAAACATTGAAAACCACACGAAGGAAAATAAAGAAAATCAGAAGGAGAATCCTGCAGATGAAGAGAGAATACCTACACAGGAAACCCCTTTGCAAACAGATGTTGGGGACCCTCGATTCCCACAGAAAACCAATTTTGGAAAGCTTGGAATGGAAGGAGCCTTGCAACAGTTTGTTCTGGGCTCCAATGGAAGTGTGCCTAAAAAAAGGAGTGGAGGCAGGGTCTGGAAAAGACATGAGCAAACAAAAGTTAGAACTCCTGCAAACACTCAAGTGACACCACATAAAAGAGATATGAAAACCAATGGAGGAGAGGACAGGAAGGAGGCAGAACAGGGTATGCAGATGAAAAAAGCAAAAGTGCTGACTTTTGTGGAAAATCCAATTCCCATACCAGATCAAACAAACAACAATGAAAATGATGCGATGTGGCGAACTCTACCAAGGAGCAGAGCGCCCAGCTCAATGAGCATTTTGAGCTACAACTGCAGGGGCCTCGGGAATACCCCTGCAGTTGAGAAGATGAAGACATTATTACGTTGCACAGATCCTGACATTGTCTTCCTAATGGAGACAAAGCAATATGAGAGTGAATGGAAAAATTAAGGAGTTTGGATACTATGAGGGTAGAGGGGTGGCAGCTGGGAGCAACAGAGCTTGTGGCCTTCTACTGATGTGGAGAGAGGAGGTTCAGGTAAAAATAATGGATCTATCCTTGCATTTCATTGATGCAAAGGTCAAGATGAAGAATTGCAAAAAGGACTGGGGACTTACTGGGATTTATGGGTGGCCTGAAGCACAAAATAAACACAAAACGTGTGATCTACTTCACAGGCTGCATCAACAGGTAGACATACCTTGGTTAGTGGTGGGAGATTTTAACCTCATCACTGACTATCTAGAGAAGAGTCAGAGCAAAGAACCAGAAGTGAAGGAGATGGATATGTTTCGAGAATGCCTATAAAATTGTGAGCTGGAGGATGGTGGATACTACTGAAGAACTTTCACATGGGAGAATAACCGTGGGGAGGAAGACTATACAGAAGAAAGACTAGATAGAGCGGTGGGGAACAAGGACTGGTTAGATTGTTATCCAACTATGAGGGTCTACCATTTGGACAGATGTGGCTCTGACCGCATCCCGCTCTAAATCAAATTAGTCCTGGAAGAAGATGAAATAAAGTGGGGTTGGTATTTCCGTTACGAAAGATAGCGGGAAAGACATGAGGAATGTGCCAACATAATCAAGGAAGGCTGGTTGGAACAGGAAGGTATTCCCATACTTGATCGACTAAAGAGTTGTGAAAACAAGCTGAAGGCTTTTGGCTCGCTCAAGCATCGCCGGTTAAAAATTGAAAAGGCACTCAGGGTCTTGCACAATAGGAAGAGAACAAAAGTGGTTTAAGAGCAGAAAAAGGGGTCGGAACAGGAATTAAATGACATTCTGTGTGAAGAGGAACTGAAATAGAGGCAAAGATCACGAGCAGACTGGCTGAAGTCTGGAGATCTTAATGCTGGCTACTTTCACAGAAAGTCATCAGAAAGAAGAAGGAGAAACACAATCTGAACCCTTAAGGATGAGACATGCAGGGTTTTTACAAGGGAAGAAGGGGTAACAAACTGTTTGGTGGGATACATGAGAACCTTGTTTACTGATGGCCGTGATACAGGTACAAATAGGGTTATTGAGGCAGTATCTAGGAAAGTAACCTCAAAAATGAATGAGACCCTTTTAGCACCTTTCACGGACCAAGAGATTTGGCAGGCTTTGAAACAAATGGGGCTTGACAAGGCTCCAGGTTTTGATGGAATGCCTGCTAGGTTTTTTCAACATCACTGGGGAGTGGTTGGACCAGTGGTCTCAAACACTCTAAAAGAATATCTTGAGACAGTAGAGTTCCCTCAGAAACTGAATCACACTCTTGTGGCGCTTATACCTAAATCAAAAAATCCAGGTACACCCCTAGAATTCAGACCCATTAGCCTATGTACAGTTATTTACAAGATTATGTCGAAAGTTTTGGCTAATCGGCTGAAAGGGGTGCTTAACCAAGTGGTAAGTGAGCAACAAAGTGCCTTTGTGCCTGGTAGATATATTACTGACAACGTACTGGTAGCGTTTGAATGCTTTCACACCATGAAGCAAAAAAAAAGAATAAGAAGGGGCTGCTGACAGCAAAGTTGGACATTTCCAAGGCCTACAATCGTATTGAATGGTGCCTCATGGAGAAAATGATGAGAAAGCTGGATTTTGAAGAGAGGTGGATCAAAATGATTATGAATTGTGTAACTACGGTTTCCTACTCTCTCCTAGTCAATGGACACCAGTCAGAGGTCTTTAAGCCTGAAAGGGGACTTCGACAGGGGGATAAACTATCACCCTATCTGTTCTTACTATGTGTGGAAGGGCTATCTTCTTTGGCTCAGAAAGCGGTTAGGGAGGGTAAAATTCATGGAATCAAAGTTTCCCATAGAGCACCCGAGATATCCCATTTGCTGTTTGCAGACGACAACATCTTCTTTACACGAGCCACAGCTCAGGAATGCCAACAGCTCAGGGACATTTTGAGGATCTATGAAGAGGAGTCAGGACAGAAGGTGAACTTACAGAAATCCGAGCTAAGCTTTAGCCCAAATATGAAGAGGGAGCAAAGAGAGGCTTTGGCAGCGATAATGGGGATGAAACAGGTAGAGTACCATGGGAAATATCTAGGTCTGCCTACAATTATTGGGCGAGAGAAGAAATCAGTCTTTACTGCCCTAGTTGACCGAGTTAGAAGGAAGATCAAGAATGGGAAGAATAAGACTCTCTCGATTGCTGCGAAGGAGGTACTGTTAAAAGTTGTAGCTCAATCGCAGGTTACATACACTATGTCAGTCTTTATGGTGCCAGATGGAAGTCTTGACGAGATCAGAAGGGCGATATCAAGCTTCTGGTGGGGCCAACAGAAAGAGGAAAAACGGATACCATGGAAGGCTTGGAAGAATATGTGCAAGCCAAAGGAGGAAGGTGGGATGGGTTTTAAAGATATTAAACTCTTCAATCAGGCTATGGTTGGAAAGCATCTATGGAATCTAATGACAAAGCCAGATTCACTAGCAGCAAGGGTACTCAAAGCTAAGTACTACCCTAATGGGGATGTGATGAATGCGAGGCTAGGCCATAACCCCAGCTATACTTGGAGGAGCCTGTTGGCAATACAAGATTTGGTCAAATCTGGACGGAGATGGAGGATAGGGAACGGAGCAGATGTGAATATATGACAGGATAGGTGGATCCCTGAGGCACAAGAGGAAAATTACATGGTGACCTCGTTGCTAGCAGCCGAAGCAACCAGGGTTTCACAGTTAATTGATCTGGACTCGAGGAGTTGGAAGAGGAATCTCCTACAACGACCTCTAAACCCTGAGGACGGGAGGAGGATTGAAAGTATCCTCATCCCACGTCAACCCTCGCATGATAAGCATGTTTGGAGCCATGAGAAAAAAGGGCAACTACTCGGTTAAGTCTGCCTATAGGCTATAGGTTTTGGTACAATCGTACCCAACAACAAAGTCAATTAATGGGGCAGGAACAAGAAGGGGAGGATGGAGAAAGACTACCAGTCGAAGCAGAACTTTATGACCCTATGAATTGGAAACGATTATGGAAGTTGACAATTCCTCCAAAAGTTAAGATATTCCTATGGAGGTTGATCCACAACATTCTTCCCACTGGAAAGAATATAGCAGAGAGAAAGGAGGATGCAGCGTCTGAATATCCATTATGTAACCTAGAGGAAACACAGGAACACATTTTCCTCGAGTGTCAATGGGAAACCAGAATATGGATACCCACAGAGTTCCGTTGTCTATTCGAAATGGGGGGAAACCTGTCCTGTGGTTCATGGCTATGTGAGGTTATGGAAAAGGTGGATGATGAATTGGTGGAACAACTAGGTATGATACTATGGTACTTGTGGAATGAACAAAACAATCACTTGTTCAACAATAAGAAGATGGAAGACACAGCGAGCCCTAAATCATTGGGAGGATTTCAAATCTCAACACGAGCAGGGAGTTCTAGAGAAGACGGAGGCAGTGCTTACCTTGAAGAAGCCCCCGCCGGGGTGGATCAAAGTCGATGTCGACGCTGCAATTTTCTTCGGAAATGCGAGGGATTTGGAGCGGTGGCTCGGGATGCATCGGGTTCTTTCCTTGGAGCATCAGTCCGCAGGGAGCGAGTTGAGTGGCCAGCTGAAATGGCTGAACTCCGAGCCATGGATCTTGGCCTACAGCTGGCAGAGAAATTGGGGCAGCAGGCGGTGATAATCGAGTCAGACTGCCAACAAGCCGTCTTCAAACTGCTTGGGGAGGAAATGACGATGCTCGAGGCCGGATCGGTGGTGGAGGAACTTAAGGAAAAAGATAGGAACTTTGGAGAGGTAAAATGGCAATTTGCCAGGCGGGCCTGTAACATGGCGGCCCACAACCTTGCCCACATACAATGTAATTGGGATTCTCAGGAAGATTGGGTTGGCAGACCACCCATCTTCCTTCTTGCTGAGTTGGACCATGACTTTTTAAGCCATTAATAAAAGAACACGATTTCTGTAAAAAAAAAAAAAGTAGTTAGTAGGTTGTTAAGGGTAAATGGGGTATTATAAGAAAATAATTAATGTCATTAATAATTAAACAATTGTTCTCTCTCTTAAAACTCACTAACTTAGAATTAAAAGAAAATTCGGAACTATTTAATGAAATTCCAATTTTAAAAATGAAATTCGAAATTAATATTTAATATTTTAAAAATAGAAATTCCAAATAAAAAAAGCTCACACCCCCTCTTTGTAGCGATTTCCATTAGCGTTATTAAAGCTTCCAATGATATTATTAATGTTTATGACAATAACTATTATTCATATATTCCACCATTATTAACTATTTTAATATACTTATCAATGCTTTACGAAAACATTATTAACAATATAGGATGTATTTTTACCGATTTATATTTTTGTCATCAACACTTATGAAGAAATAATTAAAGTTATACCACATAATTATTAATGAATCTAATAACATTATCATTGATTTACAACATTTTTATTAACAACTCTTCCATAACCTTAATAATATGAATAACTCTATCGTTGATCTCAACATCTTTATTAACAATTCACGTTTTCAAGTCATGTTCATAACTAACCAATCATGACTCTTACAATGACTTCCAATTACATTATTAATATTTATGAAATAAATTATTATTGATATACCCATCATTATTAATTATTTTAATATATTTATCAATGCTTTAATATTATAAGAGTTTACATCGAAACGTTGATAATGACACTCTTAATTATTAATAACGAAGTTGTGTTGGCATTGAAAATAGAAGCAAAATATTTTTTTATGAATAAATACAAGCAAAATCATTGGTAATGATTGCATCCAAATGGGTAATACCAATATAACATGTTATTAACATTTAACAACTCTCTACTCAAAATGTTGATAAAGAACGTTATAAAACCTATTAATAGCTAAGTTGTGTTTCGTTTAAAATACAAACAAAAATATTGATAATGATCATCAACCATACTACACATTATTAATATTTCTTTATCAAACATTGATATATTCGTAGCCACCCATTAATAATGATACAACTTTTTATACTAATTATTAGAAAAACTTTAATAACCATAACATAAGTCATTAACAATAGCTATATAAAAAACACTAACAACGTTGTTGTAATCCATTCAAAAGAAAAGCAAAAGCGGTAAACAATGCTTGGTTCCTAGCCAAATTCTTGTCAATGAAAACACATTGACAACAATAACTATGAAAGGTTAATAATAACTACAACGATGCAATAACATGATCTGTGAATGTATTCCAGCCACTGTAACGTATAGGATAAGTTTTCCGATTGCCATTACAAAATGGTATGGCTCAACAGAAAAGCATACGTGTTTTTCGTCAAAAAGGGTAGATTTTATCGGATGTCCCCGAAGGGACATCCGATAAAATCTACCATTTTTGACGAAGGTGGCGAGAACGAGATGCAAGTGCTCGCCAGTAATAGAATCAAGCTGGAATAAACCCGACACTTCTACCTGTTGGGATGAATAGTTTTGAAAAGCTATAATGAAATTCCTAATTAATTATCCAGTATTTTCCCCATAATATGAAAATAAGATGGATAATTAATAAAATGAATATTATCGAGATAATTAGGAATAATTATCTTAGTAGATTATATTTTAATTATGGTAGTAATTATCTCCCTAATTAAAATGTGACTTATTCCCAAAGAAATAGGGGAATATTCTGGGTTTTCTGCACCTATAAATAGGAGACGCCCCAGACCCTCTAAACACACCTCAGAAGAGGAGAAACACGAGAGAGAGTGAATTCATAGAGCTCTGGTTTTCGCACAAAATCGATGAGCAACAAATCAGAGTGGTTGTTTTATCCTGGAGGCGAACGACTGATAGTCTGTTGTGCGCAATACGAGGCAGTGTCGCGAACGTCTTAAAGAGAGCGACCTAGTCTGTGACTCAGTCAAATCGGTAACCCTAATTTTCCATGTTCGGTTTCTAACACTACCTTCTTAACTAATTTCCCCACTCCTAATTGCCGCACACCTGGTTCGCAAGATGGAAGTGCTTGCCTGCGAGAACAAGAAGAGAAGATGGGACCGAAAGGAAGATGTGGTTGCGGGAGGAAAGTGCTCAAAGGGAGTAAAAAAATAAACCCTAACCTACTATACTAAGAATTCAGCCATTATTATATTTTTATTATAGGTTAGAATAATGTCTATTTATTATTCAAACTTTTTTAACATTCTTTTATTTTATCCAAACTTATCGAAATTCTATTTATTATCCAAATGTATTGTAAATGATCGAAGTCTGGGCATTAATTATGTTACCGTTAACTATTTTCTAACGGTGCTCCATCTCAGCGTCCACCTCAGAAATGAACACACTTTAAATTTATTTTTCGGGTAAATGTCACGTTTGATCGCTAGGTTTACTAAAATGGGTCATGTTTAGTCACTGGAAAAAATTAATATCAGTGTTGGCACTCAAATTAGCAAAACGATCCACGATTAATCATTCTTCGTTTGTCTCCATTAACACCGTTAGTTAATTGCTTAAGTGGCTAATAAAAGTGTTGACTCGCCTTTTTTTAACCCACCACATCACCAAACCCGAACCGCCACGTCATTTTTCCCAACCCAATTCTTAAACCCAAACAACCTATGAACCAACTCCTCTATCCCTCTCTCTCCTCTTCGTGCATCTCTCTCTCCTCAAAACCATCAGCCAATTCATCCACGAGTATTAAACAGCCGTAAGCAGCATCTTTAGTTCTTTATTTTTATACAAACACCAACACATTCCTACCTATCGTTCCACAAATACATCCAAATTCCAATCTTTTTACTAACGCTACCAAACCCTTCACTTACAATGCTAGCGCCAGCGAAGCGAATCAAAATAGGCCTAATCAAGTCAACCATCGGAGCCGGAATCTTGACCTCGATGTGGGTCTTCTCCGTCCCACTCCTCGTAATCTCCTCGGACATCGTATCCTCCTTCGCGGTGTCGAACCTAAATCCCTCGCCGACATCTTTATCACCGTCGACATCGTGGCCACCTTCGTCCTCTTCTTCAGCACAATCAGATCACTCCTCGGCGGTGCCATTTTCAACCCAACTATCACCGTCTCCCTCTACGCTGCCGGCCTCAAACTGTCTCCCTCTAAGTTGGTAGTGATGGCCATTTGAACTCGCCCCACGAGTATTACCTGATCTGATCCACGATGGGGCGGGTATTACCTGACCCGCAGTAGCGTAAGACATGGTATGGGTATCTACTTCTGCCCTGTCCCATTCTTGGCCCATTTTACTTCAAATACTTACAATATCTATTCATATTTATCATATTTGACTTTTCTTCAGCTAGTTAGAGTCGACTCTAAACTAGTTAGACTTAATTACCTGTTATATTATCACTATTTTTCATTCCTAAAGTGTTTTCCTCTTCGACCCACCCCGCCCTATTGCCATCACTACAAGTTGGAGGATCAAGATAATTACTAGAATATCAAGGATGATTTGTCCATTAAACAAAACCCAAAGGAGCGACAGCCTTCATGAAATCTTCGTATGAACCCAAGAGGAGTCTACTGGAGAAATTTTAGCCCAATCTTGCAAGAGAAGTCATGGCGGCCATGTGATGGGTTCAACCACAGTTAGCCCAAATCCAATAAATCGCACAGAAAATCCATGGAGAGATTACTTGTGGCCCAAGCAACCAAATCAAGAAGAAAATGTCACACCTCTCCCTCACAATTATACCCTCTTAATTATATGTCTTATGTATGGTGATTTAGATACGTCAAAAATTTAATCAATCCTAAATGTTAAGTAAGCATATGTGAAATATATTAGGGTTTAACTTGGTCACATTGGAAGAATTGATTTTCCACCTACGGCCATTTCTTATGGATAGGGATAGGGAGTTAATTCCTCTTGTCTATATTGTGTTTACTTTGATCAATTAGTATTATTATACTAAACCGAAATGGTGGGTACTTGATTACATGATAGTGTTTCCTCTTGTTTTAAACTAACTAATGCCCTTATTCTGTGGAATGGGAAGAAAATTCACTTAATCCCACTACAACAAGCCATTTTTGTTCATTTCACCGGGGAAATAGAGGGAGAAGGAGAGATGTAAGATAACATTTGGCAGTGTTGGAGAACCTCTGATTCTGATGAAGAGTTGACTTTCATATTGCATTTGGCATTGTTGGAGAACGACAGATGTAAAATAGCCAAAATGCCATGTAGATCCTAAGATAAAATGGGACATGCTTGCGTTCAAGAACTCCTCTGTGGACATTCGTTTAATATATATGAAGCACTTCAAATGGTTTTCTTGCTTTGTGTGATGATTGAGGAATTGAAGCAACATGGTGGGTTGAAGGATACCACTAACGTCATGTTCGAAGAACAAGTTGCAATTTTCCTCAAGACAATAGGTCACACAAATGACTTCCGCGATCTTGCAGAATAATTTCAACATTCTACTGCAAGCATCTCAAAGTACTTAATCAAAGTGTTGAAAATAGTGGTGAAGCTTGCCAACAAGTTCATGGGCCGTTCACTTGCCATTTCGTTTCTTATAGTTGTGGCAACAGAAAACAAAATAAAATGAAAATGAAGCTATCGTTTTCTGAGAAATCAAATATGAAGAAAACTTGTTTAGCTGTGAATTGTGGTGAGTTCTGAAACTGAATTCGGAAAATGAAAAACTGTTTAGTTACTTCATACTGTTTTCTGATTCTTGATTACTACAATTGTTCATTGAGTAACATACAATTCTAGTGATGATTAAAATTTTTAATATGAATCGCATTGTTTTAAACTATTAATACACAACTTAACTAATATAAAATAAGTACTCTTACAAGTTACAACATCAAAATTAAATGTCAAATAAGTCTAGTTTGAAAGTATATGTTATGTATTTTGTTTCTGTGCCACTATGTGTTCTTTCATTCATTAAAACAAGATTGTGGCTGTTATCTCACTGACTAATTCTCTCTTTCTCTTCCCTGTTCATCTTCTTCCTATTTCTAATTCTCACTACCTTCCCCTGCTTTCTTTCTAACTCTCTGTTCCAATCCAACTACCCACTTCCTCCATCAAAAGCAGCAGCCAACCTTAAGCCCTGCAAAATCGATCCCTGCCTTCCGCTGCCGATCTGGGTAGAAGAGGGCGATCTGGGCGAAGAGAAAGATCCGACATAGGAAGACGTAGCAGCTGCAAAATCGACCCCTGCCTTCGTCAAGATCCATCTGATTGAGCGGACATGATATGTGGGATTGACGGGGGAGAAGGATGAAGGTCAGCTGCGGGAAAGAAACGTAGAAAAGTCGAATGGTGGGATTGAATTTTGATCCGAAAGGAACGAAGGTTGGGGATGAATTTCAGAGATGGAGAAGGGAAAGAGAGGTCGAGATAAAAAAAGGTGCGGTCGGGAATCGAATTCCCGATCTCATTAAACCAATTTCACGTTTTATCCGCTGGAACCGGGGGGAAATCAGTTTCTACATTTCCGGAAAACGACTATTTCTTGTTTTTTGCCAGCTACCCCATTTGGTTGCCCATGGTTTTCCCAAATAAAAACAGAAACCAAGTGAACACGTTTTTTACTCTTTGTTTTCAGATTTTGGTTGTACCAACAAAAAACAAAAACCAAAATGGGAAGTGAACAGGGCATCAATGTTCCCCCAAATTTTGGAGGTTGTTCCTGAAAGAACCTTTGGTTCAAAACATTATCCATATTTCAAGGTAAGCAATTCTCTTTATGATTGAGGATCAATATTCGAAAGCACTTTAATTATGACACCTACTCACAGATGAATTTAGGATTGCATCAAAGCAATAGATGGAGTTCATATTGACATAGTGGTTCCGAGTGGTGAGCAGATTCCATATCAAGGACGGAAGATGATGACACCTACTCAAAATGTAATGGTTGTTTGTTCCTTTAATATGCTCTTTACCTTTGTAATGGATGGATGGATGGGAGGGTACAACAAATGATGCAAAAATTCTTACTGAAACAGTTTCCAAACTCAATAACAAATTTACAATGCCACCACGAGGTATGAAATGATTGTCTCTTTATTTTAATATTATAATACACATCTAAAAGGACTAATTGACGTTTATATCATATAGGTAAGTATTATGTTGTTGATTCTGGATATGCAAACACCCCTAAGTTACAAAAGAAGCACGCCATTTTGAAGATATCGATCCTGGAGGTGGCAAATACTCTTAAGCAACTTTTCAAATATTATCATTTCTTCTTACGCAATGTTATCGAGCGTTGTTTTGACGTTTTGAAAACTAGATTCCCTATGTTGAAGCATATGCCTCCTTTTGCTCTCAAGAAACAAGCACACATTGTTATTGCATGTTATATACTGCATAACTTCATTAGGATCTACTCTGGTGACGACGCCCTGTTTGAAGAATATCAAAATTATTACATGGGGGAGAATGTCAATGGAGTGCAAAGAGGACAAGAAAGAGAAGCATATGATCTCAGTTCAAGCCAAACTCAAGCAATGGATGTACGACGTGATGGAATAGCAAACAAGTTTTTGAATGACATTCAAGCTAGACTTATTTGGAATTTGATGTTGTACTTGTATTGTGTTTATTGGTAGTTTAAAGACTATGTAATTTGAATTAAAAATTATAATCATGGTTAGGGTTGTATGATACCCAATGAACAAAATTGTGGTAATCAAGTACCAGAAAACAGTATGAAGTAACTAACCATGTTTTCATTTTCAGAATTCAATTTCAGAAATCAACTAAACAAGTTTTTCCTTAGGTTTTATTTCTCAACAAATAGACAACTTTGTTTTCATTTTAATTTGTTTTCTATTATGGCAGCTATATCTAGGGGTGGAAGTTTGGTTAGCGGGTTGTGGGTAATCCGTAAATCGCACCAAACCGCATACTTTGTGTGTAATCATACCCACAATTTGTAGATAGTGGGTTGGGTGTGGTTAGCAAAATATTTAGATTAGTGGTTAACCCATAATAACTACACTAATTATATTTATTTATTATACTTTGTAATATTATAATATGTGAAAAGTGGAAGTCTACAAAGTAAAGTACCTCCAAAATCAAATACATATTTATTTTATAAAGCAAGATCAAGTCAAACACAATGTCCGTGTGAGGTACTTTTATTAAATAAGTATTGTCCGCGTGGTATGTGTTTATTTTATAACGAAACCAAGTCAATAAATGTGGTTTATAGTTTATTTAACACTTTATTAATTTTTTAGGTTTTTGTTTTTGTGCAAGAATACGTTAATTTCGCAGCTCGGAGAGAGAATTTCATTTATCGCTAAAATATTTGAATAAAAAGCAAAGGAGTCATGCAAGTTGACAAAAATGCTATGTATATTTAGATTAGATCCCCTCCAGACCATACTCGTTATTAATATTCATTTGCTATAGAAATTTATGTGACTTGTAAGTGAGTGGAGTGAATTGAGGAGAGGGAGATTAACTACTTAGAAAGTTCCGAATACCGAAGCCTCGCTCGTTCCATTCTTGGGCTTCTTTGACTTATTTTTAACTCGGTGTGTGCTTTTTATCGTCAATCGACCGATGGATTTATCATATACGAGCTCGAAGGGAGAAGGAACGAAACTTTTGTGGGTATCCATATCCTAACCGACCAACTCGCAGTGGGAAGTGGTTAACTTTTTTCTGTGTAAACACTACCGACTGGGATACAGATTGTGGGTAGTATAATTCTATATTTGTGGTACCCACCCCTAGTTATATTCAAGTAAACGGCCCAACAAGGTGTATTATTGTGTTTTGGGAATCTTTTTGCTGTCAATTAAAAGCAAGGGTAGGGGTTATTTATTTCTATCGAGAACAAAAAGGCTTTCATGTGGAAGAGAGGGCGAGGGAAGAGGCTAAAATCAGGTGACTAAATGGGCTTTGTAATGTGTATTGAAGGGTGCTTGTACAACTTGCTTCATATTTTCAGTTTTGTCGCCATCGATTCCGTCGTCTGTTGGATCAAGTTATTATGCATTTTCATTATCCAATTAAAAGAATTTTGTCATATGTCTTATTGAACTCTAATGTGCTACTATATAGAAGCCAATATTGGTTTGGATTTTGATTGATGATGAGAGATGGAGAAAAAGCGGAAAAGAAAGATAGAAAAGGATTGGAAGGAGAGATCATGTGACCATTCATTTTCCCCTCTTAATTTTTCTTTTTTGTTAGTGAATATATCCCTTCTTTTTGTGCCTTTTCTTTTTTATTTAAGTTAATTAGAATAAAATGCAAAAAATATAAGTTGTCAAGTTAACACAAAAATGTCACGTCAATGTATCAAGTTAATATAGTCAACATAAGATCGATGGTGTTGTTATATTGACATATTTCATTTATGGAATGAATATATTTGTAGTATAAAAGGCTCAAGCTAAAAGCTATGATCTACGGACTACTTTCCTTTCAACTGACGGAAGAGAACATTAGCTTAGTTTGGTCCTGTTGTAGCTTTTACAGAAGCAGCTTCTGGCTAGAGCTTTTAGATAAGTACTTTTCAAAAAAAGCAGTTTAGTGTTTGGCTGTAAAACTATTAGAAGTGCTTTTTAATATGAGCGGTTGTGTAAAATGACTATAAAGGACTTATAATATAAAATATAAATAAAAATTCTAAACAATAAAAAGTAGTCAAAATGGATCTTGTTAGATTTCTTTTATATTAAATAATATGATTTTATATTTTATTTTATTTTAAAAATGATATAAATGAAGGAAAATTATATTTTCTGAAATAAAATTAAAATATGGTAAGGATAATCTTGTATTTTCAAAATAGCGTTTCGCAGAAGCTTCAAATTGGAGCTTCTGCTTTTATGTTATACAAAAGCGCTTTTCGGCTTTTCAAAAGCCGAGCTTTTAGAGGTGTTTGGCCCTGCTTCAGCTTTTAAAGCCGAAAAGCACTTCTAAAAGCTAGGCCAAACATAGGTCAATGAAGCCTATGTTGCCAACTTTCCATCAGATTCAGAGAAAGAAGTTGGGATATGTCCATTCCATGGGTCAAGCCTATTAGCCAGGACAGATTGACAACTCCACAAGAGAATCCACGTAGAAAAAGAACCTAGTCATGTCTCCTAAAGCAGAACCTTAAGGGGTCCATTTTAGCTCTCGGAATTGGCCGAGATTTCCTCTTTCAACTGACTATATTTGTCACGAAGGTCAAAGTTTTGGTTATGTATATGTATTTTGCAAGGATAGAAAAATCATACCGTATCATCGATTCAACTAGAAAAATCTACTACCAGAAGCAAAATCAGTAGGTGCTATTTAGCGGTATGAAACGTTTGAACCATGATTAAACCACGATTAAATCATGGTTTCAGTATAAAATACCTTGCCACTGACTTTTTTGGTACACTTTTTCAATCCTTGGTATTTTGTCTAAACTAAACCAGACTTACAATTCAATATTTGATGATAAAATCTATGTTACTTGAGGTTTGATTTCAGGATTAGTTTCATTCTATAGATATCACTAACTTCATTATAAAATATAAAACAAAAAATACCGAATGTCTCTAGTGTTTAATTAAAGAAATCGCAACAAATACGATGTAGTCTAGTTGCTTTTATTTTTATTTTTTTTAAGGATGATATAGATTTATCCTTTGTAGTCTAGTTGTTTATAAACTTATAATACTTTTTCTTTATTTGAGTGACATGAGTTCAAATAGTCAACTTTTTAATATATAAATAAATGAGGTACAATTACTAAATGGAGCTTTCTTGAATTGCTACCAGGCCACGAAATTTGAAATATGGGTTGCATTCTCATTCAGATTTAAAGCAGTGAGTTTTATTTAATCAAAAGAATAATAACAAATACGATATAGTTGGGGCAATTAAACCTTCCAGATCTTCCAGCGACTTCTCCTCCATCTGATTTTCGATTTCATCTTCCCTCCTCCCAGAAAAAGCCAAAATCGGCTTTCATCTTCCTCGCAACGGCAGTGTCAATCCGGCGAAAACCCTCGACTCCGTGGGTGTGATTCCGATTCTCCCATCCCTCGACGCCGTGGGTGTGATTCCGAAATCGGCTTCCATCTTCCTCGACTCGTAGTGTGAACCCGCATCTCCCATCCATCCGTCCGATTCTCCCATCCCTCGGAAGTGTCAACTCGCATCTCACATCCCTCGGCAGTGTCAACCCTCGACTGTGTCAACCCGCATCTCCCATCCCTAACGATGTCATAAAGGGGCAGTCGGGGTGCTCGCAAGAATGGAGGCGATTCGGGCTCAACAAGCGTCAAGAGTGGGTTTTCTTTCCTATGCGAACACAATGTCCCAGCTGTGATTAATACCTCGGGGACTGAGTTGAATCCAGGAAGGCAGTTCTATGGCTGTCGTTATTGGCGGGTAAGGTCATTCCATTGTAATTGATGATTGTATTTGTTTGTTGTTTTGTTGGCTAAGGAGGGTCGATGGTTTGCAGGATGGGAAAGGATGTAGATTTTTTAGGTGGGTGAATGGCAATGAGGAGCCATTAGATTCGAGGAACCATGAGATGGAGAGTATTATTATGAACCTGGAGGAGAAACTAATGCTGGCCGAATCTAATGCTGAGAAGAGGAAGAAGGAAAAAAAGCTACTGACAGAAGAATTAAGGAATTGGATGCAAGTTTGCCAAGTTAGATTGGCTGAAGAGATCCGGGTCATGAGATATATGTTGACTGTTTTGTTGATCATGAATGTGTTTTTGTTTGTGGTTCTGTGGAGGAAGGATTGTGGTATGTAGAAGTTTTTGTTTTGTTGATCATGTAAGTTGGGTATGTAGATTTTAGAGTTCATGTAAGTTGGGTATGTAGGTCAAAGAGTTCATGTAAGTTTGCTATAACATTTTGGAATTCAAGGATCAAAGAGTTGCATAACATGCATTACATAACAAGTGCATAACATGTTCACACCACTTGGATACATCACATAAGCTGTTTTTGAGCCCATAATAGATCATAACAAGTACATAACAAGTGCATAACTTTGTCCACACCACTTGTTCACATCACTTAGCTACACTACACCTAACAGAAAGTGAGCAATCCGAAAGGCTTATACTAGCCATTACATGAGTCGACCAAAACAGCACCTAACAACCTACAACCTCTGTTGCTGGCCTGTACAAAAAATGACTCAAAAAGGTTGCTTTCATGACCCTCTAAGGCTGAGTTGGTGGTGGCTGGCTTCCATGTAAGTCCACCACAGAAGCTTGGGCTAAAGGAAATTTTGGTTGCTCTCCATGAGGGCGACCACGGTCACCATTCATCTGTAAATGTAAGAAAAAACATTCGTAAGTTATGAGGCAACACTTGACAAACTTATTTACCCTTACATTAATATTTGTCAACTCACCCTAACATATTGGTTCCCCGTGTTCTCATCGACATACACACCCACACCAGCAGCTGCACGACGTATTTCCCTATCAATCGTAGCTCGATCTCCAACATTCAATCTCACGACCTTATCAAAACCATATAGTCCATAGTCATTCACCATTCTCACATCATTGCGAAAATAAATTAACAGTAATCAACCATTCACACAAGAGTCCAATTGCAAGCTTACCTGTATCCCTAGACCCCTATTTAATGGACATATTCTGTGTATTTCTCCGAATCTGGCTATATTTGTCACAAAGTGCAAAGTTATGGCTATGGAAGTGAATTTTGCCTTTTATTTTTCAGCTATAAATATACGTGTAGACTGTAGAGATTAAAAAAAATTTCTTTACCCCAGTGAAATTAACCTTAACCCTTATTCCCCCAATTCTCCACAGCGTTCACCCCATGACAAGAATTCCCCCACTCATCGCCAACCATTATTTCCCCACCGAGTCGAGCCAAACTGAAACCCTTCTTCCCACCACCACTCCCCGCCGCTCGACCCAGGGAAGCAGCAGCGACTGTGAAGAGAGTGAAAGAAAAGAAGGAGTGACCTCGCGCGTCAACGACAGTTCCCAATTGTCCAAGACTAAGAGGCAATGACGATAACCCCAAGTCATTTCCTAGTTTCTTTTTATCAATTAAACTAATCCGAACCTATTAATCATGAACCATAGCTTGAAGACAAGGAAATCAGGGTTTAATCGGTGTCCAATTGAGGAGATCGACGAATAAAGTCTTTGAATTTAAATGTAGGCATGTTTTAGAGGTAAGGAACCTGATCCCTTTGAGTTGAATCGAGTTTTCTTGTGATATTTTGTGAGCGTGTAGTTTTGGAAATTTAGCGACAGTTTTTACAGGCTTTTAGTTTTTGGTTAGTCACTAAAACTGTAGAAAATTTTCAAAAACGTTATTGAAGTTCTTTAAATTGTTTTAGCCACTACAGGAGATTTTTTCTGCAATTAACAGTTTTAGAAATTGAAGGAGATATAGGAGGTGTTTGTAATTTAATTTGACGATTTTTGGAGTTGATTTATTAATTTTAGAAATTAGTCGAATAATGATTTCAATCATGCCGAGGTGCTTTTAAGAATTTGATTATTTTCCAGGATATTAGTCCTAATAATCGACCTTGAGAAATTATGATATGGATTTTTAAAGATGTTTAAGTTGGGCGAAACATTCGTCCAAGACGAAACAATTAGAAAAAGGTCGGTTTTAGAAGGGATTATTGCGGGAAAATTTTTAAAGGAGTTTAAGGAATCTTTGGAAAGAGGTTCGAGGATTGTAATCTGAGGAGAGGGTGTTCGGGTAATTCAAAAGGAATGTTAAAATGAGAAAGGGTCGTCTAAAAATGAATTCCTCATTCATAGGTTTTCCCGTGATAATTCGGCGAAGGAGGGATTTCTTCGATTAAGGGATCGAGGAGTCATTTTTTCGAGGTGAGTGTAAAAAGGGTAAATTCTACGTCGAGATTTTAAGTTTAAGCTTTATGATTTTAAGCTTTCAGTTACGAGTTATAATTACTCGGGATGCATGTTTGAGGATTTCTTTTCCTAGATATTTGAACTAGGATAATTGAGTATGTATGAGGCCTATAGATATAAGTTGAGGTAATCCACCGCCTACTGAAGGTGAGGAGAGGATTTTGAGGTACTTCACCGCCTAATGAAGGCGAAGTTGATGTGTATGTGAGGTGTACGTGATGAGTGAGTGTGAGTAAGGAAAGGAAACCCCCGGGTGGTTGGATCACTACTGGACGGCCATACGATACACAGTAGTGATTAGGCATGGTACCGGACATCGAAACGCGAGCCATTTCCTTAAGAGGTTATGACACCGGACGGCTATACGAACGCAATGGTCATATGTTATGAAGTGTTTAGTTTATGAGGTTAATGGTGGGGAGTAATGCCAACTCCCACAAATTCATTTAAATGATAAGGTTAAAGGAAGGGAGTAAGAACGACTCCCGCAAAGTAAAAGGCAAATGTTTAAGGTTTCTTTGATTACAATGTTTGAGTTTTGAGGGTGGCGAGTTATAACAACTCTCACATGTTTAAGTGTTAATGTTAAAGGGTGGAAGTATAAATAACTTTCACCAGTTTGTAAGTTGAACACTTGAGGGAGAAACCTTAAGTGCTCTGAGGTTTTAGTAACGGCGTAGACTGACCTCTTCTCACTCACCACATAGAAGAAGGGTTAGAGGGCGAGTAGCTCGAGAGGAGATAGTGCGAGACGAGCAACAACATCATTAGTGAAGATTTCTTAGGAAGGATCACAGTAAGGACTTGTAGTTGTACTATTTAGTTGTTTTCGTTTCATGATTATGAGTATAACCTGGAGATTTATTGTTGTTTTATTTGTTTGATTTTTAAGAACTTTTACTCTGCTATGGAGCAACCGTTTTATATTTTTGGTTAAAAGGACCAGGATGTTACATATCGTGTTAACCATTTTAACCGGTAGTATTTGGATAATTTGGTTTGGTTAATTTGGATAACGGTTTGGTTTGATAAATTTTTTAGTTTGTTTGGTTTAGGTGGTTTGGTTTGGTTTGGTTTCATACTCATAGTCAATTAAACCAAATTAACCAGTTAAGTAATTAGCCATATATCTCATAAATATTATATACACATACTTAATACTTTGCATAACCACTAAAGTGTCAAACGTTCCTCCCTCTTCGACTTATAAAAAATAAAGTTCAAGATTGTTCATATACTTTATATTTATATTTGTAGAGTGTAGACTACAACATATGGACTCCCATTTTAGATAAAACTCATATAATCTGTTGAATGAAAATTTGAATTGAAAGGTCTATTTTACTCTATGTAATTGCTAAGAGAATAAGTCAATTTACAATATATAACATTTCATGAACCCCATACCATTAACATATATTTTTTTCATGTGAATACTTTTATTGATAGTAAGATAATTGTATTGATTACATGTATTTATGTTAAGGGTTAACTATAACTATATGTTGATTGTTATGTTTTGTTCATTATATAAATTGTGAATTGATATATTAGCCAAAAAAATTCTCATTTAATGATAATGTGTTGTCATATTGATTATTCTGATTAACCAATTAACTAAACTAATTAAATTAGTTTAGTTAATTTGGTTGTTGTATTAATTTGGACCGTTTGGTTATAATATTGTATATTTGTATTTCATAATTAATAAATTTTAGACTTATTTGGTTTGATTATTAACATGATAAACATTTGAACACTAGTTATCTTTCCATAATTACCCCTTAAACGCTGACTTCTGTCATCGTTTTGTGTCAGTAATCTTTCGGAAGGCGTGGACTTCCTCTTCAACTCTTCTTCCCCATTACCTTTCCTTCTTTCTCTGTTACTCTATTTTTTTCCCGAATTAGATAATTGTTTTTAATATTTACGCTGAGAGGCAATCCCATAAATATATCCCCGCCTCTCTTCCTCTGTATCTCTGTACTCTTCAAGCCTGCTGCTTTCCCTATCTGGGAATCTAGGGTTTTCGCGATTCCTTACCCTCTTCAGATCCAATTCCATATTTAAAAACCCTAACTTTCTCTTCTTCCTCCCTCAAATTCCGTCTTTTCCCGTAATTTTTGCTTTTTGGGTCTGGGGGTTTCGATTTGTTTGGTCACTGACTTCCCCCCGAAGCAAGCCGTTACTGTCTTCCCCGGCGCGGCCGTTTACTCCAATTTGGTGTTGGGTTTCCGGTGAAGTTCAGTGCTTGATTTCGCTTTTTTCATTTTAGGAAGTAGTCGATTTTAATGGCTAAGATGGGCGAGGAAGAGGTTGACTATGAGAGCGATCTAGAGGAGGAGAAGCATCCCCTGGGATTGCGGAGGCGCGAGGCTGCCAGTGATGACGAGGAAGTTAATGGCGAATTGGAGTTGAAACGTCTTGGACTGGATCGGAGGGCGCCCATTCATTCCGCTGATGAATCTGATGATCAAGGTGGGGCTGCGGATTATGATGATGAAGAGGAAGAAGAGGAGCCATTAGATGGAGGGGAAGAAGAAGATTATGAAGAGGACGGTTATGTGGTTGGGAGTGAGGGGGACAATGTGGAGGAGGTTGAAGGTTTTCTGGGCCAGAAAGTCCAAAACATAATTTCGGTAAGAGGAGAAGATGGTGAAGGTAAGGGTGATGAAAGAGATATGGAGGGTGAGAATTTTGAAGAAGGGATCGACGAGAGGGAGGGTGAGGATAATGTTGGCGAGGAGGGGGATGAGGAGGGGAAGAAAGAGAATGAACCTTTCGCTGTGCCAACTGCTGGGGCTTTTTACATGCACGATGATCGGTTTAGGGAAAGTTCTGGTCGTCAAAACAGGCATGATTTACAGCCTCCATTCCTACTTGAAATAAATTAGACCTGTTTATGATCTCCTAAGGATTTGATGTTTCCTGTGGCAAAATCTTCCATATGATGTGCCTAAAATTATTCAATGCTATGGCTTTTGGATATGGGGTGTTATTTTCATAAGTCGAAGTAATTGGGATGTGGTAAGAAGCGGTACAAAAATTGTTGGGTACTGTAATGCAGTTAGCAATTATTAAAAAAATGTGAATTAGTCTTTCCACCGTTGCTATGTTCGATTGACACATCTATGTGCTCCACTACGTAGCTTAATAGGATGAAACACTGGGGGCAGAGGTTCATGCAGAGGGGTCCGATAAGATAAGATGTTAATGTTCTTCTTGAAATGACTGCCGGCTGATTGTCATGGGTGTTTCTTATTATATGTTCTTAACTTCCTCTTACCGCCCCAACTTAAAATATTTGGGAACTGTACGCATTTGGGTCTGGTGATAATAGATCAGTAGGTAAACAGCATGTGTAGTTTTGCTTACATATTTGGTGAGAAAACTTTGTGGACAATCTACTGGTAAACGGAAGGTACTTGCATTCAATTGGTACATGCGCTGTTTTGGTGAGAAATATAACTCTTGCTTGTTGTCGTGTTTTCTGTTTGAAATGAACATTTATAGCTGGTTCTGGTCACATAGATGATGAGTAAAAGAAGTTGATGAGAGTTCAACATTATTTTGTACCCATTTCCTGGTGTAGGCGAACATATGGTGGGAGGAAGCTGTGGGAGTCCACAGATGAGAAAAAGTGGGGGCATGACAAATTTGAAGAGATGACTTCGCTAGAAAGACATCATGACCAGGTGATTATTCTGTCACATGGTATATTTTGATGAGTCAGTGCTCTTGCTTTGTTCTCTGTTCTTGTTCCTTTTTGCATTGCATTTAGATATCTATCTTCTGAAAATGACATGAGAAGTATTTTAGGGTAGAAGAAACTCTAGAGGTAGTTATCGTGGGCGTGGTGGTAAAAATCGTGGTCCAGAACAAGGCTATGGAAGAAGGAGCAGCTCTGTTGCATTGAGCAATGGGGACAATCAGAGCCAGGGACCTAAAAGTGTCAGGGGAAGAGGTCCCAGAAAGTATGAACCTAACTGGAAACACAGTAGCCCTACATCTTCGTTGCAAAATAAGCACCCTGTAGAGAAGACTTCATATGGTGGTTCGGGAAGAGCTATAACAGTTATGTCAAATCCTGAATCAGAGCAAGTGCCTACTGCAAGAAAACATTCAAGCTTAAATTCAGCTTCTCCTCCATTTTATCCTTCTGTGTCTTCAAGTAAAGATGTTACTGTGACACAGAAAAGTAATATGCAGTCTGGAAGTGTAAGTCGGAACAATGTGCAGCCGACTGGTACCTTAGCACGTGGGAAAAATGTCTCTGATACTGTTGGCATCGACAAACTTTGTATTGATGACCGTGCTCCATTGACTACTGGGAAGGCATTGAATAATGTTCCAATGCCACACGTTTCTTCTTCTTCAGTGGTCAACAACTCCTCACTAAGGTCTCAAACCAGGGCCCAGGAAAGAGCTGTACCTGGTTCTGGACAGGTGGGTTATCAACCAATTGCCTCTCACAACCAAGTCTGCAGAACCTTTCCAGTAGTTCAACATCATGCAGTTCAAACAGGTGTTTCCCAAGGCCGGATTCAGTCCTCTGCTCAAGCACTTAGTCAGCAGTCATCAAAGCCTTCTGGTGGAAGATCTCGAGCTTCTTCTCCACCGAATTCTGCGGTGTCAGAAAATTCTTATGAACATGGTGAAGTTGAAAGTAATTCAGAGTCTAGTAAATCTAGGACTGCATTGGTTGGGAAGGGGAAAGGTCCGCTCCTGTATGGAGGTGCTCAAGTTGTGGCTACCTCTGGCGGTATGGGTGTTGTTCCTGGTGATCAGAACTTCCCTGCAAGACCTGCTTTCTTTCCTGGTACTGTCTTTTGCATCTTATTGTATGCTATTATTTATTATTGGTTTTAAGCAACATATGTATTGAAATACTGGTTTGTTTGTCTGAGCCTTATGTAGCTTTATGTTTGTTGTGTCTATAATTTCATTTTGCCTTAAGTTTTCTGTTCTGGGGTACGTCTTCCTTTCGCTCTTAAATTCTTTGTTGCATGTTTTTTTAACAAGACCACTCCCACTTTAAAATTACCAGATTCAGGAAAATAAGTTTACTTTACTGGAGGTTTCCTTTTGCGTTCATTTTTTTTTAGAACTTTCTCTGAATAATTGCAGTATATGGTAGGTTTGAAATTTATATAATTTGTTTCATTATTGTTTTGGCATGCAGTGATGCAAATTGGAGGCCAGCATCCTGGTGGAATGGGTGTTCCTGCTCTTGGCATGGCTTTTCCTGGATATGTTGCTCAGCATCAACATGGTTCTGGGAATTCAGAAATGGCATGGTACTTTGTTCTTTAGTCTCTATCTAGCTGCAGTTGCTCTTCTTGGCAATTATTATGCAGCAGTTCATTGCCCTTAACTAGTGGTTGATACAACTTTCCATGTCTTCTTATAGTGTTCCTGATGATGGTAGAATAGAATGCTGATGGTGTTCAAAATTCTTATTATGTGTGCAGGTTGCCAATTTTGACTGGTGCTGCAGGAGCTTTAGGTGCCGCATACTGTAATCCCTATCTTACAGTTGATGGTTCTTCTTATCATGCACTCCCAGCCGGGCAGGCATCCTCCATGAGTTCTTCAAGGTTAGCTTTGATAATGCAGGGTTTCATTTAGCATATTCATGTTGATTATGGTAAATTGGCCTGCATATGGCTTCCCCTGCTGGGTAGTTCTAGGCTTCTTTTGTTGGAAGTATTCTTCATTTGTGTACCACCCTAAACACTTTATCTCTGCTGGAGACATTCATGAAAGTGTATAGTTTTTCTTGTTAGGAAGAATTATTGACTGACCAATCAGAGAGGCTGCTGTTATTTTTTAAATATTTTGCAGAATCATCCTCGTTCATATCAGAATCTCTGAAACCATTAAAGCCTTTTTGTTGTATTTCTTACATTTGGTGTCCCACCCCTTTCTATATTAGCAGGTGCAGAGACCTGTATAGTGGTCGCAGCGTAGGGCATTGTCATAAGCAATCTGTATTTTCTAAGCTTCCAATAATTGAAGTGATGCATGAACACTAGTGTTTATAGTTTGGTGGTATCTTTCGCAAGTTTCTGTTCCAAAGCAAAAAGTGGCAGCAACTGGTTCACCTGATGGTAATTTTAGCTGTTCTATTCGTTGTATTTGCAGCAAAGAAACCAACACAAGCAGATCAAACAATGACTTGAAACCTTCAAAAAGACCTGGTAGGAAATGTAAACGTTTACCTATTATGCTGTCTTTGGTCCTGTTAGTTGTCTAACCTCATTAAATTAAATGGTAACTGATCAATGTTGGTTGTTTGCAGAGGCTGTGGGCGATGAATATGGGCAACGACAGAAGCCTCGCAGGCAAGTTGATATCTCTATCCTGTTATGCATAATTATTATTTATCTTTGATGTCTTAAAATTAATTTCTCCTTTTTGTTCCTACAGATACTCAGAAATGGATTTTAAGCAGCCAAGTACAAGTACCTAGATGTGGGGGTATACATGTTTGGAATAGGAATTAAAGGAAGGTTAGATTCTGCTGAAAATTAGAGCTTCAGCCCTGGTCTTTTGTCATTCGTGTTTTCTTCAAACCTTTGAAACCTCAATTTTAGTGTATTTTTTACATCTACGAAACTCTAGCGTTTTTATCACTTGATGCAGGTCGCGTGTGCTTACATCAGGCCCTTTGTGTTCTCCAGCATGGAGTGCTTTGGGCGACAGACTGTCCCAGAGAAATGTTAGGTATATCTCCTCATGCTTAGGGTTACAAATTCAGTTAGCAATGAAACATTCTGCCGAACAAGGTTTGACTGTTAAAAGAAAAAAAAAGCAAGGTATGACCTGCTGCATGTAATGCAGTTATAGGTAACAACAAACACCTGCTCGTGCTGGAACATTAGTTATGTGGCTTGACGGGTGACAGTTCTTGTTTTAACATGGGTATGTACGACTCTGAATTTGAACATCCTTTAGACTGCAGAGAAGTCATACCATCTGGTTAATTGTGGGTTTGTGGTTGGGGGTTTTCAGGTCTTCTTGTGGCTTGGTTTTCAAACTGAAGCATATGCGGAATGTGTAATATCAGGGGAGGGTTTCTCCCGGGGACAGTCAAGTAGAGAGTACAAAGGGTATTTCCAGATGGAGTTGTGCAGAAAGCTGTTTGCTTTGTTGCGCCTTGTGATTGATCAGGGAAAGCTAAGAGATTGGTTTCTTGTGAGATTTTCTGTTTTTCTCTTTCGTACTGTAATTTGTAAGGGTATTTTGCTTCGGTTGAAGACCGGAACACTGTGTGGAGAGACGTGAGGATTTGTATCTGTTTTCTAAAGCTTGGATTAGATTGTTGTTTATTTTAATCTGTTAGGATGAGGGAATTGTTGAAAGCTGCTTTTGTTTTGAATAAGAGGGGGTAGATATCAAGTTTGTTTACTGGGTTTACTAAAATATGTCATGTGTCATGTTTAGACTCTGAAAAAAATTAATATAAATTTTGGTTACTAGTAAAATGGTACATGTTTAGTCACTCTCCGTTAACTTTATTTGTGGCAGTCAACTTTAACAGTTATCGTTAAATTTCCACCACCAAAAAAGCTTTTTCTCCATGTCCAAGACAATTGGCAGTCATTTAAACTCGTGTTTAAAACCTTCAGACAAGCTAGTGATGACCATCGTCCTGTGTTGATGATTGTGCACATCTTTTGCATAAAAAATGTCTTGACCCCATTGGTCGCAAATGAGTGATAAATGTCTTGACCCCATTGGTCGCAAATGAGTGATTCATTCTTGTTTTGCATGTGAGGACATATGTTGCCCCGTCGTTTGTTTGTTGTACTTGAGTTCTATAAATAGTTAGTTGTGGTTGGTGAGTAGTCTGGTCAAGACTTGCATTGATTTGTGAATAGGGTGAGAATTTTTCATTTGCACATTCTTGATGCAATCAATGTCGTTTGTGGTGGATGTCGGTATTGTTTGAGGCGGCTCATGTGGATACCCAATAGCCATTGAGATTCACCACTTTGTGTTTTTTGATTTGTTCCCAAGTTATTTTATTAGTTCAAGATTTCACCTTGGTTGAAAATGGTTTGTTTGGGGACAAGCAGGCGTCTAATGTTGGGGGAGTGATTCGGGCTCATTTGTACACTTTTTACCCCTGGTTTCCTTATTCGTTTAAAGCATTTTTACTCAAAGAGGTTTGGTTTTACTCCGGGTTTTGCCTCATTTTGGTGTTTTTCAGACTATGGCAGGTGGAACCAATCCTAGAGTCGGAAAGTTGGACGAAAGGGCGAAAAATCAAGTCAAAGGGTGGAAGCAGCAACAGATCACGGTTGGAGCTGTGTGTTCACGCCTTCACGGTAACTAAGACCGTGAACTGGAGCAGCAACATCCCTATACCCGTGGGTTTCGGGTACCCATTGGTAATACCCATCCCCGTACATCCAATATTATTATACCTAAAACTTACAACAAAGTTTTAAGGGCTAATACCACTGGGAAACCCAAACTATTAACTTTGTGCCATTTGTGTCCTAAAGTATTCGATATGACATTTGTGTCACAACGTATGATAGTTGTGTGTCATTTATGTCCTGACGATTTTGTTGACCGTTATAGATAACGGTTGACCAAACGGAAGTCAACATTAACATTGACTTCTGTTGACGTGGCAGCCACGTAGATGCCACATCAATAACACCTCATATTTTTTTATTTAAAAATAAATCAAAATTAAAATAGAAAAATTACAAAATAAAAAATAATTAAGAAAATAAAATGAATGTGTTCTTCTCCAACTATTCGCTTCTCTCTCAACAAATTTCCAAACCCAGAAAACCCTAATTTCGACGATCTGTGACCCAACGAAGAAAATTTGGGCAATTAAGCACGAGACAACCGACGATGATTAATCCTACTCCGACGGAACAACGAGGGCTCTGTCCCTCATCCCTCTCTTCGTCGCGACACAATCTTGAAGCTCGCGATAGTCAACCCGAACTGACGACTGCGATAGTCCTCAAGGGCCCCGTGAGAGCTTCACGGAGGAGCTCGAACAGATTCATGGTGGCGACTACAGATCCTACACAATGACCAGCTACCAGAAAGGAGATGATTCCTCTAATTTCGTTTGGGGTCGGGATTTTAATCCTAGGTCTTCTGGCACTTCCGATAGATGGTGATAATGACTTGTTGAAGACTGCATTTTCGCCTTTTCAGATCTGATCATCAACTCCGAATCGCCCCTACTGGGTTGCGAGATAGGCTTCGATTTAGGGATTTTGCAAGGTATGGATTTGAGAAAGAACCTGAGATAGCCTTTAGAAGCTTCGATGGAGGAAACCGTAGAAGAACCAATTGTCCCAGTGTTGTTCCCCTGTTCCTCTCTTACTTCTTTCTTCTTCTTTGTCGTTGTCTTCGACGAGTTGGAGGTATTGGAGTTTCCTTCCCGTCGGGGATCTTCGGCTTGTATCTGTTCGACGGAGGGAAGGGGATGTTCGGCGGCGGCACGACACGATGAAGGGTTGGAGAACCGGTGTCGAGTGAGGAGAGAGGAGACCAAGAGATTTTTTTCTTAATTTTCTGTAAGTTTATTCATTTTTTGTGAAAAATAAATAAAAATAAATAATGAAATTCCACGTCCGATGTCACATCAGCGCTGACTAGACTTTCAGTTAAAAACTAACGGTCAAAGCCAGTCAACTCTAACAAAAAATAGTTTAGGACACATATGTCATATCGAATACTTTAGGACACAAATGACACAAAGTTAATAGTTCGATTTCCTAGTGGTATTAGCCCAAGTTTTAATTATAAATCTAAACGAACATATTATAGCATGAAGTAAAAAGAAAAAAACATGGTCATTTTCTTAATACGGTTCAAAGAATATGATCCTAAAACATCCATTAATACATAATATAGAGTACAGTATTTTCAAATTATTATGCTCTAACTTTGATACACCTACTAAGTAATAATTAACGATCATAATTTTGTTGACAAGGGTGAAAGTGAAAGAGTGAAAGGAGAATTGAGGGAAATGAATTATGTTTTGATTAGGGTAGTCACTTAATTGAATTTCTACTATTTATTTTCTCGAGCTATCCTCATCATCATTGATAGATTACAATTTGATTCACATATTTTTTTAATATGTGAAGAAATTCTCTTGGTGGGGCGAGTATGGGTATGGGGCAGGAGATGCTAAAACCATACTCGCCCCATACCCATCAAACTTTTTGCGGGTTTTACCCATACCCGATCAAAGCCGGGATTCCCCACGTTGACTGGGTTGGAGGCGATCGGGTAGCCGCGACCAATGCAGTTAAAATTGCAATTTAAAACTTAAAAACTTACGGTTTTACGCTACTAGGTCACCAAAACGCTTTCGTTTCCATATAAAAACTTTAGTGTACAAAATCAGACTAAATTGCGTTTTAAAGCTTAAAAGCTTACGCTTTTACGCTTCTAGTTCACCAAAACGCTTTACGCTTTTACGCTTCTAATTCACTAAATGGGTATTATTTTCATGACATTAATTATAAAAAGTATATTTTAATGGTAATACCAACAATATGATACATTTGAGATTAAAAGATACATAACAGGTACTTGGACGCATTCTCAGCTTCAATAAAGTAATCTAATTCACCAGCTACAGCTAGGCTCTTCCCAAATTCATTAGCATAGAGGGGAAGGTGGCTTATTGTTAAGATTTATGTTTATGAACTTATTATTAAGAGGCTATTAGCTTCTACTTTAGGTATGAATTGCAGGTGCTTATTAACTTTTCTAAATTTTGTGCACTCATATTTTACATAGTATATGTCGTACTTAATTTTTTTTAGTTATTTTAGAGCATGCGTAAAAAACTTACGCTTTTACGCTTTAATTCTA
Organism: Linum trigynum; assembly: GCA_964030455.1. Classification (NCBI taxonomy): domain Eukaryota; kingdom Viridiplantae; phylum Streptophyta; class Magnoliopsida; order Malpighiales; family Linaceae; genus Linum; species Linum trigynum. Next base: position 10,601,789 of record OZ034820.1, on the reverse strand, counting down.
TGCTTTACGATTATACCTTTTTTGTTTCTCGGTAGAATCGTGCTTTTAACTGCATTGGCCGCGACCATGGGTTTGATTGTCATCCCTGTGTCTAGCACTCTATTGGAGTTGAGCCGCCCACACAACCATTCACCCGACCCGACCCGGCCCGGCCTATTGGTTTTGGGGAACGGTCCGCTCAGTTGACTATTGCGGCAACCGGATCATCCAATGGCTAATAATATGATATCCACGGATTTGACGATGGAAGCCGTTGATCTATGCCACCGCAGCTTCTCCTCACAATCTCATATTATAAATACCCAAAATGGGAGTCGAGTCGAGTCCACTTCCTCGCTCGCTCGCTCCACCACCTCCATTCACGACTTGACTTCTTCTTCCCCCCGTCCTCCTTCAGTCCCTTCCTCTCTCAACCCGCTCTCTCTTTGTCACCTCTAATCAGATGGCCACTCAGGGCCAGGTTATCACCTGCAAAGGTATCTCTCCCTCTCTCTATATTATTCAATACTGTTCCTCGTCACCGTTCAATTGCATTTTACTGGCGATTTCGCAATCCTGATCCATTTGGGGTTTTGGGATGATATGCGATTGTGACGCGAAGCTGCGGTGGCGTGGGAGCCTAACAAGCCGCTGGTGATCGAGGACGTCCAGGTTGCCCCGCCGCAGGCCGGTGAGGTCCGCATCAAGATTCTCTTCACTGCTCTCTGTCACACTGATGCCTACACTTGGAGCGGCAAGGTACTTCGCATAGTTGTTCTTCACCCACTGCCTCGTTCATTGTTTCAATTAGATATATATTTCGACCTTCAGTTTGATTTTGGTGGATGTTGTTAAGTTTGATGGTATCTTTCTTGTTTGTGTTCGTGATTGGATTCCACTGGTTTACATTATTACATTTTGTGCTGTGATTATGGGAATGCCAAGGTAAGCGGCGGCTATATCACTACCATGTGGATGGCCTACAATTGAGTGGCCCTCGTTGTTTTGGTCTTTGTTCAGATAGCTTCCATGTAAATCAGGTTTATGCTTCTGTTTTCTTTTGCTTTAGCTCCAATGTGGCTAAGGATGATCATCATTGATGTTAAAGAGAGAAATTTGGACAGACGGATGTAATGTTTTTTTTTTTGCACCTGCTAGCTATCATGCATTTTATAATTACAGTGAACCTCCGGTTGCACTGTTCCAATGTCTCATCTGCTGTGTGCAAGATTACAATTTATGGTTGCTGCGGTTGACATGATTCTCAACCACCTTCTATTGTAGGATCCTGAAGGCCTCTTCCCTTGCATTCTTGGTCACGAGGCTGCTGGGTATGGATGCCTTATACCTACTCTGATTTTGATGGTTCCCCCTCTCAGTTGGGTGAAATAGTTCTATGCCTAATTGTTTTTTTTTTTTGGACATAGGATTGTGGAGAGTGTTGGGGAAGGTGTAACTGAGGTGCAACCAGGTGATCATGTCATTCCTTGTTACCAAGCTGAGTGCAAAGAGTGCAAATTTTGCAAGTCAGGAAAGACAAATCTATGTGGCAAGGTCCGCTCTGCTACTGGTGTTGGGGTTATGATGAATGATCGCAAAAGCCGTTTCTCGGTTAATGGGAAACCCATATACCATTTCATGGGGACTTCTACATTCAGCCAATATACTGTTGTGCATGATGTGAGTGTTGCGAAGATCGACCCAGCAGCTCCACTCAACAAAGTATGCCTTCTTGGCTGTGGTGTTCCCACTGGTAAGGATTGCATCCAATCTTAATGGGAAATCTGCATCAACCATGACTCTCCTGGAAATCCTATATTACTTGTTATTGGCCTCCCATTTGTTCCCACTGCAGTCCAGGCTCATTATTAGCGATTAAAATGAAAGACGCTTGAACAAAGGCACTTGAACCCTTTGAGCTTCATATCTTACCTTCGGTGTGCATTGATCTAATACAATATATTTCTGAACAAGAGAATCTGTTTTAATTTGAGATTCACACAATCTATGAGAGTTGAGCCACTCCTATACTTCCTGATTATTTTCCACGGGGGCTATTCTTGCTTCTGTATGCATATTTATGGACAGGAAATGCAGGATGATTGTTTGTAGAAATGTTTTATGCAATATCAGTTGGTGACTAATTGAGTGTTCGTCCTTCAGGTCTTGGAGCTGTTTGGAACACAGCTAAGGTAGAAGCCGGGTCAATTGTTGCTATTTTTGGCCTCGGTACTGTTGGCCTTGCAGTAAGTTCTCAATACACTCACTCTCTCTATTCAATATAGCCAATCTCTGTCAATGAATGCAAAATTCTGTGCAGAAATCACGTCCTAATTGCTTTCTAATTAAGTCGAATTATTGTACAGGTTGCAGAGGGTGCAAAAGCAGCTGGTGCTTCTCGCATAATTGGCATAGATATTGATCCTAAAAAGTTTGATACAGGTAGTATCTCATTCTCGTTATCTACGAATATAACATTTGTTGTCTATTGGTCAAATGGAAATAGCGTTTATTTATTCTGTTGCTACCTTTCTTTAGTACTTACTGTTGCATATGTTGGATATCATTTGATCAGCACTGACAATGCATAGGTGTTAGTTTCTTTTGCATATGTGCGTGTGTGTTCTCCAGTTCTATGATATAGTGGTTTCTGAGCGCTGCTCTTTCGGGAACAGAAGTTGCAACTTGTTTTCTTTGAGCCTGACATTTCTCTACGAATTTTAGTAATGAGAAACTCTTACCCTATAATTCCCTCACATATGGATTTATCTATTATGTACCAAGCAGCTTAGCCCAGTATTTTCATGCTATTATAAAATTTCATGGTTTTGCGCCTCACACGCAAACTGGAATTTGGAACTGGGCTTACATAACAGTTATGAATGTATTATGCTACCTCTTTCTGAAGTTTCTGCATGTCTGTTGGTCTGAGGTGCGGAGTCTATATTATGGAATTGGAGAAACCTTTCATGCTAGGCCGCTGAATATTGCACCTGACGGGGTTGATTGCATTGTGCAGCAAAGAATTTTGGGGTTACAGAATTTGTGAATCCCAAGGACCACGAGAAGCCAATTCAGCAGGTCCTTGTTGATCTTACTGATGGTGGTGTGGATTATAGTTTTGAGTGCATTGGCAATGTTTCTGTAATGAGGGCTGCTTTAGAGTGCTGTCACAAGGTAAGCAACACCGGATATATAAAAGAATGTGATGTGTCTTGTGGTAACGTTATACTATGAGTAGCGGTAGGACATAGGAGTGATGCGGGCCATATGTGACGGGGATGAGAAATTTCAGGGCTGGGGAACTTCTGTCATAGTGGGCGTGGCTGCTTCAGGCCAAGAGATATCAACTCGTCCTTTCCAGTTAGTGACAGGCCGGGTCTGGAAGGGAACAGCTTTTGGTGGTTTCAAGAGCCGTTCACAAGTGCCTTGGCTTGTGGAAAAATACTTGAAAAAGGTGAAGCAAGTTAAAATAGTCCTAGCTTTATATTATGTACATGGTAATATTCAATAGGTATCTAAGTTTTTTTTTTTAACTGGGGAATGCTGCTGTTCTTGTACTTCAGGAAATCAAGGTGGATGAGTACATCACACATAATTTGACTTTGGCGGAGATCAACAGAGCATTTGATCTGATGCATGAAGGAGGCTGTCTTCGGTGTGTGCTGGACTGCCAAGTCTAGGGATTGATTTACTAGGGTGGGAGGGGATGACAGCCATTGTGAGGACATGCCGATGGATTTTTTATTTTAAAGTATCAAACATGACATGTTGAGACCATGAACCCGGACTAGAGCAGGTTCCTCTGGCGAAAATGACGTCTCAGATAAAAAGGCCATGTCCAAAGATTTCTGATACTTTGTTGGTTTTGCTCCGGTTGATAATTACTTGCTAGTGGCGATCCCGCCCTGCTGTGCTATCTCAAGTTCGTCGGTGTATATCACTGATGTCGGCTTACCGAGCGGTATGACTCGATCAGATGTTCATGCCAGTTTAATGTGAGAAAGCTTGAAGGAAGATGGAGCAACTCAAATTCGAGGTCCATTTACAAGGAAGTTCCAATCTCAAACTCAAGCTTATTTGGCGAGATACTTGGCTGACGAGCCTAAATGTGTGTCCAAATTTGAGTCACACCCTTTAAAGACATTTGTAGATCAGACATGCTCAAAAGGGATGGACAAATTTGACGAGAACAACTAAGGACTTTCTGGTGCCCAAGAAAGAGATTCTTGATGCCCAAGTCGTCCATAATTGTTGTCCAAGTCATCCAAACGCCCAAAGGGAGAAGGAAAGAGATAAATTAGTTGCTAAAAAGTTTCCTTTAGCATTGAAAATGACTTGTATTCATTATTTAAGTAGTAGCTTGTTTCCTACTTAGTATTAAACTTGTTTTCCTAGTCCTAAGTACATTAATTTTAGGTTTTTGTGACCTCTATGAATAGAGAACGTAAGACCTACGGGTTACAACAATTTACACACAACTTTGAATAGAATAAGCTTTTGCTTTTTATTCGTTTTTGGGATTTGAAACTTCCCTTTCTTATGTGTGTGGATTTTCATTAGAGCTAAAAGTCCCGGTGTCAATGGGTTCATCATCCCTATCATGGTCCACATCCTTTGATCAATTGCTTTCATTGAATTAAATTATCGATTTGGTTGCGTTTGGTTTTGTTTCCCATCATATTGTGTTTTCCAATTTCTACCGATTGTGTTGCGTACTTTGATTGTTGATTTTAAGACTCATTTTTGGTTTAGGATCATATAGTTGGTATCAGAGCATCATTTCAAAGCAGAGGAATACATATCCCTACCTTCTTGTGCGATCATCTTGTTGCAAAGTGTTCTTCAAATTCGTTAAAGATATTTTAAATTTTCAATCTTGTTATTCGAATTTCAAATTTCTATTACTTCTAAAGTTGATTTGGTTGGAAAAAGCCATTCTATAGTATATAAAAAATAAAATCGAAGGAGTCAAAAGATTACGATTCGCAAAAGTCAAAGAACACAAGCCAAATCAGTCATTCCTTGTCTTAAGCAAATCGTTTTCAAGATTGAGTTTTGATGCTTGCATCTATTGCTTTGAATTGAGCCTTTAGCGTTCATTTCTTGTATATTTAATTGCAGTTGCCATTGAATTTTTTCGAAATTCTTAGTTTAAAGAGCTGCAGCTCTAGGTTAGAATAGCCTTTGTTTCCAAAAACGTTTTAAACATTGTTTCTAGCCTATCCAGCTGAATCTACTTGCATTTGAAGGTTTTCATTCATTCAAAGTTGATTGAGTGCCAGAGAAGAGGCTTTGTGAGTTCAATAGAGGGTAAAAGCCATTAATTTTGAGTGCAAACATGAGTGGTAAAAAAAGAGCGACATCTATTAAGTGAAAACACTTAAGTGCTTGTGAGGTCATTTACATATCATTTGAAACTTGGAATTGACGAAATAACCTTGTCTACGAGTTTTTGTGGCGGAGTTGATTATCATGGCTGGTGAAGGTAATCCATCGATGGGAAAATTGAGTGACAACGCTCTTGATGTTCTCATGGATCAATTCTCTCAATTTTGGCAAGCTGATCAATCCAACATCAATGCACGTCTGCCCGTGGTGGAACGAAATCCAGAAAAAGTGCTAAACGAGAGCAAGAGAGGGCGGAGCAAGAAAGAGTTAAAAGAGAATGTATTGAGCAAACTCGAAAAGAACAAGAAAGACTTCTTCGAGAAAGAAATCATCAACATCATCCTCATTTTGGTGGAAGAATGCTACGAAGAAATGTCATTTCTCATCAACATCGAGAAGAATAAGAGAGGTTCCATGACGAATATGAAGAAGAAGGAGAACAACCTAGTAAATCACCACATAATAGTTGAAACTTGTCCGAGTTACATTTCAGACCAGACACCTTATAGAACATATCTAGAACCCGACAAACACCAGCAACTCCACGAATAGAACCATTTGTAAATACAAGCAAATCATCAGCAAAACACAGGTGTGTAATTGGTAACGGTTGACACTTGGGATGAAAGGGAATCTGGTTCTGTCTGGCTGCCATTTTCAACATTGCATCAAGTATCTCCATTGAAACCGTAAAAAGGTAGGGGGACAATGGGTCCCCTTGCCTAAGACCGCGTTTCATATAAAAAAAAACCCACAGATACCTCCATTTAAGCCTACACTGATCTTAGGACCACAATGGGTCCCCTTGCCTAATCCACTTAAGAAATAGATTAGGGAACCCCATCATCGTAAGAATAGAGAGAAGGAAAGGCCAATCCACAGAATTGAAGACCTTCATAATATCAATCTTAATAGCACAACTGGGAGTGATATGTTTCCTATGATAATCCTTAACTATTTCTGAAGCCAGCAGAATGTTATCACAAATTGACCGACCTTTGATAAAAGCAGATTGGAATAGGAAGTTAGAGAAGGCAAGACAGCTGCTAACCTGTTAGCCATAATCTTTGAAATCCCTTTGTAGATAGTGTTGCAACATGAAATGGGACGAAAGTCCTTCATTTGCTCAACATTTGGGATTTTAGCCACTAAAGTGAAGAGAGTGGAGTTAATAATGCGAGGCATAATACCAGATTGATAGAACTCCAAAGCCACCTCTTCAACCAAACCACCTATTAGACCCCAAATAAGTGAATAAAACTCTGATGGGAAACCGTCTGGACCTGGGGCCTTATCCCTTCCAGTGACTGGGGCAACCAAAGAAAGAGCCTCCTCTAGTGAAAGCTTCTTGAGCAAAAGTTGCTCATAAAAGCTAGAAGGTTTGATAATAACATCGTGGTTTACCTCTCTAATCAACTTCTTGTAGAAATCCACCGCAACTTGTCCCATTTCCTTGATATTAGTCACCTCATGTCCTTGGGAATTGAGCAATCTTGTAATCTGCTGGCGATGAGTATTGACTTTCACAGAGCGATGAAAGAAAGATGTATTCAAATCCCCCTCTTGAACCCCCTGTACTCGATCTTTTTTCTTATAAAACCTTTCCTCAGCCTTCTGCAATTCTTGACATTTAGCAGCAAGTATTCTTTCTTCCTCCACATAACATTACTTTCATCAGGCGCAGTAAGAAGAATAGTTTGCAACATCTCTAATTGAGTCTCACAGGCTCGAGTTTGCACAGATATATCCGAATAAACTTCCCTGTTAAGCTTCTTCAACTTCAATTTTACACTTCGAAGTTTACCATAAAACACAAAATAGGAATAACCCTTCACATCAGTACTCCAAGCTTCTGTAACTAGGTCATAACTTAAAATTATACTCAAGTTACTGTAGGATGTCCCTTTAAATTTTAGGGTTAATATATTTGTATAGCCTGAACTTTGCATATAATAAACATCCTGCCCAATCTTTTCGATCTATAACATCCTAGCCCAAACTATACATCAAAATAACGAAATTGGCCAAATCCGACATTTGACTGCTATCTTGGACGGTCAAACGCGTTGACTAACGATCAACGCGCCACGTCACTGCCAAATCAGCACCTTTCATTTAGATTTTTTTTTATATATTTTCCACCTATTACCATTTTTCTTTTTCATTTTGAAAAAAAAAAGTAATTTCATTTTTGGGTCCCAAGCTAAACCCTACCTTATCCAGACCTACTTAACCCCAACCTCAGGAAAAAACCCGCGGCCCCTCACTTTCTCCTTCATCGACGTCGATCTTCTTCCCTCGTCCGACGAAAATGCAACGGCGGGTTCGACATGATACAATAGGCTGATAGATCAAGGCTAAAGGAGAAGATGCGACAATAATGACTTAGGACTTGAGAGTAAGGGATCACTATGGAGGGAAGAATTCCCAGAATACAGCAAAAATTATACATAATTCCCTGAATACATAAGTTTTATAAAATTTTCCCAAACTACCCAAGTTTCAAAGGGTTTGAGTTTATGGGACTCGAACTACTCACCAGTTCGACGATAAGAAACTCGAACTAAAAGCGGATCGACTTTTAAACACTCGATCAACAGTGGTTCGACTTTGGAAGACTCGAACAACTAAGATCGATCACAAGGGACTCGATCTCAGTAGATCGAGTATGGAAAACTCGATCAAGTAAGATCGACATCTAAAACCTCGATGTAGTGCAACGACTTTAACGCACTCGATCTTAGACTGGACTAGATCGAGGCCTTAAGACTCGAACTACTGGCCCACAGACATACTTCAGGATAGGGTTGCAGGGATAAGATTTTTGTTGTCATAGATCGAGTTTTAGGGACTCGAACTAGTGTAGTTTGATTACACTAAACTCGAACTACTTGCTCAATCATTCTGTCCAGTCGCTTTCTATCCGACATGCGCCAGAATAGGGCGCATGGGGGGGGGGGGGGGGAAATATTGGTGGACATAGATCGAGTTTAATGAACTCGAACTAGTGTAGTTCGAGTGTATTGGAATCGAACCACTCCATCAGTTTACGATAGATAAAAGCCATCACTTAGCACTTTCTGGCAGCACTCTTCCTTTCTATCTTCTTTCTTCCAAACACAAACTGTAGCTGCTGGAGCACCATAGCTGAGCAAAGAAGAAAAATTTTGGAGGTAAGTTCTGCTTACTTTGTTTGAATGAGCATATTAGAATTTTAGATTAATTTAGTATTGTTTGTACTGTATGTAATGAGCTGCTTGTATAAACTGCAGAAATGGGTAGAAAATTTCGAAAATTCGACTTAAAGATTCGGTGGAATGGTCGAATTACACACTTTCATGATAGTATTGACTACGAAGATGGTGAATCAAGTATTGTCCGGATTGAGAGCATATTTACTTGGCAAGAACTTAGTCATATTTGTGCTGAACGATGTTGCATAGCAGGGCGAAGAGTATGCAAGATGACTTACCGTATGCCGGTTTACAAGGATTATGCACTTGTATATGAAGGATCAGTTTTGTTTGACGATGATGACATTAATATGATGGTGAGATTTATTGCAGAGAACAGATTTCCAAGTGCTGAGGTGTATGTCGAAACAGAAGTTTTTGGCCAATATGGTGGCGGCGGTTATACCGAACACGGTGAAGGATCGGGAGGGTTTTCCGGTTCAGGAGATTTCAGAGTGCGGCATGATGCACATGGCCAACATACGAGGATCGAACTGCAACTGGTCCATTGGTGGAACATGACGGACAAGAGTGGCCAGTATGGGGTGAAGAATGGGATTACATAAGGGCACCCAGACAGTCACCCAGACAAGCATCTACACCAGCATCTGGCATCAACAATGATCCATATGTGGATAAACCAAGTCCTCCGTACACTAGCGAGGCAAGCGACATGGAAGATGAAGAGTTAGAATCAATGAGTAGTTCAGATGGTGAAGATCTGGAAGTTGATGAGGGGGAATTTGAGCTCCCCACACCTCACTACACGATGGTGCCACAACATCCTCTCTATGCTCACAACGACGATCCTGACCTCCCTCCTATACCAATATGGACTCCTGACTCTGGATTCGTGGTTGGCCAAACATTTGGAGGAAAGCCTCAGGTGGTCGATGCATTGAAAGAAACTGCTATGCGAAGAAGCTTTCAATATCGTGTCATCACTTCTGACACTAAACAAATTCATGTTCGTTGCGAGAACCATGGCGACGGATGCATGTGGCATGTTCGGGCGGCATATGTTAAAAGAAATGGGGCTTGGCTCATTCGTAAGACAGACAACAACCACACTTGTAGGTCGTCACTGATTTCTCTAGATCACCGACAATTGAGTGCAAGGAAGGTTGCACAAACAATCAAACATCTGATTGAGGCACAACCTGGGATCACCGTGAAGAGTGTCATCGCTGAAGTGAAGAATCGACATGGCTATACCATCAGTTACAAGAAAGCATGGCATGGGAAGCAAAAAGCTATGGCAGAGGTGTATGGTGATTGGGAAGAGTCATTTGCTAACATGCCTCGTTTGATTCTTGCAATGGAGGACAAGAATCCTGGGTCTGTTTTTGTGCCTAGTTACGAAGATTTCTATGGGGGTGCTTGATGACTCGGTATTTGCACATGTTTTCCCCTTTGTTTCTTGATTGTTTGAGCTTGAATTATTGCGTCTTTGGCCTATTTTATGCTAGGCTGTATTCCTTTGTCCCATTTCAGGTCCTAGCACATAAAGTGAAGCATAGGCGCAAGTTTCAAGTCAATCAGAGATCAATTGACGATTCGAGAGAAGAAACTCGGGCATGACCTGAAGAAGAATGGATTTCTACCTCACTTTATGGACAAAGAATCATGCAAGCTTGTTATGAAACGAAAGAGGACGAGACTACGAGCGTCTGGGATCAAACGGCGATTGATTCGGAGTCCGGACGAGGGAGAAACGAAGCATTAAACAGAGGCTGAGCAAGCTGCACGGGCAGACCAGGGAGGCTGCACGGCCGTGCACGTGAGCAATATGGCCGTGCGCCTTATGCCGAGGACACGCACGGGCAACCTCTGAAGCTCGCACGGCCGTGCACCCCGGCCGTGCGAGAGGGCTGAAGTTCGACTAAATGACACGCTGCGTTTTGAGTTGCACGGCCAGAATGGTGATATGCACGGCCGTGCACCCTGGCCGTGCGAGTCGGGATTTCCTGGTTTTAAGCCAAATTCCGAACCAAAGAAGAGGGGAGCTGGGTTTTTGGATCCCAAACACCCAAGGGACGAACCAAAGAGAGAGAGGGCGATTTGAGGGCATTCTTGGAGTAGAGAAGGAGGATTTCTTCGCCTTGGAAGCTTGAGGAACAAGCCCGGACTTGAAGACTGATCATCTGAAGATTCTTACTGCAGTCTCTCTCTTCTCTATGGAGTAACTTCCCTTCACTTAGGTTTTGAGGAACCCTAGCTATGTTTGTTTGATTGGATGATTGTATGAGTACTCTGACTGGATAATCTTGAGTTCATATTCAATCTATGCATGTTTTCATGATTCAATTCTGCTTTAGTCGAGATTATTGATTCTGCTTTGATTCTATGAGAGGGAATACCTGATTAGGTCAATAGAGCACCATAGATTGATAGTAGTGGATCGATTGCTTTAGTCGAGGGTTGATTCACTGCTTTGTATCGATTGAGAACCCCTTTCGATAGAGGGAGTCTAGTTCAGAACGCCTTGATCAGTTGTTCTAGAGAAGGATACGTCCCTCTAGGCAATTGACTCAAGAGGGCCTTGTTCCTTTAGTCGAGACTCAAGGTCTAGTCAAGGATTCTCCGCATTGTGAATGAAAGTGAAACAGGTTAGAGATCATCAATCATTAATCTGGCTAGTGGCTAGGGGGAATCATACCTAAGTGAGTTCCCAACCTGTAATTAGATTAACTTTAACTGTAGTTTGCTAGAGTAGTTTTAGTTCTTTCGTCTTAATCTGATTTGCTAAATAATAAACTGAAGCTGAGTAATAGTAACTCTAGAGACCCGTGGATTCGATATTTATCACTTGAGCCACTATACTGCAGTCCCTTTCATTGGTTACACTTGGCCTTTGTTAGGTGTTGTGTTTTAGAGCATCAAGTTTTTGGCGCCGTTGCCGGGGACTTTCTAGAGTATTAGGAAAGGCAGAAGTTTGTTACTTTAGCGTTTTTATTTTCTTTTCTTTTCCACCCTTGCTTTTCACTTGGGTGTTTTTGTTTTTGTTGGTGCAGATCTGAATCATGGATCCTAATGGCTTCTCCAATCATTGGGGGTATCCACCACCATCTGGGTGGTGTTACCCCGAGACTCCGTGGAGCAATCAAGGCGGAGAAGACTATGGATTCGGGTTCCAGTACCAACCCCCTTACTACGGAGAACAACCGGACCCCTGGGCATATCAAGAACAACCTCATTATCAAGAAGAATTTCTCCCACAACCAGAAGGGCCATCGGCACTGGAGTTACTCATGGAGCAGTATGCTCGAGACTGTGAGAGAACATGCTCCAGGATGGATCAGTGTGTCTAGGCCTATCGTGAAACAGATGAGATCCTCCTGAGCCTTAAGAAGAGCGTCGATGATCTTGAGCGATCTTGGGCGCAACCTGCTCCAGATCACCCTTCTGCTACCCTACAAGAAGAGGAGGAGGAAGAAGAAGGCTACAAGGGCATTGTGGAACACACTGAAGTTGTCACGGAGAGCTCCCGTGATGATCATGATCAGGCGTGTCATGTCGTAGCCGACCACACCTTCCCACACCCCAAACTGAGCTTTGAAGAGGCGGGCATGAGTGAGGAGATGCAAGAAGATCTCATGAAAGAAATTGCTTGGCAACTTGCTCTCCAATCCGTGCTTGAAGAAGAAGAGCAAGAAAGGGTGCAGAAAGAAGTTGTGGAGGATGACGAAAGTGAAGCTGGAGGAGTTCTTGATCATTTCCCAGGGGTGATACCACATGAAGAAGGAAGGGAGGTTGAAGAGGCGATTGGTGTCCAGGCTGAGGACGAAGTTGAGGTGGAAGAGGCTTGCACTGGCCCTATGTTACATTTGATATCTCCACCAAACTTCGAGGAGTTGCTTGGCAAGGACCCATTTGTAGTGTCTCTTTGCCAGACCAAGGCCACCTCGACATCGGTCCCTCTTGGTGGACGCGATGGTGGCCAATCGATGTTGTCATATCTGGTTTGGGGCAATGAGACGAGAGAAGAGAAGAAGAGGTCTCGAGGGTGGAGACTTCATCTGCATCAAGTACATGAGCCTTCATCACCTGCCACACCACATGCTCGTGACTTGAGACTCCACCTCATCGACGAGAACCTCAACTTCAAGGAGGTTCTAGCATGGACCGAAACTTAGGAGCCATCGTCCGGCTCATGACGTGAAAGAAGCGCTTGTTGGGAGGCAACCCAACCAGTCGGTTTGCATTTCTTTCTCTTTTTCTCCTCGGTTGAGTCAGTTTTTTTTTATATTTGATTTTAGAGTAAATAACTCAACCTTTGTGAGATTTTGTGTGGTGTTTGTGTTCTGATTACTCTCTCTTTCTGGATGGCACTGCCTGACCCGTACATCATCATTCACCCTTGATATGGTAACTTCGTTCTACCCTCCTTATCTTTCCTCCATTGAGGACAATGTCGTGCTTAAGTGTGGGGGGGATGTTCGATTATGTATGCGGGTGAATGTTTGGCTGTTTGTGTGCTTGGAGCCTAGTCCACTGTCCAAATTTTTAAATTTGAGGGCTCCAAGTACGTGTTTCCTTGCAATTGCCTGCTCAGTATGCTTTGAATTGACAGTCTTTACAGTAATATGCAACCTAGGGAGGTAGTGTAGCACTATGGAGGATGTTGATGCATTTAAGAAGTCTCATTTCTTCTTCATATAAAGTTGGTTGATTGAGTGAATTAGTGATCTTAGGACCCTTGAATTGTGTGGTGTTGTGGATTCTCTGCTTGTCAAGGACTCTTGTATCATGTTTTGAGAATAACAGGTGCTCGAAAATGTGCTTCAAAATAAACGTCTCCCGTGCGAATAGGGCGAAAGTGTGTAAGGGGAGACGGGAATTCGTTCCCAATTTCCACCTACTACCTCCAGCCCCCTTACATGTCTTTCCCCCGCACGAGGCTCGAGACATCCGCTCCTGGCATGGCCGGTAAGAGCAGGTTGGGACCCTTGAAAAAGAAAAGAAAAGAAAAATATCAGAAAACAAGCAAAACAGGAAAAAAAAAAAGGGGTCTCAACCATCTTCAAGAAGAAAATAGAGCACCTTGAAAAATGTGAGTCCATGATCCTTTGTTTTTGAGAATCTCTTCATCCACAATCCATTTGTCCTCTGTTCACTATTTGCCATGATGCCGACTCGCCGAAGAAGTTATGAGATGACTTGTGCGTCGGTTGACCTCGTAAGTTGCTAAATGATCTAGGAAGTCCTCTACCTACGATCTGGGTTGTTTGTTGCTATAGAGGTCTGGAGAGTTGCATTGGTTTGAGTTAGGTTCGCTTGGGGACAAGCAAACAGTTAAGTGTGGGGGGATTTGATGACTCGGTATTTGCACATGTTTTCCCCTTTGTTTCTTGATTGTTTGAGCTTGAATTATTGCGTCTTTGGCCTATTTTATGCTAGGTTGTATTCCTTTGTCCCATTTCAGGTCCTAGCACATAAAGTGAAGCATAGGCGCAAGTTTCAAGTCAATCAGAGATCAATTGACGATTCGAGAGAAGAAACTCGGGCATGACCTGAAGAAGAATGGATTTCTACCTCACTTTATGGACAAAGAATCATGCAAGCTTGTTATGAAACGAAAGAGGACGAGACTACGAGCGTCTGGGATCAAACGGCGATTGATTCGGAGTCCGGACGAGGGAGAAACGAAGCATTAAACAGAGGCTGAGCAAGCTGCACGGGCAAACCAGGGAGGCTGCACGGCCGTGCACGTGAGCAATATGGCCGTGCGCCTTATGCCGAGGACACGCACGGGCAACCTCTGAAGCTCGCACGGCCGTGCACCCTGGCCGTGCGAGAGGGCTGAAGTTCGACTAAATGACACGCTGCGTTTTGAGTTGCACGACCAGAATGGTGATATGCACGGCCGTGCACCCTGGCCGTGCGAGTCGGGATTTCCTGGTTTTAAGCCAAATTCCGAACCAAAGAAGAGGGGAGCTGGGTTTGGATCCCAAACACCCAAGGGACGAACCAAAGAGAGAGAGGGCGATTTGAGGGCATTCTTGGAGTAGAGAAGGAGGATTTCTTCGCCTTGGAAGCTTGAGGAACAAGCCCGGACTTGAAGACTGATCATCTGAAGATTCTTACTGCAGTCTCTCTCTTCTCTATGGAGTAACTTCCCTTCACTTAGGTTTTGAGGAACCCTAGCTATGTTTGTTTGATTGGATGATTGTATGAGTACTCTGACTGGATAATCTTGAGTTCATATTCAATCTATGCATGTTTTCATGATTCAATTCTGCTTTAGTCGAGATTATTGATTCTGCTTTGATTCTATGAGAGGGAATACCTGATTAGGTCAATAGAGCACCATAGATTGATAGTAGTGGATCGATTGCTTTAGTCGAGGGTTGATTCACTGCTTTGTATCGATTGAGAACTCCTTTCGATAGAGGGAGTCTAGTTCAGAACGCCTTGATCAGTTGTTCTAGAGAAGGATACGTCCCTCTAGGCAATTGACTCAAGAGGGCCTTGTTCCTTTAGTCGAGACTCAAGGTCTAGTCAAGGATTCTCCGCATTGTGAATGAAAGTGAAACAGGTTAGAGATCATCAATCATTAATCTGGCTAGTGGCTAGGGGGAATCATACCTAAGTGAGTTCCCAACCTGTAATTAGATTAACTTTAACTGTAGTTTGCTAGAGTAGTTTTAGTTCTTTCGTCTTAATCTGATTTGCTAAATAATAAACTGAAGCTGAGTAATAGTAACTCTAGAGACCCGTGGATTCGATATTTATCACTTGAGCCACTATACTGCAGTCCCTTTCATTGGTTACACTTGGCCTTTGTTAGGTGTTGTGTTTTAGAGCATCAGTGCTAAACGCGTGTTTAAGCGACTATTTTGGGCATTCAAATCATGCATTGATGGTTTCACCCATTGTCTGCCAATAATCCAAGTTGATGGGACCTTTCTGACCGGCAAATACAAGGGCACTCTACTCGTTGCCACTAGTGTTGATGGCAGTATGCAACTTTTCCCCCTTGCTTTTGCTATTGTCGAATCGTAGAACAACTTAAGTTGGGCATGGTTTTTTTCCCAACTATACACTCGTGTCACTCAACGGAAGGACATTGCCATACTTTCTGATCGACACCATGGAATTGCACATGCTTTCTACGACCTGCCCGAGGAGCTAGGGTGGAAGTGGCGCTGGTGCATACGACATTTCAAAAGCAATTACGGGAAGCACTTTGGTAGAACTTATGGACAACGTGCAGTTTGGCACGCTGGTAAGAACAAATAAGATGTTGTGATTATATCAATTGGTTGAATGCGTATACTCCTTTACTAACCTTATATTGCTTTATTGTAGCTATTGCTTTTCAGACTAGAAAGTTTGTAGACAAAATGAAGAGCATAAGGGAAGTCCACTCTGAAGGTGCAGATTGGCTAGAAACTCATCCTTATGAGAGGTGGACGTTACATCAAGACGAAGGGAGAGGAATCAGTTGCTTGGTTGGCCAATCACTTATTGTACCCCGCAGATCCTTGCTGTACTTGTGGAGTGACTTATGTACGTCCGGTGGTGGGAGAGGAATCGGTTGCGCCCAATTATATTGTCGGACACATCTATCCGGGAGGTGCCACTCGGCAATGTTGTGGAAAATCACAGGCAACTTGCACGACCAGAGTCTGCGATCCTCAGGGTATCTGATAGACCGTTAATTACACATGATTTTACCCCTGTTCTCACACCGTTTGAGATGTGATTTCTCGTGTTTTAAGCCGATTTCACGCTAGGTTGTGCTTGTTTGTGATATTTCAAGTCCTAGTACGTGAATGGAGGCTTGGGAGCGAGTTTGGGGTCGATTTGACGAAGATCGGGCGCGAGGCAAGTCACAAAGGAGGCCACACGGGCACACCCACAAATCACACGGCCGTGCAACTCATATTTCTGGCCGTGTGAGATTGTGCGAGAGCAAACACGGCCTGCCCTGACAACACACACGGCCGTGTGAAGAAGTGGCTTGGCCGTGTGACTTTCGCCGAGAGCAAACACGGGCAGATGGAAGTCACACACGGCCGTGCGACCCTGGCCGTGTGAGAAGCCTGAAAATCGAACTAAGTGGAACGCAATGTTTTGACTCACACGGGCAACTGGGTATGCCACACGGCCGTGTGGCCCTGCCTGTGTGAGTCGGGATTTCCTGGTTTTAACCTAATTCTGGGCTGCAAGAGAGAGAATCGGACTTTTTGAGCAAAAACAGAGCCCTAGAGAGAGAAAGGACAAAGAACACATCCTAGAAGCCATCTTGGCGCTGGGTTTCATCAAATCAAGCTTGGAGATCGTCATAGGAGTGGAAATCATCATCCCAGAGCAGATTCTTCCCATCAGTATGAGTATGACTGCTTTGTATCTTGTTTTTCTCTCTCTCTCTCTCTATGGAGTAGAACCCCTCTCTCACTTGGGGATGAAGAACCCTAGTTCTATGTGTTAGGGATTGATTGTAATGACTTGGGATGATATTACTGTTTGATTTTAATCGAATGATGCATGTTTATTGAGTCAATTGAAGTCTGATCAACTTTTCCTGATTCCTGCTGCAATCTGAGATAGATAGAATCTGATTAGGTTGTTAGAGTCTCATCATTCGATAGTAGGAGATTGGCTATACGAGAGTTAGCCAGTTTACTGCTTTGTACTGGAATCCAATTCCAGTAGTGGAGTTCTGTTCTTACTGCTTCAGCTTTCTATCCCGGTGAAGACTAGTCGTCTGCCGGGTAGTTAGACTGAGAGGGCTTGGTCAGCTTAAGAGATTCCAAGCTACTGTCGGATCTTCCGCAGTCTAATCAACAGTAAATCAACCCAGGGAAATACAATTGAAACCTAACTAAGGAGCTAGGGGGATTCATTCCCGAGTGACTCTTACCTGCTTGAGAAAACCGAATAATTTCCTGCTTTCTTTCTGCTTTTGCTTTTAAACAACAATCACATACTTTAGTTGGCTAGATAATAGAGAATCACTGAGTAAGCAGTAGACCTAGACCCCGGGTTGATAATATAACTTGCCTGTTACTGCATTCCCGGTCTGCGATTACACTTGGTCGCAGATTGGTGTTGTGTTTTACCGTGTCAAGTTTTTGCCGCCGTTGCCGGGGAACCTCTAGGTTATTGGGGAAACGTGAGAATTTGTTACTCTAGCTTTTTCTTTATTGCATTTTATCTCTTCCACCTGTGTGCCTTCACGGGTTGCTTCTGCTGATTGTGTGCAGGTAGTGCATGACCCGTAGCCAGTCGGGAGATCTACTACCACTAGACCAGGAGCTTGAACGAACCTGCAGAAACTTCAAGCGGGCTCTAAAGGCGCGACTGGCTGCGGAGGAGGCGCTAGCACAGCTACAGATCACTGAAGAAGAGGAGATGGCTGATCCACAGGGCCATGCTGTGGTCGATCCCGAGGAGCAGACCATGGGATCCTACTGGATTGCTAGAGCTGCGGACATGAGGTCACCCATTCAGCATCCTCATGTCCCAGCCAACAATTTTGAGGTGAGCACCTCAGTAATCACCATGCTGCGCGGTTCAGTGGTGTTCCGTGGTGAAGAGGGGGAGTGCCCTCGTTCACATCTCAGGCGATTCCACGATCTCATCGATGGAATCAAGATCAATGGGGTCCCAGCAGATGCCATCCAGCTGAGGTACTTCCCATTCACCTTGGAGGGGCAGGCCAAGGAGTGGCTAGACACTCGACCTCCGGGATCCATCACCACGTTCGCCAACCTGGCGGACAAGTTCCTTACCCGCTACCATCCTCCGTCCAAGACGGCGGACTTGCAGAAGCAGATTACCCACTTCACCCAGGATGAAGATGAGACCATCCGGGACGCCTGGGAGAGATACAACAGCCTCTTCCTGAGGTGTCCCAATCATGGTTTCAACGATGCTTTCAAGGTAGGAACCTTCTATCACGCCCTCTTCCCGGAGGACAAGCAGCTGATTGATTCGGTTTGTGGCGGGAACATGCTGACCAAAACACCACCACAGCTGAGTCAACTCTTTGAGGAGATGGCGGAGAATGGGTATGATTGGGGCACTGCCAGGAGATCGAGACGAGCACCAGGACGGGGTGTGCATGCTGTAGGCACCCAGTCATCTGATTTGGTGCAGGTGGTATCGAAGCTGGTGTCAGCTATCGATCGTTCTGGTTTGATTGCAGGTACAGAACAGCCGCAGGCGATGCTCTGCCAGTGGTGCGAGAGCACCCATCACACTGTTGAAGAGTGCCAAGCGATGAAGGAATCGACAACACCCCAGGAGCAGGTGAACTTCATCAACAATGTTAGGCGCAACGACCCCTACAGCAATACTTACAATGAGGGGTGGCGCCAGCATCCCAACTTCTCCTGGGGTGGGGCAAATTTCAGATCACCAGTCCCCCAGGGACCACCGGGCTTCCAGAGGCCACCATATCAGCCCAGACAGGGGCAATTCCAGCAGCAGCAGTCTCTCTACCAGCCCATGCAGGGGCATGCTGCTCCATCACAGCCGCGACCTTTCCAGCAGCCAGGTGCAGCCCCTGCCGCCCCAGTGCAGAATGATCAGATGGCTGAACTGCGGGAATTGGTGGGTTCTCTCGCCAGTTCTAGTGCTCAAAAATTTAACACCATCGAGCAGTTCATGGAAAAGGCATCGGGTAAATTCCTGGCTCTTGAAGCTGGCCAGAGGAACACACAGGCTGTCTTGCAGGATATCCAGACCCAGCTGGGGAGTGTGGCTCAAGCAGTGGCACAAAGGGCTCCTGGTACCTTGCCCGGTCAGACCATTCCTCACCCTCAGAACCCGAATGAGCACTGCAATGCCATCATGACCAGGAGTGGCAAGATGACTGTTGATCCACCTGCTCGGGAACAAGAGAGAGAGGCCCCTGCCTCGGCATCTCCAGCAGCTGAAGCAGAAGCCGAGAAGGAGGTTGAGGTGTCTTGATGCTCTAAAACACAACACCTAACAATGGCCAAGTGTAACCAATGGAAGGGACTGCAGTATAGTGGCTCAAGTGATAAATATCGAATCCACGGGTCTCTAGAGTTACTATTACTCAGCTTCAGTTTATTATTTAGCAAACCAAATTAAGATGAAAGAACTAAAACTACTCTAGCAAACTACAGTTAAAGTTAATCTAATTACAGGTTGGGAACTCACTTAGGTATGATTCCCCCTAGCCACTAGCCAGATTAATGATTGATGATCTCTAACCTGTTTCACTTTCATTCACAATGCGGAGAATCCTTGACTAGACCTTGAGTCTCGACTAAAGGAACAAGGCCCTCTTGAGTCAATTGCCTAGAGGGACGTATCCTTCTCTAGAACAACTGATCAAGGCGTTCTGAACTAGACTCCCTCTATCGAAAGGGGTTCTCAATCGATACAAAGCAGTGAATCAACCCTCGACTAAAGCAATCGATCCACTACTATCAATCTATGGTGCTCTATTGACCTAATCAGGTATTCCCTCTCATAGGATCAAAGCAGAATCAATAATCTCGACTAAAGCAGAATTGAATCATGAAAACATGCATAGATTGAATATGAACTCAAGATTATCCAGTCAGAGTACTCATACAATCATCCAATCAAACAAACATAGCTAGGGTTCCTCAAAACCTAAGTGAAGGGAAGTTACTCCATAGAGAAGAGAGAGACTGCAGTAAGAATCTTCAGATGATCAGTCTTCAAGTCCGGGCTTGTTCCTCAAGCTTCCAAGGCGAAGAAATCCTCCTTCTCTACTCCAAGAATGCCCTCAAATCGCCCTCTCTCTCTTTGGTTCGTCCCTTGGGTGTTTGGGATCCAAAAACCCAGCTGCCCTCTTCTTTGGTTCGGAATTTGGCTTAAAACCAGGAAATCCCGACTCGCACGGCCAGGGTGCACGGCCGTGCATATCACCATTCTGGCCGTGCAACTCAAAACGCAGCGTGTCATTTAGTCGAACTTAGCCCTCTCGCACGGCCAGGGTGCACGGCCGTGCGAGCTTCAGGGGTTGCCCGTGCGTGTCCTCGGCATAAGGCGCACGGCCATATTGCTCACGTGCACGGCCGTGCAGCCTCCCTGGTCTGCCCGTGCAGCTTGCTCAGCCTCTGTTTAATGCTTCGTTTCTCCCTCGTCCGGACTCCGAATCAGTCGCCGTTTGATCCCAGACGCTCGTAGTCTCGTCCTCTTTCGTTTCATAACAAGCTTGCATGCTTCTTTGTCCATAAAGTGAGGTAGAAATCCATTCTTCTTCAGGTCATGCCCGAGTTTCCTCTCTCGAATCGTCAATTGATCTCTGATTGACTTGAAACTTGCGCCTATGCTTCACTTTATGTGCTAGGACCTGAAATGGGACAAAGGAACACAACCTAGCATTAAATAGGCCACAACACACGAATATGCCCCTCAAACGGATAAGAACTAGGGGCGCAAACATGTGCAATTACATCGTTATCAAACTCCCCCACACTTAACCGTTTGCTTGTCCCCAAACAAACCTAACTCAAACCAATGCAACTCTCCAGACCTCTATAGCAACAAACAACCTAGATCGTAGGTAGAGGACTTCCTAGATCATTTAGCAGCTTACGAGGTCAACCGACGCACAAGTCATCTCATAGCTTCTTCGGTCAGTCGGCATCATGGCAAACAGTGAACAGAGGACAAATGAATTGTGGATGAAGAGATTCTCAAAAACAAAAGATCATGGACTCACATTTTTCAAAGTGCTCGAATTTCTTTGAAGATGGTTGGAACTCCTTTTTTCTGTTTTGCTTGTTTTCTGTTATTTTTCTTTTCTTTTTTTCTTTTCAAGGGTCCCAACCTGCTCTTACCGGCCATGCCAGGAGCGGATGTCTCGAGCCTCGTGCGGGGGAAAGACATGTAAGGGGGCTGGAGGTAGTAGGTGGAAATTGGGAACGGATTCCCGTCTCCCCTTACACACTTTCGCCCTATTCGCACGGGAGACGTTTATTTTGAAGCACATTTTCGAGCACCTGTTATTTTCAAAACATGATACAAGAGTCCATGACAGGTAGAAAATCCACAACACCACACAATTCAAGGGTCCTAAGATCACTAATTCACTCAATCAACCAACTTTATATGAAGAAGAAATGAGACTTCTTAAATGCATCAACATCCTCCATAGTGCTACACTACCTCCCTAGGTTGCATATTACTGTAAAGACTGTCAATTCAAAGCATACTGAGCAGGCAATTGCATGGAACACGTACTTGGAGCCCTCAAATTTAAAAATTTGGACAGTGGACTAGGCTCCAAGCACACAAACAACCAAACATTCACCTGCATACATAATCGAACACCCCCCCACACTTAAGCTCGACATTGTCCTCAATGGAGGAAAGATAAGGAGGGTAGAACGAAGTTACCAGATCAAGGGTGAATGATGATGAACGGGTCAGGCGGTGCATTCCAGAAAGAGAGAGTAATCAGAACACAAACACCACACAAAATCTCACAAAGGTTGAGTTATTGACTCTAAAATCAAATAACAAAACTGACTCAACCGAGGAGAAAAAGAGAAAGAAATGCAAACCGACTGGTTGGGTTGCCTCCCAACAAGCGCTTCTTTCACGTCGTGAGCCGGACGATGGCTCCTAAGTTTCGGTCCATGAGAGAACCTCCTTGAAGTTGAGGTTCTCGTCGATGAGGTGGAGTCTCAAGTCATGAGCATGTGATGTGGCAGGTGATGAAGGCTCATGTACTTGATGCAGATGAAGTCTCCACCCTCGAGACCTCTTCTTCTCTTCTCTCGTCTCATTGCCCCAAACCAGATAAGACAGCATCGATTGGCCACCATCGCGTCCACCAAGAGGGACCGATGTCGATGTGGCCTTGGTCTGGCAAAGAGACACTGCAAATGGGTCCTTGCTAAGCAGTTCCTCGAAGTTTGGTGGAGATATCACATGTAACTCATGGCCGGTGCAAGCCTCTTCCACCTCAACTTCGTCCTCAGCCTGGACACCAATCGCCTCTTCAACCTCCCTTCCTTCTTCATGTGGTATCACCCCTGGGAAATGATCAAGAACTCCTCCAACTTCACTTTCGTCATCCTCCACAACTTCTTTCTGCACCCTTTCTTGCTCTTCTTCTTCTAGCACGGATTGGAGAGCAAGTTGCCAAGCAATTTCTTTCATGAGATCTTCCTGCATCTCCTCACTCATGCCCGCCTCTTCAAAGCTCAGTTTGGGGTGTGGGAAGGTGTGGTCGGCTACGACATGACACGCCTGATCATGATCATCACGGGAGCTCTCCGTGACAACTTCAGTGTGTTCCACAATGCCCTTGTAGCCTTCTTCTTCCTCCTCCTCTTCTTGTATGGTAGCAGAAGGGTGATCTGGAGCAGGTTGCGCCCAAGATCGCTCAAGATCATCGACGCTCTTCTTAAGGCTCAGGAGGATCTCATCTGTTTCACGATAGGCCTGGACACACTGATCCATCCTGGAGCATGTTCTCTCACAGTCTCGAGCAAACTGCTCCATGAGTAACTCCAGCGCCGATGGCCCTTCTGGTTGTGGGAGAAATTCTTCTTGCAAACGAGGTTGTTCTTGATATGCCCAGGGGTCCGGTTGTTCTCCGTAGTAAGGGGGTTGGTACTGGAACCCGAATCCATAGTCTTCTCTGCCTTGATTGCTCCAGGGAGTCTCGGGGTAATACCACCCAGATGGTGGTGGATACCCCCAATGATTGGAGAAGCCATTAGGATCCATGATTCAGATCTGCACCAACAAAAACAAAAACACCCAAGTGAAAAGCAAGGGTGGAAAAGAAAAGAAAAGAAAAACGCTAAAGTAACAAACTTCTGCCTTTCCTAATACTCTAGAAAGTCCCCGGCAACGGCGCCAAAAACTTGACTCGCTAAAACACAACACCTAACAATGGCCAAGTGTAACCAATGGAAGGGACTGCAGTATAGTGGCTCAAGTGATAAATATCGAATCCACGGGTCTCTAGAGTTACTATTACTCAGCTTCAGTTTATTATTTAGCAAACCAAATTAAGATGAAAGAACTAAAACTACTCTAGCAAACTACAGTTAAAGTTAATCTAATTACAGGTTGGGAACTCACTTAGGTATGATTCCCCCTAGCCACTAGCCAGATTAATGATTGATGATCTCTAACCTGTTTCACTTTCATTCACAATGCGGAGAATCCTTGACTAGACCTTGAGTCTCGACTAAAGGAACAAGGCCCTCTTGAGTCAATTGCCTAGAGGGACGTATCCTTCTCTAGAACAACTGATCAAGGCGTTCTGAACTAGACTCCCTCTATCGAAAGGGGTTCTCAATCGATACAAAGCAGTGAATCAACCCTCGACTAAAGCAATCGATCCACTACTATCAATCTATGGTGCTCTATTGACCTAATCAGGTATTCCCTCTCATAGGATCAAAGCAGAATCAATAATCTCGACTAAAGCAGAATTGAATCATGAAAACATGCATAGATTGAATATGAACTCAAGATTATCCAGTCAGAGTACTCATACAATCATCCAATCAAACAAACATAGCTAGGGTTCCTCAAAACCTAAGTGAAGGGAAGTTACTCCATAGAGAAGAGAGAGACTGCAGTAAGAATCTTCAGATGATCAGTCTTCAAGTCCGAGCTTGTTCCTCAAGCTTCCAAGGCGAAGAAATCCTCCTTCTCTACTCCAAGAATGCCCTCAAATCGCCCTCTCTCTCTTTGGTTCATCCCTTGGGTGTTTGGGATCCAAAAACCCAGCTGCCCTCTTCTTTGGTTCGGAATTTGGCTTAAAACCAGGAAATCCCGACTCGCACGGCCAGGGTGCACGGCCGTGCATATCACCATTCTGGCCGTGCAACTCAAAACGCAGCGTGTCATTTAGTCGAACTTAGCCCTCTCGCACGGCCAGGGTGCACGGCCGTGCGAGCTTCAGGGGTTGCCCGTGCGTGTCCTCGGCATAAGGCGCACGGCCATATTGCTCACGTGCACGGCCGTGCAGCCTCCCTGGTCTGCCCGTGCAGCTTGCTCAGCCTCTGTTTAATGCTTCGTTTCTCCCTCGTCCGGACTCCGAATCAGTCGCCGTTTGATCCCAGACGCTTGTAGTCTCGTCCTCTTTCGTTTCATAACAAGCTTGCATGCTTCTTTGTCCATAAAGTGAGGTAGAAATCCATTCTTCTTCAGGTCATGCCCGAGTTTCCTCTCTCGAATCGTCAATTGATCTCTGATTGACTTGAAACTTGCGCCTATGCTTCACTTTATGTGCTAGGACCTGAAATGGGACAAAGGAACACAACCTAGCATAAAATAGGCCACAACACACGAATATGCCCCTCAAACGGATAAGAACTAGGGGCGCAAACATGTGCAATTACATCGTTATCAAGTGTCTGCACCTAAACTGCAACCAGTAGTGAAGGAGTATATCCCTAAACTCCCCTTCCCTACTCGGTTGCACAAAGACAGGCTGGAGGCAGAGTTCGAGAGCTTCATGGCCATGCTTAGGAAGCTGAATGTCCAAGTGCCTTTCCTGGAGGCACTATCTCAAATGCCTAAGTATGCAAAGTTCCTGAAGGATCTTCTCTCAAAGAAGCAGAAGCTGAGCGAGCTGGCCACTGTGGAGCTCAGTGAGGAGTGCTCAGCCATTCTGCAGAACAAGCTTCCGCAGAAACAGAAGGACCCAGGTAGTTTTACTATCCCGTGCTCTATAGAGAATTTGCATGTAGAGAGGTCCTTGGCGGATTTAGGTGCTAGTATAAATGTTATGCCATATAAAATGTTTAAGAAACTAGGCCTAGGTGAACCCCGTGTTACTAGGATGAGCCTTCAATTAGCTGATCGATCTGTAGTGCATCCTAGGGGCATAGTGGAAGACCTTCTGGTTAAGGTTGGCAAATTCAATTATCCTGTTGATTTTGTGATTTTGGACATAAATGAGGATGTGAATGTGCCATTGATACTGGGAAGGCCTTTCCTGGCCACTGCCAAGGCCCTCATAGATGTGCATGATGGGACCTTAGTTTTGAGGGATGGTGTGGAGCGAATAGCGTTTTCAATTTCTAATACTCATCCTGCTTCGTCACCTTTGCATGCTGTATCTCACCAGGAGCACGAGTCTGTCGTGTATCCTCCTGTGTTGCCTATTTTGCAGGATCCGCCTCCCATACCTTCGCCGCCACTCCCGTCCACTCCGTAATCGAAGGAACAAATGAGGGAGGAGTGGCGGCTGAAATAGCAGGCAGCTAAGCCTGCTCGAAAGAAAGCCGGAGACCACTATGAGCTGGTCCCGCCCCCACCTTGGCCATCCGAGTATTCACTCGCTTGCATCCTGCCGGATGGCCAAGTTGAGTTGGCAAATGCCGGTGGCCACATTCGGCGTGTGCATGGCCACCATTTGAAGTTGTACCTCAAGAGCGAGGTGGATCCGCTCTTGAAGGCACCTGCTCCTTCACCTCACTGAGCATCCACCGACTGGCGTCCAGCTAAAAGACGGTAAATAAGCGCTTGTGGGGAGGCAACCCCACCTAGGTTTGCATTTTCTTACCTTTTTCTTTTGATTTTTTGTGTTTTTTGAGTCTTGAGGGGTTGTTCACGAGTTGTATGTCGTTCTGGAGTGAAAACAGGTCATTTTCGGAGTTCTGGCAGCTCACACGGCCAGCCCTGAATGTCACACGGCCGTGTGGAAAATAATTTTGGCCGTGTGAGCTCTCGCAGAATTCCACACGGCCAGATGAGATGCTGGCACGGCCGTGTGGAAAGTTGCCCTGGGCGTGTCTGCTCTCGCATAAATTGGCACGGCCAGACGAGCACTCGGCACGGCCGAGTGCAATTCCTCGGCCAGCCCGTGTCGGCCGACACGGGCAAAGGTGCTCCTGACACGGCCGTGTGGGTCAGGCCGTGTGGCCGAGACACGGCCTATTTATTCGGCCAGCACGGCCGGGTCGTCAGAAAATCCCAATCCACTCGCCGGAAACCTCTCCCCCTCGCCGGAAAACCGCGCCAAAACCCCACTTTTCGATTTTTTCGGCCATTTTTATCATTTTTTCACCAAAACAACAACAAACCCACCCTTCCTACACCAAAAGCGGCCTATCCCTCCATTTTGAGGAGATTTGGCCGACGTTTTTGTCGCCGGAGACGATTTCCGGCGAGCTCCGGCGAGGCTCCGACGAGCACTTCCGGGCATTTTTTCGGTGTTTCGTCGCTTCCATCGCCTTCCCCTCATCATCCCCTACACCTCTACTTGAGTCTCCAGGTTTGATTTTGCCTTTAACTATGTTAATTGTGGAGAATTGGGTGTTAGGGTGCATGTTTAGAGAACCTCATTGAATCTTGTGATTTTTGTGCAATTGATTGAGGGGAATGCATGGAGTGTGTTTGAATTGTGTTGGGCAAAGTCCCTCTTGATTGTTTGAGCCCTTGTGTGCGAGAATTGTGCCAATTTCATGCTTACCTTAATAGTGCACACAAGGTGTTCGATGAAATGCTTGTTTTCGTACCATTTTGTGGGGGTCGGTTGGGGCCCTTAATGATGTGCTTTGAAGGTGTATTTGGTATGAATGTGAGCCTTGAGTTGCCTACTTGTTCATGGATGTGCACCCCACTCAGATTATGCTTGATTTATCGAGTTTCTGACCCCCGAACTATGGATGAAACCATGGTTAGGCTGTTTTCTGTTCTTAAGTGTGGGGGTGTGATTAACATTTTCCTTGGCTGTTTGGTTCCACTTTGGGTTGTTCTTTTGCAGGACCATGTCGAAACCCAACCTCCGGCACCAGTTTGTTCAGGATTTGAGAAGGGGGCCCCACCGGGATCGTTTTCAGAACGTCCTGGCCTGCAAGTTTGGGCAGCATCATTACTGGTCGAAGCGCGAATTGGAGAAGCTCAACTGCTACGAGCACCTCTCCCCCGTTGTCACCAACAAATACTGGCGCCGCCTGCTCAGCATTCTCGCGACGGTTTATCATGAGCTCGTGCTTGAGTTCTACACCACCTTCAAGCATGCAGCCACGGCCGATTGGAAGGACGAAGCTGCAGTCCAGTTCCGACTCGGCGGTGAACCACGCTCTATGAGTTACGACGAGCTGGCGGACGCCCTCGGCCTCAACATGGTCAACGATAGGGACTACATCACAGAGATCGCCGAGCCTGACAGGGTGGACTTCGGGAGGCTGTACTTCAGCCTCGCTCGGCCTCGTCAGCTTCCCTTCAAGGCGGGGAAGACGAAGGCCAGCACATTGCAGCTTGAAAACCGTCTCCTCCATCACATGCTGGCCAAGTCTTACACCCCAGCCTCAGACAGTGCCAGCGCCATCACCAAGAGATCCCTGTACTTCATCCAGTCCATGCGCCAGAGGGATCATCCCCTACACTTGGGCTCGGTGGTGGCGAGGACCTTCGAGAAGAGTGCTTCTGAGCTGAAGAAACTCCACTGCACTCCCCTCATCACCTGCCTGGCAGAGTACTTCCAGATATCCCTGCAGGGGTGCACAGAGCAGGGAGGGACCACTCCCTTTGGCCGGGCTACGCTCACCAAAATGCTCCTACTTCGAGAAGAGCGAGGTGTCATGTGGATCGAGGGGTTTCCTCCACCTCAGATTCCAGAGGCGGTCTAGCAGGAGGTTCCAGAGGGTGCAGCTGATGCGGAGGTCCAGCCCGAGGACGTGGATGACACTGCTGCCGCCCGCCCCACCACCTTCGAGTACGGGGGTGGCAGTTCTAGTTTCCCGGGGCAGGATTACTTCACCTCCCAGTTCGAGCAGCTGCGTCTCCAGAACCAGCAGATCATCGACCATCAGATGCAGTTCCAGCAGCAGTACGCGGCTCACCAGGCCGAGTACCACCAGAGGATGGCTGGTTACGATGAGAGATTGGACCAGCTCCAGACCCAGCAGGGAGTGACTCTCGCACACATCGAGCGAGAGAGGCGCCGTTCACGGCGCATGCAGGAGGTCCAGCAGCATTTACTCCAACTGCTACCGGGCGAGCAGCCAGTTTGGAGGACTCCCTGGGAGGACTCTCCACTTCCACCTCCCCCAGCGGATGGTGATGATGGTGCTGATGGTGGTGACGCCTTCATGAACGACATCGTCTTCGATCTGGATAACCTCGGCGAGGAGTAGGCTGTACTCGTTGCCCATCTCAGTGTGTTTTGTTTTTCGTTTTAGATTTTTGTGTGTTTGCTCCATTTGTGAGGAGCTTGAACTTAGTGTCGTTTCTTTTTTATTTTGTTTTTTTTCTTTTGTGGATTGTTTTTGCTATAGCCGTCTGGGCTAGCACTTATCCCTAACACAGTGTGCTAGTGTGTTCTTGGTGTTCGATTCGTGCAGAACTGTCCATCTTCCCGTTTGTTTCTCGCTGACTGGTCCACTTCCAGTCCCCCAGCAGTTTCAATCCGGTAACATCATTCCTACCCCTTCTCTATCCCTCTGCTCCATTGAGGGCAATGTCGTGCTTAAGTGTGGGGGGGTGCTTTGTATCGGTTGGAATGTATATATGTGTGCTTGGAGCCTAGTCCACTGTCCAAATCTCGAGATTTGAGGGCTCCAAGTACTGCTGTTTGATCATATTGGCACTGTGTTTTGATTGGTGAATTGAATGGTTTTCGGATTGATGCATGACAGCTTGATTGTGACTAGGACAGCCTATGATGAGGACTAAGACGTGCAGTAGAGTTGTGTAGGGGGTTCAGTTTTTCAACTGTTTGCTTACCAACTATGACTTGGATTGATTACTTGTTCTTGACAGTCTCTTATGCATCTAGTTCAGGGTATCAGAATGTGAGATAGAGCATATAGGTAGCCATGTGAGATTTGAGCCTGCTCGTTTTTTTTCTTGTGCGATAGATCCCTCTTCCATGATGTGTAGCATTCACGTTGTCACTAGCTAAGATGATGGGGGCATAGGATTAGCCCACGACCAAATTTGACTGTCCTGATATGTCATATCCCCTAGTCAGCCCTTTTGAGCCGTGTGTTATTCTTTCTTTTGGTCTGAAATGAAAAAAATCACCCTGTTTGCATCTTTTAGAAGGTTCCACAGAGTGGGTTTTACATATTCTCTGCTGTTTCTGCTAAATTTGATGTGAGTGTTGGAGGTAGTGCTTAAAAGTTGAGCTGGGCAGGTATTTGAAATATATGCAGAAGTGGGGGCTCTCTTAAGAAATGAAAAGAAAATGAAAGAAAAACAAAGAAAAATTGAAAGCAAAGAGAGCCACTACCAAAAATCTGAATAATGCCCGGTAAGTAGTGTTTCTTAGCAGTCTGGCTTGGAAATGCTGACATTTTTACCTCCTTCGCTCTTGTGCTCTTGAGCTATTGAGTAATGCAGAATAGCAGAAAGGAAATATCGGTTTGTTTGACTGTGATTGTTTGGGTTTGGAAATGTGGAACCTTGTGCTATGAATGCTTCCACCACCTAAAAGGCCTTTTCCCCATGTCCAAGACCCTAGCCAGTCATTTGAACCTGTGTCTAAGACCTCCTGATTAGTTAGTGGTGACACCCCATATGTGAACTCTAGCATTTAGAGGGTGCCATCATGGTGAAGAGATGTTAGGAATTGAGAGAAATAGCATGCGCATTTTTCGCATCAAATTGTCCTGACCCCACTAGTCGAGAGTGAGTGATTCATTTTCATATTCTATATACTCTTGTACCCCGGTGAGGACCTAGACTGCTCGGTCTCTATTCTGATGTCTTGAGTTGGATGCATGAGTTGAATGTTTTGAGTAAGTGGTTGAGTCAAGTCTAGGTTGGTTGGTGAACAGAAGGGAGACTCTTCCTTTACTCGATTTTGCTGCACTCGACTGTCCTTGGTGGTGGTTGTCCAGGTTGCTATTGAAGTTGTTCATGTATTGATGTTTGAAAACCAGTACGATTCACGTGTTCTGTGCCTTTATGACTTGTCCCCAATGTTGGTTGATTGAAATATGTGAGCTTACCTTGTGTCTGACTTGGTTTGCTTGGGGACAAGCAAACGGTTAAGTGTGGGGGAGTTTGATAGACCGTTAATTACACTAGATTTTACCCCTGTTCTCACACCGTTTGAGATGTGATTTCTCGTGTTTTAAGCCGATTTCACGCTAGGTTGTGCTTGTTTGTGATATTTCAGGTCCTAGTACGTGAATGGAGGCTTGGGAGCGAGTTTGGGGTCGATTGGACGAAGATCGGGCGCGAGGCAAGTCACAAAGGAGGCCACACGGGCACACCCACAAATCACACGGCCGTGCAACTCATATTTCTGGCCGTGTGAGATTGTGCGAGAGCAAACACGGCCTGCCCTGACAACACACACGGCCATGTGAAGAAGTGGCTTGGCCGTGTGACTTTCGCCGAGAGCAAACACGGGCAGATGGAAGTCACACACGGCCGTGCGACCCTGGCCGTGTGAGAAGCCTGAAAATCAAACTAAGTGGAACGCAGCGTTTTGACTCGCACGGGCAACTGGGTATGCCACACGGTCGTGTGGCCCTGCCCGTGTGAGTCGGGATTTCCTGGTTTTAACCTAATTCCGGGCTGCAAGAGAGAGAATCGGACTTTTTGAGCAAAAACAGAGCCCTAGAGAGAGAAAGGACGAAGAACACATCCTAGAAGCCATCTTGGAGCTGGGTTTCATCAAATCAAGCTTGGAGATCGTCATAGGAGTGGAAATCATCATCCCAGAGCAGATTCTTCCCATCAGTATGAGTATGGCTGCTTTGTATCTTGTTTTCCTCTCTCTCTCTATGGAGTAGAACCCCTCTCTCACTTGGGGATGAAGAACCCTAGTTCTATGTGTTAGGGATTGATTGTAATGACTTGGGATGATATTACTGTTTGATTTTAATCGAATGATGCATGTTTATTGAGTCAATTGAAGTCTGATCAACTTTTCCTGATTCCTGCTGCAATCTGAGATAGATAGAATCTGATTAGGTTGCTAGAGTCTCATCATTCGATAGTAGGAGATTGGCTATACGAGAGTTAGCCAGTTTACTGCTTTGTACTGGAATCCAATTCCAGTAGTGGAGTTCTGTTCTTATTGCTTCAGCTTTCTATCCCGGTGAAGACTAGTCGTCTGCCGGGTAGTTAGACTGAGAGGGCTTGGTCAGCTTAAGAGATTCCAAGCTACTGTCGGATCTTCCGCAGTCTAATCAACAGTAAATCAACCCAGGGAAATACAATTGAAACCTAACTAAGGAGCTAGGGGGATTCATTACCGAGTGACTCTTACCTGCTTGAGAAAACCGAATAATTTCCTGCTTTCTTTCTGCTTTTGCTTTTAAACAACAATCACATACTTTAGTTGGCTAGATAATAGAGAATCACTGAGTAAGCAGTAGACCTAGACCCCGGGTTGATAATATAACTTGCCTGTTACTGCATTCCCGGTCTGCGATTACACTTGGTCGCAGATTGGTGTTGTGTTTTACAGTGTCAGTATCGCGACTCGTACAAATCCTTTGCTCCGTTCGGATACGGATCCCACTCCACCTAAGTTTCAACACAACATATAAATTAAAATCGGGGCAAATAATTTCAACAAATAAAATAGGATTCATAATCATAAAAATAAATAATGGGCTAAGACAAATAATTTCAACAAATAAAATAGGATTCATAATCATAAAAATAAATAATGGGCTAAGACAAATAATTTCAACAAATAAAATAGAATTCGTAATCATAAAAATAAATCATAGGTTAAGAGTAAGACAAATAATTTCAACAAATAAAAACTTATTCATAATCGTAAAAATAAATCATGGGGCTAAGACAAATAACTTCAACAAATAAATTAAAAATAAATAATCATAAGTTAGAATGTTACCTCGTTGAA
Organism: Linum trigynum; assembly: GCA_964030455.1. Lineage (NCBI taxonomy): Eukaryota > Viridiplantae > Streptophyta > Magnoliopsida > Malpighiales > Linaceae > Linum > Linum trigynum. The sequence goes on along the minus strand of OZ034820.1, from coordinate 10,569,416 downwards.
TTCTTTACGGTCAAGATGTTGGCGGTACCCATCTAGAGAGGTGAAACTCGTGATAGCTCCAATCCATCTAGCACCATAAGCCCATTGTCGTAGTGGCTCATCGGGACCCCAACTGTTGGCAGGGCAGATCGGAGCGAAAGTAGGAAGGTGCTCCCAAACCCATAGTTGGAGGATGAACATGGGACCACCCGCTTGCTTTGTTTTTGGATCCGTACACTTGCACAACTCCGAATATATCATCGCCAAACAAGCAGATCCCCAACCTTTTCTCCCAATCTCATCCCAATCTTCCAAAAGAACTCGAAGCCACATACAATGCATATTTCCACCAGACTTGTTCGGAAACAAAAATCCTCCAACCAAACAAATAAGGTAGATGCGAGCATACCTCTCTATCTGAGCATCCGTGGCATCCTCCGGCAATTCCCCAGCGGTCCTCACTAGCCAAGGTATCAATAGCATAGACTTGTGTAGAGGTGGTACACGACGACCTTCTTCTGCTTCCTCTGGGATGATGATACCTAAACGCTCGCTCATAAATTGGCCCCAACCATTCAATGGTTTTGAAGAACTTTCTATTATTGCATCACCATCGATTGGAAGCTCTGTCAGCATGGCTACGTCCTTCAACGTAATCGTCATCTCTCCCTCTAGAAGGTGGAATGTGTGCGTTTCTTTTCTCCATCTTTCCACCATTGCCATAAGAAGGTTGTTGTCCATCTCCATCCCCACAAACTTTCGCACCCTCAGCAATCGCGCTCTTTCAATTAAGGGCTCGATACGATCATCCCATTTAGGCAAGCGAGATAGCGACCGATGGGTGATTACGTCAAGTTGTTCCTGTAGAAAAAAAAACATTAATTATTATACAAAAAAAGTAGAAGAATACTATCACATTAAAAAAAGTACATGAGGAAGTGCCTACCGGATCTGCCGCCCAAACACTTTCAGACCGATGGTAAGGTTGCTCATCCAACAAATCGGTTTCTCGCGGTCCACCTTGAATATATAATCTAGGATCGTAAATACTCGGATCCATCTCGACAATTTTGAGTGATAGAAGTACCAAACTAAAGAAAAAAAATCTGATGCGGAAGATCAGGCTTAGCCGCAACCACAGAGCATATTTTTTTCTTCAAGAGTGGTGGGAGGAAGAGAGGAAGAAGAATGGAGTGGTGTGAGTTTTGGTGGAATATGAGGGGGGTATTTATAGGTTCTGTGGGAGAGTGGATCGAGTTTAAAAACTCGAACTAGTGCATCGATTTTTGGGCACTCGATCCGCGTCAAAAGCAGTTCGTGGTTAGGCGCATCGAACGAACCAGATCGAGCTTAGGGAAATCGATCAACGGTTGATCGAGCCTGACATCAACGATCCGCGTCAAATTGATCGATTAAATGAAAATCGATCCACTACATCGAGTTTCACGCACTCGATCCGCGTCATCCCTGCTTCGCGCGTTTGACAGTCGAACGGCCTAGATCGAGTTTAGACCACTCGATCAACGGTGGGGCGCGCCTGACGTCATCGATCCGCGTCAATTGGATCGATTAGAGCTGACTCAATCCACTTACCTCGAGTTTACAGCACTCGATCCGGGTCATCACTGCTTCGCTGGTTGAGCAATCGAACGACCCTGATCGCGTCCTGATACATCGATCAATGGTGGAGCGCTGCCCAGCTCATCGATCCACTTCATGTAGTTCGAGTTTGCCATCCTCGATTCACGTGGATCGTGTTTTCGGAAGTCGATCCGGTACTAGTTCGAGTTTTGTGAACTCGAACTGTGTCAAACTTTGGTAGTTTGGGAATTTTTTTTAAAAGTTCGGTATTCTGGGAATTTTTTTTAATTATTAGTGTAGTTAGGGAATTAATCCACTATGGAGTGGGTTCTTTGTTGGGAGAGAGAAACAGGCTTCCGTAGGTGTAAGAACATAATCCCTAGGAAGTAATCAGCAGAGACAGAATCATGAACCCACTCGTCGATCATACAGAAGGATCACTGCAGCAACGCTCGCTAGAGGCACCCGAATTGCATTAATCACCCCAGCCAGCACGGTGTTCAACAAAATCAACATCAGTCCCATCCAAAGACAAGTATACCAGAGTGTATATCCTTTATCTGCCCTTGAACTTCCCAGTCTCAAGAGCTAATTTTTCCAGAATCATGATTGGCAATGACACCAATTGAGGTGAGCAAGAACCCGAAGATCAGCTCCAAGAGGACGACGTGGAATGATCTCCGACCCAGAAGCTTTACGAAGAAGCTTGAAGAAGATCGGAATCGATGAAGGAAAGAGAAAGTGAGGGGCAATGGGCTTTCTCTGTGGTTGGGGTTATGGAGGTGTGGATAAGGTAGGTTTAACTTGGGACCCAAAAATGAAATTACTTTTTTTTAGGTTCAAAATGAAAAGGAAAAATGGTAATAGGTGAAAAATATAATTTTAAGTGAAAGGGGCTGATTTGGCAGTGATGTGGCGCGTTAACCGTTCGTCAACGTGTTTGACCGTTAGTCAATGCGTTTGATCGTTAGTCAACGCGTTTGACCATCCAAGATAACGGTCAAACTTCGGGTTTGGCCAATTTCGTTACTTCGATGTATAGTTTGGGCCAAGATGTTCCATACAAATATATTAACCCTAAATTTTAGGACTTTGCTACGGTGACATGCATGTCACGGTGACATGCACTTTTCGGTCAACCTTATATAGGATTAGGTCGACCTAATCTGTTGTTTCAGTGTAAAAACAGTTTCATGGTGTCTACTTTGGAGATTCATATCTTACAAATGGCTAGATGGAAATTGGAGATTAAAGGCTTGTTTTGAAGCAGGAGTGCCCCTCTACACATTAAAGTACTTGGGAGCTCAATAGAAAGTCCAGAAGACCATTTTTGAACCTGACCAAAAGGCTATGCCAAAACTGGAAAACTGCCTGAAAATGGCTAAGTCTGGCAACGTGTTTGTCAAGCCTACTTTGGAGCTCAATTTGAGAAGCATGGATGCGAGTCAAGTCCAGGGGCCTCTACCACGTTAAATAATGTATTTTTTATACAAAGGCAAGGCATTGGATGAAATATTGAATATCTTTAAGGCTTCAAACAAAAGGCTCGAAGTTGCTACGAAGGCTGTTTTTCTGGCAGCTTGCTTGTGCTCGAAGTCTGCTAGAAAAACAGCCTTCGTAGCAACTTCGACCCTTCTGTTTGAAGCCTTACAGATATCCAATATTTCATCCAATGCCTTGAATTTGTATAAAAACATACCTAATTTAACGTGGTAGAGGCTTCTGGACTCGACTCGCATTCATGCTTCTCGAATTGAGCTCCAAAATAGGCTTCACAAACACGTTTCCAGACTTAGCCATTTCCAGGCAGTTTCCCAGTTTTGGCATAGCCTTTTGATGAGGTTCAAAAATGATCTTCTGGACTTCCTATCGAGCTCTCAATCACTTCAATATGTAGAGGGACACTCCAGCTTCAAAACAAGTCATTAGTCTTCAATTTGCATCTAGCCAATTGTATGATATGAATATCCAAAGTAGGCACCATGAACTGTTTTTACACTGAAACAACAGATTAGGTCGACCTGATCCTAAATGAGGTCGACCGAATCCTAAATGAGGTCGACCATATCCTATATGAGGTCGACCGAATTCTAAATGAGGTCGACCTAATCCTAACTTAGATCGACCGGAAAGTGCAAGTCACCGTGACATGCATGTCACCATAGTCACACCCTAAATTTTAATATTCACACTAATATATTACCAATTTACTATTCATAAGGCATAACGTTTCATATGCACCGAAATTATTTTATGGTGTTATTGCATGTGTAATCAAATTAAGTGTCTAAGTTAAAAATAGTCTAAACACCAAGAATCGTTGATCAATATATATTTTTAAGATAACTAACAAAGGAAAAGTTTAGATTAGAGAATGTAATCATAAATAGTTGGACTATGATAAACATTGAGAACGTGAACGTTAAAGAATCCAAGTATCATAAGATAAACATTGATATTTTTAATATTAGTCTATTAGAAATCATAAATTTATCCAAGCGTCAAATTACTTAACTATTTTTTTTTACAAAAGATAATCTTATATTGATTGAAATAAATAGATAGTTACATCCTGGAATTCAGCCAGGTCTGAAAATCAAAATAACGACATATAGACGGGAAAAAAGACAAGGCCTTTCTAGCTACCATATGAGCTACCCTATTGCTATACCGACCTACAAATCGCACACTAAAGCTCGAATTTACCGCAAGCATTTGCACAATCTCCTCCAAAATAGCCCCTACTCGACTATCCCGCACATCCACTTGGCGTTTTTTATCAATGACCACCTTGGCATCCCCTTCAAACTGCATCACCGAAAACCCATGATCCGAACACCAACGGATAGCCTCCCGGAGGGTAAGTAACTCCACCACCATGGGATCATCAACAAAAGGGAACTGCATCCCGACAACCAAGAGGACGCTCCCTGCCTCGTTTAGGACAACCATCCCTCCCGCAGCGTGAGACCCCCTACGGGAGGCCCGAATTTACCGCAAGCATTTGCACAATCTCCTCCAAAATAGCCCCTACTCGACTATCCCGCACATCCACTTGGCGTTTTTTATCAATGACCACCTTGGCATCCCCTTCAAATTGCATCACCGAAAACCCATGATCCGAACACCAACGGATAGCCTCCCGGAGGGTAAGTAACTCCACCACCATGGGATCATCAACAAAAGGGAACTGCATCCCGACAACCAAGAGGACGCTCCCTGCCTCGTTTAGGACAACCATCCCTCCCGCAGCGTGAGACCCCCTACGCACTACCTCATCCCACCGACACACAGGCCCCCCAGACCCACCCAACGCCACCGAAGGGGTCAGCTGGATAAACACTGGAACGGATTGAGGATCAGGCGGCAAACGTAGCCACTCACCAACCTGCTGGTTATACTGCCTCATTAAGACAGGAATCCCAAACTGTTTGCCTTCAAAGACAACTCAATTTCGAGATTTTCAGATCCTCCAAAGGACAACAATTACCAACATGAACTACGAGGGTTGGTGTTGTCATGAACCAGTTGATCCCAATAACTCGAGTTGTTGGGAGAGGTTCAATCGTGGATCATATACCACAACACTAACACGCCCCCTCAAACAAAAGCCACTCACAAGAGCTTGAAGTTTGGACAGGTCTGAAGACAAGAATACCATGTGCTTAACAAATGGGGGTCACCGGGAATCGAACACAAGACCTCTCGGTCACAGAAGGCTCTGATACCATGTCATGAACCAGTTGATCCCAATAACTCGAGTTGTTGGGAGAGGTTCAATCGTGGATCATATACCACAACACTAACAGGTGCAAGATAGAGAGCAACTTTTTCAGGAAGAAGGGGAACGTATGACGAGGCAAACCTTCGCCAAGATAATCTAAACCAGACTAAGCCCACAGCGCCCTGGCCACAAGACAGTCAAGGAACATATGCTTCAATAAACGCTTCAGTCGTTGGTAGAATTCTATTAAAGATTTGCCAAACAAACACCTTCATCTTTGGGGGAATATTGGCATCCCAAAGCCGGATCCAATTCTCCATATCCATCCAGCTAACCTGAACCCGCCAACGACCATTCTACTGATCCAAACAAACCGCAAGGTGGTACGTCAATTTCATCGAGAAGACACCATCCGCAGTGCCATGCTAAATCCGCCGATCCTCAATATTTTGCCTCGGAAGGGGAATTGCCTTAATCGCCTTGCAAGTTTGGGGATCAAACCATTGGCTCAGCTTATTATCACACCAGCGCCCTTCCCCTGAGCAGAGAACTTCAGCGACCTTCACATCTCCACCCTCAGGCAGAACTCGTGGGTTAAATACAAGGGGAAAAGGATGATGTTACAGGACCCAATTCGACTTGAGCAACTGAGCCGTCTGACCATTACCAATCTGCCAACGTAACCCCTTAGATAACAACTGGCGGCCAAACAGAATGCTCTGACATCCCCAAGACGGACGGGACTGGGCCGTAGCTGAGAGGAAAAATCCTGTGGGAAAGTACTTCCCTTTATAAACCTGGGCTAACAAAGACTGTGGTTCATTCAATATTCGCCATCCGATCTAGGCCAACAAAGCCTGATTAAACAATTCGAAGCGACGAAAACCCATCCCCCTTCATGTTTACTGCGACACAAATTTCGCTAAGACACCCAACAAATTCTGGAATGGCCGTCCTCCACACCCCACCAAAATCTAGCTATATGTTTATCAAACAGGCGACAAAGAGACAGAGGAAGCCTAAAGCAGGACATAACATGTAACGACAGAGCCAGAACAACCGACTTAATCAATTTTTCTTTAGCCGCCCAAGACAAAGTCCTTCGTTTCCCACCTTGTAAGCGCTCTAACAGTTTTCCTCCAAATAGCAGAAGTTGCCATTTTGGACCGCGCTATCAAGGTAGGAAGGCCAAGATATTTATCATGAACTCCCACAGCCCCCACCCCAAGAACTCCTGATCTGGCAAGGAGATATTCTTACTAAAGCAAACAACCGATTTATCCAAGTTCACCTTTTGGCCACTCAGCTCCTCATACTCATTCAGAACTTCAATCTGATTCTCACACTCCTGGAGTGATCCGCGGAGGAACAAGGAAGAATCATCAGCAAAGAATAAATGAGATATCCGGGAGGAGCCCGAGGAGCTACTTTGACCCCTTCTAACCTCTTTCCAGAAATGGCCTTCTGAAGTAGGGCTGCGAACCCCTCCGTACAAAGCACAAAGAGAAGAGGAGAGAGAGGGTCCCCTTGCCGGAGACCCCTGGAAGACCTAAAGAATCCAGATGGGGACCCGTTCATGAGAACCGAAAACGATGCTGATTGCAAACACTCCTGCACCCATCCTCTCTAGAGAGAGTTAAAACCCATCTTTGCCAAAACCGCAAGAAGAAATGACCATTCAGATAGTGCATCAACTCATTCCCAAGGAGGATATTTTCCACAATCTGCCTATCTCGGATAAAAGCATTCTGCCCTTTCGAAACAATTAGGGGCAGCACTCCCGCCAGCCTCTCTGCCATAATTTTGGTAATCACTTTGTACACAAACTTGCAAAGTCTGATGGGGCGGAGTTTTCGCATGGATTCCACCTGATCCACCTTTGGGATCAACATTAACCATGTGTGATTGAACCTGCGGAGCATCCGACTAGTTTCAAAGAACGAACCGACCGCTGCAATCACTGAATCCCCAACAATCCCCCAAACTGCTTTAAAGAACTTCCCCGTCAAACCATCCGAACCTGGCGCCTGCTTTGAACCCATAACAAAGACTGTTCTTCAAATCTCATCAGGGAGGACCTCCGCTGTTAAGCTTGCATTCATCTCCAGGGTAATACTAGAAGCAATAGGGAGGTCTGCCACCCTTCCAACCATATTATGAACCTGACTTTCCGAGGTGAAGAGGGTTTGGTAAAACTCGGTGGCAATTTCAGCCTTCCCTCGCTCCTCAGTTATCCAATCACCTTCGTCATTATACAGGCCAACAACAAAGTTTCTTTTACGGCGGGTTCTTGTGACCGTATGGAAGTAAGAAGAATTCTTATTGCCCCTTTTCAACCATCGGACCCGAGATTTTTGCTGCCAATACACTTCCTCTGCCTCCCATTGTCTATTTAATTCAGTTTCCAACCCCGCCACTTCCTGCCAATTGATAGGATGAACGACTTTTATACGCTCAATCTCACTTTTCAAGGTATGGATATTATGCAGGGAATTAGTGGTACCCGCTCGGCTCCAGTCATACAGCAGATGATAAAAGCTTCTTCAATCTCTCCCACAATTGAAACATCGGTGTACCACGAATTTGCTCCTGCCAAACATAGGATACCATAGCCTTGACTTCTGGATTATCTGCCCAACGGGCATCAAAACGAAATAGAGGGTGAGACATCCTGACATAGGGTTTATCAGACAGAAGCAAAGCCCGATGATCAGACCCTTGATCCGTGAAATGCTTCACAAGAGTCTCGGGGAAAGCATCCACCCAAGTTTGGGAGCAGAGTGCCCTATCTAGCCTCTCACGAATACACGCCAACCCCATACGTTTATTGGTCCAGGTGAATGAGTCCCCCTGGTACCCTGGGACCTGGGTCATGCAACCCAATATCCTGGATCAAATTCCTGAGGTCCATGGACTGGGAAGCATTCCATGGGTTACCGCCTTCTTTCTCACTTTCATTAAGGGTAACATTAAGATCGCCAATGATCACAAAGGGAAGAAGGATTCCCTCACATATGTCATGAATTTGAGTCAATTGAGTTGCACGCACAACAGTATTACAACTCAAATAAACACAAATCACCACATATGAAGAACCATTTTCACTAATCTTTGAACAAATTCAAAAACTAGAATTGAAAAAGCACCGAAGTGTTAACTCCGGAGGACCTAGCTATTACAAGACCTCCAGCACCATTAATGGCATCAACAAAGAAAGAATCAGAAGACTTAAACCCTACTCCCCGCAAACGCCGGGAAACTACTCTCCGGGATGATCTTGTTTCCGAAAAGAAAACAAGGTCCGGCTTATTCGATTGAACTAAACCTAAAGCAGTTTGGAACGTGAGGGATGGCCCAATCCCTCTCACATTCCAGGCCAAAATCCTCATTTATCATACCGAGGCCACTCTTGGCTGGCTTCCTCCACCAATTCAGCATCAACAGTATCAATTTGATCTTCCACAAACTGCCTCTTGGGAGTGAGACTATCTGCAGACACCCCCTCCATCTATTGAATTGACCATTTTCGGTTTCCACCCTCAAGGTTGGAGCCATATTCATTTAGCTTAAGGACCACCTCTTCTTTCGCAGCATCCAAGCTACCGTTAGCTTCATTGAGGACTAGACCTTCCTCAAAAGCAGCCACCACCTTCTTCACCTGACCAGGCTGAACAAGTTGTTCCTGATCAGCAGGCATCCGCCTACTCTTGATCACAAAACGGAGCTCATCCTCCGCCGATAGAGACTCGTCAGAGATAATGCGCTCGTCACCCTGATGGTCCTCTACAATCGACTTCCCCTTCTCCATCAACAGGCAAACCGCCTCATGATTCTCAATTAAAGGAGCAGGTGGATCCCCCTTTGCCTTCCAACTCCCTTTTTTCTTCACCGACCGGGTCAGGATCGATGGTTTGCCGCCTACCGGCGCATCATCCGGCAGATGCAGCAAGGATCCCTTCTTCTTGCGAACCTGGCGAGGAGTCAGCCTCTCCTGGGATGTGCCAGCAGGCTGCGTCACCTCCCCCATCTTCACAAGCTTGCGACCCTTTTTCTTCCCCTCACGATCAGCCATCATTCCAGGTTCCTTCTTAATGAGCACTGGCGGCTCAAAATCATCTTGCGAGTCCTCCACTATCAACCTTCTGCGATGGACTTCCATTGGTGAGAGCTTGGCCGCCTTGTGCTCCGCAGGCCGCTGATCATCAGCGCCGTCGAATACTACCTCGGGGAAGTTGGCAGCTTCCTCCGCTTGCATAGGCTACTGGCTATGCCGCCCCTGCCGTTCCCCATCTCTCTCCTTCCTCCCCTGCAGTTCCCTATCTCCTTCTTTGCTCCGCTCATTACTCCGAGTGATGGTATGAACCCTATCAAAATTCTCATTCTGAGCATGGGTCGGACGCGCAGCCCGACCAACCATGAGATTAGGCGACCGCGTCACCCGGAAGCCGCGAGGGCTCTGTCTGCGTTGAGACCCCATCGGAGCAGGAAGAGCAACCTTCCTTGGAGGTACTGGATGTTGTCGAGGCTGGGATTGGAGAGTCGGCTCCTGTATCTCCCCACCATGAGCAAAACTACTTTCATCCTTTCTTCCTTTTGGGTCCCGGTAGGATTTCTTAATCCAAACCGTGTTGGCGCCTCTCGGGAAGACGAGATTGCTCTCCTCCGTATCGTAAATACGGGTCCCCAGCTTCCTAGTGGCCATATGAGGACCACACTTTTCTTTTCGTGCAGGAGGATCAAAGGTACAGGCGCGGAGTGAATGACTCACCCTACCACACTTGTAGCAGAAGCTTGGTAGGTACTCGTATTTTAAGCTAACCCAGAAGCACCCTGTGTCATCATTAGTGGCCATGATCTGGGAACGAAGGGGTTTGGTAAAGTCAACTAACACTTTGACTTTCACAAACCAGGACCCAGTATCTTGACAGGCGAAAACACTTGTTTCCAACACTTTCCCGATCTTAGCACTCACCATTTTTCTTCCAAACTGCTGCGTGCAACAGTCTTCTTCAACATCCCACAATTGGATCGGGAATGGGGCAATTGCAAGATCATCAAATGTTTGCTTAGTGATAGCAAGAGTCCATGGCCGGAGATGGATGATCTGGTCATTTATAACCCAGGGGGTGCGTTTAAGCACCCAAATCTTGGCCTCTTTGCTTGGGAGCATGAACTCCACCAAACCGTGCTTAGCCAGCACCACCCCGAGTCGCCCTTGGATGAGCCAAGGAGTGATCACCGAATCTCTCAACTCTGTCATAGAGATCCTATTAGAAATGAAAACCCTGCCCAACAACGAATGAGAAGCGCGATACTTCGTTGATTGGACTTCTTCCATTGAAAATTGTACCACCTGGTCTGAAGTGACATGAGCCATATTTTGGATATGCAAAAGAGGCTTAGTCAAGTTAATATCATTCTTCGTTTTCCCCACCCGATGCATCCCGTGTAAAACATGTAGAAGAATCAAATCCAAAGCAATAAATTGTTGTTTCTCAAATTTGGGCCCTATTGTGCAAATCTGATTCACAACAAAAAAATAGAAACCCAACTAAACATGTTTTTTTTTCTTGATTTTTCCAATCTTGAAAAACACAACAGAAAACAAAAACATGCAACAATACTAAATGGGGTTAAGATGTTTTACAAGCACATAGCAACGAGTAGTGGTACGAGGGAGAAAGGACGGACTTTTTCGGGTCGAAAGAAACTAGGACGGACTTAAAAATGAGTAAACAAAACAAATATTCAGCCGCTAACTGTTGCAGTGCACTAGTAGGGTTGCTGTGTGCGAGCGGGGACTGAAGGGTTTGCAGCAGATAAACGCCACCACGACTTCCCCCGCTTCCGCTCTTCTTCTTCTTCCCTCTTCCACCACTTCGCTTCCTTCCTCCGCTCTCACTCCACCGTCCTCCGATTGCCGTTACAAATCTTTCTTCTCCATTAATCCTTAAATCTCGACCTCTTCCATCTCTATCTTCCTAAAACCCTATCTGTCCATCTTCCTTCCCTCTCTGATACTAACAATGGGAGCTTCTTTGCCACCGAAAGAGGCCAACCTCTTCAAGCTCATCGTTGTAAGCCCTCTTTCTTCCCCGCTCGCAAATTCTCATTCCTCCGTCGTTCACCGTCTTGCCCTTTTTGCTTGCGCCACCGATTCTACTAAACCCCTGCCCGCCGGTCTTGATTCTTTGACTAAGATGGATGAATGGTGGTTTCGGTGCTTGGTAGTTTGGAAGTTTTTTTGCTTGGCTTCGAACTAGACTATACTCTCCTATGGTTTGTGGATGAGCTTAGTAGTTTGTTTAGCGAGTTAGGCTGGGAAAATGTAGTTATGTGATCTGAGCAATTGTATCGAAAGGGAAGTCGATTGTAGGGGTCTTGCTCTCACTTTGTTCTTTTTCTGCTTCCATTTGGTGGATCAGTTCTACATTATATCTTTTAATTGATGAAATGATGTTCATGCAAGAAGTGTCCAATGCACGGTGACATTTGGTTTGGTTAGGCTACAAAAATCTCCAATCTTGTTGAGTTATGATGTGTTTCATTAAGCATCTAGACTAGGGTGATGTAGAACATTTCATTTTCAACTAAGCCACACTGCAAGTTTGGGAGTTCGCCATTGCATTTCCTGAAAATGAATTAGAGTATTACCCAACCATTACCTAGTTAGGAATTGCTACAACTCCCGAATTCCTGGACTTGGTCCTAATGATTTTAGAGATGGTTCGTAGTGGATGTTTATTACGCACCTACTTCATTTCTGCAGAGTTTGTGTGCCATTACCATTACTTCTAAAATTTTGATCGTACTTATATTCACTGTTCCATGTTGCTTCTTGTCTTGACATTCTTTTCTCTTAGTCAGTTAGGCGACCACTTTCATGTCAAATCATCTTTATTAACTCTTTTACCTTTGATAAAATGTGCCAGAAATCCTATGAAACCAAGCAGTATAAGAAGGGGTTGAAGGCCGCTGATGCTATACTGAAAAAGTTCCCTGACCATGGAGGTAATTTCTTGCTGAATCAGTTGATGAAGCTTGAAGCAATACATCAGTTCCTGGGTCGTTGTTTACTATGAGAATTTCAACTTTTACTCCTTACATGGATCCTATGATCAATGCTTACTGCTAAATGTACGTGGGTTTGAATTTAAAGTGCTTGAGTAGTATTCTATGAGATTGAGTGATGTCTCTTCATGGTGCATGCTTGTATGTTTTACCTATTCTTGTTGAGGACAAGAGAGTGGTAACTCTAAACATCTGAAGTGCTTTGGTAGAAAAGGTGGTCCTCGAAACTGCAAAGGAAACCAAATTTTTTAACAATTAGATGCTCCCTTGTACTGACATTGACACAACTTTATTGAGAGATCTGGGACCTCGATTTTGAATGTCATATTGCAAAACGCAGGCATAGTCTGTACTTAGGAATTGTAGTTGGTACTTGTGTAATTACCTGCATGAACCTAGTAACTGAAGCTATATATCTTGGCGGCAACCCATCATTTTCTTGTAATTTCTAACAATGGTATAGATCCAATTCAATGGAGTACAATTCCCTAAAAGGTCCAGGGTAGCATCTGTTTTATCATGTAAAGAGTTATTTTTCTTGCATGAAATTTATCCTTTGCTCTAACCTTTCTTTCCCTTTTCAGAAACTTTGTCGATGAAGGGCTTGACATTAAATTGCATGGATCGTAAACCTGAAGCATACGAACTTGTCCGCCTGGGCCTGAAGGTTGAAATAATATGTTTGTCTGTCAGAGTACTTGGCCTTGTTGTTTCTACTTTGCTTTTTTTCTTTTCTGTTTCTGAAGAACATATGTGTTGTGTATGTGCTTTTTCTGCAGAATGATCTTAAAAGTCATGTTTGCTGGCATGTATATGGTCTGCTCTATCGGTCTGATAGGGAGTACAGAGAAGCTATCAAATGCTATCGCAATGCACTGAGAATAGATCCAGACAATATTGAAATACTGCGTGACTTGTCACTGTTACAGGTACAAATTACTGTTCTTCTGCATGGAACAGAACTTCAGTTTGCTTCTGGTTCTTTTGAAGTCCTAAGCTCCTGTTTTATGTTTGTTGAATCATGTAAGCAATGGTGACTGGCTGTATGGTTGTACTTGTATCTGTTTCACACTGGTTGTAGAAAGTAGAAACATATGGTTTCTGATCCGCGCCTCATCTTCTTTGTTACCGGAGAATGATTCTTTATCTGTGTACTTGTAACTGCTGAAGATCAGTATGCTACATCTTGTTTGATTATTTGAGGGAAGATAGAAAACATGTGGGATACTATTCTGGGTACCAGCTAGGACCTGGTGCAGTAGGTTTGAGAAGTAGAAATGTCTCTTACCTGCAGAGAGCAGAAGGAATGTCTTTCTGCATGCATCGAGAAAGAATTGTGCTCTTTGAATTTAGTCATTTCAGAGCTTATTACTACTTTATCTACTAATTTTAAGAACAAGGAATCGTAGCATTTGATAAGAACCTTTTATTGCTGGTTAAGAAGTGTCATGTGTTGCCTCCGAAAAAAGCTGTATTACTGCCATACTTTATCGACTGAATCCGAAAACAAGAAATGTTAGTATTTGATATGAACCTTTAATTATTGGTTGATAAGTGTTATATGCTATTTGGGGAGATTGGAGAAGGCCCAAAGGTGTTGACGGGCCTAACCTCTTAGTTGATGCCATTAAAAGTTTGTTGGCTGCTCTGTTTTAGCAGTCAGGGCACCTCAATTTGGTGAAAGAGAGAATCGAAACTAGTAGCTTTCATATAATGCTTAAAGAACTGTTTGAGTAAGTCACTTAGAAATTTTTTAAAGCTAGCGATTAGCAATTGTGGTAGGAATATTCCCTTCAACTCGTCCACTACATTCCGCGTTAACATGTATTTGCATGAGTACATACTTACCTTGTAAAACTGTGTAGTGTGATCTTGTTATGTTTCTCTTGCAGGCACAAATGCGGGATTTGGATGGTTTTGTTCAGACTAGGCAACAACTACTGACCCTGAAGCCAAATCATAGAATGAATTGGATTGGCTTTGCTGTTGCTCACCACTTGAACTCAAAGTACGGTTGACCTTTGCATTTACCTAGTTTGTTTACTGCTAAAGGTTACCTTGGAACAAACATCATGATTTTTTCATGTTTATAGATATCTAAGATGCTAGAAATTATTGCTTGACTGCTATATTCTAGAGTCTATCATAGATGTTGGCTTGACATGCGTCAGAATTGAGAATTCCCTTCTCTGATTTGAGACAGGATTGTTCTTTTCTTCTTCCACTGAATCATCTCACCTGTTCTTTACCAGTGCATCGAAAGCAGTTGAAATTCTGGAGGCCTATGAAGGAACATTAGAGGATGACTATCCTCCCGATAATGAACGATGTGAACATGGGGAAATGCTTCTATATAAGGTGGGATTGTGAACACAAACTCATCCATATCTTTGCATGAGCTTTTTCGTATCTTTTATCTTTAGAATCTAACATGCAGGAATTGTTATTGTATAAAAAAAGGTAGAATATTGTGTTTGGTCTTGGGGCCATTAGTGTATCCGTCACTTGATCTGAGGTTTTTAAATTATGTTACAGTGAATATCTGTGAAGCTTTCAAGATGTCTTTGTAGCTCTGGGTTCATATATTAAATTTCTCAGCCCTTGAACTTTGTTTTTTTGTTCCTCTGCACTTGCTGAAATTGTGCAAAATAAGGATCTGGGTTCAAGCGAAGTGTTTGTTCTCTTTTTAACTTGTTTTTCTTTGTGTACTTGTTTCTTTATTGTTATTAAATGCCTGGCTCAATACTCTCAGCATCTAGTTCCCAGGAATGCATTTATAGAAACAGGATATGCTTTTTATTGTGCACATGATCTCATAAGTGATATAAGAAGTGATTTCTCAGTTGAACTTGGGGGCCCATATACATTTCTTTGTATATTTTACGAGAGACAGAACCTATCTCTTGCATTTGTGGATTGATTTTATGTCTACAAATGAGCAGTAATTAGTATGGCTATATGCAGTTAAAAAAAAATTATAACTGGGTATGTTTTTTTTTTTGTAGGTATCTTTACTAGAGGAATGTGGCTCACACGAAAGAGCTTTTGATGAGTTGCAGAAGAAGCAGTTCAAAATTGTAAGTTCCGAAAGCGAAAATCTTAGCAAGTCAATATGATGGAACTTTTGATAGAGAATTGACCACTGTTGATGATTTAAAAATTTCAGGTTGATAAATTGTCATTCAAGGAACAAGAGGTTACTCTTCTGGTAAAACTTGGACGCTTAGAAGAAGGTGCTAACCTGTACAAGGCATTGCTTTCAATGAATCCTGACAATTACAGGTGATAGTCTTGAATCTTTCAATGCAAAGTGAAAGAATATTCAGATACACTACGTAGGAATGCTGACTATCCATAACCATATAACCCTTTGTGGAGCTGTTCCTGAAGATCCAATTGTGTAGCCTACACATATAGCTCCTTCGTGGATACTTATCTTTGGATATTAGTCTTGAAACTTGGAGGAAGGATTTAATTTTGTTTTTCTTTCCACTATTCAGATATTATGAAGGCCTACAAAAGTGCGTTGGACTGTGTTCTGAAAATGGTCAATACTCTTCTGATGAAATTGATAAGCTGGATGCTTTATACAAGTCATTGGGTCGGGACTACACATGGTCATCTGCTGTCAAGGTGATTACACGCCCAGAATTCTGTTCTAAGTTGCACTTCGTTATTTTGATTGAATAGGCATCAATCCATTTATGTTGGTGGTATAAAATCACTGTTTATTTCTTCACTTGTTGTCTCTGATTGCTCTTTATTTTCAGTGATGCATATTGCTACATGGATATATGCTGAATTTTCTTTGAACTTATGTTGTAATACCATCTCTTTCTTTAATTTTAGAGAATCCCACTTGATTTTCTCCAAGGCAACCAGTTTCAAGAGGCTGCTGATAAGTATATAAGACCGCTTCTGACAAAGGTACTCATACCGTAGTTTAATCAGCTTGCTTAAACCCCTTGTTAAATTTGTGCTCTTCAAAATAGTTTTGCTGGCTTTCTAGGGAGTTCCTTCATTATTCTCGGATCTGTCTCCTTTATATGACCATCCTGGCAAGGTTAGTTTCCCATTTTACCTTTTGATACTTTTATTTACTTCAATATTTTTCTTCGTTTCTTCGTGTTGCACAGCTTGCATGAGCGACAAGGAACTTTTGGGTGGGTTTCTTAAAAATGTGTCTTTCCTTTTGATGACATGTCTGTAGGCTGAGGTACTGGAGCAGCTTATTCTTGTGTTGGAGCATTCAATCAGGATCAATGAGACTTTCCCTGGAAGGTAATATGGTTATCTAATTGTACAATTGGATCACTGTCTCTATGACAAATGCTGACAGTGTCATGTTCCGGCTTTGGATTCTTCTAATAGGAGTTAAAGTTAATGCTATTTGCTATTGCATTTTTTAACTTCCTCTTAGATGTAAGTTAATGACATTGAGCTAGGGCCAGAAGGAAAACAAGATGGGAAATCTTTGATACTGATATCTTGAATATGGCTAAACCAGTGGCCCTATGAATATGTCTGGTCTCTCTTGATTAGAAGGAATCTAGAAGCGAGTGATTCTTTTGGGGGTTGTTTGGTTGAGGCTATTTGCCCACAATTCTCAAAACGAGTCATTGGGTACCTATTAATATGCCTGGTTTATCTATTGATTAGAAAGAACCTTGAACCAAGTGATTCTCTCGGTGGTCGTTTGGATGAGTCATTGTGGAATGCCTTCTTTGGCATTAAAAGAACATGAATTATCTCTGTGTATACATTTTGTAATGATTTTGTGACACTCCGTGCAGAGTGGACAAAGAGCCCCCTTCAACACTTCTTTGGACATTGTTTTACTTAGCACAGGTTCCTTTCATTTCACTGATGGTTTCTCCTATTATTTTCTTGTATTTAGTTCCTACTATGGTGATGACTTTCTAACCATGCCTGCCTATTCCTCCTGCAGCATTACGACCGAAGGGGTCAATATGACCTTGCTCTCACCAAGATTGACGAAGCTATAGCACATACTCCAACAGTGATTGATTTGTACTCGGTCAAGGTAGGTTAACCCTGTCAATCTTTTAGGCCTTTTCCCTACTGTTGCTTTCTTTTCTCTTTCCTGATCCACTGCAACTTAATGTTAGCTAAACGGGACATTTCATTTGGTTCCATTCATGGTCTTGGTGACAATAGTATCTGGCATTTGCTTCACCCCATCTTGCCTTTCTTATTAGTTAATCTTGTTTATGTTGTATCCTTGACTTAGATCTTAAGCGAATCAACATGAATTTTTTTGGGAGTTCTGTGATTATTAGAAATTGTTTGAGATTTCACAAAAAAAAAAAAAAAAAAAAAGAAGAAATAGTTTGAGATTGGTGCATGAGTCTGGTTGTTTTTCCTGGATCACAGAGCCGTATTATGAAGCATGCTGGGGATTTACCAGCAGCTGCTGCATTGGCAGATGAAGCTAGGTGCATGGATCTTGCCGATCGGTACATAAACAGTGAATGTGTCAAACGTATGTTGCAGGCAGATCAGGTTAGTTTTGTTTTGTCCCATCTACTATTACTAGGTGTCTAATGCTCTGCATATCCTCTTTCCATAATTGTGTTTGATGCTTCTTTTGAAGGTACCTTTGGCTGAGAAAACCGCTGTTTTGTTCACCAAAGATGGGGACCAGCATACCAACCTTCATGACATGCAGTGCATGTGGTCTGTCTCTAGTGCTAGCTTATCTGCCGATTTCTTACATTTTCTCTGTCAGTTTGCTCTGTAATGACCTTGTTTAATTTGCGTTTGTGGAAGGTATGAATTGGCTTCTGGGGATAGTTATTTCCGCCAGGGTGATCTAGGCCGAGCTCTCAAGAAGTATTTGGCCGTCGAGAAGCATTATGCTGATATTACAGAAGATCAATTTGATTTCCATTCATATTGCCTAAGAAAGATGACTCTTCGTGCCTATGTTGCAATGCTTAAATTTCAAGATCGTCTCCATTCTCACTCATATTTCCAGAAAGCAGCTTCTGGAGCTATCAGGTAAAAGCCAATTTGCATAAACAGAAACAGATTCGAGATATGTGAATTGTGTTTTAACTTTCTGATTTTCCTTTATGAGTGAATACTGAATAGGATTGTTATTATCAGTGAGTTGAACAATGAAACAGATGTGAATTGTGTTTAGCTTTGTGATTTTCCCTTTTGAGTCAATAGGTTATTATAACTGACTTCAACAAAGAAGACAGGAAAAGCTTTTCTATTGGGCTGTTTCAACAATGTAATATTTTGTTGTCCTTCTGGGATTTAAAGTTGAAAAACATGGTAGTAAGGATATGTTGCAGCTATAATTTCCATGTTTTGTTTATTTTTCTGGACATCCTTCAAAGTCTTTTCTGTTTTCCATTTTATTGGATGTTGCAGCTACACTTTCCAGAAACCTGCAGTCAGATTTTGTCACGTCCATAAATTGCATTATGGTTTCAAGACATAGGGAATCGTAAAAAAAATTAGGCTGAGAATGTATAATGTTTTCCAGCAGTCAGGATTACCTAGTCCCGTGTCTCGTTTTTTTTTGTTTTTCGCCTTCACATATTACTTTGAGAGCTTCATCGTTATGAACACCATTCTACAGACCTCACCATCTGTTTTGCTGGTCAATCAACTCATTGATTTCTTATCCTAACTTTCAGCTATGATTTGCACTGCTGATATTTTCTTTATCATGTGGTGCTTTATTTTACTGGCCTTGGATGTAACAGGTGTTACTTGAAGTTGTATGATTCCCCGCCCAAGTCTACTACTGAAGAAGAAGATGAAACATCAAAGTTGCTTCCTTCTCAGAAAAAGAAAATGAGGCAAAAGCAGAGGAAGGCAGAAGCTCGAGCGAAGAAGGTAATACCCATTGGTTCCTTGGCCTTATCCTGATATGGTTTCTGTCATTACAATGATTGGTTATGTTCCTCATCAGGAAGCAGAAGTGAAAAATGAAGAACAAAGTGCTAGTAGTATCTCAAAGTCTGGGAAGCGACATGTCAAACCCGTAGATCCAGATCCGAAGGGGGAAAAGTTGTTGCAGGTTACTTGTGGTTCCTCCTTTGTTTTCCTTCTGTCAGTTGCGATATATGTGATGTCTATAATTCAGAACGAATTTTTCTGTCCTATCTGATTACACAATCATTCAGGTTGAAGACGTGTTGCTGGAAGCTACCAAGTACCTGAAGTTGCTTCAGAAAAACTCTCCCGACTCTTTCGAGACGCACTTGCTTTCTTTTGAAGTAAATATTAGAAAGCAAAAGGTTCTACTTGCTCTTCAGGTATCTCTCTATCCAATTGGACTAACTTGGTTGTTCGTTAAAAATTTATATTTCTTAGATGTTGGCTATCATGAAAGTGTGGGGTGTGATTTTGACAATTGATAGTATCTTAGTCTTCTAGAAATGAGCTCTTTCATTGTCTACAGTATGTACGAATTGTCTATGATTGATATGCAACGTGAAACCAACTCTATCGTCCAAATATCTTGAGTAGCTTTGTCTTTATAACTATTAGTTAAAGTGACTTTTTTTTGTAACTCAACTCCCGCAGGCCTTAAAGCAGATGCTGAGGTTGGATGCTGAAAACCCAGATTCTCATCGATGTTTGGTATGTACAATATCACCATCAAGTGTTTAGGTTTTATCTTGATGTAGGCATAGCTGTTTTTGCCCTTTCTAGCTTTTAATTCTGTACTTTCTGTGCTGTAGATAAGGTTCTTCCATAAAGTAGACTCGACAACTACTCCAGTAATCGATACTGAGAAGCTTATTTGGAGTGTCATACAAGCAGAGCGTTTATCACTCAGGTTTATTTTGAAACCCGTCACCCTATTGGTTTCCCCATTAAGAAGTGATCGTGTTATTGGCTTTCAACTAGATAAGTTGATCCATGCTTATTTTAATGTAGTCAATTGCATGAGAAATCTCTCCTGGAAGCGAACCTGTTTTTCCTTGAGAAGCACAAAGGTTTATTTCCTACCCTTCTGCATTGTATTTTCCTTTTAAAATGGTGGATATCCTTTAAATTGCAGAACTGATGTTTGCTTCATATTGTTTTTTTACAGTCTCTTTGATGCATAGAGCTGCAGTTGCAGAAATGCTCTTTGTTTTAGAACCTAGCAAGAAATCTGAAGCTATTAGGTTGATTGAAGAATCATCTAACAACACTGTTCCCAGGTAAGGTTTTCTACCAAGTTTATTCTACTCACTACTATGACAATACCTTACTGTGAAACTTATAGCTGTAACATTTTTCTAATTTCAATGGTATTGGGGGCAGTGGTGGGGCGCTTGGAGCAGTGAGTGAATGGCGACTTAAGGACTGCATTGCTGTCCACAAATTGATAAACACAGTTCTTGCTGACCAAGATGCTGCGATCAGTAAGCTCACAAATTCTAGCGTTGCAATCAGACTCATTTTTTGCTAGTTTGCTACTATTTTAATAAATTTTAAAATGTCTTGCCAGGGTGGAAAGGTCGATGTGCTCAGTACTTCCCATACTCTACGTACTTTGAAGGCAAACTGAGCTCTGCAATGCCCGACTCAGTGTACAATCAAATCGGTGGCAAGTCCCCTGAGAATGGAGGTGTTATAAGCCATCCTCAATGCAATAAGATCACAGATTCCATTGCATCAAACGGGAAGTTAGAAGGGTTCAAGGAACTGACCATCTGAGAGATTGTTTCGGCTGGTGCTTACGTTTGTGATCCAGAATTAGCCGTGCAGCTTGAGGAGAATGTATTTCGCAAAAGGGATGATTTGAGAGGTTTTGTATTCTTTATGCTGATCATCCTCTTCTATCATTGATTTTGAAACTAAAAAAAAGGTTTTCCACCTCTTTGTCACTATACCTATCCCTATACCTTGCTGCCCTGCCAAGTGGGAAATGCATTCCTTTGCAAATGTGTATAACACATGATGTCCTTTAGAGGGTTTTGTTTTTGATTAACTCACAGTTGCTACATTGGGCGAGATCTCAGATACAAGGGCAGCTTTCCATAATATTGCACCAAACTAGAGATGCAACGGTTTGTATCTCTCTAGGTCATAGGAACTAGTGCAGAATTGTCGATGGTGGTTGGAATGCAGGTTCTCCTCGGCGTATTATGGAACAGTAGAGCTGAAGGAGTAGGGAGCCTTGTTGTACCGTTTTTTTCGTATTTCTGGTTTTCTTTTTAATTTATTTTCTTTAAAATTCTTATCTTTCTTGACATGTATAAACACAGCTTCATATGATGAAAATTTTGCTACGGTGTCTAGATATCTTTATATATGTGACAGGCTTGTCATTTTGCTTCATATCCGTCATCCTCCACAACTTCTTACCTCACCCTTTTTCGCTTTTTTTTTTCAAGCACGGATTTAAGAGCAAGTTGTCATGCAAGGTTCTCAATAAGATTAGTTGCATCTCCTCACTCTTGATCTTCTCTTCAAAGCTCGAGGTGTAATGGGGAAAGGTACAGTTGCCTACAATAAGATATTCTTGATCATCACGGGAGATTGTGGTGCTAACTTGCATCTGCTCCACAATGTCCTCACTCATAGCCTCCTCTATTCTCCTTTTCTTGTATGGTAGCAGAAAGGCGATCTTGATCAAGTTGTGCACAAACTTGTTCAACCCACTTTGTTTGCTTCGTTGAGCGCTAAAAAGCCTTCTCCATTTCACAGAGAAAGGAAGGGTCAAGGGGAGCAACATGAGGATCAATGGTTTGAATTAGGAGGTCTATCTGGAGAAGGATCTCGCAACGTCCTGAGCAATCTGCTCCACGAGAAGCTTCAATTGATTGTTCGGCTCAGACCGTGGAGTGTAGCATGGCTTTGCAGAATGGCCCGTGAAGGCAGTCATGGCTAACTCAAGCTCTGATGGCCCCTCTGGTTGTAAGAGTTCTTCTTGATAAGGAGATTGTTCTTGAAATGCCCAAGGGTCTGATAGTTCTTCGTAGTAGGGGGTTGGTAATGAAACGCGAATCTATAGTCTTCTCCTTGATTGCTCTAAGAAGTCTCGGGGTAATACCACTCGGGTGGTTGTGGATATCCCTAATGGTTGGAGAAGCAATGAGGTTCCATGATTCAGATTTGCACAAAAAAAAAAAAAAAAAACTCACAAGTGAAAAGCAAGGGTGGAAAAGAAAAAAACAAAAAAAGTTAAAGTAACAAACCTAGGCCTTTTTTAATAATCCAGAAATTCCTCTGCAATGGTGCCAACAACTTGACTCACTAAAAAACAACTTTGAACAATGGCGAAGTATAACCAATGAAAGAGATTGCAATATAGTGTTGCAAATAATAAATATTGAATTCACGAGGTATCTGGATTTCCTTTTACTCAGCTTTGGTTTATTATCTAGCAAATCAGATTAAGGGATGATTTTTTTTTGTGGAGAAAAAGGGTTGATTGACTAAACTACTCATACAAGCAACTTTAGGTTATACTACTAATTATAGGTTGTGAACTCACTTAGTTATGATTTCCCCGAGATTGCAGTTAAACCAAGTTGTAGTCACCCAATTCAATTAAGCTAAAATTTACACTGCGGAAAGTTTTCAAACAGTCTGGAGTCTTGACTGAAGTGTTCTAGACCCTTTTGAATAAATTACTCAGCGGTCGACTAACCTCCACTAGAATAACCTAACCAAGGCAATCAGATTCAAACTTCATCTACTAGGTTTTAAGGCCAGTACAGAGTAGTGAATCGATTGACTCTCGTACAATCGACTCACTACTTCCAATTCAGGTTGCTCTTTTAACTTATGCAGATACTATCGCTTTAGGTCGAAGCTAAAACTGCAGGAATGTGATCAAGATTCAAGCAATGATGAATAAAACCTCAACTGAATATACAATGTCAATCAATCATAATTCGAGTTCATACAACTCTTCCTAGCATACAAATCTAGGGTTCCTCAAAACGTAAGTCAAGAGAAGTTACTACATAGAGAAGAGAGAGAATACAATGTAACTTTCCATATCTTCAATCTTCATGCATGAGCTTGTTTCTCGAGCTTTTAAGGCGAAGAAATCCTCCAATTCCACTCCAAGATCGCCCTAAAATCGCCCTCTTTCTCTTTGATTAGTCTCTTGGGTGTTTGGTAACCAAAACTTAGCTCTCCCCCTCCAAAAAAAAAAAACAGACTTATTCCAGAGCAGGGAGCAGAAACACGGTCATGTTTCTCAGCGAGTGTTTTAGCCCTGCCTGTATTTCTTCTCGGGCGCTTAATCACAGGCACAAGAGGACAAAACACGGTCGTGTTTCTGACTCAGCTCCACTTTTGAGTGGCCAAATGACTTCTGATTGACCCGCAACTTGAGCCTATGCATACCTACTTGCTAGGACCTGAAATATGACAAAAGAACACAACCTAGCATGAAATAGTCCAAAGAACGATCATTTGTCATGCTAAATGATCAAGAAATGATGAAAAAAACATGTGGAAATACAGTGTTCTCAAGAACCTGCACGAATGGTTATGGGAAGAGATTTCTTCAAGGCTGAATTTACCATGTCCTCGACAACATCAGTGATTACATTCATCCGTGCAGATTATTGTCAATGGTTAGCACATGTCAACAACTACCCCATTGGCAAAGTTTAACCTAAAATGGCATTGTCGTACAATGGCAATCAAGGCCGTCTTCACTCGGGTCCTGGTACCCTAGCCAACTTCCCAAATTGTATTTATCTAGCCGATCGGTTTTAGGGTTTGTGTTGGAGGATATGAGCGAACTAACTAGACTAGAGATCAAATAAAGATAAAAGCAGGTACTTTGGGGAACTATCCCTCACCCTAGCCTATGACTACTATGCAATGTCTAGATACTTAGGGTTTATCGAATGTGGTGAGTGAAATCATTTTCGTGGGCTTTCGTGGTTATCCATACGCCTCCGAGTATGCCTCCACAAAATCAATGTAAGTCACCTTGATCTATGCTATCGTGTCTGGGGCATTAAGCTCATAGTTCCTTTCAATGGGTACTACCCACCGTCCACACCGAGGTTTCATCCCGAGTTCTATCTAGGAAGACATTCCTATGACAGGGGTTTGGTCGCCTCGACTACCATAGGATCCTATTCATACATCTAACCTCAATTTGCTTGATAGCGCATACCCGTCTAACCCTAAAACTCCATACCCAGTGTAGAAGCTCAAGTAGGCTAGTAGAGAAGATTAGGGCGACTTACCCAAACACAATCAAAAATAGAATAGCATTTAAATAAACTAGATAAACAAATTCATTCATTAAAACCTTAAAATATCCATCCATCCATCCATCCATCCATCCATACATACATACATACATACATACATACATACATACATACATACATACATACATACATAGTAACCCTAAAACTAAGGTTTGGGATTTAGAACCTTTAGTACTTTAGAGGACTATTCCATAAAGGAGGGAAGAAGCTACATAGAAGAGGTGGAAGAAGATTTTATGTTGAGGAAGATGACTCCTCTCTTCTAGCTTCTTCTCCTCTTCTCCTTCCTTTAGCTTCTCTCTCTTCTCTCTCTAAAACCAGAAATTTTATCTCAAAATCAACTCTATTGTATGAGAGAAAGAGGTATGGTTTTGATGAACTTCTTACCATGCCAACTTACCATTTCTCCATGGTGTTATCTCAAGGATTCTCTATGGTGTTCTTGAGTTCCCAAGCAAGCTAGATTAACTTCAAATTAAGTTATTGATTTGGTTTCCAACTTGTTAATTTTGCATAATTGTTTTTTTTAAGGAACTTTTTTGCATAGTTGTTATATTGTAGATTTGTCTTCTTTGTCATTTTGGAAATAAGGTAAGATTTCCAAAATGCAGAAGAGGAATGTAAGATAGGACTTCAAATAGTCTTTTACTTATTTAAATGAAATCTAGGTGTTGCCCGTGCTTTGCAACGGTGCGTTATAGATTTTAAGGTGTTTTTTTTTTGCCAAAAGATAATCGATATATTGATCAGAAACATAGGTAGTTACATCCTACAATTGAGCCAGGTCAGAAAATTAAAGGAACGACTCGTAGTCGGGTACAAATGAAGAGCCTTTCTAGCCACCAAGTGGGTTGTCCTATTACTACGCCGACCAACAAACCGAACAGAGAACCCTCCTATCAAACCAAGAACCCCTACAATCTCCTCCAGGAGCGCCCCAACTTTACTATCCCTAGTGTTTGCCTGGTTAACCTTCTCAATAAGCACCTTGGCGTCCCCCTCAAAGCGCACCTCAGCAAACCCAGAATCTCGGCACCAGAGAATCGCCTCTCGAAGAGCAAGAGCTTCAGCAATCAACGGATCCTCAATGCCTGCAAATTGGAAGCCTCTGGCAATAAGAACGTCCCCCAAGTGATTCTTCACAACCATCCCTCCTTCCGAGTGGGAGGCTGCCATAGTAGCCCCATCCCACAAGCAGATCATAGGGCAATGAGGAATCTCCACTTCCGGGGGAACATGACCTCCCTGAGATCTACTAACCGGCAAACCAATCCACTCCTGATACTGCTGGTGATATTGTCGCATCAGAGCAGGAATCCCAAACTGCTTTCCTTCAAATACAACCCAGTTCCGGGACCGCCAAATTCATCACAGGACACCCGTGACTGCCATGAATAAATGGTCCTGACAGAGGATATTCAACAAACTTTTCAGGAACAAAGGGAAAGTGTGTCAAGGCAACCCCTGACCCAGATACTCCAACCCTGCATAATCCCAGAGAGCTCGCGACATAGGGCACTCCAGGAATAGGTGCTCCAGCGTTTCAGACTCCGCCCAGCAGACTGGGAAACGAGGGTGAACTTGGATCTTCCTCTCTATCAGAGCTTCCGTAGTGGGAAGGAGTCGATTTAAGAGTTGCCAGAGGAAAATCCGTAATTTCGGGGGAACTAGGGCCTCCCAGACGCGTATCCAACTCGGCCTATCCATCCAGCTGGCCGAAGAACGCCACCGGCCCTCCTTTTTGTCCAATTGGACCGCCAAGTGGTAAGCTGATTTCATAGTGAACACTCCATCCTGCGTGCCATGCCAAACAAGCCGATCCTTAACATTGCCACGAGCGAGGGGAATCTCCTTGATGAGCCGACAGGTTTGGGGATCAAACCAACGGGCCAACCCCTCATCACACCAGGAGCCCTCCTCCCTATTGATAGCGGACGCAACCCGCAGTTCTCCATTAGCAGGCAAGACACAGGGATTAAACGTAGGAACCAGAGGATGTAGGCATGGGATCCAACTGCTCAGAAGTAGAGGGGCTGTTTGGCCATTCCCAATTTGCCAACGAAGGCCCTGGCTCAACAATTGGCCCCCAAACAGGACACTCTGCCACCCTCAGGATGGACGAGATCGCGCCTTTGCCTCAAGGAACTCACTCCTCGGAAAGTACTTCCCCTTATACACCTGAGCTAGCAGCGACTCAGGATCTCTTAAGATACGCCATCCAATTTTAGCCAATAGCGCCTGATTAAAGTGATCAAATCGCCTAAATCCCATCCCCCCTCATGCTTACTACAACACATATTCCGCCAAGACATCCACCTCATCTTTCCTTGGCCATTCTCTACTCCCCACCAAAAATGAGCAACATGTCTATACAAGAGACGGCAAAGAGAGAGGGGAAGCTTGAAGCACGACATAACATGTAAAGGTAGAGCCAAGGCCACCGACTTGATTAAGGTCTCCTTGGCTGCCCATGACAAGGTACGCTGCTTCCAGCCCTGTAATCGAGCTAGCAACTTCTCCTCCAAATAACAAAACGTCTCCATTTTAGACCGGGCTATAAGAGAAGGCAACCCCAAGTATTTATCATGAACTCCTACCGCCCCCACACCCAGCACCTGGCCCATGAATTCTTGATCTGAACTTACAATGTTTTTGCTAAAGCAAACCGCCGACTTGGCTAGGTTGACCCTTTGACCACTCAGCTCCTCATATTCATTCAGGACTGTGATCAGATTCTCACATTCTTGGAAAGATCCCCGGAGAAACAAATAGGAGTCATCAGCAAAGAAAAGATGTGAGATTCGAGGGGCCCGAGGCGCCACTTTAACTCCCTGCAGCTTCTTTTCAGTTATGGCTTTCCTCAAGAGGGCAGCAAACCCCTCCGTGCATAAGACGAATAGCAGGGGAGACAGAGGGTCGCCCTGCCGCAGTCCACGGGAGGGCGCAAAATATCCCTTCTGAGTGCCGTTCATCATAACCGAGAACGAAGTCGATTTGAGGCACTCGTGGATCCAACCACACCAAACCGAGCTAAAGCCCATCTTGGCCATCATAGCGAGTAGAAAAAGCCATTCGACTCTATCATAGGCCTTTTCCATGTCAACCTTTAGAGCCATGTACCCTTTCTTCCCTCGCGACTTGATTTTTAGATAGTGCATTAGCTCATGCCCTAACAGGACATTATCCACGATTTGGCGCTCTCGAATGAACGCATTCTGCCCTTCCGTGACAATAATCGGCAGGATAGTAGCCAATCTTTCGACAATGATTTTGGTAATAATCTTGTAAACGAATTGGCAAAGGCTTATTGGCCGAAGCTCCCGAATAGACTCCACATTATCCACTTTCGGGATCAGGGTCAACCAGGTGTGGTTGAAGCTGCGAAGCAACTTACTCGTCGCAAAGAACGAGCACACAACATCAATCACTGAAGAACCAACGATGTCCCAGAAAGTCTTAAAGAATTTCCCGGTGAACCCATCCGATCCTGGAGCCTGCTTGGAGCCCATTGCAAAACAGTAGCCCTTACTTCCTGGGGCAAGACTTCCGCCGTAAGCCTCGCATTCATGGCCTCAGTAACCCGACATTCAATTGGAAGTTGGCCCACCCGCTCTGTCATATGCACCACCTGGTTTTCAGAAGTGAAAAGTTGTTGGTAAAAGTCAGTAGCAATGTCCGCCTTTCCCTCCTCATTGGTGATCCATTCTCCCTCATTATTACGTAGGCCAACAACAAAATTATGCTTTCGATGGGCCCGAGTCACCGTATGAAAGTATGAGGAATTTCGATCCCCTTTATTGAGCCAGTGAACCCTGGATTTCTGCTGCCAATATACCTCTTCTGCCTCCCATTGTCTACCCAACTCCGCTTCCAGAACCCGCACTGAATCCCAGTCTATGGGCGAACTAGATTTAATCCGATCAATCTCCGTTTGCAGGGTGCGAATATTCCGGAGAGAGTTAGTAGTGCCTACTCTACTCCAGTCATACAACAAATGCCGCAATTTCTTAAGCTTCTCCCATAGTTGAAACATCGGGGTACCCGGGATAACCTCCTGCCAGACATATGACACCATAGCTCTAACCTCCAGATTGTCCACCCAGCGAGCGTCAAATTGGAATAGAGGTCTGGTTCGGCGAGCATAAGGCTTGTCTGCCAATAACAACGCACGGTGATCAGATCCCTGGTCTGTGAAGTGTTTAACAAGGGTATCGGGATAAGTCAACGTCCAAGAATGTGAGCAGAGAGCTCTATCCAAGCGTTCCCGAATGTAGGCATTCCCTATTCGTCTGTTGGACCAAGTGAACGGGTCTCCCTGAAACCCTAGGTCATGGAGACCCAGGTCATAAATAAAGTTCCGGAGACCAGTCGCTTGGTTAGCATTCCAAGCATTCCCCCCGTCTTTTTCACTGGCCTGGAGAGTCACATTGAAATCTCCCATAATCACGTACGGCCTATCAAATGAATCACAAATACCCCGCATCTGAGCCAATTGGCCAATACGAATTGATTCAACACAGCTAAAGTAAACGAAGACTACCATGTAGGAAAAATCCCTTTCATTAATACGAATACAAATGCAAAAATTCGAATGAAAAATAAGCGAAGCATCAACTTCGGGTACCCAACCGACTACAAGACCGCCTGATCCCTCAACAGCATCCACAAAAAAACATTGCGACAACTGAAAACCCAAACCCCTCATACAACGCGACACGACTCTCCGGCGCGATCTTGTTTATGAAAAGAAAACAAGGTCCGGTTTTGTTAGAATAAACTAACCCGACAGCAGTTTGGAATGTGAGGGAAGACCCAATTCCTCTCATATTCCAGGCCAATAGCCTCATTTATCTAACTGGGGCCACTCCGGGCTGGCTTCTTCCACCTTTTCATCAGTCACTTCCACGAATTGTTTCTTGGGCGTGGGTACCTCACCCACCTCACCCTCAACCTCCTCTAGATGCCTTTTGCGTCCCTCCATAGACGGAACTAGAAGGTTGGAGCCATATTCATCAATCGCTGCTCCCAATAAACTACCATCCCCCTGGCCACCATGTGACTCCATTGCCGCCGATTCCTCTCTTAAGGTTAGGCCAGATTCGAAAGCAGTAACAACCTGGCGAACATGACCCTTCGCCACACAACGAGCTTCTGCTCCAGCTGGTATCAGCGACCTCTGCTTTAGTTCAAATGAATTAGCCTCATCCTCGGAAGGTGAGTCCAGCAGAGAAGAGCCACTCAACCCTGGCGCCGGAGTTGTATTTTCTGGGAGGCCAGATAATGCCCCAACTGGATCCGACATTCTTGGAATGGTGGGCCCTTTTCTTAAAATCACGCTTTGGGCCTTTCTTACTCTGTCTCGGCCTGTTCGCAGCAGCAGCTGGGGCCTGATTTCCCCGGGCCGCACCTCGCTGCTTAGAAGGCTTAGGACTGGGCTTTGCCACCTCAACCGGCCGAGCCTCCGGCCCATTCTTGCCCGCAAGCCCACTCTTCTCTGCCATGGCAGTCTTGCGTAACTTGGAGGCCCTATGCTTGGGCTTAGCCACCCCTGTCAGACGTCCAACAGGCCCCTTCTGCCTTTGAAGCCCATGTTCATTAGCAACCACAAGCCCAACTTGATTTTGAAGCCCATCCCCATCAGCAACCACCCCCCTGGTCGGAGTCATTGGCTTCGTGGGCTGCCCCTGAATAGGGCTTCGAGCATTGGCCTTATTGTGAGGAGCCTCTCCATGGAACACAAAGTCATCATCACTATCCTCCAGGAGGATTAGTCTTCGCCGCCGTCCAACATCAACCGTCTCATGAGGGGAGTTCATATCTCTCAGATCATCCTGAACTGCCATCCTCGTCTCAGCTCCCATCACATCGAGTCGCGCCGTTGACCGCGCCTCTCTGGTGTTCACCGGTAGATTCTTGTTACGAATTTGCTAACCAGCCTTCCTGCGCGGATCATTAAGCGGCTGGAATCTCGGGGATCGCGAAACCTTGAAACCCCGAGGGCTTCCGTGACGTGGAGGTGGATTCGGCCGCATCCAGGGAAGATGAACTCCCTCATCCGGTTGGGACCGCTGGGAAGCTTCACCCTTGGATCGTCGGACGTTCTGCGGGTGAGCTCTCCGATGTGCATCCTCCGATGGCATGACGTGCATCCTCCCCGCCATTCTAGCAGTCCCCACATTCCCCCGAACTTCCTGGTTAACCCAGACGGTTTTTCTCGCACCCCCGTAGGGCTGAGGGGTGTCCTCCTGATCAAAAACTTTCCGACCCTGCTTCTTAGTCATCATATGAACTCCATATCGTTCCTTCCTAGCCGGCGGCTCGAAGGTGCAGTCATTTTGCAAATGTCCAACTCGGCCGCAGTGGAAACAGTAACTGGGTAGGTGTTCATATTTCAAGTTAACCCAGAAATTCCCTGTCTCCTCACAAATCGCCATGAGCTGTGATCGGAGCGGCTGAGTGAAGTCAATCATCGTCTTCACTTTGATAAATTGCTCGCCTGTTTCTTTGCAGGCAAAGACGTCCGCCTCCAGAACTTGACCAATGGCACTGGAAATCATCTTCTGGCCAAATTGCTTGGTACAGCAATCTTTGGTCACTCCCCAGATTCGGACGCGAAATGGGGCCACAACCAGATCATCAAAGATGCTTCGTGTCATATTGGGAAGCCAAGATCGCAACACAAGGAGCTTGTCGTTCACTACCCAAGGGGAGCGCTTCAAAACCCAAATCTTAGCTTCTTCATTGGGCAGCACAAATTCGAAGAGACCATGCTTCGCCTGTGTAACTCGAATTTGGCCCCTCCCCACCCACGGCGCATTCACTCCCTCCCTTAGTTCCCCAGGGGTAACTCGGGCATTAGAGAACACCCTCCCCAACAAGGTACGCGATGCTTGGAACCTCGTGGACTGGATCTCTTCGAGAGAGAACTGCACCACCTGATCCTCGTTAATATGCGCCATCTCTGGAACCTGCGAGACCACCAATGGTGTTGACAAGTTAGGGATAATAAGGCCCGAAGCCGGGGATATCATGAAAGCAGATATCAGTGGGTGAAATTGGGACGGAGAACGGCGCCTGTCGAGGCAGGACTTTACAAGCAGAGTGAGCAGGAGGATGCCTCAATGAGGTTATACCTGGTTGACCACCGTCGGATGCTCGTCGTTGGGAAGCAACTCTCACCCAATCCACAACCGTTGCTATTTGTATGTGGATTGCAACTGGGGATGTGGATTTAAATAAGGAGTCGAGACCCCTAGAGCCATCACAAGGCGGGAGCCGAACAGACTGCAGAGGCAGAGTCCGTGTGGGATTAGAGAGCTTCAAATCTAATCTGTAACCGTGAGTAAACTTGGAGAATATCTCCTGAATCCCTAAAAACCAGGGATGATTATCCGGGAATAAAATTATGTTTTTATCCCGGATTTCGCTTCGCCGCCGCAACCGAGGGATGCCGGCGGAAATAATCACACAGATTGACGGCCGGAGACCAAGGCCCCCAATGCCTTTTTGCCACATTTTCAACGCCGATGCGTCGAGCTTAGTGATGGGAGCCGGGCTGTGCCTCTGATTTCCCTGGGCCTTGTATTCAGGGTTCACCAAAGAATCAGAGCAAGGCCTCTCCCGAGGATTCAGAGCAATTGAACTGGATGGACATTTTTCTTCCAATTCTAACGAGGACGGCAACTGGAATCGCCAGCCCCTTCTGGGGTTCTTCTTATGGCGTTTGGACCAGTTTATCGGAGCAAGATCTCCAGCAAGGCATTTCCATTTGCTGCATCTTTCCCTTGACTCGGGCCTTTGTGGCTTTCGCACACGAGGGTCCCGTTTAACGCCGCGGACCAATATCGATGGCCGAACAGCCGGCGCTGAGCGATAGCTAGGTTTCCGAATTGTCATCGTCACGTCTTCGGAGTGCTTCCATCTACCCCAGTTGGATTGTTGATTGCTTGCACTAGCTTGGAAGGCCGCCACCAGGATGTTGAGGATGAGTCGGCCGGCCACGCAGCAGAGACCGAGGAGAGAGGCGAGAGCGTCTCTCATGATATATATATATATATATATATATATATATATTTTTCCAATAAACCCGAGTGCTTTTTCCAATCGTTATAGATTTTAAGGTGGGATTTATTATATGTAGAATTTTTTTACCAAATAGACGATTAGGTTAGGTCCATATAGAACATCCTATTACTTTAAATAAATACTAATTTTTATT
Organism: Linum trigynum; assembly: GCA_964030455.1. Taxonomy (NCBI): domain Eukaryota; kingdom Viridiplantae; phylum Streptophyta; class Magnoliopsida; order Malpighiales; family Linaceae; genus Linum; species Linum trigynum. The sequence continues at coordinate 10,536,619 of OZ034820.1, read as the reverse complement.
ATTTTATTTGATAATCGTATGAATAGCAAAGTTGAAATATGAATATCTGTAAAAAAAAATTCATGGCAATAGATTTGTCAAGATTATGAGTCCTCATTTCCATATACATCAATGTTTGAAAAAATATGTATGCGTAAGCGATGTGAGTGCACAAAAAACTGTTTGGATCCAACACATGTACAAATCGATGTGGTTTCACATATGACACCCAACGTCATATAAGAATTTTCTTCCGAATGGAGAGAAGAGAAGCACACCGAAAGAAAATATACAAAAATATGAACCCTCTTTAGTTAATATTCATTATGATGTATATGTTGCAAGTGTTCATATAAATTGTGTCGCCGATTAACACATTTCGCTTATTTTTTTGGTTACGAATTAATCTAAGTCATTAGATGGTGAATGATAGGATTTTGTAACAATTTTGTAGTTGTGAGTTTTATACCCTATCCCTATCCCTTCCCATAATATAAGTACGTACCTATTTGGACCACACCTATCTGGATCCAATAGTTTATTTGTCCCCTTCTATGTCTCAACCTAGTTATTGACATTTGAAAAATCATATCAGTATATATCACATGATGTTGTGTCATATAAAAGGAATGATGTAAAAGCATTGTTATAAGAATCAAACCGGATAAGTGGTTAGACCAATAAAACCACTAAACCGGTTAGAATACTAGTTCAGTTCATTTGTTTTGAAGTTAGGATTGACCGAAAAGTTCTTAACAATTTTACATAAAACTAGATGAACCACTCTGGTTTGACTGCTCCGTTGGGTCACTTTTTTAACCACAAAAATTAAGAAACAAAATACTTTAACATAAACAAAGATCATCCAAAATGAAATACCTCTTCGATTTATGCTTCATTTTCTTCGTTTCCTAGCCTCCTTGTCAGCTTTATGTGGTACTCTGAACTTACTAAAAAAATTATATTTTTTGTGAGATTGTTTGGACTTTTGCTGATGGAAGATATATACATTTGAAATTGTTTATAATTAGTGACGAATTCCTTCTATATTAGTGTAGTATATATTTCTTTATGTTATCGCCCATGAAATATTCTATCGATAGTTAATTAACGATTATATAATGGTTAATCGTGAACCATAAACCACTAAATCTTTCGATTCATTTCGTTCTGAACACAATGTATAAAAGTGTTAAAACAATTACAACATAGACTTAAAACTAAGCTCCGTAATTCTAAATTTAATGTTGGCCTTAAATGCAGCTTATTTTTGGGACATCTTGAAAGTTGAAACCACCCCACCACCCCCCATATATTTGGCAGCCTGCTAATGAAACGGTCAGTGAACGGTAACCATACTTCAGGTTTATATTAATTAATTAATAATTAATAGTAGTTAATTAATGTATAACAAATATATTTCAAACATAATTCCTCTCATACAAACAAATAAAACGATTATTGAATCTATACTGTACATTGATTGACAATATATCTTCAGTTCACAACAATGTTGAATGGGTGTTAAATGGATTGAGGCAGCCATGATTACCTAAATTATGGTACAAATCTATGCTTGGCGCACCCCCAGTGCAAAACTTTAGCTTCTTCTAGCCATTTGCTTCGCTCAAAAAGAAAAAGAAAAAAAAAAACTCAATGCAGGTAGATGGTGCTGAGTTGCAATCAAATCCTCTGCAACTTTCTGCCACATACATTGGATCCCTCCTTCAGGCCTTCAAATTAATGTTGGTTGCTGCTAGCATCTCGTGGCGTTGGAGAAGAACCATCGTCCCCGCCATCACAAATCTCATTTTTACACAGTGGGCAACAGGCATTGATCTTCAGCCACTTATCCACACACTCTACATGGAATACATGGCCACAAGGTAGTTCCCGCAGCTCTTCATTGTCGTCATACACGTTTAAGCATATGCAGCACACCTGGAATGCATAAGTGGAACCAATATTCAGTCTAATCAAACATGGATAACATCAAATCCCACTTTCTCCAAGTTCATAAGAACGACTTTTCAGGCTAGTAGGAGGCCGCCACAAAAATTTACCAGCCAAGTAATGGGTTCCAAAATCTATTATTTAATTATTTACACCAATCTACTTGAGCATCTAAAAGAGTCGAGTAAAACTTACAGCATCTTCACCAGATATCATACGCTCCTTTTCTGTCCCGGCAGCCAAGACCCCTCCTTCGCCCGTTTCACAGCCATCACGATCTCGAAATCCACCCCCACCGTTCTTCAACTTGAACTTGTACTTTGGCAGACTATTTATGCACTCGGTGGTGGCTCCTCTTGTTTGAGATAACTCTTCCCGATAGCCAAGGAGAGAGATTATGCAAGGCAAGCAGCAACAGATTGTTGCGCATAATATAAACGGCATTGCATATCCTATACAGCTAAAAGTAAGGAAAACTATACACAATCTGCAAAAGGAAGAGGAAACAAAAATTGGTGATCTTCAGCTTGTAGACAAGCTGAACAAAGAGAAGACACGTGTCATAAAGGCATACTTGTACAATTTCGGTGCATCGGCTGGACTTGCATGACCTCCAAATATCCATACGTTGCCAACAACAAACCACACTGCAAAGAAGCAATCTAATGCCATCTTCAGATGATCCATTATGCTATTAATTCTGTAAAATCAGAAGCAATTACTCAGTCAGTAAGAGCACTAAATGTCGAAAGGTAAAAGGGTTATCAGCTTTGCATATCAAACTAAGAGCTTTTTAATCGGCGTCATAACAAGGAAAAAAGAGCCAAGACATTCAATCTAATCAAGCAAACTCTTACAACTAATGTTCTTTATATTACCCAACTTAACAAAATTATTGCCTGGTCCATTTAATTATTCCAACTGGCACAACTGGCATAACTGGTACTCGTAATTCGAATCAAACATAATCTTGTTAATCTGAGGAGACAAGAAGCCCTCCATGAGATGGGGTTCGGTTACCATGCAGACATGCAAGCTAAAAGGGAAAAGCAGGGTTTCGAACCTAAAACCAATAAAAATATTCAAAACAGGTACAAACCTATGTAGCTTATAGTTTTGCGCATCTAGAGTATTTCTCAAAATCTGAGCATACCATAAAACTGAACAAATGAAAGCTTTCAATTCTAACGGAAACAAGAGGTACAAAAGACTACAGCTTCCAGACTTTTATCCTAAACCATCCTCCCTGGAATTCCAATTCCTAAGCTAATCAAAGCAAACATCTTAAGAACATTGATCAGATAATAACATTTATCTTTTTGCAAATATATGGCATGCTTGAATCAGTATTACTTACAGGGCCAGCAACCAAAAATCGTACAGGAAAATCTTACCAAGGATAACCTAACTTAAGTGGAAGGCATTACCTTCTAGTTAGATTCCCCGGCGCTTGATTATCCCTTGTTGATGGTTCATTCATCTCATCCTGACTAATAGAGATAGCAGTATATGGTGTAGAATCAGGAATCCCTACTGGCGAATTGCCTTCATGTGATTGCAGGGGATCTTGCAGAATACCTTGGTTGCGAGTACGAAAACGCCAGTACAGGATTGGAAGGGTGGTCACACAGCCTGACGCATAACCGACAACCCAAGCAAATAATGGGGCTTGTGGGTGTTCATTTCTCGAGAGCAACAAAACCACGACAGAAGCCACAATCTGGCCCACTGTGATAAGTAACTCCACGGAGATCCATAACCCAGAATTCAAAGGACTCCTCCTTCGCCGGCCATACGAATCGCCTCTCCTCGAGAATGTTGAGTTCCTAGAGTTTAACCTGGTCGACATAGTTGAAGAAGTCTGGTAATTGAGAACGTCTTCTGTAGTGCTGTTGGAAGGTCTGTCTTCATGATGCGATTCGAGATGGAAATCATCACGAGGTGATGAGGCTGATGAAGAAGCCACATCATTTCTTGATATGTCAATTATTACGTGCTCATGGTCGTGATGATGCATTTTGATATGATCTATAAGCAAAGGGGATTGGTTCGGGAGATGCTGATTGGACCAGAAGAGGTGACATCCATCTAAAGTCTCTACCCCAACTAACTCTGAATTGCAGTAGAGACAAGAAATCCCATAATAGTAGGAGCCTTCTTGATATGATTTTGAGCAAATCCAATAAAAAGAATGGCTCCTGGTTGAGCAATCCGGAATTGAGAAGATAACCAAGCTTCAATCGCTTGGCAACTCGAAATAAAAAAAATAACCCTCAGCTCTGTGTGTAGCCTGGCAGAATAAGATCAAATTTCTCATCAGAACCCAATTAAATTTCTCATCAACAAATTTCGAGCATACCAAACCATAAACAGGCTGGTACTTGTCATATGAACAAAATGAATCAACTGATTTCTTATTTTCACCATGGTCAAAATTAAGAGACCTATCAAACTCTGGAGAACAATGTAGACCAAGTTCAGGATGCCAAATGAAGGGAAACAGGGGAATCCTCCATGAGGGAAACCACAATTCTAAACAATGTCAGCATATAACCAAACCCCAAACCCTAAACTAACGATGCCCCTACAAACCCAGAACATCAATTACACGTAAAGACATAACGTTCACATATTTTACAAAATTCTGCAAAAATGAAGGCACGAGGGTCAAACAGGCTGGAAGAAGAAATGAAAGCTACGTATGAGACAGATTACCGGATTTGTGCTGGCAAATGAAGAAAATGAATGAAAGGGAACAAAGGAAAAAGAGGGTTAAACGAGAAAGGGGTTTATCAAAGAATCTCACCTTCTTTTTCATCTTCTTCTGCCATTTCTCGAGAAAATCTAGCGTCAGCTTTTCTCGCCACCAGTATTGGTAATAGCTCTATCTAACGCCCCCTTCTTTTTCTCCGGAGGTAGGAAGAGAGAGGCTGAGAGAGAAAACGTCATTTTCGTCTCTTATTTTTAATTTTACTTAATTTTGAAGCTTTGGATTTCTATTTTTTAGCTGAGTTTTAAGTTTTTCGGTAGGATATTCGGAACAGAGCAGGCCGTCAGATCGTTGTAGATGGTCCGTCATTTTAAGTAATCAACGGTGGCTACTGAGCGGGGAGGTAGTTAGCTCCGCTCTGCACATGTCTCGTAATTTTTTTAAGAGTAAAAACATTGTATTAGTCGGAATAATACAATAAAAAAATACATTATATTATTCAAATTTTTCGTAAATTCAAAAAATATTAGCAAAATCTTTTAAATATAAAAATAGTGAATCGTTAGTTTTCTGTCCGAATTTATGTGAACTAATGTTGAGGTGGCATATTGAATGCTGAGTTGGCGTGGAAATATATTAAATTTTTGGGTCAAATTAATTTTTAATAACTATTTTATTATTTTTGAATAAAAGAAAAATAGAAAAAAATCCGGAGCCACATAGACGACTTATCGTTGATGCTTTCCCCGCTCGTGTTCCCCCCCCCCCCCCACCCAACACCTATGCACAATTTTGCCACCGCCACACCTAGGGGTGGAAATCGGTACGGTATCGGTATCCCAATACCAAATACCGAAATTTCGAATACTGAATTGCATCCTAAAAAGTAAAATCAATCCCAATCTCAATCCCTACATAATTTCGGTATCCCAATCCCAATCCCTAAATATTTCGATATCCCAATCGGTATTATCGAATACAAAATTAATTACCTTTACAATTAATAGTTAAATATACAAATTAGATTTTATTTTTTAATTTAGGGTAAAGCGACTAAGCAAAGAGTCTTGAGTTGCCTAGAGCTAACATTTTATAATTGGTCATCTTTAATTTGACGAATATGAGGTTGAGAGACGACTAATACTAGTGTGAAATAGTGATGTAATGATCTATGTATAATTAAATGACACTCTTGGTGGTTGTGGGTCGCGTAGTAGTGGATGAGAGAGTCTAATTGAGAGGATCAAATACACACTAGCTTATATTTCGGTATTGATCGGTATATCGGTATATACCGATCCCAATCTCGTAATCCCTAATACCGAATAACAATTGAAATTCAATCATAATCACAATCTCACAAAATAATACGTGTATTCGGTAATACCAAATATAAAAAAATAAGGCACGATATTCGGTATATACCAAATACCGGTACCAAACTTCCAGCCCTAGCCACACCTGCACAGCTTCTAATTCTTCCTCCGTCAATCGCCCTCGTGGCTCCCATAATCGACAATCGGCTTGTGCCTCCGACAATGTCGTCGGGTAAAAAGAGATTGGTCTACTAATTTACAGTGAGGGATGAGAGTTTCGTTGCCGTCGGAAAGAAAGATATTCGGTCTCTTAGCCAAACAGTTCAAATTAATACAACAAGCAAATTAATCAAACTAATGTTAAATCAGTTTGATTAATTAGTTAATCATGTTAATCGATATTACATAACACTATTATTACATGATAAAAAATACGGGTTAAATGCATCAGGTGAAAATTAAGCATGGTTCATGAACCATGGCTCAACAAGACCCCCATACTCTATGTCTATCTAGTAATTGCAAGAATTGGAATTCTAATTAAATGTATTTAGGTCTTGGAGATTGACGAGGCGATCCTACCCCAATCTCTAGGGTTTGGGCCACCATTAGATAGACGAGAATTGTGTGGTTTAACCGGAGCATGGCGCCACATTACCTTTTCATAGTGAGGTTACCTCATAAAGAATGAGATAACCTCATTATTGGAATCCTAATCTAAATGCATCACCTAGGTAGTTGGGTTATGAGAATTCATACTCAAGTCCCTCTACCTAGGTGGTAGGAGCTTTAAATACAAGACAATTGAGTTAGAGCTTAATATATGGTGCACTTGTCCTAGATTAGACTAGTTAGTATCATCGACAATCAAGTTTACAGACACTCCTTAATTCATTTTAAGAAAGTAAATTTACAGTCTTATATGAGGTCCATAAAAACCATAATTGTGAAAGCTCTCCTCATCTCTAGTTCTTCCATAGCCAGAGCCAAGTCGAACATGCCTTCTCACATACCAAGCTTCCTAAGTGTATGATCCTCTTAGAAGATGAAAATTCCACCTCTACTTTCCACTGTGTCCATTGCAATCCAACTCATATGTATGCTGCCACACATTGAGACCATCATGCTTGAATTGCATGAATCCAACTTTCTTACGAGGGACCAATAATAGAAGGTTCAGGCTCTGAAGAATTCTCTTAATTATTGAACTACTCTTATCATTACCAAAACTTTGGATGTCACCAATGAATGATTTTCATCTCCATTAATTTGAGCTCTTGGATGTCACCAAATCCTTCCTCATATTTCAAGACCCTTCGAGTGGAGGTGCAATCGTTCCAATCAGGTGTTCCTCTATCTCACTTTTGGAGAGTTGCATCCTCTTTTTTGTCTCGAGTAGCCTCCACATACCCTATATGATCCGACTCTACCAAACTAGAGTTGTCTTTTCTGATTTCCTTCTGTTAGTACCCAGAATGTTCTAGGTAATTTCTGAGGGAGAATCTAGAGGATGGGGTCCATGGGGACGAATCCGGCGGGCGAGCTCCGAGATCCTGCAAGAAAAGTCCTTAGGGGTGCCATAAGACCTCCTCCAAAGCTTAAATTAGAGAGGGAAAATGGATAAACTCACGTATTAAGAGAGAGAATATAACTTACCTTATGCCAAAGCGACAAAGGAGTACATATAGGCATTCAGGGCGTCTTTTGCATTGTGACGTCGGCTGTCAGGACTCAGGTGCCCCCTTCCTCTTGCTAGCTGGTATAACCATTAGTTATTCCTGCTGGGCTTTCTTGTAAGGCGCCTCACATTCCCCTGCTAATTGGCAATAATCATCAGTCAATCCTGTTAGGCGCTCCTGTCAGGCATCCGTGGTTCATTTCCAGCTGTCTGACAACGCGCCTCGGTCATGCGTTGTCCCGGAGGTTGTCGGACTTTGTTGGTAAATTATCGTTCTTTTGGGTTTATTGCGACTGTGGGCCTCAGACCCAAGTTTGTCCAAATATTGGGTCCAACACGTTCTAATGTCAAAACATTCAAATTGAGCGAATCTTAGTGGTTAATGTTTGCAGGTCAAAGGGTGAAAAATTAAGGGCTAAGTTATAAAGGAAAATAGAATCGGGAAAATTTTTGGGACAAAGGGAAAAATCTCTCCGGAATGGGAATTAGAGAAAATAAGAGGAAGAGAAGGAGGTTAATCATGGGAAAGATGGTTATGATTCTATAAAGGAGAAAAATGTTGGAGAACTTGGGGGATATAGGGGGGGGGGGGGGGGGGGGGGTGGAAGGCTTCCAATAGAGGTGAATGGATATAAATTATAGAATTACATGATTGATCAGTATAAGGGCTATTAGAGATGACGACATAAAACTAAATAGTATAGAGTCTCAAAGTTAATGGAATAACTCGACATTTGCACATAGAGCTCATAGTCTAGTGAGTTTGGGTTTTATCTAGGGAACATAGGGGTTCGAGTTTCTAGGAGAGTGAGACTCATGGTTTAGGAGAGGAACATGTAAATTGAGCTCAGAAGTGTTGGAGGTTGAAAGAGAGGGATTAATTATACGTGTGCTTAAGTTTATGATCATATTGCAGTGTGAATGCAGGTTTAATTGGTGCAAAGAATAGGATTGTATTGCCTAGTGATGTGATCTTGGATTGTGATCCAAAAACCATTTGATTGATGATCAAAGAAGAAACCAAGGCAAGGGAAGAAGAAGCTGGAAATTTGGCTAAGTCTGGGAAATAGTTTGTGGTACCTACTTTGGAGGCTTACTCGTTTTGTTTGGTAGACATCTGAGGAAAGGTAGGAGTTGGAGGTGAAAGTAGAAGTGTTTCTAAGCATTGTCAAGGGTTGAATCATAGATTTGGAGCTTCTTGGACACCAAACGAGTAGGTTGAAGATCGTATGGTGACCCGTCAAAATCCTCGATCAGGAAGCCAATTCCACGTCAGTGGAATAGAGGAACAAACAATGGATTTTGGGCAGAGAAGTTCCACGGCTAGAGACCCAAATCCACTATCGTGGAATGTACCCGTGGATTTGCAACCGACGAGTTAAAATTACCTTTTTGGCTTAGGATTTTGTTTCTTTTTGGGTCTTTGGTTATTTTATTTGCCCTAAACTATATAAAGGGCTTGAGACATGAATTTTTGTCAGACTTTGATGAATATTGATATTTCCTTTGAACTTTGAGGTTTAGGCTTGAGAATTTTTTTGTTTTGTATCAATCAAGTTTTCCCTTAATTGTGGCTGTGTTTCTACCTTTTATATTGTTAGAGCCTTCTCTCATCTTTTGTTGAGATTGCACTTTCAATTCCATCCTATCCGAAGCAAACAAAAACCCTATAAATCTCTTTTCTTATTCGTTCTTGAAGCTGCATTATTTTGATAACTACATGCGCCGGTTCTGTGCTCGTATCACCTAACGTCTCTCACAAGCATTCAGGTGGCAATGGACGATTTCTATGATGGTTTAATCCTACTTATTCATCCATTGATACATTCATTTCATTACATTATATTTTACTGCAACAAACAAACCTCTTTCATTTCTATAGTGTATCTACTTGTGATATTAGTGTTGTTGCTATAAGTCGCAATAAGAAATTTGGATAGCTGTTTGGGTCAATAAACTACATGAAAAAATACACTTTGGAGCCGAATGAGTAATAAACTCATAAGTGATTTTTTGGTTGAATACATAGAGAATGATATTCTTAATTGTTTGAATGATGAATATAATTTATAAAACTTTCAAAATATGAGAACGCGTAATATATTGTAAATATTGATAAAAACATCTTTTTTTACTTACTTCAGACAAAATTCTAGCTACCTGACTATATAAAATTTTGAATTTAGGTTTCTAAGAACAATTAGCAAGGTGATTGACAAGAAGTTCATTCCCTCTTCTTTGGCTTATATTTCTCCTGTTCTCTATTTTACTGACGCGATTCAGGATAATAATACAAGATTTACCTATATTTGGGGAGTCAAGCCAAGCTCTGCAGCGGCTATGGATGTGCATTTAGCTTCATTGTTTGCAAGCCCATGTACAATCAATTTTATGGGTAGCTTTTTACATTTTTGACAATTTTTAACTCCCTCAATCCACAACTAGCTTTTCATCCCACCGCGGTCTCTCTCTCTCTCTCCCCCTCCCTTTGTATAGATAAATAAACCTACCCCTTTATCAATCTATCCATTCATCTCCATTCCGTCATCAACTAGGGAAAACTCCCTCATAAAACAAGAGAAGAAATTGAAAGATTGCTTTCATTGGATCTTCTTGGCCCAAACTAATCCGTTGAATCCAATTCCACCTGCATGTTTTGTGCTCTTTCAGTTTGGCTTGAGCGAAGATAAATATAAAACATGAGGTCTAAGTTCATACCTTCATCTACTTCCACCCTCATCCCTTTGTTGAAATTGTAGGTTTCGTTATGAATCTTAATTTTTTTAGGGAGCGGAAGAAAATGGTCAATAGGGTTGTCGTGACATCCATGTCGTGACATGCATGTCGTCCTCAAAGTTAGATCCATTCTTGCATAGGTCTATGATAACACTGCATTTGTACATGTTTCCCTTTCATTTCTCAATCATTTTGGCTTGGATTTGTATGTTCATTGGCCTATTTTACGCTAAGTTGTTTTTATTTGAGATATTTCAGGTCCTAGATTGTAAATTGGATGCTCATGAGTGGATTTCGGGACAAGCTGGAGACTACGAGATAAAGTTAGCATCACTAGGCAGATTACCCGGCCTTGGATCGTGATTACCCGGACGTGTATCTTGAAGAGGAGCTCGAGTATAATTACAGGAGGTAATCCCCCGGGTGTTGATGTAAATCCCCGGCTGGGTGACTCGAGCAGGTCACTTAACCATGCACTACATTTGAAGAATCCCCGGGGTCAGGGGAGATATACCTGCCCGAGGAATATGGCCAAGGAATATGTCACGAGTTGGTGTAAAAGTGAATTTTGGGTTTTTGGCTAAGGATCCGATTTTCCAAGTTCCGAAACAACAAGAGAGAGCTAGAGAGCTAGAGAGAGAGAGAGAGAGAGAGAGAGAGAGAGAGAGATAGTGACAAAGAACAATCTTGGGAGGTGATTGGAGTCGTCTAAGATCATTGGATCTTGATCCTTCACCCTCGGAGTGTCGATTCGTAACCTAGAGAAGAATTACATCTTTCACATGATGTTTTCGACATCCAGTTTTGTGTTTTCTCTACTCTCCATGGAGTAAACTCTCTTCTCATTTAAGTAGGAAGAACCCTAGTCGTGTATGTTTGGAATGATTGTATGAAACCATTTTCATGGATGATTGCTTATCTTATACTCAATTAAGGCATTATTCAGAATTGTATGAGTCTTGATCAAATTCCTGTGGTTCCTGCTTTAAACGAGAATGATCGTCTTTGCATAGGTTAAATGAACAGCCTTAATTGGAAGTAGTGAATCGATTGCTTTAGTCGAGAAGTCGATTCACTACTCTATACTGGAATTGAAATCTAGTGGAGGAGGTTTCGTGTGGTAGTGGGTGAGTTAGTTTATTCCAGTGGAGGTTAGTCGCCCACGGGGTATTCGAATAGACAGGGTTTTGTGTGGTAGTGTGCTGGTTAGTTTATTCCTGGGTGACCTTCTCATACTTGAAAACACGAAACATTTATTTTCTTTCTTCCTGCTTTACTTACAATCAACTTCACCCAATTTTTACCGCTAGATACTAGAATTTCACCGAGTAAGCAATAAACCTAGGAACCGCGTTTACATTTAGAACCTAAACCACTATAATGCATTCCTAGATTGCAATCATACTTGGTCGTAGTTTAGTTGTGTTGGTAAAGGCGTGTCAAGTTCTTGGCGCCATTGTCGGGGATGGCTAGGTTATTGAGGAAACGTGAAAATCTATTACTTTAGCAATCACTTTTATGCATTCTCTCTCTTGCACCTATTTTCCTTCACAAGTTGTCTTTTCAGCGTGTGTTTAAGTAGTGGATGACCCGTAGCCAGTCAAGAGATCTACTGCCTTTGTATCACAAACTTGAACGGACCTGTCACTAGTTCAAGAAAGCACCGCGAGTGCGAGTGGCTGCGGAAGAGAACCTGGACAAGGTTATTGTCACAAAAGGGTTAGCAAGCAACGAAGAAGAAGCTATGGGTGATCCTAATCATCAAATGAGGGATGTGAATGGCCAAATGCAACTAGAGGAGCAGACCATGGGTATTACCTGACAGCCAGGGCCGAGGACTTGAGATTAAGTATCCAACACCCTCAAGTTGATGGCAACAACTTTGATGTGAAACTTCAGTTATTCAGATGTTGAAGTCCTCGGTGGTTTTCAAAACACCAAAGGAGGGTTGGTTTTTGGAGCAGAAATTGATTTTCTCTCTATTTAGATCCAACACACCAAAGGGGACTTCTAGTGAGAGAGAGAGAGAGAGAGAGAGAGAGAGAGAGAGAGAGAGTTCTTGAGTGATCTTGGAGTTTAATTGAAGGCATTGATCAAGTTTGGAAGCAAGGAATCAAGCCTAGAAGAAGAAGATCTTGTGCTCCAATTTCTAATCTCTCTCTTCTCTCTATAAAAACTTGCCCTCTTCTCTTGGGTTTAGGAACCCTATGTCTAGGTTTTGGTTTTATGTTGATGTATTTGACAAATTCCATGTTTGATTGATGATTTTCCTTAATTGATGGATGTTTTAATGAATGACATGAGTTTGGTTTCCCTTTCATGTATTGAGGTTTTGACCTAGGAGTGAGAAAATCTCCTTAGACCTCACTATTGACATCTTCGGGTTACTCCTATCGTATATTGTCCGTGTAATCCTCAAGGGAGTTGATTCAATCGGTCTCCTAGCAATATATGAACCCCTAGGTTGAATAGAGCACCTACCCATCCATCGATTCGCCGTTTCGGGTCAATCCCGAGGGAGTCTATCTCGTAACGGTAGAGTAATTGAGATGATCGAACTAGGATGATACTCAACGTCGATCCAAATGTCGGAACTAGGGGCTTCATCCCAAGAGAGATCCGAACCTTGTAAATAGCTAGGTCAGTTAGTTTAGTCTTCTTAATCACTATCTTAGGTTGGCTAGATAAGGAACCCTAAACCTGAAATAAAGTAAGCTTAGATCCTCGTGGTACGATAAATTTTATTTCTTGATTACCTATGTTACACCCGGTCGTCGGTCATACTTGGCCGTCGATTGGGAAGTTGTAGTTAGGAAAGAGTCAAGTTTTTGGCACCGTTGCTGGGGAACCATTATAGGTTATGAGAAAAAGGCTAAGCTCGTTACTTTATCCATTTTTTTAAGTTTTGTGTTTGTTGACTCACTCTTCGTTTTGAAGGGTGGTTTGTGTTTGTTTGATTTTCTTTTCTTGTTTTTGTGTTGGTAGGTTGAATCATGGATCCCAATGGCTTCTACATACTGTGGGGGTATCCACAACCACCCGAATGGGGGGTACCCCGGAGCTTCATGGAACAATCAAGAGGGTGGAACCCATGGAACCGTGTTATATGACTAACCTCCCTTCCAACAAGAATAAGCATACCATTGGGGATTTCAAAAAGCTTCCCCATATGAAGAAAACTTCCCTCCTCAAACTTTGGAGAAATCCAAGTTGGAGTTGGCATTGGAGACTTTCATGGGACATTCCTCCAGACCATGTGCCACTCCACAACCAGAGCCAAAGAGTAAATTGGAGCTCATGGTGGAGCAGTTTTCCCGAGGCACCGATGAAGCGTGCGCGAACTTGGATCTCCCACGACCCAAATAGAAGTCTAAGTTGGAGCTTGCCATGGACATATAAACCGTGTTTAGAATCGATTTTTCGAAAAGTCAAAAGTACAAAGCATTCATATCCAACGCTAGAGTTTTCCTCGCCGGAAAACAGATTGTAACTCCGTTATTATTACGACCCTATCTTGTCCCGAAAGTATCTAATCCAACCCAACAAGTTCCAAGGAGAGTACTTATCAGGATTCCTGTGTGGTATCATATTAAGTTGGGTTATAGTACTTGTACACAGACTTAAACCGCGGTTCTTAATTTACACTTTTGTTTGGTCTTATTGGCAAAGTGTTCAGAGGTTAGACAATTCGCTTCCTTTTCTGGGAACCCTATTTCCTGGCCGGGCAGCTGGTGTGGTTACATTGGAAGATCACATACTATAAAAAATTTAAGAGGGATTTGATTTGATTCGATGGTTTATCAGAAACTTCCTTTGTCAGGAACGTTAATGCTAATCAATTAACTTAATTACCCGGGATTCCACCAACACATAATTAAGGACCTAATTAATCAAGCACCCTTAATTAGACACCTCATCCTGCACCCTGGCCAGCTTATGCTCCATTTGAAGATTTCCCATATCGATTCCTTCAATCTTAGTCATGACGAAGTCCCGGCACATGATGCAATAAAAGTCTACTGGTTCTAGAATTGTGGTCTTTATTTAATCGGGGCTTGTTATAGCTATCTAGGTTTTACAGATCGCACTTCATCTAGCTGTGGCTTTGCGACAGCCTGGACTATGTAGTTGCATGTTGGTCTCTCATTCTTTGACCATGTGGGAGAACTGTTCAGCTAGCCCTAAAAACAAAATTAGGATCCCGTATCTTTCACCATCAGATTATGAAACCCATTAATAATCGATTTATGGCCCCATGTGGGTCATGAGAATGGTCTATAATATTGTTACATACTCAATCGTGCCACCAACATCCCGGGAGAAGCCGCACGCAGATGGTGTATATAATGGACTGTCACCAAACTGCACAAATTACATTTCCTTCCATCATTTCCCCATCGATCTAGCTAGCTAGTACTCGATCTATACTACTCTTGAAAACCCTAGATCCAAAAAAATGGTTGTTGCCTCAGCCAACAGCAGCTCCCTGTGGGGCATCAAAATTCAAGTACCGTATCGGAAATACAGGTCCAGCCCGCAACTAAGTTTCGGGCGAGGAGCAGGAGGAAAGGTCGTCGTCGCCCTTGCCCCGGCCCGAAACGATGGTGATGTGGCGAGGAAGGGTAGTGCTGCTGCTATAGCCAGCAGTACTACCACTGCTCTACACACCGCCATGTCACGGACCAAAACGGCCACCTCGTCGTCGTCGTTTCTGCCACCTCCGGTGACGACGTGGACGACTGCTAATAAGAGCAATATTATTGATGGTCATGTGGACGGCGACAAGTTGAAGCTGGACTTCCGCAGTGATTTCGCGAGTGAGCCTGCGGGCGGCGGCGTGCTGGTGGAGAATGGGCTGGTCTACAGGGAACGTGTCCTGGTGAAGTCGTTTGAGATTGGTCCTGACTGGAAGCTCACCATGGGCTCTTTGATGAAGTATTTTCAGGTTGGTTTTTCACTACTTTTTTTTTTTAAAAAAAATTTCGTGCGTTATATATGGAGCTAGTTTCTCTAATCTAAAATTTTGTGTAAAAATAAAAATGATGATCAGGATACGGCGCTAAGCCACACTGCGTGCATGGGAATAGTGGCTGAAGGTTTTGGATGGACACCTTACATGAGAAGCAACAACCTCTGCTGGGTCGTCACTGCTACACACGTAGTTGTCAACCGCTATCCTTCTTGGTAATTAATTAATTAACCAAATCTGGTCCAAAATGGGAATTTGCCCTCTTGGGTTTTCGATTTCACTAACGTTGTTGGTTGAATCATAAACTTATTCTGATTCCCAGGGGCGAGGTGTTCCAGCTGGACAACTGGCTGTACGCGTCAGGGAAGAATGGGCTGGGCAATGATTGGCTTATTCGCGACGGGAAGACGGGCCAAGTCTTAGTTCGAGCCACCAAGTAATTATTCATGGAATCAAACATCTTTCTAATCTAATTTAGTAGTTAAAAATTTGATTTAATAAATCATTTTTTGTTTTGTGCAGCTGTTGTGTGATGATGAACAAAAAAACCCGGAGACTGTCGAGGTTCGTGCAGGAAGTGAGAGATGAGTTTGCACCGCATTTCTTAACGGTTAGCGATTCCGTGGCGCCCCGAGACAAGCGCAAAATACAACGGATCACTATTGAATCCGCAGATAACGTTCGCACCGGCCTAAGTGTAAGTGAATTCTATGAGATGAGGATGCATGCAATGAGATTAATTAGGGTTAAAACTCACAGCAGACGGCCGGGTTTTCTCTTTATGTGTACAGCCTGGATGGAACGACTTGGATATCAATTATCACGTGAGTAACGTCAAATACATCGACTGGATTATCGAGGGAGCCCCGCGTTGGATCTTGGAGAGTCGGGAGCTTTGCGGGATGACGTTGGAGTACAAGAAAGAGTGCAGAATAGACGACGGCGGGATTCAGTCGCTGTCCAAGATGGTGGGGAATTCGTTGGAGGGTGACGGCGTGGAGTTGGAGCATTCGCTTTGCATGGAAGATGGATCCGAAATAATGAGAGCCCGAACCAGCTGGCGCATCAAATCCAATGTCAGGGCTCCTGCTCCGGCTCGATGCCGCACCATGTAATTAATAAAATAAAAGCCCTAACTCCACGGCATATAATAATAACAACTTATTATAACAAAAGGGATGAATATAATTCAAAACAAAACAAGGGGAACTAGCTAGTTAGTACGTTAGTAATGTTCATTTAGTAAATATTGTTAATATTGTTGTGCCTTGGATCAAGATTTTCACTGCGTACTACTGGGGTCTTTTTTGGAAGAGAAAGACTTTGGTATTGGGTGGGTTGTAAACTTCAATCAAGTTTTTACTGCTGAGTCTTTCTCCAAAAAAAGAAAGGCTACAGCATTGGGTTTTTATTTGAATATACAAATATAGATTTCTATCCTATCGATTTCTAGATTAATAAAGTATCAATTGACACCAATGTCGATGGTGTTTCCCGGCGAGAAAACATTTTTTTAGACAACAAATTCTAAGACACGGCTCACAACTCTTCAAACAAAATTCGAATGAGGGTGTTTGATTGATGGTTTTTGGGAACGAGATCTAAGTTAAATTACTTCTACTCCTACGGAGGTTCAGCAAGAGCTCCAACTACGACTAAGGCTACATTGCATAGAAAAAGATAAAGTTTGATATTGGGTGTCAAATGGTTGGTTGTGGAACCGCTGTCTCTGTCGACCCCTCCTCCTATTTATAGCGATGAAGAGGTAACCGTCGTGGAAAACTGCCTCTAGGATAACTCCCAAAAAGAAATCGCTCCCTGCTTCTTTGGACGTGGCTGACATGTCTCTTGAACATGGTATGAGTGGCATTTCATCTCTCAACTTCCTAGGTACCCCCTTGAAAACCGTCGTTCTCTTGGAGTAATTTCTTGGAGTATAGCTTGCCTCATTTGGTCTTGTTCCAAATCTCGTGTCATGCTAGTCTTTTGATAAGCATGTCGTGTCTCACAAAGGGGTCGTGGTCCTCTTGCCTCGTGGCCATGGACTTCTGACTCATGTCCATGGCCCTCTTGGGACTTAGTCACTAGTGCCATAATTCTCCACCACCACACCCTTCTCATTCGTGTCCATGACCTCTCTCATAAGGCGGCATAGACCTATCAATCATGCTCATGGCCCCTCTCATGAGGCGGCATGTTCTTCCGAGACTTAGTATATTTTGGGTCGTTTAGTCTAGATCATGAGGCGGCACGGCCATGGATTTCTCATTAATGTTTGTGGACCTTCCCATGACACGACATGGCCTTCTCATACTTAGTATTTTTCAATCGTGCCTAGGTCCTCTTGTCTCGCGTCCATGCCTCTTCTCGTGAAGCGGCATGAACCTCTCAGATTAGTCATTTTTTTCTCATATGAGAGATATCTCTCACGCGTCATGGCCTCTTCCTTCTTTAGCCATGCCATCATCTCTCTAGTCAAGTGACATGCACATCTATGAGACATGCATGACCCTCTTCGTGAAGCGGCATGTACTTCTCGTTCCAGAATAAGTTTATTTTTCAGTTATTCGGTCTTGGTCGTGGGGCGGCATGTGCTCTTCAATTTTGAGACGGACATGGCACTTTCGTGAGGCGACACATACTTCTACATTTTATATGGATATGACCCTCTTCGTTGAGGCGACATGTCCCTCTCCAGACTTGGTGGTTTGGGCTTAAAATCAATATACATAAGGCTCAACTTAAACAACATTAATTGTTATAATGGGTGTGGCCTTATAAACTCATTGATTATCTTGTAACTTACCAATGTGGTACAAGACAAATTTTATGGTGTAAATAAATGCCCCAACTATTTAATGCATAAGAATTATGGACTAAATAGTTGATCACAACTTGACCACATATTCGCCACAAGTACAAACCAATTCAACGAGCTTACCGCCGACTTACCACCCATCTTCGTGATATGGCATAAGAACCCCCAAACCCTCAACCATTTTTACGTAACTTCCCTTTATTGAGTTAGTGAAATTGATGGCATATAAGCCACGTTTGCAAATTGAGATGGCCCGTGGTTATTTTTAAACAAAATTCCATCAGGCTAGCAAGACCTTGCTTGCCCACTCGACCGAATCGCCATGGCCAATTGATCCTTGTCTCCCAGTCCCGTCTTGTCCTTGTGCTGGTTAACTCTTGTTTTTTTTTCTTAAGTAAATTACTTAGCCACGTACAATGAGTCACCAGGACAAAGCAACAAGTCGCATCTCGTCTTGGGTCATGGGTTTCAACTTAGATTTTTTTTTTCCAATCCTTTGCGTGGCTAGCTATGCCAACCACGTCCTACTTGTCCACATCAAGATTTTTTTTTTTGACATATCTATTTCTCATGGCATGCTATCAAAGCCTCATACTCTAACTAGCCATCACTCATCTCCAAGGCACCATACCTTTCATGTTGTGGCCATCACTCATTCCTGTGGGTAGTTGAAACAAGATGCCATGCCATAGCATATCATGATTTGATATATAACTCGGCATGCCAAGCTATCATAATGACTTGGTGACAAGATCTTCACATCGAACTCTAAAAAACTCTGCTCAAAATTTTCAATTTTGATATATTTTTCTAACCATTGTTTGTTGTTGTTGTTGCTGCTACTACTACTATTATTATGATTATTTTAATTATTATTATGTATACTTATTTATTAATATGGCAAGGAGTGACAGAGTCAGTGCTCTCCATTGCCTTAGGCAACAACTAATGCGCCAAAGGTGTACACCCACTGCCAAGTCCATGGATTGAAGCAGGCAACTCATCCATAGACCACATGCCTATTTTCCTCCATTGGACATGACTCTCCATACATTAATTTTGAATCTTCTATTTTACGAATGGGTGGTACTTGGTTGACATGTCTCTCCTTGGTGGCCTTGCATGGAGTCCTATGGTCCTCATCTTCAGGCACTTCATGCCTTAGACGACCATGAGTTCTCCTCTGCCTTGGTTGCCTCTTGATTGCGGCATGCCTACTATCCTCATGTTTTTGGAGAACATGCCTAGGCTTTCCAAGTCAGCTTACACCCATGTGCCACACTTGACTATTTTTTTCACCATCTAAACCTTGTTGCCCCCTACACTTAACACACAACCGTCCTTGTTTCTTTGTGTGACCCTATTTGGTTGGTGTGTATGGTGACTTCTTATACATGCCCCCATGTTCACCATTCATGGTTGATGGCATGTACTTATTACTTATGGACACGGACTTTTCCCCTTGCCCGTACTTAGCCAAAATTTCATGCTTGTCACAAGCATGTGTGGCTTGGACTCTTTGTGACTTATTAGACATGCATCCTACTCCATTATTCATGGCGGGTGACACGCCCTCTAGTCCATACTTAGCTAAATTATCAAAACTACGAGAACTCTTTTTGGCTTTCCCGCGTCTTTCCTTGTTGTACTTGCCCTCATTTCCACTGTTTGTGATTGGTGGCATGCCCTCTTGTCCACTCTTTGTAGTTGGTGATAAGTACTCACTACTCATAGAGATGGACTTGCCCCCTTGTCCACTCTTGGCCATACTCCTAGATTTACGTAAACAATAGGTGGCTTGGACGTGTTGTATCTTATTGAACATGCCCCCTACTCCATTCTTCATGGGAAGTGACATGCTCCCTTGTCTAGACTTAGACAAACTAGTATGCTTATCACAAACATGTGTGGCTTGCACTTCATATGGCTTCTTGGACATGCCTTGTCCATACTCAGCTAAATTTTCAAATTTACAATAACTTTGTATGGCTTTCTCATGTCGTGACTTATTAGGTATGCCCCCATGTCCACTGCAAGTGGTTGGAGGTATGCCCACTTTCCAGACTTAAGCCAAAATAGTATGCCTAGCACAAGCAAGTGTTGCTTGTGATTGATGTGACCTCTTAGACACCACATGCCCCCTAGATGGACATCTCGGCTTAATCTTGTGGGATGGTAGAGCTTAATGCCCCCTTTCTGGACTCTAGGTGGTTTGAGTCCATTGGAATCCGCTCCTTGCCTACTCACTAGGGGTGGCATTGGGGGTGGGCGAATAGATGTTGGTACTCGGTCCAATTCGAATGAATCTCCGCCACCTATGTCATTGAAAGGTGTCATAAATTTTCTTATAATGCACGATTGAAAACCATCTTGTACAGACAAGTCCCCCTCGTGGATGTTGAATGAGGCGGCAGACCTCTCACAAGAACTCTCACGTTGAAGTGGTGGTTGGTTTGTCAATGGCGCTGATAAGCTCTCTTGCCATAGTTGGCCATTGTGGCCACTAGTTAACAGTTGTGTCAACTCATTAAAATCAATTTTATTTTTATCAAGAAACTCAACAAGTTGACAAAAACGCATATCTAGACGAGAATTGAGAGACTCAATTTGAGAACTTACCTTATGGGTACTTCTCGCATAGGTATCCTTCATGAAATTTAGGTTATCCACTATCACTTGACGGTTTTCCTTCATCACTTGGTGGTTCTCCTCCAAGGATTGACAATTCTCAATCATCATCTTGCGATTTTCCTCCAACATCTGGTGAAGTAGCATGACGTTGGTGGTTAAATGAACGCTTTGTGCCGCCGGTGGCAAAGTCTTCGCCATGCCATTGCTTCTACAACACGTGTCTTGGCCAAATTCAAACTTAGTCACTTGCTTCATAACAAATTCAGTTGAGAGATCACCTTCTTGTTGCTTCTGTCTTGGATTCATCAACTCGAACACACTGTCCCATCAGGTAGGGATGGCAACAAACCCCGAATCCATGGGTACCCTACCCGACCCAACCCGGTCAACGCGTGTAAAACTAGGGTTGACGGGTTTTGGGCCGGATTTAGGTTTAAACCCATTCACTATCCACCGGGTTGGGTTAAGGTAAACCCGTCCCATGGGTA
The DNA here is from genome assembly GCA_964030455.1 of Linum trigynum. Lineage (NCBI taxonomy): Eukaryota > Viridiplantae > Streptophyta > Magnoliopsida > Malpighiales > Linaceae > Linum > Linum trigynum. Next base: position 10,515,341 of record OZ034820.1, on the reverse strand, counting down.
CCCGCTCACACCTATTTTATCAATTTTCCCAGTATATTTAATTTTCTAAACAACTAATCTTCTTTATGTTTGTGGAGGCATGCCTAATTTTTTCTTTCTAATTGTCTAGAATGAAGTTGATATTATCGAGAGGATAGTGAAGAAGCTTAATTGACAAGGAGGAAGAAGCGTTCAATTAATCATGTTATTTATGGATAATTTGTGATTTGCTTGAATTTTCTTGAGTTTTCTAGGTTGGTGTTGAACAATTTGTATGGTTAATTGTGATTTGCTTGAATTTTCTATAATGGTATTTTATATATGGATAATATGTATTGAGAGATTGATATTTGACTTTTATTTTGATAGGAACTTTTTATTGTAATTTTTTTTACGACAAAAATCCATGGGTACCCATGAACCCGCAGATACCCAGCGAGTTGAGTTGGGTTTGAGTTTTTCAAACCCAGTGGTTTTGCCCCGGTTTTCTTTTTTCACGGATAACTCATGAGTTTTGGTTTTAAAAAAACCCGAATCATTGCCATCCCTACCGCCAGGTGTGCCAATTTGTTTGCCGGCGAGAAAACCTGCGTTGAAATAAATGGACTGATTGCACCTTTGACTTCTTTATACAACGATTTCTAAGACACGGCTCACACCTCTTCAAACAAAGTTCGAACGAGGGTGTTAGATTAATGGTTTTTTGAACGAGATCTAAGTTAAATTACTTATACTCCTATGGAGGTTCAGCGAGAGCTCCAACTACGACTAAGGCTACATTGCAAAGAAAATTATAAAGTTTGACAATGGGTGTCAAATGGTTGGTTGTGTAGCCCCTGTCTCTGTCGACCCCTCCTCCTATTTATAGCAATGAAAAGGTAACCCTCGTAGAAAACTGCCTCTTGAAGAGGTACCCCTCTTGAAAATCGTCGCTCTCTTGGAAACCGTCATTGAATCTTGGAGTATAGTTTGCCTCACTTGGTCTCTTTCCAAATCTCGTGTCATGCTAGTATTTTGATAAGCATGTCGTGTCTCGCAAAGGGGTCATGGTCCTCTTGCCTCATGGCCATGGACTTATGACTCATGTCCATGGCCCTCTTGGGACTTAGTCACTAGTGCCATATATCTCCACCTCCACACCCTTTTTATTCATGTCCATGACCTCTCTCGTAAGGCGGCATAGACCTCTCAATCATGCACATGCCCTCTCTCGCGAAGCGGCATGTTCTTCTGAGACTTAGTATATTTTGGGTCGTTCAGTCTAGATCATGAGGCGGCTTGGCCACTTCATTCACGGCCATGGACTTCTCATTAATGTTTGTCGCCCTTCTCATGACACGACATGACCTTCTCATACTTAGTATTTTTCAATCGTGCCTAGGTCCTCTTGTCTCGTGTCCATGCCTCTTATCGTGAAGCGGCATGGACCTCTCAGACTTAGTCATTTTTTGTCTCATATGAGAGATGTCTCTCACGCGTCATGTCCTCTTCCTTCTTCAGCCGTGCCATCATCTCTCTAGTTAAGAACTTAAGATGACATGTACGTCTACGAGATAGGCATGACCCTCTTCGTGAAGCGGCACGTCCTTCCTTCTTATTGAAGCGGCACATGCTTCTTGTTCCAGACTTAGTTTATTTTCAGTCATTCGGTCTTGGTCGTGGGCCGACATGTGCTCTTCAATTTTGAGACGGACATGGCCCTGTTCGTGAGGCGTCATATGCTTCTATATTTTAGATGGACATGCCCCTCTTCTTTGAGGAGGCATGTCCCTCTCCAGACTTAGTGGCTTGGGCTTAAAATCAATATACATAAGCCCAACTTGAACAACACTAATTGTTATAATGAGTGTGACCTTATAAACTCATTGATTATCTTGTAACTCACCAATGTGGTACAAGACAAATTTTATGGTGTAAGCAGATGGGATGCTTAACCTTGTGGTAACAACCCCTCCATAACCTGTCACATCAAGTTATCAACGTTACATCCCCATCCCCTGCCACTCATAGAAGGACCCTAACCATTTCTCTTTTAATTTTTAACGGACAATTTTTCTCCTGTTTTAAGTCCCAATTTCATTTTTTATGCACAAATAAATCAGATAAATTGTGATTTACAAAATGATAACCACTATGATATATTTTTGGAACAAAAAACTTGACACATTTAGTACTAGTCTATACCATGGCGGTACTGCTTGGTACTACATAAGATCATACCACGTTATAGGGAAGTGTACCACGGTAGTATGAACATAACATAGTGATGGTTGAAATACACGATAGTAGGAACATACGAACTTTCATTTACCACATTCACCATTGTGTGCCGCTAGTTACCACCACTATACCAGGGTGGTACGGAGTGATACGTTATAGTCCTATATAACCCCCCCCCCCCCCCCCCCAAAAAAAATTGTGGATCCAATAGATCAAGAAAATTTCGTTCCAACTGTGCAAAAAATTTCAGAATTCGAGTTAAAAACGAAGGTGGTAACGAGTGGTATGAAAAAAAAATTTGTCGAAATATATTGAAAATATATCACATTTTGTAGATCACTACGAACTATTTCAATCTATGCAAAAAAATTTGAAATCCAAGTTAGAACGAAGAAGATAAGAGCTGATAAGTAAACTAGGGAAAATAAAAACTTTTAAATCTCATCTTTTAGATATGAATATTTAGGACCCAGTTAAATCCAAAGGTTCGGATTTAGTTACGGAAGGGTGTTTTTCTAGAAATAGCACTGTTTAAAAAAAAATTCCAAAAATAGCACCCAACTTCGAAAAATTCCAAAAATAGCACACTTTCCCAAAACCCGCCACCCGTACTAGAGGTTTAGGAGAAAACCGCCACCCGGGGGCGCGTTCTTCGATGAAAACCGCACTGGTAGGGGGCGGTTTTGCAAACCGCACCCCCACCATGCGGTTTGGTTGCAGACCGCACCCCCACCATGCTAAAAAGGGAAGGTAAGCTATTCCCAAAATCTTGTATATCCAAAAATAATTCATGTTTTGAAAATTCATTCCTAGTAAAAATTGTAGTCCTTAAAAAGTTATGCGAAATGAAAAAAAAATATTCATGAAGTTCGGATTTTGGAGCTCAATAACTTTAAACAACCATAACTTTGTGCTCCAAAATTCGAACGTACATTTCGAAAATATTGCGCCCGCTTTTTGGATATCCAGGATTTTGGGAATAGCTTACCTTCCCTTTTCAGCAATCCACGTACATTTTGAAACTATGTCTATGATAAGAGTTGTATTCCTAAAAAATTTATGCGAAATAAAAAAAATAATGTCGTTTGGATTTTGGAAAACAAAGTTATGGTTGTCTAAAGTTTCACGAAATCGGAAAAAAGCTCGTTCGGGGTAGCAAACGACATTTTTTGGGACGAAGGCGGGACCAACCCACCTTCGACAGTCTCCGGCTTGCAAGATCTCTAAAGGTTATGCGGGAAAAAAAAATTGCGACGATCGGATACCAGAACACAAAGATACGTTCGTTTGAAGTTTCCACCTAGGTTAGGATTTAGAAAAAAAAAAGACTGTATGATGGGGGTGCGGTCTGCAACCAAACCGCATGGTGGGGGTGCGGTTTGCAAAACCCCCCCTTACCAGTGCGGTTTTCATCGAAAACGCGACCCCGGGTGGCGGTTTTTGCCTAAACCGCTTGTACGGGTGGCGGTTTTTGGGAAATGGTGTTGTTTTTGGAATTTGTCGGAGTTGGGTGCTATTTTTGAAAAAAAAAATTAATAGTGCTATTTCTGGAAAAATCCCATAACTAAGGGTTATGCACCCTATCCTGGACCTAATTTATGGATGCATAACTTTACATAATCCTGTACTTACCATTTATGAAAGGCTACTAACTTTTTCTAATAAATTTTGACAGGTTGTATATCTTTTGTTTCAATTAAAAATTAAATAAATTTATACAAAAAGATCAGATAATTTGTGTTGTTTCAAAATGACATCCAACTTGATATATTTTGGAGCCAAAAAAGTTGTGACTTTTATTACTATTGGGTAACACTTGGTATGTACATAAGATTATATCACATGGTATGAGAGTGTATCATGGTGGTATGGACACAATAGAGTGTAAAATGGCTCCATACATCATAGTAAAAACATATTAACCGACATTTAGTACTTTTCATCAATGTATTTTGTTTTTGATTGACCCTAAGGTTCGAACGCAGGGTGTGGTGGATGTTCTTATACTCACATTACCATTAGTCTAATTCCTTGAGCATTTTGTTCACTTAGTTTATAAATTTTTTCCACATTCGTCATAGATAAAATTCACTTATTTATTAGTCACTCTCGATTTCATTTATTCTCGGTCATTGGCAGTCCAATTACTTAAAATTCTTCCTATGTGGCACTCAAATGTGTGACCTTTGACCTTTAGATAAATGAAGTGGAAATTAAAAATGGGGTATTTCATACTTGTCTTGTAAGTTGCTTATGATCCATTACCAATGATCAGAATCTGATTCGGGCACAATTGTTTACGTTTTATCCCCGATTTTCTTAGTCAATTGAGGCATTAATACTTCGGGAGGTTTGGCTTTACGCCGATTTTTGTCTCGTTTTTGTACATTTTAGTCTATAGCATGTGGAACCAACCCCAGAGTCAAAAGTTGGACGAAAAGGCGCAAAATCGGGTCAAAGGATAGAGGCAGTAGCAGATCACTGTGGAAGCAGTGAGTTCACGGTCAGGGAGACCGTGAACTGGAGCCGTAAATCGTGAACCACCAGGCTTCAAGAGCCATTTTGGTTCTCACTGGACTCAATTCAGTTCACGATCGTAAGACCGTGAACCCAAGCCAAAGACCATGAACATAGTTAGTGATGCGGCGCATTTTGGCCCGAGATAACGGTCCCCACCTTGAGTTCACCTCCGTGAGATGGGACTGTGATGTGAGCCCGACCTGGGTATAAAAGGAGGCTTGAGCTGAAGGAAGAGGAGGGGAGACCTTGATGAGAAAACCTTCTTCTTCAACATTCTAGAGAGAGAAAGTGACGAGCAAAAAGAGAGAAGAACCTAGGGTTTCACTCCAAGGCAAGGATTTGGGAAAATCTCCCCCATAGGAAGATCTCTTCTATACAAGGACGGATTCAAGCATCTCCATGATGGTTTTTCTTCTTTCTCCTTGTGTTTTTCCCTATCCTAGCATGGTGTAGTTTCCCTTTTCACATGGGTGTTTGGAAACCCTAACTTCTACCATGTGAGTGATTGTATGGAATGATTGTCTATTTGTTGGTGTGTTTTAATAGGAATTTGGAGGTATTTTCATGGAAGATTTTGTTGTGTGTTTGCTTGTCAATCTATTTTCCATTCTAACCTAGGTAGAGAGAAAACCTCTTTTTGTTAAAAAGGCTTGTAAAGCTGGGTTTTCTTAGGCAAATCATGTCTCCTATCTAGGTTAATGTAGAGCATCCCTCCTTGTTTGTGTTGGCACCTAGGTTGATTGTGTTTTGGCGGTCCCAATTCCGATTCGAGAGTGAAGTTTTGGTAGTCCTTAGTCGATTAGGCCAAAATAGCTACCTTGGTAGCTTAATCCGAATTCCTTAGCCTAGAGACCTAGAGAGTGATGTTCCATCACTAGCTACACTTCCCTTACTGTTCTCAATCACCTCCACCATGCATTTTCAGTCATTCCGACAAGTTATGGTAGCGAATTAGGGGGAGCTACACCCGGGTGAATCGTTCTCATTTAAAAGTGAAAGCCAATTACTTTTACAACCACTTTAATAGTATATCGTAGTTTTTAATAGATTTGTTGTCTGCATTAGGATGTTTCTGGTTTCATTTTGTGTTTTGCTTTGCCGTGTTTGTGGTTTGCATTATGAGGTTTCTGGTGTGCTATTGAAAATTGTGTGGTTTGCTTTGTGGGGTTTCTGGTATGATTTAGAGGATTTGTGATCTACATTAGGAGGATTCTGGTATGGTTTTTGTGGGTTTTTTTATCTCGTTTGTGGTTTTCATTAGGAGGTTTCTGGCGTGCTTATAAAATATTTGTGATTTGCTTTGTGAGGGCCATGATATGTATAACACAATTTGTGCTCTACATTAGCAGGTTCCTGGTGTGCGTTTTATGATTTATTTTATAGTGTTTGTGGTCTGCATTAACAAGCGTGTGATTTTTTAATTCAATATATTCACCCTCTATTCTCACCCGCTGCGCCCAACAAGTGGTATCAGAGCCACATTCAATGGAGACAAAACAAACAAGATGGTCATTCTCAATGTCTCCAACTATCACATATGGAGAAACAAGATGAAGGATCTCCTACTGGTGACGGAGTTTCATTTGACGGTGTTCAGCCTTACCAAACCTGATGGCAAAACTGATGAGGAATGGAATTTCAAGCATGAGCAAGTATGCGACTACATTCTACAGTTCGTCTATGACAATGTGTAAAACTACATTAGTTGAGAGACTCATGCTAGAACTCTGTGGAACAAGCTGGAGGCACTTTATGCATCAAAGACCAACGACAACAAATTATTTTATCTAACCAAGTTGGTGCAAATGAAATACAAGGAAGGCACATCCTTGGCGGATCACTTGAACAAAATTCAAGGTATCGTGGATCAGTTGTCTGGTATGGGCATAAAGATGGAAGATGAGGTTGTCGCTCTCCTGGTTCTGGCTTCCCTTCCAGAATTGTGGGACACGCTGAAGATCTCACTTACCAACTCTGCGAAAGATGGAGTTATCATCACGGAGGTTGTCAAAAGCGGAGTCCAGAATGAAGAGATGCGAAAAAGATCACAAGTTGCATCTTCATCATCTTCCCAGTCAGAAATTCTGGCGGTGGATTCCAGAAGCAGAGGAAGAAGTGAAGCGAGAGGCTCGAAGCAAAGAGGCAAGAGTCAAGGGAAATCCAACAAGTTTACTGACGTCCATTGTCATCACTGAAAGGAGAAGGGTCACATCAGAAGATTTTGCCCAAAATTCATAAACGAGAGAAGGAAGGGAAAACGAGATGACAACAGTGACGATGATGGTGAAAACTATGTTTATAATTTCAATCTTGTATATGAAGAAGATGCAGTCAATTTGACAACCTAGGAGACAAGCTAGGTGGTTGATAGTGGCAGAACCATTCATGTGACAACCAAGAGAGATTTTTCTCGTCTTACACACCAGGTGTCTATGGTGTGGTAAGAATGGGAAATGGTAACCTTTCCAAAGTTATTGGAAAAGGAGAAGTCTGCTTGGAGACAATGAATGGTACAAAGCTGTTGTTGAAAGATGTCAGGCATGTTCCAGAAATGAGCCTGAATCTCATCTTTGTAGACAAGTTGGATGATGAAGGTTACTGTAACACCTTCCATAATGGCAAATGGAAACTCACTAGATGCTCCTTGGTAGTGGCCAAGGGCAAGAAGTTGTCAAAGTTGTATGTGACGGAAGTTGAGATCTCCCCAGAGATTGTCAACTCAGTGGAGAATGGCGACACAATTGAATTGCGGCACAAAGGGCTCAGTCACATGAGTGAGAAGTCCATGGCAAAGTTGGCCCAAAAGAAAGTCATAGATAGGTTGGATCATGTTCATCTAAGGAAGTGTGTTGATTTCCTGGCGGGAAAGCAAATCCGAGTTGCTTTCAAAAGTTTCATCTCTTCAAGATAGAAGAACGTGGTCGATTTAGTTCACTCAGATCTCTATGAACCCGATGTCAACATCAAATGACTTGGAGGTGCCAGATATTTTGTGACATTCATTGATGACCATTCACGGAAGACCTGGGTGTATACCATGAAGACCAAGAACCAGGCCCTAGACATTTTCAAGCAATTCCTGGCCTTGGTGGAGAGAGAATCTGGCAAGAAACTGAAGTGCATCCGCACCGACAATGGTGGAGAGTACAAAGGTTTGTTTGCTACCTTATGCAAGGAGCATGAAATTCGGCAGCAGTTTACTCCACCAAAAACACCGCAACTGCATGGTCTAGCTGAGAGGATGAACAAAACCCTGATAGAGAGAGTCAGGTGCTTGTTATCTCACTCAAAGCTACCACAAACTTTTGGATATAGATTTTATGATTCAATCCAGAAGAAGCTTATCGAATCTCGTGATGTTGTGTTCATCGAGAATGAGATCACCGAAGATATTGCTAGGAAAGAAGCTCCTACTACTAATGCTAGCTAACCAAACCTTGAGCTAGTGCCTCCAATGCCTGCATCTACAGAAGCTGGAGAAGATGTGCAACATGATCAGCCTGAAATAGTTGAACCAGATGCCCCTGTGGAGGTTCAACCAGAAGATGCTGATGATGATGGTCAACCACCAGGTGTAGAGGGTTCTATTGTTAGAACTACAAGATATGGTAGAGTTTGACGACCCCCTACTAGATATCCCGAGACTGAATACGCCTCATTAACTAATGGGAGAGAACCAGAGAGCTTCGCATAAGCTATGCATGATGAACATAAGGAAAAGTGGACAGAAGGGATGCAAGATGTGATGGATTCCTTGCATGAGAACACAAATTTTGAGCTGGTGAAGTTGTCGAAAGGAAAGAGAGCTTTGAAGAACAAGTGGGTGTTCAAGATCAAGTATGATGAACACAACTGTCATCCATGCTTCAAAGCAAGACTAGTCGTAAAAGGTTTCAGTCAAAGGAAAGGCATTGACTTTGACAAGATATTTTCACCTAGGGTGAAGATGACATCCATTTGTACTGGGTTTTTATTATTGCATGTGTGATTATATCTTAAAAATCAACTAAAAACATTTGACTAGATCATATGTAAGAGATGAGTAGTAGTACATGAAAGTTGCGTGTCATTGTCGAGGGCTAGGAGAAGGATGTTGAGATTAGGTTTGCTTGGGGACAAGCAAAGTTCAATTGTGGGGTTATTTGATGACACGTAAAAATATCTATTCTAGAGCCCCTTATTGTGACCCAAATTGCATACATTTTTTTTTATCATTATCGTCATAATACTTTGGATTTGTGCTATGATTGCTTCAAGTGTGTTCTATAAACCCCAGCGCTCCTTTTATAGGATTGATAAGCTTTTTGTAGCTTTTTTTGCATTTTCAAATCAAAATATACTAGTGGATGGCTTGTAGAAACGACGCTCGAAGAACCATTTTAAGGAATAAAAGGGCCCCTTCCTCCTTTTTACAGAGCTCTTGGAGCATCCTGATTCACTGGTCATGTACTTGGAGCTCTCTGATTGGCTGAATGACATTGGAGCTGCAAAGTTATTTACCCAGAAACCCTAATCAAAGGCCTATAAATAGGTATCTAGAGATCTCTTCTTTAATAGAAATGTAACTCTCTTCCAAAGTAAGGGTTCTGCGAAAAGGCCTAGGGAAATACGATCCTGGCCTTAGGGCCAGGTAAATTTGGCCTGCACTACATCGACGATCAAGTATCGATCCTTTAATGCCTCATAGCACTGGCTACCTAGTTGTCTTCCCTAGGATTGCATTGTATCAATGTTACTGCCATTGTTCTTCTTGCATCATTTCTTGGCTGACCCTCTAATAATGTTTTTGATATATTTGTAGTGATGGCCTAATGCACTACTCCAACTTTGCTAAGAAATTGATTATTGTAACTCTAGGTTGATTCGATTGAGGTTAGTCTATGAGCTTTGATGGGTTTGACTATTTGTGACTTGGTCGAAGTAGGATCAAATGCTTTTGGTTATACTGAACCTTTATGGCTTTGCACAATTGTAAAATCTATTGTAGATAAACCAAGTCAAGTTGTTTACTTGTATGGAGGTGATACTTACTGGTTGTGGGGCAATCTAAGTACCATATAAAAAAATACAAAGGAATGGACTCTTACATATTAGTGCCCACCTAGCCTAATTAGTATGAGGCCTTTTAGGAAGGAACCAAAAAGTAAATCCTTCCAGGCTTGGTCCAATGCGGACAATTTGTACAAATGGTACTATCCGATTTCGACAAGTGGTATCAGTGTCTAGTCGGTTTGGATTAGAGGCGGTGGACGTTAGTTGGTGGAACCCTCATTCCATTGGCCTCGTGATTTAATATCTGCGTTTGTTTTGCGGATCCATGAGAGATTCGCGCATGTCTGACATATTAAGTGAGATATACATTTAGTAAATCCTTATGTCGAGTAAATTTTGCGATACAAGTTGTCTGGTAGATCAAAATAATCTGTGAGTAGAGGACACGAAATTTGTGGTCTTTGTCTTGAGGGGAGGATTGTTGTGGGACAATCCAAGTACCACATCGAAAATACAAGAGAAGAGAATCTAGTATATTAGTGTCCACATAGTCCAATTAGGACGAGGTGTTTTGAGAAGGAACCCAAAAGCAAAGATGTGTTAGATTGATCTAAAGAGGAGAAATCAGAATGAGTTACTATAATATTCTAACAGTTTATGTTCAAATTGATGTGACATGTAACAAAGTTTGTGGCTAACTGCCAAACTTTAGGATGGGTACGTAAAGGAATCGATAATCACTTGCTGCCTATGTTTGGCCCAACTTTTAGAAGTGTTTTTCGGCTTCAAAAGCTAAATCAGGGAAAAACACCTCTAAAAACTCGGCTTTTGAAAAGCTGAAAAACGCTTTTGTAGAAAATAAAAGCAGAAGCTCCAAACTGTTTTGAAAATACAAGATTATCTTTTCTATATTTTAATTTTTTTTCCAGAAAATATAATGTTATTCATTTATATAATTTTAAAAATGAAATAAAATATATAATTTAATATAAAAGAAATCTAACAAGATCCTTTTTTATTATTTTTTTATTGTTTAGGATTATTTTTCATATTTTATGTTATTAATGTTTTATAGTCATTTTATTCAACCTCTAATATTAAAAAGTACTTCTAATAATTTTTCTGCCAAACACTCAACTATTTTTTTAAGTACTTTTCTAAAATTCCAGTCCGAAGCGGCTTTTACAAGGTCAAACTAGCCCACTATATCATTTGGGGACACCACTAGTAAAGAATTTGTAATTGTGAATTCTATGTTTTGGGAAGCTTCACTTTTGAAACATTGTGTGCTAATACATTACAGAATGGGTGTGCTGCATTTTTGCAAAAAATTATTGGATGATTATGATCTTGTTTATTGTGGGAGCTGCATCCACCTGTATATTGGCTTCAGCCTTGTGCCTCTTTTTTTCCTCATCCTTTTTTCCTATCGCCTTTGATTTGACTACTCTGTTTTTTTGTCTTCATGCTTTCGCCGCGATATATTCCTTTGTTAGTATACTAGCTTTGTGCTCGGCCGGATGGCCGGTTTCATTACATTTTATCATTTCAAATAATTGTCCCTTTGAGACACATGATCAAATGATTTAAAATAAATAAATTTCATTTTTTACATCTTTTAGCTTTTTTAGGTTTTTGTGATAGTTGATTTGAAGGTTTTGGTCATCGAATTTGGTGTCTCTTTTAACTTGATTTATATGAGATTATTTGACATAATTGAGTTATGGTTTAATGGGAATATGTTTTTGAATAATATTAATAAGGGGTATTTTTATTTTAGTTGATTTCCCTTTTTATCTAACATGATATTTTTCATTTTGTGAAAGGGATTTTAGTGAATAATTATTCTTATTTTCTGGCTTTTATTAGTCTTCCTTTATAATTTTTTTAATTAAATAGGCTAGCTTTTTGGGTTAAAATTGGATAAATAAAATATTATGTCATGCTCTACTACCACAATTTTATACAATTATTATTAACGTATCTATTTATCACAAAATAATAAAAAATTCAATATCAAAATTAAAAATACAAAAATAAGGCGGCTTATTAGGAGTTTTATAGAGGAAGGGGACATGTTGGGAACGATTTTTAGGAGAGAGAGAAAGGTTTAAAATTTAAAGCCTAGTGACGTGGATGCATAAAAATCGTTTAAGGCTTACGTGGAGTGGGTTAAAATCTCAAACCCTTTTAATATATTTTAAGATAAGATTTAAGATGCATATTTTTTCTCCGTGTTTGCCGTCGGTCGTCCTTTTCTATGCATTTGAGATATGACACATTCACAGGAGCTATATATATTGGCCGGGAAAAGTGGCCCAAAAGCCAACTTGCAATTATAGCTAGCTAGGCAACGCTTAATCAAAATATTGCGCAAAGCTTATCCAACACAAAGAATGGGTTCAGAATCTTTTTCTCCCAAGCTGCTCTTCTTAGACTTCTCAAAGCCAGAAGTCATGACACAAGGTAGTCCCGAGTGGGAAACCCTTAGATCCCAAGTTCGCGAGGCGCTCCAAGAGTATGGCTGCTTCGAGGCGTCCTATGACGACATTCCGTCCCACGCTCGAAGTGCCATTTTCGGAACAATGAAAGAGCTTTTCGAGTTGCCTCTGGAGACCAAACTGCGGAATGTGTCCGAGAAACCGTTTTACGGCTATATAGGGCAAGTTCCTGGGCTCCAGTTGTATGAAAGCTTGGGGATAGATGATGCCGATGTTTCAGAAAGGGTTGAAACCTTTACCAAAAAGTTGTGGCCTCAAGGAAACCCAAGTTTCTGGTAATCACTATTTCTACACATTGTCCTCTTATTTTATTTGGGAGAGTAATATTTATGTAGCTTAATTACTAGTGAGCACATTCGTAATGATGTTTGTTGATATCATTAGTATATGAAATTCTGGCAAGTATAATTTCAAATAAATATATGGAAGCTAAAAACACTCTAAAAATGATAATGACATGGCCATTTTATACTTTTCTTACAAATTTTTGTGCACAAATTAACATCATTGTTAACGTTCACAATAAATCAGGACTAATAACAACTAAACTCAATGGTGACCAAAGAGGAAGATTAAGCATTACCAGCAAGGTTGTCAAACCGACTTAAACAGCTTGGCAGTACTAATATGTTTCGATAGGAATACAACTGGGTTATATGTCAGTTTATGTCGATTTTAAAAAAAACATGTGAGCAAAGTGGGAAATCATTAACACCAAATGATTTTTCCACATGTATAGTCTATCTTAGTACAATCTCCCTATAATCCACATTCATATTTAAATAAATTAGCACATTGCAAACTAATTGAAAAATCATCATATTTAAATGTAACTATTAATATATTAATATACAAACATTTATACTTGAATCCATCTAATAAAGTAAAGAAACTAAATATTCATACTTTACTTCAACAAGTTCCTTTATTTTTTTAATTAGTTCCCACCAAAGGATGTCATTTGTTTAGAGGTCGCAAAATTATTCATTCGGGTTTGACGACTAATTTTCTCGATTTTAACCGACTTTGTCAGTGGGTTACCAATTTTGAATACTACTTCATACCGATAGACTTTTAATTAATTGTTTCTAATATCAATTGAATCCAATTATACCGAGTGATATACCTGTATTTTGACAATCATATTTATCAGGATTGGATACTCATAGTCATAGACGTTCTTTCTCGCCAACAATCCCATTAATTATTGTCTTGTATGTGACGAGAATATTTGACGCTAGAAACCGAAAAAAGAAAAAGTGACTGGAGGCATATTTTAGTATATCAATCATTATGTCCTCGTCGCCAATTTTTTTATTTTTTTTTTGCAGCAAAACAATTCATTCATACGCAGAGCAGCTTTCGAAACTGGACAAAATAGTGAGGACGATGATTGGTGAAAGCTTTGGACTTGACAAATACATGGATGAACACTTCGACTCCACAAACTACCTATTGCGGGTCATGAAATACAACTGTCCCAACAACCTTGATAATATTGAACTTGGGATGAATTCCCACACAGACAAGAATACCGTGACCATATTGCTTCAGAATCAAGTTGAGGGGCTGGAAGTGCAAACCAAAGATGGCAGCTGGATTAAATTCCAACCTTCTAGTCCAACCTCTTTCATCGTTATAATTGGTGAAGCTCTCAACGTAAGTTATATTCTCCATAGTACAGCAAAACAATCGTCCTTTTAGAGACCACAAAGTTGGTGGCCAAAAAATTTACAGAGTCGATAACGAAAGATTTTGACAATAATTTTGTTTTGGCAGGCTTGGTTGAACGGCCGACTGCATTCACCGTATCATCGAATTATGATGACTGGAAATGAGGTCAGATACTCTTTGGGTTTGTTCTCAGTACCTAAAGTTGGCCATATGATCAAAGCCCCGGAAGAACTGGTTGACGAACAACACCCATTATTGTTCAAGCCCTATGATCATGCGGAATTTCTTTCCTTCTACCACACTGAAGCAGGCCGAAGAGCAACCTCTGCTTTGCATGCATACTGTGGAATCTAATGTCACTAAGATCATATGAGCGGTGTGTCCCTACGTTTCCTTGTGATTAGTTATGAATAAGAGAGTTATAAATCGAAGATAATTGGCACTTTGATGATTTTTTGTGTTAATTATTCATAAAAGAATAGGTTTGGGTGTGCTAATCGTATGCAAAAATAATTAGCCATGTGGTGATTTGACCATTGGCCGAGGGGTTTGTATTAGATTGGTGTTTGTATTATGTTGTTGGCATGCATGTATATTTTAAGGTCCAATTAAAGAGTGTAATTGTGGAATGTGGCGTAAAAATGGGCATGGATCGTGATTTTGAAGTCGGAGTGCATGGCTTTGATCCATAAATAGTTGAATGAAGCAATGGAAATCCGGACTGAGACCGTTATCATATATGCAATGACAATATGCAGCATATTCTTGGCGGAATGGGAGAAGGTATCGGGAGTTATATCTCCATTGGCAAGTACCAAACATATGACCTCATGCCATTGGCAACACATTATGGCGCATTCGGAAAATACATTACTACATGAGTCAGTTCTTTGGCATGATAGGCCTCATGTTTTTCTAGTTGAACAATGTTATTGTTGGAAAATGTAATATCAATTTCTGATTAATGCAAGTCACATGATTCACAATAAAAAAGGATATGGACAAACCAACGGGTAGTAGCTTTTAGTGATGGTTAGAGCCGTTGCTAAACATTTTAATGTATTTATGAAATATTTATTTAACGACGGTTTCCTGTAAAGTTAGTGTCGGTTACAGGCGTCACAAAAAGTTGCTGATGGTTGACGCGGCGGTCGAACAAAATCGTCGCTAAAAAACTTAAGGACAGCGGGGTCAGTGACTGTTGATTGGTTGTCATTAAATATTTTAGCGATGGTTTTGACAGTCACTAAAAGTCTGGTTACTGTCGCTAAAACACAGTTTTGTTGTAGTGCTAGCTCATGTCCAACTACTATCTACCAAACATGTGGTCTAACAATTAAGTTTGGACCCTACAGTACACATGGGTCTTGAATTAATCAGAAATTGATATTACATTTTATTGTGAATCAAGCCTCATGTGATTAATCAGTTTGGACCCAATTCAGTTTGAGAGATGTTACAAGCCTCATTGTCAATTGTCAAAGTTTCTCTCCCTTCCTTACAATCTATTTTTTTTATGTCAGATAACTCCCTTCAGCATCTTCCCTTCTTAAAGTGAACTCGGGGCCACTAGTCTGGAGTAGGGGTGGAGACCGGTCAATTTTGGTTTAACCAAAAATCAAAAACTCGATTATATGTTAAATCGAGACACCCCACACACAGCTACCGACCACCGACCATGAAACAACCACGGCTAACTGACCACTGACCGATTGGTTATCAATTTTTGGTTCGGTTAGCCGTGGTAACCGGATTTAGGGGCGAAGGCGAGGGAGGGGGGGCAGGCGATGGTGCGAGGGTCAGGGGCGATGGCGCGTAGCGGCAGCAAGCTCGCAAGTTGACGGCGAGCTCGCTAGGCGGCAACGAGGTCTCTGGGCGCTGCCAACTTAGAGGAGATGGGGTGAACTCGCTGGCAGAGGAGGCGATGGCGCAACGGCCAGAACTGCAATCGCGAGGATCGACCCGCTCACCAGCAACAAGATGCTTGCAGGTCTTCTGCAATGAGGAACCATTGGAAATCATGTTTGGCTATGGTGGCAGCATCAAGCAATCAGACAGCTTTGAACTTGCACACACCGGATGGTCCATAGTGCTACACTAGCCTTCCAAAATTGCATACTACCATGGTATCTAGCAATCCAAGAATTTTGAGCAGGTAAACGCTAGGGATAAGGTACTTGATATGAAAAAGGTTGGAAAATAAATTTTATTTTGCCTATATTTAAAAATTTAGAATTCCTATCATAAATGGCAGGAATTAGCTAGGTTTATGAAAAAGTAATTAGTGGTCCATCTATATTGATTGTTTCACTATCATCTCTTTCTCTCATTTATATTTTATTTCTTAAGATAAAAACCTATTAAATTAATAATTATTGTTAACATACAATTCATTTTCCTTGATATGAGACTTATATACTAAACTATAATTAGAAATAAAAATCGAGAAACAACAGAACTGGAAATACAATTCCAATCCATTTTATTGTATACAAAAGAAAACGTATGGGAAGTGTTTAATTAATTAATCTGTTCCACCACCGCTCAAATAAACAAGTTTGCGATGTTTCTATGTACCGTACATCGATAGTGTGAGGGCACATAATTACAGTGCTCTTCCTATGGTGCTGGTGCCATGGGTTTTGTTCATTTTGGAAGGTGAAATTTTAATTTTTTCGCTTTTTTTCTTTTCAAATTAGTATATACTAAATTGTCGAGTGGTTCAAATTGGCTGGGGTCTTTTGATTCCAATGGAAAAAGTAAAAGAAATGAAGCTGACTAGCTGAGCTCCTCACTTCTGGACATGTATTATGGGCGTGTACATGGGCGCTGGGCCGTGCTTGGGCCGGCACGACACGGGTACGCTTCGGGTCCATTTATTTCGTGCCGTGCTTGGCACGGCCCAACAGTTTTCGTGCCGTGCCATACAAGCCCATTTGTCAACTTTGTTAGCCCGGTCCAGGCTCGGGCACGGTTCGAATCGTGCCGTGCTTATTCGTGCTCGTGCCATGCTCGTATTCTTGTTTAATGAAAAGGACGAAAACAAAAAAGAGAATGAATAAGAAGGTGAAAATTGGACCGGGGAAGATAGTATTAACCAATAATGTTTGAGAAAAGTAACAAATAGGGGGGAAAAGAAAATTGAAAGTATAGCGAGTGTGATTTGGCTTTGTTTAATTCTTTGTCCATTTTTACTTATATTAGTAAGGGTGACTTTGGTGACGATCCAAAAATGGCCCAAAACTTTTTCATTTGTTTTTGCTGACGATCTAGTTTTGTTTGCAGAAGCGGAGGGAAAACATATCAATATCATCAAAAAATGCCTAGATGAATTTTGTATCAGCTCCGGGCAGCGGGTCAATCTCCATAAATCGACAATGTTTGTCTCTCCTAATATCCGCCGAGATAGAGCAAATCGACTCAGCGAACATGCCGGAATCAAGCTCACGGCAGATCTAGGACGTTACCTGGGAGTTAACGCTATCAATGGGAGGATCACTAAGACTCGCTACAAAGATTCGCTCCTCAAAATCGAGAAAAACTGGTTGCCTGGAAAACTAGACAACTCTTCATGACAGCAAGGGTGACTTTGGTGAAAGCAGTCACTTCGAATATTGCAATCTATCCAATGTTTTCTGAACTTCTCCCTGTTGGTGTTTGTAACTCGATAAACAGGTACAATAGAAGCTTCATATGGGGGGAGACAGAAGGCAAAACGAAGTTGCATTCAGTGGCATGGAATCATTTAACTCAACATCGCCGTCAAGGAGGCCTTGGTATACGCCCCACGAGAAGAACAAATCAAGCTATGTTGGCGAAAGGAGCTTGGAAGCTAAGTACGAATGATTCATCCTTATGGGTTGATGCTCTGAGAAGCAAGTACGGGCGTGGCAAAAATGGTCTTCAACTGTTAACAAAAGTCAAGGGAAATTCTCATGCTTGGAAAAGTTTTTCCCAAACAATTAGTCTCATTCACAAAGGAGTGGCTCAAAATGTTAAAAATGGAAGGAAAACTAATTTCTGGTTGGATGCGTGGGTTTTGCAGGAACCGTTGATTTCTCATGCGTTAATCGAGATCCCGATGGAGATAAAAGAGAAGAAAGTTGCTGATTATTGGAGTGATATTACTGGCTAGAAGGTTGAAGATCTGGAGGCTTACCTGCCGGCAGAAGTGATAAAGAAGATCAGATCCGTTATTCTGGATCCATTGACAACTACTAAAGATAGCCTATTCAGGAAAGCTTCAGCAAATGGACTCTTCACCATCTCCTCGGCATACAAACTTGAAGACCAGCAGCAAGGACAACACCACTCAGCTCATTGGAAGATGATTTGGCGGCTGTAGGTTCCAGAATGTGTTTGACTCTTCATGTGGACTGCGGGGAAGGAACGGTTGCCAACGAACAACATTAGGAAATGGCGCCACCTCTCCTCAGATGACAAGTGTGCCCTTTGCGAGGCAGACATTGAAACGAACCTTCATTGTTTGCGGGACTATGCTAAGATCAGGGCAGTGTGGGAAAGTTTGATCCCTGCAGCCGAGCATCACCACTTCTTTGCTATGAGTCATGAAGAATGGAATAAAATGAATTTAGAGAGTTGCGATACTACGGAAGAAACAGGGAGCTGGAATAGCTTCTTTGCTCTTACTTGCTGGTACATCTGGAAGCTTAGAAATTATTATATATTCAAGGCCACTAGATTATCCAGTACTACTACTGTCAATTACATAATTTTTAAGGCCAAGGACTGGACGAGAACTTGGAAGAAAGCAACATAGATAAAGAGGCCATGACCAAGCCACCAAGAGAGGAGGACTGCAAACTTAATACCGATGGTGCTGGCCCAGGAACCATTTCTGCAGGAGGACTGCTTCGGGATAGTGAAGGACATTGGATGGCTGGCTTTGCCTGCAATATAGGGAATGGTTCAGCAATCCTTGCTGGGTATCTATCATGGTCTTGATCTTGCTTGGAGGAAGGGTACTCAATTCTTGATTCTAGAAACATATTCCAAGCTAGCCATTGATCTCATTAACAAAATAACAGATCCAGTTCACCCTCATGCTACTCTCTTTAACGCTATTTGGAGAATGATGGCTCAGAGTTGGGTTGTTCGCTTAACTTACACATATCGCGAAGGAAATAGAGTCGAGGACTGGCTCTCGAAGTAGAGTCTCGTCTATCCCTTCGGTATGTATGATTTAGAGGAACTCCCACTGGATTTAGAAAGGCTCTTTCAGGAAGAAGTAATGGGAATATGTTTCCCGCGGCAAGTGGTGACCGAAAACCTCGACAATGATCAATCTTAGACTGCTTTGCCTGTGTTGTCCTTTTTCTTTGTTTGGCTGTTTAGCTTTTCAGGTTGTGAGTGCTCTCATCCTTCACCTCTGATTGGAAGGCGACTGCTTCCCCTGTGATTCTCTGTACCGTTCTTCTGGCTTCGGCCTCCCTATAATAAAAAAATTATTATAAGGACTATTACTTTTAGTTAGGATAGTCCTTTTTTATATTTTAGCCGAGGGTTGTGTTGTGCGTGTCTATATATGTTCACTTTTTATTTTATTTTATTAGAAGGTAAAGTGTTCGAGACAAATTTTGAAATGTGTGACTTTTCTAATTAACTAATTATTAATAACTTAATTAAACACGTCAAATATAACTTTGGATTTGAGGTTATTGATAAAAATATATACATAATAAAAAATCAACATGTTAATAAGAATTGTTCATGGTGAGGAGGTTTATGAATATAATTATCAATGATTGTTTAATTAATTATTAGTTTATTCATCATTTCTTCTTTTAGAGAATGATTTTCTTTTAGAGTGATGAAATGTAGATCACAATCTTCATCTACAAACTAGGAGTTCAAAGTTTAAAACCTATAGCTAGATAATTTCTTTTTAGGTTCTTTTTTTGGGAAATGACAAAAAAATTATGAAATCATACCACCTAAGATTGTGATGTATGATATAGTTTTCTTTTACCTCAGAAACTCCGTTTGCTTTCTTTTTCATAAATTCGCTTGATTTTGATCAAATACCAGTGTGAGAATTATATTTGTTATGTATAGTTTTCTTTTACCTTAGAAACTCCGTTTGCTTTCTATTTTCATAACTTTGCTTGGTTTTGATCAAATATCAGTGAGAGAATTATATTTGTGAGATGATAATTCTTATCAAAACTTCACTTAACACTAACATATTATTTTATTATGTTATAACTACTTTAGTATTAGTTTGAGTTTTTAAGTTAATTCATACTATTATTGAGTATTATATTTATTGATTCTACACCTAAAAAATATATCCAGCTTAGAGAATCATCCAAAATAGTTTTCCATTGCAATTTTCAAACAACCAAATAAAAGGGATGAAATATTGGTGCATAATTTCATTTAGTTACAACTGACATAAATCTCAAGAGCTATAGTTAAGGGATTTTCAGTTTATCGCAAATTTATGGAACTATATCTCATTCGTTTCAACTCTGATTTTAAATGGGTTAGAAAAACCATTTTAATTGAAACTTGCCAAAGATAAGGTTAAGATTAACTTCATTCATTAGAGAAAAAACAACATACCCGCAAAACACAAAGTTTTCAACCAAATAATGTATCTCAATTGTTGTTATTTTACAGATTCGGTATTAGCTATGAGTTGTAGATAATATTTATTTCATCTAACTTCTTTATTTTGTACAGCGAGGAAGCTAGATTTTTATGAAATGTCTATTGAGAAACTACTCAAAGATAGTGACAAAATGAGAGAACCTTCATCTCCTCATCCCATACAAACCCGAGTGCTTGAAGACAAATTTCTAGATCAAACTCATCGATTACAACATCGCGAACCCCATAAGTGGATACATAGTTTTGAAGATAATGAAGGATGAAGAAAAGCAATCTCAGACAAAGTTAATTACATGTACTCGGTAAATTTAAGTTGTTAAAAATGAAATTTTAACAATTCAAAAAAAAATTCCATTAAAATTTGAATTTAGTGAAATACAAGAGAAGAGTCTTTTTACAAGCAAAAGTCCAGGGTTCAGGCTGTGCAGCAAGGTGATGCTAATACTGCCTACTTTTATAAAACAGTCAAGGTTAGAACTCAGAGGCAGCAGATAACTAGGATGATTAATTAACAAGGGCATGTAATAACTGATGTGAAGGGTATCGAGAACATTGCAATTGTTTTTTATACTAAGCTGATTGGGACTGAGGATGCAAATGTGGAGAAACAACCAGTGTAGTTTTTTGAAGCACTTATGCAACACAGATTGGCATCAGAGGAAAGTGAGATGTTAATAGGGGAGTAGCTAGATCAGAAAACCCTGCAGAGTTTAATGGGCAGGGATAAAACCCCTGGACCAGATGGCTTCCCTGCAGAATTTTTCAAGTAGCATTGGGATATTATTGGACATGAAGTTGAAGAGGTAATCTTATCTTTCTTCTTTACTGGGCACTTACCTTTAATAGTGAATAAAACCATTTTCACATTGGTTGCTAAACTGCCTTGTTCTGAGAGAATGAAAGATTTCCGACCTATATCTTGCTGCAATACATTGTATAAGGGCATCTCTAAGTTGTTGGATAATCGTATTGCTATGGTACTGCCTAGTGTAATAAGTAGATCATAATCTGCATTCATTAAGGGGAGGGTCACTAGTGATAACATATTACTGATGTCAGAATTAGTCAAAGATTATCACAGAAAGAGTATAACGTCAAGATGTGCTGTTAAAATTGATATCATGAAAGCATTTGGCTTAGTTTATTGAGGTTTCTTGTTTCATGTCATGACTGCAATGAAGTTTCCTCCTGGTTTTCTAAAGTTAATGGAGGGCTTTGTGGCAATATTAAGGTAAGGAAAGGTTTAAGTCAGGGGGATCCACTATCCCCTACCTATTTACAATTGCTATGGAGGTTTTAGATTGTTTAGCAAAAAGAGCAGTAGTGGTGAACCAAATACCTTTTCATCATAGATGAAAACCTCTGTGTATTACTCATTTATGTTTCGCAGATGATCTTATGATGTTTACAAATGGATCTATAAGGGGGGTAGCAGGGATTAGAAGATTGATGGATCAGTTTTATAAGCTTTCGGGTTTAAGATGCAATTCTGTCAAATGTCAGCTTTTCTGTGGGGGGGGATTTCATAAGAGGAAAAAAAGTTTATCTCTGATCATACTGAGTTTCCTATTAGAGTGTTTCCCATGAAGTACCTACTGGTGCCTTTAATAACAGGAAAACTTACTAGAAGGGATTGTCAAGTTCTGGATAAGATTACTCAAAGGCTAAGAAGCTGGAGGAGAAAACTGCTTAGCTATGCAGGGAAGATTCAACTCATCTCTACTGTTATTTCTAGTACTTTGCAATACTGGCTTAATCTCTTTCTCCTGCCACAGTTCGTTCCGTAGGAAGTTGAGAGGCTGTGCAATGAGTTCTTATGGATTTCGGGTGAGGAAGGGTCTCGAAAGAAGGCTGTCATGGCTTGGGAGAAGTTGGCAGCTCATAGACACGATGGAGGACTTGGAAATCGGAATTTTCACATTTGGAACAAGGCTTGTGTTTTGAGGCATGTGTCAGATGTTTTGACATCTGGAGGCTCTTTGTGGGTCACATGGGTTCAAAGATACTGGTTGAAGCAGAATTCATTCTTGGACTTGTCCCCCACTTCTGCAGTAACATGTTTTTGGAAGAAGATGTTAAAGTGCAGAGGGATTGCTTTCCCTTATATTTCGGGGGTTGCACATGATCTGTTATGGAATGGTGAGGCTATGGTGCGCTACTCAGTATCAAAAGTGTGGGACACAATCAGATTGAAGAAACCAGAAGTTAACTAGCAGAAGCTGATCTGGAGCTCAGAAGTTATACCTCGGCATGGTGTGCTTGTGTGGCAGGCTTTTATGCAACAGGCTGGCCACGCAAGACAAGCTCATCTCATGGGGCAAAACTGTCAAGTAAGTGCTTACTATGTCTTAGTGGTGATGAATCAAGGGAGCATCTATTGATTACCTGTTCCTATACTGTCTGTGTGTTGAGATTAATTTTGAAGCAGTTGGCTCCACCAATTGTGGAAGACTGGAATCTATATGTTGACTAGTGTGTGCAGAGTTGGAGCAAAAGAAGGGCAAAAAAATGTTTATGTAGACTGATATGGAGTACACCACTTAGCCATGTTTGGCGAGAAAGGTGCAGCAGAATGTATGGCAGTAGACCAATTTGTAACCCCCCCCCCCCCCCCAAAAAAAAATAGCCAAGAAAGTGTTAGAAGAAGTTGCTTATCGAGTTCAGAGCCATATGGCCCTCCAGACAGAGCTCGACCAGTTAAATACTCTCAGTCTTTAAATAGCTTTTTAGCTTGTAGTTTTGCTTTTGTAGGCAGAAACTTGTTGTATAGCACAGTTTGAGAGGATGCTTAGTTCATTGATTGAGATTAGCTTGAGCTTAATGAATTTTTTTTATTTCGCATAAAAAAAAAAAAGAGAAGAAGGAAGAGTATTCTAATAACAAAGTTAGTGAATTCAGTGATGGAGATCAATGTCAACATTGCGCTTTCTCGCTAAAAAGCTTATGTTTTTACACTTCTAGGCCACCAAAATGCCTCTACGCAGAATCGTGCTTTTTTACTTACAATGCTTTAGAACTTAAAGCTTATTGTTTTATGCTTCTAGGTCACCAACACTCTTCTACATAGAATCGCGTTTTTGACTGAATTGATGCAGATATTGACGTTGAAGGAGGTGATATTATACTACCCTGAAAAGATGTTTTACATTACCAAATATTTTACTATTATAATTTGGTTTTCAATGAAATGCAGAACGAGAAAGAAGAGACTATTGATGGTGAATATAAAATGTCATTAATGAAGATGAAGCTGTGTAGAGAAGATGCGGAGCAATAAAAAAGAAATACAAAATAGAATTTGCAGTAATTTCTGACAACAAAGAGTAAATTGTAGTGTGTTTTGAATATTAACGTTTTCAAGAATCGACATCATGCATGAGTTGTGTTGTTTACTTTTTATAATTAATTTTTTCCATGAATTATGAAAATGTTGTAAAAATTATAATGTATGTTATTTTTTATATGTTAATAATTGAATAATTTGGATGCTTTTATGCAATCTAATAAATTATTTGAGTAATTATTACACTATCGATATAATTCATTCGGCCAACGGATGAGCCCAACTCTAGTATTTCGTAACCAAGTTCCATCCATTAACGATTTAATCGAGAAACCCATTGCTTGTTTTCCTTTTGTTCATAGATTTAGAAATTTTTTATTTCTTATTTTTGGGCCTCACATATTTGAGGTAACCCCCACATTTTTATTGGAATTTCCCATAAGCCCCCAAATCCATGACAAGGATTTTCTTCCCCCCATGCATTTTGTTTTCAAACGGCTTTAAAAATAGTATGGTAAATTCACTTGTAATCTCATATATTCAATTTAGAAAAATCATCATCTCCAATAACCAAACAACTATTTCTCTTTACTCAATGATCAAATCATTCATTTTCCAAATCAAAAATTTTGAAACAAAACTTTATTTTTCCAAATCCAACAAACAAATCGTTGGACCATTATCATCTAGCTAGTAATAATATTTGGAACATTCAGGAAAGAAAAATAACAAGAACTTATATATAGTTATATATATCCAGCCATAAACTATATATATATGGTGATGTTTTGGTGCACTCATTTTTTTGGGTGCATTCAGTGCACTCGCTTCATAACCGTCATTTTAAACATGCGATTTATGTCAAAATGATGTCAATCAATACTTATGATGCGATGAACAATAACGCACATGAATTTGCACAAAAACCATTAAAGATTTACTTAAATTTGAAGGATTTAGAGTTTAGAGATTTAGGGATAGGGTTAGGGTTTACAATTTGGGGTTTAGGGATAGAACTCAAAATTGAAGGTCTAGGGCTTAGGGTAAATCGCTAATTTGTTGTTATCATATGTTATATCATCATATTACACTAATTCTACAAATAAAATTCAAAATCCGACACTTTAAGACTAGTTTTTGAGTTGGGTGCACTGAACGCACTCATTTTTGTGAGTGCACCGAAATTGCCACCATGTATACATATATAAATATCTACCAACATAATTATAATGCATAGGCGGTCAGGAATTGAGGGAGGCAGGGGCCAGGGAGTGGCCGGTGCAAAATGCAGAGCTAGCTGGGTAGCAGCACATGGCGGTGGCTGTGGGCAGCATGCGACTGCCTGCGCGCGGTCGGTCTTGCAACACTTTGAGTGCCTCGCCCGATAATTGGCAGTACTGTGGCAGAGTTTCTTTGGTCTTATATTATACATGTCTCCGCAATAATAGTTTGTAGCGGGGAGAACCAATTGAGTTGCAGGCCCCAGATCGGGCAAACTTAACATGGCGGATGCCATACTCTGTTCCTCTTGCATTCATCACATGTCGCCTCCATCAAGAAACTTAGCGCGGGGGAAAAAGGTGAAGGAATAAGAGTCAAGTCTCTTGTCACGTAAAATGACAAAACACTTAATTTTGGGTTATTCACGTCATATATGTATCATGTACGTCATATTTACATTATTCATGTAAGAGTATTGATTTTTCACGCAATCATATTGTAAGTTCACGCCACCTTATGTTTCTGCCGTTTCTGCTAATAGTTAGTTTGGGGACCTGATGATTTGTGATTCAATAGGGAATAAGTCCCTAATCGAGTATGACTACTATGTGGTTTGATGGACAATTCTCGTCCATGCCTCTTGGGCACCAGCCCTTCGGATCCTAACCGGGGGAGCAAACGTATTTAGAGTTGACACCTAGATCGGACCGAAATTAGCGATTTCATAATGATCAAAAATAATATTTGATGACTAAAAGTTATACAGTAAACCACTCATTCAATAGAGAGTACCCTTTTGCGTGATAAGTAATTTGCGTAGTAAAAAAATATGTCGCAAATCACTTACATATTGCCTACTCGTCTTACATCTTTTGGAAGAAAATTCATGCCACTAGCGTTTCCAATCCTATCATGTAGCTAGTCATTGGAGCACCGTTATTCTAAGTGTACGTTTCCTTTTGCAATCTCAGACGTCTCTAGTTGGATGAATGATAATTCGTCTTCATAATTTTTTTATAAAAGATAATCATTATATTAACCAGAAAAAATAGACAATTATATCATGGAATTCAACCAGGCCACAAAATCAAAGAAGCGACTCGCAATCGGGTACAATTGAACGGCTTTTCTAGCCACCAAGTGGGCTACCCTATTGCTACGGCGACCTACAAAGTGCACACTCATACCACCATGAATCGCAAAATACTGCAACACCTCTTCCATAAGGGCACCTATCTGACTATCCCTAGCATCCGCCTTATTGATTTTATCAATGACTACCTTGACATCACTTTCAAACCGCACCTGTGTGAACCTGTTCGCCATGCACCAGACCACGGCTTCCCGGAGGACAAGCATCTCCACGACCATGGGGTCATCAATCCTCACAAACTGAATCCTTTGGCCAAAAGCAGCGGCCCATCTGGGCTCCTAATTGTCATCCCTCCTGCCGAATGAGACCCCTTCTTAGTTGCTCCGTCCCACTTGCAGACAAACGAGTAAGGGGGAGGTTCACCCACACTTGGAGCTCGTTGGGCCTGCAAGCACGAAACATTATCAACTGGTAAATTCACCCACTCTTGATACTGCTGGTGATATTGTCGCATTAAAACTGGGATCCCAAAGTTTGCCTTTGAAAACAACTCATTTTCTTGACCTCCAGATTCTCTATAACACTGCAATAACCGCCATAAGCAATTGAGGTTGATGTATAAGAGACATCAACTTCTTCGGAAAGAGCGGGAAAGTATGGCGGGGAAGTCCTTGACCGAGATATTCAAGGCTCGAATAGTCCCATAAAGCCCTGGCCACCAGACAATAAAAAAACAAATGTTCCAAGGTTTCCAAAATCCGCCCAACAAACCAGACATTTGGGGTGGATCTGGACATGTTTCTCAATTAGGCCCTCAGTCTTGGGAAGTAGACGATTATAAATTTGCCAAACGAAAACTTTGAGCTTTGGAGGAATATTTTCTCCCCCACAATTTAATCCATCTGGGCCTATCCATCCAACTTGCCGGAGAGCTCCAGTCACCATCTTTTCTATCTAGCCAGACAACCAGATGATAGGCTGACTTGACTGTGAAAACTCCATCAAAAGTGCCATGCCAGATCAGGCGATCCTCCACCTCCTGGCGAGGAAGAGGGATAGCTTTAATCGCACTACAAGTGGGTGGGTCAAACCACTGACTTATTTTAAGATCACACTAACGGCCTTCACCAGGACAAAGAATCTCGGCAACCGTAAGTTCACCTTCTGGAACCACTAGGGGGTTGTAACTTGTACGAAGGGAGAGAGGAATTTAGACGAGGGATCCAATTAGCATGAAGCAGTGGTGCTTTCTGTCCATTACCAATCAGTTAGCTCTTTATAGAATTCTTTATGGAGCATTTGTGACTTTTCGACCAATCCTATTCCTACCTTGAAACATTTGTGTAACCAAAGAAAATGTGTTCTATACTTTTGCTAGAGAAAGTTGGATGGGTGAGTTTATTATTAGTAATGTCCTAATAAATATGGATCTGTATGGGATCTATAGTCTCATCTCTGGATCATTGTCTGTCTTTGTTGGTGGCCCTATCCGTCTATCTTTTCTTCTTGTTGTTTTTATTCACTACCACAATATATTCATTTTGATCGTTTACTGTCTTGTTCGTTGGATAGAATAGAAGAGGATCCTCCCTCCCTTCATATCCGGGGCAAATTTTATGTTGCTTCTGCCGTCTTCTCCTTCATGTTCTCTCTCTCTCTCTCTCTCTCTCTCTCTCTCTCTCTCTCTCTGCTCAGACAGCTACGTGCCTAGTTGATGAGGGTGATGGAGGATCAGGATACCAGCTGCCTCCTTCTTATCTCTTTTATATCTCATTGGATAGAAATCGACAAGTTATAAAGTATCTTCTATGAATATTATTAAAGATACAATTGTGTTACTGTTCCATAAGAGTGTTGCTAATATGAACAAGCTGTCATCATTTTAGCTCACTCGCAAGAATTCTGCTTCCATGTAAAATAGTTCCTCTCCTGTCACTTATGTGTGTGCCCTTTAAGTAGTGGCATTTTTTTATTTATTTTGTGTTTTGCATGAGATTAATCAGAAGGTTTGGTATTAGAGGTTGAATTAAAAAAAGTTAGCGGTAGGGTAATAAAAAAGTTAGTGGTAGGGTATTTTGTATCGAAGTTGTGATTCAATCGTGATTCAACCATTTCATACGTTAAAAATCACATACCTATAGAATATTTGTATGGTCGAACTGCCAATGCCGTATGGTTTCGCAAACAATTATTTGGTTTGCACGGGATTAATTTGAAGGTTTGGTATTAGAGGTTTTACCAAAAAAGTTAGTGGTAGAGTATTTTGTATCGAAGTCGTGGTTCAACCATGGTTTAACCATTTCATAGGTTAAAAACCACCTACCGTTAGAAAATTTTTATGGCCGAACCGCCAATACCGTATTGTTTCGTAAATACTTATTAATTCTTGACCCACTAATTCGACCGGGTCAACCGGCCAAACTGGATTCACAACCTCGAACACTACTGAGAGTTAGCATTAGGGTACTTTGTGTAAAATCGTAGTTCAATAGTGGTTAAATCAGGCTCGACACATTGCTCCAACCAAAGCCTCGATACATGTTCGGAAAAAAATTGTAAAACCATTCAGACGGTCGTACCGAAAGAGTTAGCATTAGAGCATTTTGTCCTAAAACCGTAGTACAATTGTGGTTAAATAATTTCATACAACTAAAATCACCTACCGGTTTAGATTCCGTTAGGACTTCTTTGGTTGCACCGCCAGTACGGTACAATCGTCGTTCAATCGTGGTTAAATACGGCTTGACATGTTGCTCCAACCGAGCCTCGAATTATGTTAAAAAAACCAAAAATTGTAAAACCATACCTAAGGTTGTACCAAAAAAGTTAGTATTACAATATTTTGTACTAAAATTGTAGTTCAACCGTGTTAAAATCAGGCTTAACACATTGCTTCCAAGTCAAGCCTTGATTTATGATCAAGAAAAAAAACTAACAAAAATTGTAAAACCATATCGAATGTCGTACCAGGAAAGTTAGAATTAGGATATTTTGTGCTAAAATCATAGTTCATTCGTCGTTAAATCAGGGTTGACACGTTGCTCCAACCCGAGCCACAATGTATGTTTAGGAAAAACAAAAAAATTTGTAAAACTATACCGAAGGTCGTACCGGAAAAGCTAGCATTAGGGTATTTTCATCTAAAAATGAAGTTCAACCATGATTAAATCAGTGCATACAATTAAAATCTCCTGCCAACTTAGATTCTGTAAGAAGTTTTTCTACTAAACCACTGCTAAACATGGTTACAAATCAAATACGGATTAGCAAACAATATATCTGATCATATGTGAAGCCGCAGCGAAGCGCGATCCACCTAGTATATATGAAACTCCACTCGTTATCCATTTAGTTAGTGTATACTTTTTTTTTTTAAATAATGCATACAGTGTATTGTTGTTTGTACCCTTTCCAGAGAAGAAAATTTCAATACTTTTCTAAGCGATATGATTTGCCATAATTTCCATCGCTTCCTAAATACTAAAGCATGTTACAAATTTCCTTATTTACTTTTCAATTGTCAATGGTATATTTGTATAGTCAACAAAGTCATTAATTGTTGATGTGCTATTTTAGTGTTATTTTCGTGGTAATTGGATTAAAGTATCTCGTTTGGTAGAATCATTATATGGTATTTGAGTTGTACATTAAAGCACCAATACTATATAGCATAGTAAAAGTGCTCATTTGACATATGGTATTTGACAAAAACAGAGTGGTAAAACTAGTTATTTCGATATAACAAGGGTATGAGTTATTTCAAATAATTTATTTTTGAGTTAGTTGTAAATAACTCACTGTTCAAATAACTGGTTAATTAGTCAAATGGTATTTGTAAATAACTCATTAATTGGTCATGTGGTATTTCAATGTTATTTCAGTGCTAATTGGGTTAAAGTATTTCGTTTCGTAGAACCATGCAAATGTGGTATTCGACAAGTAGTATTTGGGAAAAACAGTCTAGTGATAAAACGAGTTATTTCAAAATTACACGGGGATATGAGTTATTTCAAATAACTCCTTTTGAGTTATTTATAAATAACTCATTGTCCAAATAACCCATTTCAACAAAATATTGCCAAACGAGTTATTTGTGCCCAAATAACTCACAAATAACCCACCCAAATACTCTATCTAAACGATACCTTCAAGTAAACTGTTGTCAGATGAGTTAACATGCAAATTTATGAACAATAATTATTTAAAATTGCGTGACTAGTGTGCACATATATAGTGAGCAAGTGAGTGTATATAGTTGTCTCTGTATTAGATATGATCTGACGCACAAGATGACTGGGTGCGCGCGCTTAACTTATTGATCCCATTTAGTTTGAAAATGTTGAATAGTTGTACAATGATCCCTTTGTATTTATTTGCAAAATTTTCATACATGAAGTGATGGTGATGAGACGTATGACACGATAACAGCAAAAATATATTTGACTGTTTAACTTAGTCATCCAAAATTAGATTTTGTTGGATCAGTAGATCTAGAATTGAGTTATTTTAATTGATCTTCTAGAATTGAGCTATTTTGATTAGACTGATATTCCAATAAATAAAATTTTCTACAAAATTGACATATGTTACTGCACTTACTGGTTATAGGAAATTTTTTGGTCCACATATATAATTAAAACAATTACATATCTTACAAAAACTTTTGGTTGCTAATATTTAATGAGAAAATTTCATTCACCTCACTAAAAATGAAATCATCATTGCCTTTGTAGCATTTCAAGCAACCAAAGTAATCTCCCAATAACCATCTCTTTATATTAGCATTCAAATTATAGTAATTCGCGTCTGTCGCAAATTGGGCTGCTCAATTAGTACGATATTGTACACTTTGGGCCAAGCCCGCACGGTTTTATTCTTGGGTATTCTCTCCAAAAGGCCTCGTACTAATTGGGGTAGGTGGACACTAACATACAAGTGTTCCTTCCCTTGTATTTCCGATGTGATACTTAGATTGTCCCATAACAGCGTCATTGAGATCAACATAAGAATTTTTAAATTAAAGATTCGTACAGTTAAATTCATATTTAGGATGAAAAAGGGGAGAAATGTACATGTCATAACTCATATGCTTACAAAAAAAACCAATCCAATAAAGAGCCAAATTAAAACGAATTAAACTAAAAATAATAATAAAGGAGACAAAGGGGAAAACGAAGGAGAGGACAAAATTTGATTTTTGCTAATGGGATGGAAAGTTGTGCTGTGTAGCTACTAGGCAGCTGGGTTTAGCCAACTTGCACTCCATCTTTTGCCTCAGCAGTCAGCAGCAGCACACAACCTAACCGAAGAAAGAGCCTTGTCGAAGTGCTTGGCCTTGGTGCCTAGGTACTCACTCCAACTCACTGCCCTATACATTTGAGGTTGACTTGGCCCCACAAGTTTTTGCACGGGCGAGATTCTCACATTCGAAGGTGGGCCATGAAGGTAGGCAATCGATATCCGGTTCCGGTCCCGGTTAACCACGGCCCTATGGATCACGCTCGGGCACAACCCGTTGGACAGTATGTGGAGCAGGTCGCCGATGTGCACGACCAGCCCGCCTCGAATCGGAGGGACCGTGACCCATCCAGCCCCTCCGCCGGCCCTCAGCACCTGCAACCCGCTGGTGTTGCTCTGGTGGAGGATGGTGACGAGGGTGGAGTCTGTGTGTGGGGCGAGACCCATGGCTCGGTCTGGGTCGGGGCATCTCGGGTAGTGGTTCAGTTGGATCGCGGCCGAGGAGCCAGCAGCTGCCTCTTTCTTTGGTCCACCTCTTGGGGTGGTGGTGCTATTGCTATTATTATTAGCCCAATTCAAATCTTCCTTTGTAATCCCAAGGGAACCAAGCATTAGCCACATCAACGTTTGTGCCAGATTGTGCATTTGTTTCTCGTACTCTTCCACGCTGTCACTATATGACACAAGAAAAAGAAGAAAAAAAGACAGGCACAAATAAATATAATGCAAGTGGGCAGGCCAACAATATGGGAATAATTAAGAGTTAAACTCCAAACGTAGTAGAAAGGACTTTAGTTTCTTGAATCCGGGCCAACGCTGTCACTAATCGGCTAATCCTAAATCTTGTCCGCTTATGTAGGTACATATATATAATCGAACCACAATTATTAATCAATTGGTATCATCGATCCCTGCTACTAGGCAAACTTAACAAAGTTGTTCCTTTCATTCGGTGTGCCATAAAGTAATTTTTGTTTGTTTCCACATAAAACAACAAATGAGGAAAAAAGGTTTTCCATCGAGAAGACAGATAAATATGAGAAAATAGATTCAATCGCTAAATAATAATCGATCAAAAGGGAATCTGTCATAAACCAGTTGGTCTCAATAACTCGAATTGTTGAGAGAAGGTTATAGTGGATCTTATACAGGTCCATGTATGGTACTTAATCACTTCCTTACTCGCCCCCTCAAACGAAAGTCGGCTCATGGGCTTGAAGTTTGCACAAACCCGACATACCATGTGCTTGAAAGACAACAACGATTAATATTGGGGGTCGTGAGGACTTGAACACGTGACATGAAGAACAAACCAGCTCTGATACCATGTCATAAACCAGCTGGTCCCAATAATTCGAGTTATTGGGACCAGCTGGTTTATGACAGCAACGAACGAGTTTATTGGCACAGGAATACAAGTGGAGCCCTGACACTCCACCATGGTAGTAAATACAGAACAAAAAAACAAAAGAGTTGAAAGGAGGAAAACAAATAATTTAGAAAAGGGGCGGTATACCGTATACGTACCAGAATCGGGTGTAATGATGAGGCCAAATTCTGTGGAAATGCTCCAACGGGGAGCCAACCATGGTGAAGCCTTCCGACCACATGAGTTTTGGGAAAAACGAGGAGATCCGGGCCAAGCCGTAGCCGGAGATCCCGTCGGGTGACCGGGCCGCCTTGAGCTTCTGGTGAGCCGGCAGGCTGAAGAAACTCTTGGCGACGTCCTCCATCCGGTCGAGGACGGCGGCGGGGACTCCGTGGTTGACGACTTGAAACACTCCCCACCGTGTGCATGCATGGCCGATTTCCTCGAGCGCGTTGGGGTCCGAGAGGTCGATCACGGGCACCGGTTCGTGATGAACCGGTTCGGGTTCTGGTCGGTCCTGCTCGGAGGACCATTGGTAGGAGTCCGGGAGCTCTTTTAGGGAGGTGAAGTCGTGGAGGTTTTTCGGTTGGATGTCTACTGGGTGGGATCTGAAAGCATCGGCTAGTTTCGACGGCATAGTTTTGTTTTGTTGTGTTATGGGGTGGAGAGAGTATAGTTCGATCGAGAGAGGTGGATGGGTTGGGTTGGGTGAGAGGTTTGGGATCGAGTTTCAGTGCTCATGGATGCGCTATTTATAGCAGCCACGGGCCCGTTTTGATTAATATAATTATTATGGTAACAAAGGGGAAGAAAACAAAAACCACAAACATGAGTATTATTCGTCTCTCAGCTTTCAATTCATCAAATTAAATATTACAAATGACAAGAATTTGAGGTGTGATCTCTCCTTCATTGTTCATATCTTACCTCTAGGCAAATTCAAGACAATTTGCTTAGTCTCTTTGCCCTAAATTAAGCAATAAAATCTCATTTATATATTTAATTATTAATTGCAAAGATAATTAATTTTATATTCGATAATAACGATTGGGATACCGAAATATTTAGGGATTGGGTGGGATATACTTTAGGGTGTAATTCGGTATTCGGGATTTCTGTATTTGGTATTGGGATCCTGATACCGTACCGATTTCCACCCCTATGTGAAACTATCTATTCTAGATGCCCATATCATGACCCAAAATGCATACATTGCCATCATTATCGTCATAATACATCGAATTATTGTTGTGATTGTTTCAAATGTGTTCTAGCAGCACTTGGAATGCAATTATACAATTGAGTTTTGGTAGCGTTTTGTGCATTTTCAGGGCAAAGTAGCCTAGGGCCACTTGGAAGTCGTAGAGGACATCGAGCCCAAGTTGCTGGAGCCATGAAGACTAGACGTCAAAGAAAAACGGCGCCGAAAGCGCTATTTTAGTCAAGAAAAAGGCGGTCATGATGTCGTTTTAGGTGAGTCATCCACTTCGTCAGGAAGTTATCACGAAGCATCCTGATTAGCTGGCTTAACATAAATTTTTGTACTCCCCATGTTAAATGAATGATTTCCTCGGACGTGGTTGACGTGTCCTTGAACGTGGGATAATAGGCAGTTGCCTAGTTAATCACATGCTCTCTCATTTGGAACTGTCGTCTTGTTACTTGCCTCCCGTGGGATAATAGGACTACCAAACTTGATGTGACGATACCTACTCACGACCATCGTGGTCTACTAGACTTGAGGCCAACGTGGTCTAGCTCTCTGACTTCCAACTTGTTAGTTTAGATCTTAGACATGGTCTAGATCTCATGGCTAAGGCCTTCTAGATCTCATTACCAACATGGTCTAGCGGACTCGCGACGTGGTCTAGATCTTGCGACCATCGAGGTTTACCAAACTCACGACGAGCATGATCTAGTAGACTCGCGATGAGCTAGAGGTCTAGCGGACTCGCGATGAGCTAGAGGTCTAGCGGACTCGCGATGAGCTAGAGGTCTAGCGGACTCGCGATGAGCTAGAGGTCTAGCGGACTCGCGACCACCTAGGTTTACCAAACTCGCGACGAGTATGATCTAGTAGACTCGCAACGAGCGTGGTCTAGCGGACTCGCGATGTGGTCTAGAACTCGCGATTACCGAGATTTACCAAACTCGTGACGAGCGTGGTCTAGCAGAATCGTGACCACCGAGCTATACCAGACTTAGTCTCTATCCACGCGACAAGATTACTTCTTTTCGGACACTTAGTGGTTTGAGCTTCAAAATCTAGTACTATAAGGCTCAGCTTAAATAACATTAATTATTACAGTTGATCTGGTCTTATAAAGACAATTATTGCCTTGTAAATTATCAATGTGATACAAAGTTAATTTTAGGGGTAAGCGACCATAGAAATCACAAATCAACTTTTAATTGGAAAGTCTGATTCACTCGTGTTTCGAATAAGTAATTTCGGAAGACATCTTATGTTTTAGGCAAAATACACTTGTGTAGCCAAAACTTTGACGGTTTGGCCAAATATAGCCACTTTTGACGAAATACCAAAAATAGCCACTTCCGTCCAATTCTTTGACGATGTTAAACAAATTGCTGACTGGACTAACGGAGTGGCTGAGTTGGCGACAATTAATCAATTAAAATGTGTAGGTGAACAATAAATATAAATTAAATAAATATTTTTCATTTTCTCTCTCCCATCTCTTTTTTTTTTTGTAAGATCTCTCCCATCTCTCTTCCTTCCCCTTCCCCTAGCCAAGCGGAATCTCTTGTTCAACAAATCATCTTCTTCAAATCCGAGTTCTTCCAAATCAAGATCAACAGCTTCAACAACGAGCCAAAGAGGAGAGCATCGAGACATCCCTTGTTTCTGTTTCTCTTTGTTGCGCTCGTAGTTGCTATGCACAGAAACCAGCGCCGCCCTTCTTTCTTGTCTTTCTCGTTTCAAGATCCATCGTCAACGACAGAAGCAAAGAGAAGGATGAGGCATATAAGGCAACAACGCGACCGCCATAAAAATCGATTTGACTGCATTCTCTTCTTCTTCCTCCATTTTGAATCTAGATCTACTTTCATCCATCAATCGCTTTCTTCTTCTTCCCCTATTAGTGTCCTCCCTTCTAGGTTCCCAATCATTACATGATGCTCGATAAACCCAAATCGTCTACCTTCTTTGATTGAGACCAGATTTGCAACTTGTCGCTGCCGTCGTTGGAGCTCCATCTGCGACTGGTCTATCGTAGGCGGCGAGGCAATGAGTGGTCTACCAACCAAGCTCAAACGAGGTACGGAACCTTTTTTGCCTAGTAGACGACCATTAGGCTTATAGCTAAGAATCCAAATAATAGATGAGTGCATTGTACATGCAGCTGGAATTTGAAGTGCTAATTTGATTTTATGTATAAGGTTAGCATCATGGATAAAAGTTGGATGAGTAGGCCGACGAATACCGACGAATACGTGCACGGATTAGGCACTTTTCTTGAATTTGCATTTGGTTCTCCATGTTGTCGGAATGGAAAAGTCTTATGCCCATGCAAAAATTGTTCCAATCGTTATTGGATGTCTCAGGCTGAAGTGTGTGATCACTTGATATGTGTTGGGTTTGTACCAAATTATACACATTGGGTTTTACATGGAGAAAACCCATTTCATGCCACCCCTTCTATGGAAAGTACAGCCCACCATTATGAGGGGGTAGATAATGACATGCACGACTTGTTGAATGATGTGGTTATGGGTGGTGAGTCAGAAGTAGAAGAGCCAAATGCAGAGGCTATGAAATTTTTTAAGTTGGTAGATGCAAACAAAACCGAACTCTATCCTGGATGCACAAGTCATTCTAAGCTTTCCTTCATCATCAGATTGTTTCAGATAAAGTGTCTTGGAAGGTGGTCAATCAAATCATTCACTTTGCTGCTAGATCTATTGAGAGAGGTTCTTCCCGAGGGATGTAGTTTGCCCAAAAATTACTATGAGACGGAGAAACTTATTTCAGAGTTGGGTTTGAGTTATAAGACAATAGAGGCATGTCAAAATGATTATATGTTGTTCTGGAAAACACATATAAATGAGCCTAAATGT
The DNA here is from genome assembly GCA_964030455.1 of Linum trigynum. Classification (NCBI taxonomy): domain Eukaryota; kingdom Viridiplantae; phylum Streptophyta; class Magnoliopsida; order Malpighiales; family Linaceae; genus Linum; species Linum trigynum. The sequence goes on along the minus strand of OZ034820.1, from coordinate 10,478,538 downwards.
CTTGTCTGTGGAGCTGATAGATGGAAGAATTTACCAACACCTGTTGTTGGATCCTCCAAAAAAAAGCCTGCTAATGTTCCATACAAAAAGATTTGGTATTTTCCAATAGGACCAAGACTCCAAAGATTGTATATGTCATCAAGTGCAGCCACTTTGATGCGTTGGCATGATGAAGGTCGTGTCAAAGATGGATGTTTAAGGCATCCTGCAGATTCAGCTGCATGGAAAACTTTTGACTATCGACATCCAGAGTTCGCTGCAGATTCGCGCAATGTTAGACTAGGATTAGCTGCTGACGGATTTAACCCCTTCAGAACAATGACTTCGTCGCACAGTACATGACCGGTCATTTTGGTCCCATATAATCTACCTCCTTGGTTAAACATGAAACAACCTTACATGTTTTTATCACTCATTATTCCTGGCCCTGCATCTCCCGGGAATAACATTGATGTCTATTTACAACCTTTGGTTGAGGAGTTACAAGATTTGTGGGATAAGGGGATAGAAACTTATGATGCATCTTTGAAACAGAACTTCAAAATGAGGGCAGCTTTGATGTGGACTATCAGTGATTTTCCCGGTTATGCAATGCTATCAGGTTGGAGCACCAAAGGCCAAACTGCATGTCCTTCGTGTCATAAGCATACTCACTCACAGTGGTTGAAGAATGGTCATAAGTTTTGCTATTTAGGGCATCGCAGGTTTCTGCCTCAAAGGCACGTGTTTCGCCGTTATAAAGCATCTTTCGACAACCAACAAGAATTCAGGTCAGCCCCTAAACAATTATCCGGAGATGATATTTTGAATGAGTTGCAAGGAAAACAGATTATCTTTGGAAAAGAGAGTGCCAATGATCCTTTACCTTATGGTTGGAAGAAACAGAGTATATTCTTCACTTTGCCGTATTGGAAAGATAATTTGTTGAGACATAATCTTGATGTTATGCACATTGAGAAGAACATATGTGATAATATTTTGTGGACATTATTGGACGTCTGTGGGAGGACCAAGGATACTGTGAAATCTCGGATGGACATGAAATTATTGGGCATACGAGATAAATTACACCCCCGCAGACATGCTTCTGGTAAGTTATACATGCCTAAAGCTTGTTTTGCATTATCAGCCAAAGAGAAAAACATGTTGTGTAAGGTACTGAAGAGTGTTAAAGTTCCTGATGGCTATGTTGCTAACATATCTAGATGTGTCAACTTAAAGCAGCGTAAACTATTTTCTTTGAAGAGTCATGATTGTCATATTCTAATGCAACAACTTCTTCCTTTGGCAATACGAAGAGTATTACCCAAAGCAGTTAGTAAGCCTTTGATCCAATTGTGCTCCTTCTTCAAAGAACTATGTTCAAAGGTTGGTCGTGTAGCGGACTTGAACCGTTTACAAGATCGAATTGCTTTGACTCTCTGTGAAATGGAAAGGATCTTCCCTCCCTCATTTTTTGATATCATGGTTCACCTAACCGTTCATTTGGTGTCTGAGGCAAAGCAAGGTGGGCCAGTGCAAGGACGATGGATGTATTCAATTGAGCGGTAAGTTCTTATGTCTTCGTCATGTAAAATAGAAAATTTATAATGCTAAATGATTCTTAACAATATATTATATTACTGTATTTGGTTTTATTATGCCCTTTGGTTGACAGAGCCATTTTTACTTGTTAAGGTATTTGTCTACGTTGAAGTCTTATGTTAGCAACAAGGCGCAACCAGAAGGTTCCATTCCTAATGGTCATCTTGCTGAAGAGTGCATGTCATTTTGCGCAAGGTACTTACAAGGAATGGAGACACGATTAAACCGCCCTTCAAGAAATGAAGACAACGAGGGGGTCTAAATCTGTGGGTGGAGAATCATCTTCAATCTTTCCACAGTTGGGCCGCCCGATAGGAGCAGGAAATCAGGAAGTCTTGAAGAATGACCTTTTAGCAAAAGCACATCAATATTTGTTGTCTAATTGTGAGGATGTAGTCCCTTTCGTTGAATAAGAGAACTTAAACCTTTTGGTTTATTTGTTTTCCTGTCGGTTCTATGCAGGTTATTATATCTTGAAATTTTGCAGGCAACATCTTGCTTTCCTGAAATCTCAGAACCCACGTGCTTCACCTCGTGCCATTCAACTCCTTCACAATTCAACATTTCGAGTTTGGTTTGCTGATCAGGCAAGTTTTAGTTTGTTGATGCAAATATTTCATTGCTTTTAAGTTGTATGAAAATCACAAGTCACATTCGCATGTTAATGGAGGAGAAACCCATAATGTGTCTGAGAAAAAACTGGAGGAATTAAAGCACTTGGCGCGAACACCGATCAATGTGATTAGAAATTTCAATGGATACATCATCAATGGTTTTAGGTTTCACACTAAGGGCCGAGAGGAAAGAAGGAAAACGCAGAACAGTGGGGTGATGGTGACTGCGGGCACTCAATGCTTCGCCAGTTCTCGAGACAAGAATCCAATCTATAGCGACATCACTTACTATGGAGTTATTCAGGAGATCATAGAATTGGATTATTGGGTTGGTAAGAAGGTAGTTTTGTTCAAATGTGATTGGGTGTCAAGTGGCAGAGGTTTAAAGCAAGATGATTTGGGTTTTACACTGGTTAATTTCTCTCGACGGATGAGTGACAAGGAGCCTTTCATTTTGGCATCGCAAGCCCAACAAGTGTTTTATGTTCCAGATCCAATTGATAGTCAGTGGCAAGTGGTTATCAGAACTCAACCAAGAGATCTTTGTGATATGATTGAAGTCGAACAAGATGGTGATGTTGATGAACATTTACAGAGTGAAACTTGCAACATGATTGAAGTTGAACAAGAGATGCACAGTGATGATGACAATGTTGATTGGATCAGGAGTGATGTACGTGGTGACTTGGTTGATGATCCTGGCGAGTCAACTGCACCTAATACAAGTGGAATTCCTGATACTGAAATCGAAGATGATGGTGTAGATCATATGGAAACAGATGAATATAATTATTGAACAGTAAGCATTCAAGTTAGATTGTTTTATTTGTTGCATTCTGCTGAGTAGCACTCTAATTGGGGGTTGGGTATGCAGGTGGCGAGAGGAGAAGAATGTTTATGAGGAGAATTTACTAACTATGTTTATGAGGAGAAGAATCTTTTAGAGGTTGTTTTGATTGGTTATGTGAGCTTGTCCTGTTACAAAGATGTTGATTATTGTGTTAAATTCTCCTGAACCAAGTTTTCATATGATCTTCACAACTTTAATATGTTTGTCATGGCAAATTTGTGCTAGTGTTAAACTTTATTATTGAGCTGCAATCCAAAAGATTTACAATTCAAAGTGGATTTACTAACTATGTCGAGGATTACTACGAGAGCTATCAAGTGAACGGAAAAAATGAAACGGCTAGACAATAATATGAATATAAAAATTTTAAACAGATAAAATACGAATGAGTACACATACGTGTATCAAACGGAGTATTTACTAACTATGCCAAGGATTAACTTCCTAACTATGTCAAGGATTAACAATGGACCCTATCTTTTTACTCTCAAATGAATTGAATGCCTTTACGCATCTATGTATCACAAAAGGCAAAAGCAAAAATCTTATAACTATTTTATTGCTTAAGAATTATGGGCTACTTTTAAAATAATATTAATGGGTGCTGCGGACTAAGCAAAAACGTCTTCGTTTTCAAAGGTTTCGGTCCCATCCCCCAATCTCTAAGTCGGCGCTAAGCGGTGCACTCCAAATCATAAAAGGTCGGCGCGCGTGGGGAGTAAAATAATTTGAACATCTTATTATTTGGGGATTTAACCTACAACTCAAGAAGTCCAGCAACTGTCCAACTTCCTACCTCCCCTGTGACGCGTCGTGAACCCTTCTTCTCACCCATCTCTCTGATCCTTCATTGCGGAGCTCGTACAACGGGATACGACGTCGACGTCGAGCGTTGCGGTAAATCAATGAACTCTCTCTATCAACATGTCTAAACCATTCTGCCATATCACTCACCTAGATAACTGTATGTGCGACGTCTTGCTTTGTTTTTTTAAGAACTGCAGGGTTTTGCGGCTTTATGGTTCATCGTTGTCTATGGTTATCTCCATAGTGTAATTTGGTGTTGTAACTTAGCGTCGGTGATTTTATTGAAAGTAAAACGTATGACCCTGCATTGTAATCTTAACCTAGTTGCTTGAATTGAAAATGTCAGGAAACTACAATAATTTTAAAGCTTCTCTGGGTGAATCCGACAGATTGGATGTAATTATGATGATTGTTTATATTATAGTGTCGTCCCTTTCGTTGTACGTTCAGTGATTAGAATATGTTATACTAATCTATCTATCGTTTAATGAGCAGTGGGGTCATGTCTTCCCGGCAATCCATGTTGATTTCAAGGAAGACTTCAAATTCTAATAGGCATTCCTCTACTGTGGATGTAAGACAAGATGTTTCGCCCTCTAAGAAAAGAACACGAGGCCCAACAATGTGCATGCCAATTTGGGGTATGCAACCGGGGGAGCGAATTCAAATCACAGTAAATGATCTTGGACAGCCCACTGGTGATGGTTCCACAAAGCTGGGAAACTTTCTTGGTACCTTAGCACGCAATGCAATATATGCACCTCTACATTATGAGGATTGGAGGCTTATGCCCAAACATTACAAGACTACCATGTGGAATATGGTACAGGTATGCCAGGCACAAGATTATATGATGTTTATATCTAAGTCTAAGATGTTTTTCTTTTCATTTCTCTCGAATAATAATTGCAGGAAAAGTTTGACGTGGACATATTTCTTTATAATTGGGTCATGACCTCATTGAATAAGAAGTGGGGGAGATTTAAGTCAAATGTGAAATCCGATTGGATCAACAAAAAAACAAAAGACACAAGAGTATGTGATGAAGATTGGCGGTGGTTATTGGAATATTGGAGCACCGAAAAAGCTATGGTGAGAAATTTTTGAAGAATTTATTAACTTGTTTAGTTGAGCAAGAATTTATCAAGCATTTGAATTTTGTTTTCTTTCTAGCGGCGTGAGAAGGTGGGAAAAGAGAACAGAAAGAACATGTTATCAGCTCATACCATGGGCACTAAAAGCTATGCCCGCTTCAAGGAAGAGATGGTAACATTTATAATTTTGTTTGAGCATTTTCAGAGCATGTCTTGTCTAGAATTCGTGAATTCTCAGCCTAATCATATGGATTATGGCTCTATATATTGTTAGAACTATTGCAATTGTTATTTGTTATTCTTGTTAACTAGTATGCATGTCTACCATTCAGAAAAGAAAACGACCAGATAAGTCGGAGCCGACTCGTGCTGAGCTTTATATTGCAAGTCATGTACGACCTGGTGGGAAGCCATTGAATGATAAAGTTGCTAAAGTCATTGTAAGTACACACAAATGACTGTTAATATTGATGAATCTTATGTTAACCACAATGGAAGTTTCGCCCTTGTTTTGTATGTCAACAATATCAATCATATATTGGTTTGGTTAGGAGAAATTGAAGGACAAAATGCAAGCACAACCTCCTACTTCACCTGATAGTTCTGGACCAAATGAGATATTGTCTCAAGTGCTAGAGGACAAACCTTATTACTCAAGAGCATATGGATTAGGACCCAACTGGGGAATCAAGAATTCACGTTGCTCAATTGTAAAGGCTGCGCTAGAGGCTAAGAAAAATGCTGAAGATAAAGCACCAAGGGTGGAAGAAAAACTAAACAAAGTGTTGGGGCAACAAGACAAGATATTGGCTTTGCTACACAAGGACAATCCGAATTTGGATTTGGATGAAATAATGGATGAACCAAATGAGGTACAAGGGCATCGAGTTATATTTAACTTTTTGGTGAATGTCATTTCTTTGTTAGATATTATTAGTGAGATGCCTTATTATCATTGAATATTATACTCATTGCTCTATGTTATAGAATGAAATCCCCAATGTAGGAGAATCTGATGAACTAGGAACTGGTCCACTACTTCCCCTATTACAATCATCAACAGCAATACCAGAAACTCAATTAGCTGATGATGTAAGTTTTTCTTTGTAAGTTCTTAATTGTCACAAATTATAGTATCGATTTGCTTATCTTTAACAATTGTTATGTTTCACATTAGGAAACACCAAATTGTATTCTTGATACTTTTATTCCTCTACGTCGTACCATCTTGCCAAGGGGGGGTCTTCGGATGTGGAAGTGCAGACACAAGGAAAAGAGAAAGATGATTCATTCTTCAATTACATGGTTAACTCATATCAAGTAAGATTATCCTTGCTTTTACATCATATTACATTGTGCGAATTCTTAGAAATAAACAGGGTTCTTTATAGTTCTATAACTTAATTGCCTTTTATTTTTTATAGAAAAAAGGTACACATACACTGGAAAATGAGTTGGATGGGAGTAATATTGATGATACCGACTCATATAGTACCACTCCGGTAAGATTAACAAAACTCTATTCTAGCAAATTGTTGCCTACTTTATTTTGTTATACATATTTATTTTATGTAAACGTACATGGATTAGGGAACCAACTCAACATTATGCATTTAATGTACTTCAATCTTGTTTGTTGGTTTCAGGATTCATCTGTTATGTTAACACTGTATACATGTTTTGGTATAGGGACTTTCCTGTGTTAAATTGTACAGCTTGCATGATCCTACTCTAGAGGTAGCAAGAGGAGGGATAGTGAGCAAAAATCCACGTTGTTGTGTAGGGGATCAAGAATTGGGAAAAGGCTTCTATGAAATATTTGTTAATGTAGCAATCGAGCCTGAGGAGCATTTAGTACGCCCATATGAAAGTTATCAAACCATTGGAGATGCAGTAGCAGAATCGATCGCTTGGCCACCGTGTTTGGTAAGTTAATACAAGAAAATTTGTTAAGAGCCACACCTAGTTGTACATGTATATGGTATGTGGCTGATCCGGTCCGGTTGGTGTATTTGTTCATGTGTAACAGGTGAAGAAGACTGGTGTTGTTAGACCATTATGATTATTGGTCAAAGCTATTGAGGGCGAAGACTATCTTAGTTGAATAGTTGGTTCTTAATTTCGTGGTCCAACTTTGATGTTGTTGAGTGAACAATGACATACATTTTAGTTCTATCTATGTAATTTTCACATGAGGTTTATGATGGATTTTAGGAATATGGTTATAATTAAAAAAATATATTTTCATTATTTTTATAATTGCATTTATATTACAAATTATTGTCGTGATATAATTGTTTTATTGTCAAAATCAATAATAAGAAGCATATGTAATTGTCTCGATATAAACCATTAGAGACAAAAAAAAAAACATGTCTCCGAAAGTCTATAAAGACAACCATCTGATACATGGAGTTATTGGAGGCAATAATATGCGCCCCTAAAATGTGATAACACAACAAATTATTTGCGTCCCAAAGTTAAAATAGAGATAAAATTATTTGTTTCCAAATATATTCATTAGAGGCAAATGGTTATGTTTCTATAAAGGTTTTTGTATGTAATATAATTGACTCAATTACTACCATTAAAATTGTTGGGGGTATAATGAGCAAAGCCCAAGTGGGGGGCAAGGCCTAGGCAAACTTGGGCTCCCAAGCAGCCCAAGTGAGGGGCAAGGCCCAAGTTAAGGGGATGTCACATGAAGACAAGGCACAAGAGGCCAAGGGAGGCCAGGCTGTCATGTGGTCCAGCGCCTGCGGGCGTCTGTCACGTGTCAGGAGTCTGACAAGGTGGTTAGGATGTCTGGCCAGAAAGAGACAAAAGCATTGAATGAGGGCAGAGAGGCAGAGAGGATCAACCTCGAACTCAGGTAAGTATAAATAGAGGCAGTTGGTAGTATATACGCAGGTTGGACCGGACACACTAATTCTAGCTTTGAGACTCCACTCTCCTCCTGGAAACTGACTTGGGCGTCGGAGGATTAACGGGCCAAGGCGCCCCCTCTTTGTTAGTGTGTGCAGATAGGCGCCTGACGAAGGAGGACTCAGGAGAATCAGGCAAAGGGTATCAAGTCTCAAACAATTGGCGCGCCAGATAGGGGAGTATAGCCAGGAGCCATGAGTGAAGAGGCGCCCATGATCGAAGAAAGGGAAGAAATTACGGAAGAACAGTCGGAGCGAATGAGAGGGCGGACACCCGAAGAGGAAGAAGGTGAAGGAAGTGAAGGCACGTTGCGGGGATCCGAAGGCGTCTCAGTCACGAAAAAAGAATTGTTCCGGATCATTGAGAACCAAGATGAGGCAATCGAGGCGCTGCGGCGTGAGGTGGACGCCTTGAGAAGGGGTGAAGGGATGACACCCAGCCCGACGAAGAAAAGAGAAAGGGCGGAAGAGACGGAGATTGAATCGGGGTGCCCGAGGCGTCCCGGCCTGTGGCGCCCACGTGATCACGGGGCGCCGGACGATAGTGGGTGGAATGGAGGAATATTGGGGCGCCTTTCACGCCACTGTCCTGTGAGACAGCCTCTGGCGCGTTGCATATTATCGGAGCCAGCCGGAACCAACATTCCCCCACTCCCAGCTTATGACGGGACTGGAGACCCCGAGGACCACCTCAACGGATATTTCACCAAAATGCAACTCTATAACAGCACAGATGCCACCCTGTGCAAGGTGTTTCCGTCCACCTTTTCGGGCGTGGTTCTCGATTGGTATCATCAGATCGGTGAGGGGCGCATCGACTGCTTCGAACAGTTCGCAGCAATGTTCTTGGCGAAGTTTGCCAGCAGAAAAAGGCGCTCCTTGACCATAGGCGCCTTGTTTAAAGTCAAGCAGAAAGAGGGAGAGGCGTTACGGGAATTTTACGAGAGATGGCTATCTGTGGCTCTAGCAGTGAAGGATGCCCAGCCGTCGGTGCTGGGGGTGTGTCTTAATGAGTGCACCTCCAGTGAGGAGTTGTGCAGAGCGCTTGCGAAGAGAGATGTGGTGTCCACAGAAGACCTGGATTATAGGGTGCAAAAGGTAATTGTGCTGGAGGAGACATTGGCAGCCAGGAGGGCAGATCGAAGGAAGGCACGAGTAGAGGAGATCGAGGTACCGAGGAGGCAGTACCCAACGAGCGGTTCGGGCTATGCGCCCACGAGCCAGCCACCGCCAAGGAGAAACGATATGGGGCGCCAGGCGCCTAGAGGGGCAGGGCCCTTCGCCGAGTATAACGACACCCTGAAGAATGTGCTCCAGCACGTCAAGGACAAGGGATACCACATCAGGTGGCCAGGGCCGATGCGGGGGCAACCCAACGAGCGGAACTTGGACCGGTACTGCGACTTCCACCGTGAGATTGGGCACTACACAGCTGATTGCTACCAACTTAAGACAGAGCTGCAGGGTCTTGCGGACAGGGGAATGCTCAATGACTTCATCAGAAAGCCCGAGGAAAGAGTGCATAGGGCGTGTGTGGCTGGAGTAGTGAGAACAGGGGGGGAGCTGCCACCGCCACCCTATGACTTGGACCAAGAAAAGGCGCCTGACCGCGTGCGCCTGACGATCGAAGCCATTTCAGGGACAATGGATCTGAGGGAGAAAATAGAAGCAAAGCGTCGGTTGAGGGCGGCATCGGCAGATGTGCAGGAGTCGATCGACATTAGCTTCAACAAGGCGCCTGAGGAGGCGTGTATGCTCCCGTCCATGGACGCCTTGGAGATACAAGGGGTAGTAGCCGGGTGCAGGGTAAGGAGAATGTTGGTAGATACAGGAAGCTCCATGGATGTGCTGTTCAAGGATACGGTGGTTCGCATGCAACTATCTCCAGAGATGATCAGACCATCGGAGTCGGTACTAGTAGGCTTTTCGGGGGCGCCTGCCAGAGTGATTGGGCGGGTATGCCTGCCCGTCACGTTGGGAGATGGAGATCAAAGGGTGACGCGCGCCATAGATTTTGGGATAGTGGACTGCCCTTCCCCATACAATGCGATCCTTGGGAGGCCGCTCCTGGCTTTGTTTAATGGGGTGGCCTCCACTTGTCATCAGACCTTGAAATTCATTGCCCCGCAAGGGGTGGGCGTGGCCCGAGGGCGAGGCGCCCCGCGTTACGCGAAGGAGACAGGGCGCAAGCGAAGGCACGTCGATGCGAGAATCAATGTAATTGAGGTAGGAGAAGACGAGGCGCCCCGAGCCGAAGCAGCCGACGAGGACCTTTTGATAGCGTTGGAGGAAGGGCGCCCAGAAAGGTGCGTTAGGATCTCGGCAGAGGCGCCTGCTGAGATGAAGGAGCGGCTCATCGCGCTTCTAAAAGAGTTCGCAGAGCTTTTCGCTTGGAGTGCCATGGAAATGCCGGGCGTCAAACCCGAAACAGCAGTGCACAGATTAGCGGTTGAGGAAGGGAGACGTCCTGTGCAACAGAAGCGCAGGAACTTATCGCCGGAAAAAGAGGCAGCCCTAAGGGTTGAGGTGGACAAGCTTATGGGCGCCAATTTGGTGGAAGAAACTTCGTATGTTACCTGGCTGTCGAATGTGGTGTTCGTGCCCAAGCCGTCGGGCGACTGGAGGATGTGCGTGGATTACACGAGCCTCAACAAGGCGTGCCCAACGGACGCCTACCCAATGCCACGGATAGATTTGCTGGTGGACTCCACGGCATACCACGAGATGCTGAGCTTCGTGGACATGTTTTCAGGATACCATCAAATCCCCATGGCAGAGGAAGATCGGCCCAAGATGGCGTTCATGACGCCTTTCGGAAATTTCTGCTATCGGGTCATGGCCTTTGGGCTCAAGAATGCGGGCGCCACCTACCAAAGAATGGTCAACAACGTCTTCCAGCAGCAAATTGGCCGGAATGTGGAAGCTTACGTGGACGACCTCATAGTCAAGAGTCGGAAACGGGAAGACCACATTGGAGACTTGCGAGAGACATTCCAGGCCATGAGGGCGCATAGGCTCCAGCTAAACCCCCTCAAGTGCGTATTCGGCGCCGAAGCGGGAAAATTTCTGGGATTTATGATCACCAAAAGAGGTATAGAGGCCAACCCGAAGCAAGTGGATGCGATCCTTAAGCTGACCCCCCCAAAGACGCCCAAGGAAGTGCAAGGCCTGGCGGGCAGGCTGGCAGCATTGGGGCGCTTCATCCCCCGGTCCGCGGACAGGGCCGCCCCTTTCTTTCGAACGCTTAAAAAGGCAGCCCGTTTCCAATGGACCACCGAGTGTGATGGAGCATTCGAGGAGTTGAAGCAACTATTAAGCGCCCCAACCGTGATGACGGCGCCTAGGGCGGGAGAGCCACTATACCTGTACATTGCTGTGTCGGAGGTGTCGGTAAGTGCAGTGCTCGTCACAAGAGGCGCCCACTCTGGAGAGGACAGACCGGTGTACTACGTCAGTCGCACTATGGTTCCCCACGAAAGGCGATACGCGCCCATTGAGAAGGCCGCGCTGGCGGTTGTGATGGCTGCAACCAAGCTTAGACCTTACTTCCAAGCTCACACCGTCACAGTCCTTACCAACCTCCCTCTGAAATCCACGTTGGGGTCAATGGATGTGGCCGGGCGCCTCGTCAAGTGGGCAGTTCAGCTAAGCGAGTTCGATGTCAGATATGCGCCTCGACCAGCCATCAAGGGCCAAGTCCTGGCCGACTTTGTAGTGGAAGGAATAGCTGAGACCGAGAAGGAGACAGATGACTGCTGGCAAGTCCAAGTCGATGGTGCGGCCAGCAGAACGGGCGCCGGAGCAGGAATTGTGATGATAAGTCCGGGAGGTGCGATGCACGAGGTAGCACTGCGATTCGCCACCTTGAAAACAAACAACGCTGCAGAGTATGAGGCGGTGATCGCTGGCCTGACCATGGCTAAAGAGCTGGGCGCCCACAAAATCCAGGTCAAGTCCGACTCGGCCCTCGTCGTCAACCAACTTAACGGAGCATTCGAAGTAAAGGAGGAAGCGCTAGAAGTATACGTGCAAAGGGTCAGGGAGCTGGGAGCCTGGTTTGGGGAAATCTCTTTCATACACATCCCGCGTGAGGAAAACGCGCATGCAGACGCCCTATCCAAATTGGCCACCGCGGTAGAGTTTGCGGAGGATCGGAAGGTCATTGTCACTGCGGAAGTGCCCCGCCAATATGTGGTCGCAATCTTGGGGGACGAGGGTGCCGGCTCAGGGTGGATGGCACCGATCATATTATTCTTGACCCAAGGAACGGTGCCGGAGGACCCAAAGGAGGCCTGGCGCCTCCGTCGAAAGGCGGCCCGCTGCTCCATGATTGAAGGAACGTTGTATAAGAGGTCCCATTCGGGCGCATATTTGAGGTGTCTAAATGAGGAGGAAAGCAGAGGGGCAATCGAAGAGGTGCACAGCGGTACGTGCGGAATGCACGCGGGGGCGCGCAGTTTGGAAAAAACGCTGCTGCGACAAGGTTATTACTGGCCAACGATGAGGCGGGACGCAAGGGCACACGTGGGCGCCTGTCACCAGTGCCAAATTCATGCAAACGACATTCATGTCCCGGCGGCGCCCATGCAAGGCAATGTAGGGGCCTGGCCTTTCGCCCAATGGGGCATGGACCTGTTAGGCCCTTTTCCCAAGGCGCCCGGGCAAATGAAATACCTGATCTTGGCCACTGTTACAGAAGCGCAAGTGCGGAAGTTCACCAAGAAAAACATATTCACCCGGTTCGGCCTACCCGAGTCCATTGTCGCAGACCATGGGAAGCAATTCGATTGCAAGAAATTTGTTGAGTTTTGCGATGACAACGGGGTCGTCCTGCGGTTCTCCTCAGTGGCATACCCGCAGGCAAATGGCCAAGCGGAAGCAGCCAACAAGAGTATCCTTCACGGGTTGCACACCCGATTAGCAGGCGCCAAGGGCAGGTGGGTGGAGGAACTACCAAGTGTACTGTGGGCGCATCGCACAACCTACAAAACTGCCACGGGAGAAACACCCTTCGCCCTAACTTACGGAAGTGAGGCGGTAATCCCTGTGGAAGTCAACACCCCAAGCTATCGCGTTGGCCAGTATGACCCAAGCAGCAATGGCACAGCAAGAATTGATGAGCTAGACATGGCAGATGAGGTGAGGGAAGCAGCGGCCATCCGGCTGGAGAAAATGAAGCGCCAAGTGGCTCGGTACTACAACAAGAAAATGCGGGCGCATGGAATCACCGAGGGCGCCCTAGTTCTCAAGCGTGACTTCCGCCCAGACGCCCGTGAGGGGAAGTTAGCACCAAAATGGAAAGGGCCATACCGAGTTCGAGAGGTGGTGGGACCAAGTACGTTTAAGCTAGAGCATACCAGCGGCAAAAGCGTGAAACGAACTTGGAATGCGCAGAACCTGCGGGTTTACCATGAGGGCGCCTCCGTTCGATAAGGGCCAAGAAGGAAAAGGATGGCCGTGGGCAAGAGCATTGTTAGTGTTAGAGGCAGTTGTGTAAGGCGCCGTGTTGTGTTCAAAAGCGCTCGTAAAAGTAGCGCCGTGTTGTGTCCAAAAGCGCCCCTTGTTGCAGCGCTCGTTTGAAGAATTATGTTTTCAATTCCTATTTCTTAATCAGTAAAAGCGCCCTAATTTCGCGCCCGGAAATTTGGTGAAGTACAAAGCGCCCTATAAATCGCGCCCTATCGTAAGATTGTCAGTTGGCATGTGAGTAAGTAAAGCGCCCAAGTTTGCGCCCGTCAAAACCAAAGCGCCCTCTATTCTGCGCCCAACATCAGAATAATCAATGCGCCCACATTTGCGCCCTCGGGACATAGCAATCTGTGATAAAGGAAATTGGCCCCCGAAGTGTAAAAGCGCCCGCACTATTCGCGCCCAAACTCAACGCTAAAATAAACACAAGTATGGCCGCAACATCCAAGAAGAACATTTTTATTATTCGAAAAAAAAAAAAAAAAAAATTACAGAGGAAATCAAAACGCCCAGCTGCACTCACTCAGCGCCTGAGTTGGCATCACCTGCGCTAGGCGCCTTCGGAGAAGGAGAGACAGGAACAGAGTCACCTTTAGGCTCCTCCACATTGGCTGATTGGGGCGCATTCCCCGTGTCCGGTGGAGTCTCCAACTCCCCAATCACATACTCGGCGATTTCAGTAAAATCCCAAGTAAGGTCAGGGTGATCCTTCACCAGTTTGCCGTGGAAGATCTGCAGGCCAGACAAGATAGCACTTGCACTCATGTTCCTCCCAGTCTCGGACTCCTCGAATGTGTCCAGAGAGTGGCGCAAATTGGTAATCTCCTTCCGCGCCTCCTTCAGCTCCTTCTTGCACTCCTTGTAGGCGTCCTGCCATTTCTTCTTCTCCTCTTTGAGGGTGGCAATCTCGCTGGCCTGGGCGCCCGCCCCCTGCGCCAGCGCCTCCTTCTCAGCTGCAAGGGTGGCTGACTTATTGCGCTCCTCGTCGAGGGCGCCCTGAAGTTGCGACACTTGCAAGGCCGCATTCATTTGCGCCTCGTCGCACTCCTTCACAAGTTGTTCACGACGCTCCGTCGCGTTATCAAGGTCGCGCTGCAACTGGGAGGCCGAAGAAGAGGCTTCGAGCGCCTCTCTTTTTGTTTCATTGAGGCGCCGGGCGCCTCTTTCAGCAAAAAGAAGAATCTACACACACGAAACACAAAGAGTTAGTACTTGTGCAAAATTTAACAAAACCCAACAACCAAAAACACAAACAACGGTGAACGTACCTTGGCGCCCACTTTCGCCAGCTCAGCAAATAGGTGATCCCCGTTCACCTCCGACGGCACTTGCCACATTTTGGCAGCCGTAATTGCCATGCCCATGGCACAGCCTCGGTCAACAGCCACCAGCGGGGAGCATGGCAGCTCAATGCGCCCAACATCGGCGCGTGTGGGCTGGAAAATGGGGGGGGCGCCCGTCGGGGCCCACCCACTGCCCCTCCTCGGTAAGATGATACTCGAAGGCGCCCCCTCCCCCACTTCGGGCGCCAGCGCTCATCTTCTCCTTCCCCTTGTCAGCCTTCTTGCTGACATTGCCCAAGGGGGACCCAGCCCGCTTCCCCCGCCTGACTAGGGGCTCGGGCTCCTCTTCCCCGGAATTCCCCTCCTGCTCCGCAAGCTCTGTGGTGGGCGCCTCTGCGTGCGGCGCCTCCTCCTCCTCCTCCTCCGGTGCTGAAGAGGCCACGCTGGCAGTCTTCGTGGTACCCCCCTTCACTGCCCTCTTCTTCTTTTTCTTGGGAGCAGCAGAAGGCGCCTGCGGTTCCGGCGCAGCCGGAACGGGCGCCTTGGGCCTTGGTGGTGGGGGCGCTCCCCCAGCCATGGCAGCAAGGCGGCTCTTCATGAGCTTCGCGATGCTGGTGAAGTCTGATCCTGCACATCGTTAAATGAGTTAGCACCACAACAAACATTCATCCACAACAGGACAAGGCAAGAAAAACGTTAGCACAACATATGGACGCCTACGGACCATCATCATAATACGCCTCCAAAATAGGAGGACGATTCACGGTCTTGCGCAAATTTACGCGCGTCTCGCAAATCAGCGGGGCGCCTGCCTTTTCTGTTGGAGACAACCTCACGTCTTCGTTGAACTCCTCCACACCCCCCAGCGCCCACTCTCTCATGAAGGCGCCCCCACTCTCAAAAAACGAGTCCCGGTATGCCTTCATGAAGAAAAATCCGTTGAACCAGCTGCGCCCCAACTTCGGGCACTTCTCTACAAAATGATAAGGGCGCCCTTTCCTCTTCTGAAGAGACAAGCAGTTATCATGAGCCGCCATCTTGAAAAAATATCGGAAAAGATTGAAAGTAGGCTCCACGTTATGCTCGCGGCAGCGCAGCTTGAAGAAGATGACCACCATGATCACTGAAGGAGACAGGCGCCCCAATGGGCAGCCACAGGTCGTCATTATCCCCTCCATGATGTGGTCAAGGGGGAACCGCAGCCCAAAGCGGAAGTACTCTTGATACACCCCTATCCACTTGGGCCCACAGACGCCCACTCGTGCGATAGGGGAGGGAGGCGCATACCACCAATCCCGGGGCAGTTGGAGGCTGGTCACTAGCTCATGAACACGAGCCAAGGTGACGGTAGAGGTGTGCTGTGGACCCGCAACGTCGAAAGGCAACGACTCGGTCTCCGTCGGGAGGTGATCAGGCGGAAACGAGTTCTCCCACACGGATATCTTGTAAGATCCATCGACGGGCATGAAGCCCGGGGTGGAGGCGCTTGACGGACCCGCGGACGTCGACCCAGGCGCCCTCTCTAAACCAATAAACGACCCAGGCGCAATATGGCCGCAGAGTAAGTGACGCCCTACCCTAGAGAACTAGAACAAAAGTAAGGAACGCAACTAGTAGAGCAAGAAAATTCCTTACCACTTCGACCGGGGCGCCTTGCCTCGCCGCCAGCGTTAGAGGCGCCTGGCCTAGTCTCTTCACCAACAGGGGAGGCGCCCTGGCCGACAACTTTGTCTCCTTGCGAAGTCATGCTTGGATGTATGGACGGAAAAGCTGACGAAAGCAGAAGAATCTAGAGAGATGTCAGAGAGAATCTAGAGAGAAGTCAGAGCAACAATCTTAGAGAGAGGCGAGAATGTGGAAAGTGACAAGGACTGATGGGGAAGGGGGGTATTTAAAGGAAAGGAAGAGCAGGAGGGTAGATGCGTGTAGCGTGCCACGTGTCATCGTCAAGGGCGGGCTTTTGAGTTTCCCCCCACCTTTTCCTTTTCTGATTGGAATTTTGGCCAAAAAAAAAAGGGCCAAAATTCGAACAAGGAAAACGTGGGGTCAATATCAAACGCCCCCCCTTGAGGGGGGCATAAGGGGTTGAGGCGCCTTAAACCCGGCGCCCCAAAAGGACTACAGGAAGGTCGAGGCGCCCAGGAAATCGGACGCCTAAGTAGGGGCAAAGCAACCACCGAGTCAGCTAGGCGCTCAGCAGCAGAGCAATGAGCACCTAGCTGGGGGGGCAATTGTTGGGGGTATAATGAGCAAAGCCCAAGTGGGGGGCAAGGCCTAGGCAAACTTGGGCTCCCAAGCAGCCCAAGTGAGGGGCAAGGCCCAAGTTAAGGGGATGTCACATGAAGACAAGGCACAAGAGGCCAAGGGAGGCCAGGCTGTCATGTGGTCCAGCGCCTGCGGGCGCCTGTCACGTGTCAGGAGTCTGACAATGTGGTTAGGATGTCTGGCCAGAAAGAGACAAAAGCATTGAATGAGGGCAGAGAGGCAGATAGGATCAACCTCGAACTCAGGTAAGTATAAATAGAGGCAGTTGGTAGCATATACGCAGGTTGGACCGGACACACTAATTCTAGCTTTGAGACTCCACTCTCCTCCTGGAAACTGACTTGGCCGTCGGAGGATTAACGGGCCAAGGCGCCCCCTCTTTGTTAGTGTGTGCAGATAGGCGCCTGACGAAGGAGGACTCAGGAGAATCAGGCAAAGGGTATCAAGTCTCAAACAAAAATCATATATATCTCTCTCTAAAAGTA
Organism: Linum trigynum; assembly: GCA_964030455.1. Taxonomy (NCBI): domain Eukaryota; kingdom Viridiplantae; phylum Streptophyta; class Magnoliopsida; order Malpighiales; family Linaceae; genus Linum; species Linum trigynum. Next base: position 10,461,163 of record OZ034820.1, on the reverse strand, counting down.
TTCGGCAGGGCAAAAAACTCACTTTTAAAAGGGCATTTACCATCAAATAAATTTGCTTCTGATTCTTTCATAAGTAGCAAATATTAATTGCATCTATATTTGCTTCTAAAGGGAATTAGAGAGGGAGGCGTCCGATGCAAATAATGTATTTGATTCCATAAGTATACAGAAACAAATAAAAGACATTATGAGTCAAATAATCTCTCTCTAAAGCCATATTTTCTTGTAGTGAGAATCGGGGTTGGATTTGATTCTGGTTAGAACCTGCGATTACAATGGAAAAGGTTATTAGTTGGGTGGTTGTAAGGATTTGGAGAAACAGAGGATATGATAGACAAGGGAGGCTAGCTAAGAAAAAACAAATAAGAAGGAGAAAGAAATTAAACCTTAGCCTTAATGGTGGTTCTGTCTCTCAGATGCATAACTCTGGGCATTTTTTAAGATAGAAAGAAGAAGAATCGGGCCTGGAATTGATTATGGTCTGGGAATTTTTGAAGATAGAAAGAAGATGATACTGACGAGAGAGAAGGATTTCTGGGAAGAACATAGGGGAGTCATTATTTCTTGTTCGTTGATGGATACGAGAAAAGCAAAGAACTGGTTATTGTTTTTCTTTTTTATGATTTTTTTATGTAACTTAATTAATAAAAGTTATATCAAAATGATGTGGCAATGATATTGATGACTTGTCATTAACATCTGTGATGATTTTGCATCATAGTCAGCTTAACGCTAACCTAACTAACGGAGTTTCTAACACTGTTAAAGTTTGTAACGAAAATGACTACATTTGTCATGAAACTTTCAAAATTCTGGTCATCTTTGGTATTTCACCAAAAGTGGTATATTTGACAAAATCGTCAAAGTTTTGGCTTTACAAATGTATTTTGCCTATATTTTACTTATTTGGCTGTGACATTATATGTGTGGATCTTTGTGAGAGTACGTCATTAGTTAATATAATATTGTAAACTTGTAAAGCAATTGTTGTAGTTTCTATGAGATATAATAAGACAGCGAGATACTTTTCATGTGTCAAGTTTCCTGGCAGAATATTAGAGAACAAATTTGATGGTTTCCATGCGCAGCCAGACAATGGGGTGTGTCGGATCGGAGCCCTCCATGACCTCTGATTATCTTTAGCAAACCTTGACAGTAGGTCTTTATTAGTCGATTCAATTCCATGATATATTGATTGATTATCATAATAATGATGCTACGTTTAAATATGTTAAAAATTAGTAAATATTTTCATGTATATATAAATTATTTATGTATATGAATTATCAAAGTCTTATTTGTGTCTGAAAGTCTTATTTGTGTTCTGAAATTATGCATAAAGTTTTCAATGGATTAATGATGATGATAGTTGAAAATGATTTCCCGTATGATAAAAAATTGAAGAGTTAAAAAATAATTTATTCAAATTATTGTTTAAATAAAAATGATATGCTAATTTTTATTTTATTATACTAAAAAACGGACAACATGTGAATTCTAGAACATGGCCTCCAATCCATGACTCATTGTATGCATCTATGATAAAAACAACTTCTAGAGTTAGGCTGGGTGAGAGTGAATTTCTCGGGCCGGCTCAGCAACAAAGATGCTCACCTAATGATCCATACCCGTTGTGATTGGGATGAGTCTGAATTTTGGGCCTCCAGGTCTCTTTTTTTTTTTTTTTGTCTCGCAACTGATTGTTGATTCCGGTACTATTTCAACCTCTTAATGAAACAATACATGCCATTTATATATAATAAAAAAAGAGTATATTACTTTCAGATGGTATCTATAATATGTATATATACCTAAGGTTGGGCTAGGAACACCACAGTATAATTTGTATGCACATATATCTAACTAGATTTGGCCTCGCCCGTTGGGGGAATATATTTTGTAAATAGCATAAAAACAATAACAACTATATAAAGCAATTTATGTTTGTATTTGCCTAAATTGGTACCGTAAAAAATCCAAATGATTGAATTAAAAAAACATATATCATAAAGTTTTCTGTTGTGCTAATATATGCATCATTTAAAGTCCTTATTTAAAGTAAATGACTAAATCCACTCACTCTAACAATAAAAAAATCTCACTCATAAAAATCATAAGCAAATCACACTTCGATTTACTGATTGATGTCAAAGAGACAAAAACTAATGCGAATTTTTCTTTTTTTACTTCTTTTCGATTGCTCCATCATCAACATTATCACTTCAAGCAATAACATCACATTTATCTTTATTAATGAAACCTATCTCCACCATCATTATTTCTTTCTTCTTCTCCTCCTCGTTACATCCAAAGCAATATTTTAGATTTCATCTTGTTAATCAATTTGTTTGAAATTGGCATGTAATTTGTTGTTGGTAGACTCAGTTTGAAGCTCTCAAAGGCATATACTATGTGCTCTCGAAACAATGAATGTCAATCCTTAATCACGTGTTTGAGTATTTGCAGCCAAATACCATTATCCTCAGAAAAGTAACAATATTTAATATTTCCAAATTTGAATCATAGAGTGAAAACTCGTGTGGTCATCGGTGAAAATATTAGTTTGTTTTTCTTAGTCGATAATTATTATAGCAAGCTGAAGAATAGTATTGTCTTGGAATCCATGCGAGTCACTGTTCAGAAACATGATCGGAGACCAACTCCTTTATTGAGTTGTTAGATCAAATAAAATTATGGTTTTCGTGTTAAATACTCTCTTCAATAGTGAGAATCTCATTCACATATGAGAAAAATCTACCACCTCAAAGATAAGGGTGCTCGTGAGCAATGTAAAAAATATTCAGGTATGCATACTACGGAAAAAAAACTAAAAAGTAAGATTGCGGATAAATATAATCCAATAAAATATGAAAACATGACAAACAAAATATTTTGAATGTCACACAATGGTTGCCCAATTAACAACATGCAATGCAACAATACAACTAATACATACTAATACTTACCATTTTTTGTTTTTGTAAAAGCAAATAAGAGATATCCAATATACTAATTTCCATGTCTTGGCTCCAAACTATACCCTAATTGGTTATTTATATATTTTCCATGTCTTTGTAAAACGTTAAAGTAATAGCTATTAGTCTGTTACCGTCAACTATTTTCTTAACGATGCTCCACCACAGCGTCCAACTCCGTTGCCACCTCATCAATAAATAAAATAAAAATGGGTAAGCACTAATTATTAGCCAAATCTTTCTCGCATTCTTTTTTATTAGCCAAAACTATTGAATTATTAATAATTGGCCAAATCTTTTGCAATGAATCAAAAATTTAGCCATTTTTACGTTATTAATAATTTTGTAATTCTTTTCTTAATTAAATACTAAAATTGTGGAATATTAACCTCCATCTCCATGTGTCTCTTTCAAATCAGTATCATGTTGCCAAGTCATTATTCCTAACAAAATTGCTAACTGAAAGTTAACATTTAAAATTAGTAATTCAATAGGTTTGGCTAGTAAAAATGAATGCGGAAAAGATTATCAATCATTGACCCACTGATGTGGCAATTTTTAATTGCCACGTCATAATATTCCTTCCAACTCAGCGTCACGTCTGAAAGCTCACCATCATCAAAAGAAAAAGCTAACGAAGAGTTAACATTTGCGTAATTAATAGCATTTCAATAAGTTTAACTAATAAAAAAGAATTCAAAAAAGGTTTTGACTAATAAATATTCATTACCCTTAATATTTCATTTCCTCGTTTTTTACTTTGAAAGTCCTGATTTCTCGTCACATATATAATCCTTTTTTTTTTAAGTAATGACGATACAAAAGAGAACAGCTTTTCCCTAGAAAGTTGAAGTCCAATTAGACTGGGCCATTTGCCATTCATTAGGTCGAACTGATGGTGCAGTGGATTTCCTAGGGGTAGGGGTGGGCAATGGGCGGGTTGGGTGAGTTTTCATTTCAATTAAATTGACCCACCCGCTTACTAGCGAGTTGGAATAATTGTGAGAGAAATGTCTTCTTCTTATGAAACTAGAGAGAGAAACTGACGAGAAAGAAAGAAGAAGAGGATTAGGGTTTGCTCAAAAGAGGAGTGAAGATTTTTATCTCTCAAGGGTGATTTCAACAACAAGGAAGGAAGACAAACATCCCACCATGGTTCTTTCTCTCCTTTTTGTTGTAATCCCTAGCCTAGATATGGAGTAGTTCTCTTCTTCTTCAATCGTTGTTCAAAAGATCCAAACGGCAACGTAACTCTCTTCTTCTTCTTCTTCTTCAATCATCGTTCAAAAGGCTAGGTAGCCGTTGCATTCAATCTTTTAGTGTTCGTTGGCTATTAGCTACTCTCAGAATGACCTCCCTTATCCCGGCTACTAGGGCTGCAAATGAGCCAAGCCACTCGCGAGCAACTCGCTGTTCGAATCGGAAAAAACTCGTTGGACACTCGGCTCGTTCTTACGGGTACACATTTTTCAGCAAGAATGATTTCAAATCGAGCTCATTTTGACCCGAGCATGTACTAAGCTTGAGCTTTTATCGAGCATTTATCGAGCTTTTTCGAGTCGAGCTCGAGCTAGAAAATTTATAAACGAGCCAAGCTCAAGCTCAATCTAAGTAAAACTCGACTCGGCTCGTTTGCAGCCCTACCGCCTATAGAGCCGTCTGCCAAGGGCGGACCCATGCATTAGCAAGATGTGTCAACCGACACACCTTGGCTTGGAAATTTTGTGAGAGATCCACGTTTCGTTGGTACAAAAAACTTGAATTCGGGATTTCCGACACACCTCACATAATTGCAATCGACACACCTTTAATACACTACATTGATTTTGATGTCATATGGGTACCAAAATACATAAATATATATTATTTATTTAATTTTTGAGTGAAAATGTCGAGAGGAAAAAATCCACAACCCATGGCACACAGTTCTCTATCCTCCGCTCAACTCTCTAATTGCGATCACCTGCCGGTGGAACCTCATCCTCTTTCAAACTTTTACCTTAACGCCTGTCGCCAGCCTTTCTGCTTTCCATTTTATGCTATTGAGTTAATCAATAGCGAACTTTAAAATCAGTTTTATTAATGAATTTTTAGTTTTGTATGTCGAAAAAAGTTTGATCACACCATAAGCGACAAATATATTTTACAAACCTTTTTGAATATGAAAAGTTGGTGTGTGTCACTGTGAAAAATAATAAATTGCGAACTTAACAAATTAAAAAATTATTTTATTTTTTATTAATACATTTAATTTATTAAATTTTTTTTGTCGGCCGACACACCTATCAAAGAATCCTGGGTCCGCCACTACCGTCTGCAACGAAACCGCCAACAACATCGAGGTGGTGAGGGTTTAATTCGACCCAGAATTCTGCCCTGACACAGTGACACTAATCTCCTCTATCTCTTTTCTGGAGCCGGGTTGACCCGTCTACCATCAATCGCGAGGGGAATGATGCCGCCACCTAGTAGAGATCCGGGATCTACTACTACAGCGAGAATTAGGCTCGGGTTGCTCAGGAATCGAAACAGGCCAAGCAGTTGGAATTGAAGGATAAAAAGGTCGTGACGGAGATTCTGCTGGCAAAGAGATTCTACAGGGGGAAGAATACCATCAACAGTATCTGGAGAAAGGCGGCAGTAGAGACAACAAGCAATTCGCTAAGGTTATAATTCCTATATGCTAGTTTGGTTATTCTTTTGATTTATAATGTGTAATAACAAATTGAGAAGGTCTACGGGAGATGAGTGGGCAAACTAGATACAATCTGTGCATCCACTCCCTTAGCGACAGCAAAGCTAAGTCTAGTGAAAATGTACGAGGCCATTCGAACCCCCGCATCCTGAGACACAGACAATTTCTGGATGCACTTAATCAAAGCCACAACATCCCTATCCAACTCCCCCAGCGAAGAGAAAGAAAAGGGAAAGAACCGTAACCAGCCACCATGCACAAATCCCGATACATAGCACACTTACGCCGAGCAAAACATCAACAACCTGGCCCGGCACAAAATCGACCATCCCAGTCTGAGACAAAGGTGAAGACCCAGTCAGATCAATACACACATCTAGCCCCCTATCCCAGGAATAAAGCAGCAAATCCGCAGGACGAAGGGGTCCGACATGCCCATCAACCAAACTGATATCAACCTCATTTCCGACAAAAATCCCAGACTTGTAACAGATGTCCAGTAAGGTGTCTCGAACGAGGTTATGCCGATGCTTAATGCCCACAATACCAGCACAGGACACAACATGATCCCCAAAGACATCCCCATCAAAGACACGAGAACAAGCAGAACAGGACCTAGATACCAAAAATAACGGGACACCCAGTCGATAACTAAGCACACTACGATATGTCCTTCCATTCATAGTCTGACCCAACCCATCAATAGGAACAACATGCAACCAATCAGAAGAGTGCGCACACTGCTGGGACTTCCACAGAGCAACCTGACGTGTAGTCAACGAGAAAACATAATCTGAAGTAGCAGCAACCTTAGCGAAATATATGTATGCCAATTTCTTCATAAGTTTTTGGCAACAACTTTGCTAGGGTCACGTAAGAGATCAGAACCGGTAAACTCATTGAATGTGCGTAGGGCATCATCAAAAGCAGGGCCAAGAGAGAGAATGCTAGAAGGACGTAGTAGCTTAGCCTGTAACCCAGCAGACTGCAGACGAGATGCCAAAAAAACATAATGCAGGACATCTCCAGCAGCATAAACCCCAAGCCCACCTAGATGAAAATGGACGGTGGCAAGTAGAGCTGCTGAGGTTTTAATTCACTGGTACATGAAGTAAGAAGAAGAAAAGTGTTGGGACTGAAATTCGGATGAGAAATGGGACAAGATTTAGGGATTATTATAATTATAATTTTTGATTTTTCAATTTTGTTAATTTTTATAATAATTTTTAGGGATTATGTAAAAATTTTAAGTTTATTTATGCTGACTGTGCAGTGATGTGATGGGTTGACCGTTAGTCAATGGCTTTGAATGTCAAAACTAACGATCAACTCTCGAATTTGGCTAAATTAGTAAAGTGTATGATTAGTTCGGGTCACGATATTAAATACCAAAAGAATTGGCCGGGATGTTAATTATGAGAAAAGTTCGGGCGAGACAAATATATTAAGTCTTAAGAAATGTCTTTAATTCACAATCTATAAATCTGAATTTTCTGAATCCACTTAAATCAAAAGTTCTAGATTTAGTTAATAATGGTTACTCACCCTATCTTGAGCCGTTAATGTTTACGTTCAAATGGCTAAAAAATATCATCTAACGCTTAGAGAGTCAAGTCAAGATATACGTTCAAATGGCTAAAAAATCCAATCATCAATTCCTTTCCTTGTAACCAAATTACATTTCACCATATAATTAAGACCAACTCTTCAGTTTCTCCCCCAATGCACAAAATCATTACCTAAGACTAATTAACCGAACAAAATATACGATGACGACGCTGTTCCCAAGCTCTTATTCTTTAATCTCGTTTCTTGTACTCATCTTCTTCTTCTTCTTCTGCGGCGGCATGCCAACCTCCATCTCAAGTTTCCACCTAGAGCTCTCGTCGTCCTATATCTCCGGGATATGTGACCGAACCGTCGACCGTAGTTTCTGCCTCCGTTTCATGAATTCGACCGCCGGCATTCGGGCGGCGAATTTCATCGGCGCAGGGAAGATCACCCTCACAGTTAGCGATCAGAAAGCCAGAGAGACTCAGAAGTACATCCGAGCACTGGTGCTGGGGCGGAAAACGACGGATCCCAAGGTGAAGCAGAGCTACAAGACGTGCTTGGAGAAGTATGGGGACGCCATCAGATCGATTTCCGTCGCTAAAGATTCTTTCGTGACAGGAGATTATGATACGGGATTTACTTCGACGACAGTTGCGCAGAGGGATGCGGATGCTTGTAATCACGAGGTGACAGCGGGGCCGGCGAGAGGGGGGGTACTAGGTGAACGGAATAAGTACTTGTCCAATCTCCTGGATATTGTTTTGGTGATTCTCAATTTGGTGGGAGGTTGAGAAAAATGATCTCTTTCATCGTCGAAATTGCAGATGGGTTGTGGTAGTGTTGTTGTGTACTTATGTTAGGGTGGACAATAAATAACATGTCTTTTGAGTTTCGGGGGAATTGGTAATGGGTCTAACGATATGTTGTGGGAAGGAGGACAAAGAAAAAATCATTGGATTTGTTATGACAAAAAAAAAAAATATTCCCACTACTACTATATGAGGGAGCGGTTACGGTGCTAATTGTACAATAGTTAGCACCGTCCTAACCAAGGGAAAAACTACTACTAGTTTGAATTAGTAGTGATTTAGCTTAGATGTTGTATGGATTTTATAATAATCCGTAGTGATTTCGTTTTTTTAGTAGCATTTTTTGCTAGTTATCACGGTGCTAACCCTTATAAGGGTTAGCACCTAATCTCATCCTATTGGACGTGAGTACTTCGCAGTCCATGACCGTTCCTACGAAGCCCACGGATCGGCCCACGCATTCTCATGCAGCCCCTGTCGTGTCTTCCTTTGTGGGCATGGTTTACGTAATGAATATGGAGAATGAAAGGAACACTAAAACCCTAGATGCTTGTGAAAAGGGTATAAATATTCATTGTTCTCGGCTTCTGCCGAACACAACCACAGCTTAATAAAATCAGTAGCCGGAGAGCTTACAACTCTCCCGTGGACTAGTCCCGACTCGTCGGGGATACCACGTACATCGTTGTCACGTTCTTATTCTTTCCGATCGCTATTAGCATATTTCTCATGGTATCAGAGCATTAGGTTTCAGGTAACCTCAAGTCCAGATGAGTGGAGAAGAAGTCGACAGTGGCAGCGGCGCAAAACCGGAAGAGGGAAGTCACAATCTCCCGCCGGTTTATCTTCTTCACAATTCAGATGGTCCAGGCCAGATGCTGGTCGGCGATGTTCTCACCTCTTCAAATTATGGTGAGTGGGTTATTGACATGAAGGACTCGCTTCTTGCGAAAAATAAGTATGCTTTTGTAGATGGGACTCTACCTAAGCCGAAGACAGGAGAGCAGCTGCAAGCTTGGATCCGTTGTGACGCCATGATCAAAGGGTGGTTGAAAACGGCCATGAACAAGGAAATCCGGAGCAGCGTTCGGTTTGCAGAGACTTCTCGTGAAATATGGGAAGATTTGCGCAGTAGATTTGGCCAAGGTAATGCGTCTCGTGGATATGAGCTTCGTAGGCTGATTAGTCTTCTTCAGCAAGAAAAGAACACGGTTTCAGCTTTCTATACCAAGCTGAGATCATTATGGGAGGAGTCGGCAGCAATCTCGCCACCTCCAATTTGCACTTGTGGTCACTGCATTTGCAGTGTCTCTGCTCGGGTTCGGGAACAACAAGAGAAGGCCCGCCTCTTTGATTTCTTGATGGGCCTGGATGATGCGTTCTCTACGGTGAGAACTCAAGTGTTGGCCATGAAGCCCACGCCTACACTTGCTGAAGCCTTCAACATCACCTTAAATGAGGAGCAGCAGCGGCTGATATCACAAAGTCGTCGCCCATCATCTGAAGCCGCAGCTTTTGCGGCACGGGGTGAGAGAGATCGTGGAGGACAGCGAGGGACAAAAGACAGATCTCTTTGTGGCTATTGCCAAAATCTGGGGCATACGCGAGAGGTTTGCTATGCGCTGAATGGATATCCTCCGCGAGAGGCCCGTGACAAGGTGGATGATCAGCAACAAAAGCGTCGCCAACAAGGCCCAGCTCGTGATGGGGCGGGACGTGATCGTGATCGAGAGCCGCGGGCAGCCCAGGTCGAACAAGAGAAAGATGCTAGAAGCCCGGTCGCTGGTTTCAGTCTCGCGCAACTCGAACAACTCAAACAATTTTTTGGTTACTCGGCCAAAAGCGCAGACGATCCAAGTGCGAACTTGGCAGGTATGTTTTCTATGGGCACTGAATGGTTGCTAGATTCAGGATGCAATGAACACATCGTTATGAATGATGCTATGCTAACGAACAAAGTGTCGCATGAAAATGGGCGGCCTGTTAGAATACCGAACGGTGATAGTATACCTGTAGCACATGTGGGCAGTGTGGAATTGTGTCCAGGACTCACACTTCACCGTGTGCTCCACGTACCTGAATTTCGCTGCAACCTAATTTCGGTAAGCCGTTTTACTCGAGAGAATCGGTTGGCCTTAATATTTCTCGATGATTTTTGCGTAATCCAGGACTTACTCTCCAAGAAGTTGATTGGGAAGGGTGAGTTACGGGATGGTCTCTATTATTTGCAGCTCTTTGGTGTTGGACATGTTCAGGCTTGTGCGGCTACAAAGCGGTGCGCGATATCAGACGAGGTGTGGCATGCTAGGCTGGGACACCCGTCCTCTGGAAAGTTGCAGCAATTGAGTGCTAGACTTGATATTTCGTCCATTTCAAATAAGTTATGTGATTCATGTTCTAGAGCTAAACAAACTCGACTACCTTTTCCTACTAGTATGATTCGAACGCAGCAATGTTTTGATTTAATTCATATTGATATCTGGGGAGGATAAAAAACTGCATCCACTAGTGGTGCACACTATTTTCTAACCATCGTTGATGATTACAGTCGTGGTGTATGGGTTTACTTGCTGCGTTTCAAATCAGAAGTTGGACGCTATTTGATGATGTTTGATCAGTTGGTTCGACGTCAGTTTGGTCGGCGTCTTAAGAGAATTCAGGCTGATAATGGGCATGAATTCAATACTCTAGCACTACAGGCCTATTATGAGAGTGAAGGGATTCAGTTACAGACTACCTGCACTGACACGCCCCATCAAAACGGTGTCGTCGAGAGGAAGCACAGACACCTGCTAGATACAGCTCGCGCATTGCGCTTTCAAGCTGCTCTTCCCATTCAGTTTTGGGGAGAATGTATACTAACGGCAGCATATTTGATTAACAGGTTGCCTACCACCGCTACCGGACGTACGCCTTTTGAAGTCTTGTTCGAGAAACCTGCTCCTTACACTCATCTTCGAGTTTTTGGCTGCTTAGCATATACTAAGGATACTCATGCTTCCCTCGATAAGTTTGCTGAACGAGGATGAGCTTGTGTATTTATCAGTTATGCCTCAAGTCAAAAGGGATACAGGTTTTATGATCTTATCACTCATAAAATTTTCACCTCACGTGACGTGCGTTTTCATGAAGATCAATATCCCTTTCGAGAAGCCACTTTGCAACGCCATCACTGGGTGCCCCGACCTGTGTTCGTCCATCTAGACCCGGATCCCGATGATGAGTTGGTGGCAGACCTTGACGCCACTCCATCATCACCATCTGGGCCCTTTTCCGTGGAGCAAACAGGCCCATCCGAGTCAGTTGCCCAGTCACCGAAACTCACTTCCCCCGTCAGCCCACGACCGGAGACACTAAATGTTGGGTCGTCACCAGGCCCATCTGCGTCGGCAGGTCCATCCACGCTGGATTCCTCCTCACCGCCGGCGATTACCCTCGACGTCGTGAATCCTCCAATACCCCGTCGCGGTGACCGAGTGCGCGTCCGCCCAAAGCATCTTGGGATATATGAAACCCAATTTGCTCCCCTCCAGGATGCCGAGACCCAGGGAAGTCCCACAGCCAATGCCCTTTACCCTCTCTCAGCTTCTGTCTCTTATGAGAATTTCAAGCCCACTTATATGTCTTTTCTTGCTGCAGTCACTAGGCACGATGAGCCTCGTTCGTTCAAAGAGGCATTTGCTGATCCCCGTTGGCGAGCCGCCATGGCCGAAGAAATCCGAGCTCTTCAACAAAATGGGACTTGGAGTCTCGTTCACCTTCCCTTGGGCAAGAGGACCATCGCGGCCAAGTGGGTATTCAAAATAAAATACCGACCCGATGGTACCATCGAACGCTACAAGGCCCGCTTGGTGGCGAAAGGGTACACACAGATCGAGGGCATTGACTTTCACGACACGTTCGCACCTGTCGCCAAACTTGTCACGGTTCGGTGCCTTCTTGCGGTTGCTGTTAGTCGAGGTTGGCATCTCCATCAACTTGACGTCAACAATGCATTCCTCCACGGTGATCTCGATGAGGAGGTTTACATGCAGATTCCCCCCGGTTTTTCTACTCCCGGTGACAATCGTGTCTGTCGTCTCCATAAGTCCATCTACGGACTCCGTCAGGCCTCGAGGAATTGGTATCAAAAGTTCACTACTGCTCTCTGTGCCCTTGGTTTCCGTTCTTCTCCGGCCGACCATTCATTGTTTATTTTTCGGCGGGGGAGCACTTTTGTGGCCGCACTCATCTATGTCGACGATGTAATCTTAACTGGTAATGACCTGTCCTTCATCAACAAGGTCAAACGAGCTATGGATACTCAGTTCAGCATCAAAGATCTTGGCGATCTTCGGTATTTTTTGGGTATGGAGTTTGCGCGTACACGAGACGGGGTCGTTCTCTGTCAGCGCAAGTACACTCTCGACATCCTTGAAGATGCCGGAGTTGAAGGCGCACGTCCCAGTGCTTTTCCAGTTGAGCAGAATCATCACTTGACTCGACCTTCCTCTACCGATGATCTGCTAGCTGATCCCGCGCCTTATAGACGTCTTGTTGGGAGGCTGCTCTACCTCACAGTCACCCGTCCCGATATTACGTATGCGGTCAACATTCTGAGCCAGTTTGTCAATGCTCCTAGTCAACTCCATATGGACGCCGCGACTCGGGTCTTACGATACCTCAAGACCTCCCCGGGCCAAGGTTTGTTCTTCCCTCGCCAAAATGATCTTTCTCTAACTGCCTACTGTGATGCTGATTGGGCAGGCTGTGAGCACACACGTCGCTCCGGCTATTTTATCACTTTGGGTGGAGCCCCCATCTCTTGGCGAACGAAGAAACAAAAGGTCGTAGACCGTTCATCGGCTGAAGCAGAGTATCGTGCAATGGCTAGCACAGTGAGTGAAGTCATCTGGCTGCGATGGTTGCTCTCTGAACTTGGTGTGCCTCAAGAGCGTTCCACTCCCCTATATTGCGACAACCAGGCTGCACTGCACATCGCTGCTAATCCTGTCTTCCACGAACGCACCAAGCATGTGGAGATGGATTGTTATTTTGTCCGTGAACGTGTTCAGTCAGGCGATATCCTTCCTCTCAAGGTTGGTACTCACTTACAGCTAGCAGACATCTTCACCAAAGGCCTGGGTGCTGATCGCTTTCGTTTCCTCTTGTCCAAGCTGAACGTTCGAAATCTTCACGCTCCAGCTTGCGGGGGAGTATTGGACGTGAGTACTTCGCAGCCCACGACCGTTCCTACGAAGCCCACGGATCGGCCCACGCATTCTCATGCAGCCCCTGTCGTGTCTTCCTTTGTGGGCATGGTTTACGTAATGAATATGGAGAATGAAAGGAACACTAAAACCCTAGATGCTTGTGAAAAGGGTATAAATATTCATTGTTCTCGGCTTCTGCCGAACACAACCACAGCTTAATAAAATCAGTAGCCGGAGAGCTTACAACTCTCTCGCAGACTAGTCCCGACTCGTCGGGGATACCACGTACATCGTTGTCGCGTTCTTATTCTTTCCGATCGCTATTAGCATATTTCTCACATCCCACTATATGAAGTTTCTCAATTCAAAACATAGTCCATTTTCAATTTTTCACAATTTATGAATGATTGTAGAAATGCCTATTTTATCATCTCAGTCAATTTCTTATAAAAAAAATTAATACCATCTAATCATAAAAAAAACTGTTGTTGTGGCTTGAATACAGATTATCTACCGTCGATCAGAACTCACTAGGGTCTCGTTGTATTTGCTTATACGGAGTTGTTTAACTGTATTAGGCATTGTCTGTAACCTTTTATCTTTGCATGTTGGATTCGGATTAGATCGTCTGGAGAAAGTGATATATATAGCTTCTCGATATATGTAATGTGAACCAAGTAAATCCTTGTGTTCTTTTTCTAGCATATTTTATTTCTAATCAGACCCACGATTGGCAATCAGTTAGAGCTTTCAAAATTCAAGAATGACTTAAGTGAATATATGATGACAGTTAGAAATTACCAAGGTCATTCTCTACTCGTGCATGTGCCTCTTGCGATAGAGATTTAACTAGCTAATGTGTGTTTTCGCTTCATGTCATTACCTAATTAATGAAGAATAAGGAAGTTAGGATAGCAAATAATTAAGTGTTGGCCTCTTGAGTCATAATCGATGGTCTATTATCGACCATATCATCAATAATCTAACAATCGAGATTTGGTACTACTCAATGTATAGATGGTTGATCACTCCTTTATACTCGTGCAACATTAATAGGGTATCACTAAAGAGTAATTTCTTAATAACTTAGATGATACTATGCAAACCTTTCAAAGGTGTTTTGTCATAGGTTGAGGAGATGACGTACTTGCTATCTCTGTTTTTCTTTTTCTTCATTTTTAGTTATGTGCCAATAAGCAAGAGGAACTACCCTATTGTGCATGGATCATTCCAACGACCAGTATATTCATTCTACTTTTCCTTGTTGTTTTGTTTGGACCAATGGGGACATAGAACTATTTAAATTTTTGTGGTAGGTTTTGTAGACTGCTCCTCCATGCATCCTCCTAGACTTAATATCATGCGTATGGGGAATGATTGTATGTGCATTGCGCTTCAACAAAAATTACAATCTTTTGGAAATAATGTCGCACTCCCAAAAGCAATTACAAATCGCATCTTACTTTGAATTGCTAGTCTCTGTATTAATACATGATATACGGAGACCAGTATAGTAGCCATGAAGAAGGTACTCATCATGTGACTAAAGACCATTTGAAATGTTCGTATGCATTGCTTATCACTATCCTTTATGAGTTCTTATACTCTTCCAAGGAGTCTCCTACTCTTTGAAGTTTGTTGGGGTTGAACTATATCTTTATATACATTCGAAATTCTACCTAAAAAAATTATATAAAAGATGTTGCCTTTACAAATGAAGTTTTGGGTAAAAGTCAGGTGTGAGACAATCACTCGCATTTGATAGAAGGAATAGGAACGGTTCAACTGAGCATCGGTTCAGGCACGTACGATGTTGCTTATCTAGTACAATCCCTCGCCAATTGAATTACCGTTTGAGAATTATGCATGGCCTCTTCACGTGGATCGAGAAAAAGGAGTTGAACAAAGTCCTTGTATGAGTGTTAAGGCATAGAAATTGCTCTTGCTTGATCAAAACTGCAAAATAAACTCACTTGTACTGCAAAAAGTACAAAAATCGGCATGTTTTTCATAAAAGAGAGAACATAAGACTCTCATTGTCAAATAAACGCAAAGTTGTGCTTGAAAGTCAAAATAATCTAATCACGAACAAGCCCCGTCTAGATGACGGTTATTTTTTGCTACATATATGATTCTGCTAACCTCGTCAAGTCGTGATTTGGACCCAGATTTACATTGTGCCTATCGGCTGGTATATAGTATTGTTTAGAATTCTGATTTAGTTTGGTTAATATTGATTTGGATAGCTATAACCATACTAAGAATCTGAATTTGGCAAGAATGCATATCTGATTGGTTTGGATAGCTAAAACCATACTAAGAATCTGAATTTGGCAAGAATGCATATCTGAAGATTGCAAGTATAAACGACTTAACCAAAATTTGATATTTTTGTTACCACTTTAGTACTTTTGGGCAGTATTTAATATTTAGAAAACCATCTGATCACATTTCACGAAAGTCGGCGATTTGATCACCAAGTTGTGTTTTGCCTAGAATTTACGCCATAGCTTTAGCTTACTTCCATCTGAAAGTAGAAGGAAAATAAAACAAGGGTAAAACATTATGGTCAAACAAAACCAGTTTCTTTACTACCTTAAACTCGTAGTTCACTCCATCAGGTCCAGAAATTCACGACTCAGAGGCCGTAACTATAAGCAACTGAATTACATTTGCAGGGAAGTGAGTTTACGCAGTGAGGAATAGCACAACTATGGACGAACAGAAAAGATTACACAGTAGAATTACAATAAACGAGTAAGACCAGACCACAAAATTAGAGGAAGATAATAGGGTACACATATACGACGGCTATGATCTGCAAATCAAACCAGCTTCCTTACTGTAGCTCCACCATTATGCCGATCCAAATTCAGCAAACCATTTCTCATGCCTTTCTATATCGGCTTGGGAAACGCTAGGTTGAACCTTCTTAATAGCCTCCTCAAAATCACACATGGCCACCGGATCATTGGAAATCTCGTCCTTGGACATGTTCTTGATCTCATCTCGTGTCTTTCCAGCTATCTTGCGCCTCATCCCATTGAGAGAAGCATCCCTGCACACATTTGTAAGATCATCTCCACTGTACCCCTCTGTCCGCCGAGCCACATCATCGATATCTACATCGACAGAAACCTAAGATATGCAAACACATGAGTTGGTGGTAAGTGGTAACTGCTGCATGAAAAACCCATTACGGCAATGGACAAAAAAGAAGAAAGAAAATAAAAATGGAGAGGGAGAGGCAGTGTTCAAGAACACTCGCCTAGGCGCTCGCCTAGGTGCGTTTACTAGCTGGGCGAGAAGGATTCTTGGAGATTACTGCTGGGCGAAGTTGCTGGGCGCCATAAACGCGGAATCGCGTCGAAGAATGCCTAGGCGGCGATTCCAAGCCTTGATCCGCGATTACACGCGGTGGGCGACGCCCAGGAAAAAAAAAATTGTTATTAAGCTGTGCGTTTTGGATGCTGGGCAGAAAGGGTAAAACCCTAATATCATCAATCGACCATCGCAATTCGCAAGGGAACAGCAAGCAGCCTTCATCCCTCCTCTCCAACTCTAGCCGCCTTCTCCAGCATCAGCCTTCGTCGCCAGCTGCGCGGGGATTCGTCGGTCAGCTACGCGGGGATTCTCCAGCATCGCTGCAGTTCTCAGCCGACCGCGCGGATTCTCCAGCATCGCCGCAGCTCTCAGCCGACCGCGGGGATTCTCCAGCATCGCCGCCCAGCCGACCGCGGGAATTCTCCAGCATCGCCGCCCAGCCGTCCCCGCCAGCACCAGCATCGCCGTTCTCGACCTCGACAGCCGCTTGGTTAAAGAGACCCTGAACGAAGACGTAGAGGAGGTACTGCTGGGAGTTCATAAGAAATCGGCTGTTAGAAGCAGGTGTACAGAGGAGAGAATCGGTTTTGTTGTGAACTTGTGATTACTCGTTTCATTATTGTGAGTTTAGAAGAAATAGGAGTTTTATTTTAGTTGTGAATTGTGATTACTCGTTTCATTATTGTGAGTTCAGAAGAAATAGGAGTTTTATTTTGGTTGTGATTACTCATTTCATTCTCAGCTTCCATTACTCGTTTCATTACTGTTAGTGCTTTTATTTTGGTTGCTACTTGCTGCTGAAAATGTGTGTTTGCAATTACAGGGCTGCTTGTTTTGGTTAAATGGAACAGACAGAGGCTACTGTCACGGCTTCAACGGTTGAAAATGCGAACTCTTTGAAGAGGAAGTCTGATGATATTGGTTGGGAATATGAAAAGCTCATCGATCCAAACAACAAAGATAGAATCATGTGTAACTTTTGCAAGAATGTAAACACAGGAGGAATTAACTGTTTCAAGAAACACATTGCTCAGGTTGGTGGTGGAGTTGCCAAGTGTAAGAGTTGCCCAAATGAAGCTAAATTGGCATGCTTGGCTTGGTTGGAAGGAACAAAAAAGAAGAAGCATGATAAGGTTGTTCGTGAGCTAGGTTTGAGAAGTGATGTTAATGTCTCTTCCGGTGGACAACAGGAAGAAGACCTCACTTGTGCAGGTAGCTCTGAACCTCACAAGTTAGGTCCTATAGACAAGTGGGCACGTGCCATTGATCCTAGCTTGTCTTCGAGTGCATCATTTCAGCAACAAAAGATAAATCAAGCACTTTTTAATGAGAGAAAACTTCAAGTGCATCAATATATTGCAAAATGGGTGTACACACATGGTTAGTGCATAGCTATACCCTTTACTTCTTTCTTAGATGTACAATTTGTTTTTCTAATTTACTCCTGAATTTATTTTGTAGCTCTTGCATTCAATGCCATTGAGAATGATGAGTTCAAGCAAATGGTTGAGGCTATTGGTCAATTTGGTCCTGGATTGAAGCCTCCTACACAGTATGAGCTTTGAGAGCCTTTGTTGAAAGCTGAGTATGCAAGGACTAAGAGCTTGTTAAGTGATCGAGAGGCGGAGAAGGAAAAGAATGGTTGCTCTATTATGACTGATGCTTGAACAGACATGAAGAGGAGAAGCATCATGAACATAGTCACACATTGTGCTGAGGGAACCAGCTTTATAAAGTCGAAGGACACATCAGCGATTTCTCACACAGGTGAAGTAATTTTTGAGCTAGTGGACAATGCAATAGAGGAAGTTGGAGCTGAACATGTGGTGCAAGTGAAGACGGACAATGCTTCCAACAATATGGCAGGAAAGGCCCTCTTGTTGGAGAAGAGGCCGAACATATTTTGGAGTTCTTGTGCAACCCACACCATCAATTTGATGCTACAAGGAATCGGCAACATACCAAGGTTCAAGAAAATTGTAGATCAAGCTAAGGGGTTCACCATCTTCATATATGGCCACCACCGCACCTTGGAATGCATGAGATCCTTCACCAAAAAGAGAGAGATCATCCGACCAGGTGTGACTCGATTTGCTTCTCAATTTCTTACTCTACAAAGTTTGTTGGATAAGAAAGATTCTTCGAGGAAGATGGTGGTGGATGCGAAGTGGGAAAATATTAAGGAGACCAGTTCAAAGAAAGCCAAGGAGGCTTATGACACGGTTCTTAGTGTTAGGTTTTGGAATGGTGTGGAAATTTGCTTGAAAGTCTTTGAGCCATTGGTGAAGCTTCTCCGATTAGTGGATGGGGATGTGAAACCTTCTATGGGTTTTGTGTATGGTGAACTTTTGAAGGCAAAGAGAGAGATAAAGGAGGCGTTTAAGAATGAAGAGCTTCGTTACAAAGAAGTCATTGCTATTGTGGAGAAGAAGATGAGAGGCAGACTTGATGCTCCATTGCATCTAACGGCATATCTTCTCAATCCTCACTACAGTTATGCCGACTCCTCAATATTTGACAATGCCGATATTACAACATCATTGATCACTTGTGTTGAGCAATTCTACCATGGTTGTGATGAGGATATACATGATGAGGAGGTGAACATAGAGTTCACAAAATTTCAAAGGAAACAAGGACTCTTTGGAAAAAAGATGGCAAAGAATTGTGTAAACTTTGACTACAATCCTGGTTAGTACTTCTTTCCACCTTTCCTTGTAACTTATGATTTAGTGTCGTTCACTAACTTAGAGTTAATTAATTTCTTAGTGGCTTGGTGGAGAATGTATGGAAGTGAGACACCTCATTTGCAAAAGATGGCTATAAGGATTATGTCATTGACCTCAAGTTCTTCTGCTTGTGAGCGAAACTGGAGTACTTTTGAGTAGGTTAGTAGTTTTGAATTTGTGTCCATATGCTATATAGTAAAAGTAGATATTAGATGGAAGCTTGTATAATCAATTGTCCTTGCAGATTCATACCAAGAAGAGGAATAGGCTTACTACTAGTCGCATGAATCAACTAGTGTACATCCAGTTTAACTCTAGATTGATGTCCAAGCAAAGGAAGATAAAAGAGAGGAAGAATGTTGACGTTCTCATAAGTTCCGATTCAATTGAAGCACAAGGCTTTCTATTTGAGGGAGGAGATAGTCACACTTTGCATGTGTTTGGTGATGAAGATGATGAAGGTTTCGATGGCATTCCATGGAATGTTATTGATGAGGCAAGGGGAGCTAGTGAGAATCTTCAACCTCGCAGGAGTGCCAGATTAGTGAGAGACCTTGCCGATGAGGAGTTTGAGTCTGAAGAAGAAGATGACGAGGAAAGTGAGGCCATTCATTTCGAGGAGGATGTTGTGGTTAACAAGAACTATATAGATGAAGATGATGAGTGATCAACTTGGAGTTTATTAACTTGTCATCGCCTTTATGGCTTATCTTAACATTTGTAATGTTTTATTATGTTTGTTTCCTTCTATGTTACTACTTGAATGATTGTTATCTTGAATATTGTCAGTTACAGAACTGCAAATCAGTGAACTTATGAATGTTATGTTTGATCTTGCACTCTAAACTTACATATTTATCATTTTTTTTTTTTTTACGTTTAATCTCGCCTAGGCAATGACTAATCGGCCTGGGCGCTGGGCGGTGCCTCCTCGCCTAGGTGGCGCCCAGCGTCTTCTTGAACATTGGGGAGAGGGAGAGGGATTGTAGCAAACTATCTGCAGCGCGTAAAAGTACCCAAGACCAGAAACTTGCATAAGAGATTATTTAGAAAGCTCTATCACTTTCAACAAATCAAAGCACGCCAGGGGAAGACTGATATTTAGTAAAACGGTGGCTGACTCAGTCCAGATGTTCGCAATACCCTACACAGATGAACAAGCTTTTGCATCTGTTTTCTAGTTTTCATTTATTTACTTATTTCTTATCATTTATAGGAAGAGGTGGGAAATGAGCACCCGACCTATCCAGAGCCCATGATTCGATTGCTAGGGAGACAAAGTGTGCTTTGTGTTCAGGCCTATGATTCAAGAAGCCTACAGTTCCCAAATATTACATCTACTTGAAATTCCAGCTAGGTCCACTATCTCACAGGACTAGAACTAGATTCTCTTTGAGAATTGAAATGAAAATTCTCCTGTTGGAAGTCCATTGATGTCACCAAAATTGCATTCCCCTCAGCTTTGGTTTTCTTTAGTTTCATGTCATTCACTACATTCCTTCCTAGATAGATCGATATTCATGATTATCTCTCATCTGGGTTTAACTGAATTCAGATGTCATGGCTTCAGCTAATTTTTCCACAAACTGGTTGAAAGTATGATGCAAAACACGCACAAAATCAAACAGAAAAAATCAATTATAAGAATATTGGATTTGACAGAACATACCTCCACGGTTTTTAAGTTTATCTTAATAAGCTCCCTGCGACTTTCAAAATTTGGAAGTGGAATATAAATACGCTTTTCCAATCTCCGCCTGCATTGCATTATCATAATTATAGGTAACAAATGTAAACAGCTCAGACACGAAAAATAAACTATACACAAAAGGAAAGATGCAATACCTCAGAGCTTCGTCGATGTCCCATGGAAAATTAGTAGCTGCCAGGACCATCACTAATTTCCTGGTTCCATCTTCATTAGTGGCACTGTTGCTTACACCATCAACTTGAACTAGAAGTTCAGACTTGACTCTTCTTGATGACTCGTGTTCCCCTGAAGCACTGAACAATAGATGTTAATTCAGTTAACCAGAGTCATTACTCTCATCAAGGTTTACTGTTTCACCATACACAAAGCCTCGCATAGTGAAACATGAGCCACTGACCAAAAAGACAGTCAAACACAGAGGCATAACAATGTAATTAGCTTAAAAGAAATCAAAACTGGGGAAACAACCTTACCCTCTGGAATTGCACAAAGAATCAATCTCATCAATAAAGATGGTGCTTGGTGCATATGCACGTGCAAGGTCAAACAAGCATCGAACCATACGCTCACTCTCACCCCGCCATTTAGAAGCCAAGGTGGCAGATGAAACATTAAAAAATGTTGTACCACACTCAGTAGCAACAGCTTTGGCGAGTAGAGTCTTTCCCGTACCAGGAGGACCAAACATAAGGACACCTTTCCATGGTCTTCTAATGCCCTGCCATACAGAAAAGTTAAAGAGTAGCAGTATTAGCATGGAGGATCATAAGTCTACTATTAAAGAAATTGCCATGTTAGCTAAAGGATGTTGATTTAGAGAATACAATGCTGAAACCAAACTCATGAAAATGCTCCAGTTTGCTATAATCTCTTGAGCATACCTGGAAATATTCAGGCATCCATAAAGGAAGGACCACAGCTTCTTCCAGAAGTCTTTTTGCTTCACTCAGTCCAGCGACATCATCCCATCTCACCCCAGGGGTTGTTTCTAAGACATCCCTTTCAAGCATTGCAGCCAAGTCTCCATCTGGCCCTTCGTATTGGGCCTTCTTAGATTTTCCATCTTCAACATCCTCAATCTAAAGAACATGTATGCAGAGATGATGTTAGGTCAAAATGGTCATAGCTCCAGATTGACAGGAAAAGGAATCAATGTGAAATTAAGCATCCAAATGACAACCCAAATGGAATTGTACGAAGTTCTTGCTACTGTAATTAACTAACATCTCCAAGATTCAAAGTATTGAATCAACCACTCCTAAACCTACGAGAAATGAGTGGAGCAAAGCTAAACATCCTCTTGTTTTATCTAAGAATAAAAGGACTAGAAAGAATCCAAGGCACTTGAAATATAGACCGAAATATAGGAAAATTTCCCGTGTGTTAATGGAACTCACAACTGAATCTGCCTTGCCAGACTTTCCAGCAGCTGCAGTGGTCTTCTTTCCAGCAGTTGATGGGCGGACACCGGTATTCACCTTGCTTGAAGCTGTAATCTTTCCACCACGGCCAGCTGGTCCTGTTCTAGTTGAAGCCCCACGTGCCCAAGCTCCATCTTGAGGTGATTTCCTCATCCCCACTTGGCCAGCCCTTCCTGGTCTCCTAGTTGAATTGTCCCGACTTGGTGGCCTCCACACATCAGGATCATCCATAGAAGCACCAGAAGAGGTTGGATACTCATCTAAAGGTTGGAAGACAAATGATGATTTAGTATTGATTGGTGGGGAGGCAGGACGGCGTGTGGCAGGAGCTTCCTTAAATGATCTTCTTTCAACATCTAACTGCTTCACAACTTCTGCCTCCTCTGAAATGGCCTTCTTGACATTCATCCATTTCGTACGAACTAAGGGGTCATCAAGTGTGTTTAGGTGCCTGAATCAGAGGCATCGATAACATGTTACCATGAATAGATTCAACCAAGCAGCTGATCATGCAGACAATTCAAATTCTGTACAACTAGGGCCTCGACCAGCATCCCAGATAAGCAACATATTAAATTTCACAAGCATGGAAAACAAGTCAATCTGCAAAACTAGCTACCTTATGCCTATTAGTGTTTCTCACACAGAAAAAAGAACCCATTTACGCATCTAGTTCAAACAATAATCATTTCCCACTTACAGAATGCATAGTTTTATCTTAACAAGCTCCAACCAAATCCGATAAGAGAGCAACTATAACATTCAAATAAAGCATTCGAACTGAATGCAATGTGGAAACGAGTATAAACTCGGTACGCAAATTTCAGCTCGAAATGTACCATTTCCGCTTGAATCCTTGATTAAACTAACCAATTAACGAGAATAGAAGAAAACAATAAAATTTCAAAGCAGGCAAATCTGATACAGATTCAGCATTGCAAGCCAAGAGAACAAAGGAAAAGCAAAAAGGGAAGGCTCCAGTGAGCAAAGGCAAAGAGATGGAAAAGAGCAAGAAGAATTACTTGTTGATCTGAGCAATGGCGCCATCGAAGAAAATAATGGCAGTGTCGTAGAGGCCTTCAAGAGCGTACTCCCTTGCTAATTTCAAGTGATCTTGCACTCCAGCCAGTGACGTTCCCACCATTTTTCAAAACCAAGCCTAGGGTTTCATAACCTCTCTTCCTTCCCGAATCTCTCTCCCTCTCTCTCTCTCTCTCTCTCTCTCTCTCTCTGGATCTGTGACTGAATAAGTCGCCCGGTGTAACTGGTTTCTCCGCTTCTCCTTCTTTCTGCGGCTAAGCGCGCGACAACCACTTCGCCGAGGCAGTGAGAAGAGAACTGCTGACGGCGACGTTTAAAGGATTCAGAGACGGGGAAGAAGGCCTAGTTTGAATTGAAAGGACCAGTATGCCCTCCCTTTGTTTTAAAGTTGAAACGGCATTGCTCCTCCAAAAAGCCCAAACCTTCATGATTAGGGGATCTGTGCCTTTTCTTTTTCTCTTTGTATCCTTTGATCCTTTCTCATTTGAATTTTGATGGCTTTTTTGTGCCCACTTCACAATCAGCATTTCAGATTTGATGTGGATCTTGCAAAATGTATATGATCTTTGAAGTTCAAATGCAAGTCGCATTTAACTAGAAAAAGATCTCTCTATTACTATAAATTTAGGTAGAGAATCGTTGGTTTAACCGACGAACTACATGGGAGGATCTTCTTTCTTTTCTTTTATTTTCAGAAAGCCTGGGGGTCCCTTATCCCCGTAGAATACTCTTTCCTTCTGCTAAAGTTTTTCTTATTCATTTTCTTTCTCCCTACGGTCGAACATATTCTAAACCTTCGGGCTCACATTTCTAAACCTTCGCCCGGCGTAAGACTCGCCCTTAACACTGGCCCTTCTACCTCTTGCCTTCTTTTACCTTCTACCTCGTGGTCCCTCCTCATAGCCTAAGGCGAATAAAGAAGCTTTTTTTCTCAAGCTCAAAGTGTCTATATTCTATGGACTATGGCTATGATGCTTCCTACGACGTTTCCTTTCCCTTACTTTCGAGCTCGGATGACAATGAACCCACGGGCATCCTAGCCAAACTTTCTCTGAATCGTCAAATACAGTCTGGTTCAACGTACATCAGACATTCTCGTACGAGAATCCAAAATCGCTACAAGTAATTGCAAGCAGCCAATTCTGTTGGCCGAGACTAAACTCTGGTTATTTGAAGAACCTAGAGGAACTTTTCAGCTGCTGGTTACACTGCAGAAGAATGGTCCACATACAGTGGCCTAAACATGAAATCTCCATTTCTCCATTTTCAGGTGGTGGTAGCATTGCACACCAAAACAAAATAATGTATGCTTTATTCCCTGATCTGCTGACAGCCAGCTGAAACGAAAACAACCGGAGTAGCCGCAGTGAAGAAACCTCGACTAATAGCTGACTCTTGTCTCAGTCAAAACGACTTAACTATTGTGCTATGCAAAGAACAAGTGCTTATACCCATCGGAAGGGTTTTTTGAGGTTTTGCTAAGATTAGCTAGCAGAAGAACCAGATGAAAGTCTTGCCTTCCGTGCTCTATCAGCCTTATCCATGTAATCTTGATGCGACTGATGCTTTGACCCTGCACAATTTTTTTCACATATTTGGGTAAATCGCATGATAATGGCAGCCAGCCAGCCAACATTCATTAACTGCTAGTGGTAAAGTACTAGCAGATTGGCATCAAAGTACAAGCTACTCCTTCAAAGACGTTAGATGATAAGATTGGAACAATAGAACCAAGATTTGAATGTACAGAAACTGCAAGCTCAACAGTCAAGTAACTATGAGACCATGGAGAGTAATAAAGAACACATAGTTTTGATTTACACTTACACAGCTGCCATAACCTTTTTGGTCATTTAGAATTCAAAATTGAGTCTCATAAACAACTAGAAATGAGACGATTATTCCAAGTTTATGCAAATCGGGATTGAAGAAACATGTAAGATTTACTAATTTCTCCATCAAAGAGTCCAAACAACACTTTCCTTCTGAATCACATCCCAGGATGCTAAAATCTCAAGCTAGCTAGAAGCACAAACGAGCCAAATGTCCATTGATCAATTCCAGAATCAGTATGAAGTACTGAAAAAGTTCCCCCCTTCAAACACTCAGTGTCCAACCGAGAAGACAGATTCACTCCTCGAAACCGAGACCTCAAGAACTTAGGGTACAGCTATTACGAAATTAAGAATCTGTAAAACAATTTTCAGAAGACAAATTTCCTACCAAAACTGAGACCCAAGTTGGAACTTTGAAGACAATCCTCACCTATCAAACTCAAACATATTCCTACAAATTGCATAGGGAACAAAACAAAAGATTACTATAAAATGCCAAATCCAAATTTCAACATGATGATCTTTATAACTACTGATGTTCCCCATACAATAGCTCTGGTAAAACTACCATCATCCATTCTGATAATCAGGTACATATACTTTCCATAAAATACCAGATCAACTTGGCAGATAAATCATACACAAAGCTATCATAGACTTAGTTCTGAATGAATATCAACTACATTCATATTTCCTATAAGTTTTTTTTTTTATGAAAGTGAAAATATATATTTCCTATAAGTTCATGTTGCAAACCCCAAAAATTAACTCAGTACAGAAGTTTATCAAATAAGATGCCATGCCTTGTAAAATTCAACAAGCAAAAAACAACAATACAGCATCAGATTCATGACTCATGACATTAAGCTGCTCATGAAAAGATAGCACCATAGGAATTTTAAGGGATATGGAGAATCAAGAACCTGTCTAGCCACTAAACTACCAACATCTTGATCTTTCTAGCCACTGAACTCGACCATACCTTGGGGGTCAGACTAAACATCATCCCTTCAGCTAATCAAGATTCAATCAAACCCTAAATATAAAGCAAAGAAGCATCTTTCTCCTTTATAAACAGTTTTGCCCTATCCCTCATAGTCCCTCCTTATAAACAGATATAATGCTTCCTTGCCTTACCATAATCCACACAGAACATCTGAAACTATACTACCAATCTCTTCAGCTAACTTGGAACCTCAAGAAAGAGAGCTCCCACAGAGAATCAAGAATTTGCATTTGTGACGTTCATCACCAAAGAAAAAGTAACAAGGACCTAAAACCTACCCAGAAATTCCAATTTTCTTTAACATTCACAACACATTGTTCTTTGACCTTACGAATCCTATCACCAAAAGCGTTACAAAATTGGAAACTTGTCACCCAAACAACTCCGACATTCTAATCAAGGAGAAATGATGGCAAGTACAGACTAACCATAATCAAGACACAGGCTTCCTAATCAGCTCAAGTTTCCAGTTCATTCTCTGCTATTATATCCCATAAACAGCAGCAAATTACAGCAAGCGAATAGGCTGAGGAGAGCGTGAGTTGTCGAACCTCTGTTCATGAGGTACCACGGGATGCCGAAGATGACAGATATGACAGCGATCCCAGCCAATACATGCTTCTTGTCTCCACTGTACATGGCATGTTCTAACTTCGACTTGAACCCTCCTCCTCCACCGCCATTTGGAGCGGTGTTGCCGCTGGATTTCGACTCGCTTCCCATCGCCGGTTTCTCCTTTTTCGCTACTACTGGGTTATTTCTCCTTCAGACGCCGAGTTACAGCTCAACCCTAAGCAAAAACCGCAGAATGCAATGGGTCGGGTTGGGTCAAACCCAAACCCAAATCCTTGGTTTATCCGCCAAAAAAATCTGGGTAAAACTTGTTGAGTTTGAAAAACTCAAACCCAACCCAACCCGTTGTGTATCCGTGGGTTCATGGGTACCCGTGGGTTTTTGTGTTAAAAATTTACAATAACAAGTTTCTTTCAAAATAAAAGTTTAATATCAATTTTCTCATACAAACTAATCATACAAAAAACACCAATCTAGAGCATACAAGCAAAGCGCAAATGATCAATACAAATTATTCAAAATTAAAGATAAACATATATAAACAATAAGATTAATTGAATATTCTTCCTCGTCAACTAAGTTTTTTCACTCTCCACTTCATCATATCAACTTCATTTTAAACAATTAGAAAGAACAAATTATACATGTCTCCACAAACATATAGATATTAGTTGTTTAAGGAAGATATATTATTTAGAATATTAAATATACCGGAAAAATAATTATATGTGTGTGGGCGGATACCCATGGGGCGGGTTTACCTAAACCCAAACCCAACCCGGTGAATAGTGTAGCGGGTTTAAACCCGAACCCGACCCAAAACCCGTCCACACGGGTTTTACCCGCGTTGACCGGGCTGGGTCGAGTGGGTACCCATGGGTTCGGGTTTTGTTGCCATCCCTACTGCAGACCGTACTCACTTCCGCCTCCGCTTCGCCAAACTCTGTCTGGGCCACTCATCGAATAGCTAGTTAGCTACTAAACTTTGAGTTGCCAAGCAAATCAGTCACCAAATTTTAAGGGTTTGTTTGGATAGGAGGATTTGGATTTGATACGTGGAATTCCAAATGTTTTTTTTTTTGTTTTGTTTGGATACTAATTAGATATGATATTTGGTTTTGTACCAAATATATAAGTGAATTTTAAATATGTATCAGAGTGTATTATTTATGACTTTAATAAATATAAACAACTAGTGATTAGAAATTTTTCATGACAACATATTCGACCTTTTTATAAAAAATTTAAAAGTTTGGGAACTATAGTGCAATATTAAATATATAAAGGTACTAAATTCTAATATTACCACAAAAATTTCTGGACTTGTTTGTATAAAAAATAAAGTTTAGGTTCTAATTTGTAAGAATTTAAATTTGGTATACTAAAATATAATTACCCAATAATTGTATCGTTTAACAAAAAACTTATAATTGAAAAAATAAATATCCAAACAATAAATTTGAGTTACATGTATATGAAATGTATGTATTTATATAAAAAATAAATACATAAACGATGAAGTGTATATGGTTTGTTGTATAGGACTACAACTACACTTTCACTCGATGCTCATTAAAAACAATTATCTTTCTCTTTTTCGTTTATCTAAACAACATGTTTATTGCTCGAGTATTCCTTTAGGCAAAATACACTTGTATAGCCATAAATTTGTACTTTGTGACAATAATAGTTCGATTTTGAAAAATACACAGATATAGCCATTTCGTCAATAACTTTAACGGAACAGTAATTAATGCTGACTGGACTAACAATTTTTACTGACGTGTCAATTTTTCATAAAAAGATATGTCAGATTGAAATTATCATTTTTTTAATTAATAGAAAATTGCTAAAACCTTTTCCCCCTTCTCCATCTTCCTCTTTCTTCGATGGTGAAGTTCAACCCAATTCCCCACTTCCCTTTACCCAGACAAGTAAAGAACGCCAAATCGATTCCTACCAACAAAAAGAAAGAACGCCAATCGCACTCCCTTTTCTCTCGGCATCGATTTGCCATTAAACCAGATAAAGGTATTTGTGTGCGAGGTAAGGAGTAAACCGATGGGAGAAAAGGCGAAAGCCGGAGAGGAGAAGGAAGCTCGCGCTCGGAAAGTTGGTTGACGGCAGTGGTTGCGACTCGGCTCCGCCTTTCTTTTCCTTGAGAGCAGATCTAGAAGCTCCGTTCGCTTTCTAAGCAAGCGATCTTTGCGAAAATGAAATCCAATCCTCACTATCTCCAGCGGACATACTCCTTCAAAATTCCAGAAATTGAGATTGAAGAATCCCAATCGTTGTCGTCATTGAAGCACTGTGGACGACTGTAGAAGATGCCCCGTCGTCGTAGCTGAAGAATCGCACTACTGTAGCTCGACAAGGGTTTCGTCGTCGAAGTTGGAGTACGAATTGAAGTTGGGTGAGATCGGGGAGAAGGTGACGACCGAGGTGGGTTTTTGCTGGTGGTGTTGCATCTGGATTCAGAAAAGCTTCGAAGGATACGTTGTGCTATTTCTGTATATGGTGGGGAAGGGAGGGAGGCGAAGCGGTAGAGAAGTAAGAAGCTGAAAACCCAGATCGAGAAACGGAAAACCTAATCCCCGCTATCTCCATCGTAGACTTCCTCGAAAAAATCGGAACATAATCCTCTAACTCCAGTAGCTACTTTGTGTTTCATAATTAAGGGCACAAAGTAATAATTATTTTTTTATAAATAATTTTTAAAATAAATAATATTTTTTTAATCTGACATGGCAGTACACATGGCATGCTATGGTGACTGAGAGATGATGTGGGTGCTGAGGTGGTGTACACATCAGCGTAATGTCACGTTACTCACAGAATTACTGACGACGTTAAATTTTTTTAACGAAAGTGGCTAAATTTGTCAAACTAGTTTCAAAATTGTGGCTATATTTGTGTATTTTTCAAAATTTGGCTATTGTTATCACAAAGTGTAAGCTTATGGCTATACATGTGTATTTTGCCATTCATTTATGAAAAATGTTGTGTTAATGTCATGTCAAAAAGTTAAAGGGCATCTCGAAAAAGAACTCTAACACTCCATCTCACTTATTTATTCAATCATCGTGCCCAGGAGATCATCTCCATAACCACCATTCTGGGGCTTTGATGCTATCTTATTCCGTATGATTTTCATCAGCAAGTTTTCCGGTAACCTTTCCAGCTTCCATGTCTCCATATTGGAGGGTGTTGGAAGATACATGAGGAATTGAAGACCAAAAAAAAAAAAAAAAAAACCAAATGCTCATTTGCTGCCTTGTTGAAAAATATGTGTGCAGATTTGGGGGAAGCACTAGTCTAGCAATTACTGGCTTCCTGGGATGAGTACACCGCCGAGTTTCGCTACTGTGAGTCGTTGCAGTTGTTTCATAGCGAGGAAGGCTTGTTTGCCCCACTCCACCACCATATCCAATCTTGCTCATCATTGGCTGCCACCATGAACAAACACAAGCGTTCTCCCATTAATTAGCGCCTGATCAAGAATGTAAGTGGCAGAGGAGAAGAAAGAAGGAGCAGGGGGGAGAGACAGAGAGACCTTGAGCTTTTCCATGGAGAAAGCAGGACGGAGAAGCCTTCTCCGCCGAGCCCTCAGCAACACCAGCCCGTTTCCCACAACCGGGGGGAAGGCTTGAACTTGAGCTTCACGTAGAAGCCCAACTTGTTTGACAGAATCTGCTTCACCAGCTCAGGGTCATGCCAATACACAAGAGTTTCCCCTGCAATTGCGTGTTACTACTTACTAGTACATCTGGTTGGTACAGAATGCAATCGAAAGAAAAGGAACAGAAAAGGCAAATAGCAAGTGACTGACCGTACTGAGAGGGAACCATTTGTGATAGTGAGGGACAATTCTAGGAGTAGGAGAGATGTCATGTGAGGAGCTGTCCAACACCAGCTTCTTGGCGTCCCTTTTGAGCTCCTTGATTTCTCCTAGGGACCCATACAGGAATCGGTAAGGAGGGCCTCTGATTCCTTGGCTTCTGAAGAATTTGGTCAAGGCATACGGCTTCCAAAACAGTGCCCACAACATTAGCTGCCATAGCTTGGCTGCTACTAGAACCACCACAATCCATTTTTTTCCTTCTCGTCTGCAGTATTATTAGCTTTCTGGGTTCTGGTTGTTACCATATATGGATAGAGGACCGACAGAACTGTAGGTGTGTGCATAGGGAATCTGACATCTGCAAAATTATTCCCTTTTGGGCCAAAGAGATCGAGCCCTAAATAAGTAATCATCGGTTGGTGATCAGGGACGAACCGATTCCGCGGTTGGCATTTGTGCTCCTACTTGACATTGGCGTTTCTGCTGCTGACGATCCATCTTAAAGGCAGTGGCGGACCCAGAAAATTCACATAGGGGTGTCCTCTTTAAAAAATAAAGTAAAATAAAAATTAAATAATTAATAATTAATAAAATTATATTATTATTTAGTAAGAAAATACCCAACTCGTACAAGTTAAAAAAAAGTCAATGATGTATTTTCATATTCTAAACAAATTATAAAAAATACTTGGTGTATACACTGCTCAACAAATTTGTCTCGGTATATCCTACTAGACGATCATTCACGAGCTTACGCATATTTGAATTCTAAATTTGTTCATGATGTAACTCAAAGTTGAAAAAACACTTTCAACACGTGTCGTACAACCATAAGATCAATATAAATTAAGGGTAACTTGTAATTAGATTAATTGTTAGGTTTTGAAAATAATGAAAGATAGAGAATAGAGTTTTGCTATTACACAGTGTTTAGAATATAGCAACAAAAAATTTGTAGCCTAATGGAAATTATATTTATTAGTAATAGTAGTGCCCCGGGTTTGAATTACCCAAACTACCACTTATATTCTCATACGCAAACTACAAACGAGAGTAGTATAATCGTTTTCAAATTTTAGGGTGTCCCAGACTATTAGTTATAATTTTTTTGTCTATACGTAAATTAACACCGGGGTTTGGATAATCGATCTTCCAAAATTTAGGGGTGTCCAGGGACACCCCCAAATGCCCCTGGGTCCGCCCCTGCTTAAAGGTACACAGTATTTGGAGAACAATAAAATATGAATTAGTGGAGGAATGACGCGAACAAAATGGTTGAATATTATACACATAGGACAGGTTACGGTGATTACTATTTTATAGTAATTAGACAAAAACCTATTTTGCTTGTAAAAGATTAAAGTCTAGTAGACTACAAATTATTCAAACACACTCAGTCACACCAATATGCATAAAAATAATTCAAATGTAAAAAAATTATATGCAATGACCTATTACTATCTCATCAACAATTTTGGTAAGGTGGACATCTCCAAAATGATTCAGGAGTTAGGAGAGGAAAGACGGCGCATTGAAGAATTGAGAAAGTAATCTGTAACTGGGTAGCCGGCTGAGAGGGTTGAAAATTTTAAGGATTTTGATAAATACAATTACATTTTAATCATGATTTCTTATGTAATTATCTTTATGCTAATAATAATTTATATAAATATATTTATAGCTTTTTACGTATAGCAAAATACTTTGATGGGGCGGATTTGGGTATGAGTATGGGGCGGGAGACGCTAAAACCATACCCACCGCATATACATCAAGTTCTTTGCGGGTTTTACCCATACCCGCCCCATACCCGGTCAATGCAAAAATTTCTCGCGTTGACTGGATCGGAGGTGGACGGATACTCGCGGTCATAAGTTTGATTGCCATCCCTAGCCGTCGCCCTTCGCCCCCTGTCTCTCTGTCTAATTCCGCCCTCTGCTTCTGCTGCTGTGGTGGGGATTTGAATCTTCTGGGTGGAGAGGTTCTTTGGCGGCGCAGCTAAGGAGAATATGGGGAGCGGAAGGGTAGATGGAGTCAGGCCTGCTCTTGGCGACAGTTTTGCAACCAACCTTCCCCGATCGGAGTTACTGCTGTCGGCTGCGGCAATTTCTTCAGGGTTCTGTGGGGAAGCGGCTCCCACTACAGACGGAGATCGCCCACGGCGGCCGCCAGCAGGTTTCGGTACGACCCGATGGAGTATTGCCCAGAATTTCAATAATGGGAATTGGGACGACGATAGCGAGATTGGTTTCAATCGTGGGTTGTCTTCCAGATTGGCCCCTTTTCCTTTTCTTTTATGGAGATCTGATTTGGGTTTGGGGCGAACATTTTCTTGTTAAAAGTTACAAAGACACCTCTGTTTTTTGTATGTAGCTTTTGTGGATCTCGTCTGCAAAGATTAGTCCCTTAAATTATTTTTATTTTTATTTTTCTGAAAACAAAAAAATATTTTATAAAATTATGTTATATCTATGTGGCATGGTCAAATGTTTGACTTTTTACCACATCAGCTAAAATCCTCATCTCATTTAAAATTTTGCCACAGTGGGTTAATATTTTTGTATGGCCTGAACTTTGACCAAAATAAACATCCTGGCAATCTTTTCGTTCTATAACATCCTGGCCCGAACTATACACAAAAATAAACAATTTGGCCAAACCCGATGTTTGACCGTTAACTTGGACGGACAAACGCGTTGACTAACAGTAAACGCGCCACGTCACTGTCAAGTAAGAAGATCTTATAAATATTTAATTTGTTTCGTTTTTTATTTTTGGTTTAACTAAGGTATTAAATGATTTTTTTAATTTATAATAATTTAAAATTAGGGAATGTGTGGAAATTGTGAATTATTTTAAATATTTTATGCTGACTTGGCAGTGACATGGCGCGTTGACTAACGGTCAACGCGTTTGACCGTCCAAGTTAACGGTCAAAATTCGGATCTGGCCAAATTGTTTATTTTTGTGTATAGTTCGGGCCAGGATGTTATAGATCGAAAAGATTGGCCAGGATGTTTATTTTGGTCAAAGTTCAGGTTATACGAAAATATTAACCCTTTTTCCGTAGGTTATATCTTTACGGTCAACCGAATGAAAAATTGACAATTTGGCAATTTTTTTAAAAAATATGATTATTATTTTATTTAAAATAAAAAATTTAATTATTAAATTATATTTACCTAGACATTAATTGTAGATCGAACCACTAATTTTTGTGACCGGCCATTGGCCGGGTTGATTTTAGTATGATACTGTTGTTTTTGTCTGAAAAGTTAGCTATAGAGTATTTTATACTTAAACAACAGTTTAATGATTTCATATTAGTAAAATTACCTATCGACTCGGGATTCAGTAGACGATTTTTGATCGGACCGTCGGTACGTTATAGTTTTGCATGCGTTGGTGTTAACATTTAAACTATCTATTTATTGTTGATTACAGTCCTATTTTAATCTCAAAATAGTAAAAATTATCTAAATTATACATTTGAGGTCATGAATGAAAACTTAAATCTTTGGATTTATAAATTTTAGAGGAGATGTTCTTGTCATACGTATTTAAACTTTAAAATATCTGGAAAATAAAAAATATTTTATATATATTGTGATAAATGTGATCTTAGAATTAATATCTGAAAATCTTACGAAAAAATATATTTATAAAATACAGAGAAACCGATTAAAATGTATTGAGAGAATTTATTCTATCATAAGAACCTAATTAAACAATTGTCATACTTAAACACAAAAAATCCATTAAAAAAAAACACAAAAAATTAAAAAAGAACCTCTGTGAAAACAATACATATAATGCGTGGGTTAATAAAAGAAACGTTGTTCAAATTTCAAAAGCACATTTTATATGGAAAATCGGCAACAAATGAAAAAAGGGGGAAAAAGATGTAAGTCCGAAATTTGCGGTGGTGCTTCCGCGGTTGACGTGGATGGGGTCTCTTTATGAAAGCGCTTTAATATATTCTAAGATTACCGTGGTTACTAAGGGCAAACTGGGTATAACAAAAAATTTATTAATGATCTTTTTTAATAAATTACATTTTAAGAAATTACATAAATATATTAAATATAAGTTTTCTCTCTCTTTCTCTCACTTCTACAATTTTTCAGCCAGATCTCTCTTCCTTCTTTTTCTCAATCTTTCCTTAATTTCGTTCATCCAAACTAATACCGCTGCAACAACAAAACAATAAATCAACACCAATCCATTAAAAAATACTACCATTGTACAAAACATCAATACCATTCGAGAAATAAAAACACTACCATTTCACAAAACATCAATACCATTGAAGATTTAATCACTACAAATGCGACAAAATCAATACCAATGTAACAAAATCAATACCAATGCGACAAAAACACTACCACTACGAAAAAATGACTACCATTTAAAAAAAAAAACATACCAATCCTTAAAAGATTGTTGGAGGTATGCACGACATCCCTAGGCGCACACCGGACGACGAGTCCAGTCGGGGCGACGGATATGATGGAACAGACGGTGGAGGTTGCGCCGTTAACCATTGCGCAAGAGGAACCAACGAGGGAAGAGGCGGCACAGGGCTGCCGATTTGCATTGCGGAGACGAGGGTGAGCACGGATCCGACTGGTGGCTCGCCCGTGGGGGATCCGTTGAGCTTCCGAGGCCTTCACTGAGGAATCCGTTGAGCTTTCTTGGAGTAGGCCATTCAGCTCCATTATTATTTCCAAAAGGCCAAGCAACAGCAGTGGCTTCTCCGTTGCCAGTTCCTTCTCAGGTCTCTCGGAGTTTGTCCATACCGCCTGGTGGTCAGAGAGCTGTAGCATTGGATCCCCCACGGGAAGCGACTCAAAAAGCCGAGATAGTTGAAAAAGATTTTTTCTCCCCGTCTTTGACGCCGATATCTCTTTTGAATGGTCAACCAGTGGCTGCCGGAGAAAGAGGCGCGGAAGGAGTCGTCGGACAAGCAGGCGACGACGAATGAAGAAGGGGAGCTGGCAGCGAAGGAAGGTGGCGGCATCGATCTCCTCTCTAAACTCAGGTCGCCGCCGAGGAAGAAGCTGGCGGACAGGGAGGCAAGAGAGGGCGGTGGCCCTCAGCCTCTCGCAAACCCTAAGCCATCGTCAGGGAGGGTGTGAGATTGAGGCTATGGTAGGTTTGACTGTAGAAGTAGGGTTAGGGAAAAATATATAGATAATCAAGTGTGGTCTTTTTTTTTCTTCCAAAATTATCCTAAGACAATCTTAAAATTAAAAAAAGAGGAAAGAGAAGAAAATAAATGGTAGATACTGATGTAACCACGGTGACTACTAGAAATTCAGTTACCACCCTAACGCATTCCTTATACATAGACTGATTGATAATTGATATCATCATTCGTTGTTGTTCGCATATACCCTTTGGGCAATTGCTTGATTAGTTCGAGAGATGCTAACTTTGCCCACAACTAGTTAACCCAATTCTGGATTCTTATTATAAAAAATCCAGATTATTAAAGCTCACTACTCACTAGCACCGAGGCCCGCCCGGGTAGTGAATTTAATAATTTGGAATGGCTAAATTATACTAGCTTAGTTTGGTCCTACTGTTGGTTTTGCAGAAGCAGTTTCTGGCTGGAGTTTTTAGATAAGTATTTTTCAAAAAAAGCAGTTTAGTGTTTGGCTGTAAAATTATTAGAAGTACTTTTTAATATGAGCGGTTGTGTAAAATGACTATAAAGGACTTATAATATAAAATATGAATAAAATTTCTAAACAATAAAAGTAGTAAAAATGGATCTTGTTAGATTTCTTTTATATTAAATAATATGATTTATAATATATTTTATTTTTAAAATGATATAAATGAAGAAAAATTATATTTTCTGAAATAAAATTAAAATATGGTAAGGATAATCTTGTATTTTCAAAACAACTTTTCGCAGAAACTCCAAATCGGAGCTTCTGCTTTTATGTTATACAAAAGCGTTTTTTGGTTTTTCAAAAGCCAAGCTTTTAGAGGTGTTTGGCCCTGCTTCAGCTTTTGAAGCCGAAAAGTACTTCTAAAAGCCGGGCCAAACATAGGCATATTTGTTCATTCAAATTACATAAATTTTTCACGTTTGTTACCCGAATTACTTTTCTTTCATATTCACCACCAACTTTACGATTCGTTTCACCGTTAGTCACCGGTCATCATACTTCGTCACACTTCGTTTCATAGTTCATAGACCTCCAGTTTCTTGAGTTAGTGTTCTTTACATTTTAGTTTATTCACTCTTACAATCACATGCAACCTTTCATATTTGCTCGCTTGACGCGAAACCCAACAAGCGGGCTTCTCTAGTTAAAGTTTAAAGGACACTAAAGTGTCGACTAAGTGGGCCAAATTTTTTTTGTTGTTGTTGTTGTGTTGAAACCGACCTCTTTATTCGCATTTAGTTTTTCATTGTTACTCATCTCTTTCTTGCTCTACTTTAAAATGGTAAAAGTGACATCGAAACCAAAAGAACTTGATGATACATTCTTCCGCCTTTTTCCTCTCGGTTATTTTTCATTTCAAACGCAGAAAGTTTGTAAATTCTCTAATTAACCGTTGTCTTGTTCCAAATATTTTTATCGTTGTCCGCTAATTCATAACTTTATTGGCCAGCGAATGAAAATTACTACGGACCTCTCCCACAACATCTTAATGATTTTTCTTGTAATTTTTGAAGTTATATTGTATGAGTTCACTAATTATTTCATGATAACATATTTGTGATGCTATCTTCCACTCGCCGCAAAGGGCAAACTAGCCGCAACATATAGTAAACAATAAAACAAGAAGTTTATGCTCTGGAGACACGGAAGTATTGGACAAAATAAAGCTGCTAATATTTTCCTCTTACAATTTATTCTTGATGTCTTAAGCAAAAAAGTGATTAGAAATCGAGGTTTTGTCTTTCAAAACAGGATGGCTCAATGTACACCACAAGTGTAACTTGAAACAAAAACTTAGAAGCATTATAACCTGACATCAACTGATGGATTGCTAGACAATGAATTCAATCTCCCTGCCAGCCACTAGCTTGCAACAAGGAAACTAATAATCAACGGAAGTCAGATTAAACCATCGAATTAAGCTTACATAAGAAAGCCAAGAGCCCAAGACCACCAAATTGCCAGAATTTCTAACTCCCTAAACAGAGAAATCTAATTGCGATGAAATTTTGTAGTTCAAACAAGCTCTAGCATAATCGCTGACATTCATGGCGGGAAATAAGTAATAACATAATCACATTCTCTAGTATCTGTTCAAGCCACTTAACTCCACAAATCCCATTCTCCTCTTGCCCATCACAGAACATTTGTACATGTTCTGGATGAGGCTTTCCATAAAATGCAAGTAATGATTTTAACCATTGTACTCCACACACGAGAATTGTGTCAATGCCCTGTATTCTGCTTCCGATGAAGAAGGTGAAAAGTATTTTGTTTCTTGCTCTTTCAAGTTATTAATGAATCTCCCAAAGAAGTGCAGTAGTAGCAAGTGACAGATTTTTTTTTTTTTATAAGAGCATATGACCCAGTCTGAATCACAATATCCTCGCAATGTGAGTAATGAGTTTGCAAATAATCGCTTAATAAACAATAAATGCCCTTACCAAGGCTTTTATATTCCAACAATTATCCACTTCCATCTCCCATTCTTTACATAGACTTGAAAATTTATAAGGGCTTCACAATGACAGGAAGCCCATACTGTGGCTGCAAGGTGAGGTTGTTGGTAGGAGTATGCTTATACTCGGGGGAAAGAGTGAAAGAAAACCTCTGGAGAAGCAATGCAAGCACAGATTTGGCCTCCATCATTGCAAAGTTCTGGCCGATGCAGACTCTTGGACCCATTCCAAAGGGGAGGAAAGCATTGGGGTGAGTTGCAGCCATGGAGACTCCATTCACAAACCTCATGGGTTTGAACTCGTTTGCATCATCTCCCCACAATTCCTTGCTCCTGTGGATCTTGAGGACGGGAATTGACAGAATGGTCCCCTTGGGAATCTCCAATTTCCCCAGTTTCATGTCTTGTGGTGCCATCCTCATCAGCTCTATGGCAGGACTGTACAGTCTCAATGTCTCCAGCAGTACCATGTTCACCTTCAACATGATAAACAAATTGTTAGTTAACCATTTGTCAGCCCAGTTTCATGTCTTAAATAAAAGGCAACTCAAAGGTTCTAATATGATGTTCATGAGCTAGTACCAACAAATGATCGCTTACCAACTTAAGCTTGGATAGTGAATCAGCATCTGGGATTTCCATCCCACATTCTCTCAACACTTCATCTCTGAGCTTGTGCTGCCATTCTTGGTTCATGGTAAGCAGGAAAATGGTCCATGTCAGAAGATTGGAGGTGGTCTCGTGGCCGGCGAAGTAAAACGTCCTGCATTCATCCATGATTTCATTCATGTTCATCTTGGCACCTTTGGTTGTTTCGGAGGCTTCAATCATCATGCCTAGGAGATCATCTCCATAACCAACATCGCTGGACTTGGATGCTGCAACCTTGCCCTGTATGATGTTCATCAGGGAGTTCTTCAGTGTCCTGTCCTGCTTCCATATCTCCATATTCGACGGAGTAGGAACATACCTACCCAAAAAAACAAACAAACAAATATAAGCCAATCTCAGTACTAGCTAGGAATATATCTTGTCTCTTCAGGGGACGAGAAAACTTGTTTATTATAATTACTGGCTTCCAGGGATGAAAACATCTGCGATTTTGGCTGCTGAGAGTAGCTGCAGTTGTCTCAACGCTTGGAAGGCTTCTCTCCCTTGAATGTAACTGCTTCCAAAGGCGGTGTGAGAAATTATGTCGGCTGTAAGCCTCTGAAACTCTGCGTTCGCTTCTACCTTGGCGCACCCGCCGCCTTCTCTTGCACGGTTTCCCCACTCCGACACCATTTCCAATGTGCATGATCCGATTTTGTGCATCATTGGCTGTGTCATAAAATCCGTAAACAAAAAAACAAGGGTTCAGGTTGTGCCACACCTCGCTAGACATACAAGGAGAAGAAAGACAGAGAAGAGACAGGGAAGAGACCTTGAGCTTTTCCATGGAGAAGGCAGGATTGAGAAGCCTCCTCCTTGTAGCCCACTGCGGCCCATGTAGCAGCACAAGCCCTTTCGCTATTACCGTCACAGGCCGGAACATGGGTTTCACATAGAAACCGAACTTGTTTGACAAAATCTGCTTCACAAGCTCAGGATCCGTAACTGTGACCCTGGGCAGCAGCCCATGCCAGTACACAAGTGTTTCCCCTGCAAATTTTTCATTTAATTCAGCCATGCACCCAACTTCTCTATACTGTCTGTTAGCGAACCAACCACTTGGTCCTAATAACTCGAGTTGTTGGGAAAGGGATAGTTAAGCCTTTTAATCTCTTATACTTTCACAACTGAATCGAATTGAACAATGAAAGAATCGCAATTCGCAAGGCGCGAACTAGAACAGAACTGACCATACTCAGGGAACCATTTGTCGTAGTGAGGGTTGATTCTGGGAGTGATGTCGTTGGAGGAGTTATCCAACACCAACTTGGCGGCGTTCCTTGTCAGCTCCTTCACTTCTCGGAGAGACCCATGGAAGAAGTGGCGAGGAGGACCTCTGATTCCCTGGTTTCTGAAATTTTTTGTCAAGGCATAAGGCCTCCAGAGCAGTGCCCATAGTAGCTGCCACAGCTTGGCTGCGACGATCGCCACTATCGCTACCACCAAAACACCACCGCTACCATCCTGTATGTAACGCATCTGGAAAAGGGTTTTTTATTCTTTCTCTTGTGTGCAGTTTCAGTTACTGAGCCGATGACAAGGTAGGTTGGGTTCTGTGGTTTAATTTTATAACAAGTTTGCACGCAGCTGGTAGAGAGGCGCATGTTTGTCAGTATTGAGTGATGAGATCATTGCTTAGGCAAAAAAAAGAAGGCGCGATCTGGACCAAAACGTAAGTGAATAGTAAAAAGATAAGATCCTCGATCGGCACTGGTAGATTCATTTGAACCATAAAATTATGTCTGGTGGACAAACCGAGAGGGAGGAATTTTGCTGCAGTGCCTTACATATTTGGGCATTGGCGGTGTGGAGCTGAGTTTAGTGATTTAGTCTTATACGGAACTGCAGGTGGACTTTTGGTTACTGAACGAAAGCGTTGCATGGATGTGGTTTAATTTTCTGCTTGTTTTGGACGTTTTTTGGTAGGGACGTCACCACTATGGTCCTTTCGTTTGATCGAGAACTAGTCACGGGTCCGGCCAGTTGGCCGGATTAAGTTGTAATCGTGCAAATAACAGCGGTAATTTGTTTTCGAATTTCGCATTATTATAAGAAAATTTATGTTCTTCAAATACTATAGACATTCTAACTGATTGGGAAAATGAGAGAATTGAAATTATTAAAATATTTCAACAATTTAAAAGAGAGAATATTGTACCTGTTTCCGACATATTAATGTCTAGTCGACTAAAATAATTTTACAAAAAATGAAAGTTTTTTTTTTGGAAGAGAATCGACTTCATGCTAGGGAATCAACTGCTAAAGACCAATTAAAATGACTCGTGTAATTACTCCTCATCGTCAGAGATTACTGCATGCTTTCTTTATGGCTTGTTCGTCCTTGTTTTGTGTACACATCATAAACATGTCAAACATATAGACAAGGATAGTAATGTAATTTTGGACTTCAAGAAGTAAATCCCACACCTTTAAATCCATGATAAAAACATCTCAACAAACAAAGGATTATTACAAATCCATGATGCCTCAAATCCTTGATAAATCCTTAGGTTTTTAAATTACAAAACCCTCATTTTTAAATCTATGAAGCAAACAACCCCTAAATTTCGAATGAGATAGTGAAAGAAATAAAAGGGTGTTCTCCACCTTTTAATTAGAGGCCAATTTTTTTTATATGATCCATCTAAGCCAATTTTATTAATTAGAACATCAGGTCCCTCACCTGGTAGTTGCAAGTTTTCAATTAGATTAAATACTATCACTAATTAAACATCCAAATCTAATAGAGAATAGCACAAATTTGTAATTAATATTGATATTCTTTTGTATTTAGATATAATTTACCTCGATCAAGTGAGGAATACATTGGGTCACATTTTTATTGTATCCATCCGCATCCT
This sequence comes from Linum trigynum, assembly GCA_964030455.1. Classification (NCBI taxonomy): domain Eukaryota; kingdom Viridiplantae; phylum Streptophyta; class Magnoliopsida; order Malpighiales; family Linaceae; genus Linum; species Linum trigynum. Next base: position 10,419,307 of record OZ034820.1, on the reverse strand, counting down.
TAATGTTAGAATATGAAATATTTGGATGCCAACTATCCTCGCCATGTAAGAATAATATGGGATTTCGCTGAAAATGTTTGCTCCCCATTATCATTAACAATTAAAGCAACTTAATTTGCATATGGATAATTATATTCTCTACCATGCATCCCCTTCTCTTTTAGCAATCAACTTAATTTCTTTGTACAGTAGTGTCATTCAGTCTATCCATTGCAGATCGAAATGGCTTTACTAAAATATTATTTGAATCTAACATCTCTTGCAAAGGATTTGAAGCTAGATCTGTGGAGAAAAAATCTAACTTGTGTTTGGAGTTCATTGCTAGTGTCATTGATGTAGAGTTGAACAAATTTTGGTCTGTTCATTTCATTAGGTATCAGGCTATCGATTCGATGATATAATTGACCTCACATTGAATAAACATATACTCCTTGTCCATCATTTACAGATCGGCCCAGTTTAATTATCTTCAATAATGTTAATCCAAACACCCCATTTTTGCCTCAGATATGTTTCAAAAAATGACAACCTGTTGTCGTGTTCGCTTGCAATAGCATATTCAAAACCTCTAGAAGCTGCCTTCGAGGAGGAAGGTTCACTTTGTCTTGTCCACAACACAATAAAAACTTTGGTTCATTGGAATTTCTTATGGGTTTGATATTTTCTCTCTTCCACATAATCGCTCCACAATGTTGACATTTATATGATGGGGTTCCAATAGCAAACACTTCAACAACTGGCAATTAAATTAATATTCCAATATAAGAGATACATTTGATAAAAATTCCAACATTATTATAAATGAAGGAAAAAATTATAAAAATATTCATAAACTTGGATAGTCTCCAGATCGCAATACTCGAAGACTATTATAATGATTTTTGCCAAGTTTGATGGGCCACAATAATATATTTCCTTTCGTTTAATTTGTAAGTTATTCATTCCAATTTGATGTCATGTATAGGAATCATTTAAGTAAGCAATCTTAGTATCTAAACACATAATTTGATTACATATATATAAAAAACAAACATGAAGACTTTTCATATATACACTTTTGCATTATATAAAGAGCACATTTCCTTCTTGCTAATTTGGCCAATGGTTGATCAATGTAAAATGGATACTGGTATTTTTGTAAGATCAAGCAGTGTAAATCTAGAGAGATAATATTCAATTCATGATTCATTGAAATTCATAGCATAAGAAAATTTATTTTGCACTTAATATAGGGACTGATTATAATCCATCACACCTTCTGGTGGTATAAAAATATCTATCTTTTCCCCTAAATAACGCATTGCATGGGCACACATTAAATTGTAAGATGTACATACTTATGTTAATAAAAGTATTTGTACTTACACTCAATTTGTAACGAACGAAGTGAAGCATTATTTGATTTTTTGGATGACTCTCCACGTAAAGTATTTCTTTGAGGCATAGATGGTAGAACTACAAAAGAGTAGCCTTCAAAAAGTATTTAGTCTAAACCTTCAGTGAGTGAGGAGTGATCTTTCATTCTGTTCTCCCTTTGTTTAATTTGTTTGCCCGATTATTGTTAAGATTATATTAAAACATTAATGAAACCCTAATTAATATAGATATTGTTGTATTAGATTATTACCATAAACATTTTATACTTGTATAATGAATTAAATTTTCATCCAACCCGACCCAATCCGTGACTCAAAAAAAGGTAGGGTCTTGAAATTTATGGATGGGTTTGGGTTCACCATCATTCAACCCGAGACTCATAGGTTGAATGTTAAATCAATGAAAACCGATCCAACCGACCCACGCACACCCCTGACCTCACTAATTATATAATGTATATGTATTAGGACAATCAAACGTCAATACAACACTTTTATTTTTTGGGTGTAAAATGGAAATACAACACTAATTAATAAGACACAATATAAGACACCATTTATATTTAAAATTAACTGAATGTGGTAACATCATTAAATAAAAATTAGGCTGGTCATATATGTTCATCTGCAAGCAAAGTACGCCACACGTGGCGGGAAGATCCAAGAAAGAACTATTCGAAGGGATAAAATAGAGGGTGAGAAGGAAGATGAAGGGATGGAAAGAGAGAGTTCTGTCCTTGGCGGCGAGAGAGGTCCTAATCAAATCGGTCGCTCTTGCCCAGTTCTCATATGCGATGACAGTGTTACGGGTGCCCGAAGGGATACTGGATGATTTTCAGAGCTGGATATGTAATTTCTGGTGGGGACAAAGGGGTTCTGAGCGACGAGCTCACTGGTTAAAACGAGAGGAGTTGGCATGCCCACAGGAGGAAGGTGGATTGGGGGTTTAGGGAGTTGAGGGGCTTCAATACAACAATGCTTGCGAAACATCTGTGGAATCTCTACAAGAACCCAAACTCATTTGTTGCCCGCATCCTAAAGGAAAAATACCACAAACACTCGTCTATACTGGAAGCCCATCTTGGATACAGACCTGGCTTCATTTGGAGGAGCATCATCTCGACACAAGAGTTCTTATGCAGTGGGTTACGATGGAAAATTGGAAACGGGTCAATAGTTCGTATTTGGGGCGATAGATGGGTTCATGGCCTTGATAATTTCTTTATCCCGTCGAGCCCGATGGGGCTGCCAGTCGACGCGATGGTTCGTGAGCTGATGGATCAAGATGATGAGAAATGGGACATTAATATCCTCCAAGCCTGCTTCCCTGGAACCTCGAAATCCCTCCTAAGGTGCGCAATTTCCTCTGGCGGTTTGCGAGGGAGGTTTTGCCGACGGGAGATCCTGTTGGAGCACGGAGTAGCAAGTGGGGCAGCAGCTGCGTTTTCTGTGGTCGGGAGGAGACTCAAGTGCACTTCTTTAGTGAATGCGAATGGGATTCCAGGATATGGTGAACATCTTCGTTTGTGAGCTGTTTCGAGTCCAGGGGAGATGGTGACTGTTTGACATGGTTACAGGGATTTTTGGAATCGAATGAGAAGAAGGTAGTCGAGGGATGGTGTGTGCTTTTATGGTACTTGTGGAAAGAGAGGAATGCCCAGTATTGGAACGAGAGGAAGCTACCTGAAAATGATATTATACCAAGGGCCATTTTCTTCTTAGAAGACTATCAATCTTATCAAGTCCGTGAGGAGTCGAATGCAACATAACAGTTGATTAAGAAGTGGAGGTAACCGGGAACATGAAACATCTCCATATCCAATGATGCAGCGATGCTTAATGAGGGGGGAATCAGACTGGGAGTGGTGATAAGGGACACCAATGGGAAGTTTGTGCTTGCGACGGCCAAAAGGATGAGGGGAACTTTAAGTGTCGAGATGGCAGAGGCACTAGCTGCAGAGCTGGGTATGCAAATGTTGGCGGGGCTGGGTGATAGCAGACTGATCCTGGAGAGTGATTGTATGACGATGATTGCAAAAGTTCAACACCCGAATCGGGAACATATGGAAGTCGGGGTGATCTGTAGGAACATTTGACGTAGTCTTATCATGCGGATAGGAGGCAGGTGTCGACAGATATCCAGAGAAGCAAATGGTTCAGCCCATATCATGGCTAGAACGAATACAAATTGGGAAGAGAGAGTGGTGTGGTTTGATAGCCCGCTGAGTTTTCTGATTAATCAGTTAGAGCTAGATGATGTAGCAGCAACAGTTTGATTAATATGAGCACAGGTTTTCCATAAAAAAAAGTACGCCACACGTCCACCGTATTAGGAAGAAGAAAAACAACAATCGGAAGGAGGACATAATCTTGGAAAACACAACGTATGGAATCATGGCCCACATAAATTAGAGCCCCTCCGCTGCTCTCACAAGGAATCATGGGCCCCGCACAAATTAAAGCTCCTACATCCTCCCTTTACTGCTCGGTATGGCCCAGGTGATTTAAATTGTTGTTTTTACCAAGATGTCCCTCCACACTGTGCACAGAAGCCAGAAGATTTGAGATTATTGGGGTTCTTAAGTGAAACCTCCATATAGTAATGGTTTAGACTAGAGAAGTCCGCTCACTGCGTTTCGCGCCAAGCGAGTGATGTGAAAAATTACATGTGATTGTAAGAGGAAAATTCTGTAAAAAAAAAAAAGACGGAATAAAGTGATACGGGTCTAATTGTACACATTTTACCCCAATTTTCCTTAAATGTGAGTTTTCCTATAATTATTCAAACTCTTACATATCTTATAGGTAGACAAGCCTCGGGGAATTTTTTGTACTCTGAAATAGCTATCTTCGCTTCCTGTGGAATCCTTCCACATAATAGTTGACATTTGATGCGGTTGCACCTCAATCTAGACAACGAATAAAATCGATCCATTAACCTTCTAATCCCGGCTACTTCTCGAATTGATCCATTTGTAAACACGCATGGAGCATTCATCACCCAAACACTCGCACACATGGCAAGTACAAAACATCCATTTCACATTCCGGTCTAGCCATGCACGCATCATCTTTTTCCCCCAAAGATAACCATTTTCCATAATCACATCGTCAATGCATTCCGTACATATAAACATCCATATTATAGTAATCAATCATGTACACACACTCCATAGCCCATTAGTCAATAATGTATGCACACATTGGAGTTTGCCATATTACGTGTCTTTTATCTTTTACTTTGTCAAGTCATGCAATCCCCCGGATATACTAGTAGATGCATAAAACATTCCCAATAGATACATAAAGCATATCTAGTACACCAAGCCTTGTATCGCTCTCCCAGAGAGCTAGACATATAGCCATAGTTCCAATCTCATAGAGTGCATGACAAGGCACCATTAGGTTTGATTAGGTAATTAGACAATTCTGGTTTAGATAGTCACAATACAAGTATCGATCATAGCATCAATGACATACCATTTGTATGTTCGTGTTTAATACATTCGCACATTTACATTGACCATTCCATATGAGTACATCATCACCTTTTGGCTTCCCATTTCACATTTCACCTTATAGGCTTCCTAGTATCACACTATAGCCAATCAGGCTATCCATTATCCCATCATGGGCTTGTAAGCTTTCCAGTACGGTAACATAACCTTTTAGGCTATTCCATATCATATACACATCATATTTTCATTCATAATCATTAAGGATGGCAACGTGTCGGGTCGGGATGGATAGTGCATATCGGTTACCCTACCCAAATTAGTTCGGGTTTTACGCATACCCTTACCCATATAAGATATGGGTAGAAAATCAAAACCATGTTCATACCCGTTCGGGTTTCGGGTATCCACGGTTATCCAATGGTAATAATAATTTATCTTTATAACTCCAACTAAGATGGTAACATTCACACGTTTTCTCACATTACATAAGAGGAAAAGTATGACAATAATTCACTAGAATGAAAAAACTTAATTAAAACAACATAATTCTATAAAAATATTAGATGTATATGTTAAATATAAAATATGTTAGAGAAAAATAATAATTATATCGAGAATATATACACATGTGTATAATCGGGCGGGTTCGGGTTGGATAGTGCGAAATTATACCCACCCATTAACCGCAATATTCGGGTTCGAGTTTTACCCGTACCCACTAAGGGGTCGTTTGGAGAATATAAGTTTAAATCTACAAATTATCAACAATCTAAAGATTTTAATTCTCCAGATTGTTGAAAACAGATTTTTAAATTTTTTATTGTTTGGTAACTATGATTGTTAACATTCAATTAAAATAAAAAATTTAATTTTATATTAAATAAAATTTTGTATCCTTAATAAAAAAATTAGAGTGGTTCAAGAAATATTAACAACTTTGTTGATAGATATATTTCATGTGATAAATAAATAGAAGTAAGAGAAAAACCAGGAGAAAAAAATCTCACGAATCAAGATATAGAATCTCTCTGATTATGAGAGATTTGATATCCGCAGATTTTAGAGATTTGAAATCTTTAAAGCTAGAATCCATAATACAGAAAGCAACAAAAAAACATAACTTTCTACAAAATCTGCGGATTCAGTGAATCCATGTCCTGAATCCTGTTCACCAAACGACCCCTAAAAGTCTTTCGGATTCGAATTTTACCCGTACCCACTAAAAATCTTTCGAATTCGAGTTATTCGATCCCTACCCGATTAAATCGGATTCGAACGGATATCCACCGTTACATATATTTTTGCCATCCATAATAATCATCACGTTCCACACATATCATTACATAGAGATTATACACATGGCATTAATCCATCATTCATTACATATCACTTCATTCACACATATACCACAATCCACCAAGACATATTAAACCCCCTCTTACTATTATTTATTTATTATTTGCTGCATATATATCTTTAAGGACAACATAGCCAAGCGATGGAACTAAACGACGAACCGCAACCACGCCTAGCTAGCTACCAAACAAAGGTACGTAGATCCATACATATAGCAATGCTGCATGCATGCATGCACTTAGCTTTTGATCATGGGGGCCGGGAATTACATCGAACCATACACACACATGAGATGAGATGCTCACTTCTTGGTGTGGTGAACATCGATATCCTTACTGAGATGAACAAGGAATTCCATGAAAGAGAAGGGCTCGGGAACATCCTCGTCCAGCTTCTCGTAGTCCAAAGTCCACTGGATGAGACTAGTGTTGTCTGATTTGGGAGTCGCCTTGACGAATATCTTCAACTCTTTGTATTCCTTGGTAAGATCCCCTTCGATGACCTTGAAGGTGATCGACAGATTCACATCATCAATGTGTTCGACTATTTCCTTGGCCACCTTGTGAGCCCCATCTGATCAGCATATACATATATATAAATTCGAGTTATTAAAACCAACTAGTACGTAGATATAGTCCCACTTAAAGATCACATGCATCAATCGTAACTTACCATGGATATAGTCCCAGTTGAGTAGGGCGCCCTTTTGGCCGAAATCGCCTCCATGGAGAGCGCAGTTCTTGATCTTGGTGGGTGCCATGTTGGAGACGTGGTTTGGCCTGTTGCTGAAGATTTCATGGTGTTGAGTTGCTGCAAGTCTGATCCCAAAACATGCCTCAAGCTTTCCCCTGAGGAGACTCATAATTCCCTTTAATATCTAGCTAGCTTTAGTTGGTGTGAAAAATGTGAGGAAACAAGAGTTGATCTTATAGGGAAGCTGGGTGTACTTCTGGGGAGAAGGGAAGATGTGGTGCTGAGTGAGCCAGCAACGGGATGGATGTGTATATCTAGTAAAGACGTAACTGGATTTGGCTATACTTACTCGTGATCTTCGTACACATTTGTGTGATGTTATATCATGTAATTAAGACACAGATATATGCATAGTTGTACTTGTGATGTTAATGCGCGCGTTGATCATGAGGGTGATATCCCATGCATGTATATTAATTAAACAAGAATGGGGAAAAGGAAATGTGCACAAACGAATGAGACAAGCCGTCCATATGTTTCATCACTTTCAACAACCTACTAAGGCTGAGTCCAATGCTAGTCCCCAAATTTGGGGATCATCCCTATTTTCTTCTCTTTTGCTCCAATGCTACATTCTCCAAATATGGGAATCTTCTTTTTATTCAGTTTTTCATTTACTTAAAAATGTATTTATGGAAGCATTAATATAATTTGTTCATATTAATATTTGAATAGTTCGTCATCGTTTTCAAATACAATTTTTTCGATAGAAATTTTTTAAATTCCGACACCAAATTTTTTTAAATTAAACAATATATTAAACACACATTAAAAACAAATTAAAGAACCCTTAATAAATCATAACACTTTCCCCTTATTTCCCCTTAATTAATTATCCTTATTAATTATCAAATAAAAAAATACAGCTGATGCTTGGCGGTGCGCCACACGCGCAGTGCTCCCAGTCTCCAAAAATGGCGCCGCTCGCCATTCTCTCCCCCAAATATGCCGATGCAAATGCCGATTTCCTCCAATTATAGGGATCCTCGCCATTTTTTCCCCTGCATTGGAGCCTGCCATTCGCCACTTTTGGCGACCACCTGAAAAATGAAGACCCCATTGGACTTGGCCTAAGCCAGGGGCGGATACATGTGCCTCTAGGGGTGTCCCGGGACACCCCTAAAATTTGTGGAAACGATTATCCAACCTCCGGAAATAGTTTCGTATGAGTATACAAAATATAATTGGTAATCCGGGACACCCTAACATTTGAAAAAATGATTATCCTACCCTCGATAATAGTTTGCTCATGATTAACAAAATATAAGTGGTAGGCCGTGTTATTCCAACCTAGGACACTACTATTATCAAACATATTCTAATTATGTTGCTACTCATTTGTTATTCTATTTTAAACATCATGCATCAGTAAAACGCTATTTCTTTATCCCCAACTATTTTCAATACCTAATAAATAAACTACGTACACGCTACCCTTAATTTTGAATTGATTTTGTGGTTACACGGCAAGTGTTGAAAGAGTCTTTTCTACTTTGAGCTACATTAAGAACAAGGTTAGAAATCGAATATGTGATAAGTTCGTGAAGTATTGTCTAGTAGGATATGTGGATTTTTTTTGAATAGTGCAGACACAGAGTTTATTTATATTTTTTTTCAAAATATGAATTTTAATTTATTATTTAATAAAAAATTTATACAAATTATACAAGTATGATATTTTTAATATATAAATTATTTAATTTATTATATAATTAAATTTAATTATTGAAGAGGACACCCTGTGAAAATTTTCTGAATCCGCCACTTTACTAAGCAGCAAACCAGCTGTGCTCAATTTTCTTAGGTAATAAAATGACGGGTTTAGTAGCATAGCTTGTCTCTTTATTATGACTTTGTCTTAAATTTGCCCTTCTGTTATCACCACGATATTAAACCTGTGATTCTGCGAATATTTCCATTCGAAGTTCTGCTAATTTCGATTTGACCAGTACAAAATGAGAGGGGAAATGGCAAATTTACTCCTTTTTTTCTTACCTCCATTCCTCTAATTTACCCTCCATACCTAGGTGGAAACTTCAAACGAACGTATCTTTTGAAAAATCCTAACCTAGGTGGAAACTTCAAACGAACGTATCTTTTTGTTCGAGTATCCGATCGTCGCGATTTTTTGTGATTCCGCCTAACCTTTTGAGATCTTGCAAACCGAAGACTGCCGAAAGTAGCTTGGTCCCGCCTTCGTCCCAAAAAATGTCGTTTGCTACCCCGAACGAGGTTTTTTCTGATTTCGTCAAACTTTGGACAACCATAACTTTGTGCTCCAAAATCCAAACGACATGATTTTTTTTTTTTTTGCATAAATTTTTAAGGAATACAACTTTTATCATATACATAGTTTCGAAATGTAAGTGGATTGCTGAAAATGGAAGGTAAGCTATTCCAAAAATCCTGTATATCCAAAATAAAAAAAAAATTTGGAATGAATTTTTACTAGGACTGAATTTTCAAAACAGGAATTACTTTTGGATATATGGGGTTAACCAAAGGAGGGTTAGGTTCGACATTCAAAATATACAGAGAAATGGAGAAAAAAGGATACGACGAGATAGGGGGATGCGACAGGAGATCTAACCTTTACGGCTGTGGAGATATGATTCCTGCGAAGAGTGGGAGTGGTGCATGACTTGGTGATGAAGAAGAACGAAATAGGAGATAGGGAAGACAACATTCTAGAAACGAAAAAAGATGCTAAGTGAAATAGTTTCTAGGTTAAATACACTTGTATATCCAAAATTTTCACAGTTGTGCTAATAATATCCAAATTTTCTGAAATACCACTTATATCCAATTCTTTCACATTCTTTAACGGTGTTTTTGATATACAAGTGTATTTAACTAAAAATATATTTGGAAATTGATAGATTTGGCAAAGAACAACTTTGAAACATGGATATAAGTGGTATTCCGGGAAATTTTGATATTATTGGCACAACTGTGAAAATTTTGGATATACAAGTGTATTAAACCCAGTTTCTATCTTTCCAAAAGGGATATGCATCATGAAGTGAAATAAGGTGGGCGACTACCGTGTATTCATGGAAAATAAATAAATAGAAAAGAATATAATTATTATTTTCAGATTTTTTTATTTTTGTTTAGGCTTTTACTATTTATTAGATAAGGGTGATATTATTTATTAGATAAGAGTGATCTAAGTTAATTTTTATGATTAGGTGCTAATTAAAATATTTGAACCTGGATCAGATTGAAGACTAACGATAATACTACTGAATGAAGCCTTTTTTATTCACTACCATTCTTATTAACCCTTAATTGTCTATTATAACTTTTTTTATCGCATAGTCACGCACTCCGTAGCAACGGCTGGCTCTTATCTAGTTAGTCTATAAGTCCAAAGTTGTATACATGTTTCATAAGATGCCATGGACACGTGTTGTATCCATAATCACCCAAAATACACACGTTCTTAAAAAAATTCTCAAAATACACATGTCATAAAAAAAAAACTTACAAATCTATACATGTTTGGGCATTTACCGCGACAGAGGAAGGAGGTGATTGCATCACCGCGACAGAGGAGGGCGGTGAAGGCCTGACCTGCGTTGAAGTTTCAAACGAACGTAACTTTACGCTCGGTTATCCAATCGTAGCGAATTTTTTTTGATTCTGCATAATTTTTCGAGATCTTGCAAGCCGCAAACTGCCGTAGACGGTTTGGTCCCGCCTTCTTCCCGCTCGACTTGCAAGATCTCGAAAAATTATGCGGGATCAAAACAAATTTTGCTACGATCGGATAACCAAGCGCAAAGTTACGTTCGTTTGAAGTTTCAACGTAGATCAAGCCTTTACCTCCTTTCTGGACCACGGTGAAAATAGGTGTCAGTCGGGCAGGTTTGGGCTGGGTTCAATCGGGTTCGGGTTCAAATGGGTTGAGGATTAGTCGGGTTGCGGGTTCATCGGGTTCGGGTTCAATCGGATTGTGGGCAAATCGGGTTACGTGTTCATCGGGTTTTGGGTCGGGCGGGTTGCGGGCGGATCAGGTTGCGGGTTGTTTGGGTCAGCGCATCGAGTAACTTACTCCTTACTCGTTAGTCGATACCAACTTACACATTTTATTACACTAATTTAAAATATTTTTCTCAAGTTTTAATCAATTTCCTTCTATCTCGTATATGTACTTAATTTCAAAAAACACTAGTCCAAATGTTGAATCAATTTATATGACTTGCAAACTTGTTAGGTAATTAATCATAATTGGTAAAGTAGCTTATAGTAATGGTTATATCAAGATTTGCAACCAAAAGACACTATTAATTATTTATGTGGTATTTTAATATTATTTCAGTAGTAATTGGATTATAGTATCTCGTTTAGTATAACCATGCAAATCTGTTATTTGACGTGTGGTATTTGGCAAAAGCAAAGTAGTAAAAGGAGTTATTTCGAAATAACTCAATGCCCTAATAACTTCAGTAAACTGTTGCCAAACGAGTTATTTGTAAAATTGTTCGAATTACTCTAAAAATTGAACCATCAAAGATTAACTATCAAATTTAGTAAAATTGTTGTGACTTCAATCATAACTTACTCAATAGCATATATCCTATACACTTAGCCTTACTCTCAATCGACAATATTAAGTTAATATATATTATTGATCGTATACCCTAAACCATCAATATATTATACACTAACAACAAACCCTATACCTTAACCATATATCCTTATGAGTTGTCATTTTGCTAGTATAGTTAATTTAAGGTTTAATACACTTGTATATCCAAAACTTTCACGATTGTGCCAATAATATCCAAATTTCCCGGAATATCACTTATATCCATGTTTTAAAGTTGTTCTTTGCCAAATCTATCCATTTCCCAATATATTTTTGGTTAAATACACTTGTATATCCAAAAATACCGTTAAATAATGTGAAGGAATTGGATATAAGTGGTATTTCGGGAAATTTGGATATTATTGGCACAACCGTGAAAGTTTTGGATATACAAGTGTATTTAACCTTAATTTAAAGTGAAATTTATACTTTGATTTTCGAAATATAGATAAAAAAATGATATTTGCTATATCCTATACTCTACACCATATACCTTGTACCCTAACCACGTACCATAAACATAAATTAAAAAGGGATCTCCTACCATTAAATATTTTAAATGACTTCAAGTGAACATATGTTAATAAAAAAATTAGAACCGTCAAAACCATCAATACCTTATACCCTAACCATATACACCCTAAACCATCTGTACCTTATACCCTATACCCTAACCATATACTTTATACCATAAACAACGAACCATTAAAAATTACTTATCAAGTTTAGTATAATTGTTGGCTCATATTCACCCGCCCATAAATTTTCCATTCCAAAGTTCCCATCCAAACCTCCCTCTCATTTTTCATTCCAAAGTGACCTGGAACCCGATTACCCAAAATTTTCAAATCCGTAACTCGACTGAGTTATCAAAATCGTAAAACTTAACAGGCCAAGTTTAACACCCATTTTGAAATGAAAATTCAACTTGAACTCAACTTAAATGTGCGAAAATTTTACTAAGTGTTGTAAAATAACGATCATGTAGTGTTGAAATTGCAATAAATGTAGAAGTATAGAAAACAAGTAGACAAACTAAGTGAATTTTCTAAAATAAATGATTGATGTAAACACCAAATTTGTTTTCTTCTTTCTTTCACAAAAAAATTTAAATACTAAAATTGTCCTCCTTTTTTCTCCTTCCATAAATTAGAAACACTCAATTTTTCCTGCTCTTTCTCTTCCATAAAATTGAAAGAACCAATTTGAAATTTCCCTACTCTTTCTCTTCCATTTGAAGAACCAAATCTTCCTCTTCCTTCCTTTCACAAAAAGTTGAAAACTTAAAATTTCCCTTTCATAATCAAAAGAACCAAACTTTCCCACTTCTTCACTTCCAACAAATCCAAACCACCAAAATTCCCCATTTAATTTCCCACTTCTTTTAAAAGTATCGAATTATCAAATACATTGCTTTACTTTATTTATATTTAATTGATAACTTTATTGACTAGTGAAATTAACCAAAAATTTTATTTATATATTATATTAATATTATCCATGATCTCAATTATTAATTATTAATATTTACATTGTGATGATTTAATATTTCAGATTTACTTTTTTATTTTGTTAAAGAACTGACCTTCATGTTTCAATTTTTGTAATTTTCTTAAAATACATAAGTTTCATATGTTTAAATTCCCTATATGAAATGAATAAATAATTTTACCTAAGTTTAGAATGAAAAACTTTATTTTGAAAACTATGTATTATATAATATAATAATTATTCAAGTGGATTAGGTGAAGTTCGGGTTGAGTCGGTTGGGTTGCGGGTTAGTCGGGTTCGGGTCAATCGTTCGGGTTCAAGTTAATTGAGTTGTGGGTTTAATCGGGTTCAGGTGAATCGGGTTACGGGTTAGTCGTGTTGCGGATCAATCGGGTTCCGGGTCGGGCTGGTTACGGGTTGTTGACTTTTAGTCAATTCGGGTTGCGGGTCGGGTTAGTCGGGTCAGGTTCTGTTTTGACACCTATAGCGGTGAAGCCTTCACCACCCTCCTATGCCGCGGTGAACCATCACCGCATTCCTCCGCCACAGTGATGCGTCTGTGCATGTGTTCACTGCATTCGTCAACCGTAATGATGCCCAAACATGTGTAGATTGAAATTTTTTTCTAAAACGTGTGTATTTTACAGTGTTATTAAAGCCGAGCCGAACTGCTCGACCCGACCGGTAAAACCGCCACCCGGTCACAAAAGTGGCTCAGAACAATCTAAAAGCCGCTCCGATTTTATGTAGCGGTTGACGAGCGGTCGAGGCGGTTAACCGCTCGAGCCGATCATCCGGTTTTTGCCTTTCAGCCGTTAAATTTCATTAAAAAAATTGCAGAAAATTGAAATAAACCAAAAACGTCGGGCTCTCAAACTGAATCTTTATTTCCATTTCACAATTTTGAAGGAAAGAGACGAGCTCTGATTAAGAAATCTCCATTATTTATACTGATAACATTTATTAGGTACTGGTTCTCTGACGGATTTTAAACGGTCTAGTGTCGATCAGACCACTAAAGTGCGAGTCATTCGCATTAACGGGTCATGCTCCGATTCGGTTCTAACAACATTAGTATTTTAGAATCTTTTAAAAAAAATGTATATTCTAGAAAAAAAATGCCCGTTGTACCCGGGCTGGTAAAAGCCCAAGCCTATGACGTGTAGGGCTGCAAATGAGCCGAGTCGAGTCGAGTTTTACTCCAGCTTGAGCTCGGCTCGTTAATAAACGAGTCGAGCTCAGCTCATTTATTAACGAGCCGAGTTGAGTTGAGCTCGAGCTAGCTTGTTTATTAAAATCTTAACTTTTATTTGATACTTCATTTTGTATATTATAATACATATGATTTATTTTGTTAGCTAATCTCATATTATACTTTGTTGGTATCATATATCATTTAGTTAATAAATTTTAACTACTCCAAATCATGTTATTTCATAGTATCGAAACAATTTATGATGCATAATTTCTTTTTAAAGTAGAAAATAAGATATATTGCTCAAAAACTTAACGTATTAAACTTTATATATGGTGAGATATATAATTTAACAACCATATTAATTAAAATCATAAGATATAGATTGATTCGTCCATAAGTTGGTAATCGAGTTGGCTCTCTAGCCACATGTCAAGACATATCATGAGCTCTAAACGAGCTAGCTCACGAGTTTAGCTCAACAAGCCACCGAGTCGAGCTAGCTCGCGAGCTTCACGAGCCGAACAAAGGTGAGCTCGTGTTCGGCTCGTTTATTAACGAGTCGAGTTTCGAACGAGCTTTTCTCGAGTCGAACGCCGAGCCGCTCGCGAGCAGCTCGGCTCATTTGCGGCCTTAATGACGAGCCTTTTAATCCTTTTTTTTTCCATACATATTATTCTCGTAAATAAAATATGTAATGCAGCAGGTGAACATAAATGTGTTCCAGCTGGGGTATTCTTCCATCCACGAGCACCCAGAATTGGTCCCGCACTCCTCCAGGAAAAAAGATACGGGCGCCATTGTTTCGCTTTTGGCAGTGCTGGGGTCATGAGGGTCATGGTTAGAGGAATAAAGCAAGTGTTGTACATACTTCCAAAACAATCGAATTGTTATCCCATAAAGGGAAGGGCGCCCACAACATGACAAACGCTTTACCGAATAAGGTTTACGATGAATTCTTCGTCTTTTCAATTTTCATAATATGAATGCATTGTTTCTGATACAGAACAAAAAGACGAGACAACTGATTCAGAAGGGCTTTCCCAGCCCGCCTTGGATTATAGATCGTCCAATTTAGAGCTGTTAGCCTGCCGTGCCTTCTATCTATCAGCATAGCTAGCTTTGGCAAAATGATTCATATAAACTTTCATGATACTGCATCATACTCACAGTCAGCCATATTTTGATACTAAAACACATGTGGTTTAACAGTGTAACCAAAATAGCAATAACCACCAATCAGTCACCAAAAGGTTGGCCAGCTATGATGTTCTATGTAACTACGTTGCTCCTTACGTTTTGACATGACTTCTGTACTTATTAACTTGTGACTAAAAATTCAAATCTACAACGTAACTTATGAAGTCGAGTGAAACAATCTCCGCGCGAACAAAACCTTCGAAATCGCAAGAGCAACAATTTCAAGACGCATACCATCATTCATCCCTAGTATATATTATTACTTCTTTCCACCCTACCCACCACCAAATGGGTTACCTAACATGGCAGGCTCTCCTTCATTACTTATTCTTCTTCTTCTACTCCCGTTTCCTGGACTTCTATTCTGGCACCAAAAAAAACAACTTGTTCTTACATCTTGGGAGCTGATGAGCTGCTGGTTGAGTCACCTGCTGTAGGGTTCAATGGGGAGCCAGTGCCGCTGCGAAGAGATCCATTCCCACTTTCGTTATCAGATACAACTGGAATTTTCACGGCAGCCCTTTCCATCTCCTTCTCGAGCTCATCCTCCCGTCTCAAAGCAGTGAACTGCCCATCCAACGACCTGGCTGCGGCTAACCACGCAAGTACGATACCCAGAAGGGTCACTCCAAGGTAAGGAGTTGAATTAGCGAGTGAACCGAAGGTCAAAATCATGAACTGTTGAATCAGAGCTCCCCCTGATTTCCCAAGTGGGTTGCAGACCACATCAATGGCTGCCTTTCCTTTAACCTGTGCGCACGATAATCAAACACAGACAGTGAACATAAACCGATTATTAACTAGGATGGCTCCAGCGACTATCAATCAAGTTATAGAAAGCTAATGGGGAGAGGGGAACCATGCGTACCTTGGTTTCCTCATCCAGAGGGATGTAAGCCATTTCTTTGCAGGGATCAAACAAGCTGTACTTGGCACTCTTGCTGAAAATATTTTGCAAGGCGCCAACATAGACAGCCGCAAGCAGAGGAGTCATCCCAAATTTGGCGAGGGTGGGAACAAGAGGACCACCAAACAAGATCAGAGAGAAGAATCCGACTCCAGTGAGAAGTAGCACTGTGGGTGTGATTTTGGCTGCAGCTCCCCATCCATATTTGTCAAAGATGTATTGGCTGACGAGCATCATCGTGAATGTTGCTATTCCAGTAGCTGTGGAGAAGTCACCCATGAATGCAGAATACTCGTTCGGACTAGGGAACTGACAAATTTAGACAGCAAGTAAGCGACTAATTATCATATAAGAATGAAGAGATATTGGAAGGCAAGTAATTGACTTCTTACCTGCGCCTTGAGCTTAGATTTCCACGTAACTTCAACAAGGTTGATGCTAATGCCATATGCCACAACTAAAGTTGCAAGGTCTCTGATGTATCTTGAAGAGACAAGGAATTTCAAGCTCTCCATTGTACCCATCTTTGGCTTTGCCTGAAAGAAATAAAGAAAGAAAGGAGGATCTCAATTAATGACCCTGAGGATGCAGAATGTTGCTCACTCTCTTAACCTCATGAGTCTTAACAATTAAGAACTCAAAGAATATAGATAACAACATCAATTTTGTACAGCATTAAAACAGAACAGAAATAAAACATGACTCAATAAGTTTTACCTTCTTCTTCTTGCTGACGGTTGGAAGAGTGGCAGTTCTATTTACCCACCAGTAAAGGAAGCAGATAGCACCACCCATCAGTACAACAATGCTCATCATTCCTTTGAGGGAGACAGCCCAACCATCAACTCCAGGACCCAAATTCTTGCGGAGATTAGAGAAATACTTAACTGTCCGTCCTGAGAAAATTAAGGCTATATTTGCACCAAGCCCAAACAGTGGGTAAAACTTCTTTGCTTCATCAACAGTAGTGATCTGACATGAATGAACAAGCACATAGTTAGTTCAAACTTCCATAACCAAGCTGTCAATAAGACTCGATATTAGCTAGGAGCAGCATATGCACAATGTTATACTTTGTCAAGTTAATGTCCCTCCTTGCTCTAGTAAGAATATTCAACTAGAAACACGTTAAATGTACCAAAGTGGACCAATTCAGAGTCCTAAACAGGCATTTATTTCAATAAGATTGCCAGAGACATAACTCAATCAACACCGAACATTACTCCACGAGATACATTCCTCAAGACGAATTCCACAAAAGCAATCAGTTAAGTCTGTTGTTGAGCCCAGCGAATGACAACAGATTCAGGATAAGAAAGAACTAAACAGTGAAGCCTAGAGCACTAGGATGGTACAAGGTCCACATACATTGAGCAAAGCTTCCACATAAGTCACACAGGGTTCATGAGGAACACAACACAGACAGAATTGACTCACCACATTTTTCAGGCAATCATCCAATTGACTGAATGAAGAATTGCAAAAACAAGTAACAATCAACAAAGAACAGACGAAGGGAATCATAAAACAAAATATCAGCAGGCAAATCACCAATAGAAAGTTAACCTGATATTCATAAAAAAAAAAAAAAAAAGTTTACCTGATTAGCAAATCCCCAGAAGAGCACGGAAACCACCACGCTCCCCCACAATTCAGCCATGACATAGAACAAACAAAAGCTCCAAATCCTCATTATAGCAAGTGGACCAAGAAACCTTGGGCCAAGCACGTTGAGAAGCTTATCAGCAAATGCATGAGGGTGAATATAATGACTCAAGGGATACAAGAAGAACCCGAAAGCTCCAAAGAAGGCGATAAAGGGCATGATTACAGTGTAAAACAGAGCCTCCTTGGATAGCACATTAGCCAATTTGGTGTATAGAAGCATAAACCCAATCGCCATAGGCAAATTCACCCAAGTTTTCAGAAAGGGGATAATCTCTGCACTGCTCCCTTCGGCAGTCACCACCAACACATCCTTCGTATCCCTCAGAATTGTATAATTGAATAAGATACAAAAGAACATCAAACCTAGTGGAACAATCTTCTTGAGAGTCTCAACCTCGATACCTAGAACCTTCTTGCTCTCACTTTCCTTGCGAAACAGCGGCTGTCCCTCGGATGCAGCGGCGGCTTCCGCTTTGCAGATATGCAAAGTTCTGTTACTTGGGAACAGACCATTGGGGGCGGACACAAAGGTCGGAAATTTTTTGAACCCATTTGAAGATAAGGAAAACCCAGGTGAGGTTTTGGGTTTTGAAGCCGAAATCCTCTGCCTTAAACCCTGGGATGCATATAAAGCTCTGGTTTTTGGATTAGGCGGTAGTGAGAAAAGCCCTCTGGTTTGTAGCACGGCTTCCATACCTCTCTTCTTCCTCTCCTACCAATCCCCAACAGAAACTCTTATCAATGAGAGGAAGATGGGTATTTTCAGAAGAGAGAGGGCAGCTGGAGGTAGATATTAGATAGAGAGATAAGGTGGCGCTAAGAGAAATTCCCTTTCCTGAGAGAAAGAGAAAAAGGGAAGGGATGGTGGTGGATACAAATAAATATCTCCTCCACGGCCTTTTTTGCTATCGGAAACCATCAAAACCCTCGAACGTCTAAATGCAAACGAACCCAGTTGGAGACAAAAGATAATATTGGAAAAGAACCCATCTCCTCTTCTCTTCTAAGTTATAAGTATAACGAGCCGAACTACAATCTCCCTTTCCTGCAGCGGGATATTTCGTTTCCTTATTCTCCTTTGCTTTGCTATTTGTTAGACTTGGACGCTACTGAGAGCAGAAAGGGAAAATGTGAAGATGCTCTTAGGAATGGCCGACGGAGATGCTTTGCTACTCTAATTCAAAAACGGGTTGGTGGAGTTCGCAATCAGTTGGGAAAGCAGACAAATGATCAGCTGAGGAAAATTAGGGAAAGAAAGTGGCAAAAGGAAAGCAGACAAATGATCAGCTGAGAAAAATAGGGAAAGAAAGTGGCAAAAGTGAAGGTCGAATGAGTAGGAAGTGGAGTAAATTTAGGTGAGTGAGTAGTAGTAGATATGGTCAAGGCATCAAATAGCAAACGAAGGGATCTCTCCAATTTATACCAGCGAATTGAGGGACTAATTGGTTAATCATTTCTAAAAATTGATGGTGATTAATCGATTCCATGTGACTGGAATTAATATTTCTAATTTTCCAATAAAAAGGGAAATGAGACTTGGGTTGAGATATTATATAACTACCCTCATGCATATATTTATCATATGCACTAGAGTGGGTAAGTCCGAAACCTATTCACTTTGTACAAAACGGTAACAAATCTTTTATTTTGCACCTTTCAGTAACATACGCTAGAGAGAGTCATTCCGTCCATCTCCATCCAAAAAATCGTTTGTTTAATATTGGTCATCACGTTTTCTTTTCTTTGTTGTGACTTTCGCGGCAACTCGATACTGGACATCCGGTATACTTCGTCGAAAGAAACTACACTCGCTGGCGGGACTATCTTGGAGATGTTGGATTTTTGTTTTTGTTTTGTCCCGTCAATGTCGTGTCTTTGCTCCTCATAGCTTCTTCAGAGCTGCCCAAGTAGTGGCTTTACATGCTCTTTCATCGTAATTTGGTTGCATACGGACTAACTCACAGTGTTTGAGTCGGTCTTGTAAGTGTGTCGAGTCTTTGTCTCATGCCCTCTGAGCTTTCCTTGAAAAAAAAATTGTTTGTTTCGGACCATCCCAATTGAACCGGACAATCCTAATTCTATACCCACCCACCCAAAAACTCTAATTCAATCAATAAGAGATCCAAGGATACCTAATAAGAGATCCATCAGAGGAGCCACATATCATTTGGCAAAGAATGACTCCTAACCACTCCATACAGTAGATTAAGAACACAAGTGAAGCGGCGATTTAGTTTACACCGACAACGCGAGCAGGGGAGTGATCGATGGTGGGGGCTTCGGTTCACGCCGGCGACGCGAGCAAGAGAGGGATCGATAGTGAGGGTGTTTGGTTAGGGTCCCGTTGCGACCAGAGGAAGCAATCAACAGTGTAAGACTAACTCCAACCCATAAAGGGGAATTTAGCTCTCCAAATGGCCAAATATGGCTTTTTAGCTCCCCAAACCCACTTTTCACTCCAACCCTATAAAAAGCTAAATTTAGCTTCCCATTTCCCTTTTTCAATTTATTTCAATAAACCATACTTATTTGACCTCTAATTTTTATATTTCACTTTAATTTTTTCATAGCTCGTTATTAGTTTTGAATACAAATTTTTCGATGTAATTTTTTTTAAATTCCGAGATAATTTTTTTTTCAAAAATTAGTCGTTAAAATATTACCGTTAAAACTTCGGGACCACTCCAAATATGACCGTTTTTTTGTATCCGTTACTTTACCACTGTTTTTTTGTCATTTTTTGCACCAAATGTCTTTATAAATGACAGTTCTTCATTTTCATCAACTCAACTAAAACTTCTTCCCATTTCTAAAACAAACACATTCATCATGAGTATCTCAGATAGCTCATCGTCTGGAGAAGAAGAAAACGAAGAGTACGAAAGGTTTCACCACCTACGTTTGAGTTTGATCGGTCGGAGGCTGGCTGAAGGTGCATCAAGTCGCCGTCAAACTACAAGCCGACGTCACATTGATCGTGAGAGGGTCGAATGTAATCGACGTCTTATGAGGGATTAATTCGATCCAAATCCAGTATACAATGCTCGCATATTCAGAAGGCGCTATCGGATGCAGCCAAGATTATTCCATCGCATTATGGGCGACATTGTGAGGTTTGACCCCTCATTTGCTCTAAGGCGTGATAGCTTTGGTCAATTGTCACTATCTCCAGAGCAGAAGCTTACTGGTGCGATGCGCATGCTAGCATATGGTTCTCCAGCTGATCAACTTGATGAGTATGTTCGTATGGGTGAGAGCACTTTGATGGAGGTCTTCAGAAAGTTTTGCAACAACATTATCAACATGTACGGGGCCACATACCTTCGCGCACCTACTCCTGCTGATTTAAGGATCTTACTCCGTAAAGCCTCAAGTCGTGGCTTTCCTGGAATGATTGGATCAATTGACTGCATGCATTGGGAATGGAGGAATTGTCCAAGTGGTTGGGCAGGACAATACACCGGCCACATGCATAGGCCAACAATCATTCTGGAGGCGGTGGCCTCCTACAACACATGGATATGGCATGCTTTCTTTGGGACACCTGGATCGAACAACGATATAAATGTTCTGGGGATGTCTCCAGTGTTTGATCGTATCGTCAATGGAAGCGCTCCACATGTACGATTTGAGGTAAATGGTCATGCTTATGATCAATGTTATTATTTGGCTGACGGTATTTATCCCTCATGGTCAACTTTAGTGAAGACCTTCAGCAATCCAAGGTCAAACAAAGAGGCTTTGTTTGCTCAACATCAAGAAGCACACCGCAAAGATGTAGAGCGGGCATTTGGAATCCTCCAAACAAGATGGGCAATTGTTCGTGGCCCTGCAAGAGCTTGGGATGTTGTCACACTTAACATATAATGCTGACGTGCATTATATTACACAACATGATAATCGAGGATGAGCAGGTTGATTCTGATGACGAGATGGATGATGACCTTGATTATGAGATCCATGCACAACCTGAACCAATCAACCGACACCAATCAACTCTAATTGATTACTTGGCTAGAAATAACAGGCTTCGCTCATCTACAACACATCATGCGCTTAGAAATGACTTGGTTGAGCATCTTTGGAATTTGCACGGCAATATCTAGCATTGTTTTACTTCATGTTGCTTGGTTGTTTGTATTTCAAGTTTCAGTGTGTGATTGTATTTCATGCTGCTTGGTTGTTTGTATTTCAAGTTTTGAGTGTGTGATTGTATTTCATGTTGCTTGGTAGTTTGTATTTCAAACTTTCAATAACACTTGTTTTTATTACACATGGAATTGCTCAAAGTTCAAAGAGTACACATGACACATGAAAATAACAAAGTTGAAAGAGAACACACAACACATTAAAGATGTAAAGACAATAGAGTACAAATAGGATCTTCTTCTAATTAATAATCCATGACAGGAAAGTAATCGACATCTCCTCCAGCACTTTCATCGCCATCTCCTCCACCACTTGCATCGCCATCTCCATCTCCGCCATCACTTGGATAAGAGTTGGGATCATCTTGATCGTACCCATAAATGTCATTTTGTTTACGCCTCCAAAATCTCTTCTTTCTTGGTGTCATCTTTGACAAATCCTTCTCTAGAATAGCTACATTTTGTTGAAGTATTGCAGCTTCCCTCTCTTTCTTCTCCACAGCCCACTTTTCCGCTTCACGCTCCCTCACTTGCCTCTTGTATGCCCATTCCTCTTTCTCCTGCTCTAGCCTCCTCTCTTGAACATTCATTTTTCTGTTTTCATACTCCATCCTCGACTTTTGTCTCTCTCTCATATCATTACCAAACTCTAGCAGTTGAGTAGTGTATATGTCTGACGATTCAGCAACTACCTTACCTTTCTTCTTTGCTGCCTTTTGTTTGTCGCGTCCTTCAGGGCGAGTCAACACGAAAGGCGTAGCTCCTTCATCTGGTAAGTCATCAAGGCCTTCCACGGGAGATGATTGAGAACCAAAACCTGTGGGAGAACTTTGGGAACCTTGCCCCATAGGTGGAATGGGACTAACAAGCAGGTCAGGATTGGAGTACCACTTTGGACAATTTCGGAGAATTTCGAAACAATGCTCAAAATCAAAAGCCTTGTTCCCATTCTCTTGCTTATATATTGCTCTTGCCTCCTTTTCCTAATAAAATATGTAATACATGGGTTAGAGAAGTTTATATTGACACATATAAAAATAAGAAAATACACAAGTTGAGGGTCCGAAAGAATACCACATCAAACTGGTTCGTGCCACTCGATTGATGCCTTTGTGCTCTTTGCAAAACTCCCTTCCAAGCATTGCAGTGATAGCAAATAATCCTCATTCGGGATTCCATTGCAACAGCAGTACGAATTGTAGTAGGATCCCATTTTTGATGTTCTGCCGCCACTCTTTCCCACAACCTTGTATACTTCTGGTTGGTGCCAACCGCTCCATCTTCTGATATCGACACCCAAGCTCTGCACAAGATTTCATCTTCATTCGGACGCCAATTAGGTCCTCTCTTGCCTGTCATATTCCTATTTTGAGAGACGATAACAATTGAATTTTGAGAGAATGCGATTTATGCTCTGAGAATGAGTGAAGAGAAATCTATGAAGAGTGCTGTAATATATAAGAAAAAATATGGCCGTTAAAATATGACCGTTTTTTTTATGGCCGTTAAAATATGACCGTTTTTTCGTCACTACATCAATTATTTCAAATTTATATTTCAAATTGAATCACAAACTACCAATGAGAATAGAGGAAAAAAATCCAAAACAAATTGGCTCCCCAAATTCCCAACCAACAAAAGTTAAAAGAAAAAAAAAAGGATAACAGGTCAGCTGGCGGAGAAGGGCGCCAGGTGCGCGTCCGGCGCCCTTCTCCGCCAGCTGACAACCTCCCCACTTTTTGGCAGCCAAATATCACTCCCCACCCCAAAACCCAGCCATATTTCCCTTCCAAAAACCCAATACCCATTTTTGGCTTCCCATTTTTTTGTGGGTTGGAGGAAGAAAAAAAGCCAAATATGGCTTTATAGCAATTTGACACCATGGGTTGGAGCTAGCCTAAGCGTTGGTTTTTGACAGCGATTCTGGGGGAGCTGATACATGTTCTAAGGGCCATGATGAAAGAGGAAAGCGACTTTCTGTCTTTAACATCACGTGGGTAACATTAATTTTTTTGATCGATTGAATTAGAGTTTCCGGGTGGGTGGGTATAAAATTAGGATTGTTCGGTTCAATTGGGTTTGGTAGTTAATTTTTTTATTTATATTGTAAGTGATGTGGCTTGTTCACTGAACAAAACTAACGGTTTTTTGGATGGAGATGGACGAAATGACCATTTCGTTATTATATCAAACGTATGTTACTGAAATATATATATTGAAAGATTTGTGACCGTTTTGTATAAAGTGAATAGATTTTTTACCTTTTATACTCATTACTCGTACTAAAGTTGGTTCGAAATGGGGATTCATGAAACGTCAGAAAAGGATGGTGATTCATTTACCGAAAATAAAAGGATGGGATTCAAGGGAGGGGTATAATACACCATAGCCGTTGGGTATTAATAATTGTGTTTCTTTTATACAAGATAAGCCTCTGGGCATGTATAGACAACAAAATTATGGAATCGAGACTAATATGAATGATAGTTATACGCAACCGGACCCTTGATGAAAGAGATTTTTTGTCATGAGGTGGATAGCTTTGAGAAAGTTTCGTGAAACAAAAAGACACGAAAGTAACACAGAGAAATAGAAGAGAGAAACAACTTTCACTAGAAATGCTCATGCTTTAGAATGTGAAGACTTTCTCGATATAACATTGCTGGTGACCGGTTGAGAATCTTCATAGAAAGTATTAAGCAAATATTATGAGTAAGACACTATCCCACAATATAACAAAAAATAAGTAGTTTTGTTATAGACATAAGGGGTAAATAGCACGTTCGATCACTGGATTTACAATTTTGTTTCAAGTTTGCTACAAACAAATTTTAATTGCATTATTGGTCACTAAATTCACATTTTAATTTTACAACTGCCACTGGTCGTCCAACTTCGTCAATTACTGTCTTATGTGACTATCAACTTTCATAGTTGACTATTAAATAAGTAACATGGCAATCAAAAACTCACAAATGTGAGATTTCAAAATAACTTATGGGGATCAGCTATTTCACAATCCCTCATTATTTTTCTGTCTTTTCCACAATTATCTCATTCCTAGCCCAACTCTTTCCCTCTCGTGCATCTCTCTCTCTCTTCCCCCACATTTGTCTTATCCCCAATTCTTCTCCGCTGGCGACTCCTGCTCGACTCCCAATTTTGATGGGAATCTCACTACAATTATCGTCATCACCACCAACGCCGGCCACTCCCTCTTAATTGATGCTCTGTTTCGTCTCGTTTCCTATTTTTTTTTTGTCTTATTCCCAATTTTCATCTCGTTCCGACTTCCACTTCCCGCCTCCGTTTTGTCTATCGTCCATCGATGGAGAGAGGCAAAATACTTTGGTCGCCAGACAGGAGAGGGTGAAGGAGTCGTCGATTGGTTCCGACTCCGAGCTCCGGTTTCCACTTCTTCTTCTTCTTCCTCTGCGCGTAGAGGATCCCACCGTCGACGACCTCCTTCCTTCCCCGCTGCGACAAACTGCTCCCTTCCAAGCCATCCTTGACAAGACTTTTTGCTCCTGAGTTTGCCAGAGCAACGACGAACGACGAAAATATTGGCTCAGTGGCGTCAATCTTGCGGAAAGCAGCGACACTTGCCGGTTGCTCGTTGGTGGAGATGATGCTTGGGATTGCAGGCTTCATTGTCTTGTCCTTCGCAGGTGGTGGCGTGGTTGTGGCCGCCTGATCTTCTTCTTCAACTACAGGTGGGAGAAATACGCCGGAAATTCTGTCGCGGGTGGTGGAGATGACGCTACAACGGTGTTGGTGGATGGCTTGATTCGCCGCGTGAGTCTAGGAGTCGCATGATCTCCTCTATATTCGCCTTCCACCTTCATTCCTCTTGGGTTCGGCGAGCGAGCGCTTGTTGTATGAGGGCGTCTAGCCGATCGCATGCTGAATCGAAGAGCAAGCTCATTGTGGCTCTTATACCAAATGATATAACCTGGGATTAGGGTTCTATCAGATCTGGTCGTGAGATTGGGAATTAGGGATTCCATAACATAATTAGGGATTTGAGAAGAGAAAGATAGACAATCGGCCTAGGCCTTTAGAGGGATTGAGATCTAAAATTGAGAGGATTGGGAGATTAGGGTTTGTGAGAGTTTCTTAATATTCTTCTTATTGATTATGAATGAAGGACCAATTACATATTTATGAATGAAGGACCAATTACATGCTGAATCGAAGAGCTGTGACAAGCTCATTCTGGCTCTTATACCAAATGATATAACCTGGGATTAGGGTTCTATCAGATCTGGTCGTGAGATTGGGAATTAGGGATTCCATAACATAATTAGGGATTTGAGAAGAGAAAGATAGACAATCGGCCTAGGCCTTTAGAGGGATTGAGATCTAAAATTGAGAGGATTGGGAGATTAGGGTTTGTGAGAGTTTCTTAATATTCTTCTTATTGATTATGAATGAAGGACCAATTACATATTTATAGCGAAAGACTAGAAAAACCTAATAAACTATCCTAATACGACTCAAAGACTACTGTCCTTAATAATAATAATAATAACCATAACCATAACAATAATAATAATGGAAACCGTAGGTTTCCATCAATTTCTCACAATATCTATTCATATTCTTTTATTTTTACTTTTCTTAAAATAGTTAGACTTGATCTTTCAACTAGTTAGACTCAGTTACCAATTATATTCTCACTACTATTCAATTTCGACACGTCCCGCCCATACCCGCACGGGTATTACCCTCCTCGACCCTCGCTTTATGTGGGACGGGTATGTGTATTGAGGTACCCATCCCAACCTCCCGCGCCATTGCCATAACTAACCAAATTCATTTTCGAAACAAAGGACGAAGAAGATGGGAAGGAGAACAAATTTGCACTTTCATTTTTAGGTTGAAATCCTGAATTTACTCCCAAAAAATTATTTTAGTGAAATTTCTCATGTAAAAAAACCTCAGTTTTTTAAAACGAGAGATTTTATTAAAATTCATCATTTTAGAAAACCCTCATCCAAAAGACCCCCTAAAATGAGATTTTATAGCCCTCATTTCTTGCATGTTTTCTTATGGATAAGAACACTCATTGAAAATTTAATTTTTGATTTGGGCTAGAAATGCTTCCTTTTGTGTTTTGATTGTATTTTGAGTGTCATTTCAGGTTTTGAATGGTTTTTGTCAAAGAATCCTAACTCAAGTATATAGAGCATCACGACCAGGGGATAGAGTTCACATACAAGATGTCAAGGGCTGGTAAGAGTTTACAATCAAGGCACATAATTTACGGCTGCAATTTTATATTTCCTGAGCCGCAAACTTGGAAAAGATGCAGACATTAGCATATAAAGTCTCGTGGTCCATTTCACGGGCCTTTAGGATCGAGAACGCAGCCTGATGATTATGATTGCAACCGCGATCTTTGAATGCAACCGAAAACCTGCCCCATCCCTCCGAATCTCTATAAATAGAGGGTTGCTCCCTCATTTAAGGAGACATTGAAATCTACAAAATCTTAGAGAGAGGAGTTAGAGAGAGAAGGTGTTGCCTTAGAGATGAAGAGGAGAAGAAGGGAAGAAACATGTGTTTCTTTTCACAAGAAGGAGCCCCAATTCATCTTTTCTACCTTTCTTTTTATGGTTGTCCTCCCCTTTCATAAGATAGTAATCGAATGTACTTCGATTGTGGCCCCTCAAACCCTACATTCGACTGTGGCCCCTCAAACCCTAACTAGGGTATGATGTAATTGAATGGATGTAGTTAATTTATTGTTAATTTGAGTTTATCTATAACTTCTAATGCGTATTTCTGAGCTTAGGATGGATGAATGAATGTATGTCAAGTTTTAGCCTGGGTCACATATGGATGCCACATTTTTAGCCTAGGTCAATGTAGTCTATAACTGGATATGTGAATGACTTCTCTTAGCTTAGGTAGTCAATCCTAACTCTTAGTTGGTGGACGAGGTGACCATCCCCTGACAACTAGGAGCTCACCTAGGTAATGATTGGTCCTCAAGTGCGTGACCATCAACTCGAGGACCTCATGTGCAGACGGGTGAAACCCGTTTAGAGGAGATATAGCGATATCCCTAGTCACTAGAACCCAGTTGGGGTGACATTGGGCTTGCAAATGTGGCTAGAAGGGGAATAAATGACTTGTTCCCATATTAGTGGATATTGTTATTATCTGGTTACATTTTACTCGCTATACGTGGTATTATCCTTTACACAATAAATGTGACATTCTCCAAATTTTTCTTTCCTTTAGAAAAATGGTTGAAAATTATTTTTCCACCACTATTCGTAGGCTTTACACGGATGGTGGTGGCAATTCTAAAAATTACGATCTGATTTACGTGCTAATGGTATTACTCATCTTCTTACTCCATCACATACAGCTTAACACAATGGCCTCGTTGAACGCAAACATCGTCACTTGGTTGAAACGGGTATTACTCTTCTTCATCGTGCTAAAATTTCCACAGATTTTTGGTCTTTTGTTTTTTCCACCGCCATATATCTCATCAACATCTCCCATCCTCAGCTCTACGTGGTAAAGTCCCATACACACTCCTCTTCAATTTGTTACCTAACTATCATATACTGTGTATCTTTGGTTGTCTTTGTTATCCTTAGTGTCGCCCTTATTCCTCTCACAAACTTGATCCCCATTCTCGCCCGTGTTTATTTATTGGGTATTGTCCTCAACGTAGTGCTTATCGTTGTTTTGATCTAGCCACTCAACGAAATTTTCTCTCTAGTCATGTTGTCTTTGTTGAGTCTCAATTTCCAGGTTTTCATGCGGCGGGTCTTGATGCTCTCTCCTCGTCCGAGTCCTGGTTATGTGACATGTCACCCACCATCACTTCATTGCCATGACAATCTGTCCAGTTCTCACCAACACATCATTCGACTCACACTTCCCCCTCCACGGTTGCCTCTCCTCAAGGTCCTTCCACTAGTGGGCCATCCACACTGGCTCATCTTCGGCATCAGCTCTGCCCCAGCCCCCAACACTCCTCCATCGGGCCCCTCTACCGCCCCAGCTCAGCCTACCCCACTGCTCCGCTCCCACAACATGGAAACACGGGCCTAACATAGCATTTATTGACCTAAAAAGAGATTATTCCATAAAAAGCTTTCTCTTGGGCCCCTGCTGCTTGAGCCACTTACTGTCCAGGAGACCCAACGCTATCAGGAATGGAATACCGTCCTCTCTGCTGAGCACTCTGCTTTATTGGCCAATAACACTTGGGATCTTGTTCCTCGCCTTCCTCACTATAATATTCTTGGTAATCGGTGGGTCTTTCGGGTTAAGTATCATTCGGATGGGTCTACTGAGCGCTTCAATACTCGTCTCATGGTCAAGGGTTTTCTTCAACGCCCCGAGTTGACTTCAATGATACGTTCAGCCCGGTTGTTAAATCGGTCACGGTTCGTACTGTATTCACTTTGGCGCTATCTCATGGCTGGTCTATTGCTCAATTCGATCTCAACAATGACTTTCTTCAAGGCCCCCCGAAGAGGAAGTTTATCTTGTTCAACCTCTTGGATTCATTGATCCATCTTTTCCTCGTCATATTTGTTGTCTCAAGAAAGCTATTTATGTTCTTTGTCAAGCTCCTCGAGCTTGGTACACTACCTTGTGCGCTTTCCTGCAGGACTTTGGTTTTTAGACAACTCATTCTAATGCTTCTCTTTTTGTTTATTCTCATGGGAAGACTCTACTCTATTTTCTTATATATGTTGATGATTTGCTTCTCACTGGTAATGATCATGCCGTCCTTTCCACTTTCCAGCAGGCTTTATCTTGTCGATATCTCTAAAGGCTCTTGGTGATGTCAACTACTTCTTGGGCATTGAGGTTATTCCCACCTCTACTGGCTATATTTTGTCTCAACACAAGTATATGGTTAACATTGTCAATCGGTTCATGATGACTGATGCCAAGGCTGTTGAAACACTTATGGCCGCCTCCACTTCCCTACTTCTCGATGATGGTACACCACCCACCGATGCAACTCGTTTCCATCAAGTGATCGGTGCACTTCAGTATCTTGTCTATACTAGGCCAGAAATTGCCTATTCCATCAATAAGTCCTCTCAATACATGCATGCTCTGACGGCCTCCCACTGGCAATGTGTTAAGCGGCTCCTTCGCTATGTCTCTGGCACTCTCACATATGATCTTGCCATTCGTCACTCACGTGCTCCCTTCTCCTTGTCTGTTTTGTTGATTCTGATTGGGCTGGAAATCATGATGATCGGTCTTCCACCTTGATGAGCCCCAAGTAGGGTCTCAATTGAACCAGAATGGAGCAGTCAGTCTCAATCAATCAAAGGGATTGATCAAGAACAAAAATAGAATTCACACGAGTTCAGGTAAGCTAGTTTGAATACAATTTAGATGAAAACGATAAGGAATTCTTACACCTAGAAGAATGCACAATCGTTATAAGGAAGCTTTCGATACAATTGAGTGCATTTCTCGATTGATAAGCAAGATTCAACAAGTTTTGGAGCTCTAGCAAAACCCAATAAAACTCACAAGCTTGAGAATTAGGGCAAAAGTTGATCTATTCCATTCTTGTTTGTACAAAAACGAGTTAAGCTTTTTGTAGGAAAATTACAAACTGTAAACTAAGTAAAACACGCCTTGAAGTAATCCTAATTCACAAGAAAACTAGATCTAACTCTAATCCTTATGGAACACAGATTTCCTGCCTTCCAATACAAGAAACCACACAGGCGGCATAGCAACTTCACACGTCTCGTTTGAGACTCAAATGAGTTCCAAATCTTCAGCAAATTCCTTTAGCTTGTAGTATAACACTTGTAATTTCATGTGGCATAACCTTCTGGACTCGATTCTCCTCCACCCTTCTCGAACAGAGCTCCAAAGTAGGATTCTCGAACACAGTTCGATACTTGGCCATTTCTAGGTAGATTTCCGGTTTTGTCATAGGATTTTGAGAGTCTACGAGAACGTACTTAATGACGGTTGGCTTGGCTCTACTAATCCTTACATCTTGTAGATAAACATTTGTCCTTCAACTTCCAACCTTCTTCTTGAATTTTCATCGAGCCATTTTTTGAGAGCTAGACGTGCAAAGTAAGTTATTTAAAACAAACAAAAGACTTAATCAATTTTCAAGCTCCTTCTTCCCAATCGAGCTAGCTTCTTTATCAATCCACGGAAACTTCAATTGCAAGCAATTTGGGATCATATCACACCTGTGGCTATCTTATCTATTTCGGGTCCACCTTGATCTCTTGGCGTTCTGAGAAGCATCTGACCGTTGCGCATTCTAGCACAGAAGCAAAATATCCAGCTATTGCACATGCCGCTGCCGAGCTCGAATGGGTTCAGAATCTTCTCACTGAACTCCGGGTTTCGTTGATGCCTCTACCAGTTTTTCATTGGAGGATGAAGCACTTGGCATTAGACTATCGCTTCGCTTGTCAGCTTGTTCAGGCAGGGCGCCCACGTGTTTAGTACATATCCACGACACATCAACTAGCAGATGCTCTCACGTTTGGGCTTGGCGGATCAAAGAGAGTTCCGCATTTGGGAAGCAGATCAAAAAGAGTTATGCGGTTGAGAAAATCCTTGTACCGAGAAGCCCATCGATACAAGGTGTATGGCGGATCAAGATAATTGCTGAGGTGAGGACACAAAGTTCGTGGTCCTTGTCTTGAGGAGATGATTGTTATGAGACAATCCAAGTACCACATCGGTAATACAAGGGAAGGAACCCTTGTATATAAGTGTCCGCCTAGCCCAATTAGTATGAGGCTTTTTGTGGAGGATACCCAAAAGTAAAACCGTGCGGGCTTGACCCAAAGTGGACAATATCGTACTAATTGAGCACCCCGGTTTGACAGTCCTATTGCTGTAACCGAGGACTGAAACATTGCAGTCATCTCTAGCCTTGCCATTGGTCCAGTTATAGCATTTGAGGTATGAATTAAAATAAGAGACAATAAATTAAAGTCCGATAATCTTCCTTTTTTATTTTTTTTATTCATTGGAACCTGCTATAAGGCAGATAATCTTACACATTGAAGCATAAAATACATATGTTGCAGTATTTGATTTAAGGCTTATTCTTATGTTAATTACCTCTTAATTAGTTTGCGTCGCGCTCCTTAAACCAAGGCCGAGAGGGTCAAACCCCTGGCTGAAAGGGAGATAGCTCAAACCTCATTTGACAGGTAGCACTGTTAGAGACTCGAGCCCCTTTGCGGTGATAGCATGTATCCTTGATAACATCCTTAGCTTGCTTGAGACATTCAGTAGCCTTGGCTTGATCTGCATCCATCCACCTATAACCGTAAACAGGCAAGCCATCGCAATCGTTCTTTATGTACAGCTTGCCATCATCGGTAGAGCCGCTGGTCATCAGGGTGTCTAGCAGGTCATCCACGCACTGGAGCTGGGGATCATCGCCGTCGTCGAACACGTCCGGGTTGCAAAGGTAGTCGAAGATGAAGATTGGTCGTGCCGCCGTGGTATGAACAATCATGGGCAAAAGTAGCGATGCTGAGAAAATAATAATGAGGGCTGATAATAGTGATCCCATTTTCTTTCCTGTTGCTTTCTGTGTGTTTTTGAGGCTGGTTGGTTAACTTTCTAGCCCCATATAGACTCATTTTATAGAGTTGGAGTATTCACACTAATCCATAGATAGTATGCCGTCTATGGTTAGGGTTCCAGCATTATGTCCCTTTTCGCCCTTTCTAATCCAGCATTGTGCCTGGTACTAGGGAAAAATAATAGTAATTACTTACAATAATTAACGGGAAAATAATATGGAGTAGAAGCCAATGGAAGTAGGTCTAGTATATGGAAACGTAGGTCATTCCCTTTTGGGAAATATTTACGAAGATCAATTCATTGGGTTTGTTAAAATGGCTCGAAGATAAGACGTAACTTGAAAAGAAAAACAAGCACCATCTTTCTAAACTCTAGCGCTGTACTACAAGTCGGAGTGGCAATCCACAACGTCGACATAGGGATCACCGGAGTATTATGCAAGTCCGCTGGTTAGAAAAGGTGGCCAAAGTTGAAAGGCCGGTCGGGAAAATATGATGACATAGAAGAGAGACAAATTTAGCCGAGTAGATATCAAAGTTAGGCTTGACAACTTTACTCATACCCAGGGTTTATAACTATCCAACTTATTTGGGTTGGATCTGAAATCCAAATAAAATGTAAATGGATAAAGTTAGATGGGTCAATACCCATGTTTATGTTTAGTTTACATGGATAAAAAAAAAAAAAATACAAACCCAAATAATTAAAAAAAAAAACGAAAAAATAAATCAAAATCTCTACGTTCTCTCTCTTCGCTTCCTCTCAGTGCTCTCACTTGAGAGTCGACATTCTCTCTGTCTCTCTACCCATCCTCCGTCAACGGAGGAGACAACTGAGCTAATAGGGACGGCACGACGTCAGCGTCGCGGCCACTACCACTAGCTTGAACGTCGCCGCCCCGACTACCTCCAATCTTGGCATCCCCTCCGACCCGCTGGACCGCATTGCTGTCCAGTGATACCAAAAACGCACTCCGATTTTGCGACTCACCAGAGATACCAAAAACCTACTCCGACAGTCGATCTGAGACCAACACGTTTCTGAAAGAGAGAAGGTAATCCAAGTAGAGATTCTTTTCAAGTAGGCAATGCTTTCTATTAGCTTTGAATTGGGTCTCATTAAACTGTTAGTTGGTGATCAATGATTGAGTTGTTTATTGTCTCTTTTAGTTGGTGAATGATTGGGATATTTATTGTTGTCTCTATTCGAAAGATTAATTTTTAATCATTATTTGGTTAAATGATTGTATTGTTGCCCGAGTGATTACTTGATTTTTCTAGGGAAACATGGCCTTAGAAAGTAATGATGATAGTCCATCTTTGAATCACGAGAGTAGTAATCATGGCCAGTCTAGTGTGTCTGCTAGTCGTATGGTATGGTCTTCTGAGAAGCAGTGGTGTGAGATGTGGAAGGAATATGATCGAGTTGTAGTTAGAGGGTTGAGAAAAGCTTAATGCAAATACTGTCATAGAAAGCTTGTTGATACATCCACTTCTGGAACTTTTCATTTGCGCAATCATTTGTTGAAATGTCCAGTAAAAATGTTGATCCAGTCATGGTTAGTGGACTTTTTGGTAACAAGAAAAGAAAAATCGGTACTGAGAGTTCGAGTCCTGTTGTTTTTTACCAAGAAACTAGTAGAAGGGAGTTTGCTTGTACGATCGTTCTTCAGGAATTTCCTCCATCGGTTGTTGATTATATTGGTTTTAGGAGATTTGTGTATTCTCTTCCGCCGTTGTTTCAAATGGTATGTATAAATACAATCTTGAGTGATATTTTAAAGATATTCAAAGAGGAGAGGATGAATGTCATGCATGAGTTAGAAAAAGTCAGCAGTAGGCTAGGGTGACACATGAGTTATATATATATTTGAGAGCTGTCTCTTGGCACTTCAAGTGCCACAAGCACCTAAAAATTTTATATTCTAAAATTCCAAAGTTCTTTTAGTGGAGCTCAATATCTCGTGAGAAATAAGAAAAAGAGACAAGAGATATGTGCAAATGAAAAGTGTGGACAAAAGTAGTCTTCTAGGGCTCTGATACCAAACATTTTTGCTTTCATTAATTACCTTATTAAACATTAATTGCAAACATTAATTACCTTATTAAAATTTACTGATTTAATAATCTTTGTTTTACTTTATTTAGGCTGGTTATTATATCAGTAATTAATTCAGTTTTAGAGATAGCTTCTTCTAATGTTTCTGTGGTTCCAA
Source organism: Linum trigynum (assembly GCA_964030455.1). Lineage (NCBI taxonomy): Eukaryota > Viridiplantae > Streptophyta > Magnoliopsida > Malpighiales > Linaceae > Linum > Linum trigynum. Next base: position 10,384,368 of record OZ034820.1, on the reverse strand, counting down.
TACTAATTTGCTCCTCTACAATTTCTGAGGCAAAGTAAGTTAGTTCACGTGTGACTTCACTGATATAATTTATTGAGGTGAGATTTATAGCATCTATTCCTTCAATTAATTTGTTTATATGATAAGTAGTAGGCATATTTATTTTATAGATACTAGTATATCTATGTATATATTTATAGTTGTTAGATTTTATTTTCTAGATTTGTTATTGAATGCTGCAATTTTTCCAACTTATTTATTACTTGATTATTGGTTATCTCTTCTCATTCTAGATTTTGTTCAATTACTGGGATATGCCTAATCCTCTCTGATTGTGTTCTAATCATCCGTCTTTGGTCTTGGGTTTATCGATGGTCAGCTAGGTTCTATTTTAACGGTCTTTAGTGGTGCTTCTAATTGGATTAAGGGTTTAAATAAATCCTCTATATTGATTACTTCTTTATTTTTGAAGGTTAAACTGTGGTGACTATTTGTTAACGCATAGTTTATTTGACAAGTTACTGAAAATGGTTTGCTATTTTATTTCATAAAATTTTCTCTTTTTAATTCATATTTTATAATGATAGAAGAGTCAAGGTTACCATCTGCCAGACTCAATCCTTGTTGTAGGTTAATATCAAATTTAATTATTCCTACTCCTAAATTTCACGTTCCTTTGGCAATAATGCTTTCTTCTTCGTTAACTAGTCTGTCATCACGAATTTCTAATTCCATGGGTGCGCCAATTCCTATTTTCATGGTTGATTTTAATATAATTTGAATTGTACTAATATGAATATAAGCTATTTTATTTCGTTCTTCTAATCTTAGTTTAGCTAATCTTTTTCTAATCTGTTCTTTATTGGGTTAAAGACACATTTGGTCACTGACATTACTAAATCGGGACATGTTTAGTCACTAAAAAAAGTTAATATCAAATTTGGTCACTATAATTACTAAAACAGGACACATTTAGTCACTCGCCGTTAGTTGCCGTCCAACTCCGTTAAAAGAGTCCGTTATGTGCTAACATGGCTAACAGAATCGCCTAGTCAGCATTGTTTTGGACCAGATATGATCAAACCCGACCCGCCACATCACTAAACCCGCCACTTCATTGTTCCAACCCAATCCACTAACCCAACCGGACCCATAACCAAACCCGACCCCATTCTCCATCTCTACCACGTCTCTCCACTTCTCTCCATTCCATTTCACATCGCCGGCAAATCCGCCCCTTCCGTTTCACTCCACCAAGCTCACCACATCCTCTCCTTCGACCATCAATCCACTACCTTCACCGAACAAGAACCCGAAGAACAAGCTTCTTCTTCCCCCATCAAGCTCAACGTCTCCCCCCATCATCCCTCGACGTCCTCTCAAGATGATCGGTCGTCAGATCCAACCACCCGGACTACAAACCTCTCACCTCTGCTAGGCTCCGCCGCGACTCTGCCCCGTCCATCTCCGCCAAGCTCCTCCTCTCTTACTCCGACCTCACCCCTCTACTCGATTCCGACTCCCCCCATTTCCTTTCTCAGTCCGATTTATCGACTTCCGTCACATCCGGGCAAACCAGGGCAGCGGGGAGTACTTCTCCCGGGCCTGGCTAAGAAAACAGACCTGATCTTCAACCGGCCTTCCTCCTCCTACTCCCTGCTCTTCTGCAGCTCACCGGAGTGTGCCACCCTCGACGTCTCATCCTGCCGCTCCGGTCAGTGCCTCTACCAGGACAATTACAAGAGACGGGAAACTGACGTCAGCGCGATGGGGGAATCGATTTAGGGTTTCGTCCACTGCTGTGATGGGGGAAGCACGACGAAGAAGAAGAAGTACAGAGCGGATTCGCAGCTGGATCTTAGGGTTTCTTTGTCTGCTGCGATGGGGGAACTGAAGCCGGCGTGCGACGAAGAAGAAGTCGACTTCGACGAAGCATATGGGACAAGGGGGTCAAGGGGTAGAGTGGCTGGCTGCATCTCTCTTTGCTCTCTGATGTGTTCTATCGAAAATGGTAGATGAAATTGAAGGAGCAGAGCTTCGGGAGGAAGGAGAAGGGTTTCGGGTCTGAAAATGTCACTAACCCTAAAAAGTTAGTCACTAACCCAAATGACGTGGCGGGTTTAGTGATGTGGCGGGTCGGGTTTGATCATATCTGGTCCAAAACAATGCTGACTAGGCGATTCTGTTAGCCATGTTAGCACATAACGGACTCTTTTAACGGAGTTGGATGACAACTAACGGCGAGTGAGTAAATGTGTCATGTTTTAGTAATTATAGTGACCAAATTTGATATTAACTTTTTTTAGTGACTAAACATGTCCCGATTTAGTAATCTCAGTGACCAAATGTGTCTTTAACCCGTTCTTTATTTATTACTTGGATCAGAAAATCGCCCTTAGTTTGATCAATAGGGACTACTACTTCACCTATCATTTTATCGTATTTAATAATGTTTTCTCTATCAAAGAGTTTTGATAAAAAAGACTTAGTGATAAAGTTTTGAGTTTCCGAAATAGTAAAATTAGTTTTTCTCTAATTTTCTTATGTCTATAACACCATCTAAGAAGTAGTTTTCGTCATCGTTTTTGTCCAAGTAATCAAAATAACTTGAGGTAGGATTATTAGACATACCTGACTTGTTTTCTTGAGGAGACTCTGAGTTTTTTGTTGATCGCTTGATGATTGTAGCTGGGCTCCGTACGTTTGATTATATTGAAGGTGGTTGTGGCCTCCAGGATCAGTGGATCCAAGCCTTACAGCTAGCAAGCTAGAGGGAGAGAGTAAATATGCAATTTTTATGGCCAAACTCGTTCTACTTATTTCATTGCAAACTCTTGCTCTTGTATAGAGCTCAGAGGAAATACAAAGACATCATTGCTTACGTCTGTTAGACAGGGACGTAAAGCTAACATGTCAAAAGAAAACACTTAAAACGATAAGAAAAGCTGATAGAGTACAATAATGCACGACTTTTTTAAAGGAGTCGGCCAACCTTTTCTTGTCGTTTTATCCCATATTTGTTTGATTCCTCTTTCTTCACATGCTTCTTTCAGTCTTGGTCTGCTGGTCCATTGATGGCTTTGTCAGTTGATGCACACCACTCACAGAAATGGTCCTCATAGATATTAAGTGCATTGCACAGCTGTTTCTTGATTTGGATAATAATTCAAGCTTCCATTTTTTCAGTGTTCGGAGACAAGCTAGTGTCTCTAATTCATGGATCAGATAGTTCTGTTCAGTGGCGGTAAATGTTCCAGAAATATATTTACATAATTTCTTTGAATATTTATCACTGTTGAAAGGAACTGATAATTGAGAATCCGAAGGTCCAATAATTTTGTCCGTAGACTGATAATCTTTAGGCTCTCGTCCATAGATAGTAGCCTCATCACTTTTAATTTTAATATTACCAAAATTATCCATTTGTAATAATTCTTTGCCATTTGTATTGCTAACATGCACCCTGCCCAAGTATCCTTAGAGGCATCTCTCTGAATTATTAGAAAATCTTTTTCACAAGTGTTATATAATTTTGGTAAATGCTGACATTTTTCCTTCATTAATAAAACTATTGTTGTATCTTAATCATTCCATGACCAAGGAATTTTGTTGGAAATCTTTTTCTGTAAGTGTTTTCTTCCTTTTGCTAAATCTTTTAAAAATCCTTGTTCACTAATATAATTTAAACATCCAAGAAAACGTTGAATTTGTTTTCTATTTTCAAGTTGGTTAGGAAATTTATCAATCTTTTCTTTTGTGTTTGTTGACAACTCAATTTCGCCGAAATTATTAATCTTCATACCAAGGTATTTAATTTCTTTTTGAAGAAGTTTTGATTTTTTCTTTGAAATAATTAGACCTTTTTCTTTTATTCATTGTAAAACTATTAAGACTTTTTCGCGATGATCTTCCTCCGATTGGTTAGTATGAATTATGATATCATCGATGTATGCTAAACAAAACGATTGAAAACCGTCAAGATATGATCCATAAACAGTTGGTAAATAGCTGGTGCTTGTATCATTCCAAATGGGAGAACATTCCATTCGTAATGTTTTTGTGGTGGACATGAAAAGGCTGTTAAAGGTTTGGTATTCTCATGTAGATGAAGTTTCCAATATCTTGATTTAGCATCTAAACTACTAAACCAAGTCTGACCTTTTAATCTTTCTAGTATATAGTCTTTCCTAGGTAATTTATAGCTATCTCATATTGTTTATTCGTTTAGTTTTTTATAGTTTATTACCATTCTTCTTTTCCTCTTTTGATTTCATTATTATTTTCTACATAGAAGGCTGGTGCACTATGAGGGCTTTTGCTTTTTCGTATTATACCCCTTTCTACTAATTCTGAACATTCCTTTTGAAATTCTTCCACATCTCGTTCAGTGTATTGAATTTTGTTTGGGACATTAATTTCCGTTTTAGGATCTTTTAGTTTAATTTCAATATGTTCCTGATTGTTATTTTTATCTTTATCTAAAGGATGTTCACTACACACCTGGTTAAAGTTTCCTCTATTATACCTGTAGACACCACATTTTGTCCGGGTAGAAACATATAACTAATTAGAGAGATCTTAGTTTGAGGCCATTTCCGATTAAAACCATATTTGAGGCGCTGAAGGAGAGTGTATTAGTTCGTGAATTGACAAGATTTACAATAGCAAATCTACAACTAGAGATCACATCTAATGAAATATAATTTGAATCATGAGTCTTGATTTATACGATTTGAGAATGTTGGTTTTGTTAAACAAAAATTGTAACTAATGAGTTGCTTTTAGGCATTAGACTTGCGAGAATTTGGGGCTCGATTTGGGGAAAGATGAATGAAATTGTTTGTTTTTCTCATTAAACAATAATTACACACTTAGCTAAATAAAAAACATTACAATAATTACAATCAGAAAATATAGGCCCAAATCAAAATCTAAAGTCAAAGTCAACTGGTCAATTCAATCAACAAAAGTCAAGTCAATCAACCCGGTCAAGTCTGACCAAATCCAGATCGGTCTGACCCAAACCGTGACCGGTCTGACCCAAACAATTGGTGTTGCAAGCTTGGGGAACAAGCTTCCCTTATCTATAAAAAATCTGCTCCTTCTTCTTCAAAGGGGCGGGGCAGAAAAAATAGAGGAAGACTTCCTTCCCCCCTCTGAATAAACAGAACAGAAAAAAAACAAAGAGACAGCCTCTCTTCTTTCAGATCTCTTTTCCTTCTCACAACTCACAAGCAGTAGAACAAAAAGGGAGACTTTTGGCTTCTTCTTCTCCTTCCTCGGCTCCTCTTCCTCAAAGAAAACTCTGCAGAAAAAAGAAACTTCATTAGTCCCTCTTTTTTTCTTCTGGGTTGCTGGTACAAGAATAACAGCAAGAAACCACTTTCCCTTTTCTCGAACACACAAAGGCAGAATCCAAGAAGAAAAAAAAGGAAGATAGTAAAGCTAAAAAGAAAGGAAACGGCAGCAAAAGAAGCAGAGGGCAGCAGCAAGAAGGGTACAGAAGGGAGCAGAATCATCAACAAGCATCCAAAGACCAAATTTCGGTTTCGGCGCTAAGGTTGAGACCGGACCAAAGGTGTTCGATCAACAACATAATACGATCGATGGCGACTCCGAGCGTGACGCGATGGCCCCCCTATTCCAAGGGGGCAGTTGCGACATAGGTAATTTGTACGTATTCTAGTCTATTTTTGAGGGTTTGAAGTACAATTTTAATACTTCGTTTTTTGTAATTATTCTGGTTGTGATTATCTTAGATTCCTGGTTTATTGTTTTAGGACATCTAAGGCTAATTGTTTTAATCTTTTGGATGAACGGTTGATATAATTTTAGAAAGGTATTTCCTATTATTATATATAATCCTGAGTCATGTTGATAGATTGTTTTGGCTGTAAAGAAATGTTTTTCAATGATTATCGGTACATATTGTTTTACATACCAGATTTCATGAGTAGATTTATCTGCTACTACAATTTTTAGAGGTTTTTCAAGTCTATCCCATTTTTTTATGGTTGATTATTTGGCAAAACATAGGGTTGCTCATGTATCAATGTATGCTAAAAAGCTTTTCTTTTCTATTTCAATTTTAATAAATGTTGCATTAGGATATTCCTTAGTTAGTACCTTCTTCTGACTCATTTGAAGAGGTCTCTGAGTCTGAAATATATTCAATAATTTCTACATCAGAAAGTTCAAAATCTATTTCTTCGATTGGTTCAAAACCACAATCGTATGCTAATCTAAGGACTTCTTGCTTTCTAGTATTAGTATTTTTCTTAGTACATTTATTTGCGTAAGGTCCCTCTTCATTACATAACCACATCTACAATTTGTCTTTCCTTTAGGACAGTATTCTTGTTGTTTTGTTTTTTTGTTTAAATTGTTTTCTATTTCTGAAATATTTACTTGGTTTTTTAAACCTATTTTTTCTATATTCTTTATAAGGTATTTTTCTCAATTTTCTATAATCTCTATATTTTTTACAAGTTTTACTAATCTTTAGATCGTTATTACACCCATATTTTCCGACTCTATCCATTGTTTCTTCACAAGAAAGTTTAATTTTAGCTTGTTTCTTTAATTTTTCTTCATTACAAGCTCTTTTATGCCATTCTTGTAAACCTAATATTCTTCCTCCTAATGTATCTGGTATTTCTCCTTTTGACAAAGACTCATTAAAGATAGCTTCGACTTTTTCGGAGAGAATAGGTGGTAATTTGGCATAGAGTAATTTATCTAGGTCTTTTCTTATTGAAGGGGTAACTTGATAATAGTGTGTTATGAATTCACAAATAAATGGTTCTAAAAAGCACATGTTGCAGATTTTAAGGTTAGTTAAATGCCAAATAGCTTGTTGACTTATGGTTGTGTTTGGTTTATTATTCCGAGGATGTCGTCCTAAGAATTCATAAGTTATTGAATTTAAAACCTTTTCAAAGGTATTTGTAGCATCTGCTGTTCCATATAATAGTGTCTTAGCTGGAATATCCATGTTGTTGACATAATGATAAACTGCCCCAGTTGTTTTATATATTAAGAAATTAAACATTTTGCTAGGTTGTAATTTTTTTAGATCTTCGTTAGTTTGTATTAATAAACTCGTTCGATTTTTCCAGTCTTCTAATAGTTTTAATGGATTGATGCAACAGTCAAGGTCTAAAATGTCATGACTGTTAAAACTGGTGGTGGAATAGTTTGGTATGTAAGATTGAGGTATTTTACTCCATCCTCCCTCTTTGTGAGGTGTATACGATTTTTTGTATAAGTATTCATAAAAAAATAGTTGACCATCTTTATAGTTATTGAAATCACGATTTCGTGATGTTTCAGGTTGATCCTCAGTTTCAGTTTTTGTATAATTTGTATTTGTATAATTTTTATAGGGGTTTTCGTTGCTACTATAGTCAAAGATTATTTTATCATTTTCGATATTTTCTTCTATCTCTGGTGCAGATTCAATAGTAATTGCGGCTAGTAAATCATTTAATTTATTGATTTGTTCGTCAATATTAGTCATAGAAGTTTGTAAGGTGCTGTGATAGTCAATGGGATTGATTTACCTGATTTATGTTTATCTGGATGTTTTTCCATATCTTCAATTGTAATGCACCTTTTATTGTCTAATTTGATTATTATTTCTTGAAGTTTGATAATGATTTCTCTAAGCTCTTCTTCTGGTAAGACTATTTCTGTAGAATTTGAAGTTGATTTTCCTATTGCCACTTCTCCATGTTTTATATCCACTATAATCTTTGTAATAGTATCCTTAGCTAGTTCTAAATCTCAATATATATCTTTTTGTTTTTCATTACATTAATATCCTAGTATTGTTCTTAGTTGTTTATCATTGATTTCTAGTATATTTATTATTTTTTCTTGATATTCATTCATTGTTTTCCCCAATTTTTCTAGTTTTATTGAAATGTTTTTAGTAGCCATTTTACTAATTTTGTTCTTATAAAGTGGATTTGTGAATTTATAATGATATCTATTGAATTAATATTATTTTGGGTGCTTCTAAAAGTGCATTTTTCAATTTATATTTGAGAGTCAATAACTCACAATTCATTATCTCATCTCTCTTTCTCATCTCATTCTATCATCTCTTCCATACAATTTTTTAATATTTTCCATTAGGTGTTCCAAGCACCTAACGTGACAAGGAAACTTTTCCTATATATTTTGAGGGTTAACTATGTGTTGATTCTTATATTTTATTCATTATATAAATTACAAATTGATACATTAACGTGATGACTTTGTCAGTTTGTGAGAGCACAAAAATAAAAGAGGGATCGTCCGTAGCAAAATCCATGAACGGAAAAATCATCATCCCCAGTTACTTGTGCTTACAAATATAAAAGTGGGATTTTGTTAAGGGTTACTAGCATTTTGTACCCCTCTACTTTGGTAAATTAACAAACGTACCCCTCTACTAAAATTTTGCACAAACATACCCTTCTAATATTAAATCGTAACAAGTTTACCCTTCCATCTAATTATCCGTTAAGTTATAGTTAAATAGGCTGAGAAATGATCCAATTGACCCTCATTTAGTCCTAATTTCAATTTCAATTATTTTATTATTTATGTCCAAGAGATCATTAATTAGAAAACGAAAATCCTAAACTAAGTGTCCCTGGGGCCTTCTTCATCGCCACCGGCTTCCTCTGCTTCCTCCCAAAAGAAGCAAAAATCCAAACTCGCCGCCATCGTCGCTGTTTCTTCAACCACCGCCACTGACGTCGTTTCCGCCCAGCTGGCCGCAGCTAAGTTGGGCTCGACCTCGGATTGTATCGGCTGCGCGGCGAATAATAAAGGCAAGAGCCGGTGCAAGGCGTGCAACAAGAAGGTCGGCCTGCCGGGTTTCTCCTGCTGATGCGGTGGCGTGTTCTCTGGGTCCCACCGGTACGACGAAGAACACGGGTGCTGCTTCGACGTTAAGGGAATGGCGCGCGAGATTTTGGTCAAGCAGAACCCGCTCTGTAAGGGCGATAAATTGGAATTCGGGATTTGAATCACACACGATTTGTTGTAGGCGGTGGTTTCGAGGTTTTTGGAGCTGGAGAAGTTTGGGATGATGTGGTGGCTGCTTCAGTTCGGTGCGTTTAAGGAGAGGTTGCTGGCGGATGATTTGTTCTTGGCGGCGGAGGAGCAGAGGAAGCCGGCGACGAGGAAGGAGGCTCTAGGGGAGACTTAGTTTAGGGTTTTGTTTTTCTAATTAATTGATCTCTTAGACATAAATAATAAAATAATTAAAACTGAAATTAGGACTAAATGAGGGGCAATTGAGTAATTTCTCAGTCTATTTAACGGTCACTTAACGGATAATTAGATGGAAGGGTAAAGTTGTTACGATTTAATATTAGAAGGGTATGTTTGTGCAAAAATTTAGTAGAGGGGTACGTTTGTTAATTTACCAAAGTAGAGGAGTATAAAATGCTATTAACCCTTTTGTTAATTAACGAAAAAAATGCAATGATCAACAGTAACTTCCCCCAGGTTACTTGCACTTTAAAGATATAATAATAGTAATAATTACCAACATAATTTCCCCCCTTATTTTGCTGTATTCAGAAAAATAAATAAAATTATTTATTTGCAGTACTCAATAGCCAAATTACCATTAAATTATTTTTGATACAAATTAAAAGAAGAGTATGGTTGACGTGATACTGAAATTATAAATTCTTATTTGATTTGATTTAATTTAATTTAAACTCTCCGTTATGGAGCAACTCATTATTACAATCATCCCTTTGACCCTTTCCCTTATCTATCCCATTGAAAGCATAATAATGACTGAATATATAAGATGATGGAATATGGTATATGCATTGTTGATATGACTTGAATCGGATTATCAGCCGCTACGACTGGTAATCGGGGGTCTCGCTGTTATTTGGGTTCGGGTTCTGGGCCTGGTCTGTAACCGTTTCCTTTGCCAGATTGGATTAGGTTTAGACCCACATGGAGAAGTACTATAAATACTTCTCATACTCCTCTGTAATCTGTAATCTCCTCGATATAGTGAAACTGGCTCTCTCTCGCCCGTGGACGTAGCTAACACACATCGTGTTAGTGAACCACGTAAATCGTGTGTCTGTGTTTTCGATTCTCGCTTTCGTATTCTTGCTTTGTCGACTCCGGCTATTTCCCGATCCGTAGCAGCGCGTTTATAACAAGTGGTATCAGAGCCGCGGCTGGAAATCAGGCTAGGTTTTTTCGATTCAGAAGAATGACGTCGGTGAACATGAAGATCGAAAAGTTCACGGGGAAGAACAGCTTCGCTATATGGCAGATCAAGATGCAGGCTTTATTAAAACAGCAAGGGCTGTGGGGGCCGCTGTCTGCGAAACAGAAGAAGACAGCGATCGATGACGATGAGTGGAACACCCTGGAGGAGAAGGCCCACTCGACCATCATGTTATCGTTGTCTGATGACGTCATCATTGAAGTCGCTGCTGAGAAGACTGCCGCGGGCTTGTGGTTGAAACTAGAGAGTCTGTACATGACTAAGTCTCTAACCAACAAGCTGCATCTCAAGTAACGGTTGTTCAGCTTGAGGATGCAAGAAGGTACGCCTTTGAGGGAACATCTCGAACAACTTAACTCTATTTTGCTGGATCTGCGTAATATAGATGTTCAAGTTGATGACGAGGATGCTGCCCTAATCCTACTTGTTTCTTTGCCGAGTTCATATGAGAATTTCGTTGATTCTTTTATTGCTGGTAAAGAAAGCGTGTCGTTGGAAGATGTCAGGTCTGCTATTCATACGAGAGAGATCAGACATAAGGCATCCGGATCTGGTACAGGTGGTGAGGCATCGGGTTTGGCTGTTACAGGTGGAAAGGGAAAGAAGAAATCTGGTAAAGGGAATTCAAACAAGAATTCCAAGGGTCCCGGTCCACAGCCAGGTGATGCTTGTCACAACTGTAAGGAAGTGGGGCATTGGAAGTACAACTGTCCCAAGAGAAGAGGGCAACAGAAGAAACAAGGTTCAGTTGCCGTGGCAGAAGTGGACAACAGTTCTGAAGACGATCTCGCCTTGGCTGTAGATGAGAAGGCACATCATGGTGATGTGTGGTTTCTGGATACTGCAGCCTCGTACCATATGTCTCCGAACAGGGATTGCTTCACAACCTACGAGCAGATAGATGGTGGTAACGTGGTCATGGCTAATGGAGCTGTCTGCAAGGTTGTTGGAATCGGGTCCATAAAGGTTCGGACACATGATGGTTTGTTCTGTACCGTGAATGATGTCAGACATGTTCCACGAATGACAAAGAACCTGATCTCCTTGAGTCTACTCGACAGCAAGGGTTTCAGTTTCAAAGGAAAAGGTGGAGTTGTGTATGTCTGCAAAGGTTCAAGGAAGGTGCTGAAGGGCGTGAAGCGTGGGACCTTGTATGCATTACAAGGGTCTGTGTTGTCTGGTTCTGCTGCCGTTGCATCATCTCAGGTTCATCAGGAAGATATGACCACTCTCTGGCACATGAGATTGGGGCATATGAGTGAACGGGGGATGCAAGTTCTGTCGAAGAGGGATCTTCTTTGCGGGCACAAGATGCAGAATTTGGAATTCTGTGAGCATTGTGTGTTTGGGAAGCTACATCGCAGCAAGTTTCCCAAGAAGGGTATCCACCGGACAAAGGGGATACTGGATTACCTCCACTCCGACTGTTGGGGTCCTTCACGAGTTGAATCCATTGGAGGCAGCAGGTATTTTCTGTCTATTATTGATGATTATTCGAGATTTACTTGGATTTTCATGATGAAGCAGAAAAGTGAGGCTTTCACGAAGTTCAAGCAGTGGAAGACATTGGTGGAGAATCAGACCGGGAAGAAGATCAAGAAGCTGCGAACGGACAATGGTCTAGAGTTCTGTAGTTCTGAGTTCAACGAATTCTGTAAGGATGAAGGGATTGCCCGTCATCGGACTGTGAGAGATACACCCCAGCAGAATGGCGTTGCAGAAAGGATGAACCAGACATTGTTGGAGAGAGCACGGTGCATGCTCTCTAATGCTGGACTAGAGAGAAGATTCTGGGCAGAAGCAGTGAACATGGCGTGCTTCCTGATCAACCGTGGACCCCACACAGGTATTGAGTTGAAGACTCCTTATGAGGTGTGGTATGGTAAGCCTGCTGATTACTCTTCACTGAAAGTTTTTGGGTGTCCTGTTTATTATCATGTGGATGAGGGTAAACTGAACCCAAGGGCAAAGAAGGGTGTATTTGTGGGTTATGGAGATGGAGTTAAGGGATTTCGAGTCTGGTCACCTTCTGAGCATCGAGTTATACTCAGTAGAAATGTGGTATTTGATGAGAAGTCTATGTTTAACCCCATGTTGAAGGTCACTGTTGTTGAAGGTAGCAGGAATGTTGATAAGCAGGTGGAGCTGCAAACTCTCACAGAGAGTGAGTTTGAGCACCAAGGTGGAGAAGATCAACATGATGAGGATGTCTCTGCAGAGCCAGAAACTTCAGAGTCCAGTGCACGAGCTCAACAGTCTATTGCTTCCGGTAGACCGAAGAGAGCGACTGCAGGAGTACCTCCACAGAGGTATGGCTTCGAGGACATGGTGGCGCATTCATTTCAGGTTGCTGAAGAAGTGGATGCAGGAGAGCCACAGTCCTACAGAGAAGCAGTTTCGGGCGGTGAAGCTGATCAGTGGCTTGCCGCAATGGGAGATGAGATGGAATCCCATGATAGGAATCAGACTTGGGAGCTAGTCAAACGACCACAGGGAAGGAAGATTGTTACAAACAAGTGGATCTACAAGAAGAAGGAAGGAATCACTTCTAAAGAGGGCATGAAATTTAAAGCTCGGGTGGTTGCACGAGGCTTCTCGCGGAGGGAAGGAGTTGACTACAATGAGATTTTCTCACCAGTGGTCAGACATACTTTGATCAGAGTGCTACTAGCAATAGTGGCACATTATGACTTGGAGCTCGAGCAGCTAGACGTGAAGACAGCTTTCCTACATGGAGAGTTGGAGGAAGAAATTTACATGACTCAGCCAGAAGGATTCGAGGTTCCTGGAAAAGAAGACTATGTTTGTAAGCTGAAGAAGTCCTTGTATGGACTTAAGCCATCTCCGAGGCAGTGGTACAAGAGATTTGACAGTTACATGCTTGAGCTGGGCTATAGCAGAAGTCCATATGATTGTTGTGTGTATCACAACAAGGTGGAGGATGGTTCGATGATCTATCTTGTTCTGTATGTGGATGATATGCTCATAGCTGCGAGGTCGAAGTCTGATATCTAGAAGTTAAAGGGGCTTCTTAGTGCTGAGTTTGAGATGAAGGATTTGGGAGCTGCTCAGAAGATTTTGGGTATGGAGATTTACAGGGACAGGTCGAAGAAGAAGCTTTTCTTGTCACAGAAGAGCTACATCCAGAAGATACTGTCGAGGTTTGGCATGTCTTCAGCAAAGCCCTTAAATACTCCTAGTGCTTCAAATGTTCATCTATCCTCAACTTATGCACCACAGTCGGAGGCTGAGAAGGAGTACATGTCGAGAGTCCCATATGCTAGTGCAGTAGGTAGCTTGATGTACGCTATGGTATGCACTAGACCTGATCTTGCACATGCTGTTAGTGTTGTCAGCAGGTTTATGATACAACCTGGGAAGGAGCATTGGCAGGCTGTGAAGAGGATCTTCCGGTACCTTAAGGGTACACCTGATGTGGGGATTAGCTTCGGAAGTGATACAGAGTGCTTGGTGGCTGGGTATTCTGACTCGGACTATGCTGGAGATGTTGACACGAGGAGATCGATGACTGGTTATGTATTCACTCTTGGGAGTTCTATAGTGAGCTGGAAGGCAACTTTGCAGTCGGCGGTGACATTGTCTACTACTGAGGCAGAGTATATGGCGTTGACAGAAGCTGCTAAGGAGGGAATATGGTTGAAGGGACTGGTTGGTGATCTGGGTCTACATCATGATCAGGCAGTGGTGTATTGCGATAGTTTGAGTGCAATATGCTTGGCCAAGGATCAAGTCCACCATGAGAGGACTAAGCACATCGATGTGAGGTATCATTTCTTGAGGACAGAGAAGAGGATTAAGGTGAAGAAGGTTGGCACGGCGGATAATCCTGCTGATATGTTCACGAAGCCGGTTCCACATGACAAGTTCCAACACTGCTTGGACTTGCTGAATGTCTTGAGTGGGTGACTCCGCCCTGCGGGGCATTGATGGCGGGAGAGAGATAGAAGGAGCAAAGTACATCAGAGATTTCAGAGGAAGAGGATTCAAGTCAAGGTGGAGATTTGTTGATATGACTTGAATCGGATTATCAGCCTCTACGACTGGTAATCGGGGGTCTTGCTGTTATTTGGGTTCGGGTTCTGGGCCTGGTCTGTAACCGTTTCCTTTGCCAGATTGGATTAGGTTTAGACCCACATGGAGAAGTACTATAAATACTTCTCATACTCCTCTGTAATCTGTAATCTCCTCGATATAGTGAAACTGGCTCTCTCTCGCCCGTGGACGTAGCTAACACACATCGTGTTAGTGAACCACGTAAATCGTGTGTCTGTGTTTTCGATTCTCGCTTTCGTATTTTTGCTTTGTCGACTCCGGCTATTTCCCGATCCGTAGCAGCGCGTTTATAACATGCATTATTAGTATTATTATTATTTGGGTTGCACGTGCCCTACATATATATATATATATTATAGCTTATGGGTTGGGTGGGGATGATTAAACATATGTAACACTATTATGAGGCATTCCTTCAGTAAGGGCGCTGGGCAGGGACGTTGCCCTTGGGATCGTAGTTGCAAGTGACGAACCACCAGCCGTTGTTGCACTGAACCCTGGCGCACCCTAACTTCACCGAGCTCGCCCACACCACCTGAGTGTAATCCAAACACTGCTGCCCTCCCACGCACGCGTTCGACGCGTAGTCGTAGTAGGGTTTCTCCGCCGCCCAGAGGTTCACGGCGGCGGTCCCGGTGAAGACGGAGCTGCTTCCTTTCGCTAGGTTCTCCCCGTAGGCACCTCCCGATTTGACCAAGCTGCAGTCTGATATCCTGGCGTTGGCGTAGTTTTGGGCGTATGCAGCCACCGTCGCGTCCCACGTGATGTTGGCCACCCCGACCTTACAAATAGAATTTTAAAGAAACGTGTTATTACTACTACGAGTCATACTATACTGATACGATCATGTATATATATATACTGTAGACACAAACCTGGGCTCGAGCAGCATTGTGGGCGTTCACGTAGTCCTGCGCCGAGTTCTGAGCATGGGAGTGGTGGCAGAGTGAAGACATTAACATGATGGAAGAGGTTGCTGCTACAATGAACTGGAGAAGGCCGTGACATGTGTTGGTGGAAGCCATCGTTGGGTACGTAAGTTTGTGAATTATGGATTTGTGATGAATATTTTTTTGTGTGTGTGTATTGTTGTAATATGGATGATGGGAGAGTAGAATGCATGTTTATATATATATAGAGCGCGCTAGGGTGAATGGTGGTGGAAGTTGAGTTCTCATGCTGAAGCTGAACTGAGAGAGAAGAGATGCAGCTTGCTTGCATTGACTTGGCGGTGCCGTTTCTCTCAAGGAGTTGGAGAGGACGCAGAGGTTGAGTGGGAATTAAGGGAAAGCCATATATAGATCCACAACTTCCGGAAACGGTAAACCAAACCTCACTCGTCACCTCACCTAACGAATTCAGTTTGGATAAATATAAACTATTAAACGTTATTCTTATCTCTAAAACCATTAAAGCAGTTTGATATTTGCCCCCATGCCACGTACCCTGCATTTGACGCACAACCTTCCACGTCACCCGCTCTCTTTTTCCCCTTACTGGGCCCTTTAGTTTTTTGGTAAAGTATTATTTTTTTTTCCTTATCGCCCACAAACTCCCGTCCTGCCCAGACCACTAATTCTTTCTCAATTTCATCTCCGTGTACGGTAAAAATCCCTATTCCGCGCCGATGCCGGCCTCCCAATTTCCTTTTAACCCTGCCGCGATCGCCCTCAAAATATTCAGTCATTTGTTCTGCAGACCCAGGATTCCCCATCCGCCGACCGTTCTCTCCCTTTTCTGCTTCCGTTCTTTGACCTCATTATTTTGTGCACCGCACGGCCAACCCACAAAGTTCCCGCCGCCGACTGCGCTCAACATACCAGCAACGTCGTCTACATTCTTATTTCCAACAAGTGATCTGGATTCCCACAGGTAATTCCACATCTACATAGATTAAAGTTCCAATTTATTTGCCCCTTTCAATGACTGCTGTCTTTTTTCCTTTTCAATCCCTTATTCCTTGCCTACCAATTACAACTACTTTGACTTCGCCTAATGCAATTGCCACATTAAAGTAACAAGCAGTGCTGCAGGGGAGGAGGATCCAATTAATTTAGCATAACAATTTCGTGGCGAATGTTGATTCATGACACTACACTTTTAGTTTCGATTAATCATACTGTAATTTTTTATGTTTTCTTCTTCCCAGTGGAGCGGTTTCTTCTAATCTGTTTTGTTCATTTTTTAAATTTCTTTACTCTTCTCCGTTTGCTTTTCTAACCAAAGTGCCTACTGCCTACTATTTGCACAGTCTTCTTTCCTTTTCAGAATTCTTCCTCCACATGTTTCTTTCTTTTTTCTTTTGGTTCGTGAGAGATAACTGATGAGAGATAAATTATTGGATAATTCATTATTATTGTTTATGATAATTAGTTAACAATAATTATAATTATTTACTCATTCAAATAATAAATAATTTTCTATGTTATTCTAATAAATATTTGTTTTCCGAGTACCTACACGTAATATTTCTTTATAAATAATTTTGAGTTTTTTCCATAGATTACGAGTGGCCAATCCACATCAACCATAGAACATTTCCATTCCCTCAAGATTTTCTCTAATGAACATCATCTCGCTCATTCTCATCATTCGAAAATTGTTCTATAGCGTTATTTTCGTATAGAGACTCAATGTAACTTCTCTCGAGATTTCTAATCCACTACATCAATTGGATTTTCACTCACTAGCTGACGTGCGTTAAATAACCCTAACTCTAGATGGTAGGATTAGACATCGTACGCAATTTTATAGATTGACCAGAGTTTAATAGCAAGACGACATGACATGTCCACAAGATTTTTCTTTGAACCATCATTAAGATGAATGTACCTTCCACTGTTTACGAAAATAGAGATGTATGTTTTTCCTTTCTTTCTTGAATGTCTCTAGGAGGTGAATTTTGCGTTGTAATTTACCAGGAGGGAGTAAAACTTTTAATGACTATTTGGTATTTTTTACAAAATCTATCTACGTGATTCTAGAAAATTTGTTAATTTAATAACTATATTATACATATACACAATAACGAAGAAGCTACCTGCCCGAAGGGCAGGGGTCAAAGCTAGTAGTTTATAAACCGGTTAGTATTTAACGATTTGGGTTTGTCAGATTAAAATCCCAAAACCAAGGGGGAAAGACTACTCAACACATACCCGCGCGGAAAAAAGAATTGGTTCGGTTTTGGTTTTAATCAAAATTACTTGTATTAAAGGTTATTCTTGTAGTTTATAAGCTATGCTATTACCGGTTTGATTGACCAAACCGGGTCGATACGTTTACCAGCCCTATGCCTAGATATAACGATTCAGTCCACGGAAGCTTTTTTGTCTCCTGTTTCATAACTAACAAGTTGTCATTCTTTAAAAAAAAAAAAGGTTACTTCCAAGAATCCAAGTTGTCATTCTAACAAAAAAGAAATCACTACCAAGTTGTCCCTCAATCAAAACAAAAATTACTTCATGCCAAGTTGCCACCTTGTTCATTTTTAACGGCAGTCAGCATGTTGTACGTACTTTGTGTAGAGAGGAAGGATTAGAGGCAGTTGGTTATCGAGTATGGATAATCATAGTGAATGAATAAACTGCTGGCCTTTTGAGTTTTGGTGGAGTAATTGTGTAGATGCTAAACCGTTAGCCGAACTATTACCCATTTATATTTGGCCCATTGGCCCATCAATCTTGTACAACCCATGCTCATTCACACACGTCCCTTTCTTTCTATTCTGTTAGCTCGGCTGAACCCTTTATTATGGTTTTCTCCATATATATATCCTGTTTACCATTCCCAGATGTTTAAGCAATAATAACAGCAGCTCGGAGAGTCTTGAGGCTCTCCCGTGGACTAGTCCTGATCACTCAGGGATACCACATAAATCCGTGTCTCAGTTATTCTCTAAATTCCGTTCAGAATATCTAACATGGTATCAGAGCCATCGTCCGGCGATTCATCTCAATCCGAAGAACTACGCCGTCTGGGAATTTCAATTCCGTGTTTTCGTCGAAGGCAAGGGTCTTCTCTCGATCCTTGATGGTACTGCCAAAAAACCGGTTATGCCGCCTGCTGCTCAACAAGATATCAATCGTTGGGTCATGAACAACGCTCGAGTAAAGACATGGATCCTGAATTCAGTCGATCCCTCTATCGTTCTAGGACTTCGCCTATTTACCACTGCTGTCGAGATGTGGGCTCATCTTGCGTCCACATACACTATCACCGGTTCTGCCCGCTAGTTTGAATTGGAGAACGAGCTCGCTATCTTGAAGCAAGTTGATCTGGATGTTGCATCGTTTTACAATGAGGTTGTTCTCCTCTGGACCGAGCAAGACATATTGCTCGCCTCTCTTCGTCCCGCTTTGTTCTTGGCCAATGCCAAGCTGAGCGCCACTCTCTCGTCTACTCCGGTTTCTCATGAAGCTCAAGCCCGAATTTGAGTTCGTTCGGGCCTCATTCCTCAACCGGGAAAATTTGCAACTTGATGGCGTTTTGGGGCGTCTCATTCAAGAAGAGACTCGACTTCGGACTCAAGAGAAGTTGGATATTCGCCCGGGCGTCAATGAAGCTGTTTTCGTTGACGAGGCGCATCTGCTGCTGACAATCCTGCCTATGTTGCACATCGACCCCAATTTCAACAACAACGGCGTCCTACCTCTGAATTGACTTGCCTGTTTTGTGAGGAGAAGGGCCACGTTCAAAAGCATTGTTGTAAGCGCAATTTTTGTGTCTACTGTAAGCGAACGTGGCATATTATCAGTGATTGTCGTACTTTGAAATATCAGACAGCTGCTGGAACTACGTCAGGGCCACCTCCTGCTCATCCTGATTGCGTGTCCTTCGCACCCAAGCTTCGAACTCTGCTGGCCATTCGGTTTCCTCTCACACAGTGGAGAGGTTAATTCAAGCTGCTCTTCAAAAATCCTTTCCCACCGCCATTAATTCAGCATTTGCCTCTCTTCAGGTTTCAGGTAAACCGTGGCTCCTTGACTCCGCGTGCTTTAATCACATGACTAGTGAGTCTAAGAAGCTTTAGCATATTCGTCCGGTTAATGATTTAAGATTGCAAGTCGCCAATGGCGTGCATCTTCCGGTTGCATGCGTTGGTTTTCTTGATCAGCAGCATCTGCAATTGCCTAATGTTCTTCATGTCCCACAACTCTATCCTAATCTTTTTTTCGTTGGGCAACTTACTGATGATAATTATTATGTTTTATTCGCACCGTCTGGGTGCTTTGTACAGGATCTGACGACGGGGAGGCTAATCAGAAAAGGGAGTAGGCGTTCTTCGAGTCAATCAGATTGTCAGTGGAATCTGTGGTACTCTCGGTTAGGCCACTTGAATTCTCAACGTTTGCAGTTTATGTTTCAACAAACATTGCTTGATAATAAATCAGTTCGGATTCCTTTTTCTCATATGTGTTTGAGTTGTGTTGAGGCGAATGCCAAAAGCATATCTTTCCTATCTAGCACGACCATTATCTCTGATCCTTTTCATGTTGTTCATACGGATTTTGGGGTCCGGCCCCGGTTACTTCTCGGCACGGGGTTAAGTATTTTGCTTTATTTGTGGATCATGCGACTCGTTACACTTGGGTCTACTTTCTCCACTTGAAATTTGACCTGTATGTTGTAGCTACAAAATTTCTCACTATGGTCCGTACCCAATTTGGCTAAACAATGAGAATTCTCCGGTACAATACCGGTGACGAGTTTGAATAAGTATAAAATGAGTTAATTTTGAAAAATAATTGTTGTCTATATAAGTTGCATGTGTCAACATTTGACATATAACATTGATTTCACAACATATGAGTCACGTAGCTAGCTTTATTGACAATTGGAGAAATAGCAAATGACACTTGCCACCAAAGGAATTCCTTACATGCCGCCTATGGTGAGAATAAAGAAGTGCAGATGATGATGCTCCACTCGAATGTGAAAATAAATTAGACACTAAATATTAATATCTATTAAGTTCATGTATCAAAATTATAATTTTTAAATGAAATAAATAAGCAACATAAATGAAAGGGGAGAAGGGAAGGAAAAGGAGAAAGGTAAAGGCATAAATACTTTAATATCCTTAATAAATGTGTTAATATGGTACTAAGTGCTAACACTTAAAAGTGTTAGTACCCTGTCCACTTCTGGAAAAAAAATCTAAAGAGTTTCAGAGATATTATTTTAGGTCCTTGAATATCACATGGACGATGAAACATAAATTTTGCAACTAATTCATAACATCCAGGATACTATTTTAGGATCTGGAACTTCCGCATATATAAGTGAATCTATTTCTGAAGGACTATATAATATATCTACTGCAGCAAGGAAAACTAATAAATGAGCAAGAGTAGACCATGTTTTAAAATTCAATGGAATTTACATCTGCAATGAAAAATTATCATAATAATTAAAATTATAAAATAATAGTTAGCGAACAAAAGTAACGTCCTATTGAAGTGTTTGCTTGCAATAACATATTCAAAACCTCTGGAGGCTACCTTTGAGGAGGGAGATTCAATTTGCCTTGTTTACAAAATGAAAACTTTGGTTCATTGGAATTGCTTCTGGTTTTGGTACTTTCTTCCTTGCATGTCATCGCTCCACTATATTCACATTTATATGATAGGGTTCCAATATCAAACACTTCAACAACTGCAATAAAATTAAAACTCCAATTTAAGAGATACATTTGATAAAATTTCAATAATATAATAAATGAAGGAAAATGAACTAATTAAAATATTCATAAACCCGGAAAGTCTCTAGATCGCATTAACCGAAGACGATTATAACGATTTTCGGCAAGTTTGATGGACTTCAACAATCTATTTCTCTTAGTTTGTAAGTTATTAATCTCATTTTAAGTCATGTATAGGAATCATTAAAATAAGCAATCATAACATCTAACACATAATTTAGTAACATATAAATAAAAAACAAACATTAAAATAATGAAATACCAGTAAGAATGTTGACAATTTTTTCATATATACGCTTTTGCCTTGTATAAAGAGCATGTTTCCTTCTTGCTAATTTGGTCAATGCTTGATCAATTCTCTTTACTCTAACTTATGTGCCTTACCACTGACCACACCTTGTGGTGGTATAAAAATAGCTCTCTTTTCTCTTGAGCAATGCATCGCATGAACACATTAAATTGTAAGATGTATATACTTATGCTAATAGAAATCTTCTTCCAATTTTTAACAAATAAATTGAAGTATTATTTGGTTGTTTGGAAGACTCTCACATGAAGTATTTCTTCGAAGAATAGAACTAAATAAGAGTAGCCTTCAAAAATCATTTAGTCTAAACCTTCAGTGAGTGAGGAGTGATCTTTCTTTCTTTATTTATTTCTGTTCTCCCTTCATTTGTTTGCCTTATTGTTGTAATAATGGTACGTACTACGATGCTAATGTAATCGATCACCTATAAAACTAACATTATATAAACCATTGACGAAACTCTAATAAAGAACAATTATGTATAGAATTGAAAATCTAATGAAAAAATAGAGTGAGAGCAAAATATAAATAAAAATTTTATTTAACAGAGAGCTAATTACAGTGGCACACAATTATCACGGAGAAATTTCATTTTCATATAATTAACAGGTGTTTAACCCCATTAACTATATCTATAATGTATATGTATTAGGGAAATAAAATGCAATACTACACCATATAAGAAACCATAATTATTGTTAATTAAATTGATGTTAATTAAATAGAAATTAATATTTCAGGCTGCTCATATATGTTCATCAACTGTCAGCAATGTACTTTATGATCTGGTCTCTTGGCACCTCTAGAGACAAACAGAACACCTAATTCATTCATGTTTTCATTTATTCACGTAAACTTGAACTTATTCATATTGGCGTTATTAACGTAAGAGTGTTGATTACTCACACAATCATACTGTTTAGTCAGGCAATCTGGTGTTTATTCACGTATATTGTCATTTATTAATGTCGTTGTAAAATAAAATTTTAACCTTTGAATATATCAAAATGGGCGTCATTGTGTAGATTATTATCAATGCAACACATATATAGCCACTACAAATTATTGGAGGAAAAAGGTATAAATTTTCATTTAGGTGAATGACTTACACTCTTGCGTGCATAAACACAAAATAGCGTGAATGAACATAAAAACGCGTGAATTGGGTGTCTTTAGATATTTAATCTGGGACAATAAAAAATTTATTTATATATTTTGGAGGAGGTAAGCCTAAAATGGATGAAAATAATTAAGAAGCTGCCAGCATTAATTAAACTCTCCTTTTCTGCTTTCAATGCCAGTACAAAATAAAACTCTTCTAGCACTTAAAATACTGTTTTTACCTTAATGGCCCTCCGCCAACTGCGCAGGAGTCATGAACTTTACAATCGGAGGGGCTCTGAAGTAGAACTTCTATATAGTATTGGTTTAGATAAAAATGATTTCTCTAGCATATACATAAAAACAAGTTAATTATGTAAAAATAATTATCTCCATTAAAGAGACTAACATTATATGCAATAATAAAAATTAAGTATACGACAGTTTAATTTGGTTTTGAAACATTATGTTTATTCGATTTGGATTTTCGGTTTAAACTTAAACCGAACCTATAACAATGTTACTGATTTTTTTTTTTGTCGAATTGTTTTGAAACTTAACAGTTATTTTTAAACGTAAAAATGACAAAGCCTCAAAAACCAAAATCATATCATGGCCATTTTAAGTGGGGATATTTCGATTTTCAGTCGATTTTCAAAGTAGAACTTATAGAGTCCTAAAGTTGCAACTTGTTGATTACTCATCTCTTTATGCATTAGGTTCCATGGAATGGTTATAGCCTGGTGACTTGCAGCTCATCAAAGTCCGCAAGGCATGATTAATATTAATTAGCATAGATGGAGTTACTTCTAGAAGCGGACTATAATTTTTTCTTAGGGATCTCCTATGGTAACTTGAAGTAAGGTAATTTGAATTTTTTTACCTGCTATAGCAGGTTTCACAGGTTGCATTACATAAAATATAATAGGTATTACGTAATAGTTACGTAACGTATGGTAACCTTACGTAACAGTTGTAAAACACCATTACGTAAGACTTCCGTAATGACTTTACACTTTACGTAAGTCTTACGTAACGCTGCTGATTAAACTATTACGTAAGAAATAACTGTCGTATGTAACCCTTACGTAATGGAAGGTCCCTTTACGTAATGAGTATTGGTGTCGTGTTACGTAAAGAGTTAAGTCATTACGGAAGCCTTACGTAATGCTTTCATTTTAACTGTTACGTAAGAAATAACTATCATTCCGTAACCTTTACGTAATGGATGTGTATTTTACGTAACAGTTGTAAAAGGTCGTTACGGAAGTCTTACGTAATGGAAGGTCCCTTTACGTAATGAGTATTAACCTCATGTTACGTAAAGAGCTACTTGTGTTGAACAAACATGAATAGTAACAAAATGTTACATAGACTATTAACCTTGTTCGTCCAAAGCCTAATTTTGATCATCATAAATTAGAATAATTTATTTATTTGTAATTCCTTCTAACTCTGAAATTGCAACTTAGCAAAGTATTTGTTTGTAATTCCTTCTAACTCCTTCGTCGACCATGCATCTAGCTAGCTAGTATTTATAGCTAGCCAGCCTCTCGTCGATCTCATGGCATCTCAGCGACCGGTTACACATATTTCATCTCCTCAAAGCTTGTATCTAATTCCTTGGAGTTAAGTGGTTAACTACAATAGGAAGCAACAATGGCAAGGACGATAAGCGGATTATGTAGAGCGGTGGCAGCTACTGCAGCCATATTCAGAGCGTATGTAGAAGCAACCCGGAGAAATGTTAGGAGCATTAGTATCAACATACTCGGGCCCTAATTTGAAGCGCTCCATGTCTAACTCCGTTCTGGTTTTGACCTCTTGATGGACAATGCAAGGTTCTCCCTTCTCCCTTTGTCGGACAATGCAAGGTTCTCTAACCTCTTAATGGAGCTCTTGAGGAAGAGAAGAACTAGATTGTTGATAACACCATATTTGCACATGATTTTTTTTTTTTTTTTTTTTGCATTTCTTGATCCTTTGACTTGACATTTGATTACTTTGTGGCCCATTTTATGCTAGCTACTGCTTGCTTGTGATATTTCATGTCCTAGTATGTGAATGAATGATTGGGAGCAGGTTTCAGTGCAACTGGAGAGCAGACGGGACTTGGAGGACGTCAAGGCAAAATCCACGGTCTGGGGAGTCAAACTCGCAACTGCGAATCAGGGGTTCTGGCCATGCTTTTTGGGCAAGAATAATCCCCAGTCCGGTGTCTCAATTCCACGATCGTGTATTAAGGGTGATTGACCATGGAATTTTTCCGCAGTCAATTAAGTGTCGCCCACCGTTATAAAGTTCCACGGTCTGGAACTCAATTCCATGACTGTGGAACATGATCGTAGATTCTTCCATCGAGCCTACTAAGCTGGAACTCGGGTTTTTGGCTAGTGAATCGGTTTTCTAAGTTCCAAAACAGCAAAAGAGAGTCCTAAAGAGAGAAAGTGACTAAGAACAACTTTGGGAGGAGATTGGAGTCATCTAAGGTCATTGGAGCTCGATCTTTCACCTCGAAGTACAGATTCTTCGCTTGGAGAAGAATTTCATCTTGCACAAGATGTTTTCCACTTCAATCTTTATGTTTTCTCTACTCTCCGTAGAGTAAACTCTCTTTCTGGTATGAAGAACCCTTGTAGTGTATGCTAGGAATGATTGCATGAGTCCTGATCAAATTCCTACGATTCATGCTTTAACATAGAACGATATTCTCTCCATAGGTTAAAAGAGCAACCTTATTTGGAAGTAGAATCGACTACTTTAGTCAAGAAGTCAATTCACTGCTCCGTATTGGAATTAAAAACCAGTAGAGGAAGTTATGTGTGATAGTGCGTGCCTCGGTTAGCTTACTTCGGTGGAGGTTAGCCGCCCGCCGGGTATTCAAACTGAGAGGGTATGAAATTCTTTAGTCGAGATTCCAGACTTGTCAAGAAATTTCCACGGTATATCTATCAATTGAAATGAACTTAGGGGATTACAATCTGAATTACTGTAGACTAGGGGCACACATACCTCAGAGACCTTTCTCATATTTGAAACCAAAATGTTTACTTGCTTTCTGTTTACTTTTCTTTCAATCACTTCACTCGAATCACATCGCTAGATAATAGAATTGCAGGAAGTAACTAGTAGACCTTGGACCCATGTTGAAATTTAGAATCTGAACCACTAAACTACATTGCTAGACTGCAATTACACTTGGTTCTACTTTAGTTGTGTGGTGTAACACCCTACCCTGTACGTTTTTCCTAATCATATTATTCATAGAATTGAAGCGGCATTTAACTTGGGTGTTACATTAATCCCTAAAATTGACTCAACTAAAATTTCGACATAAATTACTCGTGTAATGGGCTAACAGTTCTTGCAACTAATGCTGCAAAATAATTTATCTGAATCTCTGCATTCATAGACATACATATATACTCACAACAATATACATTGGCTTTTCATAGCCATAGTCACAATTTCATACTCCACCACTACATACCATACTTATACATGTCATAATCGTCACAACCTTACACAACCACACAAATATGCACATATCATCAACTTTCCACAATTGTGGATATCTCACACTACATCAGAAGCTAGTATGCACATGAAAAACTTCTCAAAACATTTTTACAAAAAGGTGTGGATCACTGGCCAAACTCCCGGCTCGTCCTCCAAGCACAGAATAGTTGAAGACCATAACTCATCTTGGCTTCAACTCTTGTTCATCTCCCACCTATAGACTTATCTACTGTTGATTCTGATGATCTGCTTACACATTGCACGAGCAGAGGAAAAGGATAAAAGAGGGTCAACTCATAACTGAGTGAGACAATTATTGCATCGTGAGTTCATAACAAAGCACACCCCTAACATACATCTAGCAATCAAGGCAAAGCACTAGGATCAGACCTTAGCCATCCGACATCCCAATAGGCAAAAGACTCCACCACCTCGACTTATAAAAATGCATCTTATCATGTTTTACTTATAGGCGCTTGGCTACTCCCATGATAATAACTCTCCCGGGAAAAATACCCAACATCCCGTCGGATGTAGTCATACATACCCCAACATCCCGTCGGATGTGGTCATACATACCCCACACCACTATGGGTGCAATCATACCCCGACACTGCTCTGGGTGTGGTCATATCTCGTGAAGTCACCACCACATGAGAGGTGTGACTATCATACATCTAGATCATTCATCTACTCCTAACTAGCCAAAGGCGCTGAAATCCAGTCTAATTCATGAAGTCCTAAGTGGTAGGCTACT
Source organism: Linum trigynum (assembly GCA_964030455.1). Classification (NCBI taxonomy): domain Eukaryota; kingdom Viridiplantae; phylum Streptophyta; class Magnoliopsida; order Malpighiales; family Linaceae; genus Linum; species Linum trigynum. The sequence goes on along the minus strand of OZ034820.1, from coordinate 10,357,673 downwards.
TGAAGAGAGCTAGAGAGAAAAGTCAAAGCATAATTAAGTATAGACGAAGCATAAAAACTCTAGGTAAACTCAAATATACCATAAACTCATATGCAAAGAATGATAATCCCCTACTCCTTATGGCCTTTTAGTTATTGGTCGTCGTTTTAACAGGATAACTCACTTTGTAGCTCATCATTCTCCAGTATTATCATCTCACATTGTTACATGGTTTGGGTTTGATAGTTAGTTAGTAGTTAGTTAAGATGTCACATATTAAGCATCATTTTAGCTCGCGATTACGAATAGTTTTCATTTTTACTCGATTTGAATAATGTAATCGCAGAGAGAGAGTGCTAGAAAACGTAACGTTCTTATGTAGGATCATGTGGAACAAATTAAGAACTTTAGGGAGTAATTAGAAATACGCCTAAAATTTTCCGAAGTCGTCAGAAAGAAACCAATTTCATAGCTCAGGTTATGAATTGTGGCCAGTTCTCAATTCAGTTTGCCAGTTCATTGCAAGCCTAGTTATCGAAGCTAACGGCTGCAGTTGGTGGCCAACACGTCGTTCGGAGGCAGAGATAGCTACGCCCTCCGGTCCGGCGACGAGAGTGACGGACGTCGGAACTTTCGAGCCTGACTCTGGTTTGACTTGCCGCAAAGCTGCTTCAAAGGTTGGAATTTCTAGCTTCTTAATTGGCGTGATTCACGAGGCGGAATAAACTCGGCGGCAGCTTAGAACGATGGGTAAGGGGAATCTTTTTTTTTTTTTTCGCTCTGGTACCTGAATTTGATCGGATTGGGGTGGGTTTTACATTGCCTTGTTCCTGTAATAGAGAAAAATGTGTGCGTTTTGGTTTCGGGTCTAGGCTATAGATTCTCGGCTAATGTAGCTTCGTTGCTGATGAGATCACCGATTGCCAACATCCAACGTTTAAAGCTTGTGCCTTTCAGTAACAATTCTATGCACTTCGCTTATGGAGAATTACCTGTGTTTGCTTGCAGTTCCAGGCTTGTATTAGATGGGAATAGTGAAATGGTATTTTCTTGTTTCACCATGTTATGTGAAGAAAGTAAAATGTGTGTCGTGATGTGTTCAGCCGAAAGGAAACCCCTCTTTCCCTCCAATTTCTGCCAAATGCATGGAGCATGGCTTTTTCTGAACAGTCTTGGTGTAGATAATGATGTTTTTCATGCTGCAAAATTGTGGTCTGAGTTAAATTCCTTTGTTATCCATCATTAATCTGTTGTCGGATAATGAAGGTGCTCGGGAAGTAGTATCCTATTTGAAGTTATCCTGTGAGAGCTGATGGCTTGTTGTTCATACAGGTAGCTTAGGTGTTTGTAACTTCAAAGGCTTCAAGTTTGACGTGGTTGGACAAAGGGATGGCAACTTAAGCCAGAAAACTTGCGTGAATAAATGGGTCAGAATGAGACGTTTACAGTATGCCCCTCTACCAGTGTCATCTAAACCAAAGAAGGCATTTAGAATAAGCAGCAAGTTGTCGCTTGGAACAGAGTGTATGTTCCTTTTATCTTACCAGTTTGGATTATCTCCATTCCGACAAATTTATTTCTAAAGGGTATTATCGATCATGTATCTGTGTCTCCCCTATGTTATCGAAGTGATCAAAATTGGTTACTCCTACATTAGTACATGTCTAATGTGATGCTGTTATTATAGCTGGTTCAAATGCAGTAGATAGCTCTGAAGAATTGAAGTCAACAATTAAAAGAAGCTACCAAATTCCCAATTTATCTGAGGTAATTATCTTGCTCATTTGAGTAGGCTGTCTTAATGTAGGGTGTTGATGCTATATATTCAATTGAGTAGTCGATGCCACTAGTAAACTCCCGAAGCACGTATGTGGTCAAATTATAAAATATGACAGCGTTGTATAGATTACTTGTTCTGTAGTGCATGTAAGATTTGATTCTTATACATGTTTGGGTAACTGCATTGGGAGAACAAAGATTTAAATTGGGGAGTTCATTTTATCTAGCTGATCCCTCTCTTAAAATCGATCGAAATGAATATCTAAGCTGGACGCAGGGATATGTTTTCCGGGGCTATTTTCTATGGTCAATTTGATTGTGGTATATATCAGTAACAAGGATGTTATGTCTTGCTTTTACTGATTCTTTAATGCAAGACAAATTTAGGGAATTCAGCTGTTACTTGGAGTTATAGTCTGAAATTCTTTTAACGATGAGTCGTAGATGGTTGAACATCTTCAGCGTGCTCTGGACAGAAAAGGTTCTGAGGATTCGAGGTAGAGCAAACCCAAGATCGCTATGAACAGAACTGCTGTAGAAATTATTACAAAATTTGGCCCTGATTTGCCGTCTTCTAAGAACTTGAGCAATTAACTTCTAAAGATTAAAACATAAGCAACAGCTACCCAAATTCCACAACAAAATTCAATGAAAGAAATACATGAATGACTAGCCTGACATATTTTCTAGTAGATTACTAGATTAGTAGGATCCATTTTTGGGCCCATGTAACAGACCACTATTGCAAGAGGAGAACTGGATTGAAGATAGCCCTTGTTTGTTTCTTTCTTTTTATGAATAAAAGCTTCCTTATTTGTCAAGCTTTGGTTTCTTGATTGAAAACCTCAGTTGAATGTTTTCACGGAATATATGATTTGTGGTTACAGATAGTAGATGGAATGGAAGGAGAGCTTCTAAATTATTGAGTAGCTGGTAGAAGACAAACAGTCGTTATTGTAGAATCTTGTTTTCCTGTTCCACACTAGGACACAGTTTCTTTTAGGGTTTATGCATCAATGTAGGTCTCAGATTGGAGAAGGGAAATAAAATTGATGTACGTATTACGTAATTAATCGGCACACATCTTTACTGACAAGGTGCATAACAAATACTCTCTTCTTTTTATCTTTCTGACAACTTCATCAGTTTTCAAATTGAACCCGTACATTTAAGTTGGTTTATATTATATTTGCACTTAGTTTGTATCCCACAGTCAGGAGCACCAGCGTCTTTCTTTGGAACTCTTTCCTTTCTGCTTTCATCCTGAATGTGCATAATCCATTATCAATAAAGATGACATAGAAAGCCTTTTCGATTTCTTTACTGACAAGGTGCATAACAAATACTCTCTTCTTTTTATCTTTCTGACAACTTCATCAGTTTTCAAATTGAACCCGTACATTTAAGTTGGTTTATATTATATTTGCACTTAGTTTGTATCCCACAGTCGGGAGCACCAGCGTCTTTCTTTGGAACTCTTTCCTTTCTGCTTTCATCCTGAATGTGCATAATCCATTATCAATAAAGATGACATAGAAAGCCTTTTCGACTTTTTTGCAGATTAAATCTCTGGTCTCTGAAATTTGCGACACTAATTCTATTGCAGAGGTCGAGTTAAAAGTAAGAATGCAACTCTGAGCTGTTTTCTATCAGTCCTTTTACCAATGAAATGTGTACATCTATGTCTCTGAAGGACAAGCAACTTAGTTGTGATGCTTCTTCTTGTTGTTCATTGTATTCGCTATTGCTAGCTTGGTGCGCTACAGCTCCATGTGACCAGAGACTTGACCGAGAAGGCTGAACCTCTTGTTCCTCAAACTACTGTGGCTTTACCTGCTGCTGTCAATGGCAGTGCAACTATTGAGGCAGGTGGTTCGAATGGATCTGTTCCCAGCAAAGCATTAGTTGTCTCCAAAGAGGCCCTGCCATCTCCAGAAGGAATTAAGCCATTTCTGGATAGAGCTGCTGACGAAGGCATAGTGATTTTACCATCCCCAAGGGTGAGAAAAAAGCAGAAGAATATAAAGGGAATACACACTTTAAGCCAATTAAATCCTGCTTGTTTAATCTGATTTTACTAAAATTACATCTCTTTCTATAGGTGGGTATTTTCCAAAGATCTCGAACAATAAAGGGAAAACGCACTCCTCCTGCATGTAAAGAGGTATCCCGCTCTTAAGGCCGGTTTCAAACCATTTATCTATGTCTTATTGTACCAGCAAGCTTTGACTGTTATAGTAATTCTCCTAACATGGTTTTTCTTCTTTCCTACAGAAGCAAATTGTGAAGGAGGGACAAGTGCTTTGCTATGTTCAGCAGCTTGGGGGTGAAGTTCCAATCGAGGTATCTCCACTGATTTATGCTTCTTTTTGTAAGATTCATGGGAATTTCGCTTAACCTTAGTGTTTGCGCCTTTCAGTCTGATGTCTCAGGAGAGGTAATCAGAATACTGCGGAAGGAAGGAGGTAACTTGTTTCAGAAGATTCATCATTGTCTCTCCATGACTGGTTTAATATATATATGCTTTCTGGTAATGAAATGAATAATTAACGTGTCGTTTTTTGGTGGTAAAACAGACGCTGTTGGATATGGCGATCCACTTATAGCAATTCTTCCGTCATTTCCTGGGATTAAGAAGCTTCAGTAGATTGATATTGAACCGTTTCAATGTGATTCATTGTCTATTGAAGCCTTGAATTGGGTCGGTTCGGTTTTGTCAGCTCCATGGTTCGACAATGGTGGTGGTTTGAAACTGATGGCACAGTTAGTTGTGTACATTCTCTCCGGATACCGATTGGTTTACATTTCCTTTCTGGTTATTTTAATTCTGCATATTTGCTATTCCTTTTTATGAAGAATACACGTAAAGTATTCTCGTTTTGGATTCTTTGGATTAGATTTGCGGTCGTCAAAGCAGTGAATTTAGCCACATTATGGCATGGGGTAAGCATTACCACCACATGTTTATACATTTTCAGCTTTATGATTTCCGAACAAGGATTTGGTTTAGTGATATTATCATAATTTTTAGCTTGAAAATATGTTTGAATCCCTTTAGAACCACCTAATATTAAAAACAAACCTGTGTGATATTTATATTCTAAAATGTTGTCTTTTTAAGAGATTCCAGGATGAAAAACTATTCCTGCAGAAGTTGCAAAATTACAAGCATACACAATATAAACAACCCTTCTGTTAACCTGCGAGTCAATACATATCACAGCAGAACTATAACAATATATCCAAGGGTCGTGCATGGATATTTATCACAGTGATCACTTACCCTAACTTCATTCTCTCTTTACTCTTTACCGATCCTGCAAGGCACTTATGACAGTACTCGAGCTGTTTAATTACAACAGCCCAAGTAAATAATGGAAACCCCATAATAATATTTTATAGCCAAAAACAAAGTAAAAAATCATGGACACCTTTCACATGTTATACACAGGATTTTAACATAGTTTACCAAGCATGTAGAACGGTAAATACTTCAGAATAATATTTCAAGTTCCAGCTTCGAGGAACAAAAGATTACAATACCTTTAAGGATCTTGCTACTAATTTTGAATCTTACACCAAAATATTTCCCCCCTTAAGTACTACTTGAGTGACCATCCAATACTTGGTCACCATTATCCAGTCTCAGGGTAACCATCCACCTTGAAAGTGGATGGTAGCATCCCACATTATGAATAACATCCAACTCTAGGTGGATGGTACCATTCATATAGTGGACACCATCCAACCTCTTAGTGGACGGTGACCATCCCAAATTATGGATATCATCCCAACCTTTTAGCGAACGGTGACCATCCCAAATTATGAATAGCATCCCTACCTTATTGTGGATGGTATCATCCCAAATATCATGGATATCATCCTAATCTAAAGTGGATGGTACCATCCATATAGTGGACACCTTTCAATCTCTTAGTGGATGGTGACCATCTGATAGAGAAGAGTAGGGTTGAGAATTGAGAAGAATAGGGAAAAGAGGAACTAGGGATTTGAGAGAACTGGGGAAGAACAGAGAATAGGGAAAATTAGGGATTCTGATATTATTCTTGCTTAATCCCAAATGAACATACTCCCTCCCCTTTTATGAGTTTCAGCACTAACATAGAAAATAACAAAATTGCCACTCCTACCCGACCAACATGGCCGAACCCGAGCCCCCTACCCGCCCAGCGGGTTTCTATCATCCCCTTCCCCATCATAATTGACCTTGTTCTCAAGGTCAAACGTCGGAAATCGCTGTCGTATCACGGCCGTCTCCTCCCAGGTTGCATCTTCTCTCGCCATATGCTGCCACAGAACCAGACTCTCCTCCGTCAGGCGTCCACCTTTCTTCACCGATCTGGTATCCAGTATCCAGGACCTGCAAGGGAATGAGCTCAAGATCCCCATCAGCCGACACCGGAGGGGCGGTGGTCTCCACCCGATCTGCTGCTCCCCTGTAGCGCTTCAGTAATGAGACGTGGAAAGTGGGGTGGATTCGAGCATCAGCTGGCAGTTGCATTCGATAAGCTACCGGGCTAATCTTCTTCAGTACTTCATAGGGTCCAAAGTACCGGGCGACTAACTTCTAGTAAGCACGGCGAAAGACGGAAGCCTGCCTGTACGGGTGCAGTCGGAGCAGAACCCAGTCTCCCACCTCAAATTCCTCCTCGCGCCTCCCGGCATCAGCCAACTGCTTCATCTTATTGTTGGCGGATGCTAGGTTAGCCTTGAGCTGCTCCAAGGCCTCGTCTCGCGTCTCCAACCATCGATCCACCGCATTCACCTAGCTGGTACCACTCTGGTATCGGACTAGAGAGGGTGGTGGTCGCCCATAAAGGGCCTCAAATGGTGTAGTCTGGATCGCCCTATTGTAAGTGGAGTTATACCATAGCTCGGCCCAAGGCAGCAGAGCCAACCACCGCCTCGGCTGCTGATGGGCAAAACAGCGCAGCTACTGCTCCAGGTAGCGGTTAACCACCTCAGTCTGGCCATCTGTCTGTGGGTGGTAGGCGGAGCACATCCGCAGAGTAGTCTGTGCCATAGTAAACACCTCCTGCCAGAACCGGCTCAAGAAAACGGAGTCCCGGTCACTGACAATGGACTTCGGAAACCCGTGATGGTGGACGACCCCCAATACAAACTGCTCCGTAACTGCCCGCGGCGTATATGGGTGCGCCAGGGCCATGAAATGGGCATACTTCGTCATTCGATCAACGACGACGAACAGGACAGTCTTTCCTCCGGAGGGTGGGAGCCCGACGATGAAGTCCATGCTAATATCCTCCCACACCCGCTCGGGTACTGGCAAGGGCTGCAAGAGTCCCGCGGGTCTCAGGTGAGAAGCCTTGACCCTCTGACAAGTATCGCACGATGCTACATAGTCCTTCACGTCCTGGCTCATCTGGGGCCAATAGAACTAGGCCCGGACCCTCCTCAGCGTCCGCTCGACCCCCGAGTGCCCACCGAATGGGGAGGCATGATACTCCTGCAGCACGGTCGTACTCATATAAACCACCGGGTGACGATCCTGAGATAGTACCGCCCCAATACCCCGGCCCGAGGCATCGGCCTCAATCACAAAGGTCCGGGAAAAATCCGGCGTGACTAGGGTCGGGGTGGTCGTCATAGCCTGCTTAAGCTGCTGAAATGCCCTGTATGCTTCTGGTGTCCATGCAAACCCGCCCTTCTTCAATAGATTACTCAAAGGCCGGGCGATCATACTGTATCCCTGCACAAACTTCCGGTAATAACCGGTCAAACCCAAGAAACCCCACAGCTGTGAGACAGTAGTCGGAGTTGGCCACTCGACCATAGCCTGAATCTTCGATTGATCCACCTGGACCCCCTGTGGAGTGACAATGTGGCCCAAGTACTCCACCTTCTGAACCCCAAACGCACACTGAAGATCGGGGGCTAGCTCCTGGTCCTCCGACGATGCCACCGGCCAGCACATGACCGCCAACTCCGCCTCCTCCCCGGTTATGCACTCCAGGAAAGAAACCAGTCCCAGGGCCGTGGTCAGCCCCTGTAAACACCACTCCTTGTCTTGCCATTTGAACCGCATCGTCACGCTACGACAATCAGTGGTGACTGGTCCCAATCCCTGCAGCCATGGAACACCCAAAATCATGTCAAACCCGCGAATGGGCAGCACAAACACATCTGCGGTTATGGGCAGCCCTTGAATCTCGAATGGCAGCTCGCGATAGACAGTCTTGCACTGCATAGGTGCCCCATTAGCTACCCGAAACACCATCGGTTCCACCAAGCTCGGCGTCTGTGGAAGAAGCTTGGCCAGTTCCTCGCTAATAAAATTCAGGGTGGCACCACTGTCCACCAAGGTCAAAGCCGAGGTACCGGCAACCTGAGCTCGGAATCGAAGAGTTTTGGGTGTCGGCAGCCCGGTCATAGAATGGAGCGATAGCGAGGGGGTCGCCCCCTTCCCTGCCGATTGCGCGGTCACCGCCCCGCCCTCTGACGCTTGCGGCGAGCTCTGCCGCTGGTCCTCCACGGAGACCGAGTCGCCCATCGCGCTCCCCGGCAGCGGCGTCTCCAGCACGCCCCCGACCGCCCGGCGCGGCAGCCCAGCACTCGCGCGGCCCTCCGCCGGCGCTCCCCGCCCGCTGGTCGCCGCTGTTCGCCCCGCCGTCGCCAAAGCCGCCGCGCCTCCTCCCTGCTCGCGCGCGACACGGGCTTGGTCAGCCCTGATGGCGTCAATTCGTCATTGCACCCTGGTCCAATCCAGATCCGAGAGCCGTATAGAGCTCATTGTGGCTCTGATACCAATTGATAGAGAAGAGTAGGGTTGAGAATTGAGAATAGGGAAAAGAGGAACTAGGGATTTGAGAGAATTGGGGAAGAACATAGAATAGTGAAAATTAGGGATTCTGATATTATTCTTGCTTAATCCCAAATGAACATACTCCCTCCCCTTTTATGAGTTTCAGCACTAACATAGAAAATAACAAAATTGCCACTCCTACCCGACCAACATGGCCGAACCCGACACCCCTACCTGCCTAGCGGGTTTCTATCACCATCCCACGTCATAGATATCATCCAACCCTACGATGGATGGTATCAGATCGTATCATGAACACCATCCAAAGTACTAATTGGATGATACTATCCTATATCAAGGAAACCATCCAACCCTATGGTGGATGGTAACAACCCATATCATGGACACCATCCAAAGTATTAATTGGATAATATCATCCCATATCGTGGACACCATCCAAAGTACTAATTGGATGGTATCATCCCATATCATGGATACCATCCAAAATACTTATTGGATGGTACCATCCCGTATCATGGATACCATACTAGTTGGATGGTTCCATCCATGTTGAAACATGATAACATAGTGAGGTGTTTGTAGAATTCCTATGACGACAACTAAATTATGTAGAAGCTAAGCGGAGCTACTTTTTGGAAGGAGGAGAGAGAAAGCAATTGGATGACTCTGTGCAACAAAAGTTGAAGCAACCTTCTAGAGAGAGGCAGACAATCACATTTCAACAAAAAAAAACAACTTGTCTCAACTGTCCTTTTCATTTTTATCTGTAGTTTGAGGAACTTTCCTCCATGAAGGATCCTCCATAGCAGTAGTTTTAGTCATAGTCATGGAGCTCTCAAGGAATCTCCATACTCCATAGAATTAGTGTAAGGTAAAGTAGATTCCACATACACCAAACACCCTCGTTCGAACAGTCTTTGAAGAGATGTGGACCATAGTAACAATCGTCGCTTTCATAAAAGTAAGGCGCAACCCATCAACCCGTTTTTTCCACCGTCAACAAGTTGGCACACCTAGTGGGACACGTGTGTTTGGTATGACTTTGCGACGGAGGCAGCAAGAAGATGATCTTCCACAAGGTATTGTGGAGGAGGAGAAGTTGGTCAATGTTGAAATTGACCAAATTGGAGGGACTTCAACCAACAGTATTGGCGTAGCGGTGTCACTTTTGGTGCCAAATGCAGATCCAGGTGAAGCAGTTCCCTCACTCTGCCAAATGGAGGAGATTCATCAAATGGTGGTTGGACTCTTATAGAATCGACCAACATGTACATCTTTACTTGGATTCTTTACATAAGCATTTTGATCATCTCGAACAAAGCTTTGATAAAGCATGAGATAAGATGCTTGATAGATATGCTTATTGTTTGTGCCACGCAACCTCTGGCTCCCGACAAGTCGCTTCCTCATCCTATCCTTCACACGCTCCCGCTCCGCGGATATCTTCCTGCACGCAAAGGCGCCCGTCGAGCCCCCTTGAGAAGGGCTCGTTAGCACTCCGACGCCCAAGTCAGTATGATCTTTCTAGAGAGAGAAGTAAAATGTAAGTGTAGAGAGAAGATAGAACCTGAGTAAATGAGCTCCACCCACTTCACTATTTATACTCCAGGTAGAGTCGACCAGTGCCCCCCAAATCCGCCCTATGTCATCATCTTATTTAATGCACCGTACTTTACCCCAGTCATGCGCCCCAACATTCTGACACCCGACCCCGTTGCTGAGGCGCATGGTCCCACTTCCTGTTCCCTCCGTACATCCCTGGCCGTTACCCCTTTTGTCCTTATGCGCCTTACGTCAGGCTTGGGTCCCACGCCCAGGTCCCCACTTCAGGCCCCCTTTGGATGGGCCTTCTCTTGTCAGGCCCACATCCTTGGCCTTTCTCGACTCTTTGGGCTCTTCTTTTGGGCCCCCGAATGCCCCCAACACTTATGATTTTGAAATGTCAAAGTGTAAAATTATGCATGATGCATTTATTGTATTAGAAAAAATCTTGTTGTTGAGCGACAAAGATTTGGTGAGTGAAAAAAGTGAAACAGTAAGAATTGACCAAAGTTCGTGGTTTAGGTTGTTAGCCACAGTTGGTTGATGAGAAAGTCGGGTATTTGGTCATTTCGATGGACAATCCACAACATCATGGTAAAGGTGGGAAAAAATCTTAAAGTACACTAGTTCTTAAAAAAAATTCCCAAAATACATAAGTTATAAAAAAAATTCCAAAAGTACACATGTTTGAGCATCACCGTTTTAGACAAAAGCGGTGAATACTTCACCGTTTTAAACTAAAACGGTGATGTATTCACCGTTTCAAACTAAAACGGTGAAGGGTTCACCGCGTTTGTTAAGAACGGTGAATACCTCACCGTTTTAAACAAAAACGGTGAAGCCTTCACCGTTTTAGACTTCCACGGTGAAGGCGCTGACGTGGACTAACGCGGGGTATTCACCGCGTTAGACAAACACGGTGAATACCCGTGTTTGTTTGCGTCAGCGATCCGCGTCGCTGGCGCGTTCACCGTGTCCGTAGGATGCGGTGAGGCGCGGATCGTGGTTTTCTTTCCAGATCCAACGCCTCACGCTGATCCACGTCGCTCGACCCCGCCAGCACTCATGTCTGGATACCGGTAAGTAATTTTGCCAAGTCTCGTTTGTCCGCTCGTACAAACCCTTTCTGCACAAAGATCACAGAGTTCTTGAAAATTGAATCGGGAATCAATTTTCAGCATAATGGATTCGCCGTCCTCATAATCAATGCCTATGTCAGAGTTTGTCACCCTTCCATTCCACCGAATAGTAAGATGAAACTTCTTGAATTTACCCATATCCAACTTGTTATGCTTGACTAGTAAAAAGATTAAGGAAGTTTCTAATGATCAAATTGGTAGTGGATTAGATTATGCCAATAAAGACTCATCCTCTATTTTGGCATCATCGTTGTTTCCAGAAGCAAGCAATGCAATTGTGTCCTTTCTAATGGACAGCATTGCTTGTAAATGTGCAAAAAAGGGAGATTGCTTTCGAAAGCCATTACAAAGAAGTATATGTAAACATGATTCTAAGAAAATCAAAAGTGAAAAACATGTTAAGCAACCCATTTGTGAGTACATTGAAAATGAGAAGGGGGAACTTGACAGTATTGGTCAAGTTAAGTTGTCAGGGAGTCATGCCATCCCATTTCTTGGCAAGCTAAGACAAAAGCAATATTCTACATATTAGAATATTATTCAAATTCCATCAAGTCAAGAGATGTTGCAACAATGGTTACCAAAAACACTTCCTAGTGTTGGGATGGTGACCACATGCCAAAATTTAAAGCCAAAAAAGTTGGTTTATTATTTGTCAAAGTCTCAAACAATAAGGCAAGTTTTTTTTTTATAGATAAGGGTGACATAGGTTTTTACTTTTTTGTGATTAAGGTACTACTTAAAGAATTCAAACTTGAGACCTCCAGGTTCTAGACTAGTGACATTACCACAAGATCAAGCCCTTGTTCGTAACAATAGGCAAGTTAATGTCCCAAAGTTTGGGCAGGGGGCATGTCACCAACCAACAAAGATGGATTAGGGGGCATGTCACACAACTTTCAAAAAGTTCAACTTGCACATGGTTGGGATAACAGTAAAAGTTCAACGTCACCAACCAAAAAAGCTGGATTGGGGGGCGTGTCAAGCAATACGCAACGTGCTCAATCCACTCATGACTTGCATAAATTAAGGAGTGCAGAAAAGGATGGACAAGGCTGTAATATGTCAACCAAAAATGGTGAACAGGGTGCCATGTACAAGAAGTCTCAATATGCACCACCAAAACTTGGTAAAATAAAGGACCAAAAGTGGTTGTGTGCTAACTGTAGGAGTAAAAAAGACTTTGGGTACTCGAAACAAAAAAAAAAGTGAGCCATGTAGGTGGTAGTGAACTTGTAAAGTATAAGCACCAATCCTCTCAAACTTATGGGAAAAGTATACATGAAGCAGTTTGGAGGAAACTAAGGCAAAGAGGTGCTCGTTTTGTCTCTTTTAATCCAAAAGAATTGGGAATGCATGGTGTGCCTCATAAAGCAACTCACAACCACGAGGATCAATGTCAGCAACAAGATGTGTTGGCTGGTTTAACTCGAGCAAAGAGACATGATACCACATGTAAGGGTGGCAAATATCATTTGGAAATATGCAACCTGACATTAAGATGGAGAATGTCTCTTTAGTTGAATACATCTCATTTGATAGGAGGAAGTCATGTGATGTATGGATAGCTTGTGTGGTTTAACCAATGGATTTGGGAGTGGGTGTATGCCTATGAATCCTTAGTTATTGCTAAGGGATATGGCGAGTGGTGATGCTTCCCAACTTTTGTCATAAAATATATACTAGAATAAAATAATTAAATAAATAAAGTAGTGAACAAGCTATTCAAGTTGGCTTATGAATGGTGTGGCTCAAGTAAAAGGATATCATCCAAGTTGATGGATGGAAGCATTAATTTATATAAGTAGAATTGGAGTGTCCGTGCAGAGATGGATTTTCTTTTGTTAATCGGATACCATGGATAGACTTATGTCGTATTTCATTTACACAAAAGCTTACACAATGAGGAATTGTATTTCAGAGGAATGAGAAAAATGATGTGTTCTAAACAAATTGTCATATAAGGAAACTTCCACCCATCATGGTTTTGGAAAAAAAAATATTGATGACTTACTTTCCTTTTCGTCCTTCTCCAATCAACCGTAATAGGAGAATCATCATCCAAATCCTAACCAATGAGTAAATAAGTAATTCAAGAAAACAATAGATTAAGTGTGACTAAAAATGAACATCCAATAAATATATATGCTAATCAAACCAATATTGATTCAAACTCAATTGATAAAGGAAAAGCAAACTATAACACATTATACCAAACAACATATAAAAAAAATGGGTAACTCTATAGTCCCCTATCTTTCATCTCAAACCGATGCACATAAAAGTTTACACTTCGTGGAATTGTATTTCAGAAGAATATGAAAAATGTGTTCAAAACAATAATCATATAAGGAAACTTCAACCCATCTTGTTTTTTGGGCAAAAGTATTGATGATTTCCTTTCCTTTTTATCTTTCTCCAATCAACCGTAATCGGAGAATCATCATCCAAATCCTAACCAATGGGTATATAAGCAATTCAAGAAACCAATAGATTAAATGAGACTAAACTTGAATAGCCAATACCTATATATGTTAATGAAGCAAAGATTGGTTGAAATACAATCTATAGAGGAAAAGAAAACTATAACATATACAATATAAAAATTTGGTAACCCTATAGTCTCCTATCTTCCATCCTAAACTCATGCACACAAAAGCTGACACTTCGAGGGATTGTGTTTTAGAGGAATCAGGAATCTGAAAATAATATGTTCAAAAGAAAGTCATATAAGCAAATGTTCACTCATCTTATTTTGGACGAAAGTATTGACGATTTCCTTTCTTTTTCATCCTTCTGCAATCAACTGTAATCGGTGAATCATCATCTAAATCCTAACCAATGGGTATATAAACAATTCAAGAAAGTAATGGATTAAATCATACTAAACTTGAATAGCCTATACATATATATGTTCATCAAACCAATATTGATACAAAGTCAATCGATAATGAAAAAGAAAACTATAACACATTATACTAAACAATATATACAAAAGGGTAAATACCAATTATTAGTCAAATCTTTCCCGCATTTTAAAATATTAGCCAAACTTTTCAAACTACAAAATATTAGCCAAATCTTAACTTCCAGTTAGCATCTTTGTCAGTAATATTGAGTTGGCAACATGATACTAACTTGAAAGAGGCATAGGTCAATATTCCAAAATATTAGTATTTTAACTAAGAAAAAATTATTACGTTATTAACGGTAACAAAAAAATGGCAAATATTGTGATGCATTACAAATCATATGGCTAATGTTTTGTATTTTGAAAAGTTTGGCTAATATTGTGATGCATTACAAATCATATGGCTAATATTTCGTATTTATCCTAAAAAAAATGTTAACTCTATAGTCTCCTATCTTCCATCCTAAACCCCTACACATAAAATCTTACACTTCGAGAAATTGTATTTTAGAAGAATGTGAAAAAAATGTGTTCAAAACAAATAATCATATAAAAAAACTTCCATCCATTTTGGTTTTGCACGGAAGTATGATGATTTCCTTTTCTTTTCATCGTTCTCCAATCTATCGTAATCAGAGAATCATCATACATTTCCTAACCAATGGGTATATAAGCAATTAAAAAAAAAGTAGATTAAATTATATTAATTTTGATCAACCAATACATATTTATTTTCATCAAACTAATATTGATTCAAAAGTCAATCGATAAAGGAAAATAAAACTATAACACCAAACAATATATAAAAACTGGTAAATATAGTACTCTATATTCCATCCTAAACCCCTATACATAAAAGCTGACTTTGAAGTGATTTTATTTTAGAGGAATGTGAAAAATAATATGCTCAAAACAAATAGTCATATTAGGAAACTTCCATCATATTGTTTTTGGGCGAAAGTAATGATAATTTTCTTTCCTTTTCAACCTTCTCCAATCAACTGTAATCGGAGAATCATCATCCAAATCTTAATTAATCGATATGTAAGCAATTCGAGAAAGCAATAGATTAAGTGAGACCAAAGTTGAAGATCTAATAAATATATATTTTTATCAAACTAATTTAATTCAAAATCAATCCATAAAGGAAAAAGAAAACTATAACACATTATACCAAACAATATACAAAAAAACTGGTAACCTTATAGTCCCCTATCTTAAATTTTAGGGCTAATACCACTCGAAATACCAACCTTTAGCGAAAGTGCTATTTATATTACGTAATTTCAATAAATACAAAAATATTCCAACTATTAGGTGTTTGCGTCATTTGTGTTACGTGAATTTTTGTTGATCGTTAGAGTTAACAGTTGACCTGACAAAAGTCAAATATGTTTGACTCTTAATGACATGGCACCATTTATCATCCACGTAAGCGCCACATCATCTTTCTCCCTCTGTCTCTCTCTCTCTCTCCTTCCTTCCCTCCCTCCCTCTTTCAGTCGACTGCGGCAGCTAAAGGAAGACGCTCCTCCTCTAATTAACCTCTCTGCCTCCAATTAACCCACTAGCCCAATTAATCCCTAGCTTATAATCCCAATTCCGATTGCAGCTGCCAAAAACAAATGAGAAGAGCAGAGGCTCCCTGCCTCCCTCAAGCGCCACATCAGAGCCGCCGGGCCTTCTTCTTCGGTTGTCGTTCCTTACCGCATTCCCAATTAAAGAGAGGAGAGAGGGAGATAGTGATTCTCCTTCTTCAGTCGATCCAATCGCAGGGGAGATATAGTCGGTGGGTCACAAAAATCCTCATTCTCCTCCTTCGCCATATCTACTGAGTTACGGGGTAGAACGTCGGCGGCTGGAGATTGACGTTGGCGATCCAAAGAAGGGGAGAGAGGGATTAGGGGAAGGCGATGATAGTTTTTCATTCTTTTTTAAATTTCGTTTTGATTTTTTTAATATTTATTTTTTGTGAAAAAATTCCACGCAGCTGCCATGTCATTGCTGACTGTATTTTCTGTTAACCCCTAACAGAAAACTTAACGGTTGGTATACAATTGTCATATCGAAAATTTCATAATATAACTGCCACTTTCGCTAAAGGTTGGTATTTCTAGTGGTATTAGCCCTAAATTTTAAACCCCTACACATAAAAGCTAACACTTAGAGAGATTGTGTGTTTAGGGTAATGTGAATCGTCATCCAAATCCTAACTAATGGGAATAGAAACAATTCAAGAAAGAAATGGATTAAGTGAAACTAAAGTTGAACAACCAATGCATAGATATATTTATCAAACCAATATTCAATAAGTCAATCGATAAAGAAAAAGAACACTATAACACATTATACCAAACAATATATAAAAAATGTGTAACTCTATAGTCTCTTATCTTTCATCTCAGACCCCTCCAAATAAAAGCTAACACTTCGAGGAACTGTATTTAAGAGGAATGAGCAAAATGATGTGCCAAAAGAAATAGTCATATAAGGAAACTTCCACCCATCTTGTTTTTGGACGGAAGTATTGATGATTTCCTTTCCTTTTCATCCTTCTCCAATCAGCATTAGTCGGAGAATCATTATCCAAATTCTAACCAATGTGTATATAAGCAATTCAAGAAATCAATAGTTTAAATGAGACTAAACTAGAACAACCAATGCATATACATGTTCATCAAACCAATATTGATTTAAAGTCAATTGATAAAGGAAAAGAAAACTATAACACATTATACTAAACAATATACAAAAAAATCTTTAACCCTATAGTTTCATATCTTCCATCCTAAACCCTTACACATAAAAGCTGACACTTCGAGTGTTTGTATTTTAGAAAAATGTGAAAATATTGTGTTCAAGCTACTCTAATTTCACAATTTGTGTGCATTGTGGTAATTTAGGTTTAAATCTAATCAGGAATTTGAAATTGAATCATTTGTTTTGGGTGTTTCATGGTAGTAGTCTTTGTGATAAAGACTAAAGAAAAAAAGAGTTTACTCAAATGTGTGTTTGATATATTATACATTTAAAATGACTTATTTCAAATTGTTCATTCTTTGTTTTATGCAGTATGTCGAGTGGGGGTACTAGTGCTAGTAACACTGTATCCAATTCTAAAACTAAGAGAAAATATATCGGGAAATCGTCAAGACTCGGTGAGCAGCATGGTGTGGAGATGGTAGTGGTGTTCAAAGTCAAGATTTAGTTGACTCAAATGTGGCTGGTGGTAGTGGGCTTGCAATGTGTGTTTGATATATTGTACATTTAAAAAGACTTATTTCAAATTGTTCATTCTTTGTTTTATGCAGTATGTCGAGTGGGGGTACTAGTGCTTGTAACACCGTATCCAATTCTAAAGCTAAGAGATAATACATCGGGAAATCGTCAAGACTCGGTGAGCAGCATGGTGTGGAAATGGTAGTGGTGTTCAAAGTCGAGATTTAGTTGACTCAAATGTGGTTGGTGGTAGTGGGCTTGCAAGTCAATATAAAAATGGTGGTATGAAAATGCAGTTGCATTCAACGTAACTAGAAGCGATACCTATGAACAAATGTGGGAAGATGTAGCACGACATGGTCTTGGTTTTAAGCCTCCTTCATATCATGAGATTAGAGAGACTTAAAGAGGAAATAAAGGAGGTGGAGAGGAAATTGGAGATCTTTAAAGTTGAATGGAAGGCTGTGGGTTGCACTATAATGTTTGATGGATGGACGGATAAGAATAAACGAGTTCTTTGTAACTTTTTATTTAATAGTCCTTGCGGAACTATGTTTATTAAGGCTATTGACACCTTTGAGATTTCGAAGACTAGTGAAAAAAGGTATTTGAGATGTTAGATGCAGTTGTTGAGAAGGTTGGGGAAGATAATGTTGTCCAAGTTGTGACGGATAATACTTCAACTTATAAGGTGGGAGGACAAATGTTGATGGAGAAGAGGAAGTATTTGTTTTGGACACCATGTGCAGCCCATTACTTGGATTTGACAATAAGGATTTTTTATGACAATGTTCTCTTCTGGGAAGTGGAGGAAGAGTAGTTTTGCTAAACTTCAGGAAGGGGAAAACGTTCAAGGGATTGTACTTTACGGAAGATTTTGGAAAGATGTGACAAATTTACTTAGAGCTGCTCAACCTCTAGTCAAAGTTATGCTTGGTTGTGAATTTTATGTCTTATATGTATATATAAGCTTTTCATGAAGATCATTGAAAAAGGTGGGAACATCAAATCAGTAGGTCACTTCACTATGTAAAAGTTATTTTGCCTTACACAACTTTTGCGTATTAAAAATTGGTGAGATGATGAACATTGTAACTAATATAATAAATTTTACGTAATATATTTGTATTAACACATATAGTTGTCTACAGTGGCAAAAGAAATCATAGTGAAATTGGATGTGTAAGATGGAAAAAATTTACCTAAATAGGTTACTATTGGAGAGAAAAAATTTATGATAAAATTAGGTATGGGAGATGGAAAAAATTATCTAAATAGCTTTGTAAGAGAAAGAGTTAATGATAACATTGGGTGTAAGGGATAAAAAGCTTACGATACAATTGAATGTAGGAGATATAGTTGACTATAGAAAAGAAAGAGCTTATGGTGAAATTATGTGTAGAAGATGAAAAAATTATATAAATAGCTTAGCGTATGAGAGAAAGAGTTTATGATAACATTGAGTCTAAGGGGATAAAAAAAACTCTAGAGAAAAATGATTTTATGGTAGATTGAGTGTAGGAGATTAAAAAAATGTGAACAGTGTCCTCTACAAAAAAGAGAAAACAAAAAATTTAATATTACCATATTTTTCAGTAAGGAATACTGGATTATACTTGTGCTAAGGAAAAAACAACCACAACAGAATTAGAACTTGAATATGCTTTAGAACTTACCCTAGGATGAGGGATGAGCCTGGGTTTTGCTAGACCACTACTCCCACAAGCAGCAAACAGATTCGCCCTTTTCGGAGGGTGAAACAAGAAGAGAAAGAGAAAAGTGGGCTAGCTATAGAGATCGGCCTACAAGTGAGGAAGAAGAGGAAAAGGAGAGAAGAGAACCCACCAACCAAGCGTTGAAAATTTGTAGAGGGGAAGCGGCGAGAGGAAGTGAGAGTGGAGAGAGAGTCGGGGTATTAATGTCTTGTGAGAGTGAGGTGCTCCCAGTCTTTTGGAAGAGACAAACCAAATTACTACTTTCACCTTCAACTATATTTAGACTATATTGATTCAATCAATTCAAAAATACATGAATACTGTTCAACTCATCCAAACAACAAATGAGATTAGTTCATGATGGATGAGCAAACAAACGAAGAAGAAGAAGAAATCTAAATAGTGGAATGCATGTTGATTTGTCCTAAATGACTTCTCCAGACTATTTAGACCACCCAATCGTTCGACATAGTTCTCCAAATAAAGTACAACATCTTTACACTCAAATTTATTCAGATATTGCATCAGCTTGCGTCCCTCTTCTTAAGAAAGCAATTGTTGTATATATATCAAGAATGACACATGTTTGAAATAGAGACCTCCCACTCTTGCGACTTGACCTCCACCCCTTTCCCTCCCTTACAAACCCACTTCCCCTCCCAACCGTCAGTCCTCCTCTCCCATCCCCCGTCCTCCTTCCCTATGTCGGCCCTCCCCCCACCCCCTCCTTCCCACCGCTGGCTCTCATCCCCTCCACCCCTCCGCCTCTCTCTCACCACACTAATTAGTGAGGACCTATTGCCAAAAAAAAGATGGGACGACAAGGAATAACCGACACCCCTCGGTCGGATTTCAGATATAATTTTTTCATATTCCTATGTATTTTTTTCTATTGGTATTGATTTTTTCATAATTGTATAATTTTTTTGTATTGGTATTGATTATTATGTAATGGTATTGCTTGTTTTGTATTTATGTTATCTTATTGGTATTGATCTTCATGTATTAGTATTCATTAAAACTGTAATAGTATTGGTTAATAAATGGTATATGTTGTGATAGTTGTAGTGGTAGTATTTTGTGTACACTGCAGTGGTAGTTTTTATGTTTTGGTATTGATTGCTTGTTTTATTTCTATAATGATATTGGTGTTTTTTGAAGTGGTATTGTTTGTTTAATGGAACGATATTGATTTCATGTTTTATTTTTGCAGTGGTATTAGTTCGGCTAAACGGAGACAATGAAATAATTGAGAAAAGGAAGAAAGAGAGATCTGGTTTTTTTTTCCAAGTAATGCCAAAGTACAATAGTTAAATCTTCTACCTAAAACCCCAAAAAGACAATTAATGAAGCCACCCTACAAAATCGAAGGACGCTATCTCTACAGAGGACAGCAGCAGGGCTTGTCTTGCCACTCTATGGGCACCCCAGTTGACAGTCCTCGGGACCGAGCAAAAGCGAATACAAGAAGAAAAAGAGCTCAATAACTGGAAACAATCACGAAGCAAAGGCCCGCCCACCGAGTCTTCACAGCATCTACCATCAAGTTGCCGGATAACTACTTCAGAATCACCGTCAATGATGGCCAGAGGAAGACTGCGAGAGTGAACTAAAGAGATGGCGTCTCTGGCGGCCATCAGTTCTGCAAGATAGGGATCCGAGACTCCTGGATGGTGGAATCCCAAGGCCAAAAAAACTTGCCCCTCTGATCCTCGAACGACGAGACCTGACGAGCAACCCGGAACACGAACAGCGGCATCGAAATTGATCTTAATAAAACCGTCGGGAGGACCAAGCCAACTGGAGATGCGAGAGGGCTGAGGGCGGGGAGACAAGATCTGGGGGAGGGAAGACACTGAAGCATATTCTTGTACTTGGAAGAAAAATTGGCGGGCAAGCGAGGTGGCTAGTGGTTGAGTAAATTCAAAGACCACTTTATTTCTAGATTTCCAAATTCTCCAAAGAAGGCAAATGCAGGGGAGATAGTGGATTTGGAAGTTTTCCGTTTTCATAACATGTCGCCACCAGATACCGAAGTTTTCGATTGGGGCGGAGAGAAGTAAATTGTTTAATCCCACCATATTCCAGAGGTGAAGAGCAGGAGGACAATGGAAAAAAGGTGTTCAATAGTCTCTTGACTATCCCAACAAACCGGACAACGAACTTGACAGTTAATTCCTCGGGACCTAAGAGCCGTCGTAGTTGGTAAAATAACTTTCAGACATTTCCATATAAAGAACTTAAGTTTTGGTGGAACATCAAGAGCCCACATTCCTTTCCAAATAGGAGGGTCAATGATGGAGGCCATCAATTTTTGGCTAAGATTTAAAATATTATCCAGGGCAAGATGATAACCTGTTTTTACCGAATAAGTTCTGTTTTTGGTAAAGTGCCAAATTAATTTGTCTTGTTGTGGAAGTAAGGGAACTACCAAATTACAAATGAGATCAACCGACTTTTCTTGGAACCAGTACCTTAATCTAGGGATGTGCCATTCCCGTAGGTCTTCTCTGATGAAAAAGGAAACCCTTGGATTGAAAATATCCTCTTGCCGCCTCAGCTCAGGAGGACAAGGCTTATCTGCTAATAACCAATTATCTTTGAATGCTCTTATATTGTTTCCATCACCTACTTGCCATCGTAAGCCTTGCACGAGTAGTTCTCGCCCATAAAGAATACTTCTCCATCCCCAGGATGGATTAGAACCTATGGTTGCTTCCAAAATCGTATTTTCATTGAAATATCTTCCTTTATACAATCGGCTAATGAGAGAATTAGGATTCGACCAAATACGCCAACATAGCTTAGCTAAAAGAGCTTGATTAAAAGCCCTAAAGTCCCTAAACCCTAATCCTCCATGAAACTTACTTTGGGCGAGACCTTTCCATGACACCCAATGGATTGGATGATCAAAATTAGTAGCAGAACCCCACCAAAACCTTGCCAAGAGGCCATTTAAACGTCTACACGTATCCATTGGGAATTTAAAGCACATCATACCATGAACTGGTATATTAGTGGCCGAGGTTCTGATTAGAGTGTCCTTAGCTGCTTTGGACAGGGTACGTTGTTTCCAACCTTGCAACTTTTTGCCCATCTTCTCCTCAATATACAGGAATGTATCCTTTTTGGTTCTTGGAATTAAAGAAGGAAGACCCAAATAAGAATCATGTTCTCCTATAGCGCCAACTCCCAACTGGGAGCCCATGAGACTCGCATCTTCTCCCTTAGTATTTTTACTAAAAAGTACTGCCGATTTGGAAAGGTTAACCTTTTGTCCACTCAGTCTTTCATAATCTTGGAACAATGATAATAGATTCGAACAAGAAGCACGTGATGCCTCAACGAAAAGGTAAGAGTCATCAGCGAAGAAGAGATGAGAAATCATAGGAAAGTTCTGACGAATCCTTATTCCTTCCAAGAGTCTCATGGTTACTGCCTGATTTATCATTGCTGAAAAACCCTCTGTGCATATAGCAAATAACAGAGAAGATAGAGGGTCACCTTGACGAAGTCCTCTCGAGGGTCTAAAGTACTCGGAAGGGGAGCCATTAACTAGGATGGAATATGAAACAGTGGTCACACACTCCTGAATCCAGGAAACAAACTGACTATTAAACCCTAATTCCTTCATCATTTCAAAAAGGAATGGCCATTCAATACAATCATACGCTTTTTCCATATCCAGTTTCAATGCCATCCAACACTTTGACCCTGAGTAAAGGGTTTTAATATGATGAGTGACCTCATGGCTGATCATAATATTATCTGTAATCTGGCGATCTTTGATGAACCCATTTTGAGATTGAGAAATAATTAAGGGTAAGACCTTGCTAAGTCTATTGGCTAGAATTTTGGAAATAATCTTATACACCACTTGGCAAAGGCTGATAGGTCTGAGGTTTTTCATAGTACGGACTTCCGACCCTTTTGGCACTAAGGAGATCCAAGTCCGATTAAAGCTTCTCAACAGTCTTCCAGTATGAAAGAACGTGAGCACTGCCTGAGTAACGTCTTGTCCAACCACTGGCCAGTAATGTTGAAAAAAACCGGCTGTGAACCCATCTGGTCCTGGAGCTTGGGTTTTCCCCAGGTTGAAGACCACTTTTTTTATTTCCTCTGCAGAGATAGGAACCATCAACCCAGGATTCTGCTCTTCTGTAAGATAATTTGTGAAAACTAGGTTGGAGAGACTTATATCGCTCGGATTCTGACTTTGAAAGAGCCCTTCATAGTACCTCTTGGCTATGCCACATTTTTCAGCTTCCGATGTACACCACAATCCTCTTTCATCCTCAAGTCCCCAAATTATGTTGTTTAGACGCCTTGAAGAGGTAACTAAGTGAAAATATGGAGTATTTTTATCTCCCACTTTTAACCAATTAGTACGAGACTTCTGTTTCCAATAGATCTCTTCTCTTTTGAATTGAATTGGATTTCCCTCCTTTAAAGAGAGATCTGGTTGGAGATTACAAAGTGCCTTAGACTCTTAGTTACTATAAAAGACTTATTTAATATATGATTTTTTAACCGATACATAAGAAATAAACTATTTACCTCTAAAAATATCTAATACATGACAGATGTATAATATGTCTCTGAAAGTGTTATTATGTCTCTAAAAGTATAGTATATATGACATATTATACTATTTTTTTGGTAAAAACAGGGCGCTAAGGGCGCCCAAACCTTTATTGCATGCGGACGAAACGGGGGGTTTCAATTCCCACCCAGTCAAAAAACAGCCAGTACAGCAGAGAGGTACACGGTCTATCCATTACATGAACTCCGATCGTTTGCGAATGACCCAGTGAAGCAAGGTGATCCGCGGCAAAATTCGCTTCACGGAAAATGTGGTCAATCGAACTGTCCAGTCACGTTGCAGCCTTCTCCTAATTTCACTGATCTGTGAGTAGTGCATATGTTGCTCGGTCGCCTTCTCGATCAGGGTTTTTGCAGTTACTGAGTCTGTTTGTAGACGAACTTTCCTGGCTCCTTGCTCCCAAGCAAGATCCAACCCATACACAATACCAGCCAGCTCCGCACGAGTGATAGAACCCCCTCCATGGTTTGCAGTGAATGCTCTGACGAAGCGGCCATCACTCCCCCGTATGATGCCGCCACAGGATGTGCTCCCAGGAGAATGGATGACTGAGCCATCTGTGTTGACACAGACCCAGTCTTGCGCCGGTGGTTGCCAGCCAATTTGGCGCTGCTCGCGGGTGCCCCCAGTCCCGAACACTATCTTCTCCTGATCGAGTGCTTTGATGATCTCGTCCCGGAGCTGTCTTGAAGTAAACTGGATTTGTGTATGGGTCTTCAACTTGTCTTGGAACACGAAGTCATTCCGGTTCTTCCACAAGAGCCAACAGGTTCCTGCAAACAAAGTAGCATCAATGGTATTACTCCGCCCTGAGAGGTAGTAAAGGCTCCACCTCTGGCCGTCGGATTCGAAGAATCTGGAGTCCGGCTCGTCTTCAAGGAGGTCTGCCCACATTGCTCGAGCAAAATGGCAGTCTCTGACTATGTGTAGGGTTGTTTCTGGTCCGCCTCCACAAATCTTACAGCTCGTTTCGTCGGTGAGATGTCGTCGTGCCCTCTCCGCGTTGGTAAGCAGTCGTCCATGGTTCATCAGCCACAAGAAGGCCCGCACTCGTTGCAAAGTTGGTGCCTTCCACACCGACCGCCAGGCTTGCTGTCCCAGGTTTGCCTCCGCAGTGTTATCCGTGAGCTCGTACGCCGATCGGAGAGTGAATTCTCCGTTGGGGTTGAATCGCCAGGTTCGAACGTCCTCCTCTTCCTCCGCCGGGATAGGGTGAAGGTTGATCTGCGAGACAACATCATGGGGTAAGTAGTATAGTAGAAAATCAGAATTCCACTTACCATTGAGAACAAACTCGATGACAGGCATTTCCAGGAGTTCCATCGGCAGGTTGGGGGCGTGGTCCTTGAGAATGGTATTGTCATCGAGCCATCGATCACTCCAGAATTTTGCCGTTCTCCCATTGCGGATATTCCAATACGTCGCTTCCTCAACCAAATGAGCCACCCGAGTTACCCCTCTCCAAAGGTTCAAGAGCCTGCCTTGGGTACGGAATTGGCGCCCCTCCCCCGTTTGCCTCGAGTACTTGCCCAGGAGGACTCTCGCCCATAATTCCTGTGGTTTAGTAAGCATCCTCCAGGCGATTTTGAGCATGTATGCTTCGTTTGTTCTGGTGGAGTCTCTGAGTCCCAAACCCCCTTCGTCTTTTGGCCGGCACAACATTTCCCAGTCAATGAGATGGATCTTCCGGCCCTGCTCCGTGCTGCCCCAAACGAATGACCGAATTTTCTTGTCGATATAATCTCGCACACTTGCCGGCAGCCAAGTCGTCTGCATCGTGTAGGCCGGGAGAGAGGCCAGCACCGACTGTGCCAACGTAATCCGGCCAGCTAGGGATAAAGTGGACGCCTTCCAGCCTGCCAGCCTTTTATCGATCCGATCAATGAGATCCATAAAGGTAGCTTTCGACACCCTGTCGTGAATTACCGGCACCCCCAAGTACCTCCCCAGATTATTTGTCACTGGAATCTGAAGTTCTTGGCTCAAACTTTGTTGGCAGTCGGCTGTGGTGTTGGCTGAGAAGAAAACCCGGGATTTCGGCCTACTGATCTGCTGGCCCGATGACCCGCCAAATTTTTCAAAGCATGCGTTTATTTCTTGAGACTGTGTTCTTGTCGCCTCGCCAAACAGAATCAGGTCATCTGCAAAGAACAAATGCGAGAGGGCCGGACCATCCTGCGATAACTTTATTGGTTTCCACCTTCCCTCCCGGACGGTGTCAGCAATAATGTGCCCCAGTCTTTCCATGCACAGGGTGAATATGTACGGGGAAAGGGGGCAGCCCTGTCTTAAACCCCTGGATGGTTGGAAACTCTCCGTCAGTCCCCCATTCCACTGTATTTGCATTGACCCTGATGATATGCACGCCATCGTCAACTCCACAAACTTATCTGGAGCCCCTGCCGCGACTAGAGTGTCCCGAACAAACCCCCACCTGATTCTATCATATGCCATTGCTAAGTCAACCTTGAGGACCATCCATCCACGCCTGCCCTTTCTAGCTCTCATCGAGTGGATCACTTCCTGAAGGATGCATATATTATCAGTAATGTGGCGCCCAGGGACGAAACTGGTCTGGGTTTCGTGGACGAGCTCCGGCATGAGGTTTTTCAACCTCTCAGCAAGGCATTTAGTGATTGCCTTGTACGCCACATTGCATAGGCTGATTGGTCGAAATTGATCAATTGTGATCGGCTGCTTTATCTTCGGTATTAACACCAGTATAGTTGAGTTGATTTCCTTGAATTTTTCTGGGGTGTTCCAACAGTCGGTAACAAAGGCTGCCAGTGAAGCTCCCACCGTTTCCCAACATCTTTGGAAGAAGATCGGGCTCAGACCATCTTTGCCTGGGGCCTTTAGAGGTCCCATCGCTTTCACGGCTGCATGAATTTCCTCCAAACTTGGCATCTGATTGAGCGGCTGCCAGCGAGATGCCCCCAAAGCCGGAAAGCCCTCCAGGAGGGCTAATAGATCCCCTCCTTCATCCTGGTACAACCCACTAAAATAAGCTCGCGCCATTTCTAGCAGTAGAGATTGATCCTCGACCCAGTTGCCCCCGTCGTCTTTGAGCATAGTAACCCGGTTCCTGCTTCTCCGCCGGATGGTTCTGGTGTGAAAATACGCAGTGTTCTTGTCCCCCGAGTTAATCCAATCCAGACGGGATTTTTGGCACCACAGCAGCTCCTCTTGAAACAAAACCAGCTCCAATTCCTCCTGGCATTGTCGAAGTTGGGCCTCGCTCCCTTGACCTCCCCCAGCCTGCTCGAGATATTCGAGCCTCCTCAGCAGCTTGTCTTTGCGCCTAGTTATGTGCCCAAATACATTTCTGTTCCAAGTTAATGCCTCCTGAGCGAAAGCGGTGGCCGATTCCGTGAATGAGTTTCCCTTCGCCCAAGCTACATCCGCCATATCTCGGAAACCCTCGTGAGTGAGCCATGCCGCTAGGAAGCGAAAAGGTTTGGGTCCCGCTGGTGGATGTGGCTCGGCTAAGGAGACCAGAATCGGCCGGTGATCGGATTTTTTCATACGGGGCAGGTGTCTCACCACTGTCTCAGGGAAATTCGTCACCCAAACATTATTTGCCATTCCCCTGTCCAGTCTCTCTCGGAGTCCGGTCCGGAACCAAGTGTAAGCTGGTCCTTCGAATCCCAGGTCGATCAGTTCGGTATCCTGGACTACCTCCTGGAAATCCCTGATCCTGGCTGCATCAAAAGGGGCACCCCCTAATTTCTCCGACGGGCTCATAATGGAGTTGAAATCACCCACCAAGAGCCAGGGTTGCACCATATCCTCAGCCAGCTGTCTCAAAAACCCCCAAAGCTCGCGATGTTGCATGGGTGCCGGGCTACCATAGATAGCTGATAGCTGCCATTCAATGTCTTGAGGAGAAAGCCCCTGTACCTGCACGTGAAGGCATTGTTGGTTAGAGTCAATACTAGAAATATTCAGCTCACCCGAGTTCCAGAGCAGCCAAATGCCCCTAGAAAAACCCACGGCATCAACAATAAGCTCCTTATCATAGCCCATTTTACGAATAACATTAATAGCTCGGTTCCCACTGATTCTAGGTTCCACAATGATCACTATATGAGGTTTAGACTTTCTACGATACTCCCGAAAAGCTCGTAGAAAGTCCTTACCCCCCGCTCCCCTACAGTTCCAAGAAAAAACTTTATAATCCATAAATAAAGTGGAAAAGGAAAGGGACTCCCTTAGAGTTGTGCGACTGGCGGCTGTGTCCCGTCAATCTGCATCCCCGAGGAAAAGTTCGCTGTGTTCTCATTTGTGACCATGGACTTCGTTAGTCCATTATACGGACTAGAATCCGGCGGTCGGCCCTGAACTCCATCGGTCTTGGAGGCTAACGTCACCTGAGGTTGGCCGCTCCCGCCATCCCGCTCTAGCTTCGACAGGGGCGGCTCGACCGCTGTCCGGGTCGGTTGGACGGCCTTTTCCCCCGAGTTACGCTGGATTGTCTGGGTGTCGGTGGCTTTGCCGATCCCTTCATTGATGTTGCACACAGTGGGAGACGTAGCTTGAGGCTCCCTGGGAGGAGGGCTTTCCTTCTCTTTTCTCGCTGGCTGTGGCTGTTTTGCGCCTTTGATCTTACTCTTGTTATATCCCATCTATTGATGCATTCGGGTGCTGGTCTCGTTAGTGGTGTCAACATGCTCAGTCCCCGTTTGTGTTTCCTCTTCCTCCTCAAGGGCAGCAAAGCGTGAGCCCCCGGCATTCTGGGGAGCACCCTGACCGGTTTTGGTTCCCTTGAGGCTCACATTCGCGCCTTGATCCTTCTTCTGGGGTCTGGATTTGCGTTTGGCGATCATCCATTCCCCATAGAGAGGTTCATCTTGATTGGCTACTGGCGGGTGTTCCTGCACCGTGTGCTCCGCTTCCATTGGTGACTGCGCTTTAGTGCACGAGCAACCCCACTTCTCTGCATAGGTACCACAGTTGAGGCAAATATTCTCGAGCCCTTCATATTGGATAAAATATTTTTTGCCTCTGATGGAGAATTTCGATAGCAAAGGTCGGGTGAGGTCCACTTGAACACAAACTCGAGCGTAATCGCTTCTTGCCGCTGTTCGAGTGGCTTCGTCGATTCGGATTGGTTTTCCAATACGACGTCCAATTTTCATTACAGCCTCTTGGTGAAAGAAGTGAATTGGAATATCTAGCAGTCTCGCCCAAACTAACGTTGAAGAGATCTCATGGTTGTAGGGGTCGAAATTCTTGTCCCACATGTGCACCGAAAGATAATTCGGTCCTATCATCCATGGTCCATTTGTGACCGCTCTCTCATAATCCATGCCACTCGTGAACCTAACTAGGAAGTAGCCATTCTTCATTGATGTTACTTGGATCCCTCCTGCCTTTGCCCATATCGTATTCAGTCGGATGGACACCGCTGTGTACGATACTATTCTTCCCAGTGGTTTCACTATCAGGGCTGATCGTAGCTTGCGACAGTACTCCCTCTCCTCAGCTGCAGTGAAATAATCGGCGGGCAGGTAGGGTCATCCTCTCCATCGAAACCTTCCTCCAGGCCATCCTCCCGCATTGCCGTGGCGGAGTCCTCACTGTCCGAGTCAGCAGCGTACCACTCGTCCATGCGAGCTTCCCCACCGAATAACCTACGTGCTGCTCCTGTCCCTTGTGACCATATATTAGGTCTGGGGCTTAGTGGCAGGGACGTGCCGGTTCTATCCGCCTTGCTTGGTCCTTCGTACATCGGAGCAGCGTGTGTCGCCGGCTCCGTTTGCTTCACGCGCTTCTTCATATGTTGCACCTCCCTGTCCCCTTTAGGGTTTGGTGAGACGATAAAAACCCTACGGATTAATATGTAAAATTAATTAAATTATTTTTAAATTATAAAATTTAAATATAATAAATTAGTATCCTTAGAGACAGATTAATATAGTTCCCTTGTAAGCATATCCGCGTATGTAACCATTATGGTTACGGTTTTATGGAAAAATATGAGGAGAATTAATGAAAGGATTAAAAAATGGAAAAACTTTTATAAACTTAAACTGTGAGATAAAGAGTAGGGGTGAATCACACCCACAAACCGACCCACCCGTTCAACCCGACACAACCCACCCGTATTTATCGCTAAATCAAAGGTTTTGGATTGGGTGAGGGTTTTCTTTTGTACAACCCGCTTCTTTGGGGTTGGGTTTGGATTTTGGATTACACAACCCGTAGAACCCGACCCAACCCGTGTTCCAATTATTGGTATGAGTTCGTATCCAAAAAAATATTTATGTCATATATAGTCATACTTATGAGAAAATTAAGATATTTTGCCATGGTTTTCTCTTAAAGTCTCACTAATCTAATGCATTCTTCGACTTAAAGTTTAGACATTTATTTAATATAACTATGATTCACGTAATTTTTTCTTCTTGTGTACAATTTTAAAAGAATATATTATTATGGATGCGTACATTTGTAACCTTTTTAGCCTATCTCAACAAATGTCGTGAAAAAACTAGACATAAGTTGAAGTAAATTAAGTTTTATTAAAATTCAAACAATATTTGTGAATTTTGATACATTTCACATCAGTTTATTCGTTTGAATTTTTAATTTGTTATAAAATATTTTTATGATGTAGAATAATTACATATTTTGTGTTGGGTTGGCTTTTTACTTAAAAATATCGCCAACCCGACCCAACCCAATTAGAAACAAACCGTAAGGTTTAGATTTTTTTGGGTGGGTTTGGGTTTAATATTTCCCAAACCGTAGTGCTTGGGTCGGGTGATTAAAATACCTAAACCCGGACCATCCGACCCATGTACACCCCTAATAAAGAGGCATTTTAATAAAAAGGAGAATTAGTAAATTACATGCAAAAAAAAAACACACACGAGAGAAAAAAAAAATTGTGATGGGGTTTCTCTCCTCTGAACTTCAAACAAACCCTAATAGTAGTCTCCATAGGTTATACCTTAGGTCATGTTCAGGGCAGAGTCAGGATTTGACATTCAGAGGGCCAGAGTTATCTATTATCTAAAAAATATTATGAAAATATATTAAAAAAAATGCTACAACAATAAGGCAAAAGGCATTGAAAAAGTATTTTCACCTACCAAATATTACGTGTCTCGTAATAAAAAAATATTACATGTCTCAATATTCCTCACCAATCAAACCCGAAACTTGAAACTCAAGACAACAACTCAAAATTTGCAACAACAAGCAACTAGATTTTGGACTGTATCCGACCCACCAATTGTGTAGCCAAACCATTTCCAATCACACTCTTCCAATGTTTCCTCGAAATATAATTGACCGCCATACTCAAAATTAGTTTATCAACATGCAGAGAGTCCTAAAACACCTTGCCATAACAAAGAGAGTTTTAATCCACAAATAATGCTCTCCATTCTCAAATCTATAAGGACGCATACAACACACACCATCAAAGGGTCATATCTGATAATACTCATCGAGTGGGTTCAAATTGGCATCTTAGCTCGCCTACAACTATACTCCCAAATTAAGGCCAAGTATAATCAAAGAAATGGTGTAGTATAGCGGAAGTAAATTTCATTTATCAACCTAGGGTGTCAAGTCTACCCTTACCCCCATGAGCCATTCATTCTGAAGCTAACCAGTTGTAGAGTGTTTAACTAAATCTAACAAAACACAAAACAAAGGTAAATTGGTTCATATTCAAGAATGAGAAGGTCACTCGGGTATGATTCTCCTTAGTTCGTCCATTAGGTCGATATTGATTAATGCTCTAGATTGTTTGACTCGATACTTTTACTGCGGAGAGTCCTTAGATAGTTTGGAACCCCTATTCACACAAACCAAACCCACTTAGATAATCTACCCGGAGGCAACGTTTACACAACTAGTATAGAACACCAAAGACAAAAAAAAAAATATAGAATCCCGCTATTGAGTGACACTCAATACAATCCCATGAATCGACTTACTTTCGTGTTATTGATTCACAAAGTTCATCGAAGATGCTCTATTGTCCTAATAAGATATTCTCTTTCATAGGACCATTAAGGATTTGCAGTTCACTCTTTATTGTTTACCAAGGATTTGTAGTTTACTAAATAGTTATAACAATGTTATCATAATGGGTTCTTTATTTGGGTTGTTTATGAGTATTTTGTGTTGGCCCGTTTTATGTTTGCTAATATTTTGCACTTGCATTCTTATTGAAATATTTTGCACTTGCATTCCTCGGATGAAAACATATTTTGGTTGCTATTTCATGTGCTTTCTTTGTGTTTCTCGATTTGAAAATAGTGATTTATCCCGACCATATACGATTCATATTTGTGGAAATCCATCCATAGTTTATTAAAAAAATATTTCCTGACCCCTCTTGCATATATTTTTATAGTCATGTTTCTCAATTCAATAACGGATCCCGACACAATCATGTTTGCTCCTTTTTCATTTCAGATGCACTTCTTGATTTGAGAACCAAGAGATCCATTTGAGGTTTACTTCTTGAAGGAAATAAAGGGATTACGGTTGAGGGTTTGGTACCTGATTGAATTAAATTCGTCCATGAAAAGTGTTTGTGCCATCTAGCTCGTGGCAGGGACAATAATGATTGTTGGTGCGGGTTGACTCGTCATCCGTTCGTCCGATTTCGTCGGGAGGGAGAGAACCTGTGAAAGAGCCGGGGTTGCCCCCCCGGATTCAGCTCCGACGATCAAGTCAGTGTCTGTTTGTGGAGTGAGTTGAGAGAATAGATAGAGAAATAAAGTGTAGAGAGATAGGAGAAAGTGGAAAGTGAGGGGAGAAGCCAGAAGTCCCCTTCTTTGGAGGGCTTCAAGCCCTTATATACCTGTATCGGGTACCAAGTGTTGCCATCGCCGATTGTGCGCTCCCCTACTTAGTCTGTGCACGAAGTATTTAGTAACACCCCCAACAATTGCCCCCCAAGCTGGTGGTGAGTTTTAACTCATCGCTAGCTTATATATATATATATTTTTTTTTTAAATCTTCGTCGGTAATTCTGGATGGAGCCCTATGTACCCCAGTTGCCCCCCAGCTGGTGGCGCGTTTGACTGACGCGGTGCCAGCTTCTTGCGTCTTGTCCCCCAGTTGGTGTATTACATTAAGGCGTGTAGCCCCCCATTAGCGCCATTAACGCTCAGGCAAGTAAAATATTTCAATATTTAATAATGATAGAGGGACAGAGTACTTAGCTTTATGTTGGCGACGGGTAGTGAGACCAAGTTGGACCTTGCGCGGTTGCCTTGTGGGTCGGGGCTTGACGCGGAGCGGATCGGGCGACTTCGTTGGAAGGCCGCGAGCGGATGGTCCCGAGACGCTTTTGTCGAACTGAATGGGCGCGAATAGTGCGGGACTATCGCTATTTTTTGTTCCGTGGAACTGAGTGTGCGCGAATAGTTCATGACTATTGCGACTTTTTGTTTGTTCCGTGGAACTGAGTGGGCGCAAATAGTGCGGGACTATTGCTATTTTTTGTTCCGTGGAACTGAGTGTGCGCGAATAGTTCATGACTATTGCGACTTTTTGTTTGTTCCGTTTAACTAAGTGGGCGCGAATATTGCGGGACTATTGCTATTTTTTGTTCCGTGGAACTGAGTGTGTGCGAATAGTTCATGACTATTGCGACTTTTTGTTTGTTCCGTGGAACTGACTGGGCGTGAGTAGTTAAACATGAGATGCCGCGCCATTGAAACAAAGGCCTTGCACGTAGCTTGCTGGTAATATTGCATGCCAGGCGGAGGAGTGGCGCGGGTTCGAACCCTCGCGGCGCCAACAATTATTTTTGAAGACTTCCGTGCGTTGGGCCAGAAGCAGAGCGGGGCGCGCTGGTGGGCTGATCAGGACGCGGGCCGGGGGACGTGGTCCAGGGTTGGGCCAGAAGCAGAGCTGGACGCGAGTTGGAGTTGAGAAACTTTAAAATAGCGCGCTGCACCTTAGAATCACAAACAATGTTTGTAGCGTACTGGTATTGTTGCTTGGCACGCGGAAGAGTGACGCGAGTTCGAAGCTTCGCGGCTACAATAATATTTTTGATGTGGCGCCTGTTGGATGCGTGACGCGAGCCCGCATGGAGGATTGGGCCTGGTGCGACGCGGGCTGGTGGAGTGCGCGGCGCGGGCCGCGACCTGGTGGGTCGCGCCTGGTGCGACGCGGGCTGTGATGCGGTGAGGAGCCCGAACTGTGAAATAATCAGGCGAATGTGCGTCATTAGTGGGTGGAATCAGGCCCGCTTGGGAGTGTGGACCGCGAATTGGAGTTGGAGCGGAGTATACTCTTCATAGCTGTGCGTCGGACATTTTGTTGTTAATGACATGATGCAGTCCACTGGTCCGCACTCTAGTCTTGTAATGCTTGAACGTGGGTTCGAATCCTCCGGGGAGCCCTCTTTTTTCTTGAGGGCGGAGTTAAAGGATGGATGTGAAGCGGGCCGCTAGTAGAGTTGTTGTGAATTGGGCCGCGATTGAGTGAATTTATAAGGAGCGTCGCGCTTTAGTAGTAATAATTGGCTTTAGTCTGCTGGTTGACATGCCCGCCCGGTGGAGGAATGGCGCGGGTTCGAAGGCTGGCTGCGATGACAATTTTTCTTTTTTGAAGCAAGCGGAGCTTGGGCTTGACAGGCCTTGAGGGGCGGATCTCGTAGAGGATGCGGGCCGCGAGTGTCGAGGCGGCGGAAGCTGAACGCGGGCCGCGAGTTGGGGCGCCTGCGAGTCGGGCCGCGAGTGTTGTGGGCCGCGAGTTGAGGATGTGAGCGGGCCAATGTGGAATGAGAGTGAGCGGGCTTGATCTTGCATGGCGGGAGATGCGAGGTTGGACCGTGCGCGTGAGGCGTGAGTGATTGGGGCGCCGCATGGAGGCGGGAGCCGGGTCCAAGTGCGTGTCTCACGGAGTGGACTAGAGGTGGCTCGAATAAAACTCGTGGGCCGGTGTCAATACAATATTATTATAAAAGCGGCTCCCATAAATTATACAAGTTTGGCTTCTGGCGTACTGGTCGTTGCACTTGTGAGGTGGAATGGTGGCACGGGTTCGAATCCCAGGCGGAAGCAGCTTCATCATTTATTTTTTCCTAATAGAATGCCGTGCATATGGGTTGAAGCTGACTCCGCCCGTGAGGCGGATCGGGCCCGCGGGTTTGGTGGGGGCTTTGGAAGCCCGCTTGGGGACTTGATGTGTGGGCCTCCAATTGCAGTTGGAGCGGAGTGGGCCAAGTATTGGAGGCGGGTCAGACTCGCAGTGGGGATACGAGTTGGAGCGCAGTGGGGATTTAGATCCTCCGCCCCACTTAAAACTCCAAACCAAGTACGCCTTTCCCCTAAATTTTTTTTTCCTTCCACAACTCCTTCCTATTTCACGAACAGTACCGCTCCACCAAGAGATCCTTCTCTCCCTCTCTTTTTTTTTTTTTATTTCTTTTCTCCAGTTGAATCTTTTCTTCCGCCACCGCCGATGGTTTGGAGCGCGAGTCGATGGTGGAATCCGGCAAGGCGCGGTCGAGTACTAGAGCGTGGAGTCAGTGATGGCGGCGGGGAGGGCAGAGCTGATTTGAGTCGCAACTCTCTCCCTGCCTCGGGAACCGCATGCCTCGACATCTGTGTCCACTGCTTTAGCGATAGCGTGTTTTTTGGAGAGAAGTTGCAGACAGACGACGTGACAGCTGACGGGACAGCTCTGGCACCCCTCCATGTCGACGAACACAGCACCACCAACCAAACCTTTCGACTCTCAACTCACCCCCCCTTCAAAAACCACGAGCGGTTCTTTGTACCCACTCAGTTCTAGCAATTTTTTTCTAGCAAAGGAGGTTTCTTCTGCTTTTGGGCTTCTTCTCATTTGGGTTCTGATAATCTTTTCATCTGGGAAATGGAGGCCGCCGGTACCGAGTCTCTGCGGTGGAACTTGGCGGAGAAATCGAAATTGGGAAGTGCAGAGGGATTTTCTGGGAGAAGAGGTTGGCGGTTTGGTGTTTAATAGGAGGATGGAGTAGAAGGGAAGAAAGAAGAGAGGAAATGGAAATAAAGAAAAGCTGGGAGGAGATTCTGAGGATCCAATAACGTGAGATCTTAGCAAATCTTTGGTATGGAGCCCCATCTTCTTGGTCTCGCATCCTTTAAAGAGCAGACGAACGGGATTGATGAATCGCCCCATGGTGGGCGCCAATTGTTTGTGCCATCTAGCTCGTGGCAGGGACAATAATGATTGTTGGTGTGGGTTGACTCGTCATCCGTTCGTCCGATCTCGTCGGGAGGGAGAGAACCTGTGAAAGAGCCGGGGTTGCCCCCCCCCCCCCCCCCCCCCCCCCCCGGATTCAGCTCCGACGATCAAGTCAGTGTCTGTTTGTGGAGAGAGTTGAGAGAATAGATAGAGAAATAAAGTGTAGAGAGATAGGAGAAAGTGAAAAGTGAGGGGAGAAGCCAGAAGTCCCCTTCTTTGGAGGGCTTCAAGCCCTTATATACCTGTATCGGGTACCGAGTGTTGCCATCGCCGATTGTGCGCTCCCCTACTTAGTCTGTGCACGAAGTATTTAGTAACACCCCCAACAAAAAGTTTCCGGCGCATACTAACCATCAGTTGTGGAGAGCTTGGAACGAACGATTGATGCCACGAGAGCGTGAAGGATAATCAGCAAACCCTAGTTTATATATAGGAAGAGATCGAGGATTGGGATCTGCATGGCTTGGGCTGGTGAAAAATGACAATCCATCTCATCCCTCTTTCAGTCCTTCTTTTCTATTGTGCTTATTAACTAATTAATGAGGTGTAAATTACGTATTAGATAGGTTAACTTCACAGTCAGCAACTATATTAAATTATTAATCATGTGGCTTCTTCTACGAGCAATGAGGAGCTTGACTATTACGGATATTATATGGGTTTAGGAGATAGATTATACAATGGTTGCTAGCCTTTCAAACAGGTCTAGAAACTTACTCCGATGGTAATGTCAAAACTTTTGGCTTCTGCGTTACCAAATGCTGCAGATAATGGCCAACTTAATCTTCCCAAGCCAGTCGTGTGTACACAAAATGCAACCGCCGTATAGCGGGTTCTCTCGAAAACTTTTCTCTAACTGACAGAATAAACAACGAAAAAAATTTGCAGGGAACAGATGAACTGACACTGCTCTACCAAGAAGAGATCGCTTAGGTGTCCTTCAACGTGAAACCTAGGCCTGCATAAACAGCACATATATGACGCTGCTGATATGACTTTATCAAAGGCATTAGGGCGCCTTATATCAATCATCCATGCCCTCACTGTCTTCACTTTCAATCAGCCCATCAAAGGGTTCGTTTTGCTCGCTGTCTTCATCGTCCATCTCCATCGCATCATCTTCTTCTTCTTCATCTTCATCACTTTCGTCGTTATCCTCATAAATTATCGGAACTACTGGTTCGTCTTCCTCAAGGCCATCATCGACAATCTAATCGTCAGAAGACATATAGCAAAGATGTTACATCATTTCAATATAGGCAAGATTGACAAAGTGGTAATGCCTTAATTAAAGATTTACAAATGTTTTAATACACACAAAAGAAAGAAGCATACCCCTGCATATAATGAGTCTATGTGACTTGACAACTGAAGAGCCGACTGGAAGGTTGACACTCTTGAATCAATCACCTGTAGAAAACAAGACAACCCAAGATTTCAGCACAAAGTTTGGATGAGGAAGCAACTAATACAAGCCTAATACACAACTACTATCGAACCTGATTCAAAGAGTTGAGAGACCGAAAAGAAGACTCCTGAGACATTATTCCACTAGCATGCTGAAGAAGTAAGTTTCTCAACCACGGAAGAGCGCAAGCCACAATTGCACCCCTACAGTAAAGTGCAACAGAAAAGTTGAGTTATATATGTATCACAGGCTTCTCCCACTGAAAAGGGTTGTTCCTCTAGCCTTCCTATAAGAACTTACAATATCTGAATCACAAGTTTGCAAATAGCTCACAACAAAATGCGCACGAAAAAGAAGAGGAGAAATGAAAAGGTTCCTGTGTGGATTGGTATGTATCAAGTAAACCGTTGGACTTCCAATTAACTAAGAATCGCTACAAAACCTTGCCTAGATGCTACATGATATTTAGAATCCCATAAGGTAAGTATGCAATTACCTGGCTTCGATTATAGTTACGAGAGAGTGCAACAGCTTGAGGACGTCCGCCATACTCAAAGTAGAAATTGACTTTGCAATGACCTACAAACATAGATTTTCTTGATGATCAACCTGACAAATTCCTCTTAACAATGATTCCAGATACCATCACAGAAAGTAAATCTTTTAAGAAGAGACAGACAAATAAAAAGCTGAGATCTTTTACATGGTCAGCCTTAGAAAACATAATTTCTTATCAAATTCATCCTTGCAAGCAAAACGAACACTTAGCGCGCGACAAAAAGGAAGACAAAACACAGACCTTCTCATCTTGGGTATATAAGCAATCTAGGAGAAGCGAGCGGTCATCAGCATGAAGCGCTTGCTTAAGCAGAATGTTGACTGAATCAGCACTTGGAGGTTTTTCGCCAGGTATCAATTCTTGGTCTTCCCCACTCTTGGTTGGACCCTCTTTTAACTCTAAACTCGCAAGTTTCTCGCCCATCGTTGGCTCAAGTGAATCATCATCTTCAACCAGGACTCCATCCACAGCTTCATTATGATCTAGTTAAAAGATCCCCATTCAGTAAATGCCATACAAACATAACCAGAACACTAACATCCAAGTACGACGAGGAAAACATAAACCTACTTCAGTTTAAACTTCAAATCCTAGAAAAATTCTAACCCTGTGCACGGGGATGGGCTACATGCATAGAGTACCACAGACAAATTATGCAGTAACAGTACGGAGTTTATCTAGTCCGAAATAGGGGCCAATAAGGTTCTACAAAAACAATGGCAAATCCAGAGTTCCGTCTACTTTCTCACACAGCAAAAGGAATAACAAAATATGAAGCAGGAATCACCTGAAGTCGTGTGATCGTCCAAATGGGACGCTTTTCGTTTCTTCTTCGATTTCTTTTTCTCGACTGATACAGCTGCAACTGCTTCCGAGCCCATAGGATATACTTATGAGAATCCGAAGCTGTGAGCAAAGTGGTAGCTGAACCAGTGAAACTTCGCTTCTCTCTATTTGTTTCGCCTCTGCTAGCCACGGCCAGAGATGGAACGGCGCGGAAGGGTAATCGGCGGCGATGGATGATTCAGAAACCAGAGATGGAGATAGAGTTGGGTTCCTCTGCGCCGCTCAAAAAGGCTCCTCTTTCCCGGACTGTTGATATGAAACAAACCCTAAAAGTGGGCCGTAGCCCATACCGTTAATTAGACCAGATCCATTGCTACCAAAAAAAAAAAAAAACCAGCAGTGGGTTTTCAGTTTTTTATTTTATATTTTTTTATCATAGTACGAGAAAATACTAGACAATATGTTTAGAGATCGGATAAGGTACTAACACTTTAACACTATGTTTGTTTAGAGGTGCAAATAGAGGGAGCAAATTTGGAGAGCAAATGCATTGAGCAATAGTAGTGAGGGGGTGCAATTGAGGGTAAAATGATTATTCGGGACAGGTTACGGTGATTACTAGTGGTTACTAAGGGTAAATTGAATATGAAAAATAAATTGTATTACTTAATTTTTTAATAAATTACATTTTAGTTAGTTACAAGAGTCTATTAATTACAATTATCTCTCTTTCT
Source organism: Linum trigynum (assembly GCA_964030455.1). Classification (NCBI taxonomy): domain Eukaryota; kingdom Viridiplantae; phylum Streptophyta; class Magnoliopsida; order Malpighiales; family Linaceae; genus Linum; species Linum trigynum. Next base: position 10,318,284 of record OZ034820.1, on the reverse strand, counting down.
CTCACTCTCATAATCTCCATCCAGATCCATTTTCCTTATTTTTCTCAATCTTTCGGCAAAAGAAAAAAAATACGAAATCACTACCAATCCATTATACAACCACTACCACTTTGAAAAATATCAATACCATTGCAAAAATAAATCTATACCATTACACGAAAACTACTAATATAAACAATCTACCAATATAAATCTATACCATTTCACAAAAAATCAAAACCATTGCAGATTTAATCAATACCAATACATGCAAATTAATACCATTACATGATAATCAATACCAATGCAACAAAATCAATACCAATGCAACAAAATCAATACCAATGCGACAAAACCAATACCAATACATGATGATCAATATCAATGCGATAAAAACAATACCAATGCGAAAAAACTCTACCACTACGAAAAAATCACTACCATTTCACGAAAATACATACATTCACACATCTAGAAATCCAATTAATCATAGCCTCGATCTCCTGTACTCCTATATATATATATATATATATATATATATATATATATAGGAGTACAGGAGATCGAGGCATATATATATATATATATATATATATATATATATATATATATATATATATATATATATGGTGGCTACTTCGGTGCACTCATTTTTTTGGGTGCATTCAGTGTACCCGCCTCTAAAAGTGGTCATAATACATTAAATTTTGAAATTTAATGGGTTTTATTAGTCTAATATGATGATATAACATAGAATCTCAACTAATCAACCAATTACCCTAACCTATTAACCTTCAATTTTGAATCTCAACCCAAAATCTCAAATTGCAAACCCTAACCCTAACCCTAAATTCCTAAACCCTGAATCATTCAAATTAAAGTGAATCTTGTATGATTTTTGTACAAATTCATGTGGTTCTTGTTCATCATACCACAGGTGATGATTGACATCGTTTTCACATGAATCGCCTGCTCAGAATGACGATTATGAGGCGGGTGCATTGAATGCACCCAAAAAAGTGAGTGCACCGAAGACATAACCATATATATATATATATATATATATATATATATGGCGAGTTCTATGGTACCTTGGATGAAATCTGGGGTACCGAATACCTTGAGTAAGAAAACGCTATCCAGAACTTGAATTGACTAATCTTTCGGACATGATACTATACTCTAACTCTTAAAGATCAACATCTAGGTCTTAATTATCTAAATCTTATACTCGAAGATCAATTTAATTAGAAACAATAATCGACCGTTATGATTCGTCCAAATATAGGCAAAAAAATCAATGCACCATTTTAGGGTTTATAGTTTATGATTTAGATAATTAGGACCTAGTGTTCACTCATTAAGGGTTAGGGTATAGTATCATGCCCAAAAATCCTGCTAATTCGAGGTCTAGATAGCGTTTTCATACTCAAGGTATGCGGTACCCTGGATTTCACCCGGGGTACCGTAGAAGGCACCTGGCGAGTTCTATGGTACCTTGGATGAAATCTGGGGTACCGAATACCTTGAGTAAGAAAACGCTATCCAGAACTTGAATTGACTAATCTTTCGGACATGATACTATACTCTAACTCTTAAAGATCAACATCTAGGTATGCGGTACCCTGGATTTCACCCGGGGTACCGTAGAAGGCACCATATATATATATATATATATATATATATATAGAGAGAGAGAGAGAGAGAGAGAGAGAGAAGAGGGGAAGAGGGCAGCGTTGGGAAGGCCTATTGTGGGGTGGGGAAGAGGGTCATGGGAGGTAGCAGGGAGGGAGGGGAGGAGGGGCGGCGGAGGGAAGGCGGGATGGGGCGGCGGGAGGTAGCAGGTGGGGAGGAGACTGATGAGAGGTAGCGGAGGGGAGGAGAGCGGCGGAAGGAAGGCAGGGTGGGGCAGCGAGAAGATTAGTGTTTGGATATAATATATAAAATAATCAGGTCGAGTCAGGATGAGGATTAGTGTTTGGATATAATATATAAAATAAGCCTAGCAAGTGGTTGGAAAGGCTCTAACGGAGATGGCGCTAGCTTTTCTTGAAGAGGGTTCTCTCGCGGAGGCGGTGTCTGAGTCCACTGTGGTTCTTATTCCTAAAGTTGAGAAGCATGAGTTAGTTTCTCAACTGAGACCTATTTCCTTAAATAATGTGAGCCTGAAGGTGATTACCAAGGCTATGACGAGCATATTGAAAGCAGTCATGAAGACCCTGGTTCCCCCTCGTCAAAGCAGCTTTATCCCTGGTCGCCAAACTGCAGACAATATCCTGGTGGTGCAAGAAGTCCTCCATTCCCTTCGAAGGAAGTGGGGTGGGAAGGGTGGTCTTGTGCTGAAGATAGATCTGGAGAAGGCTTACGATAGGCTTCGTTGGGACTTCTTGCGGGATACCTCAGTGGAGGTGGGGCTGCCGAGCTCGTGGATTCGTTGCATCATGTATTGTGTCTGAGCAAAACCGGATGCGCATTCTCTAGGACGGACAGCTTTTGCAACCCATCACCCCCACCCCGGGGGTGCGCCAGGGAGACCCTCTTTCGCCCTATCTCTTTGTTTTGGGCATGGAGCGTCTCTCGCATAGAATTGACCGTGCTGTTTGTGAAAAGCTATGGAAGCCCATACGCATTTCGCAGAATGGTCCCGCTCTTACTCATCTCTTTTTTGCCGATGATTTGGTTCTTTTTGCAGAGGCTTCAGGATCTCAGATCAGGGCAATTAGAACTTACATGGAAGAATCCTATGATAGTTCGGGACGTGTCAATTATGCTAAATCCATTATGTATGTGTCCCCGAATATTGGCACAGCTAGGGCGCAAAGTTTGAGTGACAGGGCATCCATTCCTCTAGCTAAGAAGCTTGGGAAATACTTAGGCATTCGGACCTGGTATCAGGACCTGGTTCTGAAGATTCAGAAGAAGCTTGCACCATGGAAGACGAAGCGCTTATACTTTGCAGCGAGACTCATGGTGACTCGTTCTATATCCTTTTCCATCCCCACCTATACTATGCAAACCGAATTGATTCCTATGAATGTTTGCAACTCAATTGACAGGATTAACAGGGACTTTGTTTGGGGCAAGGACGATAATCAAGGGAAGTTACACCTGGTGGCCTGAGACAAGCTAGCGGAGCCAAAAGCCCAGGGTGGTGGTGGACTCAGATCCCTTCGCCAAGCGAATCTTTCTATGTTGGCCAAAGGTGGATGGAGGCTGCTGCAGGAAAAGGATACTCTCTGGGCTTAGCTTATGCGCGCAAAGTACGGCAAACAGATGGAAGGGCTTGATATGCTCCGCCCAATTCAGAGAAGTTCCTTTGCTTGGAGAAGCTTTTATAAGGCTTCTGAAGGGGAGCGGATAGTATAACAACACTCATAGTGTTGTTTTACTAACAACAAGGTTCATTAAGGGTAAAAAGGTAAACACCACAAAATAACAAATTAAAATTAAAAAAAAAATTCAATCCCCAGCCACCCCCTCTCCGTCTCTCGATCTCTTCTCGATGTTGCTGGAAATTGAAGCCGACTGCGGGGATGTCGTAGACGACTAGGGCACCGACGACGACGCGGTAGTAGGCTCCGCTTGAGCTTCTTGTTGGCGGTCGATTCCGACGCCGAGATCCGCCCACGAGTTCTTCCCCATGGCGAACAACCTCTTCTTCTTCCTTCCAGTCCTCCCTTGTATCTTCGTCCTCGACGACGAGTCCTCGACCAGCTCCGCCCTCGATTTCGTTTCTCCTACGTCGACTATCGCATCGAACAGCTTCAACTCCGGCGATGAACTCACCTGACGACTAGGAAGAAATCCCAATCTCGATCCCGATTTTGCTTTACCTTCCTCGTCGTTTGGTCTCGTCACCTCCTCGTTGGCCGCATCCACGCCTGGGCACACTATTTTCTCTCCTCTGTTGGATCTGGTCAGAAAAGGAAATATCGGAGACGGACTCGGGTTGTAGGTGAAAGAACAGATAAACCAAACCCGAGTTGAGAACCAGGTTGAAGATGAAAAAGGAGGTGAGAGTGGGCACCAAGGGAGGTGGAATCGAGGTTGAGTTTGGAAGAGAATTGTGGGTCATTTGCAGGGGATATGATCCCTTGTCTGTGAACTCAAAGAAAGAAAAAGACAGGTGTAGGCCGCGATCCGCTTCTTCCTCTTCGCCTTCGGGTCGGCCGCCGATGACCTCTGGTTCGGCCCGTTGAAGCTGTAGGTCTTGTTGTGGTCCCCGGCTCCTCGCCGCCGATCGTCGAACGGCCCGAACTCCCCGGAGAAAGACGACGAGTACTGCGGGAAAGACCTTCTCTTCTCTCTCTCTCTCTCTCTCTCTCTCTCTCTCTCTCTCTCTCTCTCTCTCTCTCTCTCTCTCTCTCTCTCTCTCTTGCAACCTTTTGTCTTTCCATAATGCTTATTGTTATTATTATTGTTTCGAATTATTATTGTTTCGAAACCTCCTAATGAATACCACAAATCTCCTAAAACAAACCACAAATCTCACAAAGCAAACCACAACATTTGCGAAAGCACATCATAAACCTCCTAATGCAAACAAAAAATGTCATAATGCAGACCACAAATATATTAAAACAAACCAGAAACCTTGCAAAGCAAACCACAAAAGTTTCGAAAACACACCATAAACTTCTTAATGTAAACCAGAAACCTCTTAATGCATACCACAAACACAGTAAATAAAACCACAAACCTCACAAAGCAAACCACAACATTTGCGAAAGCACACCAGAAACCTCCTAATGCAAACCACAAACACAGTAAATCAAACCACAAAAAAGCAAACCATAAACGTCCTAATGCAAACCACAAATATATTAAAACAAACAAAAAACCTCACAATGCAAACCACAAACTTTTTGAAAGCAAACCAGAAACACGATAAAGCAAATCACAAAAGGCATAAAAAAATATGAGAAACCAAACCATAAATCTCACAATGCTAACCATAACATCCGGTGATCGTTGACCGTTGACCGGTCAACGGTCCGGTCAACGAAGACTGTTGACCAAACTCTGATGACCGTTGATAGACCGTTAGTTACACATGTTTTCACCCCTGTTCTTACACCGTTTGAGAGGTGGTTTCTCGTGTTTTAGACCGATTTCACGCTAGGTTGTGCTTGTTTGTGATATTTCAGGTCCTGGCAAGTGAATGAAGGTTTAGGAGCGAGTTCGGGGTCGATTGGGTGAAGATCGGGCGCGAGACAAGTCACAAAGGAGGTCACACGGGCTGCCCTGAAACTCGCACGGCCGTGTGAAGTAATGGCCTGGCCGTGCGAGTTTTGCCGAGAGCACACACGGGCAGAGCAGAGGATCGACACGGCCGTGCAAGTGGCCGGGTTGGCCGTGCCACATTCTGCGAGAGCAAACACGGGCAAGAGGGGATGTCCACACGCCCGTGCCATTCTGGCCGTGCAAAGAGCCTGGAATTCGAACTAAATGAAACGATGCGTTTTGACTCACACGGGCAACTGGGTGAGCTGCACGGCCGTGCCACCCTGGCCGTGTGAGTCGGGATTTTCTCCTTTTAAGCAGAATTTCAGCCACAATTCGGGGGGATTCGGGTTTTTGAGAAAGAGAGCGATTTCTAGAGAGAGAAAGCGACGAACAAGAGTCTCCAAGTGCCCTAGATTGATCTTCAACACCATTGGAGGCCAGCTTGAGCTTGGAGAAGTGCCAATCAACGTCCAGAAGCAGGAATCCATCCTTCGCAGTATGAATTCCGTGTCTGATTCTGCTTTTGCTTTCTTCTCTATGGAGTAGTTCTCCCATTCATCTGGGTATGGAGAACCCTAGATTTGTATGTTAGGCTTTGATTGTATGAACCCAAGTACTGATTCTGTGATTGATTATATTCGATTGAGGTTTTAATGATTGAATGACTTGAATCCTGATCAAATTCCTGTTGTTTCTACTTTAACCTAGAATGAGAATATCTGCCTAGGTTAATAGAGTATCCTTGATTGAAGGTAGGGAGTTGGTGACTTTAGTCGAGGAGCCAACTCACTATTCTGTACCGGATTTACTCCGGTAGTGGAGGTTTTGTTCTTAGGGCCTCAATCTGTCTACTCCGGTGGGGGTTAGTCGCCCGCTAGAGATTCAGATTGAGAGGGTCTGAAGACCTTTAGTCGAGACTTCAGGCTGTTTAAGAACCTTCCGCAGTATAATCTTCATAGAAACTGAACTTGGTAATTACAATCCTGCTTAACTGCAGTCTAGGGGGAACCATATCCGGGTGACCTCTCTTAACTTGAATACAACCAGTTTACTTGCTTTGTTAGTTTGTTAGTTAGACTTGCATTCCAGTTTTATTGCTAGATAACAAGAACTCACTGAGTAGTCAGCAAATCTAGGACCCGGGTTGACATATAAACCTAACCCGCTATACTACGCTTTAGGAAGTGGTTTCACTTGGCCAATTCCTGGAGTGACAGTAGAGTCGAGTCAACCGTCAATGACCGGATTCCGGTGCCGATAGGCATATTCCGGCCTCGATGACTAGATTCCGACGCCGGTAAGCATATTCCGACCACCGTGAACATATTCCGGCGACCGTGAGAATATTCCGATGACAAAATAGCATATTCATGTGACCGGCGACCGATGGCCGAATTCCAGCGACCAAAATTTTGGGCCGAAAATAAAAAATATTTTTTTATTATTTAAATATATTTTTCATAATGACAATTATACCCCTGCTTTGATTTTACACTAGGTCAACTCATCTCATAAAAAGTCATCACAACCCTAGCTTCCTATTGGGTGGAGACTTGTGTTGTTACAATAACAACACAAGGGGTGTTGTTATAGCAACCGGTCCCTTCTTAGGAAGGGTTGTGCATGTAATATCCATAATGGTCGGCGGACTAAGTTTTGGCTTGACACTTGGCTTTTGCAGGGTCCTCTTTCAGAAGTGGTGCTCCAACCAATTTCAGACGAGATGCCGCGGGAGACGGTTGCTAATTTTCTTGACATGGACGGGAACTGGGATATCAATCGTTTATCTCCTCGGCTGTCAACCGAGGTCCTGCAGAAGATTACAGCTGCGAAGGTGGACGTGTTGTCATTTGTTGATGACAATTTTCTTGACTGCGACTGCCAATGGCCACTTCTCAACAAAGTCGGCTTACCAGCTGCTTCAATCGAGGCCGACGGATCAAGACGAGGGACTGTGGAAGAAGATTTGGAAACTTGCTGTCCCGGAGTGAGTTACCTTTTTTGCTCGGCTTGCTGCACGAGGAAGGATCGCCACTAATTTCCTACGGTTCGCTAGGAAGTGTGTGGAATCCCCAGCGTTCTCCCGTTGCCAGGATTGCCCCGAGTCTATTAGCCACATCTTGTGCGATTGCCCCCCAGCCACATACTGTTGGTCGAGATGGGTTCCCTATGATCAGCAACACACTTTCTTCTCCAGTGAGGGCGGAGCTTGGCTTCACAGCAATCTGCAGAAAGACGACCCCAGGGGAGACGGTATGCCTTGGAATGTTTTCTTTAGTATTGCTATTTGGCTAATCTGGAAGAACAGGTGCACTTATTGCCTCGAAGGTGCTCACAAGGCCTTCACCGCCCCTTCCCTAGCTCACTCCATTGAGAACAAAGCCAACCTGTGGCATAAGGCGTGGCTTGCTCCCTCGTTTTCGCAAGGCAGAAGGGGTCACGATGCTAGGCGAGAAATGGCGCAAATCAGGTGGCATCCCCCTCCCCGTGGGTGGATGAAAGTTAACATTGATAGGGCTTCGGCGGGAAACCCGGGGCTTGTGGGCTCGGGTGGTGTCATCCGAGATGATCAAGAACAGTGGATTGCGGGTTTGTGGCAAAAATCGGAGAAGCGTCGGCTGCTCTGGCCGAGCTTTGGGCTTTCTTTCATGGGTTAACTCTCGCGTGGAAGTATGTTTGCACGAATCTGGTGGTTGAGTCGGATTCTCAACTATCCATCCAGCTGATTGAAAGTCGCAGAGATCCTATTCACCCCTATGCTTCACTTTTTAGCTCGATTCGGAGGCTTCTAGCTCAGGATTGGCTGGTTAGGATGTCCATACATACCGAGAAGGGAATAGAGTCGCGGACTGGCTCTCGAAGCACAGTCTCGTCTATCCCTACGGTATGCACTCCCTAGCTTGCCTCCTGCTCTTTGTCAGATTCTTGAGGAGGATAGGAGGTGGGTGGCCTTTGAGAGCCAGATTACTGTTCCCCTAGTTTGTAACTTTTCTCTTCTTCCCCCTGTTCGCCCTTCTTGGCCTCTGGCCTCCTATATTGCAAGCAAAAAAAAAAAATGAGTGGAACTTACGTCCCAATTCGTGGGTTTGGCTCTCACGATCCCGCTCTGAAGCGGCAAAACACATTTTTTGGGGAACTCGCAGAAAAGTCGCGAATTATTTACACTTGGAGCGCGACTTTGATTCGGGAGAGCACGATTCCTTGGAGCACCGCCATATAAGAGGTGGTGAGGGCCAACAACCTTTGGTGATAGCTTGGGGTATGCCAGACAGACGGCGAATTCTATGAAATATGCTCCTGCTTGCTCCGATTTTCCTAGTTTTTCTCGCTGATGCTCTGTTTTGATGTACTTAAAAACAGAGACCGAACTTATAATCGATTCCTCGACTCCCCTAGGCTTCACAGAGGGAACTTTGTCGCGATTATGAATTATGTTGTATATGGCGACAACGTGATGCAAAAGATGGTGTCAGATAGATGCAACGACGGCGACGATCCAGGGAGATGGGTAAAGTTCGACCGTCTCTGTTTCCTGGGTTCTAGACGAAGAACAGAGGGTTACTCTGTCTCCCGTTGTGTTGCACTTTAATTGTGGGTTTTTTTTAGGTCCGAATGAGAAGTTGAGCCGCATAAGGATATTTCCTTCATTCCCATGCGCCTTTTCTTTCTCTTTTTTTTAATTTATACACTTTTCCCAATTTTTTGAGCTGTGAGAAAGAAATTATAGAAATGGAATTAGGGAAAACATAATTACATAGGAGAGTAAGAGTAGTATAGTTGTGCCTTTTTTTATTATTTTCTTAGTTATATTATATCATAAGAAAGTACGATTTTTGTTCGAAATATTTATAATTATATTAATAATAATAATATAATATTGACGCTCTGTCCACGCTTTTAATATTGAATTCTTCAAAAATTAACACTCTCGTGCTCTCGCTCCACGCTCTGGTTACCTAAAGTGGAACACATAGGCTAGTGATATGATCCTATTTAGCCTCTTGTTCAAGCTCAAATGATTGTTAAAGGATCCATAAACGTTGGAAGGAAGAAAGGTCGAATTTGGCTAAGTTTTCGAACTATATCATGGTGCTTACTTTACAGGTTCGTATCTTACGTTTTGATCTATAGAAATGCACGTGAAAAGGTGGGAAAGTGAAGGTCAAGTGTTTATTTACAATGTTGAATGGTTGGATGCACGAGCAAGGGTCCATAGGTGCTTGATCAAGAAGCCTCAAAGTTGCTATGATGAGCTGGAAACTGTCTGTTTTTTTTTTTTTTTTGCCAAGTTTGGAAGCAAGTTGAACTGTAACACCCAAGACCGGCCGGTCACATAATTTATCAAAACATCCTTGATAACCATAAAATGTTCAATATGAAAAGTACGGTAGAAATATCACATCAATCAAATCTGAATTTAAAAGGGAAACACATTCTTAATCCGGAAAAGCGAACATCCGTCTCAAGTCCACTAACGAACAATGCATAAACTTAAAGTTCTTCGTGAAGCTTCCTTAGCCACTAACCCCTCTGATGACATCCTGAACAGCAACTGTGCACCTGTGGGTGGTCTACAAGCTCCTGGTTTCCAGCAGCTCCTGAATGCGGGCGTTGGGGTCAGTCCTAATCCTAATTCCATTCTTTACATAATATATATAAAATGAAGCAAAGTGCAAGTGGTTGCAAATGTTCATGCATAAAATATTTACTGGACTTGTAAATGATTTTCTTGAAATAGACATTCTTTACGAAAAGGGGCCCCGAGCTCAACTTAACTAGCACGCCACCACGATCACTGAAATACTTAAACATGATCTTATTACCCAGGAGTAGGGTTCGTAACCTCCTTATTACCCAGGAGTGGGGTTCGTAACCTCCTTATTACCCAGGAGTAGGGTTTGTAACCTCCTTTATCATAACATGAGGTGACCGTGTGCGGCTAGCTAAGTGAGGTTTAAAACATGTTCTTACTTGCTTATAAACTTGGACATGAATCTCATAAACGCATAACTCGACACATAAATATCGTATAAGGCATACCGATTAACTCGAATAACATGCGTAATAAATAATTCTGAATGGAATACTAACTAGCCCCCTTAAACCACGCACCTTATTAACTCAAGACGCTTACAACTTGAAGATTGGTACCCTTCACTTGGGTGATCGCCTCTTGATCCTATGGCGAAAATAGAGGTTAGATCGGTTTGATTCGGGTTCTTAGCGACGGGTTTCTCGACTTGGAGCTATTTTGCAAGATGTGCAAAGTATGATATACTAATATACCAATTAATTATCACACTAGGATCATAACTCTTTAAATCTATTACCCTTGCAGCCTTAGTTAATTTAAATATTTGAAAACTAATCGTGCTAAAATATAACTTGTGCAGTTATTCAAAAGTAATGTTCTAGTGTATATTAATCAAATGAATCAACTAGTACGTCCTCTACTTCACTACTTAACTTATTCCATTACCGTTTATGAGAGAAAGAGCTATAAATTAAGGAATTAAACTCTTGTGTTTAGCCAAATAGTGAGTCGGTTATAACTAGAATGCTTTATTGACATAATAATTCCATCTATCAACTTACCCCAAAGATCTCACGTGTTAACTAATTACTATTTATCAAGTAATTACACAAATCATTAATTGATAAAGACCATGGACATCTCTTAATCACCACGATTACTTCATGTATCCTAGTATCTAGCCTTTTTAATCATGTTATTGGATCAAGTACTTAATTAACTCAACTAAACTATTTTATCAACTTTTAGTTATTATTAATTATCTTAGTCCATCCACTACTAAGATACCTATTTAATCAAAGACTAAATAAATATACATAATTCATACTCATTAACCTACAGCTCTTTTAGTGACGGGTATTGAGTCTGTCACGAAATACCCCTGCTATCCGTCTCAAAAGGTCTGGTAGTTCTACTCACTGACTGGCCTTTAGCGACGACCACATAACCGTTGCTAAAGACCTGGAATTCCGTCACTAAGTTCCCAGATTTCTACAAAGTCACATAACTCGCATAAATGGTGCTTTAGCGAGAGGGATTGAGCTTCCTTACCTTTAATACGAGTCTAGGCCTAGCTAGGAAGCCTTAGGACCTCAGTTCCTTGTTTGAATCGTCATTTGGTCACCCCGCTCTTTCGCCGCCGAAGCTACGCCATAGAAAGACCATTTGTTTGTTAGTTATGTAGCCTTGAAGCTTGAATGGCGAGGGGATTCGTTTTGCTTACCTACTGGTCGAGAGAGAATGGGAGATACGAAGTTGGTAGCTATGGGTCGCACCTTCCTCCTCCGGTGATGACGATGACGGCGACGATGAGCTAGAGGTTGGCGGACGGAAGGAGGGAGTGAGCTTGATGATGATGGGATGAACTTCTAGTCTTGAGAGTTAGCAGTACTGATGGGAGGTATTGAGGTTGGGAGGAATGGCTTTGATGGTGCAATTTACGGGCGATCGGGGGAAGAAGGATCGTTAATTTATTGAACTGAAGAGAAGGGTTCATGATAGGGAGGGTGCACCGACACCATTGCCAGCTCCTCATGTCCCTCCAATTTAATGTCCAACTCCCCATGTCAGAGGCGTGAATGGAGTTATTACATGAACTGCCATCTTGGGACGCTTATTCAATGCAATTAGAGGATCGTCGATGGGCAAGAAGAGTTGGAAATTGAACTACAAGAGCAGGAGAACAAACGAATGAAGGTTGTTTGGGTCGAACCTCCCTGGAAGACCACGATCAAGAGCTCCAAAGTGCCTATGGAGGCTGATACCATTGCTTGCGCAGGAAGGCAACAGCTTGGGAGAGAAGTAATTGAAGTTTGTTACCTTTTTGAGTTGGGGTTCTGTTTCCTTGTTGAGTTAGAGTTAGAAATTGATTTCCTTGTTTGTTTAGAGTTAGAATTAGATTGTTAATTGCCTATTTAAATTCTTGGAAGCCTCGTGTAAAAGGTAGAGAAGATTGAATGAGAATTCGTGACTTTATCACCCCAATTCTTGTGTGTTGGTCGAGTTCCGGTACCAAGCTTGCTTCATATCGATTGAAACCGCATCAATCGTGGCCAAGCTTCACCTCAAACCAATCGAGCCTTCTTCCATGTGAAAGATTGCACCTTTGAGTCCGTTTTTTGTTTTAAGTTTGTTCAGTTTCAATCCTTGCTTCGAGGGACAGTTGGGTTGTGAGCTTTGATCTCAAACAAGCACAATTGTGCTCATATTAGCTAGCTATATATCTTGCCCACGTGTTGAATTTCGAGCCAACTCATTATCCTCGAGGTTGCTCGACCAATCATGATTTTGATGAGCTTAACAGTATTATTTATAATTTCTATAATTAATTACTATTTGAGCATTAGTAGCTTAATAATTATTTTAATAAATTATATTTATTAATAGTTATGATTTTATATATTTTTTTATTTTATTATTTAATATATATTTTGATGGATTTAATATTTGTGATAATCTTTTATAAAATTTAAAAAATGTTTTATAATAATATAATTTACTTAATTTTGCTTTATTTTCACCCCCTACTTTTTCATTCCAAATAACAATTTCTCCTTCACTTACACCCACTTCAATTGACACCCGCCAACAATTTGCACCTCAACTCGCACCCACTCATATTTGCACTCCTTTCATTGTCAAACACCAGTGACCAAACTTGGACGGTGTAACTAATTTGAATGACTGAATGAAATCAATTAATTTTAATGACAAAGGTGAAATTTTTTCTTTAGCCTTTATTATAATGACAGAAGTATGCATCAGTCCTAACTCCTAATCCATTCAGAATTGCCTATTTTAATAAAAAAGAAGGGAAAATAGGTAATTATATGGGTGATTATAAAAAACCTAGGCGAGAATTAGATATTACGATATTTGTAACCAAGCATGTTACTATTTGGATGTGATCCCCTGACAGAGTATATCTAATGCTGTTCAATAAAAATTAAAAACTAACCACAAGATGAAGGGGAGGAAATTAAACCTTTTCTTATAAAAGAAATTCTTCTCAACCTGCCAAAACAGAAACATTCTTGCTGCTACTACTACTACCAACCTACAGCATTTACCTTAACAACTGATTTTCTGACATAAGCTAAAAATCTACATCAACTTTCTCACGTGTTCCTTCAGTAAAATTACAAAGTCAAGTACCCTCTCAGACTGCATGAAACAACCAGAAGAAAGTAAATAAGGCAGCCCCAGCAATAACAGAAGACAGTTGGAAAGGGAAGCCTGCCTATAACTCTAATTGTTTCAAAGTTACTTTCTTCGGGTTTATGTTATATGGTTGCAGTCCTAGGGTCCCCTAAATATAGGCCAACTGTTGCTCGGCATTTACTTACCTGAATTAAGAATAGGCCAGCAAGCCAAGCATGTAAAAGAACTTGTTGCTGTGGCGATCTACGATCTCATCTCTGCTGGGCTTGTTCCGAACCTGAAGCAACCCCAACTGATGGGGTATTAGCTGGAACACTACTTGCTGAACCATTCTCTGCTGGTGGAGGGACGCCCCATTTGCCTTCAGATTCGACAGGTTCAAAGACATGTACCCCACCATCCGATAGCCCAATTGCAAACTGATTCGGCTCTTGTGGGTGGGCAGCGATTACAAGTGGGTGCACATTAGGAACACTGCATTGTTCAACAACCCTGAAGTGTCAGTACTAGTTTATAACAGCAAAGAACCAAAGTCAATATAATGTTTCCTTCATCACTAATTTTTCATGGCATGACGAGGACAAATGTTCAAAGCAGTTGAAGTTGCCTAATACAAAGTAATAGATCATCAAATGAGATGAAAATGAAGAATCTGATCATTGAATGGAGAGTGCAGCACTTGAAGTAATGACATAAAATGATGCAAGTTGTTTACCAACCGAATGCATGACTAATACCTGACATTTGCTGGAAGATACGCTGAAGGATTGATTCGACAACGTAGTCTGAGATTTGCAGCAGTAAACACACAAACAGTTGCATCCAAAAAGCTGGCATATATCAGCTGACTATCACATGAGAATGTTGCATGAGATATCGGTGCAGAAGGTTCACGTGGGAGCCACTAAGAAACAGAAAGAAAAACCCACAATTGAGAAACACATGGTAGTAGCAGGTTTTACTAAGTGTAAGCTAAGAGATGGAAAAATTACCTGCTTTACAGATTCAAGTTTTGTCGCTTCATATATTGCGAGCTGAGTTTCATGTACAACTAGAAAGTGTATCTGATCCTGGTGAAATTGCACACGCGTGTCTGACTGTGCTGTCGCTGGCCTTCCAGCTGGCACTTGTAACAATCTTGTCTTTTGCTTTTCCCATCCATCAGAACTCCATACACAGATCTATGACAATGCAAAACAAGCATAACTCATTCTATACTTGCTCTAAATGCAGTTGGTCAATCATGACATCTCTGTATACACACCAGTAAATCTTTACACATAAATATTGAAACTAGCACAGTTCCATTCTACTTACTCTAGAGCAGTTTTCTTTTTTACTACTAACAGTTTTTAAAACAGTCACTGCACATTCCTCGGTGATGTACACCAATAACTAATTAGTCATTCTTCTTATTAAACCATGTAAGTCAATCATCCACAAAACACTAGATGTGCCATTATGGCCCATTCAACTTAAGACATCAAATCAATTTCAGCAGAACTGTAATCCACCTCCTCTTTAGTTACCAAACAAACTATCAACTACACACCTGCACATACCCAAAAAAGGAGAAGCTATCATCTACAATTTCTTTGACACAAATTGGAAATCCAAGTCCAGATGACCATATCAAGAAAAAATCCAGTTCAGATTTGCTATGGAACAATAATATTCCGGCATAAACAAACTCTATGGAGTCAAAAAGCTAATGAAGGCATCAAAATAAAATAATTCCATAGAAGATAAATTAAATTTGATTGTCACCTGGGCATCTGCTCCTGATGAGACTAGCACATTCAACACATGGGAGAAAGCAAGACCAGTTATTCTCTTAGAATGTCCTTTCAGCTTGCTCTTTACCTGTATTAATTAAAATAACATCAGTAAATAGCTGCTGGAGTTTTGGAATTAACAGCTGCTACCAAGCTTGAGGAAGGAGTCTGAACCCACCTCATCAACACGAACATTATATATCTGAATCGTCGAATCATCCATTCCAATCGCGATGATATTATTATCTTGAGGATGGAAAGCGAGAAATGTTGCAGCCGGTGGTGGAGGCATAAAAGTTGTCATGGTCTACATTTTCAGTAGAGGGATGAACTCAGACAATGAAACTTTAAAAATAAATAAATAAATAAAAAGAGAATCCCTGGCAGTGATGGATGTTTACCTTGAATGTCATCATATTAAATAGAGAGATCTTTCCTCCAGATGCTGACATAACATAAGAATCATTCTTCGACAATGCAAAGCAAGATACTGACTCTTCAGGGTTAGTGTCAGTCACATCATTGGTCATCAAAATGCCACTAGATGGTTGCCACAGATGAGGTGAGACACCAGCAGTAGCCTGAAAGAAACAACTCGATTAGACACCAGAGGTCAACTTCACATTCTTTAGCAGAGAAACTTATCGAAATGGTCATTTTGATGTTTTCAATACCTTCCCGGTTGAGTTACGGTCACTTCGTTGCCATTTCCATAACAAATGAATTGCATTAGAGGCTAATGCCAGAATGGCACTGCCAGAGTTTGTATAAATTAACCTTGATATCTGAAACATGAAAGGAACAAAGATATAATAAGCATTGGAAGCAGAAAGTCAGAAAAGTATCAATGATATATAAACTAGGATGATGCCACTCAACATAAAGCTACCAAAATGTTGGTATAAGAACTATCAGCCCAGACAGAACGGGGCAAGTTAGTAGGAATAAATGTACTACAAAATTATATTCCCAACAACCTTGGACCTCCGGAAAACATTTGAAAGAACCTACAACCAAAGAGCCATGATTGTCGAAAATCCTTGCTCTTACCATGTAAAGAAATACTCAAGAGAAGAGCAATGCATTAAGGGATTTGCCATGGCAGAAGAGAGATCCCATTTCATTTCTTATCCTTTTCATATTTTCATTTCAGATCCTAATACTGAACAGTTCCATATGCCATTAGCTCATATCCTGAATTTTATCTCGTTAGAACTTACTTAGCTCGGTTATTCTTACAAAAGCATACTTATAAAATCCATTATTTTTTTCTTGTCAAAAAGTAAGTTACTAAAGGGAGAGCTCGAACACTTCTAAAGTAACACCTCAATGGTGCTGTGAGAGCCACTAGGCTGCAAGGTCCTTATGTTATATATTATGTGTTACTGGTGGTACATAATAATTTACTCTTTTCTTTCAAAGGTAACTCATATATTGAGCAATCAATAAATAAACTCATTTCCATAACGATGTCCCAGTTTTTTAAATGATCAAATGTTGTAAACGTTATAACATCTGTAATTTCGGGGGGGAAATTTTGGTAATTTAATCAGTTGTATAGCTACAAAAAGGAAAACACAGGAGGATGCTAACTGGGAAAAAAAAAAGAACATAAAGTTTTTAAGAAATCTAGACGGCTTTGGCTGGTAATACAAGTCAAGAACCTTTATGACTCTCACAGGATGGACAAGGACTACTAGCAAAGGCTAGCCATTATAGCCTATGTTTGGTCCTGCTTTTAGAAGTGTTTTTCAGCTTCAAAAGCTGAAGCAGGGCCAAACACCTCTAAAAGCTCGGCTTTTCTAAAGCCGAAAAGTGTTTTTGTATAACATAAAAGCATAAGCTCAGTTTTGGAGCTTCTGCGAAAAGCTGTTTTGAAAATACAAGATTATCCTTACCATATTTTAATTTTATTTGAGAAAATATAATTTCATTACATCTATATCATTTTAAAAATAAAATAAATTATAAAATTATATTATTTAATATAAAAGAAGTCTAACAAGATCCATTTTGACTACATTTTATTGTTTTTAATTATTATTCATAGTTTATATTATAAGTCTTTTATAGTCATTTTACACAACCTCTCATATTAAAAATAATTTCTAATAGTTTTTGCAACCAAATAATCAACTGCTTTTTTTGAAAAGTACTTCTCTAAAATCTCAAGCCAGAAACGGCTTTTGCAAAAGCTACATAAGGCCAAACTAAGCCATAGTTATTTTGGCGATTATGTTTCGCAAGTGCTTTTTTCTGCATTTACCAGATAGACCGTTAATAAATCTATCTATCTATCTATAAAAATATTAAAAGGGTTTGAGATTAGCACCCCTGCCACATCAGCCTTGAACTAAATCTGTGCTGCCATGTCAGCACCCTTTAAAACGAAAGCATTCCTGTTTTTACCATTCAAAGTTTCAAACACACTGATAAATAGCAACGGTTCGTGGGGAAAAAAATTGGTAACTGCTTCTTCCCGTTTCTCCTCCTTTCTTTTTACAATTCTACCCAATAAAAAATAAAACACGTATATTTCTCCTCCTTTTTACAAATGCACCTACTAAAAAGGAAATAGTAAATAACTAAATATCAATTACATGTAAATTAGTATTTTATCCCCATTTTTATCAATTATTTGCCTCTACGTAATAGGATTTGAACTAAATTTTAGTGTAGTATTCTATTAGAAACTGGCGATTTTAAACTCAAGTTTAAGTTGAATGTTCTCCGTCATTTTATTTAAGCACACAAAAATATTATAATATTAATGAGAATCTATACATGCTAGAATACATATTAATTTGTCAAATCTTAAAAGTTAAAACTATTTTTCAACCGTGCGACATTTTATACAACAGAACTTCATGATTTATACCATATAAACTGATGAACCTGATGACTATTTCGATTAGTGTATTATGTAAAATTTTCATAATAATTTTTACATAAGATTCTAAGTACATACCTTATAAACCAGAATCAAGGAGAAAACAATTCAAAACCTTCCACGAGAAAATGAGTTAGATAGATAGATGAAATATCATGAGTGGATATAATAAACTTTTGAAATTTCAAACATCAATGTTTTATAGAGTTAGCCAAGAATACAATAAAAAGTTGAACACCTTAGGCACTTAGCTACGTATTTCCAAATTAAATACTACAAAACAATAATACATATTGCAGTTTTGCTTAGAAAATTAATCTATGTTATTAGGTTTACTACCTGCCCAAAGGGCAGGGTGTAAGCTAGTTTTAACTCAAACTACTTTCCATAAGATAGTTGCTGCAGTTTTAAGTTTAGAGAGATATATTTGCAAGTGATGAAAGCACATTTCATTACTTTATCCAGGAGAAAGTACTTCAACTCTTAAAATTCTGGAGAACTGTGGATTCAAAGTCATAGAAATCCAACTGCTTTTAAAACTAAGATGCAAACTCATTCATCAAACAATAATTAAAATGCAAACCCTTATTGGATTCTCAATACCACAAACTTGACTGCCCAGAATGCTGTGCGATTTCAAGCATGAAAGTAGTTTATTTTCCACACAGAAAAGAAGTTCCGTATTGGCACAGAATTTGGATCTTCCAAAGCAAGCCAGTCCAACCTTTAAGAACAAACTCAAAGTAAACAATCGACATGGAGAGAATTTATCAGCATGTATTTATACCTTCGTTGCTCTCAAATTTTCAGGAAGCCTCAAGGATCGACATTGAGCTGGTTCATTTATTTCTGTAAGTTTCCAAATCTTTGACTTGTCATTGGATTCTTCGGTTATTCTAGGCTTTACATCTCCCAAGCTCCGTGCATCTCCATTCTGTGAACGTTTAATACTTGTAAATAAAAAAGAAATATAAAAGAAAAACTAGCATAGTAATAGACTTCCATATTAAATTAATACCCATACAATTACTTCGTATGCACACCTAAGTCAATTTCTAAGTCAATAAAATATAACAGTGACAGAGAAAGATAAGTACAGGGCAGTCAAACCCACCATTCCAGAAATACTGACGACAGAGGCACCACCTCTATCAGTAAGCCCAGCAGTACTGCTTGTTGCCGCAGCAGCAGCCGCTGCTGAAATAGGATTTATAGCAGGCTGCATAACAAGATACATAAAAGATCAAATACTAAAAATGGGTAATCTTTTCTTAAATATTCACACTTTTACCAGGGCTTAAAGTTTTAACCATTATAAATACCTTTGTAACTTCAGATGTTCGTGATGTATCATAGGAAAGATTTTCAAACGTGCGAAGCAGCCTAGTACCATCAGTATTTGCTAACACCTTTATTACGTTGTCATTGGCAGAGACGGCTAAAAGAGTTCCATCCTTATTGAAGCGAATTCGTGGGCTTGCCTAAGAATTGCAAAGAGAAAAAAAAAACATAAGGAACATAGTAAAAGTCACTTCCATAATCATATAGGAGCTGATTCCATATAAAAACCCCACCGGAAGCCCTCCATCAGCCTCAACTCTTGTCAAAAGCTGAGCATTATCCATATCCCAGACCTTTATGACAAACTCATCACCAGCAGCCAAGTATCTATTCTTCATTGTATCGAATTGCACAACACCAAGAGAAGGCTTACGGAAACCCAGGTACTGCTTTTTCACTGCACCTTCACTCTCATTCCACTCCACAATATGTGACTCACCATTTTTGCTCGTCCCACATGAAAATAGCCTACAATAGTTGTCAAAAGTTGTTCAAAATCTACAAAGAAAAGTTCATTGGTAATCTTGAAGATGCACCACCGAACAGCTTAGACTACTACCTTGTACCATCAGCACTGTAGGCCATGGTTGTGCACCACCGACCAGGAGCTTCATAATCAACTCGAGATCCCAAATTATCATACAACCATGCTTTTATCTTTCCATCAAGGGCAGTGGAAAAAATGAACTACATGAAATAAAGAGGATTAGATATCAGCAACCCCTAGCAATCAAAACAAACAGTAAAAAGTGGCTGAACAACATGATGGAGAACATGGGTAAGGATGGTAAATCAACCTGAATGTTTTCCTTATAATGGGGGCAGACAGAATATACAGGAGCCTCATGACCTTCAAAGGTATATTGTTTTGCACCAGTGCCAGCATCCCACACCTAATATTACCGATAAGCAGAGCAATATGATCAGCAGTGTTCTTCCAAATAAAAGGAAATAAATTTCTAGCTCAGACACCAACCTTAATGGTCTTGTCGTCACCACAGGTGATCACGCAAAGTTGCTTATTTGGGGTAGAAAATGCAAGATCATTCACTCCGCCGACATGAGCATCAATCTACTCATGCATTTAAATATCATTAGCGACTGAAAATCTAAAATCAGAAAAAAACAAAAAAAACTTGATCTTCATTGCAGCTAAGTTCTCTTATACATACCTCCAAGTGTTGCCTTACATCTTCACCACCATGATAAGAATATATTTGCACAATGTGCCTTGAATATGCAACTCCTGTAGTTGATAAAAGAGAGAATTCGATAAGCATACATCTTAATCCCTAGAACAAGAGTCGCTGAATTTACTAGAGGATTCAAGATTCAAGAATGTTCCCAATAGGCCAAGGCCTACCAAACAAGTTGCCGTCAGGACTCCAAATCACACGGTTGACAGAAACAGCAGGATCCTTGACAAGAGCTGCCTGGTATGTTGAAAAAAAATTAACACACAATGTTTGACAACTTCATAATGAAATATGCAGCATCAATAGGGCCAATCCCAAATGAACTTGAAGAGGAAGGTGGCATACCTGTAGAGGCATTGAACATGCACTTAAATCCCAGACCTTGAAATTTCTCAAAACTAGCCGCTCCCTAGAACCAACTTCCCACAAGCCGATGTCCCCCACATTAGTGCCAACTATACCACCAGAGTAGAGCATAAAGTCAGAGGCTGTCCAGGGGAGAATAAAGGGAGACATGCAGAAGCTGCAAGGAAATATCCAGACAACAATAAATGCTGCATACCTAAGAGAAGGGTCTGCTGAGCAGGATGGAAATCCATGCTCATAGGAGAAGATCCCTGATTCAGACTTCGTGCTACGGTCTTGGGCAGATCATCTGGTGCATTAAATGCTGGACCATGACCATGTCCAGGAAATGATACCGGCATCACATTAACTGGCAAATTAACCTGCAGGTAAGAGAATGAGAACAAGAATAAAGATAACCTTACAGAAAAGACTGCAACGTGATTTCATGTTAAATGGTAGATATCATGATAAAAGAAATGGAAGTGGTCAGCTGGGCTACCTCATCAGAAAGGCCCATAGGCCTTGTTCGTTTTGCAACATGATCAGAATCTCCAGATGGATAATCCACAGATGGGTTACTTGGTGGAGTCCTAGGATGCTTCAGAGCCGCTATACAAGGAGCAAAAATTATGCTTAGTCAAACAGGGGATGTGGTTAGTCATTGAGGCATAAGGTTCAACTAGTGAATACCCTACCAGGAATAGATGAAGCACCAAGACCAATTCCAGGTCCTCCAGAAACTGCTGGATGAGTTACTGTAGATGCATTAGACATCCAACCTGCAAGCGGTGCAGGAACAGCTGCCGGTGTAGGCTGAAATGGCTGAATACATAAAATCATGCCCAGTAAGATATACGCACGAAAATTTTAAATAGGGATTCTGTAAAGTATCAGGCCCCATAACCTACCCCATGAGCACCAAGAGGAGGAAAACCTCCAGCTTTTGGCAAGGCCCCAAGTAATGGGTTGTTTGCTGGAGATGGAGCCCGAGCACCGTTTGGCTGTCCACATGAATGATCCACGAAAAGTGTCTTTATATCTGGATTTGGCCTAGGATTCTTGCAAAGTTGGTGTTGCCAATTCAAACTGAAATTCACAAGGAAAATCCGGTTTTGTCAACTTACAACAGAGAATTGAAAGTAATCACTAGCAATAAAGTGCTATGTAATATAATGACTGCTGACAGTAACCACCAATGAGCAATGAGCGAGAGCAGTCAGCTCCTACTACTCATAACTAGGGTACTTGTAAGAGGTTCAGTCAGATTAAACCAATTGTAAATAAGTATTCGTTAAAGTGTTTCATAATTCAAAGACACATCAAGGGGGAAAAAAACAGAATGTGTAAGGACTACTAGCAGTTTTGAAAGTTAATGCACAGTCCTAATTGCATCAAAGGGAAATCCTTAAGACAGGTACTGCTGCTTCATTGAATTATACAGCATTCCATGTAGACTCACCTTTGATTTATCAGTGTCCTTAGCCTTGAATTTTTTAGGTTAGGAAACTGCAATTTATCACGAAACAGAGGATTTGCTTCAATAAGCTTCTTGAGTTCCACCAACATTATTGCTCTTGCTGACTTTGTATCCCCATACTTGGATAGTTGTTCATTCTCCCTGGAATATGAAAAAACTATTCTCAGCTGATACAACTTAGCCTCCATTCCAATGCCTGTTAAATCGTTTCCAGAGGCTCGTACCTAAAATTCTCCAAAGTCAACAACTGAGTTATCTCCTTGAAAAGCTCCTCATTAAATGTGGCAAACACTTTCAAATCCTTGACAAGTATATCCACTGCCTTGGATCGGTCATGCCTAGCAAAATTTCAACACTTTCATCAGGTTGCAGAAAAACCAAATATATAACTAAATCCACAACATTGATTTCGGAACTGGAGAACTGGAAGCTTACTTATCCAATGCTTCTAGGTACTTCTGCTTCCTTATTTCAAAAAATATTTTCATTGAATAACGATTATCATCAACCTTAGTGAAACCAGAGAGATATTTTTCCACCTCATCCCAGTTACCGTTATGAACTTCATCCTCAAAATACTTCGTGTTGAAGTAAAACCCAGATTCCTGCTCAAGCCTATACAGAGTTCGAAGCAACATGCACAATAAGTCTTCTCCATTCACCAAACTGACGAGTAGGAGCAACTCAATAGCTAATTAAGACTGAAAGAAAGAAGAAAAACATTACTTGTGCACAGTCTCCTTGAACTTTTCCTCGTCAAGGAACTGCAAGATCAGAAAAACCAGCTCTCTACTGAGAGACGACATCTTAAATGCCCCGTATTAGCTAGCAAATTCCTGCTTGTCTCCAAAATAGCACTAGATCTGCGGGGGGGAAAGTAGGGATCCGAAAAATTACCAAAAGGGCAGCTATAAATGACACAAATGGTAAAAAAAAAACACCTAATCTTTTTTACTTAAAATCCACGAAAACTTAGCAGCTCTACCTAAAACCAGATCATTGAACCAAACCCAAGTGCTCACGTACTCCAAAAAATAAAAAATCGCAGCTTTCGCACGGTAATT
Source organism: Linum trigynum (assembly GCA_964030455.1). NCBI lineage: Eukaryota > Viridiplantae > Streptophyta > Magnoliopsida > Malpighiales > Linaceae > Linum > Linum trigynum. Next base: position 10,294,794 of record OZ034820.1, on the reverse strand, counting down.
AACAAACAAAGGTGGAATCAGAAATCGGCAGCAAACCCCCAAAGCAGAATAAAAGTTTGAAACAAAAAAAAAATTAGGGTTTCGTGATACTTTAGGAGAAGGGGTTTGCTAGCATCCGATTGGGAAATAGGAATCTCAGATACAACGAAGCCAGGAGATAAGGCAAATCAGAAAACAAAATGAAGGTAAAGTATGTGGAAAGCGATAAGATTCCATTACAAAGGAGTTCTGTAACTGCAGAGTTAAAACTCACCTTCTCCAACAGCAAAAGGAACTAATTTCATCCAAGAGCTAAAAGAGATCAGCAAACACACAGCTCCCCCCACCGAACTGAGAGAGAGCTCAAGAGAAAGAAACTTCTTCTTCGTCCTCTCCCTCTCTCTCTCTCTCCTCCTTAAAAAGCTTCAACTTTCTCTCTCCACAAATCAAAACCCACAGCCAAAAAAGGCGTAATTTCTTATCTTTCCTTTTCCCCACCTGTGTCTGCACGAGACGAGAAGAGACGACTCTCTTCCACTTTGAAGAATTATTATGGATCACACAAACGTTTCGTTTATATATGTTAAAGAAAACTTGCTGGGAATATCAATTTTATTTTTATAGAAAAAGACGGATATAAGGAGGGTGATAAGTTCAGTAAACTATCACTTGACTGATTTTCGTATTGAGTGATAAGTTCAGTGATAAGATAGAGCACTTTTCCAGCATTAACTACAGAGTCTTTGTTGCGGGCCCCAGTAAGCCGGCTCTCGTTTTTGTCGAGTTTATCGGCGCGGAATCTCCCAGCTGACAACTGTCTGAACTCAGCGGCGGGAATGATTCGGTACAGATGAGGCACAGGATAAGAGCTTTAGCGATGGAAGGCGGATGGGGAGTGGACGGAAGTTTGAGGTGGGATCCGACGGCTGTAATGAAACGGAGGACGTGAAGCTCGGAGTGCTCCACAATATAATAGAGTTATATTATTGCATTTTTCTTTAATTTTAAAAAAAATAATAAAAAAAACTTGTCCCAGATCAGGATCCCATGGCGAGAAAAACGACAAGCTCTTTCCCCTCGGATTTGACGCGAGGGAAAGTTTTGCCCTTCGAGTTGGTCAAATATTGCCAGTCTTCGCCACTAGGTCAAGTTAATAGTCCAGCTCCTCTTCCTCCCTATCTTTGTTTTGAGTAATTAGTATAAACCTTTGTACTTAGTAAAAAATGTCAAATTTTTTTAATTTGTAATGATACAGTAATCAAAGTTTGAAATGGTCACTTTTATTTAATTTGTGATCGTTTTGTATTAATTGCAAAGGTTTGTTACCAAGTCATTACAAATTAAAGGTTTGTGACTGTTTTGGATTGGATCGTGTGTTCGTCAAGTATATGACACTAATCACTTAATGACATATGAGATCTTGGATCGTGTGTTCATCAGGAACAGAGCTAGCTTGAAGGGAGGAGGGGCTACGTTATACACCCTGTAAATAGCTAAACATTAAGATCTAGTGTCCCAACATACTGGTTATGGGACATTATTTTTAGATCAATTCCACTGTGGAGTGGTGGGTTCAATCCTCCACCTTTGCATAAGCTCTTCAAGAGAGGGGTAGGATATGGTGACTACCCTCAAAAGGGTTTGATTTTTGACACGCCCTTTTCTTATTGGTCCATTTTTCCTTAATCATTTGATAAGTATTAATGGAAGTTGTAGAATTTAACACTCGCATTAAATACACATTAGGAATTAAATACCCCATATTAATTACTTGCTTTTTTAAATTTAAACCTATACTAAACACAATTCTCTCTAAAAAAAAAGCAAATAATCCCTCTTCTCTCCTCCCTCTCATCATATGCTTCCGCCGTTATGATTTTTCGATTTCTGATGTTTCAGATCTGACTTTTCGATTTTTTCAGTTATGATTTTTGTACCACTGCACTGATATTTGTACCACTTCACTTAAACTCATATATGATATTTTGTACCAGTGCACTGGTAGCGTTACCAATGCACTGGTAGAGATACCACTACACTGGTAGCGATATCAGTGCACTGGTACAAATATCATATCTCAATTTAAATGTGGTGGTAGAAATATCAGTGCATTGGTACTAGGTATCACTGCACTGGTACATTTTTTTAATGTAATGGTACATTTTTGTGGGTGGCCGGAGGAAGTCTTCCGGCAAGATTTCACCGGAGATGTGTGGCGGTCGGAGGCTGCTGGAAAAAGGAAGAATGAGAGATAGGGAGAGAGAATTGTATTTAATGTAGGTTTAAATTAAAAAAACACAAGTAATTAATATGGTGCATTTAATTCTCTATGTGTATTTAATATGAATGTTAAAATTTATAGATTACATTTAATACTAAGGGGTGTCATTTTTCCAACCCTTTTATGGGTTAGCAAGCTAACCGAACCCGGAGATATGGAATCAGCCGTCTCCGAGCAATCTCCCAAGCTTGCCATCACCTGGATCTTCACCATTTTGGTCAAGTGTGAAGGTGGAGCTCTGCCTGTGGCTGCTTCCCCGTCCACAACCGCCTCCGGCTTCCTCTGCTTTTCACGTTCAAGACCATCTTCCCACCTTTCCTTCTTTATGAATTTCCAACTCGAACCCTGTAAAGACTGCCACATCAAACCCCTACCATAGTCAGCACCATAAGCTTTCAAACATAGTCTCGTTGTTGTCGGAGGAGTATTGATGTTGCTCGATTTGTCCCATGTCCCGTCACCCGAGGCCACAACAATAGAAGATGCAGCGACAGCTTGTGCGGCAGTAGTTGTGATAGCCTCGGTGCTCCTGCCTTTCTCTCTCTCGTCTGCAACCTCCGCGCCCTTCTCCTTCAACTCGAGATTTATCATGTTTCATTTGTGGTCGGCAGCTTCCCCACCAGGGACTCATCGTCTTCCGTCCTCTTCTCAACTGGTGAAGAAACGGCTAGCGATGCTGGTGATGTCAAAGGGAAGACAGTTGTTGTTGCAACTTCTTTCTCGAGCTTCACAGCTGTTGTAGTTGGTGGTGTTGGCGTGTCTTTTGTGGTCGGCAGATCACCACCATCAACTCCTTCATTGTTGTCATTTCGATCTTCATCTTCAAGTCTCTTGTGAGTTCTCTAAGCGAAAGTTCGAAGCTTTCCATAGCTTCGGTACAGATGCCTACAACCGAGCTTTGATACCACTATTAGAAACCCTCTTTCTACGGCTTCTAGTGACTGATCTTCGACACCTGTGATTACTCGTAAAGATAGATATTAGGGATTGGAATAAGAAATTAGGAATTTAGATAGAAGAATCGTGGATTTGGGATTGAAGAACATAATTGGGAAGATAGGGAAGAACTGGTTGGCGCGTTTCAGAGAGAAGTAGATGAGATTTGAAAGGGTTTAGAAGAGATTAGGATTAAGAGATTATTCTTAATGTTCTGCTTGATCCATTATAAATAAATGGGATAATACCACTAGGAAACCCGAACTATTAAGAATGTGTCATTTGTGTCATAAAGTATCCAACATGACATTTGTGTCCTAAACTATTTTTCCATTATAGTTGACCGTAAGTATTTAACAAATGGCACATTCTTAATAGTTCGGGTTATGACATAAATGACACAAAACTATAATAGGTTGGGACATAAATGTCATATTAGATACTTTAGGATACAAATGACACATTCTTAACAGTTCGAGTTTCCTAATGATATTAGCCCTAAATAAATCCACATACATATTTATAGGAAAATACGGAGAAATCCTAATAAATGACCTAATCCGGCTAAATCTCTATTAACCATAATAATAATAGTTATACTACTATAATTAATAAGAGAAACACACGAAAACTGTGTTTCTAACAACTTGTTGTCTATCTACTATACTTATAATACGCCGAAGGGAAAACGGGAGCTTCATTTCAAATTTCCTGCAACGAGAGTGAAAGTAGTAAGGACATTTTGGTCTTCACAATTACTTTTTTTTATTCATTAAAAAGACACGTACTGGGATTCGAACCATAACCATTTTAAAGACAAGCAAGGATAATAACCAATCACACTAAACACATTTATTGTATCTTTTTAAATTAAAAACATATAATAGCAGGGAGGAAAAAACCTTTCCCCCATTTCAAATTCCCTACTCCATGAGCGTTTGTAGGAAGGGTAGAATAGGAAGTGTCAATTTTTTTCTCTTTCCTCTGTGGAACGGGCCAACTTACCGTACACATGTGAATTTAAACGGGTCCAGGAGTGTCAATTTTTTTTCTTTAAGCCCTTTTATTTCTCCGTGGTGATAAAATATATATGAAAAGGCAAAAATAATACTCTTTTTTATTGTTAAAAATAAAAAATTAACAATAAACTAATGCATGGTATCTAATGGGCTAACCGCTAACCATAAAATAAAAGAGTTGAATGGGCCTGACCTACATGGGATTTGGCCATCAAGTAAAACAAATGAACATCATTGGTTTGTCATTCTAAAACAAACTAATTTCTCTGGCATAATATATATTATGCTATTATTTTATATCTTAGTGGCTAAAATATAATGTATTTTAAAGTTATTCAACGGTTCAACCTCGACCAACACAATTAGTCCAATTTTTATCATTTCAAATATATATTTTATAATTATTTGATATCATAATGATCAAATTATAGTGTATTTTATAGGGAATCGTTTGGTATTTGTTAGTAAAAAACTAAACATAAAGATCTATTTGGTTATTTTAAACATTATAACGATCCTAAACATTTTCAGTTCCTTTTGAATTTCTATGGTTTTATTCCCGAATAAGTGATGTGCAAATGGTGAATTGTAGTCGTCTCTTTTCTTTCACTATTTTTTATTTTCAAATAGAAAGTTTAAAAGTAAAGAATAATTAGAATTTGGCATGGGTCGGTCAAACAGGCTGAATTTCAAGTTTTGGCCCGTTTGTTTTATGCATTGCAAATTTATTAGCATGTTGATGAAAATGGCTTGGAAAAAAGACATATAAGTTGTACCTTTGCAGAAATGTCCTCAAATGTTTGAATGCTTTGAGAATCAGGTTCCGTGACTTTTGTGATGGTGTATGTGCTTGACAATTGCTCGATGTTGTAACTGCTTAATTTGAGAGTAAATCTTTTGATTTTCCCTATGAGTTGTGATACCAGTTCTGGTGGTTGCAGCATGTTATCGTTGTTGGCCTGTAAAAGTTGTTCCGCTGTGGTGCTAAATACCTTTCTTTCTTTTTTAACAAATTGTGTAGTAGTGCTACGAAACAGACCACCCATGAACACTACGCTTATTATGGTCTGTTCTTACTTCCGGTGGTGAGAAATTGTGAATTGAAAATCATATTCACCTACCGCACTGTGTCTGGCTAGTGGCTGCTTACTATGCTCTTTATAGTTATGAAACATACTACCCATGAACGTTACCCTTAAGAGTCCATAACTTTGCGAAAAACCAAATTTAGGCAATCAAAGGTGGTGGATGTGTGATGATTTTTTATGGCTTAATTGTTTGTGAATTGGATACCTGATCTTTGTATGATTAGAGGGGATGTTTGCTTATAGAATAATCCATTTTAATTCGTGTTTATTTTTAACATGAACTTTAGTAACTCAAAAATTTCGAGACACATATCACCTACTGCATTGTATCATTTTGCCTGGGTGCTTGCTGTGTTGTCAAACTTCTTTGCTGCTGCTGCTTTTACACTAACAGGGGAGTTAAAGAACCCATGAATGTTTCTGTTTGACACAAACAGGAGGACTTGCTTCTAAATCGTGCACTAAAGATGATTGGAGGAAACATCTCTATTGCAGTTGATATACTGGAGACCAGAACAAAAGCAATGTATAACATCAAAACCAACCATCTGAATTATTAGCATTGTTGCTTTACTATTTTTTCGTGGTTGAGTCTCTTTCAAAAAATTTAGTTTGATTTTAGAAAATTTTGCTTCTGCAGTCCTATCCTGCCACCAACGCGTTCAGTAGATGGAGATGGCAGAGGCGAAGGCTATTTTCGTGTTGTTGTTGTTGCTGGTTTAGGGATCGGTTTGTGAAGAAGAGGGAGAAGAGAGGGGGAAAGGGAAATGCATGAGAGGGGGGTAACTCTTTTCTCTGACAAAAATGGAGTGAAGAAAGGAATTATGATCAGTAAGGATATGGTTATCTTACATAACGGTCTCTATTCTGTTTGAATTGAGCTTGGGAGGCAGTGATAAGGACGAGCTGCAACCAATTCATAGTGAGAAGAGAGCTATGAACTGTGATCATGTCTTATTTCAAGTTAGAAGGTAGTTTCAGTATAAGGATTATTTAATTTGACAAGTTGTTTCGTCCATGATTATTGGTAGTTTCAGTGCCATTCTAGCCATTGTTTAGTCTGTAATTTTTGAGAATTGATGTGCGAGTAATGAGTTTCACTTAGCTTCAACTATTATGTGTGTATTTATTGGCATGTGATAGAATTCTCTTTTCCTTTTCTTTGAATTCAGTTTCATACTCTAATTGTATCATTTGTACATAGGCAAATCATGCCCGAGATGACAACTCGCTGATATGGCTGGTGCAAGGAACGAAGCCATCATTAGAATTCAGACCGACAACGGGGAGGGATGCCCAGGACTAATTCAATGATGATTGATGATGGTATAATAAAAACTGCAGTTTGCATCATCACCAATTTCTAGGCCTAAGTAAAGTTATTCAACCCAGAACTCTGCTTAACGCTAAAAATTTCCCTCGCCCAACCTTGATCATGTTTGACCCACTTCTGAAGAGTCAAGATATATTATGACTAATCCTCTCCGTTTGTATTTTCTTATTGACTCTTTCTGACCCTTTAGGTTGGGGCGGGTCGGGAAGAATCGGATTAGTGGGTCGGTCCTAATCAAGTGGAATCTCAATCCCTTCACTCTCACTTGCTTTCTCTCCTATTCCACAAGTGGGTAACATACAGTCATCCGGCCAACGAGCCGGGTAATAGGCTAGTATTTCTCAATTAAGCCATCTTTTTAGACGAAGGCTTTCTGATTCGAGCATTAATGGATAGCATAGCAATATAGCAGCAGCAAAAGCATGCTTATACTACCGATTCACACCTGGCCTGTAAATGAAAATTATGGTGAACAATGAACATAGTTTCATATAAAAGTTGAAAGGTCCAGTGATGAGATGCGAAACGAAGAGATCCATGAAATGAAACCCAATCAATTCAGAAAAGTTTCTGAAACTTTTAACTGCAGATAGATCCTGCAGCTCCTCTTGAACCCCATATTATGTAGCAAGACAAGGAAGTAGATTTTGTTTAACTGAAACAAACAATATAGAAAGACAAAGCACACTTAAGTCCTCGTAGAATGTGAATATAAATGAATTAGTGAGTTGGAGCGAGAAAATCAATAGAGAAGAAAGCACATTTCGACCCATTTATCAAAAAAAGAAGATTTCAGATTCAAGTCATTCTTGTTCCCGTTCTCTTTGAATTAATTAGAAAACTTCTCGTCCCTCTTGTTGTGTCTCTCTGACCTGCCACTTACTAAAGTTCGGCGAGCCCGCAACTGAGATCCAAACACAACAGGGGAGATTGGAGATGGAGGGATGAAAGAGGGAAGGCGAAGGGATTGCATTGCAACGCACGGAAGCTTGTACTTTGGCGCAGAAAGCATACCCAGCTTTCATGTTTTAAAAGAATCTCCAGACTTCAGAACGATCTGTCATGCTTACAAAAAAAGAGACGAATGGAGCACTTCAAAGAGACGATAAACCCCCTTCTTTCAATAATTCCATTCAAAGTATCTACTAAACCTCTACAACCAAAGTCAACTATCACCAACGTCTAAAGCTTGCCAACTGATTTATTCGAGTGGGCAGAAGAAGGCAAGACAAAGTTGTAACTATAACAATGTAAAATACGTATATCTTTCCTTTGTTTCTTCCCTGCAGTTTCTCATATGGAGAGATCAGCCAAGTCAAACGTTCTCTCAACAGCTTTCCCCCAAGACTCCAACTTCTTCTTCCTCAAGCTCTCCTCCAGGTTTGGGCGGAAAGTTGTGTCCGTCTTGCTCGTCCCTCCAGAGGCGAAGATCTCGCCTTCTTTCCATACTCCTATGGCCAAACCCGCTGCATAGGCTGCTCCCAGTGCTGTTGTTTCTATGTCTGCTGGCCTCACCACAGGGCTCCCAAGCAAGTCTGCCTGTTAAACCACGAAATGCAAACATAGCCAGAAAGAATCAGAGAGTAGATACCCTTCACTCAAACAAACTGGTAGCAACCTCAAATTCTGATTCTTCATCATTAACACATTGATAGCATGAATAACTACAATATAGCTTTTCGATAGAGAAGATTCAAGACCAAGGCTTTCACCAAAAACTATACATTCTTCTTTCGAGATCCATTCATCTCCATGAATTGAGAACTGACAGAGTACATAGAGATTTTTTTAATGCTTGGTACTACCATAAGTTCTATACCAAATACCCCTATTTCAATCAAGTAATTAAGTACACAGGAAATTTGAACAAACTAGTTCTCTTTATATGAGATAACAAGAATGGTTAAAAGGCCCAGAAAATAGGATTTGTTTCTAAAACTAAAACAACCTACAGAGAGTTGGCACTGTACTGGCTCTTCCCTATTTTCAGTAGACTGAAACCAGTAGAACATGGTTACCTTTTCCACCTCAAATAAGTGGTCTAGAAGTTAAAGTGCATGAAAAAGATAATCAAATTTATCAGATGTCCCCAAAATGTTGAAAACAAGTAGTGATCCACGTGTCCTGAGAAGATCTAAATTTACATGCACGGCACCAAATGGTTGATAAGTGACTCCATGATTCTCCGGGGAAAAGTGGATGCTATTCTGCAGAGCAATTCATCCCTGATAGACCAACCTAGACAGAGCAAATGAGTCCTAAAATACACTAATTCCTTGTTGAATCCAACTTGATTGTCAACTCTACCCCTAGTGAAAACAACATAAAACACTCCTTCCTAACGAGTTTATTATAATTTCTATTTGTCTGCAAAAATTAGACAAGCGATAAGTGTTTATTGAGGACATCAGATGCATGAGGTACTTCAAATTCAAAACATAGCATGCGAAAAATGGCCCCAGAAGCTCAAACCTGAATCTGCATAAGAAGGTTGTTAACAGTAGCACCACCATCCACCCTAAGCAAAAACTCTCCTCCCTTCTGTTTCGCATCTTTTTGAGACGCATCTTTGTGCATCGAATCCAGCACGTCCTTCACCTGAAAACACATGCTTTCCAGCACAGCTCGGGCAATGTGAGACCTGTTTGTGAACCTCGTGATCCCAATACAAACACCACGAGCATCATCTCTCCACCACGGAGCAAACAGCCCATTGAAAGCCGGGACAAAGTAAACACCCCCAGCTGACTCCACCTTCAGCGCCAACTCCTCAATCTCTTTGGCACTCTTAATTATACCAAGACTATCCCTGAGCCACTGTACTGCAGCTCCTGCAATAGCAATGGAACCTTCGAGAGCATAGTTCGTTGGCGCATTTGGACCAAGCTTGTATGCCAAAGTGGTAAGGAGCCCATGCTTCGACTTAACAATTTCCTCTCCAGTGTTGAGTAGTATGAAGGCACCAGTTCCATATGTGCTCTTGGCCTCACCCTTTCGACAAGCTTGTCCAACCATGGCAGCATGTTGGTCTCCCAGGCAACCGGCAATCGGTATGCCAGTAATCGGCCAGCCTTTTTCAATCTTGCCAATGACCTCAGAGTTGCTAACGATCTTGGGAAGGATCCCAGGTGAGATTTTCAGAGCTTCCAATGTGGCCTTATCCCAATCAAGAGTCTTGATGTTCATCAGCATGGTGCGGGAGGCGTTGGAGACATCAGTGACGTGCAATCCACCATTGATTCCACCGGTTAAATTCCAGATCAACCAAGTGTCTATTGTTCCAAAAAGGGCGTCCCCAGTTTTAACAGCTTGCTTAACTGCATCAACGTTTTCCAACAGCCAGAGTATCTTGAGCGCACTGAAGTATGTGCTGATTGGCAGCCCACATGTATCCACGAAGTGGGTCCTTCCTCCAGAGAATTCTTTCTCCAATTTCCTAGCAAATTTTAAAAAAGCAAGTTCAAGACATCGCCTTCAAATCAAATGATCAAATACAGAACAAAAGATACAATGAATGAATCATATTAGTAACCAACTGCCAATCTTCAGAAAGTCAAATCAAAGGGTACATGAACAAATTAAAGAGATGAAAACGCAACAACCCTCAATCGTCTATTATTGGGTAAAGGCCAAAAAGAGAAGAAGGAAAAGGACAAGGGAACAGGATTTAGGCAAAAAAGTAGCTTAGAAAAGAGACCTGCAAATAGCACTGGTGCGTACGTCCATCCAAACAATGGCGTTGTAGAGAGGAAGGCCAGTGGACTTGCTCCAAATGAGAGTGGTCTCTCTCTGATTGGTCAACCCAACAGCTTTCAATAAGCCATCAACGTTATGGCCATCGGCGGTAGCCTTGTCCATGGCTTTGGCCATACAGATTTTGACGCTCTCCAGAATCTCCAGTGGATTGTGCTCCACCCATCTGCGCACACAAAATCCACCCAACGAAATCCGAAATCCATGAAACAGAATTCAACACATATCAATTCCCCAATTAAGATGAGAAAAAAAAAAACAGGGTGGGAGGGAAATGATTCACGAACCCGGCTTCAGGGTAGAACTGAGTGAACTCGACCTGGTGAGATCCGATGCATTTGGTGTCTTGATCGTAGATGATGAATCGGGTGCTGGTTGTGCCTTGATCAATTGCCCCGATGAAAGCGACTTCTTTCTTCGCCATGCCTGCGCCTTTCTGGGTTTCTCTCTGGGGGAAATTGGGTTGCTTGAGCTTACCCTGGCTTCGATAAAACCGAGAATGGAGGATTGGTTGGGGTGTGAATGAATGCGAAGATGGTTGGTTGGGTGACTGATCCGAAGAGATTAAAAGGAGAGGGAAGGCAAGGGAGGGTGGGACTCTCTGTTAATATATTCCAATTAAGCTATGGATTGGAAGCTCAGCAGATACTGCTGACTTTGAGTTTCTCGATTTGATTTTATCCTCTATCCAATCATTCAATATTTTTCGAATGCTTATCATCATGCCATTTTCGTTTCCCCAAATCAAATTTCCCATTCTTGTTTGATTAAATCATTTCTATATGTATATCCAATATCACAACTACCAAGGATAAGGTAGTAAAACAATTGCATTGGATCCATAAATAAAATAATAAAATAATAAAAAAAAACAATTGCATTTGATGCTTAAAAGGTTCACACTTTATCATTAAGTTTCATTAAACTTTAATTAGGATTTAGATTTTAGGTGATAAATTAGGATTTAGATTTTAGGAGTCAAAACCTTTTCATAATGGAACATTAACAATCATTTTTTTTTATAAATAGAACATTAACAATCATTAGCTTAACGATAAAGGAAAAGAATACATTTCAAGTTTGGTCTCTGGATTTACTAAATTGTTTCACGTTTTCAGCTAAAAAATTGTACGTCATTCGCGCAGTTACTATGATTAGTTCAAATTTGATCACTAACCGTCCAATTCTGTTAACTATATCTAATGTTGCAGTCAACTCTCATAGTTGACCGTTATATTAGTGATGTGACGGTTAAAAAAATAAAAGTTAATCTTTTAAAAATTTCACAAGTATTAGAAAATAAAAATAAGAACTTCATTTCTTACTACTACTAAACACCAAAACCAACCAAAGAAAGAAAATGGCGGCACAAGCAGCTTAATCTCTAGTCTCCCCAGCAACCCGCCGATCACTGTGTCCCCAAAACCTTGGATCAACAAGCATCTCTCCGATCAACCTTTAAAACCCATTTCTACCTTTGAAAATAGCGGCACAAGCAACTCAATCTCTAGTCTCCCCAAGCAACCTTCGAAACCCCGCTCCTGCGGGATCTCTTAAAGCTCCCCTCTAATCGTGAACCTCCACAATATCATTCTCTCTGACCAACTCCCCCACCGCGTCCTCTGCTCCTTCGCTGCCCTACACGAACCTCGAATGCACCCCCAGCTCGGAGAGGTCCAAACCCTCGTATTCTCCTCATCTCGGTATGTTACGTGGATTCTTTGGATAGAACCTCCCACGCAACGTGTTTCGCAAGAAACCAATGACAAACTAAAGAAATAGACTTCAGACGGAAAAAGAATTAGGGCTAGAACGATTAGAAATAGACTTAGGCCGAAAAGAGGTCAGACGATAGAAGAACGAAGCAAGAAAGTGATTTGGGTTCCAATCTTCTCATGACATTAAATGAAAAAATGAGTACATATTCATAGGTATAGAACCTCTCCTTTCTCCTACCTAAAACATGACTCCTACTACTACAATGAAATAACTTACAATAAATCAAATCCTACTTTAACCAGAAAAACATTAATAAAGACAATAGTAATGAAAGACTAAAATAATATAGATACACAAGCTCGGATAATTGGCCCAATTGCTACGATGGATTGGTTATCGTAATAATCCCCCCACCCCTCAAACGCAACCTTGCCCTCAAGTTTGGTCGTGTTCGTAGATGAATCGACCTTCCTTGCCCTCCTTGGGAGGCCCCACCATAAGAAGGACATTGTGATTTGCACAATGATGCCCAATAGTGAAAGGCTCGTCGCAATGGAAACAAAAGCCTTGTGTCCTTCTCCTTGTTAATTCCTCTGGTTACATTCTTCTTGCATTAGGAAATCGCGGTGGCGCGGGTTGAGGTGGTGAGAGTGTAGGTTCGGTCGCCTCCTCCACTTGGCCTTTTGGTGTATTTCTTGGTGCTCCTTGATGTTTGGCCAACTCATCATTCTTCACTTTTAAAAGTAGAATGGCCTCTCACAGTGTTCTTGGCCTAAACATGTGTATCGCGTCCGAAATCTCCAGTTTAAGCCCACCACTGAAGGAGCCCACCAACACGTCTTCAGTCCACCCATAGCATCAATTACCCAACTTCTCAAAATTAAGAGATAATCGTTCAATGATCCCATTTGTTTAATCTTTGCAAGAGCTTCGTGGCTAGAAGTGCTTTCCGAAGGTCCGAATCGAACCCACAACTCTTCTCTAAACCGAACCCATGTGATTGATTGCCCGGTCGTTGTAGTAGTGTGATCCACTCATTGCCACCATTGATTAGCATCTCCTTCCAAATGATAAGATGCCAAAAGTACCTTTTGCTCCTCTGAAATTGCTTGAAATTTGAAAAACTGCTCGACTCGCGCAAACCATCCAGATGGATTTTCTCCCCCATTATATTTAGGAAAATCAAGTTGGGCTATTTTGCGCTTGAAGAGCCAACTCTTTTTTTCTCTCCCATTAATTCCTGCCCCAGTTGGCCACGCCTGACTTGGCCCGGCTCCATTAAATTTTTCCGGAGCCCAATCATTGCCCAGCCCAGTCCCCATGCTCGGCCCAATCATAGGAGAGACCATCTGGCCTCCTCCATTCTCTCTTAGCGATTATTGGTCGAAAATAGCCAGGCCCCCCTGTAGGGATCCGCCTCCCGCTGAGTAGCCAGTCGGCCCCTGCCCACCACCCAGCCCATGCTCGGTGTGAGATTCTTTGTGTGGATGGGGCCAAAGAGAAGCTCATAGGGATGACAACAAAACCCGAACCCACGGGTACCCACCCGACCCAATCCGGTCAACGCGGGTAAAATCTGTGTTGACGGGTTTTGGGCCGGGTTTGGGTTTAAACCCGTTCACTATTCACCGGGTTGGGTTGGGTTTGGGTTTAGGTAAACCCGACCCATGGGTACCCGCCTACATCCATATAATTAATTTTCTTGGTATATTTAATATTATAAACAACTAATCTTACTTATGTGGAGACATGTCTATTTTTTTCTTTCTAATTGTGTAGAATGAAGTTGACGTTATCTAGTGAGAGTGAAGAAACTTAATTGAAAGGAAGAAGCTTTCAATTAATCATGTTATTTATGGATAATTTGTGATTTGCTTCAATTTTCTTGAGTTTTCTAGATTAGTGTTGAACAATTTGTATAGTTTATTTGTGATTTGCTTGTATTTTCTAGAATTGTGTTTTAAATATGGATAATTTGTATTGAGAGATTGATATTTGAATTTAATTTTGATAGGAACTTGTTATTGTAAATTTTTTACGACAAAAACCCGTGGGTACCCATAAACCCGCGGATACCCAGCGGGTTGGGTTGGGTTTGAGTTTTTCAAACCCAGTGGGTTTTACCCCGGATTTTTTTCACGGATAAACCCATGGGTTTGGGTTTGGCAAAACCCGACCCATTGCCATCCCTAGAAGCTCACGACCAACAACATTAGGAAATTTCAACATCTCACACAGAATGGCAGTTGCCCCAAATGCCAAGTAGTACTAGAGACTAAACTCCATTGTTTGGGGACTATAAAGCAGCTAAATATGTCTTGACCAGAGTTGTTCCATGACACCTTCTACCTCGCTTCTTCAATACATATTAAATCAGTTGGCTGAGATCAAATCTATAAGATCGAGTTGAAGGCTCATTGTCAGGTGATTGGGCAAGCTTTTTCTCTCTTATATGTGGTTTTTATGAAAATGCAGGAAAGAGAACATCTTTCATAGGAAGTTATTGGCTCTATCATCACTTCTCAACTATGTCAAGACCAAAGCCATTGAATGGGCAAAATGTTGGCAGTCAGCTACTCTAAAGATGGATACTACTACAAAACCTACAACAACAAAGACTTGGTAGGATGGAACTTACCTCCCCTGGGATGGATGAAACTCAACACAGATGGCGCAACGCAAGGAAATCCAGGCGTGATAGCAGCGGGAGGTGTCCTCAGAGATAACAACGGAAAATGGATTGGAGGTAGAGGTGGCAAATGGATTGGATTGGTGGATTGGGGATTGGATTGGTGGATCCATGGATCAAATGGATTGGATCTAATGGATTGGTGGATTCATGGATTGGATCAAGTGGATTGGTGGATTATCCATAAATCCAAATGACATCCTCAACCAATGATCAATATGTAAAATGTAAAAAGTTTAGGTACTAAAATGTCATAATGAAAATTTTTAGGTACCAAAACATAATTTTCCAATGATATTTTTCGTGTAAAAAATAAAATTTATAGGTACTAAACCGTAATTTGCCAATGATCCATGGATCCAATCCATGAATCCACCAATCCAATTGGATTTGGATAAAATGGATTGGATTTAAATGGATTGGATTAGGTGGATATTTTTATTGGATTGATGGACTGGATTGGTGTATTGGATTGAAATTGCCACCTCTAATTGGAGGAGTATGCACAAAACTAGGATTAGTCACAAAAATCGTGGCGGAACTTTGGGTTATTCTCCAAGGTCTCAGGTTGGAATGGAGAAATGGGTAAGCTATCTTGTGCTTGAATCTGACTCCCGACTCGCTCTAGATTTGATCAATCAAACTACAAATGCACTACACCCTCTTGCTACCTTACTAGGAGCAATTCGCCGTCAACTAGCTAAGAGTTGGGTGGTGAAGTTAGTCCATACGTATCGTGAAGAGAATAAAGTCGCGGACTGGCTTTCGAAACACAGTCTCGTCTATCCCTTTGGATCGTATGAATTAACTGAACCCCCACATGCTCTTCAAACAATCCTCATGGACGATCTTATTGGAGTCAGCTTCCCTCGGAGTAGGGATGGAAATCAAACCCATGACCGCGGGTACTCGACCACCTCCGACCTATTCAATGCGGGGAATCCCTGCATTGACTGGGTATAGGGCGGGTATGGGTAAAACCCGCAAAAAGTTTGATGGGTATGGGGCGGGTATGGTTTTAGCCTCTCCTGCCCCATACCGATACCCATACCCGCCTCACCAATAATATTTCTTCACATGTAAAAAATACATGAATCAAATTGAAACCTATCAATGACAGTGAAAATAACTTAAGACAATATAGAGTAGAAATGCAATTGAGTGGCCACCCAAGTGGCGGCGAGTAGGGGAACCGTTCTCCCCTCAGGGATTCAGAGGCATTTGCATCATGGAATGAGGCTTCATCTGCACCACCGTATAGACCTTTTCTATGCGTCATCTTCGTTCATCACGCTTATCATCACTTGCGTAGGATCACTGCCCAGCGTTTTGAAAACGCGATAAAAAATTGGGTTTACATCCAAATCTAGTTCCTTTACGTCAATGCTCGTTTCATTCTTTCACTTTTTCCTCTTGTTAGCAAGATAATTATGTTAGTTAAGTATTACTTAGTAGATGTGTCAGAGTTAGAAACCAATAATTTGGAAAATATTATACTTTATCTTATTGATTAATGGATGTTTTAGGATCATACGATTCCATCCATATCAAGAATAATTGTTATCTTTGTTGACTTAATGATATAGTAGGATTTTTTAGCGTTATAATAGAAAATTTATATGTAAAGTTTTGGGGCGGGTGTTGCCCATTGTCATTCGAAACCCACGGGTATGGGAATGTGTTTGCAAAACTTTCTCTTGCATAGGTATGGGTGTAGGGATGGCAATTTCGACCTGACCCATTTTACCCGACCTATTTGGCCTGTTTTGGGGCGGTGCGAGCATGGGTACTCTCATCGACCCGACTGCCCTGACCCGTCCCATTCTCGACCCGTTCTTGCCTAAATTACATGTAATCTTAGTCAAATTACTTAGGATTTTTCCTTTATTACATCATAATTTAGCTATAATAAAGTTGTAAATTAGTGAAAACATCAATTTCTCTAATAATTTAACTACATTTATCATAATAATGTTTGTTTTCTAGGTCTTATAATAAAAATAGCGAATATTTCTAATGTTTTTCATATAAATTGCATACTCATTGGGTCGACCTGCCCCGACCTGTGACCCGTGATAAATTACCCGACCTGGACCCGACCTGCCACGGGGCAGGTCTGGGTACCAAGAAACCTACCCCAAATCTGCCTCATTGCCATTCCTAAATTTGGGTGAGTACGAATTTGAATATTTGAAAACATGGATGTAAATGGTTTAGACAAATACAAACCCGCCCATTGTATATACGATATACAATTACTTGGTCATCAGAGTCATGCAGGATATTACTTGATCATCTTGCTGTAATGACTTTGGTCATGTCGTCTTGCGCTCTTTATGAGCTCCCCCTAGTAACCTGGTTTTTTGTACACCATTAAAATAAACACAGGTAAATGTCACATTTGGTCACTGAGATACTAAATTGTGTCATGTTTAGTTATTAAAAAAATTTAATATCGATTTTGGTCACTCTAATTACTGAAACAGGTCACATTTAGTCACTCTCCTATTAGCCTCCGTTCAACTCCGGTCACTCGAATTATTGAAACATGTCACATTTAGTCACTCGAATCACTAAAATATGTCACATTTAGTCACTCTTGCGATTAGTTTCCATCCAACTCCAATAATGGAGTTTGACAGAAACAAACCGAAAAGTGACTAAATGTGACTTGTTTCAGTAATTCGAGTGACCAAAATTGATATTAAATTTTTCTAGTTACTAAACATGACATGATTTAGTAGTCTCAGTGACCAAATGTGGCATTTACCCATTAAAATAAATAAAAAAATGGACCCCACATTTTATATCTACAAGGTTTCCTTAAAATAAATGATTTATTAATTTATCACATTTAATAAGGAACCCTTGTTTGAAATTTTGTATTTTGGTGGCTAAAATACCTCGTATGCCACTTAAGTTTCAGAATTGGGGCATGCATACCACTTAAGTTTGAATAGGGCGTCGGATACCACTGAACTTTATTATTTGTGCACCCGGTACCACTTAAGTTTAATGTTAAGTGCATTCCGTTAAAGAAAACAGAATATTCTTGGAATATTCTGTTTTCTAAATTTCTTAATTGGTCCTTCTACTTTTCTTATTGTAAAAAATCATTTTTGACTTATGAAAAACATCAATTTTTATTATTTAATTGGTATCCTCTTTTGAAAACTTGATACCAAATTAATTTTTGAATAGAAAATTTAAAATCAATTATTCTTATAAGTATTTTCAATTATTATTATGTTTTCTAATAATTGAATTATTCTCCTTTTTTTTTTTTGAAGATTTTGATACCAAACCAATTTTTGAATAGAAAATGTACAATCAATTATCATTATAAGTACTTTAAATATTATGTGTTATAATAATCGAATAATTTGCTTAAACAAATATATCCTATGAATTCTATATCGATATAAATATATGAGGATGTTATATTTAATTCTCGTACATCATTTGGATGTTGTATAATTTTCTTGGTTACTTTCGTTCTAAATTTTCTTCAATTACTGTAATATGTTTAATTCTTTCTAACTATGTTCCATTTATCATTCTTTGGTCTTGATGTATTGATGATCGATTAGATTCTATTTTAACTATGTTTAATGCTACTTCTTATCGGATTAGTGATTTAAATAGATCTTCTAATATTGATTTTAAATATTTATTATTATATTTTATATATTTATTCTTCTTCTTGATATTTGTTTATTATTTTTACTAACTTATCTATTTTATTGAAAATTTTGATTAGTCATTTTAGTAATATTATGTTTAGAAGGTTTGTTAATTTCTAATAAACTTGTTGAAATATAGTTTTGGATGTTTTTAAAAGTTTTGGGTACCAAAAAGTAATTAAAATTTTGGGTTGGATGGAAAACTAGACGGATGCACATTTTGGTGACTTTAATGGTACCCTACGCCCTATTCAAACTTAAGTGGTATGTCACTTTAGTGGTACCGGAGGTATTTTACCCTATTTTGGTCAAGATATTAAAAAAAAAAAAAGTTGCGTTGATTATAATATATTATATCTTGCTACTCTACTAGATAACTGTATGTATGTACGATATGAAGATGGACAAGAGATTCAAAGGCTTGAAGAGAATCGTTGATCTTGCTACTACTTGCAGAATTTGGTCACTAACCGTCACAGGGATGATAACGTTTCTTTGTATTCTGAATTTGTCTCGGATCATAACTTAAATAACAAGTAGGCTGTGACCGAGAATCAGAATTCAGTGCTTATTTTACTCGAGGTGTGGGGCAAAACCCATGACCAGTTTGTTGCTTAATCGTCAGGAGGACATTCTGCACACAGAAGTCGTTGGAACTCATTCCCGAGTTTCAATAACAAATGACCGTTCCAGGGTCGAAAGCATCGCGTTGGCCTCGCAGTAGCTAGCAACAATAACTCAATCTACTGCAGCCTGGCGTGGCTGGCATTTTGCGCTGCTGCTTATGCTAGAGTCGCTCGTTTGCCCTTTGCATCCCTCACCTGCATGCATATTCAGTACCATGGTTAGTAAATGGACATGTAGTGCGATACTGCGATGCCGGATGCTGGAAAGCAGCTCCTTCCGGACAACGATGTGAGAGACAGAGAAATGAGAACAACAACCTGTGCGTCAACTGATCTTTTGGAATCCAAGAACTGGCTATAAATGCCGTACAGTCTGTGCTTCTCTGATTCAGAAATCGATGGTCTTGCTTTGGAAGCAATTGCCTTTAAGACGGAATCAGTTATCACCGGCTTTTTCACAGGCTCGTGGTTGTCGGAGGTGGTGCTGCTCAAAAATTCATGAACTGCAGCAAGCTGTGCGTCAGATAGTAGAGCTTGTAGGTCAGCTCCACTAAATCCCTCTGTAATCTGAGCCATGCTGTGTAAGTTCGTATCTTCAGACAGTGGCAGCTGCATTCAGTGCGCAAAAAGAAACCAAGTCAAACCACCGAATAAAGAAAACCCCACCCTGTCATTCTGTGTTCAGTTTTATATGGATTCTGGAAAAGGAAAGAGGGCGCAGAGTAGTACACCATAGAAATTAAAACAATCCAAACTATTTAGATCTGAATTTTCAAGGAGAATTCTAGCAATTCAGCCATTGAGGACATAAAAGGAGACTCGAACTTTCTTGGTGCATCTTGTCTGACATAAATGAAACAACCAAGTCATGTTAACATTCATTCTAGCAGCTGCTACTTCTATTGCCCAACATTTCAAGCATCTAAACTAATGCAGGATAGAATGTTCACGCACTAGATCACACTGTGCACATGGAGAAACAAAGAAAAGAAAGACAGAATGGACAGTATTCTTCCACTAACCTTTCTGCATAGAACTTTAAGAATATCCAGCCTCTCTTGCTGAGATGGAAAATCACAGAAAAGAAGCCTATCGAGCCTACCGGGTCTCAACAATGCAGCATCAAGCAGATCAGGTCGGCTGATTGAAGAGGACAATCAAAGGATGAAACAGAAAGAATCAGGGCAGCCCATTAAAATTGCATTGTGGAAGAAAAACATCAACTTCTTGGGACAAACCTTGTGGCAGCAAATACAAAAACACCAGTCAAAACTTCAACACCATCTAATTCAGTCAGAAACTGGAAAAAGAAACATTTCGTAAGACACCAAATGTATAAAGGCAAACCCACAAATAAATCAAAGAGAAACGTACTTGGTTGACTACACGATCAGTCACACCAGTATTATCATGTCCCCGTTTAGGAGCAATTGAATCAAATTCATCAAAGAAGAGAAGGCAGGGTGCTGCGGCAGCTGCTTTTGAGAAAATATCACGAACCTGATACAAAGCATAGCCATCTGTTGGACCAAACTCTCTTTATCGCAGTCACATTGAACTAATATTTGCAGGAAAACACTGCTTATGTTGAGATATAGCGTAGTTACATGTACATGTGGAATCAGTCACTGCTAACTAAATTTCATATCTCTCACAACCAGCAGATAAAATAAGGTGTCGCTTTTACCGCTGACAGAAACTCAATTGGCTCATAAGTAATCTCAAAGTGAACCAACACGACATTTTAGGTGCAACAGATTTGGTCCTTGAATGCAAAGGCTGCTGGAACTTGGATATGGAAAAGATTACTTAAGTGTAGAAGTGCTGTGCAGCAGTATTTCTCTGTTTCTGATAATGAGGTTAAATGGGATGATGTAGCAATGCACAGATATTCAGTAAAAAGAGTGTGGGAGTCAATTAGAGAGAAGGATGCTAAGGTTAACAAGTTCCCTCTGGTATGGAGTAAAGAGATCACCCCAAAACATGGTTTACCCTGTGGATGGCCATTCAGAACCGTTTGGTGTTTCAGGACAAGTTGAAACAGCGGGGGAAGAATGTGACAGGAATTTGCCTGTTATGCCCTGGTGGGATTGAGGATCAAAACCATCTCTTATCTCAATGTTCTTACACAGTTTTTGTATTACACAGTTGCCTGAAGAACAGAGCTCCTCCTGTCTATCTTGATTGGTAGGCTACCTTAGAATGGTGTGTGCAGAGCTGGTCCAAAAGGTTCTGCGGACAGAATCTGTCGACCGATTTGGTGTGTTTCTTTGAGCTTAATTTGGAGGGAGAGATGTTGCAGAATGTATGGTGCAAGAAGAGCTAAGAATCCAGAACTGCTTTGTCATGAAGTGCAGAATGTAGTAAGGTGTCGAGTGGCAGGGATTCAGGATCTCCAAAATGACTTTGACAGCCTAGAGTTTGGATGGTAGTTAGTGATACTAATATAGTTTTTTCTCTCACAGAGAGTTGTTTTTGTTTGTTCATCTGTTGATGTTTGTAATAACTTTGGTTTGAGAGGCTGCTGGGTTTATTTGCCCTGAAAGCCGGTTCTTAATGCTAATTTTTTTATTTTATTATAAAATATATATATATATATAGATGATCTTAGAAAGAGAAAGGGTCTTTAAGCCAGTCATAGTTAAACCCAAGAGCCTTTCCAGCATTTGGAAGGGGACTGAGACCTTTGCTTTACTTTTTTCTGGATGGAGAAAGTATAGCTACTTTTTTTGGTTCCGTCAACCTAAGAAACCAACTCTTGCGTCTAAATCTATGTTATACACGTCTAGTGATAATCATCCTACTTCTCCTGAGCTTTAGTGTGCAGATCCCTAAAGTAAGATCTCATTCCTAAGAAGAAGAACAAATGGTAAAGATGCAATGCAAGCAGTAGCTGAAGCATTTTAAAAGGCACATAAGAAATTCACATGTTTAACAAAAGGCAGCATGTATGAGAATTAAGCAATCAGTTTCTGCAGCACAAGCTATAAACATAAAAAGGAGAACAATCACAAAGAAATAAAACTATTATTCCATTTGCAAGAGAAGAGAAGATTGTAGGCATACCGCTTGCTCAGAAGCACCAATATATTTGTTTAACAGCTCAGGTCCCTTCACTGATATAAACCGCAGTGAACAAGCAGCAGCAGCAGCACCAACGATGTGAGTCTTGCCGCAACCAGGAGGACCATAGAGAAGAACATTTGAACGCAACCTTAAAGGAGCTTTTGCAAAGATATTTGGGAATCTTGATGGCAATTCAATCATCTGATATATAATACAGTGGTTAACATACTAAAATTCAGCATTGGAACTCTTTTCCAGCTAAAAGTGGTCATTACAAGTACAAGACAACTATGGGATCACCACATCAATCTTGTCTACATATCCAAGGCCATAAGTAAAATGCTAGTGTTTAGTAAATTGAATTAACAGCATTGGGTAGCTAAACCAATTAACAGAAAACTTGCAGTAAATGATTAAGAAGAAAATCACTTGGACAAGCCGAAGAGCAAAAGGAAACTAATAGGAAAAAGAGATTTGGAAATATTCTTAAGGCACAAAATACAGGGACTTGACATTTGGTTCCTCAAATGTATGAAACACGAAGAAAAGATAATATAAAACTATACCTCTCTTATAGCATTCCTCACATCATTCAGTCCACCAACATCTTCCCACCCAGCACGGCCACCTTCAGAAGCTGATTTAGTAATATCACGCATAGCAACTGGAAGGAACCCATCCATTGCCCTTGAGAAATCGCCCATAAGTAAGGTGGCTTTTCCAGGCTCTCCATTAGAATAAGGAAGAAAGCGACCAACAGCAGCATGTACAGCTCTATCAACCAATATTTCCTGACACAGTCAAAGTGCATTTTGCCAAGTTAAACCCTCCATGAGCACATAGTCTGTCAGGAAAACAATTTGAAATTGTAAAATTCCAATGGACGATTGGCAATACTTATGGTAGCACATAATCGAAGAATAGCATTTGATACACGGCAATGACCAGAGGATAAAATTTTCCTGTCCGTTTTTTCAAGTGTCCAGATGGGCTTCCAGGCACCAACCTTTCTCAACTCGCGCTGATCAGCGGATCACAGCTTAGACCGAAGATTCATGCAAAAATGATTGGCTGGTTTGAGTAGGTGATGGTTTAGAATGGAATATAAAAGACTCTTTTGTATCAAACAAAAATAATGTCACTAGTGTTCTACAGCTTAGAACCGAACACATGATAATTGCACCCATAAATTGAATAGCATATAGCAGGAAAATTTTGGTGCACTAGTTGAAGTATAGTGTCCGTAACCAAACGTAATACTTATATGAAGTGTGAATGGCTTAGGTGAGCTCCCCTATATCTAATTGAATTGATACGTTTATATAATAACCCCTAAACTACTGTGGTCATAAACCCTTTTAAAATAAAATACAGAAAAAACCACCAAAACATTAAGAAACTCCTAAGCCAATATAATGGAAGTTCAATTTGGCACTGGATTCATTTCCTCCTCTCTATATGAACATAAGGAAAGGCGAGAACCCATGTAATTAAGTACTATGAGAGCAATTTAATAGGGTATTCCACCATCCCCAACTGAAGAAACATAAAAAATCTTTCACATTAAACATCGAGGAAAATGAAAAAGAACCAATAGCCTTACCAGATCATACGCATCATAACCATCACATTTGGATGCTACATCCAACAAAATTTCTTCTGGACAATGTAAGGAACGCCTCTGTATTTCATGCTTCAGTATAGCCCCACGTTCAGATGCAGCAGGAGCAGGAAGTTGCACATGGAAGTCAAACCTCCCTGGTCAGACATCAATGGTAACAAGAAAAACTATTAGTGAGCAGCTGAGAAGCCAATGAATGATCTCTAGAGAAACAAAAGAACCTGAAGAGCTCAGTGATTGTGGGATATTCTCTAGTCTCTGCAGAGAAGCTATAAATGCAATTGGACCAGTGCCACATGAGCCATTCCTCTTTTCCTGCTCAAGAAAACATCAGATAAGCTAAATAGGAGATGAAAACTCAAGTAATCTTGACTGACCAAAGTATTTACTTCATAATCCAAGTAACTGACATCGTGATACACACTGATGCAATCATATGCCGGCGCAAGAACTTCTTACGGTGACATCTATATACATGTGATATGAGAAAAATAAATTATACTACTTCAATTGTTAAAGCACGAAAAGGGTGAAACATATCCTCATTAATCATAGCAAGTTGAATTCATGCAAGAGAAACAATAATGCTAGTGGGAAAAATCCCAGTGTCATATCCTGTTAGACAATCTCCTTTCTTCTTCTCCATACTACGACTTTAATCTAGCATCATCTGAAGAAGTTTGTACATAGAGCTACCATTACAAGCCACATTCTGAGATTGAACGACCTCTTGCTTAGAAGCTTATATTTCTTCTTTCAGGAATGATGGAGTAATACAATCTTATCTTAACAGTGAAGACGAAGTATGCAACAACCAGAAGACATTAGATCACTCAGAATCCAAGAGAAAGATCCCGAACAACAAACTGAATGCAGAGAAAGAGTTGTTTCTTATATTTTGAGCAATACTACAAGGCACCTTTCCCAGGTACATCACATATTGAATAATAATTGAAAGTATCTGAAAATCAAAATAAACAATGGCAACAACCCCAAAAGCACTAGAAGCCAAGGGAAGCAGACTGAAACATATACGAGCGAAAAATGCAACACATTTAAAATAAAATGACACAGCTAAAACAATAAAAGTATAGTACATACCCCATATTCATCAATAATATCAGCTAGGTATTTTGTCAATGCAGCAACAGAAGTCGAAGGTTGAGATCCTTCAGAATCAGAGGCTGAAACGATGCTATCAAGATCATCGAAGATTACAACAGATGGCGCATAGTCTAGCGCTTCAGAAATGGAAGCTGAAAGTTGTTGACGAATGGCTGAAGCCTTCTCCGAAGCAAGGGAAGAGCAGTTTACGAATACCCTGCAGACAAAAGCTCATTCCGGGGTTAATAAAACTCCCAGTACAGTTATCGAAATGCTGGTTTTCTCATGGGAAAATAAAAATAATCGGAAAAAGAACGCAAGTTGAAAGAGCTCATGGTAGGATACAGGAATACTTACACATGTGATAATATATCTTTATGTCTTTCAAGGAAACTGGCCACAGATCTTGCTAACATAGTCTTCCCAGAACCCTAATAAAAATGAATATCAACATTGAACATAGTGGAATATGATGGGTATGAAGTAAGAATTTTCAGGTTGAGAAAATAAAGACATCTGAAGTGGAATATGATGGTTATATATTACATGGGGTTAGCATTGATGCAAGAAAACCTATGAAACATAGGCACTATAATACCAAAAAATAATAACAAAGTTGAGAAGCAAACCAGTGTGGTTGATTGAAGCCTAAAGATATCTTATTCAGAAAAATTATCTGTTACTATGCTCTCCCATTTGCAACAAGCGCACAACAGAGAGCACCACTGATCACGACTTAGAAAGAGTTTGTCTGGGAAATGCAGCACAACGCCTCTTTCGACAATACAACACCATAGTCTCCTAGACATCGATGGGGATACCTTTGTTGCGGTTCTCAGCTTGCATTTACCTCGTTTTAAATTATTTGGTGAATGTTGTTAAAAGACGCTTTTATCATTATTAATAATTATTAATAGTAGTATTAGTAGCAATTATAGGGGGAGTTGGCTGCTAAGAAAGGCCAGAGTAGATTAGGGTTATTATTAGGATTTTGGAGCTTTTTCTTATAAATATGTACTCTGGGTCTTTCTTTCAAAATTAAGAAGAAAATGGAAGAAGTTAAACCAAAGTATCTTTCTCCCAAATAATCTTAATTCTACTCTCCTCACTATCTAGGTTGTAGGCTTCTTGATCCCTTTTCCCCCAAATTCTTCCTCCAAATCTCTAAATTTTGTTACCAAGTCTCTCTGATTCTCCTCTTTAAACCGTAGATCCACCCCAATATCAGTGTTTCTATCGTTTCTTCTTCAATGCATTCTCAATTCCAAGAATCTAGCCTATATCTATAGGCATTGATGTCTAATGCATTTACATTAACTAGGCACTTAGCGCAAGAACATGTTTACTTCTGAAGCTACTCGTAAATAATAATCTTAAAAATATTAAGGGAACAGAAACTATCTAGGAAAAAAAATTAAACAGAGTCTGTAGATCAAAAACAAAATAATCAAAATAAGAATAAGAATAACGGCACAGAAACTATTTAACAGATAAATTTTACCCACATGAGGTCCATATATCAGAACATGGCCAGGGAGAGGAAGTTTGTGACTGCCAAACCACAACCCAGAGCTAGGAGATAGCAAGACATTCACTCCTGCATTGAGAAAATTTGTATCAGGAAGACTTCTAACCGATTAAAAATCTTATGAAGCATGGAAATGGATGAGCAACGTGTGATGATTAAAGAACTACTCATTTAACCCGACTTACATCCATTATGTACTCAGGTTTCCATGCGTATCAAAGGTCAAAAGACAACTTAGTCTGAAGAAATAAATCAATACTAGTTTGTATTAGAAACTTGAAAGAATGCAATATGGCCCACATCAGACAATTTTTTCCTACTAAGACCAACATTATTTATTAAGTGTTTGTGAAACCGTACTTGCGATCCGACCGGAAAAACCTCCTACCGGAGCCTAAACCTACAGGCGGTTTTTTGCAATATGAAATGATTGACCCACTGTTCAACCATGATTTAAGCCCAAAACACCCTACCGCTAAATTTTCCGGTACAACCTCTGGTACGGTTATACAATCCTTGCCAGGAAAGTGTAGTAACACTTTCCGGAAGGTATAGTACAACCTCCGATATGGTTTTACACAGCCAGGAAGGTGTAGTAACACTTTCTAAATAGAGAAGGCAGGGGTAGTTATTTATGACGAGGTACAAACAAAAAGATTGCAAGGAGAAAGTACCTACTATTAATAACATCAGTTAGAGTTGATCCCATCCAGCTCAAAGTGGACAAATCTGATTCAAAGTCCTTTCCGGATACCCTTTCCTTAGTAGAATAGAAGGATAGAGGTTCACCAAGTTCAAGATTGCTGAGCAACTCCTCGAGTATCAAATGATCTCTTTTGCTCTTATCAAAGGAAAGTTTATATGCACATACATTTTTGTCATCTGAAGAATCCTCTGAAGCATTCAGCACAAACAGGTACTTCACTGGCTTTTCACCAAGCTTATCTTGTACGTCTGAATTTGAATCAGATGGTTCCAGTAAACTGTGCCTTCCAGACCCATAGTCAAGTCCTCTCATTTCAAAGTGCATTACAGTCTCATCTCCTAAAGTCAATGAATTAACCTCTACACCAGAGGCCGAAGCAATTGCTTCAAGTTGTGCAGCCACCCATGCATGAAGAAGTATGCCTAAAGTCTTTCTACTATCAGAACCACATACTCGTTCTGCACCCTCTGCATGAGGAAAAACAGATGAAAGAGTAGCTATGAAATCACCATGCGTGAAATGATCTGTTTCATTTAAGTTATTTCCTGAACTAATTCCGGAAGGCAGCATTTGAAACTTTTCCATTCTACGACTATTATGCACTTCCATGCCAAATTCTCCCTTCTCACCATCCCTTCCAAGCATCTTAATGTGGCAGGGAGACAATGAGAGCAAGGGAATATCCTCCTTGATATTACCATGGTATTCTTTCACATGCACCCCTGGAAAACACACAAAAGAATCAACTCAACCCAAGGGAAATTGGCAGATAAAATCAACCTTTGTCTGTTATGTCTGAAAAAGCTAACAAGCTACATTCTCAAAGCAAAATAAGTCTCCAAACTTGTCTATTGGAATGTCAAGGAGAATCCACGTACATGAATGCAGGCCAACTCTCATGCTCAAACGAAGAGACTCAGCTATCATTAGATGCCCTTTGGATACAGAGTCAGAAAAGAGAAGATGAATAATTGCTCGACGAGATACTTTCCTGCTTGTCCCATCTTTAGGTGCTGAAGTGCTTTTCATTCTCGATGCATCATTGTCAACCCTCTCTCTTGATGATAATTTTGGAATAAGAATAATCGACTGAAGAGGCTCAAACAAAAAGTATTTAGCAGTTTCGGGGTTGATATAAGCAACAGTAGTTAGTGCAACCCCCAAATCAACACCTTTGACATTACATTTCTGAAACAATCTTTTATTTGAATCTTGAATACGCAATAAGGCCTCCTTAACATTGCATTGCTTGTCAGATGAAGCATCTGATTTATTCACAAGCTTTTGTCGTCTCTTGGGAGCAACTTCTACTTCCGTATCATGAACAAGTTGTACTGTGGACACCAACAATATATCACTATATAAGGCTCAAAGAAAACTGAGCTTTAAGAATCAAGCATGGGCACTAGAAAGATCCTAATAAAGCAGACTTTGAACACTATTTACAAGAAAATATCCAAGAAGAAAGGAACTGCCGCCAATCGAGCTACTCCTCAAAACTGCTCAACATTATGATTCTCAATCCAGTAAGTCTAATAAGAAACTCAACCAAGAAGCACGAGGATTTCAAATTAAGAATGTGAATTAATTTCAAGTCACTAGTGTGCAACCAAAGGGAATGAAATCGTAGATGTACCCACTGCTTTTTTGGGAACAGTCGAAACCACACGGAAGGTAACAACAGAATGGCCATGCAGCCACAAGGGAAATCTCATTGCCTCTTTAAGAATTTTGATCTGCATGTGGACAAACAAAGTATTAAAGATATTATCCGTGACCGGCGACTTCAACATTGATGCATGGAACAGTTTATAGAAGACTAGCTGTGAACTTGGCTTGTCACAAACATCAAATACCAGGAGACCTCTTATCTTCGCCCATTCCATTGGTGAACTAAAAACCTGGTCTAGTGCTTACAATTGAGGAGGAGATGAAGAGAATGCCTAGGTTTTTGGAAAAGTAGCTGGCGGATCGGAAGGATGTAGAGTCAAACCTAAAGGACAATCCTACTGGAATAAACCCAAAACTCATGGACGTATCTGGTGTATGTTGTTTGGGCCACCTCACCGTGAACACAAGGGGAAATAACTAAACCTTGAAAGGGGAGCTGCTGGACTATCAAACAACATAATGAGCAAAAATGAAGCTGGTGGGAAAAGGTGAATCTTAGGGACATCTTTCACAGTCATATTGGCTGCCCAATTGGAAATGGCAGATCAACGCTCTGTCTCTACCTTCCAATATTCCTATGGGACATCATAGAGGAGTTGCTTCCACCCATAATGCAAAAGTGAATACGTTGGATATAAACATGCTGTTTGTGGCATCACACACAGGTAGGAACTTCAAGAACACATCACATGAACCCATTTCGGATGGAAAATTCTCCATTTTATTTCCAAGGAACAAAAAACAGAAACTGTTATCAGCAGACATATCTCTCAGTACATAACTTTGATAGAAGTGATACCATCTCAATTCAAATTATAATCAGATTTCAATAATTTAACTAAAATGCAGTAAGAAATAAACTAAAACAACTCAAGCTTACCTGGCTTAACATGGATGCCTCAGCGAACTCTGCTTTGAGCTCCATAACTTCCCAGTCGTCTTCGGTATCAGGCTCTACCGTCACTCGTTCAGCACGTTCCACATTTGACACAACTCGAACTTGAACTCTTACATGATCAGGCAACAAAATGCAATCCGCAAACTGCCTACCAATCTTCATAGGCACCACCACCACATATCAGATAATAGAAAACTGTTAAGATTCCATACCCTAACTAAAAACATTCCAGTAAACAAAAATCAGATTATCTACCTCAATAGCAGCAGAAGACGAAGTAGCACCAGACCAAGAGACCGTCCAGCTCTGCTGCTGGTCAGCAGTGGGGCTCAATGAGCGAAGCTCAATTACGAGGAGCTGAGGCTGAGGGAGAAGAGTTGGGCGGAGAGATTCCAAAGTCTGGATGAGTTGCAAAGGAAGGGCTACAAAGCAGTGCTCTGCTCCGGAAACATGCCATACTTCGAACTCCATCAAAATTAAAAAGAGACAGCTTCTCCAAGGATCATGAATCAAACCTGTAACCATGAAAATGTTCACGAATTTCAGAAACGATCAACTCCAGTGCAATGTTCAAGAAGGCGCTAGTCGCTAACTAGGCGGGGAGGCACGGCCCAGGGCGATTAGTCGTTGCCTAGACGAGATTGAACATAACAGTCATAAAGTTCACTGATTTGCAGTTCTATAACTCTGACAATATCCAATTAAATCAGCAGCATACCCTATTACCCTTGTATCAATAATTCATTAATCATTATTCATCATTCATCAACCCACCAATTTCAACACAAATGAGCTCTAGCTATTCATCATCTTTCTTCTCCTAATCGCTAAATCATAAACTAGCCGTGGCCAAGTTGAAGCTTTAGTGTCCATGCCATGTTATTGAGGTATGGAGAGCTTAAAGAAGAGAAACAGCACCACTATTCAAGACCCTATTAGTCTCCTAGGCACCAAACGAGAGAGGGAAGGACGAGTGAGTCGCAAACCTTCTCCAACAAGATGATGCCGACCGGCGACGACAGCTA
The DNA here is from genome assembly GCA_964030455.1 of Linum trigynum. NCBI lineage: Eukaryota > Viridiplantae > Streptophyta > Magnoliopsida > Malpighiales > Linaceae > Linum > Linum trigynum. The sequence goes on along the minus strand of OZ034820.1, from coordinate 10,264,069 downwards.
TGGAGACCGGCGACTGTGCGATGGCGGCGAGAACGACTGTGCGATGGCGGCGAGGAGGAGGCGCAACAGATGCTGGAGACGACGGCGGCAGCCGGCTGGAGAGGAGGGACGACGGTGGTCGGCTGGCTGGCTGGAGAGGAGGGAGAGCAACAACGGCTGTAGAGAGGGAGAGCTGCTCGCTACCCGGAAAACAGCCAAGCTCAATCTCTGTCCATCTCTCCGCTTCCTAGGTTTTAGCAATCGTGATTCCTGTGATGTCCGTCACTTTGGCTGTGGAGGTGATTGTGTGGATCGTTTATTTCGTCAAGGGGCAGAAGAAGTTCGCAGAGGTGTTGGAAGACTGGGAAGTTGATTACGGGCCTCGCAGATGGGGAGGCGAAGGTAAAGATGAGAATAGGGTCGGGTTTGGTTCATGGGTCGGGTTGGGTTGGGCATATGACATGGCGAGTTTAGTAACGTGGTGGGTCAGGTTTCACCATTTCTGGTACAAAACGACTCTGACTAGGCGAGTTTAGTATCTAAAATTATTTTTTTACATTTGAATACTAAAAATATTGATGGAAAATTACATTTTAGTACCTAGAATTTCCCCTTACATTTTAGTACCTAAACTTTTTAAAGTTTACAAATAAGTCCACTACGTGTGGCATGCTTTGAGGTTGTGGCATGCTTGGAGCAGGTTGTGACATGTTTCGTGGTCCCCCTTTCTTCATTCCTCCTCTTCTCCAATTTTTCATAGTACCAAGTGTGTCCGTCCTTCCCCTTCCCCTCATTAATTCTGGTCAACTCATCTATCTATCTATCTATACATAATATTATGGCAATTCAAAATTAAATTTTTGCCACATAAGCACTTAGAGAGATCTCAAGTTGCCAAGGTGGACAATTTTTTTACCAAAAAAATAGATATTGACCTATTTATGGAGTTGTCCATCTCTCTTCATTTAATATTTAATTCTCTTTTATCCAATAATTACTATGCTTTTGTTTTTGCATTATATCTATAAATAATATATGGAGAGAAAGGTTATCAAACCGGTTTAGCAAGTGGAATGGTTTTACCAGTGGTACAACCGGTTTGTGTCGTTTCATGCCGGTTAATAAAATATGTAGAAATATAAAAAATCATTAATATCAAATGAATTGAATCATATATAAACTATATTTGAAGACAATTTACGTGCAATTCATATTGATATTTGAATAAAATATGATATTTCAAATAAAATTACATGTACTCATACTTAAATTCACTAAAACTACGTATTTTACTAAGGAATTCGTAAAACGATCATACCGGTCATACCGATGGTGTCATGTAGATTTCATGACCGGTACCAGTTGAATGGTTCGATTGGTGGCATGCCGAGACAATCATGATGGAGAGTGACATATATCACATTTTGGTTTTGCATTATATTGATGTACGCAACAGTATACTAATGTTCGTAGAGTGACATATATATCACACTTTTTAAACCAAAAAATATATAATTAAAGATTACTATGTAAATTTCTGCTCATTTTTAGTAAAAATTAATAATAATTTATATTTTAATGAATAATTTAAACAAACACACAAAAATAATAATATTTGGTCGATAATGTCTGAAAGAAACTTGACAAAGAAATAATAGTTATTTATTAAAAAAAGTTTTTTATTCATTCTGATCAAGTGAAAACATATGAATCGCATGTGCAGTATTTATAATGTATACTAAGTTCACAGTACTAATATTTTCTCTAGGTCATGTTGATTGAGCAAGCTCTATTGAGGTCTTACATCATATGCTAAGAAATTTTCTTTTCAGACTTGGATTTATTTATTGATAAAGATTATAAATTGAAGTTTCCAAAATGACTTGATATAATAGTTGATGAACTTTGACTGAGACACGAGATCACGTGAAAAATAAAATGTGTGAAATTTAGAAAACTCTTTGTTAAGGATGTTCGTTAAACATCGCATTTCATGCTAAGAAAAATCTAAATTCGAAGATTGAGATAATAAATAAACATTAACGTTTTACTTCATATATATAACAAAGAATGTTTATAATTACAATAGTGTAAACCGAGCTATTGGGTCAAAAGAAGAATATTTAATAAATATGAGTTTAGTAAGAAAATTGTAACAAGTCTATATAGTTGTGAGTCTGTGATTTCATACAAAATTTTGGCAATAAAGAAAAAAAATTGATATCATATTCCACTCAAGGAGCTGAGTTCAAAGGTATTAATTAGTGTTGAAAGTAAAATAAACTCTCTGTATATATATATATATATATATATATATGTTTAGATTAACAATAGATATGTCTACAATACATCCAATAATTTAAATACATGTGAAAAGTCACAATGTTTGTATGAATTTTAAATTTTGCTACAAAATATTTTGTTAAAAAATTATAATTTAATTATTTAAGGAATACATAATTTTGAATGCACCTGAAATATTTATCTGTCGTATACACACTTTACCAATAATTAATATAAGTAATGAAATTTTTGTTCTAGAACTAACGCCAAAAAATAAAGAAATTTTAGTGAATGGACATTCAAATAGTTGAAAAATTATACATTGAAGGAACATGTTAAGATGAGAACCTTCGATAGTGTATATGAATCCTTGGATTCAGATTCTAAACGAACATCTAGACAAAATGTATGGGTTGAGGGTTATTACAAACTTAAAATATTAGCAATTGTAATAAGTTGCTATACAAAGACTTCATGAACATCAACAATAAAAATGAGTGAGGTTTAGAGAATTTAATCATTATAAGGGATATGATGTGTGTCAAATTTCAATTGGGATAAACATAATTTATCCAGTAATCTCTTTTTTCAATAATTTGAACTCTGATTAATTGGCTGAGTTTTCGTACAAACTCGAGAATCATGAATTGATATATGTTGTATAAGATAATAAATTTGAGCGTCTTGGTGAAAAAAAAATATATACGATCCTAAATGGGACGTGATAAACCTTTACGGCATGATTTATGATCAGAGAATAAAAACATCACAAGCAAGTGTGCTAACTATTAAATAATATTCGATATAGGCATACCACATATTATTCACTTATGAAGCGAGATGTATACAAGATCCAAAAAGTTCAAACATGTAAATAAGTTAACTAATATAAATAATAAAATGAACTTGTCCGGCCAACTAGTCGGGTAAAAAACTAGTTTAAATATAAAAATTATCCAAACGAAATGTTATAATTGGTTGGAGCTAGTGTTAACACCATACTAAAAAAAAAGTGCTAGCACCCTTCTCGTCCTGTACATTTATGACCCGCTCATTAACACAAAATGAATGAAAAACGAGAAAAAAACCTTTCATTCCATTATGGTCTCTTCATCATCCATTCCACACGCAGCCGAACACGCACTCTATTCTCAGCAGCAGCAGGAAAGAACACGGGGGGCCATGGGGAACGCACAGACCAACCCCTTCCATTCTTGAGAGATCCGTTCTAACCGTCTCTTCCTTCCTCCACCAATGGCAGCCGCAGCCGCAGCTTCAACGCTCTATCTCCTCCCTTTCATCAGCTGCTCTTCGCCTGCACCTTGTTCTACTGCTTCCTCTTCGCCATTCCTTGTGCATTTATCATCTAGCAATAGTTTCGGTTCCGCAGCTTTGAATTTTTCGTTCCCTCGTGCTCTCAAGTTCAGGCGGGAGAAGGCTCCTTCCAATCGCTACAGCCCTGTGGTTCATGCACCTTCCGGTGTGAAACTTTGATAATGGATCAGATTTGTGGTGAAACCGCAAGGGGCTCTTTGCCTCTAGGGCTGGTATATATATACTGCGAGATAACTCGCTTCTGTACATTCAAGTTTAATTACAACGGATATAAACAGAATCAACCCTAACTATCAATCAGGAAGAAACACGTGGTATGCACAGTAATAATTGAAACGAAATAAACACTGTTATAGAACGACATCGTTCCGATACCAGCTCTTCACTTGCTTCTGGTTGAAACGTCGCCGTGCTACAAGCTCATCAGTGTTCTTGAGACAGAGTCATTTCCTGCAATCGTCTTCAGCAACACCATCTTCTCTAACATGCCCCCTCAAGCTGACATACATATCATGTATGTTCAGCTTGGATAACAAATGCTCCAGACGATGTCGACTCAACCCCTTCGTAAACAAGTCAGCAATTTGGTTCTCTGTTTCAAGGTGATGGAGTTGTATAAGCTTGGACTGCAAGAATTGACGAACAATGTGGCAATCGATCTCTATGTGTTTCGTCCGTTCATGAAACACAGGGTTTTCAGCTATATAGATGGCTGATCGATTGTCACAATAGACTTCTACAGGTTGAGGATGTTCGACATGAAGTTCCTGTAGAAGTCTTTTCACCCAAACAACTTCACATGTAAGCTGAGCTAGAGCTCTATACTCAGCTTCAGATGAGGATCGAGATACTGTTACCTGCTTCTTTGATTTCCATATAATCAGTGATCTTCCCAAGGAAACACAGTATCCTGTTGTTGAGCGCCTTGTGTCTAGGCATGAGGCCCAATCAGAGTCACTGAAACCCCTTAGTTGGATATCAGACTTAGATGGGTAGAACAATCCCTGTCCTGGTGCATTCTTCATATACTTAAGTATCCTGTAAGCCAACTGCATATGTGTCACAGTGGGAGCAGCTTGGTATTGACAAAGTTGCTGGACAGCGAAGGTAAGATCTGGTCGTGTGATGGTAAGATAGTGAAGACGACCAATAATCTTCCTGAAAAGTGTCCCATCTTCAAGTAATGGTCCATCATCAGCACTTAATCTGGTTTCATGTTGTTGATATGACTTGAATCGGATTATCAGCTGCTACGACTGTTAATCGGGGGTCTCGCTGCCCGGTCAGCCAGTGGGGTCCAGGGGCAACGCCCCGGTGGGGGTGCGGGGGCAACGTGTTAGTGAATGTTATTTGGGTTCGGGTTCTGGGCCTGGTCTGTAACCGTTTCCTTTGCCAGATTGGATTAGGTTTAGACCCACATGGAGAAGTACTATATATATACTTCTCATACTCCTCTCTAATCTGTAATCTCCTCGATATAGTGAAATTGGCTCTCTCTCGCCCGTGGACGTAGCTAACACACATCGTGTTAGTGAACCACGTAAATCGTGTGTCGTGTTTTTCGATTCTCGCTTTCGTATTCTTGCTTTGTCGATTCCTGCGATTTCCCGATCCGTAGCAGCGCGTTTATAACACATGTCTATAGGAGTGATCACAGGCTTGGAATCTGCATAACCAGTGTCCTCTAACAAGTCTGTACAATACTTTTTCTGGCAGATGCCGACTCGATACTAGTGCTCTCGCCGAAGAAGCTATGAGATGACTTGTGCGCCGGTTGACCTCGTAAGTTGCTAAATGATCTAGGAAGTCCTCTACCTACGATCTGGGTGGTTTGTTGCTATAGAGGTCTGGAGAGTTGCATTGGTTTGAGTTAGGTTTGCTTGGGGACAAGCAAACGGTTAAGTGTGGGGGAATTTGATAACGATGTGATTGCACGTATTTGCGCCCCTAGTTCTTATCCGTTTGAAGGGTATAGTAGTGTGTTTTTGGCCTATTTTATGCCGGGTTGTGCTATTTTGTCATGTTTCAGGTCCCATGTGTAAAAGGGGAGGCTAAGCACGAGTTTCGGGCATTCGGAAGTCATTTCGGTGAAGCTGAGCCAAAACACGGGCACACCTAAACCATTACACGACCGTGTTCTGAGACCGTGCTTTTACTGCCGAGAGCTAATTCGATTTGGCAAACATTGGCCAAAACACGGGCAGGGCTGAGATAGAACACGGGCGTGCTTCACCAAAGCACGGCCGTGTCCTCCCAAAAGCACAGCTGTGTTTCTCCTAGTGTAATTAACCCTAGCCAAAGCACGGGCGGGCTGAGGCATTACACGGTCATGCCCTCGACCGTGCTTTGGCCAGTGATGCCTTTTAAGCAGATTTTCAGCCAAACAGAAGGGGGATTCGAGTTTTAGAGAGAGAGATCAGTTCCTAGAGAGAGAAAGCGATGAACAAGAGTCTCCAAGCGCCCTAGATTGATCTTCAACACCATTGGAGGCCAGTTTGAGCTTGGAGAAGTGCCGATCAACGTCCAGGAGCAGGAATCCATCCTTCACAGTATGAATTCCGCGTCTGATTCTGCTTTTGCTTCTTTCTCCATGGAGTAGTTCTCCCATTCATCTGGGTATGGAGAACCCTAGATTTGTATGTTAGGCTTTGATTGTATGAACCCAAGTACTGATTCTATGATTTGATTATATTCAATTGAGGTTTGAATGATTGAATGACTTGAATCCTGATCAAATTCCTGTTGTTTCTGCTTTGACCTAGAATGAGAATATCTGCCTAGGTTGATAGAGCATCCTTGATTGAAGGTAGGGAGTTGGTGACTTTAGTCGAGGAGCCAACTCACCATTCTGTACCGGATTTACTCCGGTAGTGGAGGTTTTGTTTGTTAAGGCCTCAATCTGTTTACTCCGGTGGAGGTTAGTCGCCCGCTAGAGATTCAGATTGAGAGGGTCTGAAGACCTTTAGTCGAGACTTCAGGCTGTTTAAGAACCTTCCGCAGTATAACTATCATAGAAACTGAACTTGGTAATTACAATCCGGCTTAACTGCAGTCTAGGGGGAACCATATCCGGGTGACCTCTCTTAACCAGAATACAACCGTTTACTTGCTTTGTTAGTTTGTTAGTTTAGACTTGCATTCCAGTTTCATTGCTAGATAACAAGAATTCACTGAGTAGTCATCAAATCTAGGACCCGGGTTGATAATTAAACCTAAACCCGCTATACTACGCTTTAGGAAGTGGTTCCACTTGGCCAATTCCTAGGGTGACAGTAGAAGTGAGTCAACAGTCCACTGTATCCCAGGTGAAATTGGCTGCTAGAGCCCTGAGTTCCAAGTTCATAGCATCTCTCCAACATTTATATTTAACTGCCTCCTCAAATGTTTTAGGAATCACTATGGTCTCAACTGCACAAACATACTTCTTATACCCTGGAGATAACTGATCATGTGATAGACATGCAGCCAAAGGATACCTGAACTTGTCAATGTTTGAGTCTACATGCATAACATAATCATTATATTTCACAGGTTTGATTGGATTACGAGAAGGTTTGCAAAGTGCAATTGGAAGGGTGGAAGGAGAGGATGGCAGAGTGATGATAGGTGATGAAGAAGAAGAAGGAGAGGGTGTATGCAAGGGTGATGGAACAGTAGGTATAGGAGAAGCTGGAATTGGTGTAATGGGATTAGGTGAAGAAGGTATAATAGGTTCTGGGATTGGAAGAGGTGTTTCTGGGATGAAAGATTGAGTAGGTGGATTAGAAGAAGAGGAGAAAAATGGTTGATCTGTGAAAGATGGCTGCATAGGGGCATTATCTAGTGAAGGTGAATGAGACTGTGAATCAAGATAAGGAATTATGTTCTCATGAAAAGTGACATCTCTAGAGTAGAAAACCTTTTGTTCTGCAAGGTCAAAAAGTTTGTACCCTTTGATGCTAGGATGGAATCCTAAGAACACACATTGCCTTGCCCTGGGGAAGAACTTGGTTCTATTATGCCCTAAGGTGCTAGCATAGCACAAACAACCAAAAACCTTGAGTTGGGAAAGGTCTGGAGGAAAGCCATAAAGTACTGAGTATGGGGTTTTGTTGTTCAGGGCAACAATGGGTAATCGGTTAATCAGGTAAACTGAGTGCAAAATGAAATCAGACCAGAACTTTAGGGGTAGACCAGACTGAAATTTCAAGGATCTGGCCACATTGAGAATGTGTTGGTGTTTTCTTTCCACCCTAGAATTCTGTTGTGGTGTTTCCACACAGGATGTTTCATGTGTGATTCCATGAGAAGAATAAAAGGATGGAATGTGAAACTCAGAACCTTGGTCTGATCTAACTGTTTTCACTCTTTTCCCATACTGGTTTTGAATCATTGTGCAGAAATCCTGTAACATTTGCCTAGCCTCACTCTTAAACTTCATAAGATAAACCCAAACACATCGTGATTTGTCATCAACAATGGTAAGAAAATACTGAAAACCATTGTAATTAGTTACAGCCAAGGGACCCCAAATGTCCACATGGATAAGATCAAAAACATGTTCTGCCATAGAAAGGCTTGAGAAAAAAGGAAGACGCTTTTGTTTAGCAAAGTGACAAACATCACAGTGATGTATAACTTCAGTATCTATGCTAGGTATGGACTTCTGCAACTCCTTAGTTCGAAAGAAAGATGGATGGCCAAGTCTCCAATGCCATAAATCAAAGGTATGTGGTGTTAGGTTTGGTGTCTTGATGGAATTGACAAGTATGGATGAGTCTCCAGTGTGGCAAGTAAGTTGATAAAGACCCCTAATCTCGCGGGCAAAACCAATCCTCTTCTGGGTGAGTAAGTCCTGGATGTCACACAGATTGGATTTAAAAGTAAGTGTGACTAGTAGAGTCTTAGTAAGTCTACTAACCGAAATCAGGTTGAAAGAAAAGGCTGGCACATACAAGACATCATGTAAGATGAGTCCTGATGACAATCTGATGGTTCCAGATCGAGCGGCAGGTGTTTTAGAACCATTAGGAAGAGTGATAGAGACATTTTGAATTGGAGTGTGTGAAATAAATGAATTCATTATGCATGTAACATGATGAGTAGCTCCTGTGTCAAGGAACCACACATTGACAAGTTCTAATGGATGATTGAGGTAATATGAACTCAGGGTATATTTACCTGCAAAGTTGGGGCTGGCAGAGAGGTGCCTTCCAACAGAATTCACCATGGGTTGGCTCTGTTGTGGCTGCATTGATGACGAGCTTGGAGATCCAGGTGAGGTGGGAGAAGTTGGTGAGCTGAACTGACTGAGGACCCTCTGCAGTCTACTGAGATCTTTTGTAGATAACCTTATGTTTGTAAATCCATCTCCAACTTCAGAAGCACTCTTCGTCTCTGGTTTGGGCAAAATACCACCCCCTTCACTTCCTTGAATCTGTCCAGCAAATCCAGATGACCCCCCTTGTTCCTTGAAGGAATTCTTCCTCTTCAGTCTATAACAATCAGCCATTACATGGTTGTCTTTCTTACAGTAACGACAGAAAAGACCCCCTTTGGTAGTCTCCTTCCCTTTAGACTGATTGGAAGCAAGCAATGCCACTGAATCCACTTGTGAATCTGTACTAGGCTTAACCAGCTGCCTTTCATGCTGTACAGCATAATGGAATGCAGTTTCCATAGATGGTAGTGGACTCATCATGAACAAATTGGTTCGTACTCCTTCATAACCATCATTCAACCCCTTAATAAACCTGGTAACAAACTCATTTTCCCTGTACTTTCTCATAGTGGTCTCAGTAACATAAGTTGCAGCTCCAGTCACGTTACCACCACAAACACAACTAGGAATTGGGAGAAATTGACCTAATTCTTCCCAATACCCTTTAAGTTCAGAGTAAAACTGGTTCACAGATCTATTACCTTGCTTAAGAGAGTAGAGAGTAGAGAGTTGTCTGCAAATCACAGATCCTGATGTTGTCTGTCTGGCCAAAGCGCTGACTGAGATCTTCCCACAACAACCGAGCATTTTCGATGGTTGATACAGCATCCACCAGACTTGGGTCAAGAGAGCTCAGAATCATGAACAGTACAGACGTGTTACTCTGTTCCCAGGCTGGGTAGGATTCATGAGTTGGATCTGGGGTTGGAATCGACCCGTTTATGAACCCAAGCTTGTTCTTGCTCTTCAGGGCAACACGCACTGTCCTGCTCCAGAGATTGTAATTGGAAGCCCCAGTGAGCTTGATAGGGAACACCAGAGATTCATTAGGGTTTATGTAGAAAGGATTAGTGACAGAAGGAGTCACAGGAGAAATGGGTCCAGAGCCCAGAGTGGTAGAACTGGAAGAGCTATCAGCTGCTTGAGTCGCCATAGCTTAGCAAAGTTTGTGTGAGGAGGAAGAAGTAGAATGCGGGTGAAGGGAGAAAACCCTAGACGCCTGGACCAGGCTCTGATACCATGTGAAACTTTGATAATGGATCAGATTTGTGGTGAAACCCGCAAGGGGCTCTTTGCCTCTAGGGCTGGTATATATATACTGCGAGATAACTCGCTTCTGTACATCCAAGTTTAATTACAACGGATATAAACAGAATCAACACTAACTATCAATCAGGAAGAAACACGTGGTATGCACTGTAATAATTGAAACGAACTAAACACTGTTATAGAACGACATCGTTCCGGTACCAGCTCTTCACTTGCTTCTGGTTGAAACGTCGCCGTGCTACAAGCTCATTAGTGTTGTTGAGACAGAGTAATTTCCTGCAATCGTCTTCAGCAACACCATCTTCTCTAACATCCGGCGATTACTATTCCACTCTCGGCGTTCCCAAGTCCGCTTCGATTAAAGATATCAAAGCTGCTTATAGGAAATTAGCTCGCCAGGTAGCCCCTCTTTCTCTGCCTGTACTAACCTGTTTTGCTCATTGGTACAATTTGATTGGCGTAGGTTTTCAGAATACCTTGTTTATTTGACTACAATTACCTATTGATACCTCATTGCTTCCTCGGAGGTTTTGAATTGCCGAACTGTGTGCTAGGAAGTGAATTGTTCGCCGGGTTAGTAGATAAGCTATAGTGGATGAGCAGAAGGTGGGTGTTTGTCTACTTCCGTTGAATTGAAGACATGAAAGGGTGTCAAATGTAGGGCTGGGAATCTAGACCAAACCGTATGGGAAATCGCGGTCTAGACCGTGAGACCAGAACTATGGTCTGGTCTGGTTTACGGTCTCCTCCTTTAGTGTGTGATCTAAAGTGGTCTGGCCCGCAGTCTACCGTAGCAAACCGCGACACACTACCATCTAACTCGGACAAAAATAACACTAAATTGAACCTCCATTTGTGTATTTGGAGACCAAAGTTAGTTTATTCTTCATCTAGTTGAGATCCAACAAATTGCCAAATGATCGCTTATGTGTTATCTCCTTATCAAAGAACCACACAAAAACCAAAAAGACTAAAAAATAATATTCACAGATAATGTCTAAACTATGGAGTCGGTAAAAATTGAACACTAGAAAAAAAATCCGTTCACCTTGATGAGATAAGGAAAATTATTGAGAGATATGTGACCATCTTAGTGGTTCAAAATTACGTCGACGTCATCACAAAAGTTATCAATAGGAAGAACCTTCGGATCACTTGAGAGAGGAGAGAAGCGGTAGCACAAAGAATAATAGGGAAACAAGGCTATTTGATGTGTGTGTGTGTTTGAAAATTGAAAAAACCAACTTCTATCCTCATATTTCTTCTCATTTCATTACGATCACAATTTTTTGTTTCAGTAGCATATTGGTCACTAGAATTCTTATTTTTATTGATACCGATGAAGGGTTGGAGGGAAAACAAGAGTTAATTTTTTTAACATGGTCTGTCTGGTCCAGACCGTATCGGAACAGGTGTGGTCTAGTCTAGACCGTATAGTATATGGTCTGGTCCATGGTCTGGTCCATGGTCTGTGTTCCAACCTCTCGATCTAGACCACAGACCGTATCTATGGTCTGGTCTGGACCAGACCGCACCGTTTCCCACCCCTAGTCAAATGTCTTGGATGGCATGGAAAGAGATTTGTCGCTACTCCCAGTTGCTGCTGAAAACAATTGGTGGAGATTGCTACCGTTCTAGTAGTTTTGCATTAGTTGCATACCTAATGGACATTTGAGCATTACCCAAAAGCACTATCAATAAGGTGCATAACATCTCACTAAAAATGAAAAAAAGGTGCATAGCGTGCTTAGAGTCTAGAGAGCTTGTAGATTTCTCTTCTATAACTCCGTCAAGTGGAAAATCCGTCAAAATAGTTCGAGGGTGCTTGCACTGTTGATCAAGTATTTCTCGGGTCTGTGTTGTCTTGCTATTGATTGTGGGAGTTTGTGGAGAGAACTTTATCAAGGGGGCCTATTGTGTGGCATGCGTAAGCAAGTCATGAAGTCCATTTTTGGGTTACTTAAGCATGGCAACTCTTGTCTATCTCTGTTAAGCATTATGCAAGTCATAGCTACTGAGCTTTTCATTTCCTACTATGTAATCTGTTTTCCATTTTATTTTGGCTCGATCTTGAAATTCATACCTTTTCTCTTGATTTAGTATCATCCCGATGTTAACAAGGATCCAGGGCAACTGAGAAATTTAAGGAGATTAGTGCAGCATATGAGGTATGCATAACCATTATGGTCTAACATCCTGTTTAGCATCTTCACTACTTGGTAGATTGTCTGTATGTAGTATATCTCACAAACGCCTAACTATGGGCACATTTTCTATTTTTGTACACCCATTTCATTCTTTTGTCTATTTTTGGGAGCATCCTGCTTTTGGTTTAGTTGTTGTTCATTGAGTTTTCTGGTGAAGTTCGGGACCTTGAAGTTCATAGTTACTAGATGTTGAGGACTATCTTGCCTTCAATCCCATTTTTTTATAAAGTAGCTCGTAACTTGTAACTATGATTTGCTATTGAAGAAAGATTTCCAACTGTGACTCTCTTGGTTTCCGACAAAAATCATGTTGCCTAGTTATAAAAAAAAAAAAAAATTGGACTTCTAGGGTGCATTGTGATTGTGTGAAAGGTTTTCTTGATAGGTTGTAGTGTTGTGCCTTATTTGGCTTGAATGGACCAGTAACATTCGTTATGCAAAGCCTATCTAGTCATTTTCTCTTGTTGCACTCGGTATTGTTTCTGATCTCTATATTCTCTGCATGTGTTTTATACTTTTATTCTACTCGAGATTTTGTATTTATGGGGGAATTCTTTTGATTTCTGAAGTGCAGCACTGTCAGGTGCTATCGTATGATAAAATGAGGGCCAAATATGATCAGTTTGGTGAAGCTGGAGTGAAGAGTACAGTTGGTTGCCAATCAGATGCATATACTATTAGTCAGATTAGGAGGGCAGAATTGAATTAGGGTTTGAGAGAATTTGGGGAAAATGGAAATGAAGGAGAACCAGGAGACACGAAGAGATCGATTCTCTTTCTGTGACTTTTCTCTTGTATTTTCAGATTGGGCCCAAAATGTCTCACAAGCCCACTAATCGGATAACTGAAATGAAATGGACAAAAAACTAAAGCCTGCTAACTTCAGCCCATAATTTGGACAGAGAGGCGATCATCTTCTTCCTCAGAATGAAGAGAGCCTCGAGCAGTTGCAGAGAACAAAACAGAGGAAAGGCAGAAACAGAGTAGCACAGCCAGAGGAGAGGACACAAACGAATTTTAACGAGGTTCCCCAATCTACCGGGTACGTCCTCGTCCTAGACTCAGTACTTCACTGCTCAGGTTGCGTTTTGGCTTCAAAATGAGAGTTAAGTTTGGTCTGTTAAATCATATGATTGCAATAACACTGAGTTAACTATCAACTTCAACAATCATTTGTTTAGAAAAGTTCACTTAATTTGTATAGTTGTTTTCTAATACATTTGTTGCAACTTCTGCACTACATGAGCGTTAGTTTACAATACCGAAATAAAGATTTGGCCTATTTAAGTTGAGCACGAGTTGCATTTGGGCTTCAAAATGAGGGTTAAGTTTTGTATGTTAAGTAATATAATTGTAATAACTTGATCATCCAAAAGAATACAAAATTAATTTAGCACTTTGACATTTTTAAAAACTCTTATAAGTACTTCCACAATAAAAATAACTCTTATAAGTACATATATGAAGTAGGCATAAATTGCCTAAATTTTGTGAAAATTTGTTTGAAATTAGAGTAATAAATAAAGTGTAAGGTGTGAAGAGTAAGTAACACACAAGGTGTTGACCTGAACAACCCGCAATATGATCCGTTCACCGACCAGTAACCCGATTGAACCGCAACCCAATGAACCGACAACCTAGGTATGGTTATATATTTTTTAACACCGTAGCCTTATGGTTGGGTTTGGGTTTGGATGGTTACAACCCGAGATTATCCAAACCGATCTGTGATACTATATTATATATTTAATATATATTCCTCCTCCATAAATTTGTTACTTTAATTATTATCCATGTCATTTGTTGACATAGTTAGTTTTGATAAATTGAAACTCAATTATTTATCATAATATTTTCTTAACATATAAAATTATCTCCGCATCTTCTCTTTATATTTTAATTTTTAAGTTTATATATATGTATTATTCGTCGTATTTTATTATTAACATAATGGTTAATAGCATTTCATACCCCCTCTATTATTACCAATTAATATATGTACCCTCTATTAATTATTAATATATGTACCCTCTATTAATTTTTTACGCGAACATGCCCTTATAATATTAAAACGTAACGATTGTACCCTTCCATACAATTTTCTGTTAAAACTTAAAAGGCCCGTTTAATGGACTGTAAAATAACCTTATTGTCCCTCAGTAACTCCTAATTTTGATTTAATTAATTTTTATTCCTGTTTATGCCCAGTACCCCCCTTCACACGCACCGCGCTCCGAGCCCCCTTGTCCGCTTGCTCAGCCGCCTCCCTGCACCCACACAAGCGCCTAGCGGGCCGAATTGGCCCGTTAGCACTCCAACGCTCAAGTAAGAACCTACTTTTTAGAGAGAGAAGTGAAGGAACAGTTCTAGTAAGAGAAGCAAAACTGAGTAAATGAGGTTTACCTACTCGACTATTTATACCCGGGGCGAGATCGACCGGTACACGTCATTCTCGCCCTGTGTCAGACCCGCCATAAATGCGCCGTACACCCCTAGATCATGCGCCTCGACCATCTGACGCTTCGGTCAGAGGTTGAAGGCGCATGACATCACCCGATCAGCTTTTCATACACTTCCGACCGTTGGCTGCCTTTGTCTCATATGCCCCTCGCCAGGTGCCCGGTCCCACCTGTCTCACACGCTATCTCAGCCACCCAGGCCCAGGTCCGGGCGCCCTTCAGCCCAATGTTCCTGCTCCCATGGGCTTTCTAAGTCTTCTTGGTTGGGCCCGCGCCTCCGGTCCATAATAACTTATCTTGGGCTTCTCCCTTCTGGGCCGGCCCATGTTCACTCCCCCAACAATTGCCCCCCAGTTAGGCGCCTAACACCCAAAGTTAGGGGCCTGACTGTGTATTTTCTCCACGCCCTTCTTGGATCCACATCCGCTCCCAAGGGCTCTCTTGAGGTTCATGCGCCTTGCCTCTCTTGAGGTTCGCGAGCTTCCTTCTCCGCTATGCGTTCTCTCTTCGTACGATTTACTCTCTACTCCTCCCTTGTATTTCTCTTTTCTTATCCACGCTCTTTTCCCACTCGCCTATAGGTAAGTATGTGTTCTTTTACTTACCTATTATTTTTTTTATATGTATATCTTTTATTTTTATTATATATATATATATATATATATTTTATTATTTTCTCTCTGACTGACCCCCTTTTCGCCTCTTTTTCTGTGCCATGGTGTCCCTTGCGATTCCTCTCTCTTCCCTCCCCCCGATCCGCTCGCGTTTTGAAATTCAAATTTCAAAATCGAGAGCGGATTGGGGAAGTCTCTTCGCCTCCCGTTCCTCTCTCTCCTTCGCTCGCCCCTTTCTCCCTATAAATTTCCTTCCTCCCCCCTTAACAGTCCTCACAATTTGCAAACTTCATCTCTCTACTTCCTCTCTCTAGCTATAAACTCTCTCCCTTGCCCCCGGATTTCCCTTCCTCACGCGCGTTGCTTGCTATAGCATCCTCCCGTCAAATTCCCCTAAGCACCCCTGCGCCTTCCGCCGAGACGGCCGCCCCCCATCGCGGGTCCTCTCCACCTCCGACCGAGGCACCTCCCACTTCATCTGCACCTTCGCAATCCCAGGCGCCCGTTGTTCGTGAGACCACAACCGCCCCTGCGGCCCCTGCTACATCAAGTAAGTCTTTCTCTATGCGCCTTCCCTGTTGTAATTGAACCGTTTTCTCCCGTCCCCTTCAACATGATTCGCAACGTCTATCATAGGGTTCAGGCGCCCCCACGCACCTCGTTTTCACTTTTTTTTTTATGCGCCACGCTTATCATAGGGTTAAAGCGCCCCTACGCACTCCGTTACCTTACACCTTGCCCCTTCCTTTGACTCAGGCGCTTCCGTGTCCCAAGACTACATGTTTCGGCCATGGGACTCGATGTGGCCTCCCGGCTACGCGCCTCAAAACACTTACCTGTTGCCCCTAGAAGATGTCGGTCCGCACCACATCTCAAAACAACTAGGGGTGCGCCTAGAAAAACTGGTCGTGTGCGCTCAATTACCTGCGCCGTGGACATACATCCATGCGCCTCCCGAGGCGCGGATCGGGTTGTGAGGAGAGGGATGGGTGGGTTTGTATCAAGAGTTCATCCGATTCGGCCTACGCTTCCCCATCGAGCCTGTCCTTGAGGGCGTCATGGTTGCCTGCGCATGTCCCCTCGCACGCCTTTCTCCCTCCATTATTCTGACTACTATTGCTTTTCGCTATCAGTGTCGAAGACATCATGTGCCCCCCACCTTTAGACTTTTCAAACACTTCTTTAAAATGATCAAAAGTAACAACTGTCTGATCTTACAAAGGCGTAAAGCGTTAGGGTACGGGTTCATCAGCAGCTGCCGGAAGATGGGGGGCTCGTGGTTTGACTCGTTTTTCTTCGTCAAACCACGTGAGGTGCCCTTCTTTGAGAGTGGGCGACCTGTGAGTTCAGAGTGGTCTTTGGGGAACCTCTTCGCTTTTAACAAAGTGGAGCCCCTAAGCCAGACTGAGCTAGACATGGCGAAGAGTATATCGGCCCATCCTATCGATCTCGATGCTGGGGATGAGTACGCTCATGTTCTCGCCGATTTCTATGGCGATGGTACTAACTATGCGCCCTCACATGGCCTACACGCCTTTGTTAATGTTGTGATGTATTTGTTCTAACTCGTTTCTTTGCCTGGTACAGGGACTGACTTCGCCTCAGTGACGAACCTGATAAAGTCAAAGCTTGACCGCCTCCGCAATGCCAACGTCGGCCAAGCTGCTCCAGCCAATCAGGCGTCTCGTCCGGCCAGGACACAGCCCACGAGGTTAAGGGTGAAAAGACCCACCGCTGCGAGCGCTTCTTCAAGGGGGCGCAACGCCTTGCCTCCACCGGCCGCCCCCGAAGATGAGGCGGCCGTTCGTGACTCCCCTGCTTCGGATCCTCAGGACTCCTCTGCCTCGGCCCCGTCCTCTCACTCCACGCCTCGGGAGACCGGCGAGGTGAGCACGCCTCCCTCGCCTTCCTCCGCTGGTTCTCGTAAAAGAGCTGGCGGCGCCTTGCAAGGTCAGGAGAAAAAAGGCAAGTCCGCCACCGTGTGCGAGCCCGGGCTGCCCCGCAGCTTTGTGGAGCCCACGATTGGGCCGCACACTGGGGAGGTGATTCCTCCATACCTCCAGTCCAGGCGCCCTCTAGTCAAGGTGATAAGCCCTGGACGAAGCTGACGAACATGAGCGTCCAGGTAATGAGGCGCATAATACTTTCTTTTCCCGATTGACGGCCCCCTTAATCAATTGAATATTTGGGTAATAACTGTTTTCTATCTTTATTCGACGCGCCTCAGATGATGCTCCTCTGCGAGGCCACCACGCGTGAAATTGCCCGATAGCGAGAGAGGGCACGGATGCCGCCATCTCCGCCGAGCGCCTGCGGGCGGATTTGGATGCTGCCAAGTCTGATCTGGATGCAAAGTTGGCGGCCGAGCGCCTCAAGGCCCGAGCCGAGCTGGAGGGAGAAGTCAAGGCGCAGGCCGAGGCGGACAAGGCCGAGTGGGAGAAGGTGGCCCATGAGCTCCGAGAAAGGGAGCGAGACGCGCTGCTGGATGAGAAGAGCGTGTTGCGTCAGGCTGTTGACGACTTGGAGGAGGCGCATAAAAAGACCAAGAAGTCCCGAGCGCATTACAAGCGCGAGCTGAAGAAGTCTCAGGCCGAGGTGGAGCGCCTGAACCAGAACTTGGCTGACTACCCCGAAAGCCAGTCGGGCGCCTCGGGTGCTGGAGATGCTCCACCGGCGGATGGTGATGCGCCTAGTGGTGGGAGAGGCGGAGGAGGATGAGGTTGACGAGGAGATCAGCGTCGAGTAGGGTTTCCTGCAACTGTTTTTCCTGCAAATTTTTTTTTTTATGAACAAGTAGTTTGTTTCCTGCAATTGTTTTTCCCCTTCTGAACTAGCGAGTAAGGGCGCATTACCCCTGCCTTAATGCTTTTGCTTCTAACGTTACACAAGGCGCGCCGTTAGGTAGGGCGCGATTAGTTGTTTCCGCTTGCATATCGGGGGCGCGATTGCAGGGGCGCTTTGAACGTGTTACTGACATGCATATGGCGCAATTTAAGGGGCGCTTTTGGGATTACTTGAGTTAAAACCACAGGGCGCAAATAGAAAGGCGCTTTTGTAGATACTGCTTAACAAACATAGGGCGCAATTTAGAGGGCGGCAATTTAGAATTACTTAAACGAAAAACACAGGGCGCAAATTGAAAGGCGCTTTTGTAGACACTACAAACAAACATAGGGCGCGACTTGGAAGGCGCTTTGGACTTGACGAAAAAAACTACTCACAAACTTAAGACGCAATTGGAAGGGCGCTTTTGGGATTACTTGGATAAACTACGGGCGTAATTGGATTAGGGGGCTTTACTCTTGGTTGCCTCCTACGCAAAATTTGCCTCCTTCTACCCAGCCTTGCTACTCGGCCTCACGCCCCTAACTCTTCATCTTCCTTGTTACGATAGACCCGAAGGTTCTGTGCATTCCACGTACGTTTGATGCTCTTCCCACTCATGCGCTCTAGCTTGAACGTTGCCGGCCCCACCATTTCGCGAACCCGATAAGGTCCCTTCCATTTTGGTGCTAGCTTCCCCTCACTGGCTTTGGGCCTGAAATCCCTCTTCAACACCATGCTCCCCCGCTGTATTTGGTGAGGGTGCAACTTCCTGTTAAAATACCTTGCCACTTGCTGCTTCATAGCTTCTAGGCAGAGGGAAGCGACGTCGCGCCGCTCCTCGAGCATGTCTAGGTCATGCACGCGCTCTCCCTCGTTAGCCTGTGCTTCGTAGCTTACCATCCTGAAGGTTGGAATGCGCAGCTCCACCGGGATAACGGCCTTGCTCCCATACGTAAGTGCAAATGGAGATTCCCCTGTTGCCACCTTGTATGTCGTCCGGTGTGCCCATAGCACGCTCGGGAGCTCCTCAACCCATATGCCCTTTGCTTACAGAAGCCTCGTATGAAGCCCATGCAGTATGCTTTTGTTAGCAGCCTCCGCCTGCCCATTCGCTTGAGGATAAGCCACGGACGAGAAGCGCAGGATCACTCCCTTCTCATCACAAAAGTCCACGAACTGCTTGCAATCAAATTGTTTTCCATGGTCGGTCACTATGGCCTCTGGCAAACCATCGCGTGAAGATATTCCTGTTTGTAAACTTACGCACTTGCGCCTGAGTAATGGACGCCAAGGGCTCAGCTTCGATCCATTTGGAGAAGTAGTCAACTGCCACTATTAAGTATTTCATCTGCCCGGGCGCCTTGGGGAATGGTCCTAGCAAGTTCATGCCCCATTGAGAGAATGGCCATGCGGCCACATTCCCACGCAAATGCGCAGCGGGCACGTGAATGTCATTGGTATGTATCTGACATTGGTGGCAGCTGGCCACGTGCTTTGTTGCATCCGCCCTGATAGTTGGCCAGGAATACCCCTGCCTCAACAGTATCTTCTCAAGGCTGCGCGCTCCCGCGTGCATACCACACGCCCCTTGATGGACCTCTTCAATTGCCTGCTTCCCTTCTATCTCAGTGAGGCATCTTAGGTAGACGCCAGAGTGCGAACGTTTGTACATCTGGCCATCAATGAGCGTGTAACGCGCGGCCTTGCGTCGCACTTGCCACGCGTCCCTGTCGTTTTTCGGAAGGACCTCCTGCACCAAGTATGCTCTGATGGGCGACATCCAATTCTCACTCTCTTCGGACTTGGTGATCGCTCCTATGACAGACTCACGCACTGAATGCTCTTTGGTGACGATGACTTGCCTATCCTCCTCGAAGTCGGTCGCTGTGGCAAGCTTGGATAAAGCGTCCGCGTGGGCGTTCTCCTCCCTTGGTACATGTATGAATTCCACCTCCTTAAACCATGCTCCCTTTGCCTTCACCATAGCAACGTAGGTGCTCAGTGCCTCCTCCTTAACCTTATACACGCCGTTTAGCTGATTCACCACTAACACAGAGTCCGAGCGGAGCTGAACCCTGCCTTTTCTGTTGGATGGGGCGCACGCCTTTCGTTATGGCGAGGCGATGTTCCGCAACCTCCGCCTTCACACCGGGCATTTCCTTCGCGCTCCATGCGAACAAGTCTGCGAATTCCCTCAAAAGACCAACCAGCGGTCCTAACTTTTCGCCCGTTGTGTGTGTCGAAACGCGGACGCACCTATCAGGGCGTTGATCATCTAGCGGCACATGTATCTCTTCATCCGCTGCCTCGGCCCTTGGCAAGTCTTCAGGCCGCGTGTCAATATTATACATCCGGCTCCTCTTGGCGAGACGTGCTTCCGCGGAGGCCTAACCCCTTGATATCCCGATGCCCTCCAGGGTGACAAACTTTAGGACTTGGTGGCAAGAGGAGGCCCCGTTAAAGAGCGCCAGCAAGGGGCGCCCCAAGATTGCATTGTATGGTGAGGGGCAGTCGACTATGCCAAAGTCCACCGTGTGTGTGACACAAAGCGTCTCGTCGCCCAAGGTCACTGGAAGGCGCACGCGTCCGTTAACTTATGCAGGCGCCCCGGAGGACCCAATGAGTACCGTGTCTGCTGGCGTCACCATGCTAGGTGCTAACTGCATTTTCTCAAACGTGGAAAGAAACAACACGTCCATGGAGCTACCAGTGTCAACCAACATCCTTTTGACCTCGCAACCGGCCACCACTCCTAGGATTTCCAGCGCCTCCGTGGAAGGCGTTCGGCATGCTTCTTCGGGCACCTCATTGAAGCGTATCTGGATGGCCTCGCGCGCGCTGGCGGTGGCCAATTTCAGAGTGCCCCTGTCCACCAGCCCTTGTATCTCGGACTTCAGATGATAGCAATCCGCGGTGTGGTGCCCCCGCTCCCTATGGAGCTCACAATATCTGTCGAGATTCTGTTCATTCGGGCGTCCCCTCAATGGGCCGGGCCACCTCAGGTGGAAACCCTTATCCTTCACATACTGCAACACGTTTTTCAGCGTGTCGCTTAGCTCGGTGAAATTCCCCGCATTCTTCGGCACAGGCCTCTGGTTTTCCATCCGGCAGTCGGTACCCCTCTCCCTCCTCCGTCTTGTTCTTGCGCCTATCAAATCTTCTAGCCGCAAGTGTCTCCTCCAGCATAATGACTTTCTGTACCCTCCTATCAAGGTCTTCAGTGGACGTCACGTCTCTCTTGGAAAGCGCCCGACACAACTCTTCACTAGTCGTGCACTCGTCCAGGCAGCACCCCAAGACAGGAGGCTTGACGTCCTTCACCGCCATGGCTACCGACATCCATCGTTCATAAAAATTTCGAAGTGGTTCGTTCTCCCTTTGACGGACCTTGAACAAGGCGCTTATCGTGAGGGTCCTACGCTTCCGACTAGCGAATTTTGACAGGAACAAGGAAGCAAAATGCTCAAAACAATCGATCCGTCCTTCCTCCAATTGGTGGTACCAGTCTAGCACCACCCCTGTGAACGTGGAAGGGAATGCACGACACATCGTGGCATCCGAGCTGCTGTACAGCTGCATCTTCGTGAAGTAATTGTTCAAGTGGTCTTCCGGGTCGGACGTACCATCGTAGCTCGGTAACGCTGGTATGACTGAGCTTGGCGCCTCGCCAAGAATGCTCCTGGCCAAGGGCTGTCGAACTCCTCAGCCTCTTCCTGCACGCCTCTGTGCCCATCCGTTGTAGTCGTCATAATCTGACTCTAAGTGTCGAGTCAGGTGCCCCATTTCTTCTGTGCGCCTCATGAGGCTCGACGCTCCATCCCCTTGTTCGTCTCGCTCCTTCCTCTTCGACCCAGGCGTGTGCGGGTCACCTCCGTTCTTCTTGAGTGCCTCGATCTCCTTCCTTAAAATCTCGAGCGCGTGATCTTGGCTCTCGATGATCTGAAGCAATTCCTCTTTTGTGAGCGGGGCGCCTTTTGCTTGCGCGCTCTCCTCGATCCTCGGGCTCCCTTTCCCATCATGATCCTCCGCCTCCTTTGTCACTTCAGTCCCCTGATCTTGAGGTTCAGCTCCCCCATCTTTCTCTCCTAACCCTGTGACCTCCATGCGCCTTGATGGTTATATCCCCCTATCTGGCGCGCCAATTGTTTATGCCCAGTACCCCCTTCACACGCACCGCGCTCCGAGCCCCCTTGTCCGCTTGCTCAGCCGCCTCCCTGCACCCACACAAGCGCCTAGCGGACCGAATTGGCACGTTAGCACTCCAACGCTCAAGTAAGAACCTACTTTTTAGAGAGAGAAGTGAAGGAACAGTTCTATTAAGAGAAGCAAAACTGAGTAAATGAGGTTTACCTACTCGACTATTTATACCCGGGGCGAGATCGACCGGTACACGTCGTTCTCGCCCTGTGTCAGACCCGCCATAAATGCGCCGTACACCCCTAGATCATGCGCCTCGACCATCTGACGCTTCGGTCAGAGGTTGAAGGCGCATGACATCACCCGATCAGCTTTTCGTACACTTCCGACCGTTGGCTGCCTTTGTCTCATATGCCCCTCGCCAGGTGCCCGGTCCCACCTGTCTCACACGCTATCTCAGCCACCCAGGCCCAGGTCCGGGCGCCCTTCAGCCCAATGTTCCTGCTCCCATGGGCTTTCTAAGTCTTCTTGGTTGGGCCCGCGCCTCCGGTCCATAATAACTTATCTTGGGCTTCTCCCTTCTGGGCCGGCCCATGTTCACTCCCCCAACAATTCCTAAACCAATTTAATTAATAATCAAAACTTAGGAACACCTCTTTGCCCGCAAACGTTTCTTCTTCCTCTAGTCCCCGACTCGGTGACTCCCCACCTGAGAAATCAGCCGCCCATCTATCAGAAAACAAACCAACCTTCCAACATGTTCACCTTCTTCTCGTCATCTCATATCCGAACCCAAGGCATTTCTCACAAGAGACACTGTACATCTTATTTCTTCCCTTTCTTTGTGCGGATCCAAAACAGAAAAGAAACAAGTAAACAAGCCAAATGAGATCCATGGATGTCTAAAAGAAGAGAGAGAACAATTAATATCTGGTTATTTGGTCCGAGTTTTTTGGTTTTACCTAAAATCGGATCGTATAACCTGGACCGAGATCGGACTCGATAGTAAACAATCCAATCCCGTTTTCGGCTTAGATTTGAGGTACAAAAAAAAACCCATCCGAGACCGGGCCGAAAATCAGATAAAGACTGGATAAGAGAACCCAACCCCCAAAACCTAACCAACTCCTCACCCTTTTAGGCCTCAGCCCACTCAAACCCCCACAAGCTCAATATAAAATCAAGACCGGATGGGGACTAGACCGGATCAAAATTGGACTGTATCCAATCTAATCTTCGGTCCTCATATTCTTGAAAAGACCGGACCAGATCAATCCGAGCCAATTTAACCGGAGCGGACTGTATAAACACCCATAAATATCACCCACTGATGTTAATGGCCAACGTCTCAATGTAACGCAAATGCCTACTCGATCACACCAGTTTTGGGTTTGTTACTCAGTTGCGAAAGGCCGAGTCGGGGGTAAAGAGGAGGATTTTTCTATGCTACAGCCTACAGGGGAGTCGCCGAGTTGGGGGTAAAGAGAAGAGGAAACGTTGATGTTGAAGAGTCGTCCATGGTGGCGTAGCTTTTGATTATTATTAAATTAGTTTAAGGATAAAAATTAATTAAATCAAAATTAGGAGTTAATAAGGGATAATAAGGTCATTTTATAGTTTATTTAACGATTCTTAACAGAAAATTGGATGAAAGGGTATAATTGTACTTTTTAACATTAAAAGGTTACGTTCGTACAAAAAATTAATAGAAGAGTACGTTTGTTAACTGGCAATAGTAGAAGGTACAAAATTCTATTAATCCTTAACATAAACATTTTGTTCTCATTTAACGGATTGAATTTTCATCCAACTCGATCCAAATTGTGACTCAAGAAACTTTAGGATATTGAAATTTATGATGGGTTTGGGTTCATCGTCATTCAACCCCATACTCATGAACTAGCACAGGGCCCGGCCTTTTGGCCGGAAGACACTGATACTTGCATATAATTGTGTTCGACTTAAAGGTACGCATGAGATTGGTAAGTTGATTACTAATAATTTATAAAAATATCCAAAATATTTGAATGATAATAGTCTATGAAATTCCTAACAACGTATTAAAAATATGTTAAATTATATGCATGTACCTAATATATTTAATCAACAAAGATACTGAAACTGCTAATTTCAATGCATTATTGTAAATTATTGAAGCTGTAATAAAATTAAAATTTCAAATTTAAAATATATCAAAACGGATATGTCATTGCATAGGTTATATCAATGCAACTCATTTTTACAATAATAAAAAATCCAAATCTAGTTTCATAAAATATGACCAATATAATTTTTTAAGAGAAATATTTGTTATGAATAAGCATAAATTTTACTTAAATAATAATTGAATCACGTAAATATTCACCAAAGGTTGAATGAATTCTACAATGTGTGAATTAGGAGTTGTCGCTCTTTAATTAGGTGCCACCAAGCCTTTTCCATGTAAAAATCAATT
This sequence comes from Linum trigynum, assembly GCA_964030455.1. Taxonomy (NCBI): domain Eukaryota; kingdom Viridiplantae; phylum Streptophyta; class Magnoliopsida; order Malpighiales; family Linaceae; genus Linum; species Linum trigynum. The sequence continues at coordinate 10,239,305 of OZ034820.1, read as the reverse complement.
CCAACGCTTGATAAATCGTACTGTAGTGGTTGTACCAATCAACGGACTAATATAGATTATTCATAAACCAGTTGGTCTCAATTAACTCGAGTTGTTGGGAGTTGGATCTTATATCATTCTCTAACACGCCCCCTCAAACGAAAACCAACTCATGGGTTTGAAGTTTGCACAGGCCCACCATACCTTGTGCTTTAATCAACTGTTAATATTGGGGGCCGTGGAGATTCGAACACACGGCCACTTGGTCAAACCAGCTCTGATACCATGTCATGAATCAGTTGATCTCAATAACTCGAGTTGTTAGGATAAGGTTATGTTGGATCTTATACCATTCTCTAACACGGTCAACATCTCAAAATTTTATTATGTAAATTAAAAAAAGAGTTGTAAAATTTCTTACGATAACAGACAATATACTAATATTTTGATGCGTTACAAAAAATTTGGCTAATATTTTCTATCTCGAAAGGTTTTGCTAATGATTTGGAAATTTTTGAAGGATTTTTTTATAATAAATTGTATTTAGCATTCTTTTTATCTAGAAAATAGAGGGGGCAATAAATAGGATGTTGACTCTATATATCCAGCTCCCTTTATGCACACAAACACACATACAGTCATTCCAGCGACGCCATAGTCAAGAGAAATCGAGAATTACAACTCAACTCCTCTGGCCATTGGGGTTTTCATTTTCAACAGCTAATTGTGTGTTGTAGGCAACTACAGAAAATGATGAAGGGGCACAGATTCTTGTAGCTAATTAATATTCATGATGTAAAGAGAACTTTCGTTACGTAAGGCTTTCGTTATGGCATTTTATATCTGTCGTAAAATACACATTTATTATGTAAAAGGTTACGAAACGATAATTATTTCTTACATAACAGTTAAATCAGAAGCGTTACGTAAGGCTTCCATAATGACTTAACACTTTACGTAATGCGAGGTTAATACTCATTACGTAAAAGGACCTTCCATTACGTAAAGGTTACGTAGTATTTCTTACGTAACAGTTAAATCAATAGCGTTACGTAAGGCTTCCGTAGTGACTTACCATTTTACGTAACGCGAGGTTAATACTCATTACGTAAAGACACATTCTATTACGTAAGACTTCCGTAATGATCTTTTACAATAGTTACGTAAGATTACCATATGTTACGTAACCAGTGGCGAAGCCACTTGGAGGGTTGGAGAAAAAATTTCCGAGTAGGGGTATATACAAATTCGAACCTGTGACCATTCAATTGCAAGAAAAATTTCTTACCATCTCGACCGAGTGAGTTTTGTTGTGCAATGCACTTTCGTCTTTATTTATTGTAATAAATTGTTGTCTTTTGTTTAAACTCGCTCATTTCTTTTGTAGCTCTACAACAGAGAAATTCCTTGTCTTTTGTTTAAACAAAGCTGAAAGTGAAGAAGTACCAATTAAAGTTAACTTGTTTGTTTCACAAAATCAATTCCAAGGTACTTCTGAGTTCTAATTTGTAATATTTGATGAATGGAAGTCTTGACTTGTATGTACTGAACTTATTTGTTTGAAGTTGTAACCGATGTACGTGAAACTATTTTAATGTAATTGTATGAATTTAAAGTATTGCGTTGTTGACTTTTCTATTGTATAGGTGATTTTTTATGATATTAAAAAAAACATATTATAAGAGGTGTAGATAGATATATCAAACCGAATAGTTTTTTAATTTTGCTACCCACTGTTGGGCATGTGACTCGGATCCTTCCCCACTGAAGAAACACCAAGGATAATCACGCCAAAGAGGAGCGCGCAAGTACACCGGAGTAAAGCGCGCCGGAGTCAGGCGCGGGAGTCATGCCGGAGTCAAGCGTGCGGGTCGCGCCGGAACCAAGCACGCTGGTGGAGACCACCCCCAGAGGGGCGCGCGCGAATACTAAACGACGACGCATCACCCGGGCGTGGGCCCTTATCGAGAAGCCGCAGAAGCGGCGCCGCGTCACCGCGTCACCCAACGGGTAGTCACCATCATAGTCCTAGGTATAGTCCTGCTTGTGTCAGGAGTAGTCACATCAGTGTCCTAAAAGCATGGACTAAATCCCTGGCATGTCAGTGGTCATATCATTGTGTCCACTTGTAACCCAACCACTCACCCACCACCATGTAGCCTATAAATATGGCATTTACTCCGGTGGGTGAGAGGATCGGATTTTTCAGACTCTATCTCTAAAATCATCGACTTCTCTCTCTAAAATATTTCTCTCTCAATCCTTCTTGTAATCTCCTCTGTTCTTCCATCGACGATTATTCCCTTACTGCTTACTCTCCTTGACCCATTTTCCCGAGTCTCCCTCCTACACCCAGTTAGGCTCAAACACCCACCTTCATTTACTCCTAATGCTGCCTACCGACTACCGAGTACCATCCCTTTAAATTGGTATAAGCTATTCAATTATAATTAATATTTACTCTAATTTACCCCACCTTTCGCTTATAGCTATACCTACGGGGCTACATCTACGTAATTAATAATTTACCCCACCTTTTGCTAATATTTTAATTAATAATTATAACACACCCTTATTATTGGATGCCTCTTCTTCGTTCTCCAAACAGTGTCTCTGTTCCCGGCATTCACCGCGCAACAGTGGACCATGATCGCCATCACTTACAGGATTTGCTATGGTAAGCCTTTTCCCAAATCGTCAATGGTAAACCCACACCCCCAACTAATCGAATCAATCATCCGCAAACTCAGCACCGTAGTCCTTTTCAAAATTGAAAAAGCCCACCTTGTCGGCAATACCCTTCAACGAATTATCGACGACATGGCTCTTATTAACCGGAAGAAGAAGAATTTCAGGAATCATATTTCCATCTCAAAGTATGTTTTATTATTCATGTGTCCTATATGAATTAGCACTTAATCTTGGATTTCTTTGAAATGATATCGATTCCACTCCCTCTTCTGATTTAGAATATGATGCGTAGGATACACCGGAGAGGTCAAATTAATCCTTGAATTCTTTCAATCTACACCAAAAGAGATCCCTCTTCTGATCCCAAATCTGATGGCTAGGTGGATGTTGGAAGAAGACCTGTTTGGACTGTTGGATTGTGAAGTCCTTGTCCTTCTCGAATTCGGACTGCTCAAGATCACTGAGAATCAGTCACAGCGGCGTCGTTTGCTGCTCTGTCAATTAGTTGCTGCGGTGTCGTTTGAGGATCGAGTCAGTCAATAAGGCCAATGCGTGCGTTTTGGCAAAGAGTCAGTTTAGTCCCTGTTGTTTTGTGTTTAGTCTTTAGGGTCGAATTCGACCGTTGAAGTTTGTTAGCTTGTAGCTGATAGTGAGGATCATGGCAGCTGATTAGTAGGTAAGCTGTTATTAGAGAAAGGGGTTTTGAGGCCGATCCTTGTGGCTCAACCCTAGCTATTTATTCTGTTCTTCTTCGTTAATAAAACTTTCTTCAGATTGCATATATCAGTGTTTTACATTTGGTATCAGAGCACTTTGCAAGCTGTAACCATTGGAGTGTTGAGAGGCTTTCAAGCTTTCTGAGTGTTTACTTAAGAGTGAAATCTGAGTGATTTGCAAGATCTGGGGATTGGGAAACACGAGGGTTTATTGTGAGGAAGTTTTTCCAGGGTGAGAGATTCTGTCATAGCAATCATGAGTGATAATGCTGGTTTTGCACAGGTTGGATTGCCAAAGTTTGATGGTGATTATGATCACTGGAGCCTTTTGATGGAGAACTTGCTGAGGTCCAAGGAGTACTGGGGTGTTGTCAGTGATGGTATTCAAGAGCCAGCTCCTGGAACACCTCTAACTGATGGAGAATCCAAAGTTTTTGAGGATCTTAGGCTCAAAGATCTTAAAGCTAAAAATTACCTGTTCAGCTCCATTGATAAGTCAATTTTGAAGACTATCACCAACAAGGCTACTGCAAAACAGCTGTGGGATGCTATGAAGACTAAGTACCAGGGCAATGCTCGTGTTCAGAAAGCCCAGTTGCAGGGTTTGAGAAGAACTTTTGAGGTTCTTGAGATGAAGGAAGGTGAGACCATTACAGCTTACTTCAGTAGAGTAATGGTAGTGGCTAATGATATGAGGAACTGTGGTGAAGAGATGCCTGATGTGAAGATAGTTGAGAAAGTCCTAAGGACATTGACAGAAAAGTTTAATTATGTTGTTTGTTCCATTGAGGAGTCCAAAGATATCGAAACTCTCTCTGTAGATGCTCTACAGAGTTCCCTACTTGTGCATGAACAGAAGTTCCATAAGAAACATATAGCTGAGGAAGAGCAGGTTTTGAAAATGGCATATGAAGTTGGAGGAAGAGGAGGTAAAGGAGCAGGAAGAGGGGGATTTTCTCCAAGAGGTCGAGGCAGGGGAGGAAGAGGCTGGAACAAAGAACATATTGAATGTTTTAAATGCCATAAGATGGGCCACTATCGAAGTGAGTGTCCTGAATGGTACAACAATCAACATGCCTATTATTCTGTTCACAACAGTAATTCAAATCATTCCACTGAATTGCCAGATGATATCTTGCTAATGGCATTTCTGGATGATTCCAAGATGGAAGGTATGGCAAACTGGTGGTTTTTAGACTCTGGATGCAGTAATCATATGAGTGGAGATATGAGTTGGTTTGGTGACTTGGACACCAAGGTCACAGGAAAAGTAAGGCTGGGAAATGACAGCAAATTGGAGGTTGCTGGAAAAGGGAAGGTCAGACTGATGTTGGGAGGAATTTCACTGCAGATCAGTGATGTGTTCTATGTACCAGGCTTGAAGACAAACTTGCTCAGCATGGGACAGTTGCAAGAAAAGGGCCTGGAGTTCCTGGTCAAACGAAATGTATGCAAGATTTTCCTGGAAAACAAAGGTTTCTTACTAGAGACCAGCATGAGAGCCAACATAATGTTTGTGCTCAAAGATGAATCCAACAGGGCTGAAGCTCACTGGACACAAGCTGTTAACTCCAAGGAATCTCCTCTAAGTCTCTGGCACAGGAGATTTGGTCACTTGAGTCCAGAAGGGTTACTGCAAGTAAAGAAGAAAGGTCTGGTCACAGGATTACCAGATTTAAAAGGAGTGGTTGGCATATGTGCTACATGTCAGGTTGGCAAGCAAACCAGACAAGCCTTTCCAAAGCACAGTCAATGGAGGGCAACTCAAAAACTGGAACTAGTTCATGCAGACTTATGTGGACCTATCACCCCAACCTCAAATGGTGGCAAAAGGTATATATTCACTCTCATTGATGATTACAGTAGGAAGTTGTGGGTTTTTCATCTGGCCACCAAGTCTGAAGCTCTTGAATGGTTTAAAAGATTTAAAGTGAATATAGAGAAGGAAACTGGTCTGTCTATTAAGTGTCTTAGGACAGACAGGGGTGGGGAGTTTCTGCTAAGTGAATTTCAGTCATTGTGTATTGAAGCTGGAATCAACAGGCAGCTCACTGCTGCACTTACACCCCAGCAGAATGGGGTGGCTGAAAGAAAGAATAGAACAGTCATGAACATGGTGAGATGCATGTTAAAAGACACACAAGTACCTGCAGGTTTCTGGCCAGAAGCAGTAAATTGGACAACTCATGTCCTAAATAGAAGTCCTACTGTGGCTAATCAGGGAAAGACCCCACATGAGTTGTGGTCTGGTGCAACTCCTTCAGTATCTTACTTCAGAGTTTTTGGCTGTGTAGCATATGCACATGTGCCTGACAAGCTAAGGAAGAAGCTGGATGACAAGAGCACTCAATGCCAGTTCCTGGGAATCTCAAAAGAATCCAAGGCTTACAGGCTATATGATCCAGAAACCAGGAAAATTGTGATAAGCAGGGATGTGGTGTTTGATGAAAGCAAAGGTTGGAAGTGGAAATCTGTCAATCCACCAACTCTGACAAGCCTGGAATGGGAAGGATGTGAAGATCCTTTTGTTGATTCAGATGGGGAAGAAGGTCCTCAGCTTTTGGACACCCCAGTTATTGCTGAAGAAACAACAGAAGAACCACCAAGTCCTGGTAGCCCTGTTACACCAGCTGGGACAAATACAACTGATGAAACTGAGGACAATGCTTCAACTGATGTGCTAGGACTACCTAGAAGCTCTGATCTAGGTCCCAGATCCAGAAAACCTCCAAGTCACTTGGCTATTTATGACTGCAACAGTGTGGAAGAAGTGCAATCAGAATGGTTAGCAATGGCTGCTACAGCAGAAGATCCTCAATCCTTTGAGGAAGCTGTCAAGGATGACATCTGGAATAAAGAAATGAAGCTGGAAATGCACAGCATTGAGAGAAACCAGACCTGGGAACTGACAGAACTTCAAGAAGGCATTATTCCCATCGGTTTGAAATGGATATACAAGACCAAGTTTACTGAAACAGGTTCGTTGGATAAACATAAGGCAAGGTTGGTAGTCAAGGGGTATGCTCAGAGGTTTGGAGTGGATTACAATGAAGTGTTTGCACCTGTGGCCAGGTGGGATACCATTAGATTCCTCTTAGCATTTGCTGCACACCATGGACTTACAGTCTGGCAGTTAGATGTCAAGAGTGCATTTCTAAATGGGGAGCTTACTGAGGATGTGTATGTTGAGCAACCACAAGGGTTTGTGGTTGTTGGGGAGGAATCTAAAGTGTACAAGCTCAAAAAGGCACTTTATGGATTAAAGCAAGCACCCAGGGCCTGGTATAGTCGTATTGAAGCCTACTTTCTAGCATCTGGTTTCTTGAAAAGTCAGCATGAAGCCACATTGTTCATCAAGACAAATACCACAGGGTCACTGCTTGTCAGCATCTATGTAGATGATGTTTTGTACACTGGTACAAACACTGAAATGGTAGAAGAATTCAGAAGGTCAATGGAGGCTGAGTTTGAAATGACTGACTTGGGGAAGATGAAATATTTTTTGGGAGTAGAAGTGATGCAGAAAGAAGCTGGCATCTTCATTTCACAACAGAAGTATGCAAAAGAGGTTCTGAAGAGGTTCAACTTGGCTGAGTGCAACTTTGTTCACAATCCTATTGCTCCTGGAACTAAGTTAACTAAGGCTGGAGATGGCTGTTTGGTCAATGCTACTGAGTACAAGCAACTGATTGGCAGCCTGCTGTACATCACAGCCACAAGACCAGACTTAATGTTTGCTGTGTGTTCTTTGAGCAGGTACATGGAGGCTCCCACAAGGCAACATTTACTGGCAGCCAAAAGAGTACTAAGATACCTGAAAGGGACTCAAAGCTATGGCATCTGGTACAAACAAGGAAGTGGAGAAGACTGTCTGATGGGATTCACAGACAGTGATTATGCAGGAGATTCTGATGATAGGAAAAGTACCAGTGGGTACATCTATTTTCTTGCAGGAGGAGCAGTATCCTGGGCTTCCAAAAAGCAGCCTGTAGTCACCTTGTCCACAACAGAAGCAGAATTTGTGGCAGCTGCATACTGTGCTGCTCAAGGGGTCTGGCTAAGAAGAATTCTGGGTGACATTGGATGGAAATCAAGTGTGGAGAAAGGGACTGTCATCATGTGTGACAACAGCTCTACTATCAAGCTGTCTAAGAACCCTGTTCTCCATGGAAGAAGCAAACACATCGATGTCAGATTTCATTTCTTAAGGGAACTGGTCAAGGATGAAATTGTGGAGCTCAAGTATTGTGGCACTAAGGAGCAGGTGGCTGATATAATGACCAAGGGTCTGTCTTTGGAGGCATTCTGCAGGTTAAGGGAGGAACTTGGTGTTTGTGATGTAAATGGATCAAAAGACAAGTGAAGAAGGCGTGAATGATGAACTGAAGCCTGCTGCTGAGGAGCTTCAGTTCAGGGGAGGATAATGCTGGAAGAAGACCTGTTTGGACTGTTGGATTGTGAAGTCCTTGTCCTTCTCGGATTCGGACTGCTCAAGATCACTAAGAATCAGTCACAGCAGCGTCGTTTGCTGCTCTGTCAATTAGTTGCTGCGGTGTCGTTTGAGGATCGAGTCAGTCAATAAGGCCAATGCGTGCGTTTTGGCAAAGAGTCAGTTTAGTCCCTGTTGTTTTGTGTTTAGTCTTTAGGGTCGAATTCGACCGTTGAAGTTTGTTAGCTTGTAGCTGATAGTGAGGATCATGGCAGCTGATTAGTAGGTAAGCTGTTATTAGAGAAAGGGATTTTGAGGCCGATCCTTGTGGCTCAACCCTAGCTATTTATTCTGCTCTTCTTCGTTAATAAAACTTTCGTCAGATTGCATATATCAGTGTTTTACAGTGGACGCTAGCTGGCGAGGTGGAAGGGTCAGTGAAAGCTTAGAGGAACCTAGGTCAATGCTGGGAAAGGATCGACAGGACCGCAGATTCGAAGAACACAAACCCAATTAGCGTCTTCAGGAAGTCGCTGTTCGGATCGTCTACTGCACGACCGATGGCTTATTCTCAGCTGGCGTCGGAGGGGAAGGGGAGGAGGCCTCATCGGCGATGGGAGGCGGAATCTGATTTCGATGGTGGGGATGGAGGAACCTAGTGGAAGACTCAATTGGGAAAGAAACGTTTTCGGATTGAAAATTGTGGATGGGTTTCACCAAACGCACAGTTTCATTAAATTAATGGGAAATGACGAAAAGGGCCATCCGAAAAATCCTCCCAATGCAGCAAATTCAAATTGCTTGAAATCTAGAGCATGAATCTGCTTCTTATATTACTAGCTTATTACCCGGCCCGTTGGCCGGATTACTGTATGTTACCCACTTGTGGAATGGGAGAGAAAGCAAGTGAGAGTGAAGGGATTGGGATTCCACTTGATTAGGACCGACCCACTAATCCGATTCTTCCCGACCCGCCCCAACCTAAAGGGTCAGAAAGAGCCAATAAGAAAATACGAAAGGAGAGAATTAGTAATATATCTTGACTCTTCAGAAGTGGGTCAAACAGGATAAAGGTTGGGTGATGGCAATTTTTAGCGCTAAGCAGAGTTCTGGGTTGAATAACTTTACTTAGGCCTAGAAATTGGTGCTGATGCAGACTGCAGTTTTTATCATACCATCAGCAATCATCATTGAATTAGTCCTGGGCATCCCTCCCCGTTGTCGGTCTGAATTTTAATGATGGCTTCATTCCTTGCATCAGCCATATCAGCGAGTTGTCATCTCGAGCATGATTTGCCTATGTACAAATGATACAATTAGAGTATGAAACTGAATTCAAAGAAAAGGAAAAGGGAATTCTATCACATGCCAATAAATACACACATAATAGTTGAAGCTAAGTGAAAGTCATTACTCGCACATCAATTCTCAAAAATTACAGACTAAACAATGGCTAGAATGGCACTGAAACTACCAAGAATCATGGACGAACCAACTTGTCAAATTAAATAATCCTTATACTGAAACTACCTTCTAACTTGAAATAAGACATGATCACAGTTCATAGCACTCTTATCACTATGAATTGGTTGCAGCTCGTCCTTATCACTACCTCCCAAGCTCAATTCAAACAGAATAGACACAGTTATGTAAGATAACCATATCCTTACTGATCATAATTCCTTTCTTCACTCCATTTTTGTCGGAGAAAAGAGTTATCCCCCTCTCATGCATTTCCCTTTCCCCCTCTCTTCTCCCTCTTCTTCACAAACCGATCCCTAAACCAGCAACAACAACACAAAATAGCCTTCGCCTCTGCCATCCCCATCTACTGAACGCGTTGGTGGCAAGACAGGACTGCAGAAGCAAAATTTTCTAAAATCAACCCAAATTTTTTGAAGGAGACTCAACCACGAAAAAAGAGTAAAGCAACAATGCTAATAGTTCAGATGGTTGGTTTTGATGTTATACGTTGCTTTTGTTATGGTCTCCAGTGTATCAACTGCAACAGAGATGTTTCCTCCAATCATCTTTAGTGCACGATTTAGAAGTAAGTCCTCTTGTTTGTGTCAAACGGAAACATTCATGGGTTTCTTAACTCCCCTGTTAGTGTAAATGCATCAGCAGCAAAGAAGTTTGACAACACAGCAAGCACCCAGGCAAAATGATACAATGCAGTAGGTGATATGTGTCTCGAAGGTTTTGAGTTACTAAAGTTCATGTTAAAAATAAACATGAATTAAAATGGATTATTCTATTAAGCAAACATCCCCTCTAATCATACAAAGATCAGATATCTAATTCACAAACAATTAAGCCATAAAAAATCATCACACATCCACCACCTTTGATTGCCTATATTTGGTTTTTCGCAAAGTTGTGAACTCTTAAGGGTAAAGTTCATGGGTAGTCTGTTTCATAACTCTAGAGAGCACAGTAAGCAGCCACCAACCAGACACAGTGCGGTAGGCGAATATGATTCTCAATTCACAATTTCTCACCACCGGAAGTAAGAACAGAACATAATAAGCGAAGCGTTCATGGGTGGTCTGTTTCATAGCACTACTACACAATTTGTTAAAAAAGAAGGAAAGATATTTAGCATCACGGCGGAACAACTTTTACAGGCCAACAACGACAACATGCTGCAACCACCAGAACTGGTATCACAACTCATAGGGAAAGTCAAAAGATTTACTCTTAAATTAAGTAGTTACAACATCGAGCAATCGTCAATCACATACACCATCACAAAAGTCACAGAACCTGATTCACAAAGCATTCAAACATTTGAGGACATTTCTGCAAAGATACAACTTATATGTCTTTTTTCCAAGCCATTTCCATCAACATGCTAATTAATTTGCAATGCATAAAACAAATGGGCCAAAACTTGAAATTCAACCTGTTTGACCGACCCATGCCAAATTCTAATTATTCTTTACTTTTAAAATTTCTATTTGAAAATAAAAAAATAGTGAAAGAAAAAAGACGACTACAATTCGCCATTTGCACATCACTTATTCGGGAATAAAACCATATAAATTCAAAAGGAACTGAAAATGTTGAGGATCGTTTTAATGTTTAAAATAACCAAATAGATTTTTATGTTTAGTTTTTTACTAACAAATACCAAACGATTCCCTATAAAATACACTATAATTTGATCATTATGATGTCAAATAATTATAAAATATATATTTGAAATGATAAAAATTGGACTAATTGGGTTGGTCGAGGTTGAACCATTGAATAACTTTAAAATACATTATATTTTAGCCACTAAGATATAAAATAATAGCATAATATATATAATGCCAGAGAAAATAGCTTGTTTTAGAATGGCAAACCCATGATGTTCAGGCCCATTCAACTCTTTTATTTTATGGTTAGCGGTTAGCCCATTAGATACCATGCATTAGTCTATTGTTAAATTTTTTATTTTTAACAATAAAAAGGAGTATTATTTTTGCCTTTTCATATATATTTTATCACCACGGATAAATAAAAGGGTATAAAGAAAAAAATTGACACTCCTGGACTCGTTTAAATCCGCATGTGTACGGTAAGTTGGCCGGTTCCATAGAGGAAAGAGAAAAAAATTGACACTCCCTATTTTACCCTTCCTACAAACGCTCATGGAACAAGGAATTTGAAATGGGGGAAGAGTTTTTTCCACCCTGCTATTATATGTTTTTAATTTAAAAGAATACAACAAATGTACTTAGTGTGATTGGTTATGATCCTTGCCTTTCTTTAAAATGGTCATGGTTCAAATCCCAGTACATATTTTTTTAATGAATAAAAAAAAGTAATTGTGAAGACCAAAATGTCCTTCCTACTTTCACTCTCGTTGCAGGAAATTTGAAATGGGCTCCCGTTTTTCCCTTCAGTGTATTATATTATGTGTAGATAGATATAGATAGATTGGGAGGTTAAAATGATGAAAAGTTGAAAACCGAACCAACCAACCCACGCGTATACCCCCTGGCCCCTACTGAGAGCTAGGTAGGGAGGGCGAGAGTAATTCCCAATCCCTCTGAACTCTAAAACCCTAGCCTCGACCTGAAGGTTTTGCAACCTCCTTCGTCGGAGATTAGTGGATGTCAGATCCCATCTGTGTGTTTTGAAGTCTTTGCTAGGCTTCCGACCAGACGAATTCTGTTCTGAAAGGACCTAGAGGATGTGGAACAGTGGTGGTGGAGGTCCTCCAGGTGGGGATCAGCATATTGCTCCTCCCGGAACCATTTCGTCATCTATGCTTCCGCCGCCGCCAGCTGCTCCGATGCAGCCTTCTTATACGGTGCTTGCTCCGCAAACACCGCCCACCCCGGCGGAGGCTGAGGCCAAGCTCGAGGAGAAGGCTCGTAAGTGGCAGCAGCTGAACACGAAGCGGTACAGCGATAAGAGGAAGTTTGGTTTTGTCGAGACGCAGAAGGAGGACATGCCGCCGGAGCATGTCCGCAAGATTATTCGGTAGGTTTTGTTAACTTGGCTGTCATTTGGTGTCATACTTAACTCAGTGGTTAGAATACTGCTTTCATGCTTGTATGGTAGTGGCTAGCTAGTGGCCGTGAATCGTCCTCTCCAGGGTTGCTTTCTGACGGTGCGGGCTTTTGCAGGGACCATGGTGATATGTCGTCCAAGAAATATAGACATGATAAGCGTGTCTATTTGGGGGCTCTTAAATTCATCCCCCATGCTGTTTACAAGCTCCTTGAAAATATGCCAATGCCTTGGGAGCAGGTTCGGGATGTCAAGGTTCTGTACCATATTACAGGGGCTATCACTTTCGTGAATGAAATTCCGTGGGTTGTTGAACCCATTTACTTGGCTCAGGTATTCTTAGTTATATGCTCTGTGGCGTGTGTGTATGGTTGCGGGCATTCGATCTTCGAATCCATGGTTGTATCATTTTTCCTCTTTGTGTTAACATCTTAGTATTGGATTGTTGCAGTGGGGTACTATGTGGATCATGATGCGAAGAGAGAAGAGGGATAGACGACATTTCAAGCGTATGAGGTTTCCTCCATTTGATGATGAGGAGCCTCCTCTGGATTATGCTGATAACTTGTTGGACGTTGATCCTCTTGAGCCAATTCAATTAGAATTGGATGACGAGGAAGATGCAGCAGTTCACACATGGTTTTATGACCATAAGCCTCTTGTTAAGACAAAGCTCATTAATGGTCCAAGTTACAGGAAGTGGCATCTCTCTCTTCCTATCATGGCAACTCTTCACCGGTTGGCAGGGCAACTTCTATCTGATCTCATAGATCGTAACTATTTTTATCTGTTTGATATGGAGTCCTTCTTTACAGCAAAAGCTCTGAACATGTGCATACCAGGTATGAACACTTATAAGTCTGTTTATGTATAATTGAACATCCATCGTCTATATTACTTTTATCTGTTGATGATGGAATTTGTTGTGTCAGGTATCAATGAATAAGAGCCCTTTCCTCGGCATAAGAAATAACTGGAATTTTAAGAGTCATTTACTCAGGATTCACCTATTGACATCATTCATGTCTTCAGTATTCTTTTTGACTCATTAGTATTTGTAGGAGTCAATAGGTTTCTCACACTTGTGTAGTACAATTGAGAGTGAAGACTATCTGGAAAATCACCTATATTCAAGTTTTCTTCTTGTACTTGATGCTAGATCCTGATTACAGTTGGAAATCACTTTTAAAATCTTGTCTAGTGCACTTGAATGCATTGTGCCTGAAGACTATCTGGCAACTCTAAAATTTTCTAATAGACTTGTTACCAGACTGGTTCAACTGAACACGACATGTCACTTGCTTAAAATGGTGAGTGCATATTTATTTTCTATCACTTTTATAGGTTGACCTTTGTGCTTCTTCGTATGATGTGATATTCATCAGTTGCAGTTCTTGACTTCTGTAGATTAAATGCCGATAATGAGCTCTTCTATAAGATTGCTTTTGAATGGCTTTTTTATCTATCTTCTGGTTTAACTACTGTGCAGGTGGTCCAAAGTTTGAACCCCTGTACCGTGATATGGAGAAAGGGGATGAAGATTGGAATGAGTTCAATGATATCAACAAGCTTATTATCAGGTCACCTCTTAGGACTGAGTATCGAATAGCATTTCCGCATCTATACAATAACCGGCCCCGTAAAGTAAAGCTTTGCATTTATCATACCCCAATGATTATGTTCATCAAAGCAGAGGATCCTGATCTACCTGCTTTCTATTATGATCCTCTCATACATCCGATAACATCCGCTAACAAGGAGAGACGGGAGAAGAATACTCTTGAAGATGATGACGAGGAATTCACCTTGCCAGAAGGGGTGGAAGCTCTGCTAGAAGAGACACAGCTCTATACAGATACCACAGCCGCTGGGATTTCCTTGCTGTTCGCTCCCAGGCCTTTTAATGTTAGATCTGGTCGGATGCGCAGGGCAGAAGATATACCTCTTGTTTCCGAGTGGTACAAGGAGCACTGGTGAGGTTTTGGTACTTCTGTGTTTTGCGGTATAGGAAATTAGGATGTGGAATCATGTAACTTATTTTTCTATTTGCTTGTGTTTCAGTCCACCATCATATCCAGTGAAGGTACGCGTCAGCTATCAGAAACTGTTGAAGTGTTTCGTCTTGAATGAGCTGCATCATAGACCACCAAAAGCTCAGAAGAAGAAGCATTTGTTCCGTTCTTTAGCAGCCACCAAGTTCTTCCAATCTACTGAACTCGACTGGGCTGAAGCAGGTCTTCAAGTATGCAAGCAGGGTTATAACATGCTAAATCTTTTGATACACAGGAAGAATTTGAATTACCTTCACTTGGACTATAATTTCAATTTGAAGCCTGTCAAAACACTTACTACAAAGGAGCGCAAGAAGTCGCGATTTGGAAATGCATTTCATCTCTGTCGTGAGATTCTGCGTCTGACAAAGCTTGTTGTCGATGCCAATATTCAGTTCCGATTGGGTAACGTAGATGCATTCCAGCTGGCAGACGGTCTGCAATACATTTTCTCCCATGTGGGCCAGTTGACTGGGATGTATCGTTACAAGTACAGGCTGATGCGACAAATTAGAATGTGCAAAGATTTGAAGCATTTGATATATTACCGGTTTAACACTGGTCCTGTGGGGAAAGGCCCTGGATGTGGGTTCTGGGCCCCCATGTGGCGAGTTTGGCTCTTCTTTCTACGGGGAATAGTTCCCCTCCTAGAGCGTTGGTTGGGGAATCTTTTGGCACGTCAGTTTGAGGGGCGACATTCAAAGGGGACTGCAAAGACTGTGACAAAGCAGCGTGTTGAAAGCCACTTTGACCTGGAACTTCGTGCAGCTGTTATGCACGATGTTCTTGATGCAATGCCAGGTAATCCATCATCCTTTTTGCGTGTGTTTGGCATACTTCATCCTTGAGTTTGTTAAATTCATGTTGGTTTTGAATCTTGTGTCATTTTTCTTGCAGAGGGTATAAAGCAGAACAAGGCTAGAACCATACTGCAGCATCTCAGTGAAGCTTGGCGATGCTGGAAAGCAAACATTCCCTGGAAGGTTCCTGGGTTGCCAGTTCCCATAGAAAACATGATACTCCGTTATGTGAAGGCTAAAGCTGATTGGTGGACGAATGTTGCTCATTACAATCGTGAACGTATAAGGAGAGGTGCAACTGTTGATAAAACAGTCTGCCGGAAGAACCTTGGACGTTTAACTCGCCTTTGGCTAAAGGCAGAACAGGTAGCGAATGCGTCCAATTCTGCATTGGTCATTTCCAATCTGCTAGTTACTTTGTGTTTGAATTGTTTTGGGGATTGCTCATGGTTAGTGCTGGTCTTTGCTATGGTTGTCTTTGAGGTTTTCATCTGTTCAATTGCTTTGTAGGAGCGGCAACATAATTATTTGAAAGATGGGCCGTATGTCACCCCGGAAGAAGCTGTTGCCATTTATACAACAACTGTGCACTGGCTGGAATCTCGGAAGTTCTCTCCTATACCATTCCCACCACTGTCTTACAAGCATGACACAAAACTGCTTATCCTTGCATTGGAAAGGTTGAAGGAGTCATACAGTGTAGCGGTAAGGCTAAACCAGTTGCAAAGGGAAGAACTTGGTCTTATTGAACAAGCGTATGATAATCCGCACGAGGCATTGTCACGAATTAAGCGGCACCTACTCACTCAGCGCGCCTTTAAGGAAGTAAGTTAATATTTGTGTCTGCCTTTGCTTTGATTCTTGTTGCACCATTCATTGCTTAGTTAGTAATTACTCATTTTCTGGACAGGTTGGAATAGAGTTCATGGATTTGTACAGTTCCCTGATTCCGGTCTATGAGATTGAACCACTCGAAAAGATAACTGATGCTTACCTTGATCAGTATCTGTGGTATGAAGGGGACAAGCGTCATCTCTTCCCAAATTGGATAAAACCTGCAGATTCTGAGCCGCCACCACTGCTAGTGTACAAATGGTGTCAGGGTATAAACAATTTGCAAGGCATATGGGACACAAGTGATGGACAATGTGTGGTGATGCTTCAAACCAAGTTTGAGAAGTTCTTTGAGAAGATTGACCTGACAATGTTGAATAGGTAATCCCCTATTATTTCCCCCACTTATAGATAGGTAATGCCCTCTTTCCGGTTGCATTGGAATTATCCAATAGATTTGTGACCTAATACGTTGTTACTGCTTTAATGTGCAGACTTCTACGGTTGGTTCTGGATCACAATATTGCAGATTATGTTACAGCAAAGAACAATGTGGTATTGTCCTACAAAGATATGAGTCATACAAACTCGTATGGTTTGATACGTGGTCTTCAGTTTGCTTCATTTGTTGTGCAATATTATGGTCTTGTGCTAGATCTTCTGCTGCTTGGTTTGACTCGGGCCAGTGAGATTGCTGGTCCTCCCCAGATGCCAAATGAATTCATGACTTACTGGGATACAAAAGTTGAGACACGACATCCCATTAGACTGTATTCCAGATACATTGACAAAGTTCATATAATGTTCCGTTTCACTCATGACGAGGCGCGAGATCTAATTCAACGGTATCTTACTGAGCATCCTGATCCCAACAATGAAAATATGGTTGGTTACCAGAACAAGAAATGCTGGCCCAGGGATGCCAGGATGAGGCTCATGAAGCATGATGGTACGTCCCTTACAAGTCCCTTAATCATGCCTCTTTGTCCTTGTTCTCTGAGCGGTTATTGATTCCAGTGACCCATGTGTATTTTCCTTTTCTACAGTGAATCTTGGTCGTAGTGTTTTCTGGGATATGAAGAATCGTCTTCCTAGAAGCATCACAACCCTAGAATGGGAAAACAGCTTCGTCTCTGTGTACAGCAAAGACAACCCCAACTTGCTTTTCAGCATGTATGTAGATCTATCTGCTGTTTTGAAAGTTCGCTGATACATTAATGCTGTTCCTTAAGTTTATACTTCCTTCATCTGGTTCTTCGCTAAAGGTGATATCCGTCTTTTTGTGTAGGTGTGGGTTTGAAGTGCGTATACTTCCCAAGATAAGGATGACTCAAGAAGCTTTTAGCAACACTAGAGACGGAGTTTGGAACTTGCAGAATGAGCAGACTAAGGAGAGAACTGCTTGTGCTTTCTTGCGGGTTGATGATGAGCATATGAAGGTGTTTGAGAATCGTGTTAGGCAGATTCTCATGTCTTCAGGATCAACTACTTTCACAAAGATTGTGAACAAGTGGAACACAGCCCTGATAGGTTATTCTACTTCTAAAATTATGGTCACCTTGCTTTTGTTTCAAAGTTTTGTTCCATCTGCTGAATGCTTTTTACTTACTTTGCACATGTTTGTAGGTTTGATGACATATTTCAGGGAGGCGACTGTTCACACGCAGGAGCTCCTGGATCTACTTGTCAAGTGTGAAAATAAAATTCAGACCCGAATAAAGATTGGTTTAAATTCTAAAATGCCTAGCAGGTATGTGCTTTTGCACAAGTTATGATCTGCTGTCATGGATTGATGATTCGTTAGTTTCAGGGACTTAGTTATCCTCTACTATCTCTTCAGGTTTCCTCCTGTGATCTTTTATACTCCGAAGGAGATTGGTGGACTTGGCATGCTATCAATGGGCCATATTTTAATTCCACAAAGTGACCTTCGCTATAGTCAGCAGACAGATGTTGGTGTAACCCACTTCCGGAGTGGGATGAGTCACGAGGAGGACCAATTGATTCCAAATCTTTATCGTTACATCCAGGTAACTTTAAGTAATTTTATCTTGCGGATGGATTGCCTTGTACATCTCCCTAAGCTTCAATCAAATAATCTTGTCGAATTCTGGTTTCCTAACAGCCTTGGGAGAGTGAGTTCATCGATTCCCAGCGTGTTTGGGCCGAGTATGCACTGAAGAGGCAGGAGGCACAGGCACAAAATAGGAGGTTGACTCTTGAAGATTTGGAAGTAAGTTCTGGTTTTTTCAGGCCACTCATTGTTCTTCAGCCCCATTCAACTATCATTTTTCATTCTGACTTAGTCGCTCATAAAATCTTAGCTTAAGTAGTAGGGTGCCATAGATTAGAATTTATCTTTGCGATTTTGAGTCATATGTTGTGATTTTGATTTCTAGTGTGGTCTTTGGGAATGTGGATAAATAAGACGCCTTCTGACTGTTCTGGAACCTACAGGATTCATGGGACAGAGGTATTCCACGTATAAATACCCTGTTTCAGAAGGACCGACACACTTTAGCTTATGACAAAGGGTGGAGAGTTCGAACTGATTTCAAGCAATACCAAGTCCTCAAACAGAATCCCTTCTGGTGGACACACCAGAGGCATGACGGAAAATTGTGGAACTTGAACAACTACCGGACTGATGTTATTCAAGCCCTTGGTGGTGTTGAGGGAATTTTGGAGCACACTTTATTCAAAGGAACCTAGTAAGTGTATATATTATTGTTCCACCAATCCCTTTCACACAAATTTTTTGAAGGATCTTTAGTCTTAATTTGATATCCATTTGCTGCATCTTCTTTTGACTATATTAGAGTCTTCCTTGAGACGAGCCATTGTTCTAACAATTTTCTTGTTTTCAGTTTCCCTACTTGGGAAGGGCTCTTCTGGGAGAAGGCTTCTGGCTTTGAGGAATCTATGAAGTATAAGAAGTTGACAAATGCACAAAGATCTGGTCTGAACCAAATTCCTAACCGTAGGTTTACTCTTTGGTGGTCACCCACCATTAATAGAGCCAATGTTTATGTGGGTTTCCAAGTGCAGTTGGATCTAACCGGCATCTTCATGCATGGGAAGATTCCTACTTTGAAGATTTCATTGATCCAGATTTTCCGTGCTCACTTGTGGCAAAAGATCCACGAGAGTGTAGTTATGGATCTTTGTCAAGTTTTAGATCAAGAGTTGGATGCTTTGGAGATTGAAACTGTACAAAAGGAGACAATCCATCCGAGGAAGAGTTACAAGATGAACAGCTCTTGTGCTGACATTCTCCTCTTTGCTGCTCACAGATGGCCCATGTCAAAACCTAGTCTTGTAGCTGAATCCAAAGATGTCTTTGATCAGAAAGCAAGTAATAAATATTGGATTGATGTGCAGCTTAGATGGGGAGACTATGACTCCCATGATATTGAGCGTTACACACGAGCTAAATTCATGGATTATACAACAGACAATATGTCTATATATCCATCTCCGACTGGTATGGGGTCGAACCTATTTACAAACTCCAGCTTGTTTCACAGGTTTTTTTGTTATGATTCTAATTTGTGTTTGCTGCTTTTCTGATGCACAGGTGTCATGATTGGGCTTGATTTGGCTTACAATTTGCATTCTGCCTTTGGTAACTGGTTCCCTGGGTCCAAGCCTCTGTTGGCTCAGGCGATGAACAAGATTATGAAGTCTAACCCAGCTTTATACGTGCTGAGAGAGAGAATAAGGAAAGGGCTGCAGTTGTACTCTTCTGAGCCAACGGAACCTTACCTTTCGTCCCAGAATTATGGAGAGATTTTCAGCAATCAAATCATATGGTTTGTGGATGACACTAACGTTTACCGAGTCACCATCCACAAGACTTTTGAAGGAAATCTTACTACAAAGCCCATCAATGGTGCAATCTTCATATTCAACCCAAGGACTGGCCAACTTTTTCTGAAGGTTGGCATTAGTTTTTGTTTTTATCTTTGACTAGGCCAAAAGCATACACTGTTTTTAGGTTCCTGACACAACTTTCTTTTGCAGGTTATTCACACTAGTGTATGGGCAGGACAGAAGCGTCTTGGACAGCTTGCCAAATGGAAGACAGCTGAGGAGGTTGCAGCTCTTGTGAGGTCTCTTCCAGTTGAAGAACAACCAAAGCAGATCATCGTCACACGTAAAGGGATGCTTGACCCACTGGAGGTCCACTTGCTCGATTTCCCCAACATTGTCATAAAGGGAAGTGAACTGCAGCTCCCATTCCAGGCATGCCTGAAGATAGAGAAGTTCGGTGATCTGATTCTGAAGGCAACAGAACCTCAAATGGTGTTGTTCAACTTATATGATGATTGGCTGAAAAGCATCTCATCTTACACTGCATTCTCCAGACTCATTCTAATCCTTCGTGCTCTTCATGTTAACAATGAGAAGGCAAAGATGCTACTGAAGCCAGACAAAACGATAGTCACTGAGCCCCATCATATATGGCCTTCTCTAAATGATGATCAGTGGATGAAGGTTGAGGTTGCCCTGAGGGACCTCATTCTCTCGGATTATGCAAAAAAGAACAATGTGAATACCTCTGCTCTCACACAATCAGAGATACGTGATATTATTCTTGGTGCTGAGATTACTCCGCCCTCTCAACAGCGACAGCAAATAGCTGAGATTGAGAAACAGGTAATATTTCTCTCCATTTCTTGCATGGTGCTCTTTAGGTTCAAAGCACATGCTATTTGTTTTTATGTCTGAAAAACGATAAACGTATTCACTTCCATCTCATTGTTACTCTGGTGCTGCCAAATACATTCAGAGGGTCTCTCAATGTTACATTTGCTTGGTACTGTTGCTGGGGGTCGGTAAAGATTGATTTCTGTGAGTTTCAGGCCAAGGAGGCTAGCCAACTGACAGCTGTCACAACAAAGACCACAAATGTGCATGGTGATGAACTCATTGTCACTACCACTAGTCCATATGAGCAAGCAGCATTTGGTTCGAAGACAGACTGGCGCGTCAGAGCTATTTCAGCCACCAATCTATATCTCAGAGTTAATCACATATACGTGAATTCAGAGGATATTAAGGTCTGATCTATATTACGTCTTGTCTGTATTACCTTAATGCATATGATCCTTTTTGCTTCCTAACATGATGAAAGCTTCTGGATTCTGCAGGAAACTGGATATACTTACATCATGCCCAAAAATATTTTAAAGAAGTTCATCTGCATTGCGGATCTAAGAACTCAAATCGCTGGGTATTTGTATGGTATAAGCCCCCCAGATAACCCACAGGTGAAGGAAATCCGTTGTATTGCTATGCCACCACAGTGGGGAACTCATCAACAGGTTCATCTTCCTTCGGCTCTTCCTGACCATGATTTCCTTGGGGATTTGGAGCCGTTGGGATGGATGCACACACAGCCAAATGAGCTCCCTCAGTTATCCCCTCAGGTATTTGTTGTTTTCTCTTAGTGTTCTTTAGAGCAAATAATATAAGCGGTGAAATTTTTTTCACATTAGGTGAGTGATTGTGAGATGTAAATGTTGACTGTTCTAGGGTAGATGTAATTACCGAAGTATGCGAGTGGTGTGAAGTGATGGTCTCCTGGACTTCAGAAGTTCAATAGAAGTGAATGGGTAGACTTGGAAATTTAGAAAGGGTTAAGCCAAGTGGGTTCCTTTTGAAATCATTTTGAACTTAGATTGAAAAGGTAGAAGGTGGAATTGTTAAGTATTCAATTGAGAAGTTGGTTATTTGATAACTATAGCCAGTAGATGTTGCTACCTGCTGATCAATTGTCTGACTTGCATGTAAAACTGTGTTCATTCTTTGCAGGACCTGACGAATCATGCCCGTATCCTAGAGAACAACAAGCAGTGGGATGGGGAGAAGTGCATAATCTTGACATGCAGTTTCACTCCAGGGTCCTGCTCACTAACGGCTTACAAGCTTACACCGAGTGGATACGATTGGGGAAGAGTGAACAAGGACACTGGAAGCAACCCTCATGGTTACCTCCCTACGCACTATGAGAAGGTGCAGATGCTGCTGAGCGATCGGTTCCTCGGATTCTACATGGTGAGTTGCTAGTTCGTTCGTTCAGAATTTCTGTTGTGCTACCTAGTACTACATAGCAATGGTGATGATGTTCTTTGGTTTATTGTGTACGTGTTTAGGTTCCTGATAACGGCCCATGGAACTACAATTTCATGGGCGTCAAGCACACGACGAGCATGAAGTATGGGATAAAGCTCGGGGCGCCGAGGGAGTACTATCACGAGGAACACAGGCCCACCCATTTCTTGGAGTTCAGCAACTTGGAGGAAGGCGATGCCGTCGAAGGGGACAGGGAGGATACTTTTACTTAGAGCCAAGTGTTTTTTGTAGCCGAAGTTGACTAACCAACTGTCGATGTACCCGAAGTATTTGGGGTTACCCAATCTCCCTTGCTTTATTACTTTAGGGGATATGG
This sequence comes from Linum trigynum, assembly GCA_964030455.1. NCBI lineage: Eukaryota > Viridiplantae > Streptophyta > Magnoliopsida > Malpighiales > Linaceae > Linum > Linum trigynum. Next base: position 10,216,845 of record OZ034820.1, on the reverse strand, counting down.
GGGAAGCGACTAGAGCCAGAGTGAGAGTGTAGGTAGTTTTGTGAGGTTTAGCTGTTGTACAAGTGAAATGAGTTGTGTGCTGAAGGATGATACAATGAACCTGTACATATGGATCTGGGCATTACTGAACGATTTATATGGCCTCGTTTACATATTTGATTCACGGTTGAAGGTAAGTTTAAGGCAAGTGTTGGGGGTTCTGTTTAGCCAATCTAATCTAACTATGGTGCTCATATCTTATCTAAACCATGGAGGTTCTCCCCAGAACCACTTCAATTGCAATTTTGCTGGCTCCTGCGCAGTGGTTGGGTTAGGGGATAGTGTATATCCGTTATCCTATCTAAAGTAGTTCGGGTTTAACTCATACCCATATAAGCTTATATACGAATGCGTCCATAATATGTTACTCGATTAAAATTGTATACAAGAAAAAGGATTACGTGAATTATAACTATATTAAATTTATGTCTAAACTTTAAGCCGAAAATTTGGGAGACCATGAGAGAAAAACATGGCAAAATATCTTAATTTTCTCATAAGTATGGCTATATACGACATATATATTTTTTGGATACGAACTCCTACCAATAGTTGGAACACTGGTTGGGTCGGGTTCTACGGGTTGTGTAATGTAAAATTCAAACCCAACCCAAAAGAGGCGGGTTGTACAAAAGAAAATTCTCATCCAATCCAAAACCTTTGTTTTAGCGATTATTACAGGCGAGTTGGGTTGGATGGATGGGTCGGTTTACGGATGTGTATGTTACGAGAAAAGCTTGTTATAAGAGAGAAGTTATTGTCCTTGCTTTCGGTGTTCATTTTCTAAAATTTTCCAATTCCTTTGTTGGAGATTGTCTAAAGAGAAAAGAGATCGATGGACAGAGAAAAATTGGTGCACATATTAAGCGCTCGTTTGCTTGTTGGATGTGAAAATGAAGATCTTGAGTTTTGAAAACCTTTGAATTTATGATGGATTTGTTGCATTTTATATTTGAAACATAACATTGTTTGTTTAGTTGAATTTTTATCATGGATTTAGTTCATTTGGTATTTGGGTCTAAAAAATTTGCCTTCCATAATGTGGTATTTGCAAATACGTGGGGTCCACAGATTTGGTGCTAAAAACAGCCCAAATCCGTGGCCCTACGAATTTGTATACCTCAACAAATAATATTTTTTTTTATCAAACACATAATACTTGATATTTGGATGCCAAATACAATACCCAAATCCCACAAGTTGTAGAGATGACAAGAATTTTTGTATTAGATATTTCGAAGTTCCTCGAAAAATTCATTAAAATATATAATATGATGACCACTAATTGATGAACCAAAATTTCAGTGACCATATTTAAAGTTTAGTAGACCCAAATCCAAAACAAATGGCAACACAATCAAATACAAAGGAAAAATAACAACAGAAAAAGGTAATTACGTTATAAGAGCGGCAGAGACAAGGAACTTAAAAAAAGAAACACAAAGAAAAGCCGCGATAAGCCCTAGAGTGTCAGTAGAGAGGTGAAATAAAAACGTAAAATCGCAAAGAAAAAGGGAAGACAAAGACGAGAAAAGAAGCAGCAGTAGTAGAGAGAATGGGGTGGATCGGTGATACCGTTGATTCCATCAAGTCCATCCAGGTCCGCCAGCTCCTTACGCAGGGCGTTAGTCTTGGTAAATCTTGCTCACCTCGACTTCAATTTACTTCTGTGATCTCCCCCCCGCCGTTCGTGATTTTGACTGCCTAATTGCCCAATTGCATGCGGGGGAATGGAAGACAGTTTGTTTGAATTACAGGGATTCTCCATTCTACTTTTAATTGAATTGAATTTTGGGCTTGGAAGCCTTCATCCAAATATTGTATCGCTGTATTGTGGTTTCGGAGAATACATGGCTGGATGAGAATTTACCGAATAATGGCTGTAAGATTGGAAATTTATGTTTTTTGTTGAATTGGGTTTCTTCCCTTCTTTCTCACGGTATGTTGGATGATCCTTGACAGTTTTACTAAATGCATATGTGACCAAGAGTATTGAGACTGTGGTTTAGCTTTCGAAGCAGTGGGAGCAAGTGTTAGATCGTTCTGGTTTTAGAATCGTGTCATTCTGTAGAGCAGCAAACTCCTGGGAAATGCCCAAACTAATGTCACCCTCACTTTCCTTGACTTTACATGTAACATGCGAATGTTTACCATTTGATTTTAGGCTGTAGCTTCTGAAAAGCTAAGTAGAGTATGGCCAGGTGTGTCCCTGAAAAGCTATGTGTGGTCCTTGCAGGAACTTATATCCTGCAGTAGTATGGCACTGCATAGATGCTTAAGTATGCGAGAATCATTTCATCACTGCTTGACTTTGCTCCATTCATTGTATCTTGCTGGTTCTGTATCGATTTGTATGCTGAAAGTATGTGAGACTACACTTTTATTTTACAAGTGAGTACAGTTACGTTGAAAACCAAAGACCAGTACCTGTACCTGAGTTGAATTTCATGGATTTCAGAGACTATGGATCTTAAGATGCATCTTTCACCTATTACCTTAGCCATTGCTCATTTTGTTTCCATGAGATTGTGTTTTTTTGCTTGCTAACTTCTCATCTTATTTACAGGTATGATTGTTACCTCTGCGCTAATAATATGGAAAGCATTAATGTGCTTCACTGGCAGCGAATCTCCAGTGGTGGTTGTGCTTTCTGGAAGTATGGAACCAGGATTCAAAAGGGTATGTAATTTTTTTACTGATCTGACTGTACCTGAATGTTTCACTGATATGTTTCTATTTGCAGTTACCATGGAAAAGCCTTCTATAGAAATTATATTATGTTCCTTCAACGTGATAGTATCCCTCTAACACTATGATGCTCCAAAGAAAATTATTCTTTGTTATATTTTAAACAAGAAATTCCTTGTCTTTCCTTTGAGTGCCAGCAATATTCACTCAACAGAAATCCAATTGGAATGACCAGCTAAGCACCTGTTTTGAGGAGTCGAGTTTGTTGTTTATGTCTCTAGGTACAACTTTGTAGGTCTGCATATTCTTGTGTCCGGAATCTGTAAGTAAAATCTGGTACGGGAAGAATGATTACTTACCATAATGCAACCTGGTAACCAGTTTGGTCTTGGTACAGCCAAGGGTGAATATTAGGATAGGAGTTACCTGTTTTGGGACCGCTGATGGTAAAATGACTATTTTTCTTCTTCCGAAATAGATCTTGCCAGTTACTTCCTTAGTCATCAGTGTCAACTTCTTGAGAAGGTAGCTTCTGTTTAGAGAATGATTGAGGCAATATTACTATATTGATGATGTCTGTTGGAAGTAGGCAAACCTTAAAATGTTTCGGTATCTTGAGAAGGTTAATTGAACTAAACAGATTTCAAGAAGTGTTTTCTTTTGGATGGAATTTTCCCTGACCAATGTGTAATGTGTTTATACTTCTAGATTATCTAATGCTAGCATAACTAGTGTGGTTGCTGTTCATGCTTACATGACTTGTGTTAGTATTTTTTGTTATTGCACTTGTTGTAGCTGATACTTAAATACAACAAGGGGTTTTAGTAACAATTGCAATTGAGACGAGAAAATGATGTTTGGAACTCTAAAGTTTGTTCCTCAATAAAATTGAAAAGATTAAATTCTTCTTCCCACTAAGTGTCCAGATCACCTTTCACATGATAGACCCCACTCACTGCCTTATGTATAACAGCACGTTATTGTGCTTATTGAAAATCCTTTGACAATTTGAGTTTCTTTTCAGGGTGATATTTTGTTTCTGCACATGAGCAACGATCCTATCCGTACCGGCGAGATAGTTGTCTTCAATGTTGATGTAAGATCCTCTTAACTGTTACTGCATCTAAAGGATGTGTACTTATCTTACAATTGGCAGCAATGCATGATGGCAAGAGACTGAAAAATGTTCGTCTTGCTGAAATCTTCATTAGCTGATTAATGGAAAGGAATATAGTGAATATAAAACCCGAGCATTTAGTTCCATTGTATTTAATTGGAAGAAAATTATCCTTTTGAGTTATTGGCTCATTGAATTAATTTTCTCAATGCATGTTTTTATCTTAGTGAGTTCCTCGTTTTCTTGATCCCAGAGCCTAGTGGAATACTCATATGCCAACATGCTTTTCAAAATCAGCCCTTTTATTTTCAGCCCGAGGACAATCTAAATCATCTTTTCTGCATATCTGTCCTTGAGCATAACCAAATGAAGTTGCTTTGACTGCAAAAAAATGAAAGAAGTTATCACTTTGGGTCTATAGAATTGTTTGAGGGACTTATTGTCTATTTATCTCAGCAGCCACTTTGAGCCTATTGGTTCCGCTATGAATGCACTTTTAGCCTGTTTTTTATAATATATGCGACTAACTTGTGCTTTTGGATTATTGTCTAGGGCAGGGAAATTCCGATAGTCCACCGTGTGATTAAGGTATAAATTTATTTCACAATATCAGTGGGAATTCCATTTGTACTTGCTCTGTAAAGCTGTTTTCAGTTCATTGTAGGAGTGATTGTAGTAATACCAGAAGTTTGTTTGATCAGTACCAGTTGGTATCTACTTGTTATGCAGGTTCATGAAAGACAAGAAACTGGGGAAGTTGAAGTTTTGACCAAAGGTGCTGCTATTATTATTATTTTGTTTACTGGGATTACTTCAGAGTATAGGACTTCATGCATTTCAAATGATGTAATCGGTGGGTTTCAGTAACTAACTGTACATCCGCTGCTGCAGGTGACAATAATTATGGGGATGATAGGCTTTTGTACGCTCAAGGTCAGCTATGGCTGCAGCGGCATCATATAATGGGCAGGGCGGTCGGGTAAGTGCTTAGTAGAAAACTCAGAACCCAAAATTTATGAGAACTAAATTGATCTGTGCACGCCTATTTATAATTTGATTCCTGCCTGTTGACTTGAATATGATTACAAATGTTGATCTCTTTGTATGGACTATTATATCTGTTTGAGTTTCGTTTACCGGAAATCTGGCTGATGGATCATAAACTTGGAACTGAGACAAACTTCGAACGTGGTGTTTGGTTGCAGATTCTTACCGTATGTTGGTTGGGTGACAATCATCATGACTGAGAAGCCTATTATCAAGGTTTTTCTGCTTTTGTTAATGGTCCCTCTCTCTCGTTACTGTTGATGATGAAAATTAGACTAATGTCATTTCTTTGTTGTTGTTGGACAGTATATACTTATTGGTGCATTGGGGCTGCTGGTCATAACTTCTAAAGATTGAGGGAAGTGATGAAGATGTAGGGAGTCTTTACATGTGTAGAAACCCCCCGGACCATCTGGGATTGCGGGAGAGGAGAGAGATAGACCAGAGTTGAATTTGAGAACTCAGAAACTGTGGCCTTTTGTTTTGTTTCACATGAATTAATGGATTTGAAGACTATAATGAAATGGAGAGAAATGAGTGGAAATAGCCACCCTTTCTATACCCTATGTGATGATGGCAAGTTTAACTTGCTTTAGCTGTGCTGTTGAGGACAGTAGCCTAGAGGGTGTGCTGGGTATCCTTGAATGGATTGGAGTGATGACAATTTCTCAACTGATCCGATCTGACCCTTTGTATCCGACATGTTTGGCGGGTATTACCAGATACTATGAAGTGAGTTAGAAGTAGAATGATATTCGAACTGGCGGTTTGGTGCCTGGAAACCTGACTTGTTAGCCAATTAAGAAAATTTTATAACGTTTGTTTACAATGATGAGAAGATGTAGCCAATGGTGTTTCAATTAAGTACAATTTAGTACTGTGATTACCTCGAAATAAGAATTTGGTGTCAATCTAACACATCTAAGGAGTTTGATGATCAAATTTATACTTACCCCATATTTCGGCCAACGGCCAAAATAATTAAGAATTTTTTTCCAGAGATGCCATCATAAAACTGATAAATAATTCCGAAAATACCACCATTTTCGAAATAATTCCATTCATACCACCATTAGATATAAACCACAGGGTGTCGCGGTTTAAACACAGACCGCTGGAGGCTCACTGTTTGCGTTTTTTCCGCCCAATAACCACGGGTAGAAGTGGCGGTCAGACAGACCATCGGATCCCCACACGATTTGACGTCGATCGCCAGCCAACTCAGCAATCCGCGTAACTGTGCCTTCGATCCGCGTCATCTTCGTAGAAACCGCGCCCCCTAGCCACGGTTTCTGTTAGAAAATCGAAAACCGCCCCCCGCTCCCACGATTTTTAATTTTTGTTCCCGCCCCAAACCGCCCCCACCCCATAGTTTGTGGCTATAAAACCCCCATCTCCTCTCCGTTTTCTTCACACCAAACTACCCTTATCTCTCTCTCTCTCTCTCTCTCTCTAAGATTTTCTCTCAACCCATCCACCTCTCCACCCAAAACTTAAGAAATTGTAGGCTGTTGGTTGCGGCTAAGTCCGAACTGCAATCAGAAAATATTTCTTAGGTTTTTCCTACAAAAACATCGAACCTCTGTCCGCCTTCCACCAAAAATGGATCAAGATTGATACCATCAAGAGGGTGTTTATTATGATGACTATCAAGCGGTACTTACTCATTCTACTGTTTTTTTGGTTCTTATAATTCTTGTTAATTAATCTATATAATAATAATTAATTAATTTTGTTATTGTTATGTTATCGTAGGTTGGGGCGAACGTGGATTTTCATGATCAAATGTATTATCTTGACCAATGACCTCATGATGCAAGTGTTCTGCACGACCAAGCTAACCATAGTTCAAGGGATGTTTGGAACGATTTGCAGGTATATATAATTATTCAACTTTTGTCATATTTTATTTTGTTAACATACTTAGTGGTTTATAAAATAATTTTTTTAAGGTTTAATACACTTGTATATCCAAAACTTTCACAGTTGTGCCAATTATATCCAAATTTCCCGGAATACCACTTATATCCATGTTTTAAAGTTGTTCTTTGCCAAATCTATCAATTTCCCAATATATTTTTGGTTAAATACACTTGTATATCCAAAAATACCATTAAAGAATGTGAAGGAATTGGATATAAGTGGTATTTCGGGAAATTTGGATATTATTGGCACAACCGTGAAAGTTTTGGATATACAAGTGTATTTAACCTTTTTAATGATGAATTGTATTGATTATTTTCTATAATTTTGGGTAATACAATGTAATACTTTACTTAGACTCTTTATAAAAAGATGCATGTCTAAGGAAATGAGGTCTTAAGCGATCATCATGATCCTCCAATTTTCTCGGAAAATCGGGTCTTAAGTGATCCTCGAATCCCCCCCTTTTTGTCAAAAGACTGTGTTTCTAAGGAGATGTATACCTCTCCTAAGAGTATAACGAGTGCACTTGTATTGACTTAAATCTTTGAAAACAACCAATACGATTTACAAAATAGTATAATGGATTTATGATTATGATTATGTGTATGTGTATATCTTTCAAAAAATCTATCATATTCATTTTGTTAATTTCAATTGTTTGATATCATTGATTTATGTGTATATCTTTCAAATGCTATTAACTAATGCGCGCCCTATGCTTGGAGGATTTGCGAATCTAGGAATATAAGCACTTTGTATCTATTCATCACAAGAGACTGCTTGGCAAGATGGGAGCGATGGAAAAGCTCCTAGCTTTATATGAGTTTAATCAAGCATGAAGTTATGGCCTATAAAGAGTAAGGGGACGCTTATGGTTGTAAGTGCACACCATATTATCCGTTATAGGGGTACGAGCAATGTGCCCTCATATAACGACACTATCTTGCCCTATCTCAAAAGGACAAGGTTGGAGACGATGAGGTACTTTGTTGGCATTAAAATCGACGGCCAACTCATCACATCCTCGGTGGAAAGATGGCGCAGGGAGACACACAACTTCAACTTTCGTGAAGGAGAGTGCACCATCACATTAAAGGACATCGCCATCCTAACACATTTGCCCATCGATGGCGATGCGGTGTGCGCGAGCGATCACCCACCACCTTCATATGACGAACATATGAACGATTGACAATATTTGCTCAAGACTGTTTTGGGGTTGTTCGTGCCAAACAAGCCAGACGGTGGCGTTGCGGAGGATGGGAAACCATCATTGAACAAGAACCAAGTATTAATCACTTGGTTCATAGTTAGTAAATACTACGTTTAATACACGTATATGTACATGTACATACTTTATCAGTTTAAAACTTCTGTATCCGTATTATTGTCAAGTCGTTTCATTTTTTTCCGTTCATTTGATGACTCCCATATTAAACACGTATAAATCCCGTATAACACGTTTAATATCCATATTTAATGAATTAAATTATTAACTTTACTATTATTTATTAATTTATTTTTAAAATAAATAATTTTATTAATTTATGACTATTAACGTACTATTAAACGTAACATTAGAATAGAGACGAAGTAAAATACCTGTACGTATTTTATACGTAACTTTCCCGTACCGTATTTTACTAACTATTGATAGTGGAAATAAAGAGGAAGCACAACCTAGAGGAGCATGGCAACCCCCTCACCGAGGAAAGTGATGAGAGGGACAAGGAGATTTATGTGCGTGTCTACCCCATCGACATGATAGGAGGAGTGTTCTTCCCCAAAAAGTCGAACTACTTGTTTAGCTGTGCATGACTGAAGATCCTCATTGGTCCTTGGGAGGATATGGGGAACTTGAGTTGGGCATCTACTTGCCTCAATGCTACTAGAAAAGAGGTGACGGAGATTGGAGGGGCGATGTTCATCGTCCAAATGTGGGCTTGGGAGCATTTGCCATACCTAAAGCCCTACTCTTGCCTCGGAGACAAATGGGGTCCCGACCATCCACTACAACATTAAGCTTATGGTTGTAGGTAAACTTCTCAATCCCACACATACCAATTGCTTCTTTTTTTTGTTGCACTTCATGAGTTGATAGTTAGTTAACTAGTTGGCTAGTAATAACATCTGATGATTGTCTACTATGGATAAGGTGGATTGGAGCCACAACATGCAACAACCAGCCCGAGCACACCTTGCCAGAGTATCGTAGGAGGTTTGATAGACTTTGGGAAGCAAAGGTAACCATCATAATAAATCTTCTTCCTTTGCTATTTCGGATGTGTAATCTGGATTTTGTAGTACTTATTTAAAGTCATCTCTTTTGGGAATTTTCCAGAAATAGCACCTTTAAAAAAAAAAATTACAAAAATAGCACCCATCCGTAAAAATTTACACTAATAGCACCCTTTTTAATAGAACGCACCTTATAGGTGCGTTTTATATTTAAACCGCACCCTAAGGGTGCGTTTTAGAAATAAACCGCACCAGTAAGGTGCGTTCCAATTTTCTGGACACAAATCGCATTTTGGCCAAGCAGTTTTAGGTCTGACCTACAGAAACTGCTTGGCCGAGGTGCGGTTTTAGGTCTGACCTATTAAAACCGCATCATAAAGATGCGGTTTGTTTCTCCCAAATAAAACCGCATCCTAACAGTGCGATTTTGCCATACAAACCGCACCTTGAAGGTGCGGTTTTGGTCAATCAATTTCCGACATGCTATGCAGACATAGCAGACGTGGGTCTGCATGGGCCTGCATGGCAGACAAAAACCGCACCTCTAAGGTGCGGTTTTCATCAGTGATTTTGCCTATAAAAGGCATCTCAGACAACCACTTCTCTTCACACCTCTCCCTCTCCCTTTAAGCGGTTTTTGTTGTAGCTCTATATTTCTTTAGTAGTTTTGCGGTTAACGTGAACTCGTAAGTTGATTTAGTATTACTTTTTATTGTTATTTTGTATTTTTGAGTTTTATGATATTAACTGAACTACGGTTTTATCGCAGATGGCATTCCAAAAGTTCACGCTTGGCTTACGGTGGAATGGTTACACGGAAGAGACCGGAAAGGGGGTCACCTACTTAGGTGGAAATTTTCAGAAGATAAAGGTCGCTACCAGACCGCTGCTTGAAGACCTCCATCAAATGTGCACTAACGTTACTTGCATGGATGGCACGAGAAGAGTTGATCGTATGGTGTACTGATATCCAAACAGAGAAAGTGGGTCATTGTGGCATGAGGAATATCTCATAACCACTCAGGATGAGGTAGACGCCATGCTCGAATTCATGAGGTCCAACAATCTTTCCAAAGCCGAGATGTTCGTTTACACCGAGCCGGTCGTAGGCGTTAGAGGTCATTCTGGACACGGTCAAACATCTGGTATCCATGGTGGAGGTGAATTATATGGCGATCATCCCTACCAAAGTTACCATGATCCTCATTCATATTTTCAGTACCAAGAGCAAGGTGAAGGTCATCATCAATCATATGAAGAAGAAGTTCAACCGGACCTCCCCAACCAACCTCAGTACAACTTCCACTCAGGCAGCGGTAGTTTTCACAACTACCATTATGGAGCTGATGAAGGTGCCTTTCATGAGCTGGATCAGATGGAGGATGTCATGCCAGCACCAGTCAGTGACCCCTCCGATGAAGGAGAGAACAACGTCAGTGCAGACAGCTCCGACCCTCTTGAGGGTGCCGATGATTCAGGACCTGAGTCAGACTCAGCTAATGATGATGAGGGGGCTCGTGACCGTGTACCAGTCCCCTACTACAATCACATTCCAGACGACAATTGGATGGTCGACAACGACATGGAGCCGCCAGAGGTCCCAATATGGGGTCCACTCACTGGGTTTATGAAGGGCCAACAATTTGGCTCGAAGAAGGAGGTGCGGCACGCCATTGAGACAGAAGCAATGACTCGGCATTTTGAATGGCACACAACTCATTCCAACACTAAAAGGCTCATTGTCAGATGTCGTAATCATCACGAGGGGTGCAATGTTAGGATTCGGGCCATCAACAGCAAGAGACACAGCCACTGGGTCATATCCCGTGCGGTGAACACACACACATGTGTGTCATCCATAACTTCCTAAGGCCATCGACAGTTGAAATCCAGGGTGGTTGCTGCGGCTATCAAGCATCTAATTGAGCAAGAGCCGGACCTAAAGGTGAAAGTCATAATCGCTGACATTGCAAGTCGTTATGGTTATATGATTAACTATAAGAAGGCGTGGCACGGAAAGCAGAAAGCTCTGGCCGCCGTCTTTGGTGATTGGGAAGAATCATATGCATTCCTTCCCAGGTTAATTTTGGCATTGGAGGCGTCTAACCCTGGCACGGTTTTCTCCCCTCGATACCAAGATGAAGAGATACAACCCCCAGAGCCAGGTAACAAGCGCCATTTCAGACGACTTTTTTGGGCATTCAAGCCATGCATTGATGGTTTTGGCTTCTGTGTCCTTGTCATCCAAGTGGATGGAACATTCCTTACTGGCAAGTACAAGGGCACTCTCCTGATTGCCAGTGGGGCGGATGCAAACAGACAAGTCTTTTCTTTAGCCTTCGCCATCGTTGAGGGAGAGAATGCTGATAGCTATGGATGGTTTTTCTGGCAAATTCAGCTCCGTTGTACTAGGAGGACGAACCTGACAATAATCTCTGATCGGCACGCCGGCATTAGAGCTGCCATCTTAGGTTTAGATCCAGCCTGGAAGTGGTCCCAAAGGTGGTGCATACGACACTTCAAGAGCAACTGGAACCATCATTTCAAGCGGAATCCACAACTGAGGAGATTGCTTGATTTTGTGGAGAAGAACACTCCTCCGATCATGCCAATGAGATGGACCCGAGCATATCTCTCCTTCTCATCCTCCGGACTTTCCTCGGTTACGGGATGACTCTCGTAATGGTCTCTAAAGTACTTCGTCAACCAAGTAATTGAGACTTGGTGTTTCCTCATTGGTGGCATGCGATCGGTCGCATCAACGCACCCCTTCACTGGTACTTTGACTCCCAAAACACTGTAGATGAAATGAACCCAACCGGGCATACCGTCACAATCCTAGGGGGGATGATCACTCACGCACACCGGTTTGCCATTGATGGGGAGATGGGTTAGGATGGCGACATCCTTTAGCGTGATGGTGGCCTCGCCTTCTCTAAAGTTGAAACAATGGGTCTCCTTTCTCCATCTCTCAACTAATGCGGTGATGAGTTGGCGATCAACTTTGATGCCGTTAAAATGCCTAATCGGGTCCAACCGTGCCCTTTTGAGAAATGGCAAGATAGCTGGGTGGAATGGGAGCACATTGGTCGTACCCCTGTAGCGGATTATTGTTTGTGCCTCCTAGGGAAAATTTACACGTTAATTGTTATATATTAGTAAGGGTTTATTCCTTATAACTAAATTAATTAAATTAAATTATTTAACTTCAAGCAGAATTTTATTATCATAAAAAGACATTTCATATAATTAACATAATAGCAGTCTAAATTAATAATACTTTAAAGAGATACATACATATTATCATAAAACAAACATCCTAAATTAATTAACATAATAACATTCTAAATGAATAATAATTTAAAGAGATACATACATATTATCGTAAAACAAACATCCTAAATTAATTAACATAATAACATTCTAAATGAATAATAATTTAAATAGATACATACATATTATCGTAAAATAAACATACTAAATTAACTAAATTAAATGACATTGTTAATGAATCATAATTTAAAGAGAAACATACATATTCAAATGTTTGAAATTAATACAATTCCTTTTGTACACATCAAAATAAATCGTAAGGGTTGTTTGGTAAATAATTTAATCGTGTTGGTTGTTTTAAATAATTTAATCGAATACAAAGCAACACTCGTTAGACTCTTAGAAGAGGTATACATCTTCTTAGAAACGCAGTCTTTTTGACAGAAAAAGGGGGATCCAAGGATCTCTTAATACCCGATTTTCCCAGGGAATGAGAGGATATAATAATCGCTTAAAACCCCATTTCCTTAGACGTGCATTTCTTTATAAAGAGTCAAAGTAAGTGGCGCTATGTATTCGATTAAATTATTGAAAACAACCAACACGATTACAAATTCAACATAAATTTATTTCAATGAATCCACTAAATACATTAACAAAATAAAAGAATGACAAATGGTAAAGAATTGTATGTACCGGGTGAGCATTCCAAACATCCCTTGACCGATGGTTGGGTTGGTCGTACAAGTCGGTTGGATCCAACGGTCCTTGCTCGAGATAATACCGTTGGTTGTATATATCCACGTCCTCCCCAACCTACGAGAAGATAACAACGAGGTTAGTACATAGATTAATTAAAAAGCTTATAACAACAACAAAAATTAAACCAATATAATGAGTACGTACCGCTTGAAATTCATCAACATAAACTGCTTCTCCTTGCCACCAATCGGCCATTTTTTCGGCGCAATTCGGACAGAGCTTCGGCTCGGCTCGGCGGGTTTTGAGGAAAAAACCTAAGAAATATTTTCTGATGGCAGATCGGACTTAGCCGCAACCAACAGACCACTATTTCCTAGGCTTTTGGGAGGGGGAGGTTTTAGAGAGATAAATTGTAGAGAGAGAAGGAAGAATGGGTTGTGGTGTGAAGAAATGAGAGGGGAAGGGGGGGGGTATTTATACCCATCAGACCGCACCCTCCAGGTGTGGTAGGGTAATTTTTCCCTCGCGCGGATCGCACCCTCCCGATGCGTTTTGCGCTTCCCTAGGGTTGATCGCATTCTACGCGTGCGATCTGTTATCCTCGGCGCGGATCGCTCCGCTGGCAAGCGTTCAGCCGCCCGATCGTCCCTCCATCCAACGGTTTTGAAGACCGTTCCGCAGCAGCATTAAATCGCACCCTTCCGGTGCGTTTTGTAATCTGGAACGCACCCCTCTGATGCGTTTTATACGTAGAACGCATCCTTCCGGTGCGTTTTACTTATAAAACGCTTCTTAGGGGTGCGTTCCAAAAAAAATGGTGCTATTAGTGTAATTTTTTTCGGATGGGTGCTATTTTTGTAATTTTTTTAAAGGTGCTATTATTGGAAAAATCCCTCTCTTTTGTAGCTTTTATTCGATTCATACCCTTCCAACGTGGTGGAGTGGCACATGAGACAATTCCCGGTTCATCACAACAATGGTGCAAGAGAGTCCCACTCATTTGCCACCATCTTGTGGAGTGGCACATGCCTGATCGAGTCTTACAACAATATGGCCGTGAGCAATGCTTACCCTCAGATCCACCCGATAGCCAGAAGGATTTTCACGAAATAGATGGTCGCCAAGGTCCTCGTGATTGGCCCATGAAGTTGGCACCATACATTGAATTGTGGAATAGACAAGATGAAGACATTGTCACTCCTCGAGCGGTGGATGCAATGGGTTATAATGACCCTTACATGGACCAACACCGTGCACAATCGGTTAGGTACATTTGTACATGACTCCGGATGGTGCATTGGTAAGCCATTTTCCGTTTATTCAATTCAATTTCATTACTTTTATGGACACATAAGTTGTTATGCATTTCATTACTTTTAATTGCCTAACTTGGTAAATTGGTGTGGTTCAGGTCGATGGGGTCGAGCATGTACACGTTCTAGCCCGTAGTGGCGAGACTTTGGGCGAAGAGAGGTGTCGCTCCTAAGGAAGATCACCAATAGTCTCCTTAATTGTGTTAGATAGTGTGGTCAGGATCATCATAGATACCCGCCGATGCCCACACCGCCTACTGCGAGGGTATCTATTGATGTCCCTAACCTCCACTGTCATACCAAAGAAGGCCTAACAAAAGTACTAGGGAAAGGCCTCATGTGCTCGAGGTGCGGACGATTGAGGCGTGGTGCGTGCCTCACCCTTTGGGTTGCACAACGATCCCCGCCCGAGTACTCGACATGACGCCACAACCTCGAGTACTTGGAACGAAGCCACCTCCTTGAGTGCCCACTAAGATTTCATGCCTTTTAATCACACTTCTTAAACCTAGTGGTTGGATTCCATGTTGGCACCTCTGGCGGCTCCATGACGGTATCAACATACCAATTTTCATCTAGAATATCCATGTAGTATGGGATAGACACACGGTCACGGGACACCTCCTCATCATCTAAGTCTGAATCTGGTCCTGAATCATCAACACCTTCAAAAGGGTCGAAGCTGTCTGCACTGACATTGTCTTCCTCTTCTTCATCTTCATGGTCACTAACTGCAGCTGGCAGCGCATCTTCCATGTCATCTAGATCATGAAGGCACCATCATCAGCTCCGTGATGGTAGTTGTGATAACTACCGCTACCTCCATGGAAGTTGTACTCAGGTTGGTACTAGTAGTCTTCTTGTTGATTGTCATGGTATCGTTGGGATTCTTGTTCGTATGATTAGAAGGATTGATGATGATGAACTCCAACTCCTTCTTGGTATTAATGGTAGGATTGATGCCCATATCCTCCACCCCACCGTGGATACCATATGTTTGGCCATCTCCGGGTTGACCTTCACCGCGTTCATCCTCCTCGGTGTTAACAAACATCTCTGCTTTGCAAATGTTATTCACATTAAACAATTCGAGAATGGCATCAACTTCCTTCTGACTGGTTATGAGCAATTCCTCATACCACAATGACTTGTCTTCTCTGTTTGGATACCGATACACCATACGATCAACTCTCCTCGTCCCATCCATGCAATTAACCGTTGAACACATTTGATAGAGCTCTTCAAGGTTTGGTCTCATAGCGACCTTCACTTTCTGAAAATCACCACCGGCGTAACGTACCCCCTTTCCAGTCTCTTTCGTGTAACCATTCCACCGTAACCCAAACGTGAACTTTCGAAAGGACATTTGCAATAAAGCTGTAACTAAATTAATACCATAAATTTGTGAAACACATACACATGAATAATTTTTGAATGATAAGCATTGAAAAATCACAAATCACAATAAAAATTAATACAAAACAGACTTACGAAGTAAGGTTAATCGCAAAAACTAAAAAAAAAGTAGGGAGCAAAACAAAATTTAATAGAAGAATGAGAAGAAGTACCGAAGAGTTGGGGTATCTGGGACCGTCTTTTATAGGCAAAATGTTAGTGAAAATCGTAGGGGGATATGGCAATTTTCACCAGACATGCAAACCCTACATCTGCAACCTCCTGCATGCTGACAGGTTGTTTGTCGGGGGAATAAGGACGACACATAAACCGCCACTGGCTCCTGTGTTTTATGTGTCGGCAACTAGAATCGTTGGGGCCTGTGGCGGTTCTTCTTGCCGACATAAAACCGCCAGGGCTTCCATCGATTTGTTCTAGGTCAGCCAAGAAACTGCTTGTGAGACATGCGGTTTGTAGGAAAAATTAGAACCGCCGCCACCCCATGCGGTCCTTGTATAAACCGCTGGGGTAGGTGGCGATCTATGTGAAAGAGTGGTAAGAGTGAAATTTTTTCTATAAGAGTGGTATTTTTTGAATTATTTAGTTTTAGAGTGGCATTTTGATAAAATTCCAAAAATTAAAACAAAAAAGAGAAAGGAAAAATGGTAGTATGCTGTTGTGGTCTCGTGGACTTGTGTTACGTAAGCTAAAGAGCTTGTTCCCATTCCCACCAAAGAAAGAGATGGCTGCTCGCTGCTTCTGGACCAGCGGCAGCTGTTCCGGCAACAACGCAAGCCAATGCTGCCGTTCGCCAGCGATTCCGGAGTTTCATACCCAAACTCGATATCCGTCCTCTTCTTCTTATCATCATCTTCCTATTTTAACGAGTGATTCTTCTTCTCGTTTCACTGGAGGCTGCAGAAACCCCATCCCATACCCATACCCACACCTTCACCGGCTGTTCGCTCAGCTGCCGCCGCAATCCGACCCCGCTGACACTCGGAGGTGATTCGAATCAATCCCTCCACGCTTTTGCATATTCCTGCTTCCACTCTAGCACTTGTCTGTTGGGGGGTTTATAGATCAGTGAGAATTTCATTTCCTTCCCGGCGCCTTTTATCAAACACTTGGTGGGTGGGTTCTTTTGATTCTACGGTCAATTGCTACCCATAATGGACTCGACTCTAACACACCTGTGCTCCGTTGGAGAGTGTATATCAAGTCAATTTTGCTGGTTGCTGGATGTCTCTCTTCTTCTGGTACTCAGCTTGGGATGGCAGGAATAAAGGCGGCGGTGGCGGCATTATGCCCAACAAAAGATCCCGATCTCCGTTCAGAAGATGAAATCGGAACCAACTTATCAAAGCATTCGATTTTGTTTACAGCTTGTGTATAAAGTGTATTAGTTGTAAAGGAAAATATGGAATCATTGAAAGCAAGAATAATATGGACCAGCACATGAACCAGGAGTCGGATACTTTGTTCCTCTCAACAGCGTTTCGAAAGCATTTCGCTCGCTTTCAGGTGAATGTTGATGGGATTGGACCTACTGGCCAACGCCTTTCGCTCGCTTTCAGCCATCTTGTCCACATAAAGCGTTCCATCCAGATGATCACATTCGTGCTGTTCTGTAAGATACCAGCCTGCCACCCGGAGGCTTCAACCTTGATCACGGCTCAACCCTGTAACCTCGACTTCCAGACTACGCTCCACCAAAGCCCTGAATCCATCAAACACTGCGACAGGGAAACCCATAAAACAACTAAGCCATTGTGAACTGCAGGACAAATTACAGGACATGAATACAATAGAATAACACATTCCATAGAACCTTTTTGTTCCCTGCCCACATGCCAGAAGGTCAAATGGCCGCCTATCCTGTGCTTTAGTCTCTTCTTCTGGTGCATATCTTCCAATAGCATTATCTGCAGCGAAGTGAAGGCTTTTTTTTCTTCCAAGAAATTGCATCTATCACAATCAACGGTAATAGAAACATCGAGGGGAGAACATCCACGAAGAAAATGATAGCTTCAGAATAAGAACAGCAGATTCTGGCTTTAAGTAGCTTATTCTAGTTATCCCGAACTATCATGTCAAATAAACACAAACCAGAAGGGCAAATCAAAGAGGGAGATTGAATGAACTCAGCCATGTTACAGAAAAATGAGTCAAATATCTTTCATATAACTCGAGCAATCAAAACACAGGAAAATCTCGCCACGGCATTGGAAGCACCATCTTTGTCAAACTTCAGTAGTAACCCAGATAAAGGAAACCAAAGGCTTAAGAAGGGATCTTCCCTTCCTATCCAAGTGCTACTGAGGAGGTCGGAAAACTACAACGAAGGAACAATGATGCTGCCAAGGTTTACTGGACTTCCAGCTCAATTCAGTCAAATAGAAGTGCGAAATCCAGGAAACGGATAAATGTAGGAGCCATTACGATCTGTCAAATACTCCCATTGGATTCAACCCTCAAGGAAAAATACAAATTCCCTACGTTGTGGCCATAGCTAAAAAAATCAACATACAAGAACTAATAAGCAGATGAAAGTAAAAGAGCTAATCAGCTGAATTCTCTTCTTGATAATCACAGCAACAAGTGAAATGCAGCTAAACCTAGGAATATCTACAACTAGGGGCTTTACTAAAATTGCAATAAATTAGCAGTTCCCCCAAGAACTCAAAATCATGGATGGATAAAGCACAAACGAAGAAACCTGACCCTCAGCGGGATTCCAATCTGGGGAGCAACCAGCTCAACTCCTGGAGCTAACCTCATAACCTTAACCATGTCATCAATGATCTTCTGTATCCTTTCCGAACTGATTTCCCTTGGGTCAGCTACACGAGCTGGTTCGTGCAACACTAGGTCACTAGCTTTTACTATCTCTGGCAAGGCCGGTTTAAAGTGCAAATCAACCTGGTCATATGAGGTTTCTTTCTAATGATGCCTTAGAAATCTTTTTGCCAACAACTACTCCAATGACAATGGCAAACAGAGATATGAGAGCTCCTTGTCTTGAGAGCCAGAACTCGGTCCACGTCAATGGCCTCGTGACTTGAACTAGAACCATCCTAAGATTTTCTTCTAGATCCTCTAATGAACCAGTGTTGTCAATCACAATGTCCGCCCTCGACCGTTTCTGATCCAAGGACATTTGAGCATTTATCCTATTTCGAGCATCCTCCTCATTACTGCTATCTCTTGCCATAAGCCGTTGTAACTGCGTCTCCGGATCCACCCATACGACAACAGTGGGCTCTGTCCACCTATCCATCTTCGCCTCAAACAACAGAGGAACATCAAGAACAATAACCTTGTTACCTTTTAGCCATAGCTTGAGAACTTCATAAAAGATCCCAGAGGATATGTAGGGAGCCAATAACCTGCAAGGAAGCCAACATTGAAAGAACCCGGTCAAGATACAAAACCTTTCAACAATATTAAGCAAAGATATGGGGGAAGAAGTAACAGAAAATCTACACAGCATGGTTTATCAAGACCAAGTAATTTTCAGATGATGGACGGAAACTTGGAGTGGGTGATTCATAATGAACCTGTTAAGAAGCTGGCACTTTCCAGGATCCGAGAAAACAATGTGGCCAAGCTTAGCCCTATCAACTTCTCCATTGGGTAGCAAAATATCTTCTCCAAATGCATGAACAACTCTTTTCTGGCCTCCGGTGCCCTTCTTCAGAACATCCTGTATATTATATATACAAAAACCAGTCGGAAGATCATATCTTTCGCATATACCAAAACGGGAAGATAGGTGTTACAGGTGGAGAGCACTTGCTAGTTGAATATGCACAAGCTACCACTAGGTAAGCTGTAAGCACATTGATCAATGGCAAGAACTTACCACCAAGAATCACCTACATTATCAAAGAGAAATTTAGCAAACAATCAAACCATCATCCCGTGAAATGAAAGCTCCTATTGGGTATTCGGATACACCATCTAGCACTATAACTTGTATGCAGTTAATCAGCCAAGATCATCTCTGCACTACATGAACTAGGACGCCAGAGGTTGAAATTAAGAGACAAATCGAAGTGCTAATTTAACCCGGTCGTCCAAATTCAGGCAAGCTAATAGCAGAAACCAAATGTAACCTAATTCTCGTTACAATGCATATTAGTATTGGGCTGGTTCTGGTACGGGAAGCAAGCGCCGATGAGAGGAAAGATCGAACAGTTGAATGAGAGTGAGAGTGGGGAGAAGCAAGATCGCCGCCGGGACAGTGCTATTGATGATTACGGATATAAAGAGGAGAGAGGCTGGAGTACTCACCCGAGCAACGACGTCGGCGTCGACGACCGGAACACCATGGAACTTGAAAAGATTGGAGACGGTGCTCTTCCCGGCCGAGATTCCTCCGGTCAATCCTACTATTCTCATTCCTCCACTTCAGGAGCTCGCTGGTATTGTACTGGATCGGCTTTAGGTGGTCACCCAATTCGTTCCCGCTCCAGAGCCCGGATTTCCCAAAATTCGTCGAGGGTTCACGAATTTGGAGCGCGGTTTTTCCAGTACGACAGCAAAAAATCAAAACAGCCTCTATAAATAAATAAAAAAAACAGCCAATTTTGAGGATGGTGGCTGTTGCTTGGAGGACACACTAGAATCTAGATTGACACTAGATAGTGTCATGAGATTTTATCAATCCGCGGTTGATCCGGACCCGGTCGAGTTAGTGGGTCAAGTGTTAACGGGTCATCCGTTTTAGCCCGACAATATGGTAAGAGTCATTATATTGTACTTATTCTGATAAATTATATCAAATCTCCTCTAACATATGAGTAATAACATATAACACCAAGGGGTCGTTTGGATTAGTGAATGTGACGGGGGATTTATGAGTGATTTTAAAACAATCTCTCGTTGTGCAGGATTTTAAAACAATTCTGCGTTTGGAAAGGTGAGAGATTGTGGGCATGAGGAAATTCTAAATCTCTCATATGAGAGTTTTTAAAATAGCTGATGGGGATCAGCTATTTCACAATCACTCATTTTTTCTCATTCTTTTCCAAACTCTGCCCCTCCTTTTGTTCTTCCTTTCTTATTCTTCCTTAGGGATTAGGGATGGGTATAATTGTAACTTTAATTTTTAACTAAAATCCTTCATCTATTCCCAAACATGTTATTTGGATCAAATCCCACGTTTAAAATACCCGGGTTTTTAATTGAGAGATTTTAATCCAAATCCCTCATTTACACATTCCCTAATCCAAACGACCCCCAAAGTAACATGTCGTACTTAGATCCAACATATAGTGAAAATTCACACACTTATATAAACAATATTCAAATGTTCAACTAAAGATTCCAAAGATTGAGTTAGGCGAAAAGAAAAATCGGAAAATAGGCGCATTTCTCAAACCAAAGAAAAAACGACACAATTTGACCTCCAACCCGATACCCTTGTAGCGGTCAACCCGGTGGGTGCGTGCGACCTATTTTTCTCACCGGGTCAGGGTCAAAGTGGGTCAACTCATGTTGAAATGCGGTTAATCACCACCGTTCAATCATTTTATATCTCTAAAAATTATTTATTAATTTAGACTCAGATATAAAGTTCTTCTTATCGGACCATCGATACACTATGTTTTTATAAATATTAATTTTAACATGTGTTTATACTTTATATATATATATATATATAATTTATCCAATTTTCAACATGTCACCCACTAAACTATACGGCAGGCAAATTATACATTCCTTCCATTCCACGTTTGGTGATCTAAATCTTGTGTAAGTAAGATGATAAAGAAAATCAATTGATCCCGTTTTTGTTTATGTTCTTTTTTAACGGGAGGGATACATTAAGTATGCAAAAGGGGAAAGTGTAATGAAAATGTAACAAATCAAACAAAAGATAACATATGCCAATAATCCAAGGGCAAAGAATGGTGAAAAACCCAATAGGGTCGAGACACAAGCTCGATTTGAACTCAGCTCTTGACTCTAGTCGCCGCTTGTTTTGTTTGCCCCTGGCTCCTCACCTCCATTGCAAGCAATAGCAATAGCAACCCTCCGACAAGTAACAAGAAGAAAAGCTTGGAGCCCAACAACCCGGTGGAAGGTAACCTTCACTTTTCAAGATCATCACTCCGAGTCTAAGCACGATGGCCACATTTCCGAATCACCGAGACCAGACCAGACCAGATGCCAAAATCTCAACCCAACAAAGAGGGCAGAAGATCCACAAAAGGGAAGAGATCCGCAATTGATCCAGTTATATTGAACACTCGCGCCTATTAGCATTAGCAAAGATTGTAAATCACATCGGAGGTTGCACCAGAGTAGAATTTATACTAAAAATATGGTTTAACCATTTCATACTTTTAAATATCACCTACAATTTTAAATTCTGATAGAAAATTTTCTCGATTGATACAATTTTACAAACACTAAACGCTCCGGTTTTCCAACAGCTGAGAATTAGCCTTGGGTACATATCATAGCAAAATATCGGGCCTGAATAGAGAACCAATTAAGTGGATCGATCAATTATACTAATTCAACCGTAAGCAGGTGAGTGCCCAATAATCACCCCTATCTGGAAAAGTGGGACTATCAGAAAAAGGAAAAAAGAAACAAATGTAGACTAAATTTGTTTCCTCCTACCCACTTCAAGCACCCAATAAATACTTATTCAAGAAGAAGAAGAAGAAAAAAAAAAAACTTATTCAATCAAGAAATTAGCCAAAAGAATAAGAACCCAACTAAGAAAGAAAACTATACATGAAACAGTAACATGGCACTATTCCCTCCCATACCATCTAAAGACCCTCTACTGCCTTTACTAGTTCCATAACTTATAACCTGGCAAAAACAAAAATGCCGGGCCATAAAAGAAGAAAAAAGAGGCAGAAAATTTGTCCTACTAATAAACTAAACCTACTACTTCTGCTGACCCTCACCCTCCATCTCCCTCACACTGTCCACTATATGCCGGATTTTGTTTGATAGACACTTGTTGTGCTCTTCGATCTGTTCGAAAATCAGTTCCAGATGTCTTTTGTAGGTCGCGGCTCTTTTCTTCTCCACGGCCAACTGCTGGGACAACTCCTGGATTTTATCATGTTCATTCTGCACACAAAAAAACAACAGTCAACGGATATCAATATTGCAGCTTGCTGGTGCTGAAATCACCAACTCTGACTAGTTCAAGTGCTGCATACAAAGACCTGATGCCCAAGTGACTAACTCTTCCTAAGTTTGATACTGAAGCCCTAACTTGGAATTCCCTAATTATGGGCTGCGCTAAATTGGTTTCAGCAGTCGACCTCTCCTTCACGGAATAGTAAATTTTCTATCAGAAATATAGGTGATTCATAATTCAGTTATGAAGAGTGACACAAGTTTATTAGCAAGGAATTTCTAGGGACCCAATTACTAGAGATGGTATCCAAAATCTCTGACTCTACTTCCATCTGCTAAGTTCAACAATTAAACTCGTGTCGAATCATAAGATCCCACGGCTTGCACATTTTGGTTGAGATCAAACTGTAATTGATGAGCACAACCGCAACTACCATGATTTCACCTCTCTAAAAATGCCAGGGAGGAAAGATTGGAAAGCAGTAATTCTAAGATGTCAGGGAAGAAAGAACTAACCGGATACTGATCGTAAATGCAATCTCTTCGGCCCCTGCCAGGCGTCAATGGATGAGTATGCTCCTTCACAAACTTCGTAACCATCCACTTGCCAGAATTTACTCTCCTCACCAACATCATCGCCCTGCAACCAACCCTAGTCTCCACTCTCTGTCTAACAATTTTTTCTCGCTTGTCTGGCATTCTAAAACCCTCTTTATTACAAACAAGCGCCCGACCAATGGCAGAACCATCCCTCCTAGAGCGAGACAGCTTGCTCACTCGGATGATGAATCCCACTTGTGTTGCATAAGAATTATAAAATGCATGTGCAGCTGCTTCAGAATCGAATTCCTGTCCCACATATGGCTCATCAGCAGTATCTGCATCTGAAACTGCAAATCCATCTTGGAGCTCATCAGGAGACTCTTGATCCAATTTCTTGCACTGGTCCTGCTGAAATTCCCCATTTATAATGTTGTTAACACCAATTTCACTTTGATCACCTACTTCTTGACTATCATCATCTAGTTCAATATTTCTTTCTATATCTCCATTGACATCATCATCATCAACCCCAAACTCCACTGCAACAAGAAGCAGTTGTTATAAGGATGGCTGTAGCTACATAATAGAGTTATAGCGACACTAGTATAGATCTAATTGAGATCCCAAATAATAAACAGGAGTACAATTTTATGGAGCACGGGAAAAGAACAATTATTATCACATCAATGAGATGAAAAAGAGGGGATGCAACCAAATCCAAAGTTTTCAAATAAGCAAGCAAGAATCGCAAGTGCTGAATACACCAGCTAAAAAAAGGGTTGCCTCATATAATATGGACAAGGTGCAGCAGGCAACCTTATGTCAGTTGAGAGTGATCACGGACCACAATTTATAAGAAGACCTGTTAAACTATCCTTTATTCAATTGAAGCCGTGAAGTAAAATAATAGCCTTACAAAATGGAGAGTTGGAGACCCTCTACATGATTTTTGCATGCACAAAAAGAGAACAGAAACACAATAATGAGAGAATATGTGCTGTTTTCCCTGACTTTCAATTGTAGCTTCTGAACATAACCCAAAAACAAACAATATAATGCAACATTAATTTATAAACAGTCTACTTACTCAACTTGATAAACTCGCCAGAAGCTTTAGTCGAGAGTCACCACAGGAACCTGAAAGTCAAACTGATATGGAGACACATCAGCACAGAACTGAGAATGTAGTAACTAACATCCCATATCACTCTAGTTTGAGCCCTTAATCTGAAAATTCAAATGCATTTATTGCTAGGAAGATTGTTGATCTGATTTCACATATGCATCCTCTGTGGAGCAATAACCAGAAAACGCCAGACATGTGTTACCAATTGATTTTATTGCAACAAAGATGTCTTCTGCACTGCAAACTTTGTAACAAAATTTCCTAATACTAATATACCAGAGAACAAACTTGAGAATATGTTCCAGTAATTTTGCTTGTGAATCATGGTTTTAAATAAAGAGTGAATTAACCATCTATTGTGGCTTCATGGCTTCACCTAATGTACATGCTACATGGCACCCAAGAAATATCTTAGCATGGAGTGAACTGTGAGGAGTACGCAAGAAGTAGAATTACCTAGTAAACTATAAGGATGTCCAACAGTATGAAAGAAGTAGGGTTACCTAGTAAATTATGAGAATTGTATGTGTGTAAATATAATATAGTAAATTGAAATGCCAACCACAAATTAGAAAAGCAGGACAATAACATGCAGAAAAACTGGACAAGGAAAGGATGGATTAGAAGCCACAAAAGAGCTCAACCCTAAAACTCATGAATTGCCAAATCTTCTGTCGATTTAGGGAGAATTCGCCTAGCAATGTTAAAAAAAAACACGAAACTCAAAGTAATGAACTTGCCACCAAGGAAGGTAAAAGACACAAAGCAGCAAGCAGAGGATCATATTAGTAATGTTAAACCCTACCAGCAAACAGACATATACTCAATCTAATATACATTAGCACCAACCGTGTAGCCAAGCAAGCTACCAACTAATTTGCCCTTTATCAAAGTAGATTCCAATAGCAGATTAAGTTCAAAACCACAAATCATCCGAAAGCTATAAAATCTACCCTTTACATTTGTATGAAATCAATCAAACAATTGTTAGTTCAGATGAGACTCAAAGTGCGCTTGAACAAATGAACTCCACTAAAACTGTAAGGAGCTCCAATTTCACCAACTCTAACCTTACAACGGATCATAACAGTTGAAAACCCGCTGAAAACAGAAGGATGAAGTCAAGACGTCAGAAAAAGAAAATACCCGAATAGTGAGAAGGTGGATTGAGGAAGACACGAACAAACCCCTGATAGCTTCTACTCCCCTCTCTTTGCTGCTTGACCCATTTACTGAATTTTTTCGAGCAGCTCCGCCTCTCACCTGCTAATTCGATCGCGAGTGGACGTGCTCCAATTCAACTCTTTCAATCGTTCCAGAGGTCTCTATTTTTCCTATTCTTTCTATTCGCCCTCTCGATAAGCCAAAGCCCTGGGCGCCACAACAGCAGCCGAAACCGAGGTGGTGGAATTCAGGCGGCGGCAGGTGAAGGCAGACGGAGCAAGACTCCGATCTCTGTGGCGTTCGATGAAAGAATTACCAATATGCTTCCTTCTTTTTCAGCTCCAATATATCTACTCCCTCCGGCTAATCGACTGGCAGCGCCGGTAGCGAGATGCCGTTACAGCTCTGTTTCTTGCCCCGTGGCCCCGTCTATCTCCTCTTTCCTTCATTTTTTTCTCCTTCTTTCCCCGGTTCTTTAAATAGTTTTAAAAGGGTCAACGAGCCCGAAACGGCAAACTAAGTTGTTGTTTGGTTTTGGTGATAGTTAAACTGAATCTCTAAATGTCGTCCTTAAAATTGATAACAGTCGCCCTAACTCTAATGATAAAAGACTTATATACCCTCAATAAAATTTCAAAAAACCAAACAATCCCTAACTCCTCAAACTGAACCCCTCATCTGCCTTCTTCGTGAATCCCTCTCGACGCACCAGTCCGGCGGCGCCTTCCCCGCCATTGTCGTCGCCGGTTCTCTATCGAAATTTCCAAAAAAACGCTCAACCTAAGGCAGGCAAGTTACGGTTGGTCCATGGCGCAACCGCAACTCACTTGCGGTTGGTCCATGGTGCAACCGCAAGGGAGCTGCGGTTGGCCCATGGTGGAACCGCAAATGATCTACGGTTCCTTTTTTTTTCAATTTTTGAAGTGAACTTTACCGATTCAGAGTCACTAGTCATGATCCAGACATCATATCGACGATTCCAACTCCAGAATGACGATGATGGATTCTCTCTTTTGAATAATGTTTTATTTTCTTTACTAAGTGGTGTTGTTTGCTAAGGAAAAGTAAAAAAAGCTAAAAGGTTAAATTTGTAACTTTGATATTTTTTAGGGCGACATTTAGCAATTTTCAGGGCGACCTTTAGCAACTCATAGATGTATTGTCATTAATACATGCATAATAATATACATGTATACTAGCTTGTAACCCAGCCCGTTGGCCGGAATGTTCATATTTTAATATTTTTATTTTTATTTTATGTTTAAGTCTATTAATTTGTTTAAGTTTATTGATAACCATTCAATCGAGATGCTACATAAAGAATGAATATATAGGTTGAACATTCAGGGAAATATCCTACTCATATAAGAATATAAAAATGTATCATTAATCCAATTTTCATAATGATAATTGAGCCCACATTAAAATGATATTGGTTAGATTGTCCAGAAATATATAATATAAAAGCTCATTGGAATTCCCACACGATCCATAGATAGTTTGAAACTGAAATGAAACCTCACATTCCCACATAAATGGTTCAAAACTCTCCTCCATGAATAACATGCCACTAATAAAAAAGAAATTGATTTAAAAAAAAACATAAATGAAGAGTTGTTGATTCAAGTAAATCATATGCTAACAACTCAACTAAAAAGATACCTTCAAAACTTGAGAGCAAATGACAAAATTAAAGTTACATCTAATATATAAGTAGACTCGATCAAAGTAACGAGGCACAAAATTAGACACTCCTTATCTACATGTTCCAGTAGTTTGAATAGTGAATCGACCTTAACTTTAGTAAATCAATCAATGATTCCTCGTTTTAACATAAACATAGGTTGTGGTAGTTGCAACAACAATAACACCTAAAGATCCAATAGTTTCCACTCTCTGTTGTGCAACCAACTTTTTATCCCCTCCATCTTCAATCTCTCGACGTATATGTTTTAAACCAAAATTCAGTTTCTAATCGTCCTTCTGCAGCCAAAATTCAATTGAGTTTCTTGTCAGCTTGATCTCCAACTCCTCAATCCTCTTTCTTGCATTTGGCCAACGCATCTTCCTCGGGGCAGTTTTAATAAGCTCGTAAACCAACACTCATCTCCAATCCCATCAATTATGCTCTTCTCCTCCTTCTCTGCCTTCACCTGATCTAGTTCACTTCCATGCCCTTCAATGCCCTCTTCATTTTCATTAATATCCTGATCATCTACCACTTCTCTCTCTTCAACTGCTCCGATTTTGCTTCTATGTCTTTTAATACCCTCCTTGGTTCAATCACTACCCTGACCAACTGCCTCTTCACCGTCTTTACTTGCTGCAAACTACTTCCATGACTTTTTATACACCTTCATCAAAATCACAATCAACTAACCAATATCAATCCATGGCCTTGGATCGGTTTTAAACTCTCTATGAATATCTCAATACCACAAAGTCTAAATCTAAATATTCTTTTAGTTAATCATGAACTTGAGTTTATCAAAATCTAATCCACTTCGTTTAAGTTGGAATTCCCATCCCCAAGCTCATTTTTGGTTCATTTGATCCCACATAACCATGATATTATACCTCTAACTAAAATAAATAAAAACATTTTACGAAAAGAAACCGAACCATGAACTTTACCTGCTACTAAATCCAAACACAATTTCTTCCTCTAACCACTTCCCTTCCCAAACCCAATATCAACTTTTACTCCAAGTTCACAGTTCACACCCCCAACTCCTAGTGTGTTGCGTGAAAGCTTAATTTTAGCAATCATTATGCTTGCAATTAGATTAATAGACACCAGAAAGTGCCAAAATTCCACTAGACGATGAGTTGTCTTCACTTTGAGTTTTGTCATAAAAATGCTGCCCCGATATGTTTATCAGTTTGGAGGCCATATGATGAGCAATACCGAATCAGTTGCAGCGAAGTTACCGGTCACAGTAATGACATTGTGAAACATGTGTTAACAAACGCGAATATGGGTTACTTTTATGGATTGACATTAGAATGATGGGATTGGACAATGGGACCGTCCTTAGTTAAGCGACATGTAAATTGGTTCATTTGGTATGGATGACACAAACAGTTAAAATTCTAAATTATTTGGATGAGTTTGTATTTAGTGTTTTCAAAATCGTGGTATACGAGTTAGGTGATTAAAATATTTAAACCCAAATGAACCGACCCACGTACACCCCTAGGAAGAGTTTCAAAACTTAGTATTTAACCGGACAAAAATGTTCAGAGAACCAGTCCCCTATAGTTTGCACAAAGATATGATTGCTTCACTATAGTTCTGGAAATTAATGGTAATTTAAGAATTCTATATCGCTTCTACATATTCAATACTATAATTCGATATGAAATATTCGAACCAACAATATTTTGGTTGCAAATTTATGGTTATCGTCTATTTATAAGATAGATAAAATTTTAAATTAAGCATTAAACTATAATTAAAATAAAAAATATCAAAATCGAAATATCAGAACACCAAATAAGTACTTACATACTATTTATTGGGCTAGCTAACTGTTCCGGATGTCTACGAAGGAAAATGGTCCACAATAGATTGGACGAGAGCACATAATTTCCTAAGAATAAGATGTGCTGCCTATGTCAAGCACCACTTCGACGATAGAGGGAAGATTTCACATTCGGTATGTATTCCAAACGACCAATTGAAGGCCCGCCCGAAGTCGTTACCTTAACCGCAAGGAGGGGGATGCCGAAAGTTCTGTGATTTCATATTTTAGCTTCGTATATATTTTTAATTTAAAAAATACAACAAATCTACATAGTCTGATTGATTTTAAACCTTCACTTTGTTTGAAGTGACCATGGTTCAAATCTCAATATGTCTATCTTTTTCTGTAAATTAATAAAAAATACAGATAATTGTGAAGACAAAAATGTTCTTCCTAATTTGCCTCTCATTGTAGGAAATTTGAAAAGGGAGATTAAGTTTCAAATAATTAAATCATATACCCTAAAACTATAGAACTTAAACTCTAATATCACATATACTAAGAACATAATCAATAATTCTGATTCGCCAAGATGTATACATCATACCATATGCACTATATTAGGATTTAGAGAATTATGATATAGGATTTAGTTACGTGATTAATCTATGGACTAGATAATGTTATTTAACTAAGGAGATGCAATAACCATCAATCCATCGAGCGTACCATAGAATTTCCAATGTATACACACATACAATTGTTTGTTATCGTAACGAAACCGTAGATCACAAATGTCAAATTTTATGTTTTGAAATAAAATTGTGCATAACACTTTTGTAAACAATCATTGTATTCCTACAAACTACAAAGTCATGTAACCTAATAAATGTAAAAGTTGTAAGACATACATAAACTCAAAATGTACTATTTGATTCTTGGTGAAGAATTGTGTGATTAGAGGAACTCACTTAGTTGATTCATAAAACTAGGTATATCATGATGATTCATTTTGTAAATAATTACAGTTATTAATTAGTTTGATGATTGATTATTGCGGTGGATAGTCCTATGATTTTGAGATATTTCAGTATTTTTCTCTCTTTAATTCAAAAAATACATAAACATTGTAGTAGTCCAGTTGGTTAGGGATATTGACTATCAATCTGAAGGACTCGAGTTCAAGTCTTTGCAATGACATTTTTCTCGTAAGAAGATATTTAAGTTCTAAGTTGAACTTACAAATTTACCCCTTGCTACAATTAAGGAGAGTGCAAGGAATTTGAAATGCTCAAAATCTCATGAAGTACAGCTATATATTATAGAGGGATACAAAAATTTATGTATTGTAGTTTACATCGTTTGGTTTTTGTGATAGTTATTGTATTATTTAAATAAGTTATATTACTTTTGGATGAAATATCACTTTTACTCTTTGTTTTTAATATAAAAAGCAACACACATAAAAAGGTAGGAGCTTAGTTGGAAGAAGAAAAAAACACAACAATCTCAACAATCTCACAAAATACTTGAGATTTAACTATCACTCATTTTGAGTGATAGTTTGTGTCAAATCAAGTAAACAATGCTTGTATTGTTTGTACTGAAAATTTAAAAAAATGATACATTGTGGACAATGCATGCATTATAACTATCTCAACCAAACAATCACCAAAACCAAACCACCCCTACATAAGTTGAAACGCCAGAACGTAGTGATGACAAACCGGCGCGAATGTATCTCAATAACCATATTTGTCCCACATTGTCCCGAAGTAGATAGATGGACTCATAGTCCATGTGAGCCCATGAATGTCTCAATGAAGCCCATGCAAAAGGACCCATGAAGTCCACGCAAATCATAAGGAAGATGGCAGATGGGTACTCACTCACGTTGATCAATGATTTTGTTTGTTATTTAATTAGAGGCTTGGTAGCCACATCGGTTAGGATTAGGTGATAAACGAGATCACCTTAAGTGAATCTCTGAGGGGCTGAATGAAATAAGAAGGGTATAGAATTATATTGAGAAAAAGGAACTAAGTTTCCGATTTGTTCGAGCCTAAAACGAACACACATCAGCACCACGTTGGAACCATTGTTCCAATATTTGGTTTGGTATCAGAATAATAATCGATCTATTGGAGAAGTATAGATGTAGCATCATCATCGAGTTAGTGGAGTCTAGCATCAAGCTTCTCCGAGAATTTAGAAGTGAAAGCAGAAAGCTAAGGGAGGATCTCAACAAGATAGCTGCAATCAAGATTGGCAACCGCCATGAGGATTCTCATGTAACTGATCATCCTGACAATCCATCAAACAACAATATCAAGATCAGTGGGAAGAAGAATCTGACAGGCTGTGTCGCACCCATAGTGGGGAGCGCAAAGCAATGCGCGAGAGCAGATGGTCACCAGGATGGACAGGAAAAGTGTTAGAAACAAATAATTTGCAGCTTTTGGTTAATTCGCTTTATTTGTCGGTTTTGTTAATTGGGCGATTATTTGGGAAATTTGGGCAATAAACCGGGAGTCGATTATTGTGTTTTATTTGTTGGGTATGAGATAGGAATTATGCGGATTATATAATCTGCAGTATGAGTTATTTTCACATTAAGCAATAAAATATCAAAAACCTAAACCTACTCTCCCTCTCTTCCTCTCCCTCCTGCGCCCCTTTTTCCCTTCTTCTTCCCCAAACTCGGCAGCAGCCGACTCCCTTCCTTCCCCTCTCTAATCCCAATTTTCTAAATTTTAATCCCTAGCTCGATCAATCCCTAGTTGATCTAGCTATTCTCCCAATTCCCAAATCCGTTAGAAACTCTGTTTCTAACAAAAAGACCATTGTCGCTGCTACTATCTTTACCGCTACATCATCGCTAGTGTTCGACCCATATCATTGCTTATGTAGCCATTTTACCACCTTTTCTCATTGCTTTTTTTGTTTTGCTTTGGATTGGATGTGGTTGCCCGCCTCTATTCAGTAAGTGGGATATCACACAAGATTACTAATAACAAACCCATTGTCAAGCAAACGGTTGTCATCGAGGATGGAAGGTTCATCATACTCGAGTTACCCATGTTGGTTATTTTTCCCTTGATCAGAGTCTTGTTTGAGTTCGTTGCCTTCACTTTTTTTGTGTTGTGAATGGGCAACACCTGCATAGTGGGGAGAAGGAATCCATTCCTTTGTGGGATGAGTTCTTAAAAATCCTGAACCATGTTGCTTTGATCCAAACAGACGCAATAGAGACTGACATTCATCGGTCTCTGTGTTAATACATTGGGAGTTGTGTGTTTTTTTGGAGCATTTTTATTTGGTATGTAACACTTACGCATGTCGCTCTTTTCTGTGTGCTGTCCAACTCGACAGCCACTTGGGTGTCTGACTGTCTGTGAACTCGCCAATTCCGAATTTCCGATCGAGGGCATACCACCTTGCTTCCAGGTTTGGTGTTTGGCCACTTTGTTGTTTTTCCAGCAGCATGCTTCATTATCCTGTATCTCAAAGAATGTTTGTTTTCTTGATATTGGGACCTAGGTTTGCTGAAACACACGCGGCGGTTGCCTCTCTCCTAGTTGAATTTCCAACAGCAAATGACGTTGCCGGTGATGCAGAGCGACTAACAAAGACACTTACCGACCACTCCCAGACAAATGCTTCTCTGGTATTGATTAGCAAATCTTTGGAAATTTCAATTTTCCTTGCTTTCTCCTTTGTTTTGTGTGGCAATTATGTTCACTTTGATCCCAAAAAAGAGAAACATCGTTGTGCTAGGGTGGTAATTGACATTGAATCACACATCCTTTAGTACTATATATAATTTATGTAGGCTTTGCTCGAGAGCTGTTTCGAGGTGTCGTAACAACCAAAGCAGTTAAAATCGGGATTTTACCTAAAATCCCAAAATTGGGATAAAATCCAAATCGTAAAATTGAATCGTAAGATTTTAAGTACCATATAGAAATTGACATATAATAATATTAATAAGGTAAATCATTAATAACACAAAGACTTATAACATTTAAAATGATAATTTTCAAGATTAATGTTTCAAAATCATTATTTTAATTGTTATTTAATGCATAACTAAAAATAATTTATGAGGAAAGTATAGAGCTCATTGGGTTTGGCTCTTGTTTTTCATGTTGTGTCTAGGTAGTTTAACTCAAAGTAGTATCCCGACGTCGTCTACTAAGCATGATTTAAAACTAAGAATAACTGAAATCCAATAAAATAATTAATGTCATTGGTTTGGTACAAATATATTCATTAATCAAATAATTTATTAATAATGATGTTAATTCTTACGCACTTACAATATTCTGACAATTGTTTTACCGATGAGTTAAACAAGGAGAAGAGAAATGGGTTGACCGAAACCTAATTAGTTTTTTTTCCCTTCTTTTCAAATGTTCTTTTAATAGGAACAATATATGAGAAGATTGTGTCATTGCACTTTCCACCGAAACAGTTATGCTTCTTTTGAAATGCTCAAGCTCCCTATTTTGTTCACATAGGATCAAAATCCCGATTTTGGTACGATTTTAATCCCGATTTTGAACGATTTTAAGGTCCACCGATTTTATAGTAAAATCAGGATCGGAATTCCTAAGTAAAATCCTACGATTTTACGATCAAAATCCCGATTTTGAGTAACAAACACATTTTGGTGTTCCAAGGATTGGCAGGTTCAAGAGGATGTAACACGTGTTTGGTGCGCAGTCACCCTGTTGTTTAAGTTGAGCTATTTATTTTGCATTGGATTCTTTTGATCCTGTGCTAATATTGTCCAAAATTTCTTTTGTTGCACAACTACAAGATACAGCTTACCCTCAGGGATGGCACCACTGATGCTTGATTTGTTGCCATGGGTGGCTATGGTCAAGCTTTGGTCGGCATTTCTGCCTCATACTTGGCACAAAAGTTTTGCATATCGCTCCGTGGTTTCTCGATCGGTACATATACATCGTCCAAATGCAGGGGATACATCAGTCTGCATTGGTCGTTAGTTCAGAGAAGAAGCCTCCACTCCACCTTGTTTGCCACAACTTGGAGGCGATGAGTTTGTGGCACAAGCTAGGCACCCCAAAAATAACATCGATCGGGAGTGGAAAAGGATGCTGGTTTAGAGAATCTATTCTTGTTGTGTAATTATGTGCGTGTGTTGTGTTCTTCAATTATGTATGGGCTTGACTGCAAATCTAGGCAAGTAGACATGCTTTGCCAATTGTATCCCACAAGCATTTCTAACCATAGAAAATCCATCCCATGGAGGATGCTTGTCAAAGGTGACTAGGCAAAACATGTCTACTGCATGAACTAACCATGTTTAGAATCAGACAGGTGGTGCACTGCATGGTCTAGGTAATAAATGCACAGTCACTAATGATCAGAAAATTCATTCTTCTTGTGTTTTGAGATTTAACACCCCATATTACATCATTATATAATTGTCGGGGCAAGAGATGGAGGGAAAGGAATGGCATAAAAGGGGGAACCAAACAGAATACGGGTTGCAAATTGGAATTGGGCCGCCGCTGGCCACGTGCGATGTCAAACCGGTTTATAACGTTGTAAGGGTTGACAAGTAGAATGGTTCGACTAGTGAAACAATAAATTTGTTTTGATTTATGATAGTTTAACAAAATATACAGAAGAAATATGAAAACTCATTAACATCAATTGAATTAAATCATATATGAAGAGGTCGTTTGGATAAGTTATTCCAATTAGGAATGTCAATTAAACCCGTAACCATGAGTATCTTACCTGACCGTAACTGGTCAACGAGGGTAATTACCCGTTTTGACGGGTTAAGGGTGGGTATGGATAATGTCCGATTTCAAAATAACCCTTTGACGAGAATAAATACGAGCCATCTAACCCCCAACTTTCCTTCCACTAGAGAAGTACACAACACTAGCGTTCCCTTGTCTCAACTCCCCTTAAATCCCCACATGCCATCTCTCATGCATGAGCATTACTAATTCCAACCTAAGGTTAAGGTAAGCTCCACAAAGTGATAATGGATGTGTGGGAATGAATTGCATTGCCACAATTAGATTCTTTTATTGGACATTTGGACCGGAGAGAAGGGGGGTGCATCTCTTCTCTTCTCTTCTCTTCTTTCACCACTCCCACTCCCACTCCCACAAACACCATATCCCTCTTGTCAAAACCATTGCACGAATTTGAAAGGGAAGTGCGACTCACAGCCACAGGTATGCATGTTTGTTATAGGGGTTAAGGGTTAAGTAAATGGATATGAGGTAGAGAGGGATTCTATTGATGGGTTTGTTAACAGATATAACCCATGTTTTGAGTTTATGATGGGTAGTAAAATTTTTGGTTAATTTAACTATTCAATAAAGTTTATATTAAATATAAATAAAGTAAAGTAATGTAATTAGTAATTTGATGATTTTAAAAGAATAGGAAAATTCTAGCAACTTTTTGGAAGAGAAAGAAGCGGGAAATTAGCTTCTTTGAATTTTTTAGAAAAGAAAAATGGAGGATTTTGGTGTTTTTGATTTGTAGGAATTGAAAAAAATGAGAAAGTTTGTTTCTTTTGATTATAAAAGAAAATAAAGAGGGAAATTTTGAGTTTTCAACTTTTTGTGGAATGAAGGAAGGAAAACGGAAATTTGGTTCTTCAAATGGAAGAGAAAGAGGTGGAAAATTTGGTTTTTTCAATTTTATGGAAGAGAAAGAGGAGGAAAAATTGAGTGTTTCTAATTTATGGAAGGAGAAAGAAGGAGTTGAGTTTTAGTATTTTAATTTTTTGTGAAAAAGAAAGAAGAAATCAAATTTGGGGTTTACAACAATCATTTATTTTAGAAAAATTCACTTAATTTGTCTACTTGTTTTCTATGCTTCTATATTTATTGCAATTTCAACAATACATGATAGTTATTTTTCAACACTTAGTAAAATTTTCGGACATTTATGTTGTGTTAAAGTTGAACTTTCATTTCAAAATGGGTGTTAAACTTGGCCTGTTAAGTCTTGCGATTGCAATAACTCAGTCGTGTTGTGGGTTTGAAAATTTTGGTTAATCGGGTTGCGGGTCACTTTGGAATGGAAAATGAGAGGGAGCTTTGGATGGGAACTTTGGAATGAAAAATTTATGGACCGGTGAAAATGAGCCAACAATTATACTAAACTTGATAAGTAATTTTTGACGGTTCGTTGTTTAGGGTATAAAGTATATGGTTAGGGTATAGGTATAAGGTACAGATGGTTAGGGTGTATATGGTTAGGGTATAAGGTATTGATGGTTTTGACGGTTCTAAATTTTTTTATTAACATATGTTCACTTGAAGTCATTTAAAATCTTTAACGACATGAGATTTTTCTAATAGGCATGCATATCGAGCACATATGTATGACTACTTTCTTGATGTTTCTAATAGACATGCTTATCGAGCACATATGTATGTCAAAGAGTTGCTAGGAGGAAGCTTAGTCGAGGAGTATAACTAGATACGGTCATACATAGCGGAGCTATAAAAGGCTGATCCTACTGGCAGATTTGTTTTAGAGGCCGACCCTTCCAATATTCTGGGTAGGGTTCTTTTCAAGAGGCTGTTCATCGGGGTTTCAAGCCTTATGAAAGGTTTTTTAGAGGGGTGCATTCCTATGTTTGCCCTAGATGGATTCTTCTAAAAGGCGAAGTCAAGGGTATGTTGATTAGTGTCGTGGCAAAGGACGGGGACAACAGAATGTACCCTATAACTTGGGTTGTGGTGGAAGGAGAGACTAGTGACTCGTGGAATTGGTTTGTGGGAGCACTTCATGAAGAGCTTGGTTTTCAAGATGGGCGTGGATGGACCGTCATCTCAGACCATCAAAAGGTTTGTGTTTGCTGCAACTTGTTAATCTCTTTTTTTGTGGCTGCTATTATGTACTAACATTCATCTCTGTTTCAGGGTATTGTCCAAGCACTCGATAATGTGTTGCCTGCAACACATCACATAAAATGTCCTTGGCATGTTTTGGCT
Source organism: Linum trigynum (assembly GCA_964030455.1). Taxonomy (NCBI): domain Eukaryota; kingdom Viridiplantae; phylum Streptophyta; class Magnoliopsida; order Malpighiales; family Linaceae; genus Linum; species Linum trigynum. The sequence continues at coordinate 10,179,691 of OZ034820.1, read as the reverse complement.
AATTGGAAGGTGGGCCATAAGATTTAGAGAGTGAGGGATCTATATTGGGAGGGTGTTTACAACACTAATGAGAATGCTTTTTGAAGTAAAACTGCATTGATGGAGTAGATTCAAGCAAGTGGTGCAGATCCAACTCTTCTCACGAGCTTTATGGAAATAGAGCCTCATCGTTTCTGCAGGGCATTCATGTCTCACACCCCTAAGAGCGATGTTGTGGAGAGAAACATCTGTAAGACATTCAACTTCTACATCGTGGATGACAGAGAGATGTGGATAATTGATATACGTGAGGGAATTCGGAGGAAGCTAATAGTTCGGGTCATGGACAATAATAAGAGAACGAATGCTATTACTGATGCATTGTGTCCTCGGATATGAAAGCAGATTGACAAGGGTGTACAATCTGGTCGACGATGGACCACACGACCAGCTTTGCATGGTAAGTTTGAGGTGGCGCTCAGAACTGAAGGGTACGTTGTAAGTTTAATAGATATGACTTGCACATGTGGGCAATGAGGTTTGACAGGAATCCCATGCCAGCATGCCCTTTTTGTCATTGCTTGGAAAATGTTTAACCATGTTAGTTATCTGCACAATTACTATCATGTTTCATTTGCCAAGAATGCTTATATGGATGGTCCGCCTGCTTTGTATGGCCAAAAAGTTTGGCCCGAGGCTGTTGGGTACCTTGTTTACTCCCCGAAGTTCAAGGTAATGGTCGGTCGTCCAAAGAAGAAGAGGAAGAAAAGGCCCGGGGAGCTCGACGAAGCTCCACATTGAGCCGGAGGTACCACTTTGGTTAGAAAGAATCTTCCCAACAACTGTACAAATTGTGGGCAGCAAGGGCACAACAAGAGACAATGCCAGCAACCTCCTAGACAACTGCAAGATGTTAGGGTGAGACTTTTGCTTCATTGCTTGACTTATTTTGATATGGATAATAGTATCTTGACAATGAATTTGTTGATTCTTATTGTAAGCTTCTGGAATTTGGCGAGGTCAGCCAGTACGAGCTAGAAGAGGGGTTTCATGGTCGAGGTGGACGAGGAGGTGGAGAGACTCCTATGATTATTGAACATGCTGATGTTGGTGGAAGTGGAGGTCGAGGTGGTCAAGGTGGTTGAGGTGGACGAGGTGGAGAGACTCCTATGATTATTAAATAGGCTGAAGTTGGTGGATCTCAACCTCCTGCAACCCAACAATCAAATATGTAGTATTGGTGGTGTCTGATTCTAATTAGTAGTAGACATAGTAGTAGTTGCCTTAGATGTAGTAGTTGTAGTAGTTGATGGGTGATAGTCAAGAACAAGTAGTTGTACTTCTCTTTTGACATCAGCCTTGTTGACTGCATTTCTCTTTTGACAGCATTCCTCTATGCTACAATTCTATTTTGGCAGCACCCTTGTTGGTTGTATAATCAGGAGGATGATGATTATTTTGGTAATATCAAGTTTATTGTTATGTTGGTATAATCAGTTTGTTTATTTTGATAGCAAGCTCCTTGCTTTTATGTCATAATCAAGCCACAATGAAACTTGAAAAGTAGAGTTACATTAGCTCTTAAACCATACATAAACTCACAAACCACTAGATATACAAACTCATGAAAACTCAATGCAACCATACAAAGAGCACTGTCAAATCCACTACTATAAGCATATACGAAACAAACGACAACCTAGTTCCCACCATCTTCAGCTCACGAGATAAACTAACATTTCCTCCCTAAGCTCATCTAAATCATGGCAGAAGCAATGCTTTGCCATCTTCCTTTGCTCGCCCTTATCTTCAGCAGTTGCCAATCTCATTTTAAGTGAACAAATATGCTGCTTCAGATCATCGTTCTCTGTCGAAAGTGCTTGAACAATAGCCTCTTCTCTAGCAGGACAATGCCGACCCACCCACAAAAAGTATTTTCAATCCACCGTTTCTTGATTCCAAAATGGCCCACGATAAAACTCTCTCCCTGGATTCCTCCTAGTTCCAGAGACAAGAACAACAGTTGGACAGTTATGAACACTCCTAGGCACATGAGAACTAGCACAACTCGATTCGCTTAAGCTATTCCCTTTTTTTCTTGCATTCATTGCGTCAAACTTAGATTATTAAATCCTCCAATCTGGTACCCAGTCCACCTCCGTCAGTATACCATTCGATCTGTCACTCTTGCCTTCGATCCGCAACCTCGGAGTCGTCTTCACTGCCCCCGATTCCGCCCAATTGTGTCGTCTCCGCCGAACCGCAAGTGTGTCGCCTGCTGCACCAAATTGTCGCCCTCCCTCTGTCTTCATATCTACTACCCTCCCAAACAGCACCGCCGTCGTCAACGTTATTGTGCTCTTCTCCCCCAACCCGCTCTTGTCTTGGTCACCGCCATCTCTTCGTACTCTGCTTGTTGAGAAAGATAAAATGAGAAAGATAGAGATAGAAGGAATATAGGTGGTGGGTGAAATGTGAGTGAAAAGATTTATTCTTTTTTCATTAATTAAAAAAATATTTATGATGTGTCGATGACATGGCAGACACATGGGCACAAAAGTCAACAATTTGTTGACCGCTGTTTGGTTGATCGTCAAGTTTAATAGTCAACGAAACGAGAGAGGACATAATTGAAACGCGGACTATAAACTTATTGACATAAGTGACGCGGTATAAACCTAGGTGGAGATGATGTCTGAGGAGGCTGAGATGGAAAGAGGGATCAGATTTGATTTCCCCAAATGGCTAGAAGAAGAAGAAGAAGAAGAAGAAGAAGAAGAAGAAGAAGAAGAAGAACTGAATAGGGAGGTAGTGGTCTAAATTTTCAATTTTGGTTGAAATTTCAATGAATTGTGTCGGTTTAAACCGACTCAAATCAAATCGACATAATATAAAATCTGATTTTTTGTATTGATAAATAAAATGTCATTTTGTATCAGTTGTGACCGACGCAATTCAACATATTGTGTCGGTTCTAACCGACACAAATATTTTATAATTTGTGTCGATTGTAACCGACACAATATATAACCAACTCAAATAGTTTGAATTTTGTGTCGGTTCATTATCCGACACAAATAGTCGACGCAAAACCTAAACTTTGTGTCGGTTCATTGAACCGATATGACTCAACCGACGCAAAACAACATTTTCATTGTAGTGCACAAACTAGAGGAGGGGAAATGATGAAATCAATCTTCTTCTCCTTGCTTGCACTGGATTGGATCTTCAATGATGTTCTCCCAAGGTGTTTCCCTCTCTAAAACACTCCAAAACCCTAACTTTCTCGCTCTAGGGCGGCTCTCCACCAGATACCCTCGCAAATAAATTTTTTAATATTTATCTAGCCACTCTTATATATTCTTTTAGTTAAGGATAAATTTCTCATTTGATAAATAATTAGAATTACTATTTTGTTTAAATGTTAAAGATCATAGTTATCAAATAATAAACATGTTTTTTTTCAACAATCAGAAGAACTAGAATCTTCGAATTATTTAGACTTTAGAGATTTAGACTTCTAACCTCCAAACTACCCTATATAATTGTATCACTGCTACCATCATCCCTTAAGAACTCTTCCCCTTTGCTACGTAATAAGTGTATACGTGCATGCGCGTCATCATCTTATTATATATATGCGCATATGCATGAATATGAATGTCACGAGATGAACGCTTTCATTTATTTGTAGTTCCAAACAATATCCTTCCCTCAGACATATAAGACATTAACTTCATTCTTCAACGTTGAATCGTCCATACAGAAGTCAATCAAAACTTCCACCGTTTGATTATTCTGATAAAACTAGTTACCAGTCATCTATATATGGTTCTATGCCCGTGAACCCACCAAAAAAAGCTTACGTTCGTACGTATAACATGGGCGAACTTGCCAGCCACATCATATATATATATACACCAACACTTGTATGAAAATATCCAACGCATTTTATTCATTAAAGCAAATCACTTTTGTTAGTAAGAAGCTGGCGATACCATGTTATCAATATCGTTGGAAGCATTAGCTATGGCGGGAGTGGATTACGTGGAGTGGGGAATGGACGCAGAAGAATGGGAGCGTCAGCAGCTTCGTCAGCCGCCGCCGCCTCATTTGCTCGCTGATGATCATGACCTCCAAGAAGATCATTCTCCCGCCGCCACGGTGGTCGAAAACGACGCAGGCCATAACGGAAATGACGGCGGCGATGGGAGGCCGAGCACCGACACCGGCGGGGGTGAACTAGGTTTTGGTCACAAAATCCAGTACTGCTGCTTGAGGTTTATGATAACGGTGATGATTGTCGCTCGGGGTCCATGATTTATGATTATGCACACTATTAATCCTCTTCTAACTAATAATAACGATTGTTTTTGTTTTCTTTCCGAACCCTTTGTTTTTTTATGATCACCATTCTTTTGTTGCAAATTGTAGCTGTAAATGTGATGAATAATAATACAGTTTATTCATTAGTTTTTAATAACTCTAGTGGATACATGATTAACTTTTGTATCCACTACACTTATTTATGCGAAGAAACCCTTTGAAACGGAAAATTCCTAATGAAACATCCTGCAGATTTAGCCAAATTAACCTTTTGACCACTGAACTACTCGTACTGCTTCAAAATTCCCATTTGGTTAACATATTGAGATCGTGGAGCCCACAGAAAAAGGTATGAGTCATCCGTAAAGAACAGATGTGAGATTACAAGGCAACGAGGGCTAATAAAAAGATGAGTAAAGACTTGCACTCCTGCTAGAGCAAAGCAGCAAAGCCCTTGGTAGTTGGTGCAAATGGAAAACAGAAGAGGGACAAGGAATTGCCATACCCAAGCCCCGCGTTGCCTGAATGTACCCATATGGCTTCTCCTTCATTAGAACAGAGAAAGTCGGAGAGGTCAAACAACTCGTAACCATATAATCCATTACTCACTGAAATCAAGTTTCTCAAGACAACTTTTCGTAGAGCTTCTGCTTTTATGTTATACAAAAACACTTTTCGACTTTTCAAAAATCGAGATTTTAAAGGTGTTTGGTCCTGCTTCAGCTTTTAAAGTCGACAAGAGGAGCGAATCCGGTCAGTAACCCATAGGTCAGTAACCATGCATAATCCAATCACCATCGCCACATCAACGCCTCTTCTCTCTTTTGTAAAGTCTTTAATTTTTTTCTTCTTAATCTTTAACGGACAATTTCTCACTCGTTTTAAGTTGGATTTTTTTTTGCACAGTTAGATCAGATTAATTATGCTCTTTAAAATAATATCCACTTTGATATATTTTTGGAAAAAATTTGAGCCATTTTTTATCATTCTATACCATACGGTATTGAAATAAGAACATACCATATGGTAATAAAGCGTACCATGGTGGTATGAACATACCAAGACTGTAGGATGGTTGAATACATGATAGTATGAGTGTCATTTACGACTTTCAAAATTGTGTACCACAAGATACCACCCCGTACCAGGGTGGTATTGTGTGGTATTTTTTGGTCATGTATTTTGTTGACCTAGAAATTCGTAGATCTAATAGATCATGATGATCTCGTTCCTTCTGTGTTTTTTTTTTTAAAAACGACTTAAAAACGAAGAAGATACCATATTGTATGCGGTTGGTAATGAGAGGTGTAACTCGACTGAGTTATAGATCATCAAGGTGTAACTCTATATTTTCTAGTGTTCAGAATATGTTTAGAATATTCTGAACATCATATGAATTATATATTAAGTGATATTGTTTTAAGATTGTTAATCATTGAACTGGTTATGGAGTGATATCATAATAAAAAAACACAGTTTATTGAAGTATTTTTGTTCACTATTTATTTGATTTTGAATAAATAGGAAAACTCAATTTGCGGTCCTCTCAAATGGGTTCACATATGGTGACGTAAATCTTCTAACTTCAGTGACGAAAATGTCACTTTTAGTAACCAAAAAGTGTTTATGAAAGATGCAATTAAGTTTGATATTAGCGACCATTTCTTTAGCGACGGTTAGCAACGAAAAATTGATGCTAATTTGTTTTAATCTAAGCGAAACGTAGCATGGGTTCTAACCCTTGCTATACGTAAGTAGATCTCTTTCAATGTTAGTGACGTACAACAAGGGTTTTAAACCCTTGTTAATGTTGCAAGGGTTTCAAACCCTTGGTACAACCCTTTAAACCCTTGTTAATGTTCTAAGGGTTTCAAAACCTTGGTACAACCTCTACATGAGACTTCCATCAAGGGTCACTCAAAACCCTTGCTACATGTAGTAGAGGCAGCATTGTCAAAGGTTGGTTCAAGAGTTGGTATAACCCTTGCTATGTTCTGTAGCAGGGATTTAAATCCTTGCTATAGGTGAAAATAATCCTTGTTGTAGACCTTTTTTTAGTGTGGTACAGATCTTAGAACTCACTAGTTACACTTTTTGTAGCATTTTACCTCTTAATTAAATTAAATTTATTTCCTTTGATTTCTAAATGTCTTATGATTTTTAATGAATTGATGATTTTAAATGAAGTTCATGCCAAAATTTCATGAAATTATGTGCTTAAGATGTTTGAATATATATGATGTTCATTGCTTAAAATTGCAATCGATTAAGTATTTGCATTGAATGCTATGAAATTATGTGCTTAAGATGTTTGAATATATATGATGTTCATTGCTTAAAATTGCAATCGATTAAGTATTTGGATTGAATGCTATATATTCTACTTGTGCCAAAAGCTTCAATTGATATTGCATGTACCTTTTGATTAATTGTGTGAACTATGTTTTGTCTAATACTTTCATGATTAGTATAGTGGTGAACCATCCATCACTTTTTATGAGCTTAAACGTTTGTATCCTTGCATGTTTTTAAATGTCTTATTATGATAGATGATTCTACCATTGGTCATCCTATTTTACGATTGTTTATCTTAAGAGTTTCACATAGCTAGCTTTTAGAAGATACCACGATTTAAACTATGGAGTGAAAGATTTTCTTTATATTCATTTGGTTTATCTTCTATGAATACATGAATGAGCAAGATGTTTGATAGAACGATGGGACGCCACAAAGGCAAAGGCAAGAAAGATGAAGCATCTTCATATAGCCATTCACAATGATCATCCGATCCACCACAAGCAAATGTGACGGAGGTTGATCCTTCGAGGAGTTCATATCCTCATCCTCGGAGGAATGAGCCTTGTAATGCGAGAAGGCGGGCGCCATTGAAGAGTATGAGAGAGATGTTGAATAAGGAAACTCAGAATCATAATATCAATTTATTCCGATCTCCTCAAATGCGAACAATAGACGGTTATCGTTCGAGAGTAGCAGATCAAGGAGTCGTAGTGCGCAAAGTCAACAGGAGGCTGACTGATAAAGTATCGAGTGATAAATATCTTAGATATGTCTATGTTTGTATTTCACAGGGTCTTTCAATAGTTACTACTCAAACCTAACCGAGTGTTGTCCTTACTTCTTTATTTATCATTAGTTAGTTGATGGTATGAAGCAAAAGCACATACAAGCTAATTAGGGATATTAAATTCGAGTGACCAAAATTTATATTAAATTTTTCTAGTGACTAAACATGAAACATTTAGTAATCTTAGTGACCAAATATGGCATTTACACAATAAAATATCAAATTGCAACCCTTAAATCTAGCATATTCTCAAATGTTTCCTTTATCTCTTGTTTTTCTGGCTAAAGCAATTTCTTAGTAAATTATTTTCTATCTAAAATTTGCTATAGGTGTCAAAAAGAACCTGACCCGAATAACCCGATCTGCAACCTGAATGGACTAAAAGTCAATGACCCGCAACTCGATTACCCGTAACCCGAATAATCGTAAACCCGATTGGCTCAAACCCGACTAGCCTGTAACCCACCCGATTGACCCGAATAATTACTAGATTATATATTATATAAATTTTCAAAATGAAGTTTGTTTGTTGTAAGACTAAATAAAACTATTTGTTTTATTTTATAAAGGAAAGTTAAAAAATGATTATTGAGTTGAAATTATGTATTTTTAATAAAAGAAATAAGAGAAAGAAGAAGGAGGGGGGGGGGGGAGAGTTTTCGTTTATAGGAAGAGAAAGAAGTGAGAAATATTGGTGTTTTCAACTTTTTTGAGAAAAAAGAAAAGAGAAATTTGGTGCTTCAAGTTTTGGAAAAAGAAAGAAAGGGGGATTTTGGTGCTTTGGTTTATTGGAAGAGAAAGAAGTAGAGAATTTTGATATTTTCAAATTTTTGAGGAAAAAATAAGAGAGAAATTTGGTGCTTTTGATTTATTGGAAGATAAAAAAGTGAGAAATTTTGATGTTTTTTATTTATGAAAAGAAAATTAGAGAAAATTTTGTATTTTTATTTTTTAAGAGAAAAATAAGAGAAAGTTTATCACAATGTTTACATATGATTATTTACAAGTTTAATTAATTATCGATTTGATTATCACAATATTTACATATAATGATTTAAGAGTGTAACATTTAGTGACTAAAATATTGTCTATACTCTATAGTCTATACCAAACCTTACTATAGCTTTTAGACATGACTAATTTGATAGTAGATTTGAGAACATGTAAAGAGTTATCCTATGTCAAATGCATATGATTTTACATTTAGGTTGGAAACTTAATTTTACTCACTAATTCTCCCACCTCATTTTCATTTAGGTGTGAAACTTCCCCCTCTCATTTTGATATCTTCATCCCAACTTTTCACTTCTTCAATGTTTCCCTCCCCACTTTTCGTTCTTCTCATTTTGCTTTCACTCTACAATTTGTCCCTACCAAAATGAAAATCTAATGAGGGAAAATTCTCACCAATTCGACCCACCTACGTTTCAATTCCTTTAATATAAAGTCCGATTTTCATCTCTCATAAACTGTTGTTTATAATATTAGTGTCTTGTCTAGATTTTGCATATGAATATAAATTTGGATTATTGATTGACAACAACTTGCAAAAATATTGAGAAAAGAAAAAGTGTTTCTTCTTTGTTTTTAGAGTGGTGTTTAGTTTGGTTTGCTAATAGTGTCTATTGGTCGCAAATGTTGATATCGCCATTACTATTATCTAGTGCACTTTACCAATTATGGTTAATTACATGACAAGTTTGCACATCATACAAATTGACTAAACATTTTGGCTAGTTTTTTTAAAAAAAAACTTAAGTATATATATGAGGTAGAAATAAGTTGGTTAAAAATTGTGAAAAATATTTTAAATTATTGTAATAAAATTTGTAAGTTGGTAGCGAGTAAGGAGTAAGTAACTCTATGCGTTGTCCCGAACAACCCGCAACCCGATCCGCCCGCAACCCGCCCGACTTGAAACCCAATGAACCCGCAATTCGATTTACCCGCAACCCAATTGAATCCGAACCGATGAACCCGCAATCCTACGAACCTGAAACCTGACTAACCCACAACCCGATTGAACCCGACCCGAACCCGCCCGATCCACACCTATAAAATTTGCATCTCATTCATAAAAAACTCACAATTTATATCAGGTACTTATATGGACATATTAACATGGTCTGGGGACTAAACTTGCTTTTTAGCCACAGTTCATTCTCTTCTCTGATCTCTCTCGTTGACTGGCTTCTCAAAGTCCAAATCCCCAAAGAAAAAATTGGGGGAAAAAAAAAACAACAACGAGAACGAAGGTGAGGAAGGCCCTTAGGTTCACCAAAAATGTCCATTAACGTTCCTGTGGGAATGGGAAGCGCCGCCGATCCACGAGTTCCTCTGATGAACTTGTCTGCAGTCAGGGAGAGATTGGATTTGTTGCAGCGGTTCCTGGCTGAATCGGTCAATGGCAAAACACTAATCAGCCAAAATCAGATGGAAATGGTGTCCTCCGAAATCTCCTCTGCCATCCAACAGACCATCGTCAACGGCGCCGCTCTTCTCGCTTGCTCTCAATCCATTGAGCCGCCTCCAATGCCTGCCGAGCTCCGCTATCCCCCGGATCGGAAGAAAGGTAAAGAGCAAGAGCAAGAGAAGCAGCTGTCGTTCCAATTCAAGGATGAAGTAGACCGGGAAGAGGGCGACTCCGACGGCAGCGGCGACATAGTCGAGCTGGACGCGGTGGAGCTGCTGGCGGAGCACGCCCACTTCTGTGAGATATGCGGGAAAGGATTCAAGCGCGACGCGAATCTGAGGATGCACATGAGGGCCCACGGGAACCAATTCAAGACCCCGGAGGCCCTGGCAAAGCCCGCCGCGGCGGCGACCAGCGACGGGACGAGGAAGTCGAGATTCTCCTGCCCCTTCGAAGGATGCAATAGGAACAGGAAGCACAAGAAGTTTCGGGCTCTGAAGTCGGTTATCTGTGTGAAGAACCACTTCAAGAGAAGCCACTGCCCCAAGTTGTATTCCTGCAATCGCTGCCACAAGAAGAATTTCTCTGTTGTGGCCGATTTGAAGAGCCACCTGAAGCACTGTGGCGAGTCGCGGTGGAAGTGTTCCTGTGGGACTAGCTTTTCAAGGAAGGACAAGTTGTTTGGGCACATGGCCCTGTTCGAAGGCCATATGCCTGCTGTAGAAGGCGAAGAAGAAGAAGTCAAGGGCAGCAAATTAGGCGGAGCAATGAGGGAATACGAAGAGGAGGAAGGCTTCTTTGATGGGTTGCTGGATGGAGTTGGTGCTGGGTCTACGGATTGCAACCGTTTGCAGGATGTTTTGGAGTATCCTACATCCTCCAATTGGGTTGCTGAGATGTCATCGTTTTGTGGATTTGAGCTGTGATTTGCGTTGTTGATCAACTACCCAGGTGCAAAGTTTCTGTCTTTCCCTCTCTGCTTGATGATGATGATAAATGTATGTCTTATGAGTTCTTCATTCCCTGTAAACTAAAATGGTAAGTTGTTCGGTTTGGTTTTTGCTTATGTATACATATATATAGTTCTCATATAGGAATGAAATCATTTGTGGTAGAGAGTGCAAATCAGAAGTTCTTGTTTGTGCTCAATTGGGTTGGTTCTTTGTGTCGTGTGCTTTGTTGAGTTAATTGGTCGGCACAAGATATCGATTTATGAGTCAGTTCAAAGCTTAGTACCGAGGGGCTCATCAGCACATTCTTGATGTAGCTTTGTGGCTTTTCTCTTTCTACTCACCAGCTCCCAACGTATGTGGCTTCCTAGGATTTCATTTCCATACTCAGCTGGTTTTCTTCATCCCGTGCAGTTCAAAGCTGATGGTCTTTGAACTCCATTAAATTAGCCCCTTTGATCCGAGGATGTACCCATCTGGTTATATCTTGATCTCAAAATCTTCCTTAACTGGACTTGGAAATTGTGCATTCATTCTATGAATTGTAGGAAGAACAGTAATGTTATGTGGGGAGGCCCCAACCCAGTTGATGGGATTGGTGAAAGGTTGCTTCATCTTAGTTCAGAGTAGGCAGAGAATACAGATTCCAATTTGGTTGGCGGCCAACTGTGAGTTGGCTGATGGCTCATAGTCAAAACGTTTTCTGCGACTGCAACTAGGTGACTGGGTGGTGGTGGTGGGTCGAGGGAACGTTCCCTTGAATGGTCTTCATGCCATAGAGGAGAGATGTCCCATCCTGTTCCTACTTCTCAACCTCTGGCCCGCTGACTCACACATAGTAATCCTGCTTTCGAAATTTACTAGGAGACGTCATATGCTGTGTGGCTATCCTTATAAGTCACCTGGAGACTAGCAACTCATCACCGTTTCAGGCCTCATACCACTCAAATTCACACAAGTTCAATATAAAATCAAGACTGAATTGGGATCAGACTGGGTCAATACCGGATTGTATCCAATTCAATTTTTAGTCCTTATATTTCCGAAAGGACCGGATTGGGATCGGATCAATTCAGGTTAATTTAATTGGACATGACTGTATAGCCACCCTAATTGTTTTGTCGTAGCCCGATTGAAATTGAAACTAAACCTCTCCCGCAACCTTTAAAATTAACTCAAGAATATGATTCCAATTTGGGATTGTGTGGTTCGTTTGGTGTTGCTAGGTGTCTGTCCGAGCTCCTATAATCTTATCCAACGTAGTGACTAGTAAGTAGTGACCTTGCCTTGCCTTTTTGCATCGCGGCATGGATTAGCGGAATAAAATGGATGTTTATTTGTATAAAAAAAAAGATGTTTATTTGTAAAAAAATGGATTTTGTTTGTAAAAAAATGGATTTTATTTGTAAAAGAAATGGATGCTTTTTTCAATCAGGGCACTAAGGGCAGGGGACCCTAACCTTTATTTCATACGAACCAGACGTGGGAGTTTGAATCCCTATACAGTCATAATACAACCAATATACTCAATCAGAGCCGAATGGCCCACAAAAGCAAGATAATCCACAACGTAGTTAGCTTCGCGATAAACATGGTCGATGCGAAAAATGGATGTTTATTTGGAGGCTATATTGTAAAAGTTAATGGTAGTGTACTTTGTACTAATAAAATTTTGGTTTAGACTTGGTTGAACCGTATTCTACTATCAAAACTGTTAATCGGTTTGGTCTAGTATCCGGTATTCAGGTCTCATCGGTAGATACACTAGGGTTTCTAAAACATTGGAAAAGGAAAAATATCCACAGAGGAGTAATTAGTTGAGTTATTCCGTGTAGGGTGATATCCATTTTTCGGTTAGTACAATAGTTATATTGTTGGCGATGTCGTTACATGTAGGTTGAAATGACTTTCGGTGTAACTGATACTTGTATAAATATATTTGTTTCTCTCCTCCAAAACGACAACTTCTATCAAGTTTCGAACAAACAGTCTCTTTCGCATGTTGATCCTCTTTGTCTTTTTCCAATTTCCTCTCACTCTGAACCATAAATTGAAAGAGGCAAAGAGCATCACTCGGCAATTCAAATATAGGCATCAAGGATTAGACTGAGAAGATAATATGGCTTCTATTGGGTCTCTGATTATTGTCTGCTGCTTTAATCAAACTAGCTTATAACCCGGCCTTTGGCCGGAATGCTCATATTTGATTATTTTTTATGTTACTTTTAACTAATTTTAGAAGTGAACAGAAAAATGATGGATTTATAAGGAATTTGTGCATGCAAGAGAATTAGTAAGCCAATAGATGAATTTAGAAGGGATTTGTGTAATTTTAGAAGTGAATGATCTTGAAAGTATCAACTTTTCATATGTGATTGATTAGGATATTTAGATTTGTTATCCGGTATATTCCGGTTTTACTCCGAAACGGTACTCTTATTTTGCCGGTACGATTTTTTTTTAAATATTTTATTATTACAAAAACGATATTTTACCGGTACACAACGGTAGAACCACGGTCGTACCATAAAATACCCTACCACAAACGAATCCGGTATGACATCCGGTACGGTTTCCTGAACCATGCTTTTAAGTCTATTAACCCGTTTAATCTTATTGATAATCATTCGATCGAGATGATACATAAAGAAATAATATACAGGTTGAACATTCGGAGAAATATCATAATCATTTAAGAATATAAAATATAAAAATGTATCATTGACCCCATCTTCATAATGCTAATAAAGTCCCTGTTAAAATGCTATTGGTTAGTTTTTTTTTTTTTACAGTCAAGAAATATAGAGTATAAAAGCTCACTGAAATTCTCACACAACCCATAGATAGTTTGAAACTAAATCTTAAACCTCACAATCCTATATAAAGGGTTCAATGCTCTCCTTTTAGAAACAATATGTCACTAATCAAAAAGAAATGGAGAGTTGTTGATTCAAGTCATCTATATACTAAAAACTCAGCTAAGAGGGGACCATCACAACTTGAGAGCAAACGAAAAAATCAGGATTATTTCCAACATACGAATAGACTCGATCAAAGTAATAAGACGCAAAATTAGACACTCCTTATCTATTAGTTCCAGTCAATCAGTGATTCCTCGTTTTAAGATAGAAATAGGTTGTGACAGTTGCAAAAACCATAAACCTAAAGATCCAATAGCCACCACTCTCCGTTGTACAACCAAATTTCTATCTCAATAGGCATATATTCAACCAAAAATTCAATTTCTAATCTTCCTTCTACAACTTCAGTTATTGATGAACTCCATTCTATTCGCCATGAATTGATATCAGAGGTGAAATCTTCTACTCGCCCAGCTTAAAATCCCCAACAATAAAACCGTAGTGCCAAGAGATACCTGAAGATTGATTTTCAATGACAGTCTTGTACTGGGAAGTGAAAGGCGCAAACTATTGCACGATGGATGAAATTTCGGAGGAAGTTAGAAAGAGAAAAGAACAAAGATAAAAAAAAAACAAAAAATTTAAATTTAAATTGAAAAATGCAAGGATACAACACGTAGTTACGTAATTAGTTTCTTCTATGTTAGCCAATTACCCATTTACCTTTAGCAAAAATTAAGGAGAGCTTGCTAATTATGATGAAAAAGTCCTCTGATTTTCAGAGATTAACTTTGTCTATTTTTTGTATAAAAAAGGATTCAATAAATTTGCTTAGTGTAACTGGTTGTGATTGTTATTTTTGTTTGAAGAGACCCGGGTTCAAATCTTGATATTGCTATTTTTATATGAAATAAATAATAAATGTGTAAAGACAAAATGACCTTCCTACTTTCACTCTCGTTGCGGAAATTTGAAATGGAGAAAAGTACACAAAACTCTACCATATATTAATGGAGGATTTGATGACATAATGGTGTTATTGTGTACTTGTGTTGGATTAAGTTGATTGTGGATTAATATCTATGTTCAATTATCAATTGTTCAATGAAAACAATTAAAAAAAAGGAATACATATGAATATAGGAAAAAATCTACCAAATTCATGATTGAAAAAAGGAGGGCGACTTATGTTGATTAGGTTATCAATTGGTTATTTTGGTATAACCTTATCGAATCACTTGTTTAACGATTATCTGGTTACTCAAAAAAAAAACTAAGAACCGACTATATGATTATGGTTACCGACTTTAAAAAAATATATGGTTACCGAAACTATTGTCAACCCTACTTTCTACTATATTTAAAGGACTAGCCTATAGCCCGGCCCGTTGGCCGCATTTGTTTAAGGAAATGGAGTTACAATATCTATAATGATAGTGTCGAGAAATGAGCCTTGTTTTATATTATCATAAGATTGTTGCAATTTTGCAATTCGTTGAAGACGAACATGTAATATGAATGAACATTCATAATAAGTTAGAAATACATTTGAAGATTAGCTAATCACAATAAAAATACTTACATGAAATTTTACTAATCACAAATCTAATCTAGTTGAGTATTACGACAAATAACATGCAAGTCCAAAATAAGAAAACTCAATACATTGTCTCATTGTTCATGACATGGTACTCAATTCAACAAAGGCAAAAATAATTTCACCAACACAAGTTCACAATAACCAAATGCATCGTTCCAGGGACCGACTGTGACCATGACTTCAAATGTCTGTTCTCCAAGCATGTTCAGAAGGGCCATGTAGTCAGCATTGACAACATCTGCATGACTGAATACAGATTCAACAATCGTTCGTAACTGTGATGACGGGAAGACAATGTCAACACCAATGAATTCGTCCTCAATTGTGAGGTGGACGAAATGGATTCTGGATGCAGGGGACCAGGACGTCGTCAAATTCGTTACACGTCCGGATAACAAAAAAGAGGTGCCCTGATGTAAACACAGAAACGAATATTGTCAAAGCAAATCGATAAAATGCAGCATGCCACAAAAGGCGTACGATTAAAAAGAAATTTATTTGTTTAGTTACCTGATTTTCGACATCCACTTGCAACATAATGAGATCGATGGTGTCAGCACGCTCACAAATTTCAAGAGCATCATCATATTGCAGATTAGCAATAAAACCATGGGGAAGCCTATATATTGGACTGTAAGTTTTGGCATTAAGTAGTGAAAAAGAATCGAAATTACATGATGTAGTATTTGTTGGATGCATGAGCAGTACTTACTGATTGAATTGAGGCAGGCCCGCCATATTGAATGCAATTCGCACGGTCAATGGAACCGAAGTGTTTTGTATGGGAAGTAGTAAACGGAAATTGTAACATGAGAGAAAGTGGTATCTCCATTATATAAAGGAGAGAAAGTGATTCTACACACGTGATTTACTTGGCCGCATGCAGTGGAGTACGTGTGTGTGTGGAAAGTGGGATAGTGGGGGAGTGGAGAAGGATTTGTGGCCTCGTGGGGGAGTGGAGAAGGTTGGCCATTTAGAGTTCAAGAGGCGGGTGTGTCACGGAACACACGACCCACCTTCTTTTTTTTTTTTTTTTAGGGGAACGACCCACCTTCTTAAAATCAAACATGCGCCTTCCTTTTATTTTGTTGCAATTAAAAATTCAAAAACAAAAGAAGGTAAGTACAGAATAAAATATAAAGAAAAGAAAAATCAGTTCACTTTTCCCAAAAAAGACCTAGCAGCCGCCCAAATTATGCTTTTTCAGTTTTAATAATTCTCACTTTATTCTTTTATCTCTAATAAGTGAAACAATAATTGTAAAAAAAAAATAATTGTTAAGTCTACCAAGTAAGTCAACACCGGTTTATGATCGATTTTTAATATCGATTAACCACCGGTTATTTGATAAACCTTGAACCCTTTACTAATCCGGATCGATGTCCGGTTCCGTTTTAACAACATTGCTAATTGCGACTGTGTCAACAATTCTTGTCCAAAATTGCCTCTCAAAGTTGCTAATTATTATTTGATACGCCAACCCGGCCGGCCCGGCCCACACCACCACTAATTAACATGAAATGAAAATCATAATGAATGTATTTAATAAAGAAATCATGGCTTGAAATGCGACAGCCTTCACCTCATAGAAGATCCAAAAAAATCGGATACTGGGCAGTAGAGGAGGTGGGGGAGTGGGGGAGTGGAGAAGGATCCGCCCAAGGTAGTGTAGGTTGGCCTTTTTTTTATGGGAATAGGTTGGCCATTTAGTTTCAACAAATCCGGCTGGGCATTCCCTCTCTTACTATATTTTATTTAACTGAACCATGCTTGGGTTGTTTTGTGGGCTGGGTTGTGGTGTTAATTTAGTTTAGTTCAGTTGCGACTATGGAAGTTCTTCTTCATATTGCAATATAACGGTCACACTTGCATACCCTTTGGTAGAGTAAATTGAGGTACAATTAAATATAAAGTAGTGTGCATAAATCACATTTCATATAATTGGCTGTTAAAAACAGGAAAATAATTTGGACAAATTGAGAACTCAAGATTCAAATTGTAACGAACCGATAAATTTGACAGTCTTAGTCCTCAAATCGAATAAAACATAATACATCAATAAACCACTACTCAAAAATCTCAGTGAACACAATGTTCTGCATAGTCTTCATCGGTTTACCTTGAGAGTCACAGCTAAGAATCTTGAGTCCCCTTTCCGACGTAACTCGAGACATAGCAACATACAACTGTCCATGAGAAAATACTTGTCTTTGCAAGCAGATGCCAACGTGATTTAATGTTTGACCTTGACTCTTGTTAATTGTCATTGCATATGACAGTGAAATTGGATATTGCCTTCGAACCAGAGTGAAATTTAAGCTCTTGTAGTGGACCGATAGACTTAGGCGTGGTAAGAAAACTGTATCACCAACATGTGTCCCGGTCAAAATTTGGACCTCAATAAACCACTTACCTAATCTCTTAACGATCATCCGAGTTCCATTGCAAAGCCCAGTACTCTGATCCAGATTTCGAAGCAGAATAACAGGGCACCCCAACTTCAATTTCAACTCATGTTCCAGAAAATTCCCAATCTTTAAAGAGTTCAAGAATTCAACTGTGTAGTCCCCTTCTTCAACATGCTGATTCTTGGCATCAATCTCTAGCGAATCCGAACTAAAATAAGAAACTTCTTCACCAGGAAATAGACCCAATACATAATTGTTAATGGCCGCAACAGTGTCATTATGAGGGGCTAAGATAGCTCGCTCAACCAAATAGTTGACATATTTTCAGTGGAGAGTAACTGACCATATATTTCAGCAACAATATCAGGAATTGGATCACTGCGACGGGGAACACAAATGTGTAGAGGTATCGGGATAATTGATTCTCCAAAAATATTACTATTTGTACCATCACCAATTTCCAAAAGCCATTTGCTAAAATTTGAGATTGCTAACCTGGCCGATGCTTCAGAATGAGGCAATTTTAATCGCATGTTCTCGGTTAGCTTCAATACTGTCATAGACCGCCACAAATAAGATCTCTTTATGGAAGAATTAACAATTTCAGTCCGTGTACCCTTCGTGATGATAGGTAACGTCTGTCGGAAATCACCTCCAAACACAATAGTCATACCTCCAAAAGGCTTCAACTCAGAATCAACATGCTTAGCTCGGAAAATATCCCTTAATGTCCTATCTAGGGCCTCTATGTTGTGTTTATGAGCCATCGGTGCCTCATCCCAGATAATAAGTGAAGCATTGAGAATCAATTCAGCCACCTCAGAACCTTGCTCAATATTGCAAGTTGATTTTGTATCACAATCCAGGGGAATGTGAAATCTTGAGTGTGCAGTTCTTCCACCGACCATGAGCAGTGCAGCAATACCAGATGAAGCAACACATAATACTATCCTCTTCTCAAATCTTAATTGCTCACAAATTGCTCGCCACAGAAATGTCTTACCAGTACCCCCAAATCCATCCACAAAAAAGCATTTACCCTCATTGGTATAAACAGAATGTAATACCATATCGTAAGCAATTTGTTGTTCTCCATTCAACGGTCTACTATGTCGATCCTCAGAACAGTCTAAGTCATCGGGTCCATAATTCATCTCCATATCTATCAGCCTGTTTACCGTATGTGAACGCAAACACTGATCGGGAACAGGCAACCCAGGGAAATCTGCTAATGACTTCGAAAATCTCTCCATCAATTTGTCAATATGAATAAGGCACAACTCCTTAATTTCATCCTCCGACAAATTCAACTGGGGTAAATTCAGCTCTCTACGTCGTGAATGCAAAATGCCTTCACTTAATTATTCCCAATTCTTTAACCAAAAAGAAGTCACATCAGCCACCTGACAATGAATAAGAATTGTGACAAAAAGTTTTCTAAGTTTATAACCAGAAGCCCAGTGCGAAGCTTCTTGGACACAATCATTCCATTCAGAATCTCCTGATAACAGTCCCCGAGCATAACATGCTTTTTGGAATGTTTCATATACCACCCCATTCACTGTTCTAATATCATCATAAGAACAACAACCCCTAACAACATGCAATAGCATTCGCAAATAGTATCGCTCCTTTGCGGATGGGTAGCAGTAATATAATCTAGCAATGCAGGTACCTTTTTTCGCTGCTGCCACTTCTTGTATTTTTTTATTCCATGCATAATATTGTGGCATCTCCACAAAGGTATATTTCCGTGCATCCATTGACTGAAGATTGAGATCCATCCATGCTAACAACATTGAGGTTTGGGAACTGCTAGACTCAACCGCTTCCTCCACGTTAGAATCAACATTTGAATACACTGTATTCTCACCAGGAAAATGACAGGACATACGCAGTACTGTTGGAGAGTGAGTGTATATATCAAACCTAAAAATTCTCCAACATGCTTCTCCCGATGTGATGTAACGGGCATCCATGAATGCCTTTATCTCATCGATTTGCACAACCGTAGTTCCACGATTCCGACCATCCATAGCCGAAGCTGTTTGTTGTGCAGCTACAGTGACCATTGCACGATCCTCGGGTTTGTTGATGTACTTAAACAAATATTTCACAGCCCTATAGAAACATCAAATAAAACCAAGTTGTAGCTATTAGATAGGGAAGTAGGAAAAAGTTGTATTACATTTTTTCTTAAATGTGACTTGTATTAAATAAGAAATCAAAGTACAGAGAACAAAAGGCAACAAATGGATCACAATAGCTTATCCAAGGGGCAAAAAAAAAATGAAGGAAAACACACCAAAAAATATTACAAAAATTACAGAGTTGCGGCAAGAAGTCACACCAATAAGATAACACTGGGTTTATAAAATAACTAAAAAAAAGAGAAATCGCACAAATATTGGTTTGGTTTTTATTCATCTTTGGAAATTAAATCATAATTCATATGCATGCATAAAGTTAATAATGAGTGTAGCATATAAATATACATATAGCCTGTCATTAAGAATCTGAGTTTGGTAATATAATAAAGGAAACAACAACGTCATATAGATAAATACGATTTACTTCAGCCATACCTTGTCTTGTTACAATATTCAATATTGATATGCGCTCCAAATCGTAGTAACAAATATCGATTGTAGGGTACAACCCATCGATTATCCAGATCAACGCCGCCACAGTTGAAAACTCTACCATTGTTCCGCCGACGATATTTAGCAAACCCAGTTTCATCAATAGTTGTTTGAGAAGAGTATTCCTTGGGGTAATGCTTACTCCATTTCCCATTCTTCATGCACACATTATTAGGACGTACTGTACCACACGGGCCATGCATCATTGAACTTGTGACAACTGCATACAGTTCAGGATCAAGATCAGGATCCAGAATATCAGCACATATTATGGAATCAATAGCCGCAGGACCATGGAATTTATTCTCCGAGGCCAAAAAAAGCAATATGTGTGCATGAGGGAGACCCCGCTTTTGCCATTCAATTGCTTTGACATCTGTACAACAAAATGCAAATAGTGGAAAAGGAATATTAGTTCAATGAGGTAAGAGAGTAATGGATGAACATTAATAGATAAATAACGAATGAATAAGCACACATACATGCATTGATTTTCCCAAATATTTGTTTCTCGCGAATCTCTAACATAAACTCATCAAGCTTGATTTTGAAAACTCTGGCGGTGATGTCAGCCCGGTCAGGATCTTTGCCACTGTACCTTCTAATCAAATCAACCATTAACTGTATCTCTGGCCAGTTAGAATTGCAAGTGAATGTTATAAACAAATCAGGATAACCAATCCACTTGCAAATAGCCATCGCATCCTGAAAATTCTCATACTTGTATCTTGGACTACCAGTGTGTGAGGCAGCTAAAATAACTGGCTTCCCAGAAAGCTTGATATCACTATCCCCTCGCAAATAAGAATTCAACAAATCCTTGTAGTAGTGTCCTCTTAGCTTCGACTGATGGGTATGCATCCAGTCTAAGCGTTCAGCCTCAATTAACGCAAATGCATTCACCATATATTGTTGAAACAATTTACCAGATAATAACAGAGAATTCGACTCCTGGAGACGGGTTTGAAGACGATATGCATAGAAATCACACTGGGTTATCATTTTATCTCCAACACTGATATTAGAGATACTGTGACTATAGCTAATACAGGGATGCCACCCATCCTCGCCATATGGGAATAAAATTGGATATTGTAATGCCATCAGACTTGGATGGTATACGCTAATCCTTTCCATTTCTGAACCCTTCTGTTGAACAATTATATCTGGAGAAAATGATTGCTCTCCTGTTTCATCTACAATCAATGCTGCAATCTCATTCGCAGAGGGCAAATCATATTCTCTACTATTAATTTCACGCTTAGCCAATAGTTTCAGTTGAAGCTCCTGGACACCAGAGTTTTGTATCCTATCTTGCGCAGAACGAAATGTACGTACCAGGATATTATTGTCATCAAACATATGCTGGAGGCCTTCAACAATACACTGTGCAACGGATTCTTGGCAGGATCAGTGGAGTAAAAGTCCATACGATTCTGCACCTCGTTATCTGAATCGTGAATGTAAAGCTGTGCAAATTTCGGACTATCCCCATCACCAGGAACCAAACATCCTATTCGATGATAAATCTGACCACCGATTGAATATACATAAACTCCACGACCATCATTAATAGAGTGATTGACTTTACCTCCGAGAGAAATAAAGCAAAAAACCCCATTATAGGCTCTGATGTTAGTACGAAAGTGACGCGCTAATGGTGTATCCCCTTCAAGTAGAGTTTTAAGAAATTCGGGCACATCTCTGCGGGGAGGCAATTTCACTTTACCATGTTTGCAGCATAAAGGAAATGCAGGCAACACATCATTCCGTGTAGATAAAGTACTCTCGAACCGCCACATAACTGCTCCACAATGTTGACACGTACATGAAGGTGGACCAATATCAAAAAATTCAACCAACGGAAGACCTAGTGCAATAGATAAGTAATATTAATAAAATTTTGTCACAGTAATTCATAAATTGAATGAGATTGAGAAACTGTGAAGCCGATTTAGGCGCGCTACAGTAAACACAATTATTAAAATAAATGTTCTCAAGGCAAGATAGATTGGTATACCGCTCATTTTAAGTAAGAATAAGTCAAATTTCAGGAAACACCAAAGTTTGTTCATAACACACAAATTTGTCGTTGACACATCAACATCTAAAAACAATCCACTATTTGCATAAGGTGACATGAAGCGTACATCACTAAATTATATGCATGGCATAAATGGGTACATTATATGTTCTAAAACCAAAATAGGAAACAAAATATGTTGACCAGAACACAAAAACATATATCCAATGTACAAAAACTAAACCAAAATAGAGATGAACCATTTCATGTATAATAGTGGCCATTAGAATCCACATACTTTGATTGACTTCTGTAGGAAAGAAACTTCGACCACGTCTCTTTCTATGCAGATGAATACGTCGAAGTAATCGACTTTGCTTTTGTAATAGAAATCTAAACTCCGGCTCCAAAACTATGAACAACACCAAAACACATACGATATTAAAGAAATAAATAAAGATTCAACAATCTAGAATAGCCTAATTTGTAAGACTTGCTACAAAATTTAGCAAACAACAACCTTGGTGTTCAAAAGGCAAGCCCCTCCTATGAACCTTCTGTTTCAAAATATGATGTCTTCTCTTACGGGCGACTTGGGATAGTATTCGCCGAAGTTGAGAGAGTTGGAATTGTAAGGCAGCTTCTTCTGCAGAATTTAAATATAAAACCATGTATTACTCATTGAATAGATGAACTAATTAGAAAAATTAAAACACAGATAACACACCTCTCTCAAATGCTTCTTCCTCTTCAGCAGATAAAACACAGCGTTGGTACTGATCTTCAGGATGAATAAACACTGCTCGACGTTTCCCTAAACAAATGAGATTCAAGGGAAAATATTAATGTCAGTTTGCATTGAAGCAGTTGCGTGCTAAACCATGACACTCACATGGTACAGACGATCGATAAATCTGTGGTTGGGCAGATGGGATGACATTTGCACTATCCATATTAAATTCTCCAATAACCTGATGCAATCTGAAATAGAGATCGTGGTAAATGATGCACCCGTTCCATTAAATTTTGCAGCTGCCATTCATATAAATTAATTAATTGTTACAACAGAAGTTGAACTCCTCACCAATTATAACTTTGTGCGAGTTAATGACACATACAACACACCACACAAACATAACAGTCGAAGAAAAATATAACTATATAAGGCATAATTTAAATTGATGAACAAAACACATATAACAGAATGGCTTCCAAGCTTGGGGATGCAAAGGAAGAGCGAGAAGGACAACAATGTAATGGCCAACACAAATATAATTCAAAGGCATCCATAAAAACCATATCCAAAGAGAAGTTTGAAAAAGAAGCAAGCTGGCAATAAGAAAAGCACTATAAGTGCTTACCAATTCTAGTTCTTCTAACTATACCAAGCTTATCCCTTCTTTCAATTATGCAGTTTACGCTTTGTACTTTTAGCACAAATGGATTCCAACTCTAATGTCACAATACAAATACAATGCAAATGAAGAACAATAAAACAAACTAATGGAGTGAGATAAAACTGTCCAATGATCTTATGTAATAACGGGGAAAAAGCCTGGTAGAACCAATACACTAACCAGTGGAGCATGCTTATCAATACCGCCTACTTTATACTTCTTTAGTTATTAGAGCTGAAAGTACATTATCAGATCATAGCCAGTCCCATTAGATTAATTAACCTATAAACATATGAGAGAAAACCTTACTGATCAAGTTGGATTTCGACATTTACCTGCTACAGAGTTAACATCAGAAAGTAAATTGATTATGTCTCATACGTGGTGACGGGTGGGGGACGGCGCGCCAAATTTCGTCGGCGATGGGCTGGTTCTGGACTCAAGTAGGCTGGGCCTCTGAAGTATGGGCTGGCGAGAGAAATGGATCCCCGAGGCCTTATGGTTTACGCTTTCCTTTTCCCCCGCCAGGCCAGTGGTAGTTTATAGCCGGCCCTTCGGTTTACTGACCCGGAAAACGACCCGGACGAAGTACCTGGCTGCCGCCGCCGAATGTCTCTTTCTTTCCTCTTCTTTCTCTGCGGCCCGGAAAAACTCAGCTCAAAATCGGCAGTCGGCTGCTCTCTGGAAGACAGTCTAAGCGAAGTGGAATTTAAAATAAGCAGCTTTGTTACTTTCAAGAGAAAGGGAAAAATCAAAAATCCCCTTTTGATCTCTAGAGAATCCAATCAACAGAATGAAGCGAGGAAGGTAAGAGAGAATAAAGAAAACGGAATGAACCAAAGGTAAGGGAGATGAATCTTTGCAACCGAATCCCTGGAAAAAAAAACTCAGAACCCGAATCCCTAAAACTTAAAAGCAGCGACAACAACAAACAGAAATCTGAAAGAGGAAGAATAACTTACGGCAAAACCAATACCGATCTAACGCTTAGAGAACGGAAATCAAAGGTAGATGATTGAGTCAAGGTTTGGTTTTCTGAAGGCCAAGAAACTTATTCGAATGAGGTGAAAGAGTGGAAGGAAGGGAAATCGGAAATAAAAAATACAAATTAATACAAATTAAATGAGAACGTGGGCCTGGAAGGAGAAAAAAGTGGGTAGTGGAGAGTTTTTTATACAAATTAAATAAGAACGTGGGCCTGGAAGGAGAAAAAAGTGGATAGTGGAGAGTTTTTTGGTTCTGAAATCAGGCGGGACTCTTTTTTTCCGGCTTAACACTCTGCCACATCAGCTTCCTAAAATCACTCTATGGGCAGGAAATTTTGAATGGGAGTTGCAGTTTTACTTTTCAGCTATAAATTATACTGTTGATGAGTAAAAATAATGGATCTATTTTCTACTCTTTTTCTATAAGAAAGAACTTTCTACTCTTTTTAAAGAATAGAGTAAAATAATGGACATGTGAAAGGGGAAAACATGAGATTACCCGATATTGTAAACAAGACAAGTAACAAAGTAACAGACATAGATCAATCCCAAGTCCCACCTAGCTCTCGCTCCTTTTGGATATATTTGTAAGTTCCAGAGAATCAAAGAGAAACAATGTTCTTTCTTGTTTCCCCTTGAATAAACAAATAAAAACAATGAAAAATCAACTTAATATTGCCATGCCATGCATTTCATTTCAACTATCTCTGATAATCACGAAGGATTAACGACGAAATAACCCATGAATTATTCCGTAAGCCCGGCCCACAATAGCAAGGCACAACTCTTATCTATGAATAGAATATTGGTTTCCAGGCAGCTAGCAGAGAGAGCCCAAGAAAGTTAGTTCTTTCCTCTCTGTCGTTTTTGTTTTGTTTTGGGCTTATCTAGCTAGATTTAAGCTGCTGTGTTTCTTTGGGTGTGAGGATTTGTGATGAGAAGCAGATTAAATGGAACAATTTGGGTTAATGGCTCATAATCATGATCATCGTCGTAATCGTAATCATCAGATCCCGCTGTCAAGCGGTGGTTGTTCCCCAAAAGCTTCGATTACAACTGAACCGCCTTCCTCCCTCGAAGAAGGATTGAAGCCGCCGACGAGCATTAATGTTCATTCTCTCTCACAAGTTCCTTCATCGTCGGCAGGAGACGATGTTAGCTCCTCTTCCACAATCAACGCTCATAAGGTAAACAATATATACCACCAAAACCCTCTTTCTTACTAGCTAGCTACAGGTAGGGGTAGGCACGTGGGTGGTTAATCCGTGTATTGATATAGATCCACCTACAAATAATCCAACCCGCACGCAGTAAGTGATTGATGTGGGTGGATTGCGGATTGGTAAATCTCCCACCCGCACTTATGTAGGTGGGTGGTGAGTGGATTGCGGGTCACCCTTATGACCCACATCCTTTTTTTACCTGAAAAATGTTGTTTTTTTTTATAGTATTGAATATTCATCATATTTTCGAACGACACTACAGTTTGATCATATACTTCAAAAGGTCGAGAATAAATAATAGTTTTGACTACTATTATTGGTCATTGTGTTGTGCAATATCCATTAGATATTGGATATTGGTATGCAGATTATTGTTAATAATCATTAAATATTTGGATGTAAACTATAAATTATTAATCATATCATAAATTATTGATACAATCTTACTAATTTGCTGTGAACTTATTATAAATGTTAGTCAACTTTCTTAATGGCTAGTTGAAGAATTGCTTTTGCGGGTTGACCCGCGATCCAACCTCACCCATCTGCCACCCACCCAATCCAACCCGTAGAAGTATGTGGGTGGATTGCGGGTCACAATTATTCCAACTCGCTAGTAAGGCAGGTGGTTCAATTTGAAACCAACACCCACCCAACCCGCCCCGTTGCCCACCCCTATAATACAGACATGTAATACGTTGCGTTTAATGAATGAAACCAGATAATAGCGGAGCTGGTGGGGAGCTACGTGGTCGTCTTCGTAGGGTGCGGTTTCATTATGGAGAGCAAGTCGTCGGAGATGGGTGTAGTGAGCGTGGGAGCGGCGTGGGGGCTTGCCTTTATGGTCATGATTTACGCTCTCGGCCACGTCTCCGGTGGCCATTTCAACCCGGCCGTCACCGTTGCTCTGGCGGCTTCCTGCAGCTTCCCGTGGAAACAGGTTGCGGGGTACGTGGCAGCGCAGGTGGCAGGGTCGTCGCTGGCGGTGTTGAGCCTGTCGTTTCTGTTCGATCACCGGAGTGAGGTGGACGTGAAGGTGACGGTGACGAGGCTGCAAGGATCGGTGTCGTGTTCGCAAGGCTTGGCGTGGGAGTTCGTCACGTCTTTCTTTCTCATGCTCACCATTTGTGGCGTCGCCGTTGACCCCAGAGCTGTACGTTTCTATCTTATGCCTGCCACCATAACAATGATAATAATAATAGTTAATTAACTTTTACTAATTATGATATAAGAGGATTAATTTTTTTATTATTATTTGTTTTACGTACTGACACCAATACTCTTGATCATATAATAATATTTTGGTGTATGAATATATATGACACAGATACAGGAGCTATCAGGGATCACCATCGGAGCTGCAGTGATGTTTAATGTTATGATTGCCGGGTACGTACGTTATTCAGCAAGCTCATGTGTCTTATTAATATTTGTTCCACCAATTGTTCTGTTTCATCAGATTTCTCACCCGATTAGGTTTTTATCTTTCTTATTTCACCATAACATCTCTCGACACCTCAGCTTTGATTGTGTGCTTGCGCACGAGGTAGTTTCGTTTACGAGCTCGCACGGCACGGTCGCGTCTACCACATGATATGGACACGAATAATTCATGAGTTGTATTGGGTCTAAATTATACGGGCATGAACACGACTCTATCTATAAATAAGTGTTGGGCCTAATGTTTTTTTGGACTCAATCAGTGAGTATATATAGGGCCAAACAAGATACTTCTTTTATAAAAATAAATTAATATAGATTTACGATTGAGTTAAGAAATACAAAATACAACCATGCAAATTAAGTATTATTGTTCGTAGAAATGTGAATTACTATCATTGATATTAAGCGATAAGTACTAATAAAATGCTCGAAAAAAAATTGAGATCAAATCACTCCCACTATATTTTCTATTTTCTTCTTCCCCATATTTTTTTCACTTTCCTCAACCCTCCTCAATTACCACTTTCATTATCCCCTTATTGTTTCTCTATCTATTTCATTCTCAAATTTATTTTCCTCATTTCTATTAAAAAATGAATACGAGTATCCATCATAACTCACACTATGCTCGAACCTGAATCGTCGTCAAAGCATTATTATTATTATTTTATCATCATCATCATAATAACAGTATTTGCCGAAGGTGGATGAAAAGTAACCAAAATGGGAATAATATCCCCATACGTGGAAGAATTATACCCATTATTATTATGAAATAATTGATGATGAAGTGTTGGTGAAAGCAGGAATATGACGGGAGCATCAATGAACCCAGCAAGAAGCATTGGGCCTGCTCTTGTGAACAGAGAATTCCACAATCTCTGGATCTATGTTGTTGGCCCAATTGTTGGCATGCTGGCCGCCACCGCCATCTACACTGTCCTGCTCACCCACAACCACAACCACAACCACTCGGAGATCAATTCGACGTCGGCCGGTAAGGAGACCTCCAAATAAACCGTCTGTCCGTCTCCGTACGTACGTGAGAAACGACGATCCCCAACCCAGCTGCTTCTTGGGCAGTTGTAGGTATTAGCTATGTTTAACACATGTGCCTTCATGTATGGATCCCTGGAGAACGAGAATACATAAATATATAGTCTTCCTGCATTCAAATTTATTTAATTAGGGGGGAAGAAATAGAAACAAACATGTTGGGAGATGTTTTTGTAGTGGTACATCTTTGAAATAAGCTAATTCCATACCGCTCAATTTTGATATTATTTGTACCAAGTGTACCAACTTTAAAAGCGGTACCCATTCACAGTAGGGGTGGAAGTTTGGTTTGCGGATTGCGGGTAATCCACAAACCGCACCAAACCGCATTACATTGTGGGTAATCATACCCACAATTTGTGGATAGTGGGTTGGGTGTGGTAGCAAAATATTGATTTTTGTGGTTAGTGGTTAACCACTATCCACAACGGTTAACCCACAAAATTCACAATAAACACACGTAGTATATTTATTTATTTATTAATAATACTTTGTAATATTAAAGTATGTGAAAATTAGAATGCTACAAATTAAAGTAAGCTCCAAAATCAAATATATACTTATTTTATAAAATAAAACTAAGTCAATACACCGTGTTCGTATGTGATACTTTTATTAAACAAGTATTGTCCTTGTGGTATATGTTTATTTTATAACAAAACAAAGACGATAAATGTGGTTTATAGTTTATTTAACACTTTATTGATTAACTTTCTTTTATGTAGGTTTTTGTTTTTGTGTAAGAATACGCTAATTCCGCAACTCGGGAGAGAGTTCCATTTATCCAAAAAAAAAATCGAATTAAAAATGAAAGGAGTCATGTCGCTGATAAAGATGCTATGTATATTAAGATTAGATCCCCTCCAATCCATACTCGTTATCAATCTGCATTTCCTAAAGAAAGTGAAGTGACATGTAAGCGAGTGAAGTGAACCGAGGAGAGGGAGGTTGACTACTTAGGAGGTTCCGAATATCGGATCTTCGCTCGTTCCATGTCTTGGGCTTCTTTACTTAGTTTTAAATCAATGTGTTTTTTTTTTGCTGTCACTCGACTGATAGGTTTATGATATACGAGTCCAAAGGGTGAAGGAAGGGAATTTTTTGTGGGTATCACATCCAACCCACACCAACCGACAGTGGATAGTGGTTAACCACTACCCACTATGGGGCGGGTTGTGGGTAGTATAATTCTATATTTGTGGATGTGGTTACCCGCAAAATGTGGTCGGGTAACCACACCCACCCCAATTTCCACCCCTAATTCACAGGTCGGTTCACAATCAAAAGATTTTTTTTTTGGTAGGAAGAGGGTGCTAAAACGGGGGGTTTCGACCCCAAGCTGGTCAAAGAGAAGCCAATAATTAAGCATGCTGCTTGGTTGAAGAAAAATCTAAACTCCCGGCGGATGGGAGTGTCCAATAGAAGCTAGGTAGTCCGCCACCGCGGTTTCCCTCTCTAAAGACATGTTTAATCCGCACCTGCCAATCCCGGTGCAATAGTCGCCTTAGCTCCGAAACCACCGTAAAATGAGGGTGAGTTGTAGCAGCCGACTCAAGGAGATGAATTTCCATCTTGGAATTTATCTGGAGTATTGCCTTCCAGATCCACATTGCATAGGCTTATGGGTCTGAATTGTTCGATAGAAGTGGGCTGCTTTATCTTCGGTATCAACACCAATATGATTTCATTGATCACCCTAATCCTTGGCGGTTCGTCCCAACAACCTTGAGCAAAATCCATAAATTTTGCACCCACCATGCTCCATAGATGTTGAAAGAAGAGGGGATTCAACCCGTCTTTCCCAGGTGTTTTTAGGGGTCCCATACCTTTCACTGCAAGGTGAAGTTCCTCCAAAGTGAACTGATCATCCATCATCAACAATTCATGTTGTGGTAACACTTGGAATCCATGTAATATTGGCATTGTCGGTGCACCGTCATCCAGGTAAAGGGCCACAAAGAAACTCCGAGTGAGCGCCTGAAGTTGATTTTGGTCTTCGCACCAATCACCATTCTCCAACTTTAGTGCCAGGATTCAAGGTAAGTAAAATCCAAATTATGAAGGATTTCATTCTTTACTAACCTTCCCATCCTTTCTTTGGATATGTGATCTAAATGTCTATGCCACAAATAAGCAAAGAATTCATCAAACAAACCACATATAGTACCAACATTAAGATTCAAGGTTAAGAGAGTCTCAACGAATAAGGTATCAAGCTTTAGTTTATAGAAAGCATCAATAACTGTACAAGGATTGGTAGTATGACTTCTTAGTATCTTAAACCTCGCTTCCTCTTGAATGAGCATTTTTTGTAATTCATGCACATTCCATTTATCCTACAGAGTATTATAATGCACGTGAAATGTGTCCTACTTTGGAGGTAAGGAATTAAGGATGAACATTACTAGGAATTTTTTATTCACTTCCATTCCCATGGTCTTTAGTCTTGCTTCAATATTCGTCATTTTAATGATATGCTCATGCATGGTACGAGAACCATCAAACTTCATTGTGGTTAGCGTACCCATTAATGTCCCAACAAGCGATTTTCAGCAGACTCAAATTGAGCGTTTATTTTCATGGAATCCATAAATTCCTTAGCACTTTTAGTTTGCCATTTGTGGATCACTCAATAAATGCAGGAATTCGTGATAATATGGTATCTTCAAGTTATAGTAGATTAATAAACAATCTGTATAAGGGACAATTTCTCCTTATTATTGAAAGATAACTTAATGTTGTTTGCTATAGTAATACGCATAAACATTAGGCTCAACCTGTTGGATCTTTCCCAAACTTTATGGAATGACTTCTCTTCAACACTGCTAGTGCAGTAAGAGCAACAATTTTCTCACTTAAGAGTGCCAAATCAAAATCTAGGACACCGAGGTATTGAACATCCTAAGAGCATTCAGAGAAATTGAGTCCGTTAAACTTAACAACATACGTGCCTTGTGAATGAAGAGAAACATAAATAAAGGCTACAAATATATAACATGAGCTTACACATTTATGCCTTGAGCAGTAAGCATAATCTATAATACAGATTGAGAAGCATGAACATAAACTATATATTACCTTTGGGCAAAAGAACAATATATCCAATAAATAAACGTAATTGATGCTTAAAATGATTTCCCATAATTGGTGATCCAAATACTCTAATTATATATACTTGCAATCTTTGGATATACTAAGTATATCTAACCAAGCACATCAATTTACCATAATAATCTTCATGAATTATAAAGAGATCAACCAACCTTTGGACGATTCGAAAACATTTTATAATCATGAATTTCAACGTAAAAGCATCACATAAACAGATGAGTAGTTGAACTTGCTTTAATTTGATATCTATCAATCCTTCTAATTTGGCCACTTTGGTGACTAACAAATGAAGCATTATCCTTCCTAGAAACAACCTTAACCTTAATGCTTACATTCGTTAAAAGGATGGAGGCCACTGACCCTCTTCTATCTATACACCCTCCATGGCCACTTCGAGAAATCTTGAGATCTTGGATGAACCAAAACGCGACACTTAGATTGGACCACAAAATCATAACCAATTTCTCGAGCTAGTTTGTGACCTTCTAAAAGGGCATTTGTTTCAACTTCAATCAAGGCTAGAACAAATGATTGTATTAGCACACCCATCACACACTTGTTCATGGTGTTTAATTTCCACAACACCATATGGCGCCGATTGAGAGTTGCTTAAGAACAAAAAATCATAGTGAATCACCATTATTGGATGATTGCTTGGCCATGGAGTAGGATGAAACTGGGCCCACTTAGCTGACTTGAACAATATGGATTGAGGAGGGGGATGACCTCAGACATGACGTCTAGTCAATGAGGTCCCTGGATGTTTGCATACATAAATTCGGGGTCGAGGAATTGTACTTTTGAAAAACAAATTCATTTCTCACCTCCATATATTCCAGCAGAGGAAGACAATATGTTAAAGGCTTCTAAGAAGCATAGGTTCCTTAAGGGAGCATATTTACTCAAAGGAAGATGTGGCTTGGGAAGGCAAGGGAGTGAGGAGAACATGTTATTCGGTTTGGTCCACACAAGACTAGATCGACGGATCGACTCATACCAAATCAATTATAAT
This sequence comes from Linum trigynum, assembly GCA_964030455.1. Taxonomy (NCBI): domain Eukaryota; kingdom Viridiplantae; phylum Streptophyta; class Magnoliopsida; order Malpighiales; family Linaceae; genus Linum; species Linum trigynum. The sequence continues at coordinate 10,147,176 of OZ034820.1, read as the reverse complement.
GTAGTTCAGCCTTTCGTATTATGAATTTTACAGATAGTTAAAAATAAATCAATTTATATTTGCACTAGATCAAATCAGACCAAAGACAATGATGATCCGATCCACAATCCTAACTTTCTCTTACTATTGAACCGCAGTTCTCATAATTTGATCCATGAACTTTTTTACACCTCTAAATACATTTACTCAAAGTATTAGGAACATTGGTAGATTTGTCAATTGACAACATAATTTGGTGATGAGTTTGATATATGACCCTCTAACTAGGAACCTACTCAAATATAGTAGTTTGGAAGCCATATTTTACCCTATAGAAAGAACAAAAATAATCGTTACCTGACCCATCCGTTCATGTCGACCCAATCCACCTATACATATCTCTAAAATTAAGGTTTAAGGTTGGGGGATGGGTTTCTTCTGTGGATCCCGCCTCTTAAATGTTTGTATCCAAAATATATTTATGGTGTATACAAATATATTTGTGCGGAAATTTATGTATTTTATCATTATTATATGTATTTTATATAGACTATGATTCATGTTTATTTAGTGTATATCATTTTAGAAGAATAACATATTATGGATGCGTTAACGTATAATGTTCAACAATTTTAGTTTATTTTCTATAAATGTTTATTTGTTTAAAATTTTAATTAGTTATAAAGTACTTTTAATGTTGGGTTGAGTTGTTACTTAAAAATATAGTGTTGAATCGATCTACTCTTTCAGGACAACCTGTATATTTCTTCTCCCTCCTGCGCGCCCCAGCTACTGTATTGAATAGGATCGAGAGAATTCAGCGTAGGTTCATTTGGAGTGGGCATGAGATAATAGCAAGACCCCTCTTATCAAATGGGATATGTGTAAAGCAAGAAAAGAGAATGGGGGATTGGATATCAGAGACCTAAAGTGTTTCAATAAGGCTTTGTTGAGCAAGTGGTTGTGGAAGTTCGCGGAGGATAGAGGAAGTTGGTGGAGAGAACTAATTGATATTAAGTATTTGATGGGGAATTCCGTATGGCAGAGCAAGAGATGCAGTTGGGGTTTTGGTGGATCGGTTTCGGCAAATATTACAAAGGAGTACGCTGATTTCTGGAAGGCGGTGTATATTGACCCTGGTGGAGGTGTGAACATGATTCTCGCCGAGTCCTACCCTAGAGTCGCCGCCACTGCTGCTAGGCTCGACGCCTGGATCTAAGACTCAATCAGGCAATCAGGTGAGAGTTTGGTTTGGAATATTGGTTTGAATAACCAATTGAGAGGGGGGTGAAAGGGAGAGGGAGAGTTTAAAGTTTTTGAGTAACTTTGATTTACGAAGGGTGGCGTGTGGTCCAAGCAAATTGGTTTGGTCACCCAATCCCAATTCTACTTTCTCTGTGAGTTCCATGTACAGGGTTCTGATAGAGGGACGATTCCAGGGGGTGGCTGATTTCCCCAACAAATTTGTGTGTCGCAAGTTAATCTCCTCAAAGATCAACGCTTTTATGTGGACGGTCGCTCACAAGAAGATCATGACAATTGATTTAATTGAAAGAAGCGGTGTTCCTTTGGCAAACAGGTGTAGTTTGTGTTGTAGAGAAGAGGAGTCCATTGACCATCTCTTCATCAGCTGCGCTTTTGGTAACGAGTTGTGGGCTGAAGCGAGAAGGATTTGCCATAGTCTGAATATGCCTCATGGGGACATCCTGGAAGTCATACGCAGATGGAATGCAGAGCCGCCGAACTCTCTAAGTGAATGGTTTTATTTCTGTTTTCTTCATGCTGTTTGCTGGCAGATCTGGCTGGAAAGGAACAGTCGTATATTCAAGGATAATGGCAGCAACACCAAAGTGGTGCTACAAAAGACGGTGAGATCGATGGCCGAGTGGCTTGTCGCTCATGTTAAAATCAGTAGGTAACAAGGCCTTGGTTGGATTAGACCTATGTTGGTTGAGCAGTAAGCATGGCCCTGGCCATTCCTGGTGTGTTGCAAGGTCGGAAGTCCGTTCATTGCTCGCAGACAGAGCCATGGGTACTTCATGGATTGCGGCGTGTCGTACTTTTGCCGGGTTTTTTTTCTTTCTTTCTCTTTTTTTCTTCTTCTTTAGGGGATCTATGTTCGTCTTTGGTTAAAAAGTTCTCACCTCTCGCCTCGCTTTTGGTTTAGCAGGCCTACGAAGAAACATGGGCCTTCTAGCGTGCCTAGTTTCCTTGATAGGTTTGGTTTGGTCCGCACTTTTTGTGCGTTCTTGTACCAGGAACCTTTTTTGCTTTAGTTTTAATTCAATCTATCACCTTTATAAAGAAAATATAGTTCACTCGACCCAATCCATTCATAAACAAACTATAGAGTTCCAATTTCTTTGGGTAAGTTTGAATTTAGTATATTCAAAACCAAAGTGTGGGTGAGATCCGACCAAAAAATAGTGTATGGGCGGGGTGAATAAAACGACTATACCCGAATCATTGGGCCCCCTATCTGGGCCACAAAGATGGATCCAACGGTGGATGAGCTAGGATGTATTCTTCCTGCGAAGATCTTGGAACGCAGGGGACCTGAAACTAAAGAGGGTTTTGTTTTGTACTTTAGTATTTCTTCTCTAACTGGGGAGGTTCTAGGGCGTCTAACTCCAGCCTCATCTTCCAACTCCGTAGTAGTCGTACTCGTCTGTGCTTCTATGTTCTTACCCCTTCTTGGAAACATGTTGTTCTCTCTTTGGCTCTTCTGTCTCTCTCCCTCTTCTTATCCGAGGGAGTGAAGATTGTGACTTCAGGTGACCATACCACAACCAAGGTGCATGTATGTTTGTTTATTTCTCATTGAAATGCTCCCCCTTTCACCCAATTTCTGTTTCCCCAGAGGGAAAAGTTGTCATTTATATCCCTTCCGTTCTGGTTCGGTTTTGCTTTGGTTTCTTCCATTCATTTGTTACTGCGCTCAATTTGTGAAATACCCATTATTGGTTGCTTCGTTCTTGTCATCAATTCAGTAAAACACTCTGCTTCTGCGGGTGTTGGGAGCAACCTAACAGTGATATTAATATGCATGTCGTCTATTGTGTTTTGATTGGACAATTATGTTTGAATCTTGACCACTCTCAATCGAAGGAGGTTTTTTTCTTCGAACCCCAACAAGAGTTGTCTTTCACTTTTTGAAGTTCAATTGCCGTGTCACGGAAAGCAGGAGAATTGATAAGGTGATAGTATAAGGGAACTTTGATTTTTGATGTAAAAATGTAGAAAGAGTGAGGCTTTATGGAAGCTGAGGTATCTATGAACTACTAACTTCTGGATGTTAATCAACACATCTGTGATGTTATGGTCTTACTAATGGAATTGTTTATTGTGGTTGAATTTCTCTTAAACTGTTTAACTTGGTTAGATGTTATTCATCTTTTGTTGAATTCATCTTGTCAAGGGCCATTCGGATCCTACTTTTTGTTAGTCTATTAAATGGCCATCATTCCTTGCGGAAGCACATCTCTTGGCCAATGGGGTACGCGTCCTCAGCTTATGCCGAGGTCATTCATGACAAACAAAATTGTGATGTGCCACTATAGGTATGGCTCAACACTTTCTTTATTTTGTAGAAAAGATCATTTTTAGGAAAGGTCGTGGAAGATAGTTAGTGTATTCTTTGTTTTAATTTACTGCCTTATGTAGCCTAGACAGCATGATGAGCTATCTAGCAGTGCCAAGTTTGAGCTTCTTGTCACGTGATTCCTTGCATATGATATATTTTATGGGACCACCTAAAATGTTGCATCGACGTAATGATGAATCTCATTAATGATTTTGAGTTTCTTTCTGGCAATCTTAAAAAGTCCAATGTATAGTTAGTATTACACTATTACTATAGGGATGCTGTAGCCATACACACCAGGCATCATAATGAAAAGATGTCAGATTATAGGAAATCCCTTTGAGGTGAAAAAGCATAGGTTTCCGATTTCGAGTCCATGGACTCTTGATCAAAGGCTGTGAAAATGGGCAGTGGATCGAAGTATACTTTTTATTGCCCAATTGCATAGTTAATTTGATAATTAGCTAATCCATAACTTAAGACATCACACATAACTTGAAAGTGAAGGAAGCAAGAATGTTGAAGCAAGAGTGGCTTACCAACTTGATGGATGTAGGCTGCCCCTACATCAAGGAGGTGAAAAGATTTAAATCCCCTGGTGCTGGTAGTGTTGTTTTGAATCCACCCATTCTGCAAGACATAATCTTCAAGGTTTAGAATGTAGAGTTTTTGGACTTAATCAAGGTCGTGTCTTGGGTTACCTTTAGTATGTTACTGTAAGTTTTTGAATGGAGTGCATTTAATAGGGAGTAGAAAGGCATTGAATCCATAACTACTTGCATGAATTTCATGATGAGAGTTGGAACAGGTTGTCAGCAGAGAAGGTGTGATCTCTGTAGCATTTGGAACATACACGACCACTATAGTCTGTATAAATGGAAGATCAACCTTTAAATTGCCTCCATCTCTAAGAATAGTGTAGTAATTATTCAACGACTAGGTTGAAACTAGACTGAAAAGGCAAACATAATCTAACATTTAGCAATTTTTGCTGAAGTGCTATTAAGAATGGTAGTCTAAATGTTTTTTAAATGAATTCCTTAAAGGATTATATCTAGTGTTATCAAAGGACAGGCTTGAAGCGCCCAAAGGGGCTCAAAGTTTGTCATTCAAAATCTCCCATTTCCAGTAGAAGATGAAGTACCGCTACTAGGAAAGCTTGTATCTAAGAAATATACAAGCCATAAGAGAGACATGCAACACAAGCCCACATGTCTCTCTTCGGGCACCTGTTTCTGGTTCTTTAATCCTCTGAGTTATGAACGTTGCATGATGTCATGGGAATTGTCAAACACTTTGCGGGAGGGTTAAAGGGTCTGTGGCAGAGTCTTCGTTTCCCAAAGTGGTGTTTGCAGAAAATGGAGACGGAAGGGTTTTTCTTTGGGATGCTCGAAGCTTATACTTCTATTCATCATCACAGTTAATAACAAGCCTTTTCTGTTATATCCGCCATTTTTTCCCTTATGCTCATAAGTCATAAAAACAGCTTATTGAAAGTTGATTCTGGAGGTGAGTGCTAAATCGAAGACAGATGTTTGCAATTCATGAGATACGTGAACATTGCGGCCATCTTCAACCAGCCCTCTGATGATGTGCTTGGGGCTAGTGTTGGCTTTGAAACGGCAGAATTGACCAAAGATGATGGTTGATGATTATTTACAAAGTGAGATAGAGTTGATTCCCTTCCCTGGGCGGGCAGGCACTACTCATGTCAAACTACAATGATATCAGAATGCAAAGACCGACTGCAAACATAATTAAAACAAGGATTATGCTCTCTCCACACTCGTCCGCCCGTTCAGCAGCCGCGGGGGAAACTAGAAGGTGCCCTTCCGTATCAATGACTATGATCTTCAACGATTCTCATGAAATTATTGAAGGAAGACCCTTCAACTCCAACAGCTTCCCTCGCTTTCTTTTGCCACTCCAGGGCCTTACGCTTCATCACCTTCCCTTCCTCTCCACTCATCGTCTCCTCAATCGCATCCACAACCTCATTCCTCTTCACATCATGGCTCAGCTCCACCCCAATCCCCCACTCGCTGCAAGCATATCTGCAGTTCGTCTGCTGCTCCGCGAAAAAGGGCCAACATATCATTGGGACGCCAGCCGAGACACTCTCCATCACCGAATTCCAACCACAATGCGTCAGGAAAGCGCCCACAGCAGGATGCGAGAGCACTTCCTGCTGCGTGCACCAACTAGCTAAGCACCCACGACCCTCGATTTCTTTCAGAAACTCTGGTGGTAACATTGCTGAATCCCCCATTGCAACATCTCCTCTCACAATCCACAGAAACGGGCGCTTGCTCTCTGCAAGCCCCCACGCGAACTCCTTCATGTGCTCTTCGGACATGACTGTCACGCTTCCGTAGTTGACATAAACGACCGACTGCGGCTCTCTTCCATCGAGCCATTTCGTACATTCATGGTCTTCTTTCCAGAAGTTTGAACTGATGGAGCTAGTTTCAGTGCTTTTGGGCTCCGACATCGCGTTACCAAGCAAGTGGAGTGGACCGATTGTGTAGATCTCACGAGGAAACTTGGTGCTAATAGCGGCTAGCACTTGTTCCTCAAATGCGTCGAAAGTGTTGAAGATAATCGCGTTCGATTTCATCGAGTTCTCTGCTTCAGTTTTCAGGTGATTGAACATTATATCTGCCGCAGCAGTCGTTGTTGCAAAGCTTGGAAGGTCCCTCAGACGGATATTGTTCATTCCTTGAATCCATTCCAAAGGCATCTCAAGTGTTCCATCCGTGAAATTGGCCTCTGAGAACAACATATGTAGATAGAGCAAATCTTTAAAAACAAGCAAATTCATTGACGGAGGAGAGGGGGAAAAGCAGAGAGTAAAGTACCTTTGAGAGGAGATATGCCTCTTCCAATGAGCTCACCAAATTGCAAATAACCCATGAGGCCACAAACCGAGGCAGTCCAGAATGTAGCGTGGGGGATCCCCAACAATTGGGCAGCTTTGATCCCTAAGGTCATGATTCCATCTGAAACCATACATGTAACTGGAGGAACTTCCGCAGAGCTAGTTGAATTGAGTTTTGCCATCAGCTCCATGAATGGTTGCAGGCAGTAGTTCTGCGTGGCGTGAGAAATGGCAGGAGGGTCTTGAGTGGCATCCTTGTCCGACGGCGGCAGCCCATCGGGGATCGCTCGAAACTGGAAATCGGGGAGACCCTTGACGGATTCAGGGCCTCTGGTTCGGACCAGGCGCCGGTGGTTGTGCTCGGTGTTGACGAAGGTGATGTGGAAGCCTTTGGAATGTAAGAGCTTGGCCAGTTGCATTAGTGGGTTGACATGGCCTTGAGCTGGGAATGGCAGTATCACAGCATGTGGCTTCTGCTGCTGATGATTTGTTGTAGGTGTAGACCTCATGATCTTCTCACTGCTTACTGGTTGTAAATTGAATTTGGACTTCTCCCCTGCAAAATGATGAAGAGGCTCCAGCAATCGTGAAGTTAAGATGATTTGATTACTAAAGGGAAGGTTGACTTTTGTGAGTTTTCACTTCTCAGCAGTATTGGTCAACAAAGTGGGTAGCAGTAACTAGTAAGTGATAAGAGATGGGAAAGTGTGGCCGATTCATATAGGTCAGTATTACTTTGAGAATTTTATATTCACGAGTCACGACATGGCGTCCGCGTACACAATTGTTGAATGAAGAAAATCAGAATTTTTTTTTTTTTGACAAATGAGAAAAGAAAATCAGAATCGATGTGAGCAAACCAGTCAGCATAGTAAGTAAAATACGAAAGTTATGTAAAAAAATATGTAAGAGTATTTTACTTCGTTTTTAAACTAATGTTATGTTTAATAGTACGTTAAGAGTCATAAATATGTAAAATAAATTATTTTTTAAAATAAATAAACATATAAATAATAGTAAAGTTAACAATATAATTCATTAAATACGAACATTAAACATGTTATACGAATTTTATATGTGTTTAGTACGGGAGCCATCAAATGAACGGAAAAATGAAACAGCTTGACAATAAAACGAATACGAAAGTTTTAAACGGATAAAATACGTACGAGTACATATACATGTATTAAACGGAGTATTTACTAACGATGTAAGGCAGTACATGAATATACTTCTAGTTTCTACAAGACCATCTCCATGGTAGTGTTAGTGAGAAAGACTTAGATCATTTGTTTCACGGAATTAGAGGTATGAAGATTTTGGGTCAAAACATGGGTTTTGGAAAATTTTGGATTTGGGATAAATTTTGGGCAATACTTGGGTTTTGGAAATTCTTGGATTTGTGATGAATTTGGTAGATTATGAAATTGAAAAGTTTTATGTTTATTTGATGGTTTTTGTTAATGGATTTGTTATTATGGTTTTGTAGTTGGGGCTTGAAAAATAGATCAGACCGTTTGAAAAATCATGGTTCAAACCGGACAACACAATTTGGTTTGGACCATAGACCGTTAAGTATGGTATGGTCTGCTCTGCTCTGCTTTATATGATATTTTAATCTCTTAGTCTGGTCTATTCTAGACCGCGGTTTACTAGACAAAATTGTGGATCCAACCGATCACTTTCCCAACTCCCACAACGGTACCCAAGTCTCAATCTTAATTTTGAGAATCTCGTCTCTTCCTTCATTCACAACCACATTTTATCAGAGAGTAAAGACGATTGTGTCTCCATATGACATTATGTTAATGTTTATGACGTTATGGTGCAAGTCGAGATGCTTTGACTTTGTATCTTTGTTATTTACTGAGATTTATGGTGTCAAAATTATACATGCATCTTGGAATTTATGTTTTAAGGCAAACAAACAAAAACTTTCTTGTCTATTCCCGATGAATATTTGGTTCAATATTTTGTGTGGTTGACTAATCAAATTATTCATTTTTCGTTCATTGTGGTCTATCTAGACCACACCATACAGACCAGACCGCACATGCCTGGTCTGGTCTAGACCATATGCTCTGTGGTCTATACTCGAACCTCTTGATTTTGACCGTAGACCGTATATAAGGTCCGTCTGAACCAGACCGCATCGTTTTCCAGTCCAATTTGTATCTTAGTATGTAAATTACCTTACTATATTTGTTTATTTATTTTATATTCTTGAGGCAAGAAGATAAATAACTCATTATTATCATGGGGCTCACAGATTTGTGACCATATTCGATATCCTGCATTCATATTTAGGAGTTCTAAGTCCATAGGGCCCATTGATTTGGATGCTTAAAGTCCATGAGTCTCACATATTTGGCTTAAAGTCCATGACATCTACCAAAGATGCACATCATACTTGGTAGACGGTCGGGGCTACGCAACACTAGCACGAGACGAGTATCTCTGTCAATACGTTGCGATAGGGACTTCACAGTATTAAGTGGGAGATAATGTCACGAAGAAAACCTGATAGGCGGAACAGGCATTCAAAGCTTCATCGCATCAAACCGCAGATTGCCTTGACCGACGTACAACCTAGATCGTCTTGTATGACAACATTAAAGAGTGTGACAACATTGAAGGGCATGTCACATTGGGGGACGTGCCAGCATTGGATGGCAGACCATCCGTATTGTATAGTTTATTTTGAATAACGTGTACATTTGTAGCATAGGATGAGATCTACACAAGAGCATTAAACCATTGATTCAAGGTAGTCTTCATGAATGTTTAAATGGTTACCGTGGTAATAACCAAACCAATTAAGTCTAAATTTCATTAACCATGGAATAAAATATCTTAATCAAAGCATCAAATTAAGACGAAAACCAAATTAACCAAACCAAAGTTTAATTGATTTGGTTAATCGGATAATCGGATTAACCAAATAACATAACATTACATGAAAACAATTATCCTATTAATGAATAAAACATAACCATATGTTATTACTATCATAAACTATCATTATATATAAGCAATAATAATAAGACTAACCATTCATGATTATCATTATCATTCGAGTTAATACATCATTCATCATCTATGCACCTAATATAGCTAGCTTACATAAAACCCTTAATATAAATATTAAATAAATACCAATACCACTCATCAGGAAGTTAAACATTCCTACAAAACACTTAAACTATACATAGTTTGAAATGACTGTCATGGTATTGTACGTAATCCTAAAGTCTAGTAGTTGTCCAAAATGTTTTGGTTTTGTAAATAGGCAGACCCATTTAACTTTTGACCCATAATACTTTGGTTTGTTGTGCACGGAAATAAAATAGGGAATCACGAAGGTTTGGTTTGGTTGGTTGCATAGAAGTATAAATAATTTTGTGTATTAGGTGTATCATTAATTGATTAATTGGTTTCATTGGTTAGCAGTGTTGAAACCAAACCAAACCACCTAAACCAAATAAGCTAAATTGTTTAACCAAACCAAACCAATTATCCAAATTAACCGCATACTATCAATTAATATGGTTACCACGATAACCAATCCGTTTGAACAACCCTAGTAGTCTTACCTATATAAGGGAGACCTTCTTTCAATTGTAACTCACTCTTTCATCTCCAAGAAGCTAGAGAGATAACAGAGAAAGAGAGAAATTTCTCCACCACTCTTTTTGTGTAAGCGTGAGTGTACGTGGGCACCAGGCCGTGCTGCCCACGGGCTAGCACGGCACGGCATGGTTAGAACATGGCACGAGCACGGGAACGAAATAAATGGGCCAGTCAGGCATAAGCACGAATAATTTATGGGTCGTGCCAGGCCTAAATTTCATGGGCACGAGCACGGGCACCGCACGGTATATAAGTGGGTCGTGTCGGGGATAATATTTTCTAGACTTTATTGAGTATAAGAACGGACATGGCACGAAAATAATATTTATTTTATAAAAAATAAATATAAAAAGAATTATAGGTTCAAATATTACAAAACACAAGTAGAAAAATAATTATTTGTTGTTGTTAGAAGTGTCATAAAGATATATACGCAATTACTAACATAAGTAAAAATGGACAAAGAATTAAACAAAGCCAAATCACACTCGCTATACTTCCAATTTTCTTTTCCCCCTTATTTGTTACTTTTCTCAAACATTATCGGTTAATACTATCTTCCCCCGTCCAATTTCACCTTCTTTTTCATTTTCTCTTTCATTAAACACGAATACGAGTATGGCACGAGCACAAATAGGCACGATACGATTCGAACCATGCCCGGGCCTGGGTCGGGCCTAGCAAAGTTAACAAATGGGCTTGCATGGCACGACACGAAAACTGACGGGTCGTGCCAAGCACGGCACGAAATAAATGGGCTTGAATGTGCTCGTGTCGTGCCGGCCCAAGTACAGCGCCCATGTACAAGCGTGAGCATGTTCGAGCAAAGGCTCGCCTAGCATTTTAAAGAGATCTGAGTACAAGGCACCGCACGGTAAATAAGTCTAAAATTCACTGCAGTTATATGTTGAGGGTAGGGGCGGAGCTACTCATAGAGTAGGGGCCCACCCGGGAATAGTCTCAGCCCCTAGGACCGTAAGAAATATTTAGATAAAATTTGGATAGGTAGTGCTCGGCCTATACATTGTGTCATATAACAATCTTGTAGTCTACTGGTAGATAAACTAAATTTTGAGTCTAAAGCAAACAGGTTCAATCCACAACAACCTCATTTTTGCTTTAACTTCTTTTTGGATTTTATTATCTTAATTCTCCTCCACAAGGTCATGGACCAAAGCAAACGGATATCCACTCCTTTTCATTCTTTTTGTTACTTTAATCCAGCTACAAATGAAAAAACCAACATCTATTTAGTTCACTTGAGATTTTTAGCTCTTTACAAACTATATGATCTATTTTTTTATCTATGTCGGAATGAACAGAAAGATTAGTGTCAAAGGAATTTTATTTTGTTGATATGTTGATTTGTCTTCTTCTAACTCTTCTAAATTTCTAAAGCCACATGTGATCGTGCATGTTTTCGGGTTTAAAGATAGTGAAGAATAGATTACGAAACACAATAAATGATGAGTTCTTGTTAATGATTTAGTTATTTATATTGAAAGAAAGATAGCTAAAAATTTTAGTTCATATGCTATTTTGAGAGGTTTAAATGATCTCAAAGAACGTTGTAGATTTTAAAGCTAATTATTTTATTTTTATATGTTATTTTGAAAGATTTCAATGATCTCAAAGAACGTTGTAGACTTTAAAACTAATTATTTTATTTTTATTTTTATTTATCTATTTTTCGGCCCACCCGGTCTCGTCCTGGCTCCGCCCCTGGTTGAGGGTATGTGGATACTATTCAATTATCATGGTGGTGACCTAGATAAGAGAAATGAGTTGGGGGGTTTGTGAAACTATATAGGCTTTGAGGATTGAGAGTTTCATAAATCTCTTTCGCAGGAATGTTGATGTTTTTTTTGTCGTGACTGCCCTTTTTGATACCTGAATAGTTAATTTAAGCTCTTGTTACATTTACTAATTTATTTATTATTATTAATATTATATCACCATTACCCAAAAAAAGTAGGGTTAATAGCTTTATTTGGCCCGAATTATACAGAAACTTTCTACTTTGATGTATAATTCAGGTCAAACTAATATATTAACCCGAATTAATATCTAAATGGGAGAGGACATGTGGGTCTTTGTGGTAATGGTTTGAGTTAAAGGGGTTCTTGGATTTAGGAGAAGTTATCTAAATGAGTCCATGTGTTTGATGCTTCGAGGAGTTTGAGCTACTTTTTTTTTTTTTTTCCTTCTCTTTTATAGAGGTTTTCTCCAATTTTTTGTCAGATAATGTCGAATGATTCAGTAAAAAGGAAACTGCAAAGTAATGTACAAGAGAAGCAAAAATGTAGACTAAACTTAGAAATATAATGCATAGCTATATGAGTTTTAAGATAGCTCTGCGCTTTCAAAATATAAATTGTCTATCTTAACTGGAATTTCTAAGTTATTGAGAAAAAATATATGATACTTGTTTTTGTTTACGATTTCTAACTATTTCTTTTCTCTCTCCACACTACTAAAATATGCTAAATATCGTATGCTCTTAAACATGTCATTGACTAAATACTTCCCGCGTGCCTGTGTTTATTCTTGTGATCATAATCGAGAAGAAATTGCATAAAATTATCGAGCGACGATCCTTGCACACCAACGGCTTCCCTCGCTTTCTTTTGCCACTCCAAAGCCTTATGCTTCATCGCCTTCCCTTCCTCTCCATTCATCATCTCTTCAACGGCATCCACAACCTCATTCCTCTTCACATCCTTACTGAGCTCGACGCCAATCCCCCATTCAGTGCAAGCATATCTACAGTTAGTCTGTTGTTCCGCGTAAAATGGCCAGCAGATCATGGGAACGCCAGCAGAGACGCTCTCCATCGTAGAGTTCCAACCACAATGGGTCAGAAAAACGCCCACAGCTGGATGTGAAAGCACTTCCTGCTGTGGGCACCAACCGGCGAGACACCCACGTCCTTTGATTTCATCCAGAAACTCTATCGGCAAGATAGCTGAACTCCCCATTGCGATGTCTGATCGTATGATCCAGAGAAATGGACGTTTGCTTTCTGCAAGCCCCCACGCAATTTCCTTCAAATGATCATCAGACATAACCGCCATGCTCCCATAGTTGACATACACAACTGATTGAGGCTCTTTTTCGTCGAGCCATTCCATACATTTCAGGTCTTCTTTCCATAGATTCAGACTAATCGACGTGGATTCGGTTTCGGGTTCATACATTTCCTTCCCAAGCAAGTGGAGTGGACCAATTGTATACACCTGCTGGCCAGCAAAGTTTGTTCTGATTGCTTCTAGCACGGGCTCTTCAAATGCATCAAAGGTGTTGAAGATGATTGCACCGGATGATTTCAAGCAGTTCCTGGTTTCCGTTCTGACGAAATGGAAAGCTACATCATCGACATCCATCGTCGTTGCAAAGCTTGGCAGATCCCTCAGTCGGATGTTTCTCATTCCAAGAATCCAGCCTAGAGGACTTTCAAGGGTTCCATCCACTAAGTTGGCATCTGCGAACAACAAGAAATGATTTTTTTGTTGTTGTTAAAACTCATCGAATTCTATTTGTTACAGGATTAATTTGTCTTAGTAGTTTGTGATTAACAAGATGACAGGGTCTTTAATTGTTCCATTGAGTATATATAAGAGGAAATGGGAAGAAGAGAGACCTTTGAGAGGAGATATGCCTCTTCTAATGAGTTCATCAAATTGCAAATATCCCAGGAAGCCACAGGCTGAAGCAGTCCAGAATGTAGCATGCTGGACCCCCAACAATTCAGCAGCTCTAATCCCAAAAGTCATCACTCCATCTGATACTATGCAAGAAACAGGTGGGATGTCATCAGAAGATGAGTTTAGTTTGTCAATTAGTTCCAGAAAGGGTTCCAGGCAGTAATTCTGCGTCGCGTAACAAAGTGCAGCAGGGTCTTGAGTTGCATCGTTGTCCGACGGCGGCAAGCCATCAGGAATAGCCTGAAACTGGAAATCAGGGAGATCCTTCACAGCTTCGGGCCCTCCGGTCCGGACCAGGCGCCTGTGGTTATGCTCGGTGTTGACGAATGTTATGTGGAAACCTTGGAGGTGTAAGAGCTTGGCTAGCTGCATAAATGGGTTGATATGGCCTTGTGCCGGACATGGCAGCAGCACTGCGTGTGGCTTCTCCGGCCGCTGCTGCTGCTCTGCTGAGGGTGTGGACATCATCATCTTTCTCTGCAGCTTGTGAATTGGACTATGGTTCTTCTACCAACATTCCAACATGATAGTTTTGTAGCAATTTCCAATGCGTGAGAGGGGAAAATGATGGAATGGCTTTTCAAACTTTGCTGACTTGGAAATATCGGGAAAGAAAGAATGAAACAAACGATTAAAGCAGGTAATCCATATCCTTGATTTCTAAGTCAGCTTTTTCGTTTGTTGCTGAAGTGACAAGAAACTCTTACCTTCTCCGCCATCAACAATGTGAAGAGAAAAGGCAAGCAGTATAAGTCTTGGAAACGAAGTACTCTAGATCGCTATCCGTTTAAGCTAAATGCTAATCAGTTGTCATATAACCAATCATCATATAACAAGTCTTGTTAACATTTAAACATTAATATAGTAAACATTTAAATGCTCCGTCGTGGTAAAATATTAATGATTTAAATCAAATTATTCATAAAATTATTCAGATAAGATACGTATGTATGTTTCCTGTAATTCCTTAATCATTACGAATAACATGCGTCATCCGTTTGTGAAGTAATACATAGTAAATAACTATTTCTATATAAGGTTTACGAGGTGTTTAATCATTATGGAATGCTTACATATTATTATTTTTAATTGGTACATATAAAATGATTATTTGTCTATAAAATTTACATAGTGTATTAATTATTAAGGAAAACTCATGTAACAGTTTGTATAATGTTATTACATAAATCTTTCATAATGTGTGATCTAATAATAAAATTAAGTTATAGTAAGCAACATTGATTAAATTTTAATATATATAGCTATTATGGAATGTTGTTACATAAATATTTTATAATGCGTGGTCTACTAATAAAATAAAATTTTAGAAAGTAACATATGATTAAACTATTATGTCAAACTTAACTAATCCAGAGTTTATGGTAAAATTGGATGTAGGAGATAAAAAAAATAGAACGTTGTTACATAAATATTATAATAATGAGTGGTCTAATGATATTTTATAACATATCCCTTCATATGAAATAAAATCAGGTTATGGAACTATCATAGATCTTTTTTTAAAAGAACGGTGTTGCATGAATAATAATAATAGAATCAGGTTATGGAACGTATCACATTTATTAAACTATTATGTAAAAGTTCACTTTCGGAATTTTTGCGTAATGCAAATCAATGAGATGATGAATATTGTAATAAAGGAATAAAGATATGAAAAAAAAAATCACATTTGATCAAATGGTTATATAAAAAATAACTAACATTGCAGAACCTTTGTGAAATGCAAAATGATGAGATCATTAACAAATTAGTTAAAATGGTGAGAATGTTGGTAAAGACTTAAATATATATAAAATGTATAATTTTTATGTAATATATATAATTTATGTAATGTATTTGTAATATATAAATCTCCTAAAAGGATTAATAATTTTCATAAAATAGAAGATTAATGAATCCCTCGGCCAGCTCATCAATAGAGTCAATTGGGTAAACCCACCCACATGGTATAGCTCTCTAATCAACCGTACCAAACCCCAAAAAATTCTCATAAAACAATTAGTCATTTTCTCGCACAAGCTCTACATAGTTGCTCACTTGTCCGATAAAAGTGGGGTTGCAATTAATTGATCTCTCGCACAAGGTTGGCTTTTTTTCCTGGTAAAAGTGGGTTGTAGCTATTTTGTCGTAATGAATAGTGTTTTAGTTTGAAGTTTACTTTGTTACTAGTTTTTTGCCCGCGCTTCGCTGCGGTAGAAAATTAATTATCTCTAAAAATGCATTCACTCAAATGAAAATTTAATGAAAATCAAACAATTTATAAAATAGATTGTGTAAGATACCTCCATAAGGTTTACATTGCCTCCATAAAAAATTATACATAAGAATAACTATCACTTCATTAATTTTACGTAATCCACTGTTTTCAGGTAATTGTAAGAGAATGATGTTATGTAAATCCCTTGTGATGTGTGATATAATATAAATCAAGTTATGAAATATATCAAATTTGATTAAACTGTTGTGTGCAAAATAATTAATTTTACAGAACCTTTTTGTAATGCAAGTTGATGACATCGTCAACAGTTTAATTATTAATAAATAAATTCAAGGTCAAACTTATATTACTAAAAAAAATACGTAATATGTTTAACTGATACATGATAAATAACTATCACTCACTATAATTAGTGTCTTGAACATTGCCAAAAACTTACATGATACATTTAGCTTAATTTATACATAAGAAATGAATATTTCTCTATAAATCCTACGGAATGTATTTGTAATTTACCTAATGTTTGATTCATATAAAATGATTATCCTTTCATAAGTTGTACATAATGTATTTGTAATATTTATATCTTTCATAACGTGAAAGGAATTCTTAGGAAAGAAAACAAAGTATCTAGACAGACAATTAAGGAAATATAATTTATAGTGAAATTGATTGTAATGGTTGAGAAATAAATATATTTTTATACAATTTGTATAAGGGAAAATGATTTATGGTAAAGTTGGATATAAGGGATAACAAAATAAGTGAATAGTACACAGGAAAAGAAGTTTTTAATAGTATGCTCTATTTTTAGTAATGAACAATTATTTTTAACTTGTGGTTATATATCTATACAGTTATTTACCCGGCATTCCATGTTGTGGATGTTTGCTTTGTTTTGTTTCAATATTTGTATTTTTGTATTGTACTTGTAAGTTCTAAGTGCTCCACCATGATATATGTAAATTTAGAGTTTGTATAAGAAATCATTCATTTAATCATTGAGACACATTTTTTCAGTAAAAATTGAATTGTTCCTTATGAGTACCATATACTTGTACCTGAAGTGTTACATACTTGTACTTGCCATCGATATTTTTATATACAATTTTTTTTAATTACATAAATTAGGATGAAACTCAAATAATAAAATTTAGGCTCCCAATTTATTGCAAGAAACCATTAGTATTTTATTTTTGTCAAAACGAAGAACATCAAAATAGATTGTGGTTCGTTAATTTTGAATTTATCTAAAATTGGTTATTGTAGCTTGATCTGGTAATTCGAAAATCAAAATTTTATAATCATGAAGTAAACAATTTCTTCAAACATACAATGTTGTTAACACTCTTAAAAATTGTAATTTATAGTGTATGTATGAATTGCCAAAATCAAACCAAAGAAACATATATTTTATAGTGTATATATGTGTTTTAATTTATCATCTAAAAAATAACAATGAATAGACTATATATTATTCCACAAACCAAACCATGAATTCGTGATTTAGAGATGATTGAAAAGTTAAGAAAGAAGGAATGTTTCTTACATCACCCCTCATCCAATAAATAAAAAATTAAATAAGAAATTTATATTTGGGGAAGCCTTCAAACGATCTTTTCAGTCTGCCCCTAGCTCCGGCAACCGCACGTTCAATTTCTTCTTGTTGATCTTCTTCTATCACCATCGGCTTGACTTTAGATTCTCCATTTGAGGTTGGACGGAAGACTTAGTTAGGAAAGAGATCTTTTTTTTGTCATAATAGGAAACACACAATTGCTATTGGTAGAGAAATGGATCGAATGATTTGTACTCTTTGGTTCTCCGGTTGAGATTGGACGAGAAAATAAAAAAGGCCGGAAAGAGATCTTTTGTTCAGAATAGGGAAAGATAATGAATGGGAAAAAGGGATTGTGGAGACGTACGGAAAAGAGAGGGGTACTGGTCAGATGTGGTCATTTACACGTGGGCCCATGCATTTGACGAAAATAAAAGACCATCAATCGCTACAGCTTGTCCAGCCCAATATGGTGAATGCAAGTTTATCTAAAACCGTCCGCATGCAATAAAAAAAACTTCTCCGTGAACAGTAGCACGCGATTTGTTCGTAAGGAACAGTGAACGCAATTTTGGGTAATTCTTGGGAACTTGTGGCTTAATTATTCTAACTAATAATTATTCTAATAATAATTATTAACTAGCGTGGCCGGCCATTTGTCCGGAGGAGGAAGGTGAGGTATAAAATTTGATAATGTAATGGGGTGTATAGCTTATTGTTGTATAGTTTTTTTAGGAAAACATGTAATAAAAATAGTGAATTTTACTAGGAAAGAGACATGAATGATGCAACGAATCAAAAATCATCCTTATGAACCAAAATCAGGTACCTATTACCTTGTGTTCCAGAAAATCGAATAAAAAATCGCCTATCTCGTCGGTTTTCGGGAAATGAGCATCTCACAATCGTTGCTAGCTTTTACTCGGCCCGTTGGCCGATTAATTTGCTTTATAAAACTTTCATCTTGTTATCATTGTGCTATCTGGTTTTTTGCCAAACCATGATAGAATCTAAAGAAATCAAGAATGAACAACACCATTTGGGATAGGAACCACCGTTCCTATATCCCTAGAAAATGGTGGTCAATACAGACTCACCTGCCAAACTGGTTTGGATTGAGATTTTTATCGGGTATCAGGAAACCATGTGATTATAAATTAGACTTGATCAAAACGGGCCAAAACTTGAAATTCAGCATGTTTGATCGACCTATGCCAAACTCTAATTATTCTTTACTTTAAACTTTCTATTTGAAAATAAAAAATAATGAAAGAAAAGAGATGACTGCAATTCGCCATTTGCACATCATTAATTCGGGAATAAAACTATAGAATTTCGAAAAGAAACTGAAAATGTTTAGGATCGTTTTAATGTTAAAAATAACCAAATAGATCTTTCTGTTTAGTTTTTTTACTCACAAATACCAAACGATTCCCTATAATATACACTATAATTTAATCATTATGATATCAAATAATTACATAATATATATTTGAAATGATAAAAATTGGACTAATTGGGTTGGTCGAGGTTGAACCATTGAATAACTTTAAAATACATTATATTTTAGCCACTAAGATATAAAATAATAGCATACTATATATTATGCTAGAGAAAATAGCTTGTTTTAGAATGGCAAACCCATGATATTCGTTTGTTTTACTTGATGGGCAAATCCCGTGTAGGTCAGACCCATTCAACTCTTTTATTTTATTGATTAGTGGTTAGCCCATTAAAATCCATGCATTAGTTTATTGTTAAATTTTTTTTCTTTTTAGCAATAAAAAGGAGTATTGCTTTTGCCTTTTCATATATATTTTACCACCACGGAGAAATAAAAGGACTTAAAGAAAAAAATTGACACTCCTAGACCCGTTTAAATCCGCATTTGTACGGTAAGTTGGCCCGTTCCACAGAGGAAAAATAAAAAAATTTACACTCCCTATTCTACCCTTCCTACAAACGCTCATGGAGCAGGGAATTTGAAATGGAGGAAGGGTTTTTTCCTCTCAGCGATTATATGTTTTTAATTTAAAAATATACAACAAATGTATTTAGTGTGATTGGTTATTGGTCTTTGCTTTTCTTTAAAGTGGTCATGGTTTAAATCCTATTAAGTGTTTTTTAAATGAATAAAAAAAAGTAATTGTGAAGACCAAAATGCCCTTCTTACTTTAACTCTGAATGCAGGAAATTTGAAATGGGGCTTCAATTTTTCTCATTTCACTTTTATTTATTGGGTAGATTTGTTATTATTATTATTGCTATAATTAATATCACTTCAGTATTAAGTTACATGCTAATCCACTCATTTGTTCTTCAATCTGGCCGAAAATGAGCAAAAGGGTTTTAGCCCCACATGATTAATTTGCAGCTTTTCACGAATAGATGTCGACCATTGATAGGCAGCCATTTATGCATTGTCACGAGATACCAGTAAGTTTAGGAGAAAAATTAAATACCTGTATGTATGCTTGTGTCAAGGATTGAACGTCCACGTTGAAATTGTTTAGTAGTGCTCTACCACTGCACTGCACTGCACTACACCACATTTCTTGTTTTTAGATTGAAACAAAGCTAATTCATTAAGACTATAAGCGAAATTCCCAATTGGAATATATCACTAAACCGATCTATTATCACTTTAAGCCTTATTTGATATGTTTTCCCAACAATCGAAGAAGTAGTCCTTTCCGTGGCGATTTCCCAACAACCGAGACTTAATTAAGACTGTATTTATCGAATGTATTTTTTCAGTTCTCGATTCGTGTGTCGTGTTCTTTCTTCTTTTTCGTTTTCTTCCTTTGCTGAACTCTCCAATTTCCCGATCCACATAAAAATGGCTATGCTTCTACACTTTTGCAATTGGAAAACATGTTAACAAAGTGATCTTTGGTGTAATAATCCAGTAAAATGGAATAAGTTTTTTGTAATTAGGATACTTTGGGTAAATTGATCGGATTCAATAAGTTCGGGTAATTATCTTATTTTCATACTATTTTTTCCTAAAAAAACTTCTCATACTATTTTAATAAAAATATTCAATGGATATGCTATCGATCAAACCACACGATTGCATCACTAATTAACTATTGCGCTAAGTTGACCGATACAATATCTATTAAGATATACCATGCTCATTATCACCATTTCACAAACATAAAGATGTACTTAATTGTGCTATTAGTGCTTTATGATTGCATATAGTAGTAGTCTTGGACAAATCTTCCGAAATTACTGAACGAAAGCCCTTCAACACCAACACATTCCTTGGCTTGCTTCTGCCATTTCATAGCCTTGATTTTCATCACCTTTCCTGTCTCTCCACTCATCATCTCCTCAATCACATCCGCAACCTCTTTCCTCTTCACATCAGCACTGAGCTCCAAACCGATCCCCCACTCGCTGCAAGCATACCTGCAGTTAGTCTGCTGTTCCGCGAAAAAGGGCCAACACATCACAGGAATGCCGACGGAGACGCTCTCAATCATCGAGTTCCAACCACAATGAGTCAGGAAAACTCCCACAGATGGATGTGAAAGCACTTCCTGCTGTATGCACCAACTAGCCAGACACCCCCGGTTTTCGATCTCCTCGAGAAACTCCGGCGGCAGGATTGCTGATTCCCCCCTTAAGATATCCGGTCTCACGATCCACAGAAACGGGCGCTTGCTTTCTGCAAGCCCCCACGCGAATTCCTTGAGGTGTTCGTCCGACATAACAGTTATGCTTCCGTAGTTGACATACACAACCGACCGAGGTTCTCTTTGGTCGAGCCACTCCATGCATTTCAGGTCTTCTTTCCATAGATTTGAACTTATTGTCCTGGATGCTGTTACGGCGGGTTCAGACATTTCTTCATCTCCAAGCAAGACGAGTGGGCCTATAGTGTAGATTTGACTAGGCCAGGGGAAGTAGTCCTTTCTGATAGTTGTTAGCGCTTTTCCTTCGAATGCATCAAATGTATTGAAGATGATTGCCCTGGATTTCAAGCAGTTCCTGGCTTCGATTCTCAAGAAGTGGAACATCACATCTTCGGCATCCGTTGTAATTGCGAAACTTGGCAGATCCTTGAGACGGATGTTGCTCATCCCTGGAATCCATTCTAAAGGACTCTCGAGGGTTCCATCCTTCAAGTTGTGCTCTAGAATAGAGAATGGAAAAATGTGAAATACAATTCAACCATTTGCAATTTTTGACATAAACTAATTCCCACATCATATTCAGCTATATAATTCTGTTTTCAGATGGGAGCAAAAAAAGTCGCCACCTTTGAGAGGAAAGATGGCTCGTTTGATGAGTTGATCATATTGCAAATACCCCACGAGCCCGCAAGCTGAGGCAGTCCAGAAAGTCGCATGCTGAACCCCCAACAATTCAGCAGCTTCAATTCCAAACGTCATGACTCCATCAGAAACTATGCAAGTAACTGGAGGAACTACTCGAGTACTACTCGAGTTGAGCTTTCCCATCAGCTCCATAAACGGCGGCAGGCAGTGGTTCTGGGTGGCGTAACAGAGAGCAGGAATGTCTTGAGTGGCATCCTCGTCCGACGGCGGCGGCAGCCCATCAGGGAACGCCTGGAACTGGAAATCGGAGAGACCCTTCACAGCTTCAGGGCCCCTGGCTCGAACCAAGCGCCTGTGGTTGTGCTCGGTGTTGACGAATGTGATGTGGAAGCCTCTGGAGTGCAAGAGTTTGGCGAGTTGCATGAATGGGTTGACATGGCCTTGTGCTGGAAATGGCAGCAGCACAGCGTGTGGCTTCTGCAGCTGCTTTCCTGAATGTACAGACGACCCCATGGATGCCCTTCAGCTTGGGATTGGGCTCGTCCCTCTACTTATACAGAAACAGAGAGGCTAATTGAAGCGGACACGTGTCAGCTCCAAGTTGAGATGATCACTTATTGTAATACTGATAACCATTAGAGCACGATGGGATTGAGGAGGAAACGCCAGAGCGGCCAGGAAAATAGGGGATGGGTGATGGCAAGCTGCAGCTCTGTATAGGTCACTCACACTTCACACTTGCATGATGGTCACGTTTTCTGTTACAAAAGACCCCCCAAAGTGACGTACTCAGAACAGCAACAACAATTGTTTTGAAATGGCAGGAAATAAAACGGAAAGAAGATAAGACCCGGAAAGCACTTAATAATTGATCTCTGAAAATTTAGCTTCTTCCATAGTGGGTTAGTGACAGGAAAAATAATCAAGTATCTTCTTGTTGCGTTTCCAAACCGCCAAGCAGAAACATAATATATTCTAGAGAACTCAGATAAGCAAATCAAGAGACTTGAGAGATATTATTAATTAAGGTAGCACCATACGATTTATTCCAAGTGTTATCTGAGAGGTAGAGAGATCATCATTATTATATTAATTGAAAGCAAAAGGTTACAATTAGTTCACTACAACCGAATGTTTACGGCAATCAATCTATCGTTGCTAATGTGCATATAAAATAATATGTCTTCAAATTATAGGTGAATAGTGGGTGGGTTTATGCGAATTCGGGTGGATTTGGCAACATGGACTTATTTATGTACATGTTAGTAAAATATGGTACTGGTATATAACGGTATGTCTAAAAGTTTTGCATCAATTACAAAATATAAAAGAAATTATAATTTATGATTGAATATAAATTTATTAAATTATTAATATAATTGCTTAAAACATGTGTATTGAGTGTGTTATACGTGTTCAATACGAGAATCATCAAACAAACGGGGTAAAATGAGACGTCTCTACAATAGTACGAAAATGGGATTTTTAAAGGGATTTAGTACGTATACGGATATTATACAAGTATTAACTCTATGAAAGTAGAATAACAATTGGATATACATGATCGAGATTACCCACATGTGTAGACAGGAATGGGGTTGCAAACCTCACATATGGGTATATAGTAGGTATGAATCTCGGATGTTAAAAATGATAATGGGATGGTTTTGAAAAATCTCTCCAAACATCCATCTTTCCATCCCTATTTAAACAAGTTTTTTTTTTTTTTTTTCAAAAGATAATATATATTAATCAATCAAAAAGATAGTTACATCCTGGAAAGCAGTCAGGCCCTGAAATCAAAATAACGGTTCCCAATTGGGTACAAAGAAAGGGTTTTTCTAGCTACCAAATGTGCTACCCTATTGTTCTCCCGACCTATAAACCGCACAGTAAACCCTGGATAGGCAGCAAAATATTGACAAATCTCGTCCAGGACTGCCCCCAAGCGATTGTCCCGCAAATCGGCCTGATTAATCTTGTCAATAATGACCTTTGCATCACCCTCGAACCGAACCCCGGACAAACCCCACTCTAAACACCAAGTGATAGCCTCACGCAACACAAGCAATTCCACCACCATCGGATCATCAATTCGTGCAAATCGCACACCTTTAGCCCGAAGGACCGTCCTTCCCGGACCACAAAGAACCAACCCGCCAGCCGAGTGTGATCCCCTCCTAGTTGCCCCATCCCACAGGCAAACCAAACAAGAATCATCCATTTGGATCCCTGGCTGGACCACCTGGCACGACACCCTTGACTGCTGGCCAACCGGCAGCCTCATCCACTCCTCAAATTGCCGATGAAATTGGCGCATTAAAGCCGGAAGCCCAAACTGTTTGCCCTCAAAGACAACCTAGTTTCGCGAACGCCAGATCCGCCAAAGGATGGCAACCACCGCCATAAACATCGATTGATCATGGACCAGGGCAAGCATCCGCTTCAGAAATAGTGGAAAAGTGTGCCGAGGCAAAGCCTCTCCTAAATACTCCAACCCCGATAAATCCCAGAGAGCCCGCGCAACCGGGCAGTAAAGAAATAAATGTTCCATAGTCTCGGGACCATCCCAACAAACCGGACACCGGGACAGCACAGGAATCTTCTTTTCAATGAGCGCCTCTGTGGTTGGCAAGGCTCGATTCAAAATTTTCCAGACAAAGACTTTAAGCTTGGGAGGGATCTTAGCTTCCTACAACCGGATCCAGCTTTGTCTATCCATCCAACTCACCGAGTCTCGCCACCCACCCCTCCTCCTGTCAAGCTCAACAGCCAGATGGTATGCTGTCTTAACCGAGAACACCCCATCAGCAGTGTTATGCCATATAAGTTTATCATCCACACTCCGCCTCGGAAGTGGGATAGCTGTAATGGCCCGACAGACAGAAGGGCCAAACCATTGACTAAGCTTATTCTCATCCCAACGCCCTTCCCCTTGACAAATAACCTTCGCTACCCGGGGATCCCCCCCCCCCCCCCCCATTTGGCAGGACACGAGGGTTATAGCAAGGAGGATCCAGTTGAAGCCCAGGAATCCATTTAGAATGCACCCGGGAGGCCGATAGGCCATTGCCGATCTGCCATCTTAACCCTGCCTCCAAAAGCTGGCGCCCAAACAGGGTACTCTGCCATCCCCAAGACGGCCTAGACCGGCCAGTAGCAAATAGAAAAGATCCGTGAGGAAAGTACTTCCCTTTGTACACCTGAGCCAGGAGGGAATGCGGCTCTTGGATAATACGCCAGCCAATCTTTGCTAAGAGCGCCTGGTTAAAATGTTCAAACCTACGAAATCCAAGTCCCCCCTCATGTTTACTGCGACAAAGGTTCTGCCAGGACACCCACCGAATCTTGGGGTGCCCCTCCTCAGCTCCCCACCAGAAGCGGGCCACATGTCTATCCAATAAACGACAAAGGGAGAGAGGCAACCGGAAACAAGACATAACATACAGGGGCAAAGCCAAAGCAATTGACTTAATTAAGGTCTTCTTAGCCGCCCAGGATAAAATTTTCTGTCTCCACCCCTACAGACGCGCCAGTAACTTCTCCTCCAGATAACGGAATGTCGCCATTTTGGATCGAACAATCAACGTGGGCAAACCCAAGTATTTATCATGTACCCCTACTGCTCCGACCCCAAGAATCGCAGCCAAAAACTCCTAATCCTCCAAGGCTACATTTTTACTAAAGATTACTGCCGACTTTTCCAGATTAACCCGCTGCCCACTCAGTTCCTCATACTCATTTAGCACCACAATTAGATTCTCGCACTCCTGAAGAGAACCTCGCATGAATAGGTAGGAATCATCAGCGAAAAACAAGTGCGAGATCCTAGGAGCACGCGGTGCCACCTTCACCCCCTCCAACTTCTTTTCAGAGATAGCCTTCCGAAGAAGAGCCGCAAACCCCTCCGTGCAAAGCACAAACAGGAGAGGCGACAACGGATCTCCCTGTCTGAGTCCCCGAGTGGAACCGAAAAAGCCCGAAGGCGTACCATTCATCAGAACCGAAAAAGTAGCAGAGCTAAGACATTCGTGTATCCATCCTTGCCAGACAGAGTTAATGCCCATCTTATCCAAAACTGCCAGAAGGAAAGGCCATTCAACTCTATCATAGGCCTTTTCCATGTCAACCTTTAGAGCCATGTACCCCTTCTTCCCCTGCCGTTTTATTTTGAGATAATGCATTAACTCATGCCCAAGAAGGACATTATCAATAATCTGTCTGTCCTTTATAAACCCATTTTGCCCCTCAGACACCAGTTGAGGAAGTAAGCCTGCAAGCCGCTCTGCCATGATCTTGGTTATCACTTTATAAAAGAACTGGCAGAGACTAATCGGCCGCAGCTGGCGGACATTTTCCACAAAATCCACTTTAGGGATCAACGTAAGCCAAGTATGATTAAAGCTCCGTAACATTTGACTAGTCGAAAAGAAAGAGCAAACCGCCTCAATCACCGAGACACCCACCACATCCCAAAATGCTTTGAAGAATTTTCCAGCAAAGCCATTAGATCCCGGAGCCTGCTTCGATCCCATGGAAAAGACAGTTTTCCGAACCTCCTCTGGTAAAACCACCGCCGTTAAAATCTCATTGATTTGCGGTGTAACCATTTGAGGAATGGGGAGGTTTGCCACCCTCTCCGCCATATTCAGCACCTAGGACTCCGAAGAGAACAGAGTTTGGTAAAAGCTGGTAGCAATCCTAGCCTTCCCACTCTCGTCCGTAACCCACTCACCCTCCTCGTCCCGCAGACCTGCGATAAAATTTCTTTTCCGACGCGTACGCGTAACCGTGTGGAAATATGCTGAATTTTGGTCTCCTTTCTTTAGCCAACGGACCTTGGATTTTTGCTGCCAGCACAACTCCTCTGCATCCCACTGACGAGATAGTTCCATTTTCAGGGATCGTACCGCATCCCAATCCACCGGGTGGATGGACTTGACGCGGTCAATCTCAGCCTGGAGAGTCTTAATATTTTGCAAGGAGTTTGTGGTGCCCGCCCTACTCCAATCGTATAGCAGGTGACGGAGCTTCTTAAGGCGCTCCCAGAGTCGAAACATGGGGGTACCTTGCACCTCCTCCTGCCAGACATAACGGACCATTGCCCTAACTTCAGGGTTCTCCGCCCAACGAGCATCAAACCGGAACAGGGGTCGGCTATTCCGAGTGTAAGGCTTATCAGCAAGAAGGAGGGAACGATGATCTGACCCCTGATCCGTAAAATGCTTGACCAAAGTCTCAGGAAACGTATCTATCCAGGACTGGGAGCAAAGGTCCCTATCCAGCCGTTCGCGAATGCACGCCTCCCCCATTCGCCTGTTGGTCCAGGTAAACTGATCCCCTTGGTACCCTGGGTCATGGAGACCCAAATCATGAACTAAATCCCTCAGACTGGTGGCTTGAGCCGCATTCCAAGCCCGACCCCCATCTTTTTCTCCCTCATGGAGAATGGCGTTAAAATCACCAATGATCACGAATGGTTGGTGAATATCCGCACACAGTTCACGCAAATGAGCCAACTGGCTATCTCGAACAGCAACATTACAACTAATGTAAACAAAAAACACCAAGTACGAAGAATCACCTTCATTAATTTGCAAACAAATATAAAACTGGGAAGAACAAAACACCGAAGTGTTAACCCCAGGGGCCCAAGCAACAACTAACCCACCCGATGCATCGACTGCATCAACAAAAAAACAACGAGAAAACTCAAAACCCAAACCGCGCATACGGCGGGCCACTACACGCCGGCTCGAACGTGTCTCTGAAAAAAACACTACATCCGACTTATTAGAATGAACAAGCCCTAAAGCGGAATGGAAGGGGAGGGATGGCCCAATTCCTCTCACATTCCAGGCCAGAAGCCTCATTTATCCACTGGGGGCCACTCGAGGCTGGCTTCCTCCACCTTTTCCTGGGCATCCACTGCTTCCACAAATTGTCTCTTCGGAGTAGGAGGGTCACCCACAGCCCCCTCCACCTCCTCAATCACTCGCTTCCTATTCTCCATGATTGGGTCCTCCAGATTATACCCATACTCATTCAGACCCAAACTCGCCTCCTTCCAGGAGGAAGGCTCCACTTGGTTAATGCTAAGCCGTACTTCAAAAGCTTCCACCACTTGATGAACTCGGCCTTTCTTGACATGAGAGACCTTTGGTAACACCAGAGGGTGAACGTCGCTTGATTTCAAAAGCATGGGACTCCTCCAGCGATGGGTCCTCATCCGAATCAGATCCCTGATGTTGTGTCTCCATTTTGGGGTCATCAAAGTCATCCCCATAATCTTTATCCTCCAAATCCTGTATTTCCCCAGTAAGACTACCCTCCTCAACCCGGGTGGGCGACGATCGTGGGGAGCGAGCTCCTTCTTTCCTCAACTGCAGGCGAACCCGAGACCCCGCGCCCCCTGCCTTGCCCACAGTCGCCTGATCAGCCTTCTTCAATATGGCTGCAGACCTCACATTATCCTCCTCTTCATATTCATCCTGCAATATCAGTCTCCTCCTTATGGATTGCTCAAGGACTAACTCCACTGAATCAGTCTCCTTCTTCGGTTGGGGAGCTTGGTTCTTGCGTCTACTCGTTTGTTTACGACCGTGAGCATCCTGCTGAACCATACTAGTATTTTTCCCAGGTGACCGCTTCTTCTGCGGTAGCCTCACCCCTCCACCAAGCTTCACCCTGGGGGACTTCTTGAAGCTAAATCTTTTTGGACTAGTATGATCCCCGGCCTTCTGGCTAGTGGGTTCTCGCAGCCTAGGCTGATTTGTCATGTTAACTTGCTCTTCTGTTTCAGTAGGCCGGTCATGGTGCCCCCCCTGATGGAGTCCTTCCAGCATCGGAGTATTTGTAGAGGGCACCCTCGGCACCTCCTCCACCCGCCCCTTGCCAATCTTTGCGTTTCCATCATTCTGCATTCGGACATTCCTGTTGATCCACACCGACTTGCTTGTACCCCGAAACTTTGAAAAGTTATCCTCCTCCATGTATACCTTGCGCCCGAGCTTCCTCGTGGTCATGTGAGGGCCAAAGCGTTCTTTCCCCGGAGGAGGGTCAAAGACACAGTCACGCTTAGAGTGCCCTACACGTCCACAGTGGAAGCAGACAGTGGGAAGGAACTCGTACTTGAGATTGACCCAGAACTCGCCAAGCTCCTCGCTAACCGCCATAAGTTGAGATCGCAATGGCTTAGCAAAGTTAATGAGAGCGTGAACTTTTACAAAGTGCTCATCCGTCTCCTTTGACGCGAAGACGTCTGCTTCCAAGACCTGCCCGATCTTCCCCGATGCCATTTTCTGGCCAAACTGCTTAGTGCAGCAGTCATCCTTCACATTCCAGAGTTGAACCCGAAAGGGTGCAAAAGCTATTACACCCCGACCTTTGGGTTCAGGTTCGACCATAATACGTGAACAATTGGATTAACGGTTACGTACTAAGGATTACAACCGCGGATTAGGAATAATAATAATTATTATTATTAAAAAATGGCCAAGAGGACCCTCATTGTTTTCCCATCACCTTCCCCCCTACGCCAAGAAACCGTCCCCATTCACTAATTAAGGAACCCTGCCGCTCAAACTCCTTTCCCTAGCTCGACTAATCCCATTCCCCACTCAGCCTCCACAATTAAACCCTCCCACAGTCCCACGATCAATTTCTATTCCCCACCAGCGGCGGCGGCGGAAGCTTCTTCTTACTCCCGACGTGAGACGATCGTAGAGGGCAGCGAAGGAAGGCGGCGGTGTCGCAGGCTGGACGACGATGGGCTCAATTGGCGCCACTTCCACGACCACCAAAGCTTCATCGCGAATCGCCTGGTCTTGGGAGGCAGCATCGACATTGGAAGATCACTTTTTGTGGCTCGCCTTGGCTTGGATCAATCGAATTGGCTGGGATCCTGAAAACGTGCCTGCTTATGATACTTTTCGCTGCACTTTGCTTATGGGTGCTGAAGGAATGATGGAGGTTTTGAAATGTTTGGACGTAATGAAGGATAAGGGATGCCATCCAGGTCACAAATTCCTTTCGTTTTCCCTTGAAAGTTGCCGTAAACATAATGATCTTAAAGCGGCGGCGATAGCCAAATAAGAGAGGGAGAGAGTAGACCAGGCGATGAGATCTGCTCAAGGGATTTTGCTGTGCCAATCACGCCACGAAGATCGCTCACCATAAGCCAGCACCGATGCTTGCACTTGGGGTAAGAAATTTCGTCCTTTGTCAAGCTTAAATAGTGGGATACGAATGTCATTCTCGTGGAACATTGCTGGGCGGTGGGGTTGCATGATGAACGTCCCATTATAATGGGTGAATGGATTTATTTACGTGGTCAGCTTCAAAATTGAAGAGGGCTTTATGTTGGCAAAGGTGGGAGGAGGTTCTAAAGTGGGGGGATAAGAAGCTTTAGTAAAATCTAATTGAATTACCCAATTAGGAATCTAAAAGTAACTTTTGGTGGTTGCTTTTATGTAAAATTCGAGCTGGATAGAAAAGCAAGAAGAAGTCAGAGTTCGACAGCGTTACATCAAGATTGAGGCACACATGCGGGGTTCATAGAGACCACTCGTTCATCGGAGAAATACCAATCGAACATGGAGGTCAATTTGAGTTTTCCGACTGGATTAATAAGGTGAGTGTAAAGGGGGTAAATTCTACGCCTTACGTATTCTTTCAACTATTTGAGTTTTCAGTATTTTTGTAAAGTGTTGCTATGGTTGTTTATGCCCATGATTGATGATATGTGCTTTGTTTGAGCTATTATTTGAAGTGAATGTGTGTTATTTACCTTAAGGCTTTACTTTAATTATAAGTGATTGGTAAAGTTAAGAAACTAGCTCTTTTTAAGAAGTAACTCACATTCAAGAAGGTGAAGTCGTTTTAAGTGTTTTTAGTCACTAGCGCCAGTCCGTTGCCTTTTGAGACATTTTGAGATAGAGCAGCAGTTATGCTCTTGAGACTTTTAAGATGAGCAGCAGTTATGCTCTTGAGAATCGTGGTGAAGAGCCACCATGATAAGGTTAAGATGTTAGGGGGATGAATCGTTACGACTTCCCTAACTAAGTTTAAGTTTAAGGAAAGCCTCGATGGCTTCTCATACGTATGAGTTGGCAACCAGACTAGCTAGTGAGGGATCCCAGTGTCAGTCAAGTATTTAAGTCGAGATTTGAGCTTTAAGAGTGGAGAGTATCAGTAACTCCCATACAATTTAAGAGTTAGGGATTTTAAGAGTGGAAGTACAAACAACTTCCACAAATTTAAGTAAGTGTTTTAGGTAAAGTACTAAGCAGTAAGAATTTTTGAACGTAAGGGCGTAGACTGACCCCAACTCACTCACCAGTTTGAAGAGGAAGAAGCTAGAGGAGCAGTTAGAGAGCATCGAGATCGAGAGAAACAGTTCGAGTGAAGCTAGCTAGAGGAGGACGGTACGAGCGTCACAGATGATGTCTAGTCAGAGTTTTTCACACAAGCAGCAACACTTGAGATTAGTTAGTTATCATGTTTTATGATTATGAGTATAGACTGGAGATCAAGTTGAGTTTTTAAAGTTTGAGTTTAATTTTCCCACATCTTAGGGCTTTGCTTTGAACTACAAGTATGTGTTTTCAGTATTTTATTTATTAAAATTTTTCCCCAGTTGAAATTTGAGATTTGAGTACTTTATTTATCAAAGGCATTTTAGTAAAAGTAGTACCCGGCCGGGTTAGGGTGTTACATTTTGGTATCAGAGCCGGTCGTCCTCTTTTCCTTGGTCTCCAAGGAATACTGGAACGTCGGTCTCAGTTTTTAAAGGTTTTGTTTTAAAGTAAAGGAAAATGAGTCATGGGTCTCCTTTTAAGAGTTTATAGAATCTCCAGTCTACTCTAATCGTATTAAGGTAAATAACTAAAGTTCTAATAGAAGAGGTTCCAATTGAAAGGGAATACCTCTAGGATGTTGAAGGAGTTGGGAGAGTAGTACGAGGATTTTACTACCAGGAAACAAGTGGATGATCTATTAAGCTAAGACAAACAATTAGGAGAACTATGAATCTCCGAAGAAAGAGCTACAATCACTAGATGTTAGTAGCTATAATGATGAGAGAATTTCAGGGTCCTTGACCCTAAGCAGTAGCGAGTCAAGAAACGAAGAGGTACCACGAGAAGTCCCTCAACTAGTTTTAGTGGTCAACGCTATTACAACACAGTGACAAGGAGCAGCGGGAAGCTTAGACTTCAAGAAAAGCTAGAGTAGTATAAATGAACTAAAGGAGGAAATAAGTAGGTTACAGGGAGTGTGAAAGGACGTCAAGAAGTCAAAAGGTCAAGGCGTAGAGGAGGTATGGTCGTTTACAAATACCGATTAAGGAACCCTTATAGACAAACTACCTCATTAGAGAAGAGGGTACATGACCATGGGGTGTTCGGCTGATAGCAAGCCTTTAAAAAGGAACAAGACAAGCAAAGAGATAAATGGTGTAGAGGTTGAGGTTAGATCAGGCATGCTATACACCTGTCAAGCGCAAACTAGAGGACAAGGTATGAGAAGGGGTTGAGAGACCCTGAAAATTACACTGATCAAGGGGAATCAGAAAATCATGGAATTTCAAGGAATCCATGGGGAAAGTCTAAAGTGAGAACTAGAGGGCCAAGAGCGGGAGTCTTGGAACCAGCCGTGGGAGTAAATCATTCAATCAACCGGGTATAGACAAGCAAGTACAACGTTCCTTAGAAGTTCTAATGAAAGTTGGAGAATTCGAGGAAGAGTCTAAGCAGTCGTAATGAGGAGAGTTTGCGAGCAATACCAAGGAAGAGCGAAAAGGCCAGAGGGAGTTTGACGAGATTTCAAGAAGTCAATGGGTCAAGTCTCAGGTGACTCGAGGTCAAGAAGCTGCACAAAGAGGTACGATGAGGGAAAGCATTACCGAGAAGGAGGAAAAGAGAAGTTACCTTATCCAAGGTGCCCCACTCTGAGTGGGCGCGAAATAGTAGGAGGGCTCCAGAGGAGACAACTAGTTAAGGAAGAAACATGCACGCTTAGTTAAGCCACTAAGAATCCTAACTAAGAGACTAAGTTTATGTACAAGATCGGTCAACAAAAGAGACATGGAATGAGTTATGTTAAAGGTTACCAAGGGCAAGCCACCATTGGAAGTTGTGAACTAAAACAACAACGAGAAAATACTCAACAGAGGGTGGTGACCAAATATAGTACAAGCAACAACAGAAGAGTTGTATTTTGGTGGTAGTAAAAGTAAAGAAGCAAGAAGAACACCATGGGAAGTTATAGAAAAAAAAGTGGTTGTCGACTGGACAATGAATGCGTGAAGGAAGATAGTTGGGACGTGGTCAAGCACCATCATGAGTAGAAGTCGTGGGTGTCATCTGGCAAGTATACCTAGAGAAAGTTTCTAGTGGGAATGTTGGCTCGGAGGTATGGCGAGGAGCTACTAAACTGAGTAGATCAAAGCTAGTACCAAGCATCGATGAAGGAGTTGTGGATGTAGGAGGAAACCACAAGGCTATAATGAAAGCTATGGTGAAAAGGGTGGTAGTTGATAAAACGACAAATTCAGGGAGAAAGATAGTTAGGAAGAGCCGGCGAAAGAATACGAAGGTCAACAAGGTGGCGTTAAGGTGATTGCCAGTTGAGAATAAGTTGGACTATAGGAAGCCCATCAAGAACGGAGAAGCTCATTGGTCAACTTTAAAGTAGAAGTGTGGTGGTCCAGAACGGTCGAAGGGAAAACCTTATCGGTCAAGGTACATAAGTGAGAAGAGAATATGGGCACCAAGATGACTACATCAAGGACGAGGGACATCTAGAACTAGCAAGGAACATCAAGAAGAAGAGTCACGAGTAAAGAAGTAATATGGATATGAGCTTAGGGAATCTGATAAGGTACCCCAGAGTGAAGCCAAGATCGCCTATGTTGGTAAAAGGTGTCAATCTCTCGGGTAAAACCTTATTGGACGGGGAAACCGTACGAGGAGTTTCAGCTAGGGTCTAAGAGTGGCAGAATGGATATTACGAGAACATCAAATTCAAGCAACTATAAGGAAGTGCTAAGTTAGGCGCTAGGAGTGAGCAAGTGAGCCATTGGGAATATCATGATTCTTGAAATGATTCATAAGGTTGATCGCAAGCTAGAGAGAAATGCAAAGGATGTCTCTAATGCCTACAGAAGGTAAAAGCAGTAGTATGAGACTTTGGCGCTAAGCAACAAGTAACGAGGAGATGACCATTCAGTTTATGGTTAAGGGATAAGACGAGAAATTGAAGAAGAAAGTAAGAGATGCAGAGTTACGAGATACAAGGACCTAGGTGACCTATGAGGTCAACTCCGGACGAGAGTTACGTTAAAGGAATTTTACCATCTGATGGGATAGAGGATAAGCCGTCATATGTAACCCTGGGGTTCAAGAGGAGCATTAACGTATCGTATACCAAACAATGGATAGTTATCGTCCCTATATACGTACAAGGTGCAACCGAGATAATGTGAGGGGTTAAGAAGCCACAACAACATTGAAGTTGCAGGGAATGGAGAGAAGGATTGTAGGTCATGTCGTATAAGTTAAGGGAAATAAAAATCCGCGAAGTGAAAAGGATTACCACAAGCGATGCTAGGGTAATCACAGTGGGAAAATTTCGAGGGCGAAATTTCTATATAAGTGGGGAGGAAATGTGATACCTCGACTTCGATAGGTTCAACATCAAGTACTGGATCCAAGTTGGAAAATTTTGAAAACGGCAAGTAGCCACTCAAAGCTACTCGATGCTAATGAGCTTGTTGAGAATACCTTTTATGGTCAAGAGGAAATAACTTGTGGTGAGGTAAACTATATGGGACAAGCAACAGACATCATCAATGTTCATATAGCGAGAGTAAATTCTTGAGGCAAGGAAGTACAAAGATGGTGTAGAATGAGCAATGAGATTCAAGCAAATTTCGGGGACGAAATTTTTGTAAGGGTGGAGAAAATGTTACACCCCGACCTTTGGGTTCAGGTTCGACCATAATACGTGAACGATTGGATTAACGGTTACGTACTAAGGATTACAACCGCGGATTAGAAATATTAATAATAATTATTATTATTATTAAAAAATGGCCAAGAGGACCCTCATTGTTTTCCCATCACCTTCCCCCCTACGCCAAGAAACCGTCCCCATTCACTAATTAAGGAACCCTGCCGCTCAAACTCCTTTCCCTAGCTCGACTAATCCAATTCCCCACTCAGCCTCCACAATTAAACCCTCCCACAGTCCCACGATCAATTTCTATTCCCCACCAGCGGCGGCGGCGGAAGCTTCTTCTTACTCCCGACGTGAGACGATCGTAGAGGGCAGCGAAGGAAGGCGGGGGTGTCGCAGGCTGGACGACGATGGGCTCAACTGGCGCCACTTCCACGACCACCAAAGCTTCATCGCGAATCGCCTGGTCTTGGGAGGCAGCATCGACATTGGAAGATCACTTTTTGTGGCTCGCCTTGGCTTGGATCAATCGAATTGGCTGGGATCCTGAAAACGTCCCTGCTTATGATACTTTTCGCTGCACTTTACTTATGGGTGCTGAAGGAATGATGGAGGTTTTGAAATGTTTGGACGTAATGAAGGATAAGGGATGCCATCCAGGTCACAAATTCCTTTCGTTTTCCCTTGAAAGTTGCCGTAAACATAATGATCTTAAAGCGGCGGCGATAGCCAAATAAGAGAGGGAGAGAGTAGACCAGGCGATGAGATCTGCTCAAGGGATTTTGCTGTGCCAATCACGCCACGAAGATCGCTCACCATAAGCCAGCACCGATGCTTGCACTTGGGGTAAGAAATTTCGTCCTTTGTCAAGCTTAAATAGTGGGATACGAATGTCATTCTCGTGGAACATTGCTGGGCGGTGGGGTTGCATGATGAACGTCCCATTATAATGGGTGAATGGATTTATTTACGTGGTCAGCTTCAAAATTGAAGAGGGCTTTATGTTGGCAAAGGTGGGAGGAGGTTCTAAAGTGGGGGGATAAGAAGCTTTAGTAAAATCTAATTGAATTACCCAATTAGGAATCTAAAAGTAACTTTTGGTGGTTGCTTTTATGTAAAATTCGAGCTGGATAGAAAAGCAAGAAGAAGTCAGAGTTCGACAGCGTTACATCAAGATTGAGGCACACATGCGGGGTTCATAGAGACCACTCGTTCATCGGAGAAATACCAATCGAACATGGAGGTCAATTTGAGTTTTCCGACTGGATTAATAAGGTGAGTGTAAAGGGGGTAAATTCTACGCCTTACGTATTCTTTCAACTATTTGAGTTTTCAGTATTTTTGTAAAGTGTTGCTATGGTTGTTTATGCCCATGATTGATGATATGTGCTTTGTTTGAGCTATTATTTGAAGTGAATGTGTGTTATTTACCTTAAGGCTTTACTTTAATTATAAGTGATTGGTAAAGTTAAGAAACTAGCTCTTTTTAAGAAGTAACTCACATTCAAGAAGGTGAAGTCGTTTTAAGTGTTTTTAGTCACTAGCGCCAGTCCGTTGCCTTTTGAGACATTTTGAGATAGAGCAGCAGTTATGCTCTTGAGACTTTTAAGATGAGCAGCAGTTATGCTCTTGAGAATCGTGGTGAAGAGCCACCATGATAAGGTTAAGATGTTAGGGGGATGAATCGTTACGACTTCCCTAACTAAGTTTAAGTTTAAGGAAAGCCTCGATGGCTTCTCATACGTATGAGTTGGCAACCAGACTAGCTAGTGAGGGATCCCAGTGTCAGTCAAGTATTTAAGTCGAGATTTGAGCTTTAAGAGTGGAGAGTATCAGTAACTCCCATACAATTTAAGAGTTAGGGATTTTAAGAGTGGAAGTACAAACAACTTCCACAAATTTAAGTAAGTGTTTTAGGTAAAGTACTAAGCAGTAAGAATTTTTGAACGTAAGGGCGTAGACTGACCCCAACTCACTCACCAGTTTGAAGAGGAAGAAGCTAGAGGAGCAGTTAGAGAGCATCGAGATCGAGAGAAATAGTTCGAGTGAAGCTAGCTAGAGGAGGACGGTACGAGCGTCACAGATGATGTCTAGTCAGAGTTTTTCACACAAGCAGCAACACTTGAGATTAGTTAGTTATCATGTTTTATGATTATGAGTATAGACTGGAGATCAAGTTGAGTTTTTAAAGTTTGAGTTTAATTTTCCCACATCTTAGGGCTTTGCTTTGAACTACAAGTATGTGTTTTCAGTATTTTATTTATTAAAATTTTTCCCCAGTTGAAATTTGAGATTTGAGTACTTTATTTATCAAAGGCATTTTAGTAAAAGTAGTACCCGGCCGGGTTAGGGTGTTACAAAAGCTAATTCCTCAAAAGTGTGCCTGGAAATCGCTGGTGTCCAGGATCGAAGGTGGAAGATCCTGTCTTTGACAATCCAGGGTGACCGTTTCAGGGCCCACACCCTTGTTTCATCACTGGGCAACACCACTTCGAACAAGCCAAATTTCGTAAGTGAAACCCTAAGGTTTCCCTTCACCCGCCATGCTTCTACAAGTCCCTCTTTCAATTCCGCAGCAGTAAACTGGGCCTCCGAAAAGAGCCTTCCCAGAAGAGTCCTAGAGGTTCGAAACCTCACCGATTGGACCTCCTCCAGTGAGAACTCGACAACTTGATCCTCAGCAATTCGAGACGCCATATTCACCTGCCAATCATAGACAAGTAACTCATTAGGTCCATTAAACGTGGTTATTTCCTTCAATGGGCTCAGTGATAGCAAACCCAAAGGATTCATAATTTTGGAATTTAAATCAATGGAAACTGGGCTTGGGGGTCTGGTTTTGATAAGTCTGAAGGCATGGACCGGCCCAACTGGCCCAATGGAGGCTGGTCTGCCCATCTGGCCAAACAGCCCAAATAACCCCCAGGAGGCCGACTGGCCCATCCAACTTACTGGCCCAATGGAGTCGGCCTGGCCTACCAGGCCCAGAACTCCCATCCCCCCCAGCCTTCCCAACCCACTTCCCTTACTCCCTAGGGTATTTGCGTCTCCGCGTTTGAGCCCGAAGGCAGAGACCCGCTGCGCAGCAACGGCCATCGCCGCCGGGGCAATCGAGTAGATTTGTTTATGCCCGAAGGCTGGTTCCGACGTCGAAGTAGAGGCCATCGCCGGCGGGGCAAAACCCTCTCCCGCCACCGACAGTCGTCCCTCGGCGCTCCCCGGCGATTGTAGTCCGCTCCCGAGCTCACTGGAGTCTCGCACCTCACCACAAGCAGAGGTCGCAGAGGTAAAGCAAACCGAGTCATGCTTACCTGAATCAATGTCGGGAGCCGCCTCCTGCTTTCTGTAAAAAAATCGCCGGTTGAGTTTCTGGAAGACTCGCACTCCACTGCTCAAGTTTTGATGGCCGAGTAGAGCTCAACCAATTGTTTATATAGATTGAATATCCCGAGTTTCCCAGGCAGAGTCGGGCTTCCCAGTGGCTGTTTGGAATTCGAATTCCACTTGATATCAGAGACCTTTGCCGCGTGGGATTTCTTTGCAATTTTCTCCGGATATTTCTCCCGAGGATCCCGCTCACCAGAAGAGGGGTCTGAAGATTCGAATCTATCCTAACCGCCCTAGTACTGTGCCGCCACACCAGCTGGCATCGAAGCTCGGCGGCCGCCACCCCATCGCCACTCTTCTCCGCGACGGAGCTGGCCATGGATGGCTCGTTGTGGACATCCTCCCTTTCTTCCTCCAAACGCACACAGGGGCTATCTCCTCCCGAGGGATGGTGATCAGATTGATCAAATTGATTACCTCCCCTGCCTAATTTCTTGGGGAAAACCCCCTCCCCGACTGCCAGTAGCCGATCAAGGCCTTCATCTGGTGCCAGTTGCTCACAATTCTTTATTTTTTTCGACGAGTTTCCTCCCGCGAACGGGGCTCGAAGTGATTCTTCCCCTTCCATCTCCGACGAATGGGGGAGCCAGAACCACCATTGGTTCTTGGATTTATGTCGCAGCCGTTTAAGAGGTTTTTCCTCCAGGCTTCCAACTTCAATTGACGAACGCAAACGTTTATTTTGGTGGTGACGTCGATCTGTTCGCCATTCCACCTCTCGCGCAATCTCTTCCGGCGACGGTATCTTCACAGCTCTAGGGAGGCCAGCCTTCCATGTCTTGGGTCGTGCTTTGAAACGCCTCGAATCCTGATGCGACTGCCAATCTTCCGCCGTCTGATTCTTCCAGCTTGTGGCAAAGGCCGCCGCTACAGCCCAGATCAGCCATTTGCCGAGCAGCGAGCCAAAGCAGAGGAGAG
The DNA here is from genome assembly GCA_964030455.1 of Linum trigynum. Classification (NCBI taxonomy): domain Eukaryota; kingdom Viridiplantae; phylum Streptophyta; class Magnoliopsida; order Malpighiales; family Linaceae; genus Linum; species Linum trigynum. The sequence goes on along the minus strand of OZ034820.1, from coordinate 10,108,054 downwards.
AGGCCAGAGAGCCTCTCATTTTTTTTTTATCATATGAGATCCAAACTGCTGAAATGTTTTAAATAAGTTTTGTTAGTAGTGTCGGTTTGAATACTTTCATGCATCCAAATTTGCATTCAACCACAAAATCTTCTTGTAAATATCTCAAAACTCTCATCCAATGATATAGTTGGATTTCATTGAATACTAGAATCAATACCCACAGCTACGCCGCAGGAAATATATCCACACTCATGGCTACACAATGTGAAATGTTTAGATAATGGTATGTCTATTCTTTTTAATTGTTTAGTTTCTTTTGAAAACAATATATTGCTGATGACAAAATAAACCCACGAAAAAACCTTTGAGCTCAGTAAAGCGTGAGGGAAAATCATCATGGATTACAACGCAGACTATTACATACTACTTGTATCTACTTGACATCAGGAACAAATTTTCTTCAGCAACATTCCATAACGTGAGTCAGCAAAAGCAACCTGCACAAAAACAACAAACGAATTACAAAGTAAAAACATGCAACCAATAACACATGATACCAAGAAAATAGAAACACTAACGTCGTGACGAAACCATAACTCTTAACTGAAAAAATGAACATTGAGTTAGAACAAACATCCTCATTTTTTATAGAGACAACGCTTCCCAACAGCGCTATTGGTGCCTGGACCCTCACTTTGAAATTTTTGCTACTTCATCTGCACCTTGACTTCTGTCGAAGGATAAACCACAATCTAAAGCCAAATGAACTAATCAAATCATATTGCACAATGTTAATAATGCTTATACTAACCAGAACCATAACAAATATAATGAAAACCAAAGCTTACAAATTAGTATTTTCCAAGAAGAAAAGCTTGTTTTCCAAGTTCAACTCCTATGACCAGAGGTTTTGCAGAGGTAACAACCGACAGTGAAATTGACATAATCATAAGAAGCGCTAAAAACAGCATGACCATGTTGCATAATGGAGCCAATGGACATTCCTGTCATTCTATAAAATTAAATCAGTGGCCTTCATTAACGCAATTGAAGTTGTTTCTATCCGTGACGTGGTTCTTCCTGATCAAGCTTGGTCTCTTAAACCCCTCTACCTCGGTTGATGGCACTGACTTTATCACACTAACCAAGGAAAAATGGTTCATCCCAAAACTGGCTAACTTGATTCATTGTAATTACTCAAAAACACATACATTGAGGAGCCTATCACACTAACCTAGCAATCTGGCCAAACATGTATAAAAAAAACCAAATATAACCTGTCCAATAACTGTACTAAAGTGACTTGTTGCTTCCTGGAGATCCTTGAATTATGGTGAAGTAATGATTATGAAAAAACCATAAGCAAAGAGCTACATAAAAGACCAAACAGCTATAGGTGAAGACAGTTGGGAATACACCAACAGACTTTGGTCACAACACTTTGATCCCTTATGACACCAACATCTATTCACCACCACCACCATAAGACAATTTCAAAGGGAAACATTAAGAGGAAGGGAACATCTACCTAATCATATGCAAAGGGCAAAGAAGAGGAGCACTTCTACTATGTTATATAGCATTGGTGCTTTAATGTACAACTCAAAATTGTATCATAACATTAAATGTATAAGTTTAGGTTGTACCATAAAGCAATTTGTACCATTATGTTATGGTACAACTTTACAACTTGAAGTTGTACCATCACATAAAGGTACAAGTTCATGTTGTACCACAAAAAAATTTGTTCAAAAAGGTACAATCTAAAGTTGTACCATAACGTAAATGTACAATTTTAAGTTGTACCATAAAGGCGAAAACCTATAGCACCAATACTATATAGCATTGTAAAATTTCTCCAAAGAAGAGTAGGATAAGCTTCCAAATTTGAGCACACACCAGCACATTCGACATGTCCTCTCTCCTGCTTGTATATACACATTCGCCATGACCTCAACTATCCAAGTTCAACCATACACCAGCTTGTTCGTCATGGCTTGTTCGTCATGGCTTCAGCTACCTGTGTATGAGTATGCATAAGGTAAGAATGTAAACTTTACAGTAACCTTGAGGGTTCATAAAGAGAAAGATAATAGGCAAAATCGAAGAACTGCTACAATGACAAAGAGAGAACACCATATTTAGAGTTTAAATTGTAACAACGTGGAAAGCAAAGAATAAAAAATCAACATGAAGGTTGATGTTTGAAGAGTAAAAATGCAAAATTTAAAACTGAAGAGCAACTGTTTGAACTCGGCACAACATAAAGAAATGCCAACTAATGCTGCTGATCTTTTCTTCTTAGCATGCTCCAAAACCATAAAATGTTGTCTTAGAGTTGATTTGACCCTCAAAATCATACACCAACAGATCTAACATTCCAGAATCCCACCATAGAACAGTAACCGTACAAAAGAGAAGAGAATTCTAAACCATTGTTCTATATATAAAAGCTAGGTTCAACTTTTTGCAACTACTGTATCACTTTCTGTCGTTTAGTGGTTTCCTTGCAACACCTTCGTAAACTAACTTTCCCATCCACCTCTTCCTCTCGCCGGCACGATCTCCACCAAATCCAGCAAACGCCCATAACGTTCGTACGCCCACTGGTGCAGACGTCGCCCATACAAAAGAACCTTCCCCTTTCCGTGTCTGCTACATCGTCTCATCAATTGCAAGTGCCCATGCTTTCTGTGACCTCCATTCATTCACAGCCTCACCTCCAAAATCCACAATCAATCGCTTTAATCTTCTCCGTCCTCTCACAACTGCTCCTACACGCGGCCATGATTTCACTGTACTCACCTTACTTCCCTAGATCAAGAGAAGACTTATGCTGCTTTTCCTGCCAAATACCTCTCCTTCGCCCTAATCGTCCAAAAAGAGACTCTGCTGCTTTCAGTTCCATGCTCTCCGCCTCAAGTGGAGCATACAGCGAGGTGGGGGAAAGGTAGGGATGGCAATGGGTCGGGTCGGGGACGGATAGTGCATATCTGTTACCCTACCCAAAGTAGTTCGGGTTTTACCCATACCCATACCCACATGTGAAACGGGTAGAAAAATAAAATCATGCCCATACCCGTTCGGGTTTCGGGTATCCACGGTTATTCATGGATAATAATTTCTCTTTATAACTCCAACCAATATGTTAACATTCACACGTATTCACACATTACGTAAGAGGAAAAGTGCGACAATAGTTCACTAGAATGAAGAAAATTAACTAAAACAACACAATTTCATAAAAATATTATATTTATATGCTAAATATAAAATATGTTAGAGAAAAATAATAATTATTTCTAGAGAAAATACACATGCATGCGTATAATCGAGCGGGTTCGGGTTGGATAGTCAGAAACCCATGCCCACCCATTACCCGCAATATTCGGGTTCGGGTTTTACCCGTACACACTAAATGTCCTTCGCGTTCGGGTTTTACCCTACCTGATTAGGCCGGATTCGGGTGGATATCCACGGTTACGGATATTTTTGTCATCCCTAGGGAAAGGCGAGGTCCATGAAACGACCGTAGAAGCAGTCGCAATCAACCTTCAACGGGTCGACTTGAAGATGGATATGGAAGCAACGCTGTCGAACTCCACTCTCCCAGTTCGTGGCTCCGGATGCTGCTCTACTCCATTGCGCCGCCTCCTATCTCCCTCCCAGTTCCCGTCTTCTTCAAGAGGAGCGTCGTCGCCTGTGTACATGGCCAAGCATGATCGATCCCGGTCTCCCAAATGCATATTTCCCTCTAGATGACTAAGACAGAGGTGACGATGACGACGAGAAAAGGACAGAGACGATGACAGATATGACGATGATGAGAAGATGATGTCGGCGACGACACCAGTTCGTTTCTCCGGCATCACTCCATTCTCCCTCCTCGAAGTTCAGCAACAGAAGCTCTGACACGGATAGACAGTGATACACAAAAAGAGGGACGACAAGCTGAGGGAAAGCCAGCAACAGCAGGATTGTACTTTTGATGGCGGCAGCAGCCTGGGTTCTACAATTACATCAACTCTCAAGCCTCATCATGTAAGTCAAGGTCGCACCTTTTCTTCTCTACCCTCTTTTCAGTTTCAATTTTGGTTTTTTCCCTTCTGATTTTAGTGTAACAAAACAGGGGCCTGAAGAAGATGTTGACTGGAACAACTGCCCTACACTATCAAGACCAGAAAGTAATTTACAAATACAAAGAAAGGTATTCCAACACGTTCATCGATATAACAGGGGTGAGAGACAGCTCCAAAATGGTTCTGCTTGAACCCCCAATTAGCCAGGAGGAGCGCCTCCTTGAGATGAGAAAGAATGGCAAAATGGAGAAGCTTTTCGGCTCATTTCCCAAATCAGTTTGGAAGTTGACGGCCTCGCCGTTAGGGAATGTATGCTTTTCTCTTTGATCTTCTTCCATGGGTTGTAGGTAATTCGATTGGCCAATACTGATCCGAGTGTCCAACTTGGTTGCTTTCTTATAGACTTAGACTCTTGAATCAGTGGTTAGTATATGTGGGAAGGTAGCAGGAAATGAAGTTTTGAACTTTAACGAGTTGTTGATGAATGAGCTGCTGAAATTGGAGAGGATTATTGGTGATGGAGATGTCAGATCAAAGAGGAAATTGTAGGTGGGAAGTGTTCAGATTAGTTCCAGGGCACATGGAATAAGAATGGCTTGAAAGGATCTGTATCAGTTCTGGATTGCTTCACCGCACCACCTTCCTACTACTTCAAGTTGGATTCAATTGTACTTGGTGGGAGCCAACTGCTTTCCCCTCTTTCCCCCTCCAGAATTCCCTTCTCTCTTGCAACGCAACCCCTCCAATTCCCCGTCGCTGGCCGCTAAGGAATCCAAAAGAGGAGGAACCAGGCTTAATTTGGAACAGGAGGCACGGGTAAAGCACGCGAAGGAGGTTCAATTTGAGGCGCCAGAGACTGTGAGGGCCTCCATGTTTAAAGGTATGATGATTAGATTTCTTCTTAATGTTGATATACCGTGCTTGATTATTCACAAATTGGACTGATTGCAGCGGTATTTTTCTTCAAGGTGAGTTTTCTACTTTCATTGACGCATTTCTTGAAGTCTCAAGGAAGACGAAATAGATTCTCTTTATCATTTCGTGTTTAAGCCTCCTAGATTTAAGTTTTTCACTTAAAACAAGTCCATGACTTTGGTTTCTGCAACTGAGGAATCAGTATGCATCATAAGCTACGTATGGTTAGTTGTTTCGAGATTAGGTTTATTGACTCACTTCTACTGTCACTCCAGGAATTGGCCAAGTGTAACCACTTCTTAAAGCGTAGTATAGCGGGTTTAGGTTTAATTATCAACCCGGGTCCTAGATGTGATGACTACTCAGTGAATTCTTGTTATCTAGCAATGAAACTTTAATGCAAGTATAAACTAACAAACTAACAAAGCAAGTAAACTGTTGTATTCAGGTTAAGAGACGTCACCCGGATATGGTTCCCCCTAGACTGCAGTTAAGCCGGATTGTAATTACCAAGTTCAGTTTCTATGAAAGTTATACTGCGGAAGGTTCTTAAACAGCCTGAAGTCTCGACTAAATGTCTTCAGACCCTCTCAATCTGAGTCTCTAGCGGGCGACTAACCTCCACCGGAGTAAACAGATTGAGGCCTTAACAAACAAAACCTCCACTACCGGAGTAAATTCGGTACAGAATAGTGAGTTGGCTCCTCGACTAAAGTCACCAACTCCCAACTTTCAATCAAGGATGCTCTATCAACCTAGGCAGATATTCTCATTCTAGGTTAAAACAGAAACAACAGGAATTTGATCAGGATTCAAGTCATTCAATCATTCAAACCTCAATAGAATATAATCAAATCATAGAATCAGTACTTGGGTTCATACAATCAAAGCCTAACATACAAATCTAGGGTTCTCCATACCCAGATGAATGGGAGAACTACTCCATGGAGAAAGAAGCAAAAGCAGAATCAGACACGGAATTCATACTGTGAAAGATGGGTTCCTGCTCCTGTATGTTGATCGGCACTTCCAAGCTCAAACTGGCCTCCAATGGTGATGAAGATCAAGCTAGGGCACTTGGAGACTCTTGTTCGTCGCTTTCTCTCTCTAGGAATCGTTCTGTCTCTCTAAAACTCGAATCCCCTCGACTTGTGGCTGAAAATCTGCTTAAAAGCAGAAAATCCCGACTCACACGGGCAGGCCGCACGGCCGTGTGGCTCACCCAATTGCCCGTGCGAGTCAAAACGCAACGTATCAATTAGTTGAATTCCAGGCTTCTTGCACGGCCAGGGTCGCACGGCCGTGTGAAATTTCCATCCTGCCCGTGTTTGCTCTCGCAGAATTCCACACGGCCAAAATGCATCCTCACATGGCCGTGTGGATTTTCTGCTCTGCCCGTGTTTGCTCTCGCACAATCCCACACGGCCAAACTGGTCACTTGCACGGCCGTGTGGGTTGTGGGTGTGCCCGTGCGACCTCCTTTGTGACTCGTCTCGCGCCCGATCTTCGCCCAATCGACCCCGAACTCGCTCCTAAACCTTCATTCACTTGCCAGGACCTGAAATATCACAAACAAGCACAACCTAGCGTGAAATAGGTCTAAAACACGAGAAACCACATCTCCAACGGTGTAAGAACAGGGGTGAAAACATGTGTAATTAACGGTCTATCAAACTCCCCCACACTTAACCGTTTGCTTGTCCCCAAGCAAACCTAACTCAAACCAATGCAACTCTCCAGACCTCTATAGCAACAAACAACCCAGATCGTAGGTAGAGGATTTCCTAGATCATTTAGCAGCTTACGAGGTCAACCGACGCACAAGTCATCTCATAGCTTCTTCGGCGAGAGCACTAGTATCGAGTCGGCATCATGGCAAACAGTGAACAGAGGACAAATGAATTGTGGATGAAGAGATTCTCAAAAACAAAGGATCATGGACTCACATTTTTTAAGGTGCTCTATTTTCTTCTTGAAAATGGTTGGAACACCTTTTCTTTCTGTTTTGCTTGTTTTCTGTTATTTTTTCTTTTTTTTCTTTCAAGGGTCCCAACCTGCTCTTACCGGCTATGCCAGGAGCGGATGTCTCGAGCCTCGTGCGGGGGAAAGACATGTAAGGGGGCTGGAGGTAGTAGGTGGAAATTGGGAACGAATTCCCGTCTCCCCTTACACACTTTCGCCCTATTCGCACGGGAGACGTTATTTTGAAGCACATTTTCGAGCACCTGTTAAACTCAAAACATGATACAAGAGTCCATGACAGGTGGAGAGTCCACAACACCACACAATTCAAAGGTCCTAAGATCACTAATTCACTCAATCAACCAACACAATATGAAGAAGAAATGAGATTTCTTAAATGGATCAACATCCTCCATAGTGCTACACCACCTCCCTAGGTTGCATATTACTATAGAGACTGTCAATTCAAAGCATACTGAGCAGGCAATTGCATGGAAACACATACTTGGAGCCCTCAAATTTAAAAATTTGGACAGTGGACTAGGCTCCAAGCACACAAACAGATCTAATGCAGTCAAAAGATAAACATCCCCCCACACTTAAGATCGACATTGCCCTCAATGGAGAAGAGGGAAGGGAAAGGGGAACGATGTTACCGGTATGCACGGACTGCACGAGGCTGAAAGCGGACCAGTCGGAGTGAAGCGGACTGGAGAGAGGACCAGTCAAGACAAGCACAGCCAAAGGAAACCAAAGAGTTCAAACACAATATGTTAGGTCCAATGGTCAGCCCAATAATACATCATCCAAAACAAAAGAAAACAAACCAAAACCAAACTGGTTTACAATCCGACTCAAAACACAAGAAAGAAAGTCAAACCGTGGTGGGGTTGCCTCCCCACAAGCGCTTCTTTACCGTCTTTTAGCTGGACGCCCATGGTGGATACTCAGGGAGGTAAAGGAACAGGTGCCTCCAAGAGAGGATCCACGTCGCTCTTGAGGTACAGCTTAAGGTTGTGGCCATGCACCCGACGGATGTGACCACCATCATCAGTCAGCTCGATCTGGCCATCTGGCAAGATGCAGGCGAGTGAGTACTCGGACGGCCAGGGTGGTCGCGGTGCAGGAGGTGGGACCAGCTCATAGTGGTCTCCACTCTTCTTCCGTGCAGGCTTAGCAACCTGCTGCTTCGGCCGCCACTCCTCCTTGAGCTTTTTGTTCAGAGGTGAGGCTGGATGGAGTGGCGGCGAAGGAATAATAGGAGGGTTCTGCAAAATAAGAGGTGCAGAAGGGTACACGACAGGCTCGTGTACCTGATCAGAAATGGCATGTACAGGCGTGACAGCAATCATAGCACAGTGATCAAATTCAGTCACAGAAAAAGTAGCATGTTCATTCCCAGCACGCAAGATCAGTTTACCATCATGCACATCAATAAGTGCCTTGGCGGTGGCAAGAAATGGTCTACCCAGAATCAAAGGCACATCCACATCCTCATTTATATCCAAAATAACAAAGTCAACATGATATGTGAATGCACCCACATTAACAAGCAAGTCCTCAATGATACCCCTAGGATGCACGATAGAACGATCAGCTAACTGAATGCTCATCCTAGTAGTTCTAGGTTCACCTAGGCCTAGCTTCTTAAACAAATTATAAGGCATGACATTTATGCTCGCGCCTAGGTCCGCCAAGGACTTTCCTACATGCATGCTGCCAATAACAAGAGGGATAGTGAAACTCCCTGGGTCTTTTCGCTTCTCGGGCAGCTTGTTCTGCAGGATGGCAAAACACTCCTCGCTCAGCATCACTGTCGAAAGATCCCCAAGTTTCTTCTTGTTGGTGAGAAGGTCCTTCATGAACTTGGCATACTTGGGCATCTTTGACAGTGCCTCCACGAACGGCATGCTGATGTTGAGCTGCTTCAACATTGCCATAAACTTGGCAAACTCAGTCTCCAACTTGTCTTTGTGTAGGCGAGTGGGGAAGGGAAGCTGGGGTACATGCTCCTTAACCACTGGTTGTGGCTTGGGAGCAGGGGCTTCCTTCTCCACCCGCACTTCTACATCGTCGGCTGGAAGTGCTGAAGCAGGTAGTGGTTCCTCCTGTCTGGCCGGGACAGGATCAGCAGATATGGTCTTACCGCTCCTGGTAAAAATGGCATCCAGCTGCTGGAGCTGGTGAGGATCCCGAGGATTCGGGATAGTGGTGGTAGGCAGAGTCCCCGGTGCCCTGGTAGTGTTTTGGCAGGCCAAGATGCCCACCTGGGTCTGCAGATCTTGCAAAATGGCACCCTGGTTCATCTGACCTGCCTCCAGTGACGTGATAGCAGCCTGAGTGCTAGTCATGAATGAAGCTAGAATATTTTCCAGCTTTGTCATCTGGGGCTGGAGCTGCTGCTGGCTCGGAAAACTGGCGCTGGGGCTGCTGGAATGGTTGCCCCTGCCTAGGCTGGTAGGGCTGCTGCTATGGGGCTGGCCCCTGTCGAGCCTGGAAGGGCTGCCTCTGCTGAAAACCACCTGCTGGTGCTGGGAAACCAGGTGGTTTAGTGGTGTTGCTGCTCCAGGCGAAGTTGGGATGCTGGCGCCACCCCTCATTTTATGTGTTTCTGTACGGGTCGAGGCGCCGAGCATTGGCGATGAAGTCCAACTGCTCTTGGGGAGTGGTAGACTCCCTCATAGCCTGGCAGTCCTCCACTAGGTGATTGGAGCTCTCGCACCACTGACATTGAGCTATTGGAGGTGTAGCTAAACCTCTGGCCGGAATAAGACTGTTGGGCTGCTTCAATGTCTGCACTAGCTCAGCTACCTGCTGCTCGAGCCCGGATCTGGTCTCCATGGCGTGCACACCACGGTCCCGGGACTGTCTGCCTCGACTACCCTGTCCCCAAGAATGATCTCTGGCAGCCAAAGTACTGATCATCTGGTTCAGCTCGGGTGGAGTCTTAGTAAGAATATCCCCTCCTGGGCATAGAGACTCAATCACCCTCTGGCTGTCTGGAGAGAGAGCACTGTAGAAGTTCCGCACTGTGAATGCATCACTAAAGCCATGATAGGGACACTGCCAGAAATATCCCATGTACCGCTCCCATGCATCACGAAGTGACTCATCTGGCTCTTGGCGGAAGTGTGTGATCTCCCGCTGGATCTCTGTAGTATTCGATGTCGGATAGTACCTGTGCACGAATTGGTCAGCCAGATCGTCCCAAGAGGTGATGGGGTATGGGGTTGTTCCCCAGGACCTGATTCACCGGGGGAGCCTGCTGAGGATTCCCCTGGTGCTGATTGTCGTCTCCGTCCATCCCGTACTCTTCTTCAGAATCGCTACTCAAGTGGCCGTCTAGGCGCTCTTCCGTAGCCAATCTAGCTTGCTGTTGTCTCCTGAGTTGGCGACAGGTGCGTTCAATCTCTGGATTCAACGGCAGTAAACCTCCCGACTGGCTACGGGTCATGCACTACCTTCACACACTCAAGCAAGCAAACCCGTGAAGGCACAAGTGGGACAAAGCAAACAAAGCGAAAAGAAAAGGCTAAATTAACAGAAAACACTTTTCTTCAACAACCTAGCCGTCCCCGGCAACGGCGCCAAAAACTTGACTCACTTCTACTGTCAGTCCAGGAATTGGCCAAGTGTAACCACTTCCTAAAGCGTAGTATAGCGGGTTTAGGTTTAATTATCAACCCGGGTCCTAGATGTGATGACTACTCAGTGAATTCTTGTTATCTACCAATGAAACTTTAATGCAAGTCTAAACTAACAAACTAACAAAGCAAGTAAACTGTTGTATTCAGGTTAAGAGAGGTCACCCGGATATGGTTCCCCCTTGACTGCAATTAAGCCGGATTGTAATTACCAAGTTCAGTTTCTATGAAAGTTATACTGCGGAAGGTTCTTAAACAGCCTGAAGTCTCGACTAAAGGTCTTCAGACCCTCTCAATCTGAGTCTCTAGAGGGCGACTAACCTCCACCGGAGTAAACAGATTGAGGCCTTAACAAACAAAACCTCCACTACCGGAATAAATCCGGTACAGAATAGTGAGTTGGCTCCTCGACTAAAGTCACCAACTCCCTACCTTCAATCAAGGATGCTCTATCAACCTAGGCAGATATTCTCATTCTAGGTTAAAGCAGAAACAACAGGAATTTGATCAGGATTCAAGTCATTCAATCATTCAAACCTCAATCGAATATAATCAAATCATAGAATCAGTACTTGGGTTCATACAATCAAAGCCTAACATACAAATCTAGGGTTCTCCATACCCTGATGAATGGGAGAACTACTCCATGGAGAAAGAAGCAAAAGCAGAATCAGACGCGGAATTCATACTGTGAAGGATGGGTTCCTGCTCCTGGATGTTGATCGGCACTTCTCCAAGCTCAAACTGGCCTCCAATGGTGATGAAGAACAAGCTAGGGCACTTGGAGACTCTTGTTCGTCGCTTTCTCTCTCTAGGAATCGTTCTGTCTCTCTAAAACTCGAATCCCCTCGACTTGTGGCTGAAAATCTGCTTAAAAGCAGAAAATCCCGACTCACACGGGCAGTCCGCACGGCCGTGTGGCTCACCCAGTTGCCCGTGCGAGTCAAAACGCAGCGTATCAATTAGTTGAATTCCAGGCTTCTTGCACGGCCAGGGTCGCACGGCCGTGTGAAATTTCCATCCTGCCCGTGTTTGCTCTCGCAGAATTCCACACGGCCAAAATGCATCCTCACACGGCCGTGTGGATTTTCTGCTCTGCCCGTGTTTGCTCTCGCACAATCCCACACGGCCAAACTGGTCACTTGCACGGCCGTGTGGGTTGTGGGTGTGCCCGTGCGACCTCCTTTGTGACTCGTCTCGCGCCCGATCTTCGCCCAATCGACCCCAAACTCGCTCCTAAACCTTCATTCACTTGCCAGGACCTGAAATATCACAAACAAGCACAACCTAGCATGAAATCGGTCTAAAACACGAGAAACCACATCTCCAACGGTGTAAGAACACGGGTGAAAACATGTGTAATTAACGGTCTATCATTTATCATTTTGTAGTTATCTTATGTTGATACTTGGGCTACGGTTTGAACTTGAGGTTCCCAACGAGCTACTGTGAAAAATACAGGTGCAGTGCCACATAATTTCATTTGTGATGTGGTGATGCTCTAAAACATAACACCAAACTGCGACCAAGTATAATCGCAGTCCGGGAATGCAGTAAAGTGACAAGTTATATTATCAACCCGGGGTCTAGATCTACTGCTTACTCAGTGATTCTCAATTATCTAGCCAACTAAGTTAAGTGTTTGTTGTGTAAAAGCAAAAGCAGAAAGAAAGCAGGAATTGGTACGGTTTTCTCAAGCAGGTAAGAGTCACTCGGGAATGAGTCCCCCTAGCTCCTTAGTTAGGTTTCAATTGTATTTCCCTGGGTTGATTTACTGTTGATTAGACTGCGGAAGATTCGACAGTAGCTTGGAATCTCTTAAGCTGACCAAGTCCTCTCAATCTAACTACCCGGCAGACGACTAGTCTTCACCGGGATAGAAAGCTGAAGTAGTAAGAACAGAACTCCACTACTGGAATTGGATTCCAGTACAAAGCAGTAAACTGGCTAACTCTCGTATAGCCAATCTCCTACTACCGAATTATGAGACTCTAGCAACCTAATCAGATTCTATCTATCTCAGATTGCAGCAGGAATCAGGAAAAGTTGATCATACTTCAATTGACTCAATAAACATGCATCATTCGATTAAAATCAAACAGTAATATCATCCCAAGTCATTACAATCAATCCCTAACACATAGAACTAGGGTTCTTCATCCCCAAGTGAGAGAGAGGTTCTACTCCATAGAGAGAGAGAGAGAGAGAGAGAGAGAGAGGAAAACAAGGTACAAAGCAGTCATACTCATTACAATGGGAAGAATCTGCTCTGGGATGATGATTTCCACTCCTATGACGATCTCCAAACTCGATTTGATGAAACCCAGCTCCAAGATAGCTTCTACGATGTGTTCTTCGTCCTTTCTCTCTCTAGGGCTCTGTTTTTGCTCAAAAAGTCCGACCTTCTCACTTGTGGCTCGAAATTGGCTGAAAAACCAAGATTTCCCGACTCACACGGGCAGTCCACACGGCCGTGTGGCTCACCCAGTTGCCCGTGTGAGTCAAAACGCGGCGTATCATTAAGTCGAAATTCAGGCTTCCCACACGGCCAGGGTCGCACGGCCGTGTGGGATTTCCATCCTGCCCGTGTTTGCTCTCGGCGAAAATCACACGGCCACAAATGTGAGTTGCACGGTCGTGTGATGTCTAGGAATGCCCGTGCGGCTTCCTTAGCACCTCGCCACGCGTTCGATCTTCGTCCAATCGACCCCAAACTCGCTCCCAAGCCTCCATTCACGTACTAGGACCTGAAATATCACAAACAAGCACAACCTAGCGTGAAATCGACCTAAAACAGGAGAATCAACACCTCAAACGGTGTAAGAACAGGGGTAAAAAAATGTGTAATTAACGGTCTATCAAACTCCCCCACACTTAACCGTTTGCTTGTCCCCAAGCAAACCAAGTCAGATACAAGGTAAGCTCACATATTTCAATCAACCAACATTGGGGACAAGTCATAAAGGCACAGAACACGTGAATCGTACTGGTTTTCAAACATCAATACATGAACAACCTCAATAGCAACCTGGACAACCACCACAAAGGACATTCGAGTGCAGCAAAATCGAGTAAAGGAAGAGTCTCCCTTCTGTTCATCAACCAACCTAGACTTGACTCAATCACTCACTCAAAACAGTCAACTCATACATCCAACTCAAGACATCAGAATAGAGACCGAGCAATCTAGGTCCTCACCGGGGTACAAGAGTATATAGAATATGAAAATGAATCACTCACTCTCGACCAGTGGGGTCGGGACAATTTGATGCGAAAAATGCGCATGTTATTTCTCTCAATCCCTAACATCTCTTCACCATGATGGCAGCCTCTAAATGCTAGAGTTCACATATATGGTTGTCATCACTAACTAATCAGGTTGTCTTAGACACAGGTTCAAGTGACTGGCTAGGGTCTTGGACATGGGGAAAAGGCCTTTTAGGTGGTGGAAGTATTCATAGCACAAGGTTCCACAATTCCAAACCCACACAATCACAGTCAAACAAACCGGTATTTCCTTTCTGCTATTTTGCATTACTCAATATCTCAAGAGCACAAAAGCGAAGGAGGTATAAATGTTAGCATTTCCAAGCCAGACTGCTAAGAAACACTACTTAATGGGCATTATTCATATTTTTGGTAGTGGCTCTCTTTTGCTTCCAATTTTTCTTTGTTTTTCTTTCATTTTCTTTTCATTTCTTAAGAGAGCCACCACTTCTGCACATATTTCAAACACCTGCCCAACTTTTAAGCACTACCTCCAACACTCACATCAAATTTAGCAGAAACAGCAGAGAATATGTAAAAACCACTCTGTGGAACCTTCTAAAAGATGCAAAAAGGGTGATTTTTCATTATAGACCAAAAGAAAGGATAACACACGGCTCAAAGGGGCTGACTAGGGGATATGACACATCAGGACAGTCAAATTTGATCGTGGGCTAATCCTATGCCCCCATCATCTTAGCTAGTGACAACGTGAATGCTACACATCATGGAAGAGGGATCTATCGCACAAGAAAGAAACGAGCAGGCTCAAATCTCACATGGCTACCTATATGCTCTATCTCACATTCTGATACCCTGAACTAGATGCATAAACGACTGTCAAGAACAAGTGATTAAATCAAGTCACAGTTGGTAAGCAAACAGTTGAAAGAACTGAACCCCTACACAATTCTACTGCACGTCTCAGTCCTCATTATAGGTTGTCCTAGTCACGATCAAGCTGTCATGCATCAATCCGAAAACCATTCAATTCATCAATCAAAACACAGTGCCAATATGATCAAACAGCAGTACTTGGAGCCCTCAAATCGTAAGATTCGGACAGCGGACTAGGCTCCAAGCACACAAATATATATTCCAACCGATACAAAGCACCCCCCACACTTAAGCACGACATTGCCCTCAATGGAGTAGAGGGAGAGATAAGGGGAACGATGTTACCGGATTGAAATACTGCTGGGGGACTGGAAGTGGACCAGTCAGCGAGAAACAAACGGGAAGATGGACAGTTCTGCACGAATCGAACACCAAGAACACACTAGCACACTGTGCGTTAGGGATAAGTGTTAGCCCAGATGGCTACAAAATAAACAATCCACAAAAGAAAAAAAAACAAAAACAAACGACACTAAGTTCAAGCTCCTCACACATGGAGCAAACACACACAAGTCTAAAACGAAAAACAAAACACACTGAGATGGGCAACGAGTACAGCCTACTCGTCGCCAAGATCATCCAGGTCGATGTCGTCCATGAAGGCGTCATCACCATCACCATCCGCTGGGGGAGGTGGAAGTGGAGAGTCCTCCCAGGGAGTCCTCCAGACGGGCTGCTCGCCCGGTAGCAGCTGGAGTAAATGCTGCTGGACCTCCTGCATGCGCCGTGAACGGCGCTTCTCCCGCTCAATGTGTGCGAGAGTCACTCCCTGCTGGGTCTGGGTCTGGATCTGGTCCAATCTCTCATCGTAAACAGCCATCCTCTGGTGGTACTCGGCCTGGTGAGCCGCGTACTGCTGCTGGAACTGCATCTGATGGTCGAGGATCTGCTGGTTCTGGAGACGCAGCTGCTCGAACTGGTAGGTGAAGTAATCCTGCCCTGGGAAAGCGGAACTGCCACTCCAATAATGGAAGTTAGTCTGTGATGGATCAGCAGCAGCGTCCACATCATCTGGGTGGACATGATCAGCAGCCTCCTCCTCCTGGCCCTCTGGCTGGGCCTCCGGCTGGTCCTCCGCGGGGATCTGAGGTTCCGGAAACCCCTCGATCCATTGAATGTCGCGGTTCTCTCGCAGCAGGTGCATGTGACTGATCGTCTTCCTGCCAAAGACGCTGGTGTCCCCCTGCTGTGTGCACCCCTGCAGTGAAAGGCCAAAGTAGGTGGCCAGGCGGGTAATGAGGGGGGTGCAGTGGAGGCTCTTCAGTTCTGAAGCAGTCTTCTCGAAGGTCCTGGCCACCACCGAACCCAAGTGGAGGGGATGGTCGTGCTGGCGTATCGACTGGATGAGGTACATGGCCCTCTTGGTGATGGCGCTGGCACTGTCTGAAGATGGAGTATAAGACTTCGCCAGCAGGTGGTGGAGAAGGCGGTTGTCGAGCTGCAGGGTAGTGGCCTTCGTCCTCCCGGCCGAGAAGGGACGTGTCTGGCCTGGCCGAGCCAGGCGGGTGTACAGCCTCCTGAAGTCCACCTCCGGCGGGTCGTTGACCTCGGTGACGTAGTCCTCACCGTCGTCTAGGCCGAGGTCGAGAGCCTCGGCCAGCTCGTGGTAGCTCATGGACCGGGGGGCACCGCCTAGCCTGAAGTTGACGGCTGCACCGTCTCTCCAATCGTCCGTGGGTGTGTGCTTGAAGGTCGTGTAGAACTCAAGCACGGGCTCGTAGTAAACCTTCTCGCAGATGGAGAGCAGACGGCGCCATGGGCGATTGGTGACGGCGGCGGAGAGTTTCTCGTAGCAGTTCAATTTCCGAAACTCCCGTTTGGACCAGCAATGGTGCTACCCAAACGAGCATGCCAGGACCTGCTTGAAGCGATTCTCGTCGGGGCCCCTCTTCAGATCACGGATGAACGGGTGCTTGAGGTCAGGTTTCGACATTGTCCTGCAAAAGAACAACCCAAAGTGGAACCAAAAGAGCCAAAGAAAATGTCAATCACACCCCCACACTGAAGAACAGAAAACAGCCTAACCATGGTTTCATCCATAGTTCGGGGGTCAAAAACTCGATAAATCAAGCATAATCTGAGTGGGGGTGCACATTCACGATAAAGTAGGAAACTTAAGGTTCACATCCATAGCAAATACACCCTCAAAGCACATCATTAAGGGCCCCAACCGGTGGCCACAACATGGCATGAAAAACAGGCATTTCATCGAACACCTTGTGTGCACTATTAAGTTAAGCATGAAATTGGCAAAATTCTTGCACACAAGGGCTCAAACAATCAAGGGGGACATTGCCCAACACAATTCAAACAAACTCCATGCATTCCCCTCAATCAATTGCACAAATATCACAAGATTCAATGAGGTTCTCTAAACATGCACCCTAACACCCAATTCTCCACAATTAACATAGTTAAGGGCAAAATCAAACCTGGAGACTCAAGTAGAGGTATAGGGGATGATGAGGGGAAGGCGATGGAAGCGACGAAAAGCCGAAAAAGTGCCCGGAAGTGCTCATCGGAGCCTCGGCGGAAATCGCCTCCGGCGACAAAAACGTCGGCCAAATCTCCTCAAAATGGAGGGATAGGCCGCTTTTGGTGTGGGAAGGGTGGGTTTGTTGTTGGTTTGGTGAAAAAATGACAAAAAATGGCCGAAAAAATCGAAATTGGTGGTTTTGTCGCGGTTTTCCGGCGAGGATCAGAGGATTCCGGCGAGGATTTTTCAAATTTCTGACCACTCGGCCGTGTCGGCCGAATTTATAGGCCGTGGCTCGGCCACACGGCCAGGTTCACACGGCCGTGTGAGTTGCAGGTTTGCCCATCTTGGCCGACACGGCCAGGCCGAGGAATTCCACACGGCCGTGCGAGTTGCACTTTTGGCCGTGTGGAATTTGCCGAGAGCTCGCACGGCCAATGGAAAAAATCCACACGGTCGTGCGATAAAATGAGTTGCCTGTGTCGGCCACACGGCAAGGCCAGGCCAATCCACACGGCCGTGCGAGTTGCACTTTTGGCCGTGTGGAAATTGCCGAGAGCTCACACGGCCAATGGAAAAAATCCACACGGCCGTGTGAGTTTCAGGCTTGGCCGTGTGAACTGCTGGAGCCCCGAATTCAACATGTTTTCACTCAAAAACGACATTCGACTCTGGAACAACATCTCAAGACTCAAAAAAACACAAAAACACAAGGAAAAAAAAGTAAGAAAATGCAAACCTCGGTGGGGTTGCCTCCCCACAAGCGCTTCTTTACCGTCTTTTAGCTGGACGCCAGTAGAGGAACTAAGGGTCCTCGAGCTTGATCAGCAGCTCTGCGCGCTCGACATCACCTCCCAAATACAACTTTAGGAGGTGGCCATTCACCTTGAATGGCTCGGTTTGAGCATTGCTGATCTCCACCGCACCGTGCGGGAAAACTTGGGTGACCGTGAAGGGACCCGACCACCTCGAACGGAGCTTACCCGGGAAGAGTTTCAGGCGTGCATTGAAAAGCAGAACACGATCACCTACCTGAAACTCTTTCGGGACCCTCAACCGAGCGTTGTGGAGACGCTTGGTGCGCTCCTTGTAGAGCAGGGTGTTCTCGTAGGCGTGGTAACGCCACTCCTCCAACTCCAGCAGCTGCAACTTACGTTCTGTACCTGCAACACTCAAATCAAGGTTTAGCAGCTTAATGGCCCAGAAGGCCTTGTGCTCTAGCTCTACCGGCAAATGGCACGCCTTCCCATAGACAAGCCTATAGGGAGAAGTGCCAATCGGATTTTTATAGGCAGTCCTATACGCCCAAAGAGCATCATCGAGCTTGGTGGACCAATCCTTGCGGGACTGATCCACCGTCTTTTCAATAATTCGTTTTAGCTCCCGGTTCGTCAGCTCGGCCTGCCCATTTGACTGGGGATGGTAGGCCACCGACACCTGATGCTTAACACCATAGCGAGAGAGGAGTTTAGTGAATTGCCCTTGAAAATGGGTTCCTCTATCACTAATGATGGCGTTGGGTGTCCCGAACCGGGAGAACAACTGCTTCAGAAATGAGCAGACCCGTCTTGCATCATTGGTGGGCATGGCTTGAGCTTCTGCCCACCTCGAGACGTAGTCTACTGCAACCAATATGTACAGATTGCCAAAAGATGGAGGGAATGGGCCCATGAAATCGAT
The DNA here is from genome assembly GCA_964030455.1 of Linum trigynum. Lineage (NCBI taxonomy): Eukaryota > Viridiplantae > Streptophyta > Magnoliopsida > Malpighiales > Linaceae > Linum > Linum trigynum. The sequence goes on along the minus strand of OZ034820.1, from coordinate 10,089,152 downwards.
GCCCCAAACATCAAAAATTTCACAAATAACAGAGATATGTTGGGGCATCTCATCCCGGGAAGAAATGTTACCTGACCTTTGGCAGCGGTCGTACTGGAGTGCGAAGGAGTCTGCATCCTTGAAGAGCGAGGGCCAATAGAAGCCCGACTGTAGCACCTTCCGCGCCGTGCGGTTACCTCCATGGTGACCTCCAGTAGGTCCCTCGTGGCATTGAGACAGGATGTCTCCCATCTCGTGCTCCATGACACAGAACCGGATCATGCCGTCTGCTCCGATTCTGAAGAGGTAAGGATCCTCCAAGAAGTAATGCTTCAGATCGGAGAAGAACTTGCGCTTTGCATGAGTAGCCATCCCCTTGGGTAACTGCTTGCCCACCAGATAATTGGCAAAGTCATAATACCAAGGGGCCACGCTGTCCACCAGTGTCATCGCCAGCAATCGCTCACCCGGGAAGGAGTCATCGATCTCTTCCACGAAGTTGTCCACCGGAGGGGCTTCCAATCGTGAAAGATGATCTGCAGCAACATTCTCGGCTCCTTTCTTGTCTCGGATTTCTATGTCGAATTCCTGCAGAAGCAGGATCCAGCGGATGAGCCGAGGCTTTGCATCAGCCTTGCTCATCAAGTAGCGAATCGCCGAGTGATCTGTGTAGACCACCACGTGGGAGAGCACCATATATGGCCGGAACTTGTCAAATGCATACACCACGGCGAGGAGCTCCTTCTCAGTGGTGGTGTAGTTCTCATGTGCACCGTTCAAGGTCTTCGACGCGTAGTAGATGGGCTGGAAGTGCTTCTCGCGTCTTTGACCCAGAACTGCTCCGACTGCATAATCACTCGCATCGCACATCAGCTCAAAAGGGAAAGACCAGTCAGGAGTTACCATGATAGGGGCACGGGTCAGCTTCTCCTTCAGAGTCTCAAATGCAGCTGTGCACTCGGGAGTGAACTGGAATGGTGCATCCTTCTCCAGCAGCTTGGTCAAAGGCAGGGCAATCTTCGAGAAATCTTTAATGAAGCGCCGGTAGAAGCCTGCATGACCCAAAAAGCTACGAATCCCCTTCACAGAAACGGGAGGAGGTAGCTTACTGATCGTCTCAATCTTCGCGCGATCCACCTCAATCCCCTGCTTGGAGATCTTGTGCCCGAGCACAATCCCTTCATGGACCATAAAATGGCACTTCTCCCAGCTGAGTGCCAGATTCGTCTCTTCACACCTCTTCAGAACGAGTTCCAGGTTATGGAGACAATGAGAGAAGGAGTCTCCATAAACCGAGAAGTCATCCATGAAGACTTCCATGATCTCCCCGACCAGTCTGTCGAAGATCGCCATCATGCATCTCTGGAAGGTCGCCGGTGCATTACACAGCCCGAATGGAATCCTCCGGTAAGCAAAAGTGCCGAAGGGGCAAGTGAATGTGGTCTTCGCCTGATCCTCTGGTGCAAAAGGAATCTGGAAATAACCAGACATGCTATCCAGGAAGCAATAAAACTCATGCCCAGCCAATCTCTCCAGCATCTGATCAATGAAAGGTAGGGGAAAATGATCTTTCCTGGTGGCGTCGTTCAGGCGCCGGTAATCGATGCAGACTCTCTAGCCGGTCACGGTGCGCATCGGGATCAGCTCTTTCTTCTCATTTGGGACCACAGTCATTCCGCCTTTCTTCGGGACCACCTGAGTGGGGCTGACCCACTTGCTATCAGATATAGCAAAGATGATCTCTACATCCATGAGCTTCACAATCTCTGCCCGGACCACCGCCTCCAAGTTAGGAGACAATCTCCTCTGCGGTTGCCTGACTGGCTTAACCTCATCCTCCATCAGGATTCTGTGGGAGCAGAAGGATGGGCTAATGCCTCTGATGTCTGTGATCTTCCATGCCATGGCCCGGGCATACTTCTGCAGCAAAGCCACCAGCCTGCTCTTCTGCTTGGGTGTCAGATCCTAGCTAATAATGACCGGGAGCTTATTCCCCTCCCGGAGAAATGCATACTCCAGGTGAGAGGGGAGGGGCTTAAGCTCCAGCTCTGGTGGCTCCTCCAATGATGTAGCGATCCGGGGCAAGATAGGGATCGGCTTGAATGGTATCTCTCGCCCCTCGATCATGGCCTCGTCTAGCTCCGCGAGCTGCTCCTCCAACTGCATGTCCTGTGATGCCTGTTCCCCTAGCAAAAGACAACGCTCAAGGAAATCATCAGTACCCGCACTCGTGATGGCGAGTGCGGTCTCATAATCAACAACAACATCACAGTAATCTAGATCATCATGGAGCTGGGGGTGTTTCATATTATCAGAAACAGAGAAGGTGATTTGTTCACCCCCCAGCTCGCAAAATCAGTTTTCCATCATTCACATCAATGAGCGCCTTGGCGGTGGCGAGAAAAGGTCTACCCAATATCAATGGCACATCCACATCCTCATTTATGTCCAAAATCACAAAATCAACAGGATAAGAGAATGGCCCTACTGCGACTATCAAGTCCTCTGCAATGCCCCTAGGATGCACAATGGATCTATCAGCAAGTTGAATGCTCATCCTAGTATCACTGGGTTCACCTAGGCCTAGCTTTTTAAACAGTTTATATGGCATGACATTAATGCTAGCGCCTAAATCCGCCAAGGACTTCCCTATATGCAAACTACCAATCATGCAAGGGATAGTGAAACTCCCTGGGTCTTTTCGCTTCTCTGGTAGTTTATTCTACAGGATGGCAGAACACTCCTCGTTGAGCATCACCGTTGACAGCTCCCCAAGCTTCCTCTTGTTGGTGAGGAGATCTTTCATGAACTTGGCATACTTGGGCATCTTCGATAATGCCTCCACAAAGGGCATGCTTATATTCACCTGCTTCAGCATTGCCATGAACTTGGCAAACTCAGTATCCAGTCGGTCCTTGTGCAACCGAGTAGGAAAGGGGAGTTGGGGTACATACTCCTTCACCACTGGTTGCGGTTTAGGAGCAGGCACCTCAACCTCCTTCTCTATTTCATCTTCATTAGCTGGAAGTGCTGAAGCAGGGGTCTCTCTCTCTTCTGCCCAAACAGGTGGATTGGCAGTCACCTTGCCACTCCTGGTAGTAATGGCCCCGCAGTGCTCATTCGGGTTCTGCGGGTGAGGGATGGTCTGACCGGGTAGAGTACCAGGAGGCCTCTTAGCTACAGCCTGGGCAACACTCCCAAGCTGGGTATGGATATCCCGAAGAACAGCCTGCGTGTTTCTCTGACCAGCTTCTAGCTCCATGAATTTGCCTGAAGCTTTCTCCATGAACTGCTCGATGTTGTTGAACTTGTTTGCACTGGAGGTGGCCAGAGAACCCACCAGATCTCGCAGTTCCGCCATCGGGTCACTCTGAGCTGGGGCTGCAGGTGCTGCCCCTGTCTGCTGAAATGGCTGCACCTGTGACTAAGGTGGAACTGGCCCCTGTCTGGGCGGGTAGAGTGGCTGTTGTGGCTGCTGAAATTGTCCTTGTCTGGGCTGGTAAGGAGGCCTCTGGAAGCCAGGTGGTCCTTGGGGGACTGGTGGTCTGGAATTTGCCCCACCCCAGCTGAAGTTGGGATGCTGGCGCCACCCCTCGTTGTAAGTGTTGTTGTAGGGGTCGAAGCGCCTGGCATTGCTGATGAAGTCCACCTGCTCCTGGGGAGTAGATGACTCCCTCATCGCCTGACAGTCCTCCACGGTGTGATGGGAGCTCTCACACCACTGGCAGTGCATCGCCTGCGGCTGTCATGTACCTGTAATCAATCCAGAGCGATCTATAGCTGAAACTAGCTTTGATACCACCTACACCAAATCATATGACTGGGTGGCAACAGCATGCACACCCCGCCCTGGTGCTCTTCTCGGTCTCCTGGAAGTGCCCCAATCATATCCCTGCTCTGCCATCTCTTCAAAAAGTTGATTCAGCTGTGGCGGCGTTTTGGTGAGCATATTCCCGCCACAGACCGAGTCAATCAGCCGCTTGTCCTCCGGGAAGAGAGCATGATTGAAGGTTCCCACCTTGAAAGCATCAGTAAAACCATGGTTGGGACACTTGAGGAAGAGACTGGTGTATCTCTCCCAAGTATCCCTGATGGTCTCATCCTCATCCTGAGCAAAATTGGTAATTTGCTTCTGCAGGTCCGCCGTCTTGGATGGAGGGTGGTAGCGGGTGAGAAACTTGTCCGCCAGGTTGGCGAACATGGTGATGGAGCCCGGAGGTCGAGTGTCTAGCCACTCCTTGGCCTGCCCCTCCAGGGTGAACGGGAAGTACCTCAACTGGATGGCATCTGCGGGGTCCCCATTGATCTTGATTACATCAATGAGCTCGTGGAATCGCCTGAGATGTGATCGGGGGCACTCCCCCTCTTTGCCACGGAACATCACTGAACCGCGCAGCATGGTGATTACTGAGGTGCTCACTTCAAAATTATTGGCTGGGACATGAGGGTGTTGAATGGGTGACCTCATGTCTGCAGCCCTGGCGGTCCAGTAATGTCCCATGGTCTGCTCCTCGGGATTGACCACATCATGGTCCTGTGGATCAGTCATCTCCTCTTCTTCAGTGATCTGTAGCTGTGCTAGCGCCTCCTCCGCAGCCAGTCGCGCCTTTAGAGCCCGCTTGAAGTTTCTACAGGTTCGTTCAAGCTCCTGGTCTAATGGTAGTAGATCTCCCGACTGGCTACGGGTCATGCACTACCTGCACACAATCAGCAGAAGCAACCCGTGAAGGCACACAGGTGGAAGAGATAAAATGCAGTAAATAAAAAGCTAGAGTAACAGATTTTCACGTTTCCCCAATAACCTAGAAATTCCCCGGCAACGGCCCCAAAAACTTGATGCTCTAAAACACAACACCAAACTGCGACCAATTATAATCACAGTCCGGGAATGCAGTAAAGTGACAAGTTATATTATCAACCCGGGGTCTAGATCTACTGCTTACTCAATGATTCTCTATTATCTAGCCAACTAAGTTAAGTGTTTGTTGTGTAAAAGCAAAAGCAGAAAGAAAGCAGGAATTGGTACGGTTTTCTCAAGCAGGTAAGAGTCACTCGGGAATGAGTCCCCCTAGCTCCTTAGTTAGGTTTCAATTGTATTTCCCTGGGTTGATTTACTGTTGATTAGACTGCGGAAGATCCGACAGTAGCTTGGAATCTCTTAAGCTGACCAAGCCCTCTCAGTCTAACTACCCGGCAGACGACTAGTCTTCACCGGGATAGAGAGCTGAAGCAGTAAGAACAGAACTCCACTACTGGAATTGGATTCCAGTACAAAGCAGTAAACTGGCTAACTCTCGTATAGCCAATCTCCTACTACCGAATGATGAGACTCTGGCAACCTAATCAGATTCTATCTATCTCAGATTGCAGCAGGAATCAGGAAAAGTTGATCAGACTTCAACTGACTCAATAAACATACATCATTCGATTAAAATCAAACAGTAATATCATCCAAAGTCATTACAATCAATCCCTAACACATAGAACTAGGGTTCTTCATCCCCAAGTGAGAGAGAGGTTCTACTCCATAGAGAGAGAGAGAGGAAAACAAGGTACAAAGCAGTCATACTCATACAATGGGAAGAATCTGCTCTGGGATGATGATTTCCACTCCTATGACGATCTCCAAACTCGATTTGATGAAACCCAGCTCCAATATAGCTTCTAGGATGTGTTCTTCGTCCTTTCTCTCTCTAGGGCTCTGTTTTTGCTCAAAAAGTCCGATCTTCTCACTTGTGGCTCGAAATTGGCTGAAAAACCAAGATTTCCCGACTCACACGCGCAGGCCACACGGCCGTGTGGCTCACCCAGTTGCCCGTGTGAGTCAAAACGCGGCGTATCATTAAGTCGAAATTCAGGCTTCCCACACGGCCAGGGTCGCACGGTCATGTGGGATTTCCATCCTGCCCGTGTTTGCTCTCGGCGAAAATCACACGGTCACAAATGTGAGTTGTACGGCCGTGTGATGTCCAGGAATGCCCGTGCGGCTTCCTTAGCACCTCGCCACGCGTTCGATCTTCGTCCAATCGACCCCAAACTCGCTCCCAAGCCTCCATTCACGTACTAGGACCTGAAATATCACAAACAAGCACAACCTAGCGTGAAATCGGCCTAAAACACGAGAATCAACACCTCAAACGGTGTAAGAACATGGGTAAAAACATGTGTAATTAACGGTCTATCATGTGGTCTGCAGGCTGGGTTGGATGAGGAAGGCAGGAAGCATCAATGGTTTGAGATAGAGCTGTATCCTATGCCATTTCCTAATTATGCTATACTTAAGGTAATTAGATGGTAGGACTATTACAAGCTAAAGTCATGTGAGCTCACCTCTCCATTGGGATGATTTGGATTGATCTACAGCTATTTTTTCGGCCGTGTGCTTCTACAGCCTCTTATCTTGCCCGCTGCCATGTTGAAATGACTCAATTTCCGACTAGCTATTTAAAATTAATATTTTTTTCATTTCCCTTTCTCTGTAAACGTGTTCACTGCTTTTGTATGGTATAGTCTATCCAACAGATCAGGCAAACTATCTAGACGACTTGAAATCTACGTGAAGGGCTAGATTGCAAACACACCTATATGTATATCATACATTGGGAAATTTCTAGGAAACATAAAAGTCATATTAAGACCTTACTTATCCTATTTTGTTTTTATTTTTAATCCATTTCAACTCTACACCGTGGTGAAACAATAGGCTTAGTTACACATCAAAGAGCATGACACAGAGAGAGCTTCAGCTCCTTAAGATTGTTAGTAAACCATTGTGATAGTTATACCAAGGTAAATTAAGATCCAAATGGCAGATCAACTCTATTATGACCTATGAGTTGTTCAGTTCAGTGCTTCATTATTGTAATATTCTATCTACTTTGTCCTCCTATACAGTTTTCATCTGTTATATGAGGCTACGTACCGATGTAGGATTATCAAATCCAATTCTTGAGTTGTATTTAGAAGTTTAAGTTGTTTTCTTTAATGATATGCTTCTCATTTTCTTTCTCAATTTTGTTGATTAGGTGCAAAATGGTGAAAACAGCAGACAATATTGGATTCCCTTGGCATCGAGCTAGCCTGAAATACCCATGGAGCCAGGAAAAGGAACGTCGAGGAAGAAGCAAGAGAGAATAGAGCAGGTTGCAAATTCCAGTCTCTCCAAAAACTTTGTACTGGGGACTTGGGACAACGAATCGGTAAGCTTTATTTTCTCAGCATCTTTGGTTTAGGATATCATTCTACCACTTTGTTTTGCTTTTGCCTGCCTGCTTGCTTTCTAACTGGGTACCTCTTTATTCTGCCCTTGCGGATGAAGATGTCTGGTGCTTGCTTCAACTTCGTGCTTTTGGAATATGGTAATGGGGAATGTGGTGAGAAGGCTATGAAGGTCTTCCTTTTCTGTAGCAGCCGTCTAATTTCCTACACTGAACTCGACTCTCGGATTTTGTCAGAAACAAAAGTCATTGAAGAACAGTAAAAAAGGTAAGGATCTGATGAGTATTCAGACGTGATTTGATGATTTGTTTTCAGTTCTCCCAGCCCTGTGTCCATTACAATTTGACAGTTGTGATGTCACAATTCCTCTGCATTGTCTGGAAAGTGGAATTGTTATTTCTGTGCTTTGTTCATCCATGGTTCTTTTATGAGGCAGAATGTAACAATATTTATAAGTAATAGCAGGTTTACTTCTTAGTTATTTAATCATTTTTATCCTTGATCTGATAATAGGTTTTCTCAGCATCAACATATTTTCCTCTCTGGTTTTGTTTTCCCTTTGTTGAATGTGATGTGAAACGCCACTTATGATGCAATTAAGCCTGCAAAGGCTGGGATTGAGGAGCCTCAAGTGCAAACTGACATTTAGGCAAAAAATGGTAGAAGTAAAGACGGTGATGGATGCCGCTGTCCAGTAAGCCTTTTTCCCTACCATTTGTTTCGTTGGCGAAACTCGCGTGTTCAATGCGCACTGTTTTCAAGTAAGCACAAACACACAGTCAGCAAAACCGTCAAATATCTGCCGCCGAATGTCGGCGCCGTTGATTTGATCGATTAAAACAGAATTCAGGACGACCGTCAAATATCCACCGCCGGCGTCGGCGATGTTGATTTGATCGATACACCTTTGACTTCTAATCAAACAACTGTTATTCAGTTCACCACCTCTCCAAACTATGTTCGAACGAGGGTGTTCGGCGAATAACCAGAAAATCGAACCAGGAGTTCTAAGTTACGTTACCTCTACTCCTATGGAGGTTCCTCTGGAGAGCTCCGCAACTATGACTACAACTACTACGACTCTGCAGAGGAGGTCTTTGACAGAGCGGTTCTACGAAACTACGGAGATAAACTGATAGATCTGCGACGGTGCAGTTTGAGATTTGATTTTGCCTTCCCTCGCTTCTCTCTCTTCCCAATCTTTATACTTCGCGCTTCTCCTCGTCGTAGTAACTATCTTCGCGCCTTTGTCTCCCACGTCTCCCACGTCTTCACTCTTAGTCCATCAAACAACGTCGTTCTCTACTCTTGCGCCGCCGTTGTGCTTGGCGGGTCGCCTTTGGCCGAACACTTACCCACTACCGAGGTATATTTTACTTTTTCCGCGACATCGCTTTTCCTTAAACGATACCGTCTAAAGTAATCACAAATACTAATTAATTAATCCATCCCACATTGTTAACTCGCCGTCAAACTCTCACCCCTCGGCACCATTCTTAGTTAAACAACATTGTTTCCTTTTCCCACGAGGTCGTTGAGCTTTTGAGCTTCGCGACATTGTTTTAATTTTAACACTGTCATTTTAACTGTTGCGGCATCGTTTGGCCTACTCGCGGTATTGCTTTATAATCCGCGGTGTCGTTTCTTTCCTCTTGCGGCATCGTTTTCAACTAAACGACACCGTCCTAAACACTCATTAAAATATTAATTGATCAATCCACGCGTGTTGACCAACGACATCATTAGCGCCAAAACTGCTCCGTTTGCTTTTCCTTACGCGACATTGTTTGTTATTTTAAACACTGTCGTTTGCTAGTACAACGGAACCATTGGGCCTACTCGTGGTACTGTTTTGAATTTAAACGACACCACTGATATAGTCGAAAATATTCCATGGAACCGCCGCCAATCGGCACTCGCATTGGACTAGGAGAATTTTGGTTTAATTAATCGGTACCGCTTACCAGGCTCTCGCGACATCATTTTTAAATCCACGGTACCGTTTTACTTCTCCGCGATGCCGTTGTCTCCATGCGGTACCGATTTTCCCCTTCCGACAAGGAATAAAGATAATAATTAAAAATAATAATAAAATACTCCTTTTCCAACACCAATGCTACACACGCGGCCCACCTCTTGTTTTCCGGCAAACAATGTCGTTTCCAGTGTCGCGGTACCGCTGAGCATCCTTGCGGTACCGTTTTTTATTTCGCGGTATCGTTTTAACTCTCCGCGATGCTGCTTGTCTCTATGCGACACTGTTTTTTACGTGCAATATCGAATTAAATGCCGAGACTAATTACTGCGGCATTTAATTTCGGCCAACTTAATTTTAGGTGTCAACACCATTGATGCAATGTCTTACCGTATTTTTGTAGTAAATACTAAATAGGATACAACAATTTATGCATATATGGTAATTGATCAGCTTAACTCCAGCGAACTTCTAATTTTACTTCCTGGCTTTTAATGAAGAGGTGGCATTTGGGGTAGACCAACGGTCTCACCCAGTTGACAACTTTGTGTCCAACTCATTTGCTTACCTGAAAATTCTCAGTAGGCATTCACATTGAACTCAGTGCCTCCATCAAAATATGAGATATTGGCAGGGGGAAATTGGACGAAACTTTGTATCCAGACTCCAGAGACTTACTAGAAGCAGTATTTCTGGAAAACAATTATATTGTAATGGTGAACAAGACGGCGGCAGCGCCAACAACGATGGCGATTGACGCAGTGAACAACGCGGCGGCGGCGACGGCGAAGATCCTTGCACCTCCCCAATCAACCTTCTCTTCATCTCGACCTATTCTTTTCCTATTTTGATGCATGTGGGTTTTTATGTTTGATTTTCTTGGTTTAAGTGGCAAACACTAGTTGAAGAGAAGAGAACTGAGAGAGGGGAGATTGGTCGGCGAGGAGGGTGAGTGGGTGACGATGAGGTATGGCTGCTGTGGAGGTTGTATATTTGTTGTGGGTGAGTGGGCTTAGGGCTAAGGCTGTGAGAGATTGGGTTGGGCAGAGTGGTGGGGTGTTAGTGTGTGGGCTTAGGACTCGGTTCGGATTTCGGAATTCGGGTTCGGTGATGACAACCCTGGGTTCCGAAATACCCATTATTTATGTCCGAATTCCGAACCGAATATAAATAGTTCAGTTTTGGTTTGGTTGAATTCGGGTTCAGCTCGGTTCGGTTCGGGTTTACCGAACCGCATGCCCACTCCTAGTACCTGTCGATTGCCGACCTATTGGACCACGCGACGATGGGGCATGCTGCCGGCCGGATATTGGTATTGGGATTAGAAGAAATTAAGGTTTTTTATTTATTTTAAATAAAAATGATAATAAGGTGGAAATGTGATGACGATTTAAATTAATTTTATTATTTTAAATTGTCACGTCATACATTTAACGGTCAAGTTTGAGAGTTGACTGCCACATCAACCAAAGTCAACGGAGTTGGACAGATAGTGACAAAATGTGAACGATTTCAGTAAACTGAAGTACTATCAATTGATTTAAATATTTCGAGTGACCAAACTTGAACGTTTTTTATAATCTCAGTGACCAACCATGCAATTAACCCGTTTAATTTTATTGACAATCCTTCAATTGAGATGATACATAAAGAAAGAATATATAGGTCCTACATTTGGACAAATATCATCATTTAAGAATATAAATCATTGATCTCATTTTCATAATGATAATTAAGATTCCAGTAAAGTGCTATCGGTTAGTTGATTGTCAAGAAAGATAGAGTATAAAAGCTCACTGAAACTCCCACACGAATATTAGATAATTTGAAACTAAATCTTTAACCTCGCAATCCTACATAAATGTTCAATGCTCTCCTTTTAGGAACAATATGCCACTAATCAAAAAGAGATAGAGAGTTGCTTACTCAAGTCAACTATATACTAACAACCCAACTAAGAGGGGACCATAAAAACTTGAGAGCAAAACTCCAAGATTAGGGTTACATCCAATATACTAATAGACTCGATCAAAGTAATAAAGAACAAAATTAGACACTCCTTCTTTATCAGTTCCAGTAGGTTGAATAAAGAATCGACCGACCTACTTCAGTAAACCAATAAATGATTCCTCGTTTTAAGATAGAAATAGGTTGTGATAGCTGCAAAAATCATAAACCTAAAGATCCAATAGCCACCACTCTCCGTTATACAATCAAATTTTTATCCACTCTATCTTCAATCTCAAGAGGCGTATGTTTCAACAAAAAATTCAATTTATAATCCTCCTTCTGCAACTCCATTCTATTCGCCATGGATTGATATCGGAGTTGAAATCCTCTATTTGCCCAGTTTAAATCCTCAAACAATAAAATCGTAGTGACAAGAGATACCGGAAGATTGATTTTCATATGCGTCCTTGTATTGTAAAGTGAAAAGGGCGCAAACTATTTGCACGATGGAGGGAATTTCGGTGGAAGTTAGAAAGAGATAAGAACAAAGATAAAAAAAAGTACTAAATTTAAATATAAATGAAAAAATGCAAAGACACAACACATAGTAATAGAATTAGTTTCTTACATGTTAGCCAATTACCAATTCACCTTTAGCGAAAATTAAGGAAGGAGCAATAATTTTAGAATTGAGAAAACCACATGAAACTCTACTATGAAAATTGCAGTATCAAACACCATAAAAATACATACAGTAGACGTAGTGGACTTGCTAATCATGATGGAAAAGTCCTTCGATTTTCAAAATTTTACTTCGTGTATGTTTTGTATTAAAAAAGAAACAACAAATTTGTTTACTGTAATTGGTTGTGATTGTTGTCTTTGTTTGCTGAGACCGGAGTTCAAATCCTTATATTGGCTTTTCTTATATAGAATAAATAATGAATTGTAAATACAAAAATGTCCTTCCTACTTTTCCTCTCGTTGCAAAAAATTCGAAATAGAGAAAAGTAGACAAAACTCTACTATATATTATTGGAGGAAGTAGATTTTGATGAGCTTATAGTCATACATTATTTATTTGGGTTGAAATTTTAATTTATGAATTTGTATTTGTACCCATACTAATATGAAAATTATTGTTTGGTATCTAAACTTTTTTAATTTTACAAATAGGTCAAATTTTTGTACGGGTAGTTAAAATAAAATAACTTCAAGTAAATTTATCTTCATACCTAATTTATGTCCATTTAAAGTATCAACAAATCTCACACCAATATATACTTCACTCATTCCCTTCTCATAATCAAGGTGTTTACTTTGATATGATTAATAGTAAGAAATTGTCATCCCTAGTTTCAAGACCGATAACCAGAATGTACTGGAACTGGAAGGAAGAATATGCAAAACTCCCTAAACCTTCTAGCCTAGAAGAAAATCTTCAGGACCAATGCTGGCCTCAAGTTCTTCGTTTTCCTGCTCCTCCTCCTCCTCCACTTGGCACTGGGGTCCGAGCAGCCATGGAAGGCGCCCAAACTAACCACGTCATCCCCTTTTCACCATATGTCGACAATCCAACCCACTTGGACCCCCAATCACACTTTTTTTTCCCCGGGAAACATACCACTCGACGTGGAGCCTCAAATATCCTCACTTCTCCTTTCCCTTAATATGCTTTCACCCGCCCCACTACTACTTCTCACAGCTCACTCAACGGAAGTGCAACAGCTTACTCTACTCTCCATCTTCTTTTTCTAAAGTTGCAAGCTTGAAGCTTGAGTTTCCCTATCTTCTGTTTTTGTTTCTTATAGAACCAATTTCACATCTCTCCCGATAAAATGGCCTTCACCTCGGCAGCCTTGCAAACAATTTTCGCCAGCCCAGCCCTGGCCAGCCGAACCAGAACCACCTCCTACTCCTTCCCTCGTATCGCCAGTGTACCGCGTCTAAGCAGAAATGCCGTCAGGTGCATGGCCTCCGGGGTAAGTTCTCAGCTTATAATACCTGCTCGCGCTGCTCTTCTCAATCTTTCCGTGAACAGCTGGGCTAATTTAATTTTTTTGGACAATTTTTTTTGCAGGATGAGAAAACAGAACAGAGCAGCGAACCCACTGTTGTACCGCCAACGACATCTCAAATCCCTACTACTCCCACTCCGTCCAAGCCGCAGGCGCCCAAGAAAAGCACCAAATTCGGCGACGTGTTGGCGTTCAGCGGGCCGGCTCCCGAGAGGATCAACGGCAGGCTGGCGATGGTGGGATTTGTGGCCGCCTTGGCGGTGGAGCTATCCAGGGGACAAGGTGTGTTCACCCAGATCTCAGAGGGAGGCTCCACCTGGTTCGTTGCCACCAGCGTGCTGTTCACTCTGGCGTCCTTGATCCCTCTGTTCAAGGGGGTCACCGTGGAGTCGAAATCGAAAGGCCTGATGACCTCCGATGCGGAGATGTGGAACGGTAGATTTGCCATGCTGGGGTTGGTCGCCCTAGCCTTCACCGAGTACGTCAAGGGTGCGCCCTTTGTGTAAATCGCCTCATTTTTCTAGGTGTGTTGGTCAGTTGAACTGAAGCATGTGTTTGTATTAATAATTTTATATGCTACTAGAGTGGCCCCGGCCAGTTGGTCCGAGGAAGGTGAGGTATGAAATTTGAAAATGTAATGGGGTGTATAACTTATTGTTGTATAGTTTTTTTTTAGTAGGAAAGAGACATTAATGATCCTACAAATCAAAAATCGGTCTTATAAACCAAAATCAATTACCTGTTACCTTGTGAAACAATATTGTTTCTAGTATTATGATAAGGTGGAGTAAGTTTTATAGAAACTGAATTCCAGAAAATCGAATAAAAAATCGCCTATCCCGACGGTTTTCGGGAAATGAGCATCTCACAATCGTTGCTAGCTTTTACTCGGCCCGTTGGCCGATTAATTTGGTTTATAAAACTTTCATCTTGTCGTCATTGTGCTTTCTGTTTTTTTCAGGCCGTGATAAAATCTAAGGAAATCAAGAACGAACAACACGTTTTGGGATAGGAACCGTCGTTGTCGTATCCCTAGAAAATGGTGGTAGTTTGCTTCCACTGACTTACGTCGTGAACATTTCTCCAACCCGGTGATTTCGGACAGAACTAAATTTCCCTTAAGAAATGGACTTTTCTTTTTTTTTTTTTAAGTTAAAGAATCCCGTGTTTTTTGGGTACGAATGCCTTTTTCCGCAATGATTTGACCAAATCAGATTCAATCTTTAATGAAAGCGATGTTTTGAGGTTTAAATTAACCAAAAGTGACGACTTTAGGCAGGGAATTGAAGAACTGAATAGCTATTTTAGGGCAAGAGTGGGAGTTGAGTTTGAGATTTATTTCGCACCTGTAAAGGAAAAAGACATTTGAATAGCAGTTTGTGACCAACTTTGTGAATCAGCTCCAGAGATTCCCGCTCGCTTGCTTGGATCCTTGGGTACGTTGCCAGGGATTCATCCACAACGTTATTCAATACTGGAGATCTTACGTGTTACCCATGGATCAAATACGGGCTCGCCTGCCAAACTGTTTTGGATTAAGATTTTTATCGGGTATCAGGTAATCATGTGATTATAAATTAGATTTGATCAAAACGGGCTAAAACTTGAAATGCAGCCTGTTTGACCGAACACATGCCAAATTCTAATTATTCTTTACTTTTAAACTTTCTATTTGAAAATAAAAAATAGTGAAAGAAAAGAGATGACTGCAATTTGCCATTTGCACATCACTTATTCGGGAATAAAACCATAGAACGTCAAAAGGAACTGAAAATGTTAGGATCGTTTTAATGTTTAAAATAACCAAATAGATCTTTCTGTTTAGTTTTTTACTAACAAATACCAAATGATTTCCTATAAAATACACTATAATTTGATCATTATGATATCAAATAATTATATAATATATATTTGAAATGATAAAAATTGGACTAATTGGGTTGGTCGAGGTTGAACCATTGAATAACTGTAAAATACATTATATTTTAGCCACTAAGATATAAAATAATAGCATAATATATATTATGCCAGAGAAAATAGCTTGTTTTAGAATGTCAAACCAATGATGTTCATTTGTTTTACTTGATGGCCAAATCCCGTGTAGATCAGGCCAATTGAACTCTTTTATTTTATGGTTAACGGTTAACCCATTAAATACCGTGCATTAGTTTATTATTAAATTTTTTATTTTTAACAATAAAAAGAAGTATTGTTTTTGCCTTTTTCATATATATTTTTATCACCACGGAGAAATAAAAGGGCTTAATGAAAAAAATTGACACTCCTGAACCCGTTTAAATCCGCATGTGTACGGTAAGTTGGCCCGTTCCACAGAGGAAAGAGGAAAAAATTGACATTCTCTATTCTATCATTCCTACAAACGCTCATGGAGCAGGGAATTTGAAATGGGAGAAGGGTTTTTTCCTCCCTGATATTATATGTTTTTAATTCAAAAAGATACAATAGGGAGTGTCAATTACTACGACTTTGTTCCCTGCGGCGTAGCCGCGGGTATTGATTCTAGTGGATTGATAACACATAGGAACAGATGGTGACTGAAACCCATTCATCGTTTTGTCAAAATCAACCTCTTTGGTGAAATAATACTGGAAATAGTTCTCCAAATTAATTGGCACTAGATAATTGGCCCGCGCGTTGCGGCGGGATTCTATATAATATTTTTTTCTTGATTTCTTTGATCATTTGTGATATATAATTTTGTAAATGAACCTTTACATTTGCCACATAAATAATTCAAACACTAAATCAGTTAGGAGAAAGATAATGAGATTATTTGGTTGGATGTATTATAGAGGCGAAATTTGGAAAATAGAATGTTGAATTATTCAATTAATCGCATAATTTTTTGTTAATAACTTTAATATGTTTTGAGTATTGCGATCTCGAATACTTAGAGATAGGAAGTATACCAAAACTCGCTCTATAAAAGTTGGTTCCCAACTTCGAAGTGTCTTTTAAACCTTTCTTACATATTTTTAAGCCTGAATACATTAAACCAAATGATATCTTTGTAAAATATAAATACATCATCTTACAAATACATTGAACCAAAGCCAACAAAGTTGAATTTGTAAATCAATCTATTTTTTTAAAACCTAAATGGCAGGATTTGGGAGATAATTATTGTTATAATTTAGTTATTGAGGAAATTAACATGACAGAACATATTAAAAGCATGGCTCTTTAAATTGACTTAATTTTTTATTATAGAATTATATGTAGTTTTCTTTATCAGAAGTCACTTGTACATCACTCGGCTGGATCTGATCAACTAAAATTGACTCCACCTATCTTATAATGAAAACTGACCGACTTAGTATCAAGTTATGTGATTAGTAAATATGCACTATTGAAATTGACATATTGTCATTTTAAATAACTTCTTAAATTAATCTAAAAGTATAAAATAACTTTCATTTTTTTACAATTTTCATGTTAGCTATAAATATATTATAAAAATGTAATGATTTGATACTTTGTCTAACTTGATATTAGCATCCGTTAAAATCTTCTTTCTAATCTCATAGGCTCCCTTCCCTTTCACTACACCAAGACCCATGACCTCCTACACGTGGAGGAGATGAATGACAGGTGGCAACAAATGTCAATCAGCCGAGCTTGATACATTCCTTCTCCTCTATCTTTGTGACTGTTCTCCTTGCTTTGATTTCTTTTATCTGACATCAATAATCCTAAACGAACTAAAGAGAATCGACCAGTTGCATGCAATTGGGATCCAAATCCCCTTTTCTCAATGAGTGAGCAAAAGTGCTGGTTCCTTGCTTCTAATCCTTCTCTTATTCATCTTCATGTCGAAATCATCGGCTAATTGTGGTTGCTTCTTCCAATTACCCTCCGATCCTGATTGTTACCCTCTTATTTTGATTACCCAATACCATCGGTAACAAAAGAGAGAGCCCCAAGTTTGTTACTTCAGCACGACGGTTCTGGATTTTGGGATTGGGAAGCTAGTGAATCCGCCAGGATGAGGTCGAGGAATCGATGACGGCGAAGCGGTCTTTGTCCCTTCTCTCCCCTTCCTCTTCTATAGGATCTCCGACAATGCAAGGATCAACGCCAAGACGACTGTTATAGTGGGAAAACAGGGTGATTATTAACGGTGATACTATCATCGACGATTTTCCTAGCCGGCGGCAGGCCCCCTGCATCCATCTTCCGAACCCATTGGAGCTAGTCTGAAATAGGAGAAAACACGATCCATCACAAAACCCACTTTCGCTAGGACGAAGATCGGAGAAAAGCCGAGAGAGAGATCGGGAGAGGGAATAAGGCAATCCATCATTGACCCCAGCTTCGCCTGGAGGTAAAGAAGGGAAGAATTGATGGCGGCCACTTGCCTCGCCGCCAATCGGTCGACGGGAGGAATCATCGGAGTAGGTAAGAGTCGTAAAAAAAAAAAAACATGAGTTTGGAAAAAAGATCGCTTGGATCGACAGTCAATATTGAGTCCGCAGGAGGCTTATGGTGTACCTACCCGTAGCCCACTGGACCCCTTAAGTAAACTGGCCAATTAAAAAAAAAACATGAGTTTGGAAAAAAGATCGCTTGGATCGACAGTCAATATTGAGTCCGCAGGAGGCTTATGGTGTACCTACCCGTAGCCCACTGAACCCCTTAAGTAAACTGGCCAATTAAAAAAAAAACATGAGTTTGGAAAAAGATCGCTTGGATCGACAGTCAATATTGAGTCCGCAGGAGGCTTATGGTGTACCTACCCGTAGCCCACTGGACCCCTTAAGTAAACTGGCCAATTAATTATACTAATATGCACAGCACCATTACCTCTTCCGATTCAAAATTAATTTTCTGAAGTCTATTTTCATGAACCTGCACGAAAAAGAAAATCCAACTTATTCGAGATTCAGATCACGAAACTTACCAAGGTTACTTCATCTTGGCTCTTCAAACTCTCGGATACCTCTTCATCCTGGAAAAACAGCAGCATGCCGACTGGGACGTTGTGTACAGCTGGAAAAATACTAACAAAAGGCTGAGATTAAGGTTGCACTTTGAGCCTGCAGGTCTCTATGTTTTGAACAGCTCCAAAAACCTGTAGCAAACAGCGTGACATTCGTCAATCGCCATATGCATAGTTGATGGAGTCTGTGGTTGGAAGGAGAAAATGAAATAAGAAATCATGGAGAGAGAAAGGGGAAACCACACAGGAAGGAATAGGAAGAGAAAGAAAGCGGGGAACCAATTTGTGCACATTTCGTAGCTATCATCGTCGCGTCCTTCAAATTCAGGCGTTGGTACATTATACTGGGTGGCAGCTTTTCGGTACACGGCCTTGCGTTGTCGTCAGCCGTACTCCGTTGGGAAAGGAAACCCTCGGAGCTACTTAGGGATAGGATTGAGGGCTTAGCTCTTCTTTCCTTTCTGCTCTTATCAAGATGCAGCTATTGAAAATGCTATATCACATGTTCTTGTCGACTTCTTCTGGCTCGTGGTTAATGACCGCCTGTTGATCAATGCGGAGAGACATCGCCCATAGCACCCAGATCCCTCTAGCGAATCCCACTGCTTCAATCTTCGCCCTTCACCCTTCGAGCTCACATATTCTAAACCTTCGGTCTCACATATTTCTAAACCTATCGGTTGAGTGGTTTTTCTTCCTCTCCTTGGACCAGAACGCTCGCGTGCTTTCCACCCTGCCTCATCCCCCACAACGACCTCCTTCGGCATCTCTTCTCCACAACTGGAGTCAGCACAGGCATGTTCAATGCCTTCTTGACCTTGCCCTTATGAAATTTATCTGCTCACAGGATTAAATAAAGAAGAAACAAAATAGAAGAGTAGAAGGAAGAAGAAGCGAAAGAAAGCGGAGAACTAACCCGAACAAATACAGAGTTGGTTCCTTCATTCCCTCCTTGACCCCCACACTCCGAACCCAAACATTGCCTTCTCTCCTTTCCCTTCGCCTTCCAATCGAATCTTCGCTTCCCCTCTTCCTTCTGTCGATGCTGACGACATCATTCGACATTGCAATAGCTCTTTCGATCCTATCCCTAGGACACAATTATTCTCCAATCTGGGAACATGGAGTATGAGATGACAATGCTCTCCCTTCCCTCCTCCCCACACTCGACTCTCGCTCCTCTCCAGAAATCTAGATTTGGTAAGTATGTGACGAAAATCAGACTCTATGTCAAAAGAGAGATGAGAAGAAAAGGGGGAGTTGATGGTTTGAAAATTGGATTTCACTTGGTGGTGGTCGAGAAGACTGACGTCTAAGCGGGGAAGAGAGAAACAACGGAATCGGAAAGAGTTGCAGACGATTTTGAGAGGGACGAAGCAGAGAAGCTCGCTCCTCCACTAATCGATGCCACCAAGTTGAGGATCGTACAAATTATGGGTGGTGGCGTGTGAGTTGCTGCGAAGAGGTCTCATCAGCGGGGGTGTGTCGTTCCCGACAGAGAGCTGAAAAGATTGTGTCCCGCGGTTGTGGATTTTGAGGTAAGGCCGACTTGGGTTGGCATTAGAGATGGCAACTACCCACTCATGGGTAATTAACTAATTATACCCAAACCCAAGTAGACCCATTGATAATAGGTTGGGTATGGTCGATTGATGCGAGATAGCGAAGGCTTCGCTGTGTGGGGGTGGCTGCAAGAAGCTCTAAAGTCGTCCTCCAAGAAAGGGAAAAAAGTAGTTTGAGCGGCATGGTCATCAACGGGATTTAGGGAAGAACTGGCGAGGCAAAGCAGTTGGGTGGGAAGATTTCCCGCGAGGGATTTGATATGCGTTAGAAGACAGAAAGTGTCACAATACCATGCAAAAAGCGTATCCAACTTTTATATATAGAAAGAATTTTTTAGATGGATTGGTTTGAACTTTGAATGGTTCGCATCCAAACTCCAGGATGATTTTGTTCACCCCTGCCTGTTAAGAGTTAAGACAATGGGAATGAGCAATCTCTTCTCAATTTTACTACGCAAACACAATAGAGACCTAGTTAAACTTAAGTAAGTACCCAAATCACTTGCGAAACCAACACCGGTATCTCGAATGCCCCTTTTAGTATCTCCATGAGCAAACATTGACATGTTCTTATTGTAATAGTTGTCAATTTTTATGATTGCAGACAATATTCTTGGACAAGTCTTCTGAAGTTAATGAATGATGACCCTTCATCGACAACAGCTTCTTTCGCTTTCCTCTGCCATTCCAAAGCCTTATGTTTCATCACCTTCCCTTTCTCTCCACATATCATCTCCTCGATCACATCCACAACCTCATTCCTCTTCACATCAGCACTTAACTCCACACCAATCCCCCATTGGCTGCAAGCATATCGACAGTTAGTCTGTTGCTCTGCGAAAAAGGGCCAGCAGATCACAGGAACGCCCGCTGAGACACTCTCCATCGTAGAGTTCCATCCGCAATGCGTCAGGAAAACTCCCACGGAAGAATGTGAAAGCACTTCCTGCTGTATGCACCAGCTAGCTAGACACCCACGACCTTCGATCGCCTCTAGAAACTCGTTTGGCAAGATCGCCGAATCCCCCATTGCGATATCCGGTCTTACAATCCATAGAAATGGGCGCTTGCTCTCTGCAAGCCCCCACGCGAACTCCCTGAGGTGTTCATCAGACATAACGGTCACGCTTCCATAGTTGACATACACAACCGACCGTGGTTCTCTTTGGTCGAGCCACTCCATACATTTCGGGTCTTCCTTCCATAGATTTGAACCGATGGTCTTGGATTCAGATTTGGGGGCAGGCATTTCGTGTCCAAGCAAATGGAGCGGGCCAATAGTGTAGATGTGACGAGGGAAGGGGAAGTACTCCTTTCTGATGGTTGCAAGTGTTTGTTCCTCGAATGCGTCAAAGGTATTGAAGATGATTGCACTGGATTTCAAGCAGCTCCTGGCTTCAATTCTGAGGAAGTGGAAGATTACATCTTCCGCATCCGTGCTTGTTGCAAAGCTTGGTAGATCCTTAAGACGAATGTTGCTCATTCCTGGAATCCATTCTAACGGACTGTCAAGTGTTCCATCAATCAAGTTGGCCTCTGAAACGGCATGAAAAAGAGTTTAAAAAAAAAAAAAAAGAGAAACTATTGTATACATGGTACAAGAAATTGTGATGATCAAGAAGTGTAAAGTTACCACCTTTGATTGGAAAGATGCCTCGTGCGACGAGTTCATCGAATTGCAGATACCCAACGAGGCCGCAAGCTGAGGCGGTCCAGAACGAAGCGTGCTGGACCCCGAGCAGTTCCGCGGCTTTGATCCCAAAAGTCATGATTCCATCAGAAACTATGCAAGTAACTGGAGGAAGTTGCGGAGTGCTTGACCTGAGCTTTTCCATCAGCTCCATAAATGGCTGCAAGCAGTAGTTCTGGGCGGCATAACAGAGGGCAGGAGGGTCTTGAGTGGCGTCCTTATCCGACTGCGGCAACCCATCAGGGATCGCCTCGAACTGGAAATCGGGGAGACCCTTCACGGCTTCAGGCCCTCTGGTTCGAACCAGGCGCCTGTGGTTGTGCTCGGTGTTGACGAATGTTATGTGGAAGCCTTCGGAGTGCAAGAGCTTGGCGAGTTGCATGAATGGGTTCACATGACCTTGTGCTGGAAATGGCAGCAGCACTGCGTGTGGCTTCTGCTGCTGAGTTTCTGCAGTTGAGCACCCCATTTCTCTCTCTGCTCTGCTCAATGGTAATACCCGGACCAGTGACAGCCACAGTACTGCTTATATATAGGAAGATGTGGCAGCAATGGTGTTCCAATAAGCAGAGGGAGAAACAGAGTCTTAACAGAGTAGACGGGTCAGAATTTAGTTAGGCTTATCAATCGCTTCAACCAGCCGGACTTTTCTAGGCAACCACAGTCGCTGTCTATCGGTCGTCGGCACACTTGATTGACTGTCAGGTTTTTCAGCTACCGGAGAATTTTTTCCCAGTGACGTATCCAGAAAAACAATTGCAGACTTTTGATGTGTGCTTCCTTCCTTTGAAATGTCATGTTGGGCAAGAAAGATAGGAAGACACGGAAGCACTATTACCCTTTGACGGGAGCTTCTTTGGCGTCTCCTCTTCAACAGCATGAGCAAGATTGACGATAACTTTCGAGTTGGAAAGACTATATATCACCACATGTATAGGGCACGGCTGAGATAGAAACAACAGTCACATCTCACATATTTGTGGATTCATTCCTTGATCTTATCATGTTTACACTCATGCCATGGCTAGCAATTTCCCATACAAGCACCAAATACCGACGAATCAGCCGGAGAGCATCATGTTTTAGATACTGAAGTAAGAGATGCAGCAAACCAACCAACCAATCAAGAACGACTATATGGTTCTAGAGGGTGAACACACAACAATGTCCGATGACTAACACTATTACTTTGTGACTTACTGACTTATACCAGATAATTTGTCAAAATTTATGTATATTGTTTCAGAACATACGGGTGAAAGCATAGGAAAAACCCATTATGCTATCAATTAAATGGTCACAAACCTTTGCATTTAGTACAAAACGGTTACAAACCTTTAATTTGTCACGATACAGTAACATAATTTTTTAGTTAGAACAAAACGGTCACAAATTAAACAGCGTGACCATTTCATACAAGTTCAAACTTTTGTTAACGTGTCTTTACAAATTGAACTTTTGTTGACTTTTTTCTACAACGTTCAAAGGTTTGAACGATCAATCACTGTTACAATTCACTTTAGTCGAGGTATGATGGCTTTGTTAATGTATGGGAATGATATGATCGTAAAAAAAAGGATGTCAGTACTCATAACAACAACAAAAAACAAAGGATGGCAGCGAGAGAATTCTACGCCCACAAATGGATTACAAGGTGTTCTTTTTTTGTGAAATTTTTTTGCATACTTTCTTATTATCTTGGTACCGAAATTGAAAGGTAAACAGAGGCATTCTTATTCGACAAAGTAAGTATATCGATGAACACACGACTCAACATATGTCGTTTAAGTGGTTAGTATCATATACTGGACGAACACACGATACACCCTCAAAACAGTTACAAACCTTTAATTTATAACGACTCAATAGCAAATCTTTGCACTTAATACAAAACGGTCACAAATTAAACATATGTGACCATTTCATACAATTTCAAATTTGTGTCACCATATCGTTACAAATTAAAGATTTGTGACCATTTTATACTAAGTGCAAAAATTTGTGAACGCTTATTACTCCTAAAGTATCCCAAACCCAATAAATAATACATTTTAAAAGTAGCTTAGAAATATTCCTCTTGAATATTAATTTTGGTATCAAAATCTTTATTAAAAAACTTCTATGGATATCATAGAAATATATTTCCTTCTTTATGGGAAGTTATTGTTGTCCTATGAACATGATTTTGGATCCAACATATTTCCCCTTGTCTATGGGTTTCTGTATAACGTCCTTTTGTGTGAATGTAGAATAGTTCCACAACTAGTCATTTTCTTTATACGTAAAGCAAACTTGGAGGCATCATGCTAGCTAGTTTGCTAGCAAAGCTATCTTGAATTCATTTCCACAACTTGTCAATCTCACTTGGAAGTTTCTATAAAGGCTCATCTCTTGAGTTACTGGAGCCATGAGTATCAATGTCACAGACTGATAGTGATAGTTCACAGATTTTTATTATTTCATTTCATTGCCATCTTGGAAATAGGATACAGCTGTTATATAATTTAGAAATGGCAAAAATAACCATATCCGTGTATGTCAGTCCAAATTTTACTATTTAATCGATTAGGCTAAAACTCAACTCCAAAGAATTTTTAATAGTTATGAGTAAAACTCAAACTCGAATATTACAGGTGATGGATGAATACGATTGCTATCCAACCCGAACCCACCCGATTACACACATATATGTAGTTTGTTTAAAAATAAATCATTATTGTTTTCTCAAGATATTTTATATTTATCGAACATATATAATATTTTCATTAAATTGTATTGTTTTGAACTAATTTCTTCGTTCTAGTTATTTATTTTGTAATGTTAATATACATATAATTGTAGACATGTTTGTTGAAATTATAAAAAAAATATTATCCATGTATAATTTTCGATAATGAATATGCATTATATGCCCTAAGCCACTTTTTTCTATTAAAATTCATTAAAATATGGATAAAACTGAAATTAATTGAGTTAGGATAATGAATATGTATTATATGCCCTGAGGCACTTTTTTCTATTAAAATTCATTAAAATGCGCCACCGGATACACATTTTTATCAAGCATAGTGGATAGCAATCAAAACGCGATGGGCTCCGTTAGTCCTATGGATATATGGACATCATGAAATATACGAGGTTAAGGGTAGGGGTGGCTATACGGTCCAGTTAAATTGGTCCAAATTGATTTGATCCAGTCTGGTCTTTTCGAAAATATACAGACCAAAGATTGGATTGGATACAGTTCGGTTTTAACCCGGTCCGGTCCCAATTCGGTTTTGATTTTATATTGAGCTTGTGTGGATTTGCATGGCCTAAGGCCTGAAAGGGTGAGGAGTTGGTTAAGTTTTGTACTAACTGCAAATATTTGTGACCGTTTATGCTAATTACTCTTAAATTTTGGGTGTTTAACTCTCTTATCCAGCTTTTGATCCGGTCCCAAACGAGTTTTTACCTCAAATCTAAGCCCAAAAATTGGATTGGATTGTTTACTATCCGGTCCGGATTATACGGTCCGGTTTCGGGTAAAACCAAAAAACCCAAACCAAATAGCCAGCCCTAGTTCAGGGGACGCTATACAAAAGTATTGCACCTTTGCTCACAGGAGCATAGTCAGGAATTTCCGAATTTCTCTAGGATGGATCCTTTTTAAGAAAAATATTTATAATAAAATACTTTTTGTTAATTTTTGTTATCATTCATGATTTAATATTATATTTAAAATTTTTTGCTAAATTAAAGTACATTAATATTGTAAACGATGAGAAATATTATTTTTGTGTACTAACAATTATTCGTGATTTAGTTAGTTGTTTACTTTCAAATGATGCACTTTGTCAAGAACCGTTTACTAACACTATATGGTGCTATTGGGTTAAATTGAATAATTGATCTTTTATCATTTACCAAACACACTTACTAAAAAACCAACCTATATAGCTTAAAGTTTTCATTAAAGTTTCCATTATCAATTAACTATTAATATATATAAAGAAGAAGTTGAGTTACTGTTGCCTAATCTTGCAAGTTGATTGGGCAACTATCATTTTTACATTTTCATACCAAAATTTAATTAAATTACTACTTAGTTACTATGATATACATTTTACATTTTGATACCCCAAATTTAATTTTAACCTAAATATTTTACATTTTGATACCCCAAATTTAATTTTAACGTAAAATTATTGAACAATTATGTTTTGTTATCTAAATTTTATGAGCTTTTCGTACCTACAATTTTTTAAAAATTTACATATTGGTTTAATGTTTAGATTTCACTTGAATCCATGAATCCAATCCCAATCCTTTTGAATCAATACATAAATCCAATCTACCATAATAAAAAATATAAATTTAGTTTGTACCATGCAAGATGTTGTATTACTCAACTGAAGGAGAAGATTCGACCATTTTATATTTGCTCATTGCGTGAAACATTAAATAAATGATAAAAGAGAGATGACTCTAAAATATTACAGGAGCGATTTTATAAACTCATTTAGTACATTTACGGGGTACTAAACAAGCTTCTACTAACTACATGCAACAAATTAGGCGACATCTACATAAACAAGTGTCAATAAATTGCTACGGTGAAAATGGTTGACTGTTGTATTGACGACCAGCTAAAAAAATTGGTCAAAACCTTTCCATCTACTTGCTTTTCGTTTCATTTTTCACTCGCCTTCCATAACTCTTTATTTATTTCTTTCTTTGCCTTCT
This sequence comes from Linum trigynum, assembly GCA_964030455.1. Classification (NCBI taxonomy): domain Eukaryota; kingdom Viridiplantae; phylum Streptophyta; class Magnoliopsida; order Malpighiales; family Linaceae; genus Linum; species Linum trigynum. The sequence goes on along the minus strand of OZ034820.1, from coordinate 10,063,075 downwards.
TCGTCTAGCCGTAATTAGTATACAACTTTTATGTATTCTAATCACAAGTATGAACGGGTCCATGCAACTTACCAACAGTCTAGAGAATTAATAATTGAACCATGAACCACTAACTTTTTCAGCTCAATGTCGAGTCCAAATAAAAATAAATAAATATGGTTATTACTTATTAGAAATTAATTATTTTCCACTATGAGATTTGAAGGCGTGAAATTTAAGCGAGTTCCAGTTTGTATTCATTTTGCTTCTTCCTAAAGTTTTTATTTTTCACCCGAGCTAGAATTTTCGACAATTAAATATGGAATGTTTAGCTAGGTATCTACACATATCAAATAATAGTTACAGGGACATATTAGTAGAGCTGGGATACTTGTAGAAAGTTTCACTTTTGGTTCTTTTTCTGTTTCCTGGTAGTTGCCTAGTTGTTAGTAGCTTGTTACGGTAGAAATTGTCGCTGTTCCCGAGATTCTTCTCGCTTCGCTGTATCGGTTTACTTGAAATAAAAGCAACTGATTCAACGAAAAAAAAAAAAAAAAAAAAAAGAATTAAGCCTCAAATATACAAATTACAGTTCAGTACCTAAACTTAATAGATTTTTAGATTTATAACCTAAATTTATTTTTTTGGCACATAAGTCCCCAAAATATTGATTGAACATTACATTTTAGTATCTAAATTTGCGTATGACATTTTGGTGCCTAAACTTTTGAAGTTCTACAAATATGTCTAATTTGTGTATGTTTAATTAAAAAATCCTCGAATAAATGGGTATCCATACCCAACTCATACACATTTAGATTATGTAAGTACATATTCATACCCTATCCAAGCCCATATACAAACTTTCATATACAAACTTTCAAACCCATATATACGTCACTCATACCCTACCCTTAATTAATGGGTCTACTTGGGTTTAGGTAAATATCATTTATTAGCCAAATTTTTCAAAAATATTTAAATTGGATGTTGACCGCCATATATCTCTTCTCAGTTAATATCGTAATGTCAAGTCAATATTACTAACAAAACTGCTAATAAAAAAATTAAGTTTAGACTAATAATACAAACAAACACCATAACGGGTCACTACATGCTCATATACCATCTCCGCCCCGCGACAAGGCGAGGCATCGCCACCTAGTTATATATAATTTATCAAATCTTGTCCCAAGGACCCAACATGTGCTTTGACACTCGGTTTGCTTCTTTGCACGTCATCTATTCAACAGAGTCAACCGCCCCTGGCATTGACACCAAACTCACTTTCTCATATTTCCTCTCTTCATCAGACAACAGATAGACAGACCAATTCCTAACGAATTGTCTTTGCCCATGCTTGAAAATCAACCCTTCAGGCTTCACAGATCTAATAATTGAGGCAAAGAGAAATCGAAAAGAATGTCTAAGTTGATGATGGATCAGCATTGACGGGTCGATCAAAGCAGTCAGATATGGCAACAACGAACGACCTGCTGAGAGAGATTGGGGCATGAACAAATGAAATGTTGGGAGCAAGTCTAGGCTGACGTTCAATGCTAGAACGCAGCCATGCCTTTTCTTTCAACCCGAATTCTATTGTAGGAGAGGTTGCGACAGTCTCAATGCAGCAACTAATGCAAAGGACAAGGGCCCTCTCCCATCTCACCAAACCTTTCAGCACCGTTCTGCTGCCATTACCTTGACTGGTCACACCTTTTACTATATATATAACCATCATGTCCATCACCAACAGACTTGCAATTCTAGGGGAGTAAGAAAAAAAGAGGAGGGACAGTTCAGAAGAATCACGTCGACAAATTCAGTGATGAACTTATGGATAACATTTCACCATAAACATGAAGACACGAACTGGTGTTTGTCTCAAACTTTCACTGCCTTTTAAGGTTGTAGAACCTAACTAACTACAGAATGGAACATGTAAAAAGGAGCATACCTGCAACAAAATCCAGCGAAAGGTTGAACCGACAGACACAATTGCTATGAAAAGATTGAACCGACAGTCACCTCCTTAACTTTTTACTCTTGACACATTTACCTTGTAGGCTATAAGGTTGTGCCCCCACCATCAGACATTAGTGATGCTGCAGCAGCCGCAGCAGTAGGAACAACCCCTGTTGAGATACCTGGCTTTGATAAATGCAGAAGCCTGCAACATATAAAAAGGTGCCCACATGTTTTGGAAATAGTTAGACGCCCGCCAAGGACTTTAAAAGGGACTCCCCTCAGAGTTCAGATTGTATGCACACAGTATTGTAATACTCACGGCGCAAGATATTCACAGAAGGACGAGACTGCAGCAACTACTTCAGAATAATTCTCTGGTGTTGCAGGGGCTGTTACTTCAACAAGCTGTATGCCAGGGGTTACAGGTACAGCCTCATCTGTGGCATGCAGTTTCAGCATCTTATTAATAGACGACACTGTAACGGTTATTTGAGCACCCCTTTGGAAGTGGAAGGCAAATCCAACCCTTAGTAACTCATTCTCCAGCTTGTAACCAAGACCGTAGAACAAACGAAGAACATTCTTGCTTGCTTTGCTCTCTATCATACTCCTTACAAGGACAGAAATCTGGTCAGCACCAGCTCCCCTCATTGCACCCCCAATATGTTTAACAGTCCTTCAGGTTCAGGCATTCCATAAGCAATTAAGAACAGGAGAATGAAAAAAAAAATGGAAAAAAGAAAGAGGAAAACCATGAATCACAGAGGGTATAACTTACCAAGTGGGTTCAGAATGCTCAAGGTCGCACAACAGCCGAACTTCAGAAGCAACTGGTCCTGCAAAAGGAACCGCATGCAGTTTCCGTAAGACAGGAACATCCAGCTTAGAAAAGGTTCAACTAGTAACCAGGTACTACAGATATCCTGAACTCGGGAGTCGGGAGAAAAGATGGTAACTTCACACTTGTACGTTCAGAAGACAAACTTAAGATAGCTAGACTATACCAAGTAGCGTAAGGAAAGCCTCAATTATATAAGAAGGTATCGCTGGAAACGAACCAATTTTGTCTTGGATTTTCAGAAGTAACATTTTAAGAGCTCCAACCCAGATCAATTGAGAGAGCAAAAGTTGATCAAGGCTAACACCAATATGTATAGAAACCTTGTGAACTTATTTTCCTGCCAAATCTCACCTAGATTAGGACCGCTTTTGAGGCATAACTCATGGACCCTTAAACGTTCTCTGTGAACTCCACAAAGACCCTGCAAAAGTATCTCTAGCGCCTCCACATGCTGTAAAAGGATGCAAACAAACAAACAAACTGATTCGTCAAGTAGGGAACAGAACATAGCAACTTCAAAGCACCAGATCCCATTAAGTTATTACACAGAAAAATCCTCCTATAACTCGGTCAAACCTAGCATCAGCAGTAACAGAGAAAAGCACCAACCTGAGTCTCGATTATTCCTTGAACCACACACTCCATTATCCCAAAGTTAAGTTTGATAAGTATGAAGGTTTTTCAAGCTTTGCTTCCCTTCACCAACAAACAACCAAACTTAGCCTTCAAGTTGCAGAGGGAGAGCAACATTACAAATGACATTGAAATCCACAATTTCAGAGATAAGCAAATGCAGCAAGGGTGAAGCTAAAGGGCATTGGAAGCCGTTAATCCCAGCTTAAGCCTGATTTGAGTTTATATTTAGCCAGTCAATAATTAAACGAAGGCATCGAAAAGCTCGAAACTTGAAGCTTACGGGAAAACACTAGAGCGTCAAAGCATTCGCACCAAACAAAAATCAACGGAACAGCGACAGCTCGGCTTCTTACTCGAATAGCAAATGCTTAAGAGGGAGATACTTCACAACTCGCACATCGAAGCACAGAACACCATGAAATCCAGCAATAGCTTCTCCAATCGGCAGTGATAGGTAGCCGAAGGCGGCGCCTACGACCGGCGTCGGATGCTCGATTAGACCCTCCTTTTCTCTTCCTTTCAATCTATTCACTGAAGAGTGAAGTCTAGAGCCTCCCGATTTCCCTCCTTCCGCCGTTCTGTTTGCTAGATCCCTCACTAGGTTAGGTTAAATACATTTTAGTTTATGTACTAAAGCAAAGATTACACACAAGTCCCTTAGCTAAGATTATTCTCTCCAAAGCCCTTATATTATACGTTATTTTCCGTGAAGCCCTTATATTATACGTTATTAGGGTTGTGCTTCCATTGGGATGAGCACTTCACCATTGGCCACCATTGTGCGAATAACAACGTCCTTCTCATGATTGGCGCATGTGCTAAGGATGAGGGGGGCAAGTTCATCGAGGAAGAAGACCAACCTTGAGGGCAAGGTTGTGCTCAATGAGGGAGGATGTTACGAGATCGGGTCATCGTAGCATTTCGTAGAAGACTGGGCTTGGGTATCTTTTAGTATTTTTTATTATTAGTCGTAATTGGGATATTATTTGGGTATTTTTGGTATTTCGTATTATGATTAATTGTTAGTAGTAGATTGGGATTTCTTAGTACTTGTGTGTTTAGGATTTAATATATATATATATATATATATATATATATATATATATATATATATTCCTTATAGAATAGGTTTCATAATTGTGATAGGAAAAGAAAGAAAAGGGTCGCCGACCCAGTAGGAAAAGGAAAGGGAATTTCAGGATTCTGTAGCCTATAAATATGTACTTGTAGTTGTTTTGTTCGTTTAATGATAAGAAGATTGGAACTCAAATATTTAGATTTCGTTCTTTTATTTGCTATTTCTTAGTTATTTTCTTTGCAAGTTTTTTGCGCTTTATTTCTTTTACGAAAAACCCCTAAAAATGTCATTCCCTACGTCATCGTAACACGCCTCCCATGTACGATCGAGCATCTCCAAAAGTGAAGAAAAGGAAGGAAGACGAAGAGGAATAATGATAGTCAACCCCCTTCTTTCTTCTAACCTTATCTAAATTCCTTGATGTAAACTAAAGTCATAGAATTTTCTTAAGGGGTCGTTTGGAAGTTGCGATTGTTAAATAGATGTATTGTTGAGTATGCATGTATAATATTATACATGTATTGTCGAATTTGAAGCATTGTAGAATACAATGTTTGGTATGCGTGATTGTGTATGTCGCATCAGCTAAAAGCTGAGACAAAACAATCTCAACTCAACTATCTCAACAATCACAACTAAAAGTTGAGATATAACAATCACTCAAAATGAGTGATAGTTTCTGTCACATCACAGAAACAATCCATGTATTGTTTCTGCTAAAAAAAAACGATGCATTGTAAACAATACATGCATAATGACAATCTCAACAAAACAATCGCAACTTCCGAACGACCCCTAAGTAAACAAAAATTAAATCAAAATCAAAATAACAAGTCTTCATCAATTGCTTGTTGAGGTATTGTGACTGACTAGGCTACAGATACGTTCATAACTCTACGGTGCATATTAATATTATGCACAACTAAATCTTATCATTTCATTTTAAGTGGGCATCATATCTAAGAGGTGAGAAATTGAGAATTAATGACTTTTTTTATTTTCCTTAGTTATCTTAACCGGTTCTTATTTTCTTCGTTTTAAATAGGATTTTTCAAACAAAATTGCACAAATAAAACGAGTTTATTGTGCTCTACAAAATTTAATCCATTTTCAATACATTTCGAGAAAAAAATTCATACCACTTGTTACCACCTCCATACCATATGGTATCTCTTTTTTTAAGTCAATTTTGAAATTTTTTGCATAGAAAAAGCTTGTTCATCATGATCTATTGCATTCTAGGTAAAAAATACATGACCAAAAAATGTCTGGGGTGGTATCTTGTGGTACACAATGTTGAAAGTTGTAAATGATAGTTATTATATTCATACTATCATGTATTCAACCATTCTACAGTCTGGTATGTTCATACCACCACGATACACTTTCATACCATGTGGTATGCTCTCATGTAAATACAAAACAATACCACCATGGTACAAACTAGTGCTAAATGTCTCAAAAAAATTATATTCAAAAAATATACCAAAGTGGATATAATTTTGAAGAGCACAATTAATCAAATTTATCTATACCAAAAAATCAAATTCCGACTTAAAACGAGAGAGCTATAGCCCCTTAAAATTTAGAATGGAAAATATTAAAGTCTTTCATAAATTATGAGTTGGCGTTGATGTGGAACGTTATGCATGGTTGTGCACCACAACTGCTCCCGACTGACTAAGCGATCCAATTGCGTGATTCAGCTTTCTATCAGTCCATCCAGTAGTGGCGTAGATAGAAATTTTGCTAAGGTGGTACCAACTATAAAAAGAAAATCACAACATAGAAATCACAACATAGCTTATATTAATGTTTTACAATGACCACAATGTGAATTCAAATTGTGAAGAGTATGTAAAATACATTCATCATATCATATGATAAAAGCATAAAAGTTGTTCTCTTAAACCCGGATCATCTTCTAAAGAACTCAGATCAAGGTCTAGCCTTTCTTGATTAACTTACTTCAGGAATAAATAATTTATTAAGAATCTTTCAGCTGTAAAACCATGCAAAACTCTCGATTATATTATATCATTGTTCACGTTTTGCATGATTTTGGAGGCAGAGTTTTCGTGCCCTACCATACCCGCTCCCCAATCTTTCCACCTCTAACTCAATTAAATTATGCTAAAACTAAATGAAATTACGTGTGTAGTAAAGAGCTTTGGGTAGCTTAGAAGTGGAAAAAACCGGGACCGGATACGGTGACAAACCAAGGGTATTTTGGGTATGAAAAAAAGGAATATATTAATTACTTTTTTTTTGTATTAATCAGATTGGGAATTAAAACCCCATATTAAATACAATTTTTTTGAAATTTAAATCCTATACATTAATATCTCTATCTATCTCTCTCTTCCTTTCTCCTGCGGCCACTCCGCTTCGATAGATAGACTTTTTCTCCTGCGAATTGTCTCCGCCAGACTCCCTCCGGCAACCTGAAAAATGTACCGGTGCGTTAAAAAGTGTAACAATCCATTAGTCTACTGGTAATTAATATACCAGTGCTAGTGGTACGCTACTAGTGCGTTAAAAAATGTACCAGTGCTAGTGGTACGGTATCATTACCACTTGTAGCGGTACCATTAGCAGTACCAGTACCACTGGTAGCGGTACCATTAGCAGTACCAGTACCACTAGTAGCGGTACCAGTACCAGTACCACTGGTAGCGGTACCATTGCCACTGGTAGCGGTACCATTGCCACTGGTAGCGTACCACTAGAGACTAGCACAAAAAAATCAGATCTGAAATATGAAAAATCACAGATCTGAAAAACAAAAAATCAGGGATGACGAAAGGGGGAGGCAGGGGAGAGGCGGTGACCTCGTGGTGACGGTGGTGGTGGGAGACATAGGGCAGCGGGAGGGTTGCAACGGCGGTGGTGATGGGAGGAGGAGGCCGTGATGGCTGCGGCCTGCGGGTTACAGGAGGCGGCCTCGGGTCGGGTTCGGGTCATTTCGGGTTGGATCCGGGCGGCGGCGGCGGAGGAGGGGATTCGTTTGACGTGAGGTTGAGAGGGAGGAGAGGCGGGACGTTGGTGCTGGAGATGAGCTCCGAGGTTTTGATGGCGAATTTGGAGGTTTTGGGAGAGTTGGAGGCTGAGTACAGGAAGGGGGCTCACAAGGTGAATCGTAGTGATAGTAATGGTGGTGGTAGAAGGAGTAGATTGATGAAGGTTTGCAGAATTGTGAGAAAGAGAGGGAAGAGATGGGAGGAAGAAGAAGAAGAATAGGAAGAAAAAAGATGGCGTGAGAGAGAGAGGAAAGGGAGAAACGGTTCGTAAAACTAATAACGAATAAGAATGAAAAAGTTTCGAACAAGGTTGTCAAACCGGTTTGTGCCAGTGTGCCGGTTTAGCAAGTGGAATGGTTCAACCGGAGGTACATACCGGTTTGTGCCGGTTCATGCCGGTTAATATTACAAATAATTTACAAATACTCATATTTAAGCACGGCATTTAACGTTAATACCTAAATATTTGTACTTGAATCCAACAAATAACATCAACATTTAACTATTTAACACATAAAATAAATAATAAATTACTTTTTATCAAATAAATTCACTAATATAAGATCATTTTACTTAGAGATTCGTATATCGATCATGTCGGTCATACCGGTGGTGCCATACCGGTTTTATGACCGGTACAGGTTGAACCAGATTCAATCAGTGGCACACCGGCCGGCGTGACATGGTTTCGAATGACAAAAAGTAAAAGATTTATATAATTTAAGTCACGAAATGTGCAATTGGTGGTAACTTGTTAATCTTTCCACCGCTTCGACTTTCTATCGCGCATTACAAAGTTGGCAATAAAATCTTCGTTCCAGGAATAGTTCTTCATAAAAGCTACGCAAACTCAGAATAAAGACTGCCTCTCCCACATTAAATACCCAAATTGCATCAACAGGGGGCTTACCATAACGAACAAATTTGGTCTCAGTGGTGCAACCAAGAATTCATGAACACCCCATTCCAAGCTGTTTAAGTCTGTTCAGCTTTTTGGAATGCACTTTCTTCGACAGGAATGAAAGTGCATTTGGAGAAGCAATACCGCGGAGTTGCACCAGGTAGAATTTAACTCCGGGAAATTGGATATGACCTCTGAACTCCCTGAAATTTGAGAACTTGACCACGAGCGCTGCAACATACTATAACTTGCAAAATTCCACTTGACTATGAGCTCTCTTTCACTTCAACATACAATGACTTGAAGAAATTCCAGGGGATCGATACTGCAACTCATCCAAAACCAAAACACTGTGTCCACTTCATACGCTAGTTTGACCAAAAGGAGATGTAGCTATGATGTGTCATTGTTGGTTCCCTTTCTTGCACCAGACACTTGACGTTCATGGGTATCAAACTGTTTTACTTCTTCAGTGAGTTGAGATGATTTAACCACATCTTGTTGCGGCCTGTGTTCTTGCTTAGTGCCCGATAATTTTCCAAACTTAGTAATTGCAAGAATCAGGTCCAGTTGCTTTTCTTGCTGCTCCTACAAAATGTACTCGAACACAAGCCAAGTCAAACAACTACGTCTCTGAGATGTCAAAAACAACTTTCCAGAACACACTAACAGTTTTTTGTTCAGCAAGTTGAACATTTTTTTTTTAATTCTAGATAGCAACAACAGACAAGCGTTGGTCGTTAAAAGTGACAGCCTTATCTAAAAATCAACTACATTTACACACATATACAAGGAACTTGAGCAACTTTTGCCTTTGGCATTAAGGTGCACAGAGCAGGTTACATAAGGCTACCTGCATTGCAAGGAGAACCTTCTGAACTTCACCAAGTTCCCTTTCCAGAATGTCTTCCTGCATTGCTAATGCACGGGTTGCTTCGGAATTCCTTTGAGCCAAAGCTGCAGCCTTGAAGTGTTCACAAAGAGGAGTTAGGATCTCACCCTCCATAGATGGGCAGAAATAAGTTAAAAGTATACAACTCCAAAGCCCATCACGTGATTAATCCTTTGGAAAATTCAGTGATATACCCCCCTAGCCTAAAGCTCATTGTTAATGATACCGCTGTTGTCTACAAGGAAGACACCACAAAATTGTTCTTACAATAAACAGTCCAAACAAAAGCATCGAATATTGAGTTACTGCTTAAGTTAGCTGTCTGACCAAACTCAATCTGTGGTCTTTCTTTACTTGCAGCGAATGAAGCACCCATACTGATGTCCAAGCTAAGTCAAGAATAAGATACAGTCATACATCAGTTTAGCTTCATAACATGCGATCTCATCAAGCTGCTAAGTAAACAATCAGAGCATATTTTAGTTGTTATACTTCTATCAGGAAAGTGGCACTTCGAATCCTGATCATTGATTCCCAAACGGGAAAGGAAAAAGGGAAAGGCTAGAGTTAATCCTAGGAAGGAATGCCTGAGTCCTAGTGTACAAGCAAGCCAATAGGAAGAAGAAAGCTTTAATGCCTTTGGCTACAACAAGAGTTATTCACAGTTTCTATAGCTAACTCACGTAATCCTAAACAAATTATCTTGCATTTCTAGCAAATGACTCTAGATGGATCAAACTAGAAGTTAAAAGTTGAAGAAATGAAGTGGGAAATGAGTTGGATATACCTCGGCAATAGGCTCTTTCAAAGCCTTCCTGGTCAGCCGGAACCGGATCCCCAACTTCTCAAGCTGCCTGGACAAAACCCTAACAATGGTAGCAGAACTCCTCAAATCCTCTTCTAACTTCTCAATTCTCTCGAGCAAATTCACGCTATCTCGACCTTCCCTCGCCGATTCCTTGCAAATCCTTCTCCACTGCCGCCGCCTTATCCAGCCCCCAATCACCACGCCGCTTAGCAGCAGCAGCACCCCCCACGCGAAGGCACCATTGCTCCCTATCACCCCCAACACCGCCGAAGCTGTCTTTCTCCCGCTTAGAACAGTACAGTTCAGCGCGTAGCTCACCGTGACAATCGCCGACGAGAAGATGCATAAGAACTCCGCGATTGCCAGACAAGCATCGAGTGTCACGCCGGCGCCGGCGCTGCTCGGCGTGGTTATTGAGTCGTCGGATCCGTATGCGAAAGGACTGAAGTTTCGGGGTCTGACGGTGGAATTCCAAGGCGGCGACTGGGGCTCGTACCCGGCGAGACGGAGGGAGGAATTGAGTGAAGGGCGGAGACAGGGGTGTTGGACGGAGAGTTTCAGGGTAGTTCCGGAAGTGTTGCTACAAAGAGGGCTTATTTGTGGAGGTGGCGAGTTGATGAAGAGTTGCTGCTGAGAGGTGAGCAACATTTTAGGGATTTTGGGAATGGGGGCTCTGGGGTTTAGGGGTTTCGAGAAGATACGGGGAAGCGAAACATAGTCGTCGGTCAGTGAGTAGAAGAAGCTCTTCCAAAGTTCCGATCGAGCGGAGTGAGGAAGAAGAAGAGCGGGCGGGACAATGTAGGGAATCAGCGCAGCTATGCTAGTGGCGATCAATTCGATGATAACTCGTGAATGAAAGATACTAGCTAAATTGTGGGTGCGAATACTATAACAACACTTTAACTGTCGTTATACTAACAACAATGATATGAGAAATTTTACAATGCTATATAGTGTTGGTGCTATAGGGATATGCATTTATGGTACAACTTAAAATTGTACATTTACGTTATGGTACAACTTCAGATTGTACCTATACATTTTGTACAAATTCTTTATGGTACAACTTGAACTTGTACCTTTATGTGATGGTACAACTTCAAGTTGTAAAGTTGTACCATAACATAATGATACAAATTGCTTTATGGTACAACCTAAACTTATACATTTAATGTTATGGTACAACTTTAAGTTGTACATTAAAGCACCAATACTATATAGCATAGTAGAAGTGCTCCAATGATATAACAGTAAAATGACAATAAAAATTCAATTAAAATATATTCATAATACCTACCGATTCGTGTATCTCCTTCAACCTCCGATTCTGGCTTCCCAGCAACTCCGCCGTTCTTTCCCCTGCCCAAAGCTTCGCGACGATGCCGCCGTCAGCTGCTTAGGACTTCGTTCCTCCTCCACCGTCGCTGTCTTCACACTCGAAAAAACCCAGATCCTCCTCGATCGTCAATTTTCGACTCTCCTCTCCAGATCAACAGTACTCTTCAACAACTCTCTCTAATATCCCGATCAGATCTATCTTTCTCACCACCATCGCTCCGCTTCTTCCTCCCCGCTGCCCTGATTCTAGCTACTATCACTGCTTCAATCTGGTGGAACAGAGGAGATCAAGACCTTTTTTCTCTTCAATTCTGAAATAAGAAGGAAATCTGAGCGGCGGCGGAGGATGAATAACAAATTCCCCTCTTCTTCTTCTTCTTCTTCTTCTTCTTCTTCTTCTTCCAAAATGAGATATGGGCGGCGGCAGAGTTTCTTCTTCTCCCCTCCATCTGGCTGTCGTCGTTCGCTTGTAATTGTCGGTCTTCCGATTGCATTGTGCCATGCTGTTGCTCGCTCGTCGGGATCCGAACGAATCCTGGTCGTCGTCGAAGAGAAGCCGGCGAGAAGGTAAATCGGGATCCAAACGAATCCTGGTGCGCCGTCGCTGGTCGTCGTCGAAGAGAAGCCGCCCTGAATCAATTCCCTCGACGAGTGAAGAAGGACTGGAGAGAGAGAAGGGATTCGAGAACGTATTAACAACGAATGTGTGGTGTAAAACCCTAACTTGATTTCTCATTGATCATCTTTCGGGTTTTATACAAGGAAATGAAGGAAGAAGACAAGCTTCTGTGAGCTGTCGATTACAGCAAAGGAAAAAGGAGAACAGAGTTCTGAAATGAAAGTACAAGGAAGAAAGTGACACTGTGTCGGTCTCTTGGTCACAACGACGGCGTATCGACCTTCTGCTTCCCTTTGTCCTGAGACGACGTCGTTGGCTTCAATACACTTGCCCTTCCTGAAACGATGTGGACCAGCTAGGCCTGCAAGTAGCCGTTGTGATTAAAATCGGGTTTTAGGGATTTTCATATGATACCCCCCACAAGCAGGTGGGCACAGATTGTGCACACCAAGCTTGGAGAGAAGAGTAGAAAATATCGCAGGTGGCAGAGCCTTGGTGAAAAGATCGGCCAGCTGGTGAAGAGAAGAGACATGGAGTAGCTTGATTGTTGCACTCTGGAGCTTTTCGTGCACGAGGTGGCAATCGATTTCGATGTGCTTCGTGCGTTCATGAAAAGTTGGATTCTCTGCGATATGAATAGCAGATTGGTTGTCGCAGTAGAGAATTGCAGGAATTGAATGTGGAACTTGGAAGTCTCGGAGAAGGTATAGCAACCATTGAAGTTCACAAGTGGCATCGACCATGGCCCTGTATTCAGCCTCACAGGAAGAACGTGAGATGGTCTTTTGTTTCTTGCTGCGCCATGAGACCAGGGAAGAACCCAAATAGATGCAATAGCCAGTGACAGAGCGGCGTGTATCCATACAGGCGGCCCAATCAGAGTCACAAAAGGACTTGAGATGGAGATCAGAGGATGCTGGGAAGAATAGACCAGTGGCTGGAGCCGATTTTAAGTACCTCAAAACTCTGCCCACAGCTTGAAAGTGTTGATTGTTGGGGTTTGACATGTATTGGCTAAGTTGTTGGGTAGCAAAACTGATGTCAGGTCTGGTGGTGGTGAGATAGATCAGTTTGCCAACAATTCTTCTGCAGTATGAAGGATCTGGATAGGGGTCAGAATGGTTGGCAGAAAGATGGAGCTTGTAATCCATGGGAGTGGAGACTGGTTTGGAGAGCAGAACTTCACCCTCTTCGAGGATCTCAAGAGTGTACTTCCTTTGAGACAAATGAATGCCTGATGAGTTCCTGGCAACCTCAATTCCAAGGAAAAACTTGAGGGGACCAAGGTCTTTGATGCTGAAGGTGGTGTGAAGGAACTGCTTGAGGGTGTTTATCTCTGTCAGATCAGTGCCTCCGACAACAAGGTCATCCACATATACCAGAACACAGGTGAAATTTGAACCAGTGGACTTATAGAAAAGAGAATGATCAACCTGGCTTGGTGTGTAGCCAAGACTAGTGAGACTATCTGCAAGCTTGGAGAACCACTGCCTTGAATCCTGCTTAAGGCCATAGAGAGATTTCTTTAACCTGCAAACAGGGTTTTTGATGTGGGGTGGAGCTTTGTATCCTTTTGGGAGCTTCATGTATACTTCCTCAGTGAGATCTCCATGGAGGAAGGCATTGTTCACATCCAGTTGGTGAACATGCCAGGATTTGGCTGATGCAATTGCTAAGAAGAGTCTGACTGTAGTCATTTTAACCACTGGGGCAAAGGTGTATTGGTAATCAATGCCCTCTTGTTGATTATACCCTTTGGCAACTAGTCTTGCCTTTTCTCTCTCAAGACTGCCATCAGAAAGGAACTTGTATTTGAAGATCCATTTGTTTCCAAGAGGTTTCCTATTGGCAGGTAAGCTCACAACATCCCAAGTTTGATTCTGTTCAAGAGCATCAATCTCGTGATTGATTGCTTGATTCCATTCTGGTCTTTGTGCAGCTTCTTCATAAGTCTCAGGTTCTTTGTAACATGAGATGTTAAGAATGAATTTAAGATATGGTGGAGACAATGAATTGTAATCAATTACATCAGAAAGAGGGTAGGTGATACCCGGAACATGTTGCTGAAGAGAATGACTGGAGGAAGAAGCCTGCTGAAGTAGGTTGCAATGGTAGTTTTGGAGTTTAGAAGGTTGTCTAATAGTTCTGGTGGGTTTTCTGATAGCAATGGGAAGGTCTGTGGGAGGAGATTGATTGGTAAGGGGCTGAGGATCAGGAGGAGGAGGAGGTGGGGGTAATGGTTATGTGGAATTGGTTCTGGTGTGTCAGAAGAGAATGGGAGTGGATAGGTGTAGGTTGGTGGAGAGGGTACTGAATGAGAAGATGAGGAAGGGGTGGAATGGAATGGAAATTCTGTTTCATAGAAATGGACATCCCTAGAGGTGAATATATCATGGGTCATCAGATCGTATATCCTGTACCCTTTGATTCCTGGAGTGTAACCCAGGAAAACACCTTTTCTGGCTCTTTCTTGGAACTTAGTTCTATGACTGGTAATGGTGGAAGCATAGCAGAGGCAGCCAAAAAATTTTAAGTCTTGTAGATCAGGTGGCTTGTGGTGGAGTTTTTCATGGGGGGTTAGGTTGTTAAGAACTGGGGTTGGAACCCTATTGATGAGAAAGACAGCATGTTTGACACAGTCTCCCCAGAAACCAATTGGAATGTTTGCCTGGTATTTTAAGGCTCGAGCTATAGCTAGGATATGTTGGTGTTTGCGCTCGACTTTGCTGTTTTGTTGGGGTGTCTCTATGCATGACATTTCATATATGATTCCAGTTTGGTCAAAAAAATCTGTCATTAGGAATTCCTTCCCTTGGTCACTTCTAATTGTTTTAACATAACAGGAAAACTGGTTTGTGACCATTGTGCGGAAGTTTTGCAATTTTGGTCTGGCTTCTGCTTTGGATTGAAGAAGAATCAGCCAAGTCATTCTGGAATGATCATCCACAATGGTAAGAAAATATTTAAAACCATCATATGTAGGAGAAGAGTTTGGACCCCAGATGTCTACATGTATGAGTTGAAAACAAGTAGTGGTTACAGTTGTGCTTGATGGAAAAGGAAGCCGTTTTTGCTTGGCAAAATGGCAAACATCACAGGGTAATAAACTGTTGGTTTCTATGGAATCACAAAGTAGTTTCAGCTGTGGTATTCTGCTATGGGAGACATGTCCAAGTCTGAAATGCCAAATGTCAAAAGTGGGGGAACTAACAGCTGCTGTGATGTGGTTAGGTGTACTATCTAAAGTAGGGCTGGGAATCCAGACCAAACCGTATGGGAAACCGCGGTCTGGACCGTATCGTATGGTTTGGTCTGGACCGTGAGACCAGAACTATGGTCTGGTCTGGTCTGGTTTGCGGTCTCCTCCTTTAGTGCGTGGTCTGAAGTGGTCTGGACCGCGCTCTACCGCAGTAAAACGTAACAGACCGCGACACACTACCTACTACCTTGGACAAAAATAACACTAAATTGAACCTCCATATGTGTATTTGAAGAACAAAGTTAGTCGATTCTTCATCTAGTTGAGAGCCAACAAATTGCAAAATGATCGCTTATATGTTATCTCCTTATAAAAGTACCACACAAAAATTAGAAAGACTCATATATAATATTCACAGATAATGTCTAGACTATGGAGTCGATAAAAATTAAACACTACAAAAAGATTCGTTCACCTTGATGAGATAAGGAAAATTATTGAGAGATATGCGACCATCTTAGTGGTCCGAAATTACCTCGATGTCATAAAAAAGGTTATCAACTGGGAGAACCTTCAGATCACTCGAGAGAGGAGAGAAGCCGTAGCACAAAGAGGAATAGAGAAATAAGGCTATTTGAAAATTGAAAAAACCCACTTCTATCCTCATATTTCTTCTCATTTAATACGATCACAATTTTTTGTTTCACTAGCATATTGGTCACTAGATTTTTTTTATAGATACCGGTGAAGGGTTAGAGGGCGAACAAGAGTTAATTTTTTTTAACATGGTCTGTCTGGTCCAGACCATACCGGACCGCACCGCACAGGTGTGGTCTGGTCTGGACCGTATAGTATATGGTCTGGTCCATGGTCTGTGTTCCAACCTCTCGGTCTGGACCACAGACCGTATCTATGGTTTGGTCTGGACCGGACCGCACCGTTTCCCACCCCTAATCTAAAGGAAGATTGAGGTGGTAAAGGCCATGGAGGAGCTTAGCAGAACCAGTCACTCTCCTCAGCTTCAAGTCCTGTATAGTGCAAGAATCAGAAGAGAAAGTTAAGCTGAGAGAGCTGGTAGTTGTGAGCTTGCTCACTGAGAGGAGATTGAAGGTGAATTGGGGAACAAAAAGGACATCATGAAGAGTCAAACCATCAAGGCATTTGATTTGGCCTTTATGTGTGGCCTGAACTCTATCACCAGTGGGGAGATTTATGAAAATATGATGTACTTGTTGTGAATTAGAAAGAAAGGAAATGGAATTGACAATGTGGTCAGTGGCACCAGTATCAATGATCCATGGAATGACCGTGCCAGTGTGATGAGTGATATTGCAGGAAGGGTTACCTGATGAGCCAGATGTCTAATGAGTGGTAAGAGCTGCTGAGTGGGAGGACTTGCCCTTCATGGTCTCATTCATGAGAGACATCAGTTTGTCATACTCTGACTTGGTGAGTTTGAACTCCTGGACAGGTTCAGGTGAAGGGTGACTGTCAGCAGTATTGATAGAGGACCTTGGTCTTGGAGGACCTGGAGGTCTGGACTGGGAAGGGGGTGGATAACCATGTTTCTTGAAACATTTCTCCTCAGTATGCCCTATGCGTTTGCAAAAGGTGCATTCAGGGGGTTTAGAAGAAGGAGTGGAGGGAGCAGTGGATCCCCTTGGAGTGTAGCCTGGTGGCCAACCATGCTTATGGTAGCATGTTTCTTCTGTATGACCAGGTGTGTTACAGAAGGTGCAGTGAGGGCGTTTGCCAGAAGGGAATGGGCGTTTGTAGCCCTGAGCAGCAAATGCTGAAGGTTCAGCTGTGACCAGTTGGCCTTGTTGGGTACCAAACAGTTGTCTCTCGTGTTGGAGAGCACGTTGAAAGACCCTGTCTATTGATGGCAAGGTGTCTCCAAAGAGTACTTGGGATCTCACAGTTTCAAAATTATCATTCAAGCCACGAAGGAACTGGATAACTGAATTGACATCTTTGTAACCAAAAATAGCATTCATGGAAACACAGGTTGTGTGACTGGTGTCTGTGCAGCGACAGGGAGCTATGGGTTGATAATTATCCAGTTCATCTTGCAGGGCTATGAGATTCCCATAGTATTCAGTCACAGATTGGTTACCTTGCTTGATGGTGGCAATGGCGCCAATCAGCTCTGCAACTCGAATCATGTCCCCTTGGTCACAACTCGAATCAAGTTTGCAGGACATGATGGTTTTCTTGATGAGGGGATCGACTGCCTGTTGGATCCAACTGAGGACCATGACATTGTTTCTTGTCCAGGAAGAAAAGGAAACATCTGTTGGGGCAAGGGCCACGAGTGTGCCATGGATGAAGCCAAGCTTGTTCTTGGCGGCCAATGCGTTGAGCATAACCTTGCTCCAGTCGTTGTAGTTGGTGGTGGTCAGCTTCTCACCTACCAACAGCAACCCTGGTTGATCAGAACCATGAAGAAAGAAAGGATCCGACATGGGATCCATGTTTGGATGTGCTTCTTGAGCGACCATTTGGGAGGCGGCGGCTAGGGTTGCTATGATACCATAACAACAAATGTGTGGTGTAAAACCCTAACTTGATTTCTCATGATCATCTTTCGGGTTTTATACAAGGAAATGAAGGAAGAAGACAAGCTTCTGTGAGCTGTCGATTACAGCAAAGGAAAAAGGAGAACAGAGTTCTGAAACGAAAGTACAAGGAAGAAAGTGACACTGTGTTTGTCTCTTGGTCACAACGACGGCGTATCGACCTTCTGCTTCCCTTTGTCCCGAGACGACGTCATTGGCTTCAATACACTCGCCCTTCCTGAAACGATGTCGGACCAGCTAGGCCTGCAAGTAGCCGTTGTGATTAAAATCGGGTTTTGGGGATTTTCATCTGATACGTATTGAGGAGGGAATTCAGGGGAGATGAAGTTGAGGAGGATGGGAAGGTTGTTGACGTGGTTTCTGGAAGAGATCAACTGCTGCCCAAAGGCTTTGAGCTCCTTTAGAGAATGATTGGACTTGGATTTCTTGGACTTTTGGTTCCTGCTCGCCGGTGAAGCCATCTTTGCGGCGGCGGTGGGGGCAAAGAATGAATTTGCCGGAGACGGGACTTGGCAACACCGTAGGCAGTAGCAGAAACTAGCAATAGGATTTTTTAATAGTTTTTTATGTGCTTTTGATTTCATGTTTTCCTTCGACTAACAGCATATTGAAGTAAGCAAGCTTATGAAAGGGAGGCCTCTGGATAATCTCGGAGCAGTGGCTGAAGCATATCAGAAACACTATAAAGCAAACCACACATAGTTCTAAAGCACACTAGAAAACTCCTAATACAAATCATAAATGCGATAAAACATACCAGAAATCTAACAAAGCAAACCATAAAATTTTCAAAAGCACACCAAAAACTACATAATGCAAACCACAAACACGACAAAACAAACCACATAAAACAACCAGATTCTTCCTAATGCAGAACACAAATCTATTAAAACAAACCAGAAACCTCACAAACCAAACCACAAATTTTTCAAAAGCACACCAAAAACCTTCTAATGCAAACCACAAATCTATTAAAACAAACCAGAAACTTCGCAAAGCAAACCACAAAAGTTTCAAAAGCACACCATAAACCTGAGTATCCTACACACCCTCTCTGCCCCCAGAATCCCACAACAAAATTGGGTTGTGGAAAGGAAAAATAGATCCCTAATTGAAACTGCAAGAACTATGCTTCTTGATTTTGATTGCCCTAAGTTTCTGTGGGCAGAGGCAGTAAACACTGCTTGTTATGTACTAAACAGGACCACCATTAGAAAGAATGTTAATAAGACACCCTATGAAATATTAAAAGGAAAATTACCTAAGTTATCCTACTTTCATCCTTTTGGTACTAAGTGCTACATTCTGAATACTAAGGATCAAATAGGAAAGTTTGATGCCAAATCTGACATTGGTGTCTTTCTTGGGTATTCAAGTAAGGGTCAGGCTTATAGAGTCTTTAATAAGAGGTCAAGGAAAGTAGAAGAGTCAGTCCATGTCAAGTTTGATCTATCTCATCCTTCACTACCTTTGAACTCAGATTTAAACAACTATGACTTTATTCCTCTTAGCCCTTGTCTTGAGACAGGTGAAAATTCTAAAGAAGATTCTGCCCCCCCCCCCTGTTGCAACCTCTGAAACGGATTCGAATGAGAATCATGAAGCCCCTGGCTACATCAGGAAAAGACACCCTCCTTCTCAAATTATAGGTAATCTGTGTGATCCCACCCACACCAGAGGTAAGTACATCCCAGGTCAGTATGCTTTCGTTTCCTTACTTGAACCAAAAAACTACAAGGAAGCTATTCTTGATGAAGAATGGTTACTTGCCATGCAAGAAGAATTATCTCATTTTATCAGATTAAAAGTATGGGAACTTGTTCCTAGACCTATAAACACCTCAATCATTGGCACTAAGTGGGTCTTTAGGAACAAATCTGATGAATTAGGTTTTATCATTAAAAACAAAGCCTGGTTAGTTGCTCAGGGATATAATCAAGAGGAAGGAATTGATTATAATGAGACTTTTGCCCCTGTAGCTAGGTTAGAATCAATTAGAATCCTTTGTGCCTATGCTACCCTAATGAACTTTAAACTCTATCAAATGGATGTAAAAAGTGCATTCCTAAATGGAGAAATTAAGGAAGATGTGTTTGTGGAACAGCCCCCTGGCTTCATTGACTCTGAATTTCCAGATCATGTTTTTAAGCTCTCCAAAGCCCTTTATGGTCTTAAACAAGCTCCTAGAGCTTGGTATGAAAAGCTAACCTCCTTTCTGATATCCCAAGGATTCTCTCAAGGTGGTGTTGACAAAACTCTTTTCATTAAAAGAAAAGAAAATCATTCCTTGATTGTCCAAGTGTATGTAGATGATATTGTTTTTGGGAGCACTGACCCTAATATGTGCAATGAATTCTGTTCTACCATGAAAAATCAATTTGAGATGAGTCTAATGGGAGAATTATCTTTCTTTCTTGGTTTGCAAATTCATCAAACGTCTTCTGGAATTTTCATTCATCAAACTAAGTACCTCCAGTCTATGCTAACCAAATTCGACCTAGTGAATGTCAAACCTTGTAAAACACCAATTGCATCAAACACTCATCTGGATCATGATCTTGATGGAAAACCTGTCTGTGAAAAAAAGTATAGGGGAATGATAGGTTCACTGCTATACCTAACTGCTAGCAGACCTGACATACACTTTAGTGTCTGTCTGTGTGCAAGATTTCAAAGTCAACCTAAAGAAAGCCACCTGGTGGCTGTGAAAAGAATTTTTCGATACCTTAAAGGCACTCATAATCTTGGATTATGGTATCCAAAATCTGAGGGTCTGTCTCTGATAGGCTACTCTGATTCAGACTTTGCTGGTAGCATAACTGACAGAAAAAGTACCAGTGGTACCTGTCAATTTTTTGGGGGGATCCCTAGTGTCTTGGTCAAGTAAAAAACAAGGGTCTGTCGCCCTGTCTACTGCAGAAGCAGAATATATTGCTGCTGGCAGTTGTTGCACTCAAATTCTGTGGTTAAAGTCTCAATTAAGTGATTATGGTCTTAATTTTGAGAAAATCCCTGTCTTTTGTGACAATACTAGTGCAATATGCATATAAAAAAACCCTGTCCATCATAGTAGGACAAAACACTTTGAAGTTAAACATCATTTCATAAGAGATCTAATTCAGGCTGGTCTTGTGGAATTAAACTTTATCTCCACCGATTTTCAAATTGCTGATATTTTTACAAAAGCATTATCTTCTGAACGTTTCATTCGTCTGTGTGATCAACTTGGATTGCAGTCTCTTCACGCTATTCAGAATGAGCAATAAATCAGGTTCTGCACTTCCAATCTCTTTATCTAAATTCAATAAATTTGCTATTTATGTTTAATTTTCTGCGCTGATGATTGAATGAACTTGGTGTTTGATTTCCCCATGCATTTTAATAGGCTAGCTTGTTGACTACTGTTGATGACAGTCCTCCTAAATAATCGTGAAAACTCTTAGTATTCTTCCCTCCTAGTGTATATAACCCCCTTAGTCTCCTCTCCGATCTCTCCACCCTCGACCCTTCTTACAAAAAGAAACAAACATGACAGAACTATTCACCTCCTCTACCATTCCTGGTGCAATTGTCACCTATGTGGGAAGAATGTTCAATGAGCCCATTGACTTCAATCTTCATAGGTTCAAAGAATTCTATGCCTCACGAAGACTTACTGATCCCATCTCCCTCGATCTCTATGAGTTCAAAGCCTTAGGAATTGATATTACACCCTTCATTAGGAACCTGGGTTGGGAATTCCTCCTCCATTATCCTCCACTTGCTGCCTGTCCTCTTCCTGTCAAAACTTTCTATGCAAACCTTAACTGTCAAGGAATCACCACCAGAAAAATAACGACCCTTGTGAATGGTTATTTTATCTCCCTCACTGCTGAGGCTATAGGCATTCTGCTCAACCTTCCTACTGGAGGGCCTCTGCCTCTAGCTCATGAGGATGAATTCCTCTTCTATGACTTTGACTATGAGATTGAATACTCTCGCATTACTCAGCGTAGAGTAGGAAAAAATGAAATCATTATTGCCGCTGATCTCAATCCAACACTTCGCACTCTCCATTACTTCATCACTCATTTTTTCTACCTCGCTCTCATGGGCTTCATATCGTTACCAAACTCGACCTCTGGGTCCTTTCCAACGCCCTAACTGGCCGCAAAATCGACTATTCCAAGCTTCTGTTTGGCTCCATAGTTCGAAGTGCTGATGCTCATCTTGATGGCCTCCTTCCTTATGGAGGCTTCATCACTCTGTTTCTATCCAACCTAGGATTATCTCTCGATGGTTACTCCTCTTTCGAGACTTCTGTCTCTGTTTCGGCCCTCACAGTCCTCAACTACATTGGTGTTGAGGCTCAACCTTCGAAAGGGGGAGAATCACTTGATCCAGCAGCTTCCAGACTCATAAAGAATAAGTCTAGATCACTGATACATGGAAACTCATCTTCCTCTGTTCGAAAAAACCTAATTATTTCATTTGAAGAAGACGAAGCCGAACTGGAACCTGAAATTGCATCTGACAAGGATGTCAGACTATTTGCTGAAGAACTCGAGAGGGACATGATGGAAGGAGTAGCTGGAATTCAGGGGGAGGAGGAGATGGAAGGCATTACTGAATCTTAGGAGATACCTAAACAAAAGTCTGTGCCAGAAGATTAATCTTGAGAAGGAAATCATAAAACTCAATTCACTTTGTGTCTTTCTACTTTAGCTGTTCTATGTTCTTCTTGCATGATATGCTCTAAAAGACCATAATGGTCTAAGCGTGATTTACTTTAAAAAGACCATAAAGGTCTAAGCTAGAAATAAATGATCAAGATTTTGATGTGATGATTATGTTTGTTTTGCCTCATTGTGACAAAAGCTGGTTCACTTTCTTGCTGTAGTTCGATGAATCCAGAATTTGATTGTTATCACAAAGTTGAAATTTGATGCCTGCTTGACTCATAATGACTAAAGCCAGCTTACATTTTTCTCCTGCTTATGATCTAAAGAAACTCCACTCGATACTTTGATGGTACTATAATTTCTTTACAGGAATGAAGGATCGAACGCAGGGGGAGATTGTTGGGCCCTGGCCCATTGCCTTCTCGACGACCCAATTTGAAAGGCCTCTTCAGTCGAAGCCCATGCTTCTACCTAAGTCGTCAAAGATCACCGAGAGCGTCCTCTCCCTCATTCCTCTTTACCAAAATCATCAGAGCATCGAGAAAAAGCTTCAGCACCGAAAATAGGGTTTCCCAATCAAAGCCAGTCAAAGCCTCCTTCAAACGGTAAATTCATTCAAGAAGAAAGAGACCGAAGGTCTGCTCCAGAAGCCTATTTAAAGACATCTCAAGGAAGAGATCAGCAACGCTTTCCACTGCTCAGGAAGAACTGGTTAGTTCTTAGGGAGAGTCGGATTGGGTTCTTGATTAAGTGTCTGGATTAGTAGAGTTGGGGCTCTGCCAGGAACTCTACTCAATCTGGGCGTAGATCTCTGCCTGTCTGTTTCTTTCTCTGCTTGTCTTTTCTTTTTCTTGGATTCTTCTTTCGTCTGCAGAAACAGACTGTTATGTTTCTTGAATTTTATTGCCTCTAGGCTTAACTAAGTAAATCTCAATTGAATTCAAGTAGAATGGGATAAGACATAGGAGTTAACAATTTCCAGCAATGCCAATGAGAATTAGTAACTTCAATAGAAATGCAAAACATAGAGCTCATGATAGAGATTTTCACATGTTTTCTATGAGTCACCCAGTGCACATATGAAGTGTTCATACCTCGAAGTAGGAGTGGCCAATCGGTTGTCGGTTATAGACTATTCAGTCGGTTTAACCGATAACTGTCTGTTAGCGGCTAACCAAAAATCGACCGAAACCAATACTCGGTCGGTGTTCGGAGGGGGAGAGGGTTTGCTTAGGGGACAAGCAAACGTTCAAGTGTGGGGGATTTTGATTCGGGATATATTGTAGACTTTTATACCATTTTCCTTGTTTCATTTGACTTGTTGAGCACCGTCCTTGGAGCCATTTTACTCTAGGTTTGGTCTTGTTGTGACATGTTTCAGACTTTAGCATGAAAAATGGGTGAGAGGATTGGAAGTTGGACAAAAGGGAGGAAAACGAAGGAAAGCGCAAGGATCACAGTTTGGGAGCAAATATCACTAACTGAAGACTATGAAGATTGAAAAGTTTCAGGAGCTAGGATCACAGACCCAGACCGTGAAGTCAGTAGAGAAACTGTGAAGTGTGTTTATGACATGACGCGCTTTGTGTTGAGATCACGTTTTTGTTAGACAATTCACGGGCGTAATGTGCAACCGTGAAACACGCACTTGCAGGCTAGAGGGAGCAAAAATTTAGGGGAGAGTTCTAAAGAGAGAGTTTGGTGTTCTTCTTCCATAACCTGGAGAGAGCTACAAGCAAAGGAAAATTGAAGGTATATTTGACCTATTGAAGCCATTTAGAGGCCAGATTTCATCTCCAAACATCCATCCAAGCAACTAGGAAGAAGGATAATCAAGTTTCCATGGCGTTTTCATCTTTTCTAGTTGTTGTTATTTCTCTAGCTATGGAGCAATTTCTCTTTTCACTTGGATGATGTGAACCCTAGTCTAGGATGTTGTAGATTGATGTATGTGACCTCTTTGTGTTGATGGGTATTGTGGATTATATATTGGTTGAAGTATTTTCATGCAAATTGAGTGTTCTTGATCAGATCCCTCCATTTTGGGGCAAAATGACACAGGAGGGAGAAGATCCCCTTATGGCAACTAGGGTCACTACTCAATCATTGTAGACTGCCATGAATCACTGTGATTGGTAACTCTAAGCCGTTCCGAGTTGGGAGTGAAATTATTTGCCCTAGTCGTCTTTTGCGGTAACGTGATACGCCCCTCTAATTAGACCGATTAAGTGGGTTGTGATGCATTCGAATAAAGAGTCCTAGCTATTTTAGATCTCCTTATGGTATATGAACTTGCCTATCATATTACAGTATCATGTTCTCATCTCAACACGAGACTAGGGGGATAATCATCCAAGTGAAGATAGTTTCTCTATACTAAACCCGATTATAGGTTACGCTTGGCCTATGATTGGGATTGAGTAGTTAGTAGCAAGTCAATTGTATCGGAAAAGTAAGTGGTGAGGCATTTTATGGTGTAACCTATATTTGACTGTAATTCAACTATTAATATCGTTAAATACTGCCTATCGGTTTACCCTTCGGTACTGGTATTTTTCGGTAATATGGTACGATTTCAGAAACCATGTTGATGATAATAGATATACATTTCTTTTTCTCATATCAAGTTTTTTCATATTAGTAAACCTTGATTAATGAACAATAGTTGATAGAGTAAAAAAAAGTCACAATCCTAAAAAAGAAAGAAAGGTTGAAGTAGAAGGGCAAGAGCCAAGAGTGAAAAACGGTTCGTTTGGAAGATTACACACTTAACCGAATTCAACTTAGTCGTGATCGAATTAGATTGAAAACAGTATGGTTTTACTCTAAAAACAGAAAAGGCTCACTTCTCTTCTAAACTTTATTGTTTAACTTAGAATCACATTAAAAATGAGATAAAAATCTACAGTTATCTCTTGATGCTTTCGATTCTACTCGTTCTTCCATCTAAGGGTGGCCAATAGGTTGGTTTGGTGAATTTTGGTCTCAAATTGATCTACCCTCTTAGTAGAGAGTTGGTATAGATGTGACCTGCTATCCACCCACATTCTTCTTTGGTTGAGTTTGGTGGGTGGCGGATGGGTGCGGTTGGGTAATGGGTTAATCCACAAAAAATTCTCCAACTAACCATTAAGAAAGTTGATTAACACTTACAATAAGTTCTTCACAGGTTAGTAATACTGTAGCAATTCAAACACTTCCCATTTTGTATCCTATGGATCTGTGTAATATTTGCATCAAAATTTTCATTACTCCATCAACCAATTTTGAAGCAAATTGACGCATTTTGCAACTTTGATACAATCAATAGTTTATAATTTGCATCCCAATATATAATGGACATTACACAACGTAGTAACCGATAATAGTAATCCAAAAATATTGTTTATACACCGCCTTTAGAAATCGATGGTCAGTGTGTAGTGTGGTTAGGAAATATTATTCGATAGTATAAACAAAAATCAACTTTAGGTAATTATATGGTGTGGATCATTCGAGTGATCCACAAAGCACCCACCCAAATAAATGTTGTTAAGAGATTACCAATCCATAATCCACTCACATCAATCAATCAACCACTCTAATTCGAATTATTTGTGTGTAGTTCCATGTCAAACTGCGAATTATCCACCCACGTTCCCATCCCCTACTTTCATAAATTTCATTCCTTCTATTTATGCCCGTTCTACTTGTCAGTGCCAATCAAACCAAATAACGAATCCCACCATTTTGTGAGTTTAGAGTTCAGATGCCGATGGAGACTGAAGAGAGATAGAGAGAGGATTGGTCGTTGCTCTACGAGAATCATGGTGAACTTGTCTGAATCTTGCAGAAAGTGAGAACGACGCAAGATCTTGACCTGTCGTAGGGGTGTAATTTTGATCCTTAAAACCACTGAGCCGCCCCGCCCTGACCCTGAGGGTTGGGCTGGGTCCGTTTGTCTACAAGATCAGTTTAGGGTCGAGTCAGCTTAGGGTCGGGTCAGGATCAGGTAGGGTCGTGTCACTTTTTTACCCTATGACCCTTAGCATCATACAAACACGTTGGACCTATATGTAAAGTGGATTATATGTCTATTTGAGGAGGCGGCGAATAGGATTAGGTTCAGGCTTATGGGCTCTGGGATGAGGTTGTGTCGGGCTTTTTTCAGCCGAATTATAATGAGTTGGGTTGGGTTTGAGAGGCTGTTATATATGGGTTGGTCTGGGATGTGTATAAGTTTTAATTTCTAACCGAATTGGACCGACCGATTTTCTGGCTAATATGATGACCGTGGACTAGATCGGATCGGATTGGATTAAATTTGATTTCTCGTTCTCAATTTAAACGGTGTGAAGTTAAATTTGATCGGAAAATCGGGACCATCTCCTAAGTCCTAATCCTAGCATGAGCATCAAACAAAAGGGAAATGAAAAAAACGTTTAAGTAAAAAAAAAATGATGAGATATTAAATGACTTCTGGATGTTGTAATAAAGGTTAGACTCGTTCTTTTCATAAAAGATTATAGTATTGTCTTTCTTTATATAAAAAAATATGGAATCTAAGTGATCAACCAATTTACTCCTATATTTACTCAAAATAGACAACTTAGTCCAAGAATCTCTGTTCCCAATTTCATAATTTTGAAATTCAAAGATTTTTCCAAGTCCAGATATTCAAAATTTCATGATTCTGAAACGGTATTTCTTTGTTTGGCGCCACACGTTCCCTCACGCAACAACCCAAAGTACGACATAAGGAGCCAATGACCGATTGATTATTTGACATACAAATAAGAAGGGAAGTACATCACAGTCACACAGCAAAGTATTTATTTAGGGGTAGAAAACAAATGAATAGTTGTTGGCAAGGTTTGTCAAACGAGGTTAAGTCATTGAGCTGGTCAAGCAAGAAGTTTGAGATTTAATGGTCTGATCGGGGTTCGGCCGATTTGAGCCATTTTCTAAATATAGATATAACTAAGGCAGTAATTTTAAATTTAATGACTGAAATGAAATTTATCTTACATATATCTCTTAAAAATTTATTTTCCATAAAATAAATCTACCTAACCTGCATGACCCACCTACCATCTCCTTTTCTTCGTTCCTATTCCTCTTCTCCCTCTTCAGAGATCAGACCAGGGAATTTTCTAAATACCGTTTTAAAGTCCAACTTACATCGGATCGGATTCAACCGAGAGTCCGATAGGGGGTTTAAGTTGTTGGGCTCCGGGGGTAGGTAAGGCAACACAAATGGGAAAAGATATCCAGTGACGACAAGTGGTGGTGGGCCGGTAGGTATGGCAGGTTTGCGTTTTATTTTATTGCTTATGTTAAATCTTTCATTCGTATGGATTGTTGGAGGGAAAAGGTGAACTTCACCAACTTTGAGTCTTTGACAATGCACATAAGAAGTTCACCAAATAATTATTGAATCTTCTACTTATCGTTATCGATGATCTAATGACACCCACACATATGATTGTTAGGATTGTGGAAAATAAAAGAAAAGTAATAGTTAGGTTCGTTTGACTTGATCAAAGTGATCATTTCCTGAAAATAGGATGTACATTGATTCTAGGTATATCTTCCAATTTGATTCCTAACATAGAAGCTTGTACTTTGTTTGGGGCAAACTCTTGCTGTTTAGGTCTTTTGAGTGGACATGCATAAAATAAAAGTGTATTTTGTCTAAAATTAAATAAACATTTGTTTAGTAGAATTTATGATCATTATTATGTTTTCAATTTCATGTTAACTTATTATATTCGTATAGATACTCATTTTTTGGAGAGTCGCGAGTATATTACTATCTACATTTATGGACAATCACTTTTAAAATTTTGAGGTTGTGACTACCACCATAATCTTCCAACTTGACTAGAACCGCCATTGTGTATCTTGGATTTTGCACCGTTAATGCCATTATCAATGTCATTGTTTTAACATTGTCGTATCAATATGTTGTGTGTCACCAGCTACTTGTGACTTGTGGGGTTCGTAGTCTGCTAGGTACCTTTACTGACCAACATGGTGAAATTGGGGAGGGTGTTCGATGTGTCTATCGTGAGTTGTCGACCATGTCATGGTGGCATGCGACCATTGGTTAGATGATTATGTCGACGACCTTGTAACATATATCGAGTCGTAATTGGAATTGTCAACCACTATGATAGACTTTGGGCTATGGGTATTGCGGAGAACAAGTTGTGACATTATCATTAACAATGAGGAGGGGATCAATTACCACAACCTGATGATGTCGACCTCTATTTGTAGGGTTGTGATGGTTGATTTGACCGCGACTACCATGTCGCGGTTGTTAGGTTATTGTCCAACAACCACAATGGTGCTACAAGTATGTGATACACAAATGGTTAACCATGACTTGATGACGTAACAACTATCATGGTAGAATTAAGCTGACTGAGCTGCCGTCGAATTAAGATGACCGATTTGGCATCACCACCATGTCGTAAACCACCTTATGATAACTATCATGACATATACAACACCGTTGATTATCATATCATGATCGAGCCGTAGAAATGTTGACTATATGCTTTTCTACGATGACGTCAAATTGCTTCTTGCCTAAATCAAAACCAACAAATCAGAAAACAATCAAATCCGACCACCCTACCAAGCTCACCCTACTTTACTAGTCATCACATGCCCTTATCAAATATGTTCACTGAATATTCGGACCAAAGGGTACTACTAAACAGTCTCCCGGCGAAGCCACCACCTTCCGCTATTTGACCAAACTACCCCTGCTCCCTAACCTGAGCTTACCAAACTACCCCTGAAAGGCCAGTCTCTTTTCTCAATCCCCAACCACCCCTTCTTTGACCTTTTGCCAACATCTCACCAAACTCCCCCACTCTCTCTGCTTATAATAATATTCCTTTTTTTTTTAAAACAAATATTTTGGAAAAGCAAAACCTCCCTCCCTCCCTCCCTGTATAAAAACCTCAGCTTTGCCTCCTCTGTTTTTTCTTCTTCTTCAGGGCCGCACAACCCACCAACCCTCCCCTTGGTCTTCTTCCCCTTGCCCTCCGGCGATCCACAACCACCAAACAGAGCTCTACCTTTTCTTCTCGATTCAGAAATGGCGCTTTCCAACCTCTCTTCCAAGTCCCTCTACGCCTCTCCTCACCCGCTTTCTTCCAACAACCAGCTCCAATCCCACCAACAACCCAATTTGTCCGTCTGGAAGAGGAATGCCGGCGGTTCCAGATCCAATCTACCGTCCATCTCCGCCGTTCACGCCGCCGAGCCTGCGAAAAACCCTGTCAAGGGCCCCACTGTCCCAGCCGTCCCGGTCGCTGCGCCCGCCGTCGTCTCTCCTCCTGCTAAGTGGACCGTGGACAGCTGGAAGACCAAGACCGCGTTGCAGCTTCCTGAGTACCCGAATGAGAGTGATCTTCAGGATGTTTTGAAGACCATTGAGGATTTCCCTCCCTTGGTCTTCGCCGGTGAAGCCAGGAGTCTAGAG
Source organism: Linum trigynum (assembly GCA_964030455.1). NCBI lineage: Eukaryota > Viridiplantae > Streptophyta > Magnoliopsida > Malpighiales > Linaceae > Linum > Linum trigynum. Next base: position 10,033,076 of record OZ034820.1, on the reverse strand, counting down.
GAGAAATTGGGAGATGCGGCCGTTGGCAAGGCTTTCTTGCTTCAGGGTGGAGACTGTGCTGAGAGTTTCAAGGAGTTCAATGCCAATAACATCAGGGATACTTTCAGGATCTTGCTGCAGATGGGGGCTGTTCTCATGTTTGGTGGTCAAATGCCCGTTATTAAGGTCAGATCCCTTTGTCCTGTTTCAGGTTTTCTCCCCCTCCGTTTCTTGTTCATTGCTTGGTAATTAGGCCGTTAGCTATGAGTTTTCCTAATTCGGGGCAGGTTAGGAAGAAAGAACTGAATGACGATGATGGTGATGGGTTTGGTTTTTTTTATTTATGTATTTGGCTTCTTGGTGTTGGATTGAGATATCAATCTGAATTTTAGCTGTTAAGAGTTCATGTTAATGGCGAGGGTAGGAGATTGGTTGAGAGAAGACTGAGATTAGTTTGTTATGATTAATTTTTGTGTTAGGTGGGGAGAATGGCTGGTCAATTTGCAAAGCCAAGGTCAGATGCATATGAGGAAATAGATGGGAAGAGGCTGCCAAGCTACAAGGGGGACAATATCAATGGTGATACTTTTGATGAGAAGTCAAGGATTCCGGATCCACAGAGGATGATCAGAGCCTACTGTCAATCTGCTGCAACACTCAACCTTCTTAGGGCATTTGCCACTGGTGGGTATGCTGCAATGCAAAGGGTTACACAGTGGAATCTCGATTTCGCTGAGCGCAGTGAGCAGGGCGATAGGTATGCCAAAGAAGTCTAACTAGAAGCTAGCCTTCAACTATAGTTGGATTCCAAGTTCTTCATAATTATTATTGTGTTTCTTGATTCATAGGTACCAAGAATTGGCTAATCGGGTGGATGAGGCATTAGGATTCATGGCTGCTGCTGGACTGACAGTAGAACACCCCATCATGACAACTACTGAATTCTGGACTTCCCATGAGTGCTTGCTATTGCCATATGAGCAATCTCTCACAAGGTTGGATTCCACATCTGGTCTCTACTATGATTGCTCAGCTCACATGCTGTGGTGTGGAGAGAGAACTCGGCAACTCGATGGTGCCCACGTGGAGTTCCTTAGAGGAATCTCCAATCCTCTCGGGATCAAGGTAACTTTAATATTTGTATGAATGCTGCTTCCATATCATGTTCCTTTGATCAAAACTGATAGTTTTGCGATGGCAACTCGTGATGCAGGTGAGCCAGAAAATGGACCCAGCTGAGTTGGTGAAACTGATTGAGATCTTGAACCCTGCCAATAAGCCAGGGAGGATAACAATCATTTGCAGAATGGGTGCTGAGAACATGAGAGTCAAGCTCCCCCACTTGATCAGAGCCGTGCGGAGGTCTGGAATAATTGTGACATGGGTCTGCGATCCAATGCATGGAAACACCATCAAGGCGCCATGTGGGCTGAAAACCCGCCCTTTTGATAACATCTTGGTATGTTCTTAACTTCTTATCTCTCTGTTAACTTGGTTAACAGCACTCCATCAGAAAGTTGCTACCTTTTTAGCAGCCACTAATTTCAAGTTGCATGGTGCCCTTACATAGTTCACCAATTCATGATCTTCTTTTCCCCCATCATCCCTGTTTCAGGCTGAAGTACGTGCATTCTTTGACGTCCATGAGCAAGAAGGAAGCCACCCAGGAGGAATTCACCTCGAGATGACTGGCCAAAATGTGACCGAGTGCATCGGAGGATCTCGCACGGTCACTTTTGATGACTTGAGCTCTCGATACCACACCCACTGCGACCCTAGGCTGAATGCTTCACAGTCTCTGGAGCTAGCTTTCATTATAGCAGAGCGGCTCAGAAAGAGGAGGATGGGCAACCGTGGTTTTCTGGGATTGTAGGCGACGCCCCAAAGTGATCTGTGGTGGGGGTCTCCATGTATTATGTGTCAACATACGAAGAGCAGTGATGAACTTGGGCTGGAACTCGGAGAAGCAAAGAGCTGCGTGCCCTTTTAACAACTCAAGCTTAGATAAGAACTGGTAGTCTTCTGAGTTCATTACTTATTGTTTGCTATTAGGGGATTACATTTTCATTTTTTTGCCTTCGTTGCCATGTTTCAATTCTATTTATGGAGTGTCTGAAATGTCTGTATGGTGTGTGTGCAAAGCAGAAAAGCCGGGCCGTTTTTACGAATGATGCCAGCTGAAAGCCTTGTAAAATTTCTGCAACTTAGTAGTTTCTTTTTGGAAATTTCCATGTATTTGTGAATGAACAAGTGCGAGACAATCATGCAATAAGGAGTTGCTTTTGAAGCAATCAGTTTACTCTTATTTCTACTTTTTGGCTTAGCCTAGATGACTCTTGTTGGTCTCCAAAAACCTGCAGAAGCAACTAACGGCTACCAACGGCAAGTGTTGACACCTCACAGTATATAAGTCAACTCAAAACATCAATAAGTTCCTTTCGACACCACCGCGACTTATTGGTGCGTCTATAATGTACACCTAGATTCATTTACATTGCTCAAGATTTCTAGCATTATATCCACCACAATTTATAGGTCCAGACCATCGTTACAAATTCTAGTATGCTTATATAATCAGAGGAATGATTATAACGTTGTATATCTGTAATTCGATTTCTTGCACAGAAAAAATAGATTAATTGTCCTCTTCAAAGTAACATTAATCAGAGGAATGATTATAACGTTGTATATCTGTAATTCGATTTTTTGCACAGAAAAAATAGATTAATCGTCCTCTTCAAAGTAACATTCGCTTTGCTATATTTTGGAATAAAAATAAATTGAGACATATATTACCAGTATATACCATGGTGGTAAGACTTGATAGTACATAAGATTATACAATGATGGTACACATATGTACCATTGTGGTATGTATATATTATATGATGGATGTATATATGATTGTTGTTGGGGATATGGCGCGGTTAATCGCACACACTAGACGCGCTCTCAGTAGAACCACCCATCACAAGCTAAGGCAAAGGGTGGATATGCGATGCAAGCGCGGATTCAAGCCCTTACACGACGACGTTCCACTTTCTGACATGGTGTCACACTGTCATGTCATAGGCATGAGCTACAAGAGCGTGCGCCAACCGTCTTGTCCAAGGTCACGTCGCATTTAATACCCACCCACTGGATTGTAGCCTATAAATGCAACATTTAATCCCATACTAGAACTCTCAACTTCCTCTCTCTATAAATTTATCTTTTCACTTGTAATCGCAAGAACCCTAAATCCTAAACCCTAAACCCACCCTAAACCCTAGATCAGATGTGGAGACAATAGTAGTCTTTTACGGTAAATTAGAATTTTGAGTTGGATCTCTCAGTAGTAATGTTTACAGTAGTAGTGTTTTATTTTAGTAGCGTAGATCTGATCCGAAAATAGTTTTTTTGGTTTACGTTAGTAGTGTTTGACATTAAACTAGAATTTTTGTGGTATTGCTTTTTTGATTTTTTTTCATTTGATGTCGTAGCAATTTTGTTACACTAATAGTGTTATAAAAGGTGGAAGGGTGATTGTTTTAAGTTTTCTATTTTATTTTATATCTGTGACTCCATGATTTTATAGTGATTCTATAATAGTAGTAGTGGTTCTATTTCTATAATATTAGTATAGTGATTTCATAGTAGTTATTTTATAGATATCATAGTAGTAGTAGCAATGGTTCTATAGTAGTGATTTCATTAATCCTACAATTACAGATATGAAATTAACATGGTATTAGTAGTGATTTATAATTATTGACAATAATAGTATGTGTAGTAATATTGATTCTACTAAATAATTATAAAAATTACTACTAATAATTCATAAAATCAGTTTGGCGCACACCCAATTACTACTACAAACTTGAAATGGACTACTAACTTTAAAATTACTACAGAAAATTCACTACCTTAGACCATAAAAAAACACTACTATTTTCAAAATCACTATTACTTTTGACAACTACAACTATCAAACTAGGGATGGCAATTTCAACCTGACCCGTGTTACCCGACCTGTTTGACCTATTTCGGGGCGGGGCGGGCATGGGTAGTCTCATTGACCCGACGTGCCCTGACTCGCCACATTCTCGACCCGTTCTTGTCTAATTTACATGTAATCTTAGTCAAATTACTTAGTATTTTCCTTTTATTGCATCATATTTTAGCTATAAGAAAGTTGTAAATTAGTAAAAACCTCAATTTCTCCAATAATTTAACTGCAATTGTCATAATATTGTTTGTTTTCTTAGTCTTATAATAAAAATAACGAATATTTTTAATATAAATTGCATACCCATTGGGTCGACCTGCCCCGACCCGCGACCCGTGATCAATTACCCGACCTGGACCCGACCTGCCACGGAGCGGGTCTGGGTACCAAGAAACCCTCCCCGGACCTGCCCCATTGCCATTCCTATATCAAACTCACTATAAAAAATAGAGAGAGAAAGATAATGGAGGCAATTAAAAGGAAGAGGGAGACGGTAAAGAATAAGGAGAGAAAGATAATGAATAGAGAGAGAAAGATGATGAAGAGAGTGAAAAGAGAGAGACGTGATTGTGGGAGCGGTGGAGCGAGAAAGAGAATAAATTAGATTTAAGTCTCCCTAGAAATAAGCATTAGTTTCAGCTTTTTTCCTGTTGTTTTCCTGATTTGCCCTTTGTTAGCATTGTGCTAACCATCTATGAAGTTATCACCCTATCTTCTCTCGTGAGGGTAGCTCGCCACGAGTATCATTTTCTCTTAGTTTCTTTCTAGTATTAGTAATTTCTTAATACCATAAATAAACAAGGACCAACTAGATAAAAGTCCAACTTAATGGGAATAGGCTAGTGTATCGCTGATCCCTTGGGAATACGTCCGAGTCAGTATACAGACAACCTAATAGTGGTGTAATTGCCATCGTTAAGGTCATGATTTGGTGTGCATAATTTTTATTACTCGATCTCAAATGTGGAGTAATGGAAGCACCGCAAGACTATTGAAAATATTTTCTTCAGATGCACCCTAGCGACCAGTCGGCCCGAAGATCCAATTCCAGTCACGGATGGCGTTGCTTCCTACCCTTTGATCGCTCTCAATTCCAAGTTCTCTAATGTGTATGTGTTTTATAGAAGATTTGGAAATCTCGTAATAAGATGGTTTTGAGTTCACACAACAACACTTTAGTCTTCTAGTCGTCCAATTTATCTTTCAAGTCTGAGAATCTTTCTCATCTCTCTTCCCCTCTTACTTTCTCATCTGTCATTCCTCCCCTCAGGTTGTCTAGTGCCCTCCTCCGGGATTTCAGAAGATGAATTTTGACACTGCTGTTTGACAAGATGGTTACTCTTCTGGATTGGTTATTCGAGAAACGGGTAGGTGCACACTTTTGGCGACATGGTTTCCTCACTTTGGGATCTCAAAACCGGATATTGCAGAGCTTCTTCCATCCCTGATCGCCATTTCCCTTGCACCATACTGACATATTGCTAGGGTAGTGTTCTAAGGCGTCTCTCTAAAATTGTCATTCGTCAACTCGAGAAGGACATATCGTTTGATGTCATAGGTGGGTAGTTTTGCAGGATTGTCTCATAAATTCCCTAAGATGTAGATTGTAGGGCAGTTCCACATGTCGTCAAGTGGGCAGCCTATAGAAGGGCACATAAAGCTTTTACTTTGTCTATGTTAGAGTTGGCATCTTGATATTAAAGTTGAATTGTCGTAGTAGAAATCGGAGATTCTAGGTATAAGATGGATGAAGATTGCGTATGTTTTATGCTTCCTTTCTTGACATTTCTCGGGGAGGAAAAAAATGAAGAATGCTGTGGAGGCCATTCAGGCCAATGGAGTGGCTGAGGCAGGAACACATGTTCCTATAATGGTAATACCATGAAAAGAGGCAAAGCCGGGCACAAACTTGTCCATAATAGGCACATGAAGAGAGTGAAACCGATGAGAAAAAATGCCAACTGCAATATGTATGCATATATGACAATCAAAGGCACAACCGCACTAGACAACTGCTCAGGCCTCATAGTCGGAGGACGAAATGTTCAATTACCGTAATAGGCCAAACCTGAAATTTACAAAACAAGTACATCACACGCTTCCAAAACTTTTGCTATCCAAGAAAAACACCAGACCTCTTTCGAACAACTCTTCCACGATTACAATACTAGTTAGCGTTTTCACGATGAGGTGCAACACATGCTGCTCTTGACCGGAATCTCTTGCCCGGGGCCTGGTACAACGATTTTCTTACCAGCTAATGACCCCGGGTCACCGTTGCCCTGACTCTCGTCGGCCACGAGGCTCTTCTTGTTCACGATGTTGAAGATCTCGGTCAACACAGTCACAAAGGCGCTCTCGACGTTGGTTGCATTCAGTGCCGAGGTTTCCAGGAAGAACAAGCCTTCCTTTTCGGCGAACTCCTTGGCGTCCTCCGTGGATACAGCGCGCTGATCCTCGAGATCACACTTATTCCCAATCAGAATGATGACTATGTTCTTGTCGGCATGGCCCCGCAGCTCTTCCAGCCAGCGTGGGATGTGGTCGAAGGTTTGGCGCTTGGTTATGTCGTACACCAGCATCGCCCCTACGGCTCCCCTGTAGTACGCACTCGTGACAGCTCGGTATCTGCATAGATCAGATCACGAAGCAAAGAAGGATAATTGAGCAGTTGCCGGTTTTGCAAGCTGCACGGGTATTATAGTTCTCGGTACAAGAAAATTAAACCGACACATCAAAGTAATCATCCATGGATAGGATTTTGAGAGCTCTGCCTTGGGCGGCACATATTCTAGCCTTCTAGGTCTCACATGACACAAAACAAAGCACATGACATTTCAGGGTATCAACCAAACCTTTTCAGGTTGTTCATAGAGTCCTAAAGAAGTACTTGGAGAGGCTAATGATATCAAGATGTAGGGTTCTGTCTTCCTTTGAATTTTGTTCTATCAATGAAAAACAGAAATCTGATCATGGCATAGCGGAAGGTCCAGCTGATGAAAATATGAAGTCCAGAAAACCCCTTCAAGATTCAACAAATCGAGCAATAAGAGTGGCTACACAGGCAAATCAGCCATCGATGCTCAAATATCATGACGCAGTTGATACAGAATCCGACACAGACCGATAGAGGCAGACAAAATACTGGGTTTTGCCCAAATACGAATCCACGATTGGCATCACTCCACTACCGTCCACAAACTTACTAGATTAATATTATGCTAAACGACTACTCCAAAGATCAAAATTTAGAATAAACCAAGTTCCAAAACCCACCAGATCCCAAGCTATGAAGATGCCAAATCGGGAAACCTAATCCTAAACACAAACGAAATGAAGCTTAAAAGGCAGCTAGAACATACGCGCGACAAGGATAAAGATAAAAAGAGAATTTAGTACCGTTCTTGGCCAGCCGTATCCCAGATCTGAGCCTTGACGCTCTTGTGCTGGATAACCATGGTCCTCGTCTGGAACTCAACGCCGATTGTGGCCTTGGAGTCGAGACTGAATTCGTCCCTCGCGAATCTAGCGAGTATCTGAGATTTCCCGACGGCCGAGTCTCCGATCAGCACCACTTTGAAGACGTAGTCCACTTTCTGACTGGGATCCCCGTAGCCCGCCATTTTCACCAACTGCTGCCGCTGCTCCGATCCCTGGCTATATCTTGGCCAGCTTCGATCTTCCCCTCAACTATTACGAGGAAAAAGGAAGAAACAGAGCGACCAAAGTCCGGAGCAGGAGCAGGTCTGGCTTCCGGCAGAGATCTTCCGCTTATTAGTTATTAGGGGCCTCTGTCAACTAGATTTCACTTGCGGGGTCAATCATTAAGAAGAAGAACGGAGAGTTGATCTAGTGTTGCCGAGACCTGCCTAAGATCTACGGTCCACATCGAAACTGAATTTGTTTTCTTGGCGGTCTAATTTAATTTAATTTAATTTAACCGGCCAGCGGCCAGGCTATCTTTATCTTGAATTTTCATATGAACCACTTTATTCGAGTGGGCCGTTTGGGATATGTCTGCGGGTGGGGAAAGTTGGGCTATTTTCCGAGGTCCATGAGGTCTAGGAGTAGTGTCTGCAGAAGGCCTAATAATAAAGGGTCCAGATCAGGTCAGTAACTGATGGGTCAGTAACCCATCAGTAACCCCTTCTATGGTCCCCACGTGTCAGACACTTTTTTATTTAAATTAAATGTGAAAAGGGCAGTACAGTAAAATGACACTTTCTCATATTTATTGCTGAGGCTGACTTTTGACCGGATCACATCAGCGCCTTCTCTCTCCTCGCAAAACATTTAATTTTCCTTTCCTTAATCTTTAACGGAAGATTCCTCACTCGTTTTAAGTCGAAATTTAATTTTTTTTTCACAGTTAGATCAGATTAATTGTGCTCTTCAAAATGATATCCACTTTGATATTTTTTTGGCATAAAAAAAATTGTCAGTTATTACCAGTCTATACCATATGGTATTGACTGGTATTGACCATACCATATGGTATGAAAAGAATTTAACACATCAATATATATTACGTTACCACCCAATACTATATGGTATAGTGTGGTAATATCAATATATATTTCGTTACCACCCAATACCATATGGTATAATGTGGTAATATCAATATATATTACGTTACCACCCAATACCATATGGTATAGTGTGGTAATATCACACAATACCATACAATATCATATGGTATAGTGTGGTAATATCAATATATAATTCGTTACCACACAATACCATACATTACCATATGGTATAGTGTGGTAATATCAATATATAGTTCGTTACCACACAATACCATACATTACCATATGATATAGTGTGGTAATATCAATATATATTTCGTTACCACTGAATACCATATGGTATAGAGTTATAATATCAATATATATTATCTAAAAGAAAAAAAACAGAAGGAGGTAGAGAAAAAATATCGTCTTGTGTCGCCTCTCATTTCCTCTTCCGCAATCAAGAACACCAAAATGCCAAAAAAATGAGAAAGATCGAAATTGAGGCCAATGAGATGATGAAGAGAAGAAATGCAATGAAAAAGAGTGGCTCCAATTTTTATTCGTCATGAAAAAAAATAAAGAAGAAGAGAAGGGAGCAGATTTAGATCTAGAAATGAGATTGAGAGAGAAAAAGGAAGAGAGAAAGAGAGAGGATCTGGAAAAGAGATTGGGAGAGAAAAAGGAAGAGAGAAAGAGAGAGGATCTGGAAAAGAGATTGGGAGAGAAGGAAGATAGAAAGTTGCAGAGAAGTGATTTCTCTTTCCTTCCTTAAAAGTGCAGCCATTAAATACGAAATAAAATAAAATAAAGAATTTAATATATAAACGGACAAAAATACTCTTCTTCACTCAGCATCCGGCCCAACCACACGATTGTCTACCTCTTAGATCTATGGTCCCTATTCATTACTGACATGTCAGTAACCAAGTGGTTACTGACCCTATCTGCTGCCAATAATAAATTGGGCTGAGACGAGGAACCACCCAACTAGGGTTTCCTCGATTGTTTGGTTGTGATTGTTATAATGCTTGTATTGTTTACAATTCATCATTTTATTTTTGTTTTTTTTATGCACATACAATACATGTATTGTTTACTTGATGTGGCAGAAACAATCATTCATTATGAATGTACAATCTCAGCTAAAAGCTAAGATTGTTTTCTTCCAACTTTAACCTTTAGATTTTTTTTTTTGCATTGAAAAGCAGGTGCACAAGTGATTGTTTGTGTTCTATCATTTGAAAGTTGCGATTTCAGATGATGTATTTAGCCAATGCATGTAATCAGAAGAATTTGTCGTTTTTTTTTGTCTTAAAATGAAACAAAATGCTTGTATTTGAACAACATATGAGACCACAAGAATCATTCATTATGAATGATTCTCAATCTCAACTTTTAGTAGAGATTGTGTTTGAGAGATTGTTAGCTTACTTTTTTCCTTTATTTGTTTGAGGGACCACCACAATCATTCAATATACAAACAATGTATTTTTAAAATTCATATAATGAAACAATGCATCTAATTATAATATATACATTGATTAAATATATCAATTTATAGAAACCTAACTTCCAAACATTATGGTCATTTGGTTTCTGTGATTGTTACAGTGCTTGTATTATTTACAATTCATCATTTTTCTGTTTTTTATGCACAGACAATGCATGTATTGTTTACTTGATGTGTCGGAACAATCACCCATTATGAATGATTGTTTTTCTGAGATTGTTGGGATTGTCTAGTTGAGATTGTTTCCTTCCAAATTTAACCTTTAGAATTTTTTTTTTTTGAATTGAAAAGAAGGGGGTACAAGTGACATTTTCATTAAAAAATGATTTTCCTTTTTACCTATTAAAAACACAAACACAGATACCAAACGATGTAATCTACAATACATCAAATTCAACAATATATGTATTGATGACAATACACCAATTTAACGGAGAAACCAAACGAACCCTAATGAAAATGTGTGGATGAAATGTGCTTTGACTTTTCTAAAAGTTACTATTGTTATTACGGTCTCCACATTTTTAAATAATTATATAATGGGAACGTTTGATTTTTGAGAAATATAAGCTACCATACTGGTGTGTGCTTTATATTTGTCAATTGAAGTTACCTCACTAGTCAATCCTAACATATCCACGTACAACTAAGTGAGCAATGTAGTAAAGTGGCTCGGTCGTATTCTAAGGGAACCTTAAACTTATTATTACTTCACTCTGAACTACTATCTAATCGAATCAGAAGGTTGGGGGTAAACCTAACCTAAACTAAACCTACCTAAACAACCAACCAAGTGGTTGGGAGACTGCTACAAATGAAGTGGTTTACTAGGATTGAATTCTTCTAGCTATAGGTTGATACGAGCGACAATATAATGGTGTCTTAAGGAGCGAATGTCACTAAGATAGAAAATGATGCAATGGTCATGGCATCGATCCCCCTCCTAACTAGGCTAGTCAGCCCAATTTCACCTCAACCTACCTAAATAGGGTTATGTGCTACCTCCTCTAAACGGATTCTATCCGCCCGCACACAAATCGGGCAAGCCGATGGTCACGTACGTTACCCCACATGTATTACCCAGGTGTACATCTAATCCGGAGGGGTATGGTCTCCTAGTCTACAAACTAGACTCATAGATCATTCATCTACTCCTAATTAGCCATCATATGCTCACTAGGTCTAACCCTAAAACTCCCACCTAGTGTTAACTCAGTTGTATACTGGTAGGAAAGAGTTGGGAGACAAACCCCAACTTAATCAATCATATATGAAGCATAAAACTCTAGGTAATAAACTCAATCACACCAAAAACCCATATGTCACATAATGATACTACTCAATCATCTAAGTTTCAACTAAGCAAATGGGTTACAGTCAATCACATGCTAAGAGGTGTCTTTGCAAACCCTAGCCTAGAAGACATCTCACCTAGACTAAATACAATCAATCACACTAAGCAAAAGATTTATCCACAAACATCAAATAAACATAGATTATAGGTTCACAATCATTCATACACATGACCCATAAACATACTACAAACTAGGGTTCATCTTTCCTGCACAACCTTAGCGATTCAAGTCATAGAGAGAAAAAAATACAAATTAAAAGAGAAGGAGTGATGTAAACTGTCTTCTTGACCTTGCTTGCACCTTCTCTTTTCTCATTGGGTGGATTTGATCTTCAATTAGGCTCTCCCAAGTTGTTTCTCTCTTTAAAGAATGCCCAAAACCCAAAATTTCTCTATCTAAGTCAGCTCCTCAAACAAGTGCAACAAATCTTCTATTTATAGGCCCTGGAAAATTCAAGCAATTTAACGACCAAGGGATGAAAGATCACGATCATGATCTAGCCGTGTCGTCCCGCGATCATAAGCTTCTGCGAACACTCTTGACAGAGCTGGAGATCGCACCCAGTGTTTGCGGTCGCAAACTGAGTCTCGCGGTCGTAATCAAACCATGCAGCTCGAAGCTTTTTATGTCTCTCCCCCCAATGTGTTTCATCTGTGACGGGGTTCTAGTGACCAACTTTTCTTGGCTTCCTCCACCCTTGCTTGATTCAATTCGGAAAATCCCAGAAAGCATGTCTTGAATGAAAGGAGATAGGCGCAAGGTGCAAAAAAAAGCTCTCAATTATGGTAGGTTTAAGGACTGGTTCCCTCATGGTTCTTTGTACACTTTGTCCACAACTTTTTATTCCTATCCAAAGTCTCGCTTTGGGGGGTAATATAGTTTTGCACTTTGCCCTCATAGTTTTGCAACATTTTTGTAGTTCAGTTTAAATAATCAATAACTTTGTTAACACTTAATAACAAACAACATGATAAATGAAACAATATTTAAAATCATGTATGTTGGATTCTTCACTTTTTTTTATAAGGCTAATATAGGTTTCATTTTATGATTAATGTACTACTTAAGGGATTCGAACCTAGAACCTACAAGTTCTAGGCTAGTGGTATTACCACTAGGCCATGCCCTTGTTCGTTTGGATGCTTCGCGTTTATAGTACAACATGTTAGATACATGTATGATGTATGTGAAGGAATTTTATAACATCCCGAACCTTTTCCCGACAAGATACTGTCCGCTTTGGACCTCTACACCCGCACGGTTTTCGATTTGGGGTGCAATTCAGGGTGACTTCTCATAAGGTCACCCATCCTTGTTGTACTCCACACTGAGCATGTTTAACTTCAGATTTCTCACAAGAACTCTTCCATTTCACCCCAAAACGCATCTTGTCAGTTAAGGCCTGTTTCCTAATTATGAACCATGGATCTCTCCCGTGCTTTGTAGATGTGAGATTCGCCTAAGGTATTACATACACCCCCCCTGGGACTCAACGCCCACGTTGGGGTTGCCCTACCATCGTTCAAGAGGGACGCAGAGAGGCTCTGATACCACTTGTAACATCCCGAACCTTTCCCGACAAGATACTGTCATCTTTGGGCCTCTACACCCGCACAGTTTTCGACTTGGGGTGCAATTCAGGGTGACTTCCCATAAGGTCACCCATCCTTGTTGTACTCCATACTGAGCACGTTTAAATTCATAGTTCTCACAAGAACTGTAACATCCCGTTTCGGCTAAACCTATATTTTAGTCGTTAGAAAATTACGCTATTAAAATCGAGTGTTTTGATAGTATTTCGACGAAAATTGGATTATCGATCAACCGGATAAGTATACATATTATATATATATAATTATATATTATTTACTAAAAAGGAAAAAGAAAAAAAAAGAGAGCTGAAGCGGCCGGGGATAAGCGTTTCCCAGCTATTTATATATTTGCGTCCCAAAACCCCCTCCATGTCCATTCTTTTCTTTTTCTGGACCGAGAGAAAACTGGAGCAGAGGGCACGCAGGGGAGGTGAGCATGGAAATTCTCAGAGCTCAAATCTTGAGCTTTAGTGATCCAAAAATTCCGTAGGTAATGCCTAATCCATTCATACCTTGTAGTTATCGATTTAGAGCTTTAAAATGAGTTTTTGGATCAGGAATTTATTGAGTTTTCGATCAAAGCAATTAGGGTTTCGGAGGTTCCGGAAGCCGGATTAAGCCCAAATTTCATATACGAGCTTCCTGCGGCGAGGTAATTAATCCTCTGATTCTAATCCATGAATTTCGGCGATTATTTAGGTCGGAGCCGGAATCGCTGAATTTAGCTTCGACTAGGGTTTGATGTGTTTTTATCGAGAATTTGACTGGAGCCTAGAACTAACATTGACGGGGACACTGCAGGAGGTATTAGGACAAACCCCTCCGCAGGACTAACATTGACGGGAACTAAGCATTTTTGCATATAATATGGATTTGATTTTTATCAAAATATTTGACCTTCAACTCAAAATTCCACCGCATGACTTCTTCTCTAATAGCATCACCAACAACATCCTTGGTGGGAAATGTCATTCCCACCTCCAATTCGGTCGTCGAATTTCACCTGACATAGGGAGATATTTGTGTAGTATGGAGTAGGTGTCTCCTGGACCCCTACCTCATCATTCGTATCCTCTTCCTCACTCACAGGTCCCAAATATTGTTCACTATCATCGTCGCTTTTGAATGGATAACTTGGCATCTCGTCATTGGGATCCTCATGGCCAAAATAAAAATAAAAGGTTATAGGTATAATATGGCCATTTACTATAATGTATTATCTAGGGTTGGGACCGGTGCAGTCTGGCCTATGCAGTCTGGTTCGGTACGGTGTGGACCAGATAGATCACACTGAACAAAACATGAACAATTTGATTAGTTAACCACACAAAAGATTGAAGCAATAGCCAAGATTTTTTTTATGCGTTAAGATATAGTTTCCTACATGTGTGAATAATTTTGACACCATAAATCTCAATAAGTAATAAAGATATAGAGTCAAAGCATCCATACTTGCACTATAACGTCATAAACATTTACATAATGCATATGGAGACAGTATCGTCTCGACTCTCTGGTGAAATGTGGTTGTGAAAGAAGGAGGGGACTAGATTCTCAAAATTTAGATTAAGACTTGGGTATCAATATCATTGTGGGAGTTGGCAGACTGATCGAGCGGGCTGCTAACACGTATTGATAAGTCGGCTGGATCCACGGTTTGGTCCGGTAAAACCACGGTCTAGAACAGACCAGACCAAGAGATCTTAACATCATATAATAAAGACCATGGACAAGACCATACTTAACGGTCTACAGTCCAGCCCAAACTGTGCGATCCGGTTTGGACCATGGTTTTTCAAACGGTCTGGTCTATTTTGCCAGCTCTAATTTTATCAAATATGCCCCTCTATTATTTTTACATCAAACATGCCCATGTACTTTGAAAAAATTATCAAACATGCACTTCTATTTGAATTTTGGGTTATAGGTATAATATGCCCCTATATTATCACTTTTATCAAACATGCCCCTGTACTATTTTCAATGGCGGATCAGGGGGAGGACACCCCGGGCCACGGCCCAGCCCTCCTCTAGATCCGAATCTAGTACAACTTTTATGAGTTTATCGGTTGTAGTCATTCGACTTAGTGTTATTTTATAATAAGATTGTGTGTAATTAGTAAAATGGGTCAGATGAACATATTCCAAACACAGCTCTAAATTTAACCTGAAAATTCTAACTCCAATGATTCTCGTCTAAAGAAAAACAAGCAATGAAACCTAAAATTCTAAAAGTAAAAAACGTAAAAAGGCTAAAAGAAATATGAGATTTGTTCACTTGAAAAATTACTAGAGTAGCGGGTGAAAATAGGGATTGACTCAATATATATTGATTAGCCGATTGATTTGTCTGGTGTTGATATTGCTCGTTTCAACAACTACAGAGAGAACCTTTTCACAAATGAAATAGGTGAAAAATTATCTGCGTAATAAAATGAACGATTAATTTCTCGCCAATTGGTTAACTATTTTATCTTAAAGAGAGTATGCTATTGGTATGGATGTAGACTCCATTATTGATGAATTCACTATATTAAATTTTAAAAAGATCGACGTGTCCAATTGATATTGTAAAAAAAATTATGATTTCTTACGGTATCTAATTTTCTTAGGAAATGTGGCTCAGTGCTCTACTGTGTCCTAGATCCGCCGCTGACTATTTTTATTATCAAACATGTCCCTGTAGTATAAATCCATCATCAAATATGCCCCTTCGTTATAATTAGCAGCTGAAAACCGTTAACGGGGATCAAACCACGGTTTGGGCGACCTGATAGAAGAGGGAAGTGTCGAAAATGCCCCTCTCTTTATCTTAAACCTTTTCCGTTTCTCTCCAGCTTGATTTCGAGAACTGTGCGACCTCTTTATCTCAAGACCAAAATGCCCCTCTCTTTATCTCAAGACCATACTTAACAGTCTGCAGTCCAACCCAAACTGTGCGATCCGGTTTGGACCATGGTTTTTCAAACTGTCTGGTCTATTTTGCCAGCTCTAGTTTTATCAAATATGGCCCTCTATTGTTTTTACATCAACCATGCCCCTGTACTTTGAAAAAATTATCAAACATGCACTTCTATTAAAATTTTCATTGAAAAAATCATCAATTATGATTGAATTGAGATTTAGACGACCCTACATCAACAAACAGAGGAAAAATATCAGTTTTGAAAACCCCTGTTTTATTTCTCTGATCTAGTAAAAGTGAAATTATTTGAGTACATCATTGACAATACATCTCAAAAGTTTGGGACATAACTATCACATAGGAAACATGATGGTACAATTCACACAAAGCATAAAGTATAGCTTATAGGCTCTTTATTGCCTTGAATCAAGCATATGGGAAAATAATGGTACAAAAAATCCAGATTATGATTTATACGGACCAACAAACTCTAGCTAATTACTTTCGACACAACGCCTACTGCAACTGTCCTTCCTCCCTCCCCCAAAGCAAATCTTTGTCCTGTTAAAACCCAACAAGAGACATAATAACCAGGATCTTGAATCTAACTTGGCAAACAAGTCACCTAAATAATTAATCAAGAGATAAAACTGACCAGCTTCTAGAGGAACCGGTTGAATCAGCTCGACGTTTGCAGTGGTATCGTCACCCGACACCAGTGGCGGAGCTATTCACAGAGGAGGGGGGGGGGGGGGTGCAAGCACCCCCTTGGGCTGGAGAAAAAAATTAACGGGTATAGGGAGTTTCTATCCCTAGGTTGCCACTTTATTCATTGAAACTACAGAAAGTAATCAACCCCTTACTTGAATTGAATCGAATGCCCTCCACCACCCCTGCCAATCCAATTGCTCCCTGCTATATAACCTTCAGAGATAAAAACCAGCCACCCATCGAATTTGTTATAAGAGGGAAGTCAGCAAGCTAAGATTTCTATTCATCCATCCTCTTATATCACATAAAGAAACTGAACCCACCTTTGTTTACCCCTTGCTCTCATCCCAACCGTCTAAACTCTGAAGTTGTATTCTTTTTGGGTTATGGCGTCACACTTGACACTCATTCTTCAAGCAAGTTAGGAGGGATCGTTTTCATCCATGAAATACACTCATTCTTCAAGCAAGTGAGGAGGATCATTTTCATCCATGAAATATATAAAAAATGATCTTCGATGCCGAATAAACAATAAGTGGTTGAACGACACATTTATAACATATATTAAATAATATTTGCTATATAGTTCGAACAAATAATGTGTTATTGAATGCTTTCAAAACATGAAATCTCATCACAGCTCGTTGTAAGTCGCGTACATCAAACTATTTTGTAATTATAGGAAATTTGGGCACTACGTTATTGACTTCTTATTACGTTTAGTTGACTTTTTTATTACATAGTTCATTTTTTATGATACGGAAAAGGCACCCCCTTGGCCAATTTTCTGGCTCCGCCACTGCCCGACACGACCATCTTCTTCGATTCAGGCAAGTTTACCTTAGCAGTCCAGTAATATCTGCAGTTCTAATTTAAAACTGGGGCCTATCGTTAGTGTAGATGGCAGTAAAAGGACCACCCTCATCGCTGTCGAGTACATATATATTTGCCTCGAATTTCTTGTACGTTTTCAAATATATTTGTACTTGAATTTATAGAAAAATATCAGTGTCGTACCAAACATAATAATAGGGTTCCAAGAAAACAAAGGTTGCAGCGAGGTGTCACGGTGTGAACAGTGCAACCAATACCTGAATGGAGAAAACATCTTCAATTGGCATCAGGTTCAGGAATGGCTTGTCAAGTTGGCGCACTGGGTCAGGAATGAACTCATCCATAGCATCCATCAATTTTAAAATGCCTTTTTTTCCCAAGTTCTTCGTTAGTCCCTTGGAAAGCAGACAAGGCTGCACCCCTGATGATAGGGATTTCGTCCCCAGGAAACTTGAATGAACTCAGAACCTCTGGAAGAAAAAACAAACCAATAGACAGAACTTGTAGAAAGCAATAAATTGAAAAAGTCATGACACACGAAGAAACAGAATCATCTTGAAATGTAAGCAACCTACCACGAATCTGCCGTTCTCTCATCTCTAATAACGGTTGCCAATCGAAATCATCACAGATATCCAGGACCCCCACTATTCAAGGCTTGTATAGACACCTCTTCCAACTCAGTTGGTGCTAAATCAAAGCTGGACCCCAATACCTCTTCCTCAGGTCCAGTCCACTCCTCCATAGTTCCATCCTCACCAGCAGCTTGCAACATGTTAATTTGCTTCTTTGGTTCGCAAACATGACCAAAGAAATACCTGTCCCCACACTTGAAACACACTCCTCTAGCTCCATTGCCTTTCTTATTCACCATAGGAGCTTTGGCACCCCCAGATGGTCTGGCAGAAGGGCCTTCCCAACGACGATGTTGAGATGTGTTGGTACCGTCAAATATCCACCGTCTGGCGATGTTGATCTGATCGATGCACCTCTGACTTCCAACCAACGCGACCGTTACTACGGTTCGCACCTCTCCAAACTACGTTCGAACGAGGGTTTTTGAGTTTTGAGGAATCTACGCTACCGCTACTCCTATAGAGATTCCTATGGAGAGCTCCGCGACTACGACTAAGACTACAACTATGGAGATCCTTCCTGGAAGGAGAGCTCCGCGAAGGAGTTACAGAGAAAAAACGTAAAGTTAGACAGATGTGTTTCTGTGTTGATTTGGTTGCCTTTTCTTTCTCCTTGCTCCACTGCTTTTATTCGAAAAACCGCTTCGTAGTCTTCACGCTAGGTGGAACCGCTTCCTCAACTGCTCCGTTGTGAACTCCCACGTGTCTCAACCGTCTTGATCTCCTCCTCGCTCGGGTTGGTGTGAATCTCACGCGAAGCTCTGGTTGCTTTTTTACTCCACGACATTGTTTTATATTAAACACTGTCGTTTGCTAATATAGCGGTACCGTTGGGCTTACTCGCGGTACCGTTTTTAATTAAACGACACCACTAATATAGCCAAATATTCCAATTCATTGAACCGCCGAGAGTTTCCACTCGCATTGGGCTGGGCGGAATTTAGGCCCTTCACTTACCCGATATGATTTTTTTTTATTTAATCGGCACCGCTTATCAAGGCCTCCCGCGACATCGTTTTTACATCCGCGGTACCGTTTTAATTCTCAGCGATGCCGCTTGTCTCCATGCGGTACCGCTTCTCCCCTTCCGACAAGGAATAATAATAATAATATAATAATAATAAAAATAATAATAACTCCTTTTCCAACACCAATACTACGCGCGCGGCCCCCATCCTGTTTTCTGGTAAACAGTGTCGTTTCCAGTGCCGCGGTACCGGTGAGCTTCCTTGCGGTACCGTTTTTTGTTTCGCGGTATCGTTTTAACTCACCGCGATACCGCTTGTCGCGGTGCCGTTTTTAGCCAAACGACATTGTTTCCAAGTCTTGTGATGCCATTGAGCTTTGAGGTTCGCGACACCGTTTTATCTCTTCGCAGCATTGCTTGACTCCAAACGGTGCTGTTACTCTCCTCCTCCGACAAGGACAAATAAAATAAAAAGCATTCCTTGTCCAACAGCAACACATGTCCTGCGCATGACTCACACATGGTCTGCAACCAAAGTCATTTCAAGTACCGTGGTACCGCCGAGCTTCTTCACGGTCTCGCTTAAATTCTCCGCGGTATTGCTCGACTCCAAACGACATCGTTTTGGCCACGCGATATCGAATTAAATGCCGAAACTCATTATTACGGCATTGAATTTAGGCCAAAAATATTTTAGGTGTAAACAATGCCCCCCACAACTTAATTTATAAGAATTTATGAACTAAGTTGTTGACACAATTTAAATCATCTAAAATAGTTTTTTATTCAACCACCAACCCACCAAAATTGGCGGAAAACTTTAGGCCGGATTTGTTCTCATCAATTATGCACCATTAGTGATTTGGTCATATATTCCCTTTTGAACAAGGAAATTGCCACTCTGCCGTAAACAAATCACATCCAATTTTTTATTTGTCGAAACCGACGTGCAGCCATGCATTAGCCGCAATGGCTCTTTGCAACCCTGCAGAGAAGCTTGCAGCGTTGCTTAGGCAGAATGACAACGTTTGAACTTTTTTTTTATCTTTAATTAAAATTTGGTCAAATTAAATGCGAACAACTTTGCTTTGTATAACTTTGGCTTGCAACGCTGCAACGAACAAGTTTTTTTTCTTTCTTTTTTCCTTTCGCAGGCCTGCATCGCGGCCTCGGCTACAACAGCACTGTGATGCTTTTTTTTATTATATATTTATCATTGCCGCAAGGATATTTCTTCCCAAAACAACACCGATTTTTTCCTTCACAAATATTGTTTTGGCGATCTTTTTTCTGCTTTTTTTTTACAGCATTGTGGCTTCTTCTTAGCAATGCCGCTTGATTATATTATATAATATTTTCTCTATAACATATTAGGTGGCCTAATTTAGCCACGTTATTTATTAACAGTTAAATAAGGAACAAACTAGACTTTGGCATAAACCATCATGCCAAAAGTCCACACCCACTGCCAACTCCATGGATCAAACCAAACAAGCCATCCGTAAAGTCCATGATTCATCACAACTGGCTTCACACGCGTTGGTTTTGATGTTTTGGAATCAATGTTGGCTTGCCAATCCCCAGTTCGTCTAGCTCGAACATCTTTGTTCGAAACTCCACGATCCTGATTTAGCCTAATCTTAGCTTCGCGGAATAGAAAACCATAAGCATTCTTGTCTCTAGACAGAACATTCCCGTTTTTCGGCACCTTTGTCTTGCCAATTCGACCATGCGACATCGCTTGCCTAGACTAGTCTAGTTTTGTCAGCTTCGCACTCTCACCATGTTGTTGGTAGTATGAGCGCCGAGACTTTTCATCAACAGGTACGTTGGTATTTTGCTTAGCACGAACATGACTTTTGCACCTATCACACAACAACGTTGCCCCTTTTAAAATTCCACGTGATTTTGGAGTTTGTTTGGCATTGGTCTTGCCCCTCCAGACCACCACCCATGGTTTTGTTCCCAGCCAGCACTGGTGTGGCAAACCCATGTCGGGTTTGATCGAACTTGCCCCCCTCTCTACTCAGTGGAGGTTTTGGGGACAATTTACATAGAGGATTCTGTTGATTCATGCCAACTTTGATGGCATTGGGTTTTTTCACGTGGCTACCACTATCATGCCGCAAAGTTTTTGCGGCCATCCTTGTTTGAATTTTCCTAGAATAGGATAGATTTGGCAAACTTATTTGCCACTTGCGATGTTTTTCTATTAACCGACCATGCAGTGGGATCTTATGCCCCCCTAGCGGCTTAGATTGAACAACATTGCGGTGTTGCTTGGACAACCCATCATACATGAGCTTGCTATGCTCAATGTGAATGTAACCAGGTTCTCGACCCTGGTTCTTGTTTTCGATCTTACTAGAAGTGAGTCGATACTGACTTCTTTGTAGTGGCTTCATCAAGCCACTTACAACTTGTGTGTCCTTAAGAACAACGTTGTTCACATGAAAGAACACATTGGATTCACTCACTTCTGGCAACAATGTTGTAGCCATCGATGATGGAGTTTGGTTGACATTAGCTATTCGACCAACCATCGCATACTCACACACAACAGACATGGTTCGAGATTTAAACACATCAAAATCATACGTGGCTCCACGTATTGTCATATTAAAATCAGAAACAGAGTCGTCCAACTTATCAAACCATTGGTCTATGTTTTTATCAAGATTATCCATTTTTTTGTCAAGAGAAGTTAAAATGAGATTGACCTGTTGGCTATCTTTGCTGAGTTCAGCCACTACTTGGCGGAGTATGCGCAGCATCCCACCCTGATCGGAGATTTGTGCCACTGATTGCACATCTGCTCCAGCATTGTTGCTTGAATTGTCAACAGCGTCGTTAATCTCGATGTTGATCATTTGAGCCTCCGCCATGGATCCTTGTCTAAGACCACAAACTTCTTTTCCTCATCGCAGAGCCATATCAAACACACGCGTCCCACTGGGCGTGCCAAATTGTTTTCTCGGGAAAATCAAATACCACCGCCGGTGTCGAATTCGTTTCCGGCGATATTGATTTGATGCTTCGCGATGGAAACTCTTGCGGTGTCGTTTGATCGGATGCACCGCTGATTGTTGAAATCGACGAGATCGTCAAATATCCACCATGAGGTGTTGATTTGATTGGTGCAACTGACTTCTGAAAACGATGACGATCGTCAAATATCCACCGCCGTGCGATGTTGATTTGATCGATGCACCTCTGAATGGTGAAATCAACGTGACCGTCAAATATCCACCGTTGGGCGATGTTGATCTGATCGATGCACCTCTGACTTCCAACCAACGCGACCGTTACTACGGTTCGCACCTCTCCAAACTACGTTCGAACGAGGGTGTTTGAGTTTTGAGGAATCTACGCTACCACTACTCCTATGGAGATTCCTGTGGAGAGCTCCGCGACTACGACTAAGACTACAACTATGGAGATCCTTCGTGGAAGGAGAGCTCCACGAAGGAGTTACAGAGAAAAAAGGTAAAGTTTGACAGATGTATTTCTGTGTTGATTTGGTTCCCTTTTCTTTCTCCTTGCTCCACTGCTTTTATTCAAAAAACCGCTTCATAGTCTTCACGCTAGGTGGAACCGCTTCCTAAACTGCTCCGTTGTGAACTCCCACGTGTCTCAACCGTCTTGATCTCCTCCTCGCTCGGGTTGGTGTGAATCTCACTCGATGTCGTTTTCTTCCCCAAACAGCTCTGGTTGCTTTTTTACTCCACGACATTGTTTTATATTAAACATTGTCGTTTGCTAATATAGCGGTACCGTTGGGCTTACTCGTGGTACCGTTTTTAATTAAACGACACCACTAACATAGCCAAAAATTCCAATTCATTGAACCGCCGAGAGTTTCCACTCGCATTGGGCTGGGCGGAATTTAGGCCCTTCACTTACCCGATATGATTTTTTTTTATTTAATCGGCACCGCTTATCAAGGCCTCCCGCGGCATCGTTTTTACATCCGCGGTACCGTTTTAATTCTCCGCGATAACGCTTGTCTCCATGCGGTACCGCTTCTCCCCTTCCGACAAGGAATAATAATAATAATAATAACTCCTTTTCCAACACCAATGCTACGCGTGCGGCCCCCATCCTGTTTTCTGGTAAACAGTGTCGTTTCCAGTGCCGGTGTACCGGTGAGCTTCCTTGCGGTACCGTTTTTTGTTTCGCGGTATCGTTTTAACTCACCGCGATACCGTTTGTCGCGGTGCCGTTTTTAGCCAAACGACACTGTTTCCCAGTCTTGCGATGCCGTTGAGCTTTGAGGTTTGCGGCACCGTTTTATCTCTTCGCAACATTGCTTGACTCCAAACGGTGTTGTTACTCTCCTCCTCCGACAAGGAAAAATAAAATAAAAAATATTTCTTGTCCAACAGCAACACATGTCCTGCGCATGACTCACACATGGTCTGCAACCGATGTCGTTTCAAGTACCGCGGTACCGTTGAGCCTCTTCGCGGTCTCGCTTAAATTCTCCGTAGTATTGCTCGACTCCAAACGACATCGTTTTGGCCATGCGATATCGAATTAAATGCCGAGACTCATTATTACGGCATTGAATTTAGGCCAAAATTATTTTAGGTGTAAACAGTTTGTGATCATTTTGTTTAAAGCGAATAGGTTTGTGACCATTTATGTTAATTACCACGAAGAGAAGGTATGAAGAGAAGGTAGGGGAGATGCGAATGTTATTTTATTTGTGGGGTTAGGGGTTTTCTAGGAGCGCTCCCCTACGGCGAGTTCGGGTCATTCGGGTCCTCGCTTGTCCAGGAGATGAGAAATTTTACAGTGCTATATAGTATTGGTGCTATAGAGGTTTCCCTTTATGGTACAACTTAAAATTGTACATTTACGTTATGGTACAACTTCAGATTGTACATATACTTTTTGTACAAATTCTTTTATGGTACAACTTGAACTTGTACCTTTATGTGATGGTACAACTTCAAGTTGTAAAGTTGTACGGGTTGGATCCGGTGCTTAAGCCTATAAGTTTAAGCATCTTCTTAAGTCATTCTCATTGGCTAATAGTAGATTAGGTAGTTAATAGTGGTTAGTAGTTAATTGTTAGTTGAGGGTAAATGGGGTATTATGCAAATATAATTAATACTAATAATTAATGATTTTATTTCTCTCTCCTCCGTAACCTTCTTATTACCCTCTCTCGTCACTATCATTAAAAGGAAATTCAGAATTAATTAAATTAAATATTATTATTTAATATTTAATAAATTCAGACTTAATGTTTTTTCTTTCTTAAAATGAAAATTAAAAATACCCGCTCTCTCTCACTTTGAGACAACTTGCAATGTAGTATTAACGTTTTACAATGATATTATTAACTTTTATGAAATTAAAAATACATGCTCTCTCTCATTTTGAGACAACTTGCAATGTAGTATTAACGTTTTGCAATGACATTATCAACATATATGAAATAAATAATTATTACTATACCTAATCATTATTAATATTTTCAATATACTTATCAATTTTTTACAATTACATTATTAACAATTTTGGATCAATTATTACTGTTTTACATTTTTGTCATCAATGCTTGTGAATGAATCATTAAAGTCATATAACATTGCCACTAAAAGTTTGAGTAGTGCAATATTATTGATTTACAATATTTTTAGTTTTTTACCAATGATTCACATTTTCATCTCATGTTTATAACTATCTAGTCATGGCATCTTCCAATGACTTCTAATGACATTGTTAACATTTTGCAATCAATTGATATTGCTTTGTATATCGTTCTCAGTGATCATGAATCACAATATAGATCTTCAAGATCTTCGACACTTGTGACATAGTGCACCTGTGATTCAGTCAAACAAACATTAGTAAAGGAAACTCATTGCAATTTGAATGAGCGAGGAAAATGTTAATAATGATAACAAAAACTTTAATAACATGACAGTTAAAAATTTCGAATTGGTAACTGAAGTATTAATAATTAAACTTCCATAACGGTAGCAGAACCGTTGATGACTTAAATATAAAAGGTTAATAATGGTAACAAAAAAGTTAATAATCATTAATACAAAATCCAATCTATTATGAGAAATGACTATTACATAAGAAATGACTTTTGTGTATTAGTAATTGGCCATACAATCATTAATACTGTAGTTAAATATGTTAATAATGAAGATGAAAAAATTAATAATCTTGTTATTAATAGTGTGTTAATATTTCTAACTATATTGTGCTCTGTTAATGATTGCCCATAAATCATTAATAATGCAAAGCATTAGTACTGTAAGCACCGAAAGCATTAATAATTGACTTGCATGACAAATAGATTAATAGTAGAGAGCAAAAAAATTGAAAACGAGCACGTATTCATTAATAATAGAGAGCAAAAAAATTGGAAACGAGCACGTATTCATTAATAATATAATAACAACACGGTTTCCAAATGCCCACGGAATGATTAATAAAAGATGCCAAAAGGTTGAGAACGAGAACATGTTGATTAAAAATAGGATGAAAAAACTCTGCAAACGTCCACAAAATTATTAATAACATGTTGATTAACAATGGGATGAAAAAACTCTGCAAACGTCCACAAAATTATTAATAAAATGTTGATTAACAATGGGATGAAAAAACCCTGCAAACGTCCACAAAATAAATTAATAACAGACACCAAAAACTCTGCACGTATTTATTAATTAACAATGGGATGAAAAAACTCTGAAAAAACTCTACAAACGCTCTCTCCTCTCATGCAACGACAAAACCCTAATCTCATGCAACGCCAAAACCCTAATCCCATGCAACGCAAAAAATCACAAAAAATCGACAAAAAAATTGAATACGAAAATATACCTTTAAACGGCACCGACGAAAGACTGCGAGTTGAAACGAGATCACGGCGCCGGCTGCTGTGCTTTGCGAAGGCTGCTGCCGCCGACGAAGAATGGACGGAAACGACGGAGAATGGACGACGACTGGCTCTCCTCTGCCGAACAACGGACGGAGAATGGAGGCGGACCGAACGACTTGCTGCTGTCCTCTGCCGACGGACCGAACAACGACCAAGCTGTCCTCTGCAAACGTCGTCGGCTAGCACTCACGATTGGGACGGAGAAGGGAGGCGGACCGAACAACGGACGACAACCGGAGAAGTTGGGGAGAAGGGAGGCGGACCGAGCAGTTGGGACAACAGGCGGAGAGAGTCGAGGGAGAAGGACGGGTTTTTGAAACAGACGACAGCAATGGGTTAGGGTTTTTTGAAAAAAAAATGCATGTTTTAATTTAATTGTATTCTCCTTAATACCCCTAACAACTTTTTAACTAATAACTCCCTACCAACTACCTAATCTAGAATTAGCCAATCAAAAGGCTTTAAATTCCTTCTTAAAAAAAAGGCCTTAAGGACCTGAACTTAGGCCAAAGTTGTACCATAATATAATGGTACAAATTGCTTTATGGTACAACTTAAACTTATACATTTAATATTATGGTACAACTTTAAGTTGTACATTAAAGCACCAATACTATATAGCATAGTAGAAGTGCTCCCAGGAGATGGGCCTATAGACTTTTGGTGTCATGGGCCTCTGTTTTTCAACTTTGTTATTTTCCGAATCGAGTGAGCAAGCGCAGCCCAAACCGTAGTGATGTTTGTCTCTTTTGCAACCTCAAGGAGACCCAAGTACATATGTTTCATGACTCACATGCGAGGAATACAATGTAAAGTACTGAAAATTGTTTTGTTTGTTATTGCATTGATTTATCTCGGAATAATGTCAAACATACATTTATATAATTGAAAAATTATAATATGTAAACCTAGCTACAACCGATACTTCCTACTTACCCTAGCCGACTTAATCACGCAACTGAAGAAGACCTCTATTCAGCCCAAACTATCTTGGTAACCCTATTTACTAACCTTGCCCCATAAACAGCCATGCAACATACCTAACCCTACTAACGATCCGATCAGTGGTGGAGCTAGAAATTTGAACGAGAGGGGATTGACTTGAATTGTTCTAGTTGGAGAAGAGGCTAAAGCCTTACAACATATTCTAATTACTAAAGTTATACAAAATTTACATGTAATTTTACCTATATTTCAAAGTTGAGAGAGGCTACAACCCCTCTTATCTTCAACCTAGCTCCACCACACCTAACGGCTAGCCCAAGCTAACATAAGTGAAAGCAACTCTAACTTCCCTCCCCAAGCACACACGCTTTCAATAGAGCTCACCTCCCGCCGAGCTTGTGTTCATCAAAGGAACTCTTCACTTTGGGGTTCAATGGCAGAACTGTCGTTCATGATTTTGGCAGCTGACCTAAGTTCTGGGGATCTTTGTCGGCAACGTATATTTCATGCTCAGGGACTCGTATAATATAAGCATCCCTCATCCAATAGTCGCGTCGTCCTTCTTTCTCCACACTAAGGTGTGTTATAACACACTACTAAATTAATTAATTAATTAATGATGATATGCAATTTTGATGAGAGTCTCAACGAATACAAGAGGGATAGTCCAAGTCTAGCTAGTACTAATCGGGTATAGTCATAGGTATGCTGTCACGAATACTAATGTATCCACCAAATTGTCCTCGAGACAGTTTTGCTCTTACGATCTGCTGCAAGTTGTAACCACGATATTTTAAACAACTTTTTTTTATAAATCTATATGGGTGATATTTAAGAGATTCAAATCCAAGATCAAGACTTGCCGTATTACTACTAGGTCAAGTTCTTGTTCGTTATGCATCTTTGATGTATATGTTCTAATGGATAGATTGAACATAGTGAATAGGACATAATCAATTAATTAAAAGTCTAATAAGTTACCGTTTGATAAGTGTACTGTTCCTTATGAGAAGCACACTAAATCCAAGCCCTTTCGCAAAACACTTGTCATGGCATTTACTGTTTATAAGTGGAGTTCTAACCTAGAGCCGGTTGTACATGTTTGCATAAGCAATAATGAATTACACATAACGAAAGGGTCTTACTTATGATTGGAGTTTTCTCTACGTAACTTGTTGATATGACTTGAATCGGACTATCAGCCGCTACGACTTGATATGACTTGAATCAGACTATAAATACTTCTCATACTCCTCTGTAATATGTAGTCTCCTTGATATAGTGAAACTGACTCTCTCTCGCCCGTGAACGTAGCTAACACACATCGTGTTAGTGAACCACGTAAATCGTGTGTTGTGTTTTTGATTCTCGCTTTCGTATTCTTGTTTTGTCAATTTCTGCGATTTCCCGATCCGTAGCAGCGCGTTTATAACATAGCTTCTTTCCAAATTCTATCCCATTGTCATGTAAGTAAATATATCTGATTGAATCACTATCTTATCAACTTAATTTTTTTATTATTAACTACTATATTCACCATATCACCAATTCTTTCACATTGTGATTCGGGCATTTTTACACATGTTTTGCCCCTTTATATTTTGAGTGTTTGACTTGGTAATCGGCGTTCCTAGACCTATTTTCCGTAACCATAACAGCCAGTTCGTGACGTCATCGCATTTCACACCATTTTTAGCTGTGATCAAAGTCTGGTCATGGCCAAGTCATAATCGTGACCTAAGGTCGTGACATGCGCACTATTAAGCTATAAAAGAGGAAGCTATGGGTTTTGAAAGGAGAGCTTGGTTTTTCTTTAGTTTCCAACCTAAAGCACCCAAAGGGGCATTTCTAGAGAGAGGGGGTGAGAGAGTGAGTGATCTGGGAGATTAATTGAAGGCTTGGATTGATCTTGGAGTCAAGGATTCAAGCCTAGAATATAGAGATTTTGAGCTATTTTCTAATCTCTCTCTTCTCTCTAGGAATTAGCCATATTCTCTTAGGTTGAAGTACTTTAGTTCTAGATGTGTGTGAAAATCCTATGTTTGATTGTTCTATTACTTGATAGATGTGTGTTGTGGATTGCATGAGTTTGGATTCCATGTCATGTTAATTGAGCTTTTGACCTAGGAGGGATAAAATCCCCTTTTAGCCCATTCTTAGCAATTAGGGTCACTTTACATTCTATTGTTATCCGGGTAATCCTTCGAGGGATTCAATTCGATCGATCTCCTAATGATATAGGGTTTCCCTAGGTTGAATAGAGCACCTACCAATCCATCACTTTGTCATCCGGGTCAATCGCGAGAGAGTTTATCCCCTAATGGTAGGGATATAGAGTCAATCAACCTAGGATGGTACGCAACACTGGACTAAATGATGTAAGTAGAGGGATTCAAGCTAAAAGAGCTCCAAATCTATAATCAGCTAGGATAGTGGTTAGTTAGGTTAGTTAGATTAGTTTCTTAATCACTATTATAGGTTGACTAGATAACGAAGCCTTTGACCAAATTAAGGTAATTTATAGACCCATGGTTCGATAATTTTATTACTCACTTACCCTATGCTACACCCGATCGTTGGTTAAACTTGGCTTTCGATTGAGAAGTTGTAGTTAGAGCGAGCCACATTGTTTTATTGAAACAAAACATAGTGAGCGGGCTTATATATATAGTAGTATTTGATTATTTGTTTATGGTGGAGGTTCATATACAAAACCACAAGGTTTTGTAGGCCTGCAAAACCATGGATCTATGGCTGAGATTTGTGGGCTCCAGATATGATGGCAATGCATGGGGAGGGGTATTTTTGGCACGGATAAAAACATGGCATGCCTTGTTCCTATAGGGGAGTGTTCATTTCATGCTGTGTGTTCCCTCTTATCTTTCCTTATTTTGGCACGAATTTATATGCAGTTGTTAGAGTCTTTTTCAAATTTCTAACAAAAATTCCACGGATCATAGCGCATTCATTTTAGATCACATTTGAACAATTTTTTTGTTCTCTACAAAATTATATCCATTTTGATATTTTTTGGATCAAAAAATTTTCAAGCCATCAGAAAACTATCATATCATGGTATTACCATTGAAAGTTATATGATGATAGGACACTGATATGATTGATATTATCACTTTATCATAGTGATAATATCATGATATAATATTTATCTTATTGACATTATCATTATGTCATAGTGACTATACCATTATTATAGTAATAATATAATTGTATGACACTAGGGGTGATAATCGGTTGTCGGTTATCCAGGTTTAATTGAAAATCGCACCGAAAAGTGGGTAAATCGGGTAACCAAAAACTGATTATATGCCTGCGGTGTCGGTGTTGGTTATCGTTTAAAAGGAATATGTATAACCGGCGTTCGTCGGTTGCTAACCGAGAAATACTCGGTGCATCGCTACTAACCGTGGTACCTCTCCTCCTCTCTCGCTCATCACTAGGGATGGCAATGGGTCGGGTTGGGGCGGGTTTTGTCAAACCCAAACCCATGGGTTTATCCGCCAAAAAAACCCGGAGTAAAACCCGTTGGGTTTGAAAAACTCAAACCCAACCCGCTGGGTATCCGCGTTGTCATGGGTACCCGTGGGTTTTTGTGGTAAAAAATTTACAATAACGAGTTTCTTTCAAAATAAAAGTTTATCATCAATTTTCTCATACTAATTATTCATACAAAAAACATCAATCTAGAGAATACAAGCAAACCGCAAATGATCAATACAAATTGTTCAAAATTAAAGATAAACATCTATAAACAATAAGATTAACTGAAAGCTTCTTCCTCGTCAACTAAGTTTCTTCCCTCTCCACTTCATAATATCAACTTCATTCTAAACAATTAGAAAGAACAAATTATATATGTCTCCACAAACATAAAGAATGTTAGTTGTTTAAGGAAGATATATTATTTAGAATAATAAATATACCGGAAAAGTAATTATATGTGTGTGAGCGGGTACCCATGGGGCGGGTTTACCTAAATCCAAACCCAACCCGACCCGATGAATAGTGTAGCGGGTTTAAACCCAAACCCGGCCCAAAACCCGTCAACACGGATTTTACCCGCGTTGACCGGGTTGGGTCGGGTGGGTACCCATGAGTTCGGGTTTTGTTGCCATCCCTACTCATCACCACTCTCTCCCTCTCCCTAGTTCAAACTTTCTCTCTCCACTCGCCGCTCTCTTTCCTTCCTTCCTTTCCCAGTTCCCTTCTTCTTTCGCCTCTACCAGAATTCTCGACCTTCGCTCACCACCACCACATCATTGCCCTCTACATCTAACTCAGCCGCCCTCCGAATCTGGTCTCCCTCTTCGTTGGCACCCCCACCTACCTGTGAGCTGATGTGAGCTGAAGTGCAGGCTGGAGCAGAGCTGGAATCCGAATCCGAGATGGAGAAGGATTGGAGTCAAGTAGCGGGAACTTTCTATTTGAATAAGAGAGCCAAAACACTGTCGTTTGGTTTAGTGTCTAGCAGATAGCTCTTGAGTCAGTATTTCAGTTGGGTCCTTGAGTTTCATTTAGAGTCAATGAAGTCCAATCCGGATTTAAGGGTTAGTTGCAGGTTGTTGGGCAGAACAGCTGATTAGTAGTGCTATTAGTTGGGTCATGGGGCTGAGATTAAGGAACTGGGGTTAGTGGGGTGATTTGCAGCCGTTGTTAAAGGCTGAACTCTTTGTATTTATATTCTGCTGTTCCTATCAATAAAAAGTTTGTCAGTTTGCCCCCATTTGATCTTACATTGTGGTATCAGAGCTCTTGCAAACTGTAACCTGTGAGATTTGATTGTGTGAGAGAGCCTGCAAGTCTGACTGCAGATTAGGGTTGGGAAACACGAGTGAACAAGTGAGGTATCTGATAAGAGTGGTGAGTGTAGCCTCAAGCAAAAGTTGAGCAGGGAAGTTCAAGAAAAGAAGAGTGAAAATGAGTGAAAATGGAAGTTTTGCTGCTGTAGGTATACCAAAGTTTGATGGTGATTACGAGCACTGAAGTTTGTTGATGGAAAACCTGCTACGATCAAAGGAGTACTGGGGAGTTGTTAATGAAGGGTTTACAGAACCTTCAGCTACTGAGGAACTCTCAGCTGCTCAATCCAAGAGTCTAGAGGATCTCAAACTGAAGGATCTGAAAGCAAAAAATTACCTCTTCAGTTCCATTGACAGGACGATTCTCAAGACCATTACCAACAAGAGAACCGCCAAAGAACTTTGGGATGCCATGAAAACAAAATTCCAGGGGAGTGCAAGAGTGCAGAAGGCTCAACTGCAGGCTTTGAGAAGGAGTTTTGAGTTGCTGGAAATGAAGGAAGGTGAG
Source organism: Linum trigynum (assembly GCA_964030455.1). Lineage (NCBI taxonomy): Eukaryota > Viridiplantae > Streptophyta > Magnoliopsida > Malpighiales > Linaceae > Linum > Linum trigynum. The sequence continues at coordinate 10,000,906 of OZ034820.1, read as the reverse complement.
ACCATTACTGACTACTTTGGTAGGGTTATGGTTATAGCTAATTCAATGAGGAACTGTGGAGACAACCTGACAGATGTGCACATTGTTGAGAAAATTCTCAGAACATTGACTGAGAAATTCAACTATGTGGTCTGCTCCATAGAAGAATCCAAGGATATAGAAACACTGTCAGTAGATGCTTTGCAGAGTTCCTTAATTGTTCATGAGCAAAAGTTTCAAAAGAAAACTGGATCTGAGGAGGAGCAGGCCCTCAGAATGAACTATGAATCTGGTGGAAGAGGAGGTAGAGGTCCAGGTAGAGGGGGCTTCTACCAAAGTCGTGGAAGAGGAAGGGGAAGAGGCTGGAATAAAAGCAATGTGGAATGCTTTAGATGTCATAAGTTGGGACACTTTCAGTATGAGTGTCCAGGCTGGTACAACAGTGGTCAAGCCAATTACTCCAATGTAGTTCATGAACAAGGCAGTACTGGTGGAGATATGAAAGAAGATGTGCTTCTCATGGCTCATGTGGAGGCTGTGAGGTCTGATGTTGTTAAGACAAAGAAGGAAGGATGGTGGTTTCTAGATTCTGGTTGCAGCAACCATATGACAGGAAACAGAAGCTGGTTCACAGACTTGGACACAACATTCAAAGGAAGTGTCAGGCTGGGAAATGATACAAAACTGGATGCAGTAGGCAAAGGGACAGTGAAGCTCAACATGGATCAGTTCACATTAACCATTCAAGAGGTATTCTATGTACCTGGTCTAAACACAAACTTGCTGAGTGTTGGCCAACTCCAGGAGAAGAATCTGACCTTTGTCATACAAGATGGAGGATGCAAGGTGTATCATAAAGGGAAAGGCTTACTGCTGGACACAACCATGAAGTCAAATCGCATGTTTGTGATACATGCTAATCCAACAGGTGAAGGGAGCAGTAATCAGGTGCAGTGTCTGCAAACTGGAACCTCAAATGACACTTCCTTGAAACTCTGGCATAGAAGATTTGGGCACTTGAACATTGCTGCAATCATTCAGCTGCAGAAGAAGAAGTTGGTTCAAGATCTGCCAGCACTCCAGGGAGAAGTTGGAGTCTGTTCCACCTGTATGATTGGAAAACAACACAGACATTCATTTCCCAGGAAAAGCAGTTGGAGAGCTACACAAAAACTTCAACTGGTGCATGCTGATTTATGTGGACCAATCACACCAGCATCCAATGGAGGTAAAAAAATACATCTTCACCTTAACTGATGATTACAGTAGGAAGATGTGGGTATATTTCTTGCATGAAAAGTCAGAAACTTTAGACCAGTTTAAGAAGTTTAAGGGGCAAGTTGAGAAGGAAACAGGCTTGTCTTTGATCTGTTTAAGAACAGATAGGGGAGGGGAGTTCATGCTTAATGACTTTAAAGAATTGTGTGAGAAGGAAGGAGTCAGAAGGCAGCTGACAGCAGCTCTAACTCCCCAGCAGAATGGAGTTGCTGAGAGGAAGAACAGAACAACAATGAACATGGTAAGATGCATGCTTGAAGATAGAAAAGTACCTGCTGTGTTTTGGCCTGAGGCAGTTGCCTGGACTTCTCATGTACTGAATAGAAGTCCAACAGCTGCAAATGGTGGAAAAACTCCTCAGGAGTTGTGGACAGGAGCTCTTCCATCTGTATCACACTTCAAGGTGTTTGGATGTGCTGCTTTTGTTCACATATCAGACCTGCAGAGGAAGAAGTTGGACAACAAAAGTGTCCAATGTTACTTTCTTGGACTTTCAGTGGAGTCCAAGGCTTATAAGCTATACAACCCCTCTACCAAGAAGGTGGTGACCAGCAGAGATGTTGTGTTTGATGAATCCAAAGGATGGGAGTGGCAATCTGATGAAGAACCAGTGCAGACTCAACTCAGCTGGGAAGGAAGTGATGATGAACTTTATGATTCAGAAACTGAAGATGATAATGGAGCAGAAACCACAGATGATCCAGTTCAGCCAACCACCTCTAGTCCTGAGCCAGTAACCCCTATTACTGGAACTCATACTGGATCAGAAGATGAAGAAACTAAAGTCCAAACAGACAGCTTGGGACTGCCAAACTCAGGACTAGGTCCAAGAGTAAGAAAACCACCTGCTCATCTGGATATATATGACTGCACATATTTTTCAGATGCAGATTGGTGGGTAATGACAGCAGAGATCAGTGATCCTCAAACATATGAGGAGGCAGCACAAGATGACAAGTGGAATGAAGCTATGAAGGAAGAAATGAGGGCCATTGAGAAGAACCAGACCTGGACCTTGACCACACCACCACCATATGTTGTTCCTATTGGCTTGAAATGGGTTTATAAAACCAAATTGACAGAGACTGGTTCTATGGACAAATTCAGAGCTCGATTGGTGGCTAAGGGGTACTCTCAACGAGCTGGTATTGATTACACAGAGGTATTTGCCCCTGTTGCAAGATGGGACACCATAAGGACACTCTTGGCACTGGCTGCTCACCATGGATTGATTGTCTATCAGCTTGATGTCAAGAGTGTCTTCCTCAATGGGGAATTGACAGAAGAGGTCTATGTTGAGCAACCTCAAGGTTTTGAGGTTGCTGGGGAGGAGAATAAAGTATACAAGCTCAACAAGGCACTCTATGGTTTGAAACAGGCTCCCAGAGCTTGGTACTCAAGAATTGAATCATACTTCCAGAACAGTGGATTTGAAAGGAGAACTTATGAACACACACTGTTCATAAAACGAACAGAAGGGAAGATTCTGGTGGTTAGTTTTTATGTAGATGACATAATCTACACAAGCAACTGTCCAGAATTGATTGCTGAATTCAAAAGTTCGATGCAGAAGGAGTTTGAGATGACAGACTTAGGTCGAATGAAGTATTTCTTAGGGGTGGAGGTGAATCAAACTGATAAAGGCATCTTTATCTCACAACAGAAGTATTCAAGAGAGATTTTGAAGAAGTTCCACCTGCTAGAATGCAATCTTGCTAGAAATCCTATTGCTCCTGGTATGAAGCTAACAAAGGCTGGTGATGGCATACCTGTCAATCCAACTGAATACAAACAGTTGATTGGGAGCTTGCTCTATGCAACTGCCACTCGACCTGATATAATGTATTCAGTGTGCCTGCTGAGTCGGTTTATGGAAAATCCAACAAGGCAACACATGCTGGCAGCTAAGAGAGTTCTGAGATATCTCAAAGGCACACTGGGGTATGGGATATGGTATCAAAAGGGAAGCAAAGAAGGCTGTCTAGTAGGGTATATTGACAGTGATTATGCTGGTGATCAAGATGATCGGAAAAGCACAAGTGGATATGCTTTCTTTCTGGCTGGTGGAGTTGTTTCGTGGGCTTCAAAGAAGCAACCAGTGGTTACTCTCTCAACCACAGAAGCAGAATTTGTGGCTGCCTCATACAGTGCTGCTCAATGTGTTTGGCTGAGGAGAATTTTGGAGCAGATGGGTTGGGAAACCAGCATTAAAGGAGCTACAATGGTGTATTGTGACAACAGCTCAACAATCAAGCTGGCCAAGAATCCTGTTCTTCATGGCAGAAGTAAACACATCGACGTACGTTTCCATTTTCTCAGAAACTTGGTTAATGAAGAAATAATTGAAATGGTGCACTGTGGTACTGGGGAACAAGCAGCATACATATTAACTAAAGCAATCAAGTTGGAAACCTTTGAGTTTCAAAGGGCCAAGCTTGGAGTAGTGGATTTTGCAGCAATGGAGGGTGCGAGGATGATCCGAGATGAAGTGAACTGAAGCATGCTAATTGGCTTCAGTTCAGGGGAGGATTTGTGAGCTGATGTGAGCTGAAGTGCAGGCTGGAGCAGAGCTGGAATCCGAATCCGAGATGGAGAAGGATTGGAGTCAAGTAGCGGGAACTTTCTATTTGAATAAGAGAGCCAAAACACTGTCGTTTGGTTTAGTGTCTAGCAGATAGGTCTTGAGTCAGTATTCAGTTGGGTCCTTGAGTTTCATTTAGAGTCAATGAAGTCCAATCCGGATTTAAGGGTTAGTTGCAGGTTGTTAGGCAGAACAGCTGATTAGTAGTGCTGTTAGTTGGGTCATGGGGCTGAAATTAAGGAACTGGGGTTAGTGGGGTGATTTGCAGCCGTTGTTAAAGGCTGAACTCTTTGTATTTATATTCTGTTGTTCCTATCAATAAAAAGTTTGTCAGTTTGCCCCCATTTGAGCTTACACTACCTCCTCAACTTCTCATCGCCGCCGATTGCCAACTCACTGTCCTCGCCAATCGTGGCTGCAGAGTGAGAAATCCAACCAGATCCAACACCTCCTCCGTGCAATATTATCGCTTGTAGCCGTGCATGTTACTGCACTGAAGTTTATGTTGGATTTTTCTTGTTGCTTTGGTGAGGGGATAGGGAAGCAGAGAGGCAGAGAGATAGAGATTGTGATTTGGGAATGGAGAGGGGAGACAGTAGCAAGAAATTTGTTTCTTTTAAGAGAGGGAAGGGTATCAGAGATGAAAAAGGATTGCGAAAGTGGGCCGGGGACCGGCGAAATCATTATTTTTTGTTTTTTTTTTCATTTATTTTGGTTAAAGGTTGACCGACCCACCGAACCAATGCTTAAGATTGGCAGTTACGGCTAACCGATTGCTCAATCGGTTGCGATTGGCTATTTCTACTCCTTATCGGTGTCGGCTAACTGACTGGTAAGTTCGGTTTAACCGTAACCAAACCGAATATCACCCCTATATGACACTAATATGATTGATATTATCACTATATCATTGTGATAGTATCATGATATGCCATGTAAATTATTGATAATATCATTATATCATATTTTGATAATACCAATATATCATAGTATAATATCATGATATAACACATATTTTGAAAAGTTAATTTTTTTTCTTTGCTCAAATAATAGCAAAATGAATATTATTGTGCAGATCATAATTAATGCGTTCTTTCTATGCAATTTTTTTGAAATTCTTAATTAACACAAATATGGTAGGATTGGATTAACAAAAATAGATTATTAGAAAAAGTAGTTGTTGACTTTTTAGCTATCTTCCCTCTCTCCTCTACTTTTTCGCCTCAAACTGTCAAAAAAGAGGAAAAAGGTGCACGCAAAATTATATTGCCGCCCCTATAAGTTTTTCTTTTGTTGGGAATTCATATGAACCACTAAATCCTCCAATAATATATATTAGAGTTTTGTCTATTTTTCTCCATTTCAAATTTCCGACAACGAGAGTGAAAGTAGAAAGGGTATTTTTGTCTTTACAATTAATTATTTATTTCATACAAAAAATGTCAATATCAGAATTTGAACTCGGGTCTCTTCAAACAAAGATTACAATCACAACCAATTACACTAAACAAATTTGTTGTGTCCTTTTTCATACAAAACATATACGAAGTGACTCTCTGAAAATCGGTGGACTATTTCATCATGATTGGCAGCCCACTAAGTCTACCGTATGTATTTTTATGGTGCTTGATACTGTAATTTTCATAGCAGAGTTTCATGTATTTTTTTATGGAAGAGACTAATTCTATTACTACGTGTTGTGTCCTTGCATTTTTCAATTTATATTTAAATTTAGTACTTTTTTATCTTTGTTCTTTACTCTTTCTAACTGCCTCTGAAATTCTTTCCATCGTGGAATAGTTTGCTCCCCTTTCACTTTACAAATCTGCCTTTGAAAATCAATCTTCCGGTATCTCTTGGCACTACGATTTTATTGTTAGGAATTTAAACTGAGCAAGTAGAAGATTTCAACTCCGATATCAATCCATGGTGAATAGAATGGAGTTCAATAAATGGAGTTGCAAAATTAGGATTAAAAATTGAATTTTTGGTTGAAACATACGCCTCTTGAGATTGAAGATAAAGTTGATGAAAATTTGATTGTACAACAGAGAGTGGTGGCTATTGGATCTTTAGGTTTATGGTTTTGAAGATATCACAACTTATTTCTATCTTAAAACGAGGAATTATTGATTGATTTACTGAAGTAGGTCGGTCGATTCTTTATTCAACCTACTGTGACTGATAGATGAGGAGTGTCTAATTTTGTTCCTTATACTTTGATAGAGTCTATTAGTATATTGGAGGTAACCGTAATTTTGACGTTTGCTCTCAAGTTTTTATGGTCCCCTCTTAGCTTAATTGTTAGTATATAGTTGACTTGAATAAACAATTCTCCGTTTCTTTTTGATTAGTGGCATATTGTTCCTAAAATGAGAGCATTGAACCTTATGTAGGAATTTCAGGTTTAAGATTTAGTTTCAAACTATCTATGGCTCGTGTGGGAATTTCAGTGAGCTTTTCTACTCTATCTTTCTTTACAATCAACTAACCATTAGCATTTTAATGAAGACTTAATTATCATTATGAAAATGAGATCAATGGTACATTTTTTTATATTTTATATTCTTAAATGATGATGAAATTTCTCCAAATGTTTGACCTATATATTCTTTCTTTATGTATTATCTCGATTGAAAGATTGTCAATAAAATTATATGAGTTGAAGGTTGATAGGTATAAATATAACATAAAAAATATAAATAATCAAATATGAATACGCCGGCCAACTGACCGGGTTATAAGGTAATTACATTAAAATGAACGGACGAAGATTGATTTTTACAGATTTTTGCAGCTATTGGTTCTGCACAACCGCTCCCTTTGTTTATTTATGTATTATGTAGGCTCTTCCTTTTTGTTCCTTTTCTAAATTAACACAAACATTATCCAAGTGCCGCAGCTGCCTTTCTCACCCTTTTCTCTTGAATGCATATGCCTCCTATTTCCTTAACAACACAAAAGTTTGTTGAAATTCCATCCAACCATCGGAGGTGTTTACCCATAAAAATTAACCTTGTATCACATCGGTTAAAAACAAGGAATTAAATGGCTTTATAAGGCCAACTTAATCATACAAGTTTAAATCAGTTGAGTGGGCCATGAGGATTGGGTTTTTGGGCCCATTACTCTGTGCCACCACGCGCGCCATGCATATCCAAATTTGACTAAGTATGGGAGCCACCCCCATGACACGCAGAGGGGGGTGGGCATCATACCACCACCCCCAAGACGTGGCAAGGGGGTGGACATCATACCGCCACCCCATGACATGGTGATGGGGGTGATTGCCGAATTTGGCTAAGGAAAGGAGTATGGGAGCCACCCCCAGGAGGTACAAAGGGGGGTGGCCACCATCATACCACCCCAGGACGTGGTGAGGGGGGTGGGCATCATACCACCACCCCCAGGAGGTACCAAGGGGGGTGACCATCATCATACCACCACCCCCAGGATATGGCAAGGGGGTGGACATCATACCGCCACCCCCATGACATGGAAGATGATAAGAGTGGAAGGAGTACCCCCATGAGGTGGTCTGGGGACCACCAACGTACCACCCCCATGGTATGATCAGGGGGTGGGGGGTCATTAACGCCAACTCCCATAATGATGATATAGTGGCGAGGGTGATCCATATGACCCCCATGGAGGATGCCCAATGGTATGGTGAGGGGGTCACCAATGTACACCCCCATGGTATGGCCAAGGCAAGGGGGTCATGTGAGAAGGTGGTCTCTTTACTCTACTAATGGTGAAGTACTCTTTGCCATTTTTAACTCATGTTATTCAAATACCCACCCATATGTGATAAGTGGTATTTCTTTATGCCTTAGCCATTTTTTACTCAATGGATAAGCAAAACTACGAAGGAGATGCCAAGAGTAGAGGCTAAGGTCTCAAGAGGAGGAAGTCAAGACTGAAGAGGATCCCACATCCAACATCAGGGTAACCGTCATAGCAGTTGAGTGGGTAACCGTCACTCCACGTCAGCAGAGCAGTTTCTTGGGGCAGTTACTTTTGGTGGCTATAAATAGGAGGTGAAGATGACAAAGAAAGGGTTCGCCAAAATCACACCAGACAACCTATTGTCAAATTTTATCCTTTTATCTTTACATTTTCCTCTGCAAATGTAGCCATAGTTGTAGTTTCGGAGCTCTCGTTGAACCTCCATAGGAGTAGAATTAATGTAATTTAGTTTGCCTCGTAGATCACCAAGAATCGAACACCCTTGTTTGAACTTTGTTCAAAGAGGTGTGAACTGTGTTGTTTGATCATTTGTTTGGAAGTCAAAGGTGCAAAATCCAATTCTGTTCATCTAGTTTTTCTCGCCGGGAAAACAAATTGGCACACCTGGTGGGACCCGTGTGTTCGATTTGATGGCTCCGAGGCGGAGGAATCAGGAAGGTGACGCTCCGGCTGGTTTTGTGGAGGAGCAAGTGGCCAACATTTGAACATGGCCAAGTGTCAGAGGCGGTGGCCGGAAACAATGGTGGGACGGAGATCCTACCAACGGCGGCGCCTAGTGGAGATATTGGTGAAGCAGTGGGGGTCCTTCGTCAAATGATGGAGGAGAACCGCAAGCTGGTGGCAGAGAACCGTCAAGCCACAAAGGAGAACCGCCAAATGATGGTGGAGAACCGTCGCATGATGGAGGAGGCTAGAGCTGCTTCTCATCAGGTAAATTCTCAAATGGACTGTCTTAATTCTAGAGTTGATAGACGTCTAAGCCAATTATTTGAAGTGGTTAATAAGAATAAAAGTGATTTTGATGAGTTCAGAAGGTTTTTAACCACACCAATAATCCAATCTAGAGCTCTGCCATTAGATGGCGGGAATCCAAATCCCATTAACAATTCTGTAAATTCTAGTTCATCTCCCGTTGGCGGCGGAAATGGTCAGCCACGGCAAGATAACCTCTTTCCGCCGATGACAAACCAACCAACTCCTCACCGCATGAATCGCGACAAGATTCCTACCACTTCTCAAGTGGAAGGGATACTCAATGTGGGAGTTGGAGAAATTCCTCCACGTGGTGAGAATTTGGGAGTTACACATTCTGCTCCAGCGGAACCGCCACCCATACCCATACCAGTGGCAAGGCCCTATACGGTGCCTACTCACATGGGAGGGGGAGTAGGTTTAGGTGGGGGAGATCAAGTTCCTCCCAGAGCATACCCAACACCCATGCCACCCCATTTCAATGGGCATGGCATGGACCCCATGGGTTTCGTACCCCAAGGGGGGCAACCAGGGGGAATGATCCCAACACTCTAAGGGATCAGGTAGCTCAACTTCTTGCCGACCAATTTGGCATGGGAGTGAGACCCACCATGCCACCTGTTTATCGAAAACCATACCCTGAGTGGGTGGATAGACTCTACCCATTCCCAAGGGGGTTTAGAGTGCCTGAGTTTGCAACATTCACTGGGACAGAGGACCAGTCTACTGTGGAGCACATTGGACGTTTTACTATCCAGTGTGGGGATGTAGGAGATTTTATTAAGTTAAGAGTATTTGGAAACTCATTGACAGGACCTGCTTTTGCCTGGTATGTCAACTTGCCATCGAACTCCATCCAAACATGGCAGCAGATGGAGCAAATCTTCCATGCTCAGTTCTATAAATCTGAGTGTGAGGTTTCCATGGCTGAGTTGGCGCGCATGCGCCAAGAGCCAGGGGAGTCGGTGGAGCACTTCTTGACAAACTTCAAGAATGCTCATAACCGTTGTTTTGTCAACTTGACAGAGAGAGAGTTTGTCAAGTTAGCACAAGGGGGGGTTGAGTTTTGAGTTAAGGAAGAAATTCCAAGATAGAGAATTCTCTGACTTGTTCCAACTGATGTCTTGTGCGGTGAGATATGAATCTCTTCTTCAAGAAGAGGAGAATAGGAGGAGTGCCTCAAGGGGGCAATACTTCCCCAACATCGGCTACCCTGTCAACCATATTGGCCAAGAGGCCTATGAGGTGGAGGTGGACCTGGCTGAGTTAACTCTGGGGAAGCCATATGTATGTGCTCCTTTGGCTAATATGGAAAATGAACTACTAGGGGGTAGACTAAATTCTGCCCCCATCCACCCACAGAAGTATTCATTTGATATTTCTAAAGCCGGCTTGATATTCGACCAACTCTACAAAGATGGTCAAATCAAGTTGACAGGGGGGCATAACATCCCACCCCCTGAGAAGTTAAGAGGGAAAACATATTGTAAGTGGCACAACAACATGCTACACTCCACAAACTCATGTGTGGTTTTTCGCAATATATTGCAGGATGCCATTGAGAAGGGTCGCATCAAACTCCCCAAGCCAATGAAAGATGCCATGCTGGTGGATACCAACCCGTTTCCAAACTTGCTTGGTGTCAACATGGTTAACCCAGACTTCTCAAAAATTGAGCTCCCCCATTTCAAGCTGGTGTTGGATACAACACCGCAACAAGGGACCCCCACCATGGTGTTCGAGCAGGGAGAGTCATCGAAGGGTACGCAGGCCAACTCGGCCGCTTCTAAGGTGTCAAGTGAGGTGGAGAAGCTATGTGCCCAATGCAAAAGGAGTTCTAGACTTGATAAGGTGAGACCGAATCGACCAGTCCAACAAAGAATTGGTCCACTCCATAGGCCGAGATACCCATCCTATCAAAGACAAGTAGAGGGGGTCATTCAACCGACATGGGGGCAAAGAAGGCAATTGGTGGCACATGGCCCTCTTCCCATGAGAAGGACTTCTAAGATGCCCAATGTGCCATAAGGAGGGGGGGGGCATACTTATGATATGCATAGTCAACCAGTAGCTATTGGGGGGATGACAAAGACTCAAAGGAGGAGATTCCTACGAAAAAATGCCAAAGAACGAAAGGGGCAATACCCAGTAGTACCTGGTGAGATGGTGAGACCAACACAACAAAATGAGGATGGTCATGCTAGTATTGAGGTGGACAACTCTATGACCACGGGTTCCAAAGTGATAGTTTTCATAACCGGGGAGCTCAATTAGTACGATATTGTCCGCTTTAGGCCGAGCCCGCACGGTTTTACTCTTGGGTGTCCTCCCCAAAAGGCCTCGTACTAATGAGATTGGTGGACACTAATATACAAGGGTTCCTTCCCTTGTATAACCGATGTGGTACTTGGATTGTCCCATAACAATCCTCCCCTCAAGCCAAGGACCACGAACATCGTGTCCTCACCTCAGCGATTATCTTGATCCGCCAGATGCCTTGTATCGATGGGCTTCTCGATACAAGGACTTTACTAGACGCAGAACTCTCTTTGATCTGCTTCCCAAATGCGGAACTCTCTTTGATCCGCCAAGCCCAAACGTGGATTTCTCCTGGATCCACCAAACCAGATGCGAATCTCAAATCCCGAGGTCATCGAATGAGGGTCCACCGAACTGACGTCCACCGCCCCGAACCGAACCAGGCTCTGATACCACTTGTCATAACCGGGGAGCTCAATTAGTACGATATTGTCCGCTTTGGGCCGAGCCCGCACGGTTTTACTCTTGGGTGTCCTCCCCAAAAAAAGGCCTCGTACTAATGAGATTGGTGGACACTAATATACAAGGGTTCTTTCCCTTGTATAACCGATGTGGTACTTGGATTGTCCCATAACAATAGTGTCTGACCAGGGAAAGCATGCCCAAGTCCAAAGTGATGGTAATGGTCAGAAGGGAAAAAATGGTGTAGGGGGTGATTCAAAGTCAGCTTGTGAAGAATCATCTCCTTTGAACAACCATGGCCATATGGTGTATGGTTGGCTTGTTTGGTTAAATACATGGACTTGGCAGTGGATGTATACCTTTGCACTTTGGTTATTGCCAAAGGGTATGGAGATCAATGATGCTTGTAACTCCTTATTATATACAATAAAAAACATATATATATTTATTAATATAGAAAAGCCAATCATGGCTATATATATATTTAAAATCCCAAAGTGGCAAGTTTCAGAAGAAGTTAGTAGGTTTTGATGTGAGAATCTTGCCACGACTGGTAAGCCTCAATCATTACTCGTATTGTCAGGCCATTAAGGTGGCCTAACCATGCCAAACTTTAAAATTTTGTAAGGTGTGAACTATATACCTCATGACAAGACATGGAGGTGATGGTGAATGACATGGGGTATGATTAGTAGTAGTTTGGATTAACTAGGGTGCATGATGTTGTTCTAGCCCAATAACTTCAAAAGATACCACGCCGTGTGATTTAAGAGTGACCATAACTGTTGGTGGTCACAGTGGCATGGGAGGCACGGTTGTGTCGAGATGGAAGGACTATGGAATAATTATGTTTGACTCCCTTCCTTCCTCCCACACGGCAGCAAAGGAGAAGAAATTGGGATTGTTTTCATCATTTAAATTGTATGGCCAACTATTTGAGTTTGATGGCCTAGTTGGTGTGAAACTACTTAGTCCATAATTCTTATGCACCAAGTAGTTGGTGAGCATTTGTTTACCCATAAAAATTAACATTGTACCACATCGGTTAAAAACAAGGAATTAAATGGCTTTATAAGGCAAACTTAATCATATCAGTTTAAATCAGTTGAGTGGGCCATGAGGATTGGGTTTTTGGGCCCATTACTCCGTGCCACCACGCGCGCCATGCATATCCAAATTTGACTAAGTATGGGAGCCACCCCCATGACACGCAGAGGGGGTGGGCATCATACCACCACCCCCAAGACGTGGCAAGGGGGTGGACATCATACCGCCACCCCATGACATGGTGATGGGGGTGATTGCCGAATTTGGCTAAGGAAAGGAGTATGGGAGCCACCCCCAGAACATGCCAAGGGGGGTGGCCACCATCATACCACCCCCACCCACCATCATACCACCCCAGGGACGTGGTGAGGGGGGTGATGGCCGAATTTGGCTAAGGCAAGGAGTATGGTAACCACCCCCAGGAGGTACAAAGGGGGGTGGCCCCATCATACCACCCCCAGGAGGTGGGCGGCATCATACCACCACCCCTAGGAGGTACCAAGGGGGGTGACCATCATCATACCACCTCCAGGAGGTACCAAAGGGGGTGGCCACCATAGTACCACCCCCAGGACGTGGTGAGGGGCAAGGAGTATGGTAGCCACCCCCAGGAGGTACAAAGGGGGGTGGCCACCATCATACCACCCCCAGGACGTGGTGAGGGGGGTGGGCATCATACCACCACCCCTAGGAGGTACCAAGGGGGGTGACCATCATCATACCACCACCCCCGGGACATGGCAAGGGGGTGTACATCATACCGCCACCCCCATGACATGGAAGATGATAAGGGTGGAAGGAGCACCCCCATGAGGTGGTCTGGGGACCACCAACGTACCACCCCCATGGTATGATCAGGGGGTGGGGGGTCACTAACGCCGACTCCCATAAGGATGATATAGTGGCGGGGGTGATCCATATGACCCCCATGGAGGATGCCCAATGGTATGGTGAGGGGGTCACCAATGTACACCCCATGGTATGGCCAAGGCAAGGGGGTCATGTGAGCAGGTGGTCTCTTTACTCTACTAATGGTGAAGTACACTTTGCCATTTTTAACTCATGTTATTCAAATACCCACCCATATGTGATAAGTGGTATTTCTTTATGCCTTAGCCATTTTTTACTCAATGGATAAGCAAAACTACGAAGGAGATGCCAAGAGCAGAGGTTGAGGTCTCAAGAGGAGGAAGTCAAGACTGAAGAGGATCCCACATCCAACATCAGGGTAACCGTCATAGCAGTTGAGTGGGTAACCGTCACTCCACGTCAGCAGAGCAGTTTCTTGGGGCAGTTACTTTTGGTGGCTATAAATAGTAGGTGAAGATGACAAAGAAAGGGTTCGCCAAAATCACACCAGACAACCTATTGTCAAATTTTATCCTTTTATCTTTACATTTTCCTCTGCAAATGTAGCCATAGTTGTAGTTTCGGAGCTCTCGCTGAACCTCCATAGGAGTAGAATTAATGTAATTTAGTTTGCCTCGTAGATCACCAAGAATCGAACACCCTTATTTGAACTTTGTTCAAAGAGGTGTGAACTGTGTTGTTTGATCGTTTGTTTGGAAGTCAAAGGTTCAAAATCCAATTATGTTCATCTAATTTTTCTCGCCGGGAAAACAGGAGGAAAGCGAGAGGAAAAAAACGAAAGAATAGCATAGCATCTCTCAATATAGTTGCACTTCGTATTTGTCTATTGCCGATTTGAAAATTTTCCAATCAAACTTTTATCACAACCATCTCATCCTCTATGACTGATTAATTTTAGATGTTTTGTTTTTTAGTTGTTTGAATTGCGTTTCTTATTATTTAAATAAAATAACCATAATTTGAACTTGAAAAGAAAAAGAGTTACTTGTCAGTTGCAAAACATAAAATAAAAATGCATAAGTCTAATACATCGTAAATAATCCGACAATAAGAACAACAATTATCGTTTAACTAGGCTTTATGAATGATAGAGCTCTAGTAATTAAGACTAAGAGCCATAGGGAAGTCTAACAACCTAGTTGTGTAATGTAAGGACTTGGATACAACTTGGTAGAAGTGCAATAAAGCAAACAATGGAGGAGTTAGGTTGAGGTTAGGACTTAAGGAGGGGCTATAACTCCTATATTTAAAATACATGTAAATTTCGTAACAAATTTGAAAAATAAAATAATTAGTAAGGCATTAGCCTTCCCTTTTTCAATTATCATGGTTAAATTCAACCTCTCATTCAAATTTCCGATTTTCCACTGAAAGCAAACAAATGAAATGAAGATAATAGCTAGCTAGCAAGCGTGAAAACAAAGAATAGCCTAGTATTTCGAGGTTCTAATCATGAACAAGATAAACATTAACCTAAAGGCCTTAAGATGCTAATGAACAAGATTCGAGTCATCACGATATCCTATTTGTTAAATATGGATCTCTTGACTTTAAGTCTTTATTTAAATATTAATTCGACTTTAAATTGAAATACAACAAGGGAATCACAAGATCTATGCTTCATGTCTGCTGCTATCTGTTAATAAAAATAATGATTTCTAATATTTTTTCTTAAATTACATACCCTCATTAATCGTTCTGTTCCGACTCATGCTTCATGATAAATTACCCGACATATTACAAGACGAGTATGAATATTGAAATATCCATCTCAACCTGCTTGATTCTCATCTTGGGAGTAGATGCTCATCACGTTCAACTTATTAAGCAAAGAAATGAAAATTTGGAAATTTATACTTGAGTCGAGGTCTTAGTAATTAATATATTATTAATTAATTAATATATAAAAGCCTAACATGGGAGTTACTATTCATTAGTGACTCTCACACTCCTCCAAGTGCAAATGTGGAAGTTCCAAGTCCTTCTTTTACCCCACTCTCCATTCTACAACCTTTGTGTTTAGTCATTGTTCGCTAAGTTTTCGTCTATAGCTTTTTGCACAAATCATCGCCTTTGTGTTTTGTTATTGTTCGCTAAGTTTTCGTCTATAGTTTTTTGCACAAATCATCGCCTTTGTGTTTTGTTATTGTTCGCTAAGTTTTCGTCTATGGATTTTTGCACAAATCATCGTCTTTGTGTTTAGTTATTGTTCGCTAGGTTTTCGTCTCTGGCTCTTTGCACAAATCTTCGCCTTTGCCAACCATTTTGAAGCCTATCTCGAAATACTGTCGACGGAATCCTAAGTTATTCTCTACCATTGTTGCCCAAGGCCGCTACCACGAGTTTTGTATCGGGACTGAGTTAATCCTCTTTAGTGTTTTTTCTTTCTCTTTTTGCTTTTTGTTGAGCATGAACATAATTGAACTCAATGCCGCTATCGAAATTTGTTGACGATTTTTGTATCAGGACCGAGTTTCATTCGCTTTGGTGTTTTTTTCTTTAATATATAAAAGGCTAACACGGGATATATAAAAGCCTAACATGGGAGTTACTATTCATTAGTGGCTCTCACACTCCTCCAAGTGCAAATGGGAAAGTTCCAAGTCCTTTTACCTCACTCTCCATTCTACAACCTTTGTGTCTAGTGATTGTTCGCTAGATTTTCGTCTATAGCTTTTTGCACAAATCATCGCCTTTTTGTTTTGTTATTGTTCGCTAGGTTTTCGTCTATGGATTTTTGCACAAATCATCGCCTTTGTGTTTAGTTATTGTTCTCTAGGTTTTCGTCTCTGGCTCTTTGCACAAATATTCGCCTTTGCCCACCATTTTGCAGCCCATCTCGAAATATTGTCTACGAAATCCTAAGCTATTCTCTACCATCGTTGCCCAAGGCCGCTACCACGAGTTTTGTATCGGGACTGAGTTCATCCTCTTTAGTGTTTGTTCTTTCTCTTTTTCCTATTTGTTGAGCATGAACATAATTGAACTCAATGCCACTACCGAAATTTGTTGATGATTTTTTTATCGTGATCGAGTTTCATTCGCTTTGGTGTTTTTTTTTCATTTATTTTTTCCTTTTCGTTGAGCATGATCACAATTGAACCCAATTCCATGGGTATCCAAGCTAATTTGATCCGGACAATTATATATTATATAATATATAAAAGCCTAACATGGGAGTTACTATTTATTAGTGGCTCTCACACTCCTACAAGTGCAAATGGGGAAGTTCCAAGTCCTTCTTTTACCCCACTCTCCATTCTACAACCTTTGTATTTAGCCATTGTTCGCTAGGTTTTCGTCTATAGCTTTTTGCACAAATCATCGCCTTTGTGTTTTGTTATTGTTCGCTAGGTTTTCGTTTATGGATTTTTGCACAAATCATTGCCTTTGTGTTTAGTTATTGTTCGCTAGGTTTTCGTCTATGGCTTTTTGCACAAATCATCGCATTTGCCCACCATTTTGTAGCCCTTCTCGAAATTAATATATAATAATATATAAAAGTCTAACATGGGAGTTACTATTCATTAGTGGCTCTCACACTCCTCCAAGTGAAAATAGGGAAGTTCCAAGTCCTTCTTTTACCCCACTCTCCATTGTACAACCTTTGTGTTTAGTCATTGTTCGCTAGGTTTTTGTCTATAGCTTTTTGCACAAATCATCGCCTTTGTGTTTTGTTATTGTTCGCTAGGTTTTCGTTTATGGATTTTTGCACAAATCATCGCCTTTGTGTTTAGTTATTGTTTGCTAGGTTTTCGTCTATGGCTTTTTGCACAAATCATCGCCTTTGCCCACCATTTTGCAGCCCATCTTGAAATACTGTCGATGGAATCCTAAGTTACTCTCTACCATCGTTGCGCAAGGCCGCCACCACGAGTTTTGTGTCGAGACTGAGTTCATCCTCTTTAGTGTTTTTTCTTTCTCTTTTTCCTTTTTGTTGAGCATGATCACAATTGAACTCAATGCCGCTATCGAAAAGTTATACCATATCTACTAAATGTTGACAATTTTTGTATCGGGACAAAGTTTCATTCGCTTTAGTGTTTTTTTCTTTTCTTTTTTCCTTTTTGTTGAGCATGATCACAATTTAACCCAATTCCATGGGTATCCAAGCTAATTCGAGTCGGTCAAAGCGACTTGAAACCGGCTTTAGCATTTATAGTTTCTTTTTTTCTTCTTTTGGTTGGGAAGACAATTGAACCCGAATCTAAAGTTTTGAAGAGTGTTGTATTGTGAGCGCGATTTATCCGTTTTTGTAATTGGCAGGTTGGACCAAGTATTAATTTGTTAAAAAATTGTTCAAAGCGAGTTGAACACTTTGTTGACCAGTTTTAGATCGAAAGCGAGTTTTGTACGTTTTAATGTTTTTTTATTTCTCATTTTCCTTTTCGTTGAGAATGACAATTGAACTCTGACCCATTGATGACGTGTTTCATATCAAGAGCGAGTTTTATCTGCTTTTGTAATGGATAAGTTGGGTAAATTGTGAATTTGTTAAAACTGGATCGACCCGGTCAAAGCGAGTTGAACGCAATTTTGAGAGTTTGGGGTCATGAGCGAGTTTTATCCGCTTTAATATTTTTTTTACCTTTTTCCTTTTGGTTGAGAATGATCACAGTGACTTGAGCCCGATTTTACAGGTTTTTTGAGGGAGCGAGTTTTATCCGTTTCTGTAATTGGCGTGTTGGGTCAGGTGTGAATTTTTCCAAAACTCGGTCCAACCAGGTCAAAGCGCGTTGAACCTGGTGTCGACGAGTTTTGAGTCGATTGCGAGGTTTAGCTTTAGTGTTTTTCATTTCGCTTTTTTCTTTGTTTGAGAAAGACAATTGAACCCAAATTCATGGGTATCCAAGCTAATTTGGCCCGATCAATGCGAGTTGAACCTTCTCAAACTTGCAATCAGACAAAAAAATTCATAAAGGAGAACCACGATTACCTCAAACCCAAAATAAGAAAGTCAAAAGAGTACGACTATGTTTGGCCTGAATTTTAGAAGGTTTATGTTTCAAAAGTTGAAGTCAAGCCAAACACCTCTAAAGTTTCGCTTTTTGAAAAACTAAAGTTTTTTCGTAACTTAAAAGCGGAAGCTCCGATTTGAAAATACAAAATTGTCCTTGCAATATATTATTCTTTTCCTAGAAAACATCATTTCCTTTCATTTATATCATTATAAAAAATAAATCAAAAATAATATTATTTAATATTAAATAAATCCAACGTGATCCATTTTAAATACTTTTTTATTTTTTAGACTTTGTATTCATATTTTATGTTAGAAATATTTTTTACTCATTTTCCATTACCTCTTATATTAGAAAGTAATTCTGATAGTTTTTCATCTAAACACTCAACAGTTTTTTTTTATATACTTCTTGAAAAGATTCAGAAAAGCTGCTTCATTCTGCAAAAGTTATAGCAGGATCAACTACTAGTCATACCAATTGAAATATTAGCGTCATGAAAGAAGTTTAAACATAAATAATATATTCGACAACTTTTCTACCTTATGCAAGTTTATCGACCATATGTTATTGTAAATAACAAACCTATGAAAAGAATGAATAAAAATGAAATAAGATTATTTTTACTTTTGAGTCAACATTAAAATTATTGTTATTTTAAATATTTTATTTTTCTGATACGCGAATTTATGGCGAATGGACTTTTGCTAGTAGCGATAAACGCAGACGATGAGAAATACAATCACACGAATCTATTGTGTGGCAGAAAATATTCAATTCGAACATAAATTCATGCTCCCTGTCGTAGATAGCAAAGCACTAAGCCGCCATTAACAGTTTGAAAAGTGTGAACTCTCAATTTGCTCCTGTCAGTCGGAAAGAAAGAAGAAAGTGCTCTGTTTTGAGTGCCATTCTCCCAAATACGCCATAACCAATTCCTTGGATGAAACAAATGTCAACAAGGTAATAAAGGAAAGAGTTTATTATTCAGTATGTAACGTAAAGTCAGTCATTCCCCCATTTAGCTTCGATAGTGCCCGCAGTGACAGCCCCACTATCACTATAAAGCTCCCATCTTCCTTCCTTCCCCTGATGCCGCTCCATTCCCGAAATAAAAAGCAGAGTAGGAGTAGCAGTGCCCCCTCCGGCTTTCCCTTTTCACTTTAACACTCACGCACGCCTCTCTCAACCTCCAAAACCTGCAAAACAACCAACCAAGTGAATTCAGAAGTCGCCCACAACCACCAACATGTCTTTTCTCTTCTCATCGCTCGCGTTTCTCCTATTAATCACCACTACCCCCTCATCACCGGCGACGGCGACGGCGACGACTCCCCTCCGCCACGGATACTACTCCGCCACCTGCCCTCCGGCCGAATTCATTGTAAGGGACGTCATGAGGAAGTCACTCCTCTCCGACCCACGAAGCGCTGCCTCCGTTATGCGCTTCCAGTTCCACGACTGCTTTGTCAATGTAATCGCAAAACTAAAAAGACTCTGTTTCTTTTGTTTATAAGATAAAAGAACTAATATTTGAAATTGATTCATCTATGTTTTATTTTAATTCAGGGATGCGACGGTTCAATGCTGCTGGATGACACAGACACCATGCTTGGCGAAAAGCTCTCCCTTTCCAACATCGATTCCCTCCGCTCATACGACGTCGTCGACGATATCAAGGCCGAGCTCGAGGAAGCTTGCCCAGGCGTGGTCTCTTGCGCCGACATCATCGTCATGGCTTCTCGCGACGCCGTTTCCCTGGTACAACGACTATCTCCTTTGATTCAATCCCACTCTGCATAATTAGCAACAATCATCTCTCTGTTTTCTCCACTGTTGTTTTTGCCTTTATCTCTGGTTTTTCGTTCTGTTCACCGAATCAGACGGGTGGGCCCAACTGGGAAGTGAAGCTAGGCCGGCTCGACAGCCTGACGGCGAGCCAGGCCGATGCCGACGCGATCATGCCCAGCCCACGGGCCAACGCCACGATGCTGATCGACCTCTTCGCCGGGTACAACCTCTCGGTGAAGGACTTGGTGGCCCTCTCTGGTTCCCACTCCATCGGCAAAGGCCGATGCTTTTCCATCCAATTCCGCCTCTACAACCAATCCGGGCCGGGAAGACCCGACCCAGCAATCGAGCCGCGGTTCAGGGAGAAGCTGATGGAGCTGTGCCCGATGGGAGGCGACGAGAGCGCCACCGTGGGGCTGGATTCCACCCCCGTGGTGTTCGACAACGCCTACTTCAAGGATTTGGTCGGCGGGAGAGGGTTCCTCAACTCCGATCAAACGCTCTTCACGCATCCGCTGACGAGGAAGTACGTGGAGGTGTTTAGCAGGGACGAAGAGGAGTTTTTCGGGGCCTTCGTTGAAGGGATGGTGAAGATGGGTGATTTGCAGTCCGGGAGGCCAGGGGAAGTGAGGAGGAATTGTCGGGTCGCGAATGGCGGCCGGCGGCCGGCAGAGGAGGAGCATCTTCCGCCGGCGTTTGGACTGGCTAGATGGATTTAGCTAGCTCCAGCTAATGGTGGAGTCGCCGGATTTGATTTTACTGGTTGGCTAAGGCCGGTGATCATTGTAAATGGAGGAATATAGCTTATTATTTCGGTTTTTCGTCTCGTTGTCTTGCTTTGTGCAGATTTGCTGAGCCAATGATGGTCTTTTGGTTGGAATCTGTCAAACCGTTTTTGTTTGTTCTTGCTTGTGATCATTAGTCATTGCCTACTTCTTCCAAGAGTATGCATTCATGTAATTACTCTTCAAAATGTGTATACGAAGTTGTACTCTAATAATTAAGGATATCATATCCCAATATATTATGTCGGATCGGTCCTTAAGCCTCATTGTTTAAGGATGTTCTTAAACCATTTTTATTGGCTGATACTAAATTAGGTAGTTAATGAGGGGTTAGTAGTTAATAATTAGTTGAAATAAATAAGATATTATGAAAATATAATTAATATTACTCATTAATGATTCTCTTTCTCTCTCCCCCTTGATCTTCTCCATAACCCTCTCTCTCCACTACAATTAAAAGGAAATTCAAAATTAATTTAATTAAATATTATTATTTAATATTTAATAAATCAAACTTAATATTTTTATTTTTTTAAATGAAAATAAAAAATATATGCTCTCTCTCACTTCGTGGCAACTTGCAATATAGTATTAACATTTTGCAATGACATTATCAACATTTATTAAATGAATCGTTATTATTATACCTCATCATTATTAACGACTTCAATATACTTATCAATTCTTTACAATTACATTATTAACAATTTTGGATCAATTGTTACTGTGTTATAGTTTCGTCATCAACGCCTATGAATGAATCATTAAAGTTATGTAACATAGTCATTAATAGTTTGAATAACTATATCATTGTTTTACAACATCTTTAATACTAATGATTCACATTTTCACATCATGTTTATAACTATCTAGTCATGGCCTCTTCCAATAATTTCTAATGACATTATTAACGTTTTATGATCAATTAATATTGCTTTACATTATCATTCTCAATGATCATAAAACACAATACTAATTTTCAACATCTTGGGTACTTGTGACATAGTCCACCTGTGTGATTCAGTCAAACAAACATTGTCCAGAAAAATATTAGCTCAAGCAAACCAACATTCACGCCTCAACACCAAACTATTAATAACAATACAATAAATCATTGATAACGAAAAGTATTTCGTTGAAAATAAACACAAAACATCAATGTAAAAATGTCCGACTTCAACATTATAAATGACATCAAACTTTTAATAAAGATACTAAAAACCATTAATATCGAATCAAGTCACTGATAAGGAAATAGATTTTTGTAATATAAAAATATTAATAATATTCCGATGCAATGTTTAATGTCAAATAGCACTAAAAACACATTAATAAGTAACATGTATTTAATAGATAATGCATCCAAAAACTTTGATAATGATAGCAACTAATGATTGTTAAGTATCTTATTAGATATTATTAATATCTTATTTTCAAACATTGATAATGCTTATACACGCCTATTAATAATGACACCAACTACGTTACTAACTTAGACTGAAAGATTAATAACTATAGTTATATCATTAAACGTAAATTCACTTTTGATAATGTCATATAGAAACGAATATCTAACAAGTATGCTTCTTGATAATGACATTTGACAAAGTTAAGTACATATACGAAAAATTTTAATAATTCAAATCACTAAACATAACCAATCTTACAAATGAATTAAATTTTTGCTAATGGTTGTATTGTGCTTGGAAAAAAAATATTGATAATAGCACTTCAAATGATCATAAATCATTGCGAACCAAATTGATAATACGATGTAATAGTAAATAAACTTCAAGTATCAACAAATTGAAAACACAATTTCACTTTTGCTAATATTACAAACAAAACATAACATAAAAGGTTAATAATGTCATATAAAATTATTAAAAAACATGTCGAACAACATTAATAATAACAAAAAATGAATACCTAACAACGAAAAATCTCAAACCCATGCAATAAAAAGCCCTAATGATGATTCAATTTATAAATATTGATAATGTCATTACAAAATGTTAATACTTAATACTAATCGGAAGTTGCCAAGATGTGAGAGAGGCATATATTTTAAATTTCAAATTTCCATTTTAGAAAACGAAAATTATTAAATTCGGATTTTAATAAATATTAAATAAAATTAATTTCATATTTCTTTTTAATTATAATGTAGAGAGAGGGTTATGGAGAAAATCATGGGAGGAGAGAGAAAGAGAATCATTAATTAATTATATTTGCATAAACCCTAATTACTCTTAACTACCTTTTAACTACTAACCCTCATTAACTACCTAATCCACTTTCAGCCAATAGAAAGGCTTTAAGATTTTCCTTAAAAAATGAGCTTTAAGGACTAGAACTCAAGCCTCATGCATAGGTTCTAGCTCTCTTTTAGCATTCACTAGTTTCTCAATTTCATGCATAGAACCTTATTAAATAAATTCTAATATGTCATTAATTATTGACTCACGAGGAGGGTTAAAATTCCTACCTCTTTTCGACTGGTCATTGCCTTCTCATTTGGCAACGAGCAGCTCCTCGACCCAAGTAAAGCTTCCTAATTGCTTTTCATCACTTCAGTCTTGAGGGGAAACACTTCATCTTCATGTGCACACAGCAGCAGCAGCTTTAATGGAAAGCTGGGTTTGTTTTACCATATAAATTCGAGGCCCACAAAATTGAACGGGCCGGCAGAATTCCACAAAGTTAACTTTTCTTTTGCTGGAGCGCCTTGGACCAAGAAAATTAATTGGAGCTGGGGGCATTTATTTATTTATTTGGGCCGGGACGGATCATCGAGCTTCGGACTGGGCTTTTCAAATCCCGACCCAACTGAGCTGACTGTGAAACCACTGTCTGCCATCCCCGGTGCGAGACCTACTTCGGCGGTCCTTGTCGACGCCCCCTCTTCCAACGAGTCCTCGGCACAGGAGGCAACGAGTTTCCATGGATCGACGTCATCTCTCATAAAGCGTAGTTCCATCTCATGAATGGATTGAAACCAGATACAGTAATCAAATCTGTTTGGTACACCCAAACGTCTTAAAATTGTTAGAAATCGAACAGGAAAAATTAGGGTTATCGAATCTGGCTGAGTCACGGACTAGGTCGGCCTCTTTAAGACGTTCGCGGCACTGCTTCGTTATGCGCACAGCAGACTATCAGTCGGTCGCCTCCAGGATAAAACAACCACTCTTATTTGTTACTCGTCGGTTTTGTTAGAAAACCGAAGCTCTTTGAATCTCACTCTCTCTCGTGTTTCTGCTCTTTCAATTGCGTTGTTACAGGAACTGGGTATTCCTCTATTTATAGCAGTAGAAAACCTAGAATTTTCCTCTTTCGTGGAGGATAAGTCACGTTTAATTAGAGTGATAATTACTCCGATAATTAAAACGCGTTCTGTTGAGATAATTAACCCGGATTATCTCCAGAATATTCCTTTTATTAATTATCCTTCTTATTTTCGTATCTAGAAAGAATACTGGATAATTAATTCAAAATAGCTTTCAAAACTATTCATTCCCAACAATGCATTTTGTGATTAAAATAAGTCAAAAAAACGTTGTACTCTGCAGAATACATGTATACTCATAATACAACGTTTAAAATCGGAGGTTCCAAACGAGCACTAAAGGTGGGGCTAAAATTGGGTTTGCCCCGTCACAACCTTGTAAGAATCCTGTGATATGAGCGCAGAACCTATGCCCGTAGTTGACAAAGTCACGCAACCAAGAATAGGGAATTAAGCTTAGGGATAAGGTGAAATTGAAGTGCAATCTCACACCAGGGAGAAGACTCTGTCAATATAAGGTAGAAGCTCGACCACAATCAAGGAAAATACTCGATTGATACAAAGCACAATTCACAAGCCAAAAGCTAAATGAACAAGAGTAAAGTTTTCGATTCATCAAAGTCTCCTCTAAAACTCATTTTTAAGCCCTTTGAATAGGCCATGCAAACAAAAGCTAATCAAAACACAGAAAAGGAAAAGAATCCTACACAAAATTAACTCGAACTCAGCAGTGCCTGTTTCCCGGTTGCTCATCTTCATATCCCTGATCGGGGAATAGCACCCTCCTAACCTGGGGTTCGTCTGTGTCCGATCTCCGATCATGTCCTTCTGTTCCCCGGTCGGGGAATTGGACTCTTCTGCCCCGGGGTTCCTCCATTTGCCATCCCGGTCAGCGCTCTTGATCCTCGGTCTGGAATTGAAGTTTGTGGTCGGGAATTTTGATCTCGTCTCCCTTTCTTGTTTCCACGAGGTGCATTCTTCTTCCAACTTTGAGTATAGTGATTTTGGGTCACTCTGGAGGCTTGCATCTTCCTGTTTGACCCATTTATGTATAAATTAACCCGTCTGGTCCCTGTTTCCTTCCTAACCATGTCTGACCTTCTTGGATTGGGTAGAGCCAGTGGGTCGGCACAAATCAACACACTAATTTTTAGAATTATGTTTTGATACCCATATTTATTTTTCTTATAATTTGGTACCTAGACTTTGTTCTTTTTACAAATAGGTTCAGGAATTTTGTGGTAAATTTATGTTTTTAGTACCTTCATATTTTTTACATTGCATTATAATTCATAAACTTTTAAAATTTACAAACTGATCCAATGTGTTGGTAAGAGAATCGTTGATCGAAACGAGTCTACTATTGTTGCATTGGCTCTAGAAGGAAAAATATTTTCTGGGAGAGACGCTACTCAATTAATAATTGCTAACCTAGCTTATACTTTATCTAAGCATGGTGTTTAGGTTCAAAAATAGCTTAAATGAAACAATTTTAGTCTTTCTTTGTCTCAACCCCATACCCCGATAATAATGGTCGAGTAAGGGGTGCCCCAAAGCGGAATTGACCGGTGGTGGTTAGTCGAAGCTCCAATAGGTAGCCGCTCCCTTCTCAAGAAACCGTACGTGAGACTTCCGCATCATACGACTCTGTCCCGAGCTTCTGTCGTCGGCCCTTGTCATTAGACCACTATCTATGTATGTATTTTGAGCCTGGGACTCTCGAATTTGTTGCTTCTCAGGTGGTGGCTTACCCCAACTCTATGACCAAGATTAATCAATGTATTAAATGATTCTCATATAAACATACAATGTTCCATTTTAAATACTCATAGAAGAACCAAGTCAGGGTAAGCCAATAATTTTTACGTCATACTTAAATAATCATATATTCATAGCATAAGAAACCATCACAAATAACAAATCATTGCATAAGCACATATTCATCAATTATCACATCAGACTAACATCACCATGTAACCAAAGTATTGGAAACCACCATAAACATGGGTATGTTATTTGCCTCCAACAAATACTATTCGCCGCCAACTAAAAAAAATTTACAAAATCACCCCTATTCATATTTTGTATATATACTATTTGGCTCCAACAAATACTATTTGGCATTTGCCGCCAACTAAAACAAAACTTTACAAAATCACCCATATTCATATTTTGTATATAGACGGCTTCGGGAACTATTCAGAAAATTCCACCCACTATCAGAAAACTTAAAAATCTTAAAAACTGACATTTTGATGCAAAACTCGCCAGAAAATCATCAGAGAAACAGAACTTCGTTGTACTTTGTGCACATGCAACCATCACTCGTCAAATCATGTACTTTTTTATTATGGAATTTGAAGAATTTTTTCAGCGAGTTTTTTGACAAAGACTATTCTGTCAAAAAATTTCAGTGACCTTAACCAAGTCGAGCCGAAAAAACTTTGCGTCCGGTACCTGGCAGGGCCGGCATAATATTTTAGCACGGCCAGGTGACAGCCGGAAGTTTCTTTAGGCCCGACCAGGTTGAGGCAACCAGTTTCTTTCGGCCCAGCCAAGCTCCGGCCACCTAAATTATTCGGCCCAATAGTTTTCAGCAGCCAGAATTAAGGTTTAACATTTGAATTTAGTGTTTAGCATTTGAATTTAGGGTTTGAATTTAGAATTTAGGGTTTAGAGTATGAATTTAATATTGATGTGTTATTATTTTGTAATTGTAGGGAAAATGTCAGAATGGTTCTACTCGTGCTTTGATTACACAGTATACTTTGATTCTGGCACCCACTATCCACCTTTTGAGCTAGCCGAGGTAGATCCAATAAAAATCGATCAATCACCTGGGTTTTTTTATTATCAAGGGATCATGTAAATCTCGTACTGATGTTGAGCATCTTGTTTATCGATG
Source organism: Linum trigynum (assembly GCA_964030455.1). Taxonomy (NCBI): domain Eukaryota; kingdom Viridiplantae; phylum Streptophyta; class Magnoliopsida; order Malpighiales; family Linaceae; genus Linum; species Linum trigynum. The sequence goes on along the minus strand of OZ034820.1, from coordinate 9,973,977 downwards.
TTATATGTACATCGATAGATATAGAAAGAAGGATCGCAAGAGGATCACCCAAACACATGGGTTATAGTGGCAGTGAAATCATGTCGAACTGCGGAGAACAGGGGGTTTCACGGCCACAAGAAGGTATTGTATGCAACACATCACAGTCCCAACAATCAGTTCAGTAAAGATGATAAAGCTAAGGCAAGAGCGATGAAGAAGGTAGAGAGAAACCAACTCAGCAAAAGACGATGTTGAATTCTGATAAGGGTGCTCATCATAATATTAGACAGTATTACAACTTAAATAGTAGGACAAGATTGGATGAAATGGGTGAAATGGACGTGATGCAGTTTGCACTTCAAGAAGCTGAAAAGTTGAATTACCATATTCAACTTGAGAAGGATGTCGATGGTGTGCTTACTGATCAGTTCTTTGCACACCCAACTTCTATTCAGATGTTGCATGTGTGGTCGTACGTCATCCTCATTGACTCGGCCTACAAGACTGTAATAAGTATAACATGCCATGTATTGAGCTTATTGGGGTTACTCCAGTGAAGAATAATTTCAACATAGCATGTGCATATATTAAAAGGGAAACAAAGGAGACGTATGAGTGGGTGCTTAGATGTCTGAAAGTGTTGCTCGGCTCTCGGGTTCCAAATGTCATTGTGACAAACAAAGAAGGCGATCTACTTGATTACAACCCTTTGGTCTTTCCCCTGCCACAGGTTCGCCACCTAATATGTTTATGGCACATCAACAATAACAAAAAGGCCAAGTTTGAGTCACTATTGGGGGAGATGTCAAATAGACATCTGACAATTGTGGTGTGGGCTAAGTATTTTAGGGTTGCCTCATATTTTTGGACGAGTGAAGGAATGAGTGAAGTATTGGAAGAATTTGAAAATGTTTGGTAACGAAGAAAGATAAGTTGGCTGATTACGTGAACCTAGAGTTGATTTCTTACAAGCATTAGTGGGCAAAGTGCTACACGAACTAGGTGTTTGATCTTGGTAACACGAGCACGAGCAGGGTTGAGTCATCTCACTCTTAGTTTAAGACATTCCTCGTATCTAGTAAAGTGGTGATGGCACTTGTTCTGTGAAGAACCAAAACTACATGGAAGCTCAATTTTTGGAAGTTCTGAATGAACTTCACAAGTGAACTACTCGCAATCTCTCGAGGGCAATAGAGGCTCCATGCACGCTGCTGAGGAAGAAAGTTAGCACCAAGGCCATCAAACCAATATTGGTGGGTCGGAGATGTACAAGAAAAGTTGTGTGCGTCATTGTTTGACCACACATGGGCTTATGTGTGCTTGTCAAGTTGTTATAGCTAAGGCGGGACGACGTCAGTTCTACGTCGAGGAATTACATGTTTATTGGCGGACTTTGGATTAAAAGAGGCCTCCAAAAGAAGATCAATATGGTGAGCAAGTTGATCTAGAGCGAGAACATTTTAGACGTCTGACGATGGAAGTGGAATAGCAAGGTCCTGAAGCAATCAAACGAGCAAGAGATGACCTATTCTATGGACTTCACCCTATAGAAGACAATGTGAGGGAACCATAAGTGAATGAGACGAGGAGGGGGCAACCTCAATCATGAACCAAGTGTTTTCTTTGTAGTTCGAACTATCTCAACGTAATCGATCTCGTTCAAGGAGTATCGAGTCTCATTCAACTGGAAGTAGGTCTTGTTCTACCGGCACCTAGACCCAGGCATCAGATTTTGAGGCCGAAGGGCATGATGATTATACAGGTAAGTCAAGCTCCAACTATTGTTTCAAAATTAATTTATTACTATATTTTAATATTCTAAACTACCTTTTATTTATTTGTAAATAGGTACACAGTCCCCCCCCCCCCCAACACACACACAGACGATATCATTAACCTCTCATTGACCATCTTTTTCCAGAGTTCATTTGCGAGCTCGTGATAGGCCATTTCAACCCGCATCCATATGGACATTGTGGCTTCATGGCACTTTAACATTGACTATGGAACACCAAGGACCATTTTTTAGGAGTTAGAGCAATTTTAGCTTATGAAATTAAGAGTAACTCGTCGAGGTATCAAGGATTGTATCTAGTACACGCAGATGGGGGTGGTGGATGGCAGGGTGCAGTTCACCTCATCAACTACATGACCCGGGTATAGCGCCAGGCAGACACTACATTAATGCTTATGACTCTTATGTGTTTGCTACATTGCAATCATCATTTTCTCATACTAGTAGTTTGACCTTCGCAATCCGAGCCATAGGATACCAACGTGGTAACTAATCACTACACTATATTGCCGCTTGATGCTCCAGTTGGTTCATCATCACTAGGAATAGTTGACTCGGTAGAACACAACACCAAACTGCGACCAAGTGTAATCGCAGTCCGGAAATGCAGTAACAGGCAAGCTCAAACTGTCAACCCGGGGTCTAGATCTACTGCCTACTCCGTGTATATCTGTTATCTAGCAAACTAATTTAAGTGATTGTTGATTTAAGTAAAAGCAGTAAGAAAGCAGGAAATGATTCGGTTTTCTAAAACAAAGGAAGAGTCACTCGGGAATGAGTCCCCCTAGCTCCTTAGTTAGGTCTCAGTTGTAATTACCCTGGGTTGATTAACTGTTGATTAAACTGCGGAAGATCCGACAGTAGCTTGGAATCTCTTAAACTGACCAAGCCCTCTCAGGCAGGCTAACCGGCAGGAGACTAACCTTGACCGAGATAGACTGCTGAGGCAAAAAGTACATAACTCCACTACTGGAATTGGGTTCCAGTACAAAGCAGTAGATTGATTAACTCTCGTATAACCAATCTACCACTACCAATTGATGAAGCTCTAACAACCTAATCAGATTCTATTTATCTCAGGTTGCAGCAGAAATCAAGAAAAGATGATCAGACTTCAATTGACTCAATGAATCATGCATCAATCAATTAAAATCAAACAGTATAACAATCCCAAGTCATTACAATCAAGATCTCTAACACATGGAACTAGGGTTCTTCATACCCAAGTGAGAGAAAGTTCTACTCCATAGAGAGAGGGAAACAGAATACAAAGCAGTCATACTCATAACAATGGGAAGAATCTGCTTTGGGATGTCAATCTTCACTCCTGGGGATGCAATCTGGCTTCAATGGTGAGAAATCCACTCCAAATAGCTCCTAGGGTTTGTTCTTTGCACTTTCTCTCTCTAAAACTCTGTTTTTGCTCCAAAAACTCGATTTTCTCTCCTTTGGCTCGAATTTGAGTTAAAACCCAGAAATTCCCGACACATGGCCGTGTGGCTTTCCCAGCTTCCCGTGTGAGTGTGCAAAACGTCGTGTTTCACTTAAGTGGCTTCAGGTACGCTACACGGCCAAAACCACACGGCCGTGTGGATTTCCAGGCTGCCCGTGTGAGCTCCCTGGACTTTCCACACGGCCACAAGGGGTCCCCTACACGGGAAGTGTGGCTTGCCCGTGCAATTTGGTGCCACACGGCCAGGTCACACGGCCGTGTGGGTTTTTAGGCGTGCCCGTGTGGCTTTCCCAACTACTCGCCAAACGTCCAGTCTTCGTCCAATCGACCCCGAACTCGTTCCCAAACCTTCATTCACGTACTAGGACCTGAAATATCACAAACAAGAACAACCTAGAGTGACATCAGCCTAAAACACGAGAAATAAGACTCAAACGGTGTAATAATGGTGGACAAAAACATGTGTATATATCAAGTCATCAATAGTCGTAGCACTTCACTTCGTGTTTGTGCATTACCAACGACTATTTTTTGACCCTAACCATTTTCCCATATGCCCTGTACATATATATTGCCACGGGCTCAGAATTTCCAATGTGGAAGGCTGGGATACTAGTTTTGGGATGGGAGGACAATAGTTGTGGAGGAGTCTTGGTGGTCGCAAGCAAAGGAGAGCATGAGGCCCCAACATAGCTAGGAGAGGGGTAGGAGCAATGCATGATGTTGTGATGTTAGTATCTAAACTTGTTACATTGTGAGATTCTATTGCTTCTTTGATTAGGACAATTTATGAACTTGTTGCATTATGAGATTCTGCTACTTGTTTCATTAGAAGATTATATGAACTTGTTTCATTATGTGATTCTACTACTTGTTTCATTATGAGAATCAAGATCCACACATTCAACTAAACATCAATCGAACATAGATAAGCTCAACATCCAAACTAAAATCAAACTACGACATCCAAAATAAAATATCTGAAAAACAACATCTGAAGTCATGCATCCCGATAACAACATCACAAATCAAACATCCGAAAAACTAACATCAACATCTAACTACTCTGGAGGTGGTGACCCTGACTCTCCCAGTACTCGCCTCACACATTCTGGATCATGTGAAGTACCCTATAGTAATCGCGCTAGTTCTCTGACTAGGTCTCCTCATCGCCCTCAATGCCCCGAACCATAGTTTCAAAAGTGTATAAGAGGTTGTGCCTGCGCTAGAACAAAACATACGAAAAATAAATGTTAGTTTCACATGAAGTATAATAGTATTGCTTTAAATTGAAAAAATTGAACACAAATCTTACCGCTACAGAATCAACTAGTCGATCAGAAACCATCATCCTAAAGAACTATCATGTGAAATTGAATGGTAAACTAATCCACCTGTTTAGATAGTCAGGCATCATCTCATATGGATAACTCTACCACCGGTGTGAGTATATGTCTATATGAACCATTTGGGACGGCAAGGCACCTCAAGCAACATCAAAACTCAAGGGGATCTCAATGACATATCTTCAAGTGGCGACTGGTCACTCTACTTGCACAAGCCGTGAAGGTAGAGGCGGTAACATCTGCTGGTATCCAAACTGTCGGACATGAACTTAATCGTAGAACTAGCCTACATCATCAAATCTGATAATTCCAGTGTACAGAGACCGACGCACTGACTGATGAGGCCACTAATGAAATGGTGTTCATAGCACATCAGAAGGAGTCAAGTTGTAAAGAGCGTGATGGTAGTACGCCAGCTCACATTGGGATTTGGCCACAAATCCTGGATCTAGCATCCCAGTCCATCGTGAAGCCTAAGGGATATCGTCTCCTACAGACTCTGGCTCAAAGTGATATGGTTTCAGACTTAGAAAGTACTCGTAGATCCAACACTACAAAAGTGTGAGACAACCAACAATCCCCCTAGCCTCCACTCGATTGCTTAGACCTAGATGCCTGTACATCCAAGCCAGTGCCCGTGATGCCCAACTGTAATGAGCTACCTTCTTCATATCCCTCAAAAATAGGTTCACACTCAGTCGAACCTTGTCTCCACTCTTGTCTACAAATAGAGTGGACCCTAGCATCATCAAAAAGTACGATTGTGCCTCTATCATCGTTATCTTGTTCTGCCTCAAGTGCATGGACGCCATCTCTGCAAGGAATCCATCCTTGGTGTACCACTTACCCCTTTGACCTAAACCTGAAACCTTTGAGGAACTCTCCAGCTATGTAGAGTTCATCCCCATCAGCGTACACAAACCGACCCTAGCATTGTCACACTCCCTCTTGCTCTCGTACTACAGTTGCCCATCAATTGGAAGTTGTAGTAGGTGGTGCACGTCGTGAAGGAGGATCATCATCTCTCCAAAAGGCATGAGGAAGGTCATGGTGCCTTGCTGCACCTCTCCACAAAATTTGAAATCAGAGCCTCGTCAATCGATATCTTGCAGAACATACAATAGATCAGGTGCTGGAGACCCGTCCCCTCGACCAACTCCTACGCAAAAGCACGCCTAAACTCATAGTTCTGCGGATAGTCCACCGCAACACTACGGCTGTAACAAGTGATGCACCCCCATTCTCCAACTCCCGTCCAAAGTGCATATGAGGTGTGTGCACGAAAGCTCCTAATGAGACTCAGATCCATAGGTCCACCAGGACACTCACCATCAAGCTCACATGCTCGAGGATCGCATTTGATTGATGCCCTCTCCTACTCCGTCCAATTTTAGTGTCGAGCTCTGTCCCTCCTCTCGAGTACGTGCTACAAAACGCCCACCTCCGTCCCTATACACAACCGGATGTGATGACTCGTATAAGATGCCTTTCGTTCGCGTCCAACAGGAGGGACCTGGGGATCCCCATCTGAATCGCCCTATCTGGAGTGATCATCATACTCGACTGAAAACATCATCAGTGAAGTGCCCTAGTTCCTCCCATGGGAACCAATCGACTGTGGGTACAGAGGATCAACTCCACTTAGGGATGGTAACAAAACTCGAACCCACTGGTACCCACCCGACCCAACCCGGTCAACGCGGGTAAAATCCATGTTGATGGGTTTTGGGCCGGGTTTGGGTTTAAACCCATTCACTATTCACCGAGTTGGGTTGGGTTGGGTTTGTGTTTAGGTCAACCCGCCCCATGGGTACCCACCCACACCCATATAATTAATTTTCTCGATATATTTAATATTCTAAACAACTAATTTTATTTATGTTTGTGGAGAAATGTCTAATTTTTTCTTTCTAATTGTGTAGAATGAAGTTGATGTTATCGAGTGGAGAGTGAAGAAACTTAATTGAAAGGAAGAATTTTTCAATTAATCATGTTATTTATGGATAATTTGAGATTTGCTTCAATTTTCTTGAGTTCTCTAGATTGGTGTTGAACAATTTGTATAGTTAATTTGTGATTTGCTTGAATTTTCTAGAATGGTGTTTTATATATGGATAATTTGTATTGAGATATTGAGATTTGACTTTAAGTTTGATAGGAACTTGTTATTGTAAATTTTTTACGACAAAAACCCGTGGGTACCCATGAAACCGCGGATACCCAGTGGGTTGGGTTGGGTTTGAGTTTTTCAAACCCAGTGGGTTTATCTCGGATTTTTTTCACGGATACTCCCATGAGTTTGGGTTTGGGTTTGGCAAAACCTGATCCAGCCCCACCCATTGCCATCCCTAAGTCTCCACTAAGATTTCATAATTCCTCCCCTCCTACATCTGCCTTTGACTGATATCTCTTATGGATGTAGCACTTCTTCTCATTCTTCCTTCTTGGTTATTGATCTATATCCCTATTCACAAACCTAGGCAGTCTACTTACGCCACTTCCTTCCGCATCCATATATAATTATCTACAAATTTAACAATATTACATTTAGATGCGCACTAATAACATACTAATTATCCACTAACTAATTTATTTATATATTTAAACTAATTTAAAAAAATAAATAAAAACTCATATAATAATTAAACTAATTTAATTATCCATTAAACTAGTTTATTTATATATTTAAACTAATTTAACGAAACAATTAAACAACTCAAATAATAATTGACTAAGTTAATTAACCATTAAACTAATTTACTTATATAGTAATTTAGATGACTCGTTGATTATGTAACTCATTAAATTACTAATTAAACTCCTCATATAATAATGATTAACTCATTTAATTAAATAATTTTTTTAAGGCTAGCCGAAAAGTTCTTGGGGCACAGACATTGTCGGGCCAAAAGAAACGAACGACAGTGACGATGCCAACACGGAAGATTGCAGCAGTAATAGGCTCAAGATAGGGTGCATAATTCATCCCATCAATAACTAAATTTGAATCCTTTATTTAGAAAATTCATATCTAAGGAACTCTTTATTTAGAAAATTCATATTTAAGGATGGAAAATTAAAGGTCATTTTTATTTTCCCTGGCTTTCTTAATCGGTTTATATCTTCTTCGTTTTAATTTGGATTTTTTTTTTTTGCACAGATGGAACGAGTTCGTTGTGCTCTACAAAATGATATCCATTTTCAATATTTTTTGAGAAAAAAAATTTCTTGCCTCTCGGTACCAACTGCATATCATATAGTATTTTCTTCGTTTTTAATTCGTTTTTAAAAACGTTTGCATAGAAGGAACGAGTTCATCATGATCTATTGGATCTACAAATTTCTGGGTGAACAAATTACAAGACCAAAAAATATCACACAATACCACCCTGGTACGGGGTGGTATCTTGTGGTACACAATGTTAAAAGTCGTAAATGACAGTTAATATACTTCTACTATCATGTATTCTATCATCCTACAGTCTTGGTTTGTTCATACCACCATGGTACGCTTTTCAAACCATAGGTATGTTCTTATTTCAATACTAGTCAATACCATATGGTATAGACTGGTAAAAAATGACTCAATTTTTTTTGTTCGGAGAATATATCAAAGTGGATATCATTTTGAAGAGCACAATTAATCTGATCTAACTGTACAAAAAAATTAAATTACAACTTAAAACGAGTGAGCAATCATCCACCAAAGATTAAGGAGGAGAAAATTAAAGACACTTTCCAGGAGAGAGAGGGATGATGATGTCATGTTAATGTGGACGGGTTACTCATGGTTACTCACCATAAGGTTACTGATGTGATCTCTTCCCGCAATAATGACCTCGCTGAGCCACCTTGCGCCAGGTCCGGCTGCCTAACTCTTTCGGCCTATCGTCGTCGCAGCCAAAACCCATTTTCCAGGAGGCTGCACCTGGCGACAGCCGACCCGACACTACACTGGCCAAAATTCATAATCCCAGCAGCGTATCCTGACCCGGGCAAAAAGAATATGTTGGTAGTGGCGTTGTCGAGCCGAAAAAATTTGACGACACGAGAGACGTTGGACCGAGAGAATCCTACGGCTCGTGCCACGTCCGGCAGCCGTATTTTTTTTGTCTCGGTTCAACATTTATTCATATTCCGCCAGAAAATAGGTAAAAAACAAAGAAATAGGTCAGGATGTACTTTTTCTGAAGTCCAGGCAACGACAGAGGTGGATTTTTGGCAAAGAATGGCGGTGGTTGCACGAAGTTCTGTCAAAAGGGGCAGTGGCCGTCGGTAGGACGTCTATTGTGGAGGTGGCTAATAGTTTGATGTATGTAAAGGTTTGTTGTTGTGTTGAATTTATAGATTTGATTAGGAATTTTAAATTTTAAATTGTTTTTGTTGGTAGCAAATAGTCGTCTAACATAATATCGCTCACATGCACAGTTCGTATAATACATCATATGAATGCATCATAACACATCTTTAGACAAGATTTAATCACAAGCACTGTTAGGTAGATTAAGTGCTTTTTACTTTTAATTGTCAAGTCATGCACTCCCCCGTGTACAACCAATAGATGTTGAAACATCGGAAACCAATAAATGTCTTAAGCATCGCCAATCAATACATTAACCATCGCCAATAACCAAGCCTGGTAATGCTCACCCAGAGAGCTGGGCATATAACCATCATATCCAATCATATAGATTGCATGACAAGGCACTATTACATTTATTTTAGGTGTACAAACAAATCTTTAGTTAGTCACATATTCATATGCCATTTTGCATATTTTCCCGAAAGCCATACAAGTTAACCATGATATAATCCTGATTTGCATCTATTTCCATTCAGAATTGATTAATCAAGAACCTATCTTAACTCAATTGAAGACCATTGAATTTTGGCTAAGTATTGTTAATGTTTCAGGTCGCCTCCTTTGCAAGCTTGGTTCTTTCAATTGGCTCGATAGAATGGGATTGTGGGGGTTTGTTTTGAAGATGGAATCACCCTCTACAAGTTGGAGTGCTTGGTTGTTCAAGGAAAGGTTAAGAGGGTCGTTTCTAAAGCTTCCCAAACAACCTTGTCAGAACCGGAGTTCTGCCTGAATTTGGCTAAGGCAGCGACGGTGTTAAGGTGGGGTACTTTGAAGCTCCATTTAGGACAGAGTTTCAAGGTTGATACCACATGAAAGTATGCACATTTTATTACAACGACGAGGCGTTGGATGATTGGAACGAAGATTGGAAAGCGTAGAACGAAAGCTCCATCATGTCGAGGCTGAGTGTCTTATTGGATTAGGATTCCTTTGTTGTTTCGTGTAATTTCCTTTTCATTGTTGGTTTTGATTTCCTTTTCCAGTTGTAATGTGTTTAGAACTTCCTTATGAGTTGTTAGGTTTAGTCAGAATCTATTTAAGTCGAGTCTTTCATTGTAATCGTAATTTTTGCTCAATTGAATAAAATCAAGTGGTTTGAGTTCCATAGCTTTTGCTTTGCAAATTGTGAGATCATCCTAGTGGTTCCTAGGTTTGATCTTGAGCTTGTATCGTTCAAGTACACACCTTGTTCGTGGCCAAGCATAGTTCAAGTACACACCTCTTTCCCTCTGTGAAAGTTGCACGAAAGGTTACCATCCAAACATGACACAAGACTCTGTTTTGTGTTCTTCCCATCCGAAATTCAATCAATCCTCGATTGAATTCAAGGTTGTGCTTCTCTGATCAAATCAACCCAATCAAGGAGTTATCAAACCTTATCTCACTCATTACACACATAAGCATCGCTTCATAAGTCATTCATATATCCTTCATGTAACCAACCCCATTAGGGCCTCATATAACACAGTTAGCAATAACAGTTTTCATAACATCACTTCAATCCATGTGCCACAAGGCCATTCCATAATAACATGTGTTCTTTTCAGAAAAGAAATTCATTTAACAAAGCATTTAATAACCACTCATAAGTCATAATGATCACAACTCGCAAGTTTACAATCATCATAATCACATCATCACCCAATCATAATCATTCGATGATCACTTCCATCCATCCCAACAAAAACTCATTTACGTCATACACAATCATATCAATTGTATTTTTTTAGTCACCAACACATGTCCGTATATCATGTTCACAATTGCACGACATAGATAGCAACTTCATTCATGTACACATGAAACACGTTTTCTTGTAACTCATTCATTGATACACATTGTCAATAATAGGTTGATAGTTCATCTGTCGAATCACATATTAGTGTATTCGTGTCACTTCATCACCCGAATACCATGCTGAAATTAAAGTATATATAGTAGGTTAGAAATTACACACGGTACAATTCAACAGCTATAACCTTCATTTTCCCTCACAAATACTCATATACTATGGAATATCAATAAAAAAAGTGACCTAGGGACGGAGCTAGCGTTGGGGGAGGAGAGGCCATGCCCCCCCCCCCCCCCCCCCCCCCCCCCCCCCCTAAAATTTCTAGGAGTTTAAATTAGATAGGGTCATAGCAACTTTCAAACAAAAATCTCCATGTAGCCTAGTGGATTTTGCTCTGCCATCTTTTTATTATTGGCTTAATGAGGAGAGGTCCATGGTTCGATCCATACTATAATATTTTTTCTTCTTTTAGTTCATTTTGGAATTATATACAATCTCACCAACAGAAGTTAAACAATCTTATTTTCATTTCATTTTTTCTTTCTTTTAGTTCATTTTGGAATTATATACAATCTCACCAATAGAAGTTAAACAATCTTATTTTCATTTCATTTTTTCTTTCTTTTAGTTCATTTTGGAATTATATACAATCTCACAAGCAGAAGTTAAACAATCTTATTTTCATTTGTTAAACAATCTTATTTTTCTGTTATAGCTAATTTCTCTTGAAGTATATGTATACTTTTTATTTAGTCATTTTACCTTGTTGTTGATAACTTTTGTTGAATTATATATGTATTTTATTATCATTTAAAAGGAACATTTATTATTTTTCTTCTTTTAGTTCATTTTGGAATTATATACAATCTCACCAACAAAAGTTAAACAATCTTATTTGCATTTCATTTTTTCTTTCTTTTAGTTCATTTTGGAATTATATACAATCTCACAAGCAGAAGTTAAACAATCTTATTTTTCTGTTATAGCTAATTTCTCTTGAAGTATATGTGTACTTTTTATTTAGTCATTTTACCTTGTTGTTGATAACTTTTGTTGAATTATATATGTATTTTATTATCATTTAAAAGGAACATTTAACATTATCCTTTGTGAAAATTCGATTTCAATTTTAATGTTGTTAACTTATTGTTTGAAATATATATGCATACTCTTGAAAGTCGCTTTCAAAACTTAATGTAAAACTTTATTTTCAACTTAAATACCAAAAGAATGTGTAATTTCCTCAACAAATTATAGGTAGTCAATTGTATTATAATACTTTGTAAAATCATATGTTATTTCTACAGTGAAACTTTGTATTAACCTTGTTGTATGAACTAAATTTCTTCAATTAATTCTAATTTCTTGGGTGATTTTTCAAGAATTTACGAAAATATTTTCATTATTTTTTTGTTGCAACTGAAATTTCAGCATTCACTGGTAATCATGACATGTTTTCAAGTCCAAAGAGAAAACGGCTGGTAGTAACTGGGTCGTTCGTCTCTTTTAGACATGTAATAGCAAGAGATGGAAGTTCGATTAAGTTCTGGCCTTCTTTGGTGTGCTGTCATCCCCATGCTCAGGCTTGCGTTTTATCCCCAGGAAATGCTCGACCTGAGACATTGAGCAAGAAAATATCTGGCATAAGATTTTGATGCAGAGCCCATTGCTTCAAAAAGGCCCGAGTAAAGGCAGCAGCAACTTTATACGTGAGGGTCACACTACTCTTAATCACAAATGCTAACCTTTTTATCACCAAGCATTGGTGTCAACCCACCCCCTGGAAACTCGTTTTCCACCGTTGCAAAACCACTCCTTGGATCACTCGTTTGCCTGCAATGAATTCGTTTGAGAGAATTTATTCCCTAAAATATGTGCTAATGATCATCATGTCAATAAAGACATGCTTATTACACTGCTCTGAGATCTTTCTAACTTCAATCTAATACGAGAAAGACAGGCAGACAGACAGAAAAAGAAGAGAAGAGAAGAGAATCATACCCAGGTCTCACGTGACCACTAAGAACGAGATATGGTGTCCTTAGCTGCGCCTGAGCTTCCCTCATCCTCTCCACGGATAATGAAGGAGTATCTGAATTCTTCATTTGCTTCAGCTTCTGCTCTTCCTGATATTGCTTCATCCGCTTCTCTTGCTTCATTTTCCCGGGCGCCTTGCCATGGAATGTATGAGAGATCTTCCTAAATGCCTCTTTTGGTGTCATCTGATATTTCATGGAAAACAAGTGAAAACTCGGTCAGGACATGGAAATAGAAGTGCAAAAGTAGAAAAGGGCGATCAAGTTGAAACCCCATGATTGAAACAACATATGGTAAAAAAAACCAGTAGTTTAGAAACAAGATGCCTAATAGTTTCTCTATTATCTTTCCAGCAGAACATTGAGAACTATAGAGAAACACCTAGCCTATGATCTCATGCAAGATTGATAGGTAAGAGATACTGTCTTAAAAACTTCAATGAAAATACCAATAACTAAAGGGAGATGGAAGAAATAAGACATGCAGAGAAATAAATGCATCCAAAGCTTAATTGGGTTTTCCAACTTAACGTAATGCAAACATCAAGTTTAAAAGTGAAACAAGACATCAAAAAGCAGGAAAAGATAAGATCAAGGGAACTTACTATTCGCCCAAATTCATCTCTCCTCTCAATACGAAGATCCTTAAATCGATCGTTATCCTTATCTTTATTCTTCTCCTTCTCCTTCCCGTCATCAGCATCTACAATGCCAACAAGCTTGCTTTTTTTCTTATCCATATTTCTACCACCCCAGTCAATGCTTTCTTTCAGCGACCCTCGCTCATGGAGCAGCTTCAATGCACCTGATAATCCTTTACCAACAGGAACTTCATGAATGATCTCATCTGGAGCTACCTCTTTTGCATCCTCCATTGTAGTGTCTTCATCTTTAACCATCTCATGTACTTCGGCCAACGCACCAACCTTATCTTCTATCTCCTCATGAGTAGCTACTGCTGCAACATCTTCATCATTGAACACATCTTCGGCATCAGCCTTGTGGGCATCTGAAGAATCAAAAAATGTTCGTTGGTACCCGGATCAGCAAAATATACACATATAAATAAAAACAAAGGAAGAAAGTGGACAAACAAAGTGAAGTTCGAAAAAAAGTGACACCCATAAACAACTAAGCAATATAACTTTCTTGATCCCTTGATACTAAAAGCTCCAGAATTGAGGAAATAAAGAAGGGAAATACCTTCATCAAGCTGCAGTCCCCAAACAAACTCTTCTATCTCAGTGAAGACAACCTTGCCTTCTTGTGATTCATCAGTAGCAGGGTTTTGCTTGTCAGCTGTCTGACTGCTCTTAATATTGGTGGCAAGACGAGCAATTGCTTCAGGGCCAACTACAGCCTTCTCTTGCTTTTTCAGTGCCAACTTTCTTGCTCTTTCAACAGATTTGTGGAGGTCATCCTCTTCATCCTCGTCCATACCCATAACATTAACTTCCTCAGCAGCAGAAGGAATTGTTTGTCCTAATCGTAATGATTTAGATGCCTCCTCCGCTTTAGCTAAAGCTGACTGATATGCTGCATTCCTCATTTCTGCCTCGGATCGCTCTTGTTCTTCTCTGGCCGGCCTTCTACTGTCACTCCTAGAACCAAGATCACCAGTGCCTAACCCTGTGGACATGGCTTCTGCTTCAAGAGCATTTATATCCAACTTATCCTTCTTCCTCAGGGATTTCTTCTTCTTTGGCTTCTTAAACTGAACCATTTCTTCTTGAGTATAGTAATCAGATGATATTCTTCCTGATGAGTTTAGATCTTCCTTACGATTACTTGTGGAAGCACCTTGTAGTCTCCTACGCAACTGGAAAGACGACAAAAGTAAGCTGAAAATTAAAACAAAAAATATGGCAGGACAAGGTCCCTTTGAATTGATCCGGAATACCCTGAGAACAACAGGAAACAACATACCTCCTCTAGTTTTTTCTCTGCTTCGCCACTGAAATTCCCCCTACCATCCAAGGTCAGTCCCTGGAAATAAGTACCAAGGTTAGAAATACCTCTATTGAATAACTTTTACTTTATCAAGGGAGGACGCCTTTCATTTGAGTTTAACATAAAAAAAAACATCCAATAGTAACATCACATCCATACCTCATCTTCTGGTTCATCATATTGAGGAAGCATCTTTTTCTCTGCCATAGGGTCATCATTGAACCTTAAAGGTATACAAAGGTTAGCAATGAGTCTACATGTTAAAACTGTTCAATAGGCAGCTAACAAAGTATTACGCTTACTTGTCATCATAGGTGCCCTTCGGCTTCTTCGCGGCCTTGTAAGCTTCATTACGGCGCTTCTGCTCCCCAATTTCGACATTTTCAAGCATATCGACCTCTGTCAAATTAGACCAAAAACCTCTGTTACACAAAACTCAAGTCGTCAATATGTATTCTTAAGATAAAACAATGGAGCATGACAATTCCATGAACTTTTACCATAATTGATGTCGCCATCAGCAAGAATACTCTGATCTTTAAGAGTCAAAACCACTGCTCCACCTTCTATTACCTTGTCAAGGCCATCTAAAACTTTAACTCCAGCTAAATCATCTGTCAAGTTGCAGTCTCACAATAAGTTAACTGTCATGATAAGGTAACACTATGATTTTTTGGAATCTAAAAAAAAATGCAAAAAATGAGCTTAGCAATCATCTCAGAATTACACCTACAAGACTGAACTTGTATAAACAGCGATTAATTCGGAGGGGTAAGACTAAATAAAGAAACTGATCATACGTGAATGGTTGTGGCTCTTCTCTTCACCATCACTTCCTTCTTCACCGATGTTATCCTGTAGAAATGTTATGAAACCTTGTCAGGCAATAAAATAAAAACAAAACAAAAATACAAGCAGAGGATAATTCATGACACAAGATCAACAAAAGAACCTGCTCCTCGAAATTTTTTGACAGCCGCTTGGCTTTTTCCTTTGCAGCATTCCTTTTCTCCGCAAGCTTACGGTTATTGCTTACCCAAGACAGGATTTCTGAACCAGTATCTATTTTCTTTGTTCTTTCTTCTTTCATTCTGAGTAAAATAAGAAATACGAAATATGATTACTAAATTGAATGCCAAAAGAAAATCTGTGAAAACTTTCTAAAAGAAGTAAACTAATAGAAACACACCAAAAAAAATGTTCCACTGTAGTGTGTTGCTGGATAACAGTACTAATGACTTATCAACCAATCCAGTACACAAATAAATAAATAACTGGGATTAGATTGCACGTTGACCAGAACTGGAATAGCAATAGTGGCAATTTAAGACACAGCAGGCAGGATGCATCTGAGTGAAACTAATAATAGCAGTTTTTTCAGTTCAAGTAAGGAAAGAATCGCTTCTTCTGGGTTTGCAGGTCCTCAAAATGTGTTGCTCCAATATAATTAAACCTATGTAGATAGTAAGACAACATAAGAAATATTAGTGCTCACTGACTATGGTATGAGGAGATGCGAGAGCTGCCTGCAACTCAGCTTACAGCATCAGTTACTAGAAGGTGAATCACAATAGTGATTGGCAGAAAATCGGTTCACCAAAGAGATTTTAAATTCCTTTGCCAGATTGAAGAGCAAAGAAAATGGAACAAACGAAGAAAACATAATGGGTTCATGAATAAGTTACTTACTTCATAATACGGTCCCTAAATTCAGATGTTGATGTTTGTCCTCCACTGGAAGAGCGATCAGCATTTTGCTGCTCTTCGTCAAGAAAGGACACTTTTCCTCGTGACGAAACTTTGCTATGTCCATCATGTTCCCGGTCCACCAGAATTTTATCATCCTTAGCCTTCTTGGGATCTTCTTGCAAGTCATCTTTGCTCCCATCTCTATCCCTTGATCGCTCTTTACCTTGATCTACTTCTCTTTCTCTTTCTTTTGTCTTCTCTCGTCCCTTCTCTCTGTCTCCATCTTTATCATTTTCCCTAAGCTTCACACGAACCTTAAGCTTGTCATTCTCTTTCTCTCTTTCCTTATCCTTGGTTCGGTCCCTATCTCTAGTCTTCTCCTTGCTCCTCTCTTTATCAGTCTCTCTCTCCCTATCTCTATTTTTTTCCTTCCCTCGGTCTTTTCTGTCCTTATCTTTATCTCGTTCAAGCTCCTCTCCAGATCTGTCCAGGTCTTGATCTTTATCCTTTCCCTTTACATCCTTGCTCTTTTCTTTCCCCTGGTTCGTGAACTTCTCATCTGAAACATCATCAATATTCTTCCTAGATCTATCTCGTTCTTTCGCTCTATATTCCGTGTCTCTGTCTTTCTCATCTCCTCTGCTACTTCTCCTCCTATCCTTCTCTCTTCCATAATGCTTGTTAAACTTTTCAACTCCACTTAGCCCCAAATCATCAACTAATCTCGGAGAATCATCGGGATCGGCCTTCTCTTCCCGACGGTCATGCCTAGACTCAAGATGCCTCTCATCCATTACTAGTTCACAAAAAGTAAAATGCCATATTATAACACCCAATCAACCACACATCTACACCACGATTATAGGCTTACAATCAACACAAACAGCTAGCTCTCGTGACATGGAAACAAAGTTTACAAATCACAACTATAGCTTTACAATTACTTCAAAGGATGTACATTCCATTACTGTCAACATGATCCATGACCCGAAAGGCACATTCCCTCTGTTTTTACTATTTACAAGCAAAAACATTGTCTGGATTGATCACCATTGTGGATCAAATTTAGCTAACATCGAGAAGCTAACTAATATATTACAGCTAACAACGAACTACTTAACTGCAAAGAGAGACCAGCTATAATAATGAATCAGTTCCAGAGCAAATACTCATCGGCAAAGATAGGACTGATTTCAAAAAACAACAAGGAGTCAATAATACTCACCAGATGGAGAAACAAAGAGAGTGGCGGTGGTGTGATCGACGGCGGAGGATGAGGCAGCTGTTGCTGCTGTATACCTGAGAGACTGACCGGAGAAGGAGGAAGCAGCGGCCAACGGCTGTCGCTTGTTTCGGGAGAAAGACTCAAAGAGAGGACGAGTCGAGTTTGGGCAGCGGGCTGTCGGGTTTTGGGAATTGGGAGAAAGGAGGTAGTGGCTGTCTTAGACTCTTGGTTTGTCTTTGAGACCTTTAGGTACGACGGCAACGGTGGCCGGACCGTCGGAGGACAATCAATCCCCTTCTTCCGTTTTTCCTTGGCCGCTGCCTAGGTTTGCGATTTGGTAGATGCCTGAACGGAGGACGAAGCAGAGAGGAAACCTATACCGGCAAATTTGCTAAATTACACATTTA
Source organism: Linum trigynum (assembly GCA_964030455.1). Lineage (NCBI taxonomy): Eukaryota > Viridiplantae > Streptophyta > Magnoliopsida > Malpighiales > Linaceae > Linum > Linum trigynum. Next base: position 9,955,939 of record OZ034820.1, on the reverse strand, counting down.
GTCACTTAATCTATCAAATTCGTTATAGTTACCATTCAAAAACCTTTCCTTTTCTCACTAGTCACTAGTAGTCACGCCTTGATTCAAGATTCACTAACCGCCTAATTTCGTTAAGTTCGTTATAAATTACACTCATCTATAACTATTCATTGTTAAACGGATGACGTCTTGACTAAACAAATAATAAAATTTTAGATTACAATTTTTTTATTTTCCATCTCATTTTTTGCGAGATCGGATAGTGTACTTTCAATTTTTTTATATTCCATCTCATTTTTTTGCGGGATCTAATAGTGTACTAACACTTTGTTATCATGGTGGTACCATATGGTACGGTATGATATGATATTTTATAATAGGGAACAAAAAACATTAGTTGTCATGGTGGTACAAAATTGCACATACCTCAATCTCGGATGCCAAAGGAGGAAAGATAAGGATGGATAGTGTATAGGTGGGTTACCATCCATGGTGAGATGAGGGAAAATCATAATGAAAGATGCAATGAGGAAGAAAAGATTGGACTTATTAGAGGCTACAAGACGAAAAAGGCGAAGATATAACAAGGGATGAAGGGACCGGTTAGCTTGCTAACTCCTCTATGGAGTTGGAAAAATGACATCCCTTATTAATTATAGTTAATTATGATATTAAATCCATGTTACATTTAATAATCTTTAAAATTAAGAACTAATATTAATTACATTTCTTTTTTAACTACCATTGCACTCATATAACTTTCATTCCATCTATACACTGAATCATATTAATCACATTGTTATGAAATAATATAGTATGGTGGATGTCCATTGGATGCTACTTTGAATTCCATATGGGATGTTACATTAGGAGGTAATTACCTCCCGACATTGATCATGGAAATGAATTCTCTTCATGGTTATTATATCACATTTATGTGCATTGATAGAGGAGAATGTGAAGGTTATGTATATGTGCCTATAAATAGAGCTCCCCATTGTACAAAGGAAGAAGAATGAATAAGAAGAACTATTCCCCTCTCTTCTCTAGTGTCTTTCCCTCTCTAATCTTCTCTTGTAGTTGTTTGTATTTTCCATTAGTTTTGTAACACGTTATCAGCACGAAGCTCTGCCGAAGTTATGGATGGTCATTGTCTCTCTACAAAATCAAATATACTTGAGTAAGATCACAACACGATTAAGGTATGCAAATTTTCATGGCGTTTCTTGTTAGTATGTTTATCTATCTCATTATCTTTGAGAGGTTATTTGATCTTGTTATTTGTTTATATTATTTTATGAACTTATTTTATATATGTTGATCTGGTAACATAGATTTTGTGCTTGGACATTATAAACAAATGAAAATTGCTCCTGTAGTAGCAAAATCATTATGGGTTGACTTATCGATTGCTACATTGGACATATAGAGAAATGAAAGTCTAAAGATCTCATTTTCCCCCGAAGTGGAAAAATGAAGAAAAATGTGTCAAATGAAAGAACTGGATCTGGTGACAAAATTTTTGGAATATGAGTTACCATTGCGGTGAAAAAAAAATCATTGATCTTGCACCCGATGTATGAAAAGAAGTTTTATTGGTCCAAGAATCATTGAAAGGAAAATGAAAATCTATATGTGCTCCTGCAATAGCAATATTATTGTTGAGGTTTTATAAAGTGCAAGTTAATCTCTTGTTTGTTAAAGGTGAAAAGTGTATTGGACTTGTGATGAGAAATATTATATAATTTGATCTAAAGGTTGTTGTCTCATTCCCGAAAACGAATGAAAGAAACCATTCTTAAAAGTAAATGCAGCGAGACACGCCATTATATAAATATAATTTGGTGTTTGAATAACGACAATCAACAAATGTATTTTTTCACCAGAAGTGAAAGATAAAATTATTATAAATGAGGATGACACACCAATTCATGTAGCAAAAGTCATTATCATATACCGTAACCTTCGTATGTCGAAATGTGTTATGAAACACATATATGTTGTTGTTGTTTTATTATTATTATTATTATTATTATTATTATTTTGTATGATTTTGTATAGAATGAATATTTGCAAAATTCAATACTGGTATTATATTATATAATATGAAAGTAAGAAAAAGCTCTAGAAGAGATTATGTTTTGTTACTTGAAGTAACTAAACAATATGTTGGTGATAACAATACTATGGAAATAGTTTTATCACTATGGATATGTGCTTACAATAATTCACCCAATCAGAAGGTGCCTCATGATCAAAATGTAGTACAAGAGTATGTGAAAGCTCCAGAAGAGCTAATGTTTTGAGACGTGAAGTAACTAAACTGTCAGTTGAAGATGCATTACCGAATTATGAAGATATTCACATAAACGGACATCATAATTGATATTGCATCATATATGTGTTCTAAGAGAACATATACTTAACTGGAGAAATTTGTACTACATGTATAATAGTACATATGAAAGTGTAAACTAGAAGTTTACAAGATCAGATATTTGTTTTGGCATATCCAGTCATACCATCCATGTGAAAAAATGATTGACATATCATATGGAAATTAAGTGACAGTTTAGAGAATTCATCAATCAAAGGATTGATTATGTGATACATGCTCTCGAGGAGAATATACTCGTGAAAATAATTGAATCTGTTGAGATTTTATAAAAGTGTATGCAGAAAAATACACTCTCCGTGCAAATCATATATGATTTTTATGATTTTGATTGATTCATCAACTATATCGTCATATATGTATGTTATCTAACCGCAACCTGATGTTTGCGAGATTAGTTGTTGAAAGATGGATATATTTTGATGATTATCCAATCAAACAGAACTTCTCTTATGAGAACAAGCTAAGCCTATCGATCTCATGTCGAGGCATGCTAGTTAGCATATGGTATCATTAATTCGCATGAAGCCAACAAGTTATCAAAAGTTCCCCCCTTCATACAAATGGTTTTGGTTAGGGACCAAACATTTTAAATGCTAGAACATTTGGGTGTGCAGAATACATCTCAATTGCTCCACCACAACACGTTATGAGTTCCATGAGAACTTATGTTGGACATGGTGTCCATTGCAACGAGAGATTTATTCATGACTCTCTTTGCTAATATCATCATTTTGATGAATTACTTTTCGAACGTGAAAGGGGGGGGGGGGTGAAAAGTAAACAGTTGGGCGTAGATGTGAGTTGGAATCATCATTATCTCATTTTGATCCTCAATGAACCCGAAGTTCATATGGTGATTCGTGGAGAAAAAAAACGTATCGATTGCCAAACGTCTTTTATTCACTAAAAGGGTGATTATGTCACATGCCCAATTGTGAATGCTCCAATACAAACTGATGTCCATATTGGACAATTTAAAGATTCTAAACGAGCGCATGAAGCGTGGTAGACCAATTAGTTCCAAGGATAAAAAAAAATTCTCGAGAAAGGAAGGAGCTATAAATTAAGATGGCCAACTCGAGGATAAAGTAGCTCTAGAAGAGTCAAGTCATATAGATGTCGACAAGGGTTTTGATTATGTTGCAGCGATGAAAGTGATAGATACAAAGAGGATCAAAAGTAAAAGTCTATTTATGCATACAAAGGAATATTTATTGGCCAATATAAAAGAAAGCATTAGACTTATTTGGTATAAGTTTTGGACCAGAAGTCCTGACACCCGAAGATGTAAAACTAAAGGGATACAAATGGATTTTGTGCAAAAGCGTGTGAAAATTGTGAGTGATATAACACAATTTCTCATAAGAGATTTCTCGTAGAAACCTAACATTAATTATGAGAGGAAATACTCTCTTGTGGTGGATGCAACTATGTTGTGCAATTTAAATAGTTTGGCAGTTCAAAAAGTATGAAATTTGCATTTGGTAGATATTGTGATAGCCTATTTGTATGGATCCCTTGATAATGATATTTATACAAAAATCCCTGAAGGATTAGTTTGCCAGAAGCAAACATGTGACGTTCTCGAGAACAATATCGATCGATAAAACAATTGACTCACTTCTACTGTCACTCCAGGAATTGGCCAAGTGAAACCACTTCCTAAAGCGTAGTATAGCGGGTTTGGGTTTAATTATCAACCCGGGTCCTAGATTTGATGACTACTCAGTGAATTCTTGTTATCTAGCAATGAAACTTTAATGCAAGTCTAAACTAACAAACTAACAAAGCAAGTAAACTGTTGTATTCAGGTTAAGAGAGGTCACCCGGATATGGTTCCCCCTAGACTGCAGTTAAGCCGGATTGTAATTACCAAGTTCAGTTTCTATGATAGTTATACTGCGGAAGGTTCTTAAACAGCCTGAAGTCTCGACTAAAGGTCTTCAGACCCTCTCAATCTGAGTCTCTAGCGGGCGACTAACCTCCACCGGAGTAAACAGATTGAGGCCCTAAGAACAAAACCTCCACTACCGAAGTGAATCCAGTACAGAATAGTGAGTTGGCTCCTCGACTAAAGTCACCAACTCCCTACCTTCAATCAAGGATGCTCTATCAACCTAGGCAGATATTCTCATTCTAGGTCAAGCAAAAACAACAGGAATTTGATCAGGATTCAAGTCATTCAATCATTCAAACCTCAATCGAATATAATCAAATCATAGAATCAGTACTTGGGTTCATACAATCAAAGCCTAACATACAAATCTAGGGTTCTCCATACCCAGATGAATGGGAGAACTACTCCATAGAGAAAGAAGCAAAAGCAGAATCAGCGCGGAATTCATACTGTGAAGGATGGATTCCTGCTCCTGGACGTTGATCGGCACTTCTCCAAGCTCAAGCCAAGCTCCAATGGTGATGAAGATCAAGCTAGGGCACTTGGAGACTCTTGTTCGTCGCTTTCTCTCTCTAGGAATCTCTATGTCTCTCTAAAACTCGAATCCCCCTGACTTGTGGCTGAAAATCTGCTTAAAAGCAAAAAATCCCGACTCACACGGCCAGGGTGGCACGGCCGTGTGGCTTACCCAGTTGCCCGTGTGAGTCAAAACGCTGCGTTCCAATTAGTTCGATCTTCAGGCTTCTCACACGGCCAGGGTCGCACGGCCGTGAGAGATTTCCATCTCCCCGTGTTTTCTCTCGGCGAAACGCACGGCCAAACCACTCCTTCACACGGCCGTGTGAGTTGTGAAAATGCCCGTGTGACCTCTTTTGTGACTTGTCTCGCGCCCGATCTTCGCCCAATCGACCCCGAACTCGCTCCTAAACCTTCATTCACTTGCCAGGACCTGAAATATCACAAACAAGCACAACCTAGCGTGAAATCGGTCTAAAACACGAGAAACCACATCTCAAACGGTGTAAGAACAGGGGTGAAAACATGTGTAATTAACGGTCTATCAAACTCCCCCACACTTAACCGTTTGCTTGTCCCCAAGCAAACCTAACTCAAACCAATGCAACTCTCCAGACCTCTATAGCAACAAACAAACCAGATCGTAGGTAGAGGACTTCCTAGATCATTTAGCAGCTTACGAGGTCAACCGACGCATAAGTCATCTCATAGCTTCTTCGGCGAGAGCACTAGTATCGAGTCGGCATCATGGCAAACAGTGAACAGAGGACAAATGAATTGTGGATGAAGAGATTCTAAAAAACAAAGGATCATGGACTCACATTTTTCAAGGTGCTCTATTTTCTTCTTGAAGATGGTTGGAACCCCTTTTCTTTCTGTTTTGCTTGTTTTCTGTTATTTTATTTTCTTTTTTTTCTTTCAAGGGTCCCAACCTGCTCTTACCGGCCATGCCAGGAGCGGATGTCTCGAGCCTCGTGCGGGGTAAAGACATGTAAGGGGGCTGGAGGTAGTAGGTGGAAATTGGGAACGAATTCCCGTCTCCCCTTACACACTTTCGCCCTATTCGCACGGGAGACGTTATTTTGAAGCACATTTTCGAGCACCTGTTAAACTCAAAACATGATACAAGAGTCCATGGCAGGTAGAGAATCCACAACATCACACAATTCAAGGGTCCTAAGATCACTAATTCACTCAATCAACCAACACAATATGAAGAAGAAATGAGACTTCTTAAATGCATCAACATCCTCCATAGTGCTACACTACCTCCCTAGGTTGCATATTACTATAAAGACTGTCAATTCAAAGCATACTGAGCAGGCAATTGCACGGAACACGTACTTGGAGCCCTCAAATTTAAAAATTTGGACAGTGGACTAGGCTCCAAGCACACAAACAGATCTAATGCAGTCAAAGATAAACACCCCCACACTTAAGATCGACATTGCCCTCAATGGAGAAGAGGGAAGGGAAAGGGAAAGATGTTACCGGTATGCACGGACTGTAGGAGACTGGAAGCGGACTGGAGAGAGTACCAGTCAAGACAAGCACAGCCAAAGGAAACCAAAGAGCTCAAACACAATATGTTAGGTCCAATGGTCAGCCCAATAAAACATCATCCAAAACAAAAGAAGACAAACCAAAACCAAACTGGTTTACAATCCGAGTCAAAACACAAGAAAGAAAATCAAACCGTGGTGGGGTTGCCTCCCCACAAGCGCTTCTTTACCGTCGTTTAGCTGGACGCCCATGGTGGATACTCAGGGCGGTGCAGGAACAGGTGCCCCCAAGAGCGGATCCACGTCGCTCTTGAGGTACAGCTTCAGGTTGTGGCCATGCACCCGACGGATGCGACCACCATCATCGGTCAGCTCGACCTGGCCATCCAGCAAGGTGCAGGCGAGTGAGTACCCGGACGGCCAGGATGGTCGTGGTGCAGGAGGTGGGACCAGCTCATAGTGGTCTCCACTCTTCTTCCGTGCATGCTTAGCAACCTGCTGCTTCGGCCGCCACTCCTCCTTGAGCTTTTTGTTCGGAGGTGAGGCTGGATGGAGTGGCGGCGAAGGAATAATAGGAGGGTCCTGCAAAATAAGAGGTGCAGAAGGGTACACGACAGGCTCGTGTACCTGATCAGAAATGGCATGCACAGGCGTTACAACAATCATAGCAAAGTGATCCAATTCAGTCACAGAAAAAGTAGCCTGTTCATTCCCAGCACGCAAGATCAGTTTACCATCATGCACATCAATAAGTGCCTTGGCGGTGGCAAGAAATGGTCTACCCAGAATCAAAGGCACATCCACATCCTCATGTATATCAAGAATAACAAAATCAACAGGATATGTGAATGCACCAACACTAACAAGCAGATCCTCTATGATTTCCCTAGGATGCACAATGGAACGATCAGCTAGCTGAATGCTCATCCTAGTAGGGCTAAGTTCACCTAGGTCTAGCTTTTTATACAACTTATATGGCATGACGTTTATGCTAGCGCCTACGTCCGCCAAGGACTTGCCTACATGCATGCTGCCAATAGTAAGAGGGATAGTAAAACTCCCTGGATCCTTGCGCTTTTCGGGCAGCTTGTTCTGCAGGATAGCAAAACACTCCTCGCTCAGCAACACTGTCGAGAGATCCCCAAGTTTCTTCTTGTTGGTGAGGAGATCTTTCATGAACTTCGCGTACTTGGGCATCTTTGACAGTGCCTCCACAAACGGTATGCTGATGTTGAGCTACTTCAACATTGCCATAAAATTGGCAAACTCAGTCTCCAACTTGTCCTTGTGTAGGCGAGTGGGGAAGGGAAGCTGGGGTACATGCTCCTTAATCACCGGTTGTGGCTTGGGAGCAGGGGCTTCCTTCTCCACCTGCACTGCTGCATCGTCGGCTGGAAGTGCTGAAGCAGATAGTGGTTCCTCCTGCCTGGCCGTGACAGGATCAACAGATATGGTCTGACCGCTCATGGTAAAAATGACATCCAGCTGTTGAAGCTGGTGAGGATCACGAGGATTCGGAACAGTGGTGGCAGACAGAGTCCCCGGTGCCCTGGTAGTGTTTTGGCGAGCCAAGATGCCCACCTGGTGCTGCAGATCTTGCAAAATGGCACCCTGGTTCCGCTGACCTGCCTCCAGTGACGTGATAGCAGCCTGAGTGCTAGTCATGAATGAAACTAGAATATTTTCCAGCTTTGTCATCCGGTCATTTGGGGCCGGAGCTGCTGCTGGCTCGGCAAACTGGCGTTGGGGCTGCTGGAATGGTTGCCCCTGCCTAGGCTGGTAGGGCTGCTGCTGTGGGGGTGGCCCCTGTCGAGCCTGGAAGGGCTGCCTCTGCTGAAAACCACCTGCTGGTGCTGGGAAACCAGGTGGTTTAGTGGTGTTGCTGCTCCAGGCGAAGTTGGGATGCTGGCGCCACCCCTCATTATATGTGTTGTTGTACGGGTCGAGGCGCCGAGCATTGGCGATGAAGTCCGACTGCTCTTGGGGAGTGGTAGACTCTCTCATAGCCTGGCAGTCCTCCACTAGGTGATTGGAGCTCTCGCACCACTGACATTGAGCAACTGGAGGTGTAGCCAAACCTCTGCCCGGAATAAGACTGTTGGGCTGCTTCAATGTCTGCACTAGCTCAGCCACCTGCTGCTCGAGCCCGGATCTGGTCTCCATGGCGTGCACACCACGGTCACGGGAATGTCTGCCTCTGCTGCTCTGTCCCCAAGAATGATCTCTGGAAGCCAAGGTATTGATCATCTGGTTCAGCTCGGGTGGAGTCTTAGTGAGAACATCCCCTCCTGGGCATAGAGACTCAATCACCCTCTGGCTATCTGGAGAGAGAGCACTGTAGAAGTTCCCCACTATGAATGCATCACTAAAGCCATGATGGGGACACTGCCAGAAATATCCCATGTACCGCTCCCAAGCATCACGAAGTGACTCATCTGGCTCTTGGCGGAAGTGAGTGATCTCCCGCTGAATCTCTGTAGTCTTCGATGCCGGATAGTACCTGTGCACGAATTTGTCAGCCAGATCGTCCCAAGAGGTGATGGACAATGGGGGCTGGGTCTCCAACCACCTCTTAGCATTCCCCGCCAGAGAATGGGGGAAGAGATGAAGGCGGATCGCATCATCAGGAACACCGTTCAGATTGAACCCGTTTGTCAGCTGCAGAAAACGGGACAGATGTACCCTGGCCTCCTCATCCTTCAAGCCATGAAACTGGATAGAGGATGTGATGAGCTGAATCCAGCATGGCTTGATCTCGAAGTTGTTTGCTGGAATAGGCGGGTAGAGGATGATCGGGCGGATGTCAGCAATCCGAGGAGTGTAGTTGTACTCCAAGGTGGGACCCGGCGGCGGTGGATGATGAACCCCATGATCCTGGGGTATGGGATTGTTCCCCAGGACCTGATTCACTGGGGGAACTTGCTGCGGATTCCCCTGGTGTTGATTGTAGTCTCCGTCCATCCCGCACTCTTCTTCAGAATCGCTACTCAAGTGGTCGTCTAGGCGCTCTTCCGTAGCCAGTCTAGCTCGTTGTTGTCTCCTGAGTTGGCGACAGGTGCGGTCAATCTCTGGATTCAACGTCAGTAAACCTCCCGACTCGCTACGGGTCATGCACTACCTGCACACACTCAAGCAAGCAAACCCATGAAGGCACAAGTGGGACAAAGCAAACACAGCAAAAAGAAAAGCTAAATTAACATAAATCACTTTTCTTCAACAACCTAGCCGTCCCCGGCAACTGCGCCAAAAACTTGACTCACTTCTACTGTCACTCCAGGAATTGGCCAAGTGAAACCACTTCCTAAAGCGTAGTATAGCGGGTTTGGGTTTAATTATCAACTCGGGTCCTAGATTTGATGACTACTCAGTGAATTCTTGTTATCTAGCAATGAAACTTTAATGCAAGTCTAAACTAACAAACTAACAAAGCAAGTAAACTGTTGTATTCAGGTTAAGAGAGGTCACCCGGATATGGTTCCCCCTAGACTGCAGTTAAGCCGGATTGTAATTACCAAGTTCAGTTTCTATGATAGTTATACTGCGGAAGGTTCTTAAACAGCCTGAAGTCTCGACTAAAGGTCTTCAGACCCTCTCAATCTGAGTCTCTAGCGGGCGACTAACCTCCACCGGAGTAAACAGATTGAGGCCCTAAGAACAAAATCTCCACTACCGAAGTGAATCCGGTACAGAATAGTGAGTTGGCTCCTCGACTAAAGTCACCAACTCCCTACCTTCAATCAAGGATGCTCTATCAACCTAGGCAGATATTCTCATTCTAGGTCAAAGCAGAAACAACAGGAATTTGATCAGGATTCAAGTCATTCAATCATTCAAACCTCAATCGAATATAATCAAATCATAGAATCAGTACTTGGGTTCATACAATCAAAGCCTAACATACAAATCTAGGGTTCTCCATACCCAGATGAATGGGAGAACTACTCCATAGAGAAAGAAGCAAAAGCAGAATCAGACGCGGAATTCATACTGTGAAGGATGGATTCCTGCTCCTGGACGTTGATCGGCACTTCTCCAAGCTCAAGCCAAGCTCCAATGGTGATGAAGATCAAGCTAGGGCACTTGGAGACTCTTGTTCGTCGCTTTCTCTCTCTAGGAATCTCTATGTCTCTCTAAAACTCGAATCCCCCTGACTTGTGGCTGCAAATCTGCTTAAAAGCAAAAAATCCTGACTCACACGGCCAGGGTGGCACGGCCGTGTGGCTTACCCAGTTGCCCGTGTGAGTCAAAACGATGCGTTCCAATTAGTTCGATCTTCAGGCCAGGGTCGCACGGCCGTGTGAGATTTCCATCAGCCCGTGTTTGCTCTCGGCGAAACTCGCACGGCCAAACCACTCCTTCACACGGCCGTGTGAGTTGTGGGTGTGCCCGTGTTTGCTCTCACACAATCTCACACGGCCAAAGTGGTCACTTGCACGGCCGTGTGAGTTGTGGGTGTGCCCGTGTGACCTCCTTTGTGACTTGTCTCGCGCCCGATCTTCGCCCAATCGACCCCGAACTCGCTCCTAAACCTTCATTCACTTGCCAGGACCTGAAATATCACAAACAAGCACAACCTAGCGTGAAATCGGTCTAAAACACGAGAAACCACATCTCAAACTGTGTAAGAACAGGGGTGAAAACATGTGTAATTAACGGTCTATCAACAATCCTTTGTTTGGATTGAGATAAAATGGATGAATATGGTATATTCATCTAAGTGAATATCTGCTAAAGGGAGTGGTCAAATAAGCCTTACGTGATTAAATTTGAATAAAGTGCATTAGAGCATTTGCATTTGGTATGTGTGATTGTGTAATGACATATAGGCTTATGTGCATGATATTGTGGTTTTAGTTATAAGTTTGATTTATGAATGTGGTTTGGTTAAGTGATGTTGTGTGTATGACGTGCCTTTTTTCTTGTGACCTTGTAGTATGAAGTAATTGTTTGCATACAATTGTGTTAGCTATGTTTTATAGTTATTTGGAAGAAAAGAGTCGAGAAATCATTTTATAATGATGTCATATGTTTTAGTTGATATGAACTCCAGAAGAGCTTCATAAAGCATGGTTTGCTTAAAGAAAGAAAATTGAACTCTAGAAGAGTTTCATATAGCAGGGATTGCTTAAAGAAAGAAAATTGAACATGGAGAATTTAAGAAGATCCTTTTTGAATCAGGAAGACAATGTCGGAAAAGTGAAAAAACAATTTTGTATGAAAAAATTTCCATATGTTCAACAGCCTAATGATCATAAGGTCACTAGAAGTGAACAAACTACAAAGATCAATTTAGGCATTGAGATAAAAGTGAATTATTCGGTCCTGTAGTACCGTATGTTAATGTCGTTAGAGAGAAAATGTATCTCGCTATACTTCATTGAGTTATACTTTGTTACTATAGGTAACGATGATGATCATAGATGAGTAATTTGTTTACATATGGTCATTCAAGTGTCTCATGGAGATTCCAAAGAAAGCACAATAGCAACATCATCTAATCATGCACAATGGTCAACAATTCATGAGACTTGTTATGAATTGTTTGGTTAAGATTTGTGATCCAACACGTCTAAATGACTTGTGGTTGTGGATTATATTCATAGAAAATGATCCTGAAGATCATGTATGAAGAAAATGGTCCTAATGGATCATGCATAAAGTGACAATCTAGAAGATTTGTTCACTAAGAAACTTACCATGACGATATTTGAAAGTTATGTTCACAAAACTACACTTTGATGTTGTCATGAGGGGGAGCATATACGCACTGTACTCTTTTTCCCTTAACCATGGTTTTTCCCACTGGGTTTTCCTGGTAAGGTTTTTAACGAGGCAATTTCAGATAGCGTATTATGATGATTATGTACTCTTTTTCCTTCACTAGGATTTTATCCTATAGGGTTTTTCCTAGTAAGGTTTTAATGAGGTATATTCTCAATAGATGGACATCCAAGAGGGAGTGTTATGAAATAATATAGTATGGTGGATGTCCATTGGATGCTACTTTGAATTCCATATGGGATGTTACATTAGGAGGTAATTACCTCCCTACATTGATCATGGAAATGAATTCTCTTAATGGTTATTATATCACATTTATGTGCATTGATAGAGGAGAATGTGAAGGTTGTGTATATGTGCCTATAAATAGAGCTCCCCATTGTACAAAGGAAGAAGAAGGAATAAGAAGAATTCTTCCCCTCTCTTCTCTAGTGTCTTTCCCTCTCTAATCTTCTCTTGTAGTTTGTATTTTCCATTAGTTTTATAACACACATTCCTTTTTTGGAACTATCATTGTAATAGTGTCTTTCCCTCTCTAATCTTCTCTTGTAGTTGTTTGTATTTTCCATTAGTTTTATAACACACATTCCTTTTTTGGAACTATCATTGCACTATTACAACTATCATTGCATATGTACACTGGTAGAACTACCATTGCACTGAAAAAAGAAAAGTAGTTAATATGAATATTTATTCAGACAGATTATTATGCAACACAAATCAATTACTTTAAAAGCCTATAATTAATAGAGGGTATTATTTTTCCAACACTTTTAGTAGTTTTCATGCTATCTGGATGATGAAATGTGAAGGTAAAGAGATGCATTTGCTTGTGATTTGATTAGGGATATATCATATATCATATATATGTTGTGATTTTTAAAGTAATGATTGGCTTTGTAAAAAGAAAACTAGTTACCCTAATTAAGAGAGGCAAACAAGATGAAGATGTATTAGTGCAACTACCAGCAAATTTCGAATTTGTGAATCAACCAAGTTCAAAGTTTGTAGTCGAGTACCACAGACCGATATTAGGATTACCAATAAGATAGTTAATTACATGTTTCACTGCAGCTAGATGATAAACTTCATTGTTAGCTTGAAAACGTTGCACGGTGAAATACTCTGGAAGCCCTAATTGACAGCCCCCACCCAAGATTAACCCCAGAAAGTACAACGTAAGGCAAGAATCCGAAGCCACAAAATTGAAGAAACTATATATCATCAAAGGTTCAGGTCCAGAATCAGGAACAGAACATCACAAGACTCCACCATTACAACCATATCATATAGCTAGCAATGTTCAATTCAACAAGGCCTAAGATTCCCCAAGACAGAACTATTTTTATCTACCCTTAAACCAGTTCATGGCAGAGAAAACAGCAGTGAATTACTACATCCAAAAACCAACCCCCCAAAATTACACCATTCCATTGACCATCTTCCCATTCCAGAAGATATCAACCACAACACATTCTAATTGGTCCTTAAGCACGCTCACCCCTGATCCTCCTGGCCAACTGGATATCCTTGGGCATAATGGTGACACGCTTGGCATGGATGGCGCACAGATTGGTGTCCTCAAACAGCCCCACAAGGTAAGCCTCAGCTGCCTCCTGCAGAGCAAGCACTGCGTGGCTCTGGAAACGCAGGTCAGTCTGCAATACACAAAAAGAATTCAGTCATACTCAGATTAGAACAGCGGCAGCAGACACCAACGCAACAGGAAGAGCATTGAATTATAAGCATTACTAGATACCTTAAAATCCTGCGCAATTTCACGAACAAGCCTCTGGAATGGCAGCTTCCTGATCAGAAGTTCAGTGCTCTTCTGGTACTTACGGATTTCACTGCAGACGGTTTAACAAATAACGGATCAGAAGCATTACACCAAGCTTGAAATCAGACCAACATAGAATTACAGATTCAAACTCACCGAAGAGCAACAGTTCCGGGTCTGTAACGATGGGGTTTCTTCACACCACCAGTGGTGGGGGCAGACTTACGGGCAGCCTATCAAAGAGCAGAGAAAAACGCTAAGATCCCACATGCACAGAAGAGAAAGGTGAAGAAATTGAACAAACTTAAAAAGATTAAAAACCTTGGTAGCGAGCTGCTTCCTGGGAGCCTTTCCTCCAGTGGACTTACGTGCAGTTTGCTTTGTACGAGCCATCTGCGCTGAAAGAACACAATCTTTACAAACAATCACAAAATCTCTGGCAGGAACCAATATTATACAAGCTCACAGTTACCCAGTTAAAATTATACGCGACCACCCCAGATTTGAAGGAAGAAGAACTTATTCAACTCTGAAAACTAGACTTGAATTCAAACTAAAGAGCGTCCATCAGATTTCCTAAACAGTGTACCCTATTGCATCACAATTTATTCTGGAAGCGAAGAACCCTAGATTTCCAAGGTAACAATTGTACTCTAAACGACATAATCAAGTCTAAACAGCACATAAACACTAAATCGTTAATCTGCAGCCAGCTTAACCCAGGGCTTTTTTCAATAAATCGACGCCGGCCTACGAAGGAAGAGGTTGATTCGAGGAGAAACTATTTGCCAATGCAATGAAACGAAATGTGGAAAATCCATGGGTACTCTATCGCGGGGAAGAAATCAGAAGAAGAAACGAGACGGACGGAATCGGAAACAACGGAGCGAGAATCTCAGGGAAAAAGAACCAGATAGATGAATATTCCTACACCGAGAAACAGAAGAAACAAGGGGGCGGAAAGAAACCATACCTCTTGACCTTTCTTCTTCTTCTTCTCGCTCTTCTTCCTCTTCTCCTTCTTCTCGCTCCTCTTCTGTCTGCTTTATCTCTCTAAAAGCACGGAAAAGTTCCGAGTTGAAGGGCCGCCGAGGACTATTTATAATGAGCGGTGGTGAAGGATCGACGGATGTGATTAACTATCCGTGTGCTTGTTCAGTAAATTATCCAACGGTTTATAAGACACTGACGTGTGTTTTCTTGCGTTTGATGGACGGCTGAGATTTCTTCCTAGGAGGTGTCACGGATCTCTGTTTGTGAATACTGGATTCCTATTGGTTCGTGGTTAGCAGCAAGATTCTGAGCTGGGTGCTATGCTACCTGTTACGTTGCGATCCACGTAGGCAGTTTCACCTTCGTCGTTTGAAAATCACTTGTTTTTTTTTAAAGGTAAATACAATATATTAGTCACAACTATTATAAAGCGGGGAATTATAGCCACAATTATTGAAATTCAAATTATTAGCCAAATGTTAACTATCTGTTAACAATTTCGTTAGTAATACTGACTAAACTTTTATGTTTTGAAGTTATAAACTAAAAGCATTTCTACGTGGCCGATGACGTGACCTTCTCCGTCAAAAATTTAATAACAGTAACAGACAGTTAGCCATATCTTGACCTGCAACAATAGTTATGGCTAATAATTTGAATTTTCATAGTTGTGGCTATAATTCTCCGCTCCATAATAGTTGTGGCTAATATATTGTATTAACCTTTTTTTGCCACATTATGAAAATCACTTGTTTGTTTGTGGATGTGGGGAACGTGTTGCAGACAATTTTCTTTTCCTAAATCGGTTTGACTTGGGAAGCGGAAGTATGCTCAAGGAATAAAAAGGCTTTTTAGGCACAGAAAACTGAAAGGGCCTAATGAGTGGGCTTGACAACCTAGCTGCCTGCAAATCTGGATTGGTTCGACTAGTTATTCACTTGCACTATGTTTGGCAACGAGGGGTGCGAATTGAGGTGCAAATTATAGGAGGAAGCAAATTTATGGGGTATAAATTGAGGGGTAAATTGTTGTTTGAAACAAAAAGTAAGGGGTGCAAAATGGTATGAAATATAGCTTTTAATACAATTATAATTATTTTATTATTATAAAGAAATTAAAAAAACAAACATACCCTACTAATTTCTTCTCTTCTCTCTCCCCGGTCCCACCTTCCCTTCCCATCTCTTCTCACACTCACCCGCCCAAACCTCTTTCCCCTTCCACTTCTGGGCCCACCAACTCCCATTCCATTTCCTCAGCTTCCTTTGCACCCCATATTGGGGGAAGCCAGAACATGAAACTTGCACCCCAATTGTTCCCCCCTTCCCTGTTCCAAAAGATCCAAACGGGGGCAATTATCTTGGAATTGCCACTTACCCCTAAAAAATTGCACCCCCTCCATTTCCCCCTCCTCCCAAACATAGTGTTGGTATTTAGGGGTCGTTTGATTTTGGTGATAGTTTGGTTGGGATAGTTACAATGGAGGCGTGTTATTTGCCGCCCGTGTCATTATTATTTGCCGTCTGTGTATTAAGTTAAAATAAATTTTTTGCCCCTATCAACACTCCTTCCATCACCCTCACACTATCACCATACCACCATCGTCGGCAGACCACCACCACCAGAGCACACCGCCAGCCAATCACCACCGCCGTTAAACCACCATCGCGCGGAGCCATCGAATGAGACCACCTCCGCCGTCGTTTGACCGCCGCGCCGCTGCCAGACCACCACAGCTGCAGCCACCACTTCCATCTGCAGGAGGACATCGTCCGACGCCGGTGGGAGGACCCCGTCCGACTCCGGCGTGAGGACGGGCTGATAAAGAATAAAAAAAATTCCTTAATTAGCATTTTTGTAATTGTCTTTGTTTTATTTAAGGAAGTTATTTTCTGTTGTTAATAATTAATAATTTTAAACATTAATCTCGTCGATTATTAATTAAGGAAATGAATTGAATATAATGACTAATGAGAGTGAGTAGTTGAGAAGGAATTAAATCTCTACACTTACTATAAAAGAGATGAATTGTGTCATTATTTAATAACTAATTGCCAGCAGTTATAAGATCAAAAATTAATATATATAATTAATTTAAATATGTATATTTAAGTATAATTATAAATTATCATAAGTATTCTAAAAATATATATTTTTTTTTGGTATTTTGTAATATACTACTAGAAGTATGTATATAATTATTAATTATCATAAGTATTCTAAAAAATTATGGATAATTAATTTAAATTATGTAGAATGGTTATAAAATACTTATTAAATTTGTTTAAACATTTTTAATTACATTAATTTCATAGTTAATTAGATCATTCCTAGGCTACGTTTTATCAAACATTATCCAAGGAATCGGGGCTAGGAGAGGGCTCTTTGTGGCTTGTTGAAGGTCGAACAAAAATATCTTTTCGCAATTACTAGACATGGACATGACAAATGGTTGTAACCCTCATCGATCCCTTAAATGTGGAGAGGATTGTGGTGGAATCAACTGTTTCTCGATTTAATGTCTCGATAAAAAAAAGATGAATAGTATCGAAATTTCCTTCTTAGTTTTTGGAGGCTCCGTGGGTCGTAACGAAGTGTTTCTTGAGCCTACTATGCGTATTTCGACGATGCGAACAAATGTTGTTAGTGGAGGTAGAGATGATTTAGCTTCTAAAACAATTAGGCTGTCAATTGAACCCAAATTCCGGGTGCCCGACCGAACCCGACCCGATTTGTGGCGGTTAAAACCTGGTCAAACAGATAGTTGACGGTTTGCGGGGAATCCGTTACCCGCTACAGCCGGGTGTCGGGCGGTGGTGGGTTTCTGAATATCCGCCCGAGAGAACCCGAAACCCGCTTCCCCTCAAATCATCCACCCCACCCCAGTCCCCAGCTCATTTCGCGAAAACATCTCATCCCCTTACAAACCCTAGCGCCGCTCTAAAAAATCAAATCCCCAACCCTGTCCCTTCTTCTTCTCCTCAAATCTCGCAATATGCTCTTCGATTGTAGAGAAAAACGGCACAAAATCATTACATTCATTGTTTTTAAGAGCAGGTACCCAAGTAATCAGAGCAAACCCTTCGATTTTTTCGAATCGAGCCATTCCGGATGGCGATTACAGCGCCATTTTCCCTTTCTCGACTCTTCGAGTTCGATACCATCTTCTTTTTCCCCTTCATGCATACGCCTATAAATGCCTTACTTGAGTTTTTTGCTGCAAATTGCCAGATTCTCAGAAAGCAGACCACTCTAGAGAGAAGTAGTAAGCTAGCAGTTGTCTGCAATCGCGATTTCCAGTCACTGGCTCACTGCATCTGCAAGGTGAAGGAGCACAACCGTAAGTGTTCTTCTTAGCCTTTCGTCTGGGATTTGCAAGATTTTTTCAACAACTTGTCTCTTGTGACTTGTCTAATACCTCGGGACTTTGTTGATTGATGTTAGGGTTTCTGGTGGCAGGGTTGTCATTGATCAGTAACGAAGCTTAGAAAGGTAATACTACTTGATTCTCCTAGTTCTTTGAGGTTTCAAGGAATTTAGCAGCGACTGATTGGTTTCATTGGTTTGTTTTCTCGGGTGATTGCAGGTAATTAATGGAAGGAGTTGAATCCTCAGTCCCTGCCTGAACCACAGCAGCATCAACCAGTGATTGCTGTTGATGCACCAGCAACTGTGAATGGCGATGCTGATACTAGTGTCGTTGCTGGTGGTGAGTCAGAGCCCTCTCCCCTGCCTTTTGGGGCCAAACGTCCACTGAAAAGTGATGTTTGGCCTCACTAAACATGGTTTGTGGATAAAGATGGTGTAATGAAAGCACGATGCAAGTATTGTCGAAAGGTTCTTGGTGGTGACACCAGCAATGGTACCTCTCATTTGAGGAACCATAAAAAGGTGTGTGTTCAGAAACAAATTCACGATGGTAATCAGAAAAACATTGCCACTAATTTCCTCCCTAATGGTTTGATTGGAAAGAAAGAACTGTGTACTGGTCAGTTCAATGCAGAGGTTTCAAGGAGGGAACTTGCCACTATGGTTTTGATGCACGAGTATCCACTTGGTATGGTGGATCACTTGTATTTCAAAATTTTTTGCAATTCTCTGCAGCCCTTGTTCAAAGTTCCCTGTAGAAACACTTGCAAGAGTGATATTCTTGCCTTGTATGCGATTGAGAGGAAAAAGATTCAAAAAATGATTGATGGTAACAAAGGTAGAAATGCTGTCACAACTGACATGTGGACAGCAAGTAATCAGAAGAGGGCTTACATGGTTGTAACCTCTCATTATGTTGACAACAATTGGAACCTTAGGAGCCACTTGTTAAGGTAAATTGCTTATTCAATTTGTTCTTTCTTTGATGTTTATTTGTTTAACACTTAACAGAAACTGACTTCGAGCTTCATTTGATGTTTGTGTGAGTGTATGACAGGTTTCTCTATGTTCCTGACTGTAAGTTATCCACTATAACTCTTGACAACTGTTCTACAAATGATGCCATGATTGAAAAGATTAAAAGGAAGATGGTTATGTCTGACTTTCTATTGAATGGTTCCTTCCTGCAAATGAGATGTTCGGCTCATATTCTTAACTTAATTGTTAAAGATGGGCTTGAAATTATAAAAGATGGGATTGAAAAGATAAGAGAAAGTGTGGTGTATTGGACTGCAACTCCTAGGAGACTTGAGTTCTTTGAAGAGACTGCTAGGCAAAAGAATGTTTGTATTGGAAAGAAACTTGCACTTGACTGCCCTACTAGGTGGAATTCCACCTTGCATATGCTTGAATCTGCAATTCCATACAAGGAAGTGTTCACTCGTTTGAATCAGAGAGAACCTAACTATACTTCCTTGCCTAGCAGTGATGATTGGATGTTTGCTACTGTTATTAGCAAAAAGCTTGAGGTTTTCAGAAATATTTTTGAGCTTCTTTCTGGAAGCAGTTATCCTACTGATAATATATTCTTTCGAAGGATCTGTGACTTGAAATTGAATCTGCTTGAGTGGATGACTGATCCTGATAGCATCATTTGTGAAATGGCCGAAAAATGTGGGCCAAGTTTAGCAAATACTGGACTGATATCCATGTATTGCTCACTGTCGCTGTTGTTCTTGATCCTGCATACAAACTTGAGTTGATTCAGTACTATTATGATAAGAGCAATGGCTCTGATCCTACCCTTGATCCTGTGACGATGAGAGGGTCTGAAGACCTTTAGTCGAGACTTCAGGCTGTTTAAGAACCTTCAGCAGTATAACTATCATAGAAATTGAACTTGGTAATTACAATCCGGCTTAACTGCAGTCTAGGGGGAACCATATCCGGGTGACCTCTCTTAACCTGAATACAACCGTTTACTTGCTTTTTTTGTTTGTTAGTTTAGACTTGCATTAAAATTTCATTGCTAGATAACACGAATTCACTGTGTAGTCATCAAATCTAGGACCCGGGTTGACATTAAAACCCAAACCCGCTATACTACACTTTAGGAAGTGGTTTCACTTGGCCAATTCCTAGAGTGACAGTAGAAGTGTAGGCAACCAACCCAGGTCACATGCATTTCATCATTGCAAACCAGGCAAGTAAAATCATCAAACCCAGGAAACAAGAGCAATCAGCTGACCCACCAGTAATCAGACAACCGAAGTTCTGGCTAAGATCGTTGTGTTGTTGTTCGCCAATTTTGCAGTACTCCAGTTCGTTTCTTTTACAGAATGGGAACAAAACAAATGTTGCAATAACTACTAAAGGAAGATAATAGGAATCATGGCGTGGAACATCATTAATCTAATTCTGAAACCCAGATTTGGTCTTGTGGGGGCATATATCAAATCTCAACTTCCATCCACCAGGGACGCACCAAACCTTGCTTCCACTTGGTGAGGGCATTTGTTGGCGAGACACACCTACGTGACAAGACCAGTGGAGAAGAGGGGTAGGGCGTGCATTGTTTTTTTGTGTGCAAATCGGGGTGCAAACGGGCACCCTAATCGTCCATTAATAAGACGGGATGTTTCCACCCCAATCAAATCGAAAAACAACCAATAGGACGTGCATTTTGGTAGACAATGGAGTGAATTTATTTGTATAAATTAATGGCATAAATATAAATAATAAAGAGGATAAATAGGTAATTTATTGAGGGAGATAATAGTAAAACTAGGGCGATGAATAACAATCCCTCTTTAATTTTTACCCTTTTCTCGTCTTAGATATTTTTTATCATATATTATCTTGTCTTAGACATTTCAGATCAGGACTAGTATAGACTTTTGTAAACCTTAAAGAATAGCACCTTATTTTCGAAGAAGGGGAGGGGGCAAATGAGGAGAAGAAAATTTTGGAGGAGGAGAAAATGAGAAGCATAAAAAAATGAAGCAAAATGTTGTAAGGAAATTGTGATAGATGTGTTATTTTATTGATTATGTAAATGCAAATATGTGGAAAGAATATTATCAAATAATAAACCTGTGGAAAAAATTTATGAATAACTTATATAACACACTTTTACGTCTCACATAATAATTTATGACGCTAAAAGATTTGTAAGCTGAGTGTGATTTGACCAAAATCATAAGCGCTTTCCATCCGGCCCACTCACAGGGAAAAACAACGTCGTTTTACATATAATTTTGATAAAAATGAATGATTTTTTAATGGTATTACTCGATATTTGTAGCAATCTAGTTCTACCTTGTTATGATACTTTATGTTCAATGCAGTTATAGTTCTACCCATAATCCCATGACTATCGAATATATCGTATCGGTTTGGAAGACGTCGTGGATCCTCGACAGGCTATGAGGTAAGGCTAGCCGATAGGCTAAGCGTCCAACGTGATCCAGCACCTCGTATGGCCCAATGTAACTAGGGCTAAGCTTTCCCTTCTTACCAAACCTCATCAGTCATCACTCCCTTCCAAGGAAATACCCTCAGAAAAACTCTATCACCAACTTCGTATTGGCGAGGAACTCCAGGCCTCTCGACATTACTCTTATGTCGGTCCTTAGCCGTCTTCAAGTTCTTACGGATTGTTTATATCTTTTCTACGGCTTTTTGCATCATCTTGGGGCCCTGCAACTGCCTCACTCCTTCAGCATTCCAATACAATGGAGTGCAACACTTTCTCCCATACAAAACCTCATATGGAGCTGCCTGTATCGAGCTATGATATTGATTATTATAAGCAAACTCCATAAGAGGTAGGTGTTCATCCCAAGCTCCTTCCATAGTTAGAACGCAACCTCTCAATAAGTCCTCAAGTGTCTGGATCGTTATCTTTGACTGCCCATCTGTCTGGGGTGGTATGTAGTAGAGAAATGCACTTTGGTGCCCATGGCTTTCTGGATACTGCCCAAAATCGCGACGTGAAGCTAGGATCACGATCTGAAACGATACTAAGCGGCACTCCATGCAGTCTGATAGTCTCGGTGTTTTAGATGGAACTCATGTGTATGGGTATTCAAATGACGTGGTTACCGTAGTAACCGTTTTAACCGGTAGTATTTGACTAATTTGGTTTGGTTAATTTGGATAATTGGTTTGGTTTGGTTAAAATATATGGCTTGTTTGGTTAAGGTGGTTGGGTTTGATTTCAGACACTCCTAACCAATCAAACCAAATTAACCAGTTAAGTGAATTATCCATATATCTAATATATATTATATACACATACTTAATACTTGGCATAACCACTCAAGAGTCAAACATGCATTCTTTCTAGGCTCATCAACAATAAAGCTCAAATATAGTTCATATACTATATATTTGTATGCGTAGAGTGTAGACCATGATATATAAATGCCCAATTTAGATAAAACTCATACAATATATTAGGAAAACTTGAAAAAGAAGCGTTTTTCAACCTATGATAATTGCAAAGAGACTAACTCAATTCACACAATCAAAACAATTAATTAACTCCATACTATTGACATATATTTTTGTTAGGTGAATACTTTTATTGACTGTAAGATAATTGTATAGTTGCATGTATTTCTGTAAAGGTTAACTATAACTATGTGTTCATTTTAATGTTTTATTCATCATATAAATTGTGAATTGATGCATTAGTCGAAAATTTTCTCACGCATTCAACGAATTTTTCCCCTCACACTTAATGATAATGTGATGTTATATTAGTTAATCAGGTTAACCAATTAACAAAACCGATTTAACTTTAGTTTGATTAATTTGGTTGTTGTATTAGTTTGGACGGTTTGGTGATGATATTGTATTCCATGGTTAATAGAATTTTAGCTTGTTTGGTTTGGTAATTACCATGGTAACCATTTGAACACCAACACCCCTACTCATGTGGACGTACACCCTAGGAGAGAGCATCAAGCTAGGTTCTAGGATAGGAACAAAAAAATTTCAATGAATGTGCTTACTGTTTGCACCCCTAATTTGGAGTTCATTTATTGCTCTTACTAAACCTAATTGCCTTAGGGTGACTAAAGGTAAAATCCTTTTAATATTTCAAAATTACAAGACATTTTGGATTAGAGAATTAAACTCGCAAGTGTTGTCCATTTGATGAAGGGTGTTACTATTTGTGTGACGGTGGATACGAGAATAATACTCGGTTCTTACCGCTTATCGTGGGCAGAAGTATCATCCTAAAGAGTGGGGACCAAGTAGGCCATCTAAAGCTGAAGAGTACTATAACATGAAGCATGCTTCGGCTAGGAATGTTGAAGAGCACATTTTTGGAATCTTAAAAATGTGTTGGTTTATATGTAACACCCCAACTTTGGGTTCAGGTTCGACCAAAATACGGGAACGGTTGAGTTAACGGTTACGTACGAAGGGTAGCAACCGTGAATTAGTAATAATATTATATTATTATTACTAATTAATATATATATATATATAATTTTGTACAGGAGAGGGCCGAGCGGCCACTCCCCATCTCTCCAAACCCCAACAAATCCCCACCCATGTTCCATATCTCCACAAGGAACCAACCAAAGAGCTGCCGCTAGTGAGAGATGAATCGAAAGATAGCTGGAGTGAAGGAGAACAGTAATTGAAAAGAAAGGAAAAGGTTTCTGGACCGGTGGGAAGGGCAAGAAAGGTCCAAGTTCCGCGAGGGGAGACCTAGAAGTCGTTTTGGATTAGAAGTGAGCAAGACACTGCCCGATTTTTAATGGAAATGGGTATGAAGCTACTGCCGCGCGACCATTGATGCGAGAAGGGGAAAGACAAAGCAGTGAGACGAGAGAGTAGATAACATCGGCGATCAACAACAGTGGGGAATTGGATGAAACATGGTGAGGGACGTGATCGAGGAATCATGCAAGGCTGCCGCTACAGCCAAGGTGGACAACCGTGAGAGGCCATTTTGGTGGATCAACGAGATTGGGAAATGGGAGAGACTAATTGGAGGTACAGTTGGATGGTTTTTCGAAAGGATGGAGGGTTGAAGATTCATTGCAAATTAAATCTAAGGTGAGTGTAAAGGGGGTAAATTCTACGCCTTACGTGTTCTTTCAAGAATTACAAGCTTTACGTATGTTGATGAAATGATTGTCGTTGTTTGAGATTGCATGATTATGGTTGATGATATGTGCCTTGTTTGAATTATGACTTGAAGTGAATGGTTATTACTTATTTTGAAATTTTATGAGTATAAGTTGTTAAAGTTTAAGTAACAAGTTCTTTTTAAGAAGTAACTCGCCTTCAAGAAGGTGAAGTCGTTTTAAGTGTTTTTAGTCACTAGCGCCAGCCCATTGCCGTTCGATTTCAGATAGAGCAGCAGTTATGCTCTTGAGATCTTTGAGACAGAGCAACAGTTATGCCCTTGGGACTTTTAAGATGAGCAACAGTTATGCTCTTGAGAATCGTGGTGAAGAGCCACCACGATAAGTTTAAGATGTTAGGGGGATGAATCGTTACGACTCCCCTAACTAAGTTTAAGTTTAAGGAAAGCCTGGATGGCTTCTCATACGTATGAGTTGGCAATCGGACTAGCTAGTGAGGGACACCCGTGTCAGTCAAGTATTTAAGTCAAGATTTGAGATTTAAGAGAGGAGGGTAACTTCAACTTCCTCAAAGTTTAAGAGTTAAGATTTTAAGATTGGAAGTACAAACAACTTCTACCAGTTAAAGTTAGGTGTTTAAGTAAAGTACTTAAGTATTAGAAGTATTAAAACATAAGGGCGTAGACTGACCCCAACTCACTCACCAGTTCGAAGAGCTAGAGGAGCAGTTAGAGAGCAGCGGTTCGAGGGGAGCTAGCTGGAGGAGGATGGTAGGATCATCACGGAGGATGTCTAGTCAAGGTTATCATTCAGCAGCAGCGTTTAAGATTAGTTAGTTATTATATTTTATGATTATGAGTATAGACTGGAGATTATATTGAAATTTTAAGGTTTGAGTTAATTTGCCCACGTGTTAGGGCGTTGCTTTTAACTACAAGTGTGTATGTTTTCAGTATTTTATTTATGAAAATTTTTCCCGCTATAATTTAAGGTTCGAGTATTTTATTTTTCAAGGGCATTTTAGTAAAAGTAGTACCCGGCCGGGTTAGGGTGTTTCATTATACTTAGAGACTCTAGATGGTTCCCTCATTGTGATAGGACAATAATTGTAGTTGATTGCACCATAAAAATACAACTTCATTAAGAAGGAACGAGGAGCGGACAAATTTGAGAGGGGGTACCAAGATGTCGAGCAAGTTGAAGAGGAACAATATGATCCGGATGAGTTTGAAACCATTGTTGTCGATGATGTTCATGCTTGTCATGCTTGGACTCATTGCAGAGATGATCTAGCGAAGGAAATGTGGGAAAGTGGCCTTACAAGCCAGCTGTTCCAGCCATACCATCTGTTTGATTTTGCTGTGTGAAAAAGCGACCAACAGAAGGTCCATTTTGTTTGTAGTAATGTCTTTTGTGAGTTTAATTTTGATTGGTTTTTTGAGCACCATGTATGCTTTAGATTAAGCTAATTCCAAAGCAACCTATATGCTTTGTGGAATGTTAAACAACCTGTATGTATGGACCCAAGTAATGTGGCGTGTATTGACTCTTTGTTGTACATGCATTTATTGTTTTGAAATTGTAGAAAGATTCACCAAACAAGACCTTGATATGTTATGTTGGTATTCACCATTTGGAGTGGCTGGTTAGTTAGGTAGTTATGTTGCTGCATCTTCATTGCTGCTGCTTCCTGCTTGATCGTGTATGTTGTTGCTTCACCTAATGCTTTTACAAACCATAAACGCTTTACTTCCTATCAAACAACATAAATGTTGATGCCTCTCTTCCATAAATGATGTTGCCTACCTTTTAATATGTAATTGTGTGTTTTTGAAAAAAATGCAGACTCGTCCATCCTTCAAAAACTATAGAGACATTCCATTCCCTCAGTTTTGGGACTTGGTGGTTGTGTTCGGTAAGGGAGGAGCGACTGGTGAGATGGGGTTCCAGGGAGCTTATGGGAACTTTCAGCTAAGTTCTGATGATGAAGTGGACCCTGACATACCTGTGTTTAGGGGTGGAAGTTTTGTTTGCGGATTGCGGATAATCCGCAAACCGCACCAAACCGCATACATTGTGGGTAACCATACCCACAATTTGTGGATAGTGGGTTGGGTGTGGGTAGCAAAATATTGATTTTTGTGGTTAGTGGTTAACCACTATCCACAGCGGTTAACCCACAAAACCCACAATAACCACACTAAGTATATTTATTTATTAATATACTTTGTAATATTAAATTATGTGAAAAGTAGAATGCTACAACTTAAAGTAGGCTCCAAAATCAAATATATATTTATTTAATAAAACAAAACCAAGCCAATACACCGTGTTCGTATGATATACTTTTATTAAATAAGCATTGTCCACGGGGTATATGTTTATTTTATAACAAAATAAAGCCAATAGATATGGTTTATAGTTTATTTAACACTTTATTAACTTTCTTTTATGTAGACTTTTGTTTTTGTGTAAGAGGACGCTAATTCCGCAACTTGGGAGAGAATTCTATTTATCCCTAAAAGTTCGAATAAAAAAGCAAAGGAGTCATGCCGTTGATAAAGATGCAATCTATATTTAGATTAGATCCCCTCCAACCCATACACGTTATCAATATGCATTCCTAAAGAAAGTAAGCGAGTGAAGTGAACAGAGGAGAGGAAGGTTGACTACTTAGGAGGTTCCGAATACCGTACCCTCGCTCGTTCCATGTCTTGGGCTTCTTTACTTAGTTTTAACTCAATGTGTTTTTTTCCTTCACTCGACCGATAGGTTTATCATATACGAGTCCAAAGGGTGAAAGAAGGAAAGTTTTTGTGGGTATCCACATCCAACCCGCACCAACCCGCAGTGGATAGTGGTTAACCACTACCCACTGTGGGGCGGGTTGTGGGTAACATAATTATATATTTGTAGGTGTGGTTACCCACAAAATATGGGGCGGGTAACCAAACTCACCCCAATTTCCACCCCCTACCTGTGTTCCAAATGAATGATCCTCTTATGGAGGAAGCTATGTTCGAAATCATTAATGAAGGGGTGGATGAAGCTTCGGTTAAGAAGAAGCAACCAACATCAGCTCCACCTAAGAAGAAGAAAGTATAATCAGATGACCGTATCACAGAGGTTACAGATGGGATGATAGGGATGCATCCACTAATAAAGGTATCAATTGATACCATTGCAAGAGCCATGGGTGAGAGTGAGTAGCATATCACGATGTATGCAAGTTTGATGAATACTCTCAAGAAGTTGAAGGGGATAACAAAGGCACAAAGGGTGTTGGCTTATAGGAGGCTTTGCAAGGACCGAGGGACCTCAAATGTTTTTATGATATGGAGGACGATGAGGGTAGGCTCACTCTTGTCCTTGATTTGCTCGATAAGTGATATGCAGTAGCACTATAGTTATGACTAAGACTTGTGTACCCGTATGTTAATATCATTTTAGAAGATCAAGCTACTGAGATTTTCATTTTTTGTTATCTGTCATTTCAAGGTAAAGCTTTCAATAATATTTTGTAAAGCTTGTTTTTTGACTAATGTTTGTAAGTAGCAAACTCCTATGACGGTTGTAACTGCTGTTTGTGACTGATCTTTGTAAGTAGCAAACTTCTATTGATAGCATATGCACAGGGACAACTAACTTCAATTACACAAGCAACATAAGCTCCATTTACTAGTAATTAATAGTTACAAACACAATTGCAATTTGCAAGCACAGATCCAACAGCTACAATTACACAAACACAACAGAAGTCTGCAGAAACACTTACAACATAGGAAATCTCCTAAGTACATAATATATAAGCAATAAGCTACTTCATCACTCATCCAAGCCAATGAACTTTTCAAATCGAGACAATCTTCTTTCCACTGTCGCCAGAACTTTGGACTCCACTGGGGGTTTGGTTGAGCTGCTTGAATAAGGTGGTATGACCCATGAATCATGTTTTTTGCCAAGTTTTACAGCTAGCAACCTCTTCTCATCCTCTAGCTCAGCAACTCTAATCTTCAAATTGACAATCATCTTATACAAATCAACATCATCGGTACCATTTGAACAAGTCAAAATATATTTGTAAGCAAAAACATAACACGATTTTATATTAACTCCTTTGTTCTGCATCAGTATGCACCCTCTTATATATTTGAATCGACCTACTAATTCGAACATATGCCAACATACCCTTACACATACACAATTTGTCAGTTATTCTTTGTCTAGAACTGAACTCTTAGCTGACTCACCTCTGTTGGGTAAAGCAGGTAGGAATAGAATTTCCTTTTGGGATTGGTTGAGGTATTTGAAGTCCGAACGACTGCTTTTATCCAACAACCACATATCTTTTCTTTCCTACTATTTGTGGCTGCCATCGACCTGGTGTCCTCGATAAGAGAATTGAAAGAACTCAACTTTGTGATGTTGCTATCTTTGTAGGAAGAAGCTGTCGACGGAGAAGAGTTGATGGAGTTTCGACGGAGAAGAGTGGACGGGGGAGTGCAGGCGAAGAATCGAAAGATGGATGAGAGTGAAATTTTTCCGTTTAGGATGGGCAAGGAAAGAGGGACGGGCAATGAACCCTTCTTCTTATTCATTAACTTAGGGCGTTTTTGTACTTTTCCACTAAAAGCCAAAAAATACAACACATCCAATTTCCACACACTATCTCCTAACCAAACATGGAAGTTGTTCGCTACATCAGCACTTAGGGGTAATTTGGATAAGGGATTGTAGTGAGGAATTTAAGAGTAATCTTAAAGCAATCACTCATTATATAGGATTTTAAAACAATCATGCGTTTAGATAGATACAAGCTTTTTACAATTAAGAATTTTAAAAACCCTCAAATGTGGGTTTTTAAAATAGCTGATGACCATAAGCTATTTCACAATCTCTCGTTATTTGCCTTTCTTTTCCATAACTATCCCTTTCCCCAACCTAACTCTTTCTATCTCGTCCTTGCCCAATTCTTCTGTTCCTTCCAAATCGCATCGATCGTTGTTTCGGCGCCGGCTATAGATTTTGTCACGGGATGCTTGCAATGGCGGCGACGCCTGCTTCCATTCCTTCTTCCCTCCTCCACCGCTATGAAAACTTACAGTTCTCTATTAGCTATGCCATCAATGGGACACGCTAATGGTGGAATTTATCATGGTGGCGGTGACGGGCTAGGAGGAGACTAAGGAAAGGGTCCGGATGGATGGGAGAGAGAAGGGGACGAGGTGGGATGAATCAACCCTTCAGTTCTGCCTGTTCGTCTGGTTTGTAGGAATCTGGGTTCCTGTTAGTTGATTTGGAATAAGGGATGTGCGAATCATAAGAAGAACCGAAACCCCCGACCACACTATTCCTCACAAAACTCGTCAATGAAACCAGCTCTCTCTCCTAGCACATGCAACCTCTCTGATTGGTGGTGATTTTGAGTCTCGATTGGTGGGTACTGGGTTGAGACTTGGCGGTGGTGGCTGAAAATGAGTGAAGGGAACTTGGTGTTCTATGTTTTGCAACCGTTCATCCTCTATGGTGCCAGTAATTGAAAATCAAATGGCGGTTGGAGGGGAGACGAAAGGAGCACCGGAGTTTGTATTTGGGTGAATTGATTATGTTCTCATTCTTACACACAAATTAGAAATCAAGTGATTTGCTTCACGGTGTACGCGGGGAAGGAGAAGTAGAGGTTTGGTGAACAGAGTAATGAATGAGGAGCAGAGGGAATGAGAGGGAGACAAGAAAAATTTCTAGGTTTGGGTAAGGTTGTGCAGCGCCGGCCATGGAGGAGGAGTAGAGGAAGAAGACGATAGATAGGAAGAAAGGAAGAAGAAGGGTAAAATTGAACTATTAATTTTTTTTTATTAAAATTCTGGATCCATAACCAAATGGGATATTTTTTCCAAATCCTACAAATAAATATACAAGTTTTTTAAACGAGAGATTTGGGCCCAAATCACTAATTATTAAAAACTCTCATCCAAACGACCCCTTAAAGGAATTCATTAACAGAGTTGGATGGATACGAACGGAGAGTGACCAAACGTAAACTATTTAACTAATCTCAGTGACCATGAATAAATAAATATTTATTAGTGACCAAAGGTGATTTGTTTTAGTAATCTCAATGACCAAACCTACAATTTACCCTTATAGAATATGCAATGAGCCGAGCTAAGCCGAGTTTTACCCCAGCTTGAGCTTGACTCGTTAACAAATGAGCTGAGCTCGAGCTCGGGCCATTTATTAACGAGCCGAGTTCGAGTTAGACTTGTTTACTAAATTCTTAGATCGTATTTGATACATTCATTTTGTATGTCGTGTATGGTACATGTGATTGATGTAACGATTAAAAAAATAATCAAATGTTAACATTAATTAATCTTATATTATAATTTGTAGGTGTCATATTGTTTAGTTAATAAATTTTAACTAG
This sequence comes from Linum trigynum, assembly GCA_964030455.1. Taxonomy (NCBI): domain Eukaryota; kingdom Viridiplantae; phylum Streptophyta; class Magnoliopsida; order Malpighiales; family Linaceae; genus Linum; species Linum trigynum. The sequence continues at coordinate 9,925,187 of OZ034820.1, read as the reverse complement.
TTCAAATCATGTTATTTCATAGTATCGAAATAATTTTGTACATAATTTCTTTACGGAATTAAAAATTAGGCATATTTTCTTACATGTTCAACATGTTAAACTTCACATGATGTGAGATATATAATTTAACAATCCTATGAATTATGAAAGTCCAAACTAGATCGATTCATCCATAAGTCGGTGATCAAGTTGGCCCTCAAACCACAATGTTGAGACATCTCATGAGCTCTAAATGAGCCAATTCACGAGTTGAGCTCAACAAGCCAAAGTCGAGCTAGCTCGCGAGCTGAACAAGGCTAAGCTCAAGCTTGGCTCGTATTGACAGTGTTGAGTGGAAAACCCTAAAACCTGGGTTGCATCTTGCATTAAGATGAATATATATGTGGGTTTTGCCACTACAAGTTAAGGATCAGCTGGCTGTCCTTTTACAGAAGAGTGAAATGTAAAAAGGAATTGCAATAGAGGAAAAATACAAAAGGGACTATTCTGTCGGGATATGTTCTGCTGTGTTGTTTAAAGTAAAGTCGGCTTGACTCCTTGTACGATGTCGCTCCATGTGGGTTGTCTTCTTACTGTGTGCGTAACGGGTGGCTTGGTCTAAGAAGAGCTGGATGTGAAATTTTCAATTTCTGCTGTTACCCCCCCCCCCCCCCACCAAGCGGGTGGCCAGAGAGTCTAGACACCGAGCTTGGATAGAAGAAAACTGAAGGTTGTTGGAGGAAGAGGTTTGGTGAAGAGATCTGCGAGTTGATGAAAGGTCGAGACATGAAGGAGTTTGATGACTTTGGATTGTAGCTTCTACCGAACCAGGTGGCAATCAATTTCTATATGCTTTGTTTGTTCATGAAATGTGGGGTTTCTTGCGATGTGTAGGGCCGATTGATTGTCACAGAAGATGGTAGCATGTTGTGGATGAGGCACTCTGAAATAAGAGCCATTGTACTTCACAGGATGTGTAGGCTAGGGCTCTGTACTCTGCTTCACAAGAAGATCGAGAAACAGTATGTTGCTTCTTGATCTTCCAAGAGATAAGAGAATCTCCTAGATAGATGCAGTAGCCTGTGATTGAGCGCCTTGTGTCTAGGGAAACAGTCCAGTCTAAATCACTGTAGCCCTTGAGATGAGGTGATGATGAGCTGGAGAAGAATAAGCCAGAGTTAGGAGAGGGTTTTAGATATCTGAGCACACGAAGAGTGGCTTTGTAATGGGATTCATTTGGAGATGCCATAATTGATTGAGCTGCTAGGTGGAGAAGCTGATGTCAGGTCTGGTTGTGGTGAGATAAATCAGTTTCCCCACTAGTTTTCTGTATGTTGCAGCATCAGTGAGAGGGTGATCAGGAGCAGTAGAAAGATGAGATTTGTAATCCATTGGTGTGGATGCAGGGTGAGATAGCAGCACACCAGCTTCCTCTAGTATCTCAAGTGTATATTTCCTCTGATTGAGATGAATCCCGTGAGACTTCCAGTCCTAGGAAGAATTTAAGGTTGCCAAGATTCTTGATACCAAAATCATGATGAAGATGATCCTTGATGTGAGTGATTTCAACAAGATCGGACCCTCCAATGATTAGATCATCCACATATATTAGGATGCATGTATATGATGTTGGAGTGGTCTTGAAGAAAAGGGAGTGATCAACTTGGCTTGATTGGTAGCCCTGAGATTGTAAGCTGACAGCAAGCTTAGCAAACCACTGTTGAGGAGCCTGCTTTAATCCGTAGAGAGATTTCTTGAGAAGAAAGACTAGATTTGGGATATCAGATGGTGGGGTGTACCCTTTTGGAAGCTTCATGTAAACTTCTTCACGGAGATCTCCATGAAGAAATGCATTGTTCACATCAAGTTGTTGAACAATCCAATTCTTAGCTGCTGCAATGGCCAAGAAGAGTCTCACTGTTGTCATTTTAATGACAGGGGCAAAAGTATCCTGATAATCGACCCCTTTGCTACAAGTCTGGCTTTTTCTCTTTCAAGACAACCATCAGAGAGGAATTTTAACCTAAAGATCCATTTGTTTCCAATGGCCTTTTTCTTTGGTGGAAGTGAGTCAACATCCCATGTTTGATTTTAGATAAGTGCTTTGATCTCAGATTGAACTGCATTGTCCCATTCTGGACTGAGAATGGCCTCCTCATAGGTCTTTGGTTCCTTGTAAGAAGATATGCTGAGTGCATACTTCTGGTGTGGGAGAGATAGTGTGGAGTAATCAAGGAAAACAGACAAGGTTGCAGAATTACTTGATTGTGAAGACTCAGTAGAGTGACTAGTGGAAAAAGACTATTGGAGCAGGTTGCAATGGTATGGTTATAGTCTGGCAGGTTGTTTGATTTGTCTGTGTGGTTTTCTAATTGCAATGGGAGATTGGAATCAAGGGATGGAGGATGTGGGGTTGAAGGGTGAGGTTGAGTCTGGCTGGTAGGTGGGGAAGGATGATGTTCAGGTGGATTGATAGAGGATGATGAGGTTCATGGTCATCAAGAAAGGGGAGTGTTGTGTATAGAGGATTGTCAGGGGTGTCTATGTCTTGCTGTAGGTGATGGGAGGGAAATTTATCCTCATAGAAGTGGACATATCTTGAAATGAAGATCATAGATCTTGTAACCCTTGATGTCACTGGGATAGCCAAGAAAGACCCCTTTTCTGGCTCTGGCCTGGAACTTTGTTCTATGGTTGCTTAGGGTGGAGGCAAAAACAAAGACACTCAAAGACTTTGAGGTCTTTCAGATAAGGTGGCGTTTGATGAAGCTGTTGATAGGGTGTGATGTCTCCTAGAATTGTTGTGGGGACTCTGTTGACTAAAAAATACAGCATGCTTAACACACTCACCCCAGAATCCTATAGGTAAGTTGGACTGAAACTTTAGAGCTCTGGCAATGGCCAATATATGTTGATGTTTTCTTTCGACCTTACTGTTTTGTTGTGGGGTTTCAACGCATGACATCTCATGAATGATGCCAGTGGAAGCAAAGAAATTTGTCATAAGGAACTCTTTACCCTGATCACTCCTGATTTTTTTGACAGAATGATCAAACTATTTTTTTAGCAAGTAGGCAGAATTCCTGTAGTCTAGGACCTACTTCTAATTCGGAATGAAGTAGAACAAGCCAGGTCATTCTTCTGAAATCATCTATTATGGTAAAAAATATTTATAAACATCAAAAGTAGGAGAAGAGTTGGGTCCCCAAATGTCAACATGCATTAAGTAAAAAGTAGGGATGGCCATTCGGTTATCGGTTGCTGGTTAACCGTCGGTTAAACCGATTACCATCGGTTAGCCGGTTAACCAAAAATCCAACGTGTCGGGCGGTTGTCGGATGAGGCTTTTACTGTGTCGGTTGACCGGTTAACCGGCTAACCGAAACAAAAACCCCCTCCGCGTTTTACCCCCCAAAACGCCGCCGCCCACCCTTCTTAAGTTCCTAACCCTAACCTAATCCAGACCACCAGACCCGCCCGGCCGCCCTTGCTGGCTGCTTCGACTTCGCGAATCCTTCCCAGTTCCCACCCATCTCGTTCTCTCCTCTGCCGCTCTGCGAAGCAAAGAACCAGAGACGCCGGAAAACAACGTCGCTGCCGCCAGCCCCCTTCTTTGCTGCGCGACCTCGCCTCAGCGCCACCATCGTCCATCGCCTCGACATCCTCTGCTCGCAGCCTTGCAGTCCTCCTCCTCTCGTGCGTCATTGTCTCTGTGCGACCCCACCCCCGTCGAGAGCTCTGCCGCCGCCCTTCCCGGCGAACAATGCCCCTGCAGGCCTGCAGCGCCATATCCCTCCTCGAATAGCGCCCCTGTTGGCTGCTACTGTAGAGCCAAATTATGCAAGTTTTTAACCTATTTTTTTCCATTTTTGATACTTCATCAGTTCATTGTTGATGTTGAAATGGGGATTTGGGTTTTCATTTGAGACACACACTTGTCGTTTAGGATTGTCATGGTCTGTGTTGTGCGGTTTGCTCGGTTAACCAACCAACTAACCGGTAACCGACCGGTCGGTGGTCGGATAATCGAGGAAGGCTGTTGATCGATTGGCGGTAGCATTTCCATGCGTCTCAGTTAACCGGTAACCGACTGTTCGGTTACCGGATATAACCGAAAAAACCAAAATCCAACCCTAGGAAAAAGGTTGAGTAGAAACAGTTGAACTGTCTGGAAAAGGAAGCCTCATTTGCTTAGCAAAGTGGCAAACATCACAAGGTATGGAGTTGTTTGTATCTATGGAGTTACATATCTGTTTCAACTTCGGAATCTTAAAGTGAGAGACATGGCCTAATCTAATATGTCAAAGCTATTTGCAGTAGTAGTAGAGGCTATGACAGGCTTAGGGTTACTGGTTGCTCCTAGATGGGTCATGTGGTAGAGGCCATGAGAATCTCAGTAGAATCAGTTATTCTCCTGAGCTCCATATCTTGTATTATGTAGAGATCAGAAAAGAAAGTTAAGCACAAAGATTTGTTTGTGGTTAACTTGCTAACTGATATGAGGTTGAATGTGAATTGGTGGACAAAAATAACTGCTTCAAGTGTGAGATCTGCCATTGATGTAACACTACCAATATGGGTAGCTTGAACTTTAGCACTAGTAGGTAAATTGATGAAGACATTATGCAGATTGCTGGGATTTTCTAGTAGACTGAGTGAGCAAACAATGTGGTTTGAGGCACCAGTATCTAGTATCCAGATGGTGCTGGAAGGTGATCTACCAGATGCATTTAGAGAATGTTTACCTGAGGGCCCCTCATAGGAATGGAAAGCAGCTGTTGTATGGGAAGTGTGCTTCTGTGAATATTTCTCTTTGAGCATAGCCATGAATCTGTCATAGTCTTCAGGATTGGCAGAGCTGGAAGAAGCTGCAGTGGGGCTAATGAAGGCAGGAGCTTGAATCCTCATTTGGGTTGAATTGGTGGTGGCCTTGGAGTTTCCAGATGAGGGCCAACCATGCTTGTGAAAGCATCTGTCTTCAGTATGACCCCTTCTTTTGCAGAAGGTACATTCCATAGCTTTACTGTGAGTGTTTGGATTAGGACCTCGTGGAGTCATCCCAGGAGGCTAGCCATGTTTGTGATAACAAACATATTCAACATGTTCATTCCTTTTACAGTATGTGCAGTAGAGACGTTTTCCTTGTGAACCTTGAGCAACTAGGATTATAGATTCATAAGCTAGAACCCTACTATGTTGAGACCCAAATTGTTGTCTTTCATGTTGAAGTAAACACTGAAAGACTTTGTCAATAGAGGGTAAGGTGTCTCCAAAAAGAACTTGGGATCTCACTGTGGAGTAGTTATCATTCGAACCCCTAAGGAACTGGATAACATAGTTGGTCTCTCGGTAGTGAAGAACTAGTTTCAGGGCAATGCAGGTTTGATGACTGGTTGTGGTTCAAGCACATGGTTCGATGGATTGATAGCCATCTAACTCATCTTAAATGGAAATGAAATGACCATAGTACTCATTAAGAGTTTTATTACCTTGCTTGAGACTGGAGAGAGATTCAATTAGGTGTGCAACTCGAACAATGTCTCCTTGACCGTATCGAGCTTTGAGGCTCTGCCAAGCTTCAGAGGCGAGCTTGAGTGACATCAATGTCTTGCGAATACCTGGTTCAACAGCCCGTTGAATCCAGCTGAGAACCATAATGTTGTTTCTTGTCTAGGACCACTGAAGAGGATCTGTGCTTGTTGTTGGAGCGGTGATGGTGCCATCAATGAAGCCGACTTTGTTTTTCGCTCCAAGGGTTTTGTACATCGTCTTGCTCCAGTCATTGTAGTTGGTGGGGGTAAGCTTTTATCCGACCAACAAGACACTAGGTTGTTCAGAAGCATGTAAGAAGTAAGGATCCGCGATGGGATCAACTTGCTATTGACCCATGGCAAAGAAATTGTAGAGGCGACTAGAGTTAAGGCTCTGATACCATATTGACAGTATTGAGCGGAAAACCCTAAAACCTGGGTTGCATCTTGCATTGAGATGAATATATATGTAGGTTTTGCCACTACAAGTTAAGGATCAGCTGGCTGTCCTTTTACAAAAGAGTGAAATGTAAAAAGGAATTGCAACAGAGGAAAAATACAAAGGGACTATTCTGGCGGGATTTGTTCTGCTGTGTCGTTTAAAGTAACAGCCGGCTTGACTCCTTGTACGACGTCGTTCCATGTGGGTTGTCTTCTTACTGTGTGCGTAACAAGTGGCTTGGTCTGAGAAGAACTGGATGTGAAATTTTCAATTTCTGCTGTTAGCTCGTTAGTAAACGAGTCGAGTTTCGAACGAGTTTTTCCCGATTCGAGCCTCGAGTTGCTCGCAAATAGCTCGGTTCATTTTCAGCCCTACATAAAACGTACCAAACATATTAGATTCCGATTCATGGCTCCATATCAATGTGGCAACCTTTAATAATACACGGTCCAAACGAGCCCGTAAGTATTTATTTTCTTTTTCCATGTCACGTCATGGTTTGTTGCCATTCACCATCGGTATTCTGTCATCAATGACTTACAGTTTGGCCTCTCTCTTACTTTAATTTGAAACCCTTTTCTCTGCCCTCTCTCTTCTCGGTTCCATTTCCTCAAGTTTTCAGGGGCTGCCGCCGGCTCCTTTTGGTGACCGGCGGATGCTCAATCCCCTCATTTGCTCCTGTTTTTTCCTCTTAAGTGTGCATGCTTCTCCTAGCTTTGCTCTAGGTGATTTTCCTCTGGATTCCAGTTTTTCTCCAGCCATTGTGGCCTTTCAGGTTCCTTTCCAGTCGAGCTTTGTCTCTTCTTTTCCCGTCGAGCTTTGTCTCTTCCTTCGGTTCTTGGTTCTTCTGTTCTAGGTTTGCTCGTTGTAGGATCCAGAGTTTGCAATTTGGATACCTGTTCCAGATCTGGATGGTGGTGTTTTCCCCAGGTTGGTGGTCTCGTCTCTTGGTGAAGCCATTCTTTTCTTTCCCAATCCGATCTTCCCTTTGTGTCTGTGTTGTTGGGTGAGTCGTCGGATCATGGAGGGTTGGGTCTTCTCCGGTGGTTGCGGTTGGGTATCGGTGTTCTCCGTGGAGATTTGTGGCTCTCTTGGGACCTTCTCCTCTACTTCAAACCTGATGTCTGTGCCTCAGCTTCCTCTGCCTTTTCAGTTTGGAGCAATCCGTTTCAAATCCTCATCCACTGCCATACAATCTTGTTTCTAGGATTCACTGTGATGGGTGCCTTTGAGTTATCCCCAGGAGGCGACTTATGGTTTGATGTGATCAATTGCCATGGATTTCGATATGATCGTACAAACTGATTTCGATCTTGTTGCATTCTAATTGATTGGTTGCAAGAGAGATTTCTGATGTTCTGTTCTCTTTCAAGGGTCTTGTTCAGATGGGTGGCTGCTTTTATTCCGTGTTGTGCTCTCTGTTGTTGCTTTTACTTTTCATGGTTTGATTGTAACCGGCTCTCTTAGCCTTTCTCTTGTTGAACGAGAATGTTGGTTCTTTGTCTCTCTTTGTAAGAGACTAATTAAAGTGCAATAAAGATACTCCTTTGTAAGGAAAAAAAAAACATCGGCATTCTGATTTTTGACTGTCTTGCAGCTTCTCTCAAAATTTTCAGAAGTGAAAACGTGGAAACTGGAAAGACGACACCCAACTCTTCCTTGGCAATAACACAAACAAAGAAGACGTACGAACTCAGAGACTCCCTGGATATGGAGGAGCCACACGAGACTAACTGAAGGCTTAACCAAACGAGCCGGAATATATTGTCCTCATCGGCCGTTGCCTTCCCCGGATTCAGTCTCCTGTGACCCCTCCCTTTCTCTCCTCCGTCTCTTCGCGGTCGTGAAGAAGGGAACACCAGCAAGCACGAAATTCGAGTCGAGGAAGGGAAAGATGTGGGTCTTTTACCTGATCTCGTTGCCTCTAACCCTAGGTATGGTCGTCTCTACGTTGAGATACTTCGCCGGGCCAGAGGTGCCGCGTTACGTTCTCTTCACTGTCGGATACACCTGGTTTTGCTCCCTCTCCATCATCATTCTCGTTCCCGCAGATATCTGGACGGTAATTCTCTCTTAGCATGTTTATTTTCTCTGTGATTCGTCACTTGCTTCATCTACGAAGGTTCTGCGTCTTATGTTTGTGCTGGAATTCGGAATTGAATTGAGATTAGTTGCTGTGAACAATGTAGTCTAGCGGAAATTTGAGAGAGAACGATTGGGATCTTTTACTAGGGACGAATGCCTTCTATTCCTTTGTAGGAGATGGTCTTGATCCTAGGTGAATCTACATGTTTGTTCTCAATTTGGCAACTCCTTGTTTTCCTTCAAGATAGCCAGCATCTTGTCTAACTGATGGAATTAAAGCATTTCCTGTCTGCTGATTTCATTGGCTTGGGTTTTGTTAACATGCACGGTGCTTTTCGTATGTTCACAGACTATGTTTGGGTTCGAAACAGGCGCAATCTCTTTCCTCTGGAGCTGGTCGTATTGGAGTTCTTTCTTACTTACTTGGTACGTTGAATCCCTCGGATCCGTTTTATGCATTTACCATACTAATGATGTTTGGAAGTCGGTTGCATCAGCTAAAGAAGCTAAGTCTTCCTAATTCTGCCTGGCTTTGTATTCAGTTCTCGTACTTCTCTATACGTATTTGAGTAGGGTATAGCTGATTGAGGCCAATAACTATCTCTCACTATTAGCTTTCTGAGTATGACTCCTTTTTCTTCCATGGGAAAGAATACAATTAGTCGTGGAAGTAAGTTTATGTAATCATGTAACTGTTGTACTTGTACTAGACTCATGGTTCAAAAAGGCACGCTTAATCTTACGCTTAGGCACGCCTAGGCGCAAGGCAATGACAAAACGCTTCGCCTAGGGATTTCGTGCCTAATTAGATACTGGAACAGGTTAATGGAGTACGGCGACATATAAGTCTCTCCTAAACATTACTAGATGGAGCTAAGAAGCCAATATTAAATACCAAAATTAACATCAACTATGAAATCAAGTTTCTGTTGCAATTTTTTCAATAGCTCAAGAACTTTGTGAACTATTGAGCTATGATTCTATGAACTCATTAGCTATATTCCTGTCATTAAGTGTTGAGTAAGTTATTAATCATTTTAACTGAAGTGAGGAAGTGTTGTAGATTATTATTTCATTCATCATGCACTGCGAATAACTATTTTCTTCCAACGCCTAGGCACGCTTAGTCAACTCCTAGGCGAGCTAGGCGCAAGGCAAAGGCTCAACGCCCGCCTTACGCCTAGCGCCTTTTTGAACCTTGCTAGACTTGCTCTCTGTCTGATTATTCCCAGCCCTTCTCAAATGTTATCCTATTGATATGTATGAGACACTAGGGATGCATTTGATGATATTGATCATTTTCAACAATTCGTTGTCCAGAGATGAAACTTTATCGTATTTAAAGCTGTTTGTTTTTAATTTCTACACAGGGGTATAGTGCCCCTTATTCAGGGTTTCGAAGATGCTGGAGACTTTACTATGACTGAAAAGTTGAAGACCAGCATACATGCTAACTTAATCTTCTATCTGATTGTTGGATCTGTTGGCCTCTTTGGACTTATTCTTTTGATAATGATGGACAAGATAAGGTACCTTTCTTCCCCTTCTTTCTCTCGAGCTGGTTTCGGAGAATCTCATTATGGAAAGTCTTGTGATATTTTTGTGGTTGTAACTGGGATTGAATCTCTACTGGTATAAGCATGTGGTATGCTTGTGTTTCAATTGCTCATTTCTTGTTGGTTTCTCATTGGCAGGACTAATGGTGTGCTTGGTTTTGCTATGGCGTGCTCAAATACTTTTGGACTTGTGACAGGTGCATTTCTTCTTGGTTTTGGTTTGAGTGAGATTCCAAAGACTCTGTGGAGAAACGCAGATTGGACTATACGACAAAAGGTTCTTTCTCATAAGATTGCAAAAATGGCTGTGAAACTTGATGATGCCCATCAGGAATTTTCCAATGCCATTGTGGTGAGTGTTACTCCTTTTGGAAGACAGTATAAGAGATACATTCCTATGTCTGATTATTCAAGAATTGAGCACTTAAGTCTTAAAGATGCTGTTTGCAGTCATTATTTTGCTTTGTTATATTTAGCAGTTCAGAGGTTTTTCCACTGTTAATCTCTCAGTTGGCCAGCAACCTTTCTCCGATGGCCAATTCATGTTTGTCTTTAAGTCCTAGCAATCAACAATGACAAGGCGTATTAAATACTTGTGCAACATTTGTTTTGGATGATTTAGTTTTTCGTAAATTATAAAAGAAAAGTAAACTGTTATAGGATTTTCCTTTTTACTTAATAAGTTTCCAAAAGGTCTGCTCTCATTTGCTATGGATAAATTGTGTTCATTTCTTTTGATTTGTATCTCCTGTTTTAGGTCGCTCAAGCAACATCAAATCAGATGTCCAAGCGTGATCCTTTGCGACCCTACATGGATGTCATTGACAATATGCTGGCTCAGCTGGTATAGTTTATCCTCATTTTCTCTCTCTTGATCTGAAATGTGCTGTGCTTGATTCCTGATATTCTTATTCTGTTCTGCAGTTTAGGCAAGATCCATCTTTTAAGCCTCAAGGTGGTCAACTGGGGGAAAATGATATGGACTATGACACAGATGAGAAATCAATGGCAACACTCAGGCGTCATCTTCGACGAGCTCGAGATGAATATTATCGTTACAAAAGGTATATTGAATGTATGGTATATATGAGTGTGATACTTGGGTTCTATCAGGTTATGTATTTATCATGCATTGGACTAAGAGTTGCTCTAATGGGTTGACAAGCCATTTTTTTTCTCCACAACCAACTGCCCCAACCGAATTCTAGAAGGAAAATTTTGGTTTTAGTTCTGTGAAGATCAGGAGGAGAGATAGAATTTCGTTGTCAACAGAGGAACAACTGGTTCACTAGGGTGATAAGGTTTGAGATACTAAGCCTAAGCAACCTTTAGTGGGTAGGCCATAACAAGATGGAATCCTGCCGAGGAAAATCTCTTGAGTTTCAAGAAAATCTTGTCATCCCCTTTAGTGTAAAACATGTGTACTCTTTGTAGGAGTTTCTAAAGGAACCAAATAGTTGAATATTCTTGGTAATTTTCTGTCAATGAAAAAAAAAGTCCTCATACAGAGTAAAGGCCCCTACTATTCTTAGAAAACAGCTTAATGGTTTCTTGCTAACTTAGTTTGATATGCCCAACGAGTTGGTTAGTTGCTTTACTGTTGAAGTTGATGGCCAAAATTTAGAGTTAGCTTTGAATCTGGTTGAATTTATCTGCTTACCTTAAGAATCTAATCTTTTTTCGCGTTGTAGCGAATACATGACATTTGTCTTGGAAGCTCTTGAACTCGAAGATGCAATTAAAAACTATGAACGCAGAAACTCAACTGGATGGTGGGCCTCTTTTATGACCTTGAGTTCTTTACTTGAGGATGTCTCCTATAATCAATTTCGAGTTTCTTTCTCTAACATGCCAATGTGTGAATTATCAGGAAATACATGTCCAGCTTCAGACCTGCTAGAAGTGGGAAACTGGGTTCACTGGTGGATACCATAGGTCAGTATCACTTTTGCATGTGTTTTTGTCCTTTAGGTTTAGACTTATTCCACCAGATAATTGTAATCATGATGGAAAAACTAACGGATTTAGAACTTGCTGGAAGAAAAATACTTAGTAATTACACAGTGTTATCCATGGGGGTAATAGATCTGTAACATGTTTTAATATCCTATTTAGTTATGATGAAATCGATCTGTAGTGTGGACGAGAATAGTCCATGATAATCCTACCGGCGACATGCATGGAGTCGGTTGCTTGGAGTTGCAATCGATTTGGAAAGTTGCGCTGCAGCAGATTGCTGTCACATATCTTGGTTTGCAGAACTTACATTGAGGAAAGGTGTCTTCGTGTTTCCCTAGGGTTAGTTATAACTCGTTCATATGCCACAGCACATTGATCCCCCATAGATATCCATGCGTAACCAACTACTTTTTTCACTCCTGACAGAGTTATGGTCAAAATTCACTGGCAACTCAACAGTACTAATTAACATCAAGCTCCAGCCAGGAATAAGTTCCTATAAAGCAGTGTCTTGGAAACTTCTACAAAGCTACTTGCATTAACTATATAGATTCTAGGCAGTATTCACACTATGTAGGTCTCACCCTTGCTGAGTGCGTCATTGTGAGTTTGACATTCAAAGGAGAGCTCCTGAATGAATTACCTTATACATGATTTTGGTTGTATTAAGTGTTTCTCGTTTCATGTTTATATGAATCCAGAATTTCTTTGGAGATGCGTACTGAGGAAGCAACTTGAGAAGCTCTTGGCTATTATACTTGGCACCATGTCAGCTGCAATTCTCTTAGCTGAGGCAACACTTGTAATTACTGGCGTTGATTTGTCACTTTTTTCTATCCTTATTAAATCTGTTGGACGGCAAGAACTTTTTGTACAGGTACACTCCCTTTGTTCTTGCTTTCATAAACTATATTAAGTTGGGGATGGAGGTTCAGTTCTAGGCTACTGTTTCTTATGTTATTTGTTTTTTTGTTTATGTCCAGGTCTCAGCTCTTGTGCCTTTGATGTATATGTGCATCTGCACATATTATTCATTATTCAAAATTGGAATGTTGATGTTCTACTCACTAACTCCCCGACAAACAAGTTCTGTGAGCTTGCTTATGATATGCTCGTGAGTGTTTCTCAAAGCTATATTGGTCTATGCTGTCCAAAGACGCTCTTTGAACTTGAGAATTTTTTTTTAATTTTTAATTTTATGTTTCTAATTATTTTAATATGCACATTCATCAGGATGGTTGCTCGATATGCTCCTCCAATTTCATACAACTATCTTAACCTCATTAATCTCGGTGATAAGGATACGGTATTTGAAAAGGTAAAATTCTCATTGCTCAATCCTATAAAAGTTCACGAGTATCTTAAGCTTGCTGAAAACGGAATGAGACTAGAGGCATTGTTGTGTACTTTACCTTTTATTAGAAGATTAGGATTCTGTTTTTTGTTCCTGAAAATCGCAAAATGGATCACTGAGGAGGTAATTTGTTATGAATACAATTTGCTGAAATTTGCACTTTTGTCACCTTTGATAGTTTATTCCCTTCTCAAACATTGTTACTTTCTTTGAATTCTTGAATCTTAGTCTGCTTTTCTGCTCACTGTGATTAGTTGTCTTTTGAATCTTCTCCAACTAGAGCCTCCTCAATGAGCTTTGTGATCTTTGTATGCTTTGTAGAAGAGTGATCCCTCTGCTCTTTCTCACTTTCTACTTAAGGTTTATGTACATACTATTACTGACATGGGTCTTGTGCCACGATATGATTGCAGCGAATGGGGAAGATTAATGACGCTGTTCCCTTTTTTGGAGTTGGCTTCAACAGAATCTATCCACTTTTCATGGTTCTCTACACTCTGCTGGTCGCAAGCAACTTCTTCGACCGTTTACTAGGTTTCTTTGGCAATTGGAAGAGGTTTAGGTTTCAAACCGAGGTAGATGATACAGATGGCTTTGATCCTTCAGGACTAATTATTCTTCAGAAGGGTGAGTGCTCATATGTCACTCTTTTATAGAATCAAGAACCCAAATCACTCTGTCCTTCATACGTTTAACTGTATCTCTTGAAACTGGCTATGTTGACTCTTTGCAGAAAGATTGTGGTTAGAACAAGGACAGGGAGTCGGTGAGCATGTTGTCCCACTAGCGAGGAACTTTAACGGCATGGATGTTGAGTCTGCCAGCAACAATATGGTGAACATCTTAACTCAAATGTTAATGATGCTTCATGCTCATATCACTTTGCTTCAGCTTAAAAACAAACTACTTACCATCCCCTATTAATTCTGTTTCAAAATCCAACCAAACACCTATTTTTGTCACGTCTATTAAAACTTGAAACATGTCACATATTTTTAGTATTAGAACAGAAACACCCATGGTTTTCTTAAAGATCTTGTATAAGCAAGATTTATCCCCTGTGCATCTGTTTTTATTGGTATTTAGCTTTGGCAAGTGAATAAAATTGCAGGATAAGACAACGGTGGAAATGAAGTCTTCAAGCAATTTGATCACCGATGACAAAGCGGGAGGTTCATTGAATAGAGTTTCAAAGGAAGAGACTCGTCGATACAATCCGAGCAGAGAAGCTCTTAGCAGTAAGTATGCTGCGGTTAGACAGCAGAGTAGACTTTCCAACCTGAGGCCAGTGGAGAAGAACATAGCTTCCGCTAAGGTGTCATTGCTTGATGCAGGCAACTCAGATTCCGACAACACAACTCGAGGGGGGATGTCTTCATCTTCATCTGGTCTGACTGCTAGGTGGGAGTCAATGAAGAACGGGTTTCAGACCTTCAAAGCCAATATAGAGGCAAAGAGATTTCTTCCTCTAAGGCAGACACATGAACCTTCAAAGCTCGTCTCCCACGATTCATCGCCCGAGAGTCTCGACGAGATATTCCAGAGATTAAAGCGACCGTCCGTTGATGATCCTGGAAGTCTGAGTGGCGAGGATGATGCTGCCGGGACCACCAGATGATTGCAAAATCCACGGAAGCCGAATCCAATGTAGCAACCGAATTTCTGTGCACAGATGAAAAGGTGACTTATCAAACTAATACACAATTTGTTTTCCTTTTTTCACTGGTGTGTCCTTGTAGGCTGTATGGTGGCTGAATATGTCCCGGAAGACCGGAAACAAATGGTAGAGAGAGAAGTTGTAGAAATAGGAGATATTATTTTGCTGTTGAGGAGACCATAGTTGAATTGAATTTTTAGTGTAGAAGGGCAGAGCCAAATTTTGGGGTGATTTGGAAGAGATGTAGCTGTCGGAAACAGGAATGTGGTGGACGTTATTGTAGTGTGTACTGCACGAAAAACATTGTTGTCTGCCAGAGTCTGAAGTCGATATTCCCTTTTTCATGAAATGTTGAATTGACTGGAACCCTCATCTGTGCGAATCTAATACAAGGGTCAGCAGATAATTGTAGGAGTCTTTTCTTTTGTCATGAAGCTTTTCCCTGTAACTGTAACTGTAACCAGACTTAAGGTTCAGGTTGACAGAAACCATTTAGAACGTTTGACGGTTTGGTTTTGGTCTGTAGGGACACGGATTTGGAATACCTTGCACAGCTGCATCGCAGAAACTAGTTGGATTTGGAATACCTTGTCCTTGTCTAGTAACTGGAATGGCCTGGTTCTCGATGCTCAGGTCATTCATTTATTGTTAGATGCTCAGGTCATTCATTCATTTATTGTTTTAAATTAATTTGATCTATGGGTTAAACGAGCTTTTATAGTGTTCTTTCATCAATACGATTGCTGCAAAAAGGAAATCAAAGACAGGCACTTGATGACAGTATGACACCACAGCAGCATAACTAACAAGCCTATGCAAACCTCAGGACTGGCTCGTTTCTTTAGCTCCAACACCACCTTCATTTTCTCAACCAACTCTCTAAAACCTCTATGTAAGAAACCTGCTTATTCAGGGCAATTGATCAAGATTGAGGAGGGAAATTAGGGTTAGGAATTGAGGATTGAGAAGAATTAGGGAAGAAAACTCTCTATCACCATTCACCACCACTGGTGTTGCAAGCCCCCCTCTCTCTCAAACTACTTCTCTGCCTTCTCTCTAATTTTGGCGACCATGAGACTGGTGCTGGCGTCCCTCCGGTGACCGGCTTGTTCCAGTTCAAGATACGATGGAGGTTGGATCTGATACAGATTCGACGTGGCTTCTCCTCTCCATTCCTTTGGTCTACCTCCTTGTTTTGCCTTGCAGTTCTTGACGATCCGGTGATGCAGCCCTTGACGAGGACCCGGTTAGAAGAGCTTGAAGACTGGTGTATTCTAACTCTTTGTTTCCTCCACCTGTTATCCAGTTTCTGTTTGGTTCTCGTGGTGGTTCGCGGGAGTGCACGACAATCGGCTCGGGGTGAGCTGTTCGATGGTGGCTTTCCTCCTCATCTCACCCTCCGGGTGTGGTGGGTAACCGATCCATGGTGTGGCTCGCGATGGCGCTCAATGGGTGGATGGCTGCAATTTGTTAGGTGCGGTGGTGGTGCTCAACCACGGCGGTGGATGAGTTTCAGAGGAGGCACTTAGAGGCTAGGGTTTGGGAGAGACTTAGACTTGTTGTGGCTGCTCCCGGATTTTTCTCTGGGCCACTTTGTTTGGGCTTTTTCCATTCATTTTTTGTTTTGCTTGGTTGTACACTTCCCTCGTGGGATTGGCCAAGTCGTCTATCTTAATGAACACCACTTCCAAAAAATAAGAGAAGAATTATTGAAGGATTGAGAGAAGTAGAGAGATAACCTTTTTTTAGAGATTTCAATAATATTCTTTGCTTAATTTGAAAATACTCTCCAAGGTTTAACTATGCTGCAAACCAAATAAAAAATCAAATCAATACCAACAGCATCGAGCCCCCTCCAACCCGACCCATTCACTAGCGAGTTTCTAACAATCCTCCCCTCTGAAAGACTGATCTTGCTCTCAAGGTCGAATGTTGGGTAAGTCAGACGAATGGTCTCTGTGTCCTCCCACATTGCATCGTCAGCCTCCACGTGCTACCAGCGAATAATACTTTCTTCCAACAGCTTCCCTCCCCATCGAATCCACCTGGTCTCTTACAGTTCTTCCATTGTCAACTCCAACCCTACATCCTCATCCACCGACGGACTCGGTGGCGAGTTCGGCTTGTCGGTGCTCCGGTACATGCGCAACAACGATGCATAGAATGACGGGTGAATGCGGGCCATTTCCGGTAACTGCAACTTGTGGGCCACCTGGCCAACTCCCTCTAACACCTGGTAAGGTCGAAACTAGAAGGCTGCCATCTTCTGATATGCCCTCCTGAACATTGAGGTATGTCGGTAGGGATGCAGTCGGAGAAGTACCCAATCTCCAACGGCAAATTCCTCTTCTCGGCGTCTAACGTCTGCCAACTGCTTTATCCGGTTATTCGAGGTGGCCACATTCTCCCTCAACTGCTTCAGTGCCCCATCCTGAGCAGCCATCTAACTAACCACGACGTCCACAATGTTGGTGCCGGTCTGGTACCTCACCAATGTCGGAGGTGCGCGCCTATACAATGCCTCAAAGGGAGTCATCTGGATCACCCTATGGTACGTGGTGTTGTACCACAGCCCGTCCCACAACAACATGGCTAACTAGTCGCACGACTTTTGGTGTGCGAAACACCTCAAATACTCCTTCAGATGCTTATTGACCACCTCCGTCTGCCATCAGACCAATGTGGTAGGCATAACTCATCCTCAACTCTGTCTTAGCCAAGGTGAACACCTCCTGCCAAAATTGCCACAAGAATAGTGCATCTCGGTCACTATAATGGACCACGAAAACCTGTGATGCATGATGGCGCCCCAAACAAATTGGTATTCCACAGTCTTGGCTGTGTATGGACGAGCCAAAGCCATAAAATGACAAACTACGTCATGTGACACGAGAGTGTATGAACAAGTCTAACATTAGTCCCAGTGTTAATTTGATTGAAGAAGAGGATATGTTTGCTATGATGACATAAACTGATAGCTGAAGTTAACCTCACAGTAACTTGGATGGAAGGTGGTTGTAACTGCTATGTTCAAGACATACGCTAAAGCCCTTGTTGATAAGAAAGTGTTGTTGGGTGCTGTTGATACCACTATTGTTGTTGGTTCGTGAGTATTTTAATTGAACTTTACCTCTTGCAAGATGTTCACTATGCTAGACGTCTTGATTACTCTTGAGATAAGAAAGAAACTTGTTTGATACTACCTTCTTAACAAGTATGGGTTTCATCAAGATATGTGTGCTAATTTGTATACCTTACTAAGAATGGTAAATTTGAGAGAAAGAGTCATCTAAGTGATAAGATAAATTATTCTCTTTGATTTCAATGTTTGGCATGTGTATCTTTGTCATGTATAGTGGAGAATTTGAGCAACTTTCATCACACTTCCAAACTATCATTTTAATTATTGTGATAAATGTAATTTCTGTAGCCAATCTAAGATAATAAAAACACCCCACAAATAAGTGTTTAGAGAATCCAACCGTTTTTGTTCATTCTCATGTGTGTGAACGTGGTGGGATGTTAACTATGAATGAGAAGGATTACTTCATTGCTTTATTAATGATTGCTCTAATTAGTCTTTCGGTTACAAATGTGATACTCTTGACATGTTTGTTAAAGATTTTTTTAGAATCATTGCAATAGTAAGATTAAAAAATTAGTAGAGCTTATGAATGTGATTTTTTTCTTATTGTGTCGCCATGAGCAAAGAATATAGATTCTATGATTTGAATGCCCATATTATTGTATATTTCATGATGTCAATTTTTGGAGAACGATTTACATTCATATTGATAAATAGTGGGGGTGGTACTACATGCTATTGTGATAAAGGAACTAGTTGGGGTGTTCAATCTGAGTCTGAATTTACAAGAAGAAAACAAATTAAATTCACAAAATATTTTGGTTCTGATTTTGCTATCTACCCTAGAGAAAGATCTTATAAGCCTGCAAAAAGCTCTAACTTTCATAGATGCATATTTGTGGGAAGAAGTCATTAATGATGGAATCGTAATAAGACTTGATATCTTGTAGGCTTACATCCTGAATATAAAGGCATATGTAATAAATGAATTCTGAAATGAAAACTATAACCTTATGGTTCAATTGATAAGTACAAGGCTCGAACAATAGTTAAAGGCTTTAATGTTCAAAAATAGAGAAAATGTAGATTTCTTTAATACATATTCAAGAATATCTAGATTCTAGAATAACATCTATGTGTGTATTGATTTCTCTTGTTGATTTGAATAATGTTGTTGTGCTAGTTGGATGCTAAAATTACCTTTTTTGAGTAGTGATTTAGATAAAAAAATTTACTTGGTACAACCTAAAGGGTTTGTTATTCTTTAACATGCTTTGAAAGTTTATAAGTAAGACAAATCATTGTATGGTTTGAAACATGATACAAAATAGTGACATAAAAAATTAGAAAGTCTAGTTCTCTTTTATGATTTTCAAGTGAATGAAAGTGACAAGAGCGTTTATTACAAAAATATGGATGACACTTGCACTATCATGTGTTTGTATGTGGATGAATATTGATATTTGGTTCAAATATTCATGTTGTCAGTGATGTCTACAATGTTGTGTGGGAACTTTGATATGAAATATATGGATGAAGCTAGTGTTATGCTTGGAACCATATCACTAGGACAAGAAAGGGAGTTTCTATAGATCAATCTGGGTACATAGAAATATATTAATACTACAATTACTTTGATTGTAAGTCTGCGTGTTTGTCGTGTGGTGCTACTATGAACCTTTTCAGGAACACTGGAGACTAGGTAAGAAAATCTGTATATGCTAGCATAATTGGTAGTCTACAATTTGCAGTTGACTACACTAAACCCAACATTACATGTATCTTAGGATTGCTTGGCAGGTTTACTGTTTCTCCTAGTATGATCATTGAAATGCTATTAAAAGGATCATAAGATATCTTAAGAGAACAACAACATTGGTATATACTATCAAAGGTTTCTTGTTGTATTAGAAGGGTATATTGATGAAGATTCGAATCTCTATTAGAAGACTCCAAGGCAACTAGTAGGTATGTTTTAACATAGCTAGAGGAGCTTCGTCTTGGAAGTCTAAGAAGCAAAATTTTCTAGTTTAATCAACTATGGAAACAAAATGATAGCACTAGCAAGGGCTAGTTAAGAAACGAGTTGGTTAAGAGGGTTGCTAGCAGAGATTCTCTTATGGGAAAAAACGGTTCCCCCAACATTGATCCATTGTGATAGCACGAAAACCAATGTAGTCAAAATCGCGGTTTAAATCTTAAGAGCTTAGGCTTTTACACTTCTAGGTCGTCAAAATGCTTCTACATAGAATCGCGCTTTTCACATACAAGTGTAGTCAAAATCTACTCCTTAAAGCTTAAAAGCTTACGTTTTTATGCTTCTAGGTCACCAAAATGCTTTTACATAGAATTACGCTTTTGATTGAATTGACCGTAACTATTACTAAAGTTGAGAACCATTACTACAACGGTAAGACATTATAGGTATGTGGTAAGTACAATATTGTAAAAGAATTCTTACCATAGGAGTATTTAGGGTGGATCAAGTAAAATCATAAGAGAATCTATTTGATCCACTGAAGACCTTATAAGCTAGAGAGAAGTCCAAAATATCGCTAAGGGTAATTTAACTTATGCACATAGAACGATGAATTACACATTATGGTAACTCGGCGCATAAACAGGAGATCCCAAGAATCAGGTTCAATGGGTAATAACCAGTTGTGTATAATATGAGATAAATCATGCAAGCATGAATTCTGAAGCATAAAGAGGTTAAGGTAATAGTAACATGATATATACTCCATGTGGAATAAAGTACATAACTTCGGGAGTACTTCTAATCGACTCAACTATGTAAATTTGGAAGTGGAACCTCCTCCTATAAAATTTTGCGGGCAATAGTTTTAAGAGTGTTCACTAAACCAGAATAGACGTCTTGAGCCATAAACACACGAGTCACTCTTTTGGAATAAACTGTAACAACTACGCTAATGTTCAAATGAAAGATACATTAGTCTATGCTTGATCTTATGTTGTCTGTTAATGCTCAGTGAAAGTTTCAAAAACTATTAAGTGGGACTGCTGGAAATGAATAGCTTTTTGAAAACTAATTATAGAAGTCTAAAATACCACATTGGTGAATGAAGTCTAGAAAAAAGTGTGTGTGTGTATATAGGTTTCATACTCCAAATGGTGTATTATTTAGGGTTACTCACTTTTGTGAATGAGAAAGGACCTAAGTGACCTTCAAAGTTCAAACTATACGTGTATGCAGTTTGTTTGTGGTAAGCGTTCGGGTGAGTGGGTGGGTAGATTTTGGATTGGTTGGATTGAGATTGTAATTTTAGGAAGATTTTGTATCTTAATTATCTGGTGTTGTATCATATATGAAAATAACAAAGACAAACTGGTAACATAATAATTATCTTAATATAATCCCATATTAATTAGTGGGAGTAATTATCCTACTAAATACTACGTTACTTATTCCTCACTATAGATGGAAACTCTAGGATTTCTGCTCTTATAAATAGCATTCCTTCCATATCCTCTATTTTATGCGATTTCATAGAGCATAAAAATATATGAGAGCGTTCTTTCGCACGAACCAGAGAAAGTAAGAGCGAATGTTTTATTATGGAGAAAACGAACTAGTTATTTGTTGCGCGCAATATAAAACAGTACCACAAATATTTTAAAATGAGCGAACTCGTCTACAACTCAACCAGTTGGATAACACTTAATTGTGGTTTGTTTGGTTTGTAAGCAAAACTTATCTAAGCTTAAAATCCAAGCCGTATCAAGGTGGAAACAACTCGACTAATGACTTGGGAAACAATTTGATCACCTTCCTGTCTTTACTGCATTTTTATTTTGTTGTTGGTGTTTATCCATAATGAAAAAAGAAAAATAACAACCAATCACAGAGCATGAAGTTGGCGCTTGCATTGGCCAACCCTCTGCTATTTTCGACCAATCCATCGCATCAGCATAATAAGTCCACACTCCAACATCTAACAGGATAAGCGTGATCGCGAAACCGAAAAGAAGGTTGTGGCGTGGGATAAGCTTATTGGTTGTCGAAAATGGTGGGACCCACAGGATCCCCATTCCATTTCTAGTTAAAGAAGAAGAGAATTCGCGGGAGTTGTCCCCCTCAATCACCCGCCTAAATCAACGCCTCCAGCCCACCTAAATCTCCAATTTCCCATTCCCTTCCTTCCACCATCATTTAACTAGTTTTAGCATATTCTATCAGTGGTGCCTCTCTCTACTTCAAGCTCCTCCCAACCCTTTCCACCGTCGTTTTCCTGAGTAGGCAAAGTGGTCGGTAGGGGCAAGATAGTTTGGGAAGGAGAATCTAAAAAAGAAAGAAATACAATTGCACTTAAAGGATTTTGATATAATATAGGGGTCGTTTGCTTGTTGGATTTGGGTCATGGATTTGATACCCAAATCCCAAGCTTGATGGATTTAACATAAGTCCATTTTTTGTTGAAGGGTGCTAAATCCGTGGGGTCCACGGATTTGGTCTTTATTTTGGAACCAAATCCGTGGACCCCATGGACTTGTAAATCCCACATATTGATTTGAGATTTGCAAATCCTTGATGGTTAGTTATTTATTTAACAAATCCATCATCAAATCTATCATGCAAACATTAGGCTCTTCAAATCCATAATCCAATAAATCCAACATAAATCTCAAGGTTTTTATTGACCAAAACCCTCATTTTTCAAATCCAACAAGCAAACGACCCCATAGGTTCAACCTATTCTGATTAAGTGGCGGATACTATCAACGGTCCTCATTAAATATTGTAAATTCAGCGGCTAAAAAGAGGCCACACTAGTGCGAGCACGACACTACTGCAGAATCCGCCTCAAACTGGAGGACTCCATGAAAATGTTGCTAATTTTTAATGGTCCAAACTATAAGCTTAAATTACTTGACTTGATATTAAACCCAGATCACCCCATAAAGTGTCTAGTAGTGATGGCAATTGAACCCGGCTTGCGGGTATTACATGACCTGACCCAGGATGGGACGTGTATTACACGACCCGTAGTAGCGTGGGGCGGGACATGGGTATCTACTTTCGACCGCCTTGCCCACCCCGTGCTTGGCCTATTCTATCTCAATGTCTTACAGTATTTATACATATTTCTCCAACTAGTTAGAGTCGTTTTTTCAACTTGTTAGACTCATTTATCCATTCTATTATCACAAATTTTCATTACAAAGTGTTTTCCAATTTGTTTTATCGTAATCAATAAAATTGTGTGTATTTTATTTCAAATAAGACGTAAGAATGGCTTGACCCGTCCATCCCATACCGCCCCTATCCGCACTAGCATGAAATGTGACATGGATATTGAGATACCATCCGCCCCACCCCAGTCTAGCTTTTAACCACTCTACTTTATACACCTAACTCACTGTCTGCACTTCCCTTTTGTGGTGGATTGGAAGTTGTGAGTTGTTACATTTTTGTTTATTAGGAACTCAATCGTAGAAAACGCCAAAGGTAAAGACCGCGAGGAAGGAATCTACACAATAAAAAAAGTCCAAATGAGAAAAGTTGGAGGCTCATTTCAAATTTCCTGCATTCAGAGTGAAATTAGGAAGGGTAGATTCGTCTTCACAATCACTTATTATTTTTTTATTTACAAAAAAATAAATCAATAATGAGATTTGAACAGTGATCTCTTCGAACAAACATAAGAAACATTACCAGTTACAATAAATACATTTATGTGATCTTTTTCAATTAAAAACATACAAGAAGTTTAAATATGAAAAATATAGGACTTTTCCCCCACGTTTAGCAACCGAAATGTCATTGATTCAAATATTGCATATCGAATTGCACTATTGAATGTGTAGAAGCGATGTAGAATTCTTAACATAGACTTAATTGTTATAACTATCATAAAGTAACGATATTTTTAAACACAGAACTTTTGAGTGAATATGGGGCACATGTGTCCTTAAGAGAGGGGTAAATATGGAAAGGTTGAGTGATGTTGGTTTGCTGAACGCGGATGGAGAAGACACTACTAATATAAACGGGCCCAAATAGTGCCCCAACCCACTAAACGCTCAACCATCACCGTCTCTCCAAACTTCTCATAAGACTCAACAACCGGCTAACCTCCCACTACGGGAAAAGTGGCTTTACGCAACACTCATCATGCAACACTTTCAAAAGTGTCAGATAAAATAAATATAGACAACACTTTCATTTTGTGTCGCCTAATATATATCTTATGCAACACAAATTAGGAGCACAATAATTTTTGTTATATATTCGTATAATATGTGACACTTGTTCAATAAAATAATTTGTGTTACATATTCTTATATTTTAGACAACACTTAATAAAAAATGTTACATACGGTATCGATTTGATACTTATTATTAACTAATATTTTGATATCAATCTCGTATATCAATTTCAAACAAACTAGAACTCTCATTACAACATTTTATAATGCAAACGAAAAAAAATAATAATTAAAGATAGCTTGCTCAAACTAATTCACGGAGGCAGGACAAATAAAAAAATTTAAAAGTTTTGAGTTTTCGGAAATTTTTTCTCCGTCAATTAAAACTTAAAAGGTAGGGTATGGGTTATTTTCTATTGAGAACGAAAAGGCTTAGGGTTTATTTTTGTGTTAGCGCTTAAACCTCCGCCCCCTTTGCCAATCCAATAACGAGAGCGGCGATGTGAAGAGACGACGACAAGTTAGTCAATTTCGATTCCATGTCTTTCGTCATCATCGTCAGACCCTCTTATGTTTCTTCTTTTGCTATTCTCTATGTACTCTCTTTTAATTGTATTTGGTCTGTATTTTTGGTGAACCCAGGTGTATATAGAGATGAGAAATCATAACAGCGTGTAATTGAAGTTTAGGGATGAAAATGGAGTTGTTTTCTGGATGAACCTTGAAAAGATTTACTGGGTGCCCCAAGATCCGAGGAGGTAAAATTTTATTTGTTCTACTTATCTAATTATGTTTGACATGTCTCGTTGGTTCTCTAATTAGTGTTTTCCTTCCATCCATCATTGTTAATAATTGGCAGTCCCAAACTCCCCGTTTTCAATTCCATACATCTATTCTCCACCAGGTTGCTACTTGGAATATGGTAAAGATGGAAGAAACCTCTTTAGATGTAAACTTTAATCTATTTGGAAGAGGTGAATTGAGTATGGTTAATAATTAGTGGCTCATACGTTCTACATGCTTTGTTTTCCATAGACAATTACTTGTCCTTACTTTATGAAATTAGTTTATAGTATTTATCCGAAGTGTTAATTAGACATTGTTATAAATCAATCAATTTCAGGGATTTATACAAGGGATTGCATCTGCTCTTCTTTTATGGCTGATGGCTTTGGAAGTCAGGGTCAATGACAACATACTTGCGAGCAGGAGGTCACCCTTGCTAGACTCTATTGATCACGAATGAGTTTGTATGAAGCTCACTTTGAATCCGACACAAGAAATGGCATCAGATGAGAGACAAGATGAAGGTTGGCTGGTGCTAATTCTACCCCACACCACATTGTGTCCCTTCCAACTCAAAAGCATGATTTCTTATGGATGAAGATATCATAAGCAGGCATGGTCTTCATCAAATCTGTGATTGATTATGAATCACAACTATAGGAAAAGTTAATCTACGTACGGTTAATCTTGGCATATTCATTGTGTATTTTGTTTTTGTTTTCTCGTATTGGTTTTGCAAAGTAAATAGGGGAGGAATGGAAATATGAAGTATATGATGTGTATGTTTTTTTAGTGTAGTTCTTGGTCAATGGTCCGAGCGGTATATATGACAATATTGTGGTCACAAATAATAGTAACTATTTGTGATAACTCGAGTCCTCTTTATTGTAATAAATATACTATATTCAAAAGCATAATATTTGTGTAAAAAAAGAGTTCATCATTAATGTTGTTGCAATAGTAACAATATCTTTGTCACAGAAGCATGATATTGTGACTAAAATACCATCACAAAACCCTATTTTGTGACAAAATACAGTATGAAAATGGCACATTTGTTACAATTTAAAGTGGTAGCCGTTGAAATACATCGATGTCCACATGAAGTCATCACAAATGTATAATATTTGTTACAAAAGTATATTGTCACCATTGGGTACATCTTATATGACGATCAAACTCGTCACTAATAAAGTATATACATGTCGGTTATACTCGTAAAAATGTGTTGCGTAATTTATTTTAAGTGTTGTCTAAAATAGTGTTGTATAAGCGGTATATATATACAACACTTATTTTTTTGTTACCAAAAGTAAGAAAAATGTTACCTATTACTTTATACAACACCACCTATAGAGGACACTAGTAAAAGTGTTGCATATTAAATATGCAACACTTTGAGCACTTTTTACAACACATTTGAAGTGTTGCCAAAAGCCACTTTTCCCGTAGTGTCCTCTACCTCTATTATTAAGGCAGAGCAATTCTTGTAGGGGTAAATATGGATAGATTGAGTGTTGTTGGTTTGCACAACGCAAATGGAAAAGGTGCTACTAATGTAAACGGGCCCAAATAGTGTCCGACCCACTAAACACTCAACCACTAGGTTACTTTCGCTACACCTAATATAAGAGTGAAATGGGAAAGGTGCTCCCCATTACAAAATCCTTGCATCCATAGTAAAAGTAGGAAGGGTAGATTTGTCTTCACAGTCATTTATTATTTTCTAATTTATAGGAAAATACATAAGTGATGGGATTTGAATTGTGATCTCTATGAGAAAAGACAATAAACATAACCAGTTAGACTAAACAAATTTATTTAAACCTTTTAAATTAAAAACATATAGGAAGCTTAAATATGATAAATCATTGGAATTTTCCATCACAGTTAGCTAAGACACTAACTCTCCCCTAAATATTTTTTTTGGTATTTTATACTTCTATTTTCATACTTTGATTATTTTAATTCGAGTTTAATAATTAATTCTATTTCTATTTATCTTATAAAAGGAGAATAATTTTAAAATCATAAGCCTAATATCATTGGTGCAAATATTTCACATCGAATTTGCAGTATTGAATGTGTAGAAGCAATGCAAAATTCTTGACATAGACTTAAATAATATAACTACCATAAAGCAACAATATTTTTGAACATAGAAGTTTTGAGTGAATATATGTACATGTGTCTTTAAGAGAGGGGTAAATGTGGAAATGTTGAATGATGTTGGTTTGTCGAATACGGATTGAAAAGCCGCAACTAATGTAAATAGGTCTAAATTGTGTCCCGACCTACGTACTAAACGCTCAACCATCATTGTCTCTCCAAACCTTCCCACTGGACTCGACAACCACCTAACCTCCTCCACCTATATTGTTACGCAAAGCAATTTTTGGAGGGTTAAATATGGAAAGATTGAGTGTTCTTGCTTGGAGAGCTGACTGGTGGGTTATTTAGTTTATTTGACAGTAATGTATGATCTCTTAACATCAATTCATTTGGTTGATATCTAGGTTGACTTTTGAGTTGATTAAAGATAAACAGTGTCCCGGGCTCCCATCCTACTAAAGGCTCAACCATCACCGTCTCTCCAAACCTTCCTATCAAACTCGACAACCGCCTAACCTCCTCCACCTATATTGTTACGCAAAGCAATTTTCGGAGGGGTAAATATGTAAAGGTTGAGTGTTCTTGCTTGGAGAGCTGACTAATGGGTTATTTAGTTTCTTTGTTAGTAATGTATGATCTCTTAAAATAAGTTCATTTGGTTGATTTTCTAGATTGACTTTTGAATTGATTAAAGATAAATAACTATACTTTTTGTTGTTTTTGTTATAATACTCCTTTTCAGTATCATCATTTTTCTTATTTGAAATGTTTTGGTGGTTAGATTCAAGTAAACAAAGACTACTCTGATTAGTGTTAAAATAGGGAATAGCTTCAACCATACCACTTTTACACAAAATTTATATGCAAGACCTGAGATCATTACCGAATTGAACTATTCAAGCTATAATGTTGATCTTCTATATATAAAACATAGTTTTTTTGAGTGAAATAACCTCATGATTGCAGATAAGTTTTTATAATATGATGTTTTGTGATAGTGGTCACTTGCTTCCAGATTTAAAAGTGGGGTTCTAATTACTACAATCTACACATAATATAATGGCAGGAAGGAAAAAACCTTTCCCCCATTTCAATTTTTCTGCTCCATGAGCGTTTGTAGGAGGGTATAATAGGTAGTGCCAATTTTTCTCTCTTTCCTTTGTGGAACGAGCCAACATATCGTACACGTGCAGACTTGAACAGGCCCAAGGATTGTTGCGACCAACAAAAACAGAACATGTTTCAGCCACAACTGCATCTGTTTCGTGCCTCCATAGCGATCACCATAACCGAGTCTTGAATTGTTCTGATGCTGGATCTGGACTCCACCCACGCTGGGAATAAATGAAATAAATAGAGAAAGTGAGCTTCATAATTGTTTACAAAATAATTTCCCCAATCCTTCTTCCGTGTGCTAATCACCTAATCCCTTCCTATGAAAACAAATCCAAGCATACTAAAGTGATCTAGTCATGCAAATGAAGAAGGGTGGTAAATTGCATGGAAGTAAAATTCAAAGATTGAGTCATCTAATCAAATCATAATCAACCACCCCTTTTTCCATCATTCGCAAGTTCTAACAGATAAGTGACAAAGAAATCCACAATATCGCTTCACTGTAACAATACAGTATTATTGAAGATTGGTGGCTTTCTCTTCTTCTTCGTTAAACTAGCGTCGAAGATATACAAAGAGGGGTTTAAACAAGTGATAAGAGAAGGGAAGATTAATAAATGAAAAACAGAGATAGAGAGGGCGAGTTGAAATTGAGGTTCGGGGGGAGGATGACATGCAGGGAAAAGGTTTGCAGAGCTAAAATTAACGGCAGGAAAATGGGGATGGGGAGAAGTGGCTACCGACAGTGATATAATTGAGATCAAGAGAGAGAAGTGAACCATGAGCCGGTGAGCACTGAGCAGCTTTTTTTAGGGGATATATGGTTTTCTTTGAGCCATTTTATTTCTCGGTGTTGGTAAGATATATATGAACTGGCAAAAACAATACTAATTTTTTATTGCCAAAAAGAAAAAAAAATTAACAATAAACTAATGCATGGATTCTAATGGGCTAACCGCTAACCATAGAATAAAAGAGTTGAATGGGTTTGACCCATACGGGATTTTGCCATCAAGTAACATAATGGGTTTGCCATCGTAAAACATGCTATTTTCTCTAGCATAACATATATTATGCAATTATTTTATATCTTAGTGGCTAAAATATAATGAGTTTTTAAGTTAGTAAATGGTTCGACCTCGACCAACCAGATTAGCCCAATTTTTATAATTTCAAATATATATTATGTAATTATTTGATATCCTTATTAAATTATAGTGTACTTATAGGTAATTTTTTATTCGGTTTTCTGGAATTCGGTTTCTATCAAACTTATTTCAGCTCATCATATTACCAGAAATAATACTGTTTCACAAGGTAACAAGTACTCAAACTTGGTTCATAAGGTTGATTTTTGATTCATTGCATCATCCATGCCTCTTTCCTACTAAAATTCACTATCTTTATCGCATATTTTCAAAATAAAACTATACAACAATAAATTATACACCCTATTACATTATAAATTTCATAACTCATTTTCATCCGACCAACTTGCCGGGCCACACTAGTTATAAAATTAGGCTCGCGCAAGTCAAAGATTGGACCACCAACATGGACAAGTCTCCTGTCCCCTTGCCACTCGGCAAACGACGTTGAAGGGTGTTTTCTGTGTTGACTAGTGACTACGTACTACACCTCATTGTTATTCATTTTTTTGTTTCGAACCTCATAACTTATAATAATAATAATATAATAATATTAACAGCTGTTGACAAAATAATCATCATGGTATACGATCGAATTCAAATAAATTTGTTGGTGAAAATATAACCGTCAGTTTTTTTGAGTGGGGTTCTCCAAACTCGATAAGGTGATAGCGTATTTGGAACGATTTTTATATTATATGTATCCGCATTGAAGCTCCTCAAATATGTACTATAATTATGATTTAGATTCACCCATTTCAAGATTTTGCTCATCCATATTCTTCAATTATAGGGGTCGTTTGGAGAATGGGATTTAGGGCGTGGATTCATTGAATCCGTAGATTTTGTAGAAAGTTATGTTTTTTTGTTGTTTTTTGTATTGTGGATTTGAGCTATAGAGATTTCAAATCTCTAAAATCTACGGATATCAAATCTCTCATAATCAAAGAGATTCTATATCTTGATTCGTGAGATTTTTTCCCTCCTACTTTTTCTCTTTGTTTTATTTATTTATCATATTAAATATATTTATCAACAAAGTTTTTAATATTTCTCGAACCACTCTAATTTTTTATTAAGGATAAACACGTTATTTGATATAAAAATATTTTTATTTTATTTTCATTGAATGTTAACAATCACAATTACCAAACAATAAACATTTTAAAATCAATTTTCAACAATCCGAAGAGTTAGAATCTTTAGATTGTTGACAATCTATAGATTTAAACTCATATTCTCCAAACGACCCCATATTTCTCCTGTAGACAAAAGATTTGCTCATTTTCCTGCATTTTTTTTATAAATAGTGTCTAATGAACAAAACTAAAAAGCAATATCTACATTTTAAGAAAATTTCCAGCTTTTATCAAGAACTTTGTATATAATTATCCGAGATAGTGCAGATGAACTTCTCCAGAAACCGCATACGGATACGGGTATGCCATATTACATTCCTGCTTACTTTTGATTTTGGAAATAATTACGATTTTATAACAGTGATTCAAGAATGTTATACAAGAAAACCAAATCCACCCCAACCCCTTCACATCCTATACCAGTACACCATTCATAACTAACCTCTCACTTTGGTGTTCATCTACTTTATATTTTAACCATTTTTTTCTCATTGAATCAGTCGCTTTTTATTTGTGAAAGTAACCAATACAACGAAAGAGGGATAGTCATCCCAAATTCCCCAACATCCACCCCTCACAACGTTTCTGTACTCTGTACTACTGCAGCAAGCAAAAACAGTCAAAAAACTCTATATGTATCCCAACCCCCTTAAACTATCTCTTGCCCCTCTATTCCCATAAGTAAGGAACACTAATACCTGTCTGATCAGAACTGCAACCTGCTTAGGAGAACGACTTGAAGTACCATGGACAACTCCACATCTCTCCTTCCAAATAAATGACACTAGGAGATACCACATAAGAGCCTGCCAAATTCAAGATTGTGCTTGTCTTGCCGAAGAAAGAGATTGAACCATGGAATCCCAGTTTGGGTGCAACAGCAGGCTGCACCTTACCTCAGCAGCAAGCTCCCGAGCAAATTTGCACCGAGTAAAAAGATGATCCCTGCTCTCTATTCCTTGATTGCAAAGAGGACAAGCAGCAATCCTAATTCTCCCCCATTTTTGCAATTTGTCCCTCGTGGTAATGGCATTTTTCATTATCAGCCAAGCAAGCATGCTATAGCGAGGAGGACAGCTACTGCTCCATACCAGTTTATACCACATAACTCCAGAGGCCCTGTTTCTCAATGTATTCCAGACTCGACGGATTGAATAAACATCCATCTCCCTCGAATCCCAATAGACAACATCATTATGTACCTGTAACCAGGGTAGAACCACAGCCCTAAGCTTGAGAATTCTTCTCCAAGCCCATGAACTACTGTACTGTTCTCTAAGAGACCACAAATCACACAGATGAACCAAAATGTTAAAGATGATAGTGCAAATTCTTATGAACCAAACTTGCAAACACAGAAGTCTGTAAGATTGTTGCTTCTATACTTTCGTTACATGAATTTTTGGGAGAGATTTGCTCGATTGCTTCAAGCAAGTTCGTAATGAGGACAAATAACACTTTAAGAAGGGTGATCAATCATGCTTTTAATCAGCTTTTTTTCCTACCAAATTCATTACACAACCAACCCTAACCCTAACTTCTCACCAAAACTAAATCCGGTAACCCACTCCAGAGGCAACCTATTCCATTGCCAAGGTTGTGTGTGATTCATTGATGAGATCTTGCTAGTTTTGGACACAAAGATTTCCAATTCACCTCGCAATTTTGTAGCGTCTATCGTCTATAAAAAGATATGGGTTCAAATTATATGTGTCCAATTCAAAAATTTGCTCTCCAAATTAATAGAGCAACCGATTATACTAGACAACCAATTTGTGTCTTGAGTTCCTTATCATCATAATCGACTCGTAAGTTATGTAAATTTTTACGATGAAGTCCACATGATCAATTCATTCTAAATAGCAAATTATTAGGGGAAAATGTTACGAAAACATAATTGAAAACAAAAGATAAGCTCAGAATACCAAATTCTAAACTGCAAATCCGAGTTCCAAGTCAAAGATGATAATGTAGAGAAAGGGAATTTTATATTTTAGATTTTGAAAAGGAAAGGGACGAGCGCCCCTCCCCAAAGGCTCTAACCGGAAATTCCCCCCAAATTAGATCAAATTCCAAGAACAAGAGCCCCTTAGACAGAAAAGCAAAAAAATAAATTGAACAAGAAAATATATACACACGGTAACACGGCACAGAAAAGTAGATCGATCGAGCCTCATAATTCTGGATTATTAAGAAGAATTAAGGAGTAAAAAAAGGAACAGATACAAAAAAAAAAAAAAAAAAAAGTGTTGAATCAATGAATAGGCGCAAGCTGTTGGAAAAATATCAACAGGCTCTCCCTTTCATCGGCATGGTAGGGTGATGAATCAACACCTCCTTGTTCTTCCCCTTGAGATGAAGCAATTTCGTCCAGAACCCTTTCTTCTTCTTCCCACCTGCGTACCCAAAATCACCCCCGCCGCCTTGACGATCCTTGTCGTTGTAATTACTAAACATCGCCTTCTCTCCTCCCGCCCCGCCGCGGCGTCTCGTTGCCTTCGGCGGCTGGGGAGTGAACGAATACGAAGCCGCCACGGATCGACACTTCTTCAACCCCGACGACGACGACGACGTCACATCCGGCGCCGCCAGCCGGAACGACATGGAGCCTATGTCGGAGGACGACGCGCTCCGATGGTGGCCGTGTCCCACGCGCTTCTTCTCCGCCCCCTTATTGTTGTTGTCGTCTTCGTCGTCATCGTCAATGTTGTTGTTATTGACAGTGTCGTGGTAATCGTCGTGACTTGAGGGAGCGGAAGAAGAAGAACAAGAAGAAGCGGAAGCAGCGGAGGACGGCACGGAAGCAGAGAGTCGCGGCGGGGCGGCGTGGTTGAGGCGGAAGAGGCGATCCCTGAGGCAGGAAGGGCAAACCCCTTGCTTCTCCTTGTGGGTTGGGTGCTTCTTGCATCCCCGCCCCTGCTCCGACGACAAACCCATCTCCCCCTTTGTCCTTTTCCGAACTGGATTTGATTTGGGTATTTGTCTTGTTTCTGTGTTTGGTTGTCCTTGCGCGGAGGAGGAAGAAGAAGAAGAAATTGGGGGAAACCAGAATAAATTGACGGGTGGAAGGAAGGGAATTGGGAAATTGGAGATTTAGGCGGCCCGTTGATTCAGAGGGATTTCTTTTTA
The DNA here is from genome assembly GCA_964030455.1 of Linum trigynum. Taxonomy (NCBI): domain Eukaryota; kingdom Viridiplantae; phylum Streptophyta; class Magnoliopsida; order Malpighiales; family Linaceae; genus Linum; species Linum trigynum. Next base: position 9,891,938 of record OZ034820.1, on the reverse strand, counting down.
TAATTAATTTTAAGGCGGGTGATTGGGGGACGACGACTCGCGCGAATTCTCTTCTTCTTTAACTGGAAAAATGGAATGGGGGATTCTACGGATCCTGTCATTTTCGTCAACGAAATTAGCTTATTCCACGCCACCAACTTTTTTCCGGTTTTGCGGTCGGGCTTATCCTGTTAGATGCTGGAGTGTGGACTTATTATACTGATGCGACGGATCGGTCGAAAATGCTCAAAATAGAGAAAGGGTCGGCCATTGCCCGCGCCAACTTCATGCTCTGTGGTTGGTTGTTATTTTTCTTTTTCGTTATGGATAAATAACAAAAAAGAAGAAGAAAAAGTAGGAAAGACAGGAAGGTGATCAAGTTGTTTCTTAGTTCGTTAATTGGGAAGGGGTTACGGTGGTTACAAAATCTTTGTAACCACCGTGTTTATTAAGGGAAGAAATTGTATTTTGGTGCTTATTGTTTTGGTAGTGGTGCGTATGTTTTAGGGTGCCAGTCGGTCGGTTTCGGTTAAACCGAACCTTCTCCATGTCTGCCGACCATCGACCGTGAGAGAAGTCGTGGTTAGCCGACCACCGACCGGTTTTCGATTCTGGGGCGGTTATACCGCAACAACCGAATTTATTAAAAAAAAAGAAAAAAAAAAAACCCAATACCCACCCCCGACCCCACCCACGTTACTTCTCTGCTTCTTCTCTCCTCTCCCAATACCCACCCCACCCACCTCTTCTTCTTCTCTTCTCTCCCTACCACTAAATTCTTATCTTCTTCCTTCTTCTCTCTCCTTCTCTCTCCTGCCTTCCTCCAAAAAGAACCACCAGAGGGCAGAACCAGCCATTTTCTTCCTTCCTTCATTGCAGATTTAGACACCACGACGGCCGGTCGCGGAGGAGAAGCAGAGGCACACCGGCGCCCACAGAAGAGAGCGAAGGGAGACATCCCCGATGCAGGGAGAGGCAAAAATGGAGAGGGAAGGGATGGTGATGGGAGACGCGTGGATGCCTGGGGTCGTCGGGGATGGGAGATGGCGATGTCGGAGAGGAATCGGCGAGGAGAAACGATGCTATCTCTGACTCTGGCTCGCGGTGTCCGGTCGTCGAGGAGGGTGGGGAGGGGGAGACGGAGTCAACAGGGAGGGTGGCTGGGATTTGGATGGCGGAGGGCTGGGATTTGAGTACGAAGAAGAAAGAATTAGGGTTGGGGTTTTATTAAAAGGATGGCTGGTCGGTTATGTTCGGTTAGTCGGGTAACCGCGGTTAATCATCCTCGGTTACTCGGCTAGCCGAAAACTAGCTTTATTCTACCGAACACCGACCGAGGCAAATAACCGTTGGTTTTTGGTTAGTTACTAACCGGCGATTATCGGTTGAACCGGCTGGTTAACCACTAACCGGAAACCGAACTGCCACCCCTAGTATATTTTATTGATAGTGTTGACAATGTGGTATTGATATAAATATGTTTAGATGGATTGACATTGAATATAAAAAAAAATACTTTTATTTATGTTGATTACATTAAATTAATTACAGTGGAGAAATAATTTTTATAAAAACTAAACTCTTCGCTCTATATCTCTACTTCCATCTCATTCTGCCTCCTTGCCTTCCTTTGATTCTTTCATCCTTGTGCTTCCGATTGCAACTATTTGTACTTTTTGCCACTATCTAGCAAAAAATCAATACCAATCGAAGAAAAATCAATACCAATACGAAAAATCCATACAAGCCTAGACAAAATCAATACCAATCCAAGAAAGATCAATACCAATACGAAAAATTCATACTCGCCTACACAATTAGTACCATAATGAAAAACATACATGACAACCACTTCTATACGAATACTATCCAACAAACACCCTACAAAAAAAGTATCAAACCAATACGAAAATGAAAATAACTAGATCTATGTTTTTATATTCTCCGGAGAGGAGATTTATCCAATACCAAATCGTTAAAACACTAACAAATACAAAAAAAAAAAAAAACAAATCAATCCAAAAAAAAAAATCAATACCAAAATAAATCCAAACAAGTATAAAAGCAATACCCCAAACCACCGCCGACGTGAGTTACCCCTGCGTGCATCGCCTCTCACTTGCTCCACCGCGTTCAGACCATCTACAATGGAGTGCCAAAAATTAGGGCCAAAGTGCCAAATTTGGCACTCAATTAAGTGCTTTTGCTCCAATGGTGTAGAGCCAAATGTCAAAGTGCTATATTTGTGAATTTTTTATAAGTTAGTTTATTGTACATTTTATTGCTTTATTTATATAATTTCGCAATTGTTTTTATAAAGTTAGTCATAATTAATTAAAACAAATATTTTGATATAATATTTTTTATTATTTTTATATTTTTTCCGACGATAAATATGATGTCATCAATGATGAAAATACTGTGGCTGGTGCTAATGACCATAGATTTATTACATATTTGAATAATATAGGTGTTGGGAGAAAAATAGCTATTGGGGAGAAAAGAGACGTTGAAGGCAAATTGAGGGCTGGTGGAGAAATTTTTCTAGGGCTAATATGCAATTTGACAGATAAAAAAACAAAAATGGTGGGACGCGCATGTGGGGTGAACGCAGTCCCTCTCCTCATTCTTTTTGGCGAGTTTCTTGCCTTCTCTCTCCCTTGCAACTGTTTTTTTTAATTTATTTTAGCACTTCTTGTCTTTTTATGAGCCGAATTTGGCCCCCAAATCCTCAAAATTCCATACTTAAAATGGGAGAAGAGGTCTTCTATTTATAGACTTCAGGGGGGCGGACAAGTTCACGACCAAGCAGGGTAAACTCGCGATCGTAATCTTTCCCTTCGAGTCCGTGATCTTCAGGCGTTATCGTTTTGATCTTCATGTTCGAGGAGTTCGCAGCCTGACTTCACGATCACGATCCGTGAATCACGGCTGCAAACTTCCTTGCACGGTCAGGGAAGATGGTGACTGTGATTCGACCGTCGAAACTTTCTATCTTCTCTTGGGTGGCTTCCTCACGAAGTTTACACCCAAGGGCTCCATATTCGCGATCGTGAACTTGGGTTCTCGGGCTGCGATCTTCTCTCCTGCTTCGCAATCTGCTGTCTCGGCCAAGATCTTTCCCGTCCAGGCTGTGATCATCATCTTACTGCCCATTTCACTACTCTTGTCCCCTTTTTCATACCTTATTCACATGTATCATCTAAAGCACTCTAAAATCACGACATAATTAAGTAGGAACAAAATAGAGATACAATCGATAATATTTTTCTAATTATGCACATAAATTAGCACGAAACGAACATAAATATGAAGGGTAAATTACACCAATTTAGATATTATAAGTAGAACATCGAACAACTTCTGAACCCTTCGTATTATCTCTTGCAAATATCTTCTGCTCTTCCATTCCACTTACTAGCACAGGGCCCGGCCCCTTGGCCGGAAAAGTTTAGACAAAAAATATGCATATTTAAAATGCTTACAATATAATAAGAAGATAAGACATACAATTGGAGAAAGAAATGCAATTGTTCAAAAAAAAAAAAGGAAAACATATACATAGTTGATTTTCACTACTTAAGAGGGTCATATAGTAAAGATTAGAGTTGCTTCCCTAAAACATACATAATGAACCCTCATAGTGAAAGAAAAAGATTGGTCTCTGATAGAATTTAGTATCTCTCTATATTGTTTATCCCAGTAGGCATCACTTTTGTTGATCACAATGGGGGCAATGAATATGAATTTGTATGATTTGAAATAGATCGGACATGATACAAAATTGTCACTAATAGTGAGTTGGACAGTGTATTGTGTACATGTGGACTCCCAAATGACTTTCATGTCGCAGATATGGCGCAACAATGTAGTAGTTTCCCTATAGTAAAAGTTTAATTTTGAATGAAATAAGTTGAAATAATGAAAATGTATGATTAGTATAAAGCATTGAAGAAAGGGTGATAAAAATGTAGTTTCCGAACTACCATTAATGAAGAATGTAAGCGTAATACAGTTAGGTTTGCAATTAAACACATTTTTGCTCGTTCTTTGGCAACTTCATAGGAGTCCTCTTTAATGATGTATCTGACTTTTCTTAGTCTAACATAAGAAATGACATATAGCGAGGTTATATTTTTTTATAGCTATGCACATGTATATAACTTCTTTGCATAACGAAATTTACTCACGGGTTTAGCAGTGGGTGCAATGAAGGTCGATTTAAGTTGAAAAATAACTTGGATGGTGGTGATGATGCGAGTAATACTTGCCTAACAATGATGAAGAAGCTTAGTGAAGAAATGATGTTGTTCTTCTACGGGAGAAATAAAAATTAGATTGTGCAACAGTAAATAAAGCCCTAGAAATGGCATGCCTCTTGTTTGGTCCACATATACTGAAGAAATTACACATACCACTGTTATTTGAAATTGAGAAGGTATGAAAGCTTCAAATTCATAAATGAAGGAGCCTTTCAATACCAATCGGATAACAGGGGCCCTAAAATACATGAGGAAATAAAATGACTTGGGCATAACATGTGAAGCATGCAAATGAACATCAAAGTGTTGCCCTATATAAAAGTGCATAAATCACAGAATGAGAGTTGGTTCCTATGATAGATACATAATCAATCTTCACAATAAAAGAAATTTATTATCATTAGGTAAAGTTCAATGTATTCTTCTACCAAAAAAAAGAAGTTCAATGTATCCCTAAAATCAACCCCCCCCCCCCCCCCCCCCCCCCAATTTTAATCTTTTTTGAATGGGAGAGAGCATGTTGGACATTGTCGTCGGTACTTAAATAAAAAATGCATTGGTTTCTAGTTGGTGTTAAATCACCATATGTTTAACACGATCAACAATGTAGTGATTCCCATACAGCTCTCGCCATCATGATAATCATAATTTTCAAAAGAGCCCATTCAAATACGGGAGACACGATGGTCGATTCAAGTTGAAAAATAACTTGGATGATGAGGATGATGCGAGTAATACTTGTCTAACAATGATGAAGCAGCTTAGTGAAGAAAGGATGTGATTCTTCTACAGGAGATATAAAAATTAGATTGTGCAACAGTAAATGAAGCCCTAGAAATGGCATGCCCAATGCTTGATCCACATATACTAAAGAAATTACGCATACCACTGTTATTTGAGATTGACCAGGTATGAAGGCTTCAAATTCATAAATGAAGAAGCCTTTCAATACCAATCGGATCACAGGGCCCCTAAAATACATGAGGAAATAAAATGACTTGGACATAACATATGAAGCATGCAAGCGAACATCAAAGTGTCGCCTATATAAAAGTTCATAAATGACAGCAAGAGAGTTGCTTCCTATGATAGATTCATAATCATTCTTCACAATAAAAGAAAATTATTACCCTTTGATAAAGTTCAATGTATCCATGAACCCCCCCCCCCCCTCCATTTTTATCTTCTTTGAATGGGAGAGAGCATGTTGGACATTGTCGCATGTACTTAACTAAAAGAATTTAGGTTTCTAGTTGGTGTTAAAGCGACATATCTTTAGCACGATCAACAATGTAGTGATTCCCATGCAGCTCTCGCCATCATGATAATCATAATTCTAAAAAGAGGCAATTCAAATACGAAAGACGTGCTAAAGTAAGCTACATTTAAGATAGATAAGAACATTGTCATATAGTTTTGGATTTCTTATCATTTTCATTGGAAATGAGTCAATGAATTTAGCTATTTAGTCGAACAAATGTGTACAAATTGTTTTCATAGAAGTGTTCTTTAAGTTTGCATTCAATGCTCTAGATCCAAGCTTTTTTGCATGGTTATTTGACTTGGTAACTCACACCACAGAAGTAAACGATCTCAAAATATAGTCACTAACATATTTACTTGGTATCACAACTAATTAAACGTGTCCAACCATTTCCATGACCCAAATTAGCAAGCACTTTAATCAACCGAGCTATATCCAAGTTTTGATGGAACGCTAATTAGGAGACATTCATAATCAACAATAATGTAACTTTCCTTAGATATATAAGTTCATAAAGAAATCGATTACTAATCACCATAAATAGATTCATCAAAGCCAGAATCAAATGAATTACAAACGTTTAATAAACACCATGTATAAAAAATGGTACTTGAAATAAATGAAATGCGCACACTAATAATAGCACGTCTACTTATCTTATTGGTATTTTAAAGACAAATTATTATCATATTATTGCATTAATAGGAGCACTACCAATTCAACGATTCCACTAAGAGGTGAATTCATTAATCTATCAAGCCCGACTACAATTTTTGCTTATGGGAACATGTTCTTACGCAAGAGTTCAAATGTTTTCATTCTATGATTGGAAAGAGAGCAAACCGATACTAGTGCTAGACCCTACAAACAACTTTAAGATAATTTCCAAATTGGCATGCAACCACTCCGATCTTGACTGTTTCTCACTAAACACAGTCGTTATAAAATTCGGAGATTTAATGAAACTCACAAATTCTCAAGGGATCCACATTTCCTTATGGAAAGGTCTAATCACATTGGAATAATCATCGGGCATAGTTTTCATGCTACTATAATATCTTAATGTATACATACAAACCTTAAGTTTTCTAGGTATCTCTTTAAAATTTTAATTAAATAAAGCACTTATGCCACAAACACACAATCAATTCTTGTGAAAATATAATTTTTCAAAGAAAGATTCATTTTTAAAGAAAAAATATCTCATGAATATTTAAAAAGTAATATACGGTCATTGGAATAATGAATTTTGGTGTTGCATTTGGTGTCAATAGTCATGATTACTAAATTTTAGATAATATGTAAATATTTTAACTTAAATGAAAATTTTGAAATTCATAAATATACACATTTGCATGAATAAGTTTATACACGTTTGTAACACTAAGGTAAAAAAACACTCAGTACTCGAGTTTAAAAATATACATTTCAACCAATTGTCACTAATACCACGAATAATAAATGTACTTCTAAACTATCCATAAAATATTAATATTATAAATAAAAAAATTATTATAAACACAAATATTAGAAATAAACTAATTAATATAAATTATAAAATAAAATTCATTAAGGTCACATATTTTGTGTACAGGTCTCAACTTTAGGTACATGTACATGGGCCCATGGTGGCATACACTTTTATCACAGCATCTATACGTCCACTCCATTAACCCTTCTTCATTAAACATATCTTAAACCATTCTCAATCAATAGCAAAACACGTTAAGAAATTACCAAGCACCGGAGTAAAAAGAAAAAGGAATTCGACGTTGACCATATAGGTCTATTGAATAGCAATCAGTGGCCGGGTGAACGCAAATACCATAAGCCTGAGTGTTGCACGTAGGTTTCCCCCTAGGGCACGTCAGTTGCAATTTCAGCTCTTCTGTTGCGGGTCGTTTGCGGAGTATCAAGGGTAGATAATTCAATTTCAAGCATGGGTTACGGGTGACGTCGGATTGCTTAATGCCAGCCGATGATCTGAAACACTTAGATTTAACGTTATCCGAGTTCAAGAAAGACTCTTTCCCATAGGAACTCGGAGATTGGTACAGTTGTTCTCTGCGCCCGCGAAAAGCTCAGCTAACCTACAACTGCTACCGTGCTACGGTGTTGCTGGTGATTCTGTTCGGTTTCTAGAACCTTAAATATTGTTGGCCTTTTCCAAATCAAAATAGGCAACGGGGGAATTGCTGGGTATGAAGTGGGCCTAAGCCTGCTGTGGTATTATCCCATTTGAGGCCCAAATTGCCCACTTGAATTCCAATAGAAGCAGGCCGGAAATCAGAAGCCATCAAAACGGAGCGCTTCATTAAATTTGCAGGGTCAGGAAAAGACCAAAACACCATTCCGTGAAGCTCTCTGGAAGCAGCTTTTTTGAATCCCAGCAATTTAAAGTCATGAATCTGCTTCATAAATTTTATAGATAGATAGATGTGTAACCAACTACAACCTAGACGAAAAAATTAATCCTACAGTTAACGGGAAGAATTCATCAGATAATTGATTACACATGGCACAGAGTACCTTAAGTGGATCTGCATTTTTGTGTTGCTTCTCACATAAGAAACTAAGAACAAGCTTGAAGACTGCATGAAGGTGCTTCTCATTCACGGAACAAGTGGCTTTCATTGGGAATATGCAGTGGCCGATCCATGGCCATGACACATCTAAAATTTGAAAAACCGATTATTCAAATTCGGGCACCGCTAAAATTTGAAAAAAGATTATCCAATTCCCGGTAGTAGTTTGCGTATGGGGCAAAAAGAACATTTAAGTGGTAGCTTATGTGATTAGAACATGGGTCACTGCTACTATTAGTAAACATAATTTCAGTAGACTACAACTCATTTGTTTTTGTATTTGAAATTCAAATATAATAGTATAAAACTATTTCTTATCCCCAATTACGTGCTCCCTTATCTACTATGATATACCTAGAGAGATTTGTAGAGTAGTATTAGACACCAAATATATTTTACAATGTTTCCAAAGAAAGTGTTAAAAAGCATTCAAAAGATCTGCTCTAACTTTATTTGGCTTGGAGAAAAATCAGGAAGAGCAAAATTGGCTTGAGAATCTTTGGCGTTTCCTAAAAGGGAAGGTGGTATGTGTTTGAAGGATCTGATTTCATGGAATGTGGACGCATTGGCTAGGCTTATTTGGTTGCTTCTCCTTTAGGGAGGTAGCTTCTGGGTGGCCTGTATTTCTAACTACAGACTCATGTGGGTCTCAATCTGGGAAGCTCGAATCACCTCCTCAGGCTCTTAGATCTGGAAGCAGATTTTGAAGATCCGACCATGGTTAAGGTTTAGGATGGATGTGGAGCAAGGTTGCGTTACCTAACAGTGTAAGAAGCTGGAAAAGTTTTCGATCTCGATGGTTTGGGAGTCGATCAGAAGGAAGCAGACATGAGTTGAATGGTGGAAAGTCATTTGGAATAAGTTTGTTTTACCTCGAAATAGTGTTATTGTCTGGTTAATCATTATTGATTGAATAGCCACCAAGGACAAACTGAAGCTTTGGGGGCTTACTAATGATAGCTCATGCATCCTTTGTGTGGCAGCGGAGGAATCTCGAAATCATTTGTTCTGTCAATGTGTGTATATGCAGGAATTTGTTGCTGTTTTCCTGCGAAATAAGGTGGAATCCCCAGTGGATTGGTCTGCAATGCTGCTGTTTATGGTCAAACGAATCCAGTCTCAAGGAAGTTGCGGTGTGATTTAAGCCTCAGTTTGGTGTTGGTGTGTCAGTTTTGTATGGAAAGAGAGATGTCGAAGAGTATTTGGAGAGCAACCTCGAGTTGCTCAGGTGCTGGCTGAACTTCTAAGGGAAGAGTTTCGACTCTATGCTTGTGCGCACGCCGATTTCCATGTTCTTTTACAGAAAACTACTAGCTGCTGTCAATGCTTAGAGTAGTTGTTTTTCTTTGTTTCTCCTTGTAACAGGATGTGTGTAGACTTCTGCCTTTGTATTTTTCTAGCTCTTGTGTTGTTTTTGGCCAAGAGTGTGCTTAATGTTAAAGTTCTAATTACCGGGGGAAAGTTATAAGAATTTCGAAAATGAAAAAATAATTTCGATGTCATGTTAATAGCATACGAAATTCAATAATTCAAATAATTTAAATACACATCATAAATACATTGTATTCAAATAACATTTCGACCAACGAGTAGAATAACAATCTAGTTATTATTTAACACGTCTCACATCCTTCACCCCTCCTTGAGGCGACTGGTGAGGCGGCGGCGTGGGCGGAAGAGCCATGCTTGTGGAGATTAGAGGACGGCCTGTTTCATTCCACCCTCCGCTGCGACACCGAAACCACTTAAAGACTGTTGATTAATTAGAGAAAGGAATGAAAGAAATTGATCACCAAACTATACAAGTAGCAGTAGGTTATGGTGGCAAGTTCCGTGCCACGTGATGATCTGTATTTGTTTTTTGGTTTGGGTGTAGTGTATATGGTTGAAAGTTTGGTATCAGTATTTGGGATATTACCAAATACTGTATCGAATTTGTTTGTATTTGTATTATCCAATACACGTATTATTTTATGGGGTTGGGATTGTGATTGAATTTTAATTGTCATTCGGTATTAGAGATTATGGGATTGAGATCGGTATATGCCGAAATACCGATCGATACCGAAATATAAGCTAGTGTGTATTTTATCCTCTCAACTAGACTCTCTCATTCACTACTACGCGACCCTCAACCACCAAGAGTGTCATTTAATTATACATAGATCATTCCATCACTATTTCACACTAGTATTAGTCGTCTCTCAACCTCAAATTCGTCAAATTAAATATTACCAATTAGAAGAACTTGAGATGTTAGCTCTAGGCAACTCAATACTCTTTGCTTAGTCTCTTTTCCCTAAATTAAAGAATAAAATCTAATTTATATATTTACTTATTAATTGGAAATGTAATTAATTTTGTATTCGATAATACTGATTGAGATACAGAAGTACCGATTGGGATACCAAAATATTTAGGAATTGGGATACCAAAATTATTTAGTGATTAAGATTGTCATTGATTTTATAGTATAATTCGGTATTTGGTATTGGGATACCAATACCTGGGAATGGATAAGGTGAGTAACCTTATGGTGAGTAACCATGAGTAACCCGTCCATATCAGCATGACATCAGCATCCTCTCTCTCCTGAAAAACCTTTAATTTTCCCTTCTTTAATATTTGACGGACGATTTCTCACTCATTTTAAGTCGAAATTTAAGACTGTAGGATGGTTGAATACATGATAGTAGAAGTATATTAATTGTTATTTACGACTTTTAACATTGTATACCACACAATACCACCCCGTAACAGGGTGGTATTGTATGGTATTTTTTGGTCATGTAATTTGTTCACCCAGAAATTTGTAGATCCAATAGATCATGATGAACTCGTCCCTTCTATGCAAACGTTTTCAAAAACGAATTAAAAACGAAGAAGATACCATACAATACCACCCCGTACCAGGGTGGTATTGTATGATATTGTGTGATATTTTTTGGTCCTGTAATTTGTTCACCCAGAAATTTGTAGATCCAATAGATCATGATGAACTCGTCCCTTCTGTGCAAACTTTTTCAAAAACGAATTAAAAACGAAGAAGATACCATATTGTATGCAGTTGGTACCGAGAGGCCATAATTTTTTTTTTCTAAAAAAATATTGAAAATTGATCTCATTTTGTAGAGCACGATGAAGTCGTTCCATCTGTGGAAAAAAAAATTAAAATCCGAGTTAAAACGAAAAAGATATGAGTCAATTAAGAAAGCTAGAAAAAATAAAAATGGTCTTTAATTCTCTTTCATTAGGTCTGAAATTTCTAAATAAAGTGTCTAGATTTGGTTATTGATGGGTGCATAACCCATGATTATATACTCTATCTTGAGCCCCAATACCGTACCGATTTCCACGTAGTAGTGTCGGGTTTATATAAAGATTAAAGAGGAAATACATGAAACATCTTTATCGCCATCACCACGTTCGTCATTCGATCTAGAAGCCCAAACCGTCTTTTCTTCTTCTTTCGTGCCCCTTTTTACCAGTTTTTTGCACGGTCGCGGATAGGTGGTTCGGCGCGTACGTTCGCGGCGATTTCCTTCCCCATTTTTTCTGTCACTATTAAATATCCATTACAAAAAGGCATACCGTTCCTTCCTGATCTCGGTCCTCGGCCGCCGGGATATATGCCCCTTTTTGTCGTCCATATCTGCCTGACTGACTCTTCCTCACCTTTTTAGCTCTGTAACGCTTTGCTTTCTCTTTCAAGATCAATCGGAAACCAGAGCAAGGCATTGATATTGAGGGATGGCTTCTCCCGTTCATTTCCTCCGTTCCCCTTTGGCTCCCTCTCCTTCACTGTGAGTACTTCTTTCTGTCTCTACCTTTTCTTCATCTTGGTTTTCTGGATCTCAGTTCTGTAGCTGATCCTCATTCCTAAATCGATTCAAAGGTTTTGTCTTTGATGGGATTGTACCAATTCAATCCCCATCCAATCTATTACGCTTAATTTTCCCTGTTGCTCTCACACCCTTTTCCCTGATCCTGGAAGCTTTCCATTTTCATGCTTGATGGTGATGGTGATGTTGCCCCTAATTTTGAACTTAGACGAGCATCCTGTTTACATTAGTCTCACAATATATGGCTTATTTATGTGTTTTCTTTTTGACTTACAGAAGTTACCCTGGAAAGAATTGCTTGCATCCGCTGGCAGTGAATGGAAACTGTAACAATGTGGTCTCCTCCACTGCTGCTGCTAGAAAACTCAACGGTGCTGGTTTTAAGGGGTTGGGCAGAAACAACAGAAGTGGTAGAACTAATAGAGCCTCTGTGATTTCTGGGGAAGGCGATCTTCTGTCTTTCCCCAGAAAGGATACACAAGGTATCTTTGACACTGATAATGTGACGAACTCGCTTTCTGGGATTGAGTTGCAACCTGATGCTGTAGATTTCGCAACTCTCTCTGCTGAGTTAACCCCCACCAGGACTAGTTTTTCCCCTGATAATGATGAATATGACTTGGATCGTCCTACCGAAGGCTTTAGCTCCATCCCTGATGCTATTGAGGATATCCGCCAGGGCAAGGTTGGTTGGTAGCCTCTATCCTTCTTGATGTGAAGTTTGGTATTCAATGTTAGAGAGAATGAAGTTTGTAATATTATTTACGCCAATCATGCAGTTTGTGATCGTGGTTGACGACGAGGATAGGGAGAATGAAGGTGACCTGATCATGGCAGCTTCGAAGGCAACACCTGAAGCAATGGCATTCATTGTCAAGCATGGAACTGGGATAGTTTGTGTGAGCATGAAAGATGAAGATTTGGAGAGGCTGCAGCTGCCTCTGATGGTATCCACCAAGGAAAACGAGGAAAAGCTTTGCACAGCTTTTACAGTGTCAGTTGTAAGTAGTAGTTTGATCATCTTTACTTATGCTGCTGACTGCTTGTATTATGAGCTCAGAAGTGAAGTATTCCTCTAACTTGAGTTTTGGCTCACGTTTAGGATGCCAAAGTTGGCACATCAACCGGTGTTTCAGCCCGTGACAGAGCGACAACTATATTGGCTCTTGCTTCTAAGGATTCCAAACCAGAAGATTTTAACCGTCCGGGTCATATTTTTCCTCTCAAGTATAGGGAGGGAGGGGTTCTGAAGAGAGCTGGTCATACTGAAGCTTCTGTTGATTTATCGGTGCTTGCTGGGTTGGAACCTGTTGCAGTTTTGTGTGAGATTGTTGATGATGATGGCTCTATGGCCAGACTACCCAGATTGAGAGAGTTTGCAAAAGCAGAGAATCTAAAGATAGTCTCTATAGCTGATCTTATAAGGTACTGTAGTCAGTAGTTTATCATAGATAAAAAGTTCTCTCAAAATCTTTAAGACTAAACATATTTTTGGATGTACCTTATATTTTATTTTTGAACCATCTTGTTTCTGAATGAAGGAAATTATTGGCTTATGACTTTGCAGATTCAGGAGGAAAAGAGACAGATTAGTGGAGCTGTCTGCTGCTGCTCGGATACCAACCATGTGGGGACCATTCAAAGCCTATTGTTACAGGTCGTTGATTGACGGAATTGAACATATTGCCATGGTTAAAGTAAGCTCCTCCCCTATTTAGCATACACATACAGGCAAACAGATTGGACAGGTCTATATTACCTTACATTTGATGCAGACACTGAGTTAAGATTACTTGATAAATACCTTCTGTTGCAGCTTCAGTTTTATGCCATTTCGATACTTTTTGCTCCACATGAGTGTGGGATGAATGTCCATATTTAAAAAAAAAAAAAAAAGAGGGGGATGAATGTTGAAGTCTTTTGCTTTCTGTGTTTCCCTCTTTCCTCTGGTTTTCCTGATAAATACTCCTAGAAGAGCACTTGGGTTTTGAGTTATGTCATACTTCGTCTGCAATGAGTAAACTATCAATCCAGTGTTGTAGCTATTTGATTGTTTCATTATCGAAGACAAAAGTTTACAACTTTACATGCATAATGATGTCCATCTTTAGGTCTTTTGTCTTCCAACTAATAATAATACTGATTCTTGCATCATGAAGGGTGAAATTGGGGAAGGAAAGGATATCCTTGTTCGAGTGCATTCCGAGTGTCTGACAGGTGACATATTTGGTTCAGCAAGATGTGATTGTGGCAGTCAGCTAGCGCTTGCTATGAAGCAAATAGAAGCAGCTGGTAGAGGTGTGTTGGTGTATCTCCGTGGACACGAAGGTAGAGGTATCGGTTTGGGCCATAAGCTTCGTGCTTACAACCTCCAGGATGATGGACGTGATACAGTTGAAGCCAATGAAGAGCTCGGTTTACCAGTCGATTCCCGTGAATATGGCATTGGTGCACAGGTATGTAGTTTTCCTAATCATCCAAATGCAGCCAGAAAAACCAATATCATAAATACATATTGTCTAATGCTTTACAATGGCTAAACTTCTCATCATCTGTTTTCAGATACTCAGAGACCTTGGTGTTCGCACGATGAAGCTGATGACAAACAATCCCAAAAAATACATTGGCCTCAAAGGATATGGTCTCTCGGTTGCTGGAAGAGTCCCATTGATTACTCCAATCACAACAGAAAATCGGAGATACCTGGAAACCAAGAAACAAAAGATGGGTCACATCTATGGTCCTGATAATGGCCATTCCAATGGAACCCCAGAAGATCGTCTGTTGGAGGCATAGGCCTTCTTCACGTGTTCTGTCTTCTCGGCATCCTGACTCACTGCACACTGAACAGGGAACTTGCTGGTCTTCCTTATTGACAGGAACTTTTACATTCTTTGAACGAGATGCATCTGCTGCTTAAAAAATCGTTCAGTTGGTTTCTAGAACTGTAAATATTTAGTCAGATGAGTGTTCTATTGTTTATTTCTGTCGAGAAGCTATATTTTCAATCTTTTTGTTGTACCGTCTGCTGAGCAATTTGCATTTGCGCTCCTCCGCATCAGCTACGGCTGAAGAGAGTAATAAAACCCACGTTTGTTTGCTTCCTATTCATATTATTGTCTAGACTCTAGTGCCATCATTTGGCTTTCCTCAATTGCTGTTTTAGTACTTAGGGTCGTTTGGAAGTTGCGATTGTTAAATAAATGTATTGTTGAGAATGCATGTATAATATTATACATGTATTGTCGAATTTGATGCATTGAAGTACAACGTATGGTATGTGTGATTGTGTATGTCGCATCAGCTAAAAGCTGAAACAAAACAATCTCAACTCAACTATCTCAACAATCACAACTAAAAGTTGAGATATAACAATCACTCAAAATGAGTGATAGTTTCTGTCACATCATAAAAAGAATCCATGTATTGTTTCTGCTAAAAAAACAACAAAAACGATGCATTGTAAACAATACATGCATAATGACAATCTCAACAAAACAATCGCAACTTCCAAACGACCTCTTAGTACCTTTTTTGGCTTCCTTCAGAATGAGGTGAAAAAGGCTCTCATAAACTTCAATTGCAGACACCAGCATGTCAAATCAGTAGCGGAGCCAGCAAGCCGAATGAGGGGCTGACTTGAATAGGGGTGATAATCGGTCGGTTAATGGTTTAATCGGTAACTGACCGACAGGTTATCAGTATAGCGCTAAAGTGGACGCAAAATTTGAATATCAATACTGATTACAAACTAGTATTACCGACATACCGCAAAGAAATGAAGAAACACGTATTTCAGTTCGGTTAACCAAGAAATAGACGGTTGGAATCTGGACAGGCCTATAATGTAATGGTCCAATTTTTATTTTTTTGGTTTTTTTTTTGCATTTATATGTAATTAATAATTTAATCCCTAATTCCTTACTTAGAATATTTTATAATTTTTATACTTCCATTCATGTACTATGAATAATTGACTATGTTAATATGAAACATTAAACCAGTTTGTTAATTTAC
Organism: Linum trigynum; assembly: GCA_964030455.1. Lineage (NCBI taxonomy): Eukaryota > Viridiplantae > Streptophyta > Magnoliopsida > Malpighiales > Linaceae > Linum > Linum trigynum. The sequence goes on along the minus strand of OZ034820.1, from coordinate 9,875,989 downwards.
CACTTGTTCTTTGTTAATTTACCGCTTAGTTAATTACTCTACTTACTCACCAATTAACACCCTTGCAAATTAGATAATATAACAATCTGTCAACCTCAATATCATATTCATCAAACATCATCAAAGAGACAACAACTCAGACAAATTCAAGTATTTAACAATCAACATAATCGTCAATCGACTAAAATACAACTTCAAACACAAGTTCAAACTTAAAAATTAATATAGAGTTTAGAAATCCCAAAATTGAACACAAACATCAAGTAGAAGTCACAAGTCACAACCACTAGCTCATGCTCCTCACCTCCATCTCCGGTAGAACTTGTACCACCATGATGGAAACACGGGCATAGGGGGCGGGGTGGGTTGAGTCGTATGTGACTGGGTGGTTCGGGTATTATTATTAGTTATTTTGTGTTATTTTGCAGAACTACTATTTAAGGAGCAGAACCTCATTCGGATGATTATTATGAATATATCACAATATTAAACCCAATCCCTAATCTCTTCTCTCAATTCTCTTCTCCAATTCTCTTCTCAATTTTCTCTAGAATCCCTATTCCCAAATTCTCAATCACTAGTTCTTCTACTGTTTATCATATTGGTATCAGAATTGTCAAAGCTCACCGATTCGGAACGCGCTCAGATGGTGGAGCAATTTCAACAGGCGGACGAACGCGCCCTAGCCCTGGAGCGTTCGCGCGGCGGCAACCGCGGCGCGTGAACAGAAGTTGTACCCGCTGCGTCAGGTGGAGGCATCTATAGGGCCGACCGAGGAAGGAGCAACGAAGATGGAGGAAACAGCGTCGGCAAAGCAGACTAGACCAGACGACACGCTCGCGATCGGAGAAGTGACGCCGGAGCTGTCGCTCCACTCCGTGACAGGTCATGCGTCGCCGGGAACCCTCCGGTTCCGTGCGCAGCTGGAGGGGTTGTTTGCGATAATTCTTGTGGACAACGAAGCTTCCTTAAAATTTGTAAGTGAGAGATTTGCGAAGACATTGCCGCACAAAGCCAAATCGATAGCACCGGTATTGGTTAAGGTGGCCAACAACGCACCTATGCAGTGCCAAACAATTTATAGTGGGATCACGCTGGTGATTCAAGGTTTGGAGATGACAACCAACTTGTGTGTTCTGCCACTCACGGAATTTGATGTGATCCTCGCATTCCTTGGCTTCACAGTCTGGGATTGGAATTTGTTGACGATGCGGTTAAAGTGGAGGGATAAGGAGTGGACATTGCAAGGAATGACAACCGCTAGGGGAATCATCTCCATGAAGGAGTGCGTGCTGGGTGGGGACGTGGAGCTCGCCATCTTTTTCTGGCCGATCGACTTGGCAGAGTCCCGAGAGGTGGACGTGGAACTGCAGGCGGTGTTGGAACGATTTTAGGAGTTGTTTGAGAGCCATCTGTCCTGCCACCCCATAGACGGGTTGATCACCAGATCACGCTGAAAGAGGAGGTTAAGCAGTCAACGTGCGACCGTATAGGTATGGGCATTCTCAGAAGACTAAGATCGAGAATCAGGTTGGGGAGATGTTTGAGACTGGACTGATTCGCCCCAACACTAGCCCTTTTTCATCGTCGGTTCTTTTGGTGAAGAAGAAGGATGGAACTTGGCGCTTCTGTACGAAATACAGAGCTCTGAACGAAGCTACAATGAAGTATCGATTTCCCAATCCGACTATGAATTACATGCTAGATGAGCTACAGTGGTAAAGTTACTTCACAAAGCTAGATTCAAGAGCGGGGTATCACCAGATCAGAATGTAGGAGTAGGATCTGTACAATACTCCGTTTCGGACTCGTAATGGGCACTATGAGTACCTGGTGATGTCGTTTGGGTTGTGCAATGCCCCATTGCCGGTATGTACTGGTCTTCTTCGATGACATATTAGTATACAACCCGACCTGGGAGGATCACCTTTATCACTGGAAGGCAGTGTTTGGAATTCTAAGACAACATCAGTACTATGTCAAGGCATCCAAATGCGCCTTCAGTATTCGAGAGGTAGAGTACCTGGGTCACATTGTGACACCCCACGTCGTGAAGGTCGAGCACACAAAGATGCGAGAGATGGTGGAGTGGCCGGTTCCGGCAAACGTGACTGAGCTGCGCGACTTCCTTGGTTTGACAGGTTACTATCGGAAGTTTGTGCAGGGATACAACATGATTGCTTGGCCTCTTATGGATCTGCTGAAAAAGGGGGGATTTGAGTGGACGCCTACAGCGGAGTCGGCCTTCCAGGAGCTCAAGCATGCGATGACGTCTTCGCCAACATTGGCACTACCCGAGTTCGCCAAGCCCTTTGTGATCGAAGTTGATGCTTCCGGCAGAGGGATTGAAGCGATACTTTCCCAGAATCGATATCCCATAGCTTACATGAGCAAAATCTTGGCACCGACTAAGAAAGCATGGTCGACGTATAAGAAGGAGATGCATGCCATTATCACAGCAGTACAAACCTGGAGATCGTAGTTACTGGGACAGAAGTTCCACATCTACACTGACCAATAGAGCTTGAAGCATTTGCTGGGGCAGAAGGTGTCCACTGTTGGGGCAGAAGGTGTCCACCCTGGACCAGCATTACTAGGTGTCCAAGTTGATGGGGTATGACTACACGATCCATTACCAACCGAGTCCCATGAATGTGGTAGCAAATGGATTGTCCTGCAGTCAAGGTGGCGAGGTACTGGCAGCAGTGTCAGAACCTGTACCCCAGTTTTGGGATGAGCTGTGTTCTCTTACTGAGACTGATCATTACATACAGGAATGCTGGAGCACGGTAGTTAGCGGGACGCCAGGCAGGTACGCATTTCGCCATGGGCTTGTGACCTTCAAGGTTTGCATGGTATTACCCACCAGGTCGTCCCTGGTCACGACAGTTCTAGCAGAGTTCCATGATTCACCGTTTGGGGGTCTGATGACTCGATATTTGCACATGTTTTCTCCTTTGTTTCTTGATCGTTTAAGCTTGTATTATCTCTTCTTTGGCCTATTTTACGCTAGGTTGTGTTCCTTTGTCACATTTCAGGTCACAATCATCAAAGGAAAGGCTAGGCGCAAGTTTCAAGTCAAATGGATATCAATTGGCGATTCGGAAGAAGAAACTCGGGCATGACCTGAAGAAGAATTGATTTATACCTCATTTATGGACAAAGAATCATGCAAGCTTGTCATCAAAATAAAGAGGACGAGACTAAGAGCATCTAGGATCAAACGGCGACTGATTCGGAGTCCGGACGAGGGAGAAACGAATCATTGAATATAGGGGAACATGTTCGGCAGTAAAAACACGGGCATACTACCCTCAAAACACGACCGTGTTTCATCTGGCACCTGCTAGTATTTTTTATGCCAAGCCTCTCTTCTGAAGACTTCTGAAGGGATTTAAAGCACGGACGAGACCAAAACATGGGCTAGACTAAACACGCCGTGTTTTTGTCCCTGCTCGGGTATAAGTCTGTTTTCTGCGAATTTTAGAGGGGGAGAGCTGTGTTTTGGTTCCCAAACACCCAAGGGACGAACCCTAGAGAGAGAGAGAGAGAGCGACTTGGGAACATTCTTGGAGCTATTTTGGAGGATTTTTTCGCCATTGGAGCTCGGAAATCAAGCTTGGAGATGGAGATTGAAGATCTAGATCAGATTCCTGCAGTCTCTCTCTTCTCTATGGAGTAACTTCCCTTCACTTAGGTTTTGAGGAACCCTAGTTCCATGTGTTAAGATCTTTCTTGTATGAAGTTTTGGATGCTATATTGTCTGATTATAATCGATTGAGGCATGATTTATTGAGTCAATTGAATCTTGATAAAATTCTTCTGATTTCTGCTTTGACCTATGATAGATAGAATCTGATTAGGTTAAGAGAGCTTCCTTGATTGATAGTAGTGAATTGGTTGTGCGAGAATCAGTCAATTCACTGCTTTGTAGTGGAATTCATTCTAGTAGTGGAGATCTGTGTGAATCGCCTTGGCAGTCTATCTCGGTGAAGGCTAGTCGCCTCCCAGGTATTCTGTCTAAGAGGGCTTGGTTAGTTTAAGAGATTCCAAACTAATTTAGGATCTTCAGCAGTTTAATCAACAGTAGAACAACCAAAAGGAATTACAACTTGGACCTAATTGAGGAGCTAGGGGGAATCATACCTAAGTGAGTTCCCAACCTGTAATTAGTAGAGTAGTTTAGTAAATCAATCCTTAATCTAGTTTGCTAGATAATGAACTGAAGCTGAGTAATAGTAACTCTAGAGACCCGTGGATCGATATTTATTACTTGTGCCACTATACTGCAATCCCTTTAATTGGTTACACTTGGCCATTGTTAGGTGTTGTGTCGTTATCGATCAATTATTTTGGTATAACCCTGCCGAGTCACTTTCTTAATGATTTTCCAGTTAACCGACAAAATAATCGAGAATCGACTATATGATTAGGGGTGTACATGGGCCGGGTGGTCCGGGTTTAGCCATTTTAATCACCTGATCCATGCACTACGGGTTGGGAAATATTAAACCCAAACCCACCCAAAAAAATTTAAACCCTACGGTTTGTTTCTAATTGGATTGGGTCGGGTTGGCTATATTTTTAAGTAAAAACCCAACACAAAATATATAATTATTCTACACCATAAAATATTTATAACTAATTAAAATTTCAAACGAATAAACCGAGGTGAAAGGTATCAAAATTCACAAATGTTGTTTGAATTTTAATAGAATGTGATTTACTTCAACATATGTCTACTTTTTTCATGACATTTGTTGAAATAGGTTAAAACGGTTATAAAAGAAAAATGATTACCTGAATCATAGTTATATTAAATTTATGTCTAAACTTTAAGTCGAAGAATGCATTAGATTAGGGGAGACCATGAGAGAAAAACATGACGAAATATCTTAATTTTCTCATAAGTATGGCTATATACGACATAAATATTTTTTGGATACGAACTCATACCAATAGTTGGAAGTTGGAACACGGGTTGGGTCGGGTTCTATGGGTTGTGTAATCCAAAATCCAAACTCAAAAAGAGGCCGGTTGTACGAAAGAAAACTCTCACCCAACCCAAAACCGTCGTTTTAGCGATAAATACGGATGGATTGGATTGAATTGGATATGTGGGTTGGTTTGCGGGTGTGTTCGTTCACCCCTATATATGATTAATGTTAACCGGAAACCAACTAAATAGTTCCTATTATAACTGAACCGAACCGATTGTGAGCCTTAGTTTTCATGCTTCTTTCTAACTGTGTCTAACTTAAATTGTATTTACATTAGATTTCATAATTGAGTTACTCGTTTCTGTCATCTTTTTTTCATCTTTTCTTCGAATACGGTTTGATGTGTAGTTTGTAGTTTTCAACCTGCACGACGAATACCTATGAGATTTATATATATATATTTTTTTTATGGGTGAGATTTATATTTTTGAAATGATAAAAAACACAAGATGATAGATATCCAACATTCCAACTCAACAAGTGATTAGACCTTAAAACCACAATCCTCATCCCGTCATCACTTTTCTTGTTCTGGATACGCTATCTCACAAACAAACAAACAAACAAAAACAACAGTTTCTTCCATTGCTCATTTTTTGTCCCCCTCCTCCTCTATCCTTTTCCCCCTTTCTTTCTATCACGCCGGCCAACTGCCAATTAGCGAAACCTCTTTCATTTTCCTTTTTTTTATCTGCTATATTACCATGGCTGCCGGATGGGCAACCGGCCGCCAGATGGGTTCCTTACCCTCTACCACTACTATGAAATCAGGAGGTGGTGGGATGGAGTTGATCCAGAACTGCGATCTCCCTCCACCTTCTAATCTCTTCCACGGCTCCGATCACGAGCTCGTAGTTTCTTCCATGCATCGCGTTCTCGCAATGATGGGGCCGCGAGAACAAGTCGTCGTCGGCGGCGGCGGCGACAAGAAGTTGGAGCTCCTGAAAGCGGTCAGTTTGTCGCAGACGCGGGCCAGAGAAGCCGAGAAGAGATCCGAGAGCCTGGGGAAGGAGAAGGAATGCTTGTCCAATGCCTTGTTGGGCCAGTCCTTGCAGCTGTCTGCGTATCGGCGATGGGCCAGGATGCTGGAAGCCCATGTTCTGAAGCTCGAAGCAGAGCTCAGAGATGGCGCCAAGTCGTGTTCTTGTTCCAGGGACGATGCAGGGGAGACAGAGACACTGCCGTGGTTAGTGTCCATTGCTTTCTGTTTGGGCGCTGGAATTGTGCTTGGCTTCACCACCTACTGGTTTTGAGTGAAAATATCTAGTGTCAAGAATATCGGCAGAGGAACATCCATATCATATATGCACAATGAGAAGCTATTTTGCAACTAGCTTTGCTCAACTGTACATAGTTTTTCTTCAATCAACCCTGAGAATTCGCAATCCTAGATTAGGTTCATTTTGTTCCGTTACATCCCAATCTCATTGAAGAGAGACAGATTGACTGAGGAACGCACTATACTATCATCACCTAATACATGGCTACAGACAGTCTCAGCTTGACAGAGCAAACATGCTGTGGTCTGTGATTGCTTACTTCTGTATATATGGCAACTGACATTCTTACTTCTTACTACCTACAACATCACTAAATCTCTCCTGTACAAATTGCTTCCCAGACGATACAAACTACGTTAGATTATATCCAAAGACACGATAACGCCCCCACAACAGATGCAGCTCTCTCACATCACGATGTGGTTGGACTGGAGATGGGCATAGCAATCTTGGCTGCAACTGAAATGCTCCAAGCAAGCCCAGCAAACATGCCTCCCACACCGGCACTCCACATGATTACAACCATCAACCTTCTCAATCGTATAAAAGCACACAGGGCAGTTCTTGACATCTTCCTCCTTCCCTTTGCGCCATTCCTTGAGAGACAGGTCAGGGTCTTCCTTGTACTCCTTGTACTTCTCGCACGATACCTCTGGATGATACTCCAAGTGGCACCTCGTACATGTCTCGGCAAAGCACACCTCGCACATGAACGGTTCGCCAGCACCAGAAACTGTTTCAGCAGGATCAGCAACTACTCGGTAGATTGAAGGGCAGTCTGGAGAAGGGCAGAACCTGTAAATTCCACCACTCGATGCTACAAACGACCTCAAATAAGCTCTGAAAAGGTCTTCCAGCTTCTCCGTGGATAAAAGAGACCTCAAATCTGTGAGCAATATTGGCATCTCGCATCCTTCCCTGGCACAACATACTGGGAAGCTGTCCATATTTCTCATTGCCGACTCGAGCTGCTCCACCAAACAGGACTGACAGAATAAATGTGAGCAACCTTCAAGTCTGTAACCGTTCTCAACTTCACACAAGCATATTGGGCAGCAACGCTCACTGCTGCAAGTATGGTCAGTGGAGGATTGGTCACCATTGCTTGCAATCTCTCTAACTATTTCTTCCACTCTGCCCTTCATCTCTAATGAGTTACCAGAAATTGAAATGACATGATGCCTTGTGTCCAGTACAAATTCTGCTTCCCTGAACTTCTCATTTAATCCCTTCAAGTCCGGACCAAACTTGTCTACAACTTTCTTCATCAAGTCTGGAGGTTGGCCTTCTTCGCCCTTCAAGTGCACTTTGAGCTGCTTGCTTTCATGGTAGTTCATAAGAGAATGGATCAGTTTCCTCTCAGCTGCAGCGATGTCACGTGGAGAACCAAAAACTCTGACATTGAAGTTACGCCGGTCAAAGAGAATGTAGGTTTGTGTCTCCTGCTGTATTGATCGCATCAAGTTCACACCAGGTTGGGAGAATAAATGCCTTAAGACTGTCAGAGTAAGGCTTTCGTGATTTAAAATTCTTCCTCTCATCAGTTCTTCCAGTGGTCTTCTGAGCTCTACAACAGTCTTTGTAGCATTAGCAGATAGTTTTACTCTAAACGAACCATTTCCAACTTTCTCCAGCTTGTATTCCACACCTGAAACAAACACCCAATTTCAGTTCCTGGTAGTAGGAGAATATTTTTTGCAGTCAGTTTTATTCATCAAAATTACAGAGCTTCTGCAAGAGTTATAACTTTTAATTTCATTATCAACCCCAGGTTGTGGCACCGAGACACCACACCTTATCACTAACTGATGTGGCAGTTCATCCTCCATCCTACACCCCAAAACACTAATTTCCACTACTTTTACCAGAATCCCAGGCCTAGCTACATCAAAAACCAAATTCTATGAACTATCGTTAACTGAATGTGGTACTATGATTATCCACATTGCTAACTCGTCAGCTCAGTTCAACAATAATATGTTGATGAGAAAAATAAAAGGATTAGCAACTTCAAAAGATACCAAGCGTACCATTCCAATGCCTGAAGCTTGCAAGCACAGAATCCAGTTGGTTCCTTATTGCATTATAAACTGATCCACAACAGGTCAATGAGCTGTGAAACAGCTTTTGTTTTTTATAAGTGCTGTGAAACAAATGCTGCTGGCATGTTATTTTCTGCCATGGAAGACAACCCGACAACACTTTCCCTTCCAGATGCTCCAAAGCTTTAGCAGCCTCCAAATGCAACCTCCCATCAAAGATAATCAACGCTTTCATATATCGATCATCTGGCTCAGAAAGAGAGACTTGGACTCTACAACAGCTAATATTCAGATTTTTCTTAGGCATAAAGGGAGAGATCTCTCGTATAAGTGCTTCTTCACAAAAACTAGTCGAAGGAGGATCTTCCACAGGATCACCTTTCAACAAATTGAAATCTAGAATTCTCCTTTGTGTAGCAGTCCTTAATATGTCTATAATATCACCTTCATAAAGCTCTTTATTGATTCCAGTTAAAACGATACCGTCGGCATTCAGTCTGTCAGCTGCAGCGCGGATATACCTCCCTCCTATCAGTAGGTTAGAGAAGTCGTGAAGCATAAAACCAACATCATCTATATTACATTTAACAAATGCAATGCCTCGACTCCACCTACGTGGCCAAGAAACCTTTGCCGTAACAGCTGGGAAAGGAAGTAGTTTATGATCCGACCCAAAGCTTGTTTGTGAGGGAAACACTTTTAAGTTTTAACATGGACCCACAGAATTCAACTCCATCAAGCAGACATGCCTTTTCAGCAGCTAAAGGAGAAAGGAACGTTATCCTACCCCACTTTTGTTGGTCGTCAGCTTCTTGGCCACCATGGAACTTTTGGACCGAACAAATTGTACCACATGTGGATTTCTCAAGAAACATAAATAGTTCTTTATCATCAACCAAATCCTTTGAAAGAAATATGTCCACAGTCAGAGATCTCTTTTCAAGCTCCACATGCTTGAGTTAAGCACCAGATCCAAGAAGTGCTATAGAAGACGAAACGCCAACTCCATGGTAGAGACGTCTTTCCATGCATTCATTACATAATGCTCTCCGCTCATACTCCACAGCTTCCTCTACAAGACCAGACAACTTGTCCATGTTTTCTGAAGTAGCAAATAACTGTATCTCATTTTGATCAACGTTCACCTCAATACCGAACCGTTCATCCGAACATGCAAGCTGACTACATTTGACAATAGACTGCACATTGCTGTTGTACTTTCCACAAAATCGTTAAAGAAGAAGCGTTCCAAAGCCAGTCATTTTCTTCGATCGCAGTTTCTGACAGTCCATATTATGAAAATCAAACAATGGAGGAGGGTCAAGACTAGGTAGGGATTCAAAATCAAAGGCAGTAACACAGACCAAATAATCATGAACTGTTGACAAGAGTTCACCAAAAACAACCCAACTTGGCTTCTCTGCAAACATTTGTAGCGAACAAGATGGGTGTAGCCGGACAGTTTGTCCAGTCATTGCCACTTGATAACCCAATTGATCATATCCAGAGTACATGGCAACATTTTCCACAAGAGCAGAAACTATCGCCCATTTCAAATGTTTATCATGACCTGCAGACTTATGAGGACTCCAAAGCCAAAGCGATGGAACAATAATGTCGAGTTCCCTCCGAAGGGATTCTTCCATTTCTTTAACCGCTTCCTGGCATCTTCGCATGGATTTGGCATTAATACTATTATCCCAGCACCATTTACTTCTATGATCTCGGGGCAAAGCTTCCCATTCCTTAAAAACAGAGAGCATGGTGAAGAGGTCACCGCTGCTATGGCAAAACTGCACCTTAAGACAGTCTGCTTTTATCTTATCATCTTTAGTGCCAACTCTACAGAAAATGCTACTAGCATTAGCCATCACAGCAGCAAGAGCAAGACCTTCTTTACCCAGTCTATGACGAAAGCAATAGAGGACGAGCTTACCGAGCCGTGGCTCAATTCCAAGCTTAACAAAGTAGCGACCTTCATCTGTTAGTTCATAATAACTTCCACGACTCTGTCTGATTGCGCCTAATTGGACAAGGTTCCTAATGGCCATGTCAATGGCTTGGTGACTGGGTGCATCAATAAAGTCAAATTCACTTATATTCTTGATTCCAAGAGCAAGGATCCTCAAGACTTTGAGCATACTCATTCCTCTTCCAGGCTCAAATCGGCTCTCCTTGACCATCCCAGAGTCAACAACATACTTCAACCCTGGAATTGTCAATGATGTCTCAGCAAGGTTAGTAGCAAATATAACCTTTCTTTTCCCTGGGAAGTCCTGGAAAATACGAAACTGATCCTCGAAAGAAAGCTTCCCATGCAATGGAAATGCAACTGCCAACGGAGCTTGGAAATTTTCACAAGCCCATTCTACTTCCTGTTGAGAAGTCAAAAAGGCCAGAATGGTTCCTTCTTTCTCAGATCTATGGATCTCCTTGGAAGTCTTGACAACCTCCTGCACATAAGGGGCAATAGGACCCCAAGCAGATGTACTAGCCTCACTGTCACTAGAGATATACTTCAGGTCCACCGGGAAGCTTCTCCCTGATACATGAAACACATCACAGCCGAAAAAGTAATCCGATAGCTGGTTTGCATCAGCTGTTGCAGACATGATTACAAGCCTCAAGTCTCTTGTTTGATCAAGCAGTAAACATTTGATTAAAGCCAAGAGTAAATCAGTGTTCGAGCTTCTTTCATGAGCCTCATCAATTACAATGCAAGAAATCCCAGGCAAATTCCTGTCATTCATGAAGTGCTGCAGCAAGCAATGGTCTGTTGCATATATAACTTTTGAACCAAACGGTTGGTCGGAGGAAAAGGTTGGATAAGCAATAATAGAATTACTGTCTTTATAGCAGCCATGGCATTCTCCTTTCACCCTGTCAGCAATGGAAATAGTTGCAATCTTTCTCGGCTGTGTACATATAACAGTCTCACTTGATCCTATACCAGCATCAGCAAGGAACTGAACCAACTGAGTGCTCTTTCCAGAACCAGTCTCGCCAATCAAAACCATGATCTGCGAAACCCCATTTAGCACGATTAAACAGAGGGGAAAAAGCAATATAAAGATGGAAGAAGAAAGATAGTAAAAAATATTATTACCTGAGAATCTCGAATTCTGGCTAGAATTTCCCTCCGGTGAGCATAAATCGGCAGTCCATCCTGCAGCCTACGAATCTCCCTGAGAATAAGCCGGTGAATTTTCACCCAGTCGACTTCTCCTTGAAGCAAAAAGGGCTCTACATCTACTCCTTTTGTCTCAGCGGCCGGCTCCTCCAGCTTCCCTCCACCAATATACTTCAAAATACACCTCATCGCTGCCATAAACTCATCCAGCCTCTTCTCCGTAACCTCCAATTCCGCGACCAACGCATCCTTCTTGTTACTCAGCTCGGTGTAAAGATCAAACCGAACCCCCTTCTTCGCCTTCAACTGCCGAGAAACCTCGTCAATTTCACCACGCTTGCTCTCCACCTCCAATTTCAACTTCCCTACCTCCTCTCCGGCGACCAAACTCTTAACGTGATCGGCGAACACCGCTCCGAGTTCCCGTCGCAGCTCCTCGGAGTCGGAAGGAACCATTACGTGGCTACGGAGGTCCGGGGTCAAGCAGTGATCGCCGTTCAGCCGGCGCTCCCAAAGCTTGGCCATGCAAGAGCGCGCCTGGTCCCACGCGCTGAAGTGAATTGAGGCAGCGACGGAGCCGGTGGAGAAGACCGAGCGCCTGCAACTGGGAGCTGCGCATTCCGAAATCAGAGAGGTAATGTCGGGTATTTTGTGGGAATTGGGGTCGGTCCCATCGGGTAGAAGGCTGATCACGAAGTTTGAAGGGAGGCGAGTGGTTGGGGGTCTGCTAGAAAGCTCTCGGTGGGGAGACTGGTAGCTTCCCGAGCTGTAGTTGTTGTTAGGGTTTCTGTAGAAGGGGTTGGGTTTTTGTTGGTAGCGAGTAGGAGGCCGTTGACCAGCAATGTTGCCCGGCGGTTGAGGAAACCGCCGGGCGGTGGCGTTGTACGGACGGCTCATGAGTCATGACATAGAAAGGGAGAGAGAGCGAAGAAGCAGAGGGGAAAGGAGTGTTAGGTGGTGGCTTGGAAATTCGGTCAGTGTTTCCTTTGCTTGGCTTGTTTTGTTTTGCCCCTAAACACGGTTATGCAGGTATCAATTTTAATTAAGTGGAAGATCTAGCATTAATTCATTATACTATTACTATACAATATACATGCATTTGCAGATTTCAAAAACTAAATATGTATATGTTGGGGATGTGGCTCGGACCCAATCGCGCGAGCAAGACGGCTGAATGAACTTCCAGCAAGCAAGGGGATGACCGCAAATGGCGGAGGTATCGAGGGCCGTCGTTTTGATCCTGCCCAGACCGACGTCGTTTTACCTCCTCGTTTGATCCCGCCCAGGCCGACGTCGTTTTGCATCGTCCAAAACCAGCGCCGTTTTAGTCTCACTCAAGCCGGCGTCGTTTTGCCCTGCCTAGGACAGGGAAGGAAGATCGAGAGGATGGCGCCGCAGTCTACGAAGGAAGGGTCATTCTTGAGTCAGGTCCTAGGAATAATTATGGCCTAAAAGCATGGCCTAAATTCTGACACACGTAGTAGTCTTATCACATTAAATACCCACTACTGTAATGTACTATAAAAGGGGCATTTACTACGGTAGGTAGGGGATCGGTTTTTGGATTCTCTCACTAATAAACACTCACTTCTCTCTCTAGCCAATTTCCTCTGTTCTTCCTTCCTCTCTATCGAAAGCCCTCATCAGAAACAAGCCACAATCACGCATCGCTTGCTCTACTCCCCCCTCCCTCACGAGTCTCACTCCTACACTCAGTTAGGCTCAAACAATTGGCGCCCACCGTGGGGCCAAGTAGAGAAGCGATGGAAAACCAACTAACGACGGAGCACAATATCGACTCGCCCAGCGAAACGACACCCATCAAAACTATGACGAACCAAAGGACACACGCGGAGACCAGCAACTTCAACGCGGTACTCATTGAAGAAGAGGAGCCTGAGCTGACGCCCAAGGAGATGAGGCAACAGATGGCTAAGCAAAACGAAGTCATTGCCGACATGCAGAAAAAGATGAACCAGGTTATCGCGCTCATGATGAGCAAAGAGTCCGCACAACCCAGTCGCGCGCCGCTGCCGGCGCCCGACGCAACCGCGGAAAACGTCCCGCCACCGCAACAAATCCCAATCATCACGTCCGCGGACGAGGCACCCCAAGCGGAGCCGCGCCCTAGGGCGGACCTCAGTTTCCTGGAGCAGCATCTTTCTCCACAATACCGGCCTCACCCTCCAAAGAGAATCCTCCACCAACCGCTAAGCGCGGACATAATGGCGGAGCACTTAAGTGGAATGCCGCCTGCTCTCCCCACGTATAACGGGACGACAGACCTAGAGGACCACGTCAGCACGTTTTGCCTCAGAATGCAGCTCCAAACCAATTCCAACGCGGCACTATGCCGGACCTTCCCATCAACTTTCTCCGGCATATGCCTCGACTGGTACAACAGACTTCCAAACGGAATCATCCGCTCCTTTGAGGAGTTCATACTCCTCTTCACTACCAAATTCGCGTCCAATAAAAGGAGAGCCCTACACCTCAAGGCCTTGATCGACATCAGGCAGAAGGATGGGGAAAGCCTACGCGCGTTCTATGCCAGATGGTCAAGAGTAGCCATGGCGGTGCGCGACCTCACTCCCGATACCGCCGCCCATCACCTCATGGACGCTACGACCAGCATGGAGCTCAAGCGCGCCATAGCAAAAAGGCCGGTGACGCTGTCAACGGAGCTCGAGGCCAAAATCGAGAAGGCTATCACGCTGGAAGAAACTCTGGGCGCAGGTTCTGTCAGGCGTTTTGAGCCTTCCAAGCCGCCCAGAGAAGACCAAACGCGGAAACAACTTCCGGTGCCCCGAGAACAGTTACTACAGTCCCACAGCGGGTCTAGAAGGCAACTCGCTCCGCCAGAACAAGTCCCGCGAAGACGCTCCCCCGATAGGCGTCAGCAGAACACGATGCCCGCTTACACTCCGCTCAACGATTCCGTAAAAAACGTGTTCCATGTCCTCCGTGAGAAGGGATACAAGATCAATTGGCCCGCGCCTGTCAAAGCCGCGCCTCACCTGCACAACCCGAACAAACATTGCGAGTTCCACAGGGAAACGGGTCACTCGACGGAGGACTGCAGGGAACTAAGGTACGAAATAGAGGGGCTCATCCGAAGAGGACTGCTGTCGCAGTTTGTTCAGGGGGCGGAAAGGCAAAAAGAGCCGCGCGAAAATCCTCCGCCTCCCGCACAACCGGAATACGATGAGACAACCGGCGCTTACCTAGTGCGAAAGGAAATCAGGGTGGTGACGGTTGAGGGGAGCCGCCCAACCAAAAAGACAAAGCGTGAGCGCGCCATGGAATGCGCGGCGTCAGAGGTGCGCCCAAGGTGCCACTTAAGTTTCGACGACTCAGAATTCCCCCAGGGAATCCCATCAGAAGACCCGCTAACCATCACCGCGCTAGTAGCCGCTTGTAAAATTCATCGCCCTCTGATCGACGGAGGGAGCGCGGCAGATATACTATTCAAAAGCACCCTCGACCAAATGGACATCGATCCACGCTTGATCAGACGAGCGGAGGGAAACCTGGTCGGTTTCTCAGGAACGAGGGTCGCGGTAATCGGCGCGGTCACCCTTCCCATCATAATCGGAGACCAAGAGCCGCGGGTCTCCAAGCAAGTCGAGTTTACCATCGTCGACTGCAACTCCCACCACAACGGCATCCTGGGACACCCATTTCTCGCCAAATTCATGGCACTGCCGTCGACGTGTCACCAAAAGCTCAAATTCCCCACCAAGGTCGGGATCGGAGAAGCCCGAGGAACCCCGTGGGCGACCCCACGAAGAGAAGAAGAGCCTCGCCAAACCAACATCGTCGACACGCGGGCGGAAGACCCGCGCCCAGAATCAATGGATTCTGATTTCGAGGTGGCACTTGACCCAGCTGAACCCGAGAAGAAGATCCGCGTCTCAACCCATGTCCCTGGAGACATGGTTGAACCGCTGATTGTACTGTTGAAAGAGTATAAGGAGTTGTTCGCCTGGTGCACCGAAGACATGCCGGGAGTGCCAAGGGAAGTAGCGCAACACTCACTCGCGGTTCCCGTGAATGCAGAACTGAGACAACAGGCGCGCAGAGGCTTCTCGGGCGATAAGTTGAAAGCCATAGAAGAAGAGGTGGGGCGGCTACTCGCGGCAGGGCTGATCCGACCGGTGAAATATCCGAAATGGTTGGCGAATGTGGTCTTAGTAAAAAAAATCTTCAGGGGCATGGCGCATGTGCGTCGACTATACAACCTTAAACAAGGTGTGCCCGGGGGATCCTTATCCCCTGCCGTGGATAGACCAGCTGATCGACGCCACCGCGAATCACGAAACGCTATCCTTCCTAGACATGTTCTCGGGATACCACCAAATCTCGATGTCTCGAGAGGATGACGAAAAAACGGCGTTCATGACGCCGTTTGGGAACTTCTGCTTCGTCGGAATGCCGTTCGGCTTGAAGAACGCTGGCGCGACCTACCAGCGAATGATCGACTCAGTGTTCTCGTGACAGATTGGGCGGAACATTGAAGCGTACGTGGACGACCTCATCGTCAAAACAAAGCCGGGCAACTCACACCTGGAAGATTTGCGCTAGACTTTCGAAGCGATGCGCAGGCACAGCCTGCGCTTGAACCCTCTAAAGTGCGTGTTTGAAGCAGAAGCAGGAAAGTTTCTGGGGTTCATGATAACTAAGCGCGGAATCGAGGTTGACCCGAAACAAATAACCGCCGTCCAACAACTGCGAGCACCGAGGAGCGCGGTGGAGATACAGTCATTAAACGGCAAGATAGCGGCGCTGGGAAGATTCACCTTGCATTGGTGAGCGCCTCACAGAAGCTACGCCCCTACTTCCAAGCGCATCAAATCACGGTCCTGACCAACCTTCCACTAAAAAAAATCTTGTCCTCAATGGAAGTGTCCGGGCGGATGGTCAAATGGGCGGTCGAATTGTCCGAGTATGACATCCAATACGCCCCGAGGCCCGCGATAAAAGCTCAGATCCTAGTAGATTTTATCGCGGAGGGAGTCACCCTTGACTCCACGCCAGAGGGGGTATGGGACGTCTACGTAGATGGCGCGGCGAGCAAACATGGAGCCGGAGCAGGGGTGGTTGTGCGCGCTCCAACGGGCGCTACGCACGCGATAGCGATCCGGTTCAGGGCACTGAAGACAAACAATGCGGCGGAATATGAAGCAATCTTGGCGGGAATGACGGCCGCCAACGATTTGGGCGCGAGAATGATAAGGATCCTCTCCGATTCCTCTCTGGCAGTTAATCAACTGAATGGAACCTTCGACGCGAAGGAAGACGCGCTGGCGCATTACATGGAGCGCGTCAAGCAAAAGGCAAGTATCTTCGAGGCAGTGACGTATGCGCAAATTCCAAGGGAAGAGAACATGCACGCGGACGCGTTGTCAAAACTGGCAACCGCCACTGACTTCGAGTTTACTCGACTGGTATCCGTCCAAAAGGAGGAAGAAGCCAGCCAAGAAGTGGTGGTCAACACCACTCAACTCATACCAGATGACAACTGGAGAGCCCCGATCGTGAAATACTTGCAAGACGGCGTGGTACCGGAAAATTCTAAAGAGGCGTGGGCCCTAAGACAAAGAGCGGCCCGCTGCACGATCATCGGGGGGGGGGGGGGGGGGGGGGGGACTATACCGGCGTTCATACTCAGGCGCCTACCTGAAATGCATCAGCTAAGAAGAAGCCAACAATGTGGTGCGCGACCTACACGAAGGGTTGTGCGCAATGCACGCCGGGTCCCGCAGCATGGAACGCACAATCCTGCTGCACGGGTATTACTGACCGCGAGTAAAAAAAGACACGAAGAAATATGTGGACCAATGCCACAGATGCCAACTGAACGCGCGCCAACACCACCTTCCCTCAACCGAGCTCCAAGGCAACCTGAGCCCATGGCCCTTTGTGCAATGGGGAGTCGACCTCCTGGGTCCCTTTCCAACCGCAAAGGGGAAGCGCAAATACATCATCGTGGCGGTGGACTACTTCACCAAGTGGATCGAAGCAGAAGCACTCGCCTCGATAACGGCACAACAGGTGACACGCTTCCTGAAAAATAACATATTGTCGCGGTTCGGAGTCCCGAACGCGCTCGTCTTCGACCATGGGAAACAGTTCGATTGCGCGGAGGTAATTGACTTCTGTGACCAAGTAGGAGCAATTGCAAGGTTCGCGTCAGTGGCCTACCCCCAAGCCAACGGCCAAGCAGAATCGGCCAACAAAGCGATCCTGCACGGATAACATACCCGCCTGGGCGACACTAAGGGCAATTGGGCCGACAAACTCAACACAGTGCTATGGGCACACCGCACAACATATAAAGTAGCGACGGGAGAAACGCCTTTCGCGCTCACGTACGGCACTAACGCGGTGATTCCCATTGAGACAACAGCCCCAACGTACCGAATCACAATGTACAACGGAGAGACCAATGAAGAGGCGCGCCTTCTAGACCTCGAGCTAACGTAGGAAAGGCGTGAGTTAGCATCCA
This sequence comes from Linum trigynum, assembly GCA_964030455.1. Taxonomy (NCBI): domain Eukaryota; kingdom Viridiplantae; phylum Streptophyta; class Magnoliopsida; order Malpighiales; family Linaceae; genus Linum; species Linum trigynum. The sequence goes on along the minus strand of OZ034820.1, from coordinate 9,858,029 downwards.
TCAAGCTCGCAGCAACAAAGGAACAGGTAGCTAAGTACTACAACGCTAAGCTGGTCCCTCACAAGCTCAACCTCGGAGACCAAGTGTTGAGGCGGAACTTGCGTCCTGACCCCAAACACGGGAAACTCGCGTCGGTATGGGAGGGCCCATACCTGATCCGTGAAGTAGTGGGCGCAAACACCTTCAAGCTCAGCGAATTGGGGGGCACGAAAATTCCGAGAACATGGAACGCGCAGAACCTCAGGAAGTACTACAGTCCAGCTTAACATTTATTTGGTCACGATGGCACATTTATATGGTGGAATAAAACCAAAAGTTCGACAAAGCAGAATAGCAATAATCTCGAATTATTCGCACCCACACCACTGAACGAGAAACGCCGATGACAAATCGCGCCCGCAGTTCACAAAATAGCAATAATCTCGAATTATTCGCGCCCACGCAACTGAACGATAAACGCCGATGACAAATCGCGCGTACAGTTCACAAACTAGCAGTAATCACGAATTATCTGCGCCGCACATGTAAAAAAGGAGTTTTTTAAAATCCATTTCACGGGAGCAGGAATTACAATTAACCGCGGGCTAAGACATTAGCGCCACAAAAAAAAAATATATTAATAATAAAACATCATCAATCATCACTACTCCACGCATTGTCCGCATTGACAACTTCAATCTCGTTATCCGCCGCCGCAGCGGATCCCCCACCCTCACCTTGGTCATCAGCACGCTCCTCATCTTGGTCGTCAACACGCTCCTCATCTTCTCCTTCCTCGGAGTCAAGGGTCAGTGGCTTCTTCTCACGCAGCCACGCCTGCACGTGCTGAACCATCTCGTGAGTTCTCCAACGAACGCCCGGGTTTTCGGGCCGTACCTTCTTGCCAACCGCTATGACAGCCTTAGTCATAGCATCTGCCAAGATCTTTCCAAACGAAGAAGAAGACTTGTACTGCCGCACAGCAGCAACCTGTGCCTCGCGAACAGATTCCGCCTTCTCCTGCTGAAATTCTTCACGGACTTGCTTCAACTTCTCTTCATGACCCTTCTCCAGCTGCGCTTTTTCCTGCGCCCATTCTTCAGCTAGCCGCTTCTTCTCCTCCTCGAACTCGCCGCGCAGCTCCGCCCGAGCCCGCTCTATCAGCGCTTGGACATCCTCCGCCAGCTTACTCTGCAAAACTCCCAGTTCCACGAGGGCCTCATTCGCTTTGTTCGTCGCCACCTCCGCGCGCCCCTCCGCCCCCGCGAGTTTCCCCTCCAGCTGAACAATCATGGGCGCCTCCGCCTTCACTTTGGCATGATCACGAGCACGCTCTTGTTGAGCGCGGAAGGCGCACATCAGACCCTACACTCAATTCGCAAAAAAAAAAAAACCTTATTGTGAAAAGCCAAATAACTTAGAACGAATAAGACGAAGTGAGAAGAGTTAACCAAACATACCGCGAAGTGAATTTGGGCAAGATCCTGCAAGGGATCTGATTTCTCCAACCGCGGAGGAACGGTGAGTACCGGCACAAGAGCGCGGAGAGCAGCCTGAGCGGACTGGCTATTGCAGGCCGCGCCAGTGTGGATCCGCACATCGCGATAATAATCGACGCCGGCCATCTCCGTCAAAGTTTGCTGAACAGTCGCCCCGGATGAACCGCCAGCCGAAGACCCCTCCGGACGCGGGGGCTTACTCACTAAAGGGACCTGCCTCACTGGCGGAGCCTATTCAACTACCCGAGGCGGAGGTTGCTCAACCGCTCGCGCTGCCTTAGCCGGTCTGTTCGGGGTCAAGGCCTGCTCAGATTCCTTCCTCTTCGTGCTGCTTGTCCGCGCACCATCTCTGTCCTTCTCCTTCCTCTTCTTCTTCTCGCCGCGCGGGGCCTTCACGACTTCGTCCAGCGACATCATGCTCGACAACGATGAGAAATCAACGCCTGCGCCAATAAATCGTAAGACGCCCGTTAATATGATAGAATGCAAGGAAAAAAGGAAATAAAACTAACCATCCGCAAAAAGCTCCTCCAGAACAGCCGCGCGGATGCCGCTGGAGTAAAGATTTATCCTATGAGGCATGCAAGCCTCATACTCATCATCAAGCCCATCATACTTCCCCAACGCGGATTCGTATCCGCGCAGGCCCCCTTTCTTCCAGACAGTGGGTTCCTCTACATGCTCTTCCGCCCACTCCCCCGGGACAGGCTTGACGAAGAAGAAGCGGGCAAACCAATTCTTCTCCAACTTCGGGGAGCCATAGACAAAGCCGTCAGGCTGCTTGTCTCGCCGCCTAATGGAAAGACAATCGCTCGTCTCGGTCGGCCCCTTAATTTTGTACATCTTCCGAAAAAGACCATAGGTGGGTTGAATACCCAATCTCTTACAAACAAACCGGAGACAAGACGCATGCATAACCACGGATGGAGACACGCGCGCAATAGAACAACCCAAACGCCTGTAAAGGGCGCACAACAATGGGTTGACAGGGAACTTGAAACCCATCCGCCAGTATTCAGAATACACACCGAACCACCCGGCGGGGCAGTTCCCGATTCAGCTACGCGCGGATGGAACGGCGTACTGCCAATTGGGGGGCAACCCCAATCCGTGCACTAGCTCCGTAACCTCCCGCCGCCCGTACACTGAGACATGGTCCGGCCCGCGCACCAAGTTGTCACTAGGAACCTGCCCCTCATCAAACATCTGTTCCCACTCCAAAATCGTGTACGTGGCCCCTATTCCGCGCACCCCGAGCCTGCTCATCGCCTCGGTCACTCGCGACACACAAAGCGGCTCGGAGGAAGCCTCCGATGTCCCGGCGGCTTCAAGCGGGGCGGCGCCGGAACCACCAGCACGATCGCGTCGGATGATTAACACCCCCCGCGACTGAGCCGCGCTAGTCTTGCCGCCCTCACACTCCACCAAATCCCCTCAAGATCCAGCATCGTACGAAGGCGTCTCTGGAACCCCTCCGTCGCCGCCATCGTCGGACTCGACCAGGTGCATTGCCGGAACTCCCCCACCGCCGCCATCGTTGTCGGACTCGACCAGATCCAGCGACGGATCGGAAGAAACATGAGAGAAGGGAGAAAGATTACCTTCTTCGTCTGCCACGACCACGACCTCGTTGTTCACATCGGCATTGGCCATTTGTGTCTTCAAAAAAGAGAACCACGAACGTTTTTGAGATGCAAGATCGTTGGAGAAGAAGAAAAATCTCGTCGGCAAGAAGAACGACGAAAGAGAAAGCAGAAAGGTTTGAGATGAAAGACTTCTCTCCGATACAGAGAGGTATTTATAACCCTAGGAGAGGTAACTGAAAGGGTAAAAGGTGCATCGAGAATCGGAAACGTTAATCCAGAATTTCGAAATTCAAAAAGCAAGTAAGTAACCGCCCAAACGAGTGAATAACGACAGGCCACGTCGACACCTATTGATACTAGGGCTAAGTGCTAGCTAGAGGCTAGGCGGTGACGTCACAGGCTACGCACACCGCCTGGGGGGCATGGGTACACCCGCAGAAAAGAAAAAATCAGTCAATAAAAGGGTTCACTCGCGGAACGCACATAACACCGCTTGGGGGGCATGGGTACACCCGCGAGTTAAACACGCGCGCTCCGCTCGCGAAACGCGCATAGCGACTGCCGGCTGTGACGCGCATGGAACCTGGGAGCGCACACACCCGCGGAAAAGAAAAATCAGTCAATAAAAGGGTTCACTCGCGGAACGCACATAACACCGCCTGGGGGGCATGGGTACACCCGCGAGTTAAACGCGCGCGCTCCGCTCGCGAAACGCGCATAGCGACTGCCGGCTGTGACGCGCATGGAACCTGGGAGCGCACACAACCGATGGCAGCGGTTTACGCGCGAAGGGAAGGAAATGCGAAGAGAGGAGCGCGCACAGCACGTTGTATACATGCGCACCGATAACCCAAGGAAGCGCGTGAAGCGTGAAGAACCGAGCCACCCACGCGGAAGCCAACAGGTGGCATTCACAGAACACCACCTGGTGGGGGGCAATTGTTGGGGATGTGGCTCGGACCAAGTCGCGCGAGCTAGACGGCCGAATGAACTTCCAGCAAGCAAGGGGATGACCGCAAATGGCGGAGGTATCGAGCGCCGTCGTTTTGATCCTGCCCAGACCGACGTCATTTTACCTCCTCGTTTGATCCCGCCCAGGCCGACGTCGTTTTGCATCGTCCAAAACCAGCGCCGTTTTAGTCTCACTCAAGCCGGCGTCGTTTTGCCCTGCCTAGGACAGGGAAGGAAGATCGAGAGGATGGCGCCGCAGTCTACGAAGGAAGGGTCATGTCTTGAGTCAGGTCCTAGGAATAATTATGGCCTAAAAGCATGGCCTAAGTTCTGACACACGTAGTAGTCTTATCACATTAAATACCCACTACTGTAATGTACTATAAAAGGGGCATTTACTACGGTAGGTAGGGGATTGGTTTTTGGATTCTCTCACTAATAAACACTCACTTCTCTCTCTAGCCAATTTCCTCTGTTCTTCCTTCCTCTCTATCGAAAGCCCTCATCAGAAACAAGCCACAATCACGCATCGCTTGCTCTACTCCCCCCTCCCTCATGAGTCTCACTCCTACACTTAGTTAGGCTCAAACAGTATATATATTAAACATTAATTCATTAAATTTCTATAATATTGAATATTTTTTTTCCAAGGCAAGCCCAAAGGGCATGAGACCAAAACTCGACACAATTACAAGACTGACTCAAAACATATACGTTAGGCCGTATGCAACCAGACTACGATAATTTGAAAAGGTTGATCATTCTAGCGAGAATATCGATGGATTGATGATTGCTTAAAAACTAACTATCGATCTTTCTTCTAGAGAAAATATATTAACGATGTGTCTTATATTTTTTTCTTGTCATACAAAGAGACCAAGGCTAGGAAGAATAGGGGTCGTTTGCTTGTTGGATTTGAAAACTGAGGGTTTTGGCCAATAAAAACCTTGGGATTTATGTTGGATTTATTGGATTATGGATTTGAAGAGTCTAATGTTTGCATGATGGATTTGTGATGGATTTGTTAAATAAATAACTAACCATCAAGGATTTTCAAATCCCAAATCAATATGTGGGATTTACAAGTCCGTGGGGTCCACGGATTTGGTTCCAAAATAAAGACCAAATCCGTGGACCCCACGAATTTAGCACCCCTCAACAAACAATGAACTTATGTTAAATCCATCAAGCTTGGGATTTGGGAACCAAATCCATGACCCAAATCCAACAAGCAAACGACCCCTAAGAAGAAACAAGTACAGAGGGAGGGAGTTAAGCCAGAGAGGTAGGGGAACGAGCTACGATGCGTCGTTCGAAAGTGGTACCCACATATCATCTCCTAGAACATAAGCTAGACTTGGAGGTAGGTTTGCAAGCTCATACATACCGTAGGTGTTGGACGGTTATAGAAAGTGAAATAAGAATAGTGAATCCTTTGTCAAAGATTATTGGTGATTCCGAAATTAAGGATGCTAGAACTTGAAGCTTCCATTTCTAACAAGCTTGGAAAGGAAAGTCCCACAGGAAGGCTTGATTATAGCTGCTGAATTGGAATTCCTTCCTTTTGCAGATTGGCAGTAACATCATTGTTTTCAAGCTATATATATTCCTCTTACTGTTCTTTTGTTAGCAAATTTTGTAATGGGAAGAGCTATAGGTCTTCAGTTTACAAAAGGTTTCAACAGTCAGTGGAGAATCTGGATTGTTAAAGGTGTAACGGGTCTGGTTGAGATCCGAGAATTGGTTATTCGGTTCTTTCTTTACAGCTTTTGTGTCTTTGTTTCCGTTTATGTTTGATAGGAGAAACGAAATAAAAATAGTGTCCCCTAGAGATCAGTGGGTACTGACTCTAGGACGAGGACTGGCCAGTAGATTGGGAACCTCGTTAAAATCATGTGTTCATTACCTTCTTACTGCCCTTGCTTTTCTCGCTCAGTTTTGATATTCCTAGTCTTTGTTCATTTTGAGGTGGATTACAAAAAATCGAGCCGCCTGGACCGTTGACCAAAGGAAAAGTGCCCAGCTAAACTGCTGAGCAATGTATATCCTGCAATGCGCCATGTGTGCCGATGAAGCCGAGCGGGTTGAACATTGCGATTCGGAGAAGGAAATATGAAGGGTTTTAGAGAACACCTATGAAGGAACCTCCAATATCAGGGAAACCCGAATTGACCTCCTGCTACACGACTACGAGGCATTTGTTATGGACTCAGGTGAGAGTATCCATAATATGTATTGCAGGTTTACTAGTTTAGTTAATCAACTTAAAGGATCAGGGAAAACTTTTCCATCTAAGGATTTAAATCGAAAATTTTTGCGATCCCTGCCAAAAGAATGGTTGCCTAAACGGACAACTATTGAAGAAGCAAAGGATCTTAAAACTTTGTCTGTTGATGAACTAATAGGTTCTTTGGTGAGTCATGAACATGTCATACAACAAGTTGGTAGAGATGATGAAAAATGTCTTCATAATTTAGCTTTTAAATCTCAAAATCTTGATTGGTGACCGTGAACTCCAATGCTGGACCGTGAAGGCTGAATCCTCCTCTTTGCCCGGTTTTTGCTCATTTTCTTCCAACTTTCGACTCCGGGGTTGGTTTCACCTGTTAGACTCTGAAACACACTGAATGAAAAGAAACCTAGCATAAAACTACCCCTTTTGGAGCTCAATTTCCACAAACGTCAAAGAGAAACGGGGATAAAAAGTTAACAATTAGGTCCGAATCACTCCCCCAAACTTAAACATTTGCTTGTCCCCAAGCAAACCATTTCACACAAGGTAATATCTCAACCTAACAAAATGCTTTGAGGACAAATCAAAGGTCATAAAGTGGCGAATCTCAATGGCCATTGGCAATTAACACAAGGACCGTTGCAAGCAATACCGACATCCACCACAAACGACATTCGAGGTCACCAAAAACGGGCAAACGAAAAGTTCTCATCTTGTTCGCGAATCAATGAAAGTCTCAACAAGATCACTGATCAACCACAACTAACCATGCATAACATTCAAGTCCAAGGAACAAAAGAATGGGCAACAAAGGTCCTCACCGGGGTATGATATGACATGCAAAGCAAGAATGAATCACTCACTCTCTTGACTAGTGGGGTCGGGACCTTTTTGGTGCAAAGAATCTGCAAAATCATTAACACTCGGCCCTATCATCTCTTCACCACGGCGAAAACCTCTAAATGTTAGAGTTCACAGGACGGTTGTCATCACTAGCTTGTCCGGAGGTCTTAGACACGGGTTCAAATGACTGACAATTGTCTTGGACATGGGGAAAAGGTTTTTTGGGTGGTGGGAATCACAACATGAGGTCCTACATCTTCGCCCTAGAACCGAAGGTTTTATGGTGTCAACTAAGACCTTCTTTACAAACAATGGCCACTAGAATCGACCAAAAACCTTGCTTCTCCCTTCCAAACTATCACCCATCATGAACTATCTTTAAGCGCTTTTCCTCGGTCTACTCTTGCTATCACATTTAGACTTAGTAGTGAAGGAGCTCAACTACAATGTGGGGGTTTCAAATTTCAATGGCTCGAGTGCCAAGAAACCCCTCTTAGAGCATACTCTTTGATTCTTTTGTGGCACTCTCTATTTTATTTACCCAGTTTTATTACCTCTTTTCGATTCTTTTTCTTTCTACTTTCCTTTTCTTTCTTTTCTCTTTTATTTTGTTTTTGATGGGGTACAAGAGAGTAAAACACTTACCACATTACATTTAACAACCAATGCTCTCTTTTAAGAACTCACTCCAACACTACTCTTTTCTCTGTTTTTGCTAGCAAGAACCGCAAACGATCCTCCTATGTAGAATCTCAAAGGAGCTCAAAAGAGAGAGCTTCGGGACACAAGGATGACTCACATATAGACACGAAGAAAGGATGGGGGTCGTTCTATCAAACACGATTAAGCTCACAAGCAAAAAGCTCATACAAGAGAACGACCCCCCTAAGTCACAAGGCTCAAAGGGGTTGACTAGGGGATAAAACATTTCGGGAAATCAACATTTGGGAGTGGACTAATCCTATGCCTCCATCATACTCACTAGTGAAAACTGTAATGTTACTCGCCATGGTAAGAGGGATCTATGCACACAAGAAGAAAACGATCGCTTAAAACTCACATGGCTACCAAGTCACCCAATCGTCCATTCCAATTTCATAAAACACAATGCATGGCAATTATAATCAACAAGTAATCGAGTCAAGACATCTATTCATTTTTGCACACATGAGAACTAAACTTTTGCACTATCCTAATGCACCTCTTAGTCATCATCATAGGACACACTCGATCACATACAACAATTCAAGGTCAATGCCAATAAACACGAGATTCTCCTACAACCGGCCACTTTGATCATGCAAACATTGCTTGGAGCCCTCAAAATTTTCAAATTTGGGCATACATCATGGCTCCAAGCATCAATCACACTCACACAAGCATAATAATAAACTACCCCCCACACTTAAGTTCGACATTGCCCTCAATGGCGTAAGATAGAGGTAGAACGATGTTACCACATGGCTTGGGGAGTGAAAGTTGAAATTTTTCCGGGGTAAGAGATTTGAGCTTCAAGGAGAAGATAAAAACACACATTCAAACACAACACATACTCGCTCGAGGCGAGGCGAGGTTATTACACAAAACAATACGATAGTAGTAGTTGTTTACACATACCAAATAAAAGAAAGAAAAATAAAACAAAAGAGTTCAGAGTTCAAAGTGGAGAAGTGGGGCAAAAGGAATCGGATCTGCAACAGGTCTCACTTGTCGGCAACCTCTCACTGAGTCGAAGGCCCCGACTTATCATCTGGAAGGAGGCCCTGGCTACGAGCAATCCGCTCGAGCAGGTCGATCTGTCTGTCGAGCCGGGAAGTGATTCCAACAACGTGGGTCTCAAGACGGTCCATCCTCTCCACGAGGGGCACCCCGGAAGTGGAGGGACCGACACCTGATGGTGGTGGTGGTGGTGTAAGGAGCTGGAGTGAGGGACGCCGACGGCGACCGGGAGCTCGATTGTACTTGTTGCGCTTGTAGCATGCATCAAACGCCAAGACATCCCCAAAAAATGGTAATCCGCTCTAGATGTGGAGTCCAACCAAAAGAGATTGCTTAATTCACCTTCATCGTTGACAGTGTACTTGAAGAAGCTGCCTCTATCAAAAGTATTTTTACTCTGCAAGAATATCTTGTCATCTTACGATGTTGTCATGTCCGACCTTCTTTATCTATATGCCGCTTCTATCTAATTCCCTCTCTTGGACATACCATTTTCCTCCCAGTAACTACTCCTCGTCGATTTATCTAGAGATCTCTACGTCGAATACTAAACCCTCTCGCTTTAGCATAGGTATCATAAAATTTCTCTGCATCTTCTAATGTTTGAAACTTCATGGAATAAATTTGTTGTTCATATTCAGTAGTTTCTTCATCATCCATAAATTCTTCTTCAGCACCCTCAGTTTCCTCATCGTGCCCAAACTCTTCATCATCTATATCATCTTCATTATCCATATTTTCTCCTTAAGCATCCTCAGTTTCCTCATCGATGTTAATCTCTTCAACATATCTATTGTCTATATGATCGCTAGTATCCATCATGTAATGATCAGAATAAGAATTGTATGTCACTATGGAAAATAAATTTGTGGAACTAAATTCGAAATAAGGTCGTGCAGGTCGACCGTATCAAAGAGTAAGGTCGACCATATTACACAATAACACAAATTCGGTCTACCATGGAAGTTGACAAGGTTGACCATGGAAGCCTAAAAAATGGAATTTTTAGTATTTTTTTATTATTTTCTTTACTCTTTTACTTAATTTTCTATAATTTAAACATAAAGTTTAATTACATTTGCAATTGCAAGTTAAATGCATTGATGTAGGTGAATGAAATGAATGTGATGTGAATTGCAAAAAAATTGAGTTGACAAAAAAAAAACGCAAATGCAATTTCTTTTGCAATTGCATTGATGGAGATGCTCTAATTGTATTGATGTAGTTTACTAAGATTTTCTTGACTTTTCAATGTATTAATTTCTTTTATTTGTTTGGTTGAGAATGACAATTGAACTCAACTCCATGAGTATTAAATCTAATTTGACCCAATCAAAACGAGTTAAACTCTATGTTAACGAGTTTTCGTTTGGGAAAGAGTTTTATTCGCTTTCCATCGGAACAACACCCTAAAAAACAAAACAAGTGATCCGGTCAAAATGGCTTGAACCTGATGTTGATAAGTTTTGGATCGGAAGCAAGTTTTACTTTTATCCACTTTTATAATTCACGGCTTGGGTCTGATGAGAATTTTCATACAACTCGGTCCACTTCCCATCCGACCCGCACCAAATAACAAAACATTGTCATTTTATGGAGATATATTTGCCATAATATAATAAGAAATATATATGGATTCTTTATGGTAATGGTAATGTGTAATTCTAATAAAACAACCTTATTTGTTAGTGTCACATTTGCAAATCACTATTCCTTAGTGTCACATCAAGAGCGAGACTTCTTTGTTATTTCCACAATATTGTTTTCTAGTCATTAAAACTTTGCTAACCTTTTAGTGTATTTTAATTTCACTTGTTTTTTTGGTTGAGAATGGCAATTGAATCTAAATTCATGAGTATACAACCTAGTTCAAGTCATTTTAAATGACTAAGTTTACTACCCGATCGCACAACGTACACATACTAGTTTCTTTTAACTGCAACATGAGCATGTAACATATTTATATGCTATATTATTATGAAATATAAGGAACTAATACTGTAATTTGGAATATGTTTATATATATATATATATATGGTGACTTCTATGGTACCCCGGGTGAAATTCAGGGTACCGTATACCTTGAGTATGAAAACACTATCTAGGCCTCGAAATAGAAAAAACTTTGGGCTTGGTACTATACCCTAATCCTTATTGAGTGAACCCTAGGTCCTAATTATCTAAATCATAAACTATAAACCCTAAGGCGGAGCATTCATTTTTTTGCCTATATTTGGACGAATCATAGCCGTCGATTATTGTTTCTAATTAAATTGATATTGGAGTATAAGATTTAGGGAGCTAAGAACTAGATTTTGATCTTTAAGGGTTAGAGTATAATACCATGTCCAAAAGATCAATCAATTCAATGTCTGGATAGCGTTTTCATACTCAAGGTATGCGGTACACCGGATTTCACTCGGGGTACCGTAGAACTCGCCATATATATATAGAGGTACCCGGATGTTAAAGATGGGGAATTTGCTACTGTAACATGCATGTCACGGTGACATGCACTTTTCGGTCGACCTCATATAGGATTAGGTCGACCTAATCTGTTGTTTCAGTGTCAAAACAGTTTCATGATGTCTACTTTGGAGATTCGTATCTTACAATTGGCTAGATGGAAATTGGAGATTAAAGGCTTGCTTTGAAGCTGAAGTGTCCCTCTACACATTAAAGTACTTGGGAGCTCAATAGAAAGTCCAGAAGACCATTTTTGAACCTGACCAAAAGGCTATGCCATAACTAGGAAACTGCCTGAAAATGGCTAAGTCTGGCAACGTGTTTGTCAAGCCTACTTTGGAGCTCAATTTGAGAATCATGGATGCGAGTCAAGTCCAGGGGGCCTCTACCACGTTAAATTACGTATTTTTTTATACAAAGGCAAGGCATGTTAGAAACCTATTTCTAGGGTTCTAACGATCAAGTGATAAGATTGGGAATTGATAGATATTTAGGGATTGAGATAGAATTGGGGAAGAACAGAATTGGGGATTAGGGATTTAGAAGAGGAAATTGGAGATCGAGTAGAAGAATGGCCGACGGCCTAGGGTTTGAGATATTAGGGTTTGAGATACTTTTCTGAATAATTGTTCTCGCTTGATTATGAATAAAACGCAAAGTACATATTTATAACGAAAGATGTGAAAACCTAATACTAAACCTAATTCTACTAAAAGACTACTAACCATATTTAATAAAACCTAATAATAATGATAATATAGAAACTCATTTTCCTTAGAAAACATGTTTCTAACATCCCATCCCCCTTGAGAACAACCTTGCCCTCAAGGTTGATCAGTTTGACCCATTTCTTCACATCTCCTGCGCAATCCGCGCTTTGTCTCCGCCACTCATTGTGCTTTCTTTTCTTCCAATCACGCTCTAACTCTTCACTTAGACTTCTTGCACCGACATGCTTGTGTTCATCCCACTCTTCAAATTTCACTTCCATGGATCCATGATTTGCTTCCTTGTATGAGAAGCCGTCTTTAAGCATCAATCCTGCCAGATCCTCGAACTCCACGTTAATGGCCCATGTCGCCGGTTCATTTTTGTCAAGAGACCAAAACTCTTGACTAGAGCTCATCTTTCTTGAAGCTAGCTCATGAACTTGTGCAGTGGCCTCTTTAATTGTTAATAATGACTCATGATTCCTTGAGAGCCCAATACTTAAGCCCACGAAACTCTTCTTTTTCCTTCAAACCTACTCCATAAGGAAGAGCCCAGAAAGACAATTCATGTACGGCCCAAAGATTTCCTCCAAGCCTACATTAAACCTGTCTTGTGAGCTCGACCCATTATACTTTTGAAACTCTTTTAATTTCTCCTGACTTAGCCCATGACCGAGCTTGATACCGGCCCACTTATTTCTCAGCTTCCTCCTCCTTTTCTGGCCATCAACAAACGCGGCACGCCTGCACCGGTCCAGGCTGCCCCAAATAGGCCCGGTAAGAATTGGCCCGTGCTCCACCACCTGGCTTGCTTCCTCAGATCCTTCCGAGCCCACGACCTTAGTGACCGGGCCAAGGTTGGCCCGCTTCTGCAGTTGCTCCTTTGCTCGACCCACGGTTGGCGACCAAGGGCTTGCAAGGAGAAGCACGCCGCCTCCAACCTCCTTCACCAACTCTGATGACGGGAGAGGAAGCTTCCCGCCGCTGCTTTGCGTCCTCCTTTCTTTCGCCGGCCACCGGCGAGCCCTCAGCTTCGTCTTCAACTCGTCGCCGATTGACTTCTTTGTCTTGCTTCCCGTCGGCATGCAGTTCACGCGACGGCTTTGAGGAGATCCCGGCTCCGCGCTGCTGGTCCTCGATTCTTTCTCCCAATCGATCGACGACAGGAAGCAAGACACCTCCGATTGTTCCATCGTCGAACCAGTTCCGCATCGTCTATTGGTTTTGGTCATTCGCGCCGCCGTGCCCTTCTTCATCTCGAGCTCTGGCGGCTCCTTCCTTGGCGTTGAGATCTTTCGGTGGCTGGAATCCAAGCTAGATCTATAGTACCCCGCCTCTGGCCTCTCACCCTCATCGGTCGCCGACTCTGCTTCGTCGAGCCGCAACTTCCTTTTCCTGGATTTCCAATTGATCTTGCCATTTATTGGAGTTTTTAGTAGGATTGAGGTTGTGCTGGGATTTACCTGAAATGCCTCCCCCAAGTCCAGATTCGGTTGTCTCTCCTCAGCGCATGATTCCACCTTCCCGGCCGAAGGCACTACGACCTTCGAAACTGCAGTGGAGATGGTTGGTAGACGCTGCTGCTGTTTGTTGGTTGCGCTTGGGGGTTGTCCTACGGTTGGCGGCTCGATCACCAAAACCTCTTCCACATCCGATTGCTCTGCTCGCCTCTCAACTTCACCATCTGCGTCAACCTGCACAACCGACAGTTTCTCTTCTGCTGTGGCGGCATTCCCGGTCGGCAGCTCCTTGGAGTTCCAATGACGGCCGATGCGCCGAGCCCGTTCACGCAGCTCTTCCCACGACGGGTTCGAGAGCTTTGATGACCATGTCGTCTCGGGTCGCCGCTCCCCAGCCTTCGCGTCGCGCTCGGCCAGTTGCGGAGGTAGTTCTCCGACAGTCTCCTTGGGCATCACTTCCTCCTGCGCGATTGGTAGCTCCTCGGGGATCCAACGATGTCCGATGCGGCGGGCCTGTTCCCGCAGTTCCGCCCATGACACGTCCGAGAGCCTTGAAGAGCTCATCGTCGAGCCAGTTGTAGAACTCGTCCCCGGTTGAGAGTTGTGAAAAACTCAATTCTCGAAACCGGGCTCTGATACCAAATTTTAGAAACCTATTTCTAGGGATTGAGATAGAATTGGGGAAGAACAGAATTGGGGATTAGGGATTTAGAAGAGGAAATTGGAGATCGAGTAGAAGAATGGCCGACGGCCTAGGGATAGGTGACGAATTTGAGAGAGATTAGGGTTTGAGATACTTTTCTGAATAATTGTTCTTGCTTGATTCTGAATAAAATGCAAAGTACATATTTATAATGCAAGATGTGAAAACCTAATACTAAACCTAATTCTACTAAAAGACTACTAACCATATTTAATAAAATCTAATAATAATGATAATATAGAAACTCGTTTTCCTTAGAAAACGTGTTTCTAACAGCATTGGATGCAAAATTGAATATCTTTAAGGCTTCAAACAAAAGGCTCGAAGTTGCTACGAAGGCTGTTTTTCTGGCAGCTTGCTTGTGCTCGAAGTCTGCCAGAAAACAGCCTTCGTAGCAACTTCGACCCGTTTGTTTGAAGCCTTACATATATCCAATCTTTCATCCATGCCTTGAATTTATATAAAAACATACATAATTTAACATGGTAGAGGCTCCTGGACTCGACTCGCATTCATGCTTCTCGAATTGAGCTCCAAAATAGGCTTCACAAACACGTTTCCAGACTTAGCCATTTCTAGGTAGTTTCCCAGTTTTGGCATACCCTTTTGATGAGGTTCAAAAATGGTCTTCTGGACTTCCTATCGAGCTCTCAATCACTTCAATATGTAGAGGGACACTCCAGCTTCAAAACAAGTCATTAGTCTTCAATTTCCATCTAGCCAATTGTATGATATGAATATCCAAAGTAGGCACCATGAACTGTTTTTACACTGAAACAACAGATTAGGTCGACTTGATCCTATATGAGGTCGACCGGAAAGTGCAAGTCACCGTGACATGAATGTCACCGTAGGCACACCCTAGAAATTATTATATTTATAATCAACACATATGTCACCGTAGGCACACCCTAGAAATTATTATATTTATAATCAACACATATTTCATTTCATTGATTACTTTTGAATTTTTTCTTAAATAAAAAATTTCTCCTACCATTTCATTTCCCCTTAAAATTTCCTTCCCCTCCTAGAATAGAATGTAAGGGATTCAATTCAAGTCTCTCTAACCATGAAGCACAGAGACTGACTGATAGACCGTTAATTACACATGTTTTCACCCCTGTTCTTACACCGTTTGAGATGTGATTTCTCGGGTTTTAGGCCGATTTCACGCTAGGTTGTGCTTGTTTGTGATATTTCAGGTCCTAGCACGTGAATGGAGGCTTGGGAGCGAGTTTTGGGTCGATTGGACGAAGATCGGGCGCGAGACAAGTCAAAAAGGAGGCCACACGGGCACACCCACAACTCACACGGCCGTGCAAGTGACCACTTTGGCCGTGTGAGATTGTGCGAGAGCAAACACAGGCTGCCCTGATGTTCACACGGCCGTGTGAATGAGTGGCTTGGCCGTGCGAGTTTTGCCGAGAGCAAACACGGGCATATGGAAATCTCACACGGCCGTGCGACCCTGGCCGTGTGAGAAGCCTGAAGATCGAACTAATTGGAACGCAGCGTTTTGACTCACACGGGCAACTGGGTATGCCACACGGCCGTGTGGTCCTGCCCGTGTGAGTCGAGATTTCCTGGTTTTAACCCAATTCCGGGCTGCAAGAGAGAGAATCGAACTTTTTGAGCAAAAACAGAGCCCTAGAGAGAGAAAGGACGAAGAACACATCCTAGAAGCTATCTTGGAGCTGGGTTTCATCAAATCAAGCTTGGAGATCGTCATAGGAGTGGAAATCATCATCCCAGAGCAGATTCTTCCCATAATTATGAGTATGACTGCTTTGTATCTTGTTTTCCTCTCTCTCTCTATGGAGTAGAACCCCTCTCCACTTGGGGATGAAGAACCCTAGTTCTATGTGTTAGGGATTGATTGTAATGACTTGGGATGATATTACTGTTTGATTTTAATCGAATGATGCATGTTTATTGAGTCAATTGAAGTCTGATCAACTTTTCCTTATTCCTGCTGCAATCTGAGATAGATAGAATCTGATTAGGTTGCTAGAGTCTCATCATTCGATAGTAGGAGATTGGCTATACGAGAGTTAGCCAGTTGACTACTTTGTACTGGAATCCAATTCCAGTAGTGGAGTTCTGTTCTTACTGCTTCAGCTTTCTATCCCGGTGAAGACTAGTCGTCTGCCGGGTAGATAGACTGAGAGGGCTTGGTCAGCTTAAGAGATTCCAAGCTACTGTCGGATCTTCCGCAGTCTAATCAACAGTAAATCAACCCAGGGAAATACAATTGAAATCCAACTAAGGAGCTAGGGGGATTCATTCCCGAGTGACTCTTACCTGCTTGAGAAAACCGAATAAATTCCTGCTTTATTTCTGCTTTTGCTTTTAAACAACAATCACTTACTTTAGTTGGCTAGATAACAGAGAATCACTGAGTAAGCAGTAGATCTAGACCCCGGGTTGATAATATAACTTGCCTGTTACTGCATTCCCGGTCCGCGATTACACTTGGTCGCAGATTGGTGTTGTGTTTTGGCGTGTCAAGTTTTTGGCGCCGTTGCCAGGGACCCCTCTAGGTTATTGGGGAAACGTGAGAATTTGTTTCTCTAGCTTTTTATTTACTGCATTTTATCTCTTCCACCTGTGTTGCCTTCACGGGTTGCTTTTGCTGATTGTGTGCAGGTAGTGCATGACCTGTAGCCAGTCGGGAGATCTACTACCACTAGACCAGGAGCTTGAACGAACCTGCAAAAACTTCAAGCGGGCTCTAAAGGCGTGACTGGTTGCGGAGGAGGCTCTAGCACAGCTACAGATCACTGAAGAAGAGGAGATGGCTGATCCACAGGGCCATGCTGTGGTTGATCCAGAGGAGCAGACCATGGGACATTACTGGACCGCCAGGGCTGCAGACATGAGGTCACCCATTCAACACCCTCATGTCCCAGCCAATAATTTTGAGGTGAGAACCTCAGTAATCACCATGCTGCGCGGTTCGGTGATGTTCCGTGGCAAAGAGGGGGAGTGCCCCCGATCACATCTCAGGCGATTCCACAAGCTTATTGATGGAATCAAGATCAATGGGGTCCCCGAAGATGCCATCCATTTGAGGTACTTCCCATTCACCCTGTAGGGGCAGGCCAAGGAGTGGCTAGACACTCGACCTTCGGGCTCCATCACCACGTTCGCCAACCTAGCGGACAAGTTCCTCACCCGCTACCATCCTCCGTCGAAGACGGCGGACTTGCAGAAGCAGATCACCCACTTCACCCAGGATGAAGATGAGACCATCCGGGATGCTTGGGAGAGATACAACAGCCTCTTCCTGAGGTGTCCCAATCATGGTTTCAACGATGCTTTCAAGGTGGGAACCTTCTATCACGCCCTCTTCCTGGAGGACAAGTAGCTGATTGATTCGGTCTGTGGCGGGAACATGCTGACCAAAACACCGCCACAGCTGAATCAACTCTTTGAGGAGATGGCGGAGAACGGGTACGATTGGGGCACTGCCAGGAGATCGAGACGAGCACCAGGACGGGGTGTGCATGCTGTAGGCACCCAGACATCTGATTTGGTGCAGGTGGTATCGAAGCTGGTTTCAGCTATCGATTGCTCTGGTTTGATTGCAGGTACAGGGCAGCCGCAGGCGATGCACTGCCAGTGGTGTGAGAGCTCCCATCACACCGTAGAGGACTGCCAGGCGATGAAGGAATCGACAACACCCCAGGAGTAGGTGAACTTCATCAACAATGTTAGGCGCAACGACCCCTATAGCAACACTTACAACGAGGGGTGGCGCCAACATCCCAACTTCTCCTGGGGTGGGGCAAATTCCAGACCACCAGTCCCCCAGGGACCACCGGGCTTCCAGAGGCCGCCATATCAGCCCAGACAGGGGCAATTCCAGCAGCCACAGCAGTCTCTCTACCAGCCCATGTAGGGGCATGCTGCTCCATCACAGCCGCGACCTTTCCAGCAGCCAGGTGCAGCCCCTGCCGCCCCAGTGCAGAATGATCAGATGGCTGAACTGCGGGAATTGGTGGGTTCTCTCGCCAGTTCTAGTGCTCAGAAATTCAATCATATAGAGCAGTTCATGGAAAAGGCATCGGGTAAATTCCTGGCTTTGGAAGCTGGCCAGAGGAACACACAGGCTGTCTTGCAGGATATCCAGACCCAGCTGGGGGGTGTGGCTCAAGCAGTGGCCCAAAGGGCTCCTGGTACTCTACCCGGTCAGACCATCCCTCATCCTCAAAACCCGAATGAGCACTGCAATGCCATCATGACCAGGAGTGGCAAGATGACTGTTGATCCACCTGCTCGGGCACAAGAGAGAGAGGCCCCTGCCTCGGCACCTCCAACAGCTGAAGAAGAAGTAGAGAAGGAGGTTGAGGTGCCTGCACCTAAACCGCAACCAGTAGTGAAGGAGTATATCCCTAAACTCCCCTTCCCTACTCGGTTGCACAAAGACAGGCTGGAGGCCGAGTTCGAGAACTTCATGGCCATGCTTAGGAAGCTGAATGTCCAAGTGCCTTTCGTGGAGGCACTATCTCAAATGCCTAAGTATGCGAAGTTCCTGAAGGATCTTCTCTCAAAGAAGCAGAAGTTGAGCGAGCTGGCCACTGTGGAGCTCAGCGAGGAGTGCTCGGCCATTCTGCAGAACAAGCTTCCGCAGAAACAGAAGGACCCAGGTAGTTTTGCTATCCCGTGCTCTATTGAGAATTTGCATGTAGAGAGGTCCTTGGCGGATTTAGGTGCTAGTATAAATGTTATGCCATATAAACTGTTTAAGAAACTAGGCCTAGGTGAACCCCGTGCTACTAGGATGAGCCTTCAATTAGCAGACCGATCTGTAGTGCATCCTAGGGGCATAGTGGAAGATCTTCTGGTTAAGGTTGGCAAATTCAATTATCCTGTTGATTTTGTGATTTTGGACATAAATGAGGATGTGAATGTGCCATTGATACTGGGAAGGCCTTTCCTGGCCACCGCCAAGGCCCTCATAGATGTGCATGATGGGACCTTAGTTTTGAGGGATGGCGAGGAGCGAATAGCGTTTTCAATTTCTAATACTCGCCCTGCTTCGTCACCTCTGCATGCTGTATCTCGCCAGGAGCACGAGTCTGTCGTGTATCCTTCTGTGTTGCCTATTTTGCAGGATCCGCCTCCCATACCTTCGCCGCCACTCCCGTCCACTCCATCATCGAAGGAACAAATCAGGGAGGAGTGGCGGCCGAAACAGCAGGCAGCTAAACCTGCTCGAAAGAAGGTCGGAGACCACTATGAGCTGGTCCCTCCCCCACCTTGGCCATCCGAGTATTCACTCGCTTGCATCCTGCCGGATGGCCAAGTTGAGTTGGCAAATGCTGGTGGCCACATTCGGCGTGTGCATGGCCATCATTTGAAGTTGTACCTCAAGAGCGAGGTGGATCCGCTCTTGAAGGCACCTGCTCCTTCACCTCACTGAGCATCCACCGACTGGCGTCCAGCTAAAAGATGGTAAAGAAGCGCTTGTGGGGAGGCAACCCCACCTAGGTTTGCATTTTCTTACTTTTTTCTTTTTGATTTTTTGTGTTTTTTGAATCTTGAGGGGTTGTTCACGAGTTGTATGTCGTTCTGGAGTGAAAACAGGTCATTTTCGGAGTTCTGGCAGCTCACACGGCCAGCCTTGAATGTCACACGGCCGTGTGGAAAATAATTTTGGCCGTGTGAGCTCTCGCAGAAATCCACACGGCCAGATGAGATGTTGGCACGGCCGTATGGAAATTAATCCTGGCCGTGTCTGCTCTCGCATAATTTGGCACGGCCAAATGAGCACTCGGCACGGCCGAGTGAAATTCCACGGCCAGCCCGTGTCGGCCGACACGGGCAAAGGTGCTCCTGACACGGCCGTGCGAGCCAGGCCGTGTGGCCGAGACACGGCCTATTTATTCGGCCAGCACGGCCGGGTCGTCAGAAATTTCAAAATCCTCGCCGGAATCCTCTGAACCTCGCCGGAAAACCGCGACAAAACCCCCCTTTTTTCGATTTTTTTGGGGCATTTTTTGTCATTTTCCACCAAACCAACAACAAACCCACCCTTCCTACACTAAAAGTGGCTTATCCCTCCATTTTGGGGAGATTTGGCCGACGTTTTTGTCGCCGGAGGCGATTTCCGGCGACACTCCGGCGAGGCTCCGACGAGCAGTTTCGGGCACTTTTTCGGCTTTTCGTCGCTTCCATCGCCTTCCCCTCATCATCCCCTACACCTCTACTTGAGTCTCCAGGTTTGATTTTGCCCTTAACTATGTTAATTGTGGAGAATTGGGTGTTAGGGTGCATGTTTAGAGAACCTCATTGAATCTTGTGATTTTTGTGCAATTGATTGAGGGGAATGCATGGAGTGTGTTTGAATTGTGTTGGGCAAAGTCCCTCTTGATTGTTTGAGCCCTTGTGTGCAAGAATTGTGCCAATTTCATGCTTACCTTAATAGTGCACACAAGGTGTTCGAAGAAATGCCTGTTTTCGTACCATTTTGTGGGGGTCGGTTGGGGCCCTTAATGATGTGCTTTGAGGGTGTATTTGGTATGGATGTGAACCTTAAGTTGCCTACTTTAGCGTGAACGTGCATCCCCACTCTATTTATGCTTGATTTATCGAGTTTCTGACCCCCGAACTATGGATGACACCATGGTTAGGCTGTTTTCTGTTCTTAAGTGTGGGGGTGTGATTAACATTTTCCTTGGCTGTTTTGGTTCCACTTTGGGCTGTTCTTTTGCAGGACCATGTCGAAGCCCAACCTCCGGCATCAGTATGTTCAAGATTTGAGAAGGGGGGCCCACCGGGATCGTTTTCAGAACGTCCTGGCCTGCAAGTTTGGGCAGCATCATTACTGGTCGAAGCGCGAATTGGAGAAGCTGAACTGCTACGAGCACCTCTCCCCCGTTGTCACCAACAAATACTGGCGCCACCTGCTCAGCATTCGCGCGACGGTTTACCATGAGATCGTGCTTGAGTTCTACACTACCTTCAAGCACGCAGCCACGGCCGATTGGAAGGACGAAGCTGCAGTCCAGTTCCGACTCGACGGTGAACCACGCTCCATGAGTTACGACGAGCTGGCGGACGCCCTCGGCCTCAACCTGGTCAATGACAGGACCTTCATCACCGAGATCGCCGAGCCAGCAGGGGTGGACTTCGGGAGGCTGCACTTCAGCCTCGCTCGGCCACGGCAGCTTCCCTTCAAGGCGGGGAAGACGAAGGCCAGCACATTGCAGCTTGAAAACCGTCTCCTCCATCTCATGCTGGCCAAGTCTTATACCCCCGCCTCAGACAGTGCCAGCGCCATCACCAAGAGATCCCTGTACTTCATCCAGTCCATGCGCCAGAGGGATCATCCCCTACACTTGGGCTCGGTGGTGGCGAGGACATTCGAGAAGAGTGCTTCTGAGCTGAAGAAACTCCACTGCACTCCCCTCATCACCTGCCTGGCAGAGTACTTCCAGATATCCCTGCAGGGGTGCACAGAGCAGGGAGAGACCACTCCCTTTGGCCGGGCTACGCTCACCAAAATGCTCCTGCTTCGAGAAGAGCGAGGTGTCATGTGGATCGAGGGGTTTCCTCAACCTCAGATTCCAGAGGCGGTCCAACAGGAGGTTCCAGAGGGTGCAGCTGATGAGGAGGTCCAGCCCGAGGACGTGGATGACACTGCTGCCGCCCGCCCCACCACCTTCGAGTACGGGGGTGGCAGTTCCAGTTTCCCGGGGCAGGATTACTTCACCTCCCAGTTCAAGCAGCTGCGTCTCCAGAACCAGCAGATCCTCGACCATCAGATGCAGTTCCAGCAGCAGTACGCGGCTCACCAGGCCGAGTACCACCAGAGGATGGCGGGTTACGATGAGAGATTGGACCAGCTCCAGACCCAGCAGGGAATGACTCTCGCACACATCAAGCGGGAGAGGCGACGCTCTTGGCGCATGCAGGAGGTCCAGCAGCATTTACTCCAGCTGCTACCGGGCGAGCAGCCAGTCTGGAGAACTCCCTGGGAGGACTCTCCACTTCCACCTCCCCCAGCGGATGGTGATGATGGTGCTGATGGTGGTGACGCCTTCATGAACGACATCGTCTTCGATCTGGACAACCTCGGCGACGAGTAGGCTGTACTCGTTGCCCCTCTCAGTGTGTTTTGTTTTTTTTTCGTTGTAGACTTGTGTGTGTTTGCTCCATGTGTGAGGAGCTTGAACTTAGTGTCGTTTGTTTTTGTTTTTGTTTGTTTCTTTTGTGGATTGTTTTTGCTGTAGCCGTCTGGGCTAACACTTATCCCTAACACAACGTGTGCTAGTGTGTTCTTGGTGTTCGATTCGTGCAGAACTGTCCATCTTTCCGTTTGTTTCTCGCTGACTGGTCCACTTCCAGTCCCCCAACAGTTTCAATCCGGTAACATCGTTCCCCTTCCCTATCCCTCTGCTCCATTGAGGGCAATGTCGTGCTTAAGTGTGTGTGTGTGGGGGGGGGGGGGGGGTGCTTTGTATCGGTTGGAATGTATATATGTGTGCTTGGAGCCTAGTCCACTGTTCAAATCTCGAGATTTGAGGGCTCCAAGTACTGCTGTTTGATCATATTGGCACTGTGTTTTGATTGATGAATTGAATGGTTTTCGGATTTATGCATGACAGCTTGATTGTGACTAGGACAACCTATGATGAGTATAGGTGTCAAAACATAGCCCGACCCGATTAACCCGCCCGATCAACCCGACCCGCAACCCGACCGCAACCCGAATTGACTAAAACTCAACAACCCGTAACCCGCCCGACCCGCAACCCGATTGACCCGCAACCCAACTAACCCGCAACCCGACTAACCCGCAACCCGACTAACCCGAACCCGATTGGCCCGCAACCCGACTGACCCGCAACCCGATTAACCCGAACCCGATTGACCCGAACTCGACTAACCGGTAACCCGACCGACTCAACCCGAATTTCATCTAATCCACATGAATAATTATAAAAATATACAATACATAGTTTTTCAAAATAAAGTTTTTCATTCTAAACTTAAGAAAAATTATTTTTTCATTTCGTATAAGAAATTTTAAAAATATGAAACTCACTTGATATTACGTATTTTAAGAAAATGACAAAATTGAAACATGAAGGTCACTTGAGATCATGACAATATTAATATAATATATAAATTAAAATTTTAGTTAATTTAACTATTCAATAAAATTATCAATTAAATATAAATAAAGTAAAGTAATGTATTTGGTAATTTGATATTTTTAAAAGAAGAGGGAAATTTTTCTGTATTCAAGTTTTTGGGAAGAGAAAGAAGAGGGAAATTTGGTTCTTTGAATTTTTTAGAAAAGAAAGAAGTGGGAATTTTGGTAGTTTTGATATGTGGGAAGAGAAAGAAGTGGGAAAATTTGATTCTTTTGATTATGAAAGAGAAATAAGGAGGGAAACTTTTGACTTTTCAACTTTTTGTAGAAGGAAAGAAGAGGGTAATTTGGTTCTTTCAATTTTATGGAAAAGAAAGATGAGGGAAAATTGAGTTTTTCTAATGTATGGAAGGAGAAAGAAGGAGTGAAATTTTAGTATTTTTGTGAAAAGAAAGAAGGAAACAAATTTGGTGTTTTCAATTTTTTGGTTTTTCATAATTTTAGCTTTTGAAATATGAATCTTTAACTTTTATATGGAGGGCATGACTAGTTAAAATTATTCTTATATGCTTTGAAGGCTAATATGTATATATGTATGTAATTTCTTATGGTCTAATAAATAAATTAACCATTAGTTACAACAATTGATAATAAACTTGATAAGTAATCTTTGACGATTCGTTGTTTAGGATATAAAGTATATGGTTATGGTATAAGGTACATATGGTTTAGAGTGTATATGGTTAGGGTATAAGATATTGATGGTTTTGATGGTTCTAAGTTTTTTATTAACATATGTTCACTTGAAGTCATTTTAAGTCTTTAACGGCAGGAGATCCCTTTTTAATTTATGTTTATGGTACGTGGTTAGGGTACAAGGTATGTGGCGTAAAGTATAGGATATATGGTTAGGGTATAACAATTAACAAATATCACTTTTTATCTATGTTTTGAAAATCAAAGTATGAATTTTACTTTTAAATTAACTATACTATCAAAATCACAACTCAAGGACATATGGTTAGGGTATAGGTTATGTGGTTAGTGTATAATGTATTGATGGTTTAGGGTATACAATCAACAACATATACTAACTTAAAATTGTTGATTGAGGGTAAAGCTAAGTGTATAGGATATATGCTATTGAGTAAGTTATGATTGTAGTCACAATAATTTTACTAACTTTTATAGCTAATCTTTAATGGTTCAATTTTTAGGATAATTCGAACAATTTTACATATAACTCGTTTGGCAACAGTTTACTAAAGTTATTTGGGCAATGAGTTATTTTGAAATAACTCATTTTATCATTATGCTTTTGCCAAATACCACACGCCAAATACCAGATTTGCATGGTTATACTAAACGAGATACTTTAATCCAATTACTACTGAATTAATACTAAAATATCAAATAAACAATTAACCGTGTCTTTTGGTTGCAAATATTGATATCATCATTACTATTAGCTATAATACTTTACCAATTATGATTAATTACATAACAAGTTTGCAAGTCATACAAATTGATTTAACATTTTGACTAGTTTTTTTCAAAAAAATAAAGTATATATATACGAGGTAGAAATAAATTGGTTAAAAAGTTAAGAAAATATTTTAAATTAGTGTAATAAAATGTGTAAGTTGGTAATGAGTAATGAGTTAAGTTACTTGATGCGCTGGCCCGAACAACCCGAAACCCGACCCGCCCGCAACCCGCCCGACCCAAAACCCGATGAACCCGCAACCCGATTTGCCCGCAACCCGATTGAATCCGAACCCGATGAACCCGCAACCTGACTAACCCGCAACCCGTTTGAACCCGAACCCGATAAACCCGAACCCGATGAACCCGCAACCCGACTAACCCGCAACCCGTTTGAACCCGAACCCGATTGAACCCAGCCCGAACCCGCCCGAACCCGCCTGATTGACACCTATAATGATGAGGACTAAGACGTGCAGTAGAGTTGTGTAGGGGTTCAGTTTTCCAACTGTTTGCTTACCAACTGTGACTTGGATTGATTACTTGTTCTTGACAGTTTTTTATGCATCTAGTTCAGGGTATCAGAATGTGAGATAGAGCATATAGGTAGCCATGTGAGATTTGAGCCTGCTCGTTTCTTTCTTGTGCGATAGATCCCTCTTCCATGATGTGTAGCATTCACGTTGTCACTAGCTAAGATGATGGGGGCATAGGATTAGCCCACGACCAAATTTGACTGTCCTAATATGTCATATCCCCTAGTCAGCCCTTTTGAGCCGTGTGTTATTCTTTCTTTTGGTCTGAAATGGAAAAAAAATCACCCTGTTTACATCTTTTAGAAGGTTCCACAGAGTGGTTTTTACATATTCTCTGCTGTTTCTGCTAAATTTGATGTGAGTGTTGGAGGTAGTGCTTAAAAGTTGAGCTGGGCATGTGTTTGAAATATATGCAGAAGTGGTGGCTCTCTTAAGAAATGAAAAGAAAATGAAAGAAAAACAAAGAAAAATTGAAAGCAAAGAGAGCCACTACAAAAAATCTGAATAATGCCCAGTAAGTAGTGTTCTTAGCAGTCTGGCTTGCAAATGCTGACAGTTATACCTCCTTCGCTCTTGTGCTCTTGAGATATTGAGTAATGCAGAATAGCAGAAAGGAAATACCGGTTTGTTTGACTGTGATTGTTTGGGTTTGGAAATGTGGAACCTTGTGCTATGAATACTTCCACCACTTAAAAGGCCTTTTCCCCATGTCCAAGACCCTAGCCAGTCATTTGAACCTGTGTCTAAGACCTCCTGATTAGTTAGTGGTGACACTCCATATGTGAACTCTAGCGTTTAGAGGCTGCCATCATGGTGAAGAGATGTTAGGGATTGAGAGAAATAGCATGCACATTTTTCGCATCAAATTGTCCTGACCCCACTGGTCGAGAGTGAGTGATTCATTTTCATATTCTATATACTCTTGTACCCCGGTGAGGACCTAGATTGCTCGGTCTCTATTCTGATGTCTTGAGTTGGATGCATGAGTTGACTGTTTTGAGTAAGTGGTTGAGTCAAGTCTAGGTTGGTTGGTGAACAGAAGGGAGACTCTTCCTTTACTCGATTTTGTTGCACTCGAATGTCCTTTGTGGTGGTTGTCCAGGTTGCTATTGAAGTTGGTCAGGTACTGATATTCGAAAACCAGTACGATTCACGTGTTCTGTGCCTTTATGACTTGTCCCCAATGTTGGTTGATTGAAATATGTAAGCTTACCTTGTGTCTGACTTGGTTTGCTTGGGGACAAGCAAACGGTTAAGTGTGGGGGAGTTTGATAGACCGTTAATTACACATGTTTTCACCCCTGTTCTTACACCGTTTGAGATGTGATTTCTCGTGTTTTAGGCCGATTTCACGCTAGGTTGTACTTGTTTGTGATATTTCAGGTCCTAGTACGTGAATGGAGGCTTGGGAGCAAGTTTGGGGTCGATTGGACGAAGATCGGGCGCGAGGCAAGTCAAAAAGGAGGCCACACGGGCACACCCACAACTCACACGGCCGTGCAAGTGACCACTTTGGCCGCGTGAGATTGTGCGAGAGCAAACACGGGCTGCCCTGATGTTCACACGGCCGTGTGAATGAGTGGCTTGGCCGTGCGAGTTTTGCCGAGAGCAAACACGGGCAGATGGAAATCTCACACGGCCGTGCGACCCTGGCCGTGTGAGAAGCCTGAAGATCGAACTAATTGGAACGCATCGTTTTGACTCACACGGGCAACTGGGTATGCCACACGGCCGTGTGGCCCTGCCCGTGTGAGTCGGGATTTCCTGGTTTTAACCCAATTCCGGGCTGCAAGAGAGAGAATCGGACTTTTTGAGCAAAAACAGAGCCCTAGAGAGAGAAAGGACGAAGAACACATCCTAGAAGCTATCTTGGAGTTGAGTTTCATCAAATCAAGCTTGGAGATCGTCATAGGAGTGGAAATCATCATCCCAGAGCAGATTCTTCCCATAATTATGAGTATGACTGCTTTGTATCTTGTTTTCCTCTCTCTCTCTCTATGGAGTAGAACCCCTCTCTCACTTGGGGCTGAAGAACCCTAGTTCTATGTGTTAGGGATTGATTGTAATGACTTGGGATGATATTACTGTTTGATTTTAATCGAATGATGCATGTTTATTGAGTCAATTGAAGTCTGATCAACTTTTCCTGATTCCTGCTGCAATCTGAGATAGATAGAATCTGATTAGGTTGCTAGAGTCTCATCATTCGATAGTAGGAGATTGGCTATACGAGAGTTAGCCAGTTGACTGCTTTGTACTGGAATCCAATTCCAGTAGTGGAGTTCTGTTCTTACTGCTTCAGCTTTCTATCCCGGTGAAGACTAGTCGTCTGCCGGGTAGATAGACTGAGAGGGCTTGGTCAGCTTAAGAGATTCCAAGCTACTGTCGGATCTTCCGCAGTCTAATCAACAGTAAATCAACCCAGGGAAATACAATTGAAATCTAACTAAGGAGCTAGGGGGATTCATTCCCGAGTGACTCTTACCTGCTTGAGAAAACCGAATAAATTCCTGCTTTATTTCTGCTTTTGCTTTTAAACAACAATCACTTACTTTAGTTGGCTAGATAACAGAGAATCACTGAGTAAGCAGTAGATCTACACCCCGGGTTGATAATATAACTTGCCTGTTACTGCATTCCCGATCCGCGATTACACTTGGTCGCAGATTGGTGTTGTGTTTTGGCGTGTCACTGACCGTAGAACTTCGAGGCAATCCTTCATGCAAGTGGTTACGTCTTTTCTTCCACAATTGGCTTACCATAAGGCAAAACAGGATAAAAACTCAGTTTTTATTGCAATTTTAGATATTGAAATTATTTATAATTTTTTTGATATTTTTCGTAAGTATCGAACTATATGAATATTTTAGAGGATTGGGGGTGTTATTTGATATTTTCGTAATAGGGTTACTCATGAGTAGTTTAAATCAATTTTTTAGGCTTCAGTATTTTTTAATCGTGAGTTGGATTTGGTTAATCAAATATACCATCCTTATTCTCTAAACCTAATTATCGCTCCCTTACTTTTCCTTGTCTCCTTCATCCCAATCTTTTTTCTTCCATCATTCTATTGTTCTTCCCAAATCGTTCCCAATACCTAGCTAATTCTCTCATAATATATAATCCTCAATTCTCTCATCAATTATCTATCACTATCATTTGAAGCTCTAGACCCAGGAATTATTATTGCTATCAAACCAGGTTGAGTGCCAGGTTTTATGCAAGAAATGTAGATGTCTTCAACGATGGGATCCTTGCATGAAATAGTTGAGGTTGAAGACATCACCATGGCTGAAAGCTATAAGAAGATTATGTCAATGGTGGTGGCAAACCATTTCTAGTTGGACCAAAAGGTCCAGGAGGTTATGTTCATGATGTAAGAAAAGACATGAAGAAATTTTAGACGGTGTTGTTGGAGCTTATGTACCTGATGGTGGGATCGAATTTCACTATGCAACATATTATAGCCGCAGAAGAAGCCCTAAAGGTCTTGACGGCCTTGTTCCGACGGACAAGTATGCAGAAGTAATATAAATTTTTCCAGAAATAGTACTGTTTAAAAAAATTCTAAAAATAGCACCCAATCCGAAAAAATTCCAAAAATAGCACCATTTTCCAAAAACCTCCACCCGAATAAGCGGTTTAGGCAAAAATCGCCACCCGGGGGGCGCGTTTTTTTATGAAAATCGCACCCCCACCATGCGGTTTGTAATATATATATATATATTTTTTTTTTAAAATAAGTATCACAAGTGGTCTTGACACAACTAGTTTAGTTTTTTATTGTGTGCAAGAAGTTCTGAGTTCGAATCTCCACCATCCCATTTGAATTTTTATTTTTATTTTTAAGAGATAAAAAACCAACATGGTGTGGGAGTGGTGGTTCAAACCCAGATAATAAATAGTTTACAAAATTTAGCACAACATCTACACCACTCAACTACAACTCTTCTCTTGAAACAATAATATATTGACAAAGTTTTACTCATTGAAAGCTAAAAATTCTCAATAACTTTAAACAACCATAACTTTGTGCTCCAAAATCCGAACGTCATGAATTTTTTTTCATTTCGCATAACTTTTTAAGGACTACAATTGTTACTAGGAATGAATTTTTAAAACAGGAAATATATTTGGATATACATGATTTTGGGAATAGCTTACTTTCCCTTTTTCAGCAATCCACGTACATTTCGAAATTATGTCTATGATAAAAGTTGTAGTCCTTAAAAAGTTATGCGAAACGAAAAAAAAAAATTCATGCCGTATGGATTTTGGAGCACAAAGTTATGGTTCTCCAAAGTTTGACGAAATCGGAAAAAAGCTCGTTCGGGGTAGCAAATGAAATTTTTCGGAATGAAGGCGAGACCAAACCGCCTTTGTCGGTTTGCGGCTTGCAAGATCTCGAAAAGTTATGCGGAATCAAATAAAAAAATCGCGACGATCGGATACCCGAACACAAAAATACGTTCGTTTGAAGTTTATACCTAGATTAGGAATTTTCAAAAAAAAAAAAGAAAGAAAAAATAGTCCAAAACCGCATGGTGGGGGTGCGGTTTGCAACCAAACCGCCACGGCCCCATGCAGTTTGCAAAAATGCCCCTACCCGTGAGGTTTTCATCGAAAAACGCGCCCCGGGTGGCGGTTTTCGCATAAACTGCTGGTTCGGGTAGCGTTTTTTGGGAAAGGGTGCTATTTTTGGAATTTTTCCAGGTTGGGTGCTACTTTTGGAAAAGAAATTTAAACAGTGCTATTTCTGGAAAAATCCCGAAGTAATAGGAATGGTGGCGGCTTCCTCCTTGGTGGTGCCTCTTCCCTCATCTTCGGCGCCAGCGGCGGAGGAGCAAACTGGCCAAGCCGCCGCTTTAGGGTTAGCTGGGTAATGACACTCAATTTCTATTGTTTATCACTCTCATATTTGATGCATTTCGCCCTTCTATCAATGCATCTGTATTAGTTTTTACTATATTTAATATGGAATTCGTGATATTTGGATAAAATGCTTATGATAGACCTGAGTGTGTTTCTGTACTATTGGATAACCGGCTAACCGACCACCACCGAAAACCACATGTAGTAGCGGCCTCCCCCATCCTTTCGATCAAAACAAAAAATCCACCAATCTTCCTCAAACCCTAAAAAAACACCTGAATGGCCGCCGTCGCGCCACCTTCTTCCCCGATGGTTCGTCTGTCGATCCGCTCCACCTTCGGACTTGCTCTTCCCAGAAACCGTCCCCGCTCCTCCTCCTTCGGGTCGCGCAATAGTGAAGACGCGCGCAAGCAACAAAAGAAACGAAGCTCGACAGCTCCTCCTCCTTTCAGCCTTCCTCTTCCCCGTTGCCGCTCAGCCTTCTTCCCCGACGATTCGTCCACCGCTCCTCCTCCTTCGCATGTGCAGCAGGGGAGAAGCGCGCGAGCAGCCGAGGAAACGGATCTCGACAACTTTTCATCCTTCCGGCCTTCCTCTTCACCGTCGCCGCTCCGCCTTCTTCCCTGCCGCGCAGCTTGCCGTCGAGAGGGGTGGCTGGTCGCCCCCTCCTGCCTCGCTCGCCCCTCCTGCCAGTCCGCCCTCCTGCCTTCCACTTCCCATCAACAAGATTTTGGTTGCATGGCTAACCAAACCCAAAATTGGTTACTAACCGGTCAGTGGTCGGTTAACCGTGCGTCCGTCTTCGGTCGGTTGTCAGAAGCCACTGGGAGGTGGTTCGGCTAATCTCTAAGTGAATATTCAGTTTTTGGTTAAACCGAAATTGGTTCATATAATTTAGGTGGTCAAGAATTTATCATCTACTGGTATCCCATTGTCTTACGTATGCTTGTTTAGTTGGACGCATCTATGCATGTTTACATGAGATCAATCCTATTCTTAGATCATCAATGCTATAGACTATGATTATGGTTCGTAGAAGCCTACAATTAAAGATATGTTATCCTAACTTGCTTGTGTTTCATTGATTAGGTGATGTAATTAAGCGAAAGTACACATTAGCTAATCAAATCTCTATCGCAAGAGGCACATGCGCGGGTAGAAAGTGACATTTTTGAAAAGGATAGGGAATTATAATAGATGATGTAGAGATGCATCTTATTTAGGAGATCATATGCGTTACTATCTAGAAGAAACTAGCTAAACATTACTTTCAATCTTTCATTGCTACCGTAAAAAAAAAAATCTTTCATTGCTTGCGTCTTTGTTTGTTTTTTTATTGCATTAGTAGTATAGTACACGAGTAGATGGCACGTCAACCCACCTAGTTTTACTTTCTTGCATTGCATTTATTCGAATTAAATTGGTTAGATTTTAGTAGTTACTATTAAAAGACTGTGAGAACCCCGCTTCTAGGGATTCTCGATACTGATCTTCGGCACTCGTGATAATTAGGGATTTAGGGATTGAGATTAAGAATTAGTGATTTAGATGAGAAGGATAGAATTGGGAATCGGCCGAGGCCTTGGACTAGGATGAGACGAGAAATTAGGAGTTGAGAGGAGAGTTTAGGGTTTAGGAGACTTTGCTTAATATTCTTCTTGACTGATTATGATGTAAACTCAAAGTACATATTTATAGAGAAATACTGGAAAACCTTAATAATAATCCTAATACGACTATATCTCTACTAACCATAATTATAATTATCCTACCTAATATAATAATAGAAATTCCAAATAAATGTGTTTCTCACAAAGACCTTGTGTAATACGATGATAGCTATAACTAGAATTTTTTTTTTATCACTTGTATATTTACTAAAAAAATCTCCGACAACGGGGTCAAAAACCTGTATCACCAGTATACAAGTCTTGTGCTACAATTTCGTGGTATTTTCGAGAGGGAGTGGACGTAACCCTCTCCCATGTGTTTATGATCAAGAGTAATTTTGTAGTTGATTGTTTGACTCATACATGCCTGTCTGTTTCTTTTAGTTGTCATATTGTTTTCTAACATGACTATGAGGTTTGAAATTGGGGTTTTATGACATTATGGGGACTTCTGACCACTGTCAGATTCATGTTATGAGGCAGTATTGTAAGAAACCCGTTTATGATAAAAAAATAATAATTATTATATTATACAGATATAAATGGATAGCTCTTTGGAGATCATACTTAATTTCAATCAAACTACTTTTTTAAAGAATAATCAAACAACTTAATCATGCATAATGATATTATTATTCCTTTCCAATACTTACTTGATCATTTGAGAATATTTTCATTAGTTGAAAATATTGAAAACGTTATCACACATAATCAATCATAAGTTTTAGCTACAAACTTTGCAAGAAATGTATATGAACAAAAAAAAAAACCCCATAAAACAAAGTCTAAACTCTAAACTAGGTTGTTGGGAATAAATCAATATAGAAGATTGATAAAAAAAATAGAACACAAGTAGCACAAGAGTGAGATTTTATTTTTTGAACATTAAGAGTTAATATCTTTAGAAAGCAACATGTATAAAATTCTTACATTAGGGATCAAATTTATGGATTGAGGGCATAGCGCATTGAGCTAAAAATTAAATCTCATTGATATTGTATTAGAACTTACATAAAATTATAGTGAGTATCATACTAAAAATATGATTACAAATAAATTGCATCAACATGAAATATTGACATTACATAACTGATAATGATACAAAAATATTCGGCTAATGACCACGTACCAAGCTAGTACAAGGGTTTAAATCGTAAGGGAATGTTTGGATAGAATGATTTGGATTTGGTATTTTTATTTTAGATTTTGATTTTTAAATGCCAAATCATTTGTTTGGATATTAATTATATTTGGTATTTGGATTTGTACCAAAATCATGGAGTGATTTCCAAATACATATCTAGTGTATTACTTGTCAATTTCAAATACATTTTAAGAACTAGCGATTTGAAATACCTCCTAACAAAAGATTGGACCCAATTGTAAAATTTTATGTATTAAATTGTAAGAAAAAATAAATTTGATAATCAAAATGTACCAAAATTTGTAATAAGAGACACAAAATTAAAATTAAAAAATTGAAACCTAAAATACCAACAAATTACAAATAAACATCCAAACAACGAATTTAAGTTATATTTATTTCAAATAATAGTATTTCAAATACATACATTTTAATATATTATATTTGAAATACATCTATAAGAATCATCTATGTTTCACATGAAAAAGAAAACGTGGCGGGCACACCAACAAAACGCAGCGAAAGCTAGCAGGCAACGAGACTAAATAAATATGTGCATGATATATGCCTTGTTTATTTTAAGTTTTATTTGGATCTTTGGTAATACACGCATTAACTATTTTAATGCTACATTATACTTAGAATCACTCGCTCAAGCCTCAAGGAACATATGACATATCCAATAAAGTTCTCATAAAAAAAAGACATCCAATAATAAAATCCAAAATAATGCGTTGCATATCCAATAAAAAAAATGAATGAAATTGTCATCTACTCATCTAGTCATGAAAACTTCTACTATACTATAAAGTATTGGTGTTTTAATGTACAACTTCAAGTTGTACCTTAACATCAAATGTATAAGTTCAAGTTGTACAAAAAAGAAAATCGTACCCTTATGTTGTGGAACTTAAAATTGTACCATTATATAAAGGTGCAATTTCAAGTTGTATTATAAAAAAATTTGTCCAAAAAAATATAAATACAATCTGAAATTATACCATAACATTAAATGTATACTTCAAATTGTACCATAAATGCAAAATCCTATAACACCAATTATATATATATATATATATATATAACATTGTAAAATTACTCTCTTGTCATCCCAACGGTACTCTTCTATATATAGCTTCTTCCTCTTCATAAGCTTTTATCATCCCAAAACGAAGCTAAAGAAAACCACCAAAACCTACCTTTGTTTCACCATATAATAACTTCAAAAGCAAACCCGATATCATGGCGACAATACACCTTCAGAGCGGTGTGTTGCAGTCCACACGGCGACTTCCTTCTCCAAAATTGCCCCTCTCCGCCACCATCTGTAATATTTCCGGTGGCGGTTTCTTCAAAAGAAACAAAAGCAGAATGCCCGTGTGTCAAATTGCTGGGCGGGAAATTCAAATTCAGAAACTTGATTCTCCCACCACTGCCGAGAAGAAGAAGAAAATGAAGAAGCGGTCCATTTACGACCCCACAACTCAGATCTACTCTTCCCCGAGACCACCACTGCAACTTCCGGCCGATCAAAATACGTCCCTCACCGACTTCCTCTTTCGCTCTGCCGCCTCACATCCCGATTCCGTCGCCCTCATCGATGCGGAATCCGGCGAGACCATGACTTTTCACCAGCTCAGATTCCACGTCAGCAGGATGGCCCACAACCTGCAAACCAAGCTGGGGGTCTCCAAAAACAACGTCGTTTTAATCGTCGCTCCCAACTCCATCCACTTCACCGTCTGCTTCCTCGCAATCGTCTCCATCGGCGCCATCGCCACAACTTGCAATCCTCTTTACACCGTCGGTGAGATGTCCAATCAGATCAGCGACTGCAATCCCAAGCTCATCATCACAGTCCCTCAACTGGTCGACAAGATCTCCGATTTCAATCTGCCCCTGATTTTGCTGAATAATGGTACTAGTGATTCGTCCTCAAAATCGGACAAGAACGACGTCTTTTGCCGGTACTCGGACCTAATCGGTGAGTATTCTGAGGCGGCCGCGGCCGCTGGAGCAGAGGAATTCGAATTCCCAGCGGATGTAAAACAGAGCGACACGGCGGCGCTGTTCTACTCGTCAGGGACGAGCGGGAAGAGCAAGGGAGTGGTTCTGAGTCACGGCAACTTCATGGCGACGTCGAGGATGGTGACTACAGATCAGGACGAGCTGGAGGAGCCGAAAGGAGTGTCACTCTGTTTCTTGCCGATGTACCACATCTTCGGATTCGCGGTGTCGACTTACGCGCAGCTGCGGCGGGGGAACGCCGTGGTGGCAATGGAGAGGTTCGAGTTGGAGAAGATGCTGAGGAGCATTGAGAGATACAAGGTCACACAGATGTTCGTGGTGCCGCCGGTGATGGCTGGCCTGGCCAAGGCGTGGCCTGCCATTTCGCAGAGTTTTGATTTGTCGTCCCTCACCTTGATTTTCTCCGGGGCGTCACCGATCGGGAAGGATCTTATGGTGGATTGTGCTAAGAATTTGCCCCACGTTAATATTCTCCAGGTATGTGCTGATAATTAATCGGAAAAAAAGAGAAAGAAAATGAATGCTTAAATATTGCGATGTTGTATTGAACAATATCTTATTCGTTGAACTCAAATCGAAATTTTTTTCAAATAAGAACTCTATATCAATGGTAAACGAGTTGAGTTGAGTTTTTCTTAGTTTGAACTTGACTTGTTTATAAAATTTTCAGCTCGAACTCGCATTTACATAATTCAGCTCGAGCTCTGCTCGATTAAAAATAATCTAGATTGAGCTCGACTCAAGATGAGCTCGATTTGAAATCATTATTGCTCGAAAATGTGTACACACAATAGTTTAAATGATAAACAAAACACTTGAAACTATAACTTAAAACTAGTTTGCGTACACTTCCGTATTAACAAGATAATATTCATGTTCAGAAGAGTAATTAAGCATTTCACAAACTCTAAGCAAGTCAGCTTGCGGGCTTAACTCAACAAGCCACCAACACAAGCTAGCTCACGAGCTTATCAAGATGAGCATGGTCTACCTCAAACTTGACTTGTTTACTAACGAGTCGGCTCGCGAATCGGCTTGCTAATAAGATGTCGAGTGTCAAACGAGTTTTCTCCGATTCTAACGTCGAGTTGCTTGCGAGCGGTTTGACTCATTTGCAGCCCTGGTATTAACACATCTTTGAAACGTTCACATTTTTCGTTTGTCTTAATGAAGGGATATGGCATGACCGAAGCTTGTGGAGTTATATCGGGAGAGGATGCCAGGGAAGGAAATCGTCATTCTGGTAGCTCCGGAATTCTCTGTCCTGGGGTTGAGGCTATGATTATAGATATTGAGACATTTAATCCGCTTCAACCTAATCAAATCGGGGAAATATTTTTTCGAGGACCTAATGTAATGCAAGGTGCGTAATAGAAGGCCTTGTAATTTCTTTACAAAAATTCCCTACTAATCTTTTAAAACATTTGGATCGAAAAAAAAAAAATCTAACTCAAGAAATGGAATTCGACTTTCTTTTTTTTCAGGCTATTTCAATAATGATGAAGCTACTAAGCAAACAATAGATGATGAAGGATGGGTGCACACGGGAGACATTGGATACTTTGATGAACAAGGGCAACTATTTGTGGTGGACCGACTCAAAGAGTTGATTAAATGCGGTGGATTTCAGGTAACTATTCGAGTAGTAAATTCACTAATTTTATATTTAGAAGGAAAAAAAATTCGATTTCTTTAGCAAATTATATGCAACAGTATCTTAATTTGCATAGCATATGAAAGAATAATCTACCGTTGTAGGTTGCACCGGCAGAACTTGAAGGCCTGCTACTTTCCCACTCAGAGATAGTTGACGCTGTTGTTCTTCCGTGAGTGGGGCGACCAAATAATATTTCTTTTGATATTTCTTTTAAATACAACATGAAAGAGCCTTATAATATGATGTATAATATTATGAAATATATTATAAGGAATTAATTAATAATGGAGTTTGGGAATTTTGGTGATACAGGTACCCAGATGTTAAAGCCGGTGAGGTCCCTATTGCATATGTTGTGCTTAGCGACCCAAAGAGCTTGCTTAGTGAAGCAAACGTGCAAGATTTCATTGCAGCACAGGTGATCAGGAATTAAGTGTTTATTATTGAGCAGTAGATCATTATTTCAAATGAAATTTTAATTTCTTTGTGTGTTAATTATTATTTGAGCTTTTGATTATCTTCAGGTTGCATCATATAAGAAGCTGAGGAGAGTGAAATTTGTGGACCAGCTTCCAAAGTCTCCAACCGGGAAGACACTGAGAAGGGAACTGATTGCACAGCTGCGATCCGAGGCGGAAGAAGCATGCATGCAAACGCATGTAGAACCCAAATCAAGTTAAGGGTTATGAGAATGAGACCCAAGATCAGACTGAAACACACAGAGATTTCTAGTTTTCATAAATATGATTTCTCTTTGAGATTTATGCTTGTCACAGTACTGTTTCTCGATTCTCGTTTTCATCCTCTTTAAGATTTCAACAGAAGAATTTGTGGGTTGGATTTGTTAAATGCAAATGAGACGTGTGAAATAGGGATGGCATTGGGGCGGGTTTGCCTAAACTATCCCCATTTTCAAATACCCAAACCCATACTCGCCTCATACCCATGCAGGGGAATGTTTTGCAAACCCATCCCCATACTCGTGGGTTTCGAGTACCCATGGGTAATACCCATATCCGTACATCCAACATTATTATACCTAACAGTTACAAGAAAATTTTTAATTATAACTCTAAACGAACATATTATATCAGGAAGTCAACAAAACACACTCATTTTTTTAATATGGTTCAAACAATATGATCCTAAAATATTCATTAATACATAATATAGAGTATAATATTTTTCAAATAATCATGTTCTAACTCTGATACATTTACTAAGTAATAATTAACTAACATAATCTTGTTGACAAGGGGGAAAGTGAAAGAGTGAAATGAGAATTGAGAGAAATGAATTGGATTTTGATTAAGATGGTCACTCAATTGCATTTCTACTATTTATTTTCTCAAGTTATCCTCATCATCATTGATAGATTATAATTTGATGTACATATTTTTTTATATATGAAGAAATTCTATTGGTGGGGCGGGTATGGGTATGAGTATGGGGCGGGGGAGGCTAAAACCAAACCCGCCTCATACCCATCAAAGTTTTTGCGGGTTTTACCCATACCCGCCCCATATCCCCGCTTTGACTGGGTCGGGGGCGGTCGGATACCCGCGGCCATGGGTTTGATTGCCATCCCTAGTGTGAAAGTTTAAGGGTAAATACTATATATTAGCTAAACGTTTGATTTATTAAAAAAAATAGTAAAATCTTAAAAAAAAAACAAAATAATAGCCAAATCGTTAACTTTGTGTTCATTGACCGTCGGTTGACTCTAACGTGGCAACTTAATTGTTGAGATGAAAATGTTTGTGACGTGACTACTTAATTGACCGCCACATCATCATACAACACATTAAAATTAAAATTCACATGATTTCCCTAATATCTATTAGTTATCATTTAAACCAATAAAATAAAAATCAATAAAGTAAACCCTATTCCACAGTTGGGCCGATGGAAAGAAGGCGATGGAGGCAAATCGGGTGAAAATGAAATTTTGAAACCCAATTGATCTTGACGAGAGTACTCCACCATCCGAGGACCCTGGACGAGGTTCTTGTGGCGGAGGGTGGCGATGATGGTACGCTTGGCCAAGAATTACATTTTCCTAGACAAACAAGACAAGAACTAGAATCCAAAGAAGGAGATACTAGACAGATGGTAAGAAAATGAATTCCCGTCTGGCTGTGTTTTTCCTTTCTTCTTCGTCGGTTGAGCTGCTTTATCTGCCACCGCATCGCTCACTCCTTCTCTCTTTGCCTTTCTTCGGCGGGCGGTGGGTCAGGGTATGACAGTGGGTGAAGATTGAAGAGGCGGTGGGGATGAGGATCTACTCGTGAGGATGTGGAGGAAGGATGGAGGTAGAGAAGTGGACCGACTCGGCTCCGATGCTTCCTCTGCTCCAATAAAGGATCGAGTGAGGGTATATTTTATTTCCCCGATCTGTAATTGCTTTGGTAGAGAGGAGAAAGAATGGCGATTGGGTGGATGCTGCTATTTATTATTGGCTCCCAAACTCCTTGTCGCAAGTGGGGAAGTTTCTAGTGCATTTTTTTACCGCACTCTCTCATTTTACAATATTTGTGTTAAGATATCGTTTACTGGGTCTACAACTATTCTCCATTGGATTTTCTATTGCATTTTTTTACCAATAGGTTTTTAGCTATTGTTCATTGGTTTCTCGGTTGCGGCTATTATCCTCTACGTTTTCGCCAATGGCCTTTTGCCCAAATCATCGCCTCGGTTGGGTACATTGTGAATTTGTTAAGAACTCGGTTCGACTCGGTCAAAACAAGCTGAACACAAAGTTTGACGAGTTTTGGGTCGAGATATTTTATGCGCTTTAATATTTTTATTTATCTTTTTTCTTTTGGTTGAGAATGAAAATTATCCTAGACCCACTGTTGATGAGTTTTGCATCGAGATTGAGTTTTATCCACTTTTGTAATTAGCAGGTTGGGTCGAGTTTCCATTTGATAAAAACTCTATTTGACTCGGTCAAAGCGAGTTGAAATCGATGGTTAGAATTTCTGGTCGGGAGTGTGTTTTATCCGCTTTAGTATTTTTTTTTCCCTTTTCGTTGAGAATGAAAATTGAACCCAATGGTATCTGATCTAATTCGACCAGTTCAAAGCGACTTGAACCCAATGTTTACATTTTTTTGGTCGGGAACGAATTTTATCCACTTTTTGAATTGGTGGGTTGTGTCGGGTGTGAATTTTTAAAAAATTTGGTTCAATCCGGTAAGAGCAAGTTGAACCTGGTGTTGACTAGTTTTGGCCTGGATTGGGTTTTATCCACTTTAGTTTTTTTTTTAATTTCTATTTTGTGTTTTGGTTGAGAATGACAATTGAACCCAAACCCATTAGTATCCAATCTAATTTGACTCAGCCAATGCGAATTGAACCTACTCAAACATGCGATCAACCCGATCATAAAAAAGAAAAGTAAATTAAGATGAACTTAAACCCAACAAAATAATCAAACTAAGTGAAAAGAGTACAAACTGAATAAATAGCGTCATGGGAGAAGTTCAAACATAGAAATATCTGTTCAACAATCCTTCTCCCTTATGCAAGTTCTTCGCTGCGTCAACATCATTTTGTTGTAGTTGACAAGCCCATAGAGAATAAATTAATAATGAAATAAGATTTATCTCATTATTGGTCAATATTCAAACTATTATTTTTTGAAAATATAATGTTCTTACTTACACGCAAAGTCGTTAGCGAGTGAGTTTATGCTGGTTTCTAATTTATAGGCTGGTCAAGTTGATTTGTAGAATGATTTTTCATGCTTCTATCTTTTTCTGAGATTAATGTTACTCAAGACTCGTGCGAGTCCTAAAAAAACCTTGTTTATTCAAGTAGCTTGGCAACTTTTAACTCTTAACCGAGTTATAAGGAGTTGGAGGAGCATAACGCATTTGGTCTATGGTTCGCACGGCTAGCTAGACAGGTAGGGGGAACCTATAGATCATTTGTTGACGGTACAAAATAGGGAAAGGAAAAGTCTATTTTCTGGTGAACAACCTTTGTAGGCAGTTTGTTGATTTTGCGAAAGATTTTCGATGAGGTTCCCCCTTTGTTTGCTGTGGGGAAGGATCTTGTTTTGAGTGAGCTCAACCTTCGAGAATTTAGGAGGAAGATTTGTGATGGGTATTATACTGTTGCTTTTTTCATTTGGTGTTGCCCCTTATTTTGATGTCACTCTTGTGGCTCTGCAAGATAAGCATCCCATCTCCCCATCTCCCTCTCTTACGACTTTACCTGTGGATCATCCTTTGATTGCCTCTTCATCTGTTGTTTTGGATATGATTAGGAGCTTTCCTCGTGGTACTTCTTGCGAGAGGGATGGTTTTTTAGCTCAACACTTATGGATTGTTTAGGGGGTGTTGTAGTTGCTATCTTGGATGATTTGTGGGCCTCTATTACTCAGATGGTCAATCTTTTCCTTGAGGGTCAATTTGAACTCTGTCCGAATCCCAAATCACCAAACCTTTCAAATCTAACTCTGCAAACAAAGACGCCTACCAAGTGATCACCGATCGATGCGATTGGCCGCATTAGGGATTTCCGCAACGGTAAGAAGAAACTCAATTCATTATGAACACAAACCCTGTTCATTGATGGAGGGTCGAGCCAGAGAATGAATCTGGATGGAGGGAGATGCCTTTGCAATAGATTCGTTAATAGAGAGATTCGATCGTCCGAGGGCCACCGGAGGGAGGCAGAGGATTGGCGGAAGGTGAGGGTTGCTAGGCCCTGGAGGCTACAGTTTAACAATTCATAAAAAGAAAATTATCAATTGATTAATATTCATGGAGGAAAAAATAGTTATTAAGCGAAAAGAGGAGGGGCAAAATAGTGATTTCCATCTAGTTTTAACGGTTAGTTAACAGAATTCTTGGCAAAAGGGCACCATTAGTAGTAGGTTATGTTTGTGAAAAAAAAATCATATAAGAGTTTATTTATTAACTTGTAATAGTAAAAGAGTATAAAATACCATTAACTCTAAAAATAATAATAAATAATGATAAATAATAATAATAATAATAATAATAATAATAATAACAACAATAGGGTATGTCTATGGTGACATGCATGTCACCGTAACTTGCACTTTTAGGTCGACCTTATATAGGATTAGGACAACCTAATATGCACTTTTAGATCGACCTTATATAGGATTAGGTTGACTTAATATGCCGTTTCAGTTTTGTGAGGTTCAACGACGCGGTTGACCTTTTATAGCAAATAGTCGACCTCTTGGGAAACGCATGGATGACATGTACGACTACATGAGCCAGATTTCCACCCAGATGACTGGCATGTACGACTACATGGGGCAAATAACCACACAGATGAGCACACTGCAGGTGATAGTGAATGAGATGCGAGATGAGTTTCGATCTCTCAGTGAAAGATACATGCATGTCACCGTAACTTCCGACTACCATAATGCTAGCAACACCAATGAAGAAAATGTGGATGAGGGAGAGAGGAGTAGGAACTCGATGATTTTAGATTGTGTGTTTTTATTGTTAAGTGTTACTAACGATTGTGGATTGATATTATGTGGTTTTAGATTTTAGTTATGTGTGAACAATTATGATTTGTGTTTTATTGTATTTCGTTTTAGTTTGTTTAGTTGTTATGTTATGAAGTTATGAGTCCTTGTTATCATTATTTATGACTGATTCTGTTGGTTTGAACCGTAATTTGTACGAGCAAAAGAACCACCCACATCGCTTATCAAAGAGGTCGATCATTTGCTATAAAAGATCAACCACGTCATTGAACATCACAAAACTGAAACGACATATTAGATCGACCTAAAAATGCATATTAGATTGAACTAATCTTATATAAAATCGACCTAAAAATGCAATTACGTAGCAAATTCCTAATAATAATAACCCGTCCTTAAATGATTACAAATTCCAAGGCCTTTCTGGCCTTGTGCGCTGTCCGCTGTGACTTGTATTTTAAATTTTAATCATAAAAACATGCGCTGCTTGTTGGCGTTGACTTCTGAACTAATAGTCTAATGCACAATAAAACAAAACCCAGTACTTTCTATTCTTGACAAACAGAAACCACGTCGAAACAATACAACCCACGTTCTATTTGTTTTATACTTTCTAATTTTGATCAATCAGAATATTTTTTTCCTACTTGTATTTTAATCGTAAACGACGGCTTTCCTTCCTCCTATCCTATATGAAGTATATAAACTCCTCTGTTCGTCCTCCCGCATTTCTCTCCAACACGTTCACATACAGCTTCTCCCTTCCTCGCAGCCATCGTCGCCATAGCCGCGGAGGTAAAACTGCTCTCCCCACCGCACCACATTTTGCAATCTCATCTTTCTATTGTTTGCAAATCCATCCCTGTTAGTTCTTTGTTGTCGTTGTTGCAAGAAGTCCAATCACTTCCTTCGCCAGTTTTTTGTTTTTCCCCCATTGGCTACTGTAAATGCGAAAAGTTGAACTAGTCTTTTGCTGCGAGGAATCTCACACTGTTTTATATATATATAAGGTGATGTAGGTTTCATTTTTTATTTATTAATATATTATTTAACGGATTTGAACCTGGAGGTTCGAGGCTAGTGGTATTACCACTAGATCAAATACTTGTTTGTCATGCCGTTTTTTCCTTTACTTTCGTTCTTCTGTCTTAATTGAGATTTTGGGAAATGCCGATGTTGACTGCTATAAGTTTTTACGATGGTATATAGCATTAGTGCTATAAGTTTTTGCCTTTATTATACAACTTGAAATTATACCTTTAACGTTATCGTACAACTTCAGATTGTACCTATACTTTTTGTACAAATTCTTTTATGGTACAACTTCAAGTTGTAAAGTTGTACCATAACATAATGATACAAATTCCTTTATGGTACAAACTAAACTTATACATTTAATGTTATGGTACAACTTCAAGTTGTACATTAAAGCATCAATGCTATATAGCAC
The DNA here is from genome assembly GCA_964030455.1 of Linum trigynum. NCBI lineage: Eukaryota > Viridiplantae > Streptophyta > Magnoliopsida > Malpighiales > Linaceae > Linum > Linum trigynum. The sequence continues at coordinate 9,814,451 of OZ034820.1, read as the reverse complement.
AGTAGAAGTTCTCTTATTATTAACTTTTGGTTAACATGTATACTTTAACACCAAAAAATTAAAATATTTTTTTTTTGGCTAACACACACACATATATATATATATATATATATATATATATACACACACTGTTAGCACTTATAAGGAATACTCGGAAATCATTACTTTGTGAAAACTTGATCTCAAATTTTAGTGTTTCTAACCTGTTATTTGAAATATATATGTTTATTCTTAATACTTTCTAAAAAATTAATCTAAGATTTTTTGTTCCTAATTTGAAATATATACTCCTACTACTGAAAGGTATATACCATCTGTGAAAATTAAAGTTTGAAATTTAACTAAGAATCATTAATGTTAACTAAAATAATAAGAGAATATATAATCTCTTCCATATAGTCATTTGTAGTACATGACTTTGAAAGATCAATTTTATTTTCTATTGCTAAAACTTGTGTTTACTTCGTCGTAAATTTATGAAAAATATTATTCAATTATTTATTTGTGTGATTTTTCAAAAATATACGAAAAATATTTTCATTATTCTTTCATCGGAAATTTTATTTGACGGTCGCTAACTTCAAATCCTGCCTCTTCCGTGGTTGCCTGCAAAAATGTTCCACTAATGAATGAAAAAATGAATCAATGAACACTTCCGTTTGGGCTTTTGCTAAATTTTTATTAATATAGTTTTTTTTTTTTTTTTTTTTTATCTTGATTAGGCCTGAAGTTCTTGGTGAATGTCATGGTTAAAATCTTGTTCCCGTTCTAGTTATTTTTCATTTCTTGCTACTTGTTATGCGACCTTGAGTACCTAAATCCTAATTGGCTAACTAGTTCCATTATGACAATCTTCCAACACGCTTGGAACTCTTTCCAACATTACCCTGCCTATTTTGTCAATTGCTTATGCTTCTTGTATTATGCTCTTTCCAATTTCTCCTTAGTGGTTTCCATTGGTTATTCTGCAATTTGATCTTCGTTTTGGGCTCCCAGAACTGTGACCATAAGAAAAGAAAGAATGGCTGCAGCTGCAAATCCTACTACAGGTGTGGCAACAGCAAGGACGTGGATCTCTTCCCACCAAAATTTGTTCATGTCGACCGCAACAAGTTTGAGTACACAGTCTAAAACTATCTCTTTGAGCTATTCATTCTCCCAGAAGTTAAATTCAGTGATTCTGAAATCGAGACCAGCTGTCGCAATAAAAACAACATCAAGCTCAGCAATTGAGACCTCAGCCAAAGAGACCAGCAGTTTGCCAGGACTTCTCGTCGATTTACGAGGTCGATTATTCTCGTTTCCTTGTTCGTCTATGCTTTGGCAGTAGTAGTAAATTAACCACTTGTTTCAACAATGATTCATTTTTAGAAAAGTTCACCGCATTTTTCTACATTTATGGCAACGTTACTGGAGAACCATCTAATGACAAGGGAGTTAACTATTCACAGGCAAGAGAGCTTTCATTGCTGGTATAGCTGATGACAATGGGTATGGTTGGGCCATAGCAAAATCACTTGCAGCAGCTGGAGCTGAAATTATTGTTGGTACTTGGGTGCCCGTATGTAAACAAACTTATCCAAATTCAACATTCTGTTTCAATGATACAGTTCCTTCAAGTACGAGATATTGGTTGCAGTTACTAAATCACGATTCTTTTCCAACAGGCTATGAATTTTTTTGAAAGCGGTCTAGAACGTGGGGAGTTCGACGAATCTCGTGTGTAAGAATATTATCTGCAGAACTCCCAAATTTTATGGACAATGTCCTGTTTAAGTAATTTATATATACAGATTCCTATGTGAACTTTCGACAGGTTACCCGACGGTTCTCTAATGGAGATCAGTAAGGTGTACCCAATGGATGCAGTTTTTGATGGCCCTGAGGATGTTCCTGAAGATGTAATTAATCACAGCACCTTCATTTCCTATGTGCTATATATTACAATATGGATTAGGCAATGACATGTATAAATAATTTGTGCAGATGAAAACAAGCAAGCGCTATGCAGGATACTCCAAATGGACTGTGAAGGTAATCTTTTTTCATTATAAAAAAGCTAATGCATTGTACCTTCTCTTTCATTCTAATTGAGGAATGACTTCCTTGGGTGATGTTTTAGGAGCTTGTGGAATCAGTGAAGCAGGATTTTGGTAGTATCGACATTCTTGTCCACTCTCTTGCTAATGGGCCAGAGGTCTGTTTAGGAACTTCTTTTTTTATTTTTGCTTTGCAATGTGTTGTTGTTTGTCCTCTGAAACTGTTACTTTCTCAGGTTGTCAAACCTCTTCTGGAGACTTCAAGATTTGGGTACCTAGCAGCCATCTCTGCATCAAGTTACTCCTTCATTTCCCTCCTGCAGAACTTCCTTCCTATAATGAATCCAGGTGTTGTTCTTGTACCACGAATGTCCCGGAAAAATTTATGTGTATATTTACCATGTTATGCTGATACGAGCTGCTTTCTTGTTGATACACCAGGTGGTGCAACAGTTTCCTTGTCTTACATTGCTGCTGAAAGGATCATTCCTGGGTATGAAAAAAAAAAAAAAAAACTTCTTGTACAGTTTCAATAAGTTGGATGAGTCTGGTTTCTTCCATTCATATCTAAATATCAAAATCATTTTACATTCTAGTTATGGTGGTGGGATGAGTTCAGCCAAGGCTGCGTTGGAGAGCGACACACGGGTGAGTTATTGTTGCTTCTCAGTCCCGTGTAGCTTTTTCGCGCAGCAGCTCGAACTGTTAGAGATGAACATGCTTGAAAAGTATTTGTATACATCTTCATAATCGTTGTGTGTTAATTCAGGTGCTAGCCTTTGAAGCTGGAAGGAAGCACAACATCAGGGTCAACACAATATCTGCAGGTACCAACTAAGCCATGGTCTGAAAATTTTGACATCAATTGGACTGTGATCCATCAAAACTATCCCAATATCGAGAAATGTGAGATCAACTGCCATAAGTTCTACTTACTAGAGCACAACCAACATACTGGATTGAATATATGTTAGGACATCATAACTTCCATGTCTTTGCAGGTCCATTGAGAAGTCGGGCTGCAAAAGCAATTGGTTCTATCGATATGATGATTGATTACTCGTCGACCAATGCACCCATTCAGAAGGAACTATCTGCAGGTTAGTAGAAAGTAATCCATTTCTGCTTCTGGTCGACTATGATCATTATAGCCTACTGATGTGAGCCCTTTGTTATTTTAATTCTGCAGAAGAAGTAGGTAATGCTGCTGCTTTCCTGGCTTCCCCTTTGGCTTCAGCCATCACCGGAACTGTCTTGTATGTCGACAATGGTCTAAATGCTATGGCCGTGAGCATTGATTCCCCTGCCCTTGAAAACCTCCACAGGCCAAAAGAGAAGTAACCACACCTGTGAAGCCAGAGATTCTAACTTATGGCTGTTGTTGTTGCCAATTTCGAAGAAAGCAATAAATGCTGAGGTTCCACTTTCGTTGGCCTTGTGTAGCATTTTTACATTCGCAGACAGCTGAATTTAGTTAATTGCAAACAAATGGCTTTGAACTTTTTTCTTCTTCTTTTCATTGTGTAACTGTCAACTTTCTAAAGCTAATTGCTAAATGAGGGTGCTCCTTTGATACTAACTCAATTCGGCCATTCTACAAGTCCCAATTGATCGCTCACGGATAAAACCAAGATTGCAAGATCAAAGGACGAAATTGGCCAAGTGTTGTAGTAGTTTCGGAAACCCTACTTTGGAGGGTTGGTTCTCACAAATGGTTCGGTGAAAATGCAAGGTTGAAGATTTGTTTTGAAGTTGGAATGTTCCTCTACAATGTGGAGTGCTTGGATCGTCGCGAAGAAGCCAGGAAGGTCATTTTTCAAGCCAATCAAAAACCTAGTTTGCAACCTGAAAATTGCCTGAATTTGGTCAAGGCAGAAACTGAGTTTCGGAAGCCAACTTTGGAGCATCATTTGTGGAGTTTGGGTTACAACCAACTGGCGATTCGAGTTGGGTATGAAAGTACGCAACTTTCTAAACCTAGAGAAGGAATTGGCTGACCTCGACTCAAACCAAAAGACCATTTTCCAGTATCTTGAAGTTGGTCTGAAGAGCTGTTTCTTAGACAGTTTACTTGGAAGAGAAGATTGTTGCTTGGTTTGCAAGTTTCATTGTTTGACTCGAAATCCTTTCCTTGTTTAGCTTTAATTTGTTTCATTGTTCAATTAGGATTGTATTAGGTTGTTTCTTGGCTATAAATAGCCTCTTTCATTGGTTGTACCACAAGTTTTAAGTTGAATAAAAAAGGTTACTCGGAGGAGTATTCCCAAAGCTTGCGAGAAGTTGCTCTTGGTTTGTTTGGCCAATAATTGCAGATAGACCGAACCAAGTAGTCCCCTCGGTTGGTTGATAGTTCTACCACTAATTAGCCTCTTTCCCAAGTGTTAAAGTTGTTGATCGGGTTCTGTGTTCGTTCCATCCCCTGTTCGAGTGAAAACTTCAAATTGAATCAAGGATTCCACTGTCTCAAGGTTGCGACAATTCTGATTTCTATCAAGCTAGGGAATTAGCTTGCATCAAGTGGCATCATCGCCTGGTTCAAACGCAGTGGACAAGACGACAAAGAGTACTCGCCCTGTTGCAGCAAGGACGAGGAAGAAGGACCCCATTGCCCTGTGAAAGAAATCGGAGGAAACATTATCTTATTCCGAACTCAAAGAGGAAATCCACTGTGACGATTCGACCATGGGAGGAAAGCAAATTAATATGACTGAATTGTTGTAGACAATGGTGGCACGATGAATGCTACGTTTCAGATTCAGTTCGACCACATCAACCAGCAATTGGCAGAGCTGAAGTCGACGACGACAACATAGCCAAAGTCACCAGAAATAACGACAAGACAAGAGACAATTCCTAAGGGAGGTCGAGATCACAGCCCTCAAGCTCTGAGTGAGCAAATTAGGAACTTGGAGCGACAATTGATCCTCACCGGAAACAATCATCGTGATCGAAATCACGAATTTTGTGATTATAACCACGAACCACCAGAAAAGGGGCATTGACGAGCTCCGAGGAATCAGACTTAGCACTCCTTCATTTCCATTAGGTTTCAATTCGTCAGAATACTTGGTGACTCAACCCGAATGCACCACTTTAAAACTCCTGATTACGACCCAAGTATAAACCTTAACCGGGTGCAGTACAGTACAGTACATGGCAAGTATGTTTAAATATCGACCCGGGCCGGTTCATGTACCCCTACTTCGATTGTTTGTAACATTATCTAGCGGTCGGTTTGTGGCAAAAACAAAACCTAAAGCTAAAGTGTTTGCAAAGATAAATGGATTTGACACTAATTGAGAAGGCTTCACCCGGGTGTTGCTCCCCTAGCTAGCAATTATGACTTGATGGATCGAATGGGCGTGTGTGGTGAGGGGGTTGTAAACCGTAGGGAAGTGTAACAAGTAGCTAAGTGACACTATCTTAGTCTCTAGGTCGAGGGAAGGGGATACAATCCAAGCTTCCAGAGTGACTCTCTCGACTTATTGACTAAGGATTTGTTAGACTTCACCTTCGAATCAGAGTTCGGACGGCCACCCACAACCAATTCCTAGGTGCTAATATGAAATAGGAGGTTTGTCCTGCATTAACCTAACTAGGAGACAATGAATTTCCTAAGAAAACCCAACATTCAAGCCTCTTTCAAAGAAAGGAAGGGGGGTTTCTCTTTACCTATGTTAGAATGGCAATTAGATTGATAAGTTTTCACACAACACAATCATTCATGAATAATGATGAATTGAATAATTGAATGAATACTGTGTGAATTGATGATTGAATGTAGAATCTAGGGCGAGGGATTAGCCGATTAATGTGAATGAATAATGTAAGATGATTCATGAGCTTAATTGAGCCTTAGTGGGCATGAATTTGGGTACAATTTGTGGTTGAATGTGAAAATTGCCCACCAAGTGCAAAACTGTGAATGAATGGAATCAGTGATTTTTGATTGATGGTTGGAAGCCATCCGGGCATGATTTAGGTTTGATTTTGTGTGTTGATAATCCGTGAATCACCTTGAACCGTGCCTCGGTGAGCTTTGTGTGCATTTAAGCTTAATTGTCCGAAAGTCGGTCTTGTGAAAAGCCTTCAAGGCATAGGACCGTAGTGGAAGCCTAGGTGTGGGGGAATTCTTTTCTCCACTTTATGTGAAATTTAAAATTATTTCCACATATGGTGTATGTCTGAATGCTTTACAGGATTCGACACGGAGCACGAGTTCATCAGCTACATGGTGAACCACGTGAAGTATGGGCCAAGTTTGGCCAGTGGAGATACAGTAAGGCTGGGCCTCATTGGATGCTCGATCTGGACATGTTGAACATGTTCAGATGGTGGGCAGCAATGTCAGGGGTCCTCAGTCACCCCCCAATGGAGGCAGCTGCTGGCAGTGGACTTGCTTCTTTACCGAGATCTCTACGTAGAGCTATACCCCACTTTCTCCCACGTCATTTGGGGAGTAAAAGGAGTAGACCCTACGTGGATTTCATGCTGGGAGGTTAGCCGAGGGTTCTGACATAAGATGGCTTTGCTCAGGCTATGGGGCTTGACCCTACCCACATGACAATGATAGAGAGGTAGTACACTGCTGACTTCCACTACTAGACAACCTTCCACACCATCTGTCGCCCTGAGCATCGGGAGAACAAATTCCAGGGCTCCAACACCAACACTATCAAGCTCAGGATGCCCTAGAGGATCCTGCGTAGCCTCCCGACGAAGTCCATCATCCCCAGCTGCTAGCAGGGCACTTGATCTCAAATAGAGGGTTGATAGCCCTCCATTCCCTAAACCGGCCGGCAGATTTGCTCCACCTGGGAGTCGTGGTTGCTATCAACTTTGCTCAATGCGAGGGCCAGGACCGAGTGAACACGATTCACTTGGGGGCCATTATCACTAGGCTGGCCCGACACTTCGGGTTGATGTGGCCCGGTGTTTTATCACGGTCGGACAAAGCAGTTTCTGGTGGAGACCCTCCACAACATGAAGCTGGTGCTTCAAGGGGAGAGAGGAATTGAGTTCCTCGAGGGTCGAAGCCTTCGACAGCTCTGTGACCCCAGGTCGACCCTGCACCAGTGCAACCTAATCCAGAGGTCCCTCCCCAGGACCAACCACCCACAAGAGCTTCCGGCCGCTGCCGGCGCACTGCACCACCACCACCATCAGCTGCATCATCATCATCAGGGGCCAGACCTTCTATTCCGGACCCCACCTTGAGGAGCGAGTGGATCGCGTCAATGCTCATGTAGGAGTCACTGCTCGACTTGACCAAACCGCTGATCTCATAGAGAGGATGGCTCGACGCCAGGGCGTCCTTTCGAACGACGAGGAGTGATCTTGCCCATCATGAGGTAGCCGTCGAGGGAGACATGTGGAAGAGTCGATTTCTTTTGCCCCAGTTATCCATTTGCAAACTCTGAACTCTTTTTCTTTTTATTTTCTCCTTAATTTGTTTGTGAACTAGTACCTTGTGAGTTCTTTATTTTGAATCGTATTGTGAAATTTTGTTATGTGTAATAACCTCGCCTCGAGCAAGAATGTGCGTGTATTTGTGTTTTGTTTTTCCTTTGAAGCTCAAATATCCTACCCCGGGAATTTCTCCAACTTTCATACACCAAGCCATGCGGTAACATCGTTCTACCCCCTATTTTGCGCCATTGAGGGCAATGTCGAGCTTAAGTTTGGGGGTGGGGGTAGTTTATTATTATGCTTGTGTGTGTGAGTGAATTCTTAGAGCCTTGATGTATGCCCAAATTTGAAAATTTTGAGGGCTCCAAGCAATGCATGATCAAAATGGTTGGTTGGTGGGTGAATCTCGTGCTTATTTGTCATGTAATCGAGAGAATCCTATTATGATGACTGAGAATGCATTAGGGTTGTGCAAAGGCTTAGTTCTCACGTGTGCTTAAATGAATGGATGTCTTGACTTGGTTACTTCTTGATTACAATTGCCATGCATTGAAGTTTTTGAAATTAGAATAGATGTTTGGGCGATTAGGTAGCCATTTGAGTTTTGTGCCGATTGTCTTTTTCATGTCTGATAGATCCCTCTCGCCATGGTGTATAACATTCATTGTTGTCACTAGTGAGTATGATGGAGGCAAAGGATTAGTCCACGTCCAAAAGTTGATTGTCCCGAAATATTTTATCCCCTAGTCAACTCCTTTGAGCTGTGAGACTTTGGGGGTCTTTCTAATGCTAGGAGCTTCGTGCTTGATTGAGCTTAATGGTGATCGAAAGAACGACCCCTACCCATCCTCTCTTCGTGTCAAACTGTGAGTCATCCTTATGTCTCGGAGTTCTTGCTTTTGCGCTCCATTGAGGTTCTACATAGGTGGTTTTCCCTGGTTCTTGCTAGAAATGAGAAGGTAGTGTTGGAGGGAAAGTTATAAATGAGAGCATTGTTCGTATAAGGATAGGTGGCATGCGTTGCACTCTCTAGTACCCCCCTCGAAAGAAAAAGAGAAGAGAAAAGAAAAGAAAAAGAGGCAATAAACGTGGTAAATAAAAGTAGAGAGGGGCCACAAAAGTCTAAGTGTGTTCTATAGAAAGGGTTTCTTGGACCTTAAGCCATTGAAACACCTAATTTGTTTGATGACCTCCTTCACTACTAGGTTTGAAATGTGAATAGCAAGATAGGTCGAAGAAGTGTGCTTGAATGTAGTTCGTGATTGGTAGTGGTTTGGAAGAAGGGAATTGTGTTTTTTGGTCGATGCTAGTGGCCTTTGTTTGTAGGAAAGGTTCTTAGTCAAAACCATAGAACCTTTGGTTTTAGGTTTAAGATGTAGGTCCTGACCCCACTAGTCGAGAGTGAGTGATTCATTATTGTTTTGCATGTTTAGTGAGGAACTATGTTGCCCTGTTGTGTGTTCCTTGGACTTTACTTCTATGCATGGTTAGTTGTGGTTGGTGAGTAGTCTAGTCGAGACTTGCATTGATTTGTGAAAAGGTGAGAACTTTTCATTTACCCATTCTTGATGCAATCGAATGTCGTTTGTGGTGGATGTTGGTATTGTTTGAGGCGTTTCATGTGTCGATGTCCAAATAGTCATTGATTTTCACCACTTCGTGCCTTTTGGTTTGTCCCCAAGTTATCTTGTTAGGTTGAGATATCACCTAGGTTTAAAATGGTTTGATTGGGGACAAGCAAATGTCTAAGTGTTGGGGGGGGGGGGGGGGTTGATTCAGGCTCATTTGTACACTTTTTACTCCTAGTTTGCTTAGTCGTTTGAAGCATTTTTACTCCGGCAGGTTTGGTTCTGCGTCGGGTTTTGCCTTGTTTTGGTGTTTATCAGACTTTGGTAGGTGGAACCAACCATGGGGTCGAAATTTGGACGAAAAGGCAAAAAATCAAGTCAAAGGGTGGAAGCAGCAGTAGATCACGATTCGGGCTGTGAGTTCACGGTCACTAAGACCATGAACTGAAACCGCTACCCGTGAACAACCAGGCATCAAGAGCACAAATTGCTTTCACTGTACACAAGTCAGTTCACGGTTGTAAGAACGGGAACTCAGGCCATTGCCCGTGAACTGGACTTAGTGATGCGGCGCGATTCGACTTGAGATCACGGTCCAGGGTTTCAGTTCATGGTCGTGAACCGGAACTATGATCTGAGCCCGATCTGGGTATATAAAGGAGGTTGAGCTGAAGGGAAAAAGAGGAGAGACCTAGTGTGATAAACTTCTTCTTCTTCTTCTTCTGATTTCTGGAGTGAGAGAGTGACGAAGCAAAGAAGAGGAGAAGCTAGGGTTTCATCTTCAAGCAGGAATTGGGAATTCCTCCCCCAAATGAGGATCTCTTCAACACAAGGAGCAAGGCTAGCATCTCATTGATGGTTTTCCTTCTTCTCTTGTGTTTTCCCTTCTCCTAGCATGGAGTGGTCCATTCTTTCACTTGGGTGTTTGTAAACCCTAGCTACAATTATGTGAATGCTTGTATGGATTGAATGATTTGTGTGCGGCTGTATTTAATGTGAATGTGGAGGTATTATTCATGAATGATTGTGTTGTGTGAAAACCTATTAATCTAATTGGCATGCTAACCTAGGTAGAGAGAAAACCCCCTTCCTTTCTTTGAAAGAGGCTTGAATGTTGGGTTTTCTTAGGCAATTCATTGTCTCCTATCTAGGTTAATGTAGGGCAAACCTCTTATTTCGTATTAGCACTTAGGGTTGGTTGTGGGTGGCCGTCCAAACTCCAATTCTAGGGTGAAGTCTAACCAACCCTTAGTCAATAGGTCGAGAGAGTCACGTTGGTGGCTTGGATCGTATTCCCTTCCCTCAACCTAGAGACCAAGAGAGTGGCACTTAGCTACTTGTTACACTTCCATATGGTTTACATCCCCCTCACCACACACGACCATTCGATCCAACAAGTCATAATTGTTAGCTAGGGGGAGCAACACTCGAGTGAAGCCTTCTCAATTAGTGTCAAATCCATTTAACTTTGCTAATGCTTTAGCTATAGATTGTTTTTTCACCAAAAATCAACCGCTAGATAATGTTTCAAGCAATCGAGGTAGGGGTACATGAACCGGCCCGGGTCGATATTTAAACATACTTGCCCTGTACTGCACTTAGTTAAGGTTTATACTTGTGCCTTAATTGGGAGTTTTATTGTGGTATTCGGGAATACTAAAGAATTTAATGATATAAACATTGAATGACTAAAGTATCTAATGATATAAGCATCTTATTAAATAATATAAAAATTTGAATAAGACACCATAAAATTCACATCCTTAAACAATCAAATTGAACTAGCTATACATAAGAGAGAAAGATGGTACCAACATCGATGATGAAGTTATCTCTTTAATTGCACCATCTTATGGAAGCTAAACTCAATCTCCACTTGAGCCTAGTGGCTCCTTGCTTGAGTCTTGAAGAGTAAATTTTTGTAGTATTTGCTATTTACTATATCCTATAGCCTGACCGTCTATTTATAGTAAATATGGGAAGGGGTTTTCAGATTTTTGCTCCTAAAACTCGGCCAAAAGCTTCCTTGTACGACTAGAACTCGAATTCTCTAACTTCGGGATGAATAAAGAATATTCAAGAAGCTTCTAATGGGCTTGGGCCCAAGGTGGCCTCCTAGCAATCGCCACCATTGTTTTTTTTCCTTCTTCCAGTGGGTTTCATGGACCACAAGCAACCTGTCTATGGATTTTCAACGCGACTTGATGGGTTAGGGTTGGTGGCAGCCCAACAACGATTGCACCCGTCATGGATTCTTTCCTCTGCTTGGACGAAAACTTCTTTAGTGGCCTACTCTTGGGATAAGATGAAGACTTCCTATAAGACCTCTATTCGTTTGAGCTTCATTTAATGAATGAATTACTCCTTGATCTTCTTATGTGATCCAATGATTGATCGAGCTGATCAACGATTGTACTTGACCTTAAAAAGCACAAAATCATAGCAAAATGCATAAAATGATATTAAAACACAACCTAGGTCTATTATAAGCACATTGATAACATAATTTTAAAATACATACAAAATATAGTAAAATTTAATAGAAATGGAATTGTATCAAATTTGGTAAGCCATAAACATTATAATTCGACCCGCACTTGAAGTTTGTTGATCCCTAAGCAAACACTTCTCACAATCATACAATCAATAAACACGAGGAATCATCACCCAACCATCTTTCTTAGATAGTGGATCATAAGTGAATTTACAAGGTCAACAATAGTACAAAAAAATTCTAACCACATCAACCTGCATGAATAACAAAGACAATCAACTCTACCATTAACAACTAACCATGCATGAATCTTAAAATACATTTGAACTTTGAAATGCCTCTACCATCATTTGACATACCATTAAGCACTTTTGCCTTTCAACAAACACATATATCATCTTGATTTTCTAGACTTTTCTTATCACTATTTTTTGCCATTTTTGTGTGTAGCGAGCTTTCTGTTTACTAGAGCATTAGACCCCAATTAGTCGAGCAAGAGCAATTTTTGTATCTCTCCATTGGTTAGAGTACTTTATTTAACTCCTATAAGTTGATTTGTGTGGAGGGTCAATAAAAATGAGGAGTTTCAGTAGCTTTATTTGTGCCCTCAATAACACATCGTCAAGTTGGCTATCTATTCAACAAGAGGAAATTTTACTTTATTTAACTTGTATCTCTTCCAAAACCCCTTTTTGCAATGAATATATGCCTCACATGTTGGGCTTACCCCACGCTTTATTTCATAACATAGCATGGCAAACACATATGATTCAAACAAGCTGAGATTGGTAATTTTGGCATTTAATAGAAGGTACAATTCACCCCATGGAAAAGCTTTTTTACAAAATGGAGACTTAATGCATAATTAAAAATCTATAATGAATCGAATAGCATGACATTAAAAGATATTTACATGCTCATAGGCTCAATGACTATCACATCCTTCATACTCACTACACTATCCTCCATAGACCAAGTGATCATTCTTGTAGGGGATGGCAAGAATCGAATACAATTTTCATAATATTAAATTTTACTTAATATTTCGAATACTCAAGCCAATTGATGGTTAATGCATCTGTAGAACTTTGAAAATTTCTCATTATGAAAGGACAATGAAAAAAAGCAACAAAACTCACTTCCAACCCACACTTAAAACATGACTTTGTACTCAGTGGACTAAAATATAGGTGAGCCATGGTAAAGGGTTGGAATGAATTGCCTCATTCATTGTTCAATTTGAAGTGGAACCAGATGGTTAGACTAATAGTAGTCCTTCTTCATTATCTAAGGAGATTCCAAATAAACATAGGAAACAAAAGAAAAAGTGAAAGCAAAAAGGGAGAGACCTAATACATCTTCTCCTAGTTAATATCCAAAACAAATGACAAGAAAGAAATAAAATAAAAATAGACGGTACCCCTCAAATAAGTTTAGACTAAGCTCATGCATCCAATCTTGCGGCCTCTGCAATACTACTCCACTGGTGATGTGCAGTACAGATCAAAGTTAAAATCCTAGAATGGCCTAGGGTTGTTTTCCACAAGGTCTGCTAATGCATAACTAGTCACACCAAACCATCATTGACTCACACGAAAATAATATAAACATTTAGGGGTTTTCAAGTAACTAACAAGCAATAATAGTAAAGTTGTTTCGGGGTTATTTATTTATGGATGCAAAAAAGTAAAGATTCGTTATTGTATAAGAAGGTAAGATTCAAGTACCATCATGCATATTAATACTCAATCACATCATGCATCAATGATTCATCTTTAACATCACCTTATCACTTCTAGTAAGACCATTATCTACCAATGCATATGCCACTTGCGACATAAATTTTAATAGCTAATGCGTGATTTCGCTTCATGGCATCAACTAGTTAGCAAAAGTAAGGAAGTTAGGATATCACATGATTAAGTGTGAGCCTCTACGAGCCATAATTGATTATCTATAGCATCAATGATCTAACAATCAAGCATTGATACTACTCGAGGTATAGATGGTTGATCATTCCCTCTATACTTGTGTAGCATCAATGGGGTATCACTATAGGGTATTTTCTTATCAATCTAGATGATACTAAGCACGATGCATGTAGTAGAACACTATAGAATCATAATCATCGATAAACTACAATGTTCATCACATAATCTTAATAGTTTTCCCAAACTGAGTGGAAACCATCTGAATAAAATCTCGAGCGAGATCAAATAGCTCTGATTTCTGTTTGAGAAAATAAATCCACGTAAACCGCGTAACATGATCAATAAACAGAGAAAAATAGCAAAAACCAAGACGTGCCATTATTGGAGAAGGGCCCCAAAGGTTAGTGTGGACAAGATCAAATGGATCTGCATAGTCCATTGTACTAGCACTAAACGAACGCTGAGAAATCTTAGCTTCCACAAAGTGAGTACACGTATAATCATGCATAGATCAAATTGTACCAAACAACCAATTCTTCTTAAACATATAAAAAAGTCTCGATTTATGAGGGTGGCCAAGCCAAAAATGCCACAAATCCCAATCCGACAATTTAACAGAATAACCAGTATTGTATAAAGATAAATAGGAATCAATATCAACAACTCCAGAGTCCTCCTCCTTAATCAGTCGAGCTGGAATGGAAATTTGAGTCATATTCCCAACAGCATTACCACCCCGATCTCCTTCCTAGCGCTCGTAGCGTCAAGGAGAAAGATACGATCCCACTTACTCCCTCGACCTATCACTGCCCCCGTCCTCATGCCCTGCATAGCGCATCCATTTATATTAAAGATAATACGACACCCATCATCAACTAGTTGGCCCACGGACACCAAATTCGGAAGAAGTTTAGGAACATAATAAGCATCACGAAGCATCAACAGTCTACATCTCATAGAACACATACCAAAAACAGATAACTGTGAGCCATCAGCCACCTGCAGATTAACACCAACACTTGGCCGAATAGACAGAAAATTTCATCTATCACTAGTCATATGGTTCACAGCAGTAGAATCAAGATGCCACTAAGTGAGAGACGAGTAAACTGTACCATTCGCGAAAGCAACCGGGAGAGCAGATGGGAGAGTTTCCTACAACGCCTCTTGAACTAAATGCCTAATCTCCTCAAGGGACTGATAACACTATATTTGTGTTAGTTGCTCTCATGGCCTATTTTACGCTAGGTTGTGTTAGTTTATGATGTTTTTAAGTCCTAGTACGTGAATGGGTGCGAAGGAGCGAGTTTCGGGACGTTTTGGATAGAACAGACAGAAAGCAGGGGAAAGTTACGACCAGACCTCGAATGTTACGGTCTGGACCGTAACTTCCCCAAGGCACCCGTAACTCTGAAGGGGAGGCGCCAAGGATCCTGATGCTATATGAAAGTTATGCCTAGACCCTTGAAGTTATGGCATGGGCCGTAATTTCCTCCCCATGCCCATAAATCTGAGGAAACAGAGGCCAGATGTTCCAGAAGCCATTTCAGAGATACGACCCCTCCTCATAGTTACGTTCGTAACCGTAACTTCCTCCTTGAAGCCGTAACTCTTGTTATACGGAAAGCTTGAACTGTTGTCATTTTGAGGAAGTTACGGGCTAGCAAGCAGAGTTACGAACGTAACTTTGCCTGTAACTTGGCCTCTAGAATCTATATAAATGCGTTTTGGGGGATTTTGAAGGGGGAGATCTTGGTTTTGGAGGATTTCTTTGAGCTATTTTGGAGGATTTCTTCATCATTGGAGCTTGGGAATGAAGCTTGGAGATGGAGATTGAAGATCTAGATCAGATTTCTGAATTCTCTCTCTTCTCTATGGAGTAACTTCCCTTCACTTAGGTTTTGAGGAACCCTAGCCCTGTTTGTTTGATTGGATGATTGTATGAGTACTCTTACTTGATAATCTTGAGTTCATTTTCAATCTATGCATGTTTTCATGATTCAATTCTTCTTTACTCTCGATTATTGATTCTGCTTTGATCCTATGAGAGTGAATACCTGATTAGGTCAATAGAGCACCATAAATTGATAGTATTGGATCGATTGCTTTAGTATAGGGTCGATTCACAGTTTTGTATCGATTGAGAACCTCATTCAATAGAGGGAATCTAGTTCAGAATGCCTTGATCAGTTGTTCTAGAGAAGGATATGTCCCTCTAGGCAATCGACTCAAGAGGGCCTTGAATTCCTTAGTCGAGATTCAAGGTCTAGTCAAGGATTCTCCGCATTGTAAATGAAATTGAAATAAGTTAGAGATCATTAATCACTAATCTTGCTAGTGGCTAGGGGGAATCATACCTAAGTGACTTCCCAACCTCTAATTAGATTAACTTTAACTCTTGTTTGGTAGAGTAGTTTTAGTTCTTCTATTTTAATCTGGTTTGCTAGATAATAAATGAAAGCTTAGTATAGTAACTCTAGAGATACGTGGATTTGATATTTATTACTTGTGCCACTATATTGCAGTCCTTTTCATTGGTTACACTTGGCCATTGTTAGGAGTTGTGTTTCAGCGAGTCAAGTTTTTGGCACCGTTGCCGGGGAATTACTAGATTATTAGGAAAGGAAAAAGTTCATTAATTTAGCTTTCCTTTCTTTTAATCGTTTTTTTCCACCCTTGCTTATCACTTGGGTGTCTTTGTTTCTGTTGGTGCAGTTCTGAGTCATGGATCCTAATGGCTTCTCCAACCATTGGGGGGTAACCACCACCACCCGAGGGTATTACCTGAAGACTCCCTTGAGCAATCTAGGGGGAGAAGACTATGGATTCGGATTTTAGTACAAACCCCCTACTACGAAGAACAACCTGACCCTTTGACATTTCAAGAACAGTATCCTTATCAAGAAGAAATCCACCCACATCCAGAGGGGCCATCGGAGCTGGAGTTAGCCATGGCGGCCTTCACTGGCCATTATGTAGAGCCAAGCTGCAATCCACAACCATATCTAAACTATCAATTGAGAATTATCATAGAGTGGTTTTCTCGGGGCACCGAGAGATCCCTCCGCAAGATGGACCTTTTATTCCAATCCATTGCTCCTCCAACCTCTTCATTTCTCCATGAATCGGAGGAGACTGTTCCGCACTCAGCAAAGCAAATAGAGCGGGTTGAGCAAGTTTGTGCACAGTTTTTTAAGATCACCTTTCTGCTACCATAGAAGAAGATGAGGAGGATGAGAAGGCTACAAGGACATTGTGGAGCAGACAGAAGTTTTCACGGAGAGCTTCCGTGATGATCATGATTAGGAATATCCTTTTGTAGCCGACCACACCTTTCCACATCCCGCACCGAGTTTTGCTTGGCGACTTGCTCTCCAATCCGTTCTAGAAGATGAAGAGCGAGAAAGGATGAGGAAAGAAGTTGTGGAGGATGAAGAAAGTGAATCAGAGGCATTCTTGATCCTTTCCAAGGGAGGAGTCAAATTCTGAGGAATGAAGGGGGTTGAAGAAGCAACTGGCGTCCAGGCTGAGAACAAAGTTGAGGGGGGAGAGGCTTGCACCGGCCATGCGTTACATGTGATATCTCCATCAAACTACGAGGAGCTGCTTCGCAAGGACCCATTTGCAGTGTCTCTTTGCCAGACCAAGGCTAGATCGACATCAGCCCCTCTTGGTGGACGCGATGGTGGTCAATTGATGCTGTCATATATGGTTTGGGGCAATGAGACAAGAGAAAAAGAGGTCTTGATGGTGGAGACTTCATCTGCAATAAGTGCACGAGCCTACATCGCTTGATACATCACTTGCTCGTGACTTGAGACTCCACCTCATCGACGAGAACCTCAACTTTAAATTGGTTCTAGCATGGATCGAAACTTAGGATCCACCATTCGGCTCACAACGTGAAAGAAGCGCTTGTTGGGAGGCAACTCATCCAGTCGGTTTGCATTTCTTTCCCTATTTCTCTTCAATTGAGTCAGTTTTGTCTTTGATTTTAGAGTCAATAAATCAACCTCTGTGTGAAAATGTGTGGTGTTTTTGTTTTGAATGCTCTCTCTACTCACCTGGAATGCACCGCTTGCCGCATCCACCATCATTCACATTTGATCTGGTAACTTTATTATACCATGTTTATCTTTCCTCCATTGAGGATAATGTCGTGCTTAAGTGTCGGGCGGTGTTCCATTATGTCTGTGTGTGAATGTTTGGTTGTGTTTATGTGCTTGGAGCCGATATGAGGGCTCCAAGTTCGTGTTCCTTGCAATTTTTTAACCTGCTCATTATGCTTTGAATTGAATGTCTTTATAGTTCTATGCAACCTAGGGATGGTAGTGTAGCACTATGGAGGATGTTGAAGTATAAGATCTTTCCTATCTTTATTTTTGCTGTGTCGATTGATTGTGTGAATTAGTGGATTTAGGACCTTTGATTCATGTGGTATCGATGACTCTCTTTATGTTGTTTGTGGACTCATGTATCGTAAAAGGGTGCTCATTGTGCATAATGGAAAAAGCAGTTGGTCCTCCATGCAAAAAATTTGAAATTTTAAACATGGGGTAAGCCCAATGTGTGTGGCACCGTTCATTGCACAAAATCGGGTTTTGGAAGAGATTTTAGTGATCCTTAGTGGGGTAGGCCTACAAGGTGAAGCTAAGCGGTCTCTAGTACAAGCAAAAATTCCACCCGTTGAATGGTTTGCCTACTTGAGGATGTGTTTTTAAGGGCACGGATAGAGCTTCCCACCCCCCGTAATTTCATTGGCCCTCCGCACGAAGTGAGGAAAAGGAGTTAAAAGAAGTATTCTGGCGAGCGACAAATGTACATAAATTGATCTTGCTCACCTAATAAGGGTCGATCGTGCATAAAAACTACAGTTTGGAACCCCATCAAAGTGAGAATGTGAAAAAAAGAAACACATAATAAGGAAAAGGGGTTCCAACGTGTGAAATGGAATGGAAGAGCACCCGATACGAAGAGTCATTGGTTATTGTGTTATGCGAGTCTCTTTATCCATGAATTGTATGTCCTAGGTCCACTATTTCACATGATCCTGGTGTGAGTCTAGTACTCACATTGTGAGAAATATGGGATGTCTTAGAAAATTGGTTGACCTCGTAAGTTGCAAAATGATCTAGGAAATAATCTATCAACAATTGGGGTTGCATGGTGATGTAGAGGTCTGGAGAGCTGCATTGGTTTGAGCCAGGTTTGCTTGGGGACAAGCAGGGACACACACGAAGAATTAGAGGAACCAGAAGCCACCGCGACGAGAGGAGTAGGAATAGTGGCATACGTCACACCACCCGGGGCACGAGGAGCAGAAGCGCACTGGCCACTAGCGAAGGGTGACGAACCCGACCGACCACCACGACACCTACCTCTCTATGCAAGAACGTGGCAATCCCCAATAACATGACTGGTCGCCTTACAATATTTGCACACCACACGTTTCAGGCAACATACCTGGATGTGACTCAGGTCCTTGCAATGATAACAGATGATCTCATGTACGACCAAAATGAGGACAACTTGGTTGAACCACAACAACAAGACCAGAATAAGAGGAGTGGACATCGAGCCGAGCTTGAGTATGGAGACGCGTCTCCTCATGAATCAACTCAGCCAAGACTTCCTCAGGAGAGCCAACATTGCAATGAAGGATGGATGAGTGTATTACTTCAAACGCAGGGTTTAGGTGCATGAGGAACCCCATCAGACGAGAGTTGATGCGCTCCTTGAGCACCTCCACCGACACAGCTTCAGAAACAAGACGTGGTAGTAGGACCTGACGTCCAGATACCCATGATGAAGAGTGGCAATACCAGTCTCCAGCTCAAATTTGCGTGAGATATCAGCTTGAGAGTGGATATGACGCAAATGCTACCACATGGCATGAGCAGTCAGGAACGCCCGGAGACTAAGATCAATGGCTGGATCCATAGACGAAAAGATCAAGGACATGACTTGAGCATTGTCAATCATGCAATCACCCAGAACCTTGGTTGTGGCATCCGCACTAAAAGTAGTAGAAGTACTATCGAGAATAGGGAGAAACCAATGCCCCTACACAAAACACCGAAATTGAAGTTCCCATAATGGGATGTTCTTCCCATTGAAACAAACTTAGATAGCATCCTTAGTTCCTTCTATAATATCAGAATAATTGAGCAAGACAAACACCACCAGAAGCTCAAACGAAACACCCAAATAACCGAGAGACAGTCGAGAACAAGGGACAGGCTCGAACACGATCCAAGAGCCGAGAAGCAACCAAAAACAGACGAGCATGACCAACAGGACGAGAAGCATGAGAGGACCAAACAAGAAATACCGTTTGCAGCAAGCCAACCGTGAAAAAGCCCTAAACCAAGGAACGAACATAAGAACTCATGCGCAACAATCAAGAATCCAAGCCGAGAATAATCACACAGGCTCTAGTACCATGTCAATCGAAGCTAGAACCGCAAAGCAAACACACAAAACACCGGATTTGCGTGGTTTTCTTAACGATAATCATTGAGAATAATCCACGGCACAAAGGTAGTTTTAGTTCTCTTATTCAACAGAGTTACTGAGAACACAGTCTCTTTGGACTATAAACATATGCGGCAGCGGCAACTCGCCCTCAACCCTATACACATATTATATAATTTACAAAATAGCACCCAAAGTTTACAACTTCTAACAATGATTAACCAACCAAGAAACTGATACTTGGGAATAGCAAACTTGGTCCATATAACCCTCCATCAAGCAGCTTTGGGTTTATGAATACAAATTGATTCCCACATACGTTGAGCAGAATATTGCAAAAGAGGCTTCCCCTCCAAAGAGACATGACCTACAATCGATGTTGGAACCACCTTCTAAATATTAATACCAACTTCCATATCCAATAACCGACGTTGGGAGCAGGGAGAGACCAGATTGACAAGTTCTTTACAAAACACGTGTCGGTTGTATTATCATCACTGTCATATTTATCATATTATCATATCAACCGTACCATCATTATATGATATTGGTATATATGATGACCCATCTCCTTCATTTTAACTCATAGTTTTTAAAAAATTGTATACAAAGAATGCATTAATCATTATCTACCAAATTATATATAATTTATTATGTTTTGTCAAACATAAGACATCATACTAATATCGTATTAGTGTGATAGTATCATGATATTACCGTGATATGAAGTAATCAAATTATTTTGACAAACATAATACCTCATACCAAAATCATATGTTTTGTCATATCGTGATATATGACAGTGGTAAGATGTCGCAAAAAAATTTGCTCCAAAAAATTTAAAAAAGGATATATTTTTTAGTAGAAAAATTTATGAAATCCTATGAAAAATGAATGAGATAATGTGAATTGAATTCTTTAAGGAGATTTGAAAAAATGATCTAACAATCTTATGAGAGTCCGCGATAGTCTCTAAAATCTGGTCCGTTGTCCCCCAAATCCGGTTAGCCCTCTCTCCTATTTTATACTTTCCCTATTTACCCCCTACAAAATGAACATTGTATCCATTCTTTCTCAATCTCAGCCATCTATAAAATTTTTGTTGAACTATAAAACTATTGAATTTCGTACCGTAACCCAACCCTTAAATAAATACTTTTGCTTGATGGAAGGCAAGTTCGATCGGTAATCTTACGGATTCTAGGAAATCATTCGTGATTTGTCATAATCAATCTTGGGCTGCCTTGCATGAACAGCGAGGAATCGTCAAAATGAATCAACAAATATCAAGAATGAAACTTAAGAAAAGGAATCATACGTTTAATTATTAATTATCCTCACTTTGCAACATAAACGTTGTGCCCCGCATATGCATTTCTAGAGTAACCCACCATCAAGGAATAGTAGTGATCGCATCACCTATTTCATTATTAATTAATAAAATAAAATCTCGTTTTCCACAGCCAGATCGAATTAAATCAACAGCTAGCCTCGTGATCCGTCGAAAAATTAATATATAAACTAAACAAATACATTTAAAAAAAAAATACAGACGCACAACACGACATGATCGATCATGCATGCATGTCGTTTGTTTCATCATGCAATGTCTGCATATATTTATATACTGAAACACACCCCCGTCTTCTCACACTCCTTACCCCTTTGCTCCACTCCATCCATCTGATCCATAGCTAGAACCCACAAGAGCATCCGATGGCGCTATACTCAACAATGGCGTTGAACGTCCAAATCATATCGGAAGAAACCATCAAGCCGTCGTCGCTGGCCCCTGAGCACCTCAAAATCCACAAACTTTCGTGCATGGACCAAGCCGCCCCTCCCCGTTACACGCCCATCCTCCTTTCCTACCCGGATACACAAATCCCCTCCTCCTACCAACAAGGCGCCATGGTCGTCGAGAAGCTGAAATCCTCCCTCTCCGAAACCCTATCCCACTACTACCCGTTCGCCGGCCGGTACCGTGACGACGGCTACTCCATCGACTGCAACGACAAGGGCGTCGCGTTCGTGGTGGCCCACGTGTCCGACGACAAAACGTCGTCGTCGTCCACGGGAGGACTGGAGGAGGAGGAGGTGCTGCAGCTGATGCCCTGCCATCCCCAGGAGACGTGGGTGGACGACAACGGGGAGCTGGTCCTGCTGGCCATCCGGGTCAACTTCTTCGAGTCAACGGGGATCTCCATCGGGATCTGCGCCTGGCACGGGGTCTGCGACGGGCCCACCATCAGCTTCTTCGCCCAATCGTGGGCCGCCATCTGCCGCGGCGACCCCCAGGTCCAGCGCCTCCTCAACGGCAACGCGGTCGTGGACTACGGGTCCATGTTCCCGGCCCACCAGTCCCTGGACTACATCAGAAGCATGGGGTCCTACTTCGACACGTCCGACGATCACAAAAAGAGGACGGCGGTGAAGCAGTTCGTCGTCCCGGGCCCCAAGATCGACGCCCTGAGGGAGGAGATCACGAGGAGCACCGGCAAGCGCCCCTCCCGCGTGGTCGTGGTCTCCTCCCTCGTGTGGGCCGCCGCCATCCGCGTCTCCCAGGAGAAGCGGAAGGCGAGGAGGAGGAGAGACGAGGAGGATGACATGAATGAGTTGCATTCGGCGGCGATAATTGTGAACATACGGCCGAGGACAAACCCGCCGCTGCCGCCGATGTGCATGGGGAACCTCTTCCAGCGGAGCGCGACGGCGAAATGGCCGATCAAGGAGGAGGCGGCGGGGGCGTTGAGTAAATTGGCGGGGAGGTTGGGGGATGTGGTGCGGGGAGTGGACGCGGAGTTCTTGAGCAAGGCGCACGAGAACGGCGGGGAGGGTTATAAGGAGTTTATGAGGTCGTGGTGGGAAGAGTACGAGAAGGAGGACTTCATAGTGATAACGAGCTTGTGCGGGTACGGGAAGGAAGGCGGCGTGGATTTTGGGTGGGGGAATCCCGGTTCGACCCGCGGGTATGCGAGGAGCAACAAGACCATTTCGCTGATGGATGCGAAAGACGGTCAGGGGATTGAGGTGTGGGCGACTCTGGATAAGGACGACATGGCCATCTTTGAGAAGGATCCTACCTGGTCTAATTAATTCACCTTGTTAATTTCTTTCCAGCACTGCACTGCGCTACGCTGAGTAATTCATTGATTATTCATGTTTTCTTCTTCTGTTTCTGTTCTTGTGTTTTGCTTGTATTTGTTTCTCTGGTTTCTCGTGTCGATTAGTGCAATTTCATTATATGACGATTTGGTGTTTTCTCTATATTCGATGTGATAATTTGTTTCATTATTAATCGATTGTGGACTTCTCTTTACCATCCATCCGTTAATTTTTTTTATAAGAGTGATATAAGTTTTTACTTTTTTTGTTGGGACTTCTAGTGTCTAGACTACTGGTATTAATTACGATAGACCAAGCTTTTTGTTCATAATTTTAGTTACCTTATTCGTTACTCCAAGATCTAGGTTAGTGGTATGACCACTAGGCCAAGCCCAGGTTCTGGGCTAGTGGCACACATGTAATTCAGAAAAAGTAGCGATGACAAAAAAGACTTAATTTTTTGATATTTTTCAAATCTAATTTATTATTAGTCAAATATATTTGGGTAATTTTATTGTTGGGGAATAATCATACCCTACTTTTTAGTTTGAGGCTAGATTACAACTATAATATTAGGTACACAAAAAAAAAAAAAATATCGATTATAATATAATTTTTGTCTTATTTTTGTTACCAGAAAGCTGTGGCAAATGAGATGGTTGGCATTTATTTTCTGTGTACAATCATCCTATTCTTCTCAAGCCTTCCTTGTGACCTTATCTCAACCTTCTCGTCCTCACATCTATGCAAACAAGCTCGAGTTCTTCTCATCGTCGTCACTACTCTGTTAAGCACAGTCCACTCAACTTCCTCCCTGTCCCCATTCTTCCTTCCATCATCTCTCTCCCCCAAGATACTTACATATGCCTCTAGTTCTAACTGTGCCCTGTAATTAGAATCCCTTGCTTTACATAACCCAACAAGTTTGAGAGTTATTGCGTGTTAGAGATAGATTAGGAATAATCTTATATTTTCTTGTCCTTATAGTATAGTTCTTAGTATTACTGTGTCCTTTTAGTATTGTGGTTCTCTTACTTATTTTTCCAGTCTTGTAATATATATAAACCCCTTTGTGGTTTCATAATAATACACACTACTATTCCTAAAACTCCTATATGGTATCAGAGCCTCTAGCTTAACAGCCTTGATCCAGGAATCCTAAACCCTTCTTCTTCTTTTCCCCCCGACAGGATGAGTCCTCACTCTCTTTTGTGGTTTCATAATAATACACACTACTATTCCTAAAACTCCTATATTGCGGACTGCTCGCCGTAGTCGGTCTTGATGGGTGGCGAGCGAACTCGGGCGGGAGTTGAGAGTGAGAAGAGAGACCCAAACAGCCGCCAGGGAATAAAAAGAGAGATCGAGAAGGGAGAGGCGGATCGCAGAGGCAAGAGCTGGGAGCAAACTCGTGGTCGTCGCCTCATTGACGGTTACTCTATCTAGATTTCATGGTCTCTGGCGAGCCAAAGGAAGACGACGGCTAGCAACCATAAATCCCTTCCCGACGTCTCATGACATCATCTTCACGGGGTTGACTGGTCGGCACATGATAGATCGTCGTCGATGTACCGACCATAAAGGTGGCCCCACCAATAACAAAGATGTCATTGCTCTACAGGAAAAAGATCATTTAATCATGGTAAATCTCGTGTTTGAAAATGTGTTTCCCGTGTTTAATAGTTTTAGTCGCAGGAAAATTACCGTAATATATACCTTCGTGTCTAATTGTAAAAGTCACGGAAAATTTGTACCGCGACTAATTTGGGATCAATGTTATTTGGGTTCGGGTTCTGTGCCTAGTCTGTAACCGTTTCGTTTGCCAGATTGGATTAGGTTTAAACTCACATGGAGAAGTATAAATACTTCCCATTCTCCTCTGTAATCTGTAGTCTCCTCGATATAGTGAAACTGGTTCTCTCTCGCCCGCGAACTAGCTAACACACATCGTGTTAGTGAACCACGTAAATCGTGTGTCTGTGTTTTTCAATTCTCGCTTTCGTATTCTTGCTTTATCGATTCCACGATTTCCCGATCCGTAGCAGCGGGTTTATAACAAGTGGTATCAGCCGCGGCTGGAAATCAGGCTAGGGTTTTCAATTATGAAGAATGACGTCGGTGAACATGAAAATCGAAAAGTTCACGGGGAAGAACAGCTTCGCTATATGGCAGATCAAAATGCAGACTTTATTAAAACAACAAGGGTTATGGGGGCCGCTGTCTGCGAAACAGAAGAAGGTAGAGGTCGATGACGATGAGTGGAATACCCTGGAGGAGAAGGCCCACTCGACCATCATGTTATCGCTGTCTGATGATGTCATCATTGAAGTCGTTGCTGAAAAGACTGTCGCCAGCTTGTGGTTGAAGTTGGAGAGTCTGTATATGACGAAGTCCTTAACCAATAAATTGCATCTCAAGCAACGGTTGTTCAGCTTGAGGATGCAAGAAGGTACGCCTTTGAGGGAACATCTCGAACAGATTAACTCTATTTTGCTGGATGTTCAAGTTGATGACGAGGATGCTGCCCTAATCCTGCTGGTTTCTTTGCCGAGTTCATATGAGAATTTCATTGATTCTTTTATTGCCGGTAAATAAAGCGTGTCGTTGGAGGATGTCAAGTCTGCTCTTCATACTAGAGAGATCAGGCATAAGGCATCCGAATCTGGTACAGGTGGTGAGGCATTAGGTTTGGCTATTACAGGTGGAAAGGGAAAGAAGAAATCTGGTAAAGGGAATTCGAACAAGAATTCCAAGGGTTCCGGTCCACAGCCAGGTGATGCTTGTCACAACTGTAAGGAAGTGGGGCATTGGATGTACAATTGTCCTAGGAGAAGAGGGCAACAGAAGAAACAAGGTTCAGTTGTCGTGCATGGCAGAAGTGGACAACAGTTCTGAAGACGATCTCGCCTTGGCTGTAGATTAGAAGGCACATCGTGGGGATGTGTGGTTTCTGGATACTGCAGCTTCATACCATATGTCTCCGAACAGGGATTGTTTCACAACCTATGAGCAGATAGATTGTGGTAACGTGGTCATGGAAAATGGAACTGTCTGCAAGGTTGTTGGAATCGGGTCCATAAAGGTTCGGGCACATGATGGTTTGTTCTGTACTATGAATGATGCCAGACATGTTCCACAAATGACAAAGAACCTGATCTCATTGAGTCTACTCGACGGCAAGGGTTTCAACTTCAAAGGAAAATGTGGAGTTGTGTATGTCTGCAAAGGTTCAAGGAAGGTGCTGAAGGGGGTGAAGCGTAGGACCTTGTATGCATTACAAGGGTTTGTGCTGTCTGGTTCTGCTGTAGTTGCATCGTCTCAGGTTCTTCAGGAAGATATGACCACTCTCTAGCACATGAGACTGGGGCACATGACTGAACGGGGGATGCAAGTTCTATCAAAGTGGGATCTTCTTTGCAGGCACAAGGTGCAGAATTTGGAATTCTGTGAGCATTGTGTGTTTGGGAAGCTACATCGCAGCAAGTTTCCCAAGAAGGGTATCCACCAGACGAAGGGGATATTAGATTACCTCCACTCCGACTGTTGGGGTCCTTCACGAGTTGAATCCATTGGAGGAAGCAGGTATTTTCTGTCTATTATTGATGATTATTCGAGATTTACTTGGATTTTCATAATGAAACAGAAAAGTGAGGCTTTCACGAAGTTCAAGCAGTGGAAGACATTGGTGGAGAATCAGACCGGGAAGAAGATTAAGAAGCTGCGAACGGACAATGGTCTGGAGTTCTGCAATTCTGTGTTCAACGAATTCTGCAGGGATGAAGGGATTGTCGGTCATCAGACCGTTAGAGATGCACCTCGGCATAATGGTGTTGTAGAAAGGATGAACTATACATTGTTGGAGAGAGCACGGTGCATGCTCTCTAATGCTGTACTAGAGAGAAGATTCTGGGCAGAATCAGTAAACATGGCATGCTTCCTGATCAACTGTGGACCTCACACATGTATTGAGTTTAAGACTCCTTATGAAGTATGTTATGGTAAGCCTGCTGATTAGTTTTCGCTGAAAGTTTTTGGGTGTCCTGTTTATTATCATGTGGATGAGGGTAAACTTAACCCAAGGGCAAAGAAGGGTGTATTTGTGGGTTCAGAGATGGAGTTAAGGGATTTTGAGTCTGTTTACCTTCTGAGCATCGATTTATACTTAATAGAAATGTGATATTTGATGAGAAGTCTATGTTTAACCCCATGTTGAAGGTTACTGTTGTTGAAAGTAGTAGGAATGTTGATAAGCAGGTGGAGCTGCAAACTCTCAATGAGAGTGAGTTCGAGAACCAAGGTGGAGAAGATAAACATGATGATGTTTCTACAAAGCCATACACTTCAAAGTCCAGTGCAGGAGCTCAACAGTCTATAGCTTCCGATAGACGGAAGAGAGCGACTGCAGGAATACCTCCAGAGAGGTATGGTTTCGAGGACATGGTGGCGTATTCATTTCAGTTTGCTGAAGAAGTGGATGGAGGTGAGCCACTGTCCTATAGAGAAGCCGTTTCGGGTGGCGAAGCTGATTAGTGGCTTTCCGCAATAGGGGATGAGATGGAATCCCATGACAGGAATCAGACTTGTGAGCTAGTCAAACAACCACATGGAAGGAAGATTGTTACAAACAAGTGGATCTACAAGAAGAAGGAAGAAATCACTTCTAAAGAGGGCATGAAATTTAAAGCTCGGGTGGTTGCACGAGGCTTCTCACAGAGGGAAGGAGTTGACTACAATGAGATTTTCTCACCAGTGGTCAGACATACTTCGATCAGAGTGCTACTAGCAATAGTGGCACATTATGACTTGGATCTCGAGCAGCTAGACGTGAAGACAGCTTTCTTGCATGGAGAGTTGGAGGAAGAAATTTACATGACTCAGCCAAAAGGATTTCAGGTTTCAGGAAAAGAAGACTATGTTTGTAAGCTGAAGAAGTCCTTGTATGGACTTAAGCTGTCTCCGAGGCAGTGGTACAAGAGATTTGACAGTTACATGCTTGAGCTGGGCTACAACAGAAGTCCATATGGTTGTTGTGTGTATCACAACAAAGTGGAGGATGGTTCGATGATCTATTATGTTCTGTATGTGGATGATATGCTTATAGCTGCGAGGTCGAAGTCTGATATCTAGGAGTTAAAGGGGCTTCTTAGTGCTGAGTTTGAGATAAAGAATTTGGGAGCTGCTTAGAAGATCTTGGGTATGGAGATTTACAGGGACAGGTCGAAAAAGAAGCTTTTCTTGTCATAGAAGAGCTACATCCAGAAGATATTATCGAGGTTTGGCATGTCTTCAGCAAAGCCCTTAAATACGGTTAATGCTTCAAATATTCATTATCCTCAGCTTATGCACCGCAGTCAGAGACTGAGAAGGAGTACATGTCGAGAGTCCCGTATGTTAGTGCAGTAGCTAGCTTGATGTACGCTATGGTATGCACTAGACCTAATCTTGCACATGCTGTTAGTGTTGTCAACAGGTTCATGATACAACCTGGGAAGGAGCATTGGTAGGTTGTGAAGAGGATCTTCCGGTACCTTAAGGGTACACCTGATGTGGGGATTAGTTTCGGAAGTGATACAGAGTGCTTGGTTCTGACTCGAACTATGCTGGAGATGTTGACACGAGGAGATCGATGACCAGTTATGTATTCACTCTCGAGAGTTCTGTAGTGAGCTGGAAAGCAACTCTGCAGTCGGCAGTGACATTGTCTACTACTGAGGCAGAGTATATGGCGTTGACAAAAGTTGCTAAGGAGGGAATATGGTTGAAGAGACTGGTTGGTGATCTGGGTCTACATCATGATAAGGCAGTAGTGTATTGCAACAGTTTGAGTGCAATATGCTTGGCCAAGGATCAAGTCAGCCATGAGAGGACTAAGCACATTGATGTATGGTATCATTTCTTGAGGACAGAGAAGAGGATTAAGGTGAAGAAGGTTGGCACCGCGGATAATCCTGCTGATATGTTCACGAAGCCGGTTCCACATGGCAAGTTCCAACACTGCTTGGACTTGCTGAATGTCTTGAGTGGGTGACTCTGCCCTATGGGTTATTGATGGAGAGAGAGAGAGAGAGAGAGAGAAGGAGTAGAGTACATCAGAGATTTCAGAGAAAGAGGATTCAAGTCAAGGTGGAGATTTTTTGATGTGACTTGAATCAGACTATCGACCGTGGACTAGCTAATACACGATATCGTGTTAGTGAACCACGTAAATCATGTGTCTGTTTTTTTCGATTCTCACTTTCTTATTCTGACTTTATCGATTCCTGCGATTCTTCACAAAAAAGTTTGAGGCATCAGTGACTGTTTGTTGGGCCGCCAAATGTTTTCGTGACGTTTTGACCATTGGTAAAGGACGAAAAACTATTTCAGGAGTTTTACGTGGTATCCTCGATCGATTGATTGATCAAGACTAATCCACGGTGAGCTCGGAACGAGCTCACGACTGATGTTTTATTATACGACTACATCTTGACGGCTTGCTTACGACATGTTTGTAGCTAAGCTTATATAGAGATAGACGTAGGGTTAAAACCGTAAGGACAACCAAGTTTCCTTCTTTTACTTGAACAAGGAAAACTAGGGACTTGTAGGACAAGGAATTAATATCCTCAACACTCCCCCTCAAGCGAAGACATGAATGACAAGAATGTCGAGCTTGAAACTTAACAACACTCAAACAACCTCTTGCTGGCAATGACGATCCAACTGGCTGTGACTTTGTTCGCTTGCGGGAGGGGTAGACAAATGATGAAACTACTCCATGCTTGACCCAGTTCCTTTGACAGTGAACTCAGCATGGTGAAACTCCTAGACGTCGTGGATGAGACTGATCCTACTCCATACTTGACCCAGTTCTTTGACAATGAACTCAGCATGGCGGAATTCCTTAACGTCTTGGATGAGATTGAAGGCTGATGATTGCGTTGCTAACTTTTGAGACTTCTACCTGCACTGCTGACTGTGCTTCCCCGAGCAACATGATTGATTGATACACACGGTCGAATTTATTACTGAACTAGTCGACCTACATGTGTTGATTCCCTATTCTCCCCCTCAAACTGGAGCATGAACGTAGTGAATGCCCAGTTTGAAAGTTAGAATGATGAAGACTGAAAATTACCTGATCCTGAACAGCGAGGGGACGATCGTTTCTACGATCGTGACTGTCTCGCTTTATCACTTGATCATGACTGACTATTGAAGGGACGACCATTAGTGTCTTCACTGCCATGACATTGATTGATATTCCGATTAATGACGACAACTGGAACGAGGCACACAATTTCAAACACAAAGACAAGGCAAAACAATTCCATTGTTGACCATGTAATTGCTTTGACCTGACCAACTCCTATATCTCTCGTTTTGAATTAACCAAAACGGAATCAATGGGCTGGCCGTGAATGCTTGATGAAGACGACCGGGCCGCAACAATAACAATGCTTCTCTGCAAAACATTGGAATTGTACGTAGCCGGAACTTTGAGCTTCACAAAGAAACGAAAGTCAACAACAGGTTGTGAGCAAAGGGTCGGCTGGTGACGAGCCTTCGATGAAGTTGCAGCAGTGACAGGTACTGGCTTGCAACGACGGAAGACGCCGCGGTCGCTGACATGGGCGGCGGCTGTGAGGATATAATGTAGAATTTGATGATGCGGAATTGAAAATAACACGGGACAACGAGTTTTACGTGGTATCCTCGATCGATTGATTGATCGAGACTAATCCACGGTGAGCTCGGAACGAGCTCACGACTGATGTTTTATTATACGACTACATCTTGACGGCTTGCTTACGACATGTTCGTAGCTAAGCTTATATAGAGATAGACGTAGGGTTAAAACCCTAAGAACAACCAAGTTTCCTTCTTTTACTTAAACAAGGAAAACTAGAGACTTGTAGGACAAGAAATTAATATCCTCAACATTTCTAACTAAGTGTTCTCTTGTAGTGTGAAAACAGTCAAACACCGACGCGTTGTCTAATTGGTTATTTGGTTAATCATTCGATCAAGAATTCATGAACAGTGATTACAACGGCTACTAAACAAACAGTAGCAAGAACGCTGCGCATCACTTAAAAAATGTAAAGAAAGGAAGAGAAAAAACAAACACCGAAAAATTAAAAAAAAAAAAAATCAGACCACTGGAGTCAACAATGGCTTGTTGAGGAAATGAGCTTCTAAGTTACCAACAACAAGGTCAGCCATGGCTTTCCTGGCCTCGACCGTCGCACTCCCTACATGCGGCATTAGCACCACGTTGTCGAGCTTGAACAGCTCTTCCGGCACGTTGGGCTCGTCTTGAAACACGTCCAGCCCAGCGCCACCCAGCCGCCCTTCCAGCAGCGCCGACACCAGCTCCGCCTCGTCGACATGTGGGCCCCGCCCGATGTTGATGAGGACTCCCTCGGGACCAAGAGCGTCGATGACGTCACGATTGATGATGTGGCGGGTGTCGGGGGTCAGGGCGCAGGCGACCACCAGGATGTCGCAGTTGGCTGCTAGGTCGACGACGGTGGGGCAGTAGTTGTAGTTGATGCAGGCGGGTTTTTTGGATCTGGAGAAGTAGCTGATCGGGCAGCCGAATGCTTCCGCTCTCTTTGCGATCGCCATGCCGATGTTGCCCGGACCGATGATCCCAACGGTCTTGCCGCTGAACTGTTGAGAGAAGAAAACTTGTTATGAATGATTAATATATGAGATTTTCAAAACAAAAAAAAAATTCCAATATGAATAATGAAATCACTTGTATTCTACTCTGTAATGGCGGATAAAGAAATTTTATATAGGATATCCCATTTCAAATGTAATTAATGATTGAAAATTTAAAAATTCTTAAATAAAAAAATATCTGACTAATTAAGGGTTGTTTGTAAATAATCATAAATGCTTAGAAGAAAATAATCATAAATGTGACCAAAATCTTTAGGATAAAGGGTAGTTTGTAAATAATTGAGAATAAGAAATTGGCTTTTATATTTTGGAAAATAAAGTGTCATAAGTTCGAATATGTCTCGGAACACCCTTACACACTACCTGGATCCACCGCTCATATCATGACGCAACTTATTTGAATTTATACATATATGGGTAATATAAGTTTATATTTAGTTATGTATTACTAAGGAGCATGGTTCAAAAAGGCACGGTTAATCTTACGCTTAGGTACGATTAGGCGCAAGGCAATGAAAAAACGCCTCGCCTAGGAGTTTCGCGCCTAATTAGATGCTGGAACACTTCAATTGAGTAAGGCGACATATAAGTCTCTCCTAAACATTTCTAGATGGAGCTAGGAAGTCAATATTAAAGGAGAAAATTAGCATCAACTACTAAATCAATTTTCTATATCAATATTTTCAATAGCTCAAGAACTTTGTGAACTATTGATCTATAAATCTATGAATTCATGAGCTATGTTCTTGTCATTAATTGTTGGGTAAGTTATTAATCATTTAAACTGAAGTGAAGAAGTACTGTTGTAGATTACTATTTCATTTATCATGTCGTACGAATAGCTATTTCCTTCCAACGTCTATGCACGCTTAATCTGGGCCTATATATGCAATCTAGGCGCTAGACAAAGTCTCAACGCCCGCCTTACGCCTAGCACCTTTTTAAACCTTGCTAAGGAGATTCGAACCTAATGCCTTGGCCTTCCAAGCAGTGGCGGAGGCAGGTCCTTTGAGCCTTGTCACGCGACAGGGGTAAATTTTGGAGAAACAAAAATACGCCATATATATTTATTGTTTGTTCAAAAGTTGACATAAAATTAATTTATTATACTATAAACGATATTCCAATTGCAATAAATACCTAATTAGATCTCTTTTTCCTTATGCCTATTCGATCTTATCCCCTACAACCCTGAAATTGTTGTCTAGCGACAACGACAATTTCACTAGTTTTGATTCTACCAACTAGAACTACAAGTGTAAAAAGAGAATTTTCAGCTTTGTGTTATATCAAGAACAAGTTTCCAAGTCGATATGGCGACCAGTTTGCTAATGCTTGTTTAGTGAGATACACTGAAAGAGACTTATTTAATAGTGTATACAACGAATATTTTTGCGTTTCTTTTACAATATGAAATTCCTTCGTCGTTGTTCTGAAAACTATAATTGTATAGTCGGTTATTTTTAATCTATAAATAAATTATTTTGTATAATTAATTTTAATTATTTTTTATTAAATAGTGTTTAATTAGATATTTATATATTTAAGTTATTAAAAGAGGATAGGGGTGGTTTAAAATGATGCCTCCGCGCCACTGCTTCCAAGCCAATGGTATATTATCACTGGACAAAATCTTTGTTCGTAGAATTAGCGTACCTTGGTGGTGAGCTCGTAGTCTCCAAGCTTGCTCCACAACCCACTCCTAACGTAGCGATCAATGGGACAGAGCCTCCTGGACACAGCCAGCATGAGCCCCAAGGCCAGATCGGCGACGTCGTCGGTGGAAACATCGGGGCAGTTGGTAACCCTAATCCCTTTCTCCTTACATTTCGCCAGATCGATCTTGTCCACTCCCACGCTGTAACTGGACACAATCTCCAAGTTGGGCAGCTGGTCGATCAGCTCGGCGTCGGCTCCTACAAATGCGGTCCCGACCACGGCGCGGATGGAGTCCCTGTGGGATCTCAGGAACCGGGCCGCCTTGTCCGGCTCGGTGGTGGTATCGAGCTTGTGGAGAGTGAATTTCTCTTCCAGGGCTTCGAGTAGGTAAGGTTGGACTTGGACCGACGAGCAGGTCATCAGGACGTCGATGGAATGATGATCGACGGTGGAGGTGGTGGCCGGGTAAAGATGGACCGGCGGGTAGGTGGTGAGGACGTTGGTGGAATAGTCGATTGAGGAAATGGAGACGGCGGAGGAGGAGGAGGAGAGGGGCCGGCGGAGGTTTGTAGTGTGGAGAAGTGGGTTGGTGGTGGCGGCGGCGGTGTGGTGGTGGTGGTGGGGAAATGGACAGAGGTTGAGGTGGTGGTGCTGTTGGGTGGCGGGAAGGAGTTTCGCCGGGAACCACATCGACATATTTGGGACAGGAAAGAAAAGGAATTTGGATTCGGTTTTTTTTTTTTTTTTTTTTTTTGTGTGCTGTGATAATCTGACTATAATTCGGAAATAACAACAGAACAATTAATAGACGTCATTTCCTTCATAAAGAAATAGAATCCGCGCGCGCGGAATGAAGGGACGATCTCGTTGACGGTTATTTTATTAATTTAACGAAGCATGCAGGATGGACTGAAATCCGCCAACAGCACGAGTGCGCGCATCGATTGGTTGCTTCCCATAATCACTTATCATGCTCCAATTTGTTTAAAGGACTTTTTCCAGCTTGTCCAATGATTGAACCAATAAAAATTATTTCTTCACGTAATTCTAATTAATGATTCGAATCGTACATAACTATTATATTCACTGAACATAATTTATTTTTTCATACAATATCATCAACCTTGTTTATCAACTGATTCATTTTCACATGCTTTTATAAATCGCGTGAAAATAGATATTGTATGAGTGTAAAGTGAAATGGCATGAAATTAGATCGACTGAGTTGCTTGAAAAAATGTAACTTTTTTACTTAAATTGTCTGTCGAATCAGGACCGGGCTTCCTAATTCCGTTGACTTCTTCTCCAGAATTTCATTCAGGGACCGGGTATCATAAGATGTTTATCCACTACCATTAAGAATAGAGACCGATGGTTCGTTTTATCTGCCTCTAAAAATTTGCTGGAATATCGCCTCCAATTCCCATCTTACTACAATGTGAGTTGAAGGTTTTAGAAAATTGAGGTGGGCTTATTTAGGTATAGCTGATTTAGGTTTAGGAACTTTTGTATGGGTGAAGTCTCTTGTCACGTTAGGTGACAAAAACACCTAACTTTGGGTAATTCACGCCATATTTGCGTTATTCACGCCATACTTGTGTCATTCACGTCATATTTGCGTTATTCACGTAAGAATGTTGATTATTCAAGTAACCAATACTGTTAGGTCACGCCACCTGATGTTTATTGACGCATATTGTTAATTATTCACGCCGTTGTAAAATCAAATTTTAAACTTTGAAATATATCAAAATGGATGTCATTGTGTAGATTATGATCAATGCAACATGTTTATACAGATAAAATGATAATCTAAATTTAATTCCATAAAATATAGCCGATACAAATTATTAGGAGGAAAAAGTATGAATTTCCATTTACGTGAAAAAACTTACACTCTTACGTAAATCACCATATTATTACGTGAATAAGGATAAAATGACGTGAATGGTCACAAAATGGCGTAAATAAACTGGTCTTAGGTGTTCTGTCACCTAACGCGACAAGAGATGTTTTCCTTTTTGTATTTCAATGCGGGTGTTGTAACCATGTCTTCTTTTTTCTTTTGAGATCTCCATTGTTGAGATACACTTGATTTATTCTTTCCTCGAATTATTTTATATGGGTAAATTGTATGGGTGGTCATTGATATTAATAAAAAGTTCACATTTTGTCACCAAAAATACTTAATTCCATTTATGATCACTAGGATTAGTTAAATATTCTAAGTTTGGTCACTCTTCGTTAATCGCCGTCAACCTTCATTAACATCGTCAGTTTTTTACTGACGTGACTAATAGAAATGTCTAATCATGAAAAAATAAATACCCGGCCCGCAACGTGAACCTTCATAACCAAACCTATCAAACGAAACACTGACCCTCCCTGGCCACTTCTATCCGCTACCAATCTGCCTCCTCTTCTTACATGCTCGATGGTGGGAGCTTCAGGCTTTAAATAGTCGTCGGGACCATCTGAATCGGCTGCCCGAGCCCCAACAAAATGCCTCCACCGGAAACCTTCTCTTCTTGCCCTACTCCTAGCTTCCTCTCTCTGCTTGATTTCCGTATCCCATTTCTCGAACTCGGTAATGTTTTTCTTTTGGTTTGAAGGTTAGGACTTTTCTACTTTTTGCTTGCTTTTCTGGGGTTTTGATTCTAGACAAGGTTTACTTTTTGGTCAAAATTCAAACTATTAATTTTTAAAATGTCACGTACTTGTTCAGACGCAAAGCGATAGCGAGCGGGATTATACTAGTGTATAATTAAAACCAAATAAAAGACTCAAAAGGATATAGGTTGTAGTTGTCGTTGTCGGAAAAGAGCCACACCCAACAATTAAGTTTCCACTAGTCCCTAGCAACTAG
This sequence comes from Linum trigynum, assembly GCA_964030455.1. NCBI lineage: Eukaryota > Viridiplantae > Streptophyta > Magnoliopsida > Malpighiales > Linaceae > Linum > Linum trigynum. Next base: position 9,778,236 of record OZ034820.1, on the reverse strand, counting down.
CAGTTTTCCATTTTCGAGACAACCTGGATGTTAAGTAGTGAATCTCCGGACCGGTTAGCGTGACTATCCCTTAAGGGGGTCTGGTTCAGTGGCGGACTGAGGATTGTTGAAGAGGGTCACCTAATGAATGAGTTATGAGTATCAGTTATAATTATTACAGCGGTGTTGGAAATCTCGTATTAAGTTCTTCACAAAATTTTCGAGTTTAGTGGTGTCAGACGACACCCTTAAACAACACGTAGGTCCATCCCTGGATTTTTTATACCCATCTTCTTTACCAGTTCATTCTCACTAGTGTTAATCTAATGGTAGGAAGTTAACAGTTGATAGTTTGTAATTAATAATGTAATTAATTATCCCAACATACATTGAAAAGGGAAAGAAATTGTTCCCACGCATAATTTAAATGTAGTAAGGCTTTTCTCTCCCCCTTTTATCTTTCCTGGACGTCTCCTTCTCTCTCCTTGATTTTCCTCTTCCTCTGCTCGCCGCCGCCTCCTCTTCCCAACTGTAGTCCATGTTTTCCGATCTTCGACACACTGATAAGATCCTCTCCCTACGACACTGCAAACGGATCAACAGAGAAGACGACAACCCTCATCACCTTCCCGGCAAAGACGATGGCCCTCGTCCCCTTCCTGCGCTGGTTCTCATTCACATCCGGCGAAGAATCTGAGGTATCTCTCTCGTCCAAACCCAAATCTCGGTTTTTTGTGTAGTGTCAGTACAAGTGCAATGGTCTCTTCATTACCCACATATGTGTCTTTGAGTTTACAGATCTGAAATTTTTCATGTGATATTAGTACTAGTGATAGCTTTGTTTCTATCACTAAAGTGGTATAAAATGTTTATTGCGGCTAATATTTGTACCACTTAGGTGGTAGTTCTATAACCAATTTGTCGAAGGTGTGTCTATGACTGGACTGGTATATATTGTTGTTTATGGCTAGTAAAAGTACCACTCCAATGACAGTTTTGATTTCACATTGTTCGTTGTGCAGCTATCACTGGAATGGTATGCAATGCTTAGTATGGTTAATAATAGTACCACTACAATGATAGTTTTGTTTGAGTGTCATTTCTTTGATGTACCACTGATTGGGTATCTCTGCAGTGATAGTTTTCTTACGTGTTGATCTCTTATATCTATCACTGAGTTGATAGTTCTGAGTATCCTTGGATGCAGGAATGGACAGGATCGGATGAAGAGAGCGTATCCTTGGGTTCCTAGAGGGAAGAGGCATGGAACCTATCTTCCTCGTCATGTAGAAGTTGTCAGGATCATCCCCCGACTGTGCGTACCAACAAGAAGTGACGCCGTGAGAGCTGGGATAATGGACAACAAGAAATGAAAATGAGGAAACGTATTGATTATGTTATCGGCTAGAAGCGCAGCCCCAACTCTATAATTCAATTTTTTCCCCCGTCGCATTACCCAAGTGACCCAATCATCCTTCGGCACCTGATTTATCGTTATTTAGGCTTTCCACAAACAATTTTCTAGTGATATCATTTTTATTTATTACATTGTTGGATATTTTTTGTTGGGCTTAATTGCAAGTTTGGTCACTCGAATTGCTATAAAATTTCACTTAGCCACTAGAATTACTTTATTCCATCCGTAGTCACTCAAATTACTTACACAGTCCAAGTTCGGTCACTCTCCGTTAACTTTTGTTAGACTCCGTTAACTGAGGCCATTAAGTGATGACGTGGCTAACAGAAAATCCCAGTTAGCTCAATCTAACCCTAAAAAACGACGACCGGACCCGCCATGTCAGATTTACCTGCCATGTCAGCCCTCCCTACCCAACCTGCGAGCCAACCCAAGACCCAACCCAAGATCCAACCCAAGACCCGACCCCTCTTGATCTTTTTTATAAGTCTACCCTTCTAAATGATGGAGGAAGAGAACAAATGGTTAGTAAGATGGAAGCCTTCATTTAGAAGAGAAGGAGGAAGAGAACAGATGGTTAGGAAGATGAAAGCCTTCATTTAGAAGGGTAGACTTATAAAAAAGATCAAGAGGGGTCGGGTCTGGGGTTGGGTTGATTATTGGGTTGGTTTGTAGTTGGGTAGAGAAGGGTGACATGGCTGGTAAATCTGAAGTGGCGGGTCGGGTCGTTGTTTTTTAAGGTCAGATTGAGTTGACTGTAATTTTTTGTTAGCCATGTCATCACTTAACGGCCTCAGTTAACGGAGTCTGACGAAGGTTAACAGAGAATGTCGAACTTGGACCGTATAACTAATTTAAGTGACTACGGATGGAATAAAGTAATTTAGTGGATAACATGAAATTTTATAGCAATTCAAGTGACCAAACTTGCAATTAAGTCTTTTTTGTTGTTGGCATTTCCCTTTTTTTAGAAAACATTGTGCTCCACGGTTACTGGTCATACTAATAAAAAGTTGATGGTTTGTATACGTATCAGATTGGTTGTATATATATCTTTGCAGTAGTACATGTATCTATAAAGTGGTTCAAGTATCAGTGCAATGGTATGTATGTCAATTCAATAATATATAACTATCAGTTCAGTGATACATGTATATTTTCAATGATACATGTATCAGTTGCAGGTGGTACATGTATCTGTTAAGTGGTTCAAGTATTAGTGCAATGGTATGTGTGTCAGTTCAGTGATATATGTATATGTTCAATGATACATGTATAAGTTGCAGTGGTACATGTATCTATTAAGTGGTTCAAGTATCAGTGCAATGATATGTGTGTCAGTTCAATAATATATAACTACCAGTTCAGTGATACATGTATCAGTTCAGTGGTATGTGTATCACTGCAATGGTATGTGTATCACTGCAATGGTATATCTATCAGTTCAGTAATACATGTACCATTTCAATGGTCTGCAAAGTATATCTAACACTGTAATGAGAACATTTAGGATGAGTTTCGATTTTGATAATGGTGCAAGTACAAAGTATCAAACACTCAAAGTGGGTGGTCACATTTTGGTGTGGAAAGTATGACTTGAATAGTTGAACTGGTACTTGTATCAGGTCAATGGTACATATACCACTTAATTGATACATATATCAGTTCAATGGTATATGTACCAGATCAGTGATACTGGCACATGTTCACGGCAATGCCGCCGTCTCCCTGATGTTGTAAAGTTGCATTTCACGACAGGGAGCGGTGGGAAATGACCCGCCGCCGCCCTCCATATTCTTCTTCGTCTCCGGCAGGTTTTTCCTCGGCGGCCGTCAGTCCATCCTGCGGTGGAGAAGAGAGTTCGATGTCGTCTTCACCCCCCATCATTCGATGCCATCACAGGAGCAGCCATTCTTGGCATGCCTAGAACCGTCGTATAGAATCTCAGATCTGTATCCCCTCCCGGCGTGGCCTTCGTCGGTTTGATCTTCGGCGATATTCTCTGTGTCTTGTCCTCCGGCAGCGAGCAAACCACCAGGCAGGTCGGAGGAAATCCCACCGCGACGATGCCCGATGGTTTCAGGCCGTCGTCTACTTCTATAGAGGAGAGACCCGGGTTGCTATTTTTTCGGTAGGAGCAATGTAGTCAAAAGCGAGTTTCTACGTACACACGTTTTGGTGATCTAGAAGCGTCAAATCGTAAGTTTTTAAGTTTTAATGCGAGTTTTTAACTACATAAGCTATAAAAACTAAAATTTTGTGTAGAAACGTTTTAGTGACCTAAAAACGTAAAATCGTAAGTTTTTAAGTTTTAAAACGTGATTTTGACTACATTGGGTAGGAGATATGGGGAATATGGAAATAATGGGAGATTAATCAATGCTTAGCCCCCATCCAGCGTGATTGCTCTTTCCCAATAAAGCAATAATAATGGAAACTTTCAATTTTTAAAGTATACGGAAAATTAAAAATAATGTTTCAGTTTACTCACCCAAAGATGAATGACAGATGTATAGCTGCTAGAAGATTGTCAAACCCAATCCCTTTTGGGGTTAGCATAGTATCATATCCCATGAATCTCTGCCTACAAAATTAACAAACAACTACCTTGGAAATGAATAGGGGAGTAAAATTCAGTAAAATGTACTCCATGAGCCACATTTATCAAAGTCTGAAGTAAAGCCACCACACAAATAGCCCACCCAAAGCCAACAAATTAAAATAGGCCATGTAATAAAAACAAGTCTATTACTAGAACATTAAAAATAAGCCCAATAAGAAATCCCACACTAATTAAGCTAGCTCACTCAAAGAAAGGTGGCAAACAATTCATAAATAGAAGAGGACAAATCAACAATAAAATGATACTCAGACGTTTAAGAACTATCCACTCCCACCACTATTGGTGCCTAACAACGGAATTACAAACTTGTTGAGTCATCATTTAAATTGGTTCGGTTGAGAGGTGCACCAGTTGTTAAAGTTCTTTTTTCTCTTTTGATGAAGAAATTATTTACAAACTGACTCAAGGTTTAGCGTCGAGACTTTGCGGGCAATGAGATATGCATTCTTTGAAGAATGAACTAAATATGATGCCGCTCTTATGGTTCATAGTTAGGAATATGAAGTTTCTTCCCTTGCAAAATTACTAGAGAATCTAGTGGAAATAGGGATGGTCACACAATAAATATTTTTTTTTTTCAGTTGATTCGTTTAGTGTTGACTTTGTCGGTTTCAACAGCTACTACAGAGAGAACGTTTTCAGCAATGCAACATATGAAAAGTGATTTGCTCAACGAAATGAGCGATGAATTTCTCGTTGATTGCTTAGCTATTTTCTTTGAGAGAGTATGCTATTGGTATGAATGAAGACTCTGTTATTGATGGATTTGCTAAATTAAAATACCTTTGTGTACAATTGACATTGTAATGAAAAATAAAGTTGTACAATTTGAACAATTAACATTGTAATGAAAAATATAGTTATTTCTTATATTTTTTTCCATAATATCTTATAGGACTTTGCTACGGTGACATGCATGTCATCGTAACTTGCACTTTTAGGTCGACCTTATATAGGATTAGGTCGACCTAATATGCCATTTCAGTTTTGTGAGGTTCAACGACGCGATTGACCTTTTATAGCAAATGGTCGACCTCTTTGGGAAGCGATGTGGGTGGTTCTTTTGCTCGTACAAATTACGTTTCAAACCAACAGGATCAGTCATAAATAATGATAACAAGGACTCATAACTTCATAACATAACAACTAAACAAACTAACAAGAAATATAATAAAACACAAATCATAATTTTTCACACATAACTAAAATCTAAAACCACATAATATCAATCCACAATCGGTTTTAACACTTAACAATAAAAACAGTCAATCTAAAATCATCGAGTTCCTACTCCTGTCCCTCCACATTTTCTTCATTGGTGTTGCTAGCATTATGGTAGTCGGAAGTTACGGTGACATACATGTATCTTCCACTGAAAGATCGAAACTCATCTCGCATCTCATTCACAGTCACCTGCAGTGTGCTCATCAGGATGGTCATTTGCCCCATGTAGTCGTACATGCCAGTCATCTGGATGGAAATCTGAGCCATCTAATCGTACATGTCATCCATGCGCTTCCCAAGAGGTCGACCATTTGCTATAAAAGGCCAACCGCGTCGTTGAACCTCACAAAACTGAAACGACATTTTAGGTCAGGTCGACCTAAAAGTGCATATTAGGTAGACTCAATCTTATATAAGGTCCACCTAAAAGTGTAGATTAGGTCGACCTAATCCTATATAAGGTCGACCTAAAAGTGCAAGTTACGATGACATGCATATCACCGTAGGCATACCCTAATTTCTAAGTTACATTGCCTCCCAATTAAGAGTAGAGTTGGATAGTGGTGGGGGAGGGGGGATTCCCTTCCCCTAGTTTCCTCTCCATCTAAAAACAAAGAAAATTGCATGAATACTTTGTATTTCGACTCTTAATTTTCTATTAAAAAATAGGATTGTTTAAGGATTTCCTTTAGATTATGTATAGGGTTGTGAGGTAGTTCAGGGACAGAGCTAGTGTTGTGGCTCCATCTATATAGCCAAGTATGGAACGCCACAATATTAAAGTAGTTGTCGCCTACTGATCTGATGGTGTTACGCTCTGTTTTCAAAGAAAGAAAGGAAAGAAAATGGAGGAGAAGGAAATTTTGGAGGGAAGAGAAAATTTAGAATGGAAGGAAAATGATTATTGGAAATTGTGATAGTTATATTGTTTTATTAGCTATATAATTGTAAATAATTTAATTATTTGTTGATTTTATTTTCATTTTCATTGTGGTTTAAATTTATTCTTTATTACTAATTTGGTTCAATTGTTAAAAAAATTCCCAATTAAAAATCATATTATACATGACGCAAATCATCCATTGGTATGGTCCAAACATCGGTTTGGTCCGATGAGGTCTGGAAAACCGTATTTACGATACAATTTTACAAACATTGATTTTAATAGGGTTATAGCATTTTATACCCTTGTACTATTGCAATTTAACAAACATATCCTTCTATTATTTTTCTGCACAAACGTACCCATAGATTATCTAAACGTAACAACCGTAACCTTATGTCCAATATTCCGTTAAGTTACTGTTAAGAGGGTGAGGAAATGACTTATTTACCCCTATTATCATATTGATTTACGTCTCTCATTTCCCTGTAAATATCTTCTATGTACACATTTAAGCTCTGGTACCATCCCACCGTACTCCAAGGAATTAAATCAAGCCCTTCATCCACTCTCATCGACCGGGAAACACGTTACTCTTCATCTTTCACCGGGGGGAAGATAGGGTGCTAACTCCATAAGGGTTAGCACCATCCTAACCATCATCTAAACCGTCCACCCTTATTTAAGATCCAACGACTAAAAATATAAAAAGGATAAATAGTAATAGAAGATACAAATATTAAATTGTAAATTTAATTATTTTACAGCAGAAGCGGGCTGATTTTTTGGGATTGACGGTTTCGATTTATGGATTTGATAGCAGGGTTGTATTTTTCAATTTTTGAGATTTTGAGATCGTGGATGGAGGATGGAGGATGGTTGAACGCAGTCTATCGTCGGCGACGTCTACAAGTCCATCAAAAGCCTACTAATTTCCAAACTGAAAATCACTACAACACAAGACATAACTAGTGACAATACTATTACTACGTAAGTCTAAAAGCACTACTAAACATAGCTACTAACCTTCACTGCTACAATTAAAAACACTACTAAACAAAACCGAGAATCACTACTAAGATTAAAAACACTACTATACCTCTGGACACAATCACGAATCAGTACTAACCTTCAGAATCACTATGCAAAAAGATCTGAAGTATACTAACACGACGTTGAATAAAGACTACTACATCTAAAGAAACAATACTACTACCTTTGCATACTACTTATCTTGAAATCACTACTAATCTAGATCAGAACAAAGATTAGGCAAGAAAGAGATCAGATCTGAAATTCTAAACCCACCCAAAGGCCTTCTTAACATAACTTGAACCCATCTGGACGTCTACATCTGAAGGCGCCTCCCACTACAAAAAAAAATGGTCTATGGCAAGGGTTATTTTGGTCTATACCAAGGGTTTAAACCCCTGCTACAAGATCTACCAAGGGTTTTCCAACCCTTGGACAAGCCCTTGGCAAAGTCGCCCCTGCTACGTGTAGCAAGGGTTTTGAGTGACCCTTGGTGGAAGTCCTATGCAAGGGTTATACCAAGGATTTGGAATCCTTGCTACGTTAGCATGGGTTTAAAACCCTTGCTATTCGTCACTATAGTTGAAAGAGATTATGGACACATAATTTACATTTAGCAACGGTTAAAACCCCTGCTATACTTCGCTAACATCAAAGCAAACTAACATAATTTTCTCGTCGCTAAATATACCGTTGGTAATGAACAACCAATTTGCATCTTTAGGGACGACATTCTTGTTACTAAAGCGAAATATTGTCTGTCACTAAAGTCAGATATTCGCGTCGCTATATGTGAACCCAGATTGGGTGTTCTTTGTTCATTCCAAATGAGAGAACAACAAATTGAATTTCCTAATGATTCAACACCAAATAAATAGTAAACAGAAACAAAAGTACTTCAATAATTTCCTACTGCAACTTGACTGTTGGGAGCCATGTATAACAAGTCAGCAAAAGTATAAAATTGGAAGTGTACAGCCTATATTTGATAGCACCAGTCTATCTAACTCAATAACAAATTCCATGGTCATAGTTCTAAAACACACCTTGTTGCTGGCTCCTCCAGAGCTTCTTCAACGTTTTGTGTTGCTTCAGACAAGGGAGTGGAGCTTTTCTCACTCTCTGGCCCACTAGTAGAACTTGAGGTTACACCAAAGTTAGCATCAAAGCTTCCAAAGCTCAACTTGGTTCTCTCTGATACCATAACATGGATATGGTTTGGAATGATAACATGTTGTCGCTGTGGAAGAGGCAGCTCCAACTTCTGCAAATTAAAACTTAGAAGTTAAATCTTCCATATAACCTCCTGAAGCTGGCTGTGATGGTAAGGCAGTTAGAAGTCATACAACTTATTACATCACTAAAAGTTGAATCTGGTTCAGGATTCTTACCTGATTCTCAGAGTTAGGAGCAACATATGTATCAGCAAGAGATTGATGGCTCCCTGCTTCACGTTTTAGTGTACCCACTATACCAGTAGCAAGCCTTGAATCATTAGATGGCACTAGTACAGGATCTGAAGATGAGAAATAGACAGTTGACTCCCCTGATCCACTAGCAGTGCCAGAAGTTAAACCAATAGGACCATTGGCGACAACGGCAACAGAACTGATAGAGGAATAAATTATTAGGAGAAATGATTACTTAAAAACAGATGGCCTGAAAAACAAAAAATGCAAATTTGAATCAATATACAAGTTACCTTTTAGGGGTAGTTGTGTCTTTACTTTTCTCCTGGGAAGCTGGTGTTGATGAGCCAACACCTTTCTTTGCGGGTTGGCTGGTACTATTTTCCCTTCCAAGCTAAAAGAGGATACTTGAGGCATGCACAATCCAAGTTCTCAAACCTAAAGGAAACCCTAGCACTAGTACATTAAAAAGAGTTCTTTCCAACTAGAAGGGATCATCTTATCGAAAGAGAGCAAGGGAGAACCTACCTTCAATAAACAATTGGGATGTAGTGCAACCCCATCTGTGGCTCTGTCAACTTTGAACCAATCAACTGCTATTAACTGGAGAAGGGGATCTCCACCCACCACCTGAATTATTATTACAACCAGTGTAAGCATAGAAAAGAAAACTAGTCACCTAGCATGAGAAGTGTACAGCAGCACCATCAATGGTGATGATAATTAACAAGGAATCACCTCATTTCAGATTAAAGTATCATGCTTGCAATTTCAAACAAATTCATAAATAATGACCTAGACTTATAGAACTAAAAATACATTATTTACACTATAAATAACAATGTAGGTTAGTTCCATGTGTGTACTGTAAACAAGATCAGCTGACCAAACACTATCCCCAGAACAAGAAACGAAAAAGGGAAGAGACAGTTGGTGCCAAGCTACTAAGATTGGCAACAGATTAATAAGTAATTGACAAGTCCTGTTACACCCAAACATATCACTAAGAAGGCTATTACATAGCACCAATTTGAACCAAAGCTGCTGATACAGAGTCTTGTCTACCACTTCAACCTAATCCAACTGCCAGTTAATGAAATCGGATCATGATCAATGTTTATTAATTGGATCAAAAAATTACCCTTCAGGTGCATGTAGTAGCGAGTAAGGATCATCTTATACTAATCAAGAAAACAAAGTTTTGATCTTAAACCCCGACCAGGGTAGAAAACCCAGAACCAGAATCAGTCAGAAATAATTAACCAAGAAAAAAGACAGATGAGACATTACCTGATTGTTTTCAGCATCTTCCATCCAGTTTTGTCCTGGAAACTTCCTACTGACGAACCTCGCCATGGCCTGAACAGCAAAAATATTATGATACTGAGGAACAAAACGATAGAACTATATCGCCCTTAGAACTATAGATGCACTTAACCATATAAAAAAGATCACCAACTACAGTTTGGAAACTCTAGACTATAAAGATGCAGAAGCCAGAAAGGATGAAAAATCTGTACCAAAGGACAAAGAACTCCACTTGGAAGAAAACACGCCAAGTTTGTTGGCATGACCATCAGAGCGGTACATTGGATTGACAAACCATCCATAAAGAAGTCATGGAAACAAAAGGAATTAGAATCTCTGGATGTCCAATTAAGCCTCAAATAAATTGCAAAGTTAAAGCAGAACTAAACATTAGAGATTTTCCTGGAACACAAATTGCAGCACCCGATCAAAAGAAGGAACAACCTACACTTTCAATGATCTAGACCAACTGGCAGTATCATGTACCTTTCTATTGGGGATATCAGAGAGCGTCACCATAAAGTTCCCCACACTGTTTTCCCGCAAGGAATCCAGAGAAACAAGAGGGAATCTTCCATTTGATTGGCAGACACTTCCCTTTTTGCAGCAGCAGCTCAACGGTTCTAATCCCACCTCAACAATAATATAACCAACACTTAAACCAATCAAAAGTCTAATCATGCCACCTTCAGCAGCCATGCGAAATTGCTGGAGCTGCCTATTAAGTAACTGAGGGTAAAATGAACTAACATATATAGAGAAGAACTAAAGATGGAAGTCTTACAAGCGTCGAATTACTAGGCATGAAATTTCAATGAGAATGAGAACATAGAATCAAGTAAACAACAAACCATAATTGAGTGGATTAAGAAGAAGCAGAAATAATCATACACATCTTTTCCAAATCAAGCTGCTCCTGCGATTATTCTTGAACTACAACCCAACTCTAGTTGACAGGAAGTCAGCCCTGAATTAAGATCAAGTAATGTTAGTATTAGTATTATCATATAAACGGAGAGAAAACATCATAAGGACTAGGACTTAAGTCAATCATATTCACATCATCATAACTCAACCTACAAGAGCTCACCTCTTAAAGATGATTCCAACTTGCCCCTGCCAGCCCAACTGTTTGCTCCAATCTCAACATCAGTCCCCATCCTCACATTCCGAAGGTGCAAACATTGGGGAAGAGAATGGAATAGTAAGTAAATAAGTCCAAATAGCTCCAGATAGAGGGATCGGAGGACTACTAACTCTAAACCCTTGTCTATTTAGAAAGAACTTAGTGTCCACATCAAGTCGCCGCACTTCGAGTGATAGTAAGATCCACAGTCGACATGAAAGACAGAAGGTCCCATGCTCATCACTACAGTAAACCTAAAATCACAGAACTAGAAGAATGTTCGATCGAAACCGATAGAATAATTGAACGAAATCGCAATCCTACGCAGGGGAAGACATATGAGGAACTACATGTGAACCTTAATTTCGTATATGATATAGGGACAGTGTCGTCTTCGATTGTTAGCTCAATCACCATCGACCTCCACTGCTGCTTTCACAACATCAATCCGGTGATTAAACCATATTTTCTTGCGGCTATTGCGAAGAAGCTTGCCAACGGCAGGAAGCACGAGTACGACCACTTTCTTAGCGATGCGATGAAGCTCCGCTCTGGCCTAGCGATCTGCCAGGAACATTGTTGATTCCGCTGTGCGATGTTCTCGAACTAATTGAAATGAAGGCTTCCATAGTCTATGGCAGCGGCGATGGCGATGGCCGAGTTCAGAGCTCAGATCGACGATTTGGGGAGGAAAAGAGAGGCGAAAAAGAGGAGAATTGGGGATTTTTTTAGGATGAGGGTTATTTTATTCTTACTTTTGGTGGGGCACGTCGCGAGTATGCAACCGCCAAGCAGTGGGTAAGGAAATAGAGTTGTTCGCTAGCAACGGTTACTAAACCCTCGAAAGAAACCCTTGTTAAAATGATTTCCGAAATTTTTTGCAGGGGTTTAACTAACCCTTGCAACGTAACCCTTGGCATAGAGGGTTTTTTTGTAGTGTCCAAACAATAGCCGAAGGCGGCGCAGGCGAGATCTATGCAACACAGCTGCCACCGACGGTGGAGGCAAAGGCCGTGCCGATGTAGGCAAGGCTGAAGCAGAGGACACCAACGCAAGCAAGGGAGGCTATGACAACTAGGACGGCGCAGAGCAAGGACAAAGACGTCGGCGATGGCGAGTGATTTTATTGTTTTAATGGGTCGCTCTACTAGAGAGAGAGAGAGGGGAAAGAGACGGAAAAATGGATGAAAGATGGTGGGATTTCTCCCCAAATAACGCACACCAAGGATAGGATCACCTGTTCTTATACCCAAAATGCACCTTTAATATAATAACCCTTAGATTTACTAAAATATGAAGCAACGGAGATGCGTTAGGTTATTGCGGTGCTAACTTTATGGCCAATTAGCAGCCCATCCCATTCCCATTCACCGCTATCGCGTCCCGAATCTCCCTCCCATTATCAACTCCAGGATCACTATCGCTGTCTGATCGAGAAGAAAAAATCTGGAATGATGTTATATCAAAAAATCACATTGTTCGCAATCAGATCCTTCAAGGCAAAATCGGAAGGTAATCCCGCCATTCCTCCACCCTCATCGACCGGGTAACCATTAATCCTCATCATTTACCACTACCGCATTCCAAAACTCCCTCCCCACTATCGACTGTAGAATCCCCGGCGGCCGGCTGATCGATAAGAAGGAATCTGAAATGTTTTTCTTTTGATGCTCTATCGAAAATTCCCATTGTTCGCGGAAAAATCCGGCAAGTCAAAATCGTAAGGTTTATTGTTAACTCACACGGATCTTGTTAGCTGATATATGTGTACTTGTGTTTTGTGTATATTTGTACAGCCCATCTTGTATTTCCGTAGTCCGTTTAGCCCATTCTTTCCATGCCCAGGAAACCCATGTATGGGTCATGTATAGGTGACGTAGATGTGGCCCTAGGGTTCAGCATCTTCTTCTTCCTTTGTGAGCATATATAATCTCGGTAGCTTGGCTGTAGTCTGTAACACGCATTCTAAATAAGATTGTCAGCTTGGAGAGTTGTCACTCTCCCGTGGATTAGTCCTGGACATTCCAGGGATACCACGTAAATCCGGTTGTTCGTGTTCTTCTGATTCGGTTTATTTCCAATAGATTATCATGGTATCAGAGCTTGCAACAATGGAATCCGACCGTCCTGTTGTTCGTCTGACGTCAACCAATTTTGCTCTTTGGGAATTTCAATTTCGACTGTTCGTGGAAGGAAGAGGCCTCCTGGGTGTGCTTGATGAAACAGTTCCTCAACCGGCTTCCACGGCCGACGGCAAAGAAATCTTGACCTGGCGCCAGAATGACGCTCGCGTTCGTTCTTGGTTGTTGGGCTCTGTTGACTCCTCCACCTGTCTCAGTCTTCGCCTCTTCCCCACCGCCAATCAGATGTGGCGTCACCTCGCTGCTACGTACTCGACCGTGAACACAGCCCGTCAATTCGAAATCCAGCTCTCTCTGGCTCGTCTGGAGCAGGGAGATCGCACGATTACAGAGTATTTCAATATTTCTTAGGAACTTTGGACATAACAAGACATTCTGACTGCTGCTCTTCATCCCACGATTATAGAGTATTTCAATCTTGCTCAGGAACTTTGCACTTTCTTATGCGACTCCGTCCAGAATTCGAGGCCATTCGATCCTCTTTGCTGAACAAAGACAACCTTCGCTTTGATGGTATTTTGTCACACCTTGTCCGCGAAGAGATACGGCTTCGGACCCAATCTCAATTGGATGTTCGTCTCGGCGAAGGTGAGGCTGTATTCGCTGCCGTTGCTTCTCAAGAATCTTCTGTGTTTGCTGTCCAACGTCCTCAGTTTCAGAATGGAGGTATGTCACTTGATATTGAATGTCATTTTTGCCGTGAACGTGGGCATCCCAAGAAACACTGCAGGAGTTGGAACAATTGTGTGTACTGTAAGAGATCGGGACATATTGTCCTTGATTGTCGTACCCGGCAGCGCCATGAGGCACGCAATATTGCGGGAGGTTCACATGATGTTAGAGGTCAAAATTCTACTTATTATGACCGCCCAGCAGCTGGTTTTGGTACAAGAAATTATGGGCCAAGGGAGTTTGGGACACGTCCAGCTCGTCCCTTTAGTGGTGACCGAACAACCCATGTTGTTTACCCACCGGAGGCAAGTGGTAGCAGCTCTAGCACCAGCACTGGTTCTCTCTCGGCGGCCACCGTCGAACAACTTGTGAATGTCGCGCTTCAGAAGTCATTACCCACAGCCATTAGCGCTGCTTTTGCAACTCTCCAGGGTATAGGTAACAATTCCCCATGGCTATTGGATTCCGCTTGTTTTAATCATATGACCCACAACTCTGCTAGCTTACAAAATGTGGTTCCGGTCGATAATATGTCCTTAACGGTAGCCAATGGGGGCAGCCTAAAGGTTAATGGTGTGGGTATGTTGCATGACAAGAATTTATCTCTCTCGCATACACTTTATGTGCCTGAATTAGTTCCTAATTTAGTATCTGTGGGTCAGCTTACTGAGCAAGGTTGTTCTGTCTTGTTTGCTCCGACTGGATGTTTTATACAGGATTTGAAGACGGGGAGGCAGATCGGAAAGGGGAATAAAAGGGGGCGCATTTTTTACTTGGACGAGCTTCATGGATGCCATCCCTCGTCGTCCGTCAGTAGTCATTTCCCTAGGAATGTCAGTAGTCTTTCTAAAACAGCTTTGTGCCCGTCGGATTTTCCTTTCAGTTTTTCCAGTTTGTCAAATAATGATGTTTGGGATATTTGGCATTCTCGACTTGGACATCCTCATTCTGGTCGTCTTGAAATGATGTTTCGTCAGCCTTTACTTGGCAAGAGTTCTGTTAGTCCCACTGCAAAACATTCATGTACAAGCTGTGTTGAAGCCAAAACCGTTAGCACATCTTATCCGTCTAGCACAACCGTCATTACTTATCCATTTCACCTCGTTCATACTGATCTTTGGGGTCCATTCCCAGAGATTTCTTGTCGTGGTTTTCGCTATTTTGCTCTTTTCAGTGATCATGCCACTCGTTTTACATGGGTTTATTTCCTTCGACTTAAATCTGAGCTCAAGTCTGTGGCCACTGATTTTTTGAAAATGATTCAGACACAATTTGGTCGTACAGTCAAAATCATTCGTTCTGATCCTGGCGGTGAATTCAGTTCTTTTCCCCTATATGATGTCTATCGTTCTCTTGGTATTTTGACTCAACAGTCTTGTCCTGGTGTATCTCAGCAAAATGGTCGAGTCGAACGCAAAAATCGGCATGCCATGGATCTTACTCGAGCCCTTCTTTTGGCTTCTCGTGTTCCTGATCATTTTTGGCTGGAAGCTGTTGCTACTGCAGTCCGACTAATTAACTATCAGATCACTCCGGTTTTGAAGAACAATAGTCCATTTTGTGCTTTGCACTCCCGTCATCCTCGTTATTCCAGTCCTGGAGTTTTTGGTTGTCTCTGCTTTGCTCTCCTTCCCAAACGTGAGCGTACTAAACTTTCTTCCAAAACCATTCGTTGTGTTTTTCTTGGGTATAGTGATATTCATAAAGGTTACTTGTGCTATGATGAATCATTGCAATGTATGCGAATTGCTAGCACGGTTGTCTTTTTTGAAAATATCATGTTTTACCCAACTTCACCTTCTTCCTCTCAATTCTTAGCGTCCACTCTGCCTCTCCCTATTTTTGATGATGACAATGAGAATTTTGTGCCCCCCATGGATCCTCCCCAGCTCCCTCGACACCTAGCAGCCCTGCCACTACACATGCCAGCTCGTCCGCATCACCTAGCATTCCATCCACCACGCAAGACAGTTCCAATTCGTCCTCTACTTCCACTCCACCTAGCATTCCATCCACGACGCCAGCCAGCTCCAGTTCGCTCTCTGATTTCACATCCGGGTCCAGCTCATCTTCGAGTATTCTGGCCTTTCCACCTCCGGCTCCACAACCAGCTCCCCGGCGCTCCAATCGCTCCACCAAAGGTATACCTCCATTACGATCTCATGATTATGTTGCTCATGGGGTTGATTCCTTTGTAGTTCCTACCCGATATCGTCAAGCCCGCGGTCACCCTTTATGGGATGCGGCAATGAAGCGCGAGTTGGAGGCTTTACATGCTCAGAATACCTGGACCCTGGTTCCTCGACCGCCCTCTTCTACTTATGTTGTTGGTTGTCGGTGGGTGTATACAGTGAAAATGAATCTCGATGGTACGGTGGATCGTTATAAGGCTCGGCTTGTTGCTCAGGGCTTCACTCAGGAGTATGGAGTTGATTACAGTGAAACATTTGCTCCGGTTGCTAAGATGTCCACTGTTCGAACATTGTTAGCCTTTGCATCTCTCCAGGATTGGCCATTACACCAAATGGATGTGAAGAATGCATTTCTTCACGGAGATTTAGACGAGGTTATCTACATGGAGCAACCTCCCGGCTATACTCTTGGCACTCCTGATCAGGTCTGCCGGCTCAATCGCTCCCTTTATGGTCTCAAACAGGCGCCTCGTGCTTGGTTTGAGAATTTTCACTCCATTATCGCTCAGCTTGGGTTTCGTCAAAGCCAGAATGACCCCTCTCTTTTTACTTAGACGTCTCTCGCATGTATTGTTGCCTTACTTCTCTATGTCGATGATATGGTTATCACCGGGTCGGATTCTCAGGGCATTCAACGTCTTAAGGATGGTCTTCACGCAACATTTAATATTAAGGATTTGGGTCCATTTCTTATTTCCTTGGCTTGGAAGTCACCCGTGATTCACATGGTCTTCTTCTTAGTCAACGGAAATACATTTCTGATTTGCAAGACGATCATCGCTTTTCTGACTGCAACCCGGTTGCCACGCCGATGGAGCTTAATGTGAAACTCGGCTGAGATTCCGGTGATCCTTTGTCCGATGGCGCCGTTTATCACAGTATTGTTGGGAGCTGGATTTATTTGTCAGCTACTCGGCCTGATATTTCCTATGTTGTTCAGGTCGTCAGTCAATTTATGGCGTCTCCTTGTACAGATCATCTTGCGGCAGTTCATCGCATTCTGCGTTACTTGCGGGGTACGCGTGATGTAGGTATTCACTGTCCTTCGACAGGCTCATTGCATCTTCAGGCTTATTCCGATTCTGATTTTGCTGGTCGCATTGATACTCGTTGTTCGACTACGGGTTGGTGTATTCGGTTCGGTAATTTGTTCATCTCATGGCGTTGCAAGAAACAGGATAAGGTATCCAAGTCCTCTACCGAGGCAGAGTATCGGGCTATGTCAGATGCCACTTCTGAGCTAGTATGGCTACAACGTCTCTTGGGTGATTTAGGTGTGATCTGTCCTTTGCCTATGGATCTCTTTGTGGATAATACTAGTGCCATCCGTATTGCAGTAAATCCTGTTCTTCATGATCGTACGAAACATATTGAGATTCATGTGCATTATGTCCGCGATCAAGTTACAACAGGTACAATTACTCTTCATCATATTCGTACTGAAGATCAGATTGCAGACATATTCACGAAGGCTTTTACTACCAGTCGGCATTGGTATATCTCGAGCAAATTGATGCTTTTTGATCGGCATCAATTTGGGGGAGGCTGTCAGCGGATATATGTGTACTTATGTTTTGTGTATATTTGTACAGCCCATCTTGTATTTTCGTAGCCCGTTTAGCCCATTCTTTCCATGCCCATGAAACCCATGTATGGGTCACGTATAGGTGACGTAGATGTGGCCCTAGGGTTCGCCATCTTCTTCTTCCTTTGTGAGCATATATATTCTCGGTAGCTTGGCTGCAGTCTGTAACACACATACTAAATAAGATTGTCAGCTTGGAGGGTTGTCACTCTCCCGTGGATTAGTCCTGGACATTTCAGGGATACCACGTAAATCTGGTTGTTCGTGTTCTTCATATTCAGTTTATTTCCAATAGATTATTAGATCTGAGTATGGCAGAAAATAAGAAATTTTCACCATAGATGATGGAGTTGGCGGTTCAGGTTTTTAGATCTAGTGTCGTCCGGAAGAACAGCTGCATAGAGTCGATCGGAGAAGGCCGTCCTTGGAGGGTCACCAAAAGGCGCACTACTTTTACTTGTCGGGTTCTTGCCTCCAATCGAGAAATATGGTGTTAGGGAGAATGATATAAGATCCAACATAACCTTTTCCCAATAATTCAAGTTATTGGAACCAACTTGTTTATGACATGGTATCAGAGCTGGTTTGGTCAAGTGATCGTGTGTTCGAATCTCCACGACCCCCAATATTAACAGTTAATTAACCTACTTAATTTCAATGGGGGACTAAAAAAGGAGAGATATTTGAATTGTTTAATATGTGGGTACTTTGGTCATTTCTGACCTTCTTAAATGACTCGTTAACAGAATTTTGGACATAAGGGTACATTTGTTAAGTTTCGATACTAGAAGGGTATGTATGTGCAACTAAATTGTAGAAGGGTACGATTGTAAATTTGCAATAGTTCATCTTGTAAATAAATGCCCCTGAAAATTGGTTGTAGACTTGTAGTGGTGAACTTTCTTTGAAGGGTTGTGAATCTTTTCACTCTTTTTCATATTCAACAATAATATCGACTACATTTGACGGAGATTTTTAGTTTTATTTTTATTTATAAGCACCCATTTGTAACTTCCAAACACCTTGGATTTCAATGGATCGGACCGAATCGGAAACAGATAGTGCATATCCATTACAATATTAAAAAGTAATTTGGATTTTGATCATACTCATATATACTTACACAAGAATTGGGTATAAAATAAAAACCATGTCCATATTGGTGAACTTCGAATATCTCTTGTTATCTTTGGTAGCAATTTTTTCTTCATAACTTCAACAAACATGTTGACAATTACACCTATATTACATAGGTGCAAACTGAAAAGTACAAAAATAAATCACTAGAACGAATAAAATTAGTTGAAGTGAACACGATTATATGAAAAATATTATATGTGTATAGAAAATATCGAATATGAAAAAATTGATAATACGAGTGACCAAAAGTAACAAAATTACGTACACGAAACTTATAACGTAATACAATGTACATCCAACCACAAATATCTATTTTAATACATCTGTTGGACAATAAATGAAAAGAGCACCAGTTAGAAAGAGAACGTAACGAATCGAATCAAATCAAATACAACACAAATCCCTGAAAATTGATAAAGCATTTCCAAGGCAGCACAAAAAAACACAAAGAAAAGTCGACGCCTCTCTCCCACGAGTTCCGTCAGGTGTGGTACTGCGTGTTTAGTGAGTGAGTGAGTGAGAATGAATGAAGTAATTAATTATAAGGTTGGTTTTTTCTTGGGATTCCAAGTTGTTCTTGCCCTCAATATCTCAGACCCATCCTCCAGGCACAGCAAATGGTCCACCTCCACCGGAGCAAAATCGCCATGGTCGTCTCCGTTCACATTCCCGTCGGCGGCTGCTGCCGCCCTGCTATTTCGTTTGGAAAGAGAGTGCACAACGGTATCTATAGCAACCTCTTTTCTGAACTCAATAGTCATCGCGTGAAGCTCGTGCCCCTCCGGGAGCGAGCCTGGGACGCTGTCCAGGATCCAGTCCACGTATTTGACGTTGTTCACATGATGATTCACGTCCAAGTCGAACCACCTTGACTGTATACGTACGTACGTACATATTCCACGCACCAAAAAAACGTAACAGATTAGTGTTCTCTTAGACGTACGTACGGTACTATAGTTAATAACTATATCGCGACGAGACACGAGAAATCGAGCTGGGGTTGGTTGCTTACCGTGAGGCCGCTGGTGACACTGTCGGCGGTCGCGAAATCCAGCCGCGGTAATCTTTGTTCGTTTTTGGGGACGACAGACTCTTCCACCGGCACAATACGACACGCCAGCTCGTCCCTCACTTCCCGCACGAACTTGTGCAGCCTCCTCGTCTCGTAGTTCATCATCACACAAGTGCTGTAGCGTAATTACGTATGCACGTTAAGATTTAACTCGTATCATAATGCAAGAAATATTAACCAAATAGTAGTTATTATTAAGTACGTAGTTATATATATACTTTGTAGCTCGGACTAAAGTTTCACCGGTCTTGTCGTTTAGGATCACCCAGTCATTAGCCAACCCATTCTTCCCGACGGTGTATGTCCACGTGTCCACTTGCAGCACATCGCGCCTGCAAGCAATTACTATTAGAGTATGTGTAGTACGAGTTGTATAATGTTATAGACTTATAGTACTCCGAGTACTCTTATGTAATTTAACAGAGTTATATTCCTTATTAGGGATGGCAACTTTGTCCATATCCATGGGTTTCTTACTATCCAACCCAATTGGGTTGGGTATGAAATCCAAATAGATGGATATGAGTAGAGTTTGATGGGTTTGTACCCATATCCATTTACTTTGAGTTGAGTTGGGTTTATATCAAATGGATTTGGGTTTGTACCCATGCCCAAATACAAATTACAGTTTGGTACCCAAACTTAATAGACATGCATATTTAGTACCTAAATTTAATTTTTTTTTGCATATAAGTCCTCAAAATATCGATGGAAAATTACGTTTTGGTACCTAAATTATTTTGGTCCTACATTTTGGTACCTAAACTTTTGAAGTTTTGCAAATAGATCCAATTTTTGCATGTGTAGTTAAAACACCCTCAAGTAAATGGATATCCATATCCAACCCATACCCATTTAGATTATGGAAGCCCCAAACCCATCTATAAACCCCAAATCCATATGCACTTCACCCATACCCAACCCATTATCAATGGGTCTACTTGGGTTTGGGTATAATTACCCATGGGTGGGTAATTTGTCATCCCTATTTCTTATCAGAGTCGTAGAAGTTAAAGCAATTTTTGTATTAGTATTAGGGTTACGTATATATAAATTTAATTTGTAAAAACAATAATAATAATAAAAGAATAATATTTTTGTACCAATGTAATGGTTCATATTATAATAGTAATTACCATGAAGGATATTGGTCCACCACCATTTGTATAGAAGTGATGACCCAACCGAGGTTGTTTCTCGTCATAAACGGCGTCGAAGCGAAGCTCTCCAGCTCTACCCCCAAACTTGTGGCATGGTTACATGCCGAATCCTGCACATAAATTAACTAGTCAGACCAACAATTACTGCATTAAAAATAAATAAATAAATCTAGCTACTCGATTTATTAAGGCACAAACAATTATGATTGATTATACATGCATAATGACTATTAAGTATAACACAACCAATTAGTGATCATCACCAACCTGTATCTGTCTCATCAGTGCGGCAATGGTTGCTTTCTTGTGCCTGTCAATGTCGAATGATCTAACCATAACACGCTGCCGGTGAACCCGCCCCTGTTGGACCAGAAACCCATGAACCGATTCGGCCGCCGCTGGGCGATCGAGCTCTTCTTCGTCTGGATTTGCGACAGCAATTTCGATATCGTCGTCCTTAGCTGCAGCTAGCAAGCGATTAAACCTGTTTGTATTCGCAGCTCGGAGTGGTAGTGCTGTTTGCGTATCCCACAAGCTACTACGACGCTGACGGTTAAAGCTCAATGAGCTGTTGCTGCCGCCTACCCAAGGAATATGAACCGTTTGCTTAGAAATGGCGGCGGCGGCGGCAGTTTGGGATGCCTGAAGGAATTGGGTCGATGTCATTGCTGTGCGATGTCCTTGGGGTGGTGTAATTCTCGTATTTTTATGATTTGAATTATTAGTGTTTGAGTTCATCTTTGTATATATACACCACCAACCATGAATTCTGCTTCAGAAGCCTGTGAGTGACTAAATTGTCATATATATTAGTTAATAGTCAGCGTGTGTTTGTATTTCGATTCCCGCATCCTACACATTCACGCCGAGGTGGACGTATCGCCAGTCCCCCTCCTAAATATATATATTAACGTATGTTTGTTGCTCTCATTCTCTTGCTTACAGATCAGATCTGCAATCTTTTCTGTTTATGGAGGTTAAGAGTCGTTTGGAGAAAATGCGCCCAAAATAAGGAGAAAGTTATTGCATTCCAACGCTATAGCTACATGGTTTCGCTCACTTTCGCATCTGTCGTCTCGAGAGCAGTTGGGCACTTGGAAGTTGACACCTATCTGTTCCATTATGATAACCTATGCATCATCTATGATCGAAAGTAATGAATTACCTCATTCGCAACCCTGATCCGAGAAAGCAAATGCACTACTCTATGTGTTCTTTTATGGCAACCGAGAGTGAGAGGCGATGGAGAGCTACAACAGTTCCTTAAAACAAAACAAAAAACAGAAAAGGGAATATCGCTGCAGGATTCTTTTGAAACAATTTCCGCAAATTAGTGACCTATCCACATAATTTGTTGTGAAACCGTATGGAGAGCAGTTCTATCCATAATCTTATAGTGAGTAATTATATATAACTCAATCACAATCCAATCATAAGCGTCCATTCTTTTTCCTTAAAAGCTTTTAATTTTTTCTCCTTAATCTTTAACGGGTGATTTCTCACTTGTTTTAAGTTGGACTTTAATTTTTTTTGCACAGTTAGATCAGATTAATTGTGTTCTTCAAAATGATATCCATTTTGATATATTTTTTTATCAAAAAAAATTGAGCTATTTTTTACCAGTATATACCATATGGTATTGACTGGTATTAAATAAGAGCATACCATATGGTATGAAAATGCTTACCATGGTGGTATGAACATACCAAGACTATATGATGATTGAATACATGATAGTAGGAGTATACTAACTGTCATTTACGACTTTCATCATTGTGTACCACAAGATACCACAACATACTAGAGTGGTATTGGTTGGTATTGTGTGATATTTTTTGGTCTTGTATTTTGTTCACCCAGATATTGATAGATTCAATAGATCATGATGAACTCATTCCTTCTGTGCAAATTTTTTTAACAATGACTTAAAAACAAAGAAGATACCATATGGTATGCAGTTGGTAACGAGATACCATATAGTATACTAACTGTCATTTGTTCGGGTATTTTTTGTGATTTCCCTATTCCATAGTGAGTATTTTCGGAATTGGTAACCATATATATGTGACACGCTAAAACACAACACCAATCTGCGACCAAGTGTAATCGCAGACCGGGAATGCAGTAACAGGCAAGTTATATTATCAACCCGGGGTCTAGGTCTACTGCTTACTCAGTGATTCTCTATTATCTAGCCAACTAAAGTAAATGATTGTTGTTTAAAAGCAAAAGCAGAAATAAAGCAGGAAATTATTCGGTTTTCTCAAGCAGGAAAGAGTCACTCGGGAATGAGTCCCCCTAGCTCCTTAGTTAAGTTTCAATTGTATTTCCCTGGGTTGATTTACTGTTGATTAGACTGCGGAAGATCCGACAGTAGCTTGGAATCTCTTAAGCTGACCAAGCCCTCTCAGTCTAACTACCCGGCAGACGACTAGTCTTCACCGGGATAGAAAGCTGAAGCAGTAAGAACAGAACTCTACTACTGGAATTGGATTCTAGTACAAAGCAGTAAACTGGCTAACTCTCGTATAGCCAATCTCCTACTACCGAATGATGAGACTCTAGCAACCTAATCAGATTCTATCTATCTCATATTGCAGCAGGAATCAGGAAAAGTTTATCAGACTTCAATTGACTCAATAAACATGCATCATTCGATTAAAATCAAACAGTAATATCATCCCAAATCATTACAATCAATCCCTAACACATAGAACTAGGGTTCTTCATCCCCAAGTGAGAGAGGGGTTCTACTCCATAGAGAGAGAGAAGAAAACAGTAATCGGAGTAGTCATACTCATAAAGATGAGGAAAATCTGCTCCGGGATGATGATTTCCACTCCTATGACGATCTCCAAGCTTGATTTGATGAAATCCAGCTCCAAGATGGCTTCTAGGATGTGTTCTTCGTCCTTTCTCTCTCTAAAACTCTGTTTTTGCTCAAAAAGTCCGATTCTCTCTCTTCCAGCCCGGAATTGGGTTAAAACCAGGAAATCCCGACTCACACGGGCAGGGCCACACGGCCGTGTGGCATACCCAGTTGCCCGTGTGAGTCAAAACGCTGCGTTCCACTTAGTTCGATACTCAGGCTTCTCACACGGCCAGAGTGGCACGGCCGTGTTTGATTTCCATCTGCCCGTGTCTGCTCTCGGCAAAAGTCACACGGCCAGACCACTTCTTCACACGGCCGTGTGAGTTGTCAGGGCAAGCCGTGTTTGCTCTCGCACAATCCCACACGGCCAGAAATATGAGTTGCACGGCCGTGTGATTTGTGGGTGTGCCCGTGTGGCCTCCTTTGTGACTTGCCTCGCGCCCGATCTTCGTCCAATCGACCCCAAACTCGCTCCCAAGCCTCCATTCACGTACTAGGACCTGAAATATCACAAACAAGCACAACCTAGCATGAAATCGGCCTAAAGCACAAGAAATCACATCTCAAACGGTGTAAGAACAGGGGTAAAATCATGTGTAATTAACGGTCTATCAAACTCCCCCACACTTAACCATTTGCTTGTCCCCAAGCAAACCAAGTCAGACACAAGGTAAGCTCACATATTTCAATTAACCAACATTGGGGACAAGTCATGAAGGCGAATCGTACTGGTTTTCAAACATCAATACCTGACCAACTTAAACAGCAACCTGGACAACCACCACAAAGGACATTCGAGTGCAGCAAAATCGAGTAAAGGAAGAGTCTCCCTTCTGTTCACCAACCTAGACTTGACTCAACCACTTACTCAAAACAGTCAACTCATGCATCCAACTCAAGACATCAGAATAGAGACCGAGCAATCTAGGTCCTCACCGGGGTACAAGAGTATATAGCATATGAAAATGAATCACTCACTCTCGACCAATGGGGTCAGGACAATTTTGATGCGAAAAATGCGCATGTTATTTCTCTCAATCCCTAACATCTCTTCACCATGATGGCAGCCTCTAAATGCTAGAGTTCACATATGGGGTGTCACCACTAACTAATCAGGAGGTCTTAGACACAGGTTCAAATGACTGGCTAGGGTCTTGGACATGGGGAAAAGGCTTTTAGGTGGTGGAAGTATTCGTAGCACAAGGTTCCACATTTCCAAACCCAAACAATCACAGTCAAACAAACCGGTATTTCCTTTCTGCTATTCTGCATTACTCAATATCTCAAGAGCACAAGAGCGAAGGAGGTATAAATGTCAGCATTTCCAAGCCAGACTGCTAAGAAACACTACTTACTGGGCACTATTCAGATTTTTGGTAGTGGCTCTCTTTGCTTTCAATTTTTCTTTGTTTTTCTTTCATTTTCTTTGCATTTCTTAAGAGAGCCACCACTTCTGCATATATTTCAAACACATGCCCAGCTCAACTTTTAAGCACTACCTCCAACACTCACATCAAATTTAGTAGAAACAGCAGAGAATATGTGAAAACCACTCTGTGGAACCTTCTAAAAGATGTAAACAAGGTGATTTTTTTCATTTCAGACCAAAAGAAAGGATAACACACGGCTCAAAAGGGCTGACTAGGGGATATGACACATCAGGACAGTAAAATTTGATCGTGGGCTAATCCTATGCCCCCATCATCTTAGCTAGTGACAACGTGATTGCTACACATCATGGAAGAGGGATCTATCGCACAAGAATGAAACGAGCAGGCTCAAATCTCACATGGCTACCTATATGCTCTATCTCACATTCTGATACCCTGAACTAGATGCATAAGAGACTGTCAAGAACAAGTAATCAATCCAAGTCACAGTTGGTAAGCAAACAGTTGAAAAACTGAACCTCTACACAACTCTACTGCACGTCTTAGTCCTCATCATAGGTTGTCCTAGTCACAATCAAGCTGTCATGCATCAATCCGAAAACCATTCAATTCATCAATCAGAACACAGTGCCAATATGATCAAACAGCAGTACTTGGAACCCTCAAATCTCGAGATTTGGACAGTGGACTAGGCTCCAAGCACACATATACATTCCAACCGATACAAAGCACCCCCCCCCCCCACACTTAAGCACGACATTGCCCTCAGTGGAGCAGAGGCATAGAGAAGGAGAACGATGTTACCGGATTGAAACTGCCGGGGGACTGGAAGCGGACCAGTCAGCGAGAAATAGACGGGAAGATGGACAGTTCTGCACGAATCGAACACCAAGAACACACTAGCACACGTTGTGTTAGGGATAAATGTTAGCCTAGACGGCTACAGCAAAAAAAAATCCACAAAGGAAAACCGAAAACAAAAACAAACGACACTAAGTTCAAGCTCCGCACACATGGAGCAAACACACACAAGTCTAAAACAAAAAACAAAACACACTGAGATGGACAACGAGTACAGCCTACTCGTCGCCGAGGTCGTCCAGATTGAAGTTGATGTCGTTCATGAAAGCGTCACCACCATCAGCACCATCATCACCATCCGCTGGGGGAGGTGGAAGTGGAGAGTCCTCCTAGGGAGTCCTCCAAACTGGCTGCTCGCCCGGTATCAGCTGGAGCAGATGCTGCTGGACCTCCTGCATACGCCGTGAACGGCGCCTCTCTCACTCGATGTGTGCAAGAGTCACTCCCTGCTGGGTCTGGAGCTGGTCCAATCTCTCATCATAACCAGCCATCCTTTGGTGGTACTCGGCCTGGTGAGCCGCGTACTGCTGCTGGAACTGCATCTGATGGTCGATGATCTGCTGGTTCTGGAGACGCAGCTGCTCGAACTGGGAGGTGAAGTAATCCTGCCCCGGGAAACTGGAACTGCCACCCCCGTACTCGAAGGTGGTGGGGCGGGCAGCAGCAGTGTCATCCACGTCCTCGGGCTGGACCTCCTCATCAGCTGCACCCTCGGGAGCTTCCTGCTGGACCGCCTCTGGAATCTGAGGTTGAGGAAACCCCTCGATCCACATGACTCCTCGCTCTTCTCGAAGCAGGAGCATCTTGGTGAGCGTAGCCCGGCCAAAGGGAGTGGTCGCTCCCTGCTCTGTGCACCCCTGCAGGGATATCTGGAAGTACTCTGCCAGGCAGGTGATGAGAGGAGTGCAGTGGAGTCTCTTCAGCTCAGAAGCACTCTTCTCGAAGGTCCTCGCCACCACCGAGCCCAAGTGCAGGGGATGATCCCTCTGGCGCATGGACTGAATGAAGTACAGGGATCTCTTGGTGATGGCGCTGGCACTGTCTGAGGCTGGGGTGTAAGACTTGGCCAGCAGGTGATGGAGGAGATGGTTTTCGAGCTGCAATGTGGTGGCCTTCGTCTTCCCCGCCTTGAAGGGAAGCTGATGTGGCCGAGCGAGGCTGAAGTACAGCCTCCCGAAGTCCACCCTGTCGGGCTCGGCGACCTCTGTGATGAAGTCCCTGTCATTGACCAAGTTGAGGCCCAAGGCGTCCGCCAGCTCGTCGTAACTCATAGAGCGTGGTTCACTGCCGAGTCGGAACTGGACTGCAGCTTCGTCCTTCCAATCGGCCATGGCTGCGTGCTTGAAGGTGGTGTAGAACTCAAGCACGAGCTCATGGTAAACCGTCGCGCGGATGCTGAGTAGGCGGTGCCAGTATTTGTTGGTGACAACGGGGGAGAGGTGCTCGTAGCAGTTGAGCTTCTCCAACTCGCGCTTCGACCAGTAATGGTGATGCCCAAACTTGCAGGCCAGGACGTTCTGAAAACGATCCCGGTGGGCCCCCCTTCTCAAATCTTGAACATACTGATGCCGGAGGTTGGGCTTCGACATGATCCTGCAAAAGAACAGCCCAAAGTGGAACCAAAACAGCCAAGGAAAATGTTAATCACACCCCCACACTTAAGAATAGAAAACAGCCTAACCATGGTTTCATCCATAGTTCGGGGGTCAAAAACTCGATAAATCAAGCACAATCTGAGTGGGGGTGCACATTCACGATAAAATAGGCAACTTAAGGTTCACATCCATACCAAATACACCCTCAAAGCACATCATTAAGGGCCTCAACCGACCCCCACAAAATGGTACGAAAACAGGCATTTCATCGAACACCTTGTGTGCACTATTAAGGTAAGCATGAATTTGACACAATTCTTGCACACAAGGGCTCAAACAATCAAGAAAGACTTTGCCCAACACAATTCACACACACTCCATGCATTCCCCTCAATCAATTTCGCAAAAATCACAAGATTGAATAAGGTTCTCTAAACATGCACCCTAACACCCAATTCTCCACAATTAACATAGTTAAGGGCAAAATCAAACCTGGAGACTCAAGTAGAGGTGTAGGGGATGATGAGGGGAAGGCGATGGAAGCGACAAAACGCCGAAAAAATGCCCGGAAGTGCTCGTCGGAGCCTCCCCGGAGTCTCGCCGGAAATCGTCTCCGGCGACAAAAAAGTCGGCCAAATCTCCTCAAAATGGAGGGGTAGGCCGCTTTTGGTGTAGGAAGGGTGGGTTTGTTGTTGGTTTGGTGAAAAAATGGCAAAAAATGGCTGAAAAAATCGAAAAAGGGGGTTTTGGCGCGGTTTTCCGGCGAGGGGGAGAGGTTTCCGGCGAGTGTTTTGAAATTTTCTGACGACCCGGCCGTGCTGGCCGAATAAATAGGCCGTGTCTCGGCCACACGGCCTGACCCACACGGCCGTGTCGTGGGCACTTTTGCCCGTGTCGGCCGACACGGCCTGGCCGAGGAATTTCACTCGGCCGTGCCGAGTGCTCATTTGGCCGTACCATATTCTGCGAGAGCAGACACGGCCAGGGCACTCCTTCACACGGCCGTGCGACCAAGTGAGTTGCCCATGTCGGCCGCACGGCCAGGCCAAGCCAATCCACACGGCCGTGCCAGTTGCACTTTTGGCCGTGTGGAAATTGCCGAGAGCTCACACGGCCAATGGAGAGAATCCACACGGCCGTGTGAGTTTAAGGCTTGGCCGTGTGAACTGCTGGAGCCCCAAAATCAACCTGTTTTCACTCAAAAACGACATTCGACTCTGGAACTACATCTCAAGACTCAAAAAACACAAAAATCAAAAAGAAAAAGGTAAGAAAATGCAAACCTAGGTAGGGTTGCCTCTCCACAAGCGCTTCTTTACCGTCTTTTAGCTGGACGCCAGTAGAGGAACTAAGGGTCCTCGAGCTTGATCAGCAGCTCTGCGCGCTCAACAGCACCTCCCAAATACAACTTTAGGAGGTGGCCATTCACCTTGAATGGCTCGGTTTGAGCATTGCTGATCTCCACCGCACAGTGCGGGAATACTTGGGTGACCGTGAAGGGACCCGACCACCTCGAACGGAGCTTACCCGGGGAAGAGTTTCAGGCGTGCATTGAAAAGCAGAACACGATCACCTACCTGAAACTCTTTCGGGCCCCTCAACTGAGCGTCGTGGAGACGCTTGGTGAGCTCCTTGTAGAGCAAGGTGTTCTCGTAGGTGTGGTAACGCCACTCCTCCAACTCCAGCAGCTGCAACTTACGTTCTGTACCTGCAACACTCAAATCCATGTTTAGCAGCTTAATGGCCCAGAAGGCCTTGTGCTCTAGCTCTACCGGCAAGTGGCACGCCTTCCCATAGACAAGCCTATAGGGAGAAGTGCCAATCGGATTTTTATAGGCAGTCCTATACGCCCAAAGAGCATCATCGAGCTTGGTGGACCAATCCTTGCGAGACTGATCCACCGTCTTTTCAATAATTCGTTTTAGATCCCGGTTCGTCAGCTCGGCCTGCCCATTTGACTGGGGATGGTAGGCCACCGACACCTGATGCTTAACACCATAGCGAGAGAGGAGTTTAGTGAATTGCCCTTGAAAATGGGTTCCTCTATCACTAATGATGGCGCGGGGTGTCCCGAACCGGGATAACAGCTGCTTCAGAAAGGAGCAGACTCGTCTTGCATCATTGGTGGGCATGGCTTGAGCTTCTGCCCGCCTCGAGACGTAGTCCACTGCAACCAGTATGTACAAATTTCCAAAAGATGGAGGGAATGGGCCCATGAAATCGATACCCCAAACATCAAAAATTTCACAAATAACAGAGATATGTTGGGGCATCTCATCCCAGGAAGAAATGTTACCTGACCTCTGGCAGCGGTCGCACTGGCGTGCGAAGGAGTCTGCATCCTTGAAGAGCGAGGGCCAATAGAAGCCCGACTGTAGCACCTTCCGCGCCGTGCGGTTTCCTCCATGGTGACCTCCAGTAGGTCCCTCGTGGCATTGAGACAGGATGTCTCCCATCTCGTGCTCCATGACACAGCGCCGGATCACGCCATCTGCTCCGATTCTGAAGAGGAAAGGATCATCCCAGAAGTAGTGCTTCAGATCGGAGAAGAACTTGCGCTTTGCATGAGTAGCCATCCCCTTGGGTAACTGCTTGCCCACCAGATAATTGGCAAAGTCAGAATACCAAGGGGCCATGCTGTCCACCAAGGTCATCGCCAGCAATCGCTCACCCGGGAAGGAGTCATCGATCTCTTCCACGAAGTTGTCCACCGGAGGGGCTTCAAACCGTGAAAGATGATCTGCAGCAACATTCTCGGCTCCTTTCTTGTCCCGAATCTCTATGTCGAATTCCTGCAGAAGCAGGATCCAGCGGATGAGCCGAGGCTTTGCATCAGCCTTGCTCATCAAGTAGCGAATCACCGAGTGATCTGTGTAGACCACCACATGTGAGAGCACCAGATATGGCCGGAACTTGTCAAATGCATACACCACAGCGAGGAGCTCCTTCTCAGTGGTGGTGTAGTTCTCCTGTGCATCGTTCAAGGTCTTCGACGCGTAGTAGATGGGCTGGAAGTGCTTCTCGCGTCTCTGACCCAGAACTGCTCCGACTGCATAGTCACTCGCGTCGCACATCAGCTCAAAAGGGAGAGACCAGTCAGGAGTTACCATGATAGGGGCATGGGTCAGTTTCTCCTTCAAAGTCTCAAATGCAGCTGTGCACTCGGGAGTGAACTGGAATGGTGCATCCTTCTCTAGCAGCTTGGTCAAAGGCAGGGCAATCTTCGAGAAATCTTTGATGAAGCGCCGGTAGAAGCCTGCATGACCTAGAAAGCTGCGAATCCCCTTCACAGAAACGGGAGGAGGTAGCTTACTGATCGTCTCAATCTTCGCGCGATCCACCTCAATCCCCTGCTTGGAGATCTTGTCCCCGAGCACAATCCCCTCACGGACCATAAAATGGCACTTCTCCCAGCTGAGTGCCAGATTCGTCTCTTCACACCTCTTCAGAACGAGTTCCAGGTTATGGAGACAATGAGAGAAGGAGTCTCCATAAACCGAGAAGTCATCCATGAATACTTCCATGATCTCTCCAACCAGTCGGTCGAAGATCGCCAGCATGCATCTCTGGAAGGTCGCCGGTGCATTACACAGCCCAAATGGAATCCTCCGGTAAGCAAAGGAACCGAAGGGGCAAGTGAATGTGGTCTTCGCCTGATCCTCCGGAGCAATAGGAATCTGGAAGTAACCAGACATGCCATCCAGGAAGCAATAGAACTCATGGCCAGCCAACCTCTCCAACATCTGATCAATGAAAGGTAGGGGAAAATGATCTTTCCTGGTGGCGTCATTCAGGCGCCGGTAATCGATGCAGACTCTCCAGCCGGTCACGGTCCGCATTGGGATCAACTCCTTCTTCTCATTCGGGACCACAGTCATCCCGCCTTTCTTCGGGACCACCTGAGTGGGGCTGACCCACTTGCTATCAGATATAGCAAAGATGATCCCTGCATCCATGAGCTTCACAATCTCTGCCCGGACCACTGCCTCCAAATTAGGAGACAATCTCCTCTGCGGCTACCTGACTGGCTTAACCTCATCCTCCATCAGAATTCTGTGGGAGTAGAAGGATGGGCTAATGCCTCTGATGTCTGTGATCTTCCATTCCATGGCCCGGGCATACTTCTGCAGCAAAGCCACCAGCCTGCTCTTCTGCTCGGGTGTCAGATCCGAGCTAATAATGACCGGGAGCTTATTCCCCTCCCGGAGAAATGCATACTCCAGGTGAGATGGGAGGGGCTTAAGCTCCAACTCTGGTGGCTCCTCCAATGATGTAGCGAGCCGGGGCGAGATGGGGATCGGCTTGAATGGTATCTCTCGCCCCTCGATCATGGCCTCGTCTAGCTCTGCCAGCTGCTCCTCCAGCTGCACATCCTGTGATGCCTGTTTCCCTAGCAAAAGACAACGCTCAAGGAAATCATCAGTACCCGCACTCGTGATGGCGAGTGCGGTCTCAAAATCAGCAACAACATCACAGTAATCTAGATCATCATGGAGCTGGGGGTGTTTCATATTATCAGAAACAGAGAAGGTGATTTGTTCACCCCCAGCTCTCAAAATCAGTTTTCCATCATTAACATCAATAAGCGCCTTGGCGGTGGCGAGAAAAGGTCTACCCAGTATCAATGGCACATCAACATCCTCATTTATGTCCAAAATCACAAAATCAACAGGATATGAAAATGGCCCTACTGCGACTATCAAGTCCTCTGCTATACCCCTAGGATGCACAATGGATCTATCAGCAAGCTGGATGCTCATCCTAGTATCACTGGGTTCGCCTAGGCCTAGCTTTTTAAATAGTTTATAAGGCATGACATTTATGCTAGCGCCTAAATCCGCCAAGGACTTCCCTATATGCAAACTACCAATCATGCAAGGGATAGTGAAACTCCTTGGGTCTTTTCGCTTCTCTGGTAGTTTGTTCTGCAGGATGGCAGAACACTCCTCATTGAGCATCACCGTTGACAGCTCCCCAAGCTTCCTCTTGTTGGTGAGGAGATCCTTCATGAATTTGGCATACTTGGGCATCTTCGATAATGCCTCCACGAAGGGCATGCTAATATTTACCTGCTTCAGCATTGCCATGAATTTGGCAAACTCAGTCTCCAGTCGGTCCTTGTACAACCGAGTAGGAAAGGGAAGCTGTGGTACATACTCCTTCACCACTGGTTGCGGTTTAGGAGCAGGCACCTCAACCTCCTTCTCCATGTCTTACTGATTAGCTGGAAGTGCTGAAGCAGGGGTCTCTCTCTCCTCTGCCCGAACAGGCGGATCGGCAGTCACCTTGCCACTCCTGGTTGTGATGGCATTGCAGTTGGCATTCGGATCCTGCGGATGAGGAATGGTCTGACCAGGCAAGGTACCAGGAGTCCTCTAAGCTACAGCCTGGGCAACACTCCCAAGCTAGGTCTGTATATCCCGCAGCACAGCCTGTGTATTTCTCTGACCAGCTTCTAGCTCCAAGAACTTTCCTGAAGCTTTCTCCATGAATTGCTCGATGTTATTGAACTTGTTCGCACTGGAGGTGGCCAGAGAACCCACCAAATCTCTCAATTCTGCCATCGGGTCACTCTGTACTGGAGCTGCAGGTGCTGCTCCTGTCTGCTGAAATGGTCGCACCTGTGACTGTGGTGGAACTGGCCCCTGTCTGGGCTGGTAGAGTGGCTGCTGTGGCTGCTGAAATTGCCCCTGTCTGGGCTGGTACGGAGGCCTCTGGAAGCCAGGTGGTCCCTGGGGAGCTAGTGGTTTGGGATTTTCCCCAGCCCAGGAAAAGTTAGGATGCTGGCGCCACCCCTCGTTATAAGTGTTGCTGTAGGGGTCGAAGCGCCTGGCATTACTGATAAAGTCCACCTGCTCCTGGGGAGTAGACGATTCCCTCATCGCCTGGCAGTCCTCTACGGTGTGATGGGAGCTCTCACACCACTGGCAGTGCATCGCCTGCGGCTGTCCTGTACCTGCAATCAAACCAGAACGATCGATAGCTGAAACCAGCTTCGATACCACCTGCACCAGATCAGATGACTGGGTGCCCACAGCATGCACACCCCGGCCTGGTGCTCGTCTCGATCTCCTGGCAGTGCCCCAATCGTACCCGTTCTCCGCCATCTCCTCAAAGAGTTGATTCAGCTGTGGAGGTGTTTTGGTCAGCATGTTCCCGCCACAAACCGAATCAATCAGCTGCTTATCCTCCGGGAAAAGGGTGTGATAGAAGATGCCCACCTTGAACGCATCATTGAAACCATGATTGGGACACCTGAGGAAAAGACTGGTGTATCTCTCCCAAGCATCCCTGATGGTCTCATCTTCGTCCTGGGTGAAGTGGGTGATCTGCTTTTGCAAGTCAGCTGTCTTGGATGGAGGATGGTAGCGGGTGAGGAACTTGTCCGCCAGGTTGGCGAACGTGGTGATGGAGCCTGGAGGTCGAGTGTCTAGCCACTCCTTGGCCTGCCCCTCCAGGGTGAATGGGAAGTACCTCAGCTGGATGGCATCTGTTGGGACCCCATTGATCTTGATTCCATCGATGAGCTCGTGGAATCGCCTGAGATGTGAACGAGGGCACTCTCCCTCTTTACCACGGAACACCACTGAACCGCGCAGCATGGTGATTACTGAGGTGCTCACCTCAAAATTGTTGGCTGGGACATGAGGATGCTGAATGGGTGACCTCATGTCCGCAGCTCTAGCGGTCTAGTAGGATCCCATGGTCTGCTCCTCGGGATCGATCACAGCATGGCCCTGTGGATCAGCCATCTCTTCTTCCTCTTCTTGTAACTGCAGCTGTGATAGCGCCTCCTCCGCAGCCAGTCGCGCCTTTAGAGCCCGCTTGAAGTTTCAGCAGGTTCGTTCAAGCTCCTGGTCTAGTGGTAGTAGATCTCCCGACTGGCTACGGGTCATGCACTACCTGCACACAATCAGCAGAAGCAACCCGTGAAGGCACACAAGTGGAAGATATAAAATGCAGTAAATAAAAAGCTAGAGTAACAAATTCTCACGTTTCCCCAATAACCTAGAGGTGTCCCCGGCAACGGCGCCAAAAACTTGACACGCTAAAACACAACACCAATCTGCGACCAAGTGTAATCGCAGACCGGGAATGCAGTAACAGGCAAGTTATATTATCAACCCGGGGTCTAGGTCTACTGCTTACTCAGTGATTCTCTATTATCTAGCCAACTAAAGTAAATGATTGTTGTTTAAAAGCAAAAGCAGAAATAAAGCATGAAATTATTCTGTTTTCTCAAGCAGGAAAGAGTCACTTGTGAATGAGTCCCCCTAGCTCCTTAGTTAGGTTTCAATTGTATTTCCCTGGGTTGATTTACTGTTGATTAGACTGCGGAAGATCCGACAGTAGCTTGGAATCTCTTAAGCTGACCAAGCCCTCTCAGTCTAACTACCCGGCAGACGACTAGTCTTCACCGGGATAGAAAGCTGAAGCAGTAAGAACAGAACTCCACTACTGGAATTGGATTCCAGTACAAAGCAGTAAACTGGCTAACTCTCGTATAGCCAATCTCCTACTACCGAATGATGAGACTCTAGCAACCTAATCAGATTCTATCTATCTCAGATTGCAGCAGGAATCAGGAAAAGTTGATCAGACTTCAATTGACTCAATAAACATGCATCATTCGATTAAAATCAAACAGTAATATCATCCCAAGTCATTACAATCAATCCCTAACACACAGAACTAGGGTTCTTCATCCCCAAGTGAGAGAGGGGTTCTACTCCATAGAGAGAGAGAGAAGAAAACAGTAATCGGAGTAGTCATACTCATAAAGATGAGGAAAATCTGCTCCGGGATGATGATTTCCACTCCTATGACGATCTCCAAGCTTGATTTGATGAAACCCAGCTCCAAGATGGCTTCTAGGATGTGTTCTTCGTCCTTTCTCTCTCTAAAACTCTGTTTTTGCTCAAAAAGTCCGATTCTCTCTCTTCCAGCCCGGAATTGGGTTAAAACCAGGAAATCCCGACTCACACGGGCAGGGCCACACGGCCGTGTGGCATACCCAGTTGCCCGTGTGAGTCAAAACGTTGCGTTCCACTTAGTTCGATACTCAGGCTTCTCACACGGCCAGAGTGGCAAGGCCGTGTTTGATTTCCATCTGCCCGTGTCTGCTCTCGGCAAAAGTCACATGGCCAGACCACTTCTTCACACGGCCGTGTGAGTTGTCAGGGCAGGCCGTGTTTGCTCTCGCACAATCTCACACGGCCAGAAATATGAGTTGCACGGCCGTGTGATTTGTGGGTGTGCCCGTGTGGCCTCCTTTGTGACTTGCCTCGCACCCGATCTTCGTCCAATCGACCCCAAACTCGCTCCCAAGCCTCCATTCACGTACTAGGACCTGAAATATCACAAACAAGCACAACCTAGCGTGAAATCGGCCTAAAGCACGAGAAATCACATCTCAAACGGTGTAAGAACAGGGGTAAAATCATGTGTAATTAACGGTCTATCAATATGTTTTGTTGCTGTCGTGTTTGTTTGTAGAATTGTTGAGAGAAAACCCTAATAAGATTCTAGTCGAAGACTCCTTTGAGAGGGTGTTCTGTTGATTAGTCTAGTTCGTATGAAAAAGGATACCACGTAAATCGTCGTGTTCGTATTTCATTGTTTATATTTCTCAGAATTACCATAATTGCCTACTAAGCTTAACAACTTTGGCTGAGTTTCGATTGGCATCTATCTAGCACCTTCTTTGTTACCATTTTTTTTTATAAGGGTGATATATGTTTACTTTTTTATAATTAAGGTACTACTTAAAGTATTCAAACCTCTAGCTGTGACCTCCAGGTTCTAGGCTAGTGGTACTACCACTAGGCCAAGCCCTTGTTTATTTGGTTACCAGTTTTTCATTAGCAGGATTATAAATTGGCTTCTTGAAACCATTCATGGATGTCACAAACTTGAATATCCAATTTCATGTTCCTACAATACCTCTTAGATCTCACTCAGAGCATCCACATTGGTATTGCATTCCCAATTGCACGATGACATGACATGAGTGTTTGCAATTGCAAAACCAATTGCATTGATGTGGCTACCAATTGCCTATTTCTAAACTTGCAAATAGTGCAATTTCATATGCAAGTCAAAAAGGCTTAAAAAAAAGGGAATTTTTTATTTATATTTTTTTCTCTTTTACTTAACTTTTTAAAATTAAAATATAATATTTAATTATATATGCAATTGCAAGTTAATTGCATTGATGTAGGTGAATGAATGAATGTGATGTGGATTACAAAAAAAATTGAGTTGGCAATAAAGAATACAAATGCAATTGTTTTTGCAATTGCATTGAAGCGGATGCTCTCATTAAATTGATTATGTTTTCTGTTAAATTGTCATAGTGAGTTGTCACTTATCACTAGGGGTGCTAACGGTACGGTTAACGGTTTACCGGTTACCGTTTATCCAGTTTCGGGTATACCGGATTCCCCGATTCAGCCGCCGTTAGTCGATACCGAATTATTTCGGTATACCGCCAGCCGATATGGAACGGTCTCGGTTAGGGAAATGGTTTCCCGAAATCCCGAAATGCATCATCGTGTTCATGTCCTGTATGTCTCATTTCTTTCTCGGTGAGTGACAGTGACAACGTCAACGTGTCCCGTCCCCGAAGCACAATGCGTCAACCATCAAAGCCTTTTCCTTTTTAAGTTTTAACAAAAAGCTGTTGCTCTTTGGCCTTTGCCTCTTTTTAGTTTTTACGCAAAAGAAGAAGACAAATACCATTTACCAATGTCCAATGCAGGCGCAGGCTGTACCAATGGCAATGAGGAAAAGGCTTTGTAATTTGTACTGCTAATCTACTAGACTACTGCTACTATGCAGGTTGTTCACTGTTGGCACTTGGCTGGTCGGCTAATGAAAAAAAAATGTAATCCAACAAGTGAATTTTGAATAGCAAATACCAAAATATGCAGACCATAAAACTTTTATAGTAGTAAGTACTACGTAGCTATAATTCCAAAGGGAGCAGTCTGACCTGCTTCTTCTAAAATGTTTGAATTAAGTTCTAAAAAATGACGATAAAAAATAGAATTACTAGTTCCTCACTTGCCACTAGGACCTGTACCACCAACATCAACAAAACATTGTTGCTTCAAAGTGGTGCGAAGGGTATCATCACCATCATCCTCCTCATCTTGGTCCTCCTCGTCCTCGTCTGAATCTTCCTCCTCTTCATCTTTCTCCTCCTCTAACACAACAGGTAAACCTTGTTTGTCACCTTCACTTCGCATGACAGTAGCACTTTCCATTCGAGCTTGGAAGTTAGTAGTGACTAAGTATAATAAAAAATAAATATTGTTAGAATTCATCTTATAATATTTTATTGGGAAATGAGTAAAGGAATACTTAAAAATAAATTAAATTATGAATTCTTATTTCTTACCACTTTCATAATCGATTTGGTCTTGATTTTCATCTTCTTTATCATCAACTTTTTCTGCTTTCTTCCCTTCTTCAAACCTTATCCAATCTTCAGCACAAATTAAGGCCTCTACAATGATGGGGCTCAACGAAGACCTAAACGGGATGAGCACTCGACCTCCACAACTGAAAGCGGCCTCTGAGGCAACAGAGGAGACTGGAACAACTAGGATATCCTTAACCATCTGGGAAAGAATAGGATATATAACGCCGTTCTTACTCCACCACAGCAAGATGTGAAACTTCATATCATTATCATCCTAGTTAATAGCATCATTAGCATCTCTTAAGTAGATGTCTAGCTAAGAAAAACCTCGAATCCCCATCTGAAGTTTCTCCTTTCTCATCGTCTTGAATTCAGCATCAAATGTCCCTCCATAAGATGCAGATCCAATACCATCATCAACACTAGGAGTGGCCTGAACAGTAGGCTCGGAGGGTTGAGGTGCATACTTCAATCTGTAAACCTCAAACATTGCAGTCATCTCTGCAGTCACATCTTTCACCAAATCAACTCCTTTCTTCTTCCCGTACATCTTACCCCACATCCAAGACAAATAAGCCATTTTACGCCTAGGATCTATCACACAAGCCATGTAAACCAGTCTATTTATCCTTAGGTTCTCAACCTCATCATCATCATCATTCTCAAACCAATACTTTTGTACATTTGCCTACATTCTTTCTGCCATCCGTTGTATCTCTACATCTATGTCTTTCTTAAAAAGTTCCATCACTTCATAGATGTCAGCAATAGCCTTAAAGAAAGTATGAGCATTCACATAAGATGTTCCTAATACATAAAAAAATAACAACAATTATTCACATATTACAAGTTAATAAAAGTAAAAACCATGAATTTGAATAGGTGGAGATCTGTTCACATACCCGATACCCGTAAGGTGAGCTCATAAAAGAACTTCAAATACTTCATTAGCCGTCGAATACTGCTCCAATCTTCCTTAGTTGGAGGACCTCTCTTTGAGTCCACATAATCCCGAAATGCAGAATGATTGGGGCTCGAATACAAGAAGTTAAAAACAAGCTCAAACCTTTCTGCAGATTCCCACATCAAATAAGTTGAGTTCCACCTAGTTGAAACATCCAAAGATACAAGTCTTCTTCCATCCATTTGTGCATATTCAATGGTAGATTTGAACTTTGCACTTCTACCTGGTGATGACTTCACCCATTTCACACAATCTCGAACCCTTTCTACAGCAACTCCAACCTCCTTCAACCTATCTGACACAACCAAATTAATTATACGTTCCACACATCGAAATTGCAAATACTTTCCACCAAGCAAATCTGTTCCCCACTCTTTCATCTTTGTTCTCATACACTCTACAAGAACATCATTAGAAGAAGCATTATCCATGGTAATGGAGAACAAATGTTGTGCTTTCCAATCTTATAGACATTCTGCCAATTTTTCTGCAATATCCTTCCCACTGTGACTAGTGATGGGAACAAAGCTAATGATCCTCTTCTGCAGCTTCCAGTCACTCCCAATGAAATGAGCAGTTACACACATGAAGTTCTGGTTGTTATCAGAAGTCCATGTATCTGTGGTGATATAAATTGTTCCTTTGCACTTGGATTTGAAGAACTCAGATAGCAACTTTTTTTCTCCAAAAATATTATATAACAATCCTGCCTTATTGTCTGTCTTCCAGGTATCACAAACAATGGTTGGGTTACCGCCATAAATCTCTTAAACCCTTCATGCTCAACAAAGCGACATGGCAGCTCATCCAAGATGATCATTACAGCTAATGCAGTTCTAGTTTTTTGTTGATCAAACTTCCATGGAGTAAGAGAGCCTACCTCACCATCTCCAAGCTGATAATTCAATAGTGATTGACCACTGGCTGCCTTCCTCTTTCTCTCGCATGCCAAGTGATGGTTCTTCAAACCAGTAGTCCCGTTATTGATCGAGTGAGCTTTAATAAAAGTTTCACACTGTTTGCATTTACCATATGGGTAGTCATCCACAAGAACCTCATCATAAGGATTCCACCACGGGGATCTCTTCTTCCTTCCCGATCCCTTCACATTTTTCTTTGGCTCACCCACTCCATCTGTTGGCGTAGCAACTACAGTTGTTGCAGTAGCAGGTGCAGATTCAATGCTTGTGGTAGGTGTAGGTGTACTAGATGAGACATTCCCTTGAATACCTTCTGCAACTCCAACACGAGTACCCAATTTTTTGGAGGTGGTTCGAGGAGGAACTGAACCACTTTTTTCAGACCATCTCCTTTACGAGGACGAGAAGGTTTTGTCCTATAACAAAAAGTAAATAATCATAAAAAGTAAAAATCATTAAAATGTCAAAAAACAAAAACTACCCAACCATTGAAAAAAGAAAACCCCCAGCAGATCCATTTCCTGTGCAGCAAGAGACACTTCACTGTACATCCTGACTCATTGTCACTGTTTCGACTCGGATGCGGCTTGGGTGTGGGCAGGTGCAGGGAGTTCGCTGATTGGGTCTGGACGGGATTTCCGTCGTTCAGTTGCGTTTGGACTAAGGTTGTCCTTCTGGTTCGATTTCAGTTGCTTGGGTTATATTCCTTGACCCTCACTTGCGTTGATCGCTCGGCAACTGGTTGGCCTTTTTTAGATTGAGAGGCGGGTCCTTTTGCTGCTTATATCGTTGGTCCCTAGGTTTCTGATTTGACGCGACACTGGAGAGAAAAGGTGGATAGTTGAGGTTTGCAATGATGGTTGCAGAGAGGCTATGTTCGTTTGCAGAGATGAGAGAAGTCTATTGGGGCTTGATAATAGAAGAAGAGAGGGCTCGAGAAAAGAGAGAGGACCAGAGATATTTCGTTTTCGCTTGGTGCATATAACACCACGTGTTCATTTTTGGTCCACTCATTTCACATAACACTAGGGATGGCAATGGGTCGGGTTGGGGCGGGTATTGTCAAACCCAAACCCATGGGTTAATCCACCAAAAAAACCCGGGGTAAAACCCGTTGGGTTTGAAAAACTCAAACCCAACCCAACCCGTAGGGTATCCGCGGGTTCATGGGTACCCGTGGGTTTTTGTGGTAAAAAATTTACAATAATAAAAATAAAAGTTTAACATCAATTTTCTCATACAAATTAATCATACAAAAAACATCAATCTAGAGCATACAAGCAAACCGCAAATGATTAATACAAATTATTCAAAATTAAAGATAAACATCTATAAACAATAAGATTAATTGAAAGCTTCTTCCTCGTCGACTAAGTTTCTTCACTCTCCACTTTATAATATCAACTTCATTCTAAACAATTAGAAAGAACAAATTATACATGTCTCCACAAACATAAAGAATATTAGTTGTTTAAGGAAGATATATTATTTGGAATATTAAATATACCAGGAAAGTAATTATATGTGTGTGGGCGGGTACCCATGGGGCGGGTTTACCTAAACCCAATCTCAACCCGACCCGATGAATAGTGTAGCGGGGTTAAACCCAAACCCGGACCAAAATCTGTCAACACGGGTTTTACCTGTGTTGACCGGGTTGGGTCGGGTGGGTACCCGTGGGTTCGGGTTTTGTTGCCATCCCTACATAACACCAATATGCCATCCCTTATCTGTTGGCTTGGAAGACATTCAGTGTGTAAAACCAGAACCCCCTCTTCTTGTTCTCTCTCTTCATCCTTTCTCACAAAGACGACCTGCTTCGTCGGATCGATGGTGACTGTGATGGCCTGCTAACTCCAGATCTGCAGATCATCCTCTCGATTCCTATCCTCTGATGGGTTTGTTCTCTCTTCTCTCCATTGCTTTGTTGGTTTGTTCCATCTGTTTTCTCCAGTTGTTATTTAGGATGGCTGTGAAACTATTTCTCTACCCTCTTGAAAGTCTCTTATCTTTCCCATCATTTTTTCCCCACAGCTTTTCACCCGTGGAACCTCTTCCAAGCACTTTCTTTGCTTTTGTGATCAATATCACTTGGTCGTAAATAAGTCAATTGTGGCACACAAATGATGAATTGGTGATGCCCAGTGGGAACCATGGGGAGATTTTCTAGATCTATTATTGTGCTGCTAAGAAGAGTTAAGCAAATGAGATGGCGGTGTGAAGATGGTGATTTGAAAGGGAATGCAACTCAATCAATGACCCTTTTCGCTTCTAACTCCCTCAATGTTGGATGAGTTGCTATTTATTTACTTGAGTAGTTAATTAATATTCCTCCTTGGTTCGGTGTTGAGTTTCACCTCACTTTTTTACTCGATTTGAATCATTACCGAAAATTTTGACTCAGAGAAAGTAGGTTAGTGAACTATCTCTCATAGTCTTGGTCACTCCCAGGTAAAATCGATGACACGGAGTGATCATCCCTATGATGGGAGATCGTACAAATTGATTTAGCCTTTAATCTTACTCTTTGTACCTCCGCATAGGAAAGTATATATTATGGTTTCCCTCTCCTTTCGCTCTTTTTCTCCATTTGGTAGTTATTCTGATTCCTTTCTGCTTTGGTGTTTTGCTGTTATTTCCTCATCTTAATAGATAACTAACGGCGATGTCTCGCTTCATACATATCTTAGAGAGGTAGCAATTGTGCAACATCCATTTCACTGAGGTAGTTCTCTCGACTAGATGCTCTATTAAATTTGTTGTTTCATCATCTCTATGAATGCCTCTGCTGTGTTCTTTATTATTCTTTTTGTTGATTTCTCATTAATGGGTTGGGAAATTCAGCATATATCTTTGATTTCGTTGCCTTTTCTATAATTTATATCCAACAAGGCTCCTTACAGAACCATGATGATTGATAAGCCTGCTTCCAGTACCATGATGGTCGACCCTTGAAATAATACGATCCCTTTCGTGTTTGTTGTTTTTTGAATCACGAAGAAGTTTCTTTTCATCTACTGAGTTTGGATGCATTATTATATTATATCTTTGTTATCCTCTGTTTCTCCTTCTTCCTTTCCTTCTCCACATGAACATTGCTTTGACTGCTACACACATGTAAAGACAATGTTTTCTAATTGTGATGTTCTTTCTTCTTGGTGCATCCTATAACTTTGTATGTTGTTTTATACCTTGGGTTAAGATAGAAATTTCGATGCTTTTTTAACTCACTCCTACTGTCACTCTAGAAAATGGCCAAGTGAAACCACTTCCCTAAGCGTAGTATAGTGGGTTTGGGTTTTAATGTCAACCCGGGTCCTATATGTGATGACTACTCAGTGAATTCTTATTATCTAGCAGTAAAACTTGAGTGCGGGTTCAAACAAGCAAAAACACAAAGCAAGTTAAACGGTTGTTTCAAGTCGAGAGAGGTCACCCGGATATGGTTCCCCCTAGACTGCAGTTAAGCCGGATTGCAATTTACCAAGTTCAGTTTCCACGAAAGTTATACTGCGGAAGGTTCTTAAACAGTCTGAAGTCTCGACTAAAGGTCTCCAGACCCTCTCAATCTGAGTCTCCAGCTGGCGACTAACCTCCACCGGAGTAAAGAGATTGAGGCCCTAACGAACCAAACCTCCACTACCGAATTGAATTCGGTACAGAATAGCGAATTGGCTCCTCGACTAAAGTCACCAATTCGCCACCTTCAATTAAGGGTGCTCTATCAACCTAGGCAGATATTCTCATTCTAGGTTAAAGCAGAAACAACAGGAATTTGATCAGGATTCAAGTCATTCAAACATTCAAGACTCAATCGAATATAATCAACTCATGAAATCTGTACTTCGGTTCATACAATCAGACCTAACATACAAATCTAGTGTTCTCCATACCCAGATAAATGGGAAAACTACTCTATGGAGAGAGAAGCAAAAGCATATTCAGACGCGGAAATCATACTGTGAAGGATGAGTTTCTGCTCCTGGTTGTCAATCGGCACTTCTCCAAGCTCAAGCCGGGCTCCAATGGTGATGAAGATCAAGCTATGGCACTTGGAAACTCTGGTTCGTCGCTTTCTCTCTCTCTAGGAATCGCTCTGTCTCTCTAAAACTCGGAACCCTTGATTTTTGGCCTTCTTTTCCTTTAAAAGGCTGATTGTCGCGATACCCGGTCGAAATACCCGGTCGGGTATCTTGGGTCTCGACCGGGTATAATTGAAACGCGCGTTTAAGCTAAGAGAAGAGAAAAATCCACGGTCTTCTCTAAGAATCCCCGACCGGGGATTTATGCTTCATGACCGGGACCCCTTCTGTTTCTCAGACGCCAAAAACGATAAATACCCGGTCAGGTATTTGAGCCCATGACCGGGTATTTTCCTCCTGCAGCACACTTCGACCCAACTTCGCTCCTTTCGACCCAAAACTCGTTTCCTCGCCTCGATTCCAACGCCGGGCCCTGAAATATGACATAGACGCACAAACTCGCGTGAAATCGGCTTAAAACACGAGAATCAACCTCTCAAACGGCTCAAGAATAGGGGTAAAAACAGGTGTAATTATTGGTCTATCATTTTTGCTCCTGGGGAAATAGTTCGACCTGTCGTGATCTTTAGTCCAGCTTTCATGTTGAAGCAGTTTGCATCGATTATATATTCTTTGGGTATTTGTGCTTATAAATAAATTTGTTTTCCTTTTGTTATATGCAGGTCATGACTCCCTTCACGGATGCTTTTGGATTGTTAAGAAATTTGCTTTTATGGTCTATATGTAAACCTTTCTTGGATTATTTTTTTTTTTTCTTCACAAAGCGTATTGTGTGTGTAACTGTCATGTTCGGTTACTTTTGTTATAGTAATCTACATATTAAAACTGATACAACAATTTTCTTATCAAACCTCTTCAGCCGTTAATTCTGAAGAAGAATAA
Organism: Linum trigynum; assembly: GCA_964030455.1. Classification (NCBI taxonomy): domain Eukaryota; kingdom Viridiplantae; phylum Streptophyta; class Magnoliopsida; order Malpighiales; family Linaceae; genus Linum; species Linum trigynum. Next base: position 9,733,319 of record OZ034820.1, on the reverse strand, counting down.
TGAACAAATTCATTCAGCAACATATGCCTTATGGTCAACTACTACTATTAATTTTTCTCTCAATAGCTTCTTAACATGTGGCCTTTGAATACTTCTAGTCCCAGCGCGGAGCGCGGGCAAGAAGACTAGTAAACCATTAAACCACTATCTTACATTTTTCACTTTGTTTCCCAAGTAACAAAAAACCAAAAACCACCCTTGTGGTTGTGATCGGCTGTACCAAAAACCACCCCTTGTTTTTCACTTTATTAATATATTGCTTTGCTTCTGCCTTCTGCTTTCAAGCCTACAAAAAAGTTAACAAAAGTAAAAATTACAAAACAAATTAATTATTAATATATTGCTTCTGCAAAAATTGAAAATCCCATGCTTCTCTGCTCGGCAACAGCCTACAAGAGACTACGACAGTCGACAAATGACAAATCCATGGTAATGGCGAAATACATTAACATTATCAAACTGAAATACTTGAATACGTACTCGGCTACACCAGTTACCTCTCAAATCGACGGAGAGTCGGATAGGGCGAGCTGTAGGGCTGTGTAATCGAACGATTAACCTCAGACGGCGACGAGGTTCGACGCAAACAGAGCAACGGCGAAGGGACTTGACGAAAAGTAAAAAATAGAGCCTGTTGGGTCGTGTCTCTTGGTCAGTGCTTGCGCTAGCGACGAGGACGACGAAGATACTACCGCCGACCGGTTTCGATCGACGAATGGGTTCGACGGAAACAGGGCAACGGCGGAAGGGCTTGCTGGAAACAGAGCCTGGCGGAGAGGATGACGGCTGTTGGACTGTGTCGTGTCTGTCTCTTGGATGGAGCTTGACAGCTTGTTGTCGGCGACGGAGACAACGAAGCTACTGTCGGGTTGGATGAACGGAGGAGTGATCGGCAGACGGCAATCGTGCAGTCGTTCTCGACTTCTCGTGCAGTAGGGTAGGGCAGCAGGGGAAATAAGCGCGATGCAAATATAGTCTAAGGTTAATTGCTTAGGGCTTCTGTTTGGACTTTTGAGTTGCCGATGTTTAGCTTGGCGATTGCTTACTCCAATTCGGTATCGGAATACCGCCTGGCCGACGGTATTTTACCAGTCCGAGCTCGGTACACCGTTACCCAAAAATCCCAGCCGATTACCGTTTGATTCGGTTAACGGGTTAACCGATAACCGCGGTTACTGGTACGATTATCGGTTAACACGTTAACAGCATTACCAGTTAGCACCCCTAGTTATCACGTACGGTTGACCGAAATTGACATGAAAAAGAATTGTTTTTGCAATTGCATTGATGCGAATACTCTCATTAAATTGATTATGTTTTCTGTTAAATTGTCACGGTAAGTTGTCAGTTATCACGTACGGTTGACCGAAATTGACATGAAAAAAAATAAAACGAATGGAATGAAATATTTTTAGTGATCAAACATGAAACTTCTTCGCAACTCTACCGTGAGCATTTCTACTATGCTATATAGTATTGGTGCTTTAATGTACAACTTAAAGTTGTACCATAACATGAAATGTATAAGTTTAGATTGTACCATAAAAGAATTTGTACCATTATGTTATGGTACAACTTTACAACTTGAAGTTGTACCATCACATAAAGGTACAAGTTTAAGTTGTACCATAAAAGAATTTGTACCATTATGTTATGGTACAACTTTACAACTTGAAGTTGTACCATCACATAAAGGTACAAGTTTAAGTTGTACCATAAAAGAATTTGTACAAACAGTATAGGTACAATCTGAAATTGTACCATAACATAAATGTACAATTTTAAGTTGTACCATAAAGGCAAAAACCTATAGCACCAATACTATATAGCATTGTAAAATTTCTCCTCTACCGTATCATAATACATGCAATGATTTGGAAGATTAATGTTTCCCTCGCTATAATTGCCCACCGCACACCTCCCCCATTTCGCATATACATATTTCAATTGTGTTATTCAAGATACCCAAGGCTTGATTCTAATCACAACGTGCGTCACATAATTATATTGCAAATTAATTATTAACGGAATTGTAGATGATGATTGTTGTTAATTTTGTATAATGATAGTCATTAGCATGATTGTTATTTAGCTTAATCGTTGTCTTCAATATGTCTCCGTGGAGAGCTAGCTAGCTAGGAAGTAAGAAGCATTAAGCAACCCCTTGTATGTTAATTGTTAAATTTTATTGGTCTTCTTCAGTTTTACCAAGTTATCAAAATCGAACCGGAACATGACTCGATAACATAAACGGCTCGCACTTTAGTGGCCTAACCGGTATTGAGCCGTTAAAAAATCGTTAGAGGACCGGTACCTATAAACAACAATATCATAATTGGGAGGCACATAAGGCAGTGCCGCTCCCAGCCGATTACCGTTTGATTCGGTTAACGGGTTAACCGATAACCGCGGTTACTGGTACGATTATCGGTTAACACATTAACCGCATTACCAGTTAGCACCCCTAATTATCACGTACGGTTGACCGAAATTGACATGAAAAAGAATTGTTTTTGCAATTGCATTGATGCGGATACTCTCATTAAATTGATTATGTTTTCTGTTAAATTGTCACAGTAAGTTGTCAGTTATCACGTACGGTTGACCGAAATTGACATGAAAAAGAATAAAACGAATGGAATGAAATATTTTTAATGATCAAACATGAAACTTCTTCGCAACTCTACCGTATCATAATACATGCAATGATTTGGAAGATTAATGTTTCCCTCGCTATAATTGCCCACCGCACACCTCCCCCATTTCGCATATACATATTTCAATTGTGTTATTCAAGATACCCAAGTCTTGATTCTAATCACAACGTGCGTCACATAATTATATTGCAAATTAATTATTAACGGAATTATAGATGATGATTGTTGTTAATTTTGTATAATGATAGTCATTAGCATGATTGTTATTTAGCTTAATCGTTGTCTTCAATATGCCTCCATGGAGAGCTAGCTAGCTAGGAAGTAAGAAGCATTAAGCAACCCCTTGTATGTTAATTGTTAAATTTTATTGGTCTTCTTCAGTTTTATCAATGTTATCAAAACCGAACCGGAGCATGACCCGATAACATAAACGGCTCGCACTTTAGTGGCCTAACCGGTAGTGAGCCGTTAAAAAATCGTTAGAGGACCGGTACCTATAAACAACAATATCATAATTGGGAGGCACATAAAGCAGTGCCGCTCCCCCCCCCCCCCCCCCCCCCCCTTCCCCTTCCTTCATTTCTTACTCTCTCTATTTAACGAATTAGACCTTCCCTCATCCTTCCTCCTCTCTTGAATCAGACTTCCCTCCCACAACAAAACTTACTATTTTCGGCCAACCATCCGTTGGCAAAACTCACTTCCGTCATTCTATTTACTTTTTCCTCTTTAACAGCTAGTTCTGTGAGGGATTTTGTATGGATAATAAAAAATTGTACTAAGCCCAAGCAACTTAAAAGAAAAAAACCTTGAGTGCTCGGTCACTAATGATGGCCCTAGGGATCCCAAACCCGGAGAAAAGTTTCTTAAGAAACTTGTGGACACGTGGAGCATCATTAGTGAGCATTGTTTGTGCTTCGGCCCACCTAGATACGTAATCTACTAAACCAAGATATATTTATTGTCAAATGAAGTAGGGAATGGATTCAAGAAGCCGATTCACAAGTGATATAAACAGTTTATAGCATCTCATTTCGATTAGAGATGTTACATGCATGTTGACAGTTGTCACACCGCCGAACAAACTCATCGACATCCTTGAATAGTAAGGGCCAATAAAAATCCAACTGGAGCACCTTCCTGGTAGTTTGGTTACCTTCGTGGTGCCCCCAAGGCAATCCTTCATGACATTGGGCAAGGAAAGCTCGCATTTCTCCTTCGGGAACACAATGTCAAATGACCCCATCGGCCCCCACTCATAATAGGTGGGGATCATCACAGAAATAGTACCGAAGATCGAAGAAAAACTTTCTCTTTTCATGAGAGCTCATAGTTAACAAAGTCAGCAAACCAAGTGTTGAGCTTTCCACCACGGCCAGCACAAACAGCCTCTCATCGGAAAATGATTCATTGATCTCACCATGCATGGAATCTCAATATTGAATTCTTGCAACAAAACTCAAGGTAGGACCAAAACTTGTCAAAAGCAAAGGCAACTGCCAATAACTCTTTCTCGGTGGTGGTATAGTTCTCGTGAACTTCGTTCAACATCTTAGAGGCGTAGCATATATGTTGAAATTACTTGCCTCTCTGTTGCCCCAACACTGCTCCCATTGCATTAACCCTTGCATCACACTAAGTTCGAACGGGAGGTTCCAATTCGGTGAGACCATAACATGAGCATTGGTGAGCTTTTCCTTCAAGATGTTGAAAGCGTTGGAGCTCTCTGTTGCCTTCAATTATGGTATTGGTTTGTGTTGAACTGGTATTGGTTTATCTAGTATTGGTGTGTATGAATTGGTATTGGTTAGCGTCGAACTTATATTGGTTCTTCTGAAATGGTATTGGTGTTTTTGAAGTATTAATGTTTTTATGATTTGGTATTGAACTCTTATAATTTGTAGTGGTATACAGGTATTGGTTCGTCTGAACGAAGACAAAAGAAGAAAAAGGTAGAGAGGACGGAGAATTGTTGAAGTGAGAGAGGGAGAGAGGGGGGCTTGTGAGTAAGGTTGTTTACGCGGATCCAACCATTGGCCTAGTCAAGCAACTGAGATGCAGGTTACTGGTTAGATCGAGGGTCAAACTAATTAGGCAGTTTCTACATATTTTAAAAGACATAGGTATATAACTTAATTATTCAATACTTTAGGGACTAAAAATATAATTTACGGTAACATTACGTAAAAGTACACTCCGTTTAATATAATACCATTTCTCTTCCTCTCTCCCACATGCGTTGTGTTTCTCGCAACTAGAATGCAACCACTCAACCATTCAATTCGATCTGCCATAGTTGTCTGTAGGGGTGGCATTTCGGTTATTTCGGTTATAACAGATAATCGATCGGTCGGTTATCGGTTAATCGAAATAATCACTCCCAAAACCGCCCGAAATAGGCTTCGGTTTCTCGGTTGTCTCGATTATCGATTAACCGACCCACTTTTAAGACCAAAAACCATTTCGTCTAGCCTCCGATAACCGACCGAAATTCGGTTACTTTGGTTACCGGTTAGTGGATAACTGGCCGGTTAACCGGTAACCGAACTGCCACCCCTTGTCTGTTCTTCAAGCCCCTACAATCTCTCTCTTCTAGCAGATCTCTTCTATATTTGGTTGAATCTCCTTGTTCAACATCACGATTCCACGCGCACTCTTTCTCTCTCTCTCTCTCTCCAACCTCCGTAATATTTCTCTGTTAATCCCTTCATTTGATTTGTTTATTATAACAAAGAAATGGAGATGCCGACAACGGTGGGAGCCTCGTTTTGCGACGGGCTCCTCTAGAATCTGGTCTCGTTCCAAATCTCCTCCCCTGCTTCGGAGCAGAGTTCTTGATGGCGATGTCGAGTTTATCTGGGTTTCTCTAAGCTTGACCGAATTTACATGGGTTTGACCGATTCAAGCCAACTGCTAATTGGGTCTATGTCGCCTGTTTAGAGCATTGGGTCTGGCCTGAAGTGGGTTGACCGACGGGTTAGCCACCGAGTTGACTAACCATGCTTCTTAGAGAGAAAAATTCAAATAGTGTGTATTAATATTTTCTCAAAATGTAATTTATTGAAAATTAATGAAAAAATACATTTGTATAGTCATAACTTTTACTTTTTTGATAATCAATGTAGTTAAAAACGAGTTCTACTTAAAAACGTTTTGGTGGTCTAGAAGTGTAATATCGTAAGTTTTAAAATTTTAAAACAATTTTTTAACTACATAAGCTATAAAAAATGAAGATTTTGCGTAGAAGCGTTTTAGTGACATAAAAACGTAAAATCATAAGTTTTTAAGTTTTAAACCGCGATTTTGACTACATTGGTGACAATCATAGCTACTTTTGGAGAAATTCCAAATATAGTCAGAATTTCGAAAGTTTCGTGACAAAATGGCCATTTTCACTATAAACTTTAACGGTGTTAGAAACTCCGTCAGGTAGATTAACGGTAGACTAACTAGGATGAATTTGACTTTGGATTTGACAAAACCCGACCCAACCCGATTCATTGTCATCCCTACACTCACCTAAGTTCGGAGAGAGAAGAAAACGAACATTCAACGAGAAAGAAAAAAGTAAAAAAAAAAAACATAAAATTATCTACCAAAAAAAACATAAAATTCCTTATAGTCGCACGCGCCACCGACTGCTCCGTTTTGCGTAAGATGGACCAGCGATTGCCGAAGACGGAGGCACAGCAAAAGAACGCGGATTCCTCTTCGCTGCCCGATCCGAGCCCCAACGTTGACTCCACAATCGAGGAGAATTGTCATGAGGACCCGAATGGAGACTCAGCTAACAAAAATGGCGATGCCAAGCTGGGATCGGAGAATCCGCAGTCTTCCGAGGAAGCTCAGTTGGAACAAATGCAAGGGTCTTTCCGGGGTGGATCGGGGAGGAAATCGGTTCATTGGAGTCCTGACTTGGTGACTGATTCTCGGGCTTCAAATGGAGGCGATGGTAACCCCGTTTACCTTGACGGATCTAACCCTTACATATCGTCGTCTCCCGCTGGACCCTCTACTTCTGTCTCGCTCAAAGGCAAGCTAACTTCATGTCGCCTCTGTTCTTTATGCGATGATCTTTTACGGCTGATGAACTCTTTTTTTATCTGCTCTTGCTCAGAGAGGGTAGGAAATGTGCGGGAATTCCTGGGGAGGTTCGGAAGGAGAGTCGGGGAAGCCACCAAGAAAGCTGAGACTCTTGCCGGCAACACATGGCAACACTGTGAGTGTCTTCTTTCATTTCGTGGTGTTAGTGAGCTTTGCTTGTGATTCATTCCTATTGAGCTGCTCAATCTTCTGGGATTAAGAGGCCCTGGTGATCGATTGTCTCATGTAATGTTACATCCTTTAGCAGTGATTTGTGTCTTTGGCATTGATGATAAGAAGATCTTAGGTTAGGTACATAACTCAAAGTGACAACTGATAATGCTGTGATTATCCAATTCGGAACTACCATATTCACCTGTGATGTTAGTTTGTGGTCGAAGGGTGAAGAAAGAACTGAGGCAGTTGAATGTGAATTTTCTACGAAAATGGTTAAAAGCTTATGAAATTTATGTCCCAATGACAGTTGCGGAGTAATGAAGCTTTTAACGTCGTTGGTGTGGTATGAAAACTACTGTATTGATGGGTTACTGTTGATAACTAGTTTGTAAAAGTAATGCTCGAAGTCGAAGTGGTTCCTAGAAAGTAGTAGAATCGTTCTTACTTTCAAAGCTTTAAACCATAGGGCAACATGATGTGGATGTTGTATAATCCAGTTCTACTTTTTCCTTCAGATCAAGAGCACCAGCATGTTGTTACATCCTTTAGCAGTCAATCTGTGTCTTCGGCATTGATTATTAGAGATCTTAGCCGCCCAACTCAAAGTGGAAAAAATATAATGTTGTGACTAACATATTCACCATTGATTTTAGTTTGTGGTCGTGTAAAGAAGTACCAGGGCAGTTTAATGTGAATTTCTATTTAAATGGTTAATAGCTGATGAAATTGATGTATATCAATGAAGAGTTGCAGAATAATGAAGCTTTTAATGTTGTTGGTCTTGTATGAACAACTTTCAAATTACTGGATTGGTGTAACTTGGATAACTAGTTTGTAAAAGTAATGCTCAGGTGGTTCCTGGACAGGAGTAGAATTGTTGGTCTTTCTTTCGAAGCTTTAAACTAGAACCCAACATGATGCACATTTTATCTAATCCACTTCTACTTTGTCCTTCAGATCAAGTGCACCAGCATGTCATGAGTTTTTTCTGTGCTGAGGCCCATTTGCATGTCACATCCTATATCAGCTTGCCTATTCTTATTAATTTCAAGATCTTAATTCAAATCTTAAGAAGAGAACTTCCATTCAATCTGTTTCCGCTGGAACTCCCCGTGAATTTCATGGAAATTGCGTCACGCATGACACCATAAGTTTGGTCTGTGAATCGCAAAGTCTTTACTGTTGTTAAACAACTTACTCCTGAAGTTCAAAGATAGATTACACACTTTTAATAAAGCTTCTAGCTTTCTCCCCGTGGTTCTATATTATATTCTAATTTGAAAGTGTTCATCTTGTGTTTCTTGTGTCAAATCAGTGAAAACGTCCCCTAGTTTTGCTGATGCTGCACTAGGAAGGCTTGCCCAAGGAACAAAGGTCTTAGCAGAAGGAGGTTATGAGAATGTCTTCCGGCAAACATTTGAGACCGTTCCAGAGGAGGTGCTTCAAAATTCATTCGCTTGTTACCTCTCAACATCAGCTGGTCCAGTTATGGGAGTGTTATATGTCTCCACAGCAAAGCTAGCGTACTCCAGTGACAGTCCTCTGTCTTATAAAGCAGATGGAAAAACTGAATGGAGCTACTATAAGGTATGATTTTCTCTGGTCATGTTAAATTAAATGCATCATAAGTTTCAGTGTGTAGGTCCTAGTTTCCACCGACTCTTTTTTTTTTTTTTTTTTTTTTGATAATGTAGTTTCCACCGACTCTTATTATGAACTTCTTTGGTAATGAATGTACTTCTGTTATGTGGATATTCTGTGGTGGTTAGAAATATATGTCACTTCTTCCTGTCCATCTTTTCTTTTATCATTTTTGCTGCTCTTGCACTATTGGAAGAGTGTTGATGATTATGATTCTTGCCTCTGAGTTTGGTTGCCATCAACACAGTCAGAAGCATTTGATTTCGTATGGAGGCAGAAATAAAATAGTTACCAGGCGCTGAAGTTATAGAAATGTTGAACTGTATTTCCTCGGATGAATAGGAGAATAGACCTACTGAGAGAGAAGAGATATACAAGTATATAAGAAAGTGCGCTTAAAATTCATTTCAGATGACATGTTTTCTAAAAGTGGTGTTGGATATTGGCACTATGATGTATCTGAAATATATCAACCAAATCGACAAGATAACAAATCTTTCCTGCTTGGACTATGCTGTGCTTGTCACCTGAATAACTCTACACCATTCAAAAATCAGGACCCTCAAAGAGGCTTGCTAGCCTAGTTATTATTCTCCATAGTCACCTTAGATGTTTATTTGAACTATGCCGCTTGATTTGGCAAGTATCTTAGGAACAACCTATCCATAAGTGGGATTTATTATGTCATCCAGTAATGAGCAAGCAATCTTTTGGTATGTTTGTACTCCGTTGGAAACCTGCCTTCCTAGGTGAAATGCACCTGATCTTCTGCCCAGTAGAATAGTTCCATGTGCCTACAGTGTTGCTTGTGTGTTGTGAATCTATACCTTTCTTGCTTCTGCACTGGAACTTAATTTTTGTGATACCCAACCACTTAATTCACCGCTATCTGTATGCAATTTAAAAGTAGGTGGCGAAAACGTTGGTTCGTGTCTATGAAGGCCTTCTCTATAATAGATAGCTTAGATTAGAGATGCATAGAAAGAGTTAGAAGTATCTGTCTGAAGCTAATCTATCTTCTTCTTTTTCTTTCGTGTGGCTCCCCTACTGGCATACTTAAACACGCTGTCGTTATTGGTTTTGTAAAACAGGTGGTCATCCCATTGCATCAGCTTAAGGCAGTTAACCCTTCGACAAGCAGAGCAAATGCAGCAGAGAAATATGTGCAGGTGATCTCGGTGGATAATCATGAATTTTGGTTTATGGGGTTCTTAAACTACCATGGAGCCGTGGAATGCCTACTGGATGCCATGCATGCCCAGACCGTTGCATGATACCGTCTCCTTCTCTAAATTCTTTCTAAACCATTTTTCGCAAATCACATAGTTTTCTACTGATCTGATGACCATACGAACTGCAACGTAAAGTTTTTATTTATATTTATGCTTCCCAAGTAAAACAAATTCTCTCTTCATGGAAACGAAACAACTAGGTAACTTTAGGTCATAAATGTTTTTTTTTTTTTTCTCGAAGAAAAGAAAGATCTTTGGATGATGGATAGGGAATGTAGAACTAAGGATGGCAATGAGCCGGGTTTGGTTGGGTTTTGTCAAACTTCTGATTATATCCACCAAAAAAATTCAGGGTACAACTCATTGGGTTTGAAAATTCAAACTCGTTGGATATCAGTGGGTTCATGGATACTCATGGGTTTTGTGGTAAAAAATGCACAATAATAAGTTTTTGTTAAAATAAAAGTCTAACATCAATTTTTTACATACAAAATTATACGTACCAAAAATAGCAATCTAGAGCATCCAAGCAAACCACATATTATCCATACAAATTGTTCAATATTAAAGATAAACATCCATACAAATTGTTCAACATTAAAAGATAAATATCTATAAACTACATGATTAATTAAAAGTTTATTCCTTCTTGTCAACTAAACTTTTTGGCTATTCACTCCATAATATCAACTTCATTCTACACAATTAGGAGAATAAATTAGATATGTCACCACAAACATAAAGAAGATTAGTTGCTTAAGAAATATATATTGCTTAGAATATTAAATATACTAGAAAAATAATTATATGAGTGTGGGCAGGTATCCATGAGGTGGGTATACCTAAAACAAAACCCAACCCCTCAGCATGAGTTGTACCCGCGTTAACTGGGTTGTGTCGAGTAGGGTACCATGAGTTACGGGTTTTGTTAGACATTCCTATGTAGAACTTGTTTGGGTTTTTTCATTCGTTGGAATCAGAACTTTGTTATTTTTGCCATGGGGTCCTCTGGTTGCATGTTGCATTCTTTATATAGGTTTCAAGTTTAATGCTAGTGACAAAATTTTGTTGTGACAAATTGCACCTTCTGTTTTTTTTTTTTTTTAAGTTCGGATGTTGGCTATATAGTTTTTTATGCTTCATATGTTTGCTAATGGGTAAATTGCAAGTTTGGTCACTGAGTTTACTAATCGTTTCGATTTTGGTTATTAAAAATATTTTATTTCATTAATGGTCACTAAAATTAGTTCAATAGTTCAAGTTTAGATAGTCTCCGTTAAATTTATCTAATGTAGTTCGTTAAATAAGTGGCGTAGCAACTAGCATTTAAAAAATAAATGAATAAAATTTTCATCTCATGTTCACAACTATTGAAAAATAAAACTAAAATAAATTTTCTAATCTGACCTAGACGTCCTCTTCTGCCACCTTGTGTCATTCCAATTGTCGTACTGCTGCTACCGTCGTCGGCGCAGGAAAAGTAGGACCAGTGCCGCCATAGCAAATGCATTCACAATGAAGTGAACGAAATCTCCATGGCGTCTTCCTCTCCCCGTTCTCCGTCAACTCAATCGCACCGCCACCATCTCAAACAATAATATTGCGTCTGGCGGTAAGGAAGAAGGGAAAGCGTGCCTTCCGTGGCCGCAAACTGAAATGGCCAACGTAGGGGGTATCCTGTCATCAGTCCAATCTCTCTGATTCATAGACAATTTAAATTCTATGTAGTTCACCATCAATTTGTCAATGAAACCTCACTAGGTGTTTACCGCTAAAAAATCATTAAGTACTGCATTGATTATTTTCAAGTAGGGTTGTGTTGGGGGAAAGACCGCCGCATACACGTAAACTGCTTTATCACCGCGCTTAATCACCCACTTGCACGATTACTTACCGCGCCACAAGCAGCCGCTCATGACCCACCGCGAAGGATAGGACTGAGGGGCCCGCGTACTGTCGCTCTCGTCTCATCGCATTGAATTAAGCGCGGTTACTTACCGCGCCACAAGCAGCCGCTCATGACCCACCGCGAAAGGATCGGCCTGAGGGGCCCACGTATTGTTCGACGCTCTCGTCTTATCGCATTGAATGCTCACCTAACTAGTGGAGACTATAAATACAGCATCTACTCCACTTGAAGGATAGGATTTTGCATTCTATCTCTAGACATTCCATATGTCTCCACTCTCCTCCAATTCTCTCATCTCCTCGTCCATGTACACCTTCATCATTGTACCCCTTCTTCATTGCATTAAGCATTTGAGCCCCCTTCTTATTCATGTACGTCTCCTACTCAATAGCCTTACACAAACAATTGACGCCCACCATGGGGCAGAATGTCAAAAGATTTGATGAGGAAGGAGCAACAGTCCATTCGAGCCTTTTACAAACATTGAAGCGCGATTTTAACTACATTGCAATTGCCAAACGAAGTAAAAAATGAGTAGGGGTGGGAAACGGGACGGGACGGGATACCCGTCCCGTTTTAAACGGGTACCCAGTCCCATTTGGAGGCCAAAGTCCTTCCCATGTCCCAAACCCATATGGGAAACGGGTACCCATTACCCGTACGGGACGGATAACGGGTACCCATAATACCCATAAATACCCAAAGTTTCATTCCCTTAACTGGCTTCATTCCCTTGATTAGCCATGGAAACTATAAACCAAATCAACATAAACCAAATAGACAGATGCTGGAAATTAGAAACATAATTAGTAATTAGCAGAACAAACCTAACTAGCAATTAGAGTCCAAAATATGTACTGTAAGTAGAAAAGAAAAAGAGAATGGCAGCTGCATACCTAAATAGATAACAACGTCCGGTGAATGGTGATGCTGCTGAAATGGCCAAGGCCCAATGCCACATTTCTGAATTAGAGAATTGGGTTGGGGTGTTGGGCTGTGGGCTATTTCTGGTAAATGGGTATAACGGGTACCCACATTACCCAAACGGGTATTTGCGGGTAACCCGCGGGTACCCATATTAGGAATGTACAATCCCAAGTCCCATCCGTTTATAATAATACGGGTAATATGGGTACCCGTAACCCTTAAAAAACGGGACGGGTACGGGTATACCCAAATACCCGTTTCCCGTTGCCCACCCCTAAAAATGAGGGTAAACAAAACTAGCTATAATTGCTATGATTAGGGGTGTTCAAATGGTTACAATGGTTATAACCAAATCAAATAAGGCTAAATTTCATTAACCATGAAATACAATATCATAACCAAACCGTCCAAACTAATACAACAACCAAATTAAAGTTTAATCGGTTTGGTTAATTGGTTAACCAGATTAACCAATATAAAATCACATTATCATTAAGTGAGAAAATTTCGGTTAATTTATCAAATCACAATTTATATAATGAATAAAACATAACAATCATCACATAGTTATAGTTGACCTTAACATAAATGCATGCAACTAAGACAATTATCTTACGGTTAGTATAGAAGTATTCACCAAACAAAATTGTATCACAATGGTATGGGTTAATGAATTTTTGTGTTTGTTTGAATTGACTTAGTCTTTTAGCAATTTTCATAGGCTGAAAATGACCTTGCTTTCAAGTTTTCATCCAACATCATGTATGAGATTTATCTAAATTAGGCGTTCATATGTTGTGGTCTACACTATACATATACAAATATACATTATGGAACAATATCAAGCTTTATATTTTATGTCTAAAAGGAATGAACGTTTAACTCTTGAGTGGTTATTCAAAGTATAAGTATGTGTATATATTAGATAAATGACTAATTATTTATCTGGTTAATTTGATTTGGCTGGTTAGTAATGTCTGAAACCAAACCAAACCACCTAAACCAATCAAGCTAAAAACTTTAACCAAACCAAACCAATTATCCAAATTAACCAAACCAAATTATCCAAATAGTACTGGTTAAAACGGTTATCATGGTAACCACACCGTTTGAACATGATAGAGTAACAAATTCTTTTTTTTTTTATTAACAAATTTCTATTTTGACTATTAACATGAATATTAAACCCTCACAAACATATATATATATATCCCTACAGATAGCTAAGCTATTTATGTGAACCTATAAGCCAAAACTCGATTCTGAAGGCGGTTTGTTCAATCTTTAGTGCCGAGTACCTGTTGCTTCAGCTCTTCAACTTTGGTAGCCAACTCCTCCCTATTTTTCTGTATACCACCAAAACATACAAGGTCAAACCCGCAGCAGTGCAGCAGAATATAAACTGAGGGTCGACACAAAAGAAGGTGATTTCTGAAGAATCAAATTGTATGCACGTTTTTACCTTGAAGAGCAAATACCGGGTTGTGAACCAGAAGGTGTAGCCAAGTCCCACAACTTCCATCAGCTTGGGAAACTGCACATTATAGAACCCACAGTTTGAACCCATCATCAGAACAAATACTCAATCAAAGATGAACAGAAATGGCTGTCGGTCATAACACAACTTTGCTCACCAATGGAATGGAATCAACAGCGCTGACAACAGCTGATGTCAACCACAAAGCGAGCAGGGCTCCACTTCCATATATAACAAGGGAAACAGTGTCCTCTGAGTCGAACTGCAGGTTCACAATGTAAGAAATATCACACCGAGATTCAATGGCACAAATTACTACATTCATACAAGCAGCAGCCTTTCTGGCGAAAGAAGGGGCCTTAGAACATCATCCACTTTGTATACTTGAAACAGACAAGAGAAAGAATCAAAAAACAAAACAAATTGAACTAAGAATCTAAATTTCATACATTCAGTCAATCAAGAAGATGAACACTTAAAAACTAGTACTAGTACCAGGACTCTGACAATCGGAGAATCATCAAGGCCAATTGACCATTGTGACGAGCGAACCATATTTATCTTCACAGTCCTCAAGTATGCACAAGTGAAAGCCATTTCCAATCCATAAGAGCAAGTGGAAAAGGAAGCCAACTTTTTTTTTGTAAATATCAAGCAAGAAAAGTTTCAAACAGAGGTTAACCACTTGCTCAGCTAACCGCTCAGGCTCGACAGCTTGTCGAATGTTTCATCAAGCACTGGAAATGCTCTCCACTACCTTATGGCTCATCATAGCAACCAGACTTTTTCAAGCCAGATCCAATATGAAATAGAGAAAAAATGCCGAATCAGGGAATGAACCACCATTGTTGATAAAAACAACCAACCCTGAATTGCAACGGCGTCAGACGCTTATCTACAAGCATGGAAAACGGAAAAGGGCCGTGCTTTTGGATCTATAAACAAACCTTGAGATTGAGATCAGAGAGAAACTCATTTAAGCTCTCGGTGAAAGCGGGTCCTTCATTCTCCGGCGCCCCGTTTTCATTATAAATAACTTCAGGTTTAACGGCGGCCGGAGCTTTTTCTTCAGCTACCTTCGTCGCGCTACTACTCCCGCCAAAATCGCCAGTTCCCCCAACGACATAAGGCGTGTTCGCCCCGGTCGACGAATCCTCCGACGCTCTCGCTGTAAACCGCAGAGATCCTGAAATAGAGCAAACAAAAGGAAACGAATGAGTGAAACGCCATTGACAATATCAATTAAAACAACTATAGAACCAGCCAATAAATTCAGAACACAAATAAGACAAAAAAAAAAGCATAAAATCAAAGCCTGAGCTTCATGTTCAGCTAATGATACGAGCAGGGGAAAGGAGGATGGAGAAAGGCATAGAAGTCCGTACTGGAAGCGCTGAGGGAGCGAGAGTAATGGAGGCAGGGAAGAGCGGCTGCAGAAGAGGAGGACAGGAGTCCAGCGGCGTTTACAGTGGAAGTGGGGAGCTTAGGGAGAGAAGAGAGGGCTGTTTGAGAGGTGCAGATCTCCATTTCTGGCGTAGGTAAGGAGTGGTTTGTTTAGTTCTTATAGGGGAAAGGGATAGTTGTAGAACAGACCTAGGAAGGATTGTAGGGTCGCTCTGTATTTGAAAATTCGGGGAGGAGAACTGGAGAAGAATAGAAGATAAAGCGGTAGCTGCTGCCTTGCTAGGGTTTCCTTCCTACTTTCTCCCACTTTCTTGGCCGCGATTAATGACACAAATATTGTTTTTTTTTTAATTTACTACTAATATTACAAATTAAAAACTATTGACACAAATATTGTATTTTTTAGTAAGAATTGGGGCGGGACCACCTGAGACTCAGGCGGGACTGATATTTTACTCAGTCCTGAGCGCTGGCGCCCCAGTCTCAAGCTGCCCCGCCTCAGACAAATTTTTTTAATTAGTCCTAGGCGCTGGCGCCCGAGACTCAGGCGGGAGTGCCCCAGACCCTTTTTTTTTTTAAATTCGGACGGTCCCCCCTTATCCCCTCCCACACCACACACATCCTCCTCCTCCTTTCTTCTTCCTCCCCCCAACCCTGCGAACCAGAGACCCACTGCCTCCCGCCGCAACTGCTATCGCCGCCCCAGACCTCGGCGCCGCCGCCCCAGACCTCAGCGCCCCCGCCGCAGACACGAGCGCCGCCGTCCCAGACCTCGGCGCCGCCGCCTTTGACAGAAGCGCCACCGCCTTTGACAGAATCGCCGCCGCCCGAGATGTCCTCCGACGAAGAACCACTCACCGCCGGCAGAGGCAGAGGGAGAGGTCGGCGAGGTCGTGGTGGAGTCGGCGGCCGTTTGCGCGGTGAGACTCTCGTCGGCAGTTTGATTTTTTTTTAATGTTTTGTGTTTTTTTAATGTTTTGTTGCTTTGTTTTTGCAGTTCCGAGGCTTATGGATCCTTATTCGATGAGATTACCGCCGGCGACAATTGATCCAAGTCCGGTCGATCCGACACTTCTTTGGGGACATGGCCAACATCGTATCGACTCTGTTTGGACAAACGAGGTAAGTATTTGATAATTATTCATGTAAAGTTAATTAGCTAATTAGATTATTTTAGGTAGTGAACTGAACTGTTAGGTGAAATTAGTATAATTTCAAATTAGTATAATTTTATGTTAGATAAGACAGATTAGAATTTATTAGGTGAAATTAGAATTATTATGAATGAAAATGAATTAATAAAAGTTTTGTGCACTATAGGCTGGTGATCGATCGTACCATGTTCGAGGTACGACCATTTTAGTACCTTACCATGAGCTTTATCGGCCATATCTTGAAGCGGCAGGCTTGTTAAGTGTCGTGCCCCTAGTCCCTATGAACCCCGATGCTAGTTTGATTACTGCGCTCGTTGGCACCCCGTTGGATGTCAGGTATGCTGCACAAGAGAAGCTATAGGAAGTGCACGAATACCTTTGAAAATACCATTGACGCTTTCTGCCATGTTGGATGTCAGGATAGACCAACGACCCCCACCATTGTAGTTATCATGTGCTAAACTCCAACGAATCTGATGTTGATCCACCCAGTTATCACATGAAATATTTCTATCAGCGGCCACCTTCTTAAATTGCTCAACTTGACGATCAAACTTCTCCAACCGTTTTTCTCCGGCTAACAAAATAAACCACAACACGTGTTAGATAAATTCATGACAAAATTACATGAAAACAAATAACAAAATTAAATGAAGAAAGCTTACCGACTCGAAATAGTTGATTATACATAATTTTGCTTTTAGTCTTCCTTTGCAAATTGCTTGCATAGTGTCG
Source organism: Linum trigynum (assembly GCA_964030455.1). NCBI lineage: Eukaryota > Viridiplantae > Streptophyta > Magnoliopsida > Malpighiales > Linaceae > Linum > Linum trigynum. The sequence continues at coordinate 9,715,923 of OZ034820.1, read as the reverse complement.
CATGCACCACCTCCACTCCCAACCTCTTCCGATGTTATTCATGGCTTCATAGAGTCCTGCATGTCTATCTGAGATGATGCATACATCATTTCGATCAATCAAACCCTGAACTTTCCTCATGAACCATGGCCAACTCTCAGTATTCTCGCTCTCCACTATGGCAAATGCAATTGGAAAAATCTTCCTCCGGCCATCAAATGAGCTCGCCATGAGTAGCACTCCTTTATACTTCCCAGTAAGAAATGTTCCATCCACAACCATGACGCCTGGACAATTCTTGAATCCATCTATACAAGGTCCATAAGCCCAGAATACTCGCTGAAATATTGAATGACCTGGTTGAGCCGAAGGAACTCTTACCCAATCAATCACCGATGTTGGCATTTTTCTCTTGACCACCCGCAAGAATGTTTGCAAAAAATCGTAGGATTCTTCCCAATTTCCATGCAACTTCTCCAATGCTCTTTGTTTCCCATACCAAGCCTTCTTGTAAGTAACTTGCATGTTAAACTTATCTTTCAACTCGGCTTGAATAGTTAGAACACTCAGATTTGGTTGGGCACGTACCAAATGTTTGACCAGATATCATGTCGACATCAAGATGGCGATGATCCGTCGGTTGAGTCGTACTGCTACAAGAATGCACCAACTCAGCTTTTCTCACAGTCCATTCGCCCCCAACATCTCGACATCCAAACCGCAACATCCAAGGACAATTGTCATCCTTGTGCCTCAAGCATCTGACCTTCCATATTGAAGGTGACGACTCCACCACGCCATATTGAAAGTTGCGTTGTAGTGTGTGGTGTTTAATCGCCATCTGTGCAGCTTGTTTCGAGTGAAATATCTGCCCCTTGTAGAATTCTCCTTCAAAACTATCAACAATAGGCATTGGAATTACGCCATATGAATCAACAAGTGCAAATTCTTCGTCCTCTTCATTACCCTGCAAGTAAAAATATGGAGGATAATTAAGCTGCTCTTCTTCCTCCTCCTCCTCCTCCTCCTCCTCCTCCTCATCTTCCTCCTCTCCGTCATCACCGTGATCATAGTCATGATCGGATGGCACGCTCCATGTATCATCTTCTTCCTCTCCACCCTGATCCTCACTGAGCTCAACATGTATCTCAGCACCCAAACAATAAGGATTTTGTGCCATAAAATTCCAAAGCACATCCAAGCTATCATCATCCACAATAGGTAACGCATAATGAAATAAAACATCATTCTGCCATTCTGGAAGACGGTAAGTGAAACCTGTGATCACATCACTATCTTTTACTGCTTCGTCTCTGCGCCGTATTCTCGGAATTAGAGTCTCACAAAGTTTGTGATATGTGACTCTGGATGGAACCGTCAACTGAAAACTACTACCACCAACGAATTTGACGCCCAAATTATCCTCTACTTTCTCCGATTTCCACCGAACAACTAGTTCAAATCTTCTAAAATCACTACAAAAAAACAAACTCACTAATTAAAAACTAAACACAATCATAATAGCATTTGAATAATATAATTACAAAAATAAATGTGTCTCTTACCTATTAGCCATTTTTGCAGCAGCAACCAGAGCTCTCTCCTCTATATTGGACGATTTTTTTTGTGGCGTGAATCTGAAACGAAATAGTCTGGGTTTTATAGGGTGGGTGGCCAATCCACCTACTCGCCTCAGTCTCGGGCGCCACCGCCTGAGTCTTGATTTCCCACCTACTCGCTTCAGTCTCGGGCGCCACCGCCTGAGTCTCGGGCGCCACCGCCTGAGTCTTGAGCGCCGCCGCTGCCAACTAAATAAAACGGTCCAAAAACCAAGCTGAAGCGGCAGCGCCTGAGTCTCAGGTGTCCCCGCCGATTCTTATCCCTAAAACACAATATCTTTGTCAATAGTTTTTAACTGGCCTTATTCGTGGTAAATTTAAAAAAAAAACAATATTTCTGTCATTAACCCCCTTGGCCGCTTCTTTTACGTTTCTATCCCCTCTCCCCGGAAAAAATTTCAAAATATGCACTTTCTTAAAAAAAAATCTCAAAATACATATGTTATAAAAACTTTTTGCTAATTTACACATGTTTGGGCATCTGTTAACATGTTCACATTGGTTGACAAATTACTAGGAAGGAATTTTCAAAACAAGAATTTTTTTTTGCATATACGAGGCTTTGGGAATAACTTTGCCTTTAACTTTCACAAATCCACATACATTCTGAAATTATGGGTATTATAAAAGTTGTAGTCCTTAAAAATTATGCAAAATCAAAAACATTTTGTAACATTCAGATTGCGGAGCACAAAGTTATGACTTTGCAAAGTTTGGAAATTTTGAGAATTTGCATGTTCGGGGTAGCAAAGACGTTTCTTCGAGATGAAAGAGGGACCAAACTTCGTTTAGGTTGAAAGATCTCGAAAAATTATGCAGAATAAAACAACTTTCGCTACGATTGAATAACCGAAAACAAAGTTACATTCGTTCAAAGTTTCAGTCTTATATCACGCCTTCACCATGATTGACGGCCGCGGTGATACACAAACATGTGTAGATTGGATTTTAATTTATAATGTGTGTATTTTGAAAAAATCTCATCTCTCCCCTGTCCATCCCAGATCAACGGTACACCACAGCTTTTTCTCCAAGCTTGAGACTCTGATAGGCCATCAGGACCTGAGCCCAAGCGAAACCAACCGAAGGCCCAATTAGCTTTAAAATAGCAAGGTGCAATAACCTCCTTTTTAGGTGAAAAGCAATAATTGTAGTGGTGGTAATCGAACGCTTACCGATTTAACCGGTTAGTCGATTATAGTACAACGATTAGTGACAAACTGCTTCCGACTAATTGATTAACGGTTGGCGCCTTGTTTCTTCAAGAAAGTGGTGAACATAAGGGGAGGAATGATTAGGGACGGGCAAAGGGTACCCGTCTTGTTTAAAAGGAGTACTCATTCTTATTTGAAGTGTAAAATTCATCTCATGTCTCAAACCTGTATGGGTTAACATATACTCATTATCCATACGGGACACATAACGGATACCCAATCTACTCATAAATACTCAAGGATTTAATCATTTTAATTTTAACAAAAGTTGAAACTCGGCAACTTGCGCGTCCTGAATTGTAACTGTGGCACCTGTTGAAACTGTAACTACTGAATAACAAGTTACATAGAGTATCAAAGCAGTCAAAATCAGGATTTTAACTAAAATCGAAAACTGGGGTAAAATCGGAATCGTAAAATCGTAGGATTTTAAGTACCACATAGAAATTAACATATAATAATATTAATAAGGTAAATCATTTATAACACAAAGACATATAAGTTATAACATTTAAAGTGATAATTTTCAAGATTAATATTCCAAAATCATCATTTTAATTGCTATTTAATGTGTAACTCAAAGTAATTTATGAGGAATGGATAGAGCTCATGGGGTTTGCTCTTGTTTTTAATGTTGTGTGTATGTAGTTGAATTCAAAGTAGTATTCTGACATCGTCTATTAAGCATGAATTAAAACTAAGAATAAGTGAACTCCAATAAGAATTTTAATGTCATTGGTTTGGTACAAATATATTCATTAATCAATTAATTTGTTAATGATGATGTTAATTCTTTCATACTTACAATATTATGACAACTATTTTACCAATTAGTTAAACAAGGAGAAGGGAAAGGGATTGACCGAACCCTAATTCAGTTTTTTTTCCTTTTCAAATGTTCTTTTAATAGGAAAAATATATGATAAGATAGCCGTCATTGCCCTTTCCACCGAAATAGTTCCACTTCTTTTGAATTGTCTCAAACTGCCTATTTTGTTTACATATGATCAAAATCCCGATTTTGGTACAATTTTACGATTGTAACGATTTTAATACTGATATTGAACGATTTTAAGATCCACCGATTTTATAGTAAAATCAGGATCGGAATCCCTAAATAAAATCCTAAAATCCTACGATTTTACGATCAAAATCCCGATTTTGACTGCATTGTAAAGTACACAGACAAACAACAATCTTTTTCCCACTTCTCCCTTCTCTCTCTAACTTTACCTTTTCTCTCCCTTCTCTCTAGCAACTAATTTTGAATTCTAGTGGGCTGCCGTCGGCTTCCTCTGAAACCGGCGGTGGCCCTTAAGTCTTTTTTTTCCATCATCTTTGTAGCTTTTCCCTTCCCTTCTCTTTGTTTTTGTCTTTTGATTTTTCAGTTCTTGTTTCTTCGCTGATCGTGTTTTTTCTGTTTGGCTTTTCGTCCACCCTTGTGGTGATGATTTATATCCTCTCCTTGCTGAGAATGATTTTGCTCCCCACCTTGCTGGTTCCCAGTTCTTGTGTGGACGGCCCACTAGTTGGTGTTTGAGGGAGCCGAATCTTCGGTTCTTCTATCTACCTCTTTTTGTTTCATTCAAATCTGGGGATAATTCGGAGATGCATGGGCCATTGTTGTCTCGAAGAGATTTTCGGGGAGCTTGTGAGCAGGAAAATCTTGTTTTTGGTGGGTTATTGCCGTTTTGCTCTGATTAGTGGTGGTTCAAGCGTCACTTCTCTGTCAATGTTCTGCGGCTGCACCTTTGGTTTATTTGTTGATGCAGGTGAATCTTGGAGCCGCTCTGGGTTTGGTCCTCCCGACCGTTCTTGCAGCTGTTCTTCTTCTCGTCGGCGTCATTCCGTCATTTTTAGTGCTTTTTCCCTGGCGATGAAGGTCTGTTCCGGCAAAAGCTTGCGGCGGCAAGGTTAAGGGGTGGAGGATGCAAAAGGAGGCCACCACTCCTTGGGCCTGCTGCTGAATTAGGGTTCCTAGGTGGGCTTTCGGGTCTACTTGTTTAGACTAGGCTTTGGGCCTGCTGGGTTTTTGGGCTATTGTAAGCTTATGTTTTGGAATTCTTATTTAGTAGGTTTTTTCTTCCTCTCAGTGTTGTATCAACTCTGTACACCATGTTTCTTATTAATGAAACGATCAATCTTCTGTAAAAAAAAAAGTACACAGACAAACACCGAAACACAAACAAGTTTAGATTATACTTATATTAAATGGGTTATAGGTATAATATGCCCTTCTACTATGCAATTTTATCAAACATGCCCCTCTACTATTTTTTACATCAAACATGCCCCTATAGTTTGTAAAAACGATCAAACATGCCCTTCTGTTAAAATTTGCATAAAAAAACCATCAACCATGGTCGAACCTTGGTTTGTGCGACACCTATGTCTAAAATATTCCTAATAATTTCACTTTAGAATTGTTTTGTTTCTTTTGTACAGCCAAATACCTCTGATAATTTCACTTTAACGAGACCTGGAGAAACAAATGAGGAAAAATTGACATTTCACCCCCAATTTTTTCGATGTCGGGGTCGTGTGAATCTCGGTTCAACCGTGGTTGACCATTATTAATGGAAATTTTAATATAAGGGCATGTTTTATAATTTTTTCAAAGTATAAAGGCATGTTTGATGTAAAAAATAATAGAGGGGCATGTTTGATAAAACTGCATAATAGAGGGGTATATTATACATATAACCCTAAATTAAAAGAATTGGCCCTGAAGGCTTTAAGGCCAGCCTTGGGCAGCTGCTCACATTTGGGCTTTGTATAAGAAATTACAGATTCACACCAAAAAATTGTAATGCTTGACTACTACTAGTGAGAAATAGAGAAAGTTAGAATGATAAATGTTAATAAATTCATAATTATTATTTATGCTAATGGGTGTTACGGGTACTTATACTATCCAAACAGGATTTGTGCGTAAACCGCGGGCCACGGGTATCTAATGTAAGAATTTACAATCCCAAGTCTCATCCGTATAAATATTAGGCAAAATACACTTGTGTAGGCAAAATTTTCACGTTTATGCCACTTATAACCACTTTTGGCGAAATACCAATTATAACCACTTCCGTCCAATTCTTTAACGATGTTAACCAATAGGCTGACTGGACAAACGGAAAGCCCGAGTTGGCAAGTTTCTCTCTTGACAATTCAACGCTGGATTAATTTAAAAAATAAAAAATAAAAAGGAACTCAAACCCCATCCCTCCCTTTTCACTTTCCCCTTCTATCTCTTCGAATCCCTAATTTTCCAAACCACTACCACCGCTGATTCCCCCCCGACACCACTTCCCGCTTTGCTCCCGGGGTTGCCCAACCACAATGCCCTCCTCTCCGACGGAAACCCAAGCGGGAGTGGAGATTGATTGACGCCAGAACACTTGTGTTCGACATAGCTGGTCTTCGTAGCTGTGGGAGCGGCGCAAGGAGTTTCTGTGGGAGTGGAGATCTATTGATGCTGGAACACTTGGGAATAAGAAGCCGACGACGGGGAGTGGCAGTCTCAAATAGAGCAGCAGCAGACGAACTCAGAAGTAGAACAGTGAACAAATTGACGAACTGAAAGCAAAATGACGGATCTCCAATTGGTTTTCGCTCTCACTGAATTGGCCAATCTCGTCGTTCGCCATCATGGACGAAATCGAATTTCGTCCGCCAACCACAAGCAGCGGCGTGAGCAACTAGAGACAAAGCACGGAGGAGTGCTTCTCTGATTGGCTAGCTGCTGGTCAGACTCAAAAGGTCGATAGAAGCATGGTGCCACAATGGTTTTTCAATTGAGCGGGGCCCAATCTGTAAGTGCTAATGCGGTCAACTATTCGAGGGAGATTTTTGACTCGCCCGCGGACAAACAAGCGGTATCAGCGTTGTAGGGGGTGTCGAGATTCAAGAACTTGGGTGGAGTCCGGTGAGGACTGGTGGCAGCGGAGGAGAGGTAGAGGAAGGTGTGTATTTCGATTGTGAGGGGAGTGGTTTGTGATAGGGAAGAAACGATTTTCTTTTCTTTGTTTTTTTGGTGAAATTTTCCTTTCTTTTTGATTAATATATGAATTTATCATTTGTTTTTAAATTAAAAATATGATGTGTCACCTACGTGGCGAATGTGGCTGATTTGTCGCTGACGTGTGCGATGATTTGGCGTCCTAGTCAGCCTAACGTTAAACTAACTTACGGAATCTCTAACAAAGTTAAAGTTTGTAATGGAAATAGCTATATTTGGCACAAAAGTTTCTAAATTCTGGCTATAAGTCGTATTTCTCCAAAATTGGCTATTATTGGCAGTTGGCACAAACGCGAAAGTTTTGATTATACAAGTGTATTTTGCCTAAATATTACAAGTATTATGGGTACCCATAAACTTTTAAAAATGAGACGGGTAATGCTATACCCAAATACCCGTTTCCCAACCCTAAAAACAATCATAACCGGCAAACTACAAGAGAAGAAGTTCAGCCATAAGTTGAATCGATGGAGCTGGAACAGCAGCAACAGGAACCCACGAATTAAATGGTACCTCCAATCCTATATGAGGCATCCGATAGACAATGAAAGAGAATAAGAGATTTTCCATACGAAGGTTCTCGATCAACATGTGTAAGGTTATTGCATTTAAGAGATATTCCAAACAGTTATTGCATTAGTCATATATTAGGGAAAAAGGTTTTTATCATTTAAGAGATTAATAAACGAAAGGATCCTTAAGGGGTCATTTGGTTTTGGTGATAGTTTGGTTTGTATAGTTATATGTATTGTCCAGAATGCATTGTTTTTTCTGAATTTAACAAAAAATATATGCATTGTTTGTTTGATGTGACACAAACTATAACCAGGGGCGGAGCCAGTGCAGTACGGCCCCCCGAGAATTTCAGGGACACGAATAATGTAATGTAGTGGTATGAGTAAGACACAAATCTAGTTATGGTCTAGTGGTGGAAGCTGTCATGTTCATATAAGGAGTCAGTAGTTCGGGTTCTATGGCTGACTATATTTTAATAATATTATCCTTTATTGATGTTTTCTAGCTTGTGTACTTGTGTACTCTTACTAAAATCTCAATATATGTACATATTTCACTATCTATAATTCCAGTTTTCCACTTTAGTTCCACTTTGGACTAAATTTAGACAAATGTTTTATTTTTTTTATTGTTCAATTATTATTTATTGAATTATCAACTAACTTAGTATGTCCGTCTTGTGTGATATGCGATCTTGTAATAAAGTGTTCTTTTTTTTTTTATTGTTCAATTATTATTTATTGAATTATCAACTAACTTAGTATGTCCGTCTTGTGTGATATGCGATCTTGTAATAAAGTGTTCTCCTTTAGATTATTAGTCTTGCTTTGACTCTTCTAATTTCTATTGCTAGTGGTGAACAGACTTTTTCTATCATGCAATTAGTGACTAAACAATGCAACAAATGATTGATAATTTTCTCGCTGATGGTCTTGTTATTTATATTGAACGAGATGTAATAGACACTTTCCACATATATGGTATTTTGAGTGATGTGATAATTTCAAAGATGTTGTGTACGTTTAAACTAATAAATTATATATGATATTTTCTTATAGTATTCTTTTGCTTGAAAAAAAAATTTGGCCCCCCGTGACTTGAATTCCTGGCTTCGCCCCTGACTATAACTAAAAATGAGTGATAGTTAAATCTCAAGTTTTTTGTGAGATTGTTCAGATTGTTTCATTGAGATTGTTGTAGTTTTCTTTCCTCCAACTATGTCCCTATCTTTTTATGTATGTTGTTTTTTATATTAAAAATAAGGATAAAAGTGACATTTCATCAAAAAAGTAATATACCTTATTTAAATATCACAATAACTATCACATAAATCAAACGACGTAAACTACAATACACCAATTTTCTTATATATATATATATATTAATATTATTATGCATGCATTGATAACAATACATCAATTTAACTATTAACAAAATCAATTTAACTATTAACAAAACCAGAGTACCTAGTTACAATGGGTTTGCGGGGAGGGGGGGTGCTCTCAACCACTAAGACCTCCCAGGTTAGCCAGCTTCCGCATGCTCAAGTTCAAATGGGGCAGTATAACTTGTATCTTACCGCAGTATATGACAATCCGACGACACTTATAACAAAGACGGGAGTTGTGGAATTCTATGACGTCCATCGCGGAAAAATGGAATCTCCTTGGAATTTTTAAGGGGATTTTAACTCAATTTTGAGCCTTCGAAGAAATTTGGAGGCTCCCCTTATCATCCTCGCATGGCTCAAGAATCAGTAGCCGGAGCCCGGAGGAAGCTTTTCTTAACGAGTGTCCGAGATCAAGACACTGCGGTGCCGGAAGAAAATCGAACTTGTTCGTTTCGCCCCGCGAGATAACGGAGAAATGTGTGGAGGGATTGCTTGGGCATTCACACTGTCACCCGTCACAGCTTAACCCAAACCCAGCAAAGTCAGGATAAAGTGATGAAGTGGGAGGACCTGAGTTGATTGATTGAAAACAATCCCACTTTCAGCCCTAATAACTGTGAACGTTGTCTAGTGGCTCCTAGTCCTAACTAAAGAAGGAAAGCTAGTCACTAGAAGGCAGGTAGCTTCACCCCACTGTTGCTTAACGAGTATGCACGATCACCTCATAGGAATAACCAAGGGTTCACACGACAACAGGCGCACGCAGAAACATTACGGAAGAGCAGAAAACACAAGAAATTACAGTCATAAAAGCGAAACTCAGTCAATCGATCGATCAACTGGGAATCCAAACTCTATTCGTAAGAGAGACGCAAAGGGAGTTTCTCACCATATGAGTACCTCTAGAGCAAACGGAGAGAGATATATGCAGTTGACAGAACAACTAGGAAACACATATAAGTTATACTTGAGAAAGTATACAGGCCATTGTCTTTCTTGCCCCACCAATCACCCCAATAGCGAAAACAATCTGGTTCAGTCTATGCCTCATCTATCTGCTCCTGCACAAATAATGCCCAACACGGAAGCAGCTTGGTAATGCTAATCTATGGAGGCTCATAATCAATTTTGTGTCATGGGTATAGCACGCAGTTTTTTACATACCATATATCTACACCCTAACTAAAAGTAAGAGCACTAACCTGCATATCTGAAGTCCAGAGAGTGAGGTTATCTCGGAGCAGTTGCATAATGAGAGTGCTGTCCTTGTAAGATTCCTCACCCAATGAATCCAGTTCAGCAATTGCTTCCTCAAAAGCCTGGAGATCAAAAAGCAGGTCAAAACAATACTAGTTCCCTATAAAATAAAGACTACAGCTAGATACAACAGGACACCAAGCAAGATCATGAAGAAATAAGTTCCCCTCCGCTGTCTTTGCATCGTTGGGAATCTAAACCACATAGATAAAAACACACACTAAGAAACCAGGCAGCTATGTTGATATTAGTAGTTCCTCATCTGTTCTGGCATTCTAGTACAAAAAATAAGTGACAGTTATTAGCTCCCTGTGATACACTGTCAATTTAAAGTCCACAAACGGTCCCATAATTGTAACTAATGTCAGTAAGATGGGAAAGGCAAAGCAGGTATCTTCGCCACAAGAAGAAAAAAAGAGAGATCGACTCAGTATGAATTCATACAAACAGATTTAACATGCACAAGTAATAAATTTTATAGATAACAACCTTTAGTGAGCATGAAACATTTATTCTAGGGATGACTTCAAATAAAAAGTCAACTAACCACTTCAAATCCACTCTTACTAAGTAAACAAAACCATATCTCAAATCAAATCCATCCAAAGAAACAACAGGCAAACAATATTTAGCAAGTTCAAAATTAAAATACACTTTCAAAGAACTCAGCTACGTAATGAATATCCCTCTTTATAGATACAGTTCCCCATGAATTAATCTGTATCAACATTTTCTAGACGTCATAAAGGAGGCAAGAAGTCCTTAATTCCTATGAATTAGGCCAAAAAACAACATACTCTCCCCTTTAACAGATGACATCACCCTAACAGCACTGATTTACCAAGCACCAACCATCGGGGATGTGAATCCTCAAACCATATCATAGAATCTTTAACAGATGACATCACCCCTTGAATATAGACACACTAGAAAACACCTACCTTTTCACCTTTCTTTCTTTTTTCAACACCACTCAACCAGAGTCAAGTGCACACGCCATTTCTCGTTTTCATCAGTGACACTAAAAAAGACAAGCACATAAACTTAAGCATACAAGATTATGCTCAACTGTTACGATTTAATTTTGATTGGGGAAAGGGGGAAACTCTTTTCCACCCATTTATATTGGAAATCGCTTCCCTTTCTATATGATAAAACCTAACAGGCACTCTGTGCTTAATTTGATTTATTTACAACATTGATGAAGCAGGTAGAGTTAATACGGCATGGATAGCTCTGTTTGCTGGTCCACGTCGGTTATCTTTACTTGGACCCTTCAAACTTTCAACAAAGTTACTATCACTGTATATCTTTGACTACCTTCCATCCTAGTCGAACTTTGGTGGAAACGGGAATAAGATAGACATCTAGTTCAGGCGACTGCAAGTTTGTGCTTTTCAGCCACCTAGTAGAACATAATTCAGTGAAGTACAAGACTTTCACACGCCATTTTGTATGCATACATCACTCAACAAGTGTATATATAAAGAACACAGTGAAGACGTAAAGCGACAGAAGACCATTGACTATCTTAAAAAGAGAAGAAACATGGCTGACCAAGCATTTACGAACCACATGGCAGAACTTTTAAATAAGAATAGTGATCTTGGGCAAACCTGTTTGGCCATGGTACAAGCTTTCTCTGATGAATTGAGGATCTCGTAGTAGAACACCGAGAAGTTGAGCGCTAGCCCTAGTCTTATAGGGTGGGTTGGAGCAAGATCAGCTAAAGCAATATCCTTCAGACAAGCAAAATTAAGCAGTAAGTGAGAATGACTGTTGACAAATACTTCATTGAGCAATTAGATCAAAGCAAAACAACTACAGTGGACAGCGTTCTCAACCCAAATCCACATGTCGAAATCACTATAATTACGCTCGCAGACCAACCATGGAATCCTGGCATATGGAGATTCAAATCGAATTGCTAATCGGCGGTAGCGGGTAATCCAATTGGATCTCAAATTTTGCCGGACACTGTAAACTTGAAACAAATCAATCCGAAATTATAATGAACAAAAGAAGCTGATGGAATCAGTTTTACCTGAGCAGCCTTGTAAGCCATCATAGTATCCTCAGCAGCAGATTTCCTCTCATCTCCAACTTTGAACTCCGCCATGTAGCGATGGTAGTCCCCCTTCATCTTCAAGTAGAAGACCTTGGATTCGCTCCCAACGGCGGAGGGAACCAAATTGGAGTCGAGAATAGTCAGAATCCCGGCGCAGACGGCCGAAAGCTCGGTCTCGATTTTGGATCTGTACTCCTTAACGAGCCCAACGTGCTCATCATTCCTCCTGCCTTCCTCTTTCTGCTCAATCGAAGACACGATACGCCAGGCAGCGCGGAGGGAGCCAATCACGTTCTTGTAAGCGACGGAGAGAAGATTCCGCTCCTCGACAGAGAGCTCGGAGGCCGGGGTGGAGGACGTGACGAGCTTCTCCATGAAGCTCACCATCTCCTCGTAGCGCTCGGCTTGCTCTGCGAGCTTCGCCAAGTAGACGTACTGGTCTCGGGTTAGGGCTGCTGCCGGCGCCGACGCCATTGAAGGAGAGGAGAAAGAGGTCAAAGTGCGGGCGACGAAATCAGTTGAGAGGAATTGGAGAGTGAGGGAGAGAACGGGTTGATTTGAACTTCTGTGGATGGAGAGTAGCTGCTGAAGGATTTGGTTCGCAATTCGTGTACAAATAAAACGGAGCTTGGGAGAGCGTGTATGCTCTGAGCATTCTACTGCGACTAGGGAACTACCCGCAAAACCAGTTGGACAGTGATTAGGAAACGTTTTTTTTTATTATTATTTATTTACATGAATGGATTCAATTTTTATATTTTTTATTAATCTACCCATAATATGATAATATAATAACAACTTTTTTATTATTATGCATCAAAATTTCGGGGAGTGAAAATAGAATGAACATTTTATTTTTCATAATTACTTATTTTTTTATTTATTCATAAAAAAGACACATTGGAATTGAACCATACTCACTCTAAAGACAAGCAAGGATCATAAGCAATCACACTAAATATATTTGTTGTATCTTTTTATATTAAAAAATACACGAACATAAAATCCAAACTTAATATAACTTTTTCAACGATTAGGTGGCTGTCGAATCTCCCGTAAGTACTTATTTGATCTTTTGATACTTCGATTTTCATATTTTGATTATTTTAGTTGTAGTTTAATACTAAATTTAAATTTCTATCTATCCTATAAATATATGATAACCCTAAAATTGCCGCCCAAATCTCACTAGTTCGAATATTGCATATCGAATTGCAATAATAAATATGTAGAAACAATGTCGAATCTTAAATTAGTATTAGTTTTCGAAACTACTATAAAGCAATCATATCTTTGTGCAAACTCTATGAGACTGGTTCTCTGAACGGTTTAGTCATGTTAACCTCTACGTTGTAAACCTCTTCCGAATCTGGCATGATTGGATCCAACGATCATTTTACGAGATTTGGTTTAATTTGGTGGCTCATTTCACCACTTTTTGGCAAGTTAATGAATTTATAGGGCAATGACATGTCTACATCTAGGGCTGGAAGTTTGGTACCGGTATTTGGGATATACCGAATACCGTACCGAATTTGTATATATTTGGTATTACCGAATACACGTATTATTTCTTGGGATTGGGATTGAGTTCAATTGTTATTCGGTATTAGGGATTACGGGATTGAGACTGGGATATACCGAAATACCGATCAATACCAAAAGTGTCATTTACTAGACTCTCTCATTTACTACTACATGACCCTCAACCACCAAAAGTGTCATTTAATTATACAATGATCATTCCATCACTATTAATAGTCGTCTCTCAACCTCCAATTCGTCAAATTAAAGATTATCAATGACAAGAACTTGAGATGTATCCACTCCTCCACTCTCCTTAATAATATCCTAATTCAAAACTCTTTGCTTAGTATTTTCCCCTAAATTAAACAATAAAATCTAATTTATATATTTAATTATTAATTGCAAAGGTAATTAATTTCTTATTCGATAATACCAATTGGGATACCGAAGTACCGATTGGGATACCGAAATATTTAGGGATTGGGATTGGGATACCGAAATTATTTTGGGATTGGGATTGAGATTGACTTTAGGGTGTAATTCGGTATTCGGGATTCTGGTATTGGGATACTGATATCTTACCGATTCCCACCCCTATCTACATCTACACTCATCACTCATCTCAATCTACACATAATATAAAGGTGAAATGAGAAATGGGGGATCCTATTTTAAATTTGTTGCATCTAGAGCAATTTTTTAGGGCTAAATTTAAAAGGCACCAGTGCGGCCAGTCTGTCAAGTACGAAATTAAAAACATGTTTCGATTTAAACGAGCTGAAACTGTGATTTGGTCCATGATCGTGAACTCATCGCAGCCTTGCCAAAGCTCCAATTCTACTCGCCATGTCATCTCCTCCCCCACGAACCTACTCTCCTCCTGTACCCAAAGTTCTCACCGAACCCTAATCTCTACAACTTAGGCCAAAGATTCTAACTAGAATGCGTAGAGGGAGCAACCAACGAATTGCAGCTACCCTCACTGTTCTGATAGCTAAGCAAGAAGACCCCATTTGTTCAGATGTATGGTGATTCACTTAACTAACACACTCCACTCCATTGAAAGCCTCCCTCCTCAATAGTATTGTGTTCACGAAGATTTGAAGACAACAAGTGCAATAGGTCCAGGGGTAACCGATATGTATAAAACGCTGGGCAAATTGAATTGAGTCTTTAAATTTTGAATTTGAAGATTGTTTGCTTAATTGCTTTGGTTCTTGATGCGACTATGTTTGAAGGTAGACCAACGCAAACAACACTATAGCTCCAGAGCTACTTTGCATATCAGGTAGTTGGGGGCATTAATTGATAATGATTTGAGATTATTCCAACAAGTACATAATTTGGAGCATGCCTTTATATTGCATTGATTAATAGTGATTTGAGATTTTTCAAATGAGTGATTTAACATTTTAAATTCTCTAATTTTTGAAAATGGAACCTTCGAAGTGGAATATGAAGATTTTGGATTAAGGTTGGTTTCGTAATGCCCTTATGGGTGTTTATTCTCTAAAATGCAGCGGTATTTCAAAGCAACTCATTGCAAATGGCAAGTCAGGATATAACGATGGTATCGATATACGTTTATATTATTAGTAGGAAGCATATTGTATATATTCTACTATATCTTTTAGTTAAATGCTCAACTACTCTTTTCAACTAAAAGTTGTGCTTAAATGTTGTGATTGGCCTAAGAAATATATATTTTTGCACTAACTATTAATGATTGTGAGTTTTGGTTTAATGGTGAAAAGTCCATTTATTTAGAAGTAATCCAATGCTTGAATTTCATTTTGAATAGGACAAACCTGCTGGAAAATAGGCATGCCATACATTAATGTCGTGGGAGGTTTGTTTAGTGTTTAATGTCTCAGGTTTTAGATTTTAAAGGATAGTTTGTTGTGACAGAGAGTCCCTAGTGCTAGCAAGGTATTCCTATGTGGGCTTTTCTATTGTTTGATTATTTCTCGCCTTCTTTCCTTATGTGTTTTTCTATTTTTGGTTTTTGTGTGCTACTTCAGCTGTTGGGTCTTCATTTGTGAGCCATCTATACTTTTCTTATTCAACGCCTAAAAATAATCTATACTCGATTGCATAGTTGTTACTAAGAGGTACATTAAAATCAATAGAGAGCTTTTAAATTTTATCAGTTGTTAGTTTCAATATTTACTTACATTGGTTGTTTATGTAATTTTCTTTGTAACATTTCATCATTATACAACTAACTACTATGGCTACGTAGTTGTATAAGTGGGGGGTTGGGCATGATAATTCTCAGAGTCATCAATACTTGAAGGCTATTATAATGACCATATATTAAAGTTATGGTTTGCCTTCAATATGCTAGGAGCATTTCAGATATGCTTCGACTGTTATCTATTTTTTGCTTAGAAATAGTATGGACATAATATCATCTTACACAATGCATAGTTTGATTACTTGATTACTATTCAAGTGGAATTGATCTAGCTGATTGGCACATCTAGTTTACTTGTATGAAATTGCTCCTCCTTAAATTACAGGAATTTGCATAGGCGGGTATTTGATGAAATTTTACAGTTCTCTTTTGGATTTGAAAATCTTTTTGCTACTGATTCTTATGGTGTGAGTTGTGCATAGAGATCTTTAAGTCTGCATGCAACCTTTTCTTATCGAGTAGTGGACATTTTTGCTTATTTTTCAGGTCAACTTAGGTAGCTACATTCAGTGAAACTTGCATGGATCTATAGAATAATGGATGCAAAATTTAATAATTTATGTTGTTATGAATGTATCCTCTACGTAGTACTTATATATTTTTATTAATAAAATATTGCATTAGAAAATAGAGAAGTGAAAGCTTGAGGCAGTTGATGAAATTCTTTATTTGGATGTTGTAATTATTAGAGTCTATCCACTTTTTGCGTTGCAATTCTTTATTAGTTATGACAAGGTTTATTTGAATGAAAATAAAGACGTGTATTTTTTTATCATTCTCGTCACTTTAATTTAATTTGAATATTAAATTAATGTATAAAATTTCGTACATATTGATACCGAATCACACCTATAACCTTTTTATTATTAAAACACCAAACTTATCATAATTCATTAGTAAAACCATTACTAATGGCATAGTTAGCAAAATACGGTACGTGAAAGTTACGTATAAAATACGTACGAGTATTTTATTTCGTCTCTATGCTAATGTTACGTTTAATAGTACGTTAATAGTCATCAATATATAATATTAATTATTTTAAAAATAAATAAATAATAGTAAATTTAATAAAGTAATTCATTAAATACGAATATTAAATGTGTTATACGAGTTTTATACGTGTTTAATACGGGAGCCATCAAATGAACGGACAAAAACGAAACGACTTGACCATAATACGGATACAGAAATTTGAAACGAATAAAGTACATACAGGCACATATACGTGTATTAAACGAAATATTTAACTATGTAATGGCTATCCAATGAAGGATTATAGGAATTTTCTTTTTCTAAGAAGGGGGGATTATGAGATTATAAAGACAGCTAGTCTGTAGCCAGTGCCTAGTGGGCTGCGGGAAAAGAAAACGAAAAGCCCAAGTGGCCCAGCTCAAGTGATATCAGCGATAATTAAGATGCAAAAAGACTCGAAACTCCTTCCTTGCTTTGTGGGGAGCCCATAAAATATTGAATCGTGTAGGTACAGAATGAGAATGTGCTTATATGCAGTGGCGTAGCCAGACTTTGACTTGACTTGGGTCCTTAAAAATTTTAAAACGTTTTTGTCTGTGTATTTAATGAACTTTGAGTTGATTGGTGTCCTTAGATAAGCTAATATCAACAAAAGTATGGGGTCCTAAATGCAAAGAATCATACTAAACCCTACATATCTAAAGGGTTTTATTGACACTTTTTTTCCAAGTGGTGTCCTAGGACCCCTCTCCTCTACATGTGGCTCCGCCACTGCTTATATGTATGGGAGGATTTCTCTGTCCCAATGTATCCCCCTGCAATTGCCACTTCTTTCTGTTGCATAATACAAGCTCTGATGAAAATTCATATCGAAACTATCTCTCTCAACCATCGACATGATTAGGTGAATACACAATCTTAGCTAGACAAAAGCATAGCAAGACCCACAGTCATGAGACAACTTCCGAAACTTTCGTGACAATTTCATATCCTTGTAAGTGGCTACAGATCAGACACAACAGGTTTAACAAATTTGAAAAATTTCCAACTAACTGAAAGGCCAAGAACCTGGTTGATCCCAACGTCGATTGTTTGCTGCCATCGTGGCTGGCGAAAGAAGCTTTCATCCTGCAAATATGTTCGCGTGTCAATCCTGAACGTCGCGTGGACCTTGCCTACGAGCATATGTTTGCGAGAATCTGATAGACCATTGATTGCACATGTTTTTACGCCTATTCTTGAGCCGTTTGAGATGTCGATTCTCGTGTTTTAAGTCGATTTCACGCTAGGTTGTGCGTTTATGTCATATTTCAGGGCTTAGCATTGGCATCGAGGCGAAGAAACGAGATTCGGGTCGAAAGGAGCACGTTTGGTTTGAAGTGTGTTGGAGGAGCAAAATACCCGTCCATGAGCAGAAATACCCGGTCGGGTATTATTTGGAGCAGACCGGGGAAAATGTGTTTTGGGCGTCTAAGAAGCAGAAGGGGGCCCGGGCAGTAAGCAGAAATCCCCGGTCGGGTATTCTTGGCCTTGAACGGGGATTTTCCCCTACCTCGACGGTGTGTTTTGATAATACCCGGTCTCCACCTAAAATACCCGACCAGGTATTCAGGCCGGGGATCGCGACAGACAGCCTCTTAAGGGAAAAGAAGGGCAAAAGAGAAAGGTTCCGAGTTTTAGAGAGAAAAAGCGATACCTAGAGAGAGAAAGTGATGAACCTGATTCTGCAAGTGTCCTTGATCGATCTCCATCACCATTGGAGCCCGGCTTGAGCTTGGAGAAGAGCTGATTGAGTGCCAGAAGCATATTCTCATCCTTCACAGTATGGTTTCCGCATCTGAGCTAGATTTTCCATCTCTCTCTACGGAATAACTTTCTCTTTCACCTGGGTATGAAGAACCCTAGATTTGTATGTTAGGTCTGATTGTATGAACCCAAGTACAGATTCAGTGGTATGATTATGTTCAATTGAGGTCTGATTTGTTGAATGGCATGAATCCTGATCAAATTCCTGTTGTTTCTGCTTTAACCTAGAAGGAGAATATCTACCTAGGTTGATAGAGCACCATTGATTGAAGGTAGTGAATTGACGACTTTAGTCGAGGAGTCAATTCACTATTCTATACCGAATTTACTTCGGTAGTGGAGGTTTGGTTCGTTAGGGCCTCAATCTGTTTACTCCGGTGGAGGTTAGTCGCCCGCTGGGGACTCAGATTGAGAGGGTCTGGAGACCTTTAGTCGAGACTGCAGACTGTTTAAGAACCTCCCGCGGTATAACTATCATTGAACTTGAACTTGGTAAATTACGGGGTCGTTTGCTTGATGGATTTGGGTCATGGATTTGGGACTCAAATCCGAAGCATGATGGATTTTAGCCAAGTCCATTGTTTGTTGTCAGGTGTTAAATCCGTGGGGTCCACGGATTTGTTCCCTTTTTTGGATCCAAATCCGTGGACCCCACGGACTTGTAAATCCCACATAATGGGATGGGATTTGTAAATCCTTGATGGCTAGTTATATTTATAGCAAATCCATCATAATTATATCATCAAATCTATCATGCAAACAATAGACTCTTCAAATCCATAATGGTACAAATCCCTCATAAATCTATAGGTTTTTTTAGCCAAAACCCTCATTTTTCAAATCCAACAAGCAAACGACCCCTACAATCCGGCTTAACTGCAGTCTATGGGGAACCATATCCGGGTGACCTCTCTCGACTTGAAAACAACCTTTTAACTTGTTTGCTTGTTTGGATCTTCGCTAAAGTTTCACAGCTAAATAATAAGAACTCACGGAGTAGTCATCACACTTAGGACTCGGGTTGACATTAAAACCCAAACCCGCTATACTACGCTTTAGGAGGTGGTTACACTTGGCCATTTTCTAGAGTGATGGTAGAAGCGAGTCGGAATCCTCATCCCAATGCAACAGATTACTTCCTATGGTTTCCAGAAGCAAATCCTCGAGCAGTCTTTTCTCCTCGATCAGCGCTCTATCGCGGCACGTTGGCGATTTCTTGATCCAGCTCAGGTCCCAGCCTCCTGACCTGGAATCGAAGCCCACGATTTCACGAAATGGTTGAAAGCCAACCCGTCGACTGCCACAGTGGTGAAGGGAGAAATTCGACAGGGAGCTTTAAGTTTATTTTTATTTTTTAATAGTTGGATATATGTTGTGGAAATTTTTTTTTAATTATTTTTTTTTAATTACGAAGTTATACATTTAGCGGTCAACTATAAGAGTTAACTGCCACATAAGTAAAACTAACTAAATTAAACGAAGAGCACCAAACTTAAATCATTTAGCTGATCACGAATGATATTAAATATTTTTAGTGATCAAACATAAACTTTTTTTTAATCCACCCAGAAAGAAAATCGGACAAAGTTTGGTTTCATTTCATATTTGGGATGACCAAATTCTACCGAAGTCAAAACCCGCCACAACAAATGTTTTCTCTTTGGGTCTCTATCTGTCATAACAAAAAAAAACAGATATTTTTTTAGCCCTAGAGGCTTCACTACAAAAATGGCTAAATTGCAAGTTTGGTCACTAGAATTACTTAAAAATTTCACGTTTGGCACTAAAATTAATTTATTCCATTCGTAGTCACTTAAATTGGGTTAACATTTCAAATTTGGTCAGTGGTCGTTAGTCTCCGTTAACTTTTGTTGATGTGGCAGTCAACTCTTATAGTTGACCATTAAATAAGTGACGTGGCAATTAAAAATAATAAAATATAATTATTTTTTATTTTCCAGCTAATTATTATAAATTAAAAAAATAAATTCTTAATTCTTTTAGTTACTATTTTCCACCGCCAGCAGCTGGATGCCGAATTGTTCTCTGTACACCGCTCCTCTGTCGACAACAGAGCTTCTAGGTCGTCTTCCTCCTCAAAACATCCTACACCTAAGATCATTATGTTTGTGGCAGGCGATTCATCGGTGTTGACCATGGGTCGCAAGTATCGGTTGCATCGGTGGTCTCTAGCTGTTTCATTTCTGTGGATAGACCGTGACGAACATCGGATTCAGGACAACTTCAATAACGATACATTCAACTTGATTTGCTCTGACAATCATCTACATAACCATTCCATAACCAAGGTCCAAGAAATCAGTAGAACGCAAAAATTGAAAGTGGGGTTGAACACCCGACAAACTTTTGTAAGCAACGGAAATCTTCTGCTTGCTACATGAACAAAGCTAAATTAATACTGATGAACAACACAAGAGTACTTTCAAATGAAAAATCCTATCTTTTTTCTTTTATCTACACATTAGGTTGAGAGATCAATACAATTGATGGTTTCCCATCAACTACATTGTCACTTGAACAGCTAATCAGATTGGGAAAAAGAAAAAAGAAAAGTAGTCAACAGTTTCCTGCACTTTGGCAATAGGCGCGTTTGATTCAAGCAAATAGGGCGTCTTCTCTGTGGAAATTCAAGAGAGACCGAAAGGACATGGAAATATCGTGCTCCCTATCTCTATCTCAATTTTGATGTTGATTCGACCTCTGTTATTGTCTTTGTGAAACAGAGCTTTTGTTGCTCTGTTTTTTCCAGGAACATGCAGCATTCTGTTCGTGAAGGCTTTATACTAACCTAACTACAGGATTTCTGTTATCCCTTGTGCTGATTCTTCCATGTTCTTCAATAAACAACCAGGTAATGGTGGATCAACTGCACTGTAAGAACCCTACTAAGACAAAGTTTCATCGTCTATTTTGGAGATCCTCGTCAGAAACCGTGGACGACTTAGAAGCTCTGCTGGCGACGGAGGAGCGGTGGACGGAGAACAATTCGGCATGTGGTGGTGGAAAATAATAATTAAAAGTTTTAAGAATTTTTTTAATTTATAATAATTAGCTGGAAAATAAAAAATAATTATATTTTATTATTTTTTAATTGCCACGTCACTTATTTAACGGTCAATTATAAGAGTTGACCGCCACTTCAGCAAAAGTTAACGGAGACTAACGGCCAGTGACCAAACTTGAACTGTTAACCCAATTTAAGTGACTACGAATGGAATAAATTAATTTTAGTGGCAAACGTGAAATTTTTAAGTAATTCTAGTGACCAAACTTGCAATTTAGACCAAACTTGGTATATTTGTAATAGTTAATTAATAATTCCAATAGCAATTTTTTTTAAATCAATTCGACTTGTCTTCAACAGCGGTGACCGGGTTGAAAAGTCGCCGGCGACAGGTACGTCCGCCGCGGCAACATAATAATAATAATAAAAAAAATCATCCTCGTGGCATTGGTCGTCGTCTTCTTTCTGGCAGCGACACTGGTCGATTAGCAACGGCGGTAGGACTTAGGAGACAAATAGTA
Source organism: Linum trigynum (assembly GCA_964030455.1). Lineage (NCBI taxonomy): Eukaryota > Viridiplantae > Streptophyta > Magnoliopsida > Malpighiales > Linaceae > Linum > Linum trigynum. The sequence continues at coordinate 9,693,814 of OZ034820.1, read as the reverse complement.
TTCTGAATTCTCGTCCGCTTCGTCTGCCTTCATCTTTCTCCCTGTGGTCGATGACAACTTTGTGATTGGGGTGGGCGTCGAATTTGGGTTATGGAGGGAATTTGGTCGGCGGGAAGGATTGGGGTCTGGGGTTGGAGGGGATTTGGGTGGGCGGTCGATGAGGGTGGGGGTGGGAGTAGTTGCTGGCGGCGAATTTAGGTAGGGAAGAGATAGGAGATTGTTTGGGTGGATAGAAATTGGGTTGAGGGTAAATATGTCAATTTGTTGGGTTTTAGGGCGACAAAATTTAAATTTTAGGGCGACGAATAAAGATTCAGTACAAAAATCATGGAATCAAAATCATGGAATCAAGCACACCATCCTTAGACTGTGCATGCGACTCCTATAAATAACTTCATTCAAACGCCGGTAGTCCGTGCCTCTACGACAAAAACTGAACTAAGCACCAAATTGCTATACAAATGGAAATGGTGGGGAGATAAATCAATGTTTTACCATGCCTCTTTAGATAAACTGGATATGGTTCCAGATAGAGGTGGCAATTCTCAATCTAATCCACCAATCCAATCAACCAACCCATTAAAAATGTCCACCTAATCCAATTGGATTGATAGATTCATGGATCCAAATGACAAATTACATTTGGTACCTATACTTTTTATATTTTACATTTTGGTACCCAAAATTTAATTTTTTATACAAAAAATATCATTGGAAAATTAGGTTTTGGTACCTAAAATTTTTCATTATGACATTTTAGTACCTAAACTTTTCACATTTTACATATTGGTTTTGGTTGATGATGTCATTTGAATTCATGGATAATCACCAATCCACTTGATCCAATCCATGAATCCACCAATCCATTGGATCCAACCCATTTGATCCATGAATCCACCAATCCACCATCCATTTGCCACCTCTAGTTCTAGAGGTCAAGAATGAATCCAGAGTTAGAAGCTTAGATGAAGTCGGGCTGCCCAGTCGAAGTCAAGCAGCGATGCCACATACGGCTGTTGGGATCTACGGGTCTCGGGTACGCGATGACTTCCGGAATGGGGAAATAGACGTAATGGTTGTTGCATATGCCTACTGTGATCCCACTGTATCCTGCAAATGCGCCATGGACCTGCCACAAAGAACCGCGTATCTAAGATATCAAGTAGAAGCGACAATGAGCATTAATCGCAGCTATTTTTAGGCTACCAAGCAAGATTAAATGCGAACATGGTCAAGATGAGATAACATGCACTGTTGGATGTCTACAACAACTCTTGAGTTATTTTCTTTCATTTTTTATCAATAACAACAACTAGAGTTACATATATCAACGGAAATGATACCGGTTCTTTCCCCTAAGCTAATAATTTGAAATACTTTCAGAGGAGAAAGGGAATCAGGGAAAACTTACAGCATTTTGTCCAAGAACAGCGCATAGAATTCCATCTGAGGCATTTGCACGACATGCACGAATCATGTATGTTGGATCTATGTACTTAACATCGGCATGAACGCCAATCTCCCTAAAATACTTCTTCGTCTGAAAGAGCAGTAAGGAAGTACGTTAACACCAACTCTTCAAGCATTTCATCTTTGGACAATTGTCTCTTTCAAATAAGCCAGTGCAAGCTGAAGGCAAGACTGAAACCAGCAACAGCTGACCTCTTGTTGGATATGTACACCAATGTCACCTAGTACAATGTTTCCAGAGGCATCCTTAGCGTTGGTTTTCTGAAGCAAGTTCTAGATAAAGAGGCAACACAAAGAGTAGTCAAAACAAAGAAAATAAGAGATCCTCAATTAAACCCGCTCTCCATTCTCACAAACATCACATTCCCAATTGAATTGTGTGCAAATCAACTGTGCAATGCAAGACCTATTTAAGCAATCTCTTTACATCTAACTGTAACCAGTCCTCCAGTTATTAGACAGATTAGAAAAGGCAGTAGCAATAGTTTTAATGGCAAGGAAAGTGACATTGGAACCTCATCAAAAGGACTGCTCAGGGCATCGAAAACCTTCTACACAGCACACAGAAATGTTGCAGTAACACTCACCTGTCCGGCTCCCTCTGCCACACAGACCACAGCTGATCCCTTTGTCTCAATCAAGTATTTGAGATGTGTCAAGACACCATGAGGTCCATGTAATTCAAATGGTACCTTTTCGCAAGACCGTATATCAATTATATTCATGCATACACAAGGTAGATATGGCTGTAGACTTGCAACAAGAGGCACATACCTCTGGTATCAAGCAAATATCAATCTGTCCACTAGCAAGGGATGCATGCATAGCTATAAAACCACTGTCACGTCCCATTAATTTCACGATTCCAACTCCATGATAAGCACTGTGAGCCTGGAGGGAATAACGATGCAAGATGATATGTATAAATATTGGACAGAGGCCATAGGGGGAAAAAGAGCAGTAAAGTTCAACCCAAAATAAAAGTGAGAAGCAGAAATGAATAAATCGAGTTTGATTACCTCAATATAGGCAGAATTAATTGCTCTTTGTGCTTCCTCTACAGCAGTATCAAATCCAAAAGTTTTATCCATCAATAAAATGTCATTATCTATGGTCTTTGGCACCCCAACTACGGCTACCTTCAGCTTCCTATTACGGCACTGGAAACAAAAATTTAGAAATTATTAAATTATAGTAGTTCAGAGCTTTACTGGGAGGAACGTTAGAATTAACAAATAAACGCGTTAACATGAACACTTCTAGTATCAGACACGTATTTAGATTACTTTAATGTTCTGATTTTAAGTATGCCTTAATATCCTGTCATAGGAAAATCTGAACCAACTTCAGATAGCTTCAGTAACAGTAGTTTACATCTCAAAATCAACAAGATTTTCTGGCAATTCTGGAAACAACAGTCTGCTCATGGAACTCAGACCAAATATCCATTGGTCAACCCTTTATGCTCGACACAGGGTTTCGCATTAAGCCATAACAGTTTCTCAGAGAGTTACCTTCTAGAAGATCATTCAGAAAGGAGAAACTAGGCTGAACTCACTCGTAAGCCATATAATCAACACATCTCTGAATCGGATAAAAAGACAAAGTAGCACAGGAAATAAATCAGAGGTAAGCTTATCAACCTCTTCATGTATGGCGTTGGCCCCAGCATGTGTACCATTCCCACCTAGTACAAAAAGCATGTTGATTCCCTTTTCCTAATAACATCAAGTTAAAGAATGTATCATAAGAGCATGCTAAACTTTTGAAATTAGTATGCATATCAAGAGACAATTACAAAATAGTTTCCAATCGAAAAGGAAAGTTTAGTACCTGCATCCTATCAACGATGTCACTGACACTGGGACCTCCACGTGAAACTCCTAACAAACTTCCACCAGAAAGATGGATATTCTGAACCACTTTCCTTGACAGCTGATAATCAAAGGAATAGATTGGGCCTTAGGATTCACAAAAAATGAAGGAGAGGTATCTCCAGTTCCATTGTGTACTGACCAAAGCAAACAAAACTGCCACAGAAATATGAAACTTACTGGCATTTCACTAAGGTCGCTGTCAGAAAATCCACGATAACCAAAAGGAATCCCCACAATACTTTTAACACCATATATTTCAAGTGTAATGACAACCTGCCAAAAGTAACCATATGAGTAGCCAATCTGAAGTTTTTTTTTTATATGATGATGCTTAGATAGTTTGCAAAACAAGCATATGTCACATTTGTGATAAAACTCAGGCAGGAAATGACAAACTCTTTTTTGTTTCTGTGGAAGTTCTAAGGCCACAACACTTTTAACACCATATATTTCAAGTGTAATGACAACCTGCCAAAAGTAACCATACGAGTAGCCAATCTAAAGTTTTTTTTCTATATGATGATACTTAGATAGTTTGCACAACGAGCAATGTCTCATTTGTGATAACTCTCAGGCAGGAGATGACAAACTCTTCTTTGTTTTTGTGGAAGTTTTAAGACCACAACAATAAGCATCTATACAGTTCGTCAGTTCCTATGGAGAAGACAAATCTTAAGTGGTGCAGACCTGTCTGATGACATCATTGAGCCCAGGACATAATCCACCACAAGTAACAATAGCAGCCTTCACTTCCTCAGGTTTGAAGTAAATCTTCTCCCGAGGTCCAGCACGGTGAACCCTAACAAGTTTAAGTTATTATTGTCACTAGATAAAAAACTAACAAAAGAAAGGGGAAATATGCAGACATTGAATGGAGACCATAAAATGTTGCAGCCTAATGAAAACTTAAGCTGGAGCTTATAGCAATATTTTCTCCATTTTGGAGCCTATGAAAATAAAGGACGACTAATGGAATCAATAGGCAAAAGTACCATTGTTCAACCCAGGTACAGGCAGGGTCAATGCACACTGCTCCAGCTGAGTTGGGTGATGCGAAATTTATAGTCTGAAACATTGGAGAAAGATAAACATCAAGAAGCTGCCAATAGGTGATTAATTTGAAAAGGGTGAACCAAGACTTTGCTTCTTGGAGTTGAGCATGCGGAACCTTAGCATCCAACTGACATGCATGCTTTCAGTCTTTCAATGAAGCTTTGGCTTCTGGGTTAGCCGTTTTTGTTGATTAACATGTTCAATGAAGAAGTAAACATCTGAAACAATTCAGTTTGAACCGCAGGGGCGTTCATTAGCAATCATTCCTTCGTCTAGTTCGCAACATTGACTACACACATCTATATGAGAATACCCCTAATACCATAACTCCCTTGCCCTTCAATAGTAATGACAGGACCTACAGTTACCAGAAAACTCCAAATGTAATGGAAGAACTGTCATCTGCTTAAATCCATATCTAGGCAATTATAAGAAATGATAATCCAGCGACCCAACATGTAGTTATAGAGAGTTCACTAAGAGGCGATCAGGGGTTTAAGTACCTTGAGAAGGACCCTGTCGCTATTACTGATGTATCCATGCCATTCCTCATCAGAGGGATAACCGCCGGCAAATTCCTCAGACACCGGAGTCCTGTAAAATGTGGTCCAAAACAAAGTGAACCAACTCTGAGGGGATAGGACTGGAGCTGTTTAGCAATAGAACAGGCAATTCAAGGAGATGCTTAGCGAAACAGAATATATATCTCTAAACTCTAACCTTCGAGTTAAATTTATGTTCATTATTGTTGATTATTGTTCATCCGATATAAATAATGGTTATGAAGTGAGTGTATTGAATGCAAAAAAAAAAAAAAAGTGAGTGCACTGAAAATGCAAGTTACTCGAAAACAACCGGAAAAATCAAGTGTTTCAAATCCCACACAATTGACGAAAACGAAATCATTCTGTCAAGTTTACAGTTCGTCCAGAAGAATTCAAATGAGCCGGAGAAAATAGGAGCGAGGACCGAGTACCTCATCCGCAGAAGGAATCGGCCGGGCGTCGGGGAATACATCAGTTATGTGTGGAATATTAAAACGGCGCTCGAAATCCTTCTGGTACTTGAACTTCCACTCCGGATCACTGAAATCGATCTCCGATGCAGTCTGTTTCACCATTTCCGCCCCAACCGGACCCCTGCTCGTCATTCTGCCTAGAAACCCGGTGCTTGATAACGGGAAGAAGCCATTTGAATGGGCAAGACGTCGAGGAATCTGAAGAGAAGGAGAAGAATAGGAAGACGGAGAGATGGTCCTGGGGTCAGTAATGGAAGCAAGGGAGAGAGACTCCATGAGACACGGAGATGACGGCGAGTCTCCGCGCCCTTTAGTTGTTGGTTGACTCCGCCCGCCGGCTTTCCAATGGAGAATGCTGGCTGGACTTGCACTGAACAGAACAGGAGAGGACAGAGGAGAGCTGAACGAGGGAAGTTGGGAAGGAGACGGAGAAAGCGAGAGGTAGATGGTGGTGGCCTTGGAAAGGCCGTACTGTAGTACTGTTGGGGAGAGTTCAGAGTTTGATTTTGTTTAGTCCAAGTCCAATGCAAAATCCCAAATTTGGGCCTTCATCTCCAAATTTGGGGATTGATCTCCATTTTCCCTTATTTTGTTCCAATGCTTCAATTTTCATATTTGGGGATTTTCATTTTTCTAGTTTTTCCATTTACTTAAAAATGTACTTATCGTAGTCTTAATATAATTTATTCATGTTAATTTTTATATAGTTCGTCATCATTTTTAAATACAAATTTTTCGATAGAATTTTGTTAAATTCCGAGTCCGAATTTTTGTTGGCAAAAAATTATGTACCTAATTTGGGTTTATACACAACACTTGAAAATGATTGATTTAATTAAATCCCTAACTAATCCCCTAATTAAACTCTCAATTAACCCCTAAAATCTTAAAAAGAAAAAGAAAAGCCACGTGGCGGGCTTTGGTGAGCCTCTATATTTGGGGGATCCCCCATTTCCACCCCCAAATTTGGAGTTCCATTTGCAGGATCCTCCATTTTTGGAGACCCAAACCTCTCCATTGGACCATCTCCTCCTCCATTTTTGCAGATTCCCCCATAAATGGGGTGCCCATTGGACTCAGCCTTATAGCGTTAAATTACAAGTTTGGATAATTTTTTTTCTACCAAAAAAAAAAATTAAGAAAGCGGAATGGTTCGATCTACAATTAATGTCTAGGTAAATATAATTTAATAATTAAATTTTTTATTTTAAATAAAATAATAATCATATTTTTAAAAAATATTGTCAAATTGTCAACTTTTCATTCGGTTGACCGTAAAGATATAACCTACGAAAAAATGACGTGGCAAAATTTTAAATGAGATGAGGATTTAGCTGATGTGGTAAAAAGTCAAACATTTGACCATGCCACATGGATATTACATAATTTTATAAAATATTTTTTGTTTTCAGAACCCTTCCCCACAGAACCCTGAAGAAATTGCCGCAGCCGACAGCAGTAACTCCGATCGGGGAAGGTTGGTTGCAAAACTGTCGCCAAGAGCAGGCCTGACTCCATCTACCCATCCGCTCCCCATATGCTCCTCGCTCTTAGCTGCGCCGCCGAAGAACCTCTCCACACAGACGATTCAAATCCCCACCACAACAGCAGAAGTAGAGGGCAGAATCAGACAGAGAGACAGGGGGCGAAGGGCGACGGCTATGGCAATCAAATCCATGACCGCGGGTATCCGCCCACCTCCGATTCAGTCAATGCGAGGAATTCTTGCATTGACCGGGTATGGGGCGGGTATGGGTAAACCCGCAAAGAACTTGATGTATATGGGGTGGGTATGGTTTTAGCGTCTCCTGCCCCATACTCATACCCAAACCCGCCCCCATCAAAGTATTTTGCTATACGTAAAAAGCTATAGATATATTTATATAAATTATTATTAGCACAAAGATAATTAAATAAGAAATCATGATTAAAATGTAATTATATTTATCAAAATCCTTAAAATTTTCAACCCTCTTAGCCGGCTGCCCCGCTACAGTTTACTTTCTCAATTCTTCAATGTAGTCGTCTTTCCTCTCCTAACTCCTGAATCATCTTGGAGATGTCCACCTTACCAAAATTGTTGATGAGATAGTAATAGGTCATTGCATATAATTTTTTTACATTTGAATTATTTTTATGCATATTGGTGTGACTGAGTGTGTTTGAATAATTTGTAGTCTAGTAGACTTTAATCTTTTATAAGCAAAATAGGTTTTTGTTTAGTTGACAAGTTTATGTTAGCTATTTACTATATAGATGTGTTAGATTTGGAGATGAATGATTTTATATAGTATTATATTTTTATTTTATTGATTAAACAATATTTTAGGATTGAATGCTTTTTCCTATTAAGAAATACTATAACTATGTTGATTTTCGCTATTTATCATGTGTGTTTTGTGTTATAATTGATGCTCTTTCATTAACCGATAAAAATAATCAGTTAGGAGACATGCATGTTGAACTTTAGATATAATAATGTTGCTTATACGGGGCGTGTATTATCCATGGGTATCCAAAAACCATGGGTATGAGGATGGGTTTGCAAAACCTCCCTCCGCATGGGTATGGGGCGGGTTAATAGACATGGCAATCGGGTCGGGTTGGGTAATTTCGGGGTGGGGATTTTGGCTACAGGTCGGGTCTTGTTTGGTTGGCTAATTTCGGGTCAAATATTGACCCAACCCATTCGGTTTCAGGTCGGGTTACAGATCATTTCGGGTTATGAGCGTTCTCAGACACAATAACAAACATGCTTCATATTTTCTTAAAGAACACAAATTTTCACATATGCATGACAATCGTTTACTTAACACATGTCAATTAGCATATTCTCAAATCCTCCCACGCTAATGAAATGAACTACAAATTGCGCAAATCGTCAAAAAAACAATCACAAAAGTAATACTAGTACAAGAAAAACATGATAATTGATTATCCTTAAACTCCAAATATGTCATTCAAATCCTTGTGATTTTTTTTAAACATCTCACCAATTTATGAGTGATTTTATCTCTTTGAGAGTGATATTTAAAATGGAACGGGTCTAACGGGTCGACTTACTAACCCGCCCAACCCAACCCAAAAATTCACGGGTTATCGGGTCATTCAGGTTTCGGGTTACAAAAATTTCTAGTTTTCGAGCGGTTTCGGGTCGGATTGTAATTTGCCAGGTCTAGGCGGATATGGATTTGGGTATTTGGTAATGGGGATGGGATGGGGATGGTTTAGGCAAACCCGCCCCAACCATCCCTAGCGACGGCTGGGTTTCATCGGTGGAGGGATACAGAAGGGAGTTGGAGAAACGAAAAAAGGAAATCTTTAAAAAATTATTCATATTTATTTTTATGAAAACAAAAATTATTTTATAAAATTATGTAATATCCATGCGGCATGGTCAACGTTTTGAATTTTTGCTACATCAGCCAAAATTATCCAGCTTATTTTAATTTTTGCCACGTCAAAGTCAACTAACGATTAACCGGATAGAAAGTTGACGGTTTGGCTATTAAATTATTTTTGAAAATGTTTGGCTATTGTTTTGTTTAAAATGAACGTTTTGAATATTAAATTGTATCTACCCATCATTTAGTAAGATATATGTAGAAATACGAAAAGCAAAGAAATTTAATTATATATAAAATATACGATAAATTGCAAAATGGATCATTAGAATTACTAAAAAATTTACGTTTGGTCACGAAAATTATTTTATTTCATTCATGATCGTTAGGATTAATTAAATAACTCATGTTTGGTCACTCTTCTTAACGGCGTCAGTTTTTTGCTGACGAGGCTAACTTAAATGCCGAGTCACACAAATTAAAAAAGACAAACTACTACGTTATAAAATCCGACACATCATAAAATCCAATAACCCAACCTAACCATATATCCTTCCTCTCCTTGAATTTGTTCCTCTCCCCCATCTTTCTTCAACTTCTAATCTGCCCCGCTCGCTTCTGGTCCGACGGCTTCTGCACGTCTTCTGGTCTGGTGGTTCTGTCCCGTCTTTTGGAACGTACAGACGACAAAGGAGACATCTTCACTTTATCTCGCTCATGGCTTTGTTGCTGACGGGGATGTCTTATGGTAGGGATGTAAATTAAAGACACGTGTGCTAATTCAAAACTTATGTGTTCAAAAATATTGTTGTTTTATGGTAGTTATAAAATTTAAGTATATGTTAAGAATTCTACATCGCTTCTACACATTCAGTACTGTAATTAGATATGCAATATTTTCACCAATGATGTTAGGGTTGCGATTTTGAAAATTATTGTCTTTTATAAAACATAAATACAATTAATTATAAAAATCAAATTAAAATAATCAAAATATGAAAATAGAAGTATCAAATACCGATGATTTTTCAGATAAAAGTTTCATGTATGTTTGTGGGTTAGCTAACCATGGTAAAAAATTCTTATGATTTTTCAGATATAGGCTTCCTGTATGTTTTTAATTTAAAAAGATCAAACAATTAGTTTTGTGTAACTGGTTATGTTTCTTGTCTTTTTTTAAAGAGACCACATATCAAATCCAATCACTGATGTATTTTTTTTTTGTAAATAAGAAAATAATAAATTATTATGAAGACGAATCAATCCTTCCTATTTTCGCTATGGATGCAAGGATTTTGTAATGGGGGAAATACCTTTCTCATTTCAATATTATATTAGGTGTAGCGAAATTAAGTGTGGTGGTTGACTGTTTAGTGGGCCAGGCAACTATTTGGGCCCTTTTACATTAGTAGCGTCTTTTCTATCCGCGTTCGGCAAACCAACAACACTCAAACTTTTCATATTTGCCCATCCGGAAATTGCTTTGACGTAATAATAGAAATGGAGAGGTTAGCTGGTTGTTGATTTCGATGGGAAGTTTGGAGAGACGGTGATGCGTTTAGTGGGTCGGAGCACTAATTGGGCTCGTTTACATTAGTAGTCTCTTTTCAATCCGTGTTCGGCAAACCAACATCACTCAACCTTTTCATATTTACTGCTCTCTTAAGGACACATGTGCCCCATATTCACCCAAAACTTATGTGCTAAAAAATAGCATTGCTTTATATTAGTTATAAAAATTAGGTCTATGTTAAGAATTCTACATCACTTCTGCGCATTCAATAGTACAATTCGATTACAATATTTGAACCGATTACCTTTCGATTGCGATTTAAAACTATCCTCCTTTCATAAGATAAATGAAATTAATTATTAAACTCGAATTAGAATAAATAAAATATCAAATAAGAGAGTATTAAATACCAAAAAAAAATATATTTACCGGAGAGTTAGTGGGTTAGGTAACCTTGGTCCAAAAGTCCTATGATTTTTCAAATTTAAGCTTCGTGTATGTTTTAATTTTTTAAAAAAAATATTTTTTTTGTTAGTGTAGCTGGTTGTTTTTCTTATCTTTGTTTGAATAGACCACGGTTCAAATCTCATTATTGATGTATTTCTTTATGTAAATAAGAAAATAATAAATGATTGTGAAGACAAATTTACCTTTCTCACTTTCGTTATAGATATAAGAAATTTAAAATGCTGAGTTCAAGTTTCTCCATTTTCTTTTTATTTATTATGGAGAGATAGACTAATGACGACACATTTTTTGTTTTGTTTTGTTAAGGCGAAATGCACCTGGTTGGTTTTGGGCGTTACTTCATCACAAGTGGGCTGCTGGGGGACCGAGGCCCAGTCCGACATTTAAATCCCATCCCGCGTTATGTAAAACGGGTAACAAAAACCCATTCAAAGAAACGCCGTATAGGAACGGAACGCTAATCGGCTTGGTTTATCAAACTGAAAACGAAATGCAAAAGAAAATGGACGAGAATGATTAATTTAATTGGAGAGATCATCATCTATCAAAGTACCACGACATTTTACCGCGATTTGTGAGAGTTCGACGCAATATGGGGAGATGAACAAGACTCAGAAAGCAGAGATGGCTCCTCTTTCTTTGCTTTCAACGACGAGATAAGTTCTATTCTCAACCTTTCTAGGCCTCATTCATCCAATGATTTGACATCTTGGTACTAGATCTGAGCTTGGTTGAGCACTGTAAGCTTGTTGGGCTCGTGCATGAAAATAATTTGCCTAGTTACTCCTATCAAAAATGGTGGCACATTTTAAACGTTACTGGCAATATCTTGGGGAGTTTGGTGTATACAGATTTGGGGGATGCTGCATAGCAGAGGTCACTGAGAGTCGAGCTTCTTCCAGAGGTAGGAAGCTCTTCTAATGATTGGATCAGCCGAGAATCCTTCCGCATAAGCACTTATCGCATTCAGCAGACTTGTAAATTTCTCCCCATTATCCTGTACGTTGAAGTCACCCAAAACAGATCAGGGCCGACAGAGCATGGAAGAGGAAATATCAGGAAAAATGCATGGTAATTCTGCAGACCTCTGGTCTCCTAAACTCCAGGTCTTCGGTGTCAAATGGAACCATGTAGTGTGGAAGATCACATCGTAGTATGGCCTGCCACCACCACAAAACATGTTTACACGTCGTAATAAGGAAGAGAAGCGGTAGGAGAGGAGGCAAGGCTGTGTTCTATTTTACCAATTCTTTGCTTAGTACAGCCTGATCAGCATGTGTTATCAGGGCCTACAAAACATATGCAAAATGACCACAGATAGCAGCGATTCAGCGAATGGCCAAAACAATCCAGAAGTAAAGCTAGATTTTCTCTTATTTATGTCATTGAAGGGCATAAACCACTCGGCAATCATTTTCCCGAAGGGAGGCAGAAAATTCACCATGATATGATCTCGGATGCAGATAAGTGAACTCTTAGCTGATCAAGACTAGAGAGGTGCAGCATAGTCGATATTATAGGATGAATCTACCAAGGGTTTTGATGGATCGATGAGCAAAAGAGATACTTTTTTGAATCCCAATTGTTTGATGGCCTCAAACAGAAATTTTTGCAGGAAAAGATTAACAATGGGCAGAACTATACAAAATGACAATCCAAGGGTTGGGTTAGTGGTAGTAGATAGACAAAAATATTCAAACCACTCTGCCAAAGACTTGGGGCCAACATCATCTCTAAAAGAGACCGCAAAAAGACATCATATTTCATAACTTGGATAAAAAGTATTTGCAGACTGCCACCAATTGTAAACGAGCTAAGAGCGTTTACCTTTTTTATTCGTTCTTCTGCAACTTGATCAATGCATTGCAGCAGATTTTCCAGTGTCCCTGACAAAATCAGTAATCTCTTATCACATGCAAAATATCACCACTATACACAAAAGATTAAAAAGTCTCAAATGAAGAAAGATCAATCCAGCACTAGGTGCCAGTGACGCCTCTGAAACAACATATGGAATCCAGACATATCATGTAAAATGAGTTTGTGCAGCCCCTATGTCCTGCTTTTACATAATGTAACCGATGACCACAGGTACAACTGTTTCTTACCAAATCTAGAGATTAGTTGCAAAGCATGGACGTCACCTATACCTTCAACTCCTGTAAGAATATAAACATTAATACTTCAATGTAAGAAGAGGGCATGTCATAGCAAATATTTTTCTTCTCAATTTAGACAGAAATATATAGATACAGTTAATCATAGTAGTGCAAAGATGACCTGGAATATTATCTGCCTTGTCACCCACGAGAGAGATCATATCAACAAATTGAGAAGGTTTCAATGACCGATATCGTTCAGAAAAATCTTCTATCCCAAAAGAAACCATTCTGAGGAAGCAAACAAATGAATATGGTATCAGCAAGGAAACAGAAAGTGGACAAACGAGAGTTATCTTAGGGGCAGCAGGAATGGATTCAAATAGAAATATTGAGTTTATCTAAATTTGACACTTCATGATTACCCAAAATAATATCAATAATGAAGGGATTCCAAAATCCCTACTGTCCTCTAGGACTCTACAAAAAGCTATGAAAATGTGAGAAATAAGTCAATAACATAATGTTACACAAGGCTGGGAATAGAGGATTCAAGAAGGTTTCAGCTTTATCTACCTAAACCTGGGGTTGTCGCATGCTTGCCCCCTTATCCATGACCACTAACTAATGATGAAAACAGGAAGATGTGGCAGAACAAATTAATGAAGAACTCCAAGACATAAAGATGTTATCCATAGAAAATAGCCACGAATGATGCCAATTGAGATTCGAAGGTAACAGGTTCTCAGTTGAAATTCTAAGAGCAATTAAAATACAATCACAAGCACATGCTTTCGACAATGCATCCATGCACTCTAGATGCAGAGAAGAGATGATATATCACAGGCCAATGGTACAATCGACATGCATTATTCTCAAGCAATGCAGGTGTTGGGGTTCCTACAGCACTAGATCCTTTATGATGAGGATTTCTGGTTGAACTTCAAGTTCAATATCTGGAATTTTCCTTCATGTACTAATCTGTAACATCTCAGTGGAATTAGAGTGGACAGAATTCTTAGGAAGATACTAACTCAGAGCCCCGTGGTACAAGGCGTAGAAGACGCAATGAAGGAGATAGAATTTGGAAGAAGTCTTTATCTGGAGAAACCACTCGCACCTGGCAGAAGGATATCATTAAAAGGTCAGAGGATATAAGCAACATTGAGGCAGAAAGTATTCATATAGTCACATTAACTTTTTAAACTTGAGACAATGGAGCACATCTCTTGAGACGTCATGCATCTTAAACACTTTAGGTATCACCTTCAAAAGTATATTGAGATGAAGCATGGATTCTCATATCAAATAGGAAAAAGAAGAAAAATGGACTCATTTAAAACTAAACTCCAGAATTGCGAGTGCTGTGCACCACTAAGGCATATGGACCAATATATGAAAGAATAAATAACAGAGTAAAAGCAAGGACTAAATGTGTTGAATAGAAACTACACGTCATGGAGGAAAAGACATCAGATAGATACCACCCCTCATTTTCTAAATAGTACTCTGTGACTGGCTCTGACATATTTGAGGGTTTTTTATGCTTTGTATTGTATGAAAAGAAGGCCAATGAAACCATCCATCATAATCTTTCATTGACGAAATTTTGAAATTGTTTCAAACTGATTGTGCAAGGTCCACTTGCTAACAGTAAAGTAAGTGATGCCCTTGATCTTTTGCAATTTCATAGTTACCTTGAACCCTTCAGCAACACTTTTTGTGGCTAACGTTCCAATCACATCATCTGCTTCTACTCCAGGTGTCTGTCTTGACACAGAATTGGGTCAGTAACCAAGTGAGCATAGTCATGTAAGCAAAGGAAGAATGCACAGTTATTTACCTCGATGACTTTAATGGACATGGCTTTGAGGGATGCTTTCAGATATTGCAGTCCCTGAACTATTGTGTCAGGTGTAGGAGGACGGTTGCTCTTGTATGCAGGGTATAAATTGTGGCGAAAATTGATACCTTCAAAGAGTTACGGCAATAAGGATAAACAAATTCAGTTATATAACTTAAATCTGTTTATAACTGCACAATAACCACAAGGTGCATCTTGTAGCATCAACTTAGCTCCATGTTAGATACTTGATCAATTAGACACTCTTGGTGCACAAATCTAGCATGCTGTGTCGAGCAAAACTGTATTAAGTTCAAAGCACTTCTGATTATCACAAAAAGTAAGTTCACCCTTTTAATACTTTCTCCAAATTTGTTACTCTCCAGAGTTGGTTCAGTGGTAGCATGCATGTACTATAACACACAACAACAGAGTTCAATTATCCATGATTGTTGCAATTACTAACACAGCATGCATAAAACACCAATATCCATAGTTTGATCCCTCACAAGTAGGGGTGTCAGTTCGGGTCGGGTTCGGTTACCCGAACCGAAACCCGGAAATCTGAAAACGAAAACCACTAAAACCGAACCCGAACCCGATAAGGACTTGAGGGTTCCAGTTACCCGAAACCCGAAAATTCCTTATCGGGTTCGGTTAAAGCAAAACCAAAACCCGAAAACCCGAACGCCTAAGAATACGGGTTGAGTTCTATTCATTGAAGGTTTTTAGCCGGAACCCGAAAAACCGATAAGCAAAACCGAACCCAAAACCGAAAAACCCGAAACCCGAAACGAACCCGAAAAACTGAAAATGTATATAATCGGGTCGGTTTCGGGTAAACCCGAAAAACCGAACCCGAATGGACACCCCTAATCATAAGTCATTGAATAATAGGGGATGTTTCCATCTCGTATTCTTCTATACAAGTCTGGCATTCAAATTCTGTGTCCCTTCAACTCAGCATTCTCAATAAAATCATCACATGAAAGGCAGCAGATGACCTACCTTAAAAAAACACTATCATTGTGTAGAGTATGATAAATAACTAAGTTGGTAGAAAAAAGAAGAAAAAAAAAAAAAATAGAATCCCCACATGATAATTGTATCTTATTAAATTCAATCTCTTCAGTTATCAGTGGCACCTTGGAATCTGACAGGGAATAAAAACTAATAAATTATCATTGTCATGATAATATTGAACAAATATGTGTCATGCATAGTTGATCTTCAACAGTGCTATTAGAACAAGAAAATTTTCATTTATGAATATGATATTTCTTTATGTAAACCCACAAGTAAAGTCAACCACAACCTCATCTGGCTGCAAGTTTTTTCTACAAATTATCAATCCTTATTTTGCACAAGGTTTTCTAGAACTATGAACTAAACATACCTTTTCCCCTCAAATTTTCTTTGGATGAAACACAAGTATGATCAAACGGAGCTCCTGAAAACGAAACGCTTACTCTATCAACATTTGGCATGACAAAGTAGCTCATCAAAGAAACATCGTACTACCCAAAACTCATAATCAACCAATGATAGATTATAGAATAGGCGCATACAAAACTATATCAGCTTAGGTTGAGATTGAAAATACAACACTTTGAAGCATTGGTTCACATTGGTAGCAAAAAAAAAAAAAAAATGTCAACAAAGAGTATGACTTTATATACTTGCCCAAGCACATGTTTGGGCTTTAATAATTTGACTAATGCTTTCAGATTTAGGTAGTCTCCAATCCACCTACCTCTAATGAAGTTGAACAAGTATAATAATTTGATTAATGCTTTCAGATTTAGGTAAGACTCTACAGACGAACAGTCATACTTGTAACAAGCAATGTACATTACTAACAATAGTCTAAACCCAACTCAGACATTGTAACACAAAATTGTAGTCCATCTCTGGTATGTGATACGGTCCTGGTGAAGGGAGGTTCATATATGTTCATAATAAGGCTGGAGTGAATCCCAAAAGACAAAGAGGATATTTACTGAAATAAGACAAACTATGACATTGTGCCTTCACAGCACCAATGCCAATTCCACTGACCCAATGAGTTTCTCAATACAACAACAATCAAACGATATCATACCAAAGACATATATAAAGGATGGTACTAAGACCATCTCGTGGAAACGATACAGGTATGAATTCTCAAATCAGTGGTACTTATTACTCCACCCTGAATAATATGCTAATTTTCTACTATTGAAAAATGCTTCGGCGAATTCTGAGAGCCATGCTAAGCGAGTTAAATGGAAATTAAACAGCATTTAATGTGACAAGCCTCGAAGGGAACAATCAAGACAACCAAATAGAGAAGTAGAAGCACCATCTTACCATCATAATCAAATACAACCTGCAAATGAATACAAGAACACCAATTAATTAAGAGAACAACTCTTTGATAAAGTAAGAAAGATATAACAACACCATAATCAAGCACTCTGTGAAATTTTCAGAGCTAAATTATAATAATTCTCCTAGTTTAGAGTAGAACCTACATAACAGCTGTTCAAACAGACATAGTAGTGTTGATGTTCGCGACTTGTTTGATTATCATCGTATACTGAAGATAGTAACATATATTGAGAATAACTTACAGCTACATGAGAAGGCAGCAATTCCAAGACATCAATTATCTGAAAGAGAAATATCAACCATCCGTCAGAATAAAAAAGCATGAACGGAAATGAAGGAATAATGTTATGATTGTTACATTTATTAGTTTTCATCCAACCTGTAACAAATAATACCGTAAACGACAATTCAGAAAACCACAATAAATTAAATCTTAAGAAAATTGGACGTATTGTGATGGGAAACAGAAGAGGCAATATCCTTAAAATAGTTCAGATGAGAAAATTGTGTCAAACATTCACCAAAGAGATCAACATACAAGGGTTAGGCAATTTGAATTGTCATGGAACATGCATTATAAAAGTTGCCTAGAACATGACATGTCTGAGATCAGTTCTACAAACACCCTTTCGCAACAAGTGTTGGAAGGTTGGATTCCTCGATTGCAGTAAAATGAAATTGGACTCTGGTCTACATGATAGGAGAAAACATTTTCGATTTGAGGAAGGTCTTGAGATCAATTCTACAAATAACCTGGAAGATTACTGAAGTGCTTCATTACGAGTCAGACATGCAATGGTTGATATTTAAGAAAATATCATTTTATAAAAGCAGTGTGTCTTTGACATTCTTTAACAAATGCAATCCCAACACAGGATGTTCAATTACAAAACATTGTTGTTCTTGAGATAAACCATGTGTCGGAAAGAAAGGCTATTAACCAACCATATCACTTACAAGAGCTAGTGCTGAAAATATAGTTAGTACCCAATCCCCATTTCCATCTGCATTTGATAGATGACCATTGTGCAACTTCGCTGCCGCCAAATGAAAAGTAGAAGGATATTGTAATAATAATCCAATGATTACATGCGAAGTGATTGAACACATCAGAATCAAAGAACAAGCCTCTTTCCAACTTAAAAAAGACTAGTATTAAAAACTTCTTTGTTTCATTATTCAATGATTCCAACACTTGTGTATGCAAGTAGATTTTTCCTCATTGCTTTAGTAATTCTACTAACTGGTCCTCAAATATGAAAAGGAGAAGACGGGTGCAACCATCAAGAGTACAAGCAATGAGTTAAATGAAATAAGAAGATAAATATTGGTAAAGCAACATGGCATGACTTTGGAAAGACAGATAAAAGTAAGTGAGGCTACTTACATAAGAGCTTGTAGTATGCTCGATAAATGATTGATGTTCCATCTACAAGCATCACTCTACAATTAGACGGATTACTATGACTATCCACCTTTCTCCCTTCATGCTGAGTTATATCATGGACTGTCTCTTGGTGGAGTTCATTTTCGCACTTTAAGGGAATTACTGTATTTGCAGGAGAGGATGCAGAAATCGCTTGAGATGACTTCAAACTTGAGGTTGACAAACTCCGGCAATCCTGGGAAACAAACTACAAAACAAGCAAATTCATCAAGACAAAATTGGTTGACAGTACTCTCTCCATCTGAGAAAGAACATCAATCAGCAAATGTAAACAGAATTGAAATGCCAGATTTAGTGTACAGAATTCTACAAATGAAATTAAACATGCTTCAGAGTGGCAACTGTCTATCAAAGTCTCGTGTCCAATCACTTAAGCACAAACAAAGCCTGGAATCTCTTGACTACTATTATCAGTACTACTTATTCTCTTTCCAAGTATAGCGACCTGGAACTGTATTACCCACAAAATCATATAGAAATTCGCACAAACGAAATGGTCGACTGCCTAACTTCCACTATTTGTGCCAAAACAAACAGGGTACCTGCTAAAACCAAAGAACCATCTTAAGATGCCTTTCTTATATGTATGCTTGAAATTGCCATTACCTTACTGCACGGAGTGAATGGAAACTGTATCTGAACATTCTTCAGTCTGGTTTGCAAAGAGCTAGTCAAGTTTCCACGCAAGTACCAAAACCTCCTATACAAGGAGTTGACCTGCCGATTCAAAGGCTGGTAATGCGCCATGAATTCAATGCATTCCTAGATGAGTTGCAGAGACCTGACATTTAAAATTACGACGAACAATTAAGCAGCCAAGTCAAGCCCGACGAAAAGAAAGGTAACGTTAGAGAAGAGTTGAAGATACAACAATCACTTCGCACCTAAAACTACAACGAAGTTCAGAATTTCCTAAACAAATTAAACACCAGAACAAAATCAAGCCCTAAAAATGTTTCCATTAACAAGTCGAGCGTCCGCAAACCGCAATTGAAGCTTTTCCATGAAGTTAGAGAGCGCGTTATGTGACTATGGCTGAAACAAACAAATAGCAGCAGAACATGGGGACAAGTACAACTCCAGTTACGCTCAGCCATCTTACCACGGCTAGTTTTGAAGCTTTGGAACATTTCCTTAGGATTAAGGGAGGAGGAGATACCTGCGAAAAATGGATTTCGCGCCACTATCTCTTCTGTACTGTGGAAGAAGAAATCCTCTTCTGCTTTTCTTGTCTTCACTGCAATTCCTCCCTCCCGATTATTTTTCTTTTTTGTTCGAGTGCTCTCATATCAAGATAGCCTGTTTCTGTTTTTGTAAGGGTACACCCGGGCCCCGGGCCCGGCCCATATGTGATAGTTTGGATTTTTTGCCCTACTTTATCAGACCAGACCTGTTTAGTAAATTCTTGCTGCACACACGCTCATTCCCTATCCAAAGATTAGCAAACAGTAGATTCAACGCTTGATCACTGAGTTTACTAAAATATGCCACGTTTAGCAACTGGAAAAAATAATATCAATGTTGGCCACTCAAATTATTAAAACATTTCACATTTAGTCACTCTATATAGTATTCGTCCAACTCTGTTAATGGAACCTATTATGTACTAACATGGCTAACGAGATCGCCTAGTCAGCATCATTTTGGGCCGGAAATGGTGAAAACAGACCCGCCACATCACTAAATCCGCCATGTCATATGTCCAACTCATCCCATTAACCCACCCAACCCATGAACCAAACCCGACGCCACTTAATTCCTAAATATGCAAAATAGATAGGTTAAGGGGCCATTTTTAGATCAATTCATTTCTCCTTCCTCGCGAACCCCTCTCTGTTCCTCTAGCATTTTGATCAAAATCATCAGAGAGTAGGGAGAGATGGAGGAAGCTACGGTACCCCCTTGTCCTAGTTCCTCCTTCAAAGTCGCCTCCGTTCTTCTTCTTAATTGTGTGCTGGCGTCATCTTCCCCTATCTCAGAAGACAACGAAACCCTAAATCTAAGCGGAGTTGCTACTCTCTTCTCTTCCGACTGTAAATGTAAGTGTTGTTTTTGCTATTTTTTTTTTTTTGGTACAAAGTTTTTGCTTTTTCTGGTTATAGGCTACTCTGGAGCGAAAAAGTTAATCTCTTAACAGAGTTTTTTTGTAGGGATGGCAAAAATATTCGTAATCGTGGATATCCGCCCGAATCCGACATAATCGGGTAGGGTAAAACCCGAACCCGAAGAACTTTTAGTGGTTACGGGTAAAACCCGAACCCGAATATTGCGGGTAATCGGCGGGCATGGGTTTCTCACTATCCAACCCGAACCCGCCCGATTATACACATTCATATATATTTTGTCTAAAAATAATCATTATTTTTCTCTAACATATTTAATATTTAGCATATAAATATAGCATTTTCATGAAATTGTATTGTTTTAATTAATTTTCTTCATTCTAGTGAATTATTGTTGTATTTTTCCTCTTACATAATGTGAGAATATGCGAGAATGTTAACATATTGGTTGGAGTTATGAAGAAAAATTATTACCCATGGATAACCGTGGATACCCGAAACCCGAACGGGCATGGGCATGGTTTTGATTTTCTACCCGTTTCTTATGTGGGTATGGGTATGGGTAAAACCCGAACTACTTTGGGTAGGGTAACTTATATGCACTATCCGAACCCAACCCGACCCATTGCCATCCCTAGTTTTTTGTTAGATGATACTGATACTACCCATATGCTATCCACGGAGGCCAAGCTGCGATCCAATGAATGAGGGGAGATGGGCTCACTTTATTAAGCTGTGGTGGGCTATTTAGCCCAAGCAGAGCCAAAGGGAGGGAACTGGTGGAGTGGCTGCAGGTCCACCAAAATTTTGGGTTTGATTTTGTGAGAAGAAGGGTTGGGTAGAAATAGAGACACTCTGAAGACAAGGTTGTGTAGAGAAGGTGTCCTAAAAGAAAGAGGCCTCGAGTTAGGGATGAATTTTTGGTGTATGAATTTGTAGGAGCCCACAGTCATGATTTGCACTCTACCGAA
Organism: Linum trigynum; assembly: GCA_964030455.1. Classification (NCBI taxonomy): domain Eukaryota; kingdom Viridiplantae; phylum Streptophyta; class Magnoliopsida; order Malpighiales; family Linaceae; genus Linum; species Linum trigynum. The sequence goes on along the minus strand of OZ034820.1, from coordinate 9,672,278 downwards.
CATATGCACCTAATCAAGTCCAACAAGTGCATGAGTGATGCTCAAAGAAAGATGGTTGAAGCTAATCGTGATGCCGGGATGAGTCTTAGGGCATCGTTATCAGCTACCGGCTGAGTGTGTCGGTGGGTATCAAAATCTTACATTTACCAAATCCGATCAGAAGAACCACTTGAACAGTAAACAACAAAAGAAAATGGCTCATGGTGAAGCAAATTATTTGCTTGACTACTTTGAGGACCAAAAGGACAAGCATCCTGACTTCTTTTTATGTTGTAGAGGTAGAATGCAAGGATGAAGTTGCCAATATTTTTTGGGCGGACAGTAGGATGCGTGAAGAGTATGCGCTTTTTGGAGACTCGATCTACTTTGATACGACCTATCGAACCAATAAACACTTTCGTCCACTAGGTACGTGAATCACCTAATTCCCTTGAGTGTTTTGGACACCTGTTCGGTTATGCATTGTCATTAATGGTTGTCTTGTGCAAGGAAGTTTATAGGTTTCAATCACCACAAATGCCTCGTTCTAGCTACAACATCCTGATCGACGACCAAGTATAACTGCCAACCGGGTGTAGCATAAGGCAAGCAAGCAATAATAATTTATCGTACCACGGGGATCTAGGCTTACTTATTTCAGTTTAGGGTTCGTTATCTAGCCAACCTACGATAGTGATTTAGAGAATTAAACTAACTAACCTAGCTAACCACTAACCTTGCTATTTACAAGGTTGGGAGCTCTCTTGGTTTTGAATGCCCCTAGTTCCATTAATTTGAATGATTTTGAATACCTATCCTAGCTCGATTGTCTTAATTAATCTACCATTATGAGATAAAATCCCTCCGGATCGACCAGGAATGGTGAATCGATGGATAGGTGGTGCTCTATTCAACCTAGGGCACCCCCAATCGACTCACTCGGGGATTACCCGGACGATATAGGGTGAGGAGCGACCCGAAGACACCAAGAAAGGGGCTCTAAGGGGATTGTTTCCCTCCTAGGTCAAAAACTCAATTGAAATGCTATGGAAACCAAACTCATGCTTTTCATGAAAACATCCATCAATTAAGTAAAATCAACAATCAAACACGGAATGTGTCACATACATCAACACTCAATCAAAATCTAGACCTAGGGTTCTTAATCCCAAGAGAAGAGGGTGAGTTTCTAGAGAGAGAAGATAGAGATTACAAATTGGAACACAAGATCCTCTTTTTTCTAGGCTTGATTCCTTGCTTCCAAGCTTGATCAATGCTTTCAATTAAACTCCAAGATCATTCAAGAACTCTCTCTCACACACAATAACTCCCCTTTGGTGTTTTGGGTCGAAACCCTAGAGAGAGAATCAAATTCTTCTCCAAAAACCAGCTCTCCCTTCTCTCTCCCCGCTGCCTTTTTATCCAGCCCGACAATCACGTTTTACGGCCCCAGTTCGCGACTGTGAATTTGAAGCTTGGATCGTGATCTCGGACAAAAACGCGTTGTTTTGGTCCAACTTCACGGTCTGGGATGAGTTTTCACGGTCCAGCGACCATGATCCAGTCGAGGTTCAGTGAGGTGCACAAAACTCTCTAAAATCATCGCACTTTATGCCCACGAGGCAATTGTCAAGGTTTCTTCACTTTTTCGCGCTTTAGGACTTGAAATGTGTCCAAACAAGCGCAACCTAGCGTAAAATAGGTTGAGGGACGATGAAATTCTAAGTCAAACAGACAAGAAATGAGGGGTAAAATGTGTACAATTGGACCCGAATGAACAGGCAAACTTGTGTGTTTGGTGTTTGTTTGTTGTAGACGAGACTACTCCTTCTTTTGAATGATTGTTTGTTGCATTTAGCCGGTGCATGAAGAAGAAGCTCCCAATCACCATCTTTATCGATCAAGAAGCCGCCATGGCAGATGACCTTAGAAAGGAGTGGCCTACTGTGTTTCATGCCCTCTGTACTTGGCACATCCTTATGAATGGGAAGAAGCATCTTGGTAAGGGCCAGACATTTTCCAAAATTATCTTACTTTTCTTTTCTACTACGTCGACAGTGATGTAGAGTTCGACATGGCATGGAGAGTCATGGTTGCTGATTGTGTTCCTAATAGCGACATTGTGGACGGCCACCCATGGTTGGAATATTTGAAGAAATTTTGTCATCGATGGGGTTCCTTATGGTTGAGAGATCAATTCATAGAGGGGATGTTGACTATGCAAGAAAGCAAGTCGTGCAATGCACAAGTGCGACTTTTCTTGAAACCAAGGCATGATTTGGACTTGTTTTTCATTCACTTTAGCAGGTACGTAAGAAGAATACTACTTTGTGCTTGTTGGATATTAGTTTGCCAGGTTTTGATATTTTTATGTTTCATGTGGATATTCTTATGCGATGGTGAAGTATTACTTTGTGTTGGTTGCATATTAGTGCTGGTATAAGTGGATATTAGTCTAGGCGCTGATCTCATTTGTCTTTCTTTCTAATTATAATTTCTTGTCTAAAAAAAGACGCAAAGAGACTGAGTCAGACTACAATGGGAAACAATCGGTTCCCTATATAATGTTGGACCATAGCTCGATCCTCCAACATGCGGCAAAGATCTTTAATCCTAACATCTTCAACCGGATACATGGGCAATATTTGGAAACAAAATCTTATCAACTAGAGCAGCACTCACATACTAGGGACGATGACATGATTGGCTACCTCACATACAAGATGGAGGATGGTGAGTGTAGCAATGAGTGTGTCATTCTGATAACGTCGTATTTGCACATGGTTGCACCCTCGTTTCTTGATCATTTTGGCTTGAGTTTTTTATTTCTTTGAATATTTTATGCTAGGTTGTGTTCCTTTGTCACATTTCAGGTCCCAAGCGTCGAAGGAAAGGCTAGGCGCAAGTTTCAAGTCAATCGGATACCAATTGGTGATTCGGGAGAAGAAACTCGGGCATGACCTGAAGAAGAATGGATTTATACCTCATTTATAGACGAAGAATCATGCAAGCTTGTGATGAAAAGAAAGAGGACGAGACTACGAGCGTCTGAGATCAAATGACAACTGATTCGGAGTCCGGACGAGGGAGAAACGAAGCATTGAATATAGGGGAACATGTTCGGCAGTAAAAACACAAGCAGACTACCCTAAAAACACGCACGTGTTTTATCTGCCCCCCGCTAGTGTTTTTACTGCCGAGGGCATGTCGTGAGGGCTGTTGGGGGCAAAACACGGGCGGACAAAAGTAAAACATGACCTTGTCCTCGACCGTGTTTTGCCCAGAATCAGGTTTTTGAGGCAAATTCAAGCCAAAGGAAAGGGAGAGCTGGGTTTTGGATCCCAAACACCCAAGGGATGAACCAAAGAGAGAGAGGGTGATCTAGAGCCATTCTTGGAGCTATTTTGGAGGATTTCTTCACCATTGGAGCTCGAGAATCAAGCTTGGAGATGGAGATTGAAGATCTAGATCAGATTTCTGTAGTCTCTCTCTTCTCTATGGAGTAACTTCCCTTCACTTAGGTTTTGAGGAACCCTAGTTCCATATGTTAGGATCTTTCTTGTATGAAGTTTTGGATTCTATATTGTGTGATTATAATCGATTGAGGCATGAATTATTGAGTCAATTGAATCCTGATCAAATTCTCTTGATTTCCGCTTTAACCTTTGATAGATAGGATCTGATTAGGTTAAGAGAGCTTCCTTGATTGATAGTAGTGAATTGGTTGTGCGAGAGTCAGTCAATTCACTGCTTTGTACTGGAATTCATTCCAGTAGTGGATATCTGTGTGAATCGCCTTAGTAGTCTATCTCGGTGAAGGCTAGTCATCTGCCTGGTATTCTGTCTCAGAGGGCTTGGTCAGCTTAAGAGATTTCAAGCTAATTTAGGATCTTCCGCAGTTTAGTCAACAGTAAAAAACCAAAAGGAATTGCAACCTGGACCTAATTGAGGAGCTAGGGGGAATCATACCTGAGTGAGTTCCCAACATGTAATTAGTAGAGTAGTTTAGTAAATCAATCCTTAATCTAGTTTGCTAGATAATGAACTAAAGCTGAGAAATAGTAACTCTAGAGACCCGTGGATTCGATATTGCAGTCCCTTTCATTGGTTACACTTGGCCATTGCTTAGGTGTTGTGTTTTAGCGTATCACGTTCTCATCGATATTTCTACGACGACACTGGTATGCGAATGCAGGGTGTTCAGAACTTTCGGAGTGTTATGCCCCGACATGAATAAGGTGATCATTTGTTATTTATGCATGTACCATCACATTGGTCAAGTATGGTTTCAAGTATCATCAACTAAGCCAATCATATTACACCAATTTATGGTTTAGGTTTTATAGTTAGAGATTAGGGTTTAGGGTTTAGAGTATAGGGGATTAGGGTTTAGGGTTTTATGATTATGGTTTAGGGTTTGGTGATTAGAGTTTATGGTATAGGTTTAGGGTATATAGTTTAGGGTTTAGTGATTAGGGTTTAGTGACTAGGATTTAAGGTATAGGGTTTAGGGTTTAGAGTATTGTGTTTTACGGTTTAGGATTAGTCGTACGTGGTCGGATATTAAACTGGTTGGTGTGTGTACTTGTTTTGTTATGAGCTGATAGTAGTTTTGGTTTGAAATGATGTTAGTTCACAATGTCGGATATTAGTCTGGGTTGTTTGGATATTTGTTATTATAAGAATTGATATGCTATCCCGGATGGCGGATGTTAGTATGTTTAGGGATTGGTTTCTTTTCACAGTCTTATCGATACGAAAAGAATGGGAAAACTACATTCAGTTGTCAATTGCTCCTATAGGCAATGTAGTCAAAATTGGGATTTTGATCGTAAAATCGTAGGATTTTAGGATTTTACTTAGGGATTCTGATCTTGATTTTACTATAAAATCGGTGGACCTTAAAATCGTTCAAAATCGGGATTAAAATCTTTAAAATCGTAAAACCGTACCAAAATCGAGATTTTGATCCTATGTGAACAAATAGGGAGCTAGAGCCAATTCAAAAGAAGCGGAACTGTTTCGATGGAACGAGCAATGACGGTGATCTTCTCATATATTATTCCTATTAAAAGAACATTTGAAAAGAAGAAAAAAAAACTAATTAGGGTTCGATCATCCCCTTTCCCTTCTTCTTATAACTCATCGGTAAAACAATTGTCAGAATATTGTAAGAGCGTAAGAATTAACATTATTAACAATTTATTTGATTAATGAATATATTTGTACCAAACCAATGACATTAATTATTTTATTGGATTTCAGTTATTCTTAGTTTTAAATCATGCTTAGTAGACGATGTCGGAATACTACTTTTAGTTAAACTACCTAGACACAACATGAAAAACAAGAGCCAAATTTCCACCCGAAAAAAAGAGAGCCAAACCCCATGAGCTCTATCCCTTCCTCATAAATTATTTTGAGTTACGCATTAAATAACAATTAAAATGATGATTTTGGAACATTAATCTTGAAAGTTATCACTTTAAATGTTATGTCTTTGTGTTATTAATTATTTACCTTATTATATTTTAATTTCTATATGGTACTTAAAATCCTACGATTCTACGATTCAATTTTACAATTCCGATTTTACCCCAGTTTTCGATTTTAGGTAAAATCCTGATTTTAACTGCTTTGCCTATAGGAAATATGATTGATGACGGATTCGAGTTATAACACATGGTTTTATAAAAGCGTATGCTTTTCTCGATCTAAATAAAGTGGATTTTCCATGAAGAATACTTTGGTTTGGCTGAGCATATTATGTCCTACTGAGACAACAATTAGAACTTATGTGGTCGGATATTAAATTGGTTAGTGTGGGTACTTGTTTTGTCAGAGCTGATATTAGTTCATGATGTGAAACGATATTAGTTCATGTTGTCGGATATTTGTTTGTGTGGTTTGGATATATATTGCTCAGTGAACTGATATTAGTCTGTTGTTAATTATATTCATCCTTAACCAAAACATTATCCATTCTGATACAAACCAGTATCTTTCACCAAAATATTATCCAACCCTATGTGCAGTTGTACAGACCAATATCATACTACACAAATCAAAATATCACCTTCTTTTCCTTTTTCCCTTTCTCCTTCTGTGCATCGCAATCATTTTCCAATCCAATTATTTCTTCCTTGCGGCGATTACAGTGCTAGAGAAGGAGGTTGGCCGCAATGCGTGCTCGTTGTTCCTTCATGTGCTGCTCCTTAAGCCAACTTGCTTTATATTCCACTGGAAGGTGACCTGCTCATTGCTTCATGTAAAGGCATGCAAATACTCCACAATCATCGTTTCCAACCTGCTGAGGAACATTGCCAACATTGAATTCCCACTCATCCATTGCACAATCGACCCCCTATTCTGCTAAGAACGTTGCCCCATACTAAACAATCTTTCTCTCAAGTGGTGCATGATCCACTTTAGCCGCTCCGACATTGGGTTTTTGGCTGCCAAGGAGGAAAGCATAGTAATTCTAATTCATAGATAACCAAATTAACATCCGTGCATCACAGACAAGTATCCCGACATTCACCTACATAATCACATGTTTCCAAGTTTGCACATTTCAGAGTGGATTCCTTTTGGCCAAAGCAACTATTGCACTGAGTTCTCCATGGGCCATTTTTTTATAGCATCATCCACAACATGTTGCTATGTAGAAGGGACAACAATATCAAATTAGACATTTTCAATATAAATGAGATCTAAGTAGTGAAGAGCACACCTCCATGGGAAGACAATTCTCTTCACCATCCCATGTTGTACTTTGTTGATGTTTAGGTATTGCTCGTATGCTTCAACTATTTGGCTATGCACCCAAGTTGTGCGCTTCAATGTAAGGAAGTGGAAACGGGCAAGCCTAGAGTTTGGAGCCTCCGTGACATAGTTGCTACTATAAAACATAAATGAAAACCGGGTTACAAATGTGTGTTGGATGGATTGAAATTGACCACACCATGATATAATGTGACACTTACCCATTTTCATTAGTGGAACTGAAGATGAACTCAACCACGCGATGAGTCGTATTGTCAAGTTTCGTCGACACAATCTTCGACAAATTGTACACTGACTCAACTAGTGGGTGCTTTTTTACCTCTGGAACTTTGGAGTGTTTAGGGTTTCTATCCAATCTGAAGATGTGAGGGAGTATAGCTTCTCTGCCTCCTTCGCAGTCCTCTCCCAAACTTGGGTTATAATCTCATCGTCACTCTTCTAAGCCCTCTCCCAAGATGTTGCTATCAGCACCTCCTCATATGGTTCTGCATCTCTCTGCGTCATAAACTTTGTAGAAGGAGTGACCACCATAGTAGGAGATGTCGCGATACCACTTGAGCAGCAGTAGTGGCCTGGATAGCTATCTGCAAAACATCCTCAAAGGTCGTATCCGGATCAGCATAATGTATGACCATCAACTCAACAACTGGCTCCACCATCTCCTCAAAAACTGGCTCAATGAATAGCTCCACCACCTCATCAATAGTTGACTCAACGATTGGCTCCACCACCTCATCAACAGTCGACTCAACGAATGGTTCCACCATCTCGTCAACAACGGGATCAAGAACAATCTCCATTACCTCGAGAACAGTCACTCAATGACTGGCTCTGCCATTTCCGCCGACTCATCTATTGGATTTTCAATTGTTGGCAGTGTTGTCTACTTACGTGTTTTTTTATAGTACAAGCGACTGGACATGTTCTTGCCTCTCAGTACCTTGACTAGTTTCCTCCTCTACGACAACTAACGCATCTCTCTCCTTTTCCATCCTTGCTTTGGCCACTACTACCGAAGACGAAGACAAGTCCGCTAATCTGCCCACATTCCGGTCAAGCTCGGCACCCAAAAAGTCAAGCTGAAAAACACATGCAAGCATATAAAATTTATTATCCAGACTTCCCAGAGTAGTATCGAATGACGAAGCTACTGTTATCCGTACTGCCTAGAGTAGTATCTACTCAATAAGGAAATATTATCCAGACATACCAAAGTAGTATCTACTCATGAAGCAACTATTATCAAGAAAGCCCTGAGTATTATCTACTAAGGAAGGAAATACTATCCAGACAGCTTAGAGTAGTAACTAACAATGAAGGAACTATTATCCATTGCTTTCATTCTAATATCCATACTTATCCAACTCGTATCTCATGATTGTTATTTGCAATCCATCATGAAAAGAACTAGTATCCAGACATCAAAGATGAACTATTATCCATTATAAAAGCAACTGTTATTCAAGCAATTTATAAATAATATCCAGAACCAACTATTACACACCAATAACTGAAATCCACAATAAACAAACTTTTGTTCGATACAACTAGTTTTCAAAGCCATTCCAACATAGCAATTATAACATCCTAAACATAAACATTACAACCACTTAAACATAAAAATTGCTAAGTTCAATTGTTGTCTTCCTGGTGCTTAATGGCGACCCTTTGGACACTTTCCCTCCTTGAATCCCACTTATCCATGACTTTTTCAGTCATGACTGCAATGCCTTAAGCTACACATAGTTGTAAAAAAATTAGTTCACTACATGCACTCATGTCTACTAACCCACGATTTTAAGTTGCAAAGACAAAATCTACATACCTCGTTGGTCTCAAGGGTTTCCAGGTTTATTTCCTCCCACCAATCTGCTGTGTAGAACTCCGGAGGAGCTGAGCTGGTTGTTCCTGATTCCAACTCCCTCTTGACACGTCCTGGATGGAGGCAAGATCTGACTTCTTCCCTCGATAGCAACATGGGACCTAGATTATATTTGTCATCCCTGGGGACATCCAAACATACCTTATCCACCCTTGGTTCAAACCAATAGCTGCATGTCGGGATGGTGTTTGTGGCCAATCCTCTCACGCTAAGGAAGTCTAGCAATTGAAGCTACAAAAAACGTTTAATTTACGTGTGTCAATGAATGAAGTAATTTTCAAATATAACTAATATCCACATCTTTAATCAGTAGTATCCCATGCTAGGTTATTAATATCACACTTTAATGAACTGATATCCAGAATGAAAAGATTTACTATCATAGGCATTCTAATTACTGTTGGCACCCATTTTTGTCCGGATTTTTCTAAACTAAATAATTTCGTTTTGAATGAATTTTTCAACGAATAGTTCAAATTTCAATACAAAAATTAAAATACATGAATTTCTCATATGCATTCGACTTTAATTCGAGTTTGATCAGTGTTTATTACATACCGTCTAACCAAATTAAGGCTTGTTACCCTTTTCTTATCATACACAAAAAGGAGGGCTCAACCATTACACAATAATCATATGCATTCAACTTTAATTCGTTCCTTAAATTATTTAACCATATTATATCTCATTTCAATTCATCAATATTAATGTCGATTGAACTACGCGGACTTTGATCCCGAGATGTCGGGTACGTAGGCGACCTAAAAGGTTCAAGTCCATACAACTCCTAAAATATCATTTTATCAAATTATATGATAAAATCATTACCGATGGGTACATGAACAATTTATCACCTAACCTATTTTACACAAATTACGATCGATAGATCGTGTTCAAATCAATAAACTATTATGTACCGATGGGTACGTGATCAATACTCATTTAATCTATCTCAAACAAATTATGATCGATGGATCATGTTCAAATCAACAACTATTATGTACCGATGGGTACGTGATCAATACTCATTTAATCTATCTCAAACAAATTACGATCGAAGGATCGTGTTCAAATCAGCAACTATTACGTACCGATGGGAACGTAAGCAAATGTTTTAAAACAAGTAAACGCCAGGTGAACTACGGGGCTTTGATCCGATGTCGGGTACGTAGCCGGCCTACGGGTCCAAGTCTACTAATAAATAAAAACCTTTTCTCCTGAAAATCACCAAAAATATTAATTCATTCTTCAAACATAATTACATGTCAATGAACATGTAATATATTTCAAAAATGAAATCACATATACAAAGTAAATCCAAATAATTTCAAACAAACAAATACCAAATAAAAAGACAAATCAAACTTATAGTACCGACTTAGGGCGATGTAAGGGTGCTAATACCTTCCTTACTCGTAACCGACCCCCGAACCCAAAAAAATCTATTTCGCAGACCGGGCCGAGTTTAAATCTTTACCGATTTAAGCTTGGCTTCCCAAGTATCCAATCCACTTTGAGAGATTGGTGGCGACTCCTCTTTTTCGCGCCGCGTCGCGGACGGACTGTTTGCGACAATTACTATCCCCAGAATGCTAACTAATATCACGCATGAGACGAACTGATATCCGGAATGAAAAGAATTACTATGCATGCTAATTAGTATCCTAGGCATGGATATTAATATCACAGGAATTCTAAACTGAAATCCGTTATGAAAAAAACTAACATCACAAGCATGCTAATTACTATCCCAGTCCATGGTTATTAACATCACAAGCACTCTAAACTGATATCCGTTATGACAAGAACTAATATCCCTAGGCATGCAAATTACTATCCCAAATATGGTTATTAATATCACAAACATTCTAAACTGATATATGGTATGAAGAGAACTACTATCCCAGGCATGCTAATTACTATCCCAAACATGCTAACTAATATCATGCATAAAATGAACAATATACAGAAAACGTTAAATTATAACTTACCATCAAGAAATGGACATCTCCGAGAAGCCATTACATCTTTTTTCCCTTCGTCCTAGCTGTTTGTTCTCTTCTCTTAGTATTAGCCATCTCTACCTTCATCTCACAGACAACATGAGCACTCCAATTAAAAGTTTGAATGCCCTCCACCCTCCCAACCAGGTACTCTACATAATCCAACTTACATATGTGTGAGCTAGTTGGAACGAACAACGAACCAAGAGCCACCAACAGGAACTGCTTCACTGCAATCGCCACAAGTGGTCTCCTCTTCTCTTGACCACTACAGGCCGCCTTAGTCATTGACAACTAAAAAATTTCGGCTACGATTACCCTCCATGCAAGCTCCTCCTTGAGAATCTCGAGCATCTTGTCGTTAGATCTTAGGAGGTCAATCTTAGCACCACCAATAGGAAGGTCGTATACACGGGCAAGCGGCAACATCCTCATCTTCGATGGTGAGCACCTTCTCCCCTTCACAAAGAATGAAGCTATCGGTGCGCAGGTCGTAATGTTCCATCAAGGAATCAAACATCTTCTTAGGAACATTGGCAAGTCGAATCTCTAATAGGCCTCCAAATCCGGCCTTCTCAACCTCTTTCTTGCAAGCTTCATAGTACCATACATCTTCCTTGGAGTATTTTATAATCGACAACAGCTTATAGATGCAACAGTGAAATCTATACCTTGACTGGTGTCCTCCTTCAGCAACTTCTTCCTCATCTTCTTGGTCCTCATTTTCCTATGGCTATGGCGGTGGCGGTTTGGCACGATGAAGCTTGGATACTCCGTCTCCAGTTTGTGGTCTCTTTGCAGTTGTTTTAGTTCTTGCCATTGTGATAAATCCCTGCATATACAAATATCCAGATACATCGAACAAATATCCAATCAACCATACAAATGATACAATTGATATCCCTACCCAACATAACAAATATAAATGAAGTCATATCTCATATCCAAATACATCAAACAAATATTCAGTCAACCATAATACTGATATCCCTATCTAGGGGTGGGAAACGGTGCGGTTGCGGTTAACTACACCGCAATTTGCAGTTAACTAGAACCGCAAACTACCCATATTACCAACCGCAACCGTGTCCTGCACGGTTAGCGGGAACCAATAACCCCAAAATGCGTTTAACAGTGCACCGTGGTTACTGGAGGTAAAAAACCGAATCAACCGCATCTGCGTACCAAATCGTGGTTAAGCAAAAAACGAGACAACAGTGGGGTAGCAGAGCAGATGTGGAGACTGGAAGTGGAGATCTAAGGCCGACGAGTAGGGTGTGGATAGCGATGAGCAGAGAGTGCAGCCTGAGTCATCAAACAAAGCAGGTCGACGAGCAGAGAGGTGATGAGAAGAGCAGTCGAGCAGAAGCAGACGCAAATGTCGCACCGGTGCCGCAACACCGCCTTGAGGAACCGGGGCGACAACCGACAGCAACACGGTCACAATGCTAGTGACGGCAGCGGGGGGATTTGTGGTCGTTGACGGCGGGAGGGGTAGCTGGGTTAGGGACTTAGGGTTTTCACTTTCAGTCATTTAGTTTCAGAGTGGGACTGGGAACTGGGAAATGGAATTGGCAATTGCGATTCGCCTTTCTCAAAGCCAAAGGGGGAAGTGGGGAAGGGGCCGGGTCGGGTTGGGTTGGGGTGGGGTTGGGGTTTGTGACTTTTGGTTGGACTGGAAATTGATTGGGAATTTTTTTTGTGATTAGCATTGCGGTTAGAGCTATGTGCGGTTTCGGTTGCGGTTAAACCGCAAACCACAAAACAGCCAATATCTCCAACCACGACCGCAAAATAGGTTGTTTTTGCGGTTTGTGGTTAACCAATAACTACGCGGTTTCGGTGCGGTTATCGGTTTAACCACAATCATTTTCCCTGGCATATCCCTATCGAACATAACTAATATCAATGAAGTCATATACAGATACATCAAACAAATATCCAGTCAACCATACAACTGATATTCCTAACGAACATAACCAATATCAATGATGTCATATCCAAATAAATCAAGGGGTCATTTGGAAGTTGTGAATGTTAAATCGTTGCATTGTAATGAATCACAACAAAATAAATACATGTCTTGGTATTTGGTACAATTGATGTATTTAATAATACATTATTTGGTTGATGAGATTCTACTTTATGTATTGACTAACATAAAGTTACTTTATGTGAAAAAGTCACATTTATCCTCAACTTTTAGTATAAGAAAAAAACTAATAGGGATATAGATGGAAAGAAAAAGTGGGCACAAATCTAAAATCAACAATCTCAATTTTTAGTTGAGATTGTATAATGGATCATTTTTTGTGATTGTTGGTGAGACCTACCTAAAAGAATACATGCTTTGTTTTACACTTTGACACTTCCAAACATTGTATTGTGAACAATGTATGTATTGTATAAACACAACTCTAACAATCACAACTACCAAACGACCCCCAAATAAATATCCAGGCAATTCACAACTGGTATCCTGGCCGCAAAGAACTAAGAAAAATCCGTGAAACATTAAATCAAATCCATAAAACCCATCCAAAAAATGAAGCAAACAAAGAACTCAGATCCAGTCGAATCTAGGAAACCCTAAATCGAATCTATGCAAACGAATATTCATATCCATGAATAAAGGAAGGAGAAGACGCCTACCTCAGTCGTCTTACTTTTCTTTCTTCAGCGACTGTCGTGCCGCCGCCAAAACAACCCTTACCACTTCGTTGCTGTCGAACCAACCAAGCCTTCGTGCGACCGTGTGGAGAAAGATTAGAGAGGAGGGATTTGGGTAAATTTTTCTTTTGTTTTTTGAATTTGTGGGCCCGACATAGATACATTGAGTCTGAAGAGTCTGGAAAAGCGGAGGGGCAGATAAAAGTGAAGAGGTTGCATGTGTGCTTTTGAGGCTGTCTTTTAGCTTTTTTTATACTAAAAATTGCAAGCTCTTGTCTGTTTCCCAGCTCACCATTCCACGAGAGAACCATGGTGGGGCATGTGGGGGCACCAATATGTGGTTCAACCTCATTTCCGTGAGTTTCCTTTTGTTACCGCTCTTGTCTTTATGGTAGTGGTTGTATACTTGTATCAGAAAGTTCGATAAGGACAACACTTGGTTGTCGTATTGGATTAGATAATGCAGATTTGTGTGGGGATGACCAAGACCAGCAAGAGTTGTTTGACCTTCTTTCTTTTTATACAAGTTGCTTTTATGAATTTTCACTTTTGTTTTTATGGTAGAGAGCAGTTTTGGGTTGTACCATTTCATAGTTGGACTTGATTAGATATAAGGACAACACTTGGTTATCATTTTGGTTGCTACTCCATTAGGTGCAAAATTATGTTGTTGGTTGCTAAACCTATGAAACAACATCAACTATTTATAGGTACTCCATTTCGCCTACTACTGGTAGGGGTTATTGGCCAATTCCTAAGTTGGGAGAATGTGGTGTTTCTCCTCCTCAAGAATCGAAAAATAGAGGGAGGCCAAAGAAACAAAGAAGAAAGGGTGCTCGAGGAGGCTGAAACAGCCAAGAAGAAACAAAATAAGGATGGAAGGGAATCATTAAAATCGGAAAGAAAAAGCGAGACCTCCACATTGTTAGGGGAGATTTCGTCCAATTTTGCAGTCGGTTTGGAGCTGCAACTGGTGAATCTGTCATTTAATGACTTCCCCGAGATGCCAGCGAGTTCTGAGAAGCTACAGTGGCTGGACTCGAATCGGTTATAAGACACTCTTTCGTCAGCCATTGCCAACTGCTCGTTGCTTAAGCAGCTAAGCGTGGAGGATAATAAGTTAAGATGTTCGATCCCGTCGTCTATTTTATGCAATGTCAGAGTAGCTGGCGGTAATTTATCGGGGGGAGGACTTTGTATGGTTGACTTAGGGTTTATTTTTTTAAAACTCCCGATGATATCTTTGTTCAGGCTCTTCTCTTGTAATTATTGTTAAAAAAATCCAATTCCCTTATTTTATCGTTGTCCACACGCGCGATTCTTGCCGTAATCGTGCCAATCTTCTCCTCCTCGATGAATCCCTCTCCGGGCTGGTGGCTTCTTTCTTAACGTCGGCGATACCTGACAACAATTGCAGAAGAACATCAATCAAACAACTTACTTCTTCCAGCTCTTGACCTTTCATCGATGGGGAGAGTTGATTTCCTCTTTGGGGGTGAAAGGGGTGCAGTGAGGGAAGGGTTGATTTACTTTAATTTCAATTTTGGTAATTGTTTCTTATTTTAATTTATTTCTAAAATTAGTTGGAAATTATTAAAGAATATATTTTTCATATTTTAAATTATTTTTTAATAATCGCATCACACATTTAATGATTAACTAATGCCCGGTAAGCAAAAGTTAACGAAAATGGACATAGAGAGACCAAATTTAAAATATTTAACTAATTCTAGTGACCACGAATGAAATTAAGATATTTTTACTTTTAGTGACTAAATAAACATTTTTAATAATTTCAGTGATCAACCTTGTGGTTTACCCATTTTTTGGTGTTTGGAGTTCTTTCTCCAAGCAACAAACTTAAATGGAGTTCTTTCTCTGTAATATAAAAAAGAAGAGTTCTTTCTCCGTTTCTCATGGTAAAGGAAACCGTACAGGAAGTCATACCGGCTTCGTTGGTGGAAGGATATTTTGTGATACGACCGTGATTCAACCGTTGTATACCGGTAAAATACCGCTTTTGTAATTAAAAAATATTGTTTTGTTAAAAAAACGTACCGGCAGATTCATGATACCGGAATATACCAGATAACAAGCCTAAATCTATCTATACTATATTTAATACAGATTCATGGGTAATATTTTCATCATTTTGAATTCCAGGCTCCAGCTTCATTCACGGAAGGGCCTTAAAGTAAATTCACAAGCCAGTACTAAATGGGGCGCAACGTTTTGGCAAACACATAGGAAAAGTTATATCGCATGCAGGTCTTTCTAATTGAGCTTTGTAATTGGGCCTCGGGTTTTTTTGCTGGCCTCCTAACAGTAGTGGCATCGAGCTCCACCACTAGAGTAGAATGAAGCATTGTCGGCAACACCAGCTGATGCTATCGACGAACGGAATTGCAACCCATGTCTTCCTCGCCGGCGGCAGCTAGCGATTGCGGTGGGATTACGTCAGCTCACCGTTCTTCGACGCCGTCAATACCTGTCCCAAATAACTGCTCAGTCATATCCCCGATTGGAACTGATTTCTTTTGAACGGGAGGCGACAAAAGCAAGAACGATTGGGATTGTCCTCAACAACAGGTCAGCTTTGTTCCAACCCGAATTGTTGGGGAGGTCGCGTTTTTGTCTTCTTGAGCAAGGGAGGGAGAATCGACTTTCAAGCAGGCGACGAGGCTGATGAGGAGAGAAGAGGAGCGACGGAGCGGAGCGGAGATCTGGAAGGCGAAGTAGGGTTGAGGGTTGCTTTCGCTGGTCGCCGGCTGCCAGTCGCCAGAGGAGAAGTGGAGGAGTGGCGCGGCGCGGCTGGCTGGGAAGAGAGAAACGTTGAAAGGACAAAAGCTCGAATTCATTTGGCTGGTTTTTGTTAGAGATTAGGGTTTTCTAGTTTTTGGCCTTTGGCCGAGTGTTTTTTTTTTTAATTAAAGTGACAAAACGACGATGTTTTTCTTAAAAGTTAAAACAGTCTGCCGCTGGTTAGATCAAAACCGGACGATATTTCTTTTTGTGCCGGTTAAGTCAGAAAAATCGTCCCGACGGTATTCTGACCACCAACAGGCTACCGTATCGTTTCTAGTCCGATTCCCGGTTGAACCGGCCGGTATGATCCGGTTTCCTGGTCCATGATCGGTTGGGCTTGGGTTTGATCTAAAAACTTAAATGGCTGCAGTTGGGCCTTTGTAAGTTGTAACTGATCGTATTAATTCCATGGCCCATTTTGCCTTTTCCATATGCTAGTTGCTTCTTGTATTTCTTCTACAAATTAACTAAGTTAGGTCGAAGAGAAACAGGTGGTGGTGACTGCTGAGCCTTCCGACTGCAATTGATTTGCTGCCGAGTCTCTCTCTGGCACAATGGCGGCGGCATTTTCTTTCGCTTCGACGACCTCCAAACACTCTTCTACTTTCATGTCATCCAATTCTTCCCACAACTTCGTCCCTCCTTCCTCTCGCTCCATATCTCTCCCTCTCCCACCTCCGTCGCCTCTCTCCCTCTCCACCTCCACCGCCGCCGCCGTCTCTTTCCGTATCCGCTGCCTCGACGCCGCGCAGCCGTTCGACTACGAGTCCCAGCTCCGCTCCGAGCACCTCAAGTCCCAATCGCTCAAGGTCGCCATCCTCGGATTCGGCAATTACGGCCAGTTCCTCGCCAAAACACTAACCCGCCAGGGCCACACCGTCATCGCCCACTCCCGCACCGACTACTCCGACGCCGCCGCCTCCCTCGGCGTCCAGTTCTACTCCAACCCGCACGATCTCTGCGAGAGCCACCCGGAAGTGGTACTGCTCTGCACATCCATCCTCTCCTCCGAGAAGGTACTCCAGTCCTTCCCCTTTCAGAGACTGAAACGCAATACTCTTTTTGTCGATGTGCTATCCGTGAAAGAATTCGCCAAGACCATTATGTTGAAGTATTTGCCCGTGGAGTTCGATGTATTGTGTACGCATCCAATGTTTGGACCCGAGAGTGGGAAGCATTCTTGGGCAGGGTTGCCGTTTGTGTATGATAAGGTGCGAATTGGGAACAACGAGGATAGGATCAGTCGGTGCGACAAGTTCTTGGACATTTTTAGTAGAGAAGGGTGCAGGATGGTGGAGATGAGTTGTGCTGAGCACGATCGCTATGCTGCGGGATCACAGTTCGTGACCCATGCCATGGGGAGGGTGTTGGAGAAGTTTGGGCTGGAGTCGTCTCCGATCAACACCAAAGGGTACGAGACGTTGCTGAATTTGGTGGAGAACACGTCCGGTGATAGCTTCGAGTTGTTTTATGGCTTGTTCCTGTGTAATCAGAATGCCATGGAGCAGTTGGAGAGGCTGGACATGGCTTTTGAAGCCATTAAGAAGGAGTTGTTTGGGAAATTGCATCAGGTTTACAGGAAGCAGTTGTTTGGGGATTTAGAAGTTGGTGAAGAGGAGAGCTTTAGGATTCAGAAATTGCTTGTTAATGGTGCCTCCGGGAAGCCGCCGCCTTCTGAAACCTTGAGTGAAGATGGATCTTCGGGTTAAGAGTTGTTAAATCGATCGTTGGTGTTGTTGGAAAGCTTTCAAAGAAGATGGCGTGTTGCAGTTTTGCAGTTTAGGGTTTGGTGAGTGAGCTGTTGTTTCCCAGACGGCCTTATGCAGCAATGGTGTAGTGGTTGTGAAGAAGAATCTGATTCATAAATCATCTTTGTGACTTGGGTGAGATCTGTTTACTTTTGAACTCATTCCATTTGTCTACAAGTAAGTACTGTCGTTAAGATTTTATGGTATTAATCAGTAAGTTGTTGATGGAAAGGCCTACATGGTTATTACTTAGTAGACAGTAGATATCAATAGAAGCTTTCCCAGTGTGCATGACCTATGTGATCAAGCTATTCCGTCAGAGTAACTGGTGTTAGTGTTCCACAGACCTGTTTGTCCACATTGTTTGTTTAGTTTTCACAGACTTGCACAGACAAATAAGTCCCTGTTTTGTTCACTTAAAGATGCAGGCATCTGAAAACAGATGCTGAAAGGAAGTATGCGATTTGTAATCGTCTTTTCCTTGTTCCTTGTGGAAGTTCCGGCGGCGAGGGAAGAATCTTGTCCGTGGTATCTCTAGTACTAGCTTGGCATAAGCTTTTAAACCAAAACGGCGGATGTGTACTGTATGTACACTAGATCTTCTTCGGGACTTGCTAGTTGCTACCATGAATTTGCCCCATTTTCCAGCTCGATAAGGCTTTGCTATAACTAGGCTCTCTTACCATGTCGGAGGATTCTCATACTCAATGGAGAAGTAGAGAGGAAAAGAGAAAATGTGACTGAATTCAATGGAATATCATACCACGAAAAGTTATGTTTTCTGCAATGAGCTCAACTACGATGTTTGCTAGTTGTTACTATCAATGCTCCTTCTATTAGTTGCTCTTAGTTCCAAAGAGAAAATATCAGCCATTATCGAAACTGACAACCGGTAGAACGGGTAAAAAGAGAGATCAATTTTTGCTTTTGGATCTACAACTAGGGATGGCAATGTGGCTGGGTTTAGACGGGTTTAGGGCTGGAAAAATAGATAAGACCGTTTGAAAAACCGTGGACCAAATCAGACCGCACAGTTTGGTCTGGACCATAGACCGTGAATAATGGTATGGTATGGTCCATGGTCTGTATTATATGAAGTTTTGAACTCTTGGTTTGGTCTGCTCTAGACCGCGGTTTATCGGACCAAACCGTGGATCTAGCCGACTTCCCAATACATGTTAGTATCCCACTCGACCATTCTCCCAACTCCCCAACGAGACTCAAGTCTCAACCTTAATTTTGAGAATCTCGTCCCCTCCTTCACTAACAACCATATTATATATTATAGAAAATTATAAAAATGAAATTTGTTTGTTGTAAGCAAGGTTGTCAACCCGCGGGTCGACCCACTTTGAGCCTAACACGGTGAGAAAAACGGGCCGCACGCACCCGACGGGTCGACCGCTACAAGCTACTGGGTTGGAGGTCAAATTATGTCATTTTTTTCTTTGGTTTGCTAAATGCACCTATTTTCCGATTTTTCTTTTCGCCTAACTCAATCTTTGGAATTCTAAGTTGAACATTTGAATATATATGTTATATAAGTGTGTGAATTTTCACTATATGTTGGATCTAAGTATGACATGTTATTTTGGTAGAATATTATGTGTTATAACTAATATGTTAGATGAGATTTGATATAATTTATCAGGATAAGTATAACATAATAACTCTTTCCATATTTCCGGGCTAAAACGGGTGACCCATTAATCCTTGACCCACTAGCTCGACTGGGTCTGGACCAACCCGCGGATTGACAACCTTGGTTGTAAGACTAAGTAAAACTATTTTTTCATTTTATAAAGGGAAGTTCAAAAAATGATATTGAGTTGAAATTATGTATTTTTAATAAAAGAAAGAAGAGAAAGGAATAAGGGGGAGTTTTGATGCTTTGGTTTATAGGAAGAGAAAAAAGAGAGAAATTTTGGTGTTTTCAACTTTTTAGGGAAAAAAGAAGAAGTAAATTTGGTTTTTAAATTTTATGGGAAAAGAAAGAAGAGAGAGTTTTGGTGTTTTGGTTTATAGGAAGAGAAAGAAGTGGGAAAAATTGGTTTTTTCAAATTTTAGGACAAAGAAAAGTGGGAAATTTGGTGCTTCAAGTTTTGGTCATTTTGATTTATAGGAAGAGAAAATGGTGGGAAATTTTGATGTTTTTTATTTATGAAAAGACAAATTTGGGAAATTTTTTGTATTTTCATTATTTTAAGAAAAAGAAGAGAGAAAGTTTATCACAATGTTTATATGTGATGGTTTACAAGCTTAATTAATTATCAATTTAATTATCACAATGTTTACATATGATGATTTAGGAGTGTAACATTTAGTGAGTAAAATATTGTCTATACTCTATAACAAACCTTACTATAGCTTTTAGGCATGACTAATTTGATATAGTAGATTTGAGAACATGTAAAGAGTTATTCTATCTCAAATGCATATGATTTTACATTTAGGTGGGAAACTACATCTTACTCACTAATTCTCCCACCTCATTTTCATCTTGGTGGGAAACTCCTCCTCTCATTTTGATATCTTCATCCCAATTTTCCCCTTCGCCAATTGTTCCCTCCCCACTTTTCGTTGTTTTTTCTCTACAATTTGTCACTACCAAAATGAAAATCTAATTAGTGAAAATCCCCCCTAGTCGACCCACCAACGTTTCAATTCCTTTAATATTAAGCCCAATTTCCATCTCTCATAAACTGTTCTTTATAATATGAGTGTCTTGTCTAGATTTTGCATAAGGATATAAATTAGGATTATTGATTAACAACGACTTGCAAAAAATTTCCATGAACCTTGATTCATATATTTTTTTGTTAAACAAAAAATTTATACTTCACTAAGAACTAAACTTGTAATTTATTATATATATTATTCATGTCTTTTTTGTTACTCAATTTTGCTTCCTGTTGCATTGCCGCTCAATTTTCTTTTTGCGTGATATATATTGCCGCCCAACTTCTTCATTCCCGCTCCAAAAGACCGCCCAATTTTCATTTGGATTGATCTATATTACCACCCAATTTTTGTTTGAATTAATCTATATTGCAGGCCAAAAATGTTGAGATAAGAAAAAAGTGTTTTTCTTCTTTGTTTTTAGAGTGGTGTTTTGTTTGCTAATAGTGTCTATTGGTTGCAAATGTTGATATCGCCATTACTATTATCTAGTGCACTTTACCAATTATGATTAATTAAATGACAAGTTTGCAAATCATATTCAACATTTTGACTAGATTTTTTTTTAATTGAGTATATATATGAGGTAGAAATATGTTGGTTAAAAATTGTTAAAATATTATAAATTAGTGTAATAAAATGTGTAAGTTGGTAGCAAGCAAGGAGTAAGTAACTTGATGCGTTGTCCTGAACAACCTGTAATCTGATCCGCCCGCAACCCGCCCGATCCGAAACCCGATGAACCCGCAAAACGTTTTGCCCGCAACCCGATTGAACCCGAACCCGACTAACCCGCAACCCGATTGCACCCGAACCTGATTGAACCCGAATTGATTAACCCGAAACCCGACTAACCCATAACCCGATTGAACCCGACCGGAACCCGCCCGATTGACACCTATACATGCGGGGGAGGGTTTCCCAAACTCATCCCCATACCCGTGGGTTTCGGGTAAACATGTGTAATACCCGCCCCGTACATTCAACATGATAACACCTAATATTTAATATATAAATTTTCAATTATAACACTAAACGCACATATTATATCATGAAGTCGACAAATAGACAATCATTCTTAACACGGTTCAAATCATCTTATCCTAAATCATTCGTTAATCCATAAGATAGAATACAATGTAATCCAAATCATTATACTCTTACTCTAATACATCTACTAAGTAATAACTAACTAACATAATCTTGTTAACAATCGAAACAATGAAAGAGTGAAGGGAGAGTTGAGGAAAAAGAATTGAATTTTGATTTGGGTATCCATCCAATTACATTTCTACAAAATATTTTCTTAAGTTACCCTCACTATTATAGATAGGTTATAATTTAATCAATGTATTTTTTATATTTGAAGAAATTATCCTAATGGGGCGGGTATGGGTATGGGGATGCTAAAACCATACCCGCTATATACCCATCAAACGTTTTGCGGGTTTTACCCATACCCGGTCAAAGCGGGGATCCCCCGCGTTGACTGGGTTAGGGGCGGGCGAATACTCGCGACCATGGGTTTGATTGTCATCCCTATCTACAAGTGCACAATTTTTGTTTTAGGGTGCATATCAATGTGACTTTTAGGGAGTTAACTTATTCTTGCAGTGCTTCACAGTGAACATGTTTAACACTTTTTGAATTTCTACAAGTAATGCAGTCAAAAGTCAATTCTACCTAAAAGTGGTGAATGGTTAAAATCGTAACGTGCAGAATTAAAGTGTAAAAGAATAAGTTTTTTATGCATACTGTAAAATAGTTAAAACTCTGTCAAGACGACATGGATAAACTAATTTGTGTAGTTTCTGAAGTAGAATAAACTCATAAGTCAAAACAATTTAAATATAACTCATAAACATATATCTTAAGTAACCCACAAACGAGCTTAAGAATCCAAATTCTGACAAGCTAGTTTAAGTTATATAATGATATACGAGTTTAATAATCAAGTTCTTGAAAATTGAAATCAAATCACAAAAAAGGATAATAGAAAGCAAACTATATTAAATCATCGCCTTCAATGTTTACATCCAAATCCTCCTTATCATCATCACCACCATCACCTTCTTCACCACCACCAACTCCTAAATCTTCAGCTTGTGAATCTTCTTCTTCATTGTCACTAGCACAAATCCATTCACTCTCAACGTCTATATCCTCAAAGTTAATTTTAAGCCTTCTTGCTTTCTTGACATTTCTCCCCATCCAAAGCAGTCAAAATCGGGATTTTACCTAAAATCGAAAACTGGGGTAAAATCGGAATCGTAAAATCGAATCGTAAAATCGTAGGATTTTAAGTACCACATAGAAATTAACATATAATAATATTAATAAGGTAAATCATTAATAACACAAAGACATATAACAATTAAAGTGATAATTTTCAAGATTAATGTTCCAAAATCATCTTTTAATTGTTATTTAATTTGCAACTCTAAGTAATTTATGAGGAAGGGATAGAGCTCATGGGGTTTGCTCTTGTTTTTAATGTTGTGTTTATGTAGTTGAACTCAAAGTAGTATTCTGACATCGTCCATTAAGCATGATTTAAAACTAAGAATAAGTGTACTCCGATAAGAATTTTAATGTCATTGGTTTGGTACAAATATATTCATTAATCAATTAATTTGTTAATGATGATGTTAATTCTTTTGTACTTACAATATTATGACAACTATTTTACCGATTAGTTAAACAAGGAGAAGGGAAAGGGATTGATCGAACTCTAATTAGGGGTTTTTCCCCTTTTCAAATGTTCTTTTAATAGGAAAAATATATGAGAAGATAGCCGTCATTGCCTTTTCCACCGAAACAGTTCCGCTTCTTTTGAATTGTCCCAAACTGCCTATTTTGTTCAGATAGGATCAAAATCCCGATTTTGGTACGATTTTACGATTTTAACGATTTTAATCCCGATTTTGAACGATTTTAAGGTCCACCGATTTTATAGTAAAATCAGGATCGGAATCCCTAAGTAAAATCCTATAATCCTATGATTTTACTATCAAAATCCCAATTTTGACTGCATTGTCCCCATCAACTTGTTGTTGCACACGACATACACAAGATCATCCATTTTTGTGCATGAAGGTTCTTTTTCTATGTATGAATCTACATGTAAAAAGTTCACTTGTAAAAGAATGCAGGAAAAACAAGCCGTACTTGTAAACTTATAACAAACAAACATGATAATTTATTATAATTTAAAGAAAGTAGAGGCAATTTCTTACTTACCCTTTTAAATGCACTCCAATTACGTTCACACCAAAAAGCACTACTAGTCAAACTCAACACTCAAATGTCAAAATTTTGAAGCTTTGGCACTTCATCTCCAAATGAGGTCCACGAATCAGCTGGATGTTGCTAATCCTTTAAGGTCATTGCACCAAACTTGTCAAACATACCTCGAGCATGATGAAATGAGTGCAATTATTCCATTATTCTAAACTTCTCTTCATCATCCTTTGCAAGTCTACCGACACATTCATACAATGCTATATTCACCTTTGGATCATTATGGTTAAATCCCTTACCCTGTAATGATGAATTTGAGGATTCAACCAATATGCAACATAGTGAAAGCGCCGACTCATTTGATCTTTCCACCTTTTGTCAATGATCTCCACGACAACCTTATATCTACATGAAAGGCATACAATTGTGATGCAGAAAAGTTGTCAACCCGTTTTGACTCGTTGACCCGGTTGTGCTAGTGGGTGAAGGGTTAATGGTCTGATCGGTTAGCCCAGTTTAGCCCGTATATATGAAAAAATCTTTATATAGTAAATAATTAAATATATAAAATGTCATATAAAATATGATAATACATATAACATTACACCACAATAATAATTTATACTAAATCTAACATATAATAAAAATTAAACATATTTAAAGACAACATATAACATTAATATTCAAATACTAAACATAAATTTCCCGATTAAAGGTGTCCAATTCAAATTTAAAAATTAAAGTAATCAATTGCTTGTATGTTTTCCCCACCCACCATTAATTCCTAGTTCCGGTTCTAATGTTCCCTACACCACTCGTTCGGTTTTGCCGGGTTTGACCGGTTTTAATACTCCCCACTGTACAAGTCCCAAAGAAGGAAACTCAAAAGGCAGGGCTCGGCCGAGGAAGGACCCGGAACAGTTCAGTGGGTCAACCCGTTCAGTTTTGCCGAGTTTGACAGGTTTTAAGCAGGTTTAACTAAATCCGGGTTAAAGCTTCATTGGGTAATTTTCACCTGCTTTTGTCTCCGGGTCCAGGCCAATCCGGGTTGACCCGTGGGTCAAACTGCGGGTTAACAACCATGAGAAAAACACAAGTGATAATTCTAGATGTGCCCCTGTCGTATTCCATGAGGTCTTTGTTGGTATTTACGCAAAACTAGATGCTCGAATGATATAATGAGATAACAGAAAGTAAAATCAATGGGTTGAGGTTCCTTAAATGACTCGAGTAGATGAATAAAGAAAAAGCAGAAGACACACGAAAATAAAGAGAAGGTTTAGTTAAATGATAAGTTGTTCAGGAAGTATAATCTTAGATGAGCATGCATACTTTCTCCTTAATAAGATGTCTATAGGCATCAATGCTATGTTGACATTCTATACCTTCCGCTAAGGGCATTCCCTACACGTGAATGCGCCCTTGTGGTAAGAATTTAACTAACTAATGCTTGATTTTGTTTTATGCGTAATTAGTGAAGAATAAGGAAGTAAGAATAGTACATCGTTAATTATGTGCTTCCATGAATGATAATGATGGTCTATGGTATTGGGGATCTTTGGATATCGAGCATCATCAATATTCGAACACTAGAGGGTTCCCTCTGACGCAAGCCTAGCAATCATGCATACTACATGAAATTAGTTTCCTTGCATCTCATGGAAGTAGTATAATCAACACACATAAAAATGCACCAAACAAAATAACAAACATATACACTATGTTTGGGAAGGGGTGCAAATGGAAGGGGGTGCAAGTTTGGAGGGGTAAACACAAGTTCCAAGGTGTTTACCCCCGTTTGGTTATTTTGTAACAGTAGGGGGGTGCAAAACGTGAGCGTAAATTCACTGTTTCGGCTTACCCCCCAAATTGGGGTGCAAGGAAAGGAAGGAAGGGAGGGGGAAGGAGGAGGAGGGGAATTATGAATTTTTAATTAGATTATAATTACATAATAATTAATATTATTAATTTTTTCTTATATCTATATTAGTGTAGAAGTTGTTTGGGGTTGACCGTTTGACTAAGAGAGCAAGTTTGTCAATGTTCGCCTCGTCAAATCGATATCTCTTAGTTGACCCGAATTTGCATTGAAAATTAGAGATAAGAAGCATTTGTTGAAAAGATAGAGAGGAACAGTTTAGTTAACTCGATTTACTTTAATAAGTAGTTAAAACTTACAGATTCGAACGTGTTTGACTAAGTTTGACCATATTCAATTTAAAGTTAGGCACGAGAACCCCCTTAGGATGACCAGTTACGAGTTGGATTTCGAGTTTCGAGGTTGCTCGACCAATGATTATTATTGTTGTTATAAATAATTATATTTGAGCATTATTATATAATAATTATTTTTATTAAAATTATTTTTATTTATTATTTTTATTATTATATATTGAATTTTCATGTTATTATTTTGTGATAATATTTTATAAATTGATAAATCTATTTTATAATAATATAATTACTTACTTTTTACTCTATTTGCACCCCCCTACTTTTTCATCCAAACAACAATTTACCCCTCCACTTACACCCTCCACCAAGTTGCACCCCCCAACAATTTACCCCTCAACTTGTACCCCCCTCGAACTTGCACCCCCCTTGTTGCCAAACATAGTGATAGAAAACTAAAACATCGATGTTCCAAGAAGGACCATCGATGATTTAGGGTATCTTATTAACTAATAGAAAATAGTACATCACATCATTAAATCAACATCCCAAATAACAAAAGAGTTAATTGGCCATGTGAGAATGAGAAGGATCAGACAAAAAATGAGTCACTCTCTCCTCACTCTGACAGATTTTTAGCAGTTCTTCGTCGTAAAAAAGCAATTGGTAACTGAGTTTAAATACCTATTTATTGTAAATTAGAAGGAGGTGGGGGGAGAAAAGGAATTTTTCTCCTAAAGTTGATCGAATCTTTCCTTATCAAATTTGAAGTCGGTCTTCATCAACTTTTGGACGAAGTAGCTTTACTGAAGAAGTTTCCTAGGAGAATTAGGGTTGGTGGCAGTATAGCGGCGTTCGCACCACCAATAATTTTCTTTGTGGGTTGGGCTCCCTAATCCATAGAGGACTTCTCCTCGGAAATTGGGTATGTCTTGGGGTGGTTTTCCTTAGCGGCGGTTGGACCAGAAGCTGACCCACCGCTCTTTTTTTCTTCAACTTGAGCCGAGTCTTCCTCCTATGAGCATGCCTTGTGATTATATAGCAAATCCTCGTAGACTTCTCCTTCATTGGACCTCTTCTTTCTCACAAAAGCTCCATATTTTTCTTTGCATAGTTGCTTCATTGACTATCACATCCTTAATAGTCACTATTCTAGCTTCCCTAGATCACGTTATGATAACAAGACTCAATGATTCAAAGTAAGATGAGAAGTGATCATGCTTGTGAGCGATGACTAAAGTCATTATATGGAAAACCATCTTTAGTTCTTTCAAAAGCTTTGAAACACATCACCATGGTTTTTGCATTAAAAATGTTCAGTTTTTGAACAACTAAGGATATATCGAGCAAATTAAGATAAAGCTAGTCAACCATTCCCACCCCACACTTTAAAATGGACATTGTCTTCAATGGGCGCAAAGATAGTGAGCCATAGTAGGGTTTAAACGAGGTACCTCGATTATTGGTCAGTAATAGCACCCTTGATCTCTTCTTGAGCTAAAGCGAGTTATTCCAGAACCCGAAGAAACTCAATTTTTTTTTTCTATTTTGGAGTTAGTAGGGACAGATCTTTGCTCCTTCTCTCTAGTGGGTGTAAACTCTATTTTTTTGGACTTAGTCTTGATGTGGGTCGCTCAAATTGGGGAACATCCAAAGGACTTCTCCTTAAAAAATGAACGAAGTGGAGGCCAAGTCTATGATACATCTCTCTAGGATGTCAAAGTTGAGCATAGTAGGTCTCGGTGGCCTTTGTCAGGCGTAGCTCTCGGAAATTTTCAAAGATAGAGTTCCCTTTCTTCTTGAGGATGGTTGAGACTATTGTATTGATGAATCCTCCTCATATCATAATTTCCCATTCTCTAACAATATTTAAGGCTGTGGCCACTACCCATCCAGGATGAATCATCTTGTTGGAGAAGATGGCTTGATAGATTAATTGCTCGTTATAGTACACAATGTTGAACTCTCCACGTTTATGGAATATGGTGTGTTGAAGGAACATATGTAGGAGGCCTCAAAATGGCACGTTCATATATTCTCCTCTGCTTACTCCTCGGACATACTCATCAAGGTCGTTGAGATGATTCCACACTACATTAGCTCCGTCGACTTGCTTGCTTGAGGCAAGTGGACCTACAATGCTTGCTTGCTTGCTTGTCCAATCGAGTTATGCTTGTTCAAGTAGTTTCTTCTCCATTAATGCTAAGCTCTTATTCCAATGATCGTCGTTGTAGGAGTGGATTGCTTCAATGATGACATCATATCTACTTCTTGATGGTTGCCTTAGAGCATCGACCTTCCTCGCAAGAGGGGTGTCATCATTGTGTCTTCTTTTCTTGCCATTGATGTTACCTTCACCGATCTTGGCATCCATGATCTAGATTTATTGCTCCTCTCATCCTCTTTTTCTTCATGCGGAAGTGTCTTCTTCTTTATTCCTTGCTTAGCAGCTTCCTCATTGCTTTCCACCATAGTTGAATGATGGGTATTGATCTTCTAGGATCGTATTGTGATTGAACTTCATGTGGTGGTGTGATGTATTAACGAAGGGGTGCACCTCTTTTTATAGGGTGAGGAGCAACCCTATATACTCTTTTGAGTCCTACTTCGAGAAGGATAAGGGGTATGGGCTTTAGCCGCTGCTCAAAAACCACATTGTCCGAGTTGGACACAGAAAAAGGGAGGTATGGGCTTTGGGCACCTCCTGTTAGTCCTCTTGGACCACCCCTTGTTTGTGCACAAGCTTCCTTATTGTATTTCCATTTCTTCTGTCAGAGTCTTTTCTATAGAAAATTTTAGGGTTTTTATCTGCTTCCTTTAACTAGTCGGCCCTTGCTCTTTGCTTCCACTTCAGCTCCTCTTAAGCCATGACTTCATTAAGTTCTTTTGTCAGATCTCTTCTCTGTAAATCACAGCCGCATCTGTCTTCCTCTTATCCAGTGGCAAGGGCCCTTTCTGCCTTCATTGGTCAATATCTTAATATGCCAAAAGTCTCTTTGCTCCAACTACTCAACTTCCTCTCACAAGCTGATATCTTCTCCATTACTGTCAGCCCTTCCCCATAGTCCCAACCCTCTCTAATTACCTTCTGACACGCCTCATGTTTCTGCCAATAGGGTTTGAACCCGAAATTCCAGCCTCGCTGCACATCTTCATGAACTAAACTGGTTTGTAGAAGATCTGGCAATGATAAGAATCACACTTCTGTAGATGATAAACTCTAGCATGAGGGTAATGAGACTACCACTCTGAGGTTCCCAACATCCTGTCCAGTCTCTCCTCCATAAAACCACCAATTATTTTTTAGTTATCCCAAGTAAATGTTTTGCTTAAATCTTCCGATCCACATTCATCCAACACGTTATTGAAACCCTCCATCTCTGTCGTACCAGGAGGTCTTACCCCAATTTTCTCTTCATAACTCAGTACATGGTTGAAATTACCACCAATGAGCCAGTGTAGAGACCACTTCTCCTATAAGTAAAGTAGGAGCTCCCATGTTTTTTTTTTGTTTTCTTGTTTAGGACACCCATAAATCCCTGTAAATCTCCACATAGAATCTGTCTTCAATCTCTATATCAATAAAATTTCTCGATTCCTCCTTAACCTCAACCTTGAGATCACTTCTCTATAGCAACAACAAACCACCAACTCTTTTTATCAAACCCACCTCTCTTCCATTTTCGCATCCCAAGCTCATCATTGCTTCTTCCCACTCATAATCTTACTTCTTTGTCTCCATCAGGAAGACAATATCAAGAGTTTTCCTCTAGAGAAGGGCCTCCAGTTTTCTAATTACGAGGGGACTCCCCAACCCCTAACAATTATAACACATAATATTCATTGAGCTCGTGCAACCCTGGCTCGATGCAGGGTCGCCACCTCTCCAACCAAATTTGCTTTTAGAGGAGTAGATCTATCAGCTTCCTTTCCATCGTTTTCACCTTCCTTCTTGTCTAGTTCCCCGCCTTCATTACAAGGGCTCGCTTGAACCTTATTTTTTCCTCTAAGTCTACCTTTGTATCCTCAACTTGCCTTTTTTTAGTCACTTGAGGTATTTTTCCTCCAAGTTTTTGGCGATCAGAATGGGAGAGTCTGGTCCAACTGCCCTTTATTTCCTGACTTTTCCTGTCACTTGTCCCACATCCATGTTAAGGATCACATTTTTCTCCATAATAGCTGTTAAGGACTTCTCCTTTGCTATCTCCTCATGTTCCCTTTTCGTAGCATGTTGTTCAAAATTCTCATGTTTACTTCTCCACCCCCTCCAACGATTCACTTAGTACCTCCAATCCATTTTTTCTGCTTTCCAACATATCTCTCTAAGAATGAGGTTTCTCATTTGCTAAATAACTAAAACCACCCCCTCTCATATTGCTCCATTATGGTTTTCCATATCAATGCACTCTTCTCCTGTTCCGACTTGTTAACCTTTGGTTTAGGTGGGGGAGACTTGCCTTTAACCATGGTCCATATTGATCTATCATATCGTCATTATGGGTAGGGCAGTATAATTTTGGATGCCCTATCCCACATGAGAAACATAAAAAGTAGTAAACGCTCATACTTCACCTTAAACCTCTAACTTCTCCTCATATCTACAGGTTCAAGTCATCCCTCAACATAGTGGTAATGTCTTTTTCCACCCTTATCCGCATAAAGTCACTCCAAGGGTAAGAATTCTTCTCATCAAACAGCATAAATCTGCCGATCTTGGAGCTATCTTCTCAGCCATCTTACGAGTTCTCATCTCTGCAGGTATGAAAGAAATTTGTAGCCATACCTCACATCTCTTTCACAACCTCCACAATTGGTTTCTTCTATAAACTTGCTTGTGCAAAAATAAGCAGTTTATTGTCATAATGCCAAGGTCCCCCATGGAGACCTTATGCCTGTTATCAACATGTGTGAATTGAAAAGCAAACGATTGGATCCCTATATCTCTTATCTCAAATGGTTTGATCGTGTGCTAGACCTTCTCCAGCATTTAGCAAGCCCAACCTCTAAGAAGGAGGTTAATCATTTGAAGTACCCGAACATTCTTTTTTGTAGATGCTACTAGACGTGCTACCAAGCCGTTTAGGAGCACCTCGCATATGCCTTCGAGCATGTGATATGTGTTCACAACTAGCACAACATCTTCATCGTCAACTAACGTCACTCTCTGCAGTCCAACCTCCATCTCTTCATTTGGGTTACATCTCATAAACATCTTTGTTCATCTCTTTTCCATGACCTAGTCCAGCTATTTCTTTCACTATAATTTTCTTAGAACTCTACCAACAAAAAAAGATTCACTGGCTCTTTAATAAATAGTCTCAGGAGCTAGGGTTTTTAACCAAAGCACTCGTCTACACTGATCTCAAGAAAACCTTTCCTCCTTGTACAGGAAACTCTCTAATCCTCTTCCAACTCTAACAAGGACAACTTAATACTCCAAAACACCAACCAAGACCCCTCTCAACATAAACACTAACTCACAATCCAAGCTAACCAAGCAAACTAGAGATTTAGCCAAACAAAACTAGCCAAATTGCCCTCACGCTGACTAAAATCTTATTTGAACCTCTCGCAGCTCGAGGGAGAAAAAATGACGAGGCGAAGAAAATTCACTTAATCCCACTATAGCAATTAGGGGTGTACTAGGTCGGGTGGTCTGGGTTTAGACATTTTAATCACCCGACCCATGCATTACGGTTTGGGAAATATTAAACCCAAATCCACCCAAAAAAATCTAAACCCTACGGTTTGTTTCTAATTGGGTTGGGTCGGGTTGTCGATATTTTTAAGTAAAAACCCAACCCAATACAAAATATGTAATTATTCTACATCATAAAAATATTTTATAACTAATTAAAAATTCAAACGAATAAACCAATGTGAAAGGTATCAAAATTCACAAATGTTGCTTGAATTTTAATAAAATTTGATTTACTTCAACTTATGTCTAGTTTTTTTCATGACATTTGTTGAAATAGGCTAAAAAGGTTACAAATGAACGCATCCAAAATATGTTATTCTATTAAAATTGTACACAAGAAAAAAACTTACGTGAATCATAGCAATATTAAATTTATGTCTAAACTTTAAGCCGAAGAATGCATTAGATTAGGGAGACCTTAAGAGAAAAACATGGCAAAATATGTTAATTTTCTCATAAGTATGACTATATACGACATAAATATTTTTTTGATACGAACTCATATCAATAATTGGAACACGGGTTGGGTCGGGTTCTATGGGTTGTGTAATCCAAAACTCAAACCCAACCCAAAAGAGGCGGGTTGTACAAAAGAAAATCCTCACCCAACCCAAAACATTCGTTTTAGCGATAAATACGGGTGGGTTGGGTCGGGTTGAAGGGTGGGTCGGTTTGCGGGTGTGTTTGTTAACCCCTAATAGCAATTAGCAAGCCATTTTTGTTCATTTCACCTAGGAAATAGAGGGAGGTTGGCTTAGGATTTATTATTGTGTCTTGGGAATCTTTTCCATGTCCATTAAGAGCATTCACATTGGTATTGCATTCTCAATTGCAAGTTGACATGGAATTGGTTTTGCAATTGTGTTTTGGGAATCTTTTCCATGTCAATTAAGAGACTCCACATTGGTATTTCATTCTCAATTAATAGCCTCCACCGCACTAAAATAATCTAGGGTTGGACTCCTCCATTGCGGTCATTAGTCTAGGGAGTAAAGAATATGAGTCGTCCCAATCACCATACACCTCATCCATGGCCTAGTGCTTTCCATACCATGCCTTCTTGTACCTGATCGTGTAGGAATGTCAATCCTTCACCTCGGCCATGATAGGTTTGATCTTGATATCTGGTCGTGCCTCGATCAAGTGCTTAATGGTTCTTGGCACTTTCTTTGCTTTAAGTTGGCGGTGATCTTGGGAAAGTTTGGTTACGGAGCAACTGTGATTGTTCTCTGCTTTTCGAATGACCCAGACACCCTTTCTCTTCATATTTGAAGCCCTCAATTGCCACATAAAACCCTCTCCAGCATACTTGCATATGACATGTAGTTGTTTGGTGTCAGAATGTTTTACCTTCCACTAGAAATTGCGCCGCATGGCTTCTTCGTTAAAAGCATCTTGGCAGTCGGATTATACACTGGCGTAGGGAGAAAGTCAGGAGAATCGCTCTGACTATATAAAAATTGAGATGCCACCTCATCGTCGATATCATCCGTATCTTCCTCCTCGCTGACTGATATCAAATCTTCCTCACTTTCCTCATCGCTGGAGGCGAATGGATAGCTCGGCCCAGGAGAATCATCATGATCTGCATCACCAACATAATTTTCTCTCTCATGCAAAGTGCGTCTAGGTTGAAGGGTGTTCTCAATGTCAGCCCACTCTGCCCCCAAGCAGGTCATTGAACGTCGTCGGGCTCAACGAATGGGGCAGGCTCAGCATGTTGCGGGTATTCTTCCCATGCCACACCTCCTGCAGAACTACCTCCTCCGTAGTTGCTTGAACTACCACCCTGTCCGTATTCCGTACCCTCCTGCAAAACCATCATAATAAGAATACCGGTGAAAATGAGTTTCACCCACCTCCTCGATCTCGACATACACCTCTACAAGCCGCATCCCGTTGTCATATAAGAACTGTATCATCATGATAACCGCGTCATCATCATTTATAACAACTTCTTCGTACATAACTCCGCCAACACTCATGTTTGGATACCGGTAAGTAATTTTACCAACTCTCGTCTCGTCTGTCTGCCCATACAAATCATGTTTGCACAAATGTCACGGAGTTCTCGCCACGTGAATCTCGACTCAATTTTTCAGCATAGTGGATTCACCATCTTCATAATCGACCCCAATGTAAGAGTTTGTCACTCGACCATTCTACCAAATAATAAGCCGAAACTTCTTAAATTTACTGATATCTGCAATTTATAGTAAGTAACTATTAGTTTATCTCGAATAAGATTAGTATAGTATAATTAGTACTTGGGGCTACACAAACAATATCCAACACCATATTTTTAAGGCTACGAAAATAATATCATCCAAAACCATAAACAACCGCAACTAACTAATCAAAACATGGACCATAATTAGCATTACAATAACATGAGTATACTAAACAAATTCATCTAAATTCATCTAACTAACATCAATAATACTATAATTAATCTAAATTTCTCTAACATAACATATTTGCCACTAATCACAGTTCATTAAATACATACATATAATTATTAAAACATCAATATTTAAACAGTATATAATTTTATCATACCAAAAATTTGAGTTTCTGTATCCGTAGTTGTTGGAAGTAGGCTTAGAAGGAGATTTTTGCAGAAATTTGAGTGGAACAGGGCAGATTTTTGAGGCAGGTACGTGGGGGTTCGGTGCAAACCAGGGAAAATAATCACCGAAAGAGTCCATAGCAGTGAAGTGTTCACTGGGTGAATGCTAGGTTGTTGTGACCTAATTTTCCACCTAACAGGGCTGGAAAACGTGGTAAACAATCACCGGTTTTCACAACTGTGATGACATATTCATCATTGTCAACCAGCGCGGTGATAACTTCACCGTTTTGCTCTTCTACGGTGATAGTTTCACCGTTGTTTATCATAGCGATCATGCTTTCCCTGTTATCCTTTAAGGCGGTGATATGTTCACTGTCTTAGTCTATTGAGGTGATATTATTCATTTTTTTGTTCCATTGCGATGATGAACAAACATGTATATTTTAGGAATTATTTTTATAACTGACCTATTTTGAAAATATTTTTTAAGAACAAGACAACTAGTGTATTTTAGTTTTTTTTTTTCTGAATTTGTGACTGCGATGAACGGAAGGGAAGGAGGCGAGGGAAGAGAACTAGAGAAGGGTCAACTAGTCAAAGGGAGGACGGGAGGCGGCCCACGACGATGAATTGGTGACTGCGGGAAGCCACGTGGCCAATTTAGCCAAATCTGTTGTGCTTGCTTAGGACAAAACGACATCATTCTACACAGTAGGAAATTAGAATACCAAAATCAGAGGAATTCCCGAGGAAGAGGACGGAAGAATAAGACGACGACCCTAAAATTTCTCCGCATTTGGATTCCAGAGCTTTCTCTCTGTAACGAGGTAATTTTGCTATCCGCCATTTTTTCTCATTCATTGGAGCTCTCCTTCCGTTTCTCTAGCCTTTCGCGTTCTTCGTCCCCAGCTTTTTGAATTGTTTTGTCATATGTTTATGACGGTGCTGATGATGTCGGTGATGCTTCGTTCTGTAATTGCTCCTGTTCGTTATAGGAACGGAAAAACAAGAATTTTCTTCTGTTAATGGGTATTCCATACATGGAGGAGAATTTGTCAGTGGTGATGTGTTTTTTAGTCAATCTTGACATTAATTGACGGAGATGGGGAGGAAGAGAAGGAAAAAGGGGAAAATGGAGTTCTAGGGATATTCATTGATTGGGGAGAATGAATCCATGCTAAAATTGCAATGGATTGAAACAAATTTCTGAAGTGCCACTGTGGGTCATTTTTCAAGGCTTAGTCCTTCATTTCTCTTCCGTTTCTACTCCTTTCAACCAATTTCCCCTTCAAGAGGATAAATCGTTAAGCACTTGGTATGTTCCTTGCAGGTTTCAGAATTTATTTGAGCTTGGCCTTTCCTCTCTGCGATAAGAAGTCGTTTGGAAGTCGGCCAGGTTTCTCTTTCAGCTGCTGCCAATTTACCACTGGGGTCCTTGAGTAGTAACGTTTTAGCATAGAAAGGATTTGTAGCGTCAGCCACAATTCATTTCAGCCATGCCTGGGGCTGGTTCCTTGCAATTGTCTCATGATTTGGGACTTTGCAAGAGCCAGAGCCGTAGGCAATTTAAGGTATATTTTTATGTTTCGTTTTGGAAGCTTTCTTGCCATATTCATTTCAAATGTGATGCCCAGTTTCAGGAAGGAACACTAACTAAGTAAGATGGTTGTTCCCAGGATACACTAGGAAGGAGCAGGCTACCTTCCTCAAGTGCTAGACTGTCTTCATGTGTTTCGGTAATGTCCAGATCATCAAAACTTGTTCCAGGATTCATGAACACTAGTGCAAATTGCTAGATAGGGTCTTCGTCATGTTTCTAGCTTCTCAGATTTTGAATGTAGATTTTAAATAGAAAAACCGAAAGAGATGAGATTACCCGTTGGAGCTTACTTTGATTCACTTTCTCTCTACAGCTCGGGCTTATTTATCTGAACGCCCTTGATCTACCATGTTGCCTCTTCTGATTTCTTAGGGTTTCTAGTTTCTCTTCTCCACTTTAATAATATAAAGCTATTTGAGCCCCTGTTGAGAGCCAGCTAGAAAATGTGTTTTTGGGGGTGAGGGAGGCGGTATCCTCTCTTTTCATCCACCTGGTAGCAGATTGGCTGGTTAATGCTACAAGCTAGATAATGGAGCATGAAAGAGTATTTTCTGTTCGCTTGTCTTTGATGTTCAGCTCTTGTGCATAGGGTGGTCATTTTTACTGTGTTGCAAAAACTGGATTTCCTATGTATCATTGAACAACAGAACATTGTTTTTCTTTCTTAGAATTCAAATCTATCTCCCCCCCCCCCCCCCCCCCCCCCCTTATGACAGAAATCAAAAGTTTAAGTCCATAAAAAGTTGCTTAGTAACCCTGGTCCAATGTGATCTTCTGACACTTGGTTTCTTGAACTCCAGAGACAGGACAGCTGGACTCTTCGTGTTTTGGGAAGTGCTTACAGATCCACCTGCTATGTACCAAAAAGAAGTAGCACTTTTAGGTGCCATTCTACGTTGGTACCTGGTCAAATCCTTGAATTTCCTGTCATAAAGGCTGCTTCAGGAGCTTTGACGAGGTAACTACTCGTATTCTGTTAGCTCACCAACATTGATATCTTAGTGCTTTTTGATAGTGTACTAGTATAGGTTTTGGGTTTAATTCGTTTTTGGTATTTCTATCTTATGTTGGTTTATTGCATATGGGTGTGTTTTTGCTACTAACTTGATGGCTGTGTTTTTCGGATTATCGTGTATAGTTTATAACACACTAAACTATTTCAGGGCCTATAACAATCTACAAGGCAGTCGTCTTGTACTCAGGATAGCTCCAGCTGTAGGTATTATTGTATTTGCTCTATGGGGTCTTGCACCGCTTATGCGTCATAGCCGAAATCTAATACTGTGTGTATGTATTCTTTTGTAGTTCTCTTTCTTCTTCCTTTTACAATTTGTGTATTCTTTTGAGATTCTGTTTGTAATGCTGGAAGTATTACAGAAAAATGATAACGGTTGGAAGAAGAGTAACACATACCATGTCACGACCTCTTACCTTCAACCTTTGCTGCTGTGGGCAGGTGCAATATTTATATGCAGGTACAACCATGGAACCTCATTATTTGTTGGTAGTATGTTAAGCTTTTGTGTTAGTTATGCCTAAATGCAGTTACTAGATGATGTACTCATTCTAGTTGGATTACTGTAGGGCGCTGGATCCTGTTGCTCTTCCCACAGAAGCTAGTCAGATTGTCAAGCAAAGGCTACTTAATTTCATACAGTCATTATCAACTGTGCTGGCATTTGCATATTGCTTATCACGGTGACTGATGCTTCTTAACCATTCCTAATCTTGTTTTCATGTGTTTGTGTTTTGTATCATTAGTTTCCACCTTATCCTAGTTTCTATCTCCCTCTTTCTGAGCAGTTATGTGAGTCTGACAACTGAACGAGATGTGTGAAATGTGTATTTCACTGGATAGAGCTCCCCTTTAGGAATCTGATATTGAACATTATTGTTTTTTTTTTCTCCATATCTGAACTTCACTTAAACAATTTTTCTGCAGCCTGATTCAACAGACCCAGAAGTTGTTTGTGGAATCTAGCGAGATCAACGATCGAGGAAATGTGCGTAAATATTCTGCAACACAATAAAGTTTTTTTTGTTATATGCTTTTGAGTTCTATCTCTATATTCACCTAACACATCTTTAATTATTCTAATTATCGTTGTACAAGAACGGTACTGAGGAGGGATTCATAGTTGGGTTTGTCATATTACCATAGGATTTGCATTGTTCCCTTTTCTCCTAGCTACCCCATTGAGTGCGCTAAATCAGGCCATTCTATGGAATGGCAATTTCCTAAAGTGAAACTATTGCCACCTTCATTTAATACTCCCGATGGGCAGAGACAATTCGGCTTACATCCATTTTGAACCTATTACAATATGATGTATTCATCGTTGCATATTCATTTGCAAATACGTTTCCTCCTTATGGGCAACATCTTTTCCCTTTTAAATAAGTGTTTGTTGATATTCCTTCGCATTGTGGCAGATGGGGTTAGACTTTGCTGGGAAAGCTGTGTACTCTTCAGTGTGGATAGCTGCTTTTTCACTCTTCATGGAGTTGCTGGGTTTCTCTACCCAGAAATGGCTTACTGCTGGAGGTCTGGGGACAGTATTGCTCACCCTTGCTGGCCGTGAGGTGAAATTTAGTTCTTTCCTCATTTTCGATTTCTTTCCGAACAGCTTTTAGTCATTGCATCAATTACCGAATTATGTACACACACGTATACATGCTCCATAGTTATGATTTTTTCCTCTTTGTTACAGATATTTACAAATTTTTTATCTAGTGCGATGATTCATGCAACTCGGCCTTTCGTTGTAAATGAATGGATCCAGACGAAAATTGAAGGGTATGAAGTTTCCGGCACTGTTGAGGTTCGTGTTCCGCCCCCAGTCGAAAAAATAAAAAATCTTCGAGGCCATAATTATGTCCCTGCATGTAGAGTTGTTATCCCTTCAGATGGTCATAGTGTCATCTCGGAAACTTGGGAAAAGAATTATTGAGAGTACGTATTTGTTGATTTATGCAGCATGTTGGTTGGTGGTCACCAACAATAATAAGAGGTGAAGATCGTGAAGCAGTTCATATCCCAAACCATAAGTTTACAGTGAACGTTGTGAGAAATCTCAGTCAGAAGACTCATTGGAGAATCAAAACACATCTGGCTATTAGTCATTTTGATGTCAATAAAATCAATGTGAGGAACCATCTATTTTAACCAGGTCCTTTTTTTCTTATTCCCTGAATCAACATGACCTGGATCCTCTATTGATAAGTGTAAGGCTTTTTCTTTTTCAGACAATTGTTGCTGATATGCGTAAAGTGTTGGCAAAGAATCCTCAGGTTGAGCAGCAAAGGTTGCACAGAAGAGTATTTTTAGAGAATGTCAATGCTGAAAATCAAGCACTCATGGTCAGTGATCCCTTCTTGATGAAAGGATAATGTGCCACCTGACCGCAAAGTGGTTTTTCCATACTTCAGTTCTGATATACTTTACCTGCATCATTGTTATTGCACTTCTTTCTGAGTCAATGCTTTTAACATCTCGAATATGTCATTCTTGCTTGGTACTTGTGGACATATTCTTGCTTGATACTTGTGTATCCACTAGTTTCTTGCCCAGGTTCACTATATATCATAAGTTCATACTGAATATCGGGTCTCTTCTTCTTGCTAAGTGGTAACCCTCTTGTTTACTTCTGAAATACAGATCTTAGTGTCGTGTTTTGTGAAGACGTCACATTTTGAAGAGTATCTCTGTGTAAAGGTAAGGAGTCTTATTTTCTGGTAGATTTGGTATCATTATCATTCCACTTGAAGCACTATTGGAAGTGCTTTGTTTTTGTGAAAACAGGAAGGCATACTGTTGGATCTTCTAAGAGTGATCAGCCATCACCGTGCCAGACTGGCCACACCAATCCGTACAGTGCAGAAGATGTACGCTGATTCTGATATGGAGAACGTTCCATTTGAAGAATCGTTCTACAACAGTGATACTGGTGTAACATCTAATCGTCCTTTACTACTAATTGAACCCTCTTACAAAATCAACGGAGAAGATAAAACAAAATCCCAAAGTCGAACATCCCGAACAGTTGGAGAGCAAGAGAATAATAAGAACATGCCACCTAAACCTTCAGTCGAGATTCAATCAGGAGGAAGTCAGAAGTCTGATTCCAAAGTGAAAGAGACAGCAGCAGCAGCAAATGCAAAGGCGGATGCCAAGGTTACCAAAACAGCCCCAAATCCTGATGCCAACAAGAAGGCAGCAGAAAGATCAAGTTCCAGCGTCAAAGCTGCTGGCAAGCGTGTTGATGAGCCTTCAGTTTCATCATTGGAATCCCAACAGACGAAACAGGGAGGCGAGAGGAAATCTGTCTCTCAACCTTCAACTTCGAGGCCTGCTGCCTTGGAGGAGAATATTGTACTTGGTGTTGCTTTGGAGGGATCCAAGAGAACGTTGCCTATCGAGGAAGATGTCACTTCACCACATGCTGTCCAAGGAGAGGTCAAGGAAACGGCTGGTGCTGGCCGACGTGACGGCAGCTCGGGGACGGATAAGAAGAAAGAGGACAATCAGGTTGCAACCAACTCTGCTGCAACTTCTTCTGGTGATCAGTAATGGCCACTGGATCATCCTGCTGCAAGTGGCTAATTGATCACATTTTAATCTTTGTATTCTGAGTTGGGTTATTACTTAACCACACTGTAAATTCTTTTACGTGCCGTCGATTGCCATTCAGA
Organism: Linum trigynum; assembly: GCA_964030455.1. Taxonomy (NCBI): domain Eukaryota; kingdom Viridiplantae; phylum Streptophyta; class Magnoliopsida; order Malpighiales; family Linaceae; genus Linum; species Linum trigynum. The sequence continues at coordinate 9,631,749 of OZ034820.1, read as the reverse complement.
GGGCTCTCTCTAATCGGACGTGCAGAAAGTGCATTCTTTTGTATTTGATGGCAATGGCCATTTTATTTGGTTGGCCTTCTTCCAGTCACTCCCGTTATAAGCATTATATTCTGAAACTCTCTTCTCCAGTCCATCGGAGACCCGCCGCTCCCAGTTGCCGGCTCCGCCTCCTCGATACCTCTGATAGCTCAGCTGTTGATTTGACCCGCCCAGTTGTAGATCACCATATCTCTCCTTCTCGATCTCTAGACCACCAGAAACCCACGCCGACAGGCGCTCGATGTACTCAGTTTTCTCTCTCGAATCCGACTCTTCCTCCCAGTTCGCGATCGCCTGGACGACGACGGCGACGATTCCGACTCTTCCTCTAAAATCATAAACCCATCGCCGGCGGCGCCTAATCAGGCTGAAGTTAGTACCTGAATTTTATAGAGTTTCAAATAGGTCAAGCATCATGTGCGAAAAATTATATTTCAATACCTAATAAATTTTGTTTTACATTTTTGTATCTAAAAAAGAAAACATTTACATATCTAAAAAAGAAAACATTTACAAGCAGGTCCAAAGTGATGGGTACCATGCTCAACCCATGTCCATTTTCAAATTGAAAACAAAATTCAAACCCAACTCTTCCTATCCAAACACTATCCAAACCCATATAGAACAAATTCATACCCTATGGCTCGCTCTGAATGCACCACTTAAAAACTCCCGATTAAGACCCAAGTATAAACCTTAACCGGGTGCAGTACAAGACAAGTATGTTTAAATATTGACTCGGGCCGCTTCATGTACCCTACTTCGATTGTTTGTAACATTATCTAGCGGTTGGTTTTGGTGAAAACAGCGATCTAAAGCTAAAGTACTTGCAAAGACAAATGGTTTTGACACTAATTGAGAAGGCTTCACCAGGGTGTTGCTCCCCTAGCTAGCAATTACGACTTAATGGATTGAAGGGACATGTGTGGTGAGGGGGTTGTAAACCGTAGGGAAGTCTAACAAGTAGCCAAAGCCACCCTCTTAATCTCTAGGTCGAGGAAAGGGAATATGATCCCAGCCACCAATGTGACTCTCTCGACCTATTGACTAAGAAATAGTTAGACTTCACCCTCGAATCGGAGTTCGGAAGGCCACCCGCAACCAAACCCTAGGTGCTAATACGAAATAGGAGGTTTGTCGTGCGTTAACCTAACTAGAAGACAATGAATTGCATAAGAAAACCCAGCATTCAAGCCTCTTTCACAGAAAGGAAGGGGGTTTTCTCTCTACCTAGGTTAGAATGACAATTAGATTGATAGGCTTTCACACAACATAATCATTCATGAATAATACCTCCACATTCACATCAAACACAACCACAACACAAATCATTAATCCATACAAGCATTCACATATTTGTAGCTAGTGTTTACAATCACTCAAGTGAAAGAAGGGACTACTCCATGCTAGGAGAAGGGAAAACACAATAGAGAAGAAGGGAAACCATCAAAGAGATGCTAGCCTTGCTCCTTGTGTTGAAGAGATCCTCCTTTGGGGGATGAATTCCCAATTCCTTGCTTGAAGATGAAACTCTAGCTTCTTCTCTTCTTTGGTTCGTCACTTTCTCACTCTAGAAATCTGAAGAAGAAGAAGTTTCTCACACTAGGTCTCCCTCATTTTCTCCTTTGGCTCAACCTCCTTTAAATACCCAGATCGGGCTTAGTTCACGACCGTGAACTGAAAGCCTAGACCGTGAATCAACAATGAAACGCGCCGCATCACTAACTTCTGTTCACGGACGGAGGTCTGAGTTCACGGTCGTACGACCGTGAACTGGCTCGTGTCCAGTGAAACCCTTCTGTGCTCTAGATGCGTAGTAGTTCGCGGGGAACGTCTCCAGTTCACGGTCTTAGTGACCATGAATTCACAGCTCAAATAGTGAACTGATACTGTTTCCACCGTTTGACTCGATCTTTCGCCCTTTCGTCCAACTTTTGACTCCGGGGTTGGTTCCACCTGCCAAAGCCTGAAACACACCCAAACAAGGCACAACCAGACGTAAAACCAAAAATCCCGAAGTAAAAATGCTTCAATCGACTAAGCAAACCGGGGGTAAAAAGTGTACACATGAGCCCGAATCACCCTGCCCATATAGATGAGTCTAATTGGGTTTGGGGGGAAATACCCATGAGTGGGTTTGGGGAAATAATCTTTGGCAAACAAGAGACTCCTTTCATGCAAAAGCAAACTAATAATTAAAAAAAAAAAAGCAAACTTGTGAAAAAGCAGTAGCAAATGGAGCAATGGTGAGGGCTTCGTTGATGAACAGAGGAAAAAAGTTGTCTCTCCATCAGCGGTAGAGCCTCAACCTTTAAATATATATGTACAATTTATAATATATTTTAAAAATAAACTAGTTAGAAAGACTTTAGTCTTTTATTAATTTTTATGATAAAATCTCTAAATATAAATTGTTTATCCCTACCTTGTTCAGATTTCTAGCTCTGCCCTATTATTCTTTTTCTACTCATAAAATATGAAGAAGCATCATTGACAAAATGGAAGCTGATGACGAAGCACGTGTTGATGGACCGGATTAGACCACAAATACTCACTTTACAATTATATTTTTATACACAACACTATATCGCCAATTTGACGATTAAAAATGTATGAATGCCAGAAACTATCTGAATGTGTGAGCATTGACTCTAGTAATTCAAAATAATTAATTCTAATAATTCAAATTATTGAAGGAAAGACCATAAAGGGGGACAAAATGTCCGAACCCATTATATGAAGTACGCAATTCACCCATCCCCCTATATTGTTGTGGTCTCTGTTTCTGAAAGCTGCTACAATGATGGTTCTTCTTCACATCTAAAAAAGTTGTTGGTCGGTTGATAAATGAAGCAGCTCCATTACATTTTTCTACTCTGCCAATGTCTCTCCTTTATTTTCATATGCAATACCCCTCTAAGGTAACCGAAAAAAGAGAGCAAAGAAGAGATATTGACAAACATGTGGAGTGATAGGATTGGCCACAATCTTTCGTTTTGAGAAATTGGTAAGAAACCAACAACTTGAGGCGAAATTCGCTCCTATCCATCAGCTCATTATAATCTCAGAGAAAGGCCATTGTAAACGCAAAAAAGGGAAGAATACCTCTAACTCCACACATTCCCCCCACTCTTTCACTTTTCCTTTTTTACTCTTTTTCTCTTTGATTTTCCACTTCTTTTCCCTTTCCTTCCTTCTCGTCAAACAACACGAAAGAGGGAGAAAAGAAAAAACAATCTCCCCCTGCTCTCTCTCTCTCTCTTCCCCCCGAAACAAACACACACCGTAGGATTGATTATTGGGTGCCATGTCTACCATTGATCTTTGATATCCTTCTTCCCTGATTTCATGATAATAGACAACGCGAAAGAGGAGTAGTAGTAACGTCTATGTTCTTCGTCATCCAAATGTAGACCACATTGATTCATATAAAACACCAAACACAATGTGTTAACGTTTCCACAACCCAAAAACAACAAAACATAGGGACTTGGGAAGAGGAAGAAGAAGAAGGAGAAGAAGAAGAAGAAAAAGAAGAAGAAAACAATGTTGCAGAGAGCTGCAGGCAATGCTTATTCATGGTGGTGGGCCAGCCACATCAGAACCAAGCAGTCCAAATGGCTCGAGCAAAATCTTCAAGGTACCTTACCATTACAATTCCTCAAGTTGAGATAATTCCTGAAAACTTGATGATAACATGTTGGGTTTTTCTGCAAATTTCAAACAATATTTTTTCTTTCACTGTTATTGCTTTAAGATGTGGTATGCTACATTTTAGTTAATTATCCTCCAACGTTAATCTTGGGGTTCTCTGAAAACATGTTCCTTGTAATGACTAGAAATATCTAAAATCATTTTCTAGATATGGAAGAAAAGGTGCATAGTGTGATGACACTAGTATCAGAAGATGGAGACTCCTTCGCAAAGAGGGCAGAAATGTACTACAAGAAAAGACCGGAGATCATCACTTTTGTCGAAGAAGCTTATAGAGCTTACAGAGCATTAGCCGAGCGCTACGACCATATTTCAACCGAGCTTCAAAATGCCAACAACACCATTGCCTACGTCTTCCCCGAACAAGTCCAGATGGCCATGGAAGATGAAGATGACATTCCTTCCCCACGTTTCCTTAAGAAACTCCCAGCCGCCGGCGAACCACCAAAGGGGAACATCCCAAAAGTGCCCAAGATCCCCAAAGAGATAAAGGGTATGTTCCAATCCGCCACTAAAAAGCTCCAACCCAAGAAATCGATCAAGGTGACAACCGCATCATCATCTCCAGCTGCTCCCAAACCCACTATGTCGAAACCTGAAGCATTCAAGCATATCGATAAGCTTCAGAAGCAGGTTCTGGCTTTACAAACAGAGAAGGAGTTTGTCAAGAGTTCCTATGAAAATGGATTGGCCAAATATTGGGAAATTGATCAGCAGATTAGAGAGATTCAAGATAAAGCTTGCAGCTTGCAGGATGAATTCGGCGCCGAGACAGTGATAGACGATGACGAAGCACGATTAGTGATGACGTCAGCTGCACTAAAATCGTGCCAGGAGACTTTGGTCAAGCTAGAGGAGAAACAGGAAAAGTCGGCCGAAGAGGCTAAGAAGGAGAGGAAGAGGATTAAAGAAGCAAAGGAGAAGCTCACGTCTCTTCTAAATCACAAGCCTGGTGAAATTGATGGAGAAAAGGGGAAGGAAGAGGAGAATAATTTCAATTTTGCAGCGAAAGAAGTGGCAGAGGAAGAAGAAAAAGAGGAGTTGAGAGCTTTGCAACAGCAGAGGCAGGAGATTGAGGTGTTGAGGGAGAAGATAAAGAAGCATTTCGAGGCAAGCGCAGATTCATCTTTGACGGTCAGTGAGATGGCCGAGAAGATTGATGAGCTGGTGAATAAGGTGGTTGGATTGGAAGCTGCGGTTTCATCACAATTTGCTTTGATAGAGAGGATGAAGGCCGAGACAGATGAGCTTAATAGTGAGATTCAGAGCTTGGAATGTGATAAAGACAAGTTCGAAAGTGGGGAGACAAGTTTGAATGGGAAGGTGGAGGAAATGGAGAGGAAGCTGGAAGGGATTGAGGAGATGAATGAGAATGTTGAAAATCAGAGTACTAATCTGCAAACAAATTTCATGGAGGCAAAATGTAATCTTGATCATTTGTACGATAAGTTGGATAGCGTGAAGCCAGATGAGGAAGTTCAAACTCCACCTTTGCATCAGTTTAAGAAAGCTCCCAAGTTTGAATCATCACAACAACAACCATTTGTTAAAGGGAAGAACATAAGGAATGCTGTTAAGGAGTTTGATAATTCTGTGAAAGTAAGTCACCTTTTTTTTATGATTTCCTACTTACCTGGATGGTGAATTGTTTAGATATTAAGTTAGTGTGTTTGTATCTAATGTGATTGTAGCAAGACAAAGAGAAAAGTCAAAGGGAGTTGAAGCAGCAACAAGTAGCTGATGAGATTAGGCAAGCGAGGGAGGCAAGGGAATCGAGGAAGAAGGTGAGGATTTCAGAAAAGAAGAAGAAGAAGGACAAGCCAAAGAAGGACAAGAAGTCCGTGGAAGAAATTACAGACGTAAAACAAGAAGTTGAACAAGTTGCAGAACAGGTAAAAAATGTTGTTACAGATGTGAGAACAGAGGAACAAGGATATGCTGTTGAAACAACAGATGGAGTTGTGAATAGAGGAGAAGAAATTGGACAGGACAAGAAACAAGAAGAGCATAAGCCAGACGATTCTGTTTTTCCTGGTGACATGGGGGATACCAGAACAGAGTTAGAGATCAAAGAACATGATCTTGGGAGCTTGTTGAAAGATGATATGGGCAAAGGAATTCAAACCCAGATGAGAGATGACAGGGAGTCGCTAGAGGATTCTAAAGCAATTTCAAAGCAAATATCTTTGAAGAAAGTCGAGAAACCTGGCTCTGGTACACAAGAAAAGGTAGAAGCAACATCAAATGTTGGTTCTGGTGATGAACAAGAAGGAAAAGGAAGAAAGGATGCAGATGTGAACAGAGGAGATCAAATTCAACAGGTGCAGAAACTAGATGAAAACTTCAACCGGTCTACATCAGTTGCTAATAAACATGGTCTTGGTAGCCTGCTGGTGAATGATCCACATGAAGTTCAATATGAAGAGAAACAAAATGATAATACAGAGGATTCTAGTGATGAGAGAACTGTTGCAAAGCAAAAATCTTTGAAGAAACTTGAAATGCTTAGTGCTGAGGCACAAGAAAAGGTGGCAGCAGCTGCAGTCGCTGATGTTGATGTTGATGTTGATGCACAAGAAAATGCAACAGTAAAATCACAAGATGATTTTTGTGGCGAAACACGAGAAAATACAGCAGCAACAGAAGCATTAGCAACCATGCCCACAACAATTGATGATAATAGTGTTCAAACACAAGACAATGCAGCAGTATTGAAGAGTGAGAGTGAAGATGACGAACCAGATTGGAAGAAGTTGTTTTTGAAAGGTGTGGAGAATAGAGAACAAGTTCTTCTTGAAGAATACACGACCATTCTTCGAAGCTATAAGGAAATTAAAAAGAAACTCACAGAATCAGAGTCTAAAGAAGGGGATAACTTGCTTGACATAACCATCCAACTAAAAGAATTAAGGGCAGCCAATGCTAAAAAGGATGAACAGATCCGAATGCTGAAGAAAAGACTCAGCCTCTTGCAGCAGGACAATGAGGACAAACCTGGGTCACCATTCACAACAGATGATATACTACATGGTTTGAATTTGGATCTGGATGTTGAAATCTCTCCCATTGAAGAGAAGTTTCGCTCAAGCATTGATGAAGTTTTGGAGGAGAACTTGGATTTCTGGATGAGGTTCAGCACCACATTTCAACAGGTGCAGCAGTTTGAGACTGAAGTCAAAGACTTGCAATCCGAGTTGTCTGAACTGGAGGAGAAGTTGGGGAAGCAAGAAGGGAGCAGTCATGGGAAGTATAATCTGAAATCAGATGCAAAGCCCTTGTATAAGCACCTAAGAGAGATCCATGCTGAGTTGACGATTTGGATTGAGAAAGGTATGTTGTTGAAAGATGAACTTAAAGGAAGATTCTCGGCTTTGTGTGAGATTCAGGATGAGATCAAAGAAGCTCTCAAGGAGAGTGCTGAAGATGAAGAGTTCAAGTTCACCAGCTACCAGGCTGCAAAATTTCAAGGTGAGATTCTAAACATGAAGCAAGAGAACAACAAAGTTGCAGATGAACTGCAAGCAGGGTTAGATCATGTAACAACCTTACAACTTGAGGCTGAGAGGACACTGGCCAGGTTGAATGAAGAATTCAAGCTTTCTGGATCCAAGAATCGCCAGAATATCCAACTTCAACACTCAGAGAGTCGATCTCGAGTTCCTTTGAGATCTTTCATTTTTGGAGTCAAACAAAAAAAGCAAAAGCATTCCATTTTTGCCGCTGTCCATCCAGTACTCCACAGAAAGTACAATGGATTGAGATCAGGACTAAATCTATGAATAATGTTTCCCCCATATTCCTGGTCTTCCTCCCCATTTCTTGGTTGTGTTGTATTTGTAGATTCTCATTATTTAATTGTGTCTATACAGATATCACTGATTCTATTTATGGATATTCTGTGTCCTTTAGACCATTATAGAGATTTTATGGATAACTTTTAGCATATTAACAAAGTTTTTCGTATGTTCCGAACATATCTAGTTTCTCAATTAAATATCCCTTGTGATTGGATAAGGCAAAGTAAAAACGTTTGAAAAAATAGACACCATTCATAACAACTCATCAAATAGAGAAACAACAATTCTGTTAGCAAACAGGTTTTAATAATATGAACTCATTTCCAGGTAATTACATGATACTTTCCTTTGTCCGCATTCAGATGCATGAAAAAAGGATTAAAGAAGCAACAAACTCTCAACAACATAAAGAATGATGAAGTAACTAAAATAAAAAACACGACATAGATGAATCATTTGTAACAGCACAAGAATTCCATCTTTCCCTTGAAATGGAAACTCTTGAGCTCTTCCGCTAACTAAATGTCAACTCAAAGACTACTTTCGCTCCCCTTCTCTTCTCTATGCGTAGGCCAATGTGATGCATCAACTCTTGGAAAAAGAATCAGATAACGTTGTCTAAGTAAAAGAGTCCGCATAAAGTATCGATATAAGCCTGAATAATATTGCAAAAATTATAGCTTCAATTATATAAGGAAATGGGTGAAAAGCATTTCAATACTTGCCAACTCTTGTATATTGATAACTTCAAGAGTTCATTGGCTTCTCAAAACTAGGATAACAAGACAAAAGAAAACTAAAGAACTTTATGAGTGTCTGCAAATGAGCTATAACATCTTTAGCAGCTCAAGCAACATGAACTGAAAGGTCGAATGTTGCATAACCACGAGAGTAAACAAGCACATATTGCAAAGGGGAAAGCATACCACGATTCCTGGTAGATAATGATGAACAAATGAAATCCAGCATGCAGATATCTATGCATATCCCTAGTTCCCTACCACTAATATCTTCAAGATGTCAGGGTATCGACCAGAATGTTAGACAATGCTATATGTAAGAAAGAAATGAAAGGCCACCCACAAAAAGAGCATAATGAAGAAAATAAAATTTACTTAAACCTTGAATTTTATTGGTCACAACTCACTACCCAATCCACAAACATATTGGACCCGTCTTTCTTAACACTTGCAACCCATCAATGCAATCTTTCGGCCTCAGCCTGGCATTAGTCGCATTCTCTAACCACTACAATTCTGCAACATTACACAAACAAAACCCAATTACACAAACAAAACCCAGAAATCCTTTCACAATCCTACATTGCGAGGTTCAATGATCAAATTTTTCCATAATTGAAAACATTAATAAAAACAAACAATTACTAGGAACTAGATTTGCTTCATGAGTACTTGGTGATGCAATGAGACGGGTACAGAGGCTTGGGAACGTCAATATGGTGTGTGTCGAGGAAAGAGAACTCATGCCATTTCTTATTATAGAAATCTCGAGATAGCCTCATCGATTCCTCACCCATTTTCAAAATTTGCTTATCAGGCCGCCTTGGAGTCTATTAATGACCGAAAAAACTCGTGGATTCAATTTGTTGAGATTGGGGAGTGAATTCAAGTGGAACACACGAAAGAGGAGGGAATAGTAAGAAAATTTGCAGATTGGTAATTCTTACCAAGTTGCCAGCGCCAACAATGTAAAAGCCATTAATGATGTCGACCATAATAACCCCGGTTCTAAGATTGCCACCAATAACAAAAGCTTCTTCATTAACGGGAAGCTCGGTCTTCAGCAAATCCATGCTCGTTGACGGAGAAATCATATCTCCCTTTCTTTCTGATGGTGATCAAACCAGAGGCCTGAGACCTTTGAATCAGAGAAACAAACAAAGAAGGCGCGAGAACAAAACTATTGAGGGAAAAAAGAGCTTATGGGCCGGTCGAGTACTTCGGAACATAATATTTGCTCTGTTCAATCAAAGCCTACAGAAGGAGAAAAGTGTTGTGGAGGATGAATGGAAGTAGAGCGTTGGGCAAGGGGGAAGGAGTAAGAGGGGAATAGAAGGAGCTTGAATACAATTTGGTTCGTTGCTAAAGCTGAGTGGGATATTCCTTCGTCGTTTACTTGTCTCTCTTTGTCTAGTGTTGTGCCGAATTTGTGGGCTCGCACTTTGTTGGGATTGGGTAAGTAGAAAAAGCGGTCGATTTTGTTCTCTCTTCACCCAAACTGGATTTATATAAATTCTATTAAAATAAAATTATTTCTTTTTTTTTTTGGTAAGTAAATAAACTTATTTCAATTTTTGTATTAAAGTTATAATAATCTGATATGAGATTGAATTATTAATAATTAATGGATTTGAATATAAAAAAGAAACATCTAATACACTTATCGTTAAACTTTCTCTTGATGGATTTGAATTAATGGTAATTCGAAGTTACCATTAAACTTTTTCTTGGTTGAAATAGTTCAAGATTCGAAGTTACCATTAAACTTTTTTTTTCGGTAAGTAAATAAACTTATTTCAATTTTTGTATTAAACTTATAATAATCTGATATGAGATTGAATTATTAATAATTAATGGATTTTAATATGAAAAAGAAACATCTAATACACTTATCGTTAAATTTTTTTGGTAATTCGAAGTGACCATTAAACTTTCTCTTGGTTGAAATAGTTCAAGATTCATAAAATACACAGGCTAAACAACCCCCAACCTTTACAATAGAAAAGGAAGAATAGAGATCTCTAAGCTAAGTCTAAAAGTTGACTACAACTAGATGTCCTTTGAAGCTGGGTGCAGAACTCAACATATATGCATCCATGCAGTCTCAACTCCTCTCTTACTAGTTCAACCAACAATTCTGGAGATTTATGATTTTCCCCAAACACACGCATGCATCTCTCTTTCCAAATTTAACTAATACACCATAACCCACATGGAGCACTCAATTAACCCACTGGCCGCTGCTACTGCCAATTTGTGCTCTTCTGCTCATGAACCCAAACATGTCTTCCCCAAACCAGGTAACACCACATGCGTTCTCAACATAGTAGCTACAAAATCTCATGCGAACTCATAATCACTAAAAGAGATGAAATCTGGTTTCACCTACATTGCTACAAAGTACATGAAGTTCATCTTTGATCATGCCCCAACACTTCAATTTACCTTTGGTTGCTATTATGTCCAATATAACTAACTAAGTTATAACTATGTTCCTTGGTAGAGTAAATTTTCTCCAGAGAATCTTCCACCATATAACCACATACCTCTTAGTTCCAATGGTTTTCCAAATTGTTGCAAAAGATAATCTAGTCATCTTCTTACCTTGCCATGTAACACAACGTCATTATCATCATCAATCATGTACCTCAACCAAGATATGAGTTTCATGAGTTGCTTCCAGATCCAAGATCCTGAAGAAGTGACCCTAACCTCCCATACAAAAGCACCTCGCAGTTTATGGTGATATGTCCAAGCCACTCAGAAACTACCCTCTTGTAATTAAGAGGAATAACCAAATTACATAGCCATACATGCCACATTCCATGAGACTAAATCTTTTAAACCAAGTCCTCCTTCACATTTGATAATTCCAAAGCCTCCCATACCACCTTTGCTCTCCCAGAACCATCCCCATACCATATAAGGTCAGAGCAAAATTTCATAGATGAATTTATCACTTTCATTGGTATTAAAAAGATGGCCATCCAATAATAAATTACTGAATATAAAACATATTCCACAAGTTGTAGCTTACCAGCACACGGCAATTTGTTTGCCCCCCAATTTCTGACCCTGCTAGTTATCTTATCCACCAAAACCGTACATTCTTTACTAGACAATTTACCCGAGATAAATGAAAGCCCCAAGTAGCAAACTGGTAAATGTCGTTCCTTATACCCAGAAACTTGTAAATCATTGTGTTTAAATGGATGAGACAGTCACTCAAAGAAGACTTCACACTTGTCAGGATTACATTGGAGACCTAAAAGCTTATAGAAATCATTCTGTAAAATCAGAAGGTCATTAGCGAAGCTTAAGTGTGTTAGTCCTAGATGCTTGCATTGTGAATGATAATGAATTTGCCTACTCCTAGCAGTTAGATTCAGGATCCCGTTGAGAGGCTTTATGGCTATAGTGAATATGTAAGGGGATAAAGGATCCCTTGCCTAAACCCGTTAGCGGCTTGAAAGAAACTAAACAAACTTCCATGAATAGAGATGCTAAAATGAGACGAAGTCAAGCATAAGCTGATCTAGTCAAGAAAAGCCTTAGGAAATTCCATTTTCAACATCACACACTACATATAATCACAATTCATAGAATCAAAATCCTTCTTTAAGTCCACTTTTACAACATACCTAGAAGCAATGTTCTTTTTTACATTTCTTGGGTTATTAGATGTTCTCAAAGATACTTCTGCCCTAGATAAAAGCATATTGGTTTCTACTGATGATTGAGGGCAGAACATTCTTAAGCCTATTAGCTAAAGCATTTTATATGATCTTATAAATCACATTAATACAAGATATTGGTATGTAGGCACTTAATCTATCAACATTTGTAACTTTTGGGACAATAGTCAAAGATGCAGACTTCACATGTCTTGGAAGTTTTTTTTTCTACTAAAAAACTATTGAACCTCTTCAATGATATCTAAGCCAATAGGTACCTAGCATTTTTGGTAGAATTTAGCTGTCTGGTCCAAGGGCCTAAGATGCATCCATTTCAAACAAAGCAGTCCTCACCTCTTTACCAGACATCTCTTCATAGAGGCTCTTCTGCTCCATAATAGATAATCGTCCAATCAAGAAAATCTCGATGAAACTACTATCCATTATAACCTCCTCATTCGCAGTACCAAACAAATCCATGTAGAACTTGATCACTTCATCCGCAATGTCTTGAACTTCTGTCAATTCCTCCCCACCCTGAGACATAAACGTCCTTATTTGCTTCATGGCGGTTCAAATTTGAGCAGTTTTATGGAAGAAAGATGAATTATGATCACCCAATGCTAACCACTTTATTCGAGACTTCTGTCTAAAGAAAGCCTCTTCTGCTTTTTTCAACTGAAGTAAAGCCTAAGTCACTTCTTTTACTTCAGCAAAGAGATCCTCATAGGGATCCTCAGGTCAAAAAAAGGTATTAACCCTAATATCATCAATGACCTTTAACGAATTAGATTTCATCAAATAAAGTTTATGTCAATGGTTATATACTTTATAAAAAGGGTTAATACCTTATTTTGACCAGTAGTATGACCATATAATCAATTTTGGCCCGTTGTTTTAGAAATTAACATCCTAACCTCAAATATGCAGCATATAGTCTAGTTGTGCCGGATGTCTGTTTTGACCGTCAATTTGGACAGTCAACGCTTCAGCTCACCACCACGTCAGTAACAAATAAATAAAAAATAAAAAATTTCTAATTTCCTTTATCTAATAAAATAATAAAGAATGGTATATAAAATTAAAAAAAAATAATATTGTGATCCCAAATTTCCCAAATCCACCAATTTCCCAGATCCCTCTCTTCCTTCTTCTTCTTCTTCTTCTTCGTTTTTGCTTCAACACTGTCGCTTCTCTTCCTTCTTCTTTGTTTTGGCTTGACCACCGCTGCCTCTCTTCCAAACCAGGGATCAACGACACCATCGAACTTTCGAGGAAAACCCAGCAGCTGCTGCCGGAACTCGAATTCGCGTCGCGTATTTCCCCCACGCCCTCTACCTCATTCCTTTATACTGCCTCCTGCCGCCGCCTCCAGATCTCCTAGTCGTCGTCCAATCGGGGGGTTCTGGGTTTGCTGTGAGTGGATAGAGAAGTGAGGTTAGAGCATTTTTCATTTTTATATTTTATTTTAGGTTTAATTTTATATATTTATATGATTTGATAAACAAAATATAAAAAATAATTTGAAATTAGAGTTTTTTAATTCATTTGGTGCTGAGCTGGAGCATTGACTGTTAGTCAACGGCGTTGACAGTCCAAATTGACGGTCAAAACAGACATTCGGCCAAACTAGACTATATGCGGCATAGTTGAGGTCATGATGTTAATTTCCGAAACCATGGGTCAAAGTTGATTATATGGCCATATTTCAGGCTAGAATAAGGTATTAACCCTTAAAAAATATATAGCGTAGAATTTGTAGGTTGTGTTCGAATCCTACTAATACTTATTTATAAGTTTGTTTTTTTTAGTCAGATTGTAACAAAAAAAATTAAAATTAATAAAATGACAAGAAAATAAATAAAATTTTTGAAAATTTAAATTTATGTTGTTTAGATTATAGAAAGCTTTGTTCATCGCAAAGCTGACAAGGTCTCAAGCGAAACCTGGTTCAGGGATCTCTTCTAGGTGCTCGATTCCCCGATCTTTGAACTATGACTTCGGGGGTTTGGTTTTCGCTTTTTGTGGTTTCTTTTTCTGCCTCTTCTCCTCTGAAGGACCGCTTTTATTTCCTTGTCTTTGCTCCCTCTTGTTGTGGGTTCAGTTCTGTTGAACCCTTTCTTTAATCTTTGTACTGTGTTATTTGTACTTTGCTTCTTGCATTATTTTAATTTAATCACCGTCATAAAAAAAGCTTCTGCCAACAAATGTGCTCTTCAGCTCCCGATTCAGGGCAGCAGAGTAGGACTGCGAGAAGCCGTCTTCACCATCCTCATTATCCCCATCAGGTGCCATGATGTCACCTTCGTTATCCGACTCGTCTGCCAATAAGAGGATATGACGTCAGAAAAGGGCAACAGAAACATAATAGAAACAAAACCAGCTGCTAACTCAGGGAGGAAGCGTAACATGTCCAGATTACCAGATATAGAAAGCTCAAACAACTTAATCCAATTCCATTTATTTGTTCCTTAATTGTAGGATACAAAGAGGTGAGCTGAACCAGAAAAGTGTCTATCTAGATGCTCCAGATATTCTCTAGTTCAACATTCTTTCACAGGACTAACAGAGATAAGGCCGCCAAAATCTGAGGAACTCGGTTATCGACTGCTGCTATTCCTATGAATAAGAACTGCAACGTTTCCTAAGTTCAAGTAGCGAGAAAAATTGAAATTCACCCAACAAAGTAACTTACCAAACTCCATATCAGATGAAGATGCTTGTTCTTCACTTTCAGTATCACCATCCCTGGACTCCGGGACATAACGCTTCATTACTGATTCCATGCCTTTTATAAACCGGTCAACGTCGAGATCCACTTCTCCTTCTCCCAACTTCCTACACAAGAGTCGATGACGAGAAGTCACGTATTTTAGACCCACACTCCCCCAAGGGTACATGTATATCCACAAGTAGTAACTTTACAAGAGAGCAGAAAAAAGTTTCTGAACCAACACTTTGATTCCTAACATAAAACAAACCTGTTTTTCGGAACTTCAGCTCCCTCGAAACTGGACACCTTCTCTACAAATGCCTACATGCTACGAGCCATGTCCTGAAGATTGAAGTTAGTCATCAACATTCGCGCTGGACAACGAAGGACCACTGCCCTCTGGCTCTTTCGACTCCTTTCGAAGTTGAGCATTATACTGATCAATCTCCTTTTGCCTCACTTGAAGAGCATCGTTCAACTCACTTTCACCACCATAGAGCAAGGAATCATCATCCGAAGGAGGAACTTTATGTTGCTTAAAGTTGTCTGCTGAATGAGGCATAGCAAGGATCTTATCAATCCGACTCACCGGGGCACTAGTCGTCTCACTGCCACAGAAACACAAAATACCCCCATGAATCACCCACTCCATAACAAGAACGAACTTAAAAAAAACAACCTTGACCCTCAAGAAACCATGAACTAGAATAACCTAGTTCTCAGGGCCAAAGAGCTCTTCCTGTAATACTCCTCTGCAAACTCCATTAACCGCTTGTACTCGATAGAACCAGGCAACAGGCCTTTGAAGTAGCCACTTGTCTCCAAGATATCCTTGTACGTCTCCATATTACTTCCTCTCGATTCCACTCCTTCCTTCCTCCCCTGCTGATACATCATTTCTAACCCACAAGCAATCATTATCCCCAGCTCTGCCTCCAGATACGCCATCAAGTCCTCACTTCGATTTGGCATGGTATGCGGCTGAAACTTCTGCAGCATTAACTGCGTACTTGGCTCTAGACATCTTAACCGCCACGCAAACGAGCTCCTTCTGCCTCCCTCCACTCAGGAACTTCTCCATTTTCGTCGCATACTTCATGGTATCGATATCCCTATCGTAGAACCCTTCCACCGCCAGAGAAATCAAACAAGGCTCGCATGTCAACATTTGCGCCACCGAGACCGGAACCCTGACCCAAACACAGTGCGTGTTTTGCCTCGCTCTCCCTGGATAGTCCGAAATCCGATCCTTCACCACCTTCTGAATTGGCTCCAAAGCTCGAGACTCGGTTTCAAAATTCACCAGAAACTTCAACGATTCAGGTAAGCTAGGGTTGGGGAGACGCTTCTTGGGGACGATCCGGAGATCGCAGCGGCGAATAAACACACGATTCGCGCTGGTCTCGGGGTCTATCCAATGAGGGAGGCGGAAAGCGGCCTCGATGAGGCGCCGTCATTGTCCCAGCCGGGGACGGAGATCTAAGGGAAGTTGAACGAAATTTCAAAGAGGAGAAAGACGGCGAACCACTCATCCTCGATGTTGTCCCCAAACCGGAGCTTCCCATGGAGGTGAGGAAGGGAAGGCTTACCGTCGCATGGACAGGACGACGGAGCAGAGATAGAGAGAGAAAGAGGCTCGTGCTGCCAGATGTAGGAGGAAGTATGAGGGGACAGGAACTAAAGGATTTGGAGGTGAAGCGACTGAAGGAAGTGGGAGGGAGACGGCGCAGGAGAATCTAAGACGAAGCAGTCGGTGAATATTGCAAAGAAAACGGTGTCATCGGGAAGGCGGGAGTGGGAGGAGGAAGAGAAGATGGAAGCGGTAGGTTAGCCTGTCAAGAACCAGTTGATCCCAACTCGAGTTGTTGGGAGAGGTTCAATCGTGGATCATATACCGTTTACTAACACAGGTCCAGATACCGTGTGCTTAACAGAAACAGATGGGATCACCGGGAATCGAACAAAAGACCTCACGGTCACAGAAGGCTCTGATACCATGTCAAGAACCAGTTGATCCCAATAACTCGAGTTGTTGGGAGAGGTTCAATCGTGAATCATATACCGTTTACTAACATTGCCGTCTCTCGGCAGCGGCATGGCGGCCATTTCCGGGTGGATATTCTAGGTCACTGTTCCTTAAGGAGACACGTCGTTATTCGGGGGAGCAGCCTTCTTGCTTAATTGGCCAATTGGGAAATCAGACCAATAGTCCAACTAGAATAGGTGGTTAACGGTTACACGTTAATCGATTAAACTGTTAAACAATAAACGGGGCTTGCTATTTGCCGCCAACCAAATTGCTATTTGCCGCCAACCAAAAAAAAAAGTATATATATGCATCTTTGGTTAAGGAGTTTCACAATCTACAACATATCCAACTTTCAGAGAACGTATTTAATCAGAAAAATTCAACGTCGCCGGAAAAGTCGCCGGAAAATCATCGATGAAAAAAAATGTATATATATACATCTTTGGTTAAGGAGTTTCACAATCTACAACATATCCAACTTTCAGAGAACGTATTGAATCAGAAAAATTCAACGCTCGCCGGAAAAGTCGTCGGAAAATCATCGGGAAAGCTTATCCTCGACATATAATGCGTACACGCATCCATGAATCATCACTAACCATCAGACAATGTGGGCAAAGTGCTACACGAACCATGTGTTTCAAACCCTGAACCCTAAACCCTGAACCCTGAACCCTTTGTTGATGTGACTTGAATCGGACTATCAGCCGCTACGACTGGTAATCGGGGGTCTCGCTGCTATTTGGGTTCGAGTTCTGGGCCTGGTCTGTAACCGTTTCCTTTGTCATATTGGATTAGGTTTAGACCCACATGGAGAAGTACTATAAATACTTCGTGTTAGTGAACTACGTAAATCGTGTGTCGTGTTGCAATGCTCTATTTATATGTTGTTGTTTTTCTAGTTGTATTTTTAATGACCCTAGTGTCATTATGAACTTATGAATTTCATTATGGATTTCTAGCGAGTTCGGGGTCGATTGGACGAAGATCGGGCGCGAGGCAAGTCAATCGTCGGTCGCCGGCACCGTTCTTCCGTCGTCGGCTAACCTCCCGTCGCCCTCAATCGTCGGAAAACAAGTAAGTTTACTTTTTCCGGCCAGTTTTCCAGTTTTCCGGTAAGTTTTCCAGTTTTCCGGCGAAAAACACGGCGGGCCAAAAAAAAATTGCGGCCGTGGCGTCGCCGGGCCGAAAGAATTTTTCGGCCGGCCGTCGTCCCGGCCACAAATTTTTTTCGGCTCGGCGACGTTCGGGCCGCAATTTTTTTTCGGCCCGCCGTGTTTTTCGCCGGAAAACTGGAAAACTTACCGGAAAACTGGAAAACTGGCCGGAAAAAGTAAACTTACTTGTTTTCCGACGATTGAGGGCGACGGGAGGTTAGCCGACGACGGAAGAACGGTGCCGGCGACGGAGGCACTGGGAAGGAAGGGAAAATTCAAAATTTTTTTTTTTTTTTTTTACCGGCGACGGAGGCACTGGGAAGGAATAGAAAATTCAAATTTTGAATTCTTTTTTTTTTTTTTTAGTTGGCGGCAAATAGCAATTTGATTGGCGGCAAATAGCCGTTCACCAATAAACTACCCGTTCTGGTAGTTATTAGATAATTATCAACTGATAGTTAAAGTGGTTAGCAACTTACGCTAAAATAGGTTTTGATAAGCCGCAGGCATATGCAAACAATAAAGGAGTTGATAAAGATCGTTCTTAAAATTACTAATGATCGTCCTAAAAAACAATAAAGTTACATTTTTTAGCTTTTGGCGTCTTTACATTTTCTTTAGCAAACAAACATCAATTTGACTAAAAAAATGAAAACACTCAATCTCCCACACTCTTGAATTCATCGTTGACATTCTGAAGTCGTAATCATCAACAATACGTCCGAATCATGAGTTGCGACTCCGACGAGGTAAAAATCCAAAAACGAAAAAAATCCAAAACCCCTCAACCGAATCCAATTTTCGGTTGTACCACGATCAACCGAAAACTATCTTCGGTTGAGCCATGGTGCAACCGAAGGTGATTTTCGGTTGGTCCATGACACAACCAAAAATTGACTTCGGTTGAGGGGTTTTTGGGAGGTCTTTTTTTGTTTATATCAATAATTTTCTATTCTTTTGCTATTATATATGGTTCGGTCCATAAGATAATTTGTTAGATTTTGGTTTATATTTTTGTAGATTTATGGAAGGGGGAGGGGTTGTTTGTTTTGTGTTTCATTTTGAAATTCAAAATGGACAATCCGGTAAATTACGTATTAAGTTAGGATGATGGTTAGTAATTTTTTGGACGACCTTTAACCATTCAAAAAAATATGTTTAAAGACCTACAAGATCTTTTGCCTACCCTAGTTGTAATAGTGACTTAAGTTCAAATAAGAGTAATTTCAAGTAAGGGCTTTAGAAGGAGTACAGTAGAAAATTGAACTTGTGCAAAGTAGTTCGACAACAATCAGTAACATTTAAACTTCCATGTAATTTGATGGAGTTTATGAGCTGAGCAATTATTTTGGGTCTCTTATTCTTGTCTGCTTATTTAATCAAATATGATCGTAAAATGTTATTTATTGTGTAAGTGTGTTGGATTGAGTTGATTATGGTTTGATATCTATGGTATTTTTTTTTTTCCAATTATGACAACTTAAAAAATAACACATACATATGTAGGAAAAAATCTATAAAATTGCATAATTGAAAAAAGAGGATGTTTTTTCTTTGTTTAGATATCAGTCGGTTGTTTTAGTATAATCTTGTCGAATCACTTGATTAACGGTTATCTAGTTAACCAACATAATAATCGATAACTTACTATACAGTTAACCAACTAATATAAACGGTGCATTTAATGGCAAGCGCAAAGTGTTTAACAGTTGATCGATAATTGAACCGAACCGAAAGTTAACAATTACACCAGTAATCGATTAAACAATAAACGATAGGTTCCAAGTAGCTAATTTTAGATAATTATTAACCGATGGTTAAACGGTTGGTAACTGACGGTTGAACGACTAACCGATTACAGTAATCTTTAGTTATGATAGAAAATAATAGGCATTTATGAGCCGCGACATATGCCAAAAATAATGGGATGTTTGAAAACCTACAAGATTATTTGCCTACGCTAATTGTAATAGTTACTTAGGTTCAAATATGAATAATTGTCAAGTAGTAGTGATCTTCCCTGTCGATCATCGTCTCTACAACGAGGAAGGCCAACATGGAGATCATGGAGCAACCAAGCATAGTGATCTGAGAGCGACAGTTGGGGAAGTTCTAGTTTTTTAGGGGCATCCGTCTCAGTTTGGTCTCACTGTCTGTAAAGAAGTGGTTAACTAGTTCTTGACATGATATTAGAGTTAGTTTATTCTTGAGGTCATGTGCTCAAGTTTTCACAATTTCAAATATTAACCGTTGTCCCATTATTTTTACATTTGGCTCTATGGCGGGCAGAATGAAGGAGTAGATTTGTCGTTGTCCCTGTTGCTAACAAGATAAACGTCTTTTAGAAATGTGTTTCCAAAAGGGATTCTTTTATTCAAATGAGCATTTCTACTATGTTATAAAGCATTGGTGCTTTAATGTACAACTTAAAGTTGTACCATAACATTAAATGTATAAGTGCAGGTTGTACAATAAAGGAATTTGTACCCATATATTATGGTAGAATTTGAAGTTGTACAATAACATAAAGGTACAAGTTCAAGTTGTACCATAAAAGAATTTGGACAAAAAGAGTAGGTGCAATTTAAACTTGTACGATAAAGTTAAAGGTACAACTTCAAGTTACACCATAAAGGTAAAAACCTATAGCACCAATGCTAAATAGTATTGTAAAATTCATCAAATAAAATATCTCCTACAACTAAAAAAATAAATAGGCAAAATTAATCTTATCTTTTAATTTAGGATGATTATAGTAAAAGTTAGCTCGATAATTAGCAATTCCCAAATTTTATCGACCTTTGGTCTAAAATTGTTTATAATTTTTGTCAAGCCACTAAACCAAAATTAGGGAAGACAAAAATTTCTGTAACTATGGATGTTCGCCCGAATCCCACTTAATTGGGTAGGGTAAAACTCGAACATGAAGAATTTTCAGTGGGTACTGGTAAAACCCGAACCCGAATATTGCGGGTAATAGGTGGGCATAGTTTTCCCACTATTTAATCCGAACTCGCCCGATTATTCACATGCATATGTAGGGTTGGGAATCTAGACCAAACCATATTGGGAACCGCGACCGTATTGTATGATTTATCTGGACCATGAGACCATAACTATGGTCTGGTTTGGTTTATGGTCTCCTCCTTTAGTGTGTGGTCTAGACCGCAGTAAACCGTGGCAGACCGTGACGCACTACCTACTAACTCGGACCAAAATAACACTAAATGAAACCTCCATTTATGTATTTGAAGAACAAAATTAGTTGATTATTCATCCAGTTGACAGCCACCATATTGCCCAAATGATCGCTTATGCATTATCTTCTTATCAAAGAACCATACTATTACAAGAATGATTCATGAATAATATTAACTGACAATGTATAGACTATGGAGTCGATAAAATAGAAACACTAGAAAAAAATTCACTCACCATAATGAGATAAGGAAAATTATTGAGGGATAAGTCACCATCTTATTTAGGGGTGTTCAAATGGTTACCATGGTTATTACAAAACCAAATAAGACTAAATTTCATTAACCATGGAATACAATAACATAACCAAACCTTCCAAACTAATACAACAACCAAATTAATCAAACTAGATTTTAATCGGTTTGCCAATTGGTTAACCAGATTAACCAATATAAAATCATATTATCATTAAGTGACAAAAATTTTGGTTAATTTATCAATTCACAATTTATATAATGAATAAAACATAACAATCAACACATAGTTATAGTTGACCCTTAACATAAATACATGCATCTAATTCATTATCTTACGGTTAGTATAAAAGTATTCACCTAACAAAAATTTATCACAATGGTATGGGTTAATGAATTGTTGTGTTTGTTTGAATTGACTTAGTCTTTTAGCAATTTTCATAGGCTGAAAATGACCTTGCTTTTAAGTTTTCATCCAACATAATGTATGAGATTTATCTAAATTAGGCGTTCATATGTTGTGGTCTACACTCTACATATACAAAATATACATTATAGGAACAACATCAAGCTTTATATTTTACCAGTCTAAAAGGATAAACTTTTAACTCTTGAGTGGTTATTCAAAGTATTAAGTAAGTGTATATATTAGATCTATGGCTAATTATTTATCTGGTTAATTTGGTTTGGCTGGTTAGGAGTGTCTAAAACCAAACCAAACAAGCTAAATTTTTTAACCAAACCAAACCAATTATCCAAATTAACCAAACCAAATTATCCAAATACTACTGGTTAAAACGGTTACCATGGTAACCACACCATTTGCACACCCCTAATCTTATTTATTCAAAAAGACATTGACATCATCACGGCGGTGAACTGTAGTGAGAACCTTCCGGATCACCCCGAGAGAGGGAGAGAAGCGGTCGCACAAAGAGAAAGAGGGAAACAAGGTTATTTGATGTCTGTTTTTTCAATAGATACTGGGTAGAGCCGTGGAAACCAGATAAAGTTTGAAAATTGAAAAAAAAATTCACTCTTCCCCTCATATATTTTTTCCCATTTTAATTATGATGACTAAATTTTTATAGCCCTAGTATATTGATTAATGACATTTTTAATTTTGTAGATACCGAAGAGGGTTGGACGGCGGAATAAGAATGACTTTCGTAACATGGTTTGCCTACTACAGACCGTACTGGACCGCACCACATAGGCGTGGTCTGGTTTGTACCGTATAGTATATGGTCTTGTCCATGGTATGTGTTTCAGCCTCTTGGTTTGAACCATACGATATGGTCTGGTCCGGACCGCACTGTTTCCCACCCCTATACATATGTATTTTTCTACAAATTATTATTATTATTCTCAACATATTTGATGTTTAGCTTACAAATATAATATTTTCATGAAATTGAGTTTATTTCTTCATTCTAGTAATTTATTGTCGTATTTTATGTATGAATAACATGTTAGTTTGAGTGCTGACGACGGAGAGATCTAACCCACCGCTCCCGCAACCGCCGGTTGCCGGGCGACGATACCGACGACAGCGAATCGGTGATCGAAGATCCACGAGGCCGACTCGCAGAGATGGAGGTGAGGCTCGAACGTGCTAGGGCTGGGGAAGCTGAGTTGAGCCAGCGGCTGGGGGAGATGAAGCGGTTTGTGTCGGTAATGGAGATTCTCGAGTCTTATCAATGCAGTCAAAATCGCGCTTTAAAGTTTGAAAGCTTACGCTTTTATGTTTTTAGGTCACCAAAATGTTTTTACGTAGAATCGTGATTTTTCCCTACAAATGTAGTTAAATTCTAGATAGAATCGCGTTTTTGACTGGGTTGAGTCCTATCTCTAGCGTCGGTTCCATGGGCAACAGGAACGAGTTGCCTGTCTATTCTCTTCTCTCGCTGCTAGAATGAAGGGCCTCAAGCGGTGATCTCTCGCTCTATCGTTTCCGCTTCCTGTTGTTTGAATTGACGGGGTTCGGGGCATATAATCTGTAATTTGATCAGAGCTTGTAGTTGATTTCCCGCTGTGTCGTCAATGTTTGATGAAAGTAGTACACAGCAGATAATCCAAAGAATGTTGACTCTTCTCCATGGCTTGACTTCCCTGAGCTTTGGTCATTGTCCATTCCTGCTTCGCGGAGATTCTCGCCCGATCTACCAACAACTTCTGTATGATGAAATTGGTATTTCGCCTTGTGAAGAATGCCTACAAATTCAGTTGTTTTTTGCATTACTGGCTTGGGTTGAACATGATCATTTTGATAGTTCATGTCTGTTAGTGGTTAATGAAGATGGGCGATGATGCTTTTGCGTTGTTAGCCAACTTTGTTGGTAGATGAATTGGGTCAGAAGCCTTCAAGGGGATTATATTGTTCGTGAAGTTTTCTATGAAAGATGGGCATGGTGATGTAGGATCTGGGCAGATGCATCTCAGTTTTGACTAGTAATTACAGTAGCTATATAAAAGTGGTAGATGTGCCTTAAACATTGTGATGTTGCTTTCTATTCAGATGGCGGAGAGACATTCTGGCAAAGATGAATTTGTGAAATGTGGTGTGTCAGGGCAAGCAAATCGCTGTGAACTGTTCTTCTTCTTGAGGCATCTGGTAGAGAAGTGGACTGAAGTCTGAAGAGGCAAGATGGAGGCATCGTGAAGTTTGGAAGCAGGTTGGCTTGCTGAAAATGACGACCCTCGAACTGATATGCTTCGTGGGCAGGCAGGCTATATTGGCGGAACTTCGAATAGAAACTTCAAAAGTAAGATGTGATCCTGAAGAATGGGTTTGCATGATTGAGACGTAAGATGGTAGTTTGGATCTGAACTTGCTTCATCAGCAAAAGTAGGCTCTTGAGTTTCAACATGGATAGTTAGACCATGTCCATCTCTAATTGTGGACTCAAGGCTCCAACTGTTTGTAGAAAGGGTTCAGGAATCCCATTTCCTAATGAAGTTAAGTAATTGCCCCCCTTTCTTTCAGTGATTGCTTAGTCTTCAAGTCTAAGCAATCTCTCCACCTGAAGTCACTTCTAATGAGCAGATGATTGAAGTTCTTAAAGTTTGTAGAAATTTAGACGAGAGAAATGGGTAAAAGTGGAATGTCAAGGAAATGCAATTCCACATTTTCGATTTTGGCCGACAGGTTCTGGAAGGAATATGATGATTGATGAAGAAGGCTTCCTCGCTTATCATGCTTGCGATCACTCTGTCATTCTAATGGAAGGCGGCCAAAATAAGCAAAATTAATACTCTGCTCATAACTTCAACTAACCCACTTTTCTGTTATGCATGGAATGGTGTCACAACTATTTTTCTGCGAATCTAGAAATTAAAAGATTCGACAAAGCAAGAAAACAAAAACCGTTCGACATACGGATTTAAGTGGTTAAACTGTGTTTAATTCAATTACTACACTCATTTTGCTGTGTATTAGAGAGTCACGCTCAAGACTCCATCACCGATCTGACAGACATGTCCCACCAGAAAACCAAATGAAAACAAAACCATCAAACTAATCTTCTCTTCACTAATCCTATCATCATGAACGAATAGGAAATAAAATTCTAAAAGGCCAAGACGTTTGTGCCATGGAATAATGATTCAAACGCTTCTACAGAGTAGTATGAAAGCTACGCTATGGTAATTGATTGCTTTCTGTACTAAACCCACCTTGAATCGATTCTTCTAACCAAATTTCTTCATTTTCCAAATTATAGTGCTTTTATCTTTATGATCATGTAATGTTATCCCCAACCCCAATCGCTTTGAACTTTACCATTAGGCACTAGTAGAATCCCTTTTCCCACACAGCAAGGTGGCATTGAATCATTTGGCACAAGCAAAGACTTTAAGACTAGACTAAGCAATCACTCGCGGGAAGAAAGGGGGGGCTAATTAAACAACTTCATGCGGTCCTGATTTTATTTGTCATTGTGGTCACTATTGTACAGACAATTTTTATATTTTACTGTATAATGGTTGTCAATACGCGGGTTAACCCGTTTTGATTCTGACTTGATAAAAAAAAAGGTACAAACACCTCCGGGTCGCCCCGTTGTAACTTGTAAGGTTATTAGGTTGGAGGTCACTCGGCGTTATTTTTCTCTTTGATTTGCGAAATGCACATCTTTTCGATATTCCTTTTAGTCTAACCCTATCTTTGAAATTATAAATTCAACATTTAAATATTGATGTTATTGTCAAGAACCAGTTGATCCCAATAACTAGAGTTGTTGGGAGAGCTTCAATCGTGGATCATATACCACTCACTAACACACCCCCCTCAAACGAAAGCCAGATAAGGGCTTTCGTTTGCACATGTACTGAACACGAGAATACATGTGCTTCACAAATGGGGTCACCGGGATTTGAACACAACACCTCTCGGTCACATAAGACTCTGATATCATGTCAAGAACCAGTTGATCCCAATAACTCAATTTGTTGGGAGAGGTTCAATCATGGATCATATATCATTCACTAAGTGTGAATTTTCACTATATATTGGATCCAACTACGACCAGTTATTGTGGTGTAATGTTTTATGTTATTACTCATATGTTAGATGAAATTTGATAAAATTTATAAATGTATAAACAATATAATGAATTTTTTCATATATCCGAGATAAAGTGAGCTAAATTAATTGGACTATTAACCATCAACCCACTTGCTTGACCGGACCAACAGGCTAAACCAGGTTGACAACCTTGATAACAAACAAAAAAATAACAAGTGAAATTGTATGATATATTTTTTCTTGTATCTCAAGTATTTATGAAACCTGTTTGATATTACTATATAAATTCATCTAATGAAATCATGTGGAGCCACAACTGGTTGATGATGGGATGTGACTGCCGAAGGAACTTATGGATAGAGGTGCGGCAAGATGGACAACTGTTTTGGCCTTTTTTGGGGTCAATTTTTTTTTATCACCCTCCTCTTCCGATGATTTAGTCTTGGGCGAATAGATTGTGGGGTAGGGATGGAGATATTAGGGTTTCTGAGTTGGGTAATAGAATGATGATCTTCCTATTTTTAATGAGAACCTATTATTGGGGTTTTTAGGAGGTCCTTGACAATTTTAAGGTAACAATCTTTTTCTTGGTAAACGGGAGAACGAGATTCTTCATTCTACCAATTATAGCATGGAAACCAGGGATTCTAATTTGCGTCAAGATATCAAGGTTTCCAATTGAGTGGTTGTTTCCGGACTTTCTAAGTAAGATTGTGAGTGTGATAGACAGGCCATATTATGTATGGATCAACCCACCAAGATGGGAGGAAACTAGGGTATGCGAAGTGTTGTGTGGTACCTTCTACTAACAAGGTTTAGACTAGTGTTGTATGCAACTTGGTTGAGGACCTGGCTATACCTCAAGTTGAGAATTTGGGTGTTGAGGAGAGTGAACTTGTAGATTTTGTAGCCTGGTAATAGAAGCTACCAACTGAAGAAGAATTCCAAGAGGTGGTTTATGGGAAGAAGAGTGTGATCCTCTCGATGGCAGCCAGGGTTTCAAAAGTTAAATTGGTGGTGATCTCTCACCTAGACGATGATGCCTCGTTTGAATGATCTTTGTCTAAGAGTGGTTCTAGCCAGCTCTAAAAAGATTGAAATTGATAAAAATTTGTTGGCGGAGGGGGTAAGGATAAGAATGGTAGAAGGGGTGGTCATCCTACTTGTAAAAAATTACCGTCGATTCTTGGAATATTAAAGGGTTTAATCAATCCTCTAAACATATACATATTAGAATGATAGATCATAAGATAGCAGGAGACTGTTATACTTGGATAAAAAATAGAAAGTAATCATATTGCTCGTAGAATGGACTGAATTATGGTAAATAGTGCATGTTTTAAGAGTTTCCTAGGAGTACGTCTAGTACCACAACCATTAGAGTTGTTTCCAATCAATGTGGGCTAATACTTACTTCTTCTCCTTTATTAAAGTCCCACCATAAGCCATTTATATATTTTTATTTTTTGGGATGATCACCCAAAATCTTCAGAGATTATGCAAGAGGTGTAAAGTGTGAAGGTAGTTGGATAACCCATGTTCCAAGTTTGTGAAAAACTCATATTACTCAAACTTAAGTTGAAGGAGACGAACAAGGAATTATAATATGATATTACTCTAAGGGCTAAAGAAGTAGAGGCTAAACTCCATATTGCTCGGCACGAGGCTCTATATCATCCCTCCCATTAGACTTTTGACAAAGAAGTTAATTGTCACTAGAATGTTATAGGTTGAAGACACCTGAAGATACATTTTATAGGCATAAGGCTTGTATCCTGAAGGTGGCAGATGGGGATCTAAACACGAGATATTCCCACAATTCCCCAAAGTAAGGACACATAGGAATAAGATCGCGTACATGAAGAACGATAATGAGACGACAATAACTGACGTAGAGAAAAATGAGCATGTAAAAGTGAAATTTTAATAAAAAATTACTTGGTAGCGAAAATCCAGAGGTCATAGGTTTCTTTGAAGAAGATACTAGTGTGTTACTGCAGGGGCAGATATCAGAAGCAGAGGCAGCTGAGTTATGTTGATCAATTTCAAATGAGGAAATAAATGACATAATCTTTGGTATGAGTACAAATAATTCGTTTGGCCGTAATGGTTATCCTGTCAAAGTTTACAAAACAATATGGCATATAATAGGGGAGGATGTGACTAAAGCTACTAGACATTCTTTGAAATATGGCATCTTCATTGTGAGATCAACTCCACAATTATGTCCCTAATCCCTAAGGTATATGATGCTAATAAGATGAATTTGTTTCATACAATATCTTGTTGCAACATCTTGTACAATTGTATTCCAAAATCATAGCTACAAAATGTCTAAGGTTCTTACTAGCATAATTGAGAAAAATTGATAACCTTTTGTAAAGGGAACATTATATTATTAACTGAACAAGTTTACTTTCACGATTTTCATTGTTCATCACGATAAAATAGCATAATCCACTTTTTTAATTGACCCGGATTGTTGTTCACTTAGGAACTTATCACCTATGCGTTGATGCATGATGTTCCCCTTATTCACGTATCCCCTAAGTTTTGCCTTGGGCTAAGCCATTTAATGTCAACCTACTTCATAACCCTTTTTCCCTAAACGATCTCCTTTGATACTCGAGGGATCACAAATCTAGGCGGGTAGAACAACTCAAAAATTGGATTAGTCAACTATAAAATATTTATTATTAGACCATAAACCACACACTATAAAATATTTATGTAACCATGTTCTATAACAGTTTTTTTTATCTCTTACATCCAATTTTATCATAAATACATGATTAGTTAACTTTGACATAATAGTTTAATCATAAGTTACTTTCTAAAATTTGATTTTGTTATTATACCAGAAACTATAAAATATTTATGTAACAACTTTGACATAACAGTTTAATCATACGTTGCATTCCAAAATTTTATTTTATTATTAGACAACACACTGTAAAATATCTCTTACATCTAATTTTACCATAAGCTCATGATTAGCTAACTTTCAAATAACAGTTTAACCATAATTTACTTTCTAAAATTTGATTTTTTGTTAGACCACATACCACATACCACAAACTATAAAATATTTATGTAACAAATTTGATATAACCGTTTAATCATATGTTTTTTCTAAAATTTGATTTTATTATTAGACCACACTATAAAATATCTCCTACATCCAATTTTACTAAAAGCTCATGATTAGTTAACTTTGACATAACAATTTAATCATACGCTATTTTCTAAAATACAATTTTGTTATTAGACCATAGACTACACACAATAAAATATTTATGTACCAATGTTCTATAATAGTATTTTTTATCTCCTGCATCCAATTTTATCATAAGTTCATGATTAGTTAACTTTGTCATAACAATTCCATAACAAATTAATCATATGTTACTTTCTAAAATTTATTTTATTATCAGACCATACATTATGAAAGATTTATGTAACGTCTCAGCTTCATTCTCATCTAATTGCCTGATATCTTCTTTAAGCTCCTCCGTGCGCCAAGGTGGAAAGAACTCCTCAATGAATGCTTATGATATGGTCACCCAATTGGTGAAGGTGTTGGGCGGATGATAGTCTAGCCAGTTCTTCGCCTTCCTTGTTAGTGTTAAAGGGAATACTCTCAATCGAATGACACCTTTGGTGGCTTCATCTCCAGGAACAGAATCTATGATCGTCGGGAATTTCTTTATGTGATACACCCGATCGACATTACCCCTTCCTACGAACCTTCCAACTAGTTGCACCATCTGCATCAATGATGGCTTTAGGATATTTTTTCTAATTAGAAGCATGTGCAACGTTTGGTAGGCTTATATGGATATGGTAGTGAACTTACTATGGAGAGAGGGGTGTAGCAGGATGTATAGAGTTGTGGGAGTTGATCATCTAACAATTGTCCGTAGGGTGGATAATTTGTTTTTGTACAAGTAAGGTAACTTGAATATGAATGAAGATTGGAGATCCCTGAGCACTTCAGTTGGATAAGGAGAATACGCCATTGTACACGGATTTCGTTTCTAGAATATTATTAGTTTTTTAGTCAATTATAATAGTAGCAACAACTGATGTAATACTGTTGACTAATTATTTTGAAGGGGCTTATTTTGAGTCTTTCTCATGTGGCTTATTAGTCGCCCTAAAATTAAAATAAATGCCCTCAACCATACTAAATTGTCACATTTACCCCTAACCTCAATTTTAACCTAAACCCTAGCATACAATCTCTCCCCCTCAACCCCAAGGCCCAAACCCAACCCTCACAATCTGGGCAAAAAAAGCCACGGCCGCCCCAGTACTGCTCTGTCGCCTCATAACTACTTTGTCGCCCTCACATTCTTGCTATTGCTATCGAGCAAAAGGAGAAATGCGGACGAAGAAGAAGGTTGATAGTCATTGCCGCTGCTGCCGCCGAGATCGCTCCCTATCGTTGTTGTTATTCGTTTTTGCAGTCGATTAAGAGGAGGTAGGAGAGCGAAGAAGAAGAAAGGCGACCCATGGTTGATCCCAAGCACATGTATGAGACCCGTTTTCAACTCGCCTTGGACATGTTTTCAACCCATCCTAGATATGTTCGGGACACATATTCAACCCGTCCGACCCTAAAAATTCATTAAAAAAAAATTCTTCTTTACCTTCTGCTCTTTTTCGCATGGTGATGACGAAGACTATTGGGCCTCCGGTTAGGTGGTCGACTCTTACGACGAATGAATGTATGTTTTTGTCTTAGAGTTTAAGTGATTGTAAAACAAAAAAAAACTATGGGTATTAGAGTAAATTTATCATAATGTGGGTGATAAATAAGAATTTTTTAGAACGACAACTAATAATTCCAAAATATGTTTTTTGGTTAATTGCATGGTTGGTCACTAAGATTACAAAAAACGTTCATGTTTGGTCACTGAAAATATTTAAATCCAATCTTGATCACTCAAATTTATTAAATGGTTCAAGTTCGGTCACTCTCTGTCCAACTCCGTTAACTTTTGCTTATGTGGCAGTCAACTTTTATAGTTGATAGTTAAATGTGTGATATGGCAATTAAAAATAATAAAATTAATTTTATATTTTCCACCTCATTTCTAAATGAAATAGGGGTTTCTAAATGAAATAGGGGGTGGTACAAGTGCAAGACGAGTTTGTCATTTGAAGGGCCTTAAGCCCATTTCGTTTCACATTTTTAGTCCAAGTCTAGAAACAAACTAGTGGTGCTGTCGAAGGTTGATTTCGATCAAACTCTACTTTTCGTGTCTCTTGTTGTGTTTCTGTTTTTTTCATTTTTCCAGAAAAGAAGGCTAAGGAGAGAAGCACAAAAATCGACTGCGCCATAGCCTAAATCGACAACAAGCATCTCCTGCTCGACGAACCAACAACGTTGATGGTATACCTCGAGCTCAAGAAGGGATGGAGTTCACGGCGGAGGTGCAGGAGGAAATGCGGGGAACGTCGCGACTGAATCGGAAGGGGCAACAGGACAATGGGGTTTCAGTGAAGGACTATTTGGTGGAGAAATGGAAGCCGACAGAGGACAAAAAGGCGCTTTCCGATGCAATCTCCAAGCTCCGTCGTGGAGGACGACGGTTGGCGCTGAGGAACCCTAGCCCGGGCAGGGCGTAGTGGACGGTGTCGATCTGGGCGAAAAGCATGTTGTCTTACTGGAGATTGGAGGCAGGCTCGACCACTCTCTGACGAAATCGAGAGACCCTTATTTAGGGTCGGGCTTGTAAGCGAAGTAAGGGTAGGCGTTGATTAAGAAGGGGGGAGAGGTTTTGGCGTTGAAATTGATGATCTGGGTGAGACAGCCGGTGAGATCTCGGCGGAACGCGTCGGAGGAAGGTGGCTAGGAGAATTGGACCTATTTCGGTTAGAAGAGGTGGAAAATATAAAAATTAACTTTATTTTATTATTTTTAATTTTCATGTCACCAACGGTCAACTATAAAAGTTTACAGTCAGATAAGTAAAAGCTAATGAAATTGGACAGAGAGTGATCAAACTTGAATCATTTAATAAATTTGAGTGACAAGATTGAATTTAAATATATATATACAGTGACCAAACATAAATATTTTTATAATCTCACCGACGAACCATACAATTAAGCCATATATTTTTTATAAAACAATTGTATGCGCCTGCAATTGCAAATATTTGAAATTAGTTAGAACAAGGTTGTCAAACCGGTTTATGCCAGTGTACTGGTTTAGTAAGTGGAATGGTTCGATCGGTGGCACATACAGGTTTGTACCGGTTCATGTCG
Source organism: Linum trigynum (assembly GCA_964030455.1). Taxonomy (NCBI): domain Eukaryota; kingdom Viridiplantae; phylum Streptophyta; class Magnoliopsida; order Malpighiales; family Linaceae; genus Linum; species Linum trigynum. The sequence continues at coordinate 9,599,633 of OZ034820.1, read as the reverse complement.
GTCAATATTACAAATAAAATTATAAATACTCATATTTAAACATGACATTAACGTCAATACTTAGACATTTATACTTGAATCCAACAAATAACATCAATATTTAACTTTTATACTCATAAAATAAATAATAAAATTATTTTTATTAATTAAACTCACTAAAATAAGGTCATTTTACTTAGAGATTCGTATATTGATCATGCCGGTCATACCGGTGGTGTCACGCAGGTTTTACTACCGGTATCGGAGGTTCAACCGGTGGCAAGTACGTGACAACCCTTGGAATTTAGAAACACCACAATCTGTTTCCTCCACTTATTATTTCGACCAAACACTGTCACCGCTCTTTTTATTCAAGTCTCTCTCTCTCTCTCTCTCTCTCTCATTTTCTGTTTTACTCTCGCACTCGTACGGTCATACCAGCTATCAGCTCATTTCCCCCATTATTCAGTCTTCACTGCTACCCCATTGGAGAAGAAGAGGCTGAAATGGAGACTGGGCGGCCGTTGAGCTCCGTTTCCCGACCCAAACCCGACAAGGGAAGAAAAGCAGCCAGCAAACGGAGCAAGACTAGTAAGCTCGGCTCTATGCTGCCCAACATTGAGCCGTACGTTCCAAACACCGACCACAATCCAAACGACCTGAGATCTTGGGCCAAGAGAACTGGGTTCGTCTCCACTTTCTCCGCAGAAACCACTGCAAGTAACAGTAGCAAGTTCGGCAACAACAGCGGCGGGTTTGATTTGGAGAAGGGGCCCCCTGCTGCAGCTGAAGTTCGCCGCGGGAGTAATAATGCCGGCGGGTCGACTTCTCCGACTATTGAGATCGACCCGATTCTGGGTAGGACCCGCCCCGATAGAGGAGTGGAAATTCAACCAGCGGCGTCGAGCTCCGGAGGGGATGAGAGGAACGGGTTTGGTGAGTTGAGAGGGGAGAACAAGAAGAGGAGAGTTGGGGACGAGCCTCTTTTGGGGGGTAAAGAGAATGTGAGTGGAACTGAAGCTGTAGATGGGGGTGCTAGTAGTACCATTCTTCCACCGGTTGCGGTGCAGAAGAAAGAGGAGCAAATTGTCGGGAGAGACGGCGGAATTGACATGTACCCCGGCGGTGGCGGTGGCGGTGGCGAGGAGTTTCCTGATGGAGGGTGGCAGAGACACGGTGGGATGAGATTTGGGTTAAGAGAGAACCCTGGCATTGGTTAGTACATTGGATTACTTGTCCATTTCCATGCATTTCTTTGAATTTTGTTATGCTTCTATGCTTAGTTGCCTGAACAATTGGAGAAGGTCCTACACTCTAGGCAATGACTTTTGACTTGTTATCATCCGATACAAGATTACCTCCAATTCTGTTTCTTTCATATTTAAGAACCTCAATTAGTGAGACATTTTGAAGAATAGGAAGAGTTGGTGAAACAAGGTCAAATCTCGGCTGAATAATCTCCTCTTATCGTTCAAGTTTGGCTTAGTGTGCTATGGCAGAGGATACTAGTCAAGCAGATTGATAGAGTAAAGAAGACAAGAATTGTGACTAGATAAGAAATGAAAGAAAACGGGTCTGGATTGGACTTGTTATTGGAATCTTCCAAATTGGTCAGTCATTTTGTTGTCAGCTGTACTTAGGAATCTATGGGTCAGAGAGAAATTGTGCACCACAATCGTATGTCTGCATGAGTTGAAATGAGAGAGCGAGGAGTTTGATTTGTCACAATGTTTATGTTGCATAATCCCTCATGCTGAGAAGTTCACAATTTGCTTTGAAGGAAGAGAAGTTAAGACATTTTCCTTCGCGTTTACGTTAATTTCAATTCAATAGAGGACCTACTATCAAGAATTCACAGTCCAAAATCATTCATCCCAACACATTCTGAAAATTTTCCATCCTAATAAGCAATCATTTCTGAAATCCTTCCATGTAAAAGAAGACAACTCTTTTTGTATGATCAGAAGCAAAGCAGTGTTTCTTGTTCTAGAGTTTTCCATGGTTGGTGAAGCATGTACACCAATGATTAGCCATGGTTCCAAGTTCTGAAACTTCCGAGGACTTTAACTTTATTTTTGTTGAGTTTCATGTTTACAACAAAAAATATCCCAGATTTCACAATTCACTCAAAAGTCTTGAGTTATTTATCTGGTTTACTGTGATATCAGAACTGTGAATCCTGCTGTTAATGCTCGATATTCATTACCCACTTAAAGTTATGTTTTCTTTCCTGATTTCTTTTGTTCTTTTAACCGCAGTGCCACTCTTGTATTATAGCTTGCAACACTATCTGTCCCTCGCTGGTTCATTGATCTTCATTCCTTTGATCATTGTACCAACTATGGGTGGAACAGATGTAAGTATCTTTCTAGTGTCCTAGGATGGCCCACATTTTTTGACACTCAGTACCTGTATTGATCATCTTGGTATTCAATAATCTTAATCTACATGAAAACTACAGAAAGATACTGCTACCGTGATTTCGACAATGCTGCTTGTTTCTGGGGTTACAACAATCTTGCATTCCTATTTTGGTACCCGACTTCCATTAGTCCAAGGGAGCTCATTTGTCTATTTGGCGCCTGCACTAGTCATCATGAATGCTCAGGAATATCGGCACCTCACAGAACATGTAAGTTGAGAAAATAAGTTACCAGTGATGTATCATGCACTAGGTTTAAGTTTACTATAGTCTTGTAATAATGCTTTGTGAAATTCAACTTCTTCCATTCTCCCCAAGGCACGATGTCAAACTTCTAAATTATAAAAATTGGAACTGCAGAAGTTCAGACACATTATGAGGGAACTGCAAGGGGCTATAATTGTTGGTTCGGTATTTCAAAGTCTCTTGGGATTCACTGGTCTAATGTCCCTTCTTCTAAGGCAAGTAAAGATCCTGAAGCTACTTGCGCTTTGTACACATTCTTATGCTTCCCTATAATTAAATTCAGGAGAGAGGATTCTCTTCTCTAAAATGGAAGTTGGGTAAGAGGAAAGATTCTTGTTCTCGCTGTTGGGAGATTTTTCAGGGAGCTAAAAACTATGTCCCAACACTTTCTGATGTTCGTTATTTTAACTTACTATGCTGGTATTTCTCAGCACTTTATTTATAACATTTGTTGCAGATTGATTAATCCAGTCGTAGTAGGTCCAACAGTTGCTGCCGTGGGTTTGGCATTTTTTAGCTATGGTTTCCCACAAGCTGGAAGTTGTGTAGAGATCAGCATCCCTCTTATTTTGTTAGTTCTAATATTCACCTTGGTAAGTGAACCCATTGATAATGCAACTTACTGGTAATCTTTGGTCATAATCAGTAGCCGTTTCTTTATCTTTAGCATTCTGGGTAATTTGTTAAAACACTTATTTAGTGTCTCTGTTTTCCTTCTTCTATTCCAGTACCTTCGAGGAATATCCATCTTTGGACATCGACTGTTCCGGATCTATGCTGTATGTCTTTCACCTTTGTATACAACTTAAGGCTGATGGATATACTTTATTAGCTGATTGATTGCTCGACCATCATTACCTTCATTCTTTTGTGGTTTGCAGGTGCCAATGAGCGTGATAATAATATGGATATATGCATTCTTTTTGACAGCTGGTGGAGCTTACAATTTCAAGGACTGCAACACCGGTATACCAAGTTCAAATATTCTAGTGGATGCATGCAGGAAACATGCATACACCATGCAGCATTGTAGGACTGATGTGTCCAATGCTTGGAGGACTGCTGCATGGGTTAGGATTCCCTACCCATTTCAGTGGGGTGCCCCAATCTTCAACCTAAGAACTTCCTTGATCATGATAGTTGTATCATTGGTTGCATCAGTAGACTCGGTTAGTAACTTTCTGCTTTGTGATGATCCAGCTTTAAGAAAGTTCAATGTGAATAGACTAACCATATTTATCTGATACGGTATCAGTCTGTCTGATGCTTTAGCCTCTTATGACAACTGATTTTAAACAGGTTGGAATATACCACTCCACATCTTTGCTAGTTACTTCAAAGCCTCCAACTCCAGGAATTGTTAGCAGAGGAATTGCAATGGAGGGTTTGTGCAGTATATTGGCTGGACTTTGGGGTTCAGGTACTGGCTCAACAACTTTAACAGAAAACATCCACACTATCAGCATCACAAAGGTGGCTAATCGAGGGACAGTTGTGCTTGGAGCAGTTTTCTTGATCCTCTTCTCTTTCTTTGGTACGTGCTCTAGTAGAATATCCGCACTATAAGACATTTCTGGTGTCTAAAAGTGGCACAGTAAAGTGAACTCAACTTTTCTGGTAAATTAAACAGGGAAAGTGGGAGCCATTCTTGCTTCAATACCACAGGCATTGGCTGCTGCTATACTGTGCTTTATCTGGGGGCTTATTGTTGCACTAGGTCTCTCAACTCTACAGTACAGTCAAACAGCAAGTTTCAGAAACATTGCAATTGTAGGAGTTTCATTGTTTCTTGGAATGTCAATTCCTGCGTATTTCCAGCAGTATGAGCCCAAATCCAGCCTCATTCTGCCAAGCTACTTGATCCCTTACTCGGCAGCTTCTGATGGACCGGTCAACACTGGCAGTAAGCAAGTAAGCAATGCTCTTTCTGCAGTACTTGCGGTAGCCTGCTACTTGATCAGTTATGCTTGTACTCATGTTTTAACATGTTCTGTTTTGGCAGTTCGATTTTGCGATGAATGCACTAATGTCCCTGAACATGGTAGTGACGTTGTTGATTGCATTTGTACTTGACAACACTGTCCCCGGTAGCCGTCAAGAAAGAGGGGTGTATATATGGTCTCACCCTGATGATTTGGCCACTGATCTATCTTTGCGTGAAGATTACTCGCTGCCCCGAAGAGTTGACAAGTTTTGCTGCTGGGCTAGATGCCTTCGTTCATAATAAAGTTTCCAACTTCAACTCCATCAGACATCAGAAGGCCAGTCCTCGAGAGATTGAAAGGCGAACTCAGCAGCAACAAGAGCCAAATCAACCTCAATGTGCTTTTAGAGGCAAGTAGAATAGGTTTTGAATGTACACATAAGCCTGTAGTAAGACCCAAAATTATGTTGCATTGTGTAGAAACCCATTTTTACAAGCAAAAACCCTGATGTTACAGTGTGTGTTACTATATCACCAACTAATTCGTATCTGAGATGATGGACAAGAGGACTCAGCATTCCTCTTGTCATTCCATTCTTCAACGAGGGAGCGGAGGGTATGATTAGGGGTCAATACAGTGTGATCAAGCCTTAAATTTGTCATGGGTGAAGTATCCTTCCCCATCTTTAACCATTCCCCCATAGCTTCGTGCTCATACTGAGAATACATCTGCAGCTACATAAGGCTTAAATTTGTCATGGGTAAAGTATGAAATAACATGATTTGAACTAGTTAAAATTTATTAACTAAACAATATGACACTTACAAATTATAATATAAGATTAATTAAAGTTAAACATTTGATTATTTTTTTATCGTTACATCAATCACATGTACCATACATGACATACAAAATGAACTAGTTTTTTGGCCCGCGTTTCGCGGCGGTAAGAAATTTATTATTCCATTTAATGATTTTAGTTGAGATAAAATCATTTACAAAATAGTTGGGAAGATTCTTCGATAAGCTTTTCGTATTTACTTAATCGTTATGGAAGACTTGTGAAATCGTTTGTTTAACTGATACATACGTAATAACTTTCATTTCATAATTTTACATAATGTATTTGTAATTTACGTGAATTTTATAAAACGGTGTTATGTAAATTTTCCATAATGTGTGATCCAGTAATAAATTTGAGTTACTGATAAGTCTCACATTAAACTATTATGTAAAATTATTTTATCTTGCGGAATCTTTGTATAATGCGAATTGATGACATTGTGAATGTTGCGGGTAACAATAAAAATAATTTAGTTAATAATAGGTGAATTAAGTTATGAAATGTATCACAATTGATTGAGTTGTTATGTAAGAAATAACTGACCTTATAAAACCTTTGTGCAATATAAATTGATGAGTCGATCAATAGTGCAGTTAATAATTTTAGTTTAAATTAGTATTGCGTATTTGATTGATACATAAGAAATTACTATCACTCGATAAGTTTTACGTAGTGTCTTAGTTATTATGAAAATTTAATATAATACAGTTTGTATAATTGAGACATATGGAATAAGTATTCCTTGTAAGCCTTACATTATATATTTGTAACTTACGTAATTGTTATACAATGTTATTATGTAAATGTTCTGTAATGTTCCGTAATAGAATCACATTTACTCAAACTACTATGTAAAACTTAACTTAACTTACATTTGAATTTAACTTGATTGATTAAGTTGTTATGTAAAAAATAAATGACCTTACAATAACTTTGGCTAATACAAATTAATGAGTCAGTCAACAATTCAGTTAATAATTCAGAAATTTTAGGTTAGATAAATATTGCGTATATAATTTATACATAAAAAATTACTATCACTCGATAAGTTTTACGTAGTGTCTTAGTCATTATGAAAGATTTATACAATACGGTTTGTTTAATTTAGACATAAGGGATAAGCATCCCTTTGTAAGCTTTACGTAATATATTTGTAACTTACAAAATTGTTATAGAATGGTATTACATAAATATTCCGTGATGTATGCGGGTTAATAATAAAATAAATTTATAGAAAACATCACATTTTCTTAAAAACTATGTAAATTTTAACTTATCTTTGAATTTAACTTGATTTTATTGTTATAAAATGGAGTCTATGATATGTAAAACCTAATTACTAAAAATAAATGTTCCGTAATGTATGGTCTAATAATAAAATCAAGTTATAGACATACCACATTTACTTAAACTACAATGTACAAATTAACTTTTCTTTGAATTTAACTCGCTTTAGACCAACTCCAATGCAAGCCCCCAAATTTGGGGATCTTCATCCCCAAATTTGGGGTTCATCCCCATTTTCCCTTCTTTTGATCCAATGCTACATCCTCTATATTTGGAGATCTCAATTTTTTAAGTTTTTCATTTACTTATCGAAGTCTTAATATAATTTGTTCATGTTGATTTTTGTATAGTTCGTCATCATTTTTAAATACAAATTTTCCGGTAGAAATTTTTTTAATTTTGAGACCAAATTTTTGTTGACAAAAAATGATTGACGTAATTTGGGTTTACACACAACACTTGAAAATTATTGATCTAATTACACCCTAACTAATCCCCTAATTAAACCCCAATTAACCCTTAAAATCTTAAAATGAAAAAGAAATGCCACATGGCGGGCTTTGGGGAGTCTCTATATTTGGGGGAACCCCCATTTCCACCCCCAAATTTGGGGATCTTTTTGGAGATCTCCCCCAAATATAGAGACTCCTCCATTTATAGAGGCTCCATTGGAGCCAACTTTCCCCCAAATATAGAGGCTCCCCTAAATATAGAGGATCCATTGGAGTTAGCCTTATTGTTATAAAAGTCTCTGTTTGGACCTCTTTTGTGTATTAATAGTGCTGCTTACCTTGCAACAAAAGATTGGAAGCTCCATTTTGGTAAAAAAATAAAACTTGCCCAGCCCAATGTGCATACATCCATTAGCACACGGGAAAGTGAAATGTATTTACCGCATGCGATTATGACCCTAGGATTACCGATAAATTCGTAATGAACAGTACCTTTAAACTTGTGCTTTAATAGATTAGATGTATCAAATACGATCTAAGAATTTAGTACACAAGCCTAGCTCGAACTCGACTCGACTCGGCTCGTTAATAGATGGCTCGAGCTCGAGCTCAGCTCATTTGTTAACGAGTCAAGCTCAAGTTGGGGTAAAACTCGGCTCAGCTCGGCTCATTTGCAGCCCTAACGAGAGGTATGAAATTTTTTCTCAAAAAATATTGAAAATGAATATCATTTTGTAGAGCACAACAAACTCGTCCCATCTGTAAAATTTTTTTGAAATCCGAGTTAATATAAAGAAGATATGATCCAATTAAAAAAATTAAAGAATATAATTTTTTTTTAATTATCTACACTTAAATCTACAGTCACTTAAAATAAGGGTCTAGATTTAATTACTCATATAGTTATGCACCCTAATTATACATCCTATCTTGAACCCACTTTTACCATTCCTTTGAGACACGTTTCCCTCTCCCTCTCCCTATTTTTGGTTGCTCAAACAAAGCTCTTCATCTAAGTCGAAAGCAAGTCCAGGGATCAAATGGGCGTGCATGCATTACAGTTGCACCACCATCTCAACTGTTCCTCTTAATTACTTCCGCACACCACTGTCACTCTCCCTTAAAAAAACCACCCGTCACTGCTACTTAAGTTCCTTCTTCTCTGCAACTCCCCGCGTCACTGTCATCGTCTCCATGTCGCGCTAACCAAATCCCTGATGGGAAGCTTTTACACATAACTCATTCTGATTCTGAGCTGAGCTGAGGTAATAATAATAACATCAACCCTCTCTCCCTCTCCCTCTCCTCTGTATGTGTGCTTCTTTCTCTTTTGTCTGTTTGCTAGTACCAATCCATTTTTTTTAAGTATAAGAGCGGAGAGGAAAGTGTTCCATCGTCATTTGTTTTTTTGGAGTTTCGATCGGCAGCGTGGTAAAGTCGAAAATAGCAGCAGCAGGAATACCGCAAAAACTGCCCAATCCTTGAATAAAGTTGGAACAGCACCCGCAGCTGGAAAGAAAGAAAGAGAAGAAATGGCACCAGCACCCGCTACTCGCTAGTAACTGGCCTTCATTCTCTCTCTCCCCCATGGAGATGCTGAGGTCATCTTGTTCCTCCTCCTCCTCCTCCACCGCCGCCCCTCACTACTTCCTCGACACCTACTACTCTCACGTTACTAGTATTTTCTTTTTCACTTCCTTCCACCTCTCGGGAAAATCAGGCAATTAAGTTGATTATCGTTTTTTGAATTTCTATTGGGTAACAAGGTTGGGGAAGTTCCAAGGAAGCACAAACAGCGACGACTATGGCGGAAACCGCGCTACTTACCAACTTCATGGAGCAGCAGCAATCATCAGGCCATCATCACCACCAACCTAAGCTGGAGGACTTCCTAGGCGGCGATTCGTCGGGGTCGGTGGTTCGGTACTCGGAGCACAGCCAAACAGAGACTCAGGACTCTTCTTCCTTGACTCACATCTACGATAACGGCGGTGGAGGCGGAGGCGGAGGTGCCGCCTCCTATTTCAGCGAACACCAGGCGATTCCCGCAGGCTACCAAGGCGCCTTCCCCTCCAACCCCGGCGGATGTGAAGTTGACGACCAGATTGGTGGCGGTGGCGGTGGAGCCGAGTTAATGGCGGCGGGCGGTGGCCATCACTCGATTGAGTCGGCGAGCAACGAGTTGGGGTTCTCGAGTCGTAGCAACGGGTTGTCCCTTGCGGTTACCACCGATAATAACAACAATAGCGTACCGATTAGCTCTTCTCCGCCTCCCGCCGTAGCGGTGGTCGCCGTTGTTGAATCCGATTGCTCTAAGAAGCTCGCCGATACCTTCGGGCAGCGGACTTCCATTTACCGAGGCGTCACAAGGTTAGTCAGTCAGTCAGCCAGTCAATAGTCTTCTCCTCTTCTTCCCCATTCTATTATTGAAATTTGAATTTGTTAGTTGCCTTCATTTTGAGTGATTAATTAATTAAATTAATCAGTCTAATTAAGGCACATTTCTCGTGTTCAATGGACGAAGGACCTTTTGCATAGTTAATAATAAGTAACTGGAGTTCTCTTTTTTTTTTGGATTGGTTTGTTTGATTGGCAATGGTGGTGCAGGCATAGATGGACAGGTAGATACGAAGCGCATCTATGGGATAACAGCTGTAGGAGAGAAGGTCAAGCCAGAAAAGGACGTCAAGGTCTCTCTCTCTCTCTCTGTCTCTCTTCCTGCTTTGCATTCCTGATTTCCGAGGGGCGGGTCTGTGTGTGCGCGGACACCTCTGATTTCATGTACTCTTGCTGTGGTTCTGGCATTTAATTGGATCCAGCCTTTTCTTTTCTGATGATTGATGCGTACCAGTTTGACTTGGACAAGTAAAAATATGTCATATTTCCTTTTTGTACATATTGCTGCTTTCTTTCTTCTCTGGGTGGGATTTCTGGGGCTACTTGATGATTCTTCTTCTTCTTCTTCATTCATATACACTGCCACTGGCATTCATTTTTTTTCGGCTGATTGATTATTTGATAAGATGGGCCGCCATTTTATTACAATTTTCTTTCTTTTGTGTTCTTTCTGATAACATTTTCTTCCATGCCCGTCCCTCTCCACTCCAGTCTACCACCACACCCTCATCAGTCACCATGCCTTCTCCCACTGGCCCTCTGCAGACGTTTCTGTTCATTTACCCACATATCTCTTTGGCTTTTAAGAACAGGCAGGGTTTACACTTTACACCAGACTAAGATTTCCATGCAATTCCAAGTTTGAACCCAACATCTCAAAATGATGGTAACGTCGTTGGTATCGCTAGCGGGCAGCGGCTAGACCAATGGTTCCTTATTTTAATTAAATAAAGGAATGTTTTTTTTTCTTTTTTTTTTTTGGCTGCTGCTTTTACTCTTTGTTTTCCCTCTCTTTTCCCTTTCAGCCAAAAGGGTTGTTTAGGTTTGACCAAACCACGTACTACTGTTTCCATTTTCCAACTTCCTCTCCTTCCTTCGTCTTTTTCCCCACCTTTTCTCTTTGCTGTTTCTTTTTGAAAAATGTTTGTGGAAAGAACAGAGGTGACAAATGGATTGGATTCATGGATTGGTGGATTCATGGATCATATGGATTGGTGGATTGATCCATGAATCCAAATAACATCCAAGGCTTGGACTAAAATGTAATTTTTGAAAAGTTTAGGTACTAAAATGTCATAATGAAAAAATTTAGGTACTAAAATATAATTTTCTAATGATATTTTCGTATAAAAAATAAATTTAAGGTACCAAAATGTAAAATATAAAAAAATATAGGTATTAAATTGTAATTTGTCATTTGAATTCATGGATTGATCCAGTAATCCACCAATCCAAATGGATTTGGATCAAATGGATTGAATTTAAATGGATTGGATTAAGTGGATAGATTGGATTCATGAATTTGGATCCTACTTGCCACCTCTAACAGAGACAGTAACGTGACATCGTGACGATCCTTCCTTTCTCCACCCCTCCTTCCAACATTATTGCCGTAACATGCTGACAAATGGTTTGCCATCCTAGTAACTGCGGCCCGCCCCATAAAATGCTGATCCTTTCACACATGAGGAAATGCCCCCTTCTTCTTAAACAACGCAGACGCAGTGGATGCTCTCTTTACTGTGCAAACTGTGTATCTACTGATTGAGATTCCTCGTAACAAAAGGAATAGCAGCTTATTGCACTATGGCCTGCCCAATGTGTGCGACTCACATGCTGTATCTCTTATTCCTTTGGAGTGACATTATTGGATGCTGTTTTTCTTGGATCTTTTTTTACCATCTATATTGGATTCTTACATTGGAATGGTTGTTTTCTTGCTGGCATGGGGAAATTCTGGATGGCCACATTTTGGGTTGCCTCTCTCCTGCAGTGTACTTAGGTAAAGCTGACTGAACTCTGCAACTCCCTCCCTCCATTGCTGGTTTCATTTATATCCAACTTTCTTGGTTATCGACTGTCTGGAATGGGGTTTTTTTTTTACTATTGTGTACTGAAAAGTGAAAACCCCCATTATTGGGTTTCAGGTGGATATGATAAAGAAGATAAAGCAGCTAAAGCTTATGATTTGGCTGCTCTTAAGTACTGGGGACCCACCGCCACGACCAACTTTCCTGTAACTAATCTCCCCCCATGTTTCTGTTCTTCCAGGATCGAATTGTTAACTTTCACTGTCGTTGCTTAGATATCGTCTTTGTTTACTGATCATTTTGTGGCGGCTTGTATGGTTTTGCAGGTGTCTAATTATAACAAGGAACTGGGAGAGATGAAATATGCATCGAAACAGGAGTTTATCGCCTCGTTGAGAAGGTATGCTATACATAATCCTCCAGACTCTGAACAGGTTATGTTTGTTTCCCGCTTCAATTAGCATGATACGTAACATTCTAATCATCTAATTTATGTAGGAAAAGTAGTGGATTCTCCAGGGGTGCTTCCATATACAGGGGTGTAACAAGGTTAGCTTTCCTGTCGATTTTGATCTCCAATTACATATCATATGATGATTATGTTGTCTGATTACTTGTGGTCCAACACTTGTAACTGCAGGCATCGCCAGCAAGGTCGTTGGCAAGCAAGGATTGGGCGTGTTGCTGGGAACAAAGACTTGTACCTTGGCACATTCGGTAAGCACATGCATGTTCTTTTTGTGCTATGATAAGTTTCCGGGCAAAATATGAAAGCCACTTGAATTGGGGAGACATACATCTAACCTTTACAAAATAACATGGGGCAGCCACTGAAGAGGAAGCAGCAGAGGCATATGACATTGCAGCCATAAAGTTCAGGGGCTTGAATGCAGTGACGAACTTCGAGATGAATCGATATGACGTGGAAACGATCATGAAGAGTGCTCTCCCCATTGGTGGAGCAGCAAAGCGGCTAAAAATCTCTCTGGATGCCGAGCAGAAACCATCTCCGATGAGCCAAGCTCAACAACTACAACTGCAGCAGCAGCAACAACAACAACAACAATGCAGCAGCAATGGGAATAACATCAGTTTTGGATCGGTTCAGCAACCGCTTTCGACAATCCCTTGTGGCATCCCCTTTGACGCCATGACTGCCTACTACCAGCATCATCACAACCTCTTCCAGCACATTTCAGCCGGTGGTGGTGGCAGCAGCCACCCGGGTGGAGGAGACTCTTCTGGTTCGGCCCAGAACATGGAGAATTCGATGAGCTCGATGTTGCCACAGACAACAGACTTTTTCCTGTGGCCTCACCAGCCTTACTAATTTGTTAGAGAAAAGAGAGGTTTTGCTGACTTGGGAGTTGGGAACCAGCTAACAGTAGTAAGCTTACAAATAGGTAGGTTTCGGTTGAATCATTGCAGGATTAGGAGCAGAAAAATGCGGTTGTTGTCGTAGGTTCAAGTTCGTTTTTTTCTTCTTTTTTCTCTCTTCTTCATTTGAGTAGTTTAGGAAGCCATGTTCAGTAAGCAGTGGTGCTGGTGGGAATTTTGTAAGTAGCATCATGTAGTTGAATGATGGGTTTCTCGGGCAATGGTATCCTCTCCAAAAATTTTGCGGATTTTGTTTATTTCTTCAGTGTCTTGAATATTCCTTCTGGTTTCAATTCCATGGCCTTTTTTACTTAGCTCATTGCAATTATTATGCTGTGTTCTCAAGTTTCAAGATGGGGTGTGGAGACTTGGACAATGAGGAGCAGCAGCAGCAGCAGCAGCAGAGTATATATCAGGTGAGAAATGGAGGATTGGTGGTAGAAATTATTGTTTGCGGTATTCGATGAGAACTTGATGTGTTCCTCTCCTCTCGTTACGGGCTGCATGTGCTGTAAGTAGTGGAAGGAATGAATATGAATTGAAAAGGAGGAGGACTGGACGAGGTTGATTGATTATTGCATCAGTTCGCATGAATGGTTGGTCACCTGAGTTCTCTTCATGTCTTCGAAATACATGATTTTCGAGATTAGTGCCAATAAAATCCAAGCATTCTGAAATCCCAATGAATTGGTGATTGTGTATTTAATACATCTGCCCACGAGGCACTAACCGCCAATTAGTCCTTAACCAGAATGAACTTGCTAAAAACAAACTTGAGCAATAGGGTGTTTACCTGAAAGTGAGCACGAAATCATCAATCATCAATTAATTAAAAGCACAAGTGTAAAAACACGGTTGCATACGAGAAAAAACCGCAAGGCAATCCACCCTCGTAGACACTGTTCATTGTATCAATTAATTAATTATCTTATAATATTGTCAAATTGCTGAGCTATCCGGGATAAAAAGAAAATGCTCTCAACTGAAGCTGTCGGAATCCCATCTCCGGCGTATCATCTCTCCCGTACTGATCGGCCGCCGGAAGTGGAAATGTCGGAGGCAAGCCTTACCCATAGAAACGCGAGTAGCCCGGGCACGGCTGCCCCCGCGGATCTGGGAAAGCTTGCGCAAGCGGTCTCTTTGTCACCGCCACCGGAAAATAAGATGGAGAAGAATCATAGTAGCCGGCCAACACAGCCAACAGTCTCGTACAAAGCTGCTGTTTCAGGGGAGGCATCCACCCCAACACAACTGACCAAACCATGGGTGTTCGTGGGAGAAAACGATTTAGTCCCAAGTTCTTTCAATGGGGAACCGGAGCTGAAAGTCTCTGAAGTTTTCAAATCCCGCCTCTGTTCTCCGTGGAAGAAAACGCTGGTGGTGCGCCTGCTGGGTCGTCAGGTCACTTACACGTATCTTTGTTCTCAATTGAGATGGATGTGGCGACCAATGGGCAAGCTCGATATTATGGATCTAGATGATGATGTGTTCTTGGCAACTTTCAACAACGATCAGGACTACTTCAAGGCCCTCACAGGTGGACCATGGGTGATTCTTGTTCACTATCTAATTGTCCATTAATAGTCGCCCGCATTCCGGATTGGTGAGGCAATTCATCGAACGGTAACAGTCTGGGTTCGGCTTCCTCGCTTGCAGGTACATTTTTATCATAAGGAAGTCTTATTCGCTCTCGGGAACCTTATCGGACGAACGATCAAGCTGGATTATCACACCGAACATGGTCATAGAGGCAAATTTGCGAGAATCGCCATTGAACTGGACATGTCCAAGCCGCTCCGTCTCCGAATCAGATTAGATGGATTTTGGAATAAAGTGGTCTATGAAAATCTACCTAACACATGCTTTGAGTGTGGAATTGTTGGTCACTCGGCTACCACCTGCCCTAAGCTCAATCGGGCGTTGGTCCCGGTAGGAGAAGCCCCCTTGTTAACGACCATTAACTCATCGGAACCGGCGACGGAGACAAAGGCTCCGTCAGGCTTTGGACCATGGATGCAGGTTACGCGGAAAAGTCGCAAACCGGAAAGGAAACAATAATCACAGGCGATTCATCGGGCAAACATTCAGGGAACCAACTCGGAAAAGAAATCTCAAACACAAAAGGAAAGTGGAGGAGTCTTACCTTCGGCGGGGAACACCATCCCAGGGAATGACAAAGGAAAGGCTAGCGGGCATTTAAATGGTAATAATAGTGGCAAGCCTGGAAATCAGACTATCGAAGGCAATAACATGGGAGGAATCTCCTCAGGTGCACTCAAGATGGAAAGTGTGGAAAAAAGGAAGATTGAGGAAAAGAATTCCCCAACGGCTTCATCAAATAAGGTCTCAACGGCTAGTTAAAGTGATCAGACTCATCTTACGACGGCTATGAAGCCGAATGGGAAAGGCCTGCTGGGCCCGGGCCCATCTTCAACGCCTATACCCCAAGCTTGGCAACAAGGCCCTACACCGGCCGCGCCTCCACCAAGCAGATTCAAATCACCCCCAGGCCGAACGTTCGACCTCTTGAGCCCAGCCAAAAGACTGCACAGCTGGAAAGTGGCAAATCTCATTTGGTCTTTGGGCCAAATGGAGAGCAGGTTACAATAGTGGACATCCCATGTCCCGATCTCCCCCTTCACCGTGCAATTGATCCTGAACTTCCTCTAGCCAGTCTGCGCTTAAAGAACAAGCAGGGGAAGAAGTCACTTTCGAGTAAGAAAGGGGTTCCCATTGCATCCACGACCAAAGCTCTTCAAATTTGGTCTCCAAAGAGAGAAAAGAAAAGCAAACCTAGAAAGATGCTCATCTCTCTAACTCTGCAAGAGATCGACACGTGGAACTCAGCAAAGCAAACTCAGAGGCTGCCTAACCCCGTGGTGGCGACAAGTTCCACAACCCTGCCCACCACCGAACAATCGCAAGCACCCGACGAACATGGGCCGGCCGACCAGTCTCTGACCAGCTCCTGATTTCCCCTCTCCTTTCGCTCCTCCTTATTTTGTTTTAATGGTTGACACAACTAAGATAAAAAAATTATGTCTTGGAATGTTGGTGGTGCAGGTAGCAAGGCGTTCCTCAGGGCGTTCAAGCTCCTAATTCTCCAACACAAACCGGACATCCTCATTCTGTTGGAGCCCCAAATTAGTGGTTCGACGACAGACATAGTGTGCGGCAAGCTTGGCTTCCCAGATATCTTTTTCATCAATGTGAATGGTAGAAGTGGTGGCATCTGGCTTTGCCTGGACAAGACAACTTTCAACGTTGAAATCACTTCAGCCTGCTCTCAACATCTCTCGGCTAAGATTTCAACGAGCTCCTCGGGCGCCTTCCACCTCACGGCGGCCTATGCCTCCCCCCACTATAACCTACAGTCGATCCTTTGGGACACTCTTATCTCCCTTAGCTCCGTTATTTCTACTCCTTGGTTAATTACTGGTGACTTCAACGCCTTTAGATCCTTGGATGAGAAGTCTGGTCTAGCAAAGGCAAACAATGCCCGTCGCTGCAGAATTTTTAATGAGTTCATTGATCGTGCTAATCTTGTGGATCTAGGTTTCTCAGGGCCCCGTTTCACTTGGTCTCGAGGAGATTCCAGGAGCAACTACAAAGCTAGCAGAATCGACCGAATCTTGTGCAACACGAAGTGGAACGAGGCTTTCCCACACTCTGTCGTTCTTCATCTTCCTCGGCTGCAGTCAGACCATTCCCCCATTCTGACTTCCACCGGGGGACAAGACGCTTCTTCAACTCCTACTCTTCCTTTTAGATTTGAAGCATCCTGGTTAGCACATGATAACTTTAACTCTTTTTTGACAGGTAACTGGGAGGCGACCAGCCCCCTCCATGTTGCTCTTCGCGACCTAACAGACCGCCTTAAAGACTGGAACAAAAACACGGTAGAGAACATCTTTCTGCAAAAGCGTAGGCTCCTCAACAGAATCAAGGGCATTCAAGTTTGTTTAGAAGCAAACTTTGAGCGTGGTCTCGCGAAGTTGCTCACAAAACTTGAGAAGGCCTTGACAAGATCATGGAACAAGAGGAGCTTATCTGGTTCTAGAGATCACGAGAAAGTTGGTTCAAATTCGGAGATCGAAACACCGGGTACTTCCACCAACAGGCTAGCATCAGAAGGAGAAGGAACAAGATTCAAAGCCTCAAGGATGCCAGTGGGGAGTGGATTCATGAGTCGGCAACTCTTGCCAAACTGGTCTTCGAACACTTTAAAAATATGTCGTTCGGCTTCCGAAGAACAAGTTTCCGCGGGCCTCCCAGTATGAATTTCTTTGCCTTCTCAGGTCGTTTTCCGCAGCTGATATCTTCAAAGCCATTATGGACATGAAGCCGATGCAAGCACTAGGCCCAGATGGCTTTCAAGCTCTCTTCTACCAAAGAAATTGGGCAGTGGTGGGAAAGGCTTTAACTAACATGGCTTTGGAGTTTTTTGCTACAGGTCATCTTGCAGACTCGATCACGGAATCCACCCTGGTCCTCATTCCTAAGGTGGACAGCCCAGAGTTGTTGACGCAGCTTCGCCCAATCTCACTTAACAATGTGAGCTTGAAAGCTATAACTAAAGAGATCACTAACCGGCTCAAACCCATGATGAGAAAGTGGATCTCCCCGAGACAGAGCAGCTTCATTCCAGGGAGACAGACGACGGACAACATTATCGTGGTCCAGGAAGTTCTTCACTCGCCCCGGAAGCGCAAAGGGAGGAAGGGAGGCGTGGTGGTCAAGATCGATCTGTAGAAAGCTTATGATCGCCTTCGTTGGGACTTCCTGCGAGACACTTTAATGGAGATTGGTCTTCCCAGTTCTTGGATTAACTGCATAATGTTCTGTGTGGAGAGAAACAGGATGCGCATTTCTTGGAATGGAGAGCTATCTGATCCCATCACTCCAAGCAGAGGAGTCCGCCAGGGAGACCCTCTTTCCCCTTATCTTTTTGTCCTCTGCATGGAACGTCTTTCTCATAGAATTGATCAGGCCATCGAGGAGAAACGTTGGAAACCCCTAACGCTTTCTCCAGGTGGCCCGAAATTGTCACACCTCTTTTTTGAAGATGACCTTATTCTCTTTGCGGAGGCCGGGCTAAACCAAATTTCGTCGACTAAGCAATGCTTGGAGGATTTGTGCACTAGCTCGGGACAAAGAGTGAATTTTCAGAAATCGATGATGTTTGTCTCACCCAACGTGCTGAGGGAAACTGCTGTCGCCTATAGCAGCCGGGCAGGAATTCCTCTCACAACGGACATTGGGAAGTACTTGGGGGCTATGGCCATCAATTTCCGAGTGACAAAGGACCGTTACCGAGACCTCATTTTGTGAATCCAGAAAAACTCTCAACCTGGAAAGCTAAAAAACTTTCCCTTGCTACTCGGTTAACAGTTGCACGCTCAGTTTCTACTTCTATTCCTGTTTACTCTATGCAGACGGAGATGCTTCCAGCCTCGGTATGCAAGGAGATAGATAGTATCAACAGGGCGTTCATCTGGGGTGATACGGAGAACAGGAAGCACTCTCACTTGGTGGGGTGGAAGAATCTTCTTGAACCAAAGGAGAATGGTGGGGCTGGGATCTGATCGCTACGTCACACCAATGCAGCCCTTCTTGCTAAGAACGGTTGGAAGGTTTTGCAGGAGAGAGATACTCTGTGGACCCAGGTCATCCGAGGGAAATACGGGCGCCGCAAGGAAGGACTCTCTATGCTCGAAGCCAAACAGGGAAGTTCATTTACTTGGAAGAGTATCTCCAAAGCTACTCCTATTCTAAGGAAAGAATGTGCTTGGAAGATCTCAAATGGCAGGGATACCAAGTTCTGGACTGATATCTAGGTTTTGCAGGTCCCACTATTGGAAGCAGCGGTCACCACTGTCTCGGAAGAGGAGGTTCAGAAGCCGGTTGCAGCTTACTTGGATGACGACGGACGTTGGCAGGTCGATCAACTGCTCCACTGGCTCCCGCCCAACGTTGTGGACAAGGTCACAGCGATCGCCACCGATCCCCTCTCTTCGGATCCCGATAAGATGTGCTGGCAGCCCCCCTCCAATGGGAAGTTCACTGCCCGGTCAGCCTATCAACTCGCCTATCCACCCCCGCTGAGTTCGGATTCGAAGATTTGGAAGAAAGTGTGGAAGCTGGAAGTACCAGAGCGTGTTAGACACTTCATTTGGCTTCTCCTGCTTCACCGCATCAACACCAACAAAAGGAGGTTTGACAGACATATTGCTCCTAACCCATTCTGCTCCAAATGCACTAATACTCCTGAGACCGAGTTACATCTATTAAGGGACTTCCCTTCAGCTCTCTTCTTTTGGGCGAGAGAAGTACCGGAGAACCAGATGCTGGATTTCCTTACTGCAGTTCTGGATCTTTGGCTTCACAGGAACCTTCTGAACTCGGTTGTAGACATCAATGGCATTCCTTGGGCTACTAGCTTCAGCATTGCATTGTGGACGATATGGAAGAATATGAATGACGGGGTCTTCAGCGACGACAACAAAGCGTTATCTCCCCACTCTCTCCGACATGCCATTCATATCAAGGTGAAGCTTTGGCATTCAGCCTTGACGGCTCCTTCACATCTCCGACAACGCGGTCAACACAAGGCGGACAAGATGGTTTCCGATATTGGCTGGATCGCCCCTCCGCGAGGCTGGTGTAAGCTCAACCTCGACGGAGCCTCTCAAGGAAACCCGGGAAGGCGACTGCCGGAGGAGTTCTTCGGGATGATCAGAAGCGGTGGCTGGGTTGTTTTTGTTACTCGATTGGGGATTGTTCTGCAGTAGGCGTTGAACTTTGGGCTTTTAAGCAAGGCTTGGAGTTAGCTTGCAGGCGCAGATTTAGACTTCTCATCGTGGAAACGGATTCCCAACTGGCTATCGACCTCATCCATCACAGGACGGACCAAGTTCACCCTTTAGCTTCCCTTTTGAACTCTATTCGCAGGCTATTGGCGCAGGATTGGTTGGTCAACATTGGGCATACATATCGAGAAGCGAATAGAGTCGCGGACTGGCTCTCGAAGCACGGTCTCGTCTATCCCTACGGTATGTATGAACTTGTTGACCCGCCAACCCCTCAAGTTGGTATTTTCCAGGACGACGAACGGGGCATTACTTTGCCTCGAAACGTCATCTTCCCCTCTTCATCTCCCCTATAACCCCTATTTCCCTTTCTTGGCGGTTGGCGCCTCCTGTGAATAAAAAAAAATCTTATAACAACATTAAATAAGAATCACTCGCGAAACAACTCCATCCTCACAAAAAATAATATTGTATCAATTAATTAATTACCCTTTCTAATGCAAATAGAGAATTTATATCATATACCCAATTTTATCATAATTCTTTTTTTAGAATCATAAGTCCTTTTTACTCACATAACAAGATACATATGTACTTTTTTTCGTAACATAATTTCATTATTAGATCACACGTTACTAAAAAATTATATATTTCTTTCTCTTTTCGCAAAATCAAATTTTATTATTATAAGACATATTACTGAGCATTACATAACAAAATTTAATAAGAATCACATGAATTAAAAATACATTATATAAAGGTTAAGAATGGATAATTAAAAATCACGTAGATGCCAGTTAAATTTTACATTAAGCAAAGGTTTTGTAAAGTCATCTAACTTTTACTTTTTTTTTCTTTTTTCTTTTTATGGAAACCTGTAATCTCATTGATCAAAACTCAGCTGCTACATCATCAAGCTTCAATTGATCAAGCAAGCAAACTGGTGGTTCATCGAGCCACACCATTCTTTCGTCCAGCCTTGTATAAGTCCTAGCGATCATGTGAGCGGCACCATTAGCTTCGCGGGGAATGTGTTACCAGTTGGCCACATCGTTGCGAGCCAAAATCCGTTTGATGTTGCGGCCAATCACCCCTATATCTGACTGATCCTCATGTGCGCAATTTAGCTTGCTTATGACCTGCATGCTGTCACTTTCAAGAAGAATTTTTGCGTTGGGAAGCAAAGAACTCAACTGTGCTCCCATTTCAACCGCCAGGGCCTCCGCCATCTCCACACTCCATCCTCCAGTTACCCTCTTAGCTGTAGCTGGCCTAAAATTTCCATTGTTGTCCCGCGCCACCACTCCCAATCCGATCCCACCATCGACGAAGGTAGCTGCATCCGACGTGATTGAGATCCATCCTGGTTCCGGCCGAGTCCATTGTTTGCTAGTATGTTCATGGGTAGCTATCTGCTCCTTCAGGTGATGTGCCTTATAGTCCGATAGGAAGAATCCCGCCCTCGCAATAATGGTGTCTTCTAGTAGTTTTGCACCATTCCACATGTGGGTGTTCCGTTCTTTCCATAGGAACCACAATAGTACACTCCAACCCTCAGCAGCAGCATCATCGTTCGTCTTCATAACCGTGTTGAACTACTCGAGGAAATCACCTGTACCTCGGCTCTCGAAGGAGTCCACGAATGCCGATGTCCGCAAAATCCGACTAGTCCATTGACAGTCACTAAAAAAGGGAACTTGCGTCTCCCGTAAGTTACAGAAAACACATCTGTCTCCCCATCTGTTACTACGAGACTCGACATGGTCCCCAGTTGGGAGTACGTTCCTAGGGAAGCACCATACAAACTGCCGGACTTTAGGGGGGATTTGTAGTTTCCATAGCCGTTTCCATATGGCTGCTTCCCCATGCATCCCGAGTCCAAGTCCCTCCCTAGCCTTTTCGAACCATCTTCTGTAACCCTCCTTTACTGTGTACAAGCCATTCTCGCTGCCATCCAAAATGAGCTTGTTCTTTTCCTCTTCGCTGGGAAATGGGATCCTGGAGATGGCTTGGAAAACCTCAGGTGAAAAGCAGTTCCCCAATAATCCCATATTCCATGTTTCATTTTCCTCTACGATCAGTTCGCGAACCACTGCATCTACCGGGAGGCCCTTTGGGGCGAGGGGATAAAGTGAAATGGAATGCTTGGAACCCACTTATCACCCCAAATCCTGATCGACTGCCCGTTACCCACTCTCCATCTTAGCCCATCACAAAGGAAATCTTGGGTTGACATGATGCTTCTCCATACATAACTCGGTCGGTGTCCCACAGCTGTTTTGCGAGCATCGCCGTATTGAACCCACCCAAGTCTCAGATCCCCATACCACCATCTTCTTTTGGGCACATCAACTCCTCCCTGCTCATCCAATGTGCCTTCCTCTCCATTCCGCGCTGGCCCCACCAAAAATTCACTATTAATCTATTTGCTTCCACTAACACACCTTCCGGGATGCAGAACACAGACATCACATACAAAAATTGTTCCTGGGCAACAGATTTAATAAGAACTTCTCTCGCAGCTACCGACAGGGTACGTTCCTTCCATCCCTTCAGTCTCTTCCGGAGTCGGTCCATAACCTCAACAAAGAGTTCTTTTTTGGATCTCCTAGCCACCGTCGCAAGACCTAGGTATTTGTTATGCTTCTCTACCCTTTCCATACCCAGGGTTCCGCAAACCATGAGCTTGTTGTGCATCTTCACATTCTCACTGAAGGAGACGGATGACTTCTGGAAGTTGACCAATTGGCCTGACTCCCTCTCGCAATCCTTTAGTATCTTCTTTAATTCCTCGCTCTCCCGTTCTATAGCCATTGCAAAGAAAATGCTATCGTCCACAAAGAACAGGTGTGACACAATCGAAGCCCCACGAGCTGCTTGGAAACCATAGATCCTTTTCTCCTTCACCGCCAGAGACGTATAAGAGGACAACCCTTCTGCACACAATAAAAACAAGTACGGTAAGAGGGGGTCACCCTGTCGATGGCCCCGACTAGGGACAATCTTTGGGGAAGGATGGCCATTAACAAGGATGGAGTATGTGACCGATGTCACACACTTCATAACCATTGAAATCCAGTGCTCCACGAACCCCATCCGCCGCATCACACCTTCAAGAAAATGCCACTCAACTCTATCGTATGCTTTCTCCATATCTATCTTTGCTGCTAGGACCCGACCCCCACCTTACTCTTCGACTTCTTTTTCATTGAATGGAAACATTCAAAGGCTGCCATCACATTACTTAATCAGAAATTTCATAAAACTTATGAAAGGATGCTTATTTATGTATCAATTAATCAAAAGCACAAGTGTAAAAACACTATTGCATACGAAAAAATCGCAAGACAAAACGCTCTCACAAACACTGTTCATTGTATCAAGTAATTAATTATCTTATAACAACATTCAATAAGAATCGAATGTGGTGGAGTTAACTCGGGTATTACTTCTTTCCTGTCATGTTTCGACTCGTTTTCGGCCTGAGGTTGTGGCGATAACTGTCAGGTTGATTAAATATCAGATTACTCATGTACTTGATCAGTCCAGCCTGCATTTCATGCTATTTCAGAAGCATCCGGATTATTCTCAGCTTCGGGTGTTTGGGTGTATGTGCTTTGTTTTGTTGCCTCGGAAGGAACATACTAAGTTGTTGTCTAAAACAGTCTGGTGCATTTTCCTTGTCTACAACGATATTCACAATGGGTACCTTTGTTATGATTCGGATTCTCAGTGACTTCGCATCTCGTGTGATGTAGTCTTCTTCGAAAGGCTCATTATTTCTCTGCCGAGACTCAGTCTTCCTCTGGTTGGATCTCTGCGCCTGTTCATTTGCCTTCTTTCCCCCTATGTTCTCGATGATACTAATGATGACATACTCCCCCCCCCCCCCCGATTCACCTCCCCACGTGTCACCTCCTAGCTCCCCTACTATCTGCCTCTCTGCTTCGTCCTCCTTTAGTTCAGCTGAGTCGTCACCTTCTCCACCACCGGTCGAGCATGTTCTTCGATGTTCCAACCGTGCGACGCAGGGCCATCTTCTTGTTAGGTATATTTATTTGTGACTTATAGTATTGATGTTGCTCTGTGCCTACTTGTTTTAAGAAGGCTAAGGGTGATCCAATGTGGGAAGGTGCGATGGATTTGGAGATTGATGCTCTTCATGCTAAGGGTTCTTGGATTGTGGTTGATCGTCCCCCTACACATGTTCCGGTTCTGGGTTCTTGCTGGGTGTATGTGCTGAAAATAAAGGAAGATGGAATTATTGAGTTTCCTAAAGCTCGTGTAGTTGCTTAGGGTTTTGGTCAAGAGTATGGGCTAGATTATGAGGATACTTTTTCCCTGGTCGCTAAAATGCATAATGTTCGTACTCTCCTTGCAGTTGCTGCCGTTCGACATTGGCCTCTATTTTAGCTGGATGTCTCTAATGCAATCCTTCGTGGTGATTTGAAGGATGTTGTTTATAAGCGGCACCCACTGGGTAATAAAGTCGGTCGGTCGTTGTATGGTCTCAAATAGGCTCCACGAGTTTTGTTTGAGAAGTTCCCATCTATGATTGTGGGTCTTGGTTTTCAGCAGAGTCTTAATGACCCCTCTCTGTTTACTCTTCGTTCACAAGCTTCGATTATTGTTTTGCTCTTATATGTTGATGACATGATCATTACTGGAGACAACTTGTCGGGTATTCAACGTCTCAAGCAGGGTCTGCATGCTTCATTTATTTTGAAGGAGCTTGGTGCACTGTCTTTTTTCTTGGGTCTCGAGATTACTAAGTCTCCCCGTGGTATATTGGTGAGTCAGAAGAAGTATATCTAGGAGCGCCTAACGTTTGTCACCTTTGTCGATTGTGACTCGGTTTCTACCCCGATGGAAGCAAATTTGAAACTCGCTAAGGAGTCTGGGGCGTTGGTTACTATCCCATCAGTATCAGCACTTGGTAGGAAGCTTGATATATATGACCTCTACACGACCAAATATATCCTATGCGGTGCAGGTAGTGAGTTAGTTTATGGCTAATCCTCGTATTGATCACTTGGCGGCAGTTCACCGTATACTATGCTACTTACAAGGTATGAGGGATGTTGGTATTTTTCTTCCGTCTACTGGTGACTTGGCCCCTTCGGCATTCTCCGATTCTTATTTGGCGGGTTGTGTGGATACTCGTTGTTCGACGACGGGTTGGTGTATTCGATTTGGAGGTGTGTTTCTTAACTGGTACTGCAAAAAGTAGGATAAGGTTTCTAAATCCTCTACGGAAGCTAAATATTGGGCTATGTCGGATGTTGGTTCTGAGTTGGTATGGTTACAGAGGTTGTTGGCTGATTTTGACGTCCACTGTATTCTCCGATGGCTTTATATGTGGACAACACGGGTGCTATTCAGATTGCAGCTAATGCCATCCTTCACAATCATACGAAACATATCAAGATTCATAATCACTATGCTCGGGATCTGGTTCATGATGGTGTTGTTCGCCTTCACTATATGGTTTCGGAGGACCAGCTTGCAGATTTGTTTATTAAGCTGTTCTCTCATTCTCGTCATTGGTTTCTATCTAACAAATTGATGCTACGTAGTAGTCATCAATTTGGGGGAGGCTGTTAGCAAGTTTGGGCCCTTTATGCTTGGCCAAGTTAGCTCTCGTGTATGTGTGAATCCAGTAGAATTCTTTACTCCTCTGTGGCTGATGCTTGTAGAGTGCTAGGAGAGTAGAGAGCAATGTATATAAACTTGTAACATACCACCAGAAACACTAAGCGTATAGTACAGCTCGGAGAGGTCAAACTCTCCCGTGGACTAGTTTCGTTCTTGGGGAAACCACATAAATCCGTGTGTTGCTTACTTGTTCAGTTCAGTTCAGTTCAACTTTGTTAACATGGTATCAGAGATGCCAGTTAAATTTTACATTATGCAACGGTTTTGTAAAGTCAGTTAACTTTTACTTAACGTTTAAGACACTACATAAAACTTATGAATAGATGATTATTTATGTATCAATTAAATAAACATATTAATAAAATATTCAACAATAATTAAGACACCACGTAAAACTTATGAAGGGATAATTCTTTCTTATATATCAATTAAACAAACATATTACGTATATATCCATTAATGATTAAAAAACTACATAAAACTTATGTGTTCTTATCCAAATTATTTTGATTTCAACTAAGTCATTAAAATGAATTGATAAAATGCAAAGATAAATTATTTTTATATCACGGCCAAGCGCGGGCCAAAAATCTAGTAAACTTTAATTTTAGCATCGTATTCGGGTCATGAAGTGGCACGAATACGCTGATATGTGATTTGACTAATGATCTATTAACCGACTATTGGCAATGTGTATCGATGATTGAGTTACGAGAAAACGTGTTTCATGTGTACATGAATGAAGTTGCTATCTATGTCGTGCAATTATGAACATGCTATGCGAACATGTGCTGGTGAGTAAAAAGAATACGATTGATATGATTGTGTATGACATAAATGAGTTTATGTTGGGATGGATGGAAGTGATCATTGAATGATTATGATTGGGTGATGTGATTATGATGGTTGTAAACTTGTTAGAATAAGATGACGAGAGCTTGCGCAACCATATGCTCTAGTCGACGAATTGCTCGGATTATAGAACGCGGTGTGTGGGAAATGGGTTAAGCAGGAAAGTGTTGTGTCATTGTCATCTTGCATTGGATATTGAAGCATTCACAACTTGTCGCATTGAAACAGAAATATTGTTACAACAACATAGGATGAGGAAAAATAGTTTCAAATGTTAGGAGCTACAATCCGCCAAGGGAGTCGAGGGATAGCATAAAATTGGACTGGGACTTCAAAGCCTCGAAGTTAGCCCATTTGGGGAAAGGGCCGCAATTGATTTTGCCTCGGCGAGGGCTTGTTTGGCTAGAAACTGGGACCGAGAGCAGTTTTGCCGGCGGCAGATCTTGCTCGGACAAGGAACTGGGAACCTTGGATGAAGTGCCAGTCGCATTGGACGGCGGTGCGATTCTTGGCTCTCTTCCTCGAGAGGAATAGCTTGGAGAGGTGCTGAATGGCGATGAAAACGGTGACGGTTAGTGCGATGATCGCCACTTGGAGGGTCGTTCGTCAACATATTTGTGGTAGTCTCTAAAGAGCGGTGCAGCTTTGGTAGCAGTGATAGTGTTGAGGAGAGAGGGCAGATCAGGTAACTAAGGGGGTGCTTAGTTATTTGACTTAGCCCATTCTAACCCTTAGATTTGGACATTGCAATCCAATCGTTAAAAAATGAGAAGGGCTTTCTAATTACTAACAGGGGTAGTTTGGGTATTATGAAAAATTACGAAGTATGCACAACAGACTTACAAACAATACAAATCATACAAACAGTACAAAGTAGAATAACAAAACATACAAATAGATTTACAAAAAATACAAAACTGACGAACTATACAAACAATACAAAGTACACCGACAAACAATACAAACCATAAAAAATGAAAAAACAATCAGGTTAACTTTGGAGGCTTCATCCCTATATACAGGGCACCGTCCCAAAGTCAACCCGTTTGTTTTTTAGACTTACAAACATTACAAACATGGTGGACAAAAATTACAAAGTAGACCGGCAAACCATAAAAAATGGAAAAACAACTGGGTTGACTTTGGAGGCTTCATCTCTATATAGATGAATTCTGCCCAAAAGCCAACCAGGTTGTTTTTTAGACATAAAAAAACATTACAAACATGGTTGACAAAAATGACAAACATTATGGACAAAAATAACAAAGTTTACAAACATTACAAGAGAAACCAAAAAACATTACAAAAATAACAAAGCTTACAAACATTACATAAGAAATGGACAAACAATACAAAACATACTAACAGTATAAAAATGTCACTACTTATAGCACAAAACAGTAAACTTGTATTACAAATCAATGAATACAAAGTATACAGATTATAACATTAAGTATACAAACTAAACAAATAAAAATTATAAATTACAATATATACAAATTTTTCATATAAATGTTACAAATATAATAAATAAAAATGAAAAGGTATACAAACCGAATTGATACAAAATCACAAAATAGACTTACAAACATTTCAAAATAGTCCGACAAACATAACAAAACAGATGTTGTCTTTCTCCTTCCTAAAGTAGTGATTGAGGAAGTGGAAAGAATCTGTAGTGATTTTGTCTGGGGAGTAGAAAGAGGAGTTAAACTCAGAGCAAATGTTGTCTGGCAGAAAGTTACTTATCCAAAGAAGGAAGGAGGGTTGGGGTTCAGAGATATGAGTAGTTGGAATCAGGCTTGCATGATAAGGCGTATCTAGTTAATTTTATTGCAAGAGGGGTCTCTGTGGGTTGCGTGGATCAACCGATACAAACTAAAAGGTAGATGTTTCTGGAATTACACCTGCTCTTCGGGGTCTTGGAACTGGCATAAGATTCTCAAGTTAAGAAGCAAGGTATCTCTGCTCATCTCGAGTAGGAATAATGTCTTGCTTCTAAATAATCTTCCCATGCCTCGGTTTTCTATTAAAAGAGTGTGGCACCTCCTCAGGCCTACTTAGCAGAAGGTAGACTGGTGGAAGATAGTTTGGAAGGGCAAAGCTATCCCACGAAACAGAATCATAACTTGGTTGGTTATCAAGGGTAGTATCCACACAAAGGATAGAATGCAGCAATGGGGGTACATAGGGCCTTTGTCTTGTGTTTTGTGTGGTGGTGGGACAAAGAATAGGCCGCACTTGTATGTTCTGTGTCCATTCACTAGACAGCTTCTTGATGCATTATATAGTGGTTCTTTGCAGGTTCCTTTACTCCAGACTTGGGAGGGCCTGATTGCGTGGATGATATCAAAACTCAGTCATCAAACTGATATGGCTGAAACAGGCAGAGTCATTTGGCAGTCCTGGACAAGTCACGTATGGAGGTGTTGCTAGAGAGTTTAATGAACTGTTTTTATTGATTAAAACTGAAGTTGAATGTGTTTTGAGTAGTGAAAAGGTCTGCCAATTCTGGAATGTTTAGCTAATATTATGTCTCAGAGGATAGGTTCCATTTAACTGTTTCCCAACGTTTGGTTGGTTCCCTAGCTAGCAAGGGTGTTGCTAGCAGCTCTATTTTTTTATGAATAAGATCCCAATGATTCATAAAAAAAAAAACAGATGTTGTCGCCGGAAAATCCCCATCGTCGGAAATTCTCTCCAACGCCGCCGGAAAATTCGTCGATGACGGAAAATCTCTCTCTCTTTCTCTCTCTCTCGCAAAGGGGAAGAAAGAATCACCTTGGCCGAAAGAATCCCCCTAGCCCTGGTATGCGGAATTAATGATTGACGGCGGTTCAGCGGAGGGACGGTCAGGGTAGGGAAATTCCACCATCGGGAGGGCACAATTCCCAAGAAATTTCCTGGTGGGAGCTGGGCATCGCGAGGGAATGAAAATTGTTTTTATGTTTTAATTGTGAAATAAATTAATTAGGTTATTACCACCTTGCCTTTTATTAAATGAGATTAATTCGAACCATTGGATTTTAATGAGGTTGAAGGGTTGAGATTCATTTAATCATGTAACTAAGTGACCCCCCTAGTCACCTTATTTTAGCCCTTGAGTAGATGTGGAAGTCAGCTCTTTATCCTGATGTACGTTATAATTTATCGAGCCATATAATGATGCTAACATTGTTGGATAATTTTCATGTACGTTCTTAGTTGTTAGATTGAGATGGTGATACTTATGTAAATAATATTGACATTTGCAAATCAATCGATTGAAAATGCATTAGAAGACAATTCAACAATGTCAGTACGTGTTGATTGCTGCTATATGATGATATATAGTTGTGGCTATCTTTCTTGTTCAGTGTCATGGTTTATTTTGGCTTTGTTGGTTAAGTGCAGGTGGAGTTGTTATCGGCCAGGATATATTTGGGTGAGGTTGGCAAGACTATTATGGTGAAATTCGTTTTACTTAATATGAACTGGAGTTGTTGTTGTGTTGTGTTGGAGGAGTGGGTGTTGTTTCGCCCATGCCCATGCTTATGCTCGTTTCTCCAAATTCTTGCATAGACAAATTATGTTTGAGCTAACGTTCTATATTTGTGATCTTGGTGGGCTTGTTTGGCAAGGGATTGCGACTGGGCTGATTCGGCCTCGGCTGAAATTCAAAGCTACAATTGTTGAGGAAAAGAAGCTCCACTTCAAGACTTCTACAAATGGGTAAATGAAGCGAAGTACATCTAAATTCTAAACACAATAGGAGAAATGAGAAATAAATAAATAGGAGAAACAAAAATTTCCCTTTTCCGTTGTATAGATTCTAATTTCATGTCCAAAAACTTGAATGAAATTAGCCCCATACTTTCATAAGTTGCGTGTACGTGTGGCTTCCCAGTCACACAAGAGTAACATTGCCCCTTCCTCTTTTCCTTTGCTTCCTTTACAAATAACCTATGAAAAATGCCTCTACCAACAAAACAAGAAGAAGAAGAAGAAAAAGAAAGCATATTAATATCAAATGGACTTTTCTTCCTCCGCCCACACCACAAATTTATAGAAGGCATCCATCCTCTCCTTCTCTTCATCTCCTTGTTTGAACCAACCCCTCTTTTCTCATGTGGACAAGTCATAGAAGAAGAACATATCAGCCATGAGAATGGTGCCCAAGCAAGCCAAAAACCCATTGGGAGTATTCCTTTTTTCCCATATAACAGAACTCCTGCTTATGATGACTCTTCATTCATTCCATCACAAGCTGCATGTGACGGTTAAGGTCGTTGAGGTAGTTGGTACACGTGTAATCTTGCAAGTCACTAGCATCCAATATCACTGCTCTCCCTGAGCTGGTCTTAGATATCATCACCATATCTATTGCTAGGTCTTCCCCGTTCAGCAATTGCACAATCTACACACAGTGGAAAACCCCAGTTTTATCTGTCTGGTTTGGAATAGTAATTCTGTTAAACAATCAATTTACCTTACTCATGGACGGTCGCATCTTGGAGACATGGTCAATGCACAGAAAGGCTGTCACCATTGCACGCTTCATCTCTATGGGATCGAAATCATTTCCTAATCTTGGATCCACCAATGTACTCACATCATTATCCTCCAACAATGGTTTTGCCTGGAGAATGCCACAAGATATATGAGGTTGATCATCAAGTAAGAGACGTTGACTCAGATGCTACGCTATGGAGATGATACCCACATAGCAAGGCTTTGTCTATTGGAGTCAACTGCGTGGCGACCTGTGATGATCTCCAACAATAGTACTCCAAAGGCAAATACATCTGTCTTCTCATCCACCACTCCATGCATGAAGTATTCTGGAGCCAAGTATCTGAGAAACCAAAGTTCCAAGTTATGAACAAATGTTTCTTTCTTTTGTATGAATGGTAGAGTCTTGATTATTCATGGAAATATGCTCTCACCCAAATGTGCCTTCAATTGGGTAGACAATGTGTTGAACCCAATTCTCTGGGAGCCATTTTGCTAATCCAAAATCAGAAATCTGAGCTTCATAATCTTCACCAAGCAAGATGTTTGAAGCTTTAATATCTCGGTGGATAATACGCCTAGGGCAATCATAGTGAAGATACCTAAGACCTTCTGCAATACCTATAGCAACTTTGTATCTTTTCTCCCAATCTAGAAACTCTCCCAACCCTGGAGAAAGGTTGAAAAGAGTGCCCACCTTATTAGTCTCAATTTAAATATTTGTGGGTATGAAGATGTCGGATAATGAAAAAAAGCTGGAGTAGAAAGAAGCAGGAGGGCACCATGGAGCTTATTTGCAAGGCTTCCATATGGTAGGAACTCTAGGACAAGATGCAAACCACTCGATGTTGAAACCTATAAGTCTAGCTGCATTTGGATGGTTTATATGTGCAATTATCCCAAGCTCTGATAAGAAATCAGCTATTAGGTCATCATCTTGTTTGTCAGCTTTCATTATCTTCTTCACAGCCACAATTTGACCATCATGTTGTATACTTCTGCATGACCCCCTTTCCCTATCAAGTTCTCTGCTCAAATTTTCAACCCAGAGAATCAGTAAGTTGTTGAAACCCACAGAATGAGAAAAGTCCAGTCTAAAGAAGAAAAAAACCGTATTAAAATCATAACCAACTTAACGACATTGAGACATCATCCGGTCAACAAATCACTCTAACATGCATTTAGTAGGTCAAACATATTAAATTATTAATATCTCTTAAACTTCACCATCTATCTGTAATTAGTCAAACAGATGCAGCTAAGATCTTTGAATAACTTCCAACAAGTGAGTCATCAACTCCGGAAGATTCAAAACTATTGTAAAGTCAGAAGCTTGCTATGACCACTTTGAACAAACATTAAGAAAAATCTAAACAATTCTCTAACCTGGGCAGAAATCATCGGTAGCAGCAGTGAGCTCGCTAAAATCAAAGTTCCTCCAAGAAGGTTTAGGTACAGGGAACCCATCATAGTCAATGACAACATCGCAGGGGTTCGTAACCCGGGAAAGTTTCTTCTTGGTGATAACCTCGTAGATAGTGATCAATGGAATTACAGAGAACCGCCTCACTGACTTCTTCCTAATGTTTTCGAACATGGATTTCCATTGGTTCCAATCCTTTGAGGGGTCAATTTCTATGTCTGTGACGTCATCAGTCGGCTGGCTCTCCGACTGCGTGCTGCCAGAGCCGGTGTGTGATCAGGATCTGGGTCTGGGTCTGAACCTCCCGAGATAGAAACCTCCAACACACATATTGGTGAAGGGTCTTCCAAGATGAAATTCCCATGCATTTCTGGGATTTCTTGAGTTTCAGCAACTGCTATCTCTTCTTCATTTAAACTCAACACGAAAAGTGATCAGAATATATCAAAGGGAAAAGTGAAGAGGAAAAACATAATTAGGCATGCCCGCCATAAGCATATGAAAAGGGCAAGGGGAATATAAAAGGTTTTTGTCGCTCTTATCCCATAAAAACAACAGATCATGCCAAAAGAGCTGTAAAAGATTAATGAGCCAAAAAAACTGATGAAAGCTTTTTGTGGGACTTCATGCTAGATATTTTTTTGTTTTTGGGAAGAATAATATCTCAATTCTCAAGACCATAAAAGCAACATATAATGCCAAAAGAGTTGTAAATGATTAACGAGCCAAACGTACTGATGAAAGCTTCTTGTGGGACTTATATAAAACACATGCTAGGCGGCACTTTTGTTTTTGGGCACAACAATATCTCAATTCTCAAGATCTCTGGCCATGTCCCTACTCTTTACCTTACCTCGTTTGCTCTTCTATACAACCAAATAGAAACCCGGAAAAGATTTGGTCAAGTATGCTAATATATCTCACCTTCCCTAGTAGCCAAGAACTCTTTCTGGGTATCTTTGAAATCTTCACAACATATCAGGAAATACAACAGCTTTCTTCTTCCCCAGTTTTCCTTTTGAACCGTAATCCAACTTCTCAATACCCAGTAAAGAGCCACATGATGGAAGATTGAAGCAAAATCCAGAAAAAAGATTAAAGATATGCCAATTGAAGTTTCTCACACAAGAACAACGGAAGAGGGGCTGAAGCTTGCCTACATCATTGGGTTGGCTCTAAAAGGAAGAAAAGGGGAAATTGGGAGGGAATAAAGAAAAAAATGAAAAAAAAAAGAATAAGGGTGGGAAATGGATCAACAACAGAAGTGGAGAATTGGATATCTTTATTCGTTGGTTATTCTTGGGAGGAGAAGATGGGGAAATGTCTGTCTCTGTAGGCTGTTCTTGGAATCATCTTTCATTTCGTGTATTTTTATTTTGTTCCCTCTCCTTAGGGTGTATTTGAAACTCTACGAAGGGGTACGAAAAGGAGGGGAAATTGGAATCTAGGAATGTGAAATCGTGGTCGTCGATTTTTAACGCTCTAAAAGTTTTCCGCCACTAGCGCTTTGAAATTGAAAGAGGCAAAAGCGAAAGTAGTACTCGGGTTAATTACTGTAGAGTACCTAACATTTGGTCTTTGTAAATTCTAGACCTCTCAAAATTCATATTAACCTACCCGTCAACTGGTACTTGTAGTAGCAGCATTAAGAGATTATTTGCTTTAGTAATTTGGTATCAAATGCCTTGTTTATTATCGAACAAGATTATGATTCATTTTGTTCATATAAATTTCCCAGATAACCATGTCTAATTATTTCCAAATATCTCATATCCATGAGTCATTTCCAAAGGATTCCTTATTTAGCTCAAAATTTTCAATTATGTCGACTCTTATTTGTAAACTCACTTCTATCTTTCATTTTTGGGTTAATATTTTCGTATGGCCTGAACTTTGACCAAAATAAACATCCTGGCCAATCTTTTCGATCTATAACATCCTGGCCCGAACTATACACAAAAATAAACAATTTGGCCAAACCTGATGTTTGACCGTTAACTTGGCCGGTCAAACGCGTTGACCATTAGTCAACGCGCCATGTCATTGCCAAGTCAGCATAAAATATTTAAAATAATTCACAATTTCCACACATTCCCTAATTTTAAATTATTATAAATTAAAAAAATCATCTAATACCTTAGTTAAACCAAAAATAAAAAAACGAAAAAAATTAAATATTTATCAGATCTTCTGAGTTGGCAGTGATGTAGCAGTGACGTGGCGCATTGACCTTTAGTCAACGTGTTTGACCGTCCAAGTTAACGGTCAAACATCGAGTTTGGCCAAATTGTTTATTTTGGTGTATAGTTCGGGCCAGGATGTTATAGATCGAAAAAATTGGCCAGGATGTTTATTTTGGTTAAAGTTCAGGCCATACGAAAATATTAACCTTCATTTTTTATTGTTTGTTCCCATGCCATTGCTCTGTATCCCTTCATAATTCCCCCCCCCCACCCACCCCAAAAAAAAAGTTTGCAGCGACAAAGAGAGCCCTACATCTCGTCGTCTCCACCAACCTCTCTTCACCATAGCTTGTCGTCTAACTGGAGCTGCTCGCTTCAAGAATGAGTCAACTCTTCCCAATCATCAGAGTTCTATTCTCCATCGTTAGCAACCAACGTACACCAATCATATCAAAGCCTCCCCCGCAGGTCATCTACCCGAGACACATTTTCCATTCACAAACCTAACCATTTGCAGGGCATTCACTATGATTCTTTGTAATTATGCTGAATTTGGGACTTCTGGGGTTGTTACCTTTTAGAAAGAAAATTAACATAATATATTTTTTAACATTAGAAATTAGTATTTCACATTACTCGTACTGAAATAATATGTTTTGTTGGTTTCAAAAATAATTTTGTTTTCGGTTTTATTAGAATAGAAAAGTAGATAATAAAACATATTAAATGTAAGAAAAAATCATTAAAATATATAGATGACCAATTTAAGAATGACTCATCTAAAAAATTTTAAAGAACAATAAATTGTAGATATCTAGATTTAAGCAAATGACTCGTTATGTAAATAACTCATCCAAACGACCTATAACAAGGTGTAGGTTGTATCGAAAAAGAAAATTGTAAAGTATTTTATGATGAAAACGTGGTTCAATTTTTTATACCTCTAAATATCATTTATCAATTTAGCCTTCGGTAGAAGAGGTTTTCTGGTCGAATTGTCGATACGATATGATTTTTCAGTACTGAAAAAACTGCCCATGGTTGTCATTCTTGATTCACGAGACCAACAAATGGTGAAGGATTTAATATACTTAGGCTCCACAATAATAGTCGAGTTCGTTTCGGGAATAGATTCGCTGCATAACTTACGTATGCATAACCCTCGCTTACCATTTATGGAAGACAATTAACTATTTCATCAATTTAGTTTTGCAGGCTATTACTCTTTCATTTGAAGTCATATTTGTTTTTTTTTCTGAAGAAAAAATTAGATTAATTGTGCTCTTCAAATTGGCATCCACTTTGATATATTTTGGAACAAAAAAATTGAGATATTTATTACCAATCAAGACTATGTGGTAATGTTTGGTAGTACATAAGATTATACCACGTGGTATGGAAGTGTATCATGATGGTATCAACTAGAGTCTAGAATGATTATATACATGATAGTAGTAATATACTAATGGTCGTTTACCACTGTCCATCACCATCTAGCACAAGTTATCACCCTATACTAGGATGGTATATGGTGGTATATTTGGTCCCAAAATTTTATTCCCCAGAAATTTGTAGATCTAATAGATCACGATGAACCCGTTCCTTATGGATATTTTTTTTTCTTCAAAATTTGAGTTAAAAATGAGGTGATATTAGGGTGGTAACGAGTAGTACAGGTTGTACAAAAAAAAATCCTGAAATTTTATATAATTTTTTAGAGCACAACCAACTTGTTCCATCTGTTCCAATTTTTTGAAAACAAGTTAAAACCAGGAAGATAAAATCTAATTAAAAAGAAGTGAAAATAAAAGCCCTTTAATCTTAACCATTAGATTGGACACACTTAAAATCAAAGGTCAATATCTAATTATGCAAGACTTATTCAACCTATCTTGGACTATTGATTTCTTTTCATGTACAAATAGTTTCTAAATTTGGTGATGGGTGTTGTTTATATTTTATGTGGTTTTAGACTAACAAACATTAGGAAAATACTCAAAATAAAAATGTATATTCGATTCTCTCAAAGTAATTTGTAAGTGTTTTATTTTTTTTATTTTATTGGTTTGTACTATTGCCTTTCACTTGGTAATGAGCAAACTGAAGGCTTTTCCAATGATGTAGTTTCTTGCTTTTTTAAAATTTAGAATTAAAAATTTGTGAATAAGTAAAGGGAGTTCATTGTGGTTGATTGTTCAATATTGACGGCGCACGTACTTTAATTGGAATTGTCAGGGGGCAAAACACCCAAAATTCCTTTCAATCTTTAAGGATTATATGGTCACCCATAGACCCAATATCATTTTTATCGTGGAGCCGCATATTAGCGGCAGGGAAGCGAAAAATGTGATCAGATTAATGGGGTTCGATAAGCATATTTTTGTTGATGCTATTGTCTTCTTTAGAAGTATTTGGTTACTATGGAGAGATACAGATTTCTCGATCACAGAATTGGACCATGACTCACAATTACGTCACTTTTTGTGCATAGGGCATAACAATATCTCATTCATCTTAACAGCTATCTATGCTAAGCCTAATGATCACGACATGTTACCTCCATGGGCTGCAATCCGACGCCTAGAGAAAAATATTGCGAGACCTTGGCTCTTAGCGAGAGACTTCAATTCAATAACATGTCTGTCGGAGCGAAAAGGAGGAGCAAAGTACAATCCTTGCAGAACCTCCAACTTCAATGCGTGCATAAGGGATTGCGGCCTCCTCGAAGTAGGGTTCAATGGACCTAAATACACATGGAGCAACGAGAAACTGTCCCAACGTTTGGACAGGGCCTTGTGT
This sequence comes from Linum trigynum, assembly GCA_964030455.1. NCBI lineage: Eukaryota > Viridiplantae > Streptophyta > Magnoliopsida > Malpighiales > Linaceae > Linum > Linum trigynum. Next base: position 9,562,462 of record OZ034820.1, on the reverse strand, counting down.
AACCAGGAATGGATCCAAAAATTCCGAGACACCTTATCAACTCACCTGCCAAAGATCCGATCGGACCATAGACCCATTCTTATCTGCAGCAATAATGAACATGTCCCCCATGGTAGGTAAGACCTTTTTGATTACTGGTGCCTTGGTTAGCCCATAAGGACTTTTCCTCTACACTTGAAAGCCTCGAGGAATCGAGGAAGGGATTGTCTTTTGTCGTTGCAGGATCCCCAGGAACATCTTACACGCTGGAACAAGGAGGTGTTTCGAAACATATTCTGGAGGAAAGCTAAACTAACCAAGCAACTAACTCACCTTGAAATCCAGAATGAGTCGCGGCGAAAGAAGCCTCCCTAAGAAGAGAAGGACAGGTTTGGGAAGAACTAGAATAGACGTTATGACAGGAAGAACTCTTGTGAATACAAAAAAGCTAGGCCCAACCAGATCGTGAACGGAGATAGAAACACTACTACTTCCACACTGTTGCCCTCACGAGATGCCGTAAAAATAGAATAACTAAGCTTCAAACGGCTGATGGACGTGGCTTGAGGATCCGAAGACGCTGAATTCGATGGCAAGGGAGTTCTATGTTCAAATCGATTATGATGATAACATAGAGCAGCAACAAATTCTAGCAAGCTTCAATGCTCTCACTAAGGCAATGGCATCCCACTTAGCTGACATCCCAACTCCAAAGGAGACTCCTAGGATAATCAAAGAGATTGGAGGGCTAAAGGCGCCATGGAAGGATGGTTTCCATGGTACCTTCTATCATAAATGCTGGAACAATGTGGAAGCAGATTTCCATGATCACATTGTTGCCTGTTTCAGGAACCCGGAGTGCATTACGCGGTGTAATAAAACTCTCCTTGTGCTACTTCCCAAGGTGGACTTCCCGAAATAAATATCTCAATTTAGGTCCATTGGACTCTGCAATGTGAGCTACAAGGCTTTGGAGAAATGTCTAGCCAACCGTCTCAAAAAGTTCATTCCTCAGCTAGTCGACCTAAACCACTCGATTTTTGTCCCAAAGAGGCATATCATGGACAACATCTTCACACTACAAGAAGTGGTGCATACGATGTATCTTAGGAGAGGGGCCAAAGGACATGTGATTTTGAAAGTAGACCTTCCCAAAGCATACGAAAGGATCAATTGGAAGTTTTTGGAGTCGACTCTCAAGGCGGATGGACTATCCATTGGTTTTGTGTATCTTGTTATGGCTTGTGTGACTACCACCCGCTTCCCAGTTCTGTGGAATGGAGGATGTACAGAATTCTTTCAACCGACCAGGGGTTTTCGGCATAGATGTCCTCTTTCACCATATCTCTTTACTTTATATATTGAAAGACTTAATCACTGGATCAAGAACTCGTTACTTGGGAGTTCTGGTCCTACATGGCAGAATCACTAAGGACACCTACAATTATATCTTAGATAAGATTGATCAACGACTCTCAGGTTGGAAGGCGAGGATTTTATCGTTGGCAAGATGAGTCACTTTGGCGGTTTCGCCGTTGAATGCTCTCCCAAACTACGTCATACAAACGACTGTACTTCCTATTTCAATTTGCAAGACCATTGTTAAGAAAGTGTGAGCTTTTGTTTGGGAAGCAAAAGAATAAAAAAAAAAAAAAAACAAGACTCATTTGGTTAAATGGGAGGCCATTTTTCAAACTGAAAGAGGAAAGAGGCCTTGGTCTACGTTCAGCAAGGGCGCTTAACCTCTCCTATTTGATGAAGGTGGGGTGGGGTGGGGTGGGCTTTCCTGAACCAATCTGATGAACTCTGGCTCCGTATCCTGCAAGGAAAATATTCAAACTCAATGCGGCAGGTGCTATGGTCATGAAGAAAAATAACTTCTCGATACTCTGGAAAGGTTTTGTTGATACTTGGTTGATTCTCAAGCAACAGATTGTATTGGATATTCGGGAAGGCCGCAATATCAAAGAGGATTATTTTGCGTGAGCATATTACAAGCAATGGAGAGGGAATGAATTGGTATGCTACAGTGGCAGGAGGTCGAACCACGCCTTACTAATAGTTTGGTTGCTTTGGTTGTAGGGAAGAACTCTCTGATTACTGGGTCGTGAGAAAATTTAAGCTCTATTCCGCATAATCAACGGCAGTAGACTACTATGTGATGGAGATCGTGAGACGATGAGGCAGATGTCCAACCTCACTAGAAGAGGCTTTGGAAATGGACAGCCCAAACCGTATTAATCATTTTTGTGGTTGGTTTTCCATGAAAGTTTGATGACAAATGCAGAATGGAGCTGACGACAGACGACACATGGCCAACCTGCATAAATGGGCCAGAAACCACTAAACACACCTTGCGCCATTGTCCAAACAGGTATGGCGGAGGCTGGGAATTCAAGATAATGTACTAACCTGTGGCCTTGGGTTTGCAACATGGCTGGAAGATCACCTCAAGAGGGATCAAGAGGGTCTTCTATTCTAAGTGGCGGCATGGTACCTTTGGAAATGACAGAATGAGAAGGTTTTCCACAACTTGACTCAAGAAGACCATGTATTGGTTCACCGGATCATATGTTGGACTAACACCATTAGACAAGCCCAAGTTAATGACAAGGAATCCCACGAAGAAGCTGCTAGAAGGACAAATCAAGAGCTTGCTTGGAACCCGTCGTAGCAGGACTGAGTCTGTATCAATACCGACGGATCAGTGAGACAAACCGGATCAGAGGCATTGGGGTGAGGTTTAATTAGCAATTGGACAAGGAAATGTATGAGAGCCTTCGTTGAGAACCTCAGTGTGTGCACGATTACTAGAGCTGAGATCATGGCGGCTATCTAAGGTCTGAAGGTTGTGTGGAAGAAAGGATACCGCAAAGTACATCTCCAATTGGACTCCACCACAATTATCAAAATCCTTACCTCCCAAGAGCAGATGGACCACAAGTACTATAACCTGATTCAGCAGTTCGGAGACTCCTTCACCAAAACCGAGAAGTCAAGATTTCCCACATCTATAGAGAAGGCAACAGAGTGGCAAATTTTCTTGCCAATAAAGGTCACTTTGCCTTCTCTGTGGTTTTTCAAGTGAGAGATAATCAACGTGCCTAGTAATTTATCATTATGCAAAATCAACTTACCCATATCCGAACCACTAAAATATTAAAATATCGATCAAGCATTCATATATGCTATCGATTTAGACAATAATCTGCTAATGATACGCCAACCCTACCCTTCAATCGGGGAAACCAAGATATCTGGGTGCGGATCAGGTGACTAAGGGGGTGCTTAGTCACTTGACTAAGCCCCTCCCATTCCTTAGATCTATACACACCAATCTAACAGTTTAAAAATGGAAAGAGATTTTAAATTAGTGATAGGGGTAGTTTGGGTATTATGAAAAAAATATAAAGTATACAAACCAGACTTACAAATAGTACAAACAATACAAACTAGAGCAACAAAACATACGAACTATACAAACAATACAAACTAGATCGACAAACAATACAAACCATAAAAAATGGAAAACAACATGGTTGAGTTTGGAGGCTCCATCCCTATATAGAGGGACACTGTCCAAAAGTCAACCAGGTTGTTTTTTATACATAAAAACATGACAAACATGGTGGACAAAAATAACAAAGCTTACAAACATTACAAAATAAACCGACAAACATTATGAAAATAACGAAGCTGACAAACACTACAAAAGTGTAAAGCATAATAACCGACAAAGAGTACAAAGCATACTAACTGTACTGAGTACCACTACTTATAATACAAATCGATAAACTTGTGATACAAACCAATAAATACAAAGTATACAAACTATAATTATAAATGATACAATAATACAAATCAGACTTACAAAAATTACAAAACAGTACGACAAAAATAACAAAACTGTCAGTCACTGAAAAATCCCCTATTTCCGGAAAATTATACGCATCGAGCCTGAAAAGCGTCAACGTTGTCTCTCTCTCTGTGTGTGGAAAAGCAAATGAAGTCAGAGGATGAAAATCCATCCTTTGTCGCCGGTGGTAATGGGACGCTGGAAACCCATCCATCCCTGGTCGCGGGTTATAGGATGAAAATCCATCCCTAGCCGTCGGTGGCAATGGGACACCGGAACCCCAGTAAGGAAAATAAAGAAAATGCCAAAAATCTAGTAGGGGAAACCCGCGAGTGTGTTTTTTAAAATTATTTAATAATTAAAAATTAAAAAAGTCTACAAACACCATATTTCCCTTCATTAAATAAAATCATCTGCAACCATTATATTTAAATGATATTGAAGGGCTGAGATTTACTTAGTCATGCGGCTAAGGTACCCCTTAGTCACCTGATCTTACACCAAAATATCCCTCCACAACAAATTGAATATTGGATCGTATGGTCCAAAATTTTGCCATGGAGATTTGGATACGTCACATTTGGAAGGAAAGAAGTAAATGAAGAAACAAAGTAGAAGGAAGTTGGAAGGACGGAGTAGGTCAACTAATCCAGTTTGAAGTTACAACTTTGTGTTGTGAGAGAAGAACCCAAACAGACAAAGCAAAACAAAAACACTACCAAATGAATGAATTTTCTTTTCATTATGTTTGATAACGAACATAAATACTGATGGAGTTTGATTATTTCGTCTCACCAGTTCCACTAAATTAGTACTAACTAAACCCCAACCCTTTTTCCCCTCTCTTTTTGGGACATTACCGGGGAGTCGGTGGTTGAAGATGTTTGCTCCTTTAGAACAGAGCGAATGTTGCAAAGTTTTAACCATACCTGGCTTACTTTAATTTCCAAAGTGGATAATGTGGAAAATATGCGCCAACTGAGGCCCATAAGTCTATGTCAGTTCATCTATAAGATCATTGCTAAAATTATGTCTGCATGTATGGCGCAATTCCTCCCCCCAAATCATTTCGCTTGGGTATAATGCATTCATTCGAGAAAGGCAAATTGTGGATAATGTCTTGATAGGACACAAACTGATGCATTACCTAAAAATTAAAATCAAGGGTAAGAAGTGTTATATGGCTCTAAAGGTTGATATGGAGAAGACCTATGATAGAGTTTAGTGGCCTTTCTTACTAGCGATTTCAGGAAAAATGGGTTTTGATCCAAGGTGGATAAGGTGGATTCGGGAATGCTTGGCGTCCTCGTCCTTATCAGTCCTCATGAATCATGAATGATACCTCATCTGGTTTCTTTCAACCTTCACGGGGACTAAGGCATGGTGACCCACTGTCCCCCCTTATGTTTGTTATTTTTCATCCATAAAAACCATTACTAAGAAGAAACTAGTAGGAGTCAAGGTGACAACTAGGTCTCCGCATGTTTCTCACCTTTTTTCTGGATGACTCATATTTATTCCTCAGAGGATCAGGTTATGAATGTGAGAATTTGAAAGAGGTCCTCAATGAGTATGAGGATTTAAGTGGCCTGAGGGCCAACCTTGCCAAATATGCAGTATGCTTTAGTAAGAATATTTTGCAACCAGATCAAGACATTCTCGATCAGATTATGGGGGTAGGGGCGATGGGGGTTCATGATAAATACTTGTGCCTCCCAACTCTTATCTCCCAATCTAATGTTGCGATATCTAGAAGAGAAATTGCTCAACGACTACACGGATGGAAACATAGGACTTTATCATGGGCAACAAAGGAGACTTTGATTAAATCGGTTGCGTCATCGCTTCCACTTCATGTGATGTCCTGTTTCAAACTCCCATCATTCCTTTGTCGTCTCCTGGACAAACATGTAGCGAGGTTTTGGTGGGTGTTAAGGGGGGCAGAAATGCGTCTGCTGGATGTCGTGGCGATATATGTGTCGTAACAAGCATGATGGGGGATGGTTTTTCAATGGTTTGAATACTTTAATCAAGCCATTTTGTCCAAAATTGGGTGGAGAATCCTGAACAAACCTCACTCCCTCCTGACCCAGGTCTATAAAGGAAATTATGTCCCAAGTCGGTCTTTTCTCATAGCAACAACGCATTCTCGGCCCTCATGGGGTTGTCAAAATATCCTTTATGGTCGTCTCTTGATTCAGCAGGGATTGCGATGGCAGATTGGAAACGGTCTGACTGCGTCCCTTCAAAATTCTAGCTATTGTTACCCTCAGGTGATTCCGAAGGGCAGTGACCCACCAGTTGTAGATCTTTTATGGTCAGGAGAAGGAAGATAGAATGTAAAAATACTCAATTACTTATTCCTGCTAGAGGTAGTGAGTGCAATCATCTTAATTCTACTACCTCATCAGGATGTTGAGGATTCTCTAATCTGGCATGAGACGAGTGATGAAGTATTTACCGTTAAGTATGCTTATCACCTAATGGTGAGGATTAATCGTGGACAAGGCAGATGGTGCTAGACTGTCGGTTGGATGGATCGATCAAGATGGATTCAGATTGGGGGCTCTCTATTCCTCCGAAGCTTAAGATCTTTATCTGGAAAATACTCAATCACATTCTCCCAACCACGAAAGCTCTGATCGAGAAGGAGGTCCAAGTATAACCCCGATATTTGGTTTGCTTGGCTGACACGAAGACTATGGAGCATCTATTTCTCGAGTATCCAGTGGCAAGGGCAATATGAGATCACGTTGGCCTAGAACATCTAGGTCAAGGGCTCCCTCGCCAAAATTTTCCTCTCTTTCTAAAAATGTTTATGTTAGTATGTTACTACTTAGTCAATCCCATCCAAGTATGACTATTTATTAGCCAACCCTTTTTCGGATTCTTTTTTATTAGCCAAACCTATCGGAATACTAAGAATTAGCCAAATGTTAACTTTTAGTTAGCAATTTTGTTAGTAATATTGACTTGGCAACATGATACTGACTAGGTAGAGACACATGAAGGTCAACATTCCAAAATTTTAGTATTTTAACTAAGACAAGAGTTACAAAAATATTAACAATAACGTAAAAAATGGTTAATATTTTGATGCATTATGAAAATTTTGGCTAATTAATAGCATTTTAATAGGTTTGAATAATATAATAGAATATGAAAAAGGTTTGGATAAAAAAATAGACATTACCCTTATTTCTTTGATGAGGCAGTATCATCAACAAGTTCAGGAATGGATCGGTTTACCAACTGACTTCATTTCCATCATCCCAGATTGAGAGTGACAATGTTTCAACTTCTGTCTTGGCCATCTACATGTGGGATGGTGCAACAAGGAAGGGATTACACTCAGCGGGGGGAATAATTATCGAAGGTCAGAGTGGCTCGATAATCTTGACTCTGGGCATACATATTGATTATATTTATGATCCACCTACAGTAGAACTTTTAGTGCTCCACGAGGCTATTCAGTGGTGTCAAAATTTTGGTCTCACAGGTTCGGTATGAAGGAGACGCAAAGGTGGTCATCGATAAGATACTAAATGGTTAAAGGTCGTCCTAAAATTACTAAAGAACGTCCTAAATTCAATAATCATATTACACTATAGCCCTTTCAATTTTAAATCCAAAACATCAATCAAACATATCATCCGACGAACTCCTGGCCACCACCATCCCATTTGTGCTATCGTCGTCGCAATCCCGGTGCCAGTCCTCTGATATATTTGCCGGCCTCTCCCGCACTCTTGCTGTCCTATCCAGGCCATCGCAGAAAGAGGTGACCAAGAAGAAGGGTGGTCCTATCCAGGCCACTGTCAGCCAACCTTGCCCCCGCCGACTTCCCATAAGATAAACCAGTTCGATGCACAAGATAATCGATTTGGAGAAAGCCATTCGTGAGGAAGTTCGTGGCTTGCTGGAAAATTATAATGGTTTAAATGTATGATTTGTAGGCCGGAATAGAAATCGGGTAGCCCATTTGGTGGCTAGAAAGACCCTTTCTTTATATCAAACTACATGTCGTTTTTTTTCCTTTTCCTAGTTGTATACTAGGGTATAATTTATTCGATCTCTTATGAATCTCTTATCAATCAATACAAGATAATCTTTTGTTAAAAAAAAACCTCGCCCTTTAATTTCCCGCCAACCTCACACCAATCTGGCAATCTTCTTCTTGTATCATCACCAATCACTATCTCCCTCTCTCTCCCTACGTCAAATGCGTTTGTTTAACTGATTTGAATTCAGTTGACGTCCGCATGTCTTGCATCTAGGGCTGCAAATGAGCCAAGCCGCTCGCGAGCAACTCGGCGTTCAAATCGAAAAAACTCGTTCGACACTCGACTCGTTGTTTAACAAGTCGGCTCGCGAGTCGGCTCATTAGTAAACGAGCCAAGCTTGAGCTAGGCCATGCTCGGCTTGATAAGCTCGTGAGCTAGCTTGCGTCGGTTGCTTGTTGAGCTAAGCTCGCGAGCCGGCTTGTTTAAAGCTCGTGGAAGGATTAATTACTCTTATGCACATGAAAATTATCTTGTTAATAAGGATGTGTATGGAAGTTAGATGTTATTTTTAGTTTCTAGTGTTCTTTTTGTCATTTTTTTAATTTCCAATGTTCTTATTTGTACACATTTTCAGCAAGAATGGTTTCAAATCGAGCTTATCTTGAGTCGAGCTTGTACTCAGCTTGACAAGCTTTGTTAATGAGCATTTACCGAGCTCTATCGAGCCGAGCTCGAGTTGGGTTATTTTTAATCGAGTCGAGCTCGAGCTGGATGATCAAAATTCGAGTTCGAGCCAAGTTTGAGCTAAAAATTGTATAAACGAGCCGAGCTCAAGCTAAGCAAAAACTCGACTCGACTCGGCTCATTTGCAGCCCTAGTTGCATCTAAACTAATCATAACTAACTAACTAAAACCATCACATATGCTTTGACTATTTTCATATAATATTGAGTTTTCTCGATCTACGAACACCATATTTCAATTCATTTTAGAGGTTGTTGGGAGAATATGAGTTTAAATCTATAGATTGTCAATAATCTAAAGATTTTAACTCTTCGTATTGTTGAAAATAAAATTTAAAATGTTTATTGTTTGATAACTGTGATTGTTAACATTCAATGAAAATAAAAATTTTAATTTTATATTAAATAACATCTTTATCCTTAATAAAAAAATTAGAGTGGTTCGAGAAAAAAATTAAAAACTTTGTTGATAAATAAATAAATAAATAAATAAAGAGAAAAAGTAGGAGAAAAACATAACACGAATCAAGATATAATAGCTTAGTTTGGCCCTACTGTAGCTTTTGCAGAAGCAGCTTCTGGCTGGAGCTTTTAGATAAGTACTTTTCAAAAATAGCAGTTGAGTGTTTGGCTATGAAACTATTAGAATTGCTTTTTCATATGAGAGATTGTATAAGATGACTATAAAGGACTTATAATATAAAATATGAATAAAAATTCTAAACAATGAAAAGTAGTCAAAATGGATCTTGTTACATTTCTTTTATATTAAATAATATGATTTTATAATTTATTTTATTTTTAAAATGATATAAATGAAGAAAATTTATATTTTTTGACTATGGTAAGATAATCTTCTATTTTCAAAACAGCTTTTCTTAGAAGTTCCAAATCGGAGCTTCTGCTTTTATGTTATACAAAAGCGCTTTTCGGCTTTTCGAAAGTCGAGCTTTTACAGGTGTTTGGCCCTGCTTCAACTTTTGAAGCCGAAAAGCACTTCTAAATGTCGGGCCAAACATAGGGAATATCTCTCTGATTATGAGAGATTTGATATCCGTAGATTTTAGAGATTTGAAATCTCTAAAGCTAAAATCCACAATACAAAAAGCAACAAAAAACCTAAAATTTTTACAAAATTTACGGATTCAATGAATCTAGACCCTAAATTCAGTTCTCCAAACGACCCCTTAGGCTTTCGGCTATAGGCGGCATACTATATGGGATACTTCGGATAAATGCGTATATATGTGCTTAACCGACAATTAACAATAATTGAATGCATTGGTACTAATTTTCCTATATTGGTTTTAGTTAGGCGCTCATAGAAGGTACATATGGTGTTTGAGTTAGCACAAGATGGAAGCGACTGGAACACGTAGAAAAAGAGAGATACATAATAGAGAAGAGTTTAGTTTTAAAAAGATTACCTTATCTAATGAAATTAATTCAAATCTACACATAATATAATACGCCGAAGGGAAAAACGGGAGCTCCATTTCAAGTTTTCTGCAACGAGAGTGAAAGTAGGAAGGACATTTTAGTGGGAAAAACGGGAGCTCCATTTCAAGTTTTCTGCAACGAGAGTGAAAGTAGGAAGGACATTTTAGTCTTCACAATTACTTTTTTTTATTCATTAAAAAGACACGTACTGGGATTCGAACCATGACCATTTAAAAGAAAAACAAAGACCATAACCAATCACACTAAGTACATTTGTTGTATCTTTTTAAATTAAAAACATATAATAGCAGGGAGGGAAAAACCCTTTCCCCATTTCAAATTCCCTGCTCGAGGAGCGTTTGTAGGAAGGGTAGAATAGGGAGTGTCAATTTTTTTCTCTTTCCTCTGTGGAACGGGCCAACTTACTGTACACATGCGAATTTAAACGGGCCAGGAGTGTCAATTTTTTTCTTTAAACCTTTTTATTTCTCTGTGGTGATAAAATATATATGAAAAGGAGTTGAATGCATGGTATCTAATGAGCTAATCGCTAACCATAAAATAAAAGAGTTGAATGGGCCTGACCTACATGGGATTTGGCCATCAAGTGAAACAAATGAACATCATTGGTTTGCCATTCTAAAACAAGCTATTTTCTCTGGCATAATATATATTGTGCTATTATTCTATATCTTAGTGGCTAAAATATAATGTATTTTAGAGTTATTCCATGGTTTAACCTCGACCAACCCAATTAGTTCAATTTTTATCATTTCAAATATATATTTTATAATTATTTGATATCATAATGATCAAATTATAGTGTATTTTATAGGGAATCGTTTGGTATTTGTTAGTAAAAAACTAAACATAAAAGATCTATTTAGTTATTTTAAACATTAAAACGATCCTAACTATTTTTAGTTCTTTTTGAATTTCTATGGTTTTATTCTCGAATAAGTGATGTGAAAATGGCGAATCGTAGTCGTCTCTTTTCTTTCACTATTTTTTATTTTCAAATAGAAAGTTTAAAAGTAAAGAATAATTAGAATTTGGCATGGGTTGGTCAAACAGGCTGAATTTCAAGTTTTGGCCCGTTTGTTTTATGCATTGCAAATTTATTAGCATGTTGATGGAAATGGCTTGGAAAAAGACATATAAGTTGTACCTTTGCAGAAATGTCCTCAAATGTTTGAATGCTTTGTGAATCACTTTTCGTGAATTTTGTGATGGTGTATGTGCTTGACGATTGCGATGTTGTAACAGCTTAATTTGAGAGTAAATCTTTTGATTTTCCCTATGAGTTGTGATACCAGTTCTGGTGGTTGCAACATGTTGTCGTTGTTGGCCTGTAAAAGTTGTTCCGCCGTGATGCTAAATACCTTTCTTTCTTTTTTATCAAATTGTGTAGTAGTGCTATGAAACAGACCACCCATGAACGCGACGCTTATTATGGTCTGTTCTTACTTCCGGTGGTGAGAAATTGTGAATTGAGAATCATATTCGCCTACCGCACTATGTCTGGCTGGTGGTTGCTTACTGTGCTCTCTAGAGTTATGAAACAGACTACCCATGAACGTTACCCTTAAGAGTCCATAACTTTGCGAAAAACCAAATTTAGGCAATCAAAGGTGGTGGATGTGTGATGATTTTTTATGGCTTAATTGTTTGTGAATTGGATATCTGATCTTTGTATGATTAGAGGGGATGTTTGCTTAATAGAATAATCTATTTTAATTCATGTTTATTTTTAACATGAACTTTAGTAACTCAAAACTTTCGAGACACATATCACCTACTGCATTGTATCATTTTTCCTGGGTGCTTGTTGTGTTGTCAAACTTCTTTGCTGATGCTGCTTTTATACTAACAGGGGAGTTAAGAACCCATGAATGTTTCCGTTTGACACAAACAGGAGGACTTGCTTCTAAATCGTGCACTAAAGATGATTGGAGGAAACATTTCTGTTGCAGTTGATATACTGCAGACCAGAACAAAAGCAATGTATAACATCAAAACCAACCATATGAACTATTAGCATTGTTGTTTTACTATTTTTTCGTGGTTGAGTCTCCTTCAAAACATTTAGTTTGATTTTATAAAATTTTGCTTCTGCAGTCCTGTCTTGCCACCAACGCGTTCAGTAGATGGAGATGGCAGAGGCGAAGCCTATTTTTGTGTTGTTGTTGCTGGTTTAGGGATCGGTTTGTGAAGAAGAGGGAGAAGAGAGGGGGAAAGGGAAATGCAGGAGAGGGGGGTAACTCTTTTCTCCGACAAAAATGGAGTGAAGAAAGGAATTATGATCAATAAGAATATGGTTATCTCACATAACGGTCTCTATTCTGTTTGAATTGAGCTTGGGAGGCAGTGATTAGGACGAGCTGCAACCAATTCATAGTGAGAAGAGAGCTATGAACTGTGATCATGTCTTATTTCAAGTTAGAAGGTAGTTTCAGTATAAGGATTATTTAATTTGACAAGTTGCTTCGTCCATGATTCTTGGTAGTTTCAGTGTCATTCTAGCCATTGTTTAGTCTGTAATTTTTGAGAATTGATGTGCGAGTAATGACTTTCGCTTAGCTTCAACTATTATGTGTGTATTTATTGGCATGTGATAGAAATCTCTTTTCCTTTTCTTTGAATTCAGTTTCATACTCTAATTGTATCATTTGTACATAGGCAAATCATGCTCGAGATGACAACTCGCTAATATGGCTGGTGCAAGGAACGAAGCCATCATTAGAATTCAGACCGACAACGGGGAGGGATGCCCAGGACTAATTCAATGATGATTGATGATGGTATAATAAAGACTGTAGTCTGCATCAGCACCAATTTCTAGGCCTAAGTAAAGTTATTCAACCCAGAACTCTGCTTAGCGCTAAAAATTTCCCTCACCCAACCTTGATCCTGTTTGACCCACTTCTGAAGAGTCAAGATATATGACTAATCCTCTCCGTTCGTATTTTCTTATTGACTCTTTTCGACCCTTTAGGTTAGGACGGGTCGGGAGGAATCGGATTAGTGGGTCGGTCCTAATCAAGTGGAATCCCAATCCCTTGACTCTCACTTGCTTTCTCTCCCATTCCACAAGTGGGTAGCATACAGTAATCCGGCCAACGGGCCGGGTAATAAGCTAGTATCATTAATATAAATCCAATAAATAGACATTGCATTTTTAGAAGTTTAGAATGTTCACTTTGCTATTAGTCGACAAGGTGACCAACTGATCATCAATATGAGGTCTACACCGTAATCTGTCCGTGTCAGGTTTTACTAGCGGCAAGTAAATGTACTATGTGAGCCATATATCAATTGCCATTAACTTGTTAAACTCAATAAATAAAACATGGGCATATATATTAAGTTGTTAAGTAAGCGCCTGTAGCTCAGTGGATAGAGCGTCTGTTTCCTAAGCAGAAGGTCGAAGGTTCGACCCCTTCCTGGCGCGATACATTAGTACAAATATTTTTGTGGTAATTTTTATTCTGGTTCCTAAGCAGAAGGTCGAAGGTTCGACCCCTTCCTGGCGCGATACGTTAGTATAAATATATTTGTGGTAATTTTTATACTGATATTTTTGTGGTAATTTTTATTCTGGTTCCTAAGCAGAAGGTCGAAGGTTCGACCCCTTCCTGGCGCGATACGTTAGTATAAATATATTTGTGGTAATTTTTATACTGATATTTTTGTTATTAATTTTTTTAAGGATTAATATATTTGTATGACCTGATTTTTTCACATATTAAACATTGTGGCAATCTTTTCGATCTATAGTTCGTGGCCTTAACTATCCATCAAAGTTATGAAATTGGCCAAATTCGAAATTCAATCTATAGTTTTGTGGCTTAACTATCCATCAAAGTTATGAAACTGGCCAAATCCGAAATTTGATATATAGTTTCGTGGCCTTATCTATCTATCAAAATTATGAAATTGGTCAAAACCTTCCTGACGCGAGATTTTTATATTTATTTTTTGTTATTGATTTTTTAAGGGTTAATATATTTGTATGACCTGATCTTTTCACATATTAGACATTGTGGCAATCTTTTCGATCTATAGTTTCGTGGCCTTAACTATCCATCAAAGTTATGAAATTTGCCAAATTCGAGATTCGATCTATAGCTTCGTGGCCTTAACTATCCATGTCACTGTCAAGTCAAAACAGACCACTTAAATTTTTTGAATTGGTAACTTACAATCTATAGCCTCGTGGCCTTAACTATCTATCAAAATTATGAAATTGGTCAAACCCTTCCTGGCGCGAGATTTTTATACTAATATTTTTGTTGTTCATTTTTTAAAGGGTTAATATATTTGTATGTCCTGATCTTTTCACATATTAAACATTATGAAAAAAAATTCGATCTATAGTTTCGTGGCCTTAACTCTGCATCAAAGTTATGAAATTGGATAAACCCGAGATTTGACCGTTATCTTGGACGGTCAACGCGCCACGTTACTGTCAAGGCAACACATACCACTTAATTTTTTTTTATTTTTTTCAATTCCTTTTCATTCTTTTGTTCAAAATAAAAAAGATAAATGGTTAGTCAACATGTCACGTCATTAGCAAGTTAGCACATACCACTTAAATTGTTTCACTTTTTTAATTTCTTTTCATTTTTTTCTTCTTTTATTCAAAATAAAAAAATAAATGCAATATGTGAAAAAATCAAGAATTTTAAGTGGTATGTACTAATTTGGTAGTGACATGAAGCGTTAACTGTTAGTTAAAGTGTTAAAACATCCAAGATAAATGTCAAATCTTGAATTTGGCTAATTTCGTAACTTTGTATAATTAAGATCACAAAGTTATAGATAGTAAAAATTTGAACAATGTGTAAATTTCATACATACAAATATTTTAACCTTTCTTTAAACCTTTGAAAACTCTTTTTCCCAATTCTACTGCGATTCCAAAATTATGTTACCATTCCAGCGAACTCGGTCAAAATCCCTAACTCAATTCCCTCCTTAACTCTCCGACCAAGCCCACCGGACTCAACAGCCAGCCATGTCCATCCTCGGCGACGACGGTCGTGGCTTCGAGCTGGCCACCAAGCTGGAGTCCCTCGGGGTATGGCGGACGTGGTTCGGCGACCCTCTCTACTCCACCTTCGTCCATTTCCTTTCTTCTCCTTCCTCCTGGGAATCCTTCATGCGGGCCGACGAGCTCAAGTCCAAAGCTCAGATCCAACTCCAGCTCCGCGCCCGTGCTCTTCTCTTCGATAAAGCTAGCGTCACCCTCTTTCTTCACTCCACTATCAACCCTTCCCCTGCCGCTACTTCCGCAGCGGTCTCCAAGCTTAATCCGACTTGTGAGATTTCAATTCAACTTCCGCTTTCGGCTTCACTGTACTCCTTCCGTAGTGCAAGTTGAATTGTTTACCAATTTCTTCGAATTTTTTCTTAGACTTGCAGTTGCATGGCGACGATGTCTACTACACTCTAGAGGATGTGGATCAGCGGCGAGATGGTAGCGGCGCTGTTGGGCCTGTTATGGCGTCATCCAGGGTACGTGAAGAACTATTTACTCCGGCCTGAATTGTAGTTTTAAGTTACAAATACTAGGAAACTTTGTAGCAGCTGTGACGGAGATTTTAAATTTTCTGAAGTGAACTTGAGATTAGTGAACTAGGTTCACACCTTTAGTTAATGGCTGAAATCTTGAGAGTTCGCTGCAGGTCTGTTTGAGGGGAGTGATGAAATAGAAATGATGATTCTTATAGACCTTGCTATCGGCACCATCTGCTAGGGTCTGGGATCTCATTACTGACTTCACAATAAGACGGTTATAAGTTTTGATATTTAGAGATTTTAAGCAAGGGAAGAATGTCAGACTCTTTAAGCTATTGTATTAGTTAGCAAAAAGTTTCGAACTTTGTGTTCCTACTGTGAATTCCATCGAGCTAATGCTTATGTAACTTGAGAATTGTTAATCTCTGCAACATTTCTCTGTAAGAACCAATCATTTTGTTTCTGTAACTCAAATCTTTAGCTAAGCTTATTCTTTTGATTGATCTGCAGAGTCATTCTAAATCTTCTGTTACTACCGGATTAAGATATGGTGATCTTGACATGGATAATGTCTCACAGAGGTTCAGAAATGATGAGTTGCCAGAAACTTGGTATAGCCAGTTTATAGAAAAGCATAAAACTAACAGGTTATTTAAGATCCCGTTTGGGGAGAGAGAGCCAGAAAAACGTTCTCCTGAAGACATGTCTAATTATGTTAAGCTTCGGGATAAGCATAAAAGAAGCCGTGTTATGTTTAAGCAGGGCCAGTACTCGGGGCTTGGAAATTCTGTCTTGGAAAGCACATCAAGCAAGCATCCCGACTCTCGTTTAGATGGCCGAAGCTCAGTAGATGATGATGTTTCCTTCTTTCCTGAAGTAATGTTTATGTCGAATTGTGTGCCTGATAGTGCACTCCCTCCAATAGTTAGAGTGCAAGACAATAACAAGATTGAGTTCCGTGGGGTTCTTGACTCATTGCCGCAGACCAGGAATGCTGTAATGATTGAGAGACTCGGTATTAGTGTTGAACAGGGAGGAAGCTCACATCGTAGGAAAAATGGTTCTGACGGGAATAGGAAAATGCTTAGTCAAGACCAAGCACAGCAGATTTCTTCAAAGGTTGTTGCCCGCATGTTGACCAGAGTGGGATTTGATGGTGCAATGGAAGTTCCAGTGGACGTCTTGTCTCAACTGCTTGGGTGTCATATGAGTAAACTAGGCCACACTTTGAAAGTTCTTGCTGATAGTTATAGGAAACAGTGTTCAGCAGTTGAGCTACTAAAGATGTTTCTTCAAACTTTGGGTCACAGGTGGGCATATGAGTTAGAGTTCCTCTCTCTTTCCTGTCCTGCTATTTTTTTTTGGCTAGGTGCAATTATTGCTCGAAAACTGCTTCTATGTGTATTTGGGGCAATCTCTATTGGTAGAAAATGAAGAGCACTACTGATGTTGTTAATGTTTCTGTTCTTGAGCTTGTCTTCACGTGGAGTCTGTGTTTTGCCTTTTCCTGGACTTTTCTGTTTGATATTCTTATTTTGCATTTGGTGCGATGAAATTCTGTTGCTGTTCTCATGTGCTTTCTTGTCTCTTCTTAGTAACCTTGGACCTTTGATGGAGCTCATCAAGGATGGCAGTAGGAATGTCACCCAGCAAACTCAGCCGCAAGTACATGGAATGCAGCCACAGATGCAGGCCCAGCACCAAAATCCTCATCGATTGCCTCAACAAGTATGCAATTACCATTTTCTTTGGTTCGAAACCATTTTACCTTCTCATGACTCAGTGTTAGCATGGGTTCAGTACTTGATATTTGGTTCAAAGTCATTTCTCAGCACCCCAACCACGTGATCTCAATTTCCTGACACTTAAACGAACAAGGGCTTGCTATAGTGGTAATACCACTAGCCTTGAACTTGGAGGTTCCAGATTTGAATCCCTTAAGTAGTACCTAAACAACCAAAAGTAAACCTGTATCACCCTTATCCAAAAAAAAAAAAAAAAATGCCTGACACTTAAACGAAGGTGGCTATCGAAGAATGTTGTGGTTTCTGCATAGAAAATCTAATACTGACTGGTCAGTGATTCAGCAATGACCATGTGGTTTCTAGCAGTTCAAAGTTGTCTATGGAGAAATGTGTTCCAAATCTGGATATTCAAGATACTTGAAATGAGATCCTACGAGGCTGTGGGCTATATGATAGCGTGAAACTTGTCATTGGCTTTCCGTCCTGAGTGAGAAAAAAAAAATATTTGCCTGACACTTAAACGAAGGTGGCTATCGAAGAATGTTGTGGTCTCTGCATTGAAAATCTAATACTGACTGGTCAGTGATTCAGCAATGACCATGTGGTTTCTACCAGTTCAAAGTTGTCTTTGGAGAAATGCGTTCCAAATCTGGATATTCAAGATATTTGAAATGAGATCCTTCAAGGCTGTGCGCTATATGATAGCGTGAAACTTGTCATTGGCTTTCTGTTCTGAGCAAGATATGGTGAAAACTGAGAAAACTCTTATTTGTACCTAGGACCTTTTTCCAGGTTTAGAGTTGTGGAGATGCTTGTTATCTAGTCTGTGTAATGTGTTGGCATCAAACCTTGGACCCTTTTCTACTTTTGTCATAACTGACAGTTGACTCCAATTTTTTTGTGTTTGAAGTTACAGATGTTAAGACAAGCACACCCACAGATGCAACAAATGATGCATCCTCAAGGTTTGACTTTCCAGCAACAGCAACAGTTGGAGAGGATGCGTAGGCGCCAACAACAAACTGCTCCTCGCCCCACTATGGATATGGTGGAGAAGGAGAGACCCCCCATGGCGCAAGTCAAGATTGAAAGCGCACCAGATTTGCCATTGGATAATAATATCAATGCGTTCAATAATAATGCCATGCATGCCAGACATCATCCGCAGATGCAGCAGCTCCGGCAGCAGCAACTGGCTGCAATGTCGAATCTCCATGCTCAGACTGGCAGCAATCAGCTCAGGCAGTTCACGTCATTGCAAGTTCCTCAGATACAATCACCACCGTAAGTAACATCTTGGGTTTATTCTGTTTTGGCTTTTGCTCAAAACAAGTGGCTTCTTTTTTTCCATAAAATTATAAGTAGAAGAAGAAAGAAGTGTACGGTCAAAGGTTTTAGAAAGAGTAGCAGTTGCTGGCTTGATTGATGCAAATGCGAGGTACTTTTAGTAATGGAAAATATATTCATGATTTGATAACTAAGTTTGTTGAGTAATAAAGAAGCGAGTGACTTTTGAGAAATGACTATTGTCAGTTTAACTTATTTTGAAGGGGTAAAATTGGATTTTGAAGTGGTAGTAGTGAGGTTGGCTTCTATATTTTAGTAACTTGGATGGTTGAAAGTGAACAGTTGTTTCCAAAGTTAGCTGACAAAACACAAGAGTGTGTTTGTTGTAGCTCTTAAGTTCACTGATATGTTTCAGCCAAAACCGAAGCATCCCTTGCCACATTTGGAAGGGTTCATTTCTCCCTTTGTGTTCTGTGACTTAAACATATGGAACGTGTATGTGGTGTCAGGAACATGGGAATTGTTAGGGCTCCTCCGGTGAAGGTGGAAGGTTTCCAGGAGTTGATGGGAGGCGATGGCACATCGAAACATGACTCAGAAGATGGCAACAAGCTAACTTCTCCTTCCAAGTGAATCGAGCTTACTCTCGGCCGGGCATGTAGTGAAATTGTAAAAGCATTGTACACTTGCTGCGCAGCCTATCTTTCTAACTCGCCACTGGTATTGGAGTTCAGCTAATAGCCTAGTCGTACTTCAATGTTGTATGGGAAGTAATTCCATCAGATTTTGGTTTCTGCACATTAGTCCTGGCGTTATGGTACATGATTTAGTATTGTTGAAGCTAAGTTGCCATGGATAAATGGCTGCTGTGACTAGGATAACTTCTTTGGGAGCGGTTTATTTGCAGAGCTGATGATGATCACAGTTAAGGGAGAGTTGTTATAGTAATGCGGTAAATGCAACTTTGGAACTATCCAATCACCGCTAGCTTAGCTTCTTTTGTCGTCAATCAAATTTTCTATGGTGAGTTGGTCACTTTATGGCCGTCCACATCATCATATTCGACTGCTGACTGCTGACATATAGTATACTTAAGTAGGGGAAAAAATCTCACTGTACACACGTTCTTAAAAAAAATTCCCAAAATACATGAGTTGTAAAAAAATTTCCCAAAGTACACATGTTTGAGCATCACCGTTTTAGACAAAAGCGATGAAGGTCATCACCGCGTTTGACGAACACGGTGAATACTTCATCGTCTTAAACAAAAACGGTGAAGTATTCACCGTTTCAAACTAAAACGGTTAAGTTTTCACCGCGTTAATTAACAACGGTGAACACATCACCGTTTTGGTCAAAAACGGTGAACCCATTCATCGTTGTTAAGTAACGCGGTGATCATTTCCCACGTTTCCCACCCCTGGTAGGTCAAAATTAGGTCGCAGCTACCACCTATTCACCGTTTGAGACAAACGCGGTGATGGTGTTCACCGTTTTCGACAAAAACGGTGAATAGTAGGCAGATTTTCCTATAAATTGCACACCACCAGCAGTTGTAAAAACATAACCACTCCCCTTTCTTCAAATTTCAGCAGCCAAAATCGAGCATAATACACAGAACAGAAATTTTTCGGTATGTTGAGACTTTTCGTATTATAGTCTAATTATGTTTTTAGTAGTTATAGTATGATTTAATTTTCGTATTATGCTGTTGTTAGTTAGTTGAACTTATGTTCGTTAGTTATAGTATGATTTAATTTTCGTATTATGTTGTTGTTAGTTAGTTGAATTTATTTTCGTTAGTTATGGTATGATTTAATATTAGTTGTACAATATGATTTTGGTTAATTTTACTGTCTTTAAGCTAATAGATACTTATTGTAAATTGTAGATATGGGTAAATTCAAGAAGTTTCATCTTACTATTCGGTGGAATGGAAGGGTGACAAACTCTGACATAGGCATTGATTATGAGGACGGCGAATCCATTATGCTGAAAATTGATTCCCGATTCAATTTTCAAGAACTCTGTGATCTTTGTGCAGAAAGGGTTTGTACGAGCGGACAGACGAGACTTGGCAAAATTACTTACCGGTATCCAGACATGAGTGCTGGCGGGGTCGTGTTCCAAGAAGTTGTCATAAACGATGATGACGCGGTTATGATGATGTTACAGTTCCTAAGCGATAACCAAGTCCGGCTTGCAGAGGTGTATGTTGAGACCGAGGCGGTCGGTGAATCTCATTCTCACTAGTATTCTTATGATGATGGTTTTGCAGGAGGGTACGAATGGGGTGGTAGTTCGAGCAACTACCAAGGCGGTGGTTATACAGGAGGTTATGGGGAGGGTGGTGGTTCAATCAACTACGGTGGATCGAGTAGTGCAGGATG
Source organism: Linum trigynum (assembly GCA_964030455.1). Taxonomy (NCBI): domain Eukaryota; kingdom Viridiplantae; phylum Streptophyta; class Magnoliopsida; order Malpighiales; family Linaceae; genus Linum; species Linum trigynum. Next base: position 9,541,495 of record OZ034820.1, on the reverse strand, counting down.
GGACAAATACTCGCAACCTCCTAAACCAGCCCCATTTGTTGAGGCCGATGGTGTTCAATGGCCTGCTTGGGGGCCAGAGTGGTATGGAATCGAGAATACCATTCGATCAGGGCGTACTTCACATGAGCGAGAGGACGATGTTGGTGATCGTGGTCATGTTGATCCTTCTAGCCCGAGCTATCCATTCGAGTCGAGCGACGAGGATACTGAGGAAGATTTGATATCAGTGAGCGAGGAGGAGGAAGATACTGATGATAACAAGGATGAGGCGGCATTTCGTGAGGCACCCACGCCATATTACACACAGGTTCCAACTCAATTTTTACATAGTCAGAATGATCCCCCCGACTTTGTCCCTATGCCAGTGTACAATCCGACGGCCAATTTGGAGGTGGGTATGGCGTTCACATCGAAAGACGCTGTGCATGATGCTTTTACAGAAGAGGCGTTGAGGCGCAATTTCGAGTGGAAGGTAAAATATTCTGACAGTAAACAACTACATGTCATATGCAAGCATGATGCAGAGGGTTGTACGTGGCAACTGCGGGCTGCAAATATGAAGAGAAAGGGTGCTTGGGTGATTCGCAAAGCTGAGACGATCCACACATGCTCCTCTTCTATACTTTCCCAAGATCACAGGCAACTAAAAGCAAAGAAGGTTGGGAGAACTATTAAGCACCTTATAGAAGCACAACCAGATATCAAAGTGAAAGCTATCATGGCAGAGGTGAAGGATCGACATTCTTACACGATAAGGTACAAAAAAGCATGGCATGGTAAGCAGAAAGCCATGGCTGAGGTGTATGGTGATTGGGAGGATTCGTATGCTTTACTCCCTAGACTTATGGGAGCAATGGAGGAGTCCAATCCTGGGACTGTTTTCGTCCCAGTATACAACAATGTATACACTGAGGATCAAGTTCGAGTACAGGATAAGCTAATGTTCCATCGTCTTTTTTGGGCTTTTAAACCATGCATTGACGGTTTTGGGTTCTGCATACCGGTTATTCAGGTATTTTACCAACTAGTTCCGGTTTTAAATGTTGTATTATTTGCTGTTAAGTATATTTCATACTAATTATATCCTAAATTTTTATTCAGGTTGACGGAACTTTCCTTACTGGGAAGTACAGAGGATGTCTTCTAATTGCCACTGGCGTTGATGGAAACAGGCGGATTTTCCCGCTTGCATTTGCATTAGTGGAAGGGGAGAACAGCTTAAGTTGGGCTTGGTTCTTTGACCAACTGCACGAACACGTGACACAGCGGGAAGATATTACGATTATATCCGATCGACATGCGGGGATAAGGAATGCTGTTGGTGGTTTTCCCGACGAGTGGGGGTGGAGATGGAGATGGTGTATTCGACACTGGCTTGCCAATTTCCAACACAAATTTGGGAAGAAGAAAGACATCAAAAATCTACTTTGGAATGCAGGTACTAATGTTTTTCTTATGCGATTTAAGTTTGTGTTTATTAAGCTGATAAGCTGATGTTATTCATCATGTATTGACCAGTTAGTCTTTTGTTCACCTTTTAGCGGTTGCACATCAACCAAAAAAGTACGAGCAGAAGATGAAAACGATCCGTCAGACCCACCGAGCTGGAGCAGTATGGGCTGAAGGTCAAGAGTTGCCCATGTGGACGTTCCATATGGACAACGGGGCCAGATGGGGCATTGCAACTACCAACCATGGAGAAAGTATAAATAATGTGTACAAGGGTCTTCGAGCGATGCCTATTTCTGTCATCGTGGAAATGTCTTATTGGAAGGTCAACGAGTGGCGAGTTGCTCGGCTACAGCTAGCTATAGGGAGGGAGTTGCAAGGTCATTCAGTAGCACATGACGTATTCGCTCAAATGCAGAAGAACGATGAAAAATCAAGTAAGCATAAGGTTGTTCTTTTTAACCGCAGTGAAGGAATATTCGCTGTCGAAACAGGTATATGGGGTGGAGGGAGACGTGGTCACAATCGTCAAACGTTTAAATTGCACTACGAATTAGGGGAGTGTTCTTGTCAAAAGTATCAGAACGAAAGGATACCCTGTTCACATGCAATGGCGGTTGCTAAGTCAATAACCATGAACAGAAACAGCCTGGTGAGTCCTTACTACACTGAACAAGCGATACGGAACTCATATAATGCAGCTTTGAGCCCCATGCCAGATGAAGCGTATTGGCCTATATACGCTGGAAAGTTGATTATCCCACCGTTGCACCTAAAACGCACCAAAGGCCGTCCTAGAGTTGAAAGGATACACAATGAGATGGATCAAGTTGAACGGACGAGAAGGGGACCGAAGCGATGCTCTAAGTGCAGACAACCTGGTCACGACAAGAGGCGTTGCCCAGGACAACCATCAACTTAATTTGCATTTACTTGTATTCTGCTACTAAATTGATCGCTTGTTTAATTTTTCATTACCGTTTGCATTTGAAGTCCAAGTATTTTGTTAACTCTAAAATGTTTTCCTTGTCGATACGATCGCGCTGCCGCAAACGGCTCGTTATTTCGACCTCAAACGAATAAGATACGCGCGTTTTAGTTTTTAGTACGCAATAGTTACTTTAACGATACGATCGCGCTTTGACGTCACTTATCTCACTCGTTTGGACTCGGAATTGGGATCTGTAAAATTCTATGCGATCGTGGTTGATTTTCCCAACTTTTTCGTGTTGAGGAAAGATACGGATTCTTGATAAAATGATCCAGAAAATTCATTCGACAACTTAAGTGCGTAGGATAGTTTTTAGACAATGCAAACTCAAATAACAACACCTAAAAAGCACCAAAACAACATGGATAGATCACTACTGCAGGATAAAACGATAAATTCACTCATTTGCTTCATTTTGGCCCCCATCTCCACCTCTTCCTCCTCGTCCTCCACGACGTCCTCGACCCCTTCTTCCCCCCTCCGCCGCTGCTTCTTGGCGGGCTCGCTCAACGGCTGGTCGCGGATTTCTCTTGACCCGAGCCCCAACTGGGGTTACATATGTTGGTGGTGGTGGTTGAGATGGAGCGGTAGCTTGGCGAATGATCGGAGGTTGCGGAGTTTGTTGTTGCGGCCTCTGATACATCGAACTCTATTGCTGATGTTGGAATTGAGAGAACCCATGAGAGAAAGTGTCCCACTCCTGAGATGCTCCACGACTCGATGACCCTCCACCGGCTTCCGCTGTAGGTGCCCACTGGTACTCGAACGGTTCAGGGATCTCGGTTTCTTGAGTTGTACGCACCTCATCGAACGTAGGCAGAGGCCTGCGTTTGCTCCTTCGTGGGGGCTCAACCGGGGGCACAATGGGTGCATCATCACGGAATGAGGGTCGTGACGGGGCAGGAACGGGAGGATAGGCCACGACATCCCTCCTTTGCTCTCTGGTACAACTCAGGAGGTTGTTCATAAGTCGGGTCAACCAAGTAGTCTTCCGCTCATCCATGGTTGGAGCACTTTCGAGAGTGTACTAGGCGTGTTCCAAACCATCAACCTAAGGAAAGCACGCCACATATCAAATTAACTAAACCTTAAAATAAATAGATTTTTGAATGAGGGAGATTAGGATGACATACCAACGACCCCATCACAGCACCTTGCTTTGACACCCATCTCATGGTGAACTTCCGATACCACTGCATGTACCCATCGTGGTAGCCCATCGGTCTCGTCTCCGGCATCCCTTGCACCACCCATTGGGACCGATTCTCCCAGATGTTGATGTAGAATCCATGCTTTAGCACCCAGTTCTTTGCAGTGTGTCAGAGGTCAATGACATGTAGCTCCCTGAAACCTGCTGGCGGGTCTTGTGGAATTGGTTGCTCCATTCGATATTGCCTCAGAGATCGATCGGGTAGGTGCCATTCCACCATGTGCCAGCAGATCAATGGCACCTTGCACAACCACGTCTCGTGATCCAGAGGGTGCCTAAGATGATGCAGCTCAACCACTTCACGTGGATATGGATCCCATATAACCTATATTCATTCAAAAATTTGGAATTAATGACCATTTACATTGACAAAATTTAACTTGTTCAAATATGGACAAAACATGATTACCTGATTCCACCATGGTTTATCTAACTCAGAACGATAAAACAATAACGAATGCTCAGGTTGATGGTCATTCGTATTTGCTCCTATCCACCTTGTAAGTAAAAGTACGGAATCAATTTAGTTGAAATATAGCTAAGCATATAATAAATTAAATTGGTCTAAGTACGTAATAAATAAAATTTAAATCTAGCTAAGCATGCAATCAAAATTAAATTGGGCTAAGTACGGAATAAATTCAATTTAAATCTAGCTAAGTATGCAATCAAAATTAAATTGGGCTAAGTACGAAATAAACTTACTTGACACCGTAGGGGAGATTTTGCAAAAAGTTGAGTTCATCATCGTTTCTCCGGTATGGACGTGGGTCGAGAGGTGCGAACATCGGGAGATGCTCCCATACCCATAGTTGCAGGATGAACATCGCAGCACCAGCTTGCTTTGCCCCAACCTTCGAGCAAGTACACAGCTCCCGGTATACGCCCGCTAGCACGGCCGATCCCCAACTCTTCTCTCCAATTGCATCCCAGTCACCAGTGAGCAATGGCAACCATATGCCTTGAATCCACCGGTTGGACTTGTCGAGAAACAAAAATCCACCCACCAAACCGATGAGGTAGATGCGGGCGTAGCGCTCGACTTGTTCTTCCGGTGTCTCGTCATTGATTTCCACCTCTTGCTGGATGTGAGATACCAGCCACGGGACCGACACTTGCCCCGCATTCAACGGTGGATGCCCCCGTCCTTGAATTGGTGTGGTGGTCGGCATGTCGAAGCCCAAACGATCACGTATGAGCGGCCCCCAACCTCCTTCGGGTTTGGTCGTGGAACCAATGATTGCATCTCCAGAAATAGGAAGCCCGGTGAGGATCGCCACGTCTTTGAGGGTGATCGTCATTTCCCCCTCCGGAAGGTGGAATGTATGGCTTTCGGGACGCCATCGTTCCGCCATTGCCGTAAGCAGATCGTTGTCGATCTCGATCCGCAAGAAATGGCACAACATTCCCAAACCGGTCCTCGCTATGTAGGGCTCCAACCTTGGATGCCAAGCGGGCAAGTTATTGGTCCCTTTATGAACCACGGGAACAAGCGATTCCTAAAACAAATAGGGAAAACAACAATTTATTAGATTAAATAAAGCAAAATAAAACCTTAGGAAATAATAAAATAAAGCAAGAATACTCAAAAAATTACCGGATAGTTATCCCAAATAGCACGGGAGCGATGAGCTTCTTGATCGGTTAAGAGACTCGCATCCCTTGGGCCATAATGGATATACAATCGAGGATCGTATATCTCGGCACCCATCTATAAAAAAGTAATGAAATCAGAGATTGTTTTGATAAAAAAAAAATCAAATTGTTTCGATTAAAAAAAATTCATAAACCAAAAACCTACACGAAGAGCCTCTTCGTCCATTTTTTGGCGTAGGCCGGACAGAGGTTCGACGATTTTAGGTTTGTAAGGGACGGAAACTTAGCGGGACGGGGGCTTTAGGGTCAAACTCTAGTAATTCTTTCTGATGTGGAAGATCGGACTTAGCCGCAACCACAGAGCATACTTAGAACGAGACTAGAGCGGATAAATTGAGGGAGAAAGAAGTGAAATGTTTGTGGGGTGAGTTGAAAGTGAAAGGGGAAGGGGGTATTTATAGTTGGGGGAAGGGGGGAGGAGCTGATGCGCAGTTATTAGGTGAGCATTCACCGCGTTTGAGGAACGCGGTGAACTCCTCGCATTAACCAAAAACGGTTACTTCAAAGGTGACGTGGCGTGCTGTGAGGCGTCGGATCGTGGGAAGAAAACCACGATCCGCGCCTCACCGCATCTAACGGCCACGGTGAAAGCACACTGGCGCGGATCGCTGACGCAAACAAACACGGGGTATTCACCGTGTTTGTCTAACGCGGTGAATACCCCGTGTCTGTCCACGTCAGCGACTTCACCGTGGCCTACATAAACGGTGAAGTCCTCACCGTTTTAGACTAAGACGGTGAAGGCATCACCGTTTTACTTTAAAACGGTGAAATTTTCACCGTGTTTATTAAACGCGGTGATAACCTTTACCGCCTTTGTCTAAAACGGTGATGCTCAAACATGTGTACTTTTGGAAATTTTTTTATAACTTATGTATTTTGGGAATTTTTTTTAATAACTAGTGTACAGTGGGATTTTTTCCAGTAGGTGTGAGACTAACTTTTTTTTTTTATGGTTAATGAGACTAACTCTTTTTTATTTTATTTCTATCAACAAATCATACTCATTTGTATTCTAATTTTAATTTTTCTCTTTACTTTTTTCCATAATTTGTTACTATTTTTTTAACAATTTTGATTTAATTATGAAAATTGGTTGTTAATTTATTATCATTACTCCGAGACCACTAATTTTATGATTGTCATTAGTCGTTAATTTTTGTTACTATAATATCTCTTCTGTGGCATCCCAACAATGGCTTCCAAAATAGTTTTGACATATTTTTGTTTTCCTCATTCTCTCGAGAAATTATTTTAAAGGGGTTTGTATCTTGAAAAATCATTTGAAAGTGGTTTGGACGGATGAATAAAAAAAAAAAAAAATGGTAGCTTCATAGCGATCTAAGATATCCAGTTATGAGAAAAAAATTTCCTCAAGGAAAACATCATGGATTGCCAGGATCCCTGAGGATTATTTTTATTCTTTCTGTGTAATTGCTTTGATTTCCTTTCTCTCACTGCTTACTAGATGAAGATACGCTTTCAGAGGTTAAAATAGAGTAGTTTCTTCTCGGGCGCCAAATTTCCTATGTTGGTTTGCATGGGTACTGAGTAGGGGTGGCAACTTTGCCCATACCCATGGGTTTATTACTATCCAACCCAATTGGGTTGGGTATGAAATCCAAATAGATGGATATGAGTAGAGTTTGATGGGTTTGTACCCATACCCATTTACTTTGGGTTGAGTTGGGTTCATATCAAATGGATTTGGGTTTGTACCCATGCCCAAATACAAATTACAGTTTGGTACCCAAACTTAATAGACATGCATATTTAGTACCTAAATTTAATTTTTTTTTTGCATATAAGTACTCAAAATATCGATGGAAAATTACGTTTTGGTACCTAATTTTTTTTGTCTTACATTTTGGTACCTAACCTTTTCAAGTTTTGCAAATAGGTCCAATTTTTGCATGTGTAGTTAAAACACCCTCAAGTAAATGGATATCTATATCCAACCCATACCCATTTAGATTATGGAAGCCCCAAACCCAAACCCATCTATAAACCCCAAATCCATATGCACTTCACCCATACCCAACCCATTATCAATAGGTCTACTTGGGTTTGGGTATAATTACCCATGGGTGGGTAATTTGCCATCCCTAGTACTGAGTGAGCATCTTTATCTTATTGATGAGTGAAGTTGTAACCATATATTCTTTTCTTCAATGATTTATTTTGAAAAAATAGCTCTAATTTATTCAGATCCTAGATTATATTTTATATTGCTAGAGGAGTTCCTAGAGGCCTTGCAGTAAGTTTAGTAACCAAAGTGGCTATTTTTGCCAATCTAAATTCTGTAGAGTAGTTTGTCGATCCTGAAAGATAGTATCAAACCTTTTCTAAACGTGTTATGTCTTTTCTGGGAGCCGTATGTAGAGGTGTCGGGCGGGTTCGGGATGAGTTCATTCGGGTTGATCAGGTTGCGGGCCGATCGGGTTGTGGGTTATTCGAGTTACGGGTCACTCGGGTTGCGAGTCAACAGGGTTACGGGTCAATCAGGTTGCGGGCCAATCAGGCTGCAGGCCAATCGGGTTACGGGTCAATCGGGTGCGGATCAATCAGGTTGCGGGTTTTACGGACTAGCACATCGCGTTACTTTTTAGTGATTACTAGTAAGTCGTAAATCGTAACTACATGAAGCTAGCACAATACTTGTAAAAAAAAAGAAGGAATCACTACTCAAAGTCAAAGACTCAAAGGTGGGGGGAAACAAAATTTTGGGGAAACATTACAGGGGGAATTATTGGCGGGTCTCGGCGGGTGGGGAAAAAAATTTGGGCAGTAGTATTGGGGGAACCCTCAATTCTGGTTAGTTGGGTTGCGGGTTGGTCGGGTTTGCGGGTTAATCGGGTTGCGGGTTGATAGGATTGCGGGTTGGTCGGGTGGCGGGTCGGGCAGGTTACAGGTCATTGAGTTTTAGTCAAATTGGGTGGCGGGCGGGTTGCGGGTCGGGTTGATCGGGCGGGTTACTCGGGTCGGGTTACATTTTGATAGCTCTAGCCGTATGCATCCCCTGTTATTTAAATAGAGGACGACCACCAAATCTTGTTGTTAGCGACGGATTCAGGGCAGGACCCAGCCCTTTTCATGGTAGAGAACTTGAATATGGTATACTTTCAGGCCCTCTCAAGTCTCACCTTTATATGGGCCCGGCCCTCTCTGTCTCCACACCCAAACCCAATTCAAAATTTTCCATTTTCCTCTTTGCGCTGCTGCCAAAAAATCAAAAGTCCATTCCCTTTTTCCGCTAGTCCCACTTTCTGCCGCCGCCAGTCACTCGCTGCTGCTTCCCTTCATAATAGAAGACCTACCAGCAGGCAGCAGCCCAACAGTAGCAGGCAACAGGCCCTCCCAACCTCCAATTTGACATGGTGCGGCGGAGGGAAATGTAATTACTGCTTACGCTTTGATCGGGCCTAATTTGGTTCAATTTACTGATTACTATTAGTGATTAGAGTGGACATTGTGTTTTTGGCCGACAAAATCTGTTTTAGGGTTGGGGATGTCGATTTGCTTTTCTTTTACTAGTTAGCTCGTTTATGGTTATTAAGTTTTTTGGATGGAGAATTAGAGGTCCGACTTTTCTCATATATCGTCCTTTGCAATATTTGTATTCAATTCTATTTATAAACTAATCTTTGATTGCATTGTGTATGATTAATTGATTAAGTAGATTTGAAGAAACTTTACCATGACATCTTCTTAGCTACCAAATAAAAGGCAACAGTATTGTTTTCTTACTATCCACATACGGAATTTGAATCATGCCAGACCGAAGAATTCCCTCCTAATGAAGGTCAACCATCTTCCTCTCCAGTTCAAAACCAATCATCTACTTCTCCTCTATCCGGCAATCTACATTCATCAACTGACAATGGAATTGATGTTGAAAGGGATCCAGGAAAGTGGAAACAAACATGAAGAGAACTTTTTCAGCAATGAAGCATGTGAAGACTGATTTGCACAACAAAATGGACGATGAATTTCTAGCTGATTGCTTAACAATTTTCTTTGAGGGAGAGTATGTTATTGGTATGGATGAAGACTCCATTATTGATGAATTTGCTAAATTAAAAGACCTTTGTGTACAATTGACATTGTAATGAAAACTAGTTATTATATATTTTTATTTATGGTATCTAATTTTCTATTCAAATGCGACCCAGTGCTTTACTTAATCCTGGATCCGCCGCTGCTTGGTGGTATGATATTGGTTTTATTATTCAAATTTGGATTATGCACATAAGGTGCATTGATAAATAAAATCTCTAGATTATGCATATAAGGTATTCAAGTTTTTGAACGAGTTCATCGTGATTTATTCGATCTATAAATTTTTGAAAAAATATAGGACTAAAATGTATCACTACATCCACCTTGATATAGGGGTGGTAACTGGTGGTAAACAATGATTAATATTAGTAATGACATTTCGTATGTATTCAACCATTATACACTGTGATATGTTCATACCAACATGATACACTTTCATACCACGTGGTATGATTTTATGTTGTACCAACCATTACCATTACCATCATGGTATAGACTATAGACTAGTAATAAATATCTCATTTTTTCGTTCCAAAATATATTAAAGTGCATATCATTTTGAAGACTATAATTAATCTGATTTATTTATAAAAAATTAAATTATGATTTAAAATGAAAGAGATATAGACGGTTAAAATTTATAGAGAAAAAAGTAAAACACTTTCCATAAAAATGATGATTTGACAATAACATGACAGATTATGCATGGTTTCACTGTGTTAAGATGGTGCCGTTAAAGTCACCCACCATATACACACCAAAAGTTAATATTAAAATCTTTTCTCTCTCTTTTAGCGAGAGTTTAGCCTTAGAAACCTTTTTGGTATTTCCCTTGAGCTTTCTCGATCTTTATCTGTTATTCCAAAGGGTGAAGGTTTTCCTTTCCGTTTGCGGTTTGATTTAGGAGGGATCGCAAGCTATTTAGACTCATCATCATAGTTTTCTAAGGAACCAGACTGGCGCTTTAGCATCCGAGTGAAGCGAGTTTTTTAGCCAATCAGAAACCCTAATTCAGCCTCAACAGTTTTAGGTTTTCGTGAGAGAGAGTTTCCTGCTATTGGGGTTTTCCTAATCAAGGGATCTCACTTTTCAAAGTCTTTCATTTTCTCTTTGCCATTAGAGAAACACAATAATACCTAGCCTGCCTCATGCGGCTGCGGCTAGGTTAAGGGAGCGATCTTGGTTTTTACAACAGATTCTTTCAAAGTTTTTTCTCTGCAGATTCCTGTTTGCAGTTTTTGTGCACCATAAGATAACTATGGCGTACAAAGGAATAGCTGACCTACATCTAAACAAAGAAAAAGGGAGTTTGCTTGCTACAACAACTTTAGAGATGGAAAAGAAAGACACAGAAGAGTGGATTGAATTGGCGGTTGGAACTACTAAACAACTCACAACTCCGGAGAGATTAGCATCACAGATCTAGGAAGTGACAATCAATGATGATGACCCGCTGAAAATTGAAGAAACAGACTATGATACAGTCTTAGCCCGAGCAGTTGGCTTGCTTGGCCTAGTTGGCCGGCTAATAGCTGAAAAGAAACCAAATCTCAAGTCAATGAAGATTGCACTCAACAAAGCTTGGAATCTGAAACAAAATTTCCTAATAATATATTTGGAAGATCAGATGTACGCCTTCCAGTTCTTGGAACGTAGTGACAGGGATAAGGTGATTTTCGGGGGTCTTAGGCATCATGATAACAATCTGCTGATTTTCAAGACTGCGGACCCTTTCCGGAAACAAAAAAAAGAAGATTTCTATATAATGGACATATGGATCCAAATCTACCATCTACCAGCAGCCTTAAGAACACACGAAATGGCACACAAGATTGGAAATCGGTTTGGCAAGCTAGTCTGGGTGGATAGTCGAAGTGTTTGCATCTGGGATGATTTTCTACGACTAAGGATTGAGAAGGATATTCGAACACTGATGCTCCAAAACACAACACCTAACAATGGCCAAGTGTAACCAATGAAAGGGACTGCAGTATAGTGGCACAAGTAATAAATATCGAATCCACGGGTCTCTAGAGTTACTATTACTCAGCTTCAGTTCATTATCTAGCAAACTAGATTAAGGATTGATTAATTAAACTACTCTACTAACTAAACTAAGTGAAACTACTAATTACAGTTTGGGAACTCACTTAGGTATGATTCCCCCTAGCTCCTCAATTAGGTCCAAGTTGTAATTCATTTTGGTTGATTTACTGTTGATTAAACTGCGGAAGATCCGACAGTAGCTTGGAATCTCTTAAGCTGACCAAGCCCTCTCAGTCTAACTATCCGGCAGACGACTAGTCTTCACCGGGATAGAAAGCTGAAGCAATAAGCACAGAACTCCACTACTGGAATTGGATTCCAGTACAAAGCAGTAAACTGGCTAACTCTCGTATAGCCAATCTCCTACTACCGAATGATGAGACTCTAGCAACCTAATCAGATTCTATCTATCTCAGATTGCAGCAGGAATCAGGAAAAGTTGATCAGACTTCAATTGACTCAATAAACATGCATCATTCGATTATAATCAAACAATATAGCATCCAAAACTTCATACAAGAAAGATCCTAACTCATGGAACTAGGGTTCCTCAAAACCTAAGTGAAGGGAGGTTACTCCATAGAGAAGAGAGAGACTGCAGAAATCTGATCTAGATCTTCAATCTCCATCTCCAAGCTTGATTCCCGAGCTCCAATGGCGAAGAAATCCTCCAAATTAGCTCCAAGAATGTTCCCAAGTCGCTCTCTCTCTCTAGGGTTCGTCCCTTGGGTGTTTGGGATCCAAAACCCAGCTCTCCCTCTCCTTTGGCTCGAATTTGGGTTAAAAACAGCCATTCCCGACTCGCACGGCCAGGGTGCACGGCCGTGCACATCACCATTCTGGCCGTGCACCTCAAAACGCGGCGTATCAATTAGTTGAACCTCAGCCAACTCGCACGGCCAGAATTGTATGTTGCACGGCCGTGCGTGGCCACGCACAATCCCGTGCGTGCCACGCACAATCCCGCACGGCCAAAATGGTCACTTGCACGGCCGTGCGTGGCCACGCTGGTCTGCCCGTGCAGCTTGCTCAGCCTCTGTTTAATGCTTCGTTTCTCCCTCGTCCGGACTCCGAATCAATCGCCGTTTGATCCCAGACGCTCGTAGTCTCGTCCTCTTTCGTTTCATAACAAGCTTGCATGATTCTTTGTCCATAAAGTGAGGTAGAAATCCATTCTTCTTCAGGTCATGCCCGAGTTTCTTCTCTCGAATCGTCAATTGATCTCTGATTGACTTGAAACTTGCGCCTATGCTTCACTTTATGTGCTAGGACCTGAAATGGGACAAAGGAACACAACCTAGCATAAAATAGGCCAAAGACGCAATAATTCAAGCTCAAACAATCAAGAAACAAAGGGGAAAACATGTGCAAATACCGAGTCATCAAACACCGAGAAAACCAGAGCTTAAGATCAAAGTTCAAGATGATATAGCAACTTTTGAGGTGAAGTATGAGATAATGAGAAGATACTGTTGTTCTGCCACAACTGTGGCCTAGCAGGGCACTCCAAGGGAGTCTGCCGCAACCTTACTTTAGCAGACAATGTCAAATACAGTCACGAAACACGAGTAGGCCCCCTGCAAAACAAACTATGGCGAAAAAACTTTAAAATGGAGGAGCAAGGTGAAATTTGGACTACTCTACAAGCAAAATTTTCTAGAGCGTAAGATAGAGGAAGCAAGGAAAGCAGATAAAAGGGCAATGGTAAATCCCCTAAGCCTTTTTGACTTGGATGCACTAAAGAGGAAAGAAGAATTCAAAAGTTTCAAAGACAGGAACCAAGAAGGTAAAGGAAATAAATTTCTATCTGTGAAGTACATGAAAACACCATGGAAAAACTCGGCTGAAGAAATCTAGAATTATAGATAGGAGTCTGAGAAACAAAATGAGAAGGTAGAAGGGCAAGGAACAATAAGAAAAGGAGAAGAATACATGAGGAAATATTTGCAGAATTGGGAGGTTTATGGCATAAGAATATATGGTACTGATAAAATGATTTTCACAATGGGAAAGGTGGAACCAAACAACCTGCAGAAAAACAAAGAAAGGACATGGAAGAGACAGGAGAGAGGTAAAAACTCTTATGGAAGTTAGCACCAACAAGTACAACACACTCCACAAACGAGGGCAGCGGACCCTACTATTAATGAAGCGCTATTAATGAACCGGAGGAACTATCCTTAACTGAAAGGAGGTGAGTGTGACACAACTGTCCACAAGAAAGAAACAAAGACAAGAAGTTGACACAGAACACAACAACCCTTTGATTCTCAAGAAATCTGAGACTCCGTAGGCAGACTCAGACAAAGGATCAGAGATAGCAACTCATAGAAAAAAATTTGGATGGCGGAAAGGAAGACACTGCAGATAGCTAGGGCCGCCCAGCCCAATAAACGTGTTGAGTTTTAACTGTCAGGGTTGGGTAGTCCCCTGGCAGTTAAACAATTGGGGAGTCTGCTCAGGAAAAAAACACCCAAAATAGTTTTCTTAATGGAAACTAGGCTGCATGAGAAGGAGTGGAAACAAACGATAAAGGACTTGGGATGGAAAAATGATCGGGGAGTAGATATAATAGCGAAAGAAAAAGGTGAAGGGCTATTGTTTTTATGGTAGGATGACGTTGACCTAACCATAAAAGGATGTTCCCCAAACTATATGGATGCTGAAATAAGAGGGAAGACTAAAGATGACCGTTGGAGATTCACGAGCATATATGGATGGCCAGAACATGATAAGAAAAAGAATACTTGGGAACTAATACGATGGCTATATAGGCTAGTGGACAAGCCATGGTTGCTATGTGGAGATTTTAATCAGGTTCTTGGTTATAAAGATAAGAAAGGGATGAATCTACCAGATGCTAAAGGAATGGAAGATTTTCAGGCATCTCTCGATGACTGTCACTTGATGGACCTAGGCTATCATGAACCCCCCTTCATTTGGGACAACGAACATGCAGATGAAACTTTCCTAGAGGAACGCCTGAATAGAATGGTGGCAAAAAATGGATGAACAACTTTATTCCCACGGCCTAGAGTTCTCCATTTGAACAAACGTGAATAAGACCATCTACCCATCTTTCTGTAAACACGATTGGAGGAAGAACCTATCAAATGGGGATGGCCATTTCGGTTTGAGCCATTTTGGCAAAAATATGAAGCATGTGGTTAGATAGTTAAGGACACATGGCAGCAAAATTCGGATAGATTAATGATGGACAGAATAGCAGCTTGTGAACAAAGTCTAACGACTTGAAATAAATAAAACTTTGGCACCTTGAAGTGGAGAATCAATAAGGCTAAAAAAATCTATGAAAGAAATTGCTAGAAAGAGAAAGAACCCAACCCTAATCATTCAAAGGAGTTCCCCGTAAGGAACTGAACGACTTGCGAGCCCAAGAGGAATAGATGTGGAAACAACATTCTAGAACTGACTGGTTACAAGAAGGTGATCGAAACACCAAGTGGTTTCATAGGAAAGCTACTGAAAGAAGAGAAAGAAATACTATCACACATCTCACTTATGAGGAAGGTCGATCCTATAAAGGACAACAAGTTGTGTCCTCATGCATGATTAACAACCTAAAGAGCCTTTTCACTGCTGGAAACCAACCTGCCTCATCTCAGATCATTGATGTAGTTCCAAGAAAGGCCACTGCCTCTATGAATGCCAGGATTCTAATGCCATTCTTGGATAAGGAAATCTGGACTACCCTGAAGAAGATGAGACCGAACAAATCACCTGGAGCTGATGGCATGTCAGCTCTTTTTATTCCAGAAAAATTGGGCAACTGTTGGACCTAATGTCACTCATGAGATACAAGGCTACCTTGCAACAGGATCTTTCCCACAACAGTTAAACCATACCTTGATTGCTCTTATCCCTAAGACGAAGACACCTACATAGCCTACAAATTTTTGACCCATAAACCTTTGTAAGGTACTTTACAAGATACTCCCCAAAGTGTTAGCTAATAGACTAAAAACAATCCTGGATGTGACAATCGATAAAAGTCAGAGTGCTTATGTGTCTGGGCGGTACATTACAGATAATGTGATGATTGCTTTTGAAGTTTCTTTGCCATGAAGAATAGAACCAAAGGGAAATTGGGGTTTATGACGGCAAAACGGGACATTGCAAAAGCTTATAACCGGGTTGAATGGCCTTTTTCTAAGAGGGATGATGGAGAAGTTTGGTTTTGCGACCAATGGATCAAGATGATCATGCAGTATGTTACTACTGTCTCTTCTTCAACACTGATAAATGGTCATTATACATATACTTTTCACCCAACAAGGGGACTACGGCAAGGAGATCCAATCTCACCATATCTATTGCTTCTATGTGTTGAGGGCCTATCAGCTCTAACAACAAAAGTTGTGTCAGAAGAAAAAATACATGGACTCCAAGTTACAAAAAATGACCCAAGAGTATCCCACCCACTGTTTGCTAATGATAGCATCTTCTTTGTCAGAGCTACGAGCGAGGAGAGTAGGGCTCTAAAAGATATCCTAAGGATATATGAACAAGATTCAGGACATATGGTTAATGTCCGCAAATCAGAGCTCTCTTTCAGTCAGAATGTTCTAGAGGAAAAAAGAGAAGAACTGGCTGCTATTATGCAAATGCGACATGTCCCATATCATGAGAAGTATCTAGGACTTCCTACCGTAGTTGGAAGAGCTAAGAAGCAGATATTCACATACCTAGTTAACAAAGTGCGAAAGAAGGTGAAATTTTGGAAGAATAAGCTATTATCAAATGCTGGGAAAGAGGTGCTAATCAAGTCTATTACACAATCCCAAGCAGTATATGCAGTGTCAGTTTTTCTGATCCCTAAATGAACTCTGGATGAGATAAGAAGACGAATCAAAGACTTCCGGTGGGGGCAGAAAAAGGAGGAAAGAAGAATACACTGGATCAGCTGGGAAAAGTTGTGCAGGACAAAGGAAGAAGAAGGTATTGGATTTCGAGAACTACATGGATTCAATTTAGCGTTACTAGGCGGACAGGTTTGGAACCTTTTGCAAAAACCACACTTCCTAGTGATCAGAATTATGAAGGCTAAGTACTTCCCAAATTCGTCAATCCTGGAAGCAGCTATGGGATACAGGCCAAGTCACATCTGGAGAAGTTTGATGGCTGCTAAAGATCTAGTTAACATGGGGACGAGATGGAGGGTCGGGGATGGACGAAATATCCAAGTATGATGGGATAAGTGGGTCCCGGAGGTTGTGAATTATAAGGTAACAACTCCTATGGCTGGAATGGGTTTACAGACGACAGTAGACAACCTGATTGCTCATGATTTCAGAACATGACGAACATACCTGCTGCAGACTCACTTCCACCCACAGGATCTTATAATAATTCAATAGATCCCTATTTCTCGACAACTAGGTCAAGATACTCAATACTTGGGTTTAGAGAAGATTGGGCCAATATAGGGTCAAATTTGGATATGTACTGTGGAGGACTAAGCAGAGAGAAAAAGAAGGTGAATGGTACATCCCAATAAATTGGACACGTCTATGGAAACTGGAGCTACCCCCAAAAGTTAAGCTCCTCTTTTGAAAATGGGGACTAAACATTCTACTGGCAAATGCTAATCTGAACTCTAGGCTACAAAATGGCTATGAAGGATGCCCTTTTTGTGGGTTATCTGATCCCAAGAGCACATTTTCAGGAATTGTGCTTGGTCAACTAGAACTTGGAGACCATCCCCATTGGCAAGTTGTTTCAAGAAAGGAGATGATATGACATGTGAGGAATGGATTTGCGAGATCCTTGAATACTACGATGACGGGAAACTACAACAATTCACCATATTCCTATGATTCATATGGAAAGAAAGAAACAATCACCTATTCAACAATAGCAAACTCGAGGAATGGGAGATTTTTGCCAGATCAGAGTCTTACCTGGAAGAGTTCGTGGAAAACCAGAAGAGGGGAACATTACTGGAACGGGAACACATCTCCTATTGACAGCTTCCTCCGCTGGGTTTGTTGAAAATGAATGTTGACGCGGCGGTGTTCGATGTAGCTGGCACAAGTATCGGGCTGATTGTTAGGGATGAACGAGGTCACATCAGGGTGGCAGCGTTGAAACTGGATCAACGCTAGTGGCGACCGAAAATGGCCGAAGGCCAAGCCTTGCTTTGGGCTTTGCGCTTTGCTCGAGAACATCACCTACCACCGTTTATCCTAGAGACGGGCCAAACTATAGTGCCTAAACTAAACAAAGAAGAAACTTCCGCCCAAGCGATTGGATGAGTCTGTGAAGAAATCTGAGCTCTGGCGGAGGAAATGGAGGGCACACAATGGCGATTTCGAGGAAGAAATGGGAATCAGATTGCCCATACCCCTCACCCATATACATTTCAATTGGGATGTAGAGGAAAAGTGATTGGCCAGACCACCAATTTTTATTGTTGATCTATTAAGGTAATAACAAATATGTAACTTACCACTTAGTCACTTACTACCCATAATTAACAAAAGTCTGCTATCTTGCCACAAAGAGCAAAATTATAACTACCCATGAGGCCATGACATGTGTATTATGCATATAATATCTCTTATCCATCTAACCTTTCTTTTTTATAAAATATTATAAGCATACTTATTTATTTATTGCAAACGCAAAACAAACCCACAAAATAATTTCACAATTTTGGTGTCTGATCTGAAATGGTTTTCTACTTCTCAACACGCAACATTCATTGTCTACGAAATTGGGCTACAGTTGTAACTTGTAGTCTTGTACGGACACAGGCGGTCAGGTCCGAGACTCGAGAGAGAGAGACGAACAATACATTTACAATACTCTTTTACCAAACAAATCCCACTCGGATCGGAAGAAGGGTACTCCCTCTCGCTCTCCAAGAATCGCCGCCGAAAAGATTACCATTTAGAAAAGAAGAATCAACGACAACCGCTTACCCGTCAATGCTAAATCCCGGCCACCACCGCCGCCGTGGCAACCACCGTAGTAAAACTTGCCGGCCGGTGATAGATTATCTCCGGCCTGGTCAGGCTGCTTTTAAGATCGTCTGCCACACTTCCGCTGTCGGCGGCGTGATCGGTGCCTCCGGCTCCATTGTTTCCCACATTCGCCGGGAAACCTCATGCATTGTCACCTGCGAGGAGCTGGTGGAGGGCGCGGAGCACCGCGTGTTCCTCGTGGTCGGCTCGGCCACTCCGGAGCGGCGGCTCGCGTTGAGGGCGGCGGAGGATTACCAAGGGTCCGGCGAGGAGCTGGTTTCGGACGCACAGGAGGCGGTGCTGAGGGTTATGGAGAGGATGTGGGAAGTCTGCCGCGTTAAATGGCGAGGGAAGGCGGTGGGCGGCGGCGGCGGCGGAAGTAATGAAGGGTTCTGTGGGCTGCTGGCCGACGGGCAGCAGGTTGGCGTTGTTGTGGGGAAAGGTGGGAGGACGATCAACAGGATGAAGTCAATCAGTGGGGCCCATATCAATATCTTGCCGGCCCCGCCATGCGCCTCGCCGGAGGAGCAATTGATTCAGGTAATGTCAGGTCCATAAACCATCCCTTCTGATCTCCCTTGTGTTTGTTTCCCTCACTCTGATTCGCGAAAGCTTTGCATGAAGTTGGTATCTGACTTTTCAATTCAACCCCATAAACATGGGGGAAACTATGGTCAATAGGGTTCTGAGTTCTCAGTTATGTTAAACTGAGCTGCATTATATCTGTTTTAGTAACTAGGTTCTTAGTGGCTGGAATGATTTTATGTTTGCAGATTACTGGTTCGGTTTTGGCTGTGAAGAGAGCGATTGTTGTAGTCACTGCTCGTCTTCAAGGTTGTTCTCCATTTGAAAGAGATCCATTCCCAATCCCAATGAGACCAACGGAGAGATCTTCCCCCACAACACCTTTTGAGCAACATTTGGAGTTCTTTCCACATCTTAGTTCCAAGCTGCCATCTTTGATTCATAATCCTGTTGATACTAATTACTCGTTGACCAATGGTGACGATGATAGTCAGGAAGTTTCATTCAGACTCCTTGTCTCCAATGATGCCGCCGGATGCATAATTGGCACAGGAGGGTCTAGAGTTAAGTCTTTGCAGAATCAAACTGGTGCTTCTATCCGCTTTGCTGCTCCAAAAACCAGGAGTGGGGAGAGGGTAGTCACTGTTTCAGCTTTCGAGGTCCGTTTATGCTATACTTGTTACTGCTGTCTTAGTTTCATGTCATTTTCAATTTTCACATTCCGTAATTTGGGGGATGATAAGCTCACTTCATGTGTATCGTTGCCATTTGTATATGGGGTCTCTCTCTTTGTAGATTCTGGAATGTAGCTGTTCCCCTGCACAGAGTGCTGCAGATCTGGTGTTTGCTAGATCTATCGAGAGTGAGTTTGAAAAGTCACATTCATCATGGGCCTTAACTGATGGCACTGCTGTTAAAGCGAGGCTCCTGCTGGATTTGGATCATGTGTCTTTCCTTGCTGGTTGCAATGGTACAGAAGCTTCCAAAGGTGCTACTATCGAATTACAGGCATTGGAGGACTCGACTACTGATTTTGTTTTAGAGGTTTGTTTCTGACGGCCTAATCATATTCCCTCACCTCTCATTTTTATGATTTTTGCACTTTGCTGTCATCTATGACGGTTAGTGTAAATTGACATTCTAGTGAAGCTTTCTAGTTTTATGCTTATCTTCATTTCGATAACTTTCAATCAGCTTGTTATCTATTTCTTTCATTATGGAAGAATGAAGATTATAGTCCGGATAGGTTCCCTCCTATATTGTTTAATGGATTGTTTTGAGGATCTGTGCTCCATCTCTTGCAATTTTATGTGCTGATTCAGTTTCTGGTTTACAATCTCTAAACATGGAAAACGTATAGTTTCCTCGCAATTGAAAAGTTCATGTTGGAATCCTGGATTTTCTGGCCTTGGAAATGGACTAAAACCTGGTATCTTTTGCAGATCAGTGGAGAATATAAAAATGTTCGAAGTAGTCTTTCTCGGGTTACTGGTATACTCAGGGACAGTGTATTTCCTGGCGACATGGTTGAGGAAGCAATAACTGGAAGCTCCAAGGTGGGACTGAGCAATGCTACTTCTTCTACTTTTCTAAAGCCTGGTCAAGGTGACGAATCCTTTGACGTGGAAGACAATCTCTCCAGAGGAGGAAGAACCACAGCCATCAAAGCTCCTAATGATCCTGCTAGCTTGGAGTCTCCCAGTAAGGTATCAGAACTGGAAAGGTGCATGCACTTTCTTTTGCCAAGGGGAATGCTGAAGGAGGTAGATTGAAAAGTTCATGCTGGAGGATCAGTAGAGACCAAGCCTCTTCAACCCGAATAGTGGTGCCGGGTCTCCACCCGAGCCCTATTGTTTTATTATAATTTTGTTGAGTTATTTTTTCAGAACAACTATTTAACCCAGTAAAATACGGTATAAGTAAGTACCTATAACATATGTATGGATGTTTTACTTTATTTTTAAATTAATGATATATCTAATTGTATGTCCAAAGCTATGAGATATACGAAATTAAGTATTTTAAAATAAATAAATAAATATATAAACAATAACATAGTTGATGAACCTTGCTGCCCCTTATGTCCAAAAGGGGTTGGTTTTGGGAATCATCTCTTTGAAGATTGTCCATATTCGTCCTTATGTTTGGAATGTTGTTATGATAGAAAAAAATTTCTATCGGGTTTTTAGATTGGGTTTGATATTGGGATTTAGGAATTAGATGAGAGAAATGGGGGATTTGGAATAGAAATTTGGGAAGAAAGAGGGTAGAGGAAGAAAAGATAACTGGCGCTAGGCTAGGGAAGAAGATGCGACTGAGAGAGAAGAAAGATTAGGGTTTAGAGAGATATTTTGCTAATTGATTATTGATTATCCTAAATGACTAATTACATTTTTATAGGGTAAATGCCACATTTGGTCACTGAGATTACTAAATCGTGTTATGTTTAGTCACTAGAAAAATTTAATATTAATTTTGGTCACTCAAATTACTGAAACAGGTCACATTTAGTCACTCTCCTGTTGGCCTCCGTCCAACTGCGCCACTCTAATTACTGAAACATGTCACATTTAGTCACTCGAATTACTGAAACTTGTCACATTTAGTCACTCTCTCGGTAGTTTCCGTCCACCTCCATTAATATTAAATTGATATTAATAGTTTCTCGTTAGTTTGACCTGTTTCAATAATTCGAATGACCAAAATTGATATTAAATTTTTCTAGTGACTAAACATGTTACGATTTACTGATTTAGTAATCTCAGTGACCAAATGTGGCATTTACCCCATCTTTATAGCGAAAGATTAGAAAAACCTAATAGACTATCCTAATACGACTCAAAGACTACCAACCATATCTAAATAAATCCTAATAATAGTAATATTGATAATTATGGTAGAAACCGAAAAATTAGGTTTCTATCATGTTCTGCAGTTGTTTTGCCGGTTTCCTCTGTTTATTAATTGGGAAATATCTGTGTAGGAGGGTGAATTAGAGGGTTAGGACTATTATCATAGTTATAGTGAGTTGTTGATATCTTATCTTATCTTATCTTATCTTATAGCCATTGTGGATAAAGCTTTTGCCATGTAGGACAAAGAAAGCTCCACAATTTATCATTTTTAAGTTATTAATTATATTAAAATAAAGGCAGAATACACTTGTATATCCATAACTTTAACACTTTTGACAAATATAGCCATATCTATTCGGCTGACGCTGAGTTGGCCACTGAGTTACCCCACCTTCCGACGTGGAAATAAGACTTGGAAAATAAATAAATAAAAAAACGTAAAAACAAAACAAAAGATGAAAGCGATCCAGCTGGCCACCACCACTCGTGACTAGTCCATTCTTTCTTAACTCTTCGTTTTTCTTTCCCCCTTCACCTCTCTTCCTCCGACCACGGGACGGACGACGACCAATTCCGTCCCCCTTTCCCGATCTTCCTCCGATAACCCCCTTCCAGCTTCTTTTCATCGCCCTAATCGTCTATAAATCCCCATCCCAACCCCGAAAACTTCAACTATTATCATCCTCGATTTCGCCTCCCTTCCAATGACGAAATCTGGCATGCATCCTGACTAATCCACCGGCGGCCATCGTTTCCCGACGCAACCCAAGCATCCTAGTAATGAAGAAAGCATCGACGAAGCCTAGGTAAGTCTTTTCTCGCCGATTCTCCAAAACCCTAAGTTCACAGTAAAAAAGCGATTTCTGGCGCGATTGGTGAGTTTTTCAGGGAGAGGTTGGTTGGGGGTTTCGATTATGGGTAGGATGTACTTATAAGTTATTTCTTACCTCCTTTTCTTGTGTCTTTTTGTAGTTGTGGCTTATTGTAAAGAAGGAAAGCGACTACTGATTCCAAAAGGGACCACTTCGCATTGAATCTGTGCTTTTAGCGAGATTTCCCTTCAATCCGACAGTGAGTACCTCCAAATCCTGGGTAGAAGAGTCATTGATATCTTTCTTTGTCAAAAACCCTAGAATAGAATAATGGTGGAAGACTGTGCTATTGTTTGTTTGTCAAAGAACCTAGAAGAGAAGACTCTCAACTCTCTAGCTACAGACTGTTAGAGGAATCTGATCATGTTAGGGGCAACCTTTCAGACGAGGATGGTGGAGAGCCATTTGGGGATGCTCCACACTACGATCCAGACTGTGATCACAAGAAGTTTCAGTTTATTCCAAGGTTGAAGTTTGAAAGTATAGAACAATTCAAGAACGCGGTAGTCTTACATTCTGTTGTTGCTGGTGCTAGCTTGAGATGGGTTAGGAGCACACCATCAAGAAAAGAGGTGAAATGCAAAGACACAAGATGCAAATGGAGGGTGGTAGCTAGTTGGTTTAGGAAGGACCAGTCTTTCATGGTGAGGAAGGTAGGGATGCACCATTCTTGTTCACGTAAGATGCGGGTGAATCCAAGTTACTGCATAATGGATTGCATCTGACATGCTTGAGAGGTTTCGCATCAATCCACAGTGCGCTCTAGACCAGATCATGGCAGAAGTGAAGCTAAAATACAACATGGAAGTGGACAAGAGGAAGTGTTATAGAGCAAAGGTTGTTGCAATTCGAATGCTTAGTAGGTCGTTGAGGGCTGAGTTTCATGCAATCAGAAGCTATGTAGCTGAAATGATGAAGAGGGATCGACATTGGAGGTTTGTCTTGGAGGTTCAACCACATCCTTCTGACGACAAAGTATATTTCCAGAGGTTGTATGTAGGGTTTCATGCTTGAGGGATGGGTTTGTGGATGGATGTCAGCCAATGTTTGGCTTGGACGGTTGCTTTTTAAAGGGAGAGGTGAAGGGGATGTTGTTGACTGCTGTTGGGAAGGATGGAAACAATCAGATGTATCCAATGGCTTGGGCTGTTGTTGAGAGTGAGAATGCAGATTCGTGGAGGTGGTTTATCAACATATTGTCTCAAGACTTGAATATGTTGGATGGAAGGGGTTGGAGTGTTATTTCTGATCAACAGAAGGTAAATTCACACCATTCATGTTATGTAAATTCAATTTCAGCATCAACGCCATTGTTTTACTTTGTTATATTTCTGGCTTAATTGTATTGTGTCTTTTGGTAAGGGTCTGGTGGAGGCTCTACGTGAGTTGTTACCTGATGCTGAACATCGCAAGTGCGCAAGGCACGTTTATGCCAACTGGAAGGTGAAGAACAAAGACGGATAGGGTAAGAAAGTTATTCTGGAAGTGTGTCTATGCTTGCAATGAAGTCGACTGGAAGAAAGCCACTAAAGAAATGGAGGAGATCCAAGGTACAAACACACTGATTACACCCTACACAGACTTTATGAATGCTGAACCTAGATTCTTTTGCCGAGCTTTCCTATCTCCAGTTTCTAAATGTGACTCAGTGGAGAGTAACATTTGTGAAACATGGAATGGATCGATCATTAAGTGGAGGGGAATGAGAATCATAGACATGCTTGAGGGTATCCGTGGGTACATGATGGAAAGGATTGTAAAAAAACACCAAATGCTAGCTGATTGTGATGATGATCTGTGCCCTAGAATTAGAAAAAGAATTGAGAAAGAAAAGGGCTTAGCTAGGTTGTGTACCGCTAGACAGACTTTGGATAATAAGTGCGAGGTAAGATTGGGGGATTCAGGGTATATTTTGGACCTTCAGACAAGGTCATATACCTGCGGATACTGGGGCCTAAGTGGACTCCCTTGCTGCGCTGTCTCTGCAATTACTCACCTAAGGAAAGAAGTGGACGACTGCGTTCATCCAACATACCATTGTCGAGAGGTTGTCAATGCCTACAAGGTGGGGATTCCTTGTCTAGATGGAAGGCAAGCATGACCAGAAGGAGTAGGATACCAAGTACTCCCTCCAAAGGATAGGAGAATGCCAGGAAGGCCAAAGAAAAATAGAAGAAAGGCCGCTCACGAGTTTGAGGTTCAAACTCAAGCAACCGGGATTGGCGAAGAAGTTTCAAGGAGGGGTACTATAATACACTGTTCTAAATGTGGTGTAGAGGGCCATAATGCAAGGTCATGTAAAAATCCCTCTGTTGCCCAAGCCCCGGTGAGTTTTACTAACTCGCTTACTAGCTTGCTTACTAAGTTTTACTAACTCGCTTATTTCTAACTTGCTTACTAACTCGCTTACAACTTGTTATCAGAGAGGAACATCAAGACCTATAGTAAGTGCTCCCAGGCCAAGATTTGAATCTGCTGCGGATCAGACTGGGGCAAACACTGGTAAAAGAACAAGGACAAGTCATTGCTCTAAGTGTGGTGCGATCTCACACAATGTTCGAACTTGCCCCCTCAATCATGGAACTGGAATTCAGGTATCATGTTCAGTGCAGAATTAAATATGTGATGTTGAGTATGAATGTGAATGTGGCTGTGGTTG
Organism: Linum trigynum; assembly: GCA_964030455.1. Lineage (NCBI taxonomy): Eukaryota > Viridiplantae > Streptophyta > Magnoliopsida > Malpighiales > Linaceae > Linum > Linum trigynum. The sequence continues at coordinate 9,516,187 of OZ034820.1, read as the reverse complement.
TGTGATGCTGAAATCTTACAACTGGTATTCCTTAGGCAATTAGGATGAATGTTGATGCTAGAAGAACTATTCAGCAAGAAATGAGAATTGCAACAGCATGTGTGGGAGTTTATATGAATGAGCATACTGGAAACCAATATGTTAGGGTAAGTTGTATCCTAATAAAACGTGAGTGTTACTTACAATGCTTTTTGTCCAAAGAAATGTTAACAATTGAATCTGTTGGTCCTTCTTTTTACAACTCAATGGAGCTAGTGGGCGTCCTAAAGGGAACAGTCAGCAAGTTGTTGTGGATGCCCAGGGGAGCCAGCCACCAGTCACTCAACCGTAGATGTGCCGGAGTCGATTAACCTTTTGTCAACCCCATTTTGTCAACTTCCAGTTAGGATGGCTTGAATTCTACTCATGCTATGTATTGGGGTGCTAAATTAGGTTGTGTGAGGAACAAATGCTTAACTCAAAATTCGGATTGTATTTGTAGTGTATGGAACAGATGGTAGTTGCTCCATTCAGATTATATATTGTATTGTAGGAACAAATGGTTATGTAAGGAACAAGTGTTTGGTAGTATATTGCACCTTGTTGTTGTTAGTATTTTGGATCTCAACCACTCCTCACTTTTTACAAACACTCCAGATTTGAACATCTTACAAGACAGGAAAGACCACCATTGCATTAGGCAAGTAGAATTGTTAACATTAGACAGGAAAGACAACCATTACATACTTTATTCGTATCCCCACAAAACAAGAAGGAAAGAGGCATTCACAACAAGAAGAATTGTTAACATAATACGAATAAATCGAACATCATCATTCAATCTCCTTCCTTGGGCTAACATAGTCTCACGATCTTTCATCCACACCATCATATCTTGAGCTAGTCTCTTTTTCTCCTTCTTCCTCCTCTCCGCCTTAGACTCAGCGAGGAGCAAACTGTGCTTAAGTTGGCATATTAGGCTCTTCATAGAACCCTTTCGGTCCTCCATTTCATCCCCAACCATCTCAACCCACCTAAAAATCCGACAATTTTTCTTCCCTGGATTTTCACTCTCATTCTGCACTATCCAGATGGTTTAGTTAGAAAATCAAACATTCAAAGGGACCGAAATAACTCGAGAATCAATCTATCCTTACATGCTTCCAATAAGGACATCCGTAAAATTGCTTGCCTGGGTTAGTCTCGGTACCGGACGTCTTAATCACGACGGGAACGTTGTGCTTGCAAAGCACCGTCCCAGACCCGCTGACGTTGGTCGCCGAGGAAGAGCCCCGCTGTGACATCGCTGCAAATCGAGAAAATGAAGGGGATTTCGGAACGGCAGAGGCGCGAGCAGAAAAAAGCTGAATGACGGCGATAGCGGTCTCCAGCGGCGTCGTCGTCTCCAGCAAGTGCGAACCCTAATTCGTGAGAATTAGATTTTTGGGGACAGGGAAGAAGGAAGAAGGGAAGTAAACATATATAAATTAATTTTTTTTAAATTATTTACGTGGCATGCCATGTGTGCATTTTGCTGATGTGTCAATGATGTGGTGGTCGGTTTTCGTTCTCGTCAGCGTTCCGTCAAACGATTTTACGGAGTCGCAGATGGTGTTAAAGTTTCTAACGGTTTTGGCTAGATCTGTCACACTAACCTCCGTTTTTTAGGCTATTTGTTGTTTTCGAATAGATATGGCTATATTTGTCAAAAGTGTGAAAGTTATGGCTATACAAGTGTATTTTGCCTAAAATAAAACTAAATAAACATGTATATCAATGATCTTAACCAAGATTTGAACCCGAGACCTATGAGGTCAAACTATCATAATTTCAAATGTTCAACCAATAGGATAAAGTATATTTGATAATATTAATCACAACAAAATATGAATACAAATCATCATAACTAAGATTTAATCATGCAACCTAGGAGCTCAAGTGGTAAACTTTTCAGTTGTTTAACCAATAGAATAAAATGTATATGATGCAGTTAATCACAACAAATCATACTAATGTTATAAAAAAGTACAACACATAACATTTTATTTTTATTTAATGGTTGACTTCTGTACATTACAGAACAAAAACTAGGATAAAATTTTATATTCTATTTTTTAGCAATGATAGAAAATCATTAACAACAACAAATAACCTATTTTTAATTCTAGTTAATAATATGTTTAATAATTTTTTAAAAAGAATTAAAAAATCAGAAAAGCATGAATTTAGTTGGTAGAGTATACAATTCTAAAATTTTACATAATTTGACATGCAATTTTTTTTTAAAATTAAAAAACGAAAAAGCAAAGAATAACATTCTTGCATATTCTAGAACACAGAGAATTTAACATTTTGTCTGTACAAACTACTATAAATAGAAATATGTGAACCAATATAGTTATGTTGCAATTTGTTAGAAAAGAGTTACTATAAATATCCGAACGAATACACTCTTATTGCAATGTACTAGGAATAAAATTGTACTTACTAGATTATTAAGAGATAATAGAATGAAGTAAAATTGATGATTTGCTAAGTAAAAACATAGGCATAATAACTTATTCGCATGTTCCTATACTTTGAGATTAATGAAATATATCAACATAGTTCAGTTATACGCTACAATGACACATGGAAATTTCATGTATTTAAGCATATCACCAATGATTATCAATTTTTTTTTATCATTTTCTAAACCGAATTATGGTTATATGGCTTAAATATACATGTGACCAATTGATAAAATAAGTTACAGGAAAAGTAATGTATATATACATATACTCATTTGTCATCTTTAGTATTGAATTGGACATTTCTTGCATATTAGAATGATATCATTATTTTTTCTTTTATTCTATTTCAATTTCTTTATATTGTCATTTTTTGTACGTCATTAAATTTTCTTCCATGCTTACTTTTTTCTAATGTAATTATAATTTCTATCTTTTCTCTTTTTATTGTTTGACATAAGTTCCTTTCTTTTTCCTACATGAGTGGAAATGTGCAACTTTAAGTTATGTTCATATGCATAGCACCTAAATTAAGCAAGATTTTCAAACCGATCTTAGGCTATTGAATATATATAATGATTGAGATGTAAATAACTATTTTAATCCTTACATATATAAAATGTGACACCCTAATACATATATTACTATTACTATTTTAGTAACAGTTATACTCGTCGGATAACCTGACACATAAGTAATGATCTACTTCTTCGTTAAATCATTTACCTTTAAGAGTATAGCTCGAAGGACTTATTGTCCCTCCCAGTGACCATGGCAGAACGTAAAATATTCAATTTTCCCTCACCCACCTCTCAGCCCTTACTGGCTTAACTGAACTGTCAAGATACACCCAATATGGTATATCTGATTTAGTCAAATAAACATCCATTCATCACCACATGCCATATCACTTTCATCATCTCAAACTCAAAGAATTCATACATTCACAACATAAGGACCATCATCCAGTCTCTTGATAAATCACTGTATAAACATGTATGCGTCAAGTATCACATCATTGTGGCTTTACCATGTAATGTCGTCCTAACATAGGGAAACATCAGACCATCTCATGGTAAATCATTAATTCATTATATAAAGCACCATAGAAACCATCACATAACTATCATCATCGACATGCACATTTCGTATATCATATCATAGAAAGTCATCACTTAACCACATCATAAGTAATCTTCATATAAGGATTCAATCACCTGCATGGTTATGTTGATTCAATGCTTTTTACTTCTTAATTTGCCAAGTCATACACTCCCCGTGTAGTACAATAGATGTCATGTATACCATCGCGGATCGTAACTAGACTGGTGTCTTGTAAATTCACTGCGGGATCATACCCTGCCGATGTCCTATATACCAGAGTGCGACGTACCCAAACCGGTTTCCTATAAAACCAACACGAGATCATACCCTGGCCGATGTCCTATAAATTCATCTATTGTGTTGATCTCATAACAGGGCACCTTTACGTTTGTATTAAGTTATCACACAATTCCAGTTGCAGTCAGTCACACGTTTAATATTGGATGATAATGTGAAGCAAAACAAAGTGTCTCTATAAGAAACATTTTGTTTTGATATCATTTATAAAATGTTGGAGGTAATATAGAAGCATAACAAAATAGTTTGGTTGTAGTTAATATAATGGTGGCAAATGCTAATGTGCACTCAAGGTGTAATATACACCTTCTTTCATACCTATTAGTTGTACTTTAATATATGTTGACAAATAAGAATCATTGGTTATTATTTTTTTGCATTAAATGAATTGTATGATTTGGATTAGAGAATTAGAGACTGTGGTTCACCCATTAGAGGCTATGGTATAGTATCATGTCTCAAACTCCGCTAATTCATGGTCTAAATAACAAAACTCGATAAGAGTACGGTAAGGTGACGTAGGCTAGCTTAAACTATGTACAACTTATGAAGTTGAAAATTGTTGGTCAATCAAAGATCAAATGGTCATGAATACTATTTTCCAAGTGGTGATGAAGTTACAGCTTTGTTTGACATTATTGTTGATCATAATTAAAACCTGGATTAAATGTAGTGTTCCTCATATTAGATGAAACACGGATAATCGATAACAATAATAAATAAATATGAAAAGTAGGAATCCGATACCATTGGAAAAATGACAGATAATAGAAGGAAAAATACAAACAAATAACACTCGTCGCTCATCGGGCGGGCGCAAAACTAGTTTAGTACCATGGTTATTTTGTTGTAAAGACCTATGAGAGGAGGTTCACGCGATTTGCATACTCTCGTGCTAAATGCTAATTTTTTATTACCCATAAAAAATATTGAAATTATCAATTTAATTTATATACATATATTAAACATCTTATACAAATTTTGTACATTTTTAATATGAGAGCCATTAAATGGGCGTGAAAGAATCGAAATGGTTTGTTAAAGGAAATTTTTAAATTTATAAAATATGTGTCCATATATACACATATTAAACAAAGTATTTACTACTTTAAATTAATAATATTATTTCATCGTTATAAAAAACAAAGTATTTACTAATTATGCTATGTACGGATAAAGGTATTGTTCACTCCAAAAAAATGAGGATAGATGTATTGTTATTTGAGATGATTGAAAGAGCAGTATTGAATTCCTAATCTCTTTCTCTAATATTTACCTTTGACCTATTCCATGAAATTATCTTCTCAATCCCTAACTCTTATTCTCAATCCTTAAATCTAATCACTTGGTTTCCATCAATAACACCAGAGCAGAGCAAGATGAGTTCATAACAACTCACCACTCATGAATTGACTGAATTGTTGCAAAGTTTACTTCAGCGAGCCATCAGTAAAAAGGGTTATGGGACCCTAGTTGCTACTAGGACATGAGGCGACTAAAGTTGAACCATAGTGGTGAAGGTGGCCAATAGCATTCCCATGACATTTGCAGGCTCTCTTGACTAAGTATGTGTTGGTATTTTTTTTATGATATTGTGATTCACAGTCCAACATGGGAGGACCTGACCATATGCACCATTTACAGGAAGTTTTTTACAACAACACTAGCAGTACGTGAAGGCTTCGAAGTGCACATTTGGGGTATAAAAGGTGGATTATCTTGGACACTTTGTCTCCCATAAGGGAGTACATGTAGACCAATCAAAGATCAGAGGCACGCTAAATTGGTCGGCTCCGGAAAATGTGATCGAGCATAGAGCATTCTTGGGCTTGATGGGGAACTACCAGAAGTTTTTTTTTAAGGGATTTAACTAGATTGCAAGACCCACTGACCGCCTTATTGAAGAAGGGAGGGTTCAAATGGGGCCCTGTGGCTGAGGAGGCCTTTCTGTCTTTGAAGACCGCGATGACTATGATGCTAAATGTGGTAGCTGGTGGCCTATCCAAAAGTCAAGAAGGCACGATCCTCGTCACGTTCATGATACTAGTGCCACAATTATGGGACGAGTTGTGGACAACCATTGAATCCAGCCCTTATTTGCCATAATGTTGCGGCGTAGCCATCAGTGAGCAACTAGGAGGCAAAATTTATAAGCATGGTATAATATTATACCAAGGGAGGTTCATTTTGACAATCGGAGCTTCATTAGTCACTACTGTAATGAGGAGTTCCATTACTCACCTCTTGGGGGCATTCAAGACATCGAGAGGACTTTCAAAAAATCAGAGCTCACTCTTATTGCTTGAGGATGTTACATGATGTGAAGCATTAAAACCAGTATGTGGTACTTTTCAGAGGGTCAAGTCCTTCTCCCTATGGTCGGCGGGTCTCCTTCAACCATTAACTGTGCCAGAACAGGTGGGTGAGGACATTAACATGAACTTCATTTTCATTGTGGGGTTACCGTCTTTTGGAGGTAAGGCAATATTGTTAGTGGTGGTTGATTGGCTCATGACTGTACATGGGCGTTGGGCCGTGCTTGGGCCGGCACAACACGGGCACGCTTCGGGCCTATTTATTTTGTGTCGTGTTTGGCACGGCCCGTCAGTTTTCGTGTCGTGCCATGCAAGCCCATATGTTAATTTTGCTAAACCCGGCCCAGGTTCGGGCACGATTCGAATCGTGTCGTGCCTATTAGTGCTCGTGCCATTCTCGTATTTGTATTTAATGAAAAGGACAAAAATAAAAGAGAGAATGAAAAAAGAAGGTGAAAATTGGACGGAGGAAGATAGTATTAACCGATAATGTTTGAGAAAAGTAACAAATAAGGGGGAAAAGAAAATTGGAAGTATAGCGAGTATGATTTGGCTTTGTTTAATTATTTGCCCATTTTTACTTATATTAGTAATTACGTATATATCTTTATGAAACTTCTAACAACAACAAATAATTATTTTTCTACGTGTGTTTTGTAATATTTGAACCTATAATTTTTTTTATATTTTTTTATATCAAATAAATATTATTTTCATGTCATGTCCGTTCTTATATTCAATAAAGTCTTGAAAATATTAGGCCCGGCATGACCCACTAATATATCGTGTCGTTCCCGTGCTCGTGCCCATTAAGTTTAGCCCCGACACGGCCCGTAAATTATTTGTACTCGTGCCTGGCTGGCCCATTTATTTCGTGCTCGTGTCGTGCTCTAACCGTGTCGTGCCGTGTTAGCCCATGGGTGGCACGACCCAGTGCCCACGTACACTCATGACGTATGCTAACTTTAGGATTTTGTCCCATCCTTATACCGATACATATAAATTTGTGTGGAGAGTCATTCATCATCATGTGTTTCAAAGACATTGTCAATATTTGTTATACTTGTAGAATTTTTAGCAATAGGTCTTCTTAAGGCGCAAACTGAGCTATGGATGAGTTTGGCTAATCATGCGCAATGGGCAAAGCTATGGTACAATACCATATATCACATGATGGTCATGTTACCATTTGAGGCATTGGATGTGGTGGATCATTAGCTGGTGACAAGGGATGAGGCATTGGCTCAATTGAAAGCAACTTGACCAGTACCAACCATAGGATAAAACAGGTGCCAAACACTGGAAGGAGGTACTAGAGACGCGATAGACCCAAGTGAGGGAAATTAATGGACGAGAGCTTCATTCGAGGTCAGCACGTGAATCCAGAGGATGGTGTGTGGGAGGACACAACGATCATTCATCAAATCTACCATACCTTCGACCTTGAGTGCAAGGTTTGTTCTGCAAAGGAATGAACTTATGAAAACCCAACTAGTGGCGTTGGGTCGACTATCTACTCCAGCCCTTTATTACTATTATTATTTTATTAACTTATTTTACAGAATAACTATGTAATGATTGGTACATTGTTATTTGAGATTACGAAAAAAAACTGTTAGGCCGGGCACTAAGCCACAAGGCCTGAAGGCCCAAATTGCATTCAAAGCCCACGTAGGAGCCGGAAAGGCCCAAAATAGAAGAAAACAGCCAAGGGCGGTCCTAACCATCACGTTGCGAGAAGACCGCCCGACAGGGAACCTTGCCTCAGGTAAAGAACCGCCCGACAATCTGGCTTTACCGTACGAAGTCTGACGAGGGACGTTGGAAAAGCCAGAGGCGCCATAGACCGCCCGACACGACATTAAATGCACATAACTCAGTCTAAACTAGTATAAATACCCCTCATAGGGTCACATTTATGGTAACTTCAACCAACTCCTTTCTCTCTCTTATTTATTTTCACTTCACTTCTCTCTCTAACTTAAGCATCGGAGGAGGTCCCAGGAACCCCCTGAGGACCTTTCTGCAGGGTTCGGAGACCGCCCCCGACCATCGAAGCCGCCCAAGGCGAGTAGAGTCTCACAAACCGCTTGGAACAATCCAAGCACAAACAAAAACAATATTGAATCCTTAATCTTCCAATTCTCCTTTATAAGAGTGCGCCAATGATCTATTTAGTATATTATGCTGCAGTTAATATTGAAAAAAAGAAAACAAGTTTGTAATGAAATAAGTCCAACACTAGACCGTAACCGAGAGTATTCTCAATGAACTCGATGACCCACTATTTTCTGGAGACCAACAATCGAGAGGGCTATTCATCCATCCAACCACTTTAGCCCAATATTGTTAACATATTTTGTGTTGACTTGACCAACACGGGGAGCTACTAAAGCCATCTATGCGACACCCTACAATACCCTAGTTAGTGGCGTAGCCAGAAGTTCATCTAATGTAGGTCCAACGTGAAAAATATAACGTATGTTTTAGAATATGGTTTTATATTCTAAAAAGTTTCTAAAATACGTTCATCTTGCATATTATGAGTGATGTTAAGATACCCAATTGTAAAAGCATTCATGATTTAATCGCCCATCTGACTCTGAAGTGTTTCTTCATGTTGTTCTTTGCATTAAGTGCTCTTTCAACACTTACAATGTTGACTGGTAGCAACAAATGCTGCTAGGTTTTTGTTTGTATTAAACTCAATTACATAAAGTGAAATAGAGATCATAAAATATTGTTTGTTATTAAAGTTGTTTAAACAATAAGAAAATATTGTACAATTCACGATCACATAAAAATTTACCACATTTTTTGGGTCAAGGTGGTCGTGCAAATAACCTACCTTGGCCTCTAGTGATACGTAGAGAGACAGAAAAAGAGAGGAGAGGAAAGAAATACGGATGACAATGGATCGGGTTGGATTTTGCAAAAACCAAACCATGGGTATATCCACCAAAATAACCAGGGATAAAATTCATTGGGTTAGAAAAACTCAAACCCAACCCGCAAAACAATAAACGAGTTTAAACCCGAACCCGTTTCATAATTTTACAATACAAGTTTTACCAACGTTAACCGAGTTGGATCGGATAAGGTACCCGTGGGTTCAGATTATTTTGCCATCCCTATAAAGGAAGGATGGGGAGAGATAGTGAACTAGGATGTTAATAGCTTATATATATATAATTAATGTAAAATTGCTAAATGATACATGATAATTTAAAAAAATTGATTTATTAAAATTTTAAATTAGTACCTTATATGTATATATATTAGAAAATATATAAAACAACTCAGGTTGAATCTTGATCAAATCATTAAATCTCAAACCACTTCTTTGACTTGCTAAACGACTTAAACCAGTTTGACAACCTTGTTAGCAGCATTCTCGATGCGTCTTCGTAATTAGACTTCTAGAGCCGTTACCCTTCATAAAGAAAGTTAGCATAAGATTATTAATGAAAATTAGAAAGTAGTATTAACATGACTCGTACTCAAATAATATGTTTTGTTGGTTGCAAAATTATTTTATTTACGGAATTGATTTTATTATGACAAAAAACAAGATAATGGAAAACAAAACAATGACATTATACAAATAATTAATTTAATAATGACTCATCTAAAAACTTTTAAACACACCATACATTCTCAAATATCAAATTTTATTTTATAAATGACTCATGCAAACAACCGCAGATAGCTTCAACTGTTAGTCAATCTCACTAACTCTGCTACGATTTTAACTAGCCAATCTAATCGATTTTCTTAAATACCGTGGATCAAAAGCGACCAACTAGAATGCCAATTCTTCCAGCTCCCCATCTGTTGATGAGTTTAACAACTAAGCCGTTCCAAAAGTTTTTCCCAGTAACAAGAAGCCAAGAAGTGAACACTAACACAGATGTTCGCAAAATTCCTATAAGATGTCCAAGAATCAATGCAGGGAGGGTGTTCTACCAATCTCTCTAACCTTGTCTGCTATCTCTTTTCCCGTTCCCGTTACAACCTTGTTACAGCTCTAAACAACACAGAGGATCTACAGCCTACATTTAGTGTGGAACATATTTGAGGGTATCAAGTCTAAAGAAGAAATGAAATAATAGTGAGCAACAGACTAATCCCCTCCCGCGATGGGGTTGTGACAATTTACAAGCTATTCTCGTTTCAACATTCAGTATCGGATGACATGACGACGCAGCCAGAGATCATACATCACCATGTGGAATGCATCGTACTTAATCGGTGGCGAATTCCACTGGAAGTGCTTCTGTACCTGTAATAGTTAGGATCACACATCACTATTATAGGTAGATGCAGCTCAAAAGTAGTGTTAGGCGAGTGACAAAATTTGGGATACGACTTTGCTACCTTGGCTACATTTTTATTCAACTCAAGAAACTTCTCATCTGGTATGTCTTTGAGGATCTGCTTCAGCTGATACACGTCTTTCTCTTTCAATACAATGGCGAATTTGCTCCAGTCAATGATGTCGTTGAATGGCAGGTCATAGTAGTTGGATAATATTACTGCAAAATGCGATAATGACAAACTGAACTCAGGATGATTTCAATACTGTACGTACAAACCAAAATCCATACAATACATAGCTAGCTCTGTCCTAATTCATTGGCTACAAGATATGTGGAATCATTCAAGAGTTCCGCACTCAATTGTTTCCCATGTTATATGAAAAGACTTGGTAGTTGGTGCATAAGAGGTTTGTGTCATGGCTTTCATGCCATGGTACAAAAGTAACAGAAAGACTCATTCAGTGATAAATTAATGGTTCCCTTCCCTCTCCTAATTATACAGTTAGCTATGGCGCTCAAAGAGATAATGTCTGGAATCCACATAGACAGCAACACAAATGTACTATGCTTCCAGTTATATAAGTGGAAACGTGATTGACCGTGATAGCATCAAGACTTACCAGGAACACATCCATAGTGGATTGAGTCGGTTATTCGAGCACTGTTGACCTGAGAACCTCCTGGGCATATGCAAAATTTAGTCTTGTAAAATCTCTTCTGATAAACTAGATGTCCTGTGGCCCTACTTATTCTGTTGTTCGAAATATCGAGCTCCGTATCATTTTCCCAAACACGTGCCAGTATAACTCTAATTCTAGAGTTCCTATGGCCAGCCCAGAAGCCAAGAGTAGTCCTGCAAACCATGCTTCTGGTTAGGGGATAAGGTAGATCACTTTCATTGACATCAACATAGTAAATAATAAATCAATCCAAGTGCTGGTTAACAATTTTATTTCAATATGTAAAAGCTCTGTACTTCAAATACAAAACTCGAACTTACAGAAGCAGAACAAGCTGGCTTCTGAGAGTTACCTGTTTTCCGCATCATTGCCTCCAGCTGGAAGAGCGAATGGCTGCAGAACTTGAGGAAGTGCAATATCTTTGTGTGGAATGAATCCAACGTCATAACTTGGGGAACATACTGCTCGAATTGCATTTTTCACAAGAAATGGAACACCTTCAGTTGCTCTTACACCAACATCATGACATGTAACGAAAAAGTGATCTGCCCCAAGAGTCCTGTTCCAGTAAGGATATTTGGCTATCAAGCCATCCAGATAATTCTGAACAATTATGGTCATGTTTTCATAGGAAGTACCCTGCGACAACCATAAGAAATTGACACACAATTAGCAGAGGAAGGATGAATTTTTGACAGGATAATTATTATCAGATAATAAGGTATAACAGCATCACTATCAATTAATTCTTCATAACCTAATAAATACTTTAACATTTGTCGCATGAGTAAGGTTTTAAGCAACGATTTTCAAAAGAAAAGGGTATGGTCAACATGACAATAATACCAAGTAAAGCAATCAAAAGATAGAGACTTGTAGCTAAACCAGAAATGTCTCAAGTTGAAAACCAAACCAAAGACGATTCAATGGCTATGAACTGCTCATTCGTGAAACAAACAGTAGACTGAAAGATGATAGCAAAAACTGGCAACATAAGCTGGATAAGAATTCCTAAAACTAGGTTCGTACAACCAGCATAAGTCTCAGCAGATTAATACACCCTTGTGAATCTTCATTTCATGCAAGAGTTGCTAACAGGCCGAGCAGTATATCAGTCCACTGACACAGATTATTCTATTTACCATTTTGTGCTAGTCACCTAATCAACAAGACTAAAAGTTTGAGGCGAAAAAATGCAGAATCTACTATCCATGTGCTGAGTTACAACTCTCCACAGGAATGCAAGGATGCAAAAATTATTCCGCCCTAGTTCACAGTCCTAATTTAGAAAGCCTGCCGACTTCCAGAAGTCAACAACAAAATGAAGCATTACAATCATAATAGCATGACAGCAAGTAATTAGCAATCAATTCTAAATCATGCTATAATTCCCAGGAAAGATCCACGAAACATAATTTTAGATAATGAACTAAAGCTATTCCAAGATGGGCGATCAGCATGTAACGCAACCATAGCCAAAGATTTTACAGGAAACTGATTCTTCTTCCCTTATCTTCAAATTCCTAAGACATCATCCAACTCTAAAAGATATTGCAAGTACTCTGCACTCGGTAAGTGTAAGCCAGAAACTCCACCCTAACTCTAGAGTGTATCATTCTCATCGAAATCCTAGCATGATAACCGAGCAGCTTTGTTGCAGTAAAATGTCAACATGACGATAACGAAATGAAATGCTACAAACTTGCAGGGGAATCTTTAAACAATGTCCGAAAACGTCCAGACAACAATGGCCCTGATCATACAACCGAAACTTGGAAGACCGTTTACTTCTCTTACATTCAGTCCTAAAACTAACTACAGTTTTGCAAGCTGTGACTAACAAAATTATCAAATGCCAATGCACTGCACCAAGCTTTTCCACTTCAACAAGAGAAAAAGAAGCAAACCAAGACAGCTCTGCAAAGCAGAAGTACAGTAAGTAAAGGAAAACATCCATTACAGAGCTGAATTTCCTGTCAAGAACTTTCTCCTTACCTTGCCTCGCATTTTATGACAAGAAATCGGGATAAAGAAGAGGTGAGCCTGATCCGGATCTTCAGTCCTGAACTTACTTTCTCTAATGTTCTGGAAGAAGTAGCCCTCGCTCGCGTACTTCCCCGTCAATTTCCTCGGCGTCTGATAAAACGTTTTCGGATCACCGTCCGGGTAGATATAAACCTTGAAATTCTCCTCCATAGCCGCGTAATTCAACTTGAATACCTCCGGGTAATGGTACAGATCCGTAATCTCGTCATCGCCGTCGCTCCTCCCTACCTCCGCATTTCCGCTCTCTTCTTGCCCCGCTGAAGCCACCGTCTCTCTTTGCACCAGTTGAATAATTTGCTTCCCGGAGGCTGAGGATGCGGTGGGAGAGGACTGCGCGGAGAAGGAGATTGAGGAGTGAAGAGAGTTAAGGGACAGGTAAGTGAGGGAGACGAAGGTTAGGATTGCGAGAGAGAGGAGGGAGCCTCTGAGAGTGAGCATTGATTGCTGCTGAAACTTGCTGGCTGACATCGCAGGGGAGAGGTACCACGGCGGATACGGATCGATGTCGGCGGCGAGTTCGCCGGCGCCGGCTGCAGCTTTGGTGGAGTGTGTAGCTGGGATCGGGACCTTGGAGTGATCAGTGATCAGCCAGTGGTGGGGAGTGGGGACTGTCTTTCCTCTTTCGGAAGAGATCCAGGAGATGAATCAGATGATGATTTCGTCGTCGTTGTGTGCGATAAATTGTCCAGGGAAGGATTGTCCACATCAAATGTAGGATTGTCCAACAATCCACATTAACAAGCCCAAAACAAGTAGCAGCCGTGGGCTCAGTTAGGGATGGCAATGGGTCGGGTTGGGTCGGGTTTTGCCAAACCCAAACCCAAACCCATGGGTTTATCCGTGAAAAAAACCTGGGGTAAAACACACTGGGTTTGAAAAACTCAAACCCAACCCAACCCGCTGGGTATCCGCGGGTTCATGGGTACCCACGGGTTTTTGTCGTAAAAAATTTACAATAACAAGTTCCTATCAAAATTAAAGTCAAATATCAATCTCTCAATACAAATTATCCATATTTAAAACACCATTCTAGAAAATTCAAGCAAATCACAAATTAACTATACAAATTGTTCAACACCAATCTAGAAAACTCAAGAAAATTGAAGTAAATCATAAATTATCCATAAATAACATATTAATTGAAGGCTTCTTCCTTTCAATTAAGTTTCTTCACTCTCCACTCGATAACACAAACTTCATTCTACACAATTAGAAAGAAAAAATTAGACATGTCTCCACAAACATAAATAAGATTAGTTGTTTAAAATATTAAATATACCGAGAAAATTAATTATATGTGTGGGCGGGTACCCACGGGTCGGATTTACCTAAACCCAAACCCAACCCAACCCGGTGAATAGTGAACGGGTTTAAACCCAAACCCGACCCAAAACCCGTCAACACGGATTTTACCCGCGTTGACCGGGTTGGGTCGGGTGGGTACCCGTGGGTTCGGGTTTGGTTGCCATCCCTAGGCTCAGTCGCTCAGACGTAAGACACTGATCCTACACTCAGGCTCAATCCTATCCTTTCACACCCTTCACGGCTCGGTCCTTCCCTTCCCTTCCCTTCCCTATTTCCTGATCTCGCAAACCTTAATACTTCTCTCGAATCATACGACGCCTTTTGATGGATTTGTTTTCGCGAGCGAAAATTGAACACGCTGCTTCCGCCTGCGACATACAGACGTGTTGGGCGCAGCGGGTGAGAATAGCGGGTAAATATATTGCACTAAGAAATCACACGCTTGTAAAAAGTTCACAAATAAGTTGGACCTGGTGGCAGAGCCTCCAGAATTACGGTAACCAACTTACTTAGATCAATTTACTTCGGTAATTTAATAATGCAATATACTACGACTATTCTCAAAATAACAACAAGCATAGATAATAATAAATGACACCGAGGATTTACGTGGTATACCCTGATTTTGGGCCAGTCCACGGGAACAGCAGCTCCGGAGTATTTCTTTACTATAACAATGATAGGTTACAGAGATTTTCTCGATACAAGAAATAGAACACACGGTGTTTCCAAAACAACCTCACTATTTCACTCACAAGGAAATCTCCTATCTACCCGTGGTAGTGAAAACGTTTCACTACCAAAAACCCACAAAAGAAATACGAACAGAAGCAGAACAAAGGAAATGGAGAATGATGGAATGTTGAAGGATGATGGAAATGAGGCTACTGCCTCTGCCTTTTATAGGCTAATGGGAGACAAAGGGAAATGAATTCCCACCTGCTCACTCACCTCCCCAACTGCATTCAGTGACTTTGTTGACATTTTTTTTTTTAATTTCCACCGCCAGCTGAATTGCTGGCCTCTTCCTCACCATATGTAGGCGGACAACAATTCTCCCCCGCCTGACTACATAGATGACTTCGTCATCCCTGCAGCTGATCGACAAAACTCAAACTTTTCTCTTGGAAGAGTCTTGGTACACATGTCAGATCCATTTTCGTCAGTATGGATCTTCTCCAATTGTAGCTGCTTCATTTCAAGTACATCACGAATCCAGTGATATCGAACATCGATATGTTTTGATCGAGCATGAAATGAAGCATTCTTCGCAAGATGAATAGCACTCTGACTGTCACAGAACAGCTGCGGTTGTTCCTGTAGGAACCCAAGTTCATTCAGGAACTTCTTCATCCAAATCATCTCCTTGCATGCTTCCGTTACTGCTATATACTCAGCTTCTGTTGTGGAAAGAGCTACACACTTTTGTAGCCTTGACTGCCACGATATTGCTCCCCCTGATAAGGTAATCAGGTACCCAGAAGTGGACCTCCTCGAATCAACATCACCTGCCATGTCAGCATCTGTATAGCCAACAAGGACAGGTTCACCATCTCCAAAACATAGACTCATTTTGGAGCTACCTCGAAGGTATCTGAGGATCCACTTCACAGCTTCCCAATGTTCCTTTCCTGGTTTTGAAAGAAACCGACTGACAACTCCAACTGCATGAGCAATATCTGGCCTTGTACACACCATGGCGTACATCAAACTTCCCACTACTGAAGCATATGGAATTTTATCCATCTCCGCCTTTTCCTTCTCAGTAGACGGGCTCTGTTTGGATGTCAATATAAAGTGGTTAGCAAGAGGACAGCTAACCGCCTTAGCATTATCCATGTTGAAACGTTGAAGTACTTTCTCAATGTACTTCTCTTGTGACAACCATATCTTCTTGGCACCTCGATCCCGAACGATCCTCACGCCAAGAATTTGCTTTGCTGGTCCCAAGTCTTTCATGGCAAAAGACTTGCTCAACTCCTTCTTCAAATCATTGATCTTTGAGACGTTATGCCCAGCAATTAGCATATCATCCACATAGAGCAAAAGTATGCTGAAATCTCCATCAGGAAATTTCTTCACGAACACGCAGTGGTCTGAAGTAGTCTTCATGTAGCCTTGCTCCCCCATAACAGACTCAAACTTCTTATACCACTGTCTTGGTGCCTGCTTCAAGCCATACAAGCTCTTACGGAGCCTGCACACATAGTCCTCCTTTTTCTCCTTCTTGAAGCCTTCTGGTTGCTCCATGTAAATCTCTTCCTCCAAATCACCATGAAGGAAAGCAGTTTTCACATCCATTTGTTCAACCTCCAGGTTAAGACTTGCTGCTAGTCCCAACACAGTACGAATGGATGTCATCTTCACCACAGGTGAAAATATCTCGTCAAAGTCAATGCCTTTCCTTTGACTGAAGCCTTTCACAACTAGTCTGGCTTTGAAGCGTGGCTGACGGTTGTGTTCATCATGTTTAATCTTGAACACCCACTTGTTCTTCAAAGCTCTCTTGCCTTTGGGCAATTTCACCAGCTCAAATGTCTTGTTCTCATACAAGGAATCCATCTCGTCTTGCATGGCTTCTATCCAACTTTGCTTGTGTTCATCATTCATAGCTTCTGTGAAACTTTCTGGTTCTCCCCCGTCAGTAAGTGACACGTATTCAGTCTCAGGATATCTGGTAGAGCGTCGTGTGACCCTACCAAATCTCGTCATTTGAACAGGAGAACCCTCAATGGCTGGTGGTTGACCATCGTCATCAGCATCTTCTGGTTGAACCTCCACAGGAGCATCTTGTTCAACTATCTCAGGCTGATCATGTTGTGCTTCTTCTCCAACTTCTGTAAGCGCCGGCGTTGGAGGTACTAGCCCAAGGCTTGGTTGACTAGCATCAGTACTAGGAACTTCTTTCCTAGCAACAACATCTTCGATGGTCTCATTTTCGATGAACACAACATCACAGCTTCTGATAAGCTTCTTCTGGATTGGATCAAAGAATCTATAGCCAAACTCATTTTGACCATAGCCAATGAATACGCATGGTCGCGTCTTTGAATCCAACTTTGACCTTTCATCCTTTGGAATATGGACAAAGGCCTTGCAACCAAACACCCGCAAATGTTTGTAGGAAACTTCTTTTCCTGTCCACACCTTCTCTGGGGCGTCATACTTCAGTGGCACACTGGGTGACCTGTTCCATACGTAAACTGCTGCAAGCAGTGCCTCCCCCCAGAAATATTGTGGTAGCTTCGAGTGTGATAACAAGCACCTGACTCTCTCTAGCAGGGTCCTGTTCATCCTCTCAGCTAGCCCATTCAATTGCGGCGTCTTTGGTGGTGTGAATTGCTGCCGAATTCCATGTTCCTTATAAAAGGTAGCAAACGGACCTCTGTACTCTCCACCATTGTCAGTCCGGATGCACTTCAGCTTCTTGCCAGTTTCCCTCTCCACCAGGACCAGGAATTGTTTGAAAACGTCTAGGGCCTGATCCTTGGTCTTCAAGGTATACACCCAAGTCTTCCGTGAATGGTCATCAATGAATGTCACGAAATATCTGGCACCTCCAAGTGATTTGACATTGACATCGGGTTCACAGAGATCTGAGTGAACTAGATCCAACACGTTCTTCGCTCTTGAAGGGATGGAACTTTTGAAAGCAACTCGGTTTTGTTTTCCCGCAAGGCAATCGACACATTTCTTTAGATGAACATGATCCAACCCAATTATGACTTTCTTCTGGGCCAACTTTGCCATGGACTTCTCACTCATGTGACCGAGCCGTTTGTGCCACAATTCAATTGTGTCACCATTCTCTGCTGAATTGACAATCTCTGGGGAGATCTTGGCTTCCGTCACATACAGCTTTGACAGCTTCTTGCCCTTGGCCAACACCAAGGAGCCTCTGGTGAGTTTCCACTGGCCATTGTGGAAGGTGTTGCAGTAACCTTCCTCATCCAACTTGTCTACAGAGATGAGATTCAGGCGCATTTCTGGAACATGCCTGACATCCTTCAGCAGTAGCTTTGTACCATTCATCGTCTCCAAGCAGACTTCTCCTTTTTCGATAACTTTGGAAAGATTACTATTTCCCATTCTTACCACACCAAAGTCACCTGGTGTGTAAGATGAGAAAAATTCTCTCTTGGACGTCACGTGGATGGTAGCACCACTATCAACCACCCAGCTTGTCTCCTGGGTTGTCAGGTTGACAACATCTTCCTCGTAGACAATATTGAACTCATCTACAGAGTTTGCACCATCATCATCACTGTTCTCATCTCGTTTGCCCTTCTTTCTCTCATTTCTGAACTTTGGGAAAAATCTTCTGATGTGGCCCTTTTCCTTGCAGTGATGACATTGGATGTTGGCAAACTTGTTGGACTTCCCTCGACTCTTGCCTCTTTGCTTTGAGCCTCTAGCTTTACTTCTTCTTCTGCTTCTGGAATCCACTGTCAGAAGGTCTGACTGGGAAGATGATGAGGATGCACCTTGTGATCTTTTTCGCATCTCTTCGTTCAGGACTCCGCTTTTGACAATCTCCATGTCTATAACTCCATCTTTCGCAGAGTTGGTAAGTGAAATTTTTAGCGTCTCCCAAGATTCTGGAAGGGAAGCCAGAACGAGGAGAGCGACCACCTCATCTTCCATCTTTATGCCCATACCAGACAACTGATCCACGATCCCTTAAATTTCGTTCAAGTGATCCGTCAAGGATTTGCCTTCCTTGTATTTCATTTGGACCAACTTGGTCAGATAAAATAATTTGTTGTTGCCGGTCTTTGATGCATAAAGTGCCTCCAGCTTGTTCCACAGAGTTCTGGCATGAGTTTCTCCGCTAATGTGGTTGTATACATTATCGTCGACGAACTGTCGAATGTAGCCACATACTTGCTCATGCTTGAACTCCCATTCCTCTTCAGTTTTGCCATCAGGTTTAGTTGGGCTAAACACCGGCAAATGCAACTCTATCACAAGTAGGAGATCCTTCATCTTGTTTCTCCATATGTGATAGTTGGAGCCATTCAGACTTATCATCTTGCTTGTTTTTGCCTCCATTGGACGTGGCTCTGATACCACTTGTTGGGCGCAGCGGGTGAGAATAGCGGGTAAATATATTGCACTAAGAAATCACACGCTTGTAAAAAGTTCACAAATAAGTTGGACCTGGTGGCAGAGCCTCCAGAATTACGGTAACCAACTTACTTAGATCAATTTACTTCGGTAATTTAATAATGCAATATACTACGACTATTCTCAAAATAACAACAAGCATAGATAATAATAAATGACACCGAGGATTTACGTGGTATACCTTGATTTTGGGCCAGTCCACGGGAACTGCAGCTCCGGAGTATTTCTTTACTATAACAATGATAGGTTACAGAGATTTTCTCGATACAAGAAATAGAACACACGGTGTTTCCAAAACAACCTCACTATTTCACTCACAAGGAAATCTCCTATCTACCCGTGGTAGTGAAAACGTTTCACTACCAAAAACCCACAAAAGAAATACGAACAGAAGCAGAACAAAGGAAATGGAGAATGATGGAATGTTGAAGGATGATGGAAATGAGGCTACTGCCTCTGCCTTTTATAGGCTAATGGGAGACAAAGGGAAATGAATTCCCACCTGCTCACTCACCTCCCCAACTGCATTCAGTGACTTTGTTGACATTTTTTTTTTAATTTCCACCGCCAGCTGAATTGCTGGCCTCTTCCTCACCATATGTAGGCGGGCCAACAAGACGGACTGACGGAGGATGCGATGGCGCCGCCTAGGCTCTCCGGAATGCAGAAGCAAGTTCTCAGCCTCTACCGAGGCTTTCTGCGTGCAGCTCGCTTGAAATCTCCCGACGATCGGAAGCAGATCGAAGCCGTCATCTCCGCCGAGTTCCGTCGCAATTCCGAGCAAGTGGATCGGAAGAACTTCGTCTACATCGAGTACTTGCTCAACCGCGGCAAGAAGCAGCTCGATCAGCTTAAGAGCCCCGGCGTCATCGGCTTATCTTCTTTCAATGTCGGTCAGCGATAACTAAAATTCAAGCATTCCCCTTTTTGGGTAATTAGAGGATTGATGATCTGCATTTTTTTTTGTATTTTTTACTCCGGCATGAGTTAATATTTTCGTATGGCCTGAATTTTGACCAAAATAAACATCCTTGTCAATCTTTTCGATCTATAACATCTTGGCCCGAACTATACACCAAAATAAATAATTTGACCAAACTCGATGTTAGTCAACGCGCCACGTCATTACCAAGTCAGAAGATCTGATAAATATTTATTTATTTTTTGTTTTTTATATTTGGTTTAACTAAGGTATTAGATGATTTTTTTAATTTATATTAATTTAAAATTAGGAAATGTGTGGAAATTGTGAATTATTTTAAATATTTTATGCTAACTTGGTAGTGACATGGCGCGTTGACCAACGGTCAACGCGTTTGACCGTCCAAGTTAACGATCAAAAGTCGGATCTGGCCAAATTGTTTATTTTTGTGTATAGTTCGGGCCAGAATGTTATAGATCAAAAAGATTGGCCAGGATGTTTATTTTGGTTAAAGTTCAGGCCATAGGAAAATATTAACCCAAACTTCAATCCTATTCAAGGTTATTAAGAGGAGGAGAAAGGTCCCATCCATATGTAACACTTCTAATCATATAAAAAATCTTTTTGACTAGCAAACTTCAATGAATAACAGTTATGAAGTACATTATAGATGTGGCTACAGAATATGGAGGAATATGCCCCCTGCAACTGCAACGTTGAGGGACTCGAAGTCTCTAGCCATTGGTATGATCACCAGCTCGCATCCCTCGTTGCCCAAAACCAAGCACAGCGGGACATCTGATAGAGAATCAGCGAGTCCTGGAGATAGATGGGATACTGATCTGTCACGGACCAACTCTTGACCGTGCAACACTTAGCACTCAAATCTCATTAGAACGCTAAATCAGTCTTGCTCGTATTCACTCAAACTCATAAGTGTTGAAGAAAACTCTATAGATGGGAACTCTCTATTTCTGGATGAATGACAAATGAGGAGGGTTGCTTATATAGGTATCCTCTCCACTAAGTACAATGTATGTGTGCATCATAAATAAACGAACCTAGAAGTCCCCCCCGTACATGAACTTGCCCCATATATGAATGATAGTAAATTAGTTGAATTCATGTGCACTCATACATGAATCGTAATAAATGAGGGGGATGTATGTACATTGAAGCATGAATCTAGAGATGCATGCATGTGCCTACACCCTTCTAGAATCTTCCTCGTGACATATCCGGGTGGCCGGCTAGCAGTCTCATATTGAAGATGATGCCCGGTGCCAGAAACTATAGGAACTTGGAACAAAGCTCCCCGGCTTGCTCGCAAACCTTTGTCATTGAATGGATCACAACACCAGGAAGTAGGAAAACTCCACCCTGTTTAACAATATGTATATATATATATATATATATATATATATATATGTAGTTTCCCGTGAGAGCCAAGAGCTTTGACATAAGAAAGGGAGAAAACTTTCACTCTGCTTACTCATTTGAAAGCCACTGATGATCTGAGTAATGTGCCAAGATTGCCACATCATGTAGAAAACAGAACGAATCTTGTTGAGTTGGAGATGGGTTTTTCATATTCAGGCCATCAACAAGGTAGGAAAAACTAGATTGTAACCTCGATCCCTTCAAGGACGAGAATTCGATGAGGAGATGGGAACCACTTGCGGAAATCAACAGCTGACAAAGTAGCTGGTGGAGAATCTCATTAAGGCAATAGCTTCAATGGATTCCGTGGGTTGCACTTGTGAAAGCTTTTTCATGAAAAACGAGCTCACTCGCAGAGTACGAGCTAGGGAAGAACTTTCGAGGGCAGCGGGGACATTGACATTATCTAGAAGAAACATATAATCCATTTGGGTGGTCTTGTCTTGCAGCGATTCTCCGAACTTGGAAATCTCCTTGTAGACACCTAAAGCTTCATTCAGGACTTACGTCGAACACCATGTACGCAACTACGCATGACAAACAGCGGAACACACAGTCTCCACATTTACGGAGATTGGACAATAGACACAAACCCAAGTCTAAATTCAGTGAGAAGAAATGAAAAGTTCACCTAGTGATGTCAAGAAGATGATAATACCTGATAAGGGTAGATCTAATGACGAGAGCCGAGCCATGGGAATGCCAGTAAGGAGAGCTTCGACAGAGCTTGACGCAGTGCCTGACATATGAGTTTGACGTGCTCGTTATGGATTTCACATGGGCTAGAGGTGTGAAGTTTTCCACCGTCCTTGAATCGCCGCCAGTGTTAGTATCACCACTGTCGGCGTCATCTCTATCAAGGGCGTAATTGGGATTTCTTTGCATTGTTGTTAGATTGACCTTTGTAACAGGGAGTTTTAGATATGGAGAGGGAGAAACTAGAAAAAATCTCAAAATACACATGTTTGGGCATCGCTGCGGTTGTCAATTGCATTGAATGCATTCACCGCAGAAGACGAAAGTGGTGAATGCATCACTGCGGTTGACGGCTGCGATAAATGTCTGACCTAACACTGAAACTTCAAACGAACGTAACTTTGCGCTCGGTTATCCGATTGTAGCGATTTTTATTATTCCACATAACTTTTCAAGATCTTTCAATATGAACCAAGCATTCATCCCAAAAAATGGCGTTTGCTACCGGTAGCTATTCTGCCTTCTGTCGTGAGTAACTCCACAATCATATTGCCACGGACGACTCAATAAGAGATGAGCAGCCTGCATTGGAGCAACATCAAACCGGACTTCATCTGCATACTCAGCATTTGAAATCAAACCGTGCCCTTCTTATTGACCTTGTTGGATCCTTAGTCGTTCAACAATTGAAGGTTGTAAGGCTGTGCATGCTTAATGGTGCTCAGACCCAGCTTCTTAAGTGCATCAAGACTCACTACATTGGTGTAGCTACCACCATCTATCATCACAAACAATAACTTTCCGTCCATCATGCAGCGGGTATGAAATAGGTTATCTCGATGTTCTTGTTCTGATAGAGGTTCAAGGGAGAGCACTCTATGATTGACTCCAAGAAACTTCATGTTGGAGGAATTTCACAAGTGATGTGCTCATCAACATCATCATCAGAATTAGAATCAATTCCCTTCCCCATTGGCTTCTCTTCATACTCCTCCTCAGAAAAGTATTCTTCATCTCGCAGAATTAGAGTTTTCTTTTTGGGGCATTGGTTTGCTTTGTGACCTCGACCCAGACATTTGAAGCATTGGATGCTTCTAGTTGATCCTTCCGACCTGGCTTGAATAAAGGAGCAGTGTTTCTATCTGTTGGTTTGACTCCTCCCCCATGTTCTCTGCAACTGGTTTAGTTGCAGGTGGATACCTTCTTTAAGAACCGTCCTTCGTCTACTTTTCCACCTTAATGGCTAGGTGAACCACTTCTTCCAGCTCCAAAAATTGACGAAGCTCAACTTTGTGCCTAATTTCCAGATTGAAGCCATGGAGAAATCTAAAAATTGTAGCTTCCTTATCTTCCCTCACATCCTCCCTCATTAAGAGCAATTCAAGCTCCCTGAAGTACTCCTCAATATATCGTGCTCCCTGCCAAATTCCCTTAAAGGAATCAAAGAGTTCACTTTGATAGTACCTTGGCACGAACCTCTCTCTCAGGAGCCCTCTCAATTCAGCCCAAGTTGTGAAAATCGGCTACCAATTCCTTCTTCTTTTGAGTTGTACATGCTCCCATGATGTAGCTGCATAATCAGTGAATTCATATGTGTCTAGTAGTATATTTTGTTGTTCGATGTCATAGCCACATTGGAAGAACATGATGATCTTCCTCTCCCAATCAAGGTATCCAGAAGCATTAAGAGATCCTTGAATTGAAGTAAGTGAAAGCTTGATCCCCTCGTAATTCAGCAATGGTACCTTCGCGTCCTACCTCTGGTGGTCTTCCACCGTAATCATGAAACTCGTGTTTTTGACGCGTCGATTGGGCTCTATTGTGATGAATCCTTGCATCTAGGGCTTGGTCGGTTCCAGTCGGAACGCCCTACTACTGGCGGTGATAGAGCATCCATCTGCTTGTTGATCTGGTCAAATTGAACTTTGAATGTCGCGTTCAATTGCGCCATGATAGTCTGCTATAGTTCTGAAACATTATCCTACTGCTCTGCCATTGTTTTTTCTTCGGATGGGATTTCTTCCTCTGACAAAGAATACTCGTCTGCAACCCGGTTCGTAAGGGGGTATTTTGATATCGTACGAGCACATAATTGTTACTCATAGTTAACAAAGTCTCACATCTAAGAACGAGGTTTCAAACTAGGGATAGGGTGGAATTGAAGCGGTATCTCACACCTGGGAGAAGGCTCTATCAATATTAGGATAGAATCTCGACCACAATCAAGGGGAAACCTTGATTGATAGAGAAAACTTACAAGCCAAAAGCTAATGAACCTAGATAAAATCAATATTCTTCAAAATCTTCCACAAAACTCGAGTTTAAGCCTTTATATAGGCTAGAGAAACAAAAATTAAACAAAAACCCAAAAAGGAAAAAAAAATCCTAAACAAAAAAGGTAAATTCAATCATTAGCCCCGATCTCCGGTCTCAGATCCCCGATCGGGGATTATCTTCCATTGACCGGGGGGGTCTCCTACTTATGATCCCCGGTCACCTCCCATGATTCCTTAGTTAGGGAATTAATAAGCCTGGCCGGGGAGAATCACATCCTCCCCTGCCCTCCGATCTCCACCTTTTGTTGTCGTTGGCCGTTGCTCCCCATCTTCCCACATTTGCTCCAACCATCCTCTCCGGCCTCTGCTATGTCCCCGCTCCTCACCCTTTCCCCATGCTCTTTGCCTTTTCAGCCTCCACCACGTCCATGCTCCCCATCCTCTCTCCCCTGTCAAAATTAACCTCGGTTGACAATCCTAAAATCCAGAAACTCACCAACCCTTTCCCCTATTCCATCGGTCAAATCCCCCACATCTATCTCGTTATATCCTGCCGAGCCGTGTCGCCGTTGTGCGACTGTCTCAACCCTTGACCCCAACTTCCATCTCCTTCACCATCTCCGTTCTCGCCTTCCTTAATCCAGAAACAGAGCAGCCTGCTTTGTGGCTATCAATGGGCTAGTTTGTCTCTGCTGTAGCTTTTACAAAAGTAGCTTCTCGCTGGAGTTTTTAGAAAATTACTTTTCGAAAAAGTTGTTGAGTGTTTGGCTGAAAAACTATTAGAAGTTCTTTTTTTACCGATTAGAAGTTCTTTTTAATATAAGAGATCATGTAAAACGACTAAAAAGGATTTATAAAATAAATATGAATAAAATTTTTAAAGGATAAAAAGTAGTCAAAATTGATATTTTTAGATTTATTTTAGATTTAATAATACTATTATGATTTAATTTATATAAAATTTGAATAAAAGCGGGTTAGATCAGGTCCTTAAGACCTCTTTTTGAAGTAAGATCTTAAACCCCTTTCAACCAATAGGAGAAGGAGAGAGGTAATGATTATTAATCATTGGGTAACTACTTACCTAATACGTTAAAGGGTAAGACATGAATATTAAAAATATTTAATGATATTATTAATTAAAATGAAAATGGCGAAAACCCATACAAACGTTGAGTTAATTGAGGTTTCGAGAATTAGTCTCCTCCCAACCCTAAAATCGTTCATCCTCCAAAAGTAGTCGTCGTGTCGCCGAAGCCGACGAGACTCTTTCTTCCCGACGTATGGTATCGCTGAACCGACATTGCGTTACCGTCCACCATTGCGGCTCGTCTCTCCCGTGACGCCTCGTTTGTCGTCGTCGCACAACCACTTCCTTTCATAAGCGTCGGCAGCCTTCATCAGTCTTCTGCTTCGCCGGCGTCGATTTCCCGTCAGCTTCCCGTCCCATTCCCGCCATCATCCTGTCTGACTCCGCCGTCGTCCCGCCGCCATCCGGCATCTCCCCATCCGGTCGTCGCCCCATCTTGCCGGTCTCCCACTGTCGAGGCGGAGTTTGTTAATAATATTCTTGTTTACGTTGAAAAACGAAGAGAATTTGTTAATAATGAATTCTTCATTTGTAGTAAATTATGTAAGAAATGTTAATAATGATATTGTATATTGTTAATATTGCCGAGCTGAAAAGTTGATAATAGCGTCACTAAAAATGTTTACAACACAACAAGTGAATCAAGCTTCAATCTGATTGAGAATGTTAATAATAGCGTCACTAGAAAATGTTAATAATGTAAGTGAAAACCTTAATATGTACTGTTAAAACAATGACATCTCGGTTAAGCTGCTTTAATAATTTTGATGATCTAATTAATAGTGGTAGGTTAATAATGTTTACAACACGATCGGTAAATTGTGTTTCAATTTGATTGAGAAGGTTAATAATAGCATCACGGAAAAATGTTGATAATGTATGTGAAAAAACTAATAATGTATGTTGAAAATATTACTAATGGACGAAGAAAAGTTAATAATAAACTAAGATTGATAATATTACACGTAAATTCAATAGAGAGATTAATAATAACACACGCTTAATAATAAGACGAGACATTATCAAATCATGCACGATTGATCACAACACTTCAAAATATTAACAGGCATATTAGACAACATTGACAATTCGAAAAAACGTTGATTATTGGGTGGGTAAAAATATCACGTTGTGGAGGAGATTATCAAGATAAGACGACTGTAAAGATGGAGCTTAGGATGTGACTCTGGACTATTTCCAGAAGCCCTTTCACGTCTCGCAGATAGAGTCATTGTCACAATCCCTAGACCATGATAATTGTGAAGAGACTGTGAAGTTGGCATGAAACGACATCAACGTCAGCCGAGATCACTGGCAGGTATCGAGATCACGATCGTGATCCTTGACCGTGATGTATGCACTCGGCAGTATAAAAAGGCAGTAGCTGGGAAAGAGAAAGGGGGAGCTTTGTTTTTTAAGAAAGAGCTTGGTTTTTCCTTTAGGGTTTGACCAAACACCCAAAGGGGAATGTCTACAGAGAGAATGATCTTGAGTGATCTTGGAGCTTAATTGGAAATATTGTAGTCAAGGATTCATGCCTAGAATATGACGAAGAAGAAGATGTTGAGCTATTTTGTAATCTCTCTCTCTCTCTCCTCTCTCCTCTCTATGAACTAGACCTCGTTTCTTAGGTTGTTGAACCATAGGTCTAGATTTTGGTTTAATGTTGATGTATGTGACAAATTCTATGTTTGATTGTTCATTTTATTTAGATAATGAATGATTTTCATGGATTGCATGAGTTCTACATGTCAATGGAGCTTTTGACCTAGGAGAGAGATAATCCCCTTAGAGTCCATTATTAGCGTCCTAGGGTCACTTCTACTATAAGTCGTTCCGTGTAATCCTCGATGGAGTAAATTTGTTCGATTTCGATATATGAATCCTTAGGTTGAATAGAGCAGTGCCAATTCATCGCTACGCCGTTCCAGGTCAATCCCCGAGGGAGTATATTGGTTGAGAAATTGAGTTGATCGAGCTAGGATGGTACGCACCATCAGTCCGAATGATGAAACTAGGGGATTCAAGCTAAGAGAGCTCCAAACTTGTAATTAGCTAGGATAGTGGTTAGTTAGGTTAGTTAGATTAGCTTCTTAATCACTATTCTGGGTTGGTTAGATAATTTTATTACTTGCTTACCCTATACTACACTCGCTCGTTGGTTAAACTTGGCCTTTAATTGGGTAGTTGTAGTTAGAACGAGCCAATTTTTGGGCACCGTTGTCGGGGACATTCTAGGTAATCGAAAAAAGTAACTTGGCCTTTATTAATTTAGCCGTTTTGTTCTTTGTTTTGTGTTTGTTGACCCATTCTTCGTCTTGAAGGGTGATTTGTGTTTGTTTGATTTTATTTTTGTATTGTCGTGTTTGTAGGTTGAATCATGGATCCAAATGAATTCTACAACATGTGCTGGTATCCATAACCACCCAAATGGGGGTACTGGAGCTTCATGGAGTAATCAAGAGGGTGGAAGCCAAGGAACCTGGTTCTATGATCAACCTCCTTTCCAAGAAGAACAACCATTCTCATGGGGATATCAAGAAGCTTCCCCATATAAAGAAGATTTCCCTCCACAACCCGAGGTGAAATCCAAGTTCGAGTTGGCCATTGAGGCTTTCATGGGGCATTCCACGAGACCATGTGCCACTCCACAACCAGAGCCAAAGAGTGAATTGAAGCTCATGGTGGACCAATTTTCCTGGGGCACCGACGAAGGATGCTCCAATGTGGATCTTCCAATGTCGACCCTATCGACTCATCCTTCCTACAGACATCGGAGGAGATCCTTCGAAACACAAAGAGGCTAGGAGAGATTGTTGAGCAAGCATGTGTGCAACTTGCTCACAATCGTCTCCTACCATTTGAAGAGGAGAGGAAGTTGAAGAGGCAAGCCTTGAGAACTTTAGAAGAACACACTTCGCCATGGATCTCAATTCCTCCCTCCTTCCGGTTGACACTATAAGAAAAAGTGGTGCGAGCTTGTGCATGCCATCGCCTCTCACCATTGGAAGAGCAAGAGGATGTTGAAGGGACAATCAATGAAAACCGTTTAGAGCAAGAGAAACTCACCCCGGAGAGCTCCCGTGGCGAGGATGACCAGCAAGCTTGCATTGATGACTTTCAGACCTTTCTCCTTCCCAAGACCAAGTCACGAGGTCCTTAGTTTTGAGGGTAAAATACCTCGGGTACCACTAAAGTATGA
The DNA here is from genome assembly GCA_964030455.1 of Linum trigynum. Taxonomy (NCBI): domain Eukaryota; kingdom Viridiplantae; phylum Streptophyta; class Magnoliopsida; order Malpighiales; family Linaceae; genus Linum; species Linum trigynum. The sequence continues at coordinate 9,486,879 of OZ034820.1, read as the reverse complement.
GAATTGGGGGAGCCATGCCACTAAAGTTAGAATAGGGCGTCGGGTACCACTAACGTTACTGAATTGTGCATCCGTTTAAATTTCCGTCCATCTACCGTTAAAAAAGAATAAAATATTAGTTTTTTATAAAAAAATTAAAATAATATAAAAAAAAAGAAAAAAATTAAAAAAAACAAAAACAAAAATGGGATAAAATTCAGTTCTTCTTCCTCGTTCAGGTGAAGAAAATATGAGCTCCGACTGTTGGGCGGCCAGTTGGTTTGTTAACCTCCTCGAAACTGTGGTTTCGGAGATAAGGCCAAATCCATTGCTAGTCTCTAAATTTGGGGACCTTCATCCCCAAATTTGGGGGTCATCCTCATTTTCTCCTCTTTTCTTCCAATGCTACATTCTCTAAATCTGGGGATCTTTCTTTTTAGTTAGTTTTTCTTTACTTAAAAACGTACTTATGATCATCTTAATACAATTTGTTCATGTTAGTTTTTGTACAGTTCGTTATCATTTTTAAATACAAATTTTACGGTAGAATTTTTTTTAATTTTGAGACCAAATTTTTTTTTTTACAAAAAATGATTGACCTAATTTGGGTTTACACCAACACTTGAAAATTATTGATCTAATTAAATCCCTAACTAGTCCGTAATTAAACCCCAATTAACCCCTAAAATCTTAAAAAGAAAAAGAAAAGCCACGTGGCGGGCTTTGGGGAGTCTCTATATTTGGGGGAATCCCCATCCCACCCCCAAATTTGGGGATCCTTTAACCGATCTCCCCCAAATATAGAGACTCCTCCATTTATAGAGACTCCATTGGAGCCAACTTTTCCCCAAATATAGAGACTCCCCCATTTATAGAGGCGCCGCTCCATTGGAGTTAGCCTAATTAGGTAGTTGTTACACCATTGCTGACCTAGAGTAAACAATGATTCCAACCTCATGGTTGTCCCAAACATTAGGGGTGAAAGCTTGACCCGGAAAACCCACTGACCCGTTCCTAAGGGTCGGGACGGGTCATTTGTTGACCCTGTAAGGGTCGGGATGGGTAGGGACAACTTAGGGACGGTCACGTTTTGATCCTGTGACCCTTAACAACAACAAATATCTCACACCACATTGGACCTTTTTATAAAATTTTTAAAGTTTAGGTACTAACTTGTAAAAATAAAAATTTTGGGTACCAAAACATAATTTTACCATAAAAATTTATGGATGTATTTGTAAAAAAAATAAATTTTAGGTACTAAATTGTAAGAAAAAATAATTTTGAGTACCAAAACGTAATTTGTAAAAAAGTAGTATGTTGATTAGGGCGACCCTCTAATCCGGCCCGACTCGTCCCAATCTTTAAGGGTCAGACAGGATCAAGAAAGAGACAGAGACGGGACATATCAGTTATACATCTTGAAACTTCATTGACGGGTCACACAATGTTAGAGACGGGACAGACAAATTTTCATCCCTACAAAAATAAATCTTTCCCCAGAGACCATCGGAGATAGGGCAATGCGAAATCTCATTATGTGCCGCTCCATCTGCCCAGATCTTAATCTTCATGTACATAGAGCTCCAAGTGCAGAGTGCTTAAACCCCAATTCAGGAGATTTCCACAATAATTTCCGATGGATTTGCATAAAGCTATGTTTTTCATATTAAATGGAATCCCAAAGGCAAATATGCATACCCACCCTCGGGAGCAAACTCTCCCATATTCCTCGCACTACATCTATGTATGGGAAGAGCAGCTCAAAACCCTAAAGATATAGAAAGCCTCCGATAATGCATCCAATTGTGAGATGAGGAAGCCAATTAACACTAAGGAACAAAGATCTAATCATCTCCCAAAGTCCCAAACCACAGTTTTGGGAGGTCAAGAAACCAACCCGCCGTCCAACAGCCGGAGATCATATGTTCTTCACATGAACGAGGAAGAAAAGGAAAATTTGTCCCATTTTTGTTTCTTAAATTTCCCTTTTTAATTTATATTATTTTATTTTTTTCACCAAAAAATTATATTTTATTTCTTTTTAACGGTAGATGGAAGGAATTTTAAACGGATGCACAATTCAATGAGGGGTCGTTTGGATGAGTTTATTGACAATGTGGTATTTGTAGGTTCAAATAACTCATTTTTTCATCTTGTGGTATATCAGAGGTATTTGAGATTGATATATGGTATTTTAATTTTAATTGTGTTGTTTGGATGAAAGAGTTAATTGTGTGGTATTTCATATAACAAACCAAAAATACTTTATTGCCCTTCTTACATTGCCCTTCTTCCTGGAATTAATTTTTTTTTTATCATCGGTCGATCACAACCACTACCATCGCCTGAAAGAGGAAAAAATACCCAGTTTCTGGTGAGGAAGAGTCGAAGAGATACCAGTTTGATCCTACAACACCAAAGTTCAATTAATGAAAGGAAGAATTCGCATGCACTATAAAGGAATGGTAAGAGGGTGGAATCTATTAGGGATTGGACAAAACAGAGCAAAATTGAAGGAAAGGGAAAGATTGCCTGAACAATTTCATCGATTGCGTTAACAGGGGAAGCTGGCGAATTGGCTAAACAAAGAAAGGGAAAGAAATAATCGAGTCCATACCAGCCTCATGCAAATTACCTTGTCACTGCTAAGCTCTTCCCAAACACTTTTTTTACCCATCTCCCGCAAAATTACCAGATAATAAATCAGTATACAAGTCTCCTCACCGTCGCCGCTGCCGTTAGAGAAGGAACGAGAAGAGTGAGAGGAATCGATCGAGGCAGACTGCAAGAGGAGGAACGAGAAGAGGAAAGGAATCGCAGGATGGTTCTCCTTGTCGTTGACGCTACCAGAGAAGGAGTCACCGCCGCCGCGATCGAGGTGGACTGCATGAGGAGGAACAAGAAGAAGAAGAGGAATCGCAGGACAGTTCTTCCTGCTGTCGCCGTCGCCAGATAAGCCTTTCTTTGCCACCGCCATAGAAGGAATCGCCACTGCCAGAGAAACCTTCGCTCACCGCCGCAACCTAGGCTTCAGCCTGCTCAAACTGATCTGTATAAAGAATGGAATTCAAAGGTTGCAGAAGAAACCTCCGTCGCTCAATGGATTTTGATTTGGGGCTGAAGAATCAAAGAAGAGGAGAAGAAGCGTAAAAGAGAAAGAAGGAAAAGGGTCGAGAGGAGAGAGGAGAGAGGAGAGAGAAGAGAGATTGGGGGCAGAATAGGGTGCTTTTAACGCAAAACACGTTATTGAGAAATAACAGGGTATTTTCAATAACTCGTTTTTGAGTTATTTTTGAATAACTCATGCCCAAATACCACATCCAACTTTTGTTATGCCAAACAAGTTATTTGATCCCGAATAATTCACAATAAGTTTTTTTTTTGGGTAGAAAGATGGGACGCTAAAAGGGCGCCCCTGCCTGATACTTTAAACTAAACGAGATTGGGCAATGCCCATAGAGTCATACAAGAGCCAAAAGTTAAGCCCTGAGTCACTCGGATCAACAACATGAAAACCTAAACCAAGAGAATGGCCTTTATTGGCCAAGAAAACAGCTGCTTTGTTTCCTTCTCTGAAAATGTGAGTGATGCGAATCTCCCAGTCTTGATGAAGGAGGCTCTGGAATTGCCTCCACAGATTGTGATAACGACCTTCATAAGGCCCAGGCGAGTTCATAATGCCAAGAGTAACCATCGAGTCAACTCTCAAATCCACTTTGCGGTACCCCAGGTTCCAGGCAAGCCGAAGCCCCTGGATAGCACCCATAAGCTCCGCCCTGGTAATGGTACAAGCTCCGAGATTAGAGGCGAACGCACCTAGACACCTGCCAGAGCTGTCACGCACCAGACCTCCTGCAGCTGCCAACAAATCTGGATGTTTAACAGAGCCATCAGAGTTGACCACCACCCATTCAGGATTGGGGGGGATCCAAGCAACCTCGGTCGAGGTCTTCCTTTGTTGCAGAGTGTGGATGTCCTTCTCGTTACTTTGTGCCTCACGAATAGTATTGGTCCAGCTTTGAATTCTTTGGATAAGAGTCTGCGTTTCTTGATGTTTGTTGTTGAAAATCCATTCGTTCCTTCTCTTCCAGAGGTACCACGCTGCAACCCCGAACAGCAGCCCAGACTTTGAGTCTTTGAGATTCCTAGCCATCCAATCTGTCATATTGAGACCAATAGTTAGAGTAGAATCTGAAATCCCCAGAGCTTGCCATACCTGAGCTGCCATTACACAGTGGCGCAAGACGTGTTCGGATGATTCGGGCGCTGCTTTGCACAACTCGCAGGTGTCATGGACGCAGATCCTTCGCCTTTTCCTCTCACAGTTTGTCATCAATCGGTCATGAAAGGCTAGCCAGAGAAAATGACGAATTCTGTTTGGGCCGTCCCATTTCCAGATAGCCTTCCAGGTAGGCGCGACAGTAGCATGAGTCCCGCTTCCATCACCCTTGCTGAGCCAATCAGCCGCGACGGTGTATGTTGATCCTAGCCGGAACTTCCCATCCTGCTCCATTCCCCACGTCGTCCGATCCTCCCCCGACTCCTGATTCGGCGCGTCTAGCCCTGCAATGAGAAGATTAACTCGTAGCAATAACTCATCCAAACGATCCCTGACATTAGTGGTACCTGACGCACTATTCTAACTTTAGTGGTATAGCTCCCCCAATTCTCGTACTTTAGTGGTACCCAAGTTATTTTACCTTAGTTTTGACAAGATCCCTTACTTTTTAATGTTTCTTTGTTGTTAGGAATTGTTGTTTACAAATTAGCCAAGTGCTTGATTGTTTGACTGAGAGCAGTTTTTTGAAGAATTCTGCTGCTTGGTTCGAGGTTTGGGTCGAGAGATAAATATGTCAATTTATTGCGTTTTAAGATAATAAAATTTAAGACAAATAACAATTCAGTATAATTTTAATCGGAGCGCTAGTTTGACTTACCGTTTCTTCGCATTCTATTCTACTGGAAGAAGCAAAATGGTAAAAGGCAATGGAGGCTGAATCCAGAAAAGAAAAAAAGAAAGGCAATAAAGGCGATTAACGGCAAAGAGAAAGCTCACTATCCCAACGGTCGCCAAGGAAGGACTTCAAATTTGAAACCTAAAATTTCCTCCGAACCCCAACCTCAGTACCAAGAGAAAGGAAATAAGAAGTAAAGAACACTTTAGACAAGGAATTACTACCGAGTACAACGAATTCCTCCATTCTCTCTGCACCTTCAGCCTCTCAGATTTTTCGAATTCAAATGGAAGATCTTCAATTCAGCACCTTCAACGGAGTTACGGAAGCGATGCCCGCCGAGCCTTCCTGTTTCTCTGAGTTTGGGGAAGACGTGAGATTGCTGCGAGATCCCGAAGATTCTGCTGTACCCAATGAAGCTGGGGAATCTTTGTTCGATTCTATGCTTTGCGACTCCAATTCACGGCTTGTCCCTTCTGGGTTTTCAAGCTCGAGCTGCACAGGTGAGTAACATTCTTGGATCTGGAAGTCATTGTCATGCTGGTGGGAAATGATTTTGGTGACTACGGGATATATCCGAGTCATCGGGTGATTCAATTTTTTGCAAGGGTCTAAGAGTGTGGACCTTTCAGTAAAGATAGGAGGTTCAACAGAAATCAAGAACATTGCCTGGCTAACTTCTGTTTTTTTTTCTTCTTCTCTCTCTTTGCTTTTCTTTCAATTCGTATGTTCAAGAACCAGATGGAGTTTTGAGGTTTGTAAATAGTGGGCATGAGACGACAGTTGAAGCAAGCTCCACACTCAAATTTATGGGCGACTCTTCTTTTAATGGAGGGACTGTGCTACGGACTGATGAGGATATAACGGATGCTGGGGATTTTCCATTTCTCTACCAGTCTGCGAGGTTCGGAAACTTCTGTTACGAGTTTCATGGTCTTCCTCGAGGAGATTGTTTCGTCGATCTTCACTTCGCTGAGATTATATACACCAATGGCCCTAAAGGAATACGAGTGTTCGATGTATTGATACAGGAAGACAAGGTAAAGGAACATAATTCCCATTTCCTTGCTCTGGATTGCAGCAGTCAGTGTGTTTGATGTACTGAAATTCTTCTTCTTCTCGGGCATATGGCAGGTCTTATCAGAATTCGATATCTTCTCTGTTGTTGGAGCAAATAAGCCTCTGCAATTGGTTGGTGTGAGGGTCTCAGTGAAGGAAGATGGAGAACTTGTAGTGAGATTTCAAGGGATTAATGGAAGTCCTGTTGTGAATGCAATCTGCATAAGGAAAGCACCTGAAGGGGCAGGTAATTGTCTTTCCCACTTCTGCTGCTTAAATCTTCACAGTATAGGGGGGTTAAGTGCATTCGATGGAAATATATTCTATTGAAGAACAAATCTTAGAAGTGTCATTTTGTCAAATATTACAGCACCTCAGCAGCCAAAGGAGTACCTTAGGTGCAACCATTGTGCTTCAGAGATCGAAGTTTCTTCAGCTGAGGTCAGATTTCAGTTCACTGAAAAATGTAATCTTTTTAAGTGTTCTGAATTGAATGCTTACATGGCTCTTCTTGTTAGCAGAAACGGCTCATGAGGTCTAAGGCTACAGATAAGTATGAGAAGAAGATACAACAGCTCACTACTGATTGCCAGCGCAAGGCAAATGAATGCCATGAGGCTTGGATGTCATTAACTGCTGCTAATGAGCAGCTGGAGAAAGTCAGGATGGAACTTGATAACAAAACCTTTCAGGCCCGTTCTTTAGGTAACTCTCAAACTTAACCTCATTGTAAATCTTCCGATACTAGACTAGTTAGGCTGATTCAACTTGGTTAATCAGCTTCAAAGTTTTGCTGTCTTCCGTCGTAATTTTCTGCTCCGAATTGATGTTTCCAGACTATTTTTTCAGTTCATGAAAACATGTGTCTCGTGAATCAAAAGGACGAGAGAATACAATTATTTAGTCAAGCTCTGTGGAATGTATTCTTTGGAGTGAAGTGCTTCAAGATGTCCATCTAGTAGTTAGTCAGGGAACATTAACTTAATCATCGTACTGATTTCACTTCCTCTGATAGATCAAACGGTGGGGGAACAAGCTGAGAATTTAAGGAACATTGCTACCATGTATGACCAACATAAGAAGAGCTGGACAGCAGCAATCAACAGTATGCAAGAGAAAATCAGGGTAGGTTACAAAACCATTCAAGATGTCTGTTGGATAAGAGCTTTCTTTATGACAATTGTGCTTTCTTTCTGCCTCATACTTGTCTCCCATGAAAACTTTTCAGATTATGAAAGAAGAGCACATTAGGCTTTCTCGTGATGCACATAGTTGTATTGAGTCCATACCCGAGTTAAATAACATGGTTGCTGGAGTTCAAGCATTAGGTAGGGTTCTTATGTTCAGTTCTTGAATAATTTGTGTACTTCGTTTTTCATCGAATAATGAAATAACTTCGCAGTTGCTCAATGTGAGGATCTAAAACTGAAGTATAGTGAAGAACAAGCAAAAAGGAAGCAGTTGTATAACCAAATACAAGAGACTAAAGGTAACCTTTTGTCTTGTTCCTAAGTAAGTTTCCCAGAGAATCACATTATGCAATCCTTTTTAGTAGATTATTATTGTAAGGCATGTATATTTTCAGGTAACATCCGAGTTTTTTGCCGGTGTCGCCCATTAAGTAGGGAAGAATCCTCAACTGGGTGTGCAACAGTTGTTGACTTCGATGCAGCAAAGGATGGAGATCTTGGGGTTCTCACTGGTGGTTCCAACAAAAGGACTTTCAAGTTTGACAGGGTTTACACCCCTAAAGATGGTCAAGGTGCATATACGGCCTTATCATATCACCACTGTAAATGTTCAAATTATGTACTTAATTAGATTTCTTTTTGTCAATGGTAGTTGATGTCTTTGCCGATGCGTCACCATTGGTCGTCTCGGTGCTGGATGGGTACAACGTTTGCATATTTGCATATGGACAGACAGGGACAGGAAAGACATTTACAATGGAGGGGCCTGAGCACAATAGGGGTGTCAATTATAGGACCCTTGAGCAATTGTTCTCAGTTGCCCGAGAAAGGAGTGATACTTTCACTTACAACCTTTCTGTCAGTGTCCTTGAAGTCTATAATGAGCAAATTAGAGATCTCTTGGCCACATCACCAGCATCAAAGAAGTAAGTGAAAACTATAGTTTAGTCTACACAGTTAGGCTTTCAGCGGATAAAATTAATGTGATAACATGGTATTCAGCGGTTTGATTTTTGGAATGTTAATAGGTTGGAGATCAAACAAACTTCTGAAGGTTCTCATCATGTACCAGGGATTGTTGAAGCAAAAGTCGATAACATCAATGATGTTTGGAGTGTGCTGCAGGCTGGAAGCAATGCTAGAGCTGTTGGATCGAATAACGTCAACGAACATAGCAGCCGCTCTCACTGGTCTTTTACTAAATTCTTTATCTTGTCAAAAACATAGTTGGCGATAAAAGTTCTTTTTCCTCCATTTGCTAATAGTTGGTGATAAAAGTTCTATTTTCTCCATTGCTTCAGTATTCTATGCATCATGGTGAAGACGAAGAATCTGATGAATGGTGAGTGCATGAAAAGCAAGCTTTGGCTTGTAGATTTGGCGGGAAGTGAACGTTTGGCTAAAACTGATGCCCAAGGAGAACGACTTAAGGAAGCACAAAACATTAATAAATCACTTTCTGCTCTTGGAGACGTTATTTATGCTTTGGCAACAAAGAGTAGTCACATCCCATACAGGTAAGACTAGATATACATTTATCTTTCTATTTGATTTATACTCGTTAATGTGCTGTGTATTTCTGACTGGTTTTGCTATTTACTACAGAAACTCCAAGCTGACACATTTACTCCAGGACTCATTAGGAGGTGATTCCAAAACCTTGATGTTTGTGCAAATTAGCCCTTCCGAGCATGACTTGAGTGAAACTCTAAGCTCGTTGAATTTCGCAACTCGAGTTAGAGGGGTTGAGTTGGGCCATGCAAGGAAGCAAATAGATACAAGTGAGCTTCAAAGAGTGAAAGCATTGGTAAGAGACGATCTTACTTCGCTAATCTATTTCTCTCTTCGTCTTACAAATGTCTTGGTGGTCACATACTTATTTCTTTAATTACTACAAAGCTGGAGAAAGCAAGGCAAGAATCTAGATTAAAAGATGAGTCAGTAAGGAAACTTGAAGAGAACTTGCAGAACCTGGAGAATAAGGCCAGGGGTAAAGACCATGTTTACAAAAGCCAGCAAGAGAAGATCAGAGAACTCGAGGGACAGCTTGAACAAAAGACTGCTATGCATGGCCAGTCAGAGAAACAGGTGTCTCAACTTTCAGAAAGACTTAAAGGGAGGGAAGAAATATGCAATGAACTACAACAGAAGATTAAGGAATTGGAGAGCAAGCTGAAACAAAGAGAGCTATCAGACCATGAAACATTTCAACAGAAGATCAAGGAATTGGAGAACAAGCTGAAACACAGAGAGGAATCAGACCATGAAAGTTTTAAGCAGAAGGTCAAGGAACTTGAGAAGAAGATGAAAGCGCAAACCGAAGAGTCAGACTCTCGATCCCTCACTCTTCAACTGAAGGTGGGTAAAAATTTCTACTCACTGTCAATGCTTCAAACTGTTTAGTTATCGTATGGCATGCTCTTATACATCTCGTTCAAACATGTTGATTTGCTAGATTAAGGAGCTAGAAAGTAGACTACATGAACGGGATCAAAACTCGGAGACTTTGGGGCTTCACCAAAAGGTGGTTCTATATGCTTTTTATTTTTATCTTTGCAATCGAAATATAAATCTAACTGGTGATATCAGTTAGCTACTCAATGCCCAAAAAAAGGTATAGGGAGCTCAAGAGTGGGTTATGGTTTGCAGATTAAGGAACTAGAAGAAAAACTGAGAGAGCAGGAGCTGATTTTGCAGCAAAATAGGGGAACTAGCAGCAGCAATGCAGTAGATTGTGTTAGGGCAACTCCAATAGAACGAAAAGCTTCTGGAAGAGATGATGAACGAATGATGACTGATGCTGTTGAGGCTCACATCTTGAAGAGCTCAAACTCAATCAACCGGCCCTCAACTCACGGGCACAACATGGTGGCAAAAGACAACAACCTCCTCCATGATGCGCGAAAGAAAAGACATTCTAGAAGTGGGGAAACAGAGAATAACAGCATGCAAGCATGCTTCAATGATTACAGAGGTAGGAAGTCTGACCCTCCAAAGATTGCTAGAGTTACCAGACCAATGACAACGATGATGACAAGGCCCCCAGTCATAGGCGGGACTACTAGTGGCCAAGTGGGGTTGACCCACAAGAGAACAATCAACAGAGAACCAACAACAGCAGGACATGCAGCAGCAGTCAAGAAAAGGGGTGATGCAAAGAAAAATGTTTGGTGCTAGACAACAATGCGATGTGCCGATGTCATTCATTTGTTTCTTTCAAATGTTTGTTTGTGTATTAGGATCTGTGTTATATGTACCGTTGCTTTGCCTTCTGCAAGTGCAGCACCTTTACTCTGCTGAGCCTGAAAGGGAATGAAGAAATGATACTGCCACAGGCTAACACTGTATTAAGCCAGTGAACGGAATGAGCGAATCATTGGGACTTTTGAAGCCTCGTGATGAATTTCAAGTGCAAGTTTTTTTCATTTTCCAGTCTGCCATAAAACTGTAAGTTGCAATGCCATGTACGTAGCGATACCTTTGCACCAAGAATGCTTGTAACCTTTCTATTGTCCTGTCTGCCATAAATATGGTTCTATATATATGCCACGAACCCAGTTATGTCTGATGGAATCCAGTGTCTGATAGGGTAATGTCACATGTGGTAGCTAGGGCTGGGCATGCGGGCAGGCAGATCCGCCCGCATTTGGCTCAAATTTCATTATGTGGGTGGGTGACGGGTTGTGCTCGGAGGCATTCGTCGGGTGGGTTGTAAGCGGATGTGCGGGTGACTCGCTCAAACTAACGGCAAAAAATACAAAACTGTTGGCGCTAGAGAGTCGAGACGTTGACGAAAATTAGGGCTACTACTGGAGATTGAATATTAAGCCAATTTTTCAAATCTCGACTTCCCTCTTCTCTTTATTTTTCATCTAATTCTTGTGCCCAAATCACCGGGTGACGGGTTGTGCTCGGACGCATCCGCTGGGTGGTTTGTAAGCGGGTGTGCGGGTGACCCGCTCAAACTAACAGCAAAAAATACAAAACTATTGACGTTAGAGAGTCGAGACGTTGACGGAAATTAGGGCTACTACTGGAGATTGAATATTAAGCCAATCTTCCAAATCTCGACTTTCCTCTTCTTCCCTTTATTTTTTCCTCTAATTCTTGTGCCCAAATCACCTTCTTTCCTCCGTTGAACTATTTTTCTTAGTTTCTGCACCTGATAATCATCTCCATCCATAGAAAACTCTTCCATCATAGAATTTTTATCCATTTTCGGAACTAATTCGACATTTTTTCTTCCCATTCCATCTTCTTGTTTCCGCCCGATAACTCTCCACCAATTATCTTGTCACTTGAAGTGAATCTCAAATTTGGAGGGTGAATGGATATTAAAATGAATTTTTATTTTACATATTGAAATTACACATGGGGTCTGAAATATAAATTGATCATGTCAAGTTGACTCCTTTATATTATGTAGGGCTGGCCGATTGATTTCCGGTTAGCAGCTAACCTGCTAACCGGATGGTTTAACTGATAACCGACGGTTAGGGTGCTCGGTCGGTGTTCGGTGAAGAGATTGGTTACTTCGGCTAGCTCAATAAGGCGGTTAACCGTCTAACCGAGGTAACCTAAACCCCAACCTCCACCCTCCGTCGACGCTAAGAGCCGCCGCCACCACACCTAGCACGGGAACACGCATATGTTCCCCAAGAGGTCCGGATCCACCGATAAATCGACGTCCTTTGTAGCTGAACATGGATCCCCGAAGCTGTCCTATACGGGAAGGGTGCGATCGAAGCGAGATCGGAGCCGCAAGCTCCATAGCCGGCAACGATCTAAGGGATCCGAGGAGCTGGAGTAAAAGAAGGCAAAATCGGAGAGGCGGCTGGCAGAATCAGGATTCATCGCGGGCTTTCGTGCAATTTTCAAGCCTTGTTCGAAGTCAAAGAATCAATCCAAGATCAAGACCGTCACGTCGGCATTGCACAAAGACTCGTCGTCATCCTCGAGAAAAAGTGATGCCATGGCGAGAGCGAACGATATCAGAAATCGCCTGCTGTCTAGCGTTAGAGATGTCGCACGAAGAAAGAAAGGAAGTGACGTTGAAGGCGACTAGCGGCGGCGGCTCTTGGCGTCGACGAAGCATGAGTTCTGCGGCTTCGGCAAGCTGATCATCGAATTGAGATTCGAGAACCTCTACTCACCTTTTGTATTCATCTTATGATTCTGAGTCATTTTAGTCTGACTCGCTATGACACAACACCAAACTGCGACCAAATATAATCGCAGAATGGAAATGCAGAATAGTGGTTTAGTTAAAATTATCGACCCGGGCTCTAGTCTGCTGCCTACTCCGTGAATAGGAATGGCAACAAAACCCGAGCCCACGAGTACCCACCCGACCCAACCCGGTCAACGCGGGTAAAATCCGTGTTGACGCGTTTTGGGCCGGGTTTGGGATTAAATCCGTTCACTATTTACCAGGTTGGGTTGGGTTTGGGTTTAGGTAAACCCGACCCATGGGTACCCGCCCACACCCACATAATTAATTTTCTCGACATATTTAATATTCTAAACAACTAATCTTATTTATGTTTGTGGAGACATGTCTAATTTTTTCTTTCTAGTTGTGTAGAATGAAGTTGATGTTATCGAGTGAAGAGTGAAAAACTTAATTGAAAGGAAGAAGTTTTCAATTAATCATGTTATTTATGGATAATTTGTGATTTGCTTCAATTTTCTTGAGTTTTCTAGATTGGTGTTGAACAATTGTATAGTTAATTTGTGATTTTCTTGAATTTTTTTAGAATGGTGTTTTATATATGGATAATTTGTATTGAGAGATTGATAGGAACTTGTTATTGTGAATTTTTTACGACAAAAACCCGTGGGTACCCATGAACCCGCGGATATCCAGCGCGTTGGGTTGAGTTTGAGTTTTTCAAACCTAGTGGGTTTTACCCCGGGTTTTTTTCACGGATAAACCCATGGGTTTGGGTTTGGCAAAACCCGACCCATTGCCATCCCTATCCGTGAACTTCTATTATCTAGCGGGACAAAGTGAGTGATGTAAGTTCAAATCAAGAGAAATGAAAAGCAAGTAATGTTCTGGATCTTTTCAGGTGCTAAAGGTCATCCAGGTGTGGTTCCCCCTAGTGAGCAGCTAATTCAGGTTATACGTTCCCAATTTACTCGGATTGATAGATAATTCACGGAAATTTCTTTGCTGATCTGGACTCTCGACGAAAGTTATCCAGACCCTCTCGGCTCGAATACCCGGCGGGCGACTAACCTCCACCGACATACACTAACCAAGGTTAATCACACGAAACTTCCTCTATTGGCTTTTGTTCCACTACGGAGCTGAGAATCGACTTCTCAACTAAAGCAGTCGATTCACCACTTTCAATTCAAGATTGCTCTTTTAGCCTATGCAGAGACTATTGTTCTAGGTTAAAGCAGGAATTACACATGTTTGATCAGGACTCATGCAATTCTGATTAATTCCTCAACTGAATTTATCAAATCAATCATTCACAAATGGGGTTCATACAATCATTCCTAACATACATAGCTAGGGTGATTCATACCCAGATGAAATGGAAAATTACTCCATGAAGAGATGAGAGAACGTCATGCTCGGAGAAGACATCATCAAAATGACAATGGGAATCTGCTCCTGGCGACAAGTCGGTACTTCGAGGTTGGGAAATCGAGCTCCAAAGGCTTCAGATCGCTCCAATCCTTGCCCGAGGGTTCTTTTCTTCACTCTCTCTAGGGTTCTTTTTTTGCCTTTAGAACTCAGAAAATCCGGATCTTATGCCTTTGGCCCGAGTAGCCCTTTTATAAGTTGATAATCCGCGTGTTACGGCCTAAGTTATATTCGTAACTTGGCTTGCCCGCCCGTAACTCTCTAGAAAACGGCATCGTTCCTACTCTCCGTAAACCAAGAGTTACGGCTTCTTTGGGGGAGTTACGACCTCAACCGTAACTTGAGAGAGGAGGCCGTAACTCCAAAAATGCCTTTGGAACTGGTGTCGTCGCTACCCAGGAGTTACGGTTACAAACCGTAACTTTGAAGGTCTGGCCGTAACTCCAAAGAGCTCTCTGGAACCCTGGCGCTTTTACTCTGAGAAGGTACGAGCCCTTGGGACAAGTTGGTTGCGACTGTAACTCCCAAGACTTGCCTGTAACTCCTCCCAGCTTTCTGCATGTTCTCTCCAAATCGTCCCGAAACTCGCTCTTTCGCCCCCCGTTCACATACTAGGACCTGAAACATCATAAACCAACACAACCTAGCGTAAAACGGGCCACGATAACGAGGATACAAGCTCAAACTATCAAGAAATAGTGGGGAAAACATGTTCGAATATAGCATTATCATAGTCCTATTCGCTGCAGCTCCAAGATGTAGCCATACCTCTTTTGTGACCATGTTTTATGTTCAGGCAATTTGCCTTAATTAAAGTGCCCTAGCCTGCCACATATGAAACTAGAGGTGGGCAAGGAAAAATGTGTATTTGGGTATACTCATACCCGTTCCATTTTTTAGGATTACAGTTACCCAAATATCTATAATTTTTTTATGGGACGGGACTTAGGATGAATAGTTATACAATGGGTACCCGCGGGTTACACGTTTGGGTATTACCGGTACCCGTACTACCCACCCAAAATCTCCAAGATAATTAGATGTCTGGAAATTGAATGATGTCTTAATTATCTAGGCCATGGTAAATGTTAATATGATTCATAAATAATTAAACTTGTCAGTTATGCATACTACATCTGTTGAAAACTTTCTAAAGCAGGCACATCATTTTGTAGGTGCATATCATCTACTTTCCTAGACTCCTTGATCCTCTTATCCCTCCTTTAGCGCGATTGGGTCCAGTGGCGTAGCCAGGATTCAGTTTAAGGTGGGTCCACCTCGAAAAAAATAAATATAATAAAATAGTTTTTTTAATATAATCTTACGTTCAAATTTTTTATAAATTAAAATGCATTAGCAATCGAAAATATCAAGAATATCACTCTGCATATATACAAAACAATCATTGATTTAGTTAGTCGTAGTGTTTCAAATGGTGTTCTTTGTTAAGAACCGTTAGTGTCAATACCTCGAGTTGTTGATAGAGGTTTAATAATAAATCTTATACCAACCAATAATTCATGATTTACCTGGTCGTTCGCTTTCGAATGATCTTAAAAAAAATATTTAGTATCAATAAATCGAGTTGTTGGAATATTTCAAGAATATATTATACCATTTACTACCATGCTCCCTTATAAGAAAGTCGACTTATACGAAATTGATGTTTGCACAAATCTGTATATCGTATGCTTAAGAAATGAGGTCGCCAAGATTCAAACACAAAACTTTTCGACCAACTATTCTCAACTAAACGCGACCTAGTTTTCGATATCAATTAACTATCGTACCTAATTTAACCATTTTGCCCCGAACCAGGGTGGGTCCCGGGACCCACCCTGTTACCCTCTCCCTCCGCCACTGATTGGGTCCAAACGTAGATGCATGAGCTAGGCGGATGGAGTGATCTTAACTTCATGTAATTATGTAAATGGAGTCCATCATTCTCTTGTAGGGAGTTCATAGACCTTATACAATTTGAATAAAAACTTAAATTGTGACTTGTGGATCGCATTAGAGCTGACAATTGGATCGGATTCGTGGATTGGATCCAATGGATTGGTGGATTCATGGATTGGATCAAATGGATTGGTGGATTGATCCATGAATCCAAATGACATCCAAGGCTTGGACCAAAATGTAAAATTTGAAAAGTTTTGGTACTAAAATGTCATAATGAAAAATTTTAGGTACCAAAATGTAATTTTCCAATGATATTTCTCGTATAAAAATATAAATTTTAGGTACCAAAATGTAATTTGCCATTTGGATCCATGGATTGATCCATGAATCCACCAATCCAATTTGATTTGGATCAAATGGATTGGATTTAGATGGATTGGATTAGGTGGATAATTTGGTGGATGGATTGGATTGAATTCATGAATTTGGATCCTAATTGCTACCTCTAGATCACATCAATTTCTTTCTGTAGGCGAGGATTGGATTGAATTAATGTTCTTTCCCCATTAAAGTACAAAGAAGGCTAAGTTTGGATGATTTAGTTATTTTTTTCATTATAGTTACTCGTGTGTATCCGTTATCCGTTCCGTATAGATAATGGGTATCCGTTAACCCGTATGGGTTTGAAACATGGAGTGGAATTTTCTCTCCAAATGTGATTGGGCACCCGTTCAAACGGGACGGGTACCCAATCTGGCCCGTCCCGTTGCCCACCCCGACCAAGTAACACTACCCTTCTCGACATTCAAGGCTTCTTTGTTTGATTATGATTTTCTATAAAACTTATGACATCATCCTTTTTCTTGTCGGATCTCATATTCTCGTCTGATCTATCAAATTTATTTTTCATATTCGTTTTACATCTTAAGTAATGCTTTGTTTGTAATGCAATCTGCCCTTCCACTTCTTCAATCATCATCTAGATTTAGTGATTTTAGGGCTAGATCCTTTATTTTTTTAGGTTGCTCATTATCCTCAACTCTAGACACATTTTCAGTTGGTTAGTAACTTCCTAAAAGTAAGAGAAGAGATAAAGAGGAATTTGGGCTACTTTCAGTTGGATAAGCATATTATGTGGATCAATGACCAAGACAACATGATCGAGTAAAACGATAATGTCTTGCACGATTGCTTCAACCTTTGGGTTTGACAATTTAGTCGACGACATAACAGAGTACATATACCAAAGTAAAAACAAAGCAAACAAAGGTAAAGAGATGAACACATGCATAGTATTTTTATTTTTTTTTGTTAACCGGGTTTAGTCTGTTGGTTACATCTTAGCTCAAAGGTGTGAGGTGTCTCACCCTATGAGATCTAGGTGTCTATGTTTTTATCTTATTCATGTCTAACTCCAAGTTGAGCTCCTTTAGATGGAACTGAACCCCTTGACAAGAATAGAGCAATAAAACATTATCTCTTCCTCACAAGCTCACACTAGAGAGAAATTACACAAGCTCACAACACTCAAGCAATACAAAAATGAACACTTCACCTCTCACACATTTTGCTAATCACGGAGTAACCTCTCTTGCTTTGTGTGTGATTGCTCTGCCACATTCTGTGAGTTTGTCTTGTTGCTTTCTTCTATTATATTGTTGGACTTGACAATTGTTACCTCTTGATATTTTATTATATTCGCTTGATCTTTTTTAGTTTTAGCCCAGACAATGAAAGCTTTTTCCCAACAATAAACATCAAGAATACAATGTTTGGTTATTGATGAAATATTATCAGAACTTCAAAAATTGAAAAATAATTTCGATATCACCTAGGGGTCGTTTGGATGGATCAATCTAGAAATGAGTCAATTTGATCAATTGTCTCGTTTTATAAACGAGGCAATTAAAATGAGTCAATTCGAATTACTTGCCCCCACCCCAGGTAATTGAAATTGACTCAAAACCGATCAATTCAAAATACCTCATGCAGATTGATCCATCCAAAATTTTTGCTGACAAACGAGGCAATTTGGTACAATTATCTCAAACGAGACAATTGTGGCATATGAAATTAAGCATTTCAAATAATTTGAAAAGTTTAAAATACAAATCATAAATAAGTTGTATCCAAATTACATTCAGAGCAACACCAAACTGCTTTATCCAAAATGATAAAATTCATTGGAAGTAAAATCTAAATCCATTCTCGTTAAGACATGCTCTCTTATTTCTTACTCAATTACTCATTCTAGAAGCAAAACAAATCCAAGTAACCACGGTGAAATGCGTAAAATTTGGGAACCAACTTAATCAAGCATTGTTCAGTAATGTGTTGCCAACGTCAATGACGAATCTGTACTTGACATCCGCCCTCTCCAAACGTTCCATGGCCTCGTTCACATATTCGACGGGAACAACCTCGACCTCCGCCGCAACGCCATGTTTGGCCGCAAAATCAAGCATCTCCTGCGTCTCCTTCATCCCTCCAATCCCGCTCCCGCCGACCATCTTCCTGCCCATCAGCAACGAGAAAGCCGGCAGCTCAAGCGGCTTCGGCGGCGCCCCGACCAAGACCAACTTCCCATTCGTCTTCAGCAGCCCAATCAACGGCACCAACGGGTGATCCGCCGACACCGTATCGATGATCCCGTCAAAACTCCCCATCGCCGCCTTCATCTCGTCCTGATCGCGGCTGATCAGAAACGAATCGGCGCCCAGGTTTCGGATTGCCTCCTCTTTCTTCGCCGGCGAGGTGCTGATGACGGTGACTTTAGCCCCCATGGCCTTGGCGAATTTGACGGCCACGTGACCCAGCCCACCGAGCCCAACAACGCCCACTTTCATCCCGGGCCGGTCCAGCCCATAGTATCTCAATGGGCTGTAAACCGTGATCCCGGCGCAGAGTAAAGGAGCGGCGGAATGGAGGGGCAGGGCGTCGGGGATTCGGAGGACGAAGTGCTCGTCGCAGACCATGACGTCGGAGTAGCCGCCGTAGGTTATGGTGCCGTCGGAGCTGAGGCCGGAATAGGTGAGGGTGTATTTGGGGCAGTAGTTTTCGAGGTCGTTGATGCAGTTGTCGCAGGAGCGGCAGGAGGCGACGATGCAACCGACGCCGACTCGGTCGCCGGGGTTGAATCTTGTGACTTGGCTCCCGACTTCGGTGACCTGGCCGACGATTTCGTGGCCGGGGACCAGTGGGTACGTGGAGGTACCCCATTCGTTCTTGATCATGTGGAGATCGGAGTGGCAGATACCGCAGTAGAGCACTTTGAACTTCACATCCGTCTCCCCTGTTGCTCTGAATGAATGAATGCAGCAGAGAGATAAGCAATTAGGCGCACAAATTCAGAGAAGGAGAAAGCAAATGCGCATTGGGTATGGATCAGGATTAACTAGATTGAACTAAGACGCACCTTCTGGAGAAATTGAAAGGGGAAAGGACACCAGATTGGTCCCTTGCAGCCCAACCAAAGGCCGGAACAGGGTGCTCTTGCTCTGCCGACTGAATTGCTGCCATTGTTGTAGCTGGGATTTAGTTATTCCAAGATCACTCTGAGGTTTAGTCAGGACAAGGGAATGAGAATTGCTCTTGTCTTGTGAGAATGTGGTGAAGGATTAATGGTGGAGGGGATTGAGCTAGTGTGGTTTGTATATATAGTAGTAGGCAGAATTGGAGATGATAATATGATATTATTATGTATGGGACAGGGGTTGGGAGTGACATAATTGGTGAGGTAATACTTAATTTGCAGTGGAAGCAGCACTAGAGAAAAGTAATAATAGTCAAACCATTGAAATGGGAGGAAACGAATCTTCCCATGTTTCGGGCAGTACATTATTCTCATTCCCATTTCTTATAAGAAAATATATTGATGAAGTGCAAGGGCTTGTGTGACTCGCTGCTTACTTCACCCGCTGGCTTCCCAGGTGCTGCTGCTTCGGCTCAACCCATTCAAAAAATTCAGATATAAGAGCCGAGAATTAAATACATTTTTATTTTCTCAATAGGTTCATATCTTTTTTCGTTTTAAATTAGATTTCAATTTTTTTTTACAGATGGAACGAGTTCGTTGTGCTCTACAAAAAGAGATATATTTTCCATTTTTTTTAGAAATAAAAATTCTGTGCCTCTCGTATCTTCTTTGTTTTTAATTCATTTTTGAAAATTTTTGCACAGAAGGAACGAGTTCATCATGATCTATTGGATTTACAAATTTCTGGGTGAACAAAATACAGGACCAAAAATACCACACAATACCACCCTGGTTGGTACAGGGTGGTATCTTGTGTTACACATGTTACAAGTCGTAAATGACAGTTAATATACTTCTACTATCATGAATTCAACCATCCTACAGTCTTGGTTTGTTTATACCACCATGTTACGCTTTTCATACCATAAGTATGCTCTTATTTCAATACCAGTCAATTCCATATGGTATAGACTGGTAAAAAATGACTCAAATTTTTTTTGTTCCAAAAATATATCAAATTGGATATCATTTTGAAGAGCACAATTAATTTGATCTAACTGTGCAAAAAAAATTCGACTTAAAGCGAGTGAGAAATCATCCGTTAAAGATTAAGGGGGAAATTAAAGACTTATCAGGAGAGAGAATGGACGCTGATGTGACAGATTCTAATTGGATTATGCATAGTTATTGACCACAAGGTTATTGCCCGAATTCGCTCCCTCTCTATCCATTCATCATATCCATTACCTAATTTTGCATATGTATTTATTAGAATGACAATTTCATTTATATATATTTATAAATTAGTTAATTTTATATCATAAAAAAAGCAAGTACCTTTGGCAACATACTATGCCAATGAGTAATCGAGAGTAGCTTTACATTTTTGAACTCTATGTAAAACTATACATAGTTACCGCAATGTATCCTAAGACCTAACCAGTCTCAATCAATTTATTGTCAAGACCGAAGAACTCAGTGACAGACCGTCATACCCTCCAAAAACATTCGAACTTCATTCTTAATTTGCTCAATCATAACTGGGATGCTCTTCTTGTTACCTCTATGTCGCAGCAGACATCTCTCCCGCCAGATAGTACTAATAATGGCTCTCCAGATCACTCGAGCAATTTGTTTGCTTACTGTCTTACTCTTGAGGTTATCAATCTCCCACTGTAGCTCATCCTCCCAAGAGTCAAATGAATATGGATGAAAAATAGGAGCAAGTAATCCTGCAAACATACATTTAGCTACATGACATTCTGCAAACATGTGGCTTCTAGTTTCTAGTGCACATGAACAAAAACACAAGAGAAGAGCCTGCATCCCCCAACTACTCATCTTGTCCCCAGTAGATATGAAATTTCGTACCACTAACCACACAAGGAATCGATTCCGTGGGATTGATGGCCTCTTCCAATCAAGAGAGTACCAAGGAACATGGTGCTCCCTAGAACGAAAGTCTTCCCAAAGATGTTTAATAATAAACCTTGTCATCACATTACCATTCCATAAGATCTCACCATTCTGCAGTAAAGTTTTCTAATGGATATTCTCTTTACTTTTAAGCAACTTTTGCCAGATTCAAAAACCAGTTTTAGATGTAAATGTCCAAAAATCCTGATTCTTCAATCTATACTTCCAGGCATCTCGAAATTATTCCAACACTTGGCCAAATTATGCCTCTTTTCTTTCCAACCTTGATAGCTTCTTTGGCAAGCAGTACAAACGGGTAGAGTTAGCCATTTGGGATCATATCATCAGTAGCAGGTGGGTATACACGTTGAAGATGAATCCTCCTGGTAGCATCGAACGACACAAAGCCAGGGTTGTGCACAAAGCTTTACTCAAGAATACGGGATCTACTTTGATGAGACTTTTGCTCTCGTGGCTAAGATGTCCACTATTCGTACTTTACTTGCAGTAGCTGCTATTCGTAATTGGCCGTTGTTTCCCCTTAATGTGAAAAATTCCTTCTTACATAGGGACATAAAGGAAGTAGTTTACATGGAGCAGCCTTCGAGATATACTCTAGGGACACCAGATCAAGTTTGACTTCTTCGTTCATTGTATGGCCTTAAGCAAGCACTATGTGCTTGGTTCGAGAAGTTTCATGAGACAATTTATGTTTTGGGGTTAGAGCTTTAATGACCCTTCATTGTTCATTCTTCTTCTTCGCGCGGGATATTTGTTTTTCTCATTTATGTTGATCACATGATTGAGAACTGTTATTAGAATGGTAAGAGACGAAAGGAGTAGTAAGTGTTAATCGTGTAATATCAGAGCAGAATGTAGCTGATCCTTTGACTTAAGGATTACCTAGAGAGAAAGTCTAAAATACCGCCAAGGGAATGGGATTTATGCCTATAGAAATATGAATAACACAAGATTGTAAACCGACCAAGTTGACTAGAGATCCCAAGAAATGGGTTCAATGGGCAATAACAAGTCCACTTTAATATAAGAAAGTTCATGCATAGTGAAACATGAATTCTCAAAGTTTATATAGGTTAGTTAATAGTAACTCTTCATGAGGTCTGCACTTCATATGGAGTGAAGTACATTGTTGTTGGGTGTACTTCTAATAGAGTCATCTATATGAATGTGGGAGTGGGGCCGATTCCTATGGAATTTGGCGAGGCACCAAATTTCTAGATCATTCACTAAACTGGGATAACGTGCAGGACCGTAAATACACGACTGTTAGAGAATCACATTCAATGAAAAGGTTCGATGTGCTACACTGTGTGAGATAGAGTTCAAGATTACTAGTCACTCTTGTTGAATTGGAAGTGTCCAAAACGCTAAGATTCAAACTGAAAGATACCTTAGTTTATCTCCATTCTTATACTATGTTTTATGCTCAAAGATAGCTTCAAAACTATCAAAGCATGAGGGTTTTGCATATGAATAAATTTGAAAACTATATTAGAAGTCTCAAGAGAAACTACCACATTGGTAGGTGAACATCTGTTAAAGGTGTATTTAGATATATTTAGATGACCCACTTTTGTGAGAGAGGAATGACCTAAATGACCATTATATCACACACACAAAGCGTCGTCCGTCCATTCGTCGAGCGAGTAGGTGGGTGGGTGGTCAACTTGAGACTATACAATTTGGAGAAATTCTGAATTAATTATTTCTCAATGGATACAATGAGGATAATTATTCCCCTAATTAAGTGTGATTTATTCCCCACGAAAGAGGGTATATTCTTAGGGTTTTGGCTCCACTTTAAATAGTTGATTCCTCATACCCTTTGGACGTTGAACATACGAAGAGCCAACATAAGAGATTGGTATTCATAGATCTGCGGTTCCGTTCAAACCGAGAGTATACGAGTGGCTATTTTATTCTAGGGGCAACCGACTAATAGACTGTTGTGCAAAATCACGAAGTCGTTTCACGAACATTTTAAAGAAAACGACCTAGTCTCCGATTCACCCAAATTTCGATAACCCTAATTTTTTGTTCGTTTTCACTAATATTAAATATAGTTGGGCAAATATTTTTATAAGAATGAGTGAAAATATCAATTTTGTAGTAACAAACGGTGAGACAAGAAATGATATGTTTCTGCCCACCAGCCAACCTCACATCCATACTCAGTACTACAATACAAACAACAAAGCTCCTGAATTTTTACCTCAGACCCGACATGAAAACGAAAAAGAAAAAAAAGGTACTCATCGCCATCTATAGTGTCGCTTCCCATAGTGATGGTAATCGTTTGCCTAAACCATTTCATCCCCGCTTTCATATATCATAATCTATACTCGCCCCATACGCATGCGAGAGAAGGTTTTGCAAAACCATTCCCATGCCCGTGGGTTTCAGTTGTCCATGGGGTAATACCCCGTATATCAAATATTATAATACATAAAACTTTAAATGTAAATTTTCAATCATAACACTAACACACCTACTATATCATTAGTCGGCAAAGAGACTATCATTCTTAACACGGTCCAAACATCTTATCCTAAAACATCCATTAATCCATTAGATATAATACAATGCAATCCAAATTATTATTCTCTTACTATGATGCATCTACTAAGTAATAACTAACTAACATAATCTTGTTAACACGAGGGAAAAAGTGAAAGAGTGAAGGGATAATTGAGGTAAATGAATTAGGTTTTGATTTGGGTGGTCATCCAATTGCATTTCTACTATTTATTTTCTTGAGTTACACTTACTATTATTGATAGGTTATCATTTAAACAATATACTTTTATATGTGAAGAAATGCTCCTGATGGGCGGGTATAGGTATGGGTATGAGGTGGGGAAGGTTAAAACCATACATGCCCTCTATGCATCAAATCTTTTGCGCGTTTTACCCATACACATCCCGTACCTAGTCAAAGCGAAAATTCGCCATATTAATTGGTTGAGTACGATCGGATACCCGCAATTATGGGTTTGATTGTCCGTTTCCAACCCTCATCTCAGAGGAAATATAATTCGGATCGTCTATTTATCAGCTTCTCACAGTTAGCCGGTTCTTTTAGAAGAAATTCGTCTTCTTTACTGCTTTTTGGTTGATAATTTTAATGTTGTCAGAACCGAACCGGAGCATGAACCGGTAATGCGAAAGGCTCGCACTTTAGTGGTCCAACCGGCAGTAGACCGTTTAAAAAGCGTTAGAGAACCGGTTCGAAATAAATGTTATCCGTATAAATAGTGACATTTCTTAATCAGAGCTCGTCTCTTTCTTTCGAAATTGTGAAATGGAAATAAGGATTCAGTTTGAGAGCCCGACGTTTTTTGTTTATTTCAATTTTCAATTTTTTGCAATTTTTTAATTAAATTTAACGGCTGAATGGCAAAAACCGGAAGAGCGGCTCGATCGGCTCCAGCGTTTAATAGCCTCGGCCACTCGTCAACCGCTACATAAAACCGGAGCGGTTTTAGACTATTTCGAGCCGATTTTATGACCGGGTGACGGTTTTACCGATCGGGCCGAGCGGCTCGGCTTTAATAAGACTGGATAATGCAATTGCATACCAACTTCTACCACGTGTGTTTAGAGTTGTCGATCCTAATCTTCATGGGTCGTTTGAAAGTTGCGAATGTTAAATCGTTGCATTGTAATGAATCACCATAATATAAATGCATGTATTGATACAATGGATGCATTTTAACAATACATTGTTTGGTTGTTGAGATTCTATTTTATGCATTGATTTATATAAAGTTACTTTTATGGGGAAATGTCACATTTACCCTCAACTTTTAGAATAAGACAAAAACTATTGGGGATATAAATGAAAAGAAAAGGTTGACACAAATCTAAAACCAACAATCACAACAATCTCAACTTTTAGTTGAGATTGTATAATGGGGTTAATTACATGGTTGGTCACTGAGATTACAAAAAACGTTCATGTTTGGTCACTGAAAATATTTAAATCCAATCTTGGTCACTCAAATTAGTTAAATGGTTCAAGTTTGGTCACTCTCCGTCCAACTCTGTTAAATATGTCTGATGTGGCAGTCAACCCTCAAAGTTGACCGTTAACTCGGTGACGTGGCAATTAAAAAATAATAAATAAAATAAATTTTAATCTTCTACCATTTCCAACTCATTTTGACAATAAAGTAAAAAAAAAGAGTTGGAAATGAGTGACCAAGATTCGGCGGCGGACATTCGCCCGCCCCAACAGCTCTGTCATCTCCCTCGTCGCCTCACCGATACTCCGCCGCGAAATTCGGCGGCGCCCCTCCTCCCTCCTCGCCGCCGCCCCACAACATGGCCAGGGTCGAATCGACCACCACCTTCATCGCCGCATCGAACACCCCGTCGCCTCGCCGGTGCAAATCTCCCGCACCCCGCCTCAACCGCTCCCCTGCCCTGCGCGTGACACGTGTCCAGGGCCCCGCAGGTGAGAACCTCCCGGAACATGACCTTCCGCAGCCCGGCCCAATCGGGGCCGTACGGCAGGTTGGCGAGGTCGATCCCGCCGTAGGTTAAGATCCGGCCCACAATCGGGATCGGGCGGGTCGAGAAGATGGACTCGTTGACCCGAAAGACCTCTTTTGCTATATCCGGGGAGCTGACCACGACCAGGGATCTGTTGAAGCCCTGGATTGTGTAGATTGGGCCGTGGGTTTCAGCCAAGGAAGTGAGCTGCCGGTGGAGGTCATTGCGGCGGAGGAACGGGAGGTACCCGACGACCGGCAGCCCACGTGGACCCGGCGGCAATTTGGTTCTTCGGAGATTTCCGAGGAAGTAGAGAACGGCGGTGAATATTGTGATTGCGATGGTTATGGTCAACAGTGATGTGGCGGAAGTCTCATCTGTGAGTGGAGAGATTAGGGAAGTAGCCACAGGGAAAAGCTCACCAGCGACGGGTTGAGTTGGAAATTAAAATTTATTTTATTTATTATTTTTTAATTGCCACGTCACCGAGTTAATGGTCAACTTTGAGGGTTGACTGCCACATCAGACATATTTAACGGAGTTGGACGGAGAGTGACCAAACTTGAACCATTTAACTAATTTGAGTGACCAAAATTGGATTTAAATATTTTCAGTGACCAAACATGAACGTATTTTATAATCTCAGTGACCAACCATGCAATTAACCCTTGTATAATGCATTATTTTTTGTGATTGTTGGTGAGACCTACGTAAAACAATGCATGCATTGTTTAACACTTTGGCAATTTCAAACATTGTATTGTACATAATACATGTATTCAACAAACACAACTATAACAATCACAACTTCCAAACGACCCCTTAGTTCTTTTTGGTTTCCCCTATTTTGATAAATTTTTGGGGAAAGAAAAAAATATCTTTCTTGGGGAAAGAAAAAAAAAACAACCCCCATCTACCGTAACTACCATCCCAGCGGGCCGCGGCAGCTATTGGATTTGGGCCATGTGAACGCGCCCAAGATTAAATGTCGAAAGGAGGGCCTCACAAATATGAACCCAAGCCCAGCGGCAAAGATTAAATGTCGAAAAAAAATTCGTATTCAACTATAGCCATTGTGGTTTGACATATCACGATGTTCATCCATTTGTTCTGAAATTTCAAAATTGATCAGGAAAAGTTTAAGTACGAGTTGGATTGGGTTTAACGGTTTGTTAAGTACATTCAAGTTAACTAATGGCATACATAAATTAGGAAAAATTGTTTTTCCTTAATGAGATCGGAACTAGAATTCCTGATTCCCACCGGAAAGAGATATACTTGTAGACTGTGGATTACTAAATACGAATCAAAATGTACGCCTAGACTGCTCACGTAGACGACGCCAACCCAGATTGAAAGCCGAAGATACGGACGGTGGATCGATTCCGGTTGTTATACGTATGTACTTACAAAGCTACAAGAAGAATACAAGTCTGACTCTGACGACAACCAGGAAGTTGTTATGCCATTCATTCT
Source organism: Linum trigynum (assembly GCA_964030455.1). Classification (NCBI taxonomy): domain Eukaryota; kingdom Viridiplantae; phylum Streptophyta; class Magnoliopsida; order Malpighiales; family Linaceae; genus Linum; species Linum trigynum. Next base: position 9,459,807 of record OZ034820.1, on the reverse strand, counting down.
GTTTCTCGGGTGTTCGTTTCGACTTCAGGAATCTCTAATGGAGAAGCTAAAAGAGGGCCACCGAGAAAAAGAAACAGCTGGTAAATGGAGAAAGATGGAAAAAGTCAAGGACATGGTGGTTACAACTTACAAGTAGGGTACACGTGTCTGGTTTCCTTTCCAAAACCGTCGATATCAGAAAAGTCCAGATGTATATAAAGACGAACTCGAGTGTTATAAACCAACTGGTTCCAATAATTCGAATTGTTGAGAGAGGCCCACGTATGATACTTAATCACTTCCTTACACGCCCACTCAAACGAAAGCCGACTCATCGGCTTGAAGTTTGCATAGTCCTGCCATACTATGTGCTTGAAGACAACGGTTAATATTGAGGGGCGTGAGGACTTGAACACGTAACCTCAAAGACAAACCAGCTCTGATACCATGTCATAAACCAACTGGTCACAATAACTCGAGTTGTTGGGAGAGGCCAATGTATGGTACTTAACCACTTTCTTACATCGAGCAATCGCAGATACTGTCACTCAAGGTTGTTAACCTCTACGGGAAAGTCGGTTTGCTTAGGTTCGATCAACGTCGACTCCAAAATAGTTTCCTAAAAGTCATTGGTCTGACCGCTAGAAAGAATGGGGAGGACAGGCAGACGAGAAAGGGAGAGAGGAAAGAAGAATGGTGGATGGGCAATGAGAGTTTATAAAGAAGTGGTTAAGTATCATGTACATCTCCGAACAACTCGAGTTATTGGGACAAGTTGGTTGATGACATGATACCAAAGTTGGTTTGTCTTTGAGGTCACATGTCCAAGTCCTCACGAACCCCAATATTAACCATTGTCTATAAAGCACGTGGTATGGCAGCCCTGTGCAAACTTGAAGCCCATGAATTGGCTTTCGTTTGAGGATGAGTGTAAGGAAGTGGTTAAGTAATATAAATGGGCCTCTCCGAACAACTCGAGTTATTGGGACAAGTTGGTTTATGACAAAGTTAGGTAGGCTTGGAGGCGAAGTTGGACGGGACCCTCGTCGGTTTCCTCCAGACTTGTCATAGCTCAAGTCTTACTCATCACTCACGATAGTCACCGAACTGCGTGCCGATGCCACTTGTTACGTAGATTCGTTGGATAGAATCTCCCATACAACGTGTCTCACAAGAATCGAACGATAAGCTATAGAAATATACTTAGGACAAAGAGAATTAGGGTCAGAACGATCAGAAATAGACTGAGAAAAAGAAGATAGAAGAACGAATCAAGAAAGTGATTTGGGTTCCAACCTTCTCATGACATTAAACTAAAGAATGAGTACGTATTTATAAGCATAGAACCTCTCATTTTTCCTACCTAAAATATGACTCCTTATTTAGCAAGAATAGAAGATCAGGGTTAAGGAGGCGTATGTAGATGTGAGTCCACATGCCGATGTGTTGCCGCCGTGATCTCGGACGATGTCAGAGAGGTCGGCATGGAATTGCTGGCTAACGACGGTGCAAGTTAAAGGGACGCGTCCAAAGAAAGAAACAGGTCACGAGAACCGTGCCACCGATTGAGGAAAAAAGGCAGTTGAGAAAGCCATTTGAATTTGGTGGAGAGGAAGAGGAGGAACTAGTAAGGGTTTGTTTGAAGCTGAAGAAGGAACATGTGCATAATTGGGATTTCGAATCCTAATAGGAGAAGGATTATGTTTGCGCGGTAAGTCTCAACGTTTAAGTTTGGTTGTGTCAATAAAGCGAAATGATGTCATATGGTTTATTATATTTTGAGTCCTTATGTTTTAGTTAGAGTCAAAAGGGTCATGTTGATTTGTTTAAGGTTGTTGCATGTTTACAACAACATTGATGTTTGTGGTTGCCGATTTGTAGGATGTCTATGTTAGTGGTTAGAGTCGTGAGGCGAGATTTGTGGCTGAAGCATCTGTACATTAGGTTGAACCCTTCATTCTAATAAGGTTTGTCAGATTACAAACACATTCGAGTCTTCATTGTGGTATCAGACTCGAGCAAGCTACAACCAGATGCTTTCAAGCGGGCTTTTTGAGTGATTAGTTGATAATGATTCTGCTGTCAATTGCAGATTAGGGGTTGGGAAACATGAGAGATTTCATGAGGTATTATTATTAGGGTGAGTGACAAGATCTGCTGTCAAGAAGGTATTGTAAGTCTTTGAGAATGAGTGAATTAGGAATCTTTGTTCAAGTATATCTGCCAAGGTTCGATGGTGATTATGGTCACTGGAGTCTCTTGATGGAGAATCTACTTCGTTCCAAGGAGTACTGGCCTATTGTGCAACAAGGATTTAAAGACAGGAAAGGTGAGGAGCTATCTAAATATGAGACTAAGGCTCTTGATGATCTGAAGCTGAAGGGCTTGAAGGCTAAGAACTACCTCTTCTGCTTCATCGACAAGACTATCCTCAATACCATCTCAAAGAAAGGTACTACCAAAGACTTATGGGATTCAATGAAAGTTAAGTACCAAGGCAATGCCAAAGTTCAGAAATCAAATCTACATGCTCTTAGTCAGAACTTCGAAATCATTGAGATAAAAGGAGGAGAGTCTGTGACCAATTACTTCAGTAGGGTCATGACCATATCAAATGCCATGAGAAATTCTGGTGAAGCAATGACTGATGTTCAGATTGTTGAGAAAATCCATAGAACCTTGACTGAAAAGTTTAATTATGTGGTTTGTTCTATTGAGGAGTAAAAAAAATATTGAAGAACTGTCTGTAGATGCTCTAAAGAGCTCTCTCATAGTTTATGAGCAAAAGTTCTCAAAGAAACTACCTACAGGAGAAGATCAAGTTCTAAGAACCACTCATGAGTTTGGTGGTAGAGGAGGAAGAGGCTAAGGCAGAGATCCTTATCCTAGTAGAGGAAGGAACTGGAATATAGAGCTGTAGAATGCTTTAAATGTCACAAACTGGGACACTATAAGAATGAGTGCCCAGAATGATATAACAATCAACAAGTCCACTATTCTAATTCCAACTATGTGCAAGATCATTAGTCATATGGTGATATGAAGGATGACATGTTACTCATGGCTAGAGTTGATTACATGTATGATGAAGAAGAGAAGGTGGATGCTGACTTTTGTAGAAGATCAATTTGTGAACAAGGACTCAGACTGGTGGTTCCTTGATTCAGGTTGCTCCAATCATATGACTGGAGAACAAAAGTGGTTCACTGAGAAGAATTCCAACTTCACCCGCGCCCCCTTTCTCTCTCTGTACTCGGTCGGTCCTTCACCCCACCCCCCCATCCCCCTCACCATCTAATTCCATCGGCGTTGATCGTTCCTGATGTAGAGGCGGAGCACATGGCGCTCATCTTTGGTGACAGGACCAGGCTGTTAGTGACGAACGCTGGGGAGTAGGTGAGAGGCGATGCACTCAGGGGTGACTCCTGTTGGTGGTGGTTTGGGTTATTACTGTGGTACTGGTTTGGTTTTATTTTGGTATTCATTTTATTTTGGTATTGATTTGGTTTTATTTTGTTATTTGTAAGTGTTTTAATGTGGTATTGATTTGTTATTCATTTTGGTATTGATTCTTTTTGATGTGCTATTGGTTGATTTTATTTATTGATTTTGGTATTGCTTCAATTTGATTCTGATATTGTTTTGGTTTGAGTGTATTTGTATCGGTAGTGGTTTGATACTTTTTTTAAGTGGTATTGGTTTGTGTGTGTATTCGTATTGGTAGTGGTTATCATGTGTGTTTTCATAATGTTATTGATTGTCTCGGCTAGTATAGATTTTTCGTATTGGTATGGATCTTTCTTGGATTGTTATTGATTTTGTTTAGGTTGATATGGATTTTTTTGCATTGGTATTGATTTTTCTTGGATTGGTATTGATTTTTTTGCTAGGTAGTCGGAGAAAGTACAGATGGTTACAATCAATGAAGCACAAGGATGAAAGGATCAGAGGAAGGCAAGGAGGCAAAATCAGATAGAGGGTGAGATATAGAGCGAAGAGTTTAGTTTTTGTAACAAATTATTTCTCCGCTGTAATTAATTCGATATGATTAACATGAATGTACGTACTTTTTTTATATTCAATACAGATCCGTAAAAAATATATATATATATATATATATACCAATACCACATTAAACTTTCTTTTATTCTGCATAACTTTTCAATCATTAAACTTTTTAGTAGGAAAATTTTCTAATTAAAAGGATCTTTATTATTTTAGAGGTTTTAGAATAATTTTTTTTTTAAACCATTTCAGCATATATTTTGAAGATTGTGAGCTAGCAAAAGTTGTAGTCATTGAAGAGTTCTACAAAATCAAAGAAAAGGAGGTTTCCCCCTATCGGACGACATAGCACATAATTATTACCGTCCAAAGTTAGCAAAATCACTAAATGATCCATTTGGAGCAGCAAACGACCTTATTTAGAGAAGACGGGCCAAACAACCTTCGACATTTGCAGTTGCAGAGATCTAAAAAGTTTATCTAGAGTAAATTTTTTGCACCAATCCGATAGTCGAACGAAAAGTAACGGTGGTTTTATATTACAACGTTTATTAGACCGAATCAAATCACCAAAAAAACTAGGGTAATACCCAATGGGTTTGGAAAACTCAAACTCAACCCAATCCGCTGGATATTCGCGGGTTCATGGATACCCATGGGTTCTACAAATGCATAATAACTTCCTGTCAAAATAAAAGTCTAACATTATCAATCTTCCCATACAAATTATTCGTACAAAACACACCAATCTAGAGAATACAAGCAAATCACAAATTATCCATACAAATTGTTCAACATTAAAGGTAAAGATCCATAAACAACATAATTAATTGTCATCTTCTTCCTCCTTGTCCACTAAGCTTCTTCACTCTCCACTCCATAAAATGAACTTCATTCTACACAATTAGGAAAAATAAATTATGCGGGTACGGCTTGGAACGGGTTGGGATATGGCTAAACCCAAACCCAATCCAACCGGCAAAATAGTAGAACTGGTTTAAACCTAAACCCGATCCGTAATCCGTCAATATGAGTTTTACTCGCTTTGATCAGGTTGGATCGGGTAGGGTATCCGTGAATAGGGTTACGTTGTCATTCCTGGTTCGCAGTGCTTTTGCTAAATTGCTTAGCCTAGGAGTGATTTTGCTCAAGTTTCTTTTGTTGGCAATGATTTTCAACAAAATCTCTAAACATTGCAACAATCTGCAGCAAAATCGCTGACCATTATAGCGATCTAGTCCAAACTTTTGTAGTTTGAGAAATTTTTGAGGAAATAATGTATAATGAATTTTGTTTTAACAAACTTAGTATTTAGGGAAAAGATCCCACTTTGTTCTGGGTAATGAAGGACGTTGACCATCCTCTTTTGTTTACATAAGCAAAGATGTCATCACATATTCACATTCGACTGGTGACTGATGCTATTGGGTGGCAACTTCAGTGCCAAAAGATTAAAGAATACTGTCCACAAACACAAAGACAAAGCAGCCGGTTCGACGTTGGGCTTCAGCCCATTACCAACAATCAACTGACGTTACTACGCATTATCTGTTCACTTGATTATACCCTCGTCCCGCTCCCTTATATAAACTCGCCCTCGCGCAGCCTCCAATTCCCAAATTCTGCACACACACAGAGATAGATATCAGGAAATTCCGCTTCGATCTAGATTTCCCTTTCCAGATTTTCATTTCCGATTCGGTCAAGCAAATATGGTTGCGAATCAGCCTGAGAAGGAAAATCCGGTGCCGGCGTTTGGGTTGGCTGCCAGGGACCAATCTGGAGTCCTCTCCCCCTTCAACTTCTCCAGAAGGTTTGGAATTCTCGTCTTCCTCCTCCCGACTCTGGCTTTCACTCGATTTCGTTTCTCCCTTCGAGATCTTTTTCTTTGTATTTGTCGATGTAATGTAGTTACCACTGTAATACACAGAGCGACAGGGGAGAAGGATGTGAAGTTCAAGGTCATCTACTGTGGGATTTGCCATTCGGATCTCCACATGATCAAGAACGAGTGGGGCACCAGTACCTATCCTCTTGTCCCTGGGTAATTTTCAAACTCTCGTCTCGCCCCTGTTTCCTATGTCCTCTCAACCAAAAATCGATTCATCCAATTACTTTATGCACATATATATATGAACCCATGTGACGTTTTTGGGATTGACAGGCACGAGATCGTGGGAGAAGTGACAGAGGTCGGGAGCCAAGTGGAGAAATTCAAGGTTGGGGACAGAGTCGGGGTAGGGTGCATTGTAGGGTCATGCCGCTCCTGCGACAACTGCTCCAACAGCATCGAGAATTACTGCCCCAAAATGATCCTGACCTATGCCGGCACCTACCACGACGGCACCGTCACCTACGGCGGCTACTCCGACGTCATGGTCTGCGATGAGCACTTCGTGGTCCGAGTCCCCGACGCCCTTCCTCTCGACGCCGCCGCCCCGCTGCTCTGCGCCGGGATCACGCTGTACAGCCCGCTAAGGTATTACGGGCTCGACAAGCCCGGGATCCACTTGGGCATTGTTGGGCTCGGTGGGCTGGGCCACGTCGGGGTCAAGTTCGCCAAAGCCATGGGCGCTAAGGTCACCGTCATCAGTACCTCCCCTGCCAAGAAGCAGGAGGCCATTGAGCGACATGGTGCGGATTCCTTCTTGGTCAGCCGCGACCAGGAACAAATGAAGGTAAATTATATTTTAATGATTTTGGGTTAATTATGAATTCAGGAATTGAGATTCATTTCGCTGTTTTGGTAGGCTGCAATGGGGACGCTGGATGGTATAATTGACACAGTGTCAGCTGTGCACCCAATTATGCCCTTGATCGGGCTACTCAAGACACATGGGAAGTTGGTGTTGGTCGGCGCTCCGGAGAAGCCACTGGAGTTGCCAGTTTTCCCTCTGCTGATGGGTATGAGAGATGATTTCCTCGTCTTCTTATCAGGGTTTTAGCCTTCCAGTTAATTTGTGGGTATTTATTAACTGTTGGGAGGATATATGAACTGCAGGAAGGAAGATAGTAGGGGGGAGTTGCATTGGAGGGATGAAGGAGACGCAAGAGATGCTCGATTTTGCAGCAAAGCACAACATCACAGCTGATATCGAGGTTATATCGGCCGATTATGTGAACACGGCAATGCAGCGCCTTGAGAAGGGAGATGTTAAGTACCGATTCGTCATCGATGTGGCCAAGACTATGCAAGCTTAAGTTTTGTGATCCGTTAGGGAGAAGCTATGGGGATTTTGTTATGTTGGCTTGGTAAGAGGCAGCGTAGGAAGTGGAGAAGTGTGTGATTAGTACTTACCATCCTCTAGTGTTTTGAGAAGAAGAAGAAAGTGTTTGCTTTTATTGCTGTCATTGCTTGTGAAAAGGGTGAAATAATAAGTAACTTTGATTTGTGTCTTAAAATTTACAAGGAAAATCCAGAAATAAAAAGATGTCTTTTTTTCTTCTTGGCAAAATACACTTGTATAGTTAAAACTATCACCTTTGTGTCACTTATAGTCACTTTTGGCGAAATACCACTAATAGCCACTTCCGTCCGATTCTTTAACGCTGTTAACGTTAAGTGTGACTGGGCAAACGGAGAAGCTTACGTGGCCCGCCTGAGTTTTACACGTGGATAATAATTAAAAATATACCAGAAACGCTAATTCTACCCACCCACCTTTTTACTACGTCTTATCCTCTTCTTCCAATCCACCCACCAAACCCTACAAGTCGACACAAATAGATTTAAGAATAGAGAACATCTTAAACCCAAAATCCAAAATCTTAAACCCAGAACTACAAATCACAACCCCGGACCTTCTAAATCCCCAGCTCCCATCTTCAGCAGCGACCATCAATTGAGAGCCGAGATTGGGAGCGTGAAATCCAGAATCGCTACCAATTGAGAGGGGGAAGTCGCTGGGGAAAATCATCGTAGCCGTCTTTGAGAAGATCTTCACCACAAGGATGGAGATTTAAAATCCAGATCTGTAGACAGACAGATCGGCCAAAATCCTCCATCACCTCTCCACAGCAACTGTCGTTCGTCATGGGTCTCAACTCCTCCGTTGCCGATTTCCCTTTTGGCAAGCGCTTCAAACTCGACGCCCGCAACACCACCTTCAACATCGATCTCCACCTTCATCTCGGCTGATCTTGGTTCGGCCGCTGCCACGGTGGCGAGTCTCGTTGTCCCGAGTGTGAAATGAGAAACTCCTCCTCTAGGCAACCGACTTCTTCTCTACACATCGAGAGTTGGGGGTTTAAAGGGTGGGGGATTGAGTAGTGTGAGCAGTGCGGTGGCGGGAAAGACGGGTGGGGGAATCGGGAGAAGAGGTGAAGGGAGTTTTGGGCGGAAGGCGATGGTTGTACCTTCGCATGAAGTTCTCGGCAGGAGAAATCCCGATTCCGGGGTCGCGAATCGGCAGATAAGTGGGATTCGGGGAAGAAGAGTAAGTGTCGAGCCATTCAAAAAGTAGAAGAAGATTGGTGGGTAATGGTGAGGAGTAATATACGCATCGATCAGTATGTCTATCTCCTTCGCGGGGAAGAGGAAATTTGGGAAGAACCCTAATTTCGTTTTCTAGCAAGAGATGGGGAAGAAGGAAGGCTCGTGCGAATAAGGTAGGTGGGCGTATAAGGGTTAATTTTTTAGATTGAATTTTATTTTTTTAAAATAATAAATAAATTATAAAGCTGACGTGTCACTATTTGCTTAGTTGTCGCTGACGTGTCCGCTGAATTGGTGCCTCGTCTGCCGATCGTTAAATAAGTTGACGGTGTTATAAACACCGTTATAGTTTCTAACGAAAATGGTTATATCTGGCACGCAAAACCTTTCAAAAGTGGCTATTAGTGGTATTTCGCAAAAGTGGCTATAAGTGGCACAAAGGTGATAGTTTTGGCTATGCAAGTGTATTTTGCCTTTTTTCTTCTCTCTCAAATTCAATTTCTATGATTTACTATCTAGAGTTCCTTTCTCCAGCTCCAATAGGTGTTATCATCTTCGTCAATTCAGAGAGTGTCCTTCACCCCTTTCACTTCTTTATGTTGTCTTTGTCTTATTCTCTTGCCTTTTTTTGTCTTTTTTTTCATTCGGTCATTTTTGCACCTTTTCCATTCGTATTTTCGGCCCCTCTATGGGATTTTTACTACTGCCTCTCCATGCGAGATGTTTGTTTTCCAACTCCAGCTTCTTTTTCGGATTTTCAAATCTTGAAGTTTTGGGGGGTCTTCTATTTGGTGAGCAAAAGGGGCTATGGATTCCAATATGTAGCTCGTCTTCTCGTTGTTTAATCTTTCTTGTAGCTCATCGTTTCACCCAACCAGTCAGTGATCCAAAAATGCAATGACCTTTCATCATGCAATGGTCTATAAGAAGTCTTTTGATGTTGAAGACAAAGACTCTATCTCCGAGCTTTAGGGGTCAGCCAATTGTTATCGTGATTTTCCTCCTCTTGCATGGTGTTTAGTTGGAGCTCATGATTGTGTTTGGTCTAGCGAAGTATGGATGGAAATGAGCTTTTGGTGCACTTCGATTTGCCTTCTCTCGTTCCCCCTCATCCTTCATCTAGGTTGTCTTCTTTCCCATTCTATTTTCTTTGATTTCATATTGGTTGGTGCTTCCTAGTTCTTGAAGATGGTAAAGATAGAGCATCAGGTTTCTGCGGGGAAGGTGAAGCCACTCGAGGTTCCTGAGTGGAAGCGTGAACGCATCTCTACATACTTTGTGTATGATTTTCCAAGGACATAGCGTCCACTTATTCCCATAAATTTCAAACTAGGGGTGGATGCATTGGCAAACTTGTATATCCAAGATGTGGTGAGACTACATAGAGTTATACTAACCATTGTATCATACCGAGATCCTACCTTCATTGAGTAGTGTTGGAACTTTGAAGAGCCTTCACAAGGTTTTATGGACCAATCTTCATTTCTCGATTGCCTATCATCCACAGATCGAGGAGAAAATTCAGACATTAGTGGATCTATTGAGAGCTTGTAATTTGTATTTAAAGGGATCGTAGGATAAATATCTTCCTATATTGGAATTCTTATAACAACCATTACCACATCTCTCTGAATGTCGCATCATATGAATCCTTGTATGAAAGGAAGTTTAGACCTCCCTTTTACTAGGATGAATAAGGATTGATGTAGATTGATGGCCCAAAATTGGTACAAGTAAGAGTGGATAAGGTGAAGCAAATATGAGAATACATGAAGTTTGCTGAAGATTGTCAAAAGAGCTATAAAGACAAGCCATGTAAGGACACGACTTATATAGTGGTAGATAAAGTGGTCTAGAAGGTGTCTCCACAGAATGGAGTTAAGCTATTTGGCAAGAAGGTCAAGTTCAATCCAAGATACATTGAGCATTCATATGAAGTACTAAAGAGGGTAGGCCCTTTGGGTTGTAGATTGGCACTATCCCCCAACTTGCCTAAGATACATAATGTGTTCCATGTTAGTACTCTCAAGAGTTACAAATTAGACCCAACGAATGTTCTTAGGTTGGGGGATACTAAACAAGGCAGTGATATGTCCGACATCGAGGAACTAGTTTGGATCATTGGCTTGCCGGATAAGAAACTGCAAAGGAGGAACTAGTTTGGATCATTGGCTTTGCCTTCCAAATTCCATTAATTAGCCTAAGCTAATAATCCCACCAAGAATCATTCTCTCCCATTTCATCTCCCCAAGAAGAACACTACCAACACCACAATTCTCCTACTTTCATCACCAAAAATAGTCACCAACGACTTTTTTCCCCATTTGTTTCCTCAATTAAATTAGCCTCCTTCCTTTCGGCTCTCCTATCATGAAAATGATCAGGGAGCAGCATTCAGAAGCAGCCGCAACCCCGATTCTTGTGTTAATTATATTTTAGAGTACCATTTTCTAAATAGCCTAGTGTTTCTCAGCTGTCATTAGGTTTCTAAACCTATATATTACTCTTGTAACCTATAGAAAGAGTACAAAGCAAATAACAATAAAATAACTTGTGAGGGAAATTCTCACCGTGTACTAGTGTCACATTGACGAAACCACGTTAAAAAACTCAGTGTTCCTGACTTTCAAGTTTTGATTTTGAAATGATATCAGAACCTGTGAACTGAGGCTTCAAGATTCTTCTTCGATTTATTTGGTTGTTGTGTCAGATTTTCTTCGGCAGCTCAACTCTATTTCTGGCCGCTGTGTCTGACTTTCCTCAGCAGCAGGGTGGTTCTCTTGTTTGCCGCTTCTGATTTCTCACCGCCTCTATTTTTGAGCACTGCGTTCTCTTCTCTTGCGACACTTTGGTCTTGTTTGCTTCTCTTTAGGGTTGGTTTGGCGATCCTTTTGGTATTCTTCTTACCCTCATCTCGATTCTTCTTGATTTTGCTGCATGTTAGCTGTGTTCGACAATGGATTCAGGAAAGCATGAGGCTGTTTTGGCATAGCTCGACGGTAACAACTTCCCGTTTTGGGAATTTCAATTCCATAGCTTTGTCTCTATGAAGTGCCTCCTTCCTATTGTGATGGGGAAATTACCCCAGCCTGCTGACTTACTATGCTTCCTCCAAAGATAAGGATGACTGGGCAGCTAGCAATGCTTAGTTGGTTTCATTGATTCTCGACTCGATTAACTTGGGAAATGGCTTGAGTCTTTGCCGTTTCACTCTGGCCAGTGAGATGGGGACCCATATATGCTCCATTCATTCTCAGAACAATGCTTCACGTATGTTTGAGATTGAAAGTGAGCTTGCATCATTTACACAGGGGGGTTGGGATATCTGCCCCTATTATCAGGCTCTTGTTACTCGATGGACATAATAGGATTTATTGGCTGCCTCCTTCACTAACACTCCCGCTACTACTACTTCCATCCGGGATCATGATCGGTCTTGCGCGCCTCATGCAGTTTCTCATGAAGCTTTGGCCGGAGTTTGAAGCCATCAGGGCCTCTATCCTTCATCACAACGTTGCTTCTATTGATGAGGCCCATAGGGAGTTATTCCAAGAAGAAACTCTCCTTCGCAGCCTCTCCATGCTCGAGGAGCACTTTGACACCGCTTTTGCAGTTGGTCGGGCAGGGGGTTCTCGTCCTCATTTTCAATAGGGTAGCACGAGTAATTTGACATGTCAAAACTGTCATGAAGTTAGTCATATCCAACATGATTGCCGGTAGAGAACTTTTGTATTTACTGCAAGCAGTTTGGCCATATTGTGCTCGATTGCAAGGTCACAGCCCGTCGCAACAAGGGAAACTCCTCTTCTTGCGGGACAGGTGGTTTGGCAGGTACTGGTTCCGTTGGTTCGGCAAGCACAATTTCTTGGAGCACTAGTCCTGCTAGCGCTGGTTATGCCGTCGCTCTGGCTCCAATAATGGATCCTATCCCCGCCTTTACTCTCTCGCCCGGAATCACATCTGCAAATGTTCGTCGCTTGGTGGCTGAGGCTCTTCAGGATGCTCTTCCTATTGCACTTAAATCAGCTTTTGCTACGAGAGGTGGTAAAGGTATTCGTTCATGTTGGTTAATTGATTCTGCTGCTTTTAACCATATGACTAATGCTCATTCTCACTTTTATGTGTTGAATATTGGACTTATATCTTCTTTACAAGTCGCCAATGGGGCTAGACTTCCTACCCAAGGGTCGGTACAACATCCACTGATCGGGTTACCATACCCAACACATTATATGTTCCTCAACTTGTTCCTCAGCCGATCTCAGTGGGTTAGTTAACGAAAGATGGGTGTGTGTTCAAGTTCGATAATCAAGATTGTGTTGTGAAGGATCCGATCACAAGGAAGGTATTAGGCAAGGGTAAGAAGGATGACCGCTTTTTTGTTCTTGAAGAGTATGATCGATCTCAGGAGATGTTGCCGGAGAAGTCGTTCTCTTTGGGGAATATGGACGTGGCGCATGGAGACTGTTCGAATGCTCTTTTGTTTCGGCACAAGATGATCAGTTTGAAGATGATAGTTTAGTTGAAGATACTTTTTTGTTGAATAAGGAACACATTTCTGAGGTTCCATGTGATTCTTCTTATTTGTTGGCTTCTCAGTTAGGCATTTAGATTCTTTGGATTTCAGTGTTCGAACATCTGTTTAGGATTTATGGCATCGTCGGCTTGGTCATCCTCATAATGCTCGATTACTTAGTATGTTTCGTCGCAATTAGTTGTCTGACTCCTTGGCTTCGAAATTTGGCTCCCCGTTGCCCTGTGATCATTGCATTAAAGCCAAAACCTCTCAGAGTGCATACAATATGGTATCTTCTGCGTTGTTTAGTCGTTTTTTAATTTTTGTTTTTGTATAGAAGGAACGCGTTCATCATGATCTATTGGGTCTACAAATTTCTGTATGAACAAAATAAATAACCAAAAAATACCACACAATACCACCCTGTTACAGAGTGGTATCTTGTGATAGAAAATGTTGACAGTCGTAAATGAAAGTTAGTATACTCCTACTATCATGTATTCAATCATCCTACAGTCTTGGCATGTTCATACCACCATGGTAAGCTTTTTCATACCATATGATATGCTCTTATTTAATACTACCAATACCATATGATATATACTCGTAAAAAATGACTCAAATTTTTTTGTTCAAAAAATAAATCAAATTGGATATCATTTTGAAGAGCTCAATTAATCTGATCTAACTGTGCAAAAAATTTAAATTCCAACTTAAAACGAGTGAGAAATCGTCCATTAAAGATTAAGGGAAAAAATGAAAGGCTTTACAGGAGGGAGAAACAACGCTAATATGGCGGATGATGATTGGTTTACTCAGTTAGTAAATACTTCGTTTAATACACGAATATGTACTCGTACGTACTTTATCCATTTAAAACTTGGTATCCGTATTATTGTCAAGTCGTTTCATTTGACGGCTCCCGTACTAAACACGTATAAAATCCGTATAACACGTTTAATATCTGTATTTATGAATTAGATAACTAACTTTACTATTTTTTATATATTTATTTATTTTTAATAATTTTTTTAAATATTTATGACTATTAACTTATTATTAAACGTAACATTAACTCATAGATTAAATAAAATACCCATATGTATTTTATACATAAATTTCCCGTACCGTATTTTACTAACTATGTTCATGGTTAATTAGACCGTACAAGTTTACTTATAGGAACAGCTCCCCCAGAATCCAATGTCCGTTCGGCGTTCACATCAAATCCTCACAGAATTTCCAATGTCAATCTTGGGCTTTCAATTTTGTTTGGCATCAATCATTGCCGTAATCCAGGCCAAAAAGTTATTATTTCTCTTGTGAGAATCCGGAATTCTAGTTCCGATTTCATTTGTCATGTAGGAATTTCTTTCAGAGCAAAATCAGATTTGCGTAATGTATGGAATTCACGTGAATGTACAAATCAGAACTAACGGAAACTAGTTGACCAAACCAACCATAAAAAAAATTTACCAAAACGTGCCACCTAATTCAATTCATACCTGAAATTATCTGATCAAATTGAAATTTCCCAACACATCTACGATCGTCGTGATATGTGAAAGCAGAGTGGCTATACTATCCAAATCAATTTTTAAGTTATATTTTTTTGAGAGAAAATTTTTAAGTTTATTATCAAGTCATTTTACTAATCAATTTCATTGATCGAGAATACAAATTATGGACAACTGTAGCCTACAATACTCTCGCATGTTACTCATACTATTTCTCCTTAATTGATGCGGTGAATTTAATAAAAAAACGAAACAACTAATTTCCTTCCTCTTCTTCTAAAGTCTTTCTAATGATACTCCCATCAATCAAAACAAAAAATATTCAATAAAAATACTTATCATTAATTATTCAATATTGATATACAATCTGAAGATCAAAGTAAAATGTACAGACTCAACTAATTTAAGCCAAATTCCAAATTGCCTAAAGATCGTCCATGAATTTCTCAACAAATTGAAACTTATCTAATTGCCAATGCCTAACCTAACGACTAACAATTTAATTATGTCAAAACTTATTTACTAACCCACTAGCTGCATTTATTACATTAGGCAGTCATCAAATCACACATCCATCACAATGAACCTATCACAATGAACCCACTAGCTGCATTTATTAATCTTTGAAACTTAGGGGTCGTTTGCTTGTTGGATTTGGGTCATAGATTTGGTACCCAAATCCCAAATTTGATGGATTTAATATAATTCTATTGTTTGTTGAAGAGTGCTAAATCCGTGGGTCCACGTATTTGGTCTTTATTTTGGAACCAAATCCGTGGACTCCACGGACTTGTAAATCCCACATATTGATTTGGGATTTGCAAATCCTTGATGGTTAGTTATTTATTTAACAAATCCATCACAAATCCATCATCAAATCTATCATGCAAACATTAGACTCTTCAAATCCATAATTCAATAAATCCAACATAAATCTCAAGGTTTTTATTGGCCAAAACCCTCATTTTTCAAATCCAACAATCAAATGACCCCTTATATGGCTTGAAACAAATATTAGGAGACCATTAGTATACAGACTTTGACAACAAAAAATCTCATAAAATACTCTAAATAAAATTTCACACGGTCATGGGTGGAGCCACATTATATTGGTAAGGAAAATTTGGAAGTTCGTATGCACTAATGAGTAATGATTAGATTTTTTTTTTACCTTACAGCCCATGAACTTTACACAAGATGAATGAATTCATTTGGGGAGTTTAGATGCAGGATTGTAGTGAAGAATTTGTGAGAGATTTTAAAACAATCTCTCATTTTGCATAATTTTAAATAATATTGCATTTAGGAAGATGAGAGATTGTGGGCATAAGGAATTTTGAAATACATCATAGGTGGATTTTTGAAATAACTTATGGGCATCGCTTATTTCACAATCACTCATTTTTTTGTCACTCTTTTTCAAATGTTACACTCCATTCGTTCTTTCCTTCTTTCTTCTTCTTCTTCCTTCACCCCTGCCGTCGACCCACAGTCTCATTGTTGATCTCCTTCTTTCCTCCCTTCTTCCTTCCACCATGAAGACATATGTTCCTTTTCTCAAAGCTCGCTGCCTCCATCATCGACGCCTCCCTCTCGACTATTCTCGTTCTTCCTCTCATCCAAAAAAAGCAACCTAAATTTGTCCGATGAGATCGGCGTTGGAAACCAATCACCCATAACTTTGCCGCCTTTGCTTCAGAGGGATCGTGGAATTTGCAGGTCGTGTCGTCGATTTTGCACGTTCTTCTTCTAGATACCCAGTTCGTGAGATTACTCAAACGATTAGCTAGATATCTAGGTTTATGGGCAAATGGGGTGATTCTAGGTCGGGGTTGCTTTGCGTCGGAGTTCTGGGTTCCTCTACTTCTTAGCAATTGAAGCTAGTGGTATGATTTTCGTCTAGTGTGGTACGCAACCACTACCAGTGAGTAGTGATACACTAACACTACCACTGATACCACTACCAATGAGCAATGGTACGATACCAGTGATAGTGGTAGTGATACCAGTGATAGTGATACGCTACTATTAGTGGTGGTGGTGGTAGTAGTACCACTACCACTGGTATGGTATCAGATATAAATCACTACCACTAGAGACTAACACAAAACAAAACCCGATATGAAATCCAAAAATCACATATCTGAAAAAAAGGGATGAGGAAAAGGCGAGGTTGTGACCTTGCGATGGGGACATCGTGGCGGTGGTGGACAGCAACATGGGTGGAGGGAGGCGGTGGATGGCGCGACAAGGAGTAGAGGGAGGCGGAGGAGGGTCACGGGAAGTGGTGGAGGGAGGCGGAGGAGTGACGCAGGACAGCTGCGGAGGCGGCGACGGTCGAGGGAGGTGAAGGGCCGCAGAAGGCGATGACTGGGGTGGAGGGAGGAGCCGTCTGCGGGAGAGAGGGAGGAGTTAGGATTTATTTTATTTATATGGAAGGAAAATGATTGAGTGTGGTTCTTTCACTTCCAAAAATATTCTTTGTTTAATTTTAATCATCGATTTAAAAAAGAGACAAAGAGAACATATCCAATGGTTACAAATTGGGTTGTGACGGTATCTCGCCCCGTATACTAATTTTATGTGTATAATTCCATTAAAAAAAATTGGTAATAGTCCCACGGTGAGGGTAATAGTGGCTTGTCTATTGACACTCTTTCGAGTTTTATGACAATCTAGGACTAGTTAGGTTTTGGTGAAAATTAAATTGATGCATTTTTATTCAAAAATTATATTATTTTTTGTAGAATTTTATATTGTTTGATTTTCGTGATAATTATTTTAGTATTTGGATAAGTTATATTATTTTTTGGGTGAAATGTCACTTTTTTCTTGATTTTTAATATGAAAAAGCAACATACATAAAAAGGTAGGTTCATAGTTGGAAAAAAATACAACAATCTCGACCAAACTATCTCAACAATCTCATCCAAAATTTGATATTAACAATAACTCATTTGAGTAATAATTTGTGTCACATCAAGCAAACAATCCTTGTATGTTCGTGCAGAAAATTCAAAAAAATAATGCATTGTGAGTGTGGACAATGCATGCGTTATTAGTTTATAACTGTACCAAGCGAACTATCACTAAAACCAAACAACCTATAGATCATTTTAAGCTATGCCAATTAACTTCTTTAACTTTTCAATTCATATGTTTAACAAGTCCATATTCTCATTTATGGGTCATTTACTTTCAAAATTGATAATTTTTTATCCATGGTGTACTTATTTATTTAAAAAATAACATAGTAAAGTCTTAGATTAGAGCGATTTTATTATATCAAATGATATAATCTTCCTTTTCAAACATAAAATATATTATTTTTCCTTCACTTTGTGATAATAAACTAAATAATTCAGGCCTCCAGAGTAATTCTGGCTCCACCCCTTCTACATTAACTTTAAATAATTATCACATTCTTGTATAAATGTATTTTATTTTACCCAATTCTTACCACAAAAAAAAGGTGCATTCTCCGTTCTCACGAATTTTTGACAATTCCACTCGGTTGGAAAATTTTCAAAGGTAAGAGAAAAATAATGATACAGAAATTTACATGGCCTAGCGTTGGAAATGGAAATGTTTTCTAAACAAGTTCCTGCTTCCCCCTTTTTCTGATCAACCAACGTACAGATCGATGTTCATGTTTCTTACGTACATACTCTTCTTGCATATATATATATATATATACTCGATCCACCAGTACTCAAATCTCCCACGCATTCATTCTTTCTTTCCCAATAGATCCAACATGGAAAGGAAACTAATCTGGTCACCTTCTTCACCATGCCTACTTCCTTTCACCTTTTTATGCCTTCTTCTGTGTGCCGCATATTTACAACCGACTCAAGCTGATGCTGCAGCCGGGTCTGAAACTCAGAATTTGCCCTACATCCAGCTTCTGGCTTCCTTCCTCTTCAAGCAATATTGATTTACGCGACCACTTCTTTTGTCTTCGATTGCAGGACGAACCCGGCTCCGGCAGGAAACGGTGCCCCGTCCTGTGACGTCAAGCTCACGTCTGGAAAAGACAGAGTAATTAACCATGTGCATGCATGTAATTTTGGAGATTAGAAATATTTAATTGCGAGTTTAATTTTAGTTCTTTTGTGTGTTTGTAACAGGCGACGATCGATAATGGAATCATCGAACTAACCTTGACGAATCCAGAAGGCTTTGTCCATGGATTAAAATACCAAGGCGTCGAGAACGTGTTAGAAACGCACGAGCCGGATGATTTTGGAGGGTCGGATTTTAGTTTCCTTTGCATCGCATTCCAGTATCTTACTATGGAGAAATTCATGATTTACACTAATTAACCTAGTAGTATTTCCTTAATTATGATCAAAAGCAACAAACCTAGAGAGAGTGACAAAATGTCTCATAATTTTTCTCGTTTAGTTATATGAAACTAATAACCTTAAATTATCCAAACATGATCATGTAAAAATTCAGGTATTTTGATGTGTCATGGGACCACCCAGGAGGAGAAGGAAAGACTGAACAGTAAGTCTGAATTGCCCACTTTTAGTGAAGCATTAGTGAGCCTTTTTTTTTTTTTTTTTTTTTTTTTGTATTTGCTTCCTAATTAACGCGATGAAAGCTTACTATTTGAAGGGTGAAGGGAACGAAGTTCACTGTCATAACTGAGACAGCAGATCAAGTGGAGCTGTCCTTCAGCAGCACATGGAGTTCTTCTTCAAAAGAATTGGTACCGCTCAACGTCGACAAAAGGTTCATAGTACAAAAGGGCGTGTCAGGGTTTTACTGGTACGTGATCGTGGAGAGGCTGAAAGGATGGCCAGATGCAGACATGGATCAACACCGAATGGTTTTCCGGCCAAAAATAAGCATGTAAAAATTACCTCTCTCTCTCTCTCTCTCTCTCTTGTTGATGGCATGCAGCCCAAAAAAATCGATCAATATAAGTATTGATCTTAATTTTTTTTTTTTGTGTAGGTTCAAGTACATGGCCGTATCCGATGACATCCAAAGGATGATGCCGGCGTACAGAGATCGAGAGACCGGACAGAAACTGGCGTACCCAGAAGCCGTGCTCTTGACGTCTCCGATTGAGCCCGAATTCAAAGGCGAGGTGGACGACAAGTATCAATACTCTCTGGAGATGAAGGATCACAGGCTCAAGGGCTGGATCTCCGACGACCCCAAAATGGGCTTCTGGGTCATCTCCCCTAGCGAGGAGTACGCCGCCGGCGGGCCCAACAAGCCTGAGCTTACCTGTCACTGCGGGCCCATTTGCCTTGCTGTAATTAGCCAGCCCTCATCTTTTTTTCACAACGAGAATTTTGGAGTCAAATTAATATATATGTGACTGACACGGGCGCGCGTTATGGTTGAACTGAACAGATGTTTACCAGCATGCACTACGCTGGGCTGGACATGGTCACAGAGTACAGGAATGGAGAGCCATGGAAGAAGGTGTTTGGCCCAGTTATGGTTTACTTGAACTCCATGTCTACCGATCATGCCGCTCTTTGGAAAGATGCAAAAACACAGGTACCTCCTAGTCCTCGTACCTTCATTTTTAACCCACAATTTTATGTTGTGTCTAGATTCGGTTACATAGCTTCAGTGTCCTGATTTTTATTGTTGGCAAATTCAGATGGAGAAAGAAGTGCAGAACTGGCCCTACACTTTTGTTGCATCGGCAGACTATCTCCCGCCTGCTAAACGAGGAACTGTTTCCGGCCAATTACTCGTTGATGACAAGTATGAACCTCACTAGCTAGCTACTTAAGTTCCCTCAATTTCACCGCGTAAAAAAAAAAAAAAAACACTATCTATCTATCATTTGACTGTTTTGCATAAAAATTTAAAAATCAATTGCAGATTCTTAAGTCCGACTCCGAAAGAGGCATGCAAAGCGTACGTGGGTTTGGCATTGCCAGGGACCAAAGATGTCTCATGGCAATTCGATGTCAAGGTTCTTGAATTTCTCTACTCATATATCTCAACTCTAATGACTAAACATGATATGATTTAATAATCTCAGTGACCAAATGTGACATTGACCCTAAGTACTAATTTCCAAGATGTACGGAACATTTTGTCGTATTTACATATAAACAAATGCTTAATGTGTGTTTCACGGTTTTTTTATTTATTTATATTGTTAGGGTTATCAATTTTGGACACAAACAGATGAAAAAGGAAATTTCCTGATTAAAAATGTGATACCTGGAGAATACAATTTGTATGGCTGGGTCCCAGGTGTTGTTAGCACTTTCAAGCATCCTGAACTTATCACCATTCAACCAGGTGTGCATTTGTTAAAATTCTATATCCACCTAGTGAATGCAACCTTGTAGTTCGTTTGCAACATAATCAACATCGATTTGACAACTAAAGGGTGTTTAACATTACAGGAAACGAGGTCAAATTAGGTCCAGTTACTTACAAGCCACCTAGAAATGGTCCAACGTTGTGGGAAATCGGCATTCCAGACCGTTCTGCTGACGAGTTCTTCGTACCAGACCCAAATCCAAAGTTCATCAATAGATATTTCATCGGCAAACCAAATGATAAGTCAGTGTTATGCAGAAAAATTCTTAACATCTACAATCCTTATTCATATTGGGAGCTCATGATTTTTACCTTCTCTTCTTTTGTTCAATTACAGGTATAGACAATACGGATTATGGGCTCGATACGCTCAACTATATCCTAAGAATGATCTTGTTTTTGATATTGGTGTTAGTAATTACAGCAAGGATTGGTTCTTTGCTCATGTTCTAAGGTACAGTTGCTCCGGTTTGGATAATCTATCAAACGCTTATTTAAGTTCACACGTTTCATCCGCTTATAATTTTTAATGATTTTTAACACATTTTCTTGCTATGAATGATTGAATGGTACAAGTGGTTCTAACACATCTAAAAAAATTCAATTATGTTGCAACTTTACAGAGAAGTAAAGCCGGATGATTATGAAACAACCACATGGCAGATCAATTTTGACCTTCCAGAAGTATGCCCAACTGGAAATTACACTCTCCAATTGGCATTGGCAGCCTCACTGGAAACAAATACATATGTATGACACTTTCCTTCGTCAATTTCCACTAGGAATGATGTATTAAGAGAAGAATGGTCATTTATGTATAATGCATTCTCTGTCTCTTTTTTTTTTTTTTTCCCTCAGGTTTACGTAAACAATTTAAATGCTAAAGCTCCAGCATTTGCAACGGGGAGAGTGGGGAAAGACAATGCAATTGCGAGACATGGAATTCATGGAACTTATTGGTTCTTTAGTGCAGGTCTACCTTCAAAATTATTTGTAAAGGGAAAAAACACAATCTTCTTACGTCCGGCAAGAGGTGGAACCTCACCATTCATGGGAGTCATGTATGATTACATTAGGCTCGAAGCACCTCCCACCCAACCATAAACGTCCCAATCTTTCATTTCCCATTATTTAATTTCTTACAAATACATATTAAGTCATGATTTCTTGTTTTGCCATGCAAGTTCGCAACAATTCAAATTTTTTAAAGTAAATAAACAATTGGGATTCTTTGTTGTAGAATTGGTAGATTGATAGTGGATTGGATGATTGTGTTGAGAAATGTCAACAATATATAATTGTACAAGTGCGGCTGACTGCTATGTAGAGACAACCCACCTTCTGATTTTGGCAATGCAATTTTATCCTAAGAAACCAATGCCCTTTTCCTCTTTTTTGCTTCCCCAACTCCCCATATATAAACCGATAACAGAGTTTTCAACCTCCCTTAGCACCTTCATAGGCTACATAAATAATGTCATCCAATACTGCATGATATATACTTGTGACAACTGAAGAAATCAGCTACATTCTGCCCGCATAACTCAACATATTAGCTTGCCATGATCTTATTCTAATAGTTATATTGTCGACAAACACCTTGCAGTCATTGGAGGAGAGATTCCTAGTGATCAAAGGAACCCCCAAAGTATCTAATAAACTTTTGTCATCCTTATAAATAAAAAAGAGAGTGTTAACTATTGAACGAACAAGGTTTGTACTATATAGAGAAACATGCATATGCTAGCCTTTTCTAACTACCTGATTCCCGTGTTTTATAGATCTCTCCATTCTGTTAGCATATATAATTTGGAAGAATTGATTTGTTCATCTCATTTCTATTTAGGTGTTTGTTTGAGACTTTCATGAATAAACCTTTTATTTTTCCATATTTTACGTAAAGTAGTGTGATATGGTGATATGTTAGGACCTACATGTATTATGGATTGATGGAGGCATGATTTGAAACATTGAAGGCATAATTGGAGCTCGTACAACGAGCACAAACCAAATTCACTGTTGTGCAATGTATTTTTGGCTTTGTTAGGCCGTGTATTTTCCACTTTAAACTGGGCTATGTTGTATTGAAATTCACTGGAAATCCAAAAACTACTATCCTAAATTTTGCTCGTGAATTCTATTAATCATGGGTTTGAGTAGTAGAAAGCTTAATTTTTTAAGAGGATCCAACTTTGGGTGAGAAATAGAGTCCCAACAGTTTCTATTGAGAGAACATGATATAAGGGGTGGGAATGAGAAGAAGAAGAACACCTAAAGGAAGCTTGAAAACAAGAAAGTGCTTGAAGATCTTAATGAAGAAGATGGATTTCACCCTCTTGAAGATCTCTTTCTCACACACATATTGTTCTTGCTTTATCTCTCTTGTAAACCCTGTGTGTATTAGTTTGCTAGATCTAGAAGAATTCTTATATGATTGTTGGAGATTTGAATAGGGTTGTAAATGGATTGTCGGTAGCCAGTTAATCAATAAAATAATCGGCTCTACTAACCAGAAATCGGTAAGGTGACACCCGACTTTGGTCTCAATCGGGGTTTGGAGGCATTTTGGCTAACCTATAAGATACCAGTATAACAAGTAACTAACCGCCACCAAATGATATTGCCCGACCTCTTTTCTAGTTTCCTCTCATACGCTCAAGAATATATCTTCATCTTGGATCTCTTATCTGCATTTATACTCAGAACAAGAGACACGATAACACTTCGTTTTGCTTTTGGAATTTTGGCTTGTATTGATTTTCACTTCTTCAATCAGCTTATATGCTGTTGAGTTTGGGTTTACAGATCAAGGAAAGAAGGCAAGCTTGGGACAGAAGAAAGTACATTCCGAAACAGGAAAATGAACAAGTTAACTAGTTTGGGACTCGTTTGGTAATTTGGCAGAGACTACTTCACTCCAGGTCCGATGCGTCGTCGTCTTGACTGCTGTTTGAGTTTGCTTTAGTGGATACGGTGCCATCTGGGTTGCAACGGTTAATGGATTTGAATGTTGGAGCTCTGCCTCCTGCTCTGCTGATTCTGGTTCCATTTTAGGCGAAGAAAAACAAAGGTTTTTCTCTGATACCCCCCCGCAAGCTGGTGGGCAGAGATTCAACACACCAAGCTTGGAGAGAAGGTGATTGAAGGCCGCCGGAGGAAGAGGTTTGGTGAAGAGATCTGCCAGTTGGTGCACGGTGGATATGTGAAGTACTTTGATGATATTGGAGATGATCTTGTCACGCACAAAATGGCAGTCAAGCTCAATGTGTTTCGTCCTTTCATGGAAAGTTGGATTTTCGGCGATGTGGATTGCAGACTGGTTGTCGCAATAAAGAATTGCTGGTTGGGGATGGCCAATTTGCAGATCTTGGAGAAGATAGAGGATCCATTGGATTTCGCAGCTTGTGTGAGCGAGTGCCCGATATTCAGCTTAACAGGAAGAGCGGGAGATGGTGGTTTGCTTTTTGCTCTTCCATGAGATTAGAGAGTCACCCAAGTAGACACAGTACCCTGTTGTTGATCTCCGAGTGTCAATGCAAGCCGACCAGTCAAAGTCACTGAAAGCCTTGAGCTGAAGTGAAGAAGTAGCTGAGAAGAAAAGTTCACTGGAGGGAGCTGATTTGAGGTATTTTAGAATTCTGAGAACTGCTTTGTAGTGGTCTTGGCTTGGATTAGACATGAATTGGCTCACCTGTTGTGTTGCATAGCTAATTTCTGGTCTTGTAGTGGTGAGGTATATGAGCTTGCCCACGAGTCCTCTGTATAGAGTGGGATCTGGAAAGGGATCAGAATGTTGAGATGATAGGTGAATCTTGTAATCCATTGGTGTAGTGACTGGTTTGCAATTCAATAAATCTGCTTCTTCCAAAATTTCCAGTGTGTATTTCCTCTGAGAAATGTGGATGCCTTATTTTGATCTGGCCACCTCGATGCCCAGAAAGAATTTGAGGGGTCCCAAATCTTTTATGCTGAAGGCATTGTGAAGGGACTGTTTGAGACTGGTAATTTCTTGTAAGTCAGTTCCTCCAATGACCAAGTCATCAACATACACCAGTATGCATGTGTAGGAGGATTTAGTGGCCTTGTAGAATAATGAATGATCCACTTTGCTCGATTGGTAGCCTTGTGACCTGAGTTTGTCTGCTAGTTTAGAGAACCACTGCCTTGATGCCTGTTTTAGACCATAGAGTGACTTTTTCAATAGGCAGACTGGAGATTTGAAGCCTGCAGGAGGCTTGTAGCCTGGTGGGAGTTTCATGTAGACTTCCTGGTCAAGGTCCCCATGTAAAAAGGCATTGTTCACATCCAAGTGGTGAACATGCTAGTTTTGAGCAGCAGCAATTGCTAAGAACAGCCTGATGGTTGTCATTTTGACAACTGGGGTAAAAGTGTCTTGGTAATCAACTCTTTCCTGTTGGTTGTAGCCCTTGGCTACCAGTCTTGCTTTGAATCTGCCAATAGTTCCATCAGGATTGAATTTGATCCTGAATACCCATTTGCATCCAATTGCTTTCTTGCCTGCTGGTAGTTCTACAATTTCCCATGTCTCATTAGCATCAAGAGCAGAAAGTTCTGTAGTGACTGCTGCATCCCATTCTAGGGATTGGATTGCCTCTTTGTATGTGTCTGGTTCTTTGTAGGATGAGATAGATAGAACAAAGTGTTTGTGATTTGAGGAAAGATTGGAGTAATTAAGAACAGTGGAGAGTGAGTGCTTGGTACCTTGGATGTGCTGCTGTGGAAGATGATTGGTAGAAGGAAGCTGCTGAAGCAGGTTACAATGGTAGTTTTGTAGGTGAGAGGGTGGTTTAGAAGGTCTAGTGGATTTTCTAGTTGGTTGGATTGGTTGTTGTTGTGGTGGTGGAGGTGGGGATGGTGGAGTTGGAGAAGGGGATGGTGAGTCTAGGTATGCAGGATGATCATCCTCATCACTGTCTGAAGGAGGATCTGGAGGGTTAGTTGGAGGAGAGTCACGGGGTGGCGGGGGATAGTAGGTGGTGGGAAAATCATCAAACAGGGTGGGAAGGGAAGTTTGGGAATAGGCTGGGTTGGGGGAAGTGGTTTGTTCTTGAAAGGGGAAGTGATGTTCACAGAATTGAACATCCCTAGAAGTGAAAACATCATTGGTAGCAAGATCATAGATTTTGTATCCTTTGATACCTTCTGTATAACCAATGAAAACCCCTTTTCTTGCCCGAGAGTCAAACTTAGTTCTGTGGTTTTTGAGTGTGGTGGCATAGCAAAGGCAGCCAAAGATTCTAAGGGCAGTAAGATCTGGTTTATGGTTGAAAAGGAGTTCAAATGGTGTTTGTTGTGCAGGACAATAGAGGGTACTCGATTGATTAAATGAACAGCATGTCTAACACAGTCACCCCAAAAACCAGAAGGTAAGTTTGCTTGGAATTTTAAAGCTCGAGCAACAACAAGAATGTGTTGGTGTTTTCTTTCTACCTTGCTGTTTTGTTGAGGTGTTTCAACACAGAAGAGTTCATGAAAGATTCCTGTGGTGTTAAAGAAGTCATTCATTTGAAACTCTTTTCCTTGGTCACTACGAATTCTTTGGATTGAGGTTTGGAACTGGGTCTGAACATAACACAGAATTCCTTAAGTTTGGACCTAGCTTTTGATTTGGAAGATAGGAGAATGATCCAAGTCATTCTAGTGAAATCATCAACAATGGTTAGGAAATATTTGAAACCATCATAGCTAGGAACAGAATTAGGGCCCCATAGATCAATGTGTATAAGCTGGAAAGGTTTAGAGCATACAGTGTTGCTCAAAGGAAAAGGCAGTCTTCTCTGCCTTGCAAAATGACATACATCACAAGGTAATGACTTGTTTGTGTTAATAGAGTTACATATTTCTCTCAAAGAAGGGATTTTGGAATGAGAAACATGATCAATTCTATAGTGCCAAAGATCAAAAGTATGGTAGCTTGTGGCTGTGATGTGTTTGGGTATGCTGTCTGTTTGGTTTGGATCTATGAGGTAAAGGCCTTGGGTTAGCTTAGCAGAACCAGTCATCTTCTTAAGCTGCATATCCTGTATGTGGCAAACATTTGAGAAGAAGGTTAAGCATAGGAAAGTATTGGTAGTTAATTTGCTGACTGAGATGAGGTTGAAACTGAATTTGGGAACAAAAAGAGCTTCCTCAAGGATAAGACCAGGAACACAGGTAACTGTTCCTGTGTGGGTTGCTTCAACATGCTCTCCTGTTGGTAAGGTTATGTATATGTTCTGAAGTCTCCTGTAGTTGGTTAGCAATTGCAGAGAGCATGCAACATGGTTTGAAGCTCCTGTATCTATTATCCATTGTTGAGGTGGGGAGAGATTAGAGTCAACAATCAGGCTGAATTTACCTGAATTGTTACTGAATGCTGCAGCTGTGAAAGATGGAGGCTTTTGTTGTCCTTTGTCTTTGACCAGAGACATTAACTTGTCAAAATCTGCCAGGGTGAGCTTGATTTCTTCATTGGAATCATCATGGAGGTTGCTGGAGGAGGCATTAACAGATCCTCTTCCTCTTCCAACACCTGTGGTAGTCTTGGGAGGGAATCCATGGTTAAAGAAACAACGTTCTTCTGAGTGGCCTTGTCTTTTGCAGAAGGTGCATTCATATGTTTTCCTCTTATTGTTGGAGTTCTTGGTGTTGACACCAGGTGTCCAACCATGCTTGTGGTAGCATGTGTCCTCTGTGTGGCCTTCAAGTTTGCAGTGAGTGCAAAATGGCCTTGGTTTTCTGGTCTGGAATTGGTTTGAGGTTTGAGCAGCAAGAGCCATGCTTTCAGTAGCAAGGCCTTTGGACTGAGGTTGACCATTAAGTTGGCGTTCATGTTGGAGCATCCTCTGAAAGACCCTGTCAATAGGGGGGAGAGTGTCTCCAAACAGAACTTGGGAACGGACACTAGAAAAGTTATCATTAAGTCCTCTCAGGAACTGAATGATGTAGTTAGTGTCTCGATAGAGGAAAACCAGCTTCATTGCTTTGCAGGTGGTAGAACTTGTGGTGGAGCAGTCACATAGTTCAAGGGGTTGGTAATTATCGAGCTCATCCTTGAGGGCAATGAGGTTGCCATAATAATCAGTGACGGAAAGGGTACCTTGTTTCAAGGTGCAGAGTGATTCAGTGAGTTCAGCAATGCGAATGAGGTCACCTTGGCCATATCTTTCGCGTAAGCTCCTCCATGCTTCCAAGGCTGATTTGCAGGACATGATGGTCTTGCGGATTGCAGGGTCCACAGCTTGCTGAATCCATGCCAACACCATGATATTGTTTCGTTTCCAAAAGACAGATTGCTCACTGTCTTCTCCTGGATCTGGGATGCTGCCATCAATGAAACCAAGCTTGTTTTTGGCTCCCAATGCATTGAACATTGCTTTGTGCCAGTTATTGTAGTTGAGTGTTGTGAGTTTCTCTCCTACAAGCTGGGATCCTGGTTGCTCAGAACCATGGAGATAGTATGTATCTGCCATGGGATCTGGGTTTGCTTCCATTGGTGGCGGCTAGGGTTTAGAACCCTTGAGGCTCTGATACCATAACACTTTGTTTTGCTTTTGGAATTTTGGCTTGTATTGATTTTCACTTCTTCAATTAGCTTATATGCTGTTGAGTTTGGGTTTACGGATTAAGGAAAGAAGACAAGCTTGGGACAGAAGAAAGTACATTCCGAAACAGGAAAATGAACAAGTTAACTAGTTTGGGACTCGTTTGGTAATTTGCCAGAGACTACTTTACTCCAGGTCTGATGCGTCGTCGTCTTGACTGCTGTTTGAGTTTGCTTTAGTGGATACGGTGCCGTCTGGGTTGCAACGGTCGATGGATTTGAATTTTGGAGCTCTGCCTCCTGCTCTGCTGATTCTGGTTCCATTTCAGGCGAAGAAAAACGAAGGTTTTTCTCTGATACACGAACCCTACATAATTCTTTAATTGCAATATAGTATAGTTATTCCTCCCAATTTTGACCTTGTCGCGGAATGAGATTAGGTGCTAATCTCTTTAGAGGTTAGCACCATGCTAATTATGTTTTGAACAATTAGATAAAATTTTATTAACGATCAGGATTAATTGAAGGTTAATTTAGTAGAAAACTATAATCACCAACTCTAACCCTAATATATATACTATCCCAACCCCACATTCGCACCATAGCCGCCAGTTTCTCTAAAACCATTTCTCTACCTCCCTCGCCCACATTCTCTAAAAAAACCTGTTACTTTAACTTCTTCTGATGCCTTCATTTGTTCTCTCAATGAGAGAGGGCAAATATGGAGAAGGCAAATATGTTTATTTGTCGACTACCCACAACAGAGAAAGATGGCTTCTCACCGGCGCGAAGGAAGATGGGACCACGACGAAAGGGCCCTTGCGATGGAGGGAGGCGCGATCGAGCATCTGACGTTGGAGAAGGTAGATATGTTCATTGGACTTTATACTGCTGGCAATTTGGTCCAGTACTGTTTGGTTTTACTCGAAACTGGATTGTATAACTCGGACCGGGATCGGACTGGGACCGGATAGTAAACAATCCAATCTCATATTCGGGCTTAGATTTGAGATAAAAAAACCCAGATAAAGACCGGATAAGAGACCCCAACACTCAAATCCCCACAAGCTCAATCTAAAATCAAAATCAAATTGGGACCGGACCGGGTCAAGACCGGAGTGTATCTAATCCAATCTTTGGTTCTTATATTCCCGAAAAGACCGAACTGGAACCGGATCAATTTGATCCAATTTAACCAGACCGGACCGTATAGCCACCCTTATCGTCCTACAACGGAGAAGGCAGATCCTGGCGAGCACGGTGGGAGATGACGCCAAGACGGAAGCGGCGGACATATCTATTGCAGTTACGTAATAGTGATTATGTTGATTATTCGTCGTAGTAATTATGTAGTAGTGATTCGTATCTATAGACATGTTAAATCAGTTTTAAAATTACAACCAAAGTCAGTACAACAGAATTGTTAAATCACTACTAATTTATCATTTACAGTAAAATCACTACTGACATCACACTACTAGAGTTGTTAAATCAGTATTAATCTAAGTAGTAGTGATTTTTCAGTAACAATTATTTCCGCATTCGAATTTTCTAAGTGAGAAATTGTTAAATCACTATTTATAAATGTATACTTTTTTATTAAATTAAAATTTTAAAAATACCAAACATGCCCTTGTTACTCTCTAGCATCAGATCTTACTTAAATATAATTAGGGGTGGGCAATGGGAAATAGGTATACACATACCCGTCCCGTTTTTTAAGGGTTACGGGTACCCAAATACCAGTAATTTTTTTACGGGATGGGACTTGGGATCAAAAATTTCTACAACGAGTACCTACGGGTTACCTGTTAATACCCGTTTGGGTCATACGAGTACCCGAAATACCCGTTTGTGTCACTTCTTTTTTTAATCTACTTCGTCTTCAATAGTGTGTGCACTGTGCAGTACAGTTTTGGTTCATTAGTGAGAATGGAAAGAATTAATCTGCTGATTAAATGGCTGCTTTCCACTAATTAATAACCTGGCAAGCATGATAATTAATGTTCTTTTCCCGTCAAATTTTGGGTTTGGTTTTGTATGAAAAGGAAATTGTTTTGTCTATTTATGTAATGGAAGATTGGATTAGTGTATGCGGCAGAGAGGTAGAATAGAAGGAAGGCTTTTTTTATTTTTATTATTATTTTGGTGTATTCTGTTTCTTAATTCATAGAGCAAAGTTTGGATGATTTTTTTTTTTTAATTAGGGGTACCCGCGGGTACTCGTTATCCGTCCCGTACGGGTAATGGGTACCCGTTAACACGTATGGGTTTGGGACATGAGATGGAGTTTACTCTCCAAATAGGATGGGTACCGTTTCAAACGGGACGGGTACCCAATCCCGTCCCGTTGCCCACCCCTAAATATAATGGACAGTGATAAGAATGATTAGCATGGTGTTAACTGCTAACTCTTATGAAGTTACCCCTCTAACTCCTCCCGTCGCCGCTCGTCATCCTCAGTACTCATTATCCCCGAGGACCATGGCCGACCACTGCTGCCTCCCCATCCTTCCTTTACGACTTGTAGCTGATGTTGGGAAAACTCCAACCTTGCGAACAAATTCGAGATTACATCTCTCGCGTTAGCTAACTGCCCAAAACCCTCAAGCACGTCCCTTTTGCCTCCATTCTCATATGTGCATGCAAATAGTGGATGTGCTTCATTGAGATTTTGATCTTTTTGTCGATCCGATGCGCAAGGTGTAGATGGTGAAATCTTCACGAAGCGGATAGTGTTTTGGGGTAAGAGTTCGAGACATTTGATATATAGTTAGAAATAAAACCCACTTACACTAAATATGAATTCTCGACTAGCAAAATCAAAATAGAGAAAGACTCTCTTTGTGAGGTAGAGATGTGCATGTGCTTAAAATCAGAACAAAAAAGCTTCACCCCGTTCATTTTTAGACTCTCATGCTTAGTCAACTTTTTATGATTGATAAAACTAGGCCAAATTGTCCTTATGACATATGTACTTCAACAATGTGATATGGTTGTCTAAGTATAAAGGCTAACCTTGTAAGTTACTTATGACATACTACCTATGATCAAAGTTATGTGTCATCATAGAGGACTAGTGACTTGTGCAATTTTGAGTATGGTTTTCTTGGAGACAATCAATGTTCAAGTGCGTGGAATTTGATGGCATGTAACATATACGATTTTAATCACTCATTTAATGCTTATTATCCATATTTTTGTATTTGTTTGGCCATTACGATTTGAAATTTCTTGTTATTTGCTCAAGGGTGTATTTAGTAACCTCTAGGTGTGTTTTTATAATTTGATCACGTTTTGGTAATATTACGTGGATTTTTAGGTCATATCACCCCAATGAATAACCTTGTACGAGATAGAGTCATCATGACTAGTAAGTTGGAAGTTGGGAGTAGAGCTTGGAAGTGCAGCCCAAATTTGCGGCCATAATTGTCTACCAAAACGAAAATTGGCGGCTTAGGCACCATTTTTTCATATGTGCATTTTTCAAATTTTGATGACCCATAAATGGAACCTACATTTATAACAGTCTGAACCAGCAGTGGACCAAAATGGCGGCCAGAAACTATAAATGGTGGTCTGACCAATAAAATGGACCGCCATTTTGGAGGAGTGCTTTAAAATGAGATTTTCAAAGAGAAACATGAATCTCTGATTTCATATATCCAACTAGGGTTTATATACATACATATGGTCTATAGAAGCTCCCAAGCCTCGAAACAAAGAAAGAAGCCAAGGATCAAGAAGAAATCGTGATGGTGGTATTTCCTTCTTTAGTATTCTTTAGATGGCTAAGCTCTTTGATTGTTCATATTACATAGGGGTGCGATTTTACTCGATTTTCATAACAATTATGCTAAATATAGAACCAAAAATTGGGTTGGATTGAAAATGATATAAACCTTAACTGGATTGGATTGAAAATTGCTCTGTCGGAATTTATCCTGAAATGGCCTACGGGATTGATGATGTGCATCAATTATGTCAATGATAATGCATTTTCAGAATGTGGAGAAATGTTTAGTTAAGGTACTGTAATAGGAAAGAGTTCTAGGTTCAGTGATGAAAGGTGACATAATCCAAAATTGCGGGAGATCCTAAGGAAAGAAAAATAAAATTTTAAATGCAAAGCCCAAAGCTAAAGCAGCGGTCGTGGGCTCGTGGGTGTTGAAGGAAAATCCCGCCTTTCGTTTCTTTTTATATATGTTTTGTTTTGTTTTCCTTTTTCTTTTTTTTTTCTTTTCCTTTTGCTTTCCACTCTATCCCTCTCCCTCGATCTCCCCTCCTCTCCATTTTGATCATTCCCTCACAGAGGCACGTTCATCGTTCATGGAAGCTTTCAAAAAATCAAACCAGGAAACTTGAAAAGAGAATCAAATGTAGCCGACAGCGATAGCATCACCACCATAAGAAGAAATAAATCAAAAAATGTGCCTCCTTCTCCGCCGTTCTCCTTCCAATTCAGGTTTTGATCGCTCTATTTTTCTCTCTCTCTCTCTTCATATTTACGTGATCTTATGATTCTCTCTGCCTTCCAAGTTCCAACATTGTTTGAAAGGTTTAAAGTGCCTGCGAGCTTCCGAAAGATCCAATGGTGCTTTGTTCCTTTTAGCTTTTTGAGAATTCCGCATAGGCCAGTTGATTATAGGAACCTCAGAAGTTTATTTTGGATCTTTTGGGTGAACCGGAATTCGTTTGCTGCTAACTCTCGTTGGCATTTTCTTCAATTCCTTGCTCCTTTTGCTGGAGCTAGCTAAGGATAAAAAGATATTCCAATTAAGCTTTGCATGATGCATTCAAGTGTCTATTGTGATTCATTTCCACCCTAGTTTTCTAATTCAGGTTATTCCTCATTTGATAAATATTTTCAGGATACTTTAAGAATGCAAGATTGTATTGCAATTATTACCTTTTTCATTTCCGTTACGAGTTTGGGTAAGTAATGCTCTCAATTATGTTTTTCCTTAGGATGGTTATGATCAACTAGAGGTGCCACCATGTTCGACGGAGAAATCTCGCTTGTCTGGAGGCTGATGACCAGCTCCGAGTCATATGGCCCATTTCTTTTCCGGTGGTTCTTAACTGCAACATTGGGTGTTCTCGCTCTTGCATATGCAATCCTAATATGGCAGAGAAAGACATCATTGAATTGGGTTAAAGCAGCTGCTAGAGCAAAGAAAGAAGCATGGAGGAAACTGAATGTTCCTAGATCATCCCATTCATGGATGGAGGATTTAGCACAGATTCGACTGCCTTCCACTTGCTGTGTTTGCCTCACTTCCTTAGTTTCTCCAACTAATGCGTCAAAATCTGCGTCCCACAGTACCTCTTCTGTCCATCGTTGCTCTGTTTGTGGTGTTGCTGCTCATTTCTACTGTTCGGAGTTTACTGCAAAGGATTGCAAGTGTGTTGCCCAAGCTGCCTTCATTCAAGTCCAACATCAGTGGTCGGAGAGGTGGTCTAAAATGGAGGAAATCTCGGAGATGTCTGCCTTTTGTTGTTACTGCGATGATCCTTGTGGTGTTCCTTTTGTTACTGACTCGCCCACATGGCATTGCCTATGGTGTCAGCGGCTTATACATGTCAAGTGTCATGCTAAGTTGTCAAAAGAATCTGGAAATATTTGTGATCTGGGTCCTCTAAGTCGGATTATTCTCTCTCCACTATGTGTGAAGGACCTGGATGATAAAGGGTCTTCATGTTCTACCCCAGAGGAAATCCCAGCTTCCACATTTCGTGGACAGATGAAAAGGAGACGTACCCGGGGTAAAAATGGAAACAATCACTCTGCCAACGGTAAGTTGCAAGATGCATCATCAGCTACAACTAAGGCCCTGGATTTTTTACTAAATGGGCTTGTTAATCTGAGGAAATCCGGAAGTGAGAAAACTGGCAATAGTCGCTCCAAAAGAGATGGCAGATCTAATGGTCCAGTCAATGGTTTAACACACAAGAAAGATGGAACTACTTTCAACAGTCAACTTAAAAGATATGCTTTGGTAAATCTATCTCAAGATGCAAGACCCCTTCTTGTCTTTATTAATTTCAAGAGTGGAGGGCAACTTGGGTCTTCTCTCCGAAGTAGGATGAACTTGCTGTTAAATCCGGCTCAGGTTCATACCTAAGCCCTTTATTACAACTAGTCACTTATATATTTAAGTAAAATGCATTTCTTCTTTCAACACTTTGTTTGTTTGGTTTATTTCTCAAGTTGTCTCTTGTTCTTCATGTGGTGCAATATGTTTGCCTTAGGACTCATTGTAGTAAATACTATACGAAAGTAATGAATCATTAAAATGACATTGCTAGAGCTACTAAAGTTGGTTGAGTTATTGCTTCAGTGAAGGAGTAATCTTATCCATGCGATCTAGTTTATTTTTGCAATTCATTCGTATATTTATGTAAATGTATGGATACTTATCAGAATTATTGGACTGCAGGTGTTTGAACTAAGTTCTTCTCAAGGGCCTGAGGCTGGTTTACAGTTGTTCAGCGATGTGCAGTATTTCAGGATTCTGGTTTGTGGTGGAGATGGCACAGTTGCATGGGTCCTTGATGCAATCGAGAGACATAATTTTGAATCCCCTCCCCCAGTTGCTGTGCTTCCTCTTGGCACTGGGAATGATTTGTCAAGGGTATTGCAGTGGGGGAGAGGTTTCAAAATGGCAAAGCGACAAGGTGGCCTATGTGCTATCTTGCATGAGGTTGACCATGCTGCAGTTACAATGCTAGATAGATGGAAAGTAAATATTATAGAGGAGAATCTAGAAGCGGACACGAAGAACATACAGTCAAAGTTCATGATTAACTATTTAGGTATAAATCTACCCTTGGTGGTGGTTGCAACTATCTTAGTGATATGCAACTATTGCATGGCAGTCACTCATTAGCTGATTTGTTTTCTGTAGGGATTGGGTGTGATGCTAAACTAGCGTATGAATTTCATGTGACTCGGCAGGAAAAGCCTGAAAAATTTAGCAGTCAGGTAAAATTACGTTATGTCTGAAGAGTTGGGGAGATATTGTGCTTATTTTGAAGACATCATTTATGTTTTCTCTTGGTAACTGTGGTATTGAATTATTATGGTCAGTTTGTGAATAAATTACGATATGCTAAAGAAGGTGCAAGGGACATAATGGACAGAGCTTGTGCAGATTTGCCATGGCAAGTGTGGCTTGAAGTTGATGGAAAGGACGTTCAGATACCAAAGGTATGTGTAACACCATGTACTTCTTACATTATTGTTCAAGTTCTCTGTTGATGTGGCTTTAATTTTGAGAAATATACCTTTTTTATATTTTCGAAAACCCTTTTGTTTTCCTGCCGTCCAGGATACTGAGGGTTTAATTGTCCTGAACATTGGCAGCTACATGGGTGGAGTAGATCTTTGGCAAAATGATTATGAGCATGATGATGATTTTACCCTGCAGTCCATGCAAGATAAAATGCTAGAGATTGTATGCGTTCGTGGAGCCTGGCATCTAGGGAAAATCCAGGTATTGAATGTTCGTTACACGGCTTGTTTGAGCATAGATATTTTCTTTCATTGAGTTGACACAATTCGGTCGACACAAGTTACTATTCATATATATGAAATTAATGCTTTCCTTTAGTTGTTCCTGCTGTTCTTGAAAGTTCATAATGAAAAGTGTCAGACCCACTTTAACATCGTGTTAATGAAAAGTGATCCTGAAGGGCTTGATTAAGAATTCTAAAAAACCACAAGGAACAACATGGGGAAAATTTTAGCAACATAGTTTAGAGACTTGGTAGTAAATACTACATCGTTCAAGGGATGGAATACGATATCTTTTCTTACATGTTCCTTCCTCTTTCAGCTTTGAAATCATACATTGCCTCACATCATTTATCAGCAAAGTGATTTGCATATCCACAAGCACCAACTGTAGCTCAACTTTCATAATTTTGGGTTTAGGTTGGACTATCACAAGCAAAGAGGCTAGCACAAGGGAACATTATAAGAATACACGCTTCGAGTTCATTCCCAGTGCAGATAGATGGGGAGCCATTCATCCACCAACCGGGTTGCCTAGAGATCAAACACGATGGTCAGGTAAGGAATTCTAATTATCCCAGAATGATGAACCAAACATATCAAGCAATGACGTTTGGTGAAGTTTTGGTGCTGGGGAGGTGGAGTTTCTGTTTTCGTGGGGTTCATTTTCGGTCTTTCTCTCTTGCGGTTATAGGTGTTCATGTTGAGGAGAACACTAGAGGAGCCAAGAGGGCATGCAGTTGCGATAATGACTGAAGTATTGGCTGACGCAGAGTGCAAAGGGATCATCAACACATCGCAACGGAAAATACTGCTCCAGCAGTTGGCTCTCAATCTCTCTTGAGTTGGAATCCAGATGAGGAGTCCCTATTTGGTTTGGATTAACAAACTTTTGTCCCGCAGTTAGCATTGCCTTAGGTTCTTACGATAATTGTTTTGTAATTGGTTTGGTATATAGGAGTCGGTCAAACAGGCGTATAATTGATTCCTAGAGTTTTTAGCCAGGCCCAACTGCCAAATGGCATGAAAATTGGTAGTTTGAAAGGTAAGGCCTTGTAACAGAAAAGAGAAAACAAAAGCAAGTGTACCATTTGAAAATATATGAGTGTTGATACGACTTGAAATCCTATGCTTTTTCTTAGGTCTAAGTTTGGAGATTGGGGTGGTTTGTTAGTGGGGTTGGGTAATGGATTTGGTATCCATATTTCAAGCATCAAGTATCGTGGACAAACTCATATTATTTTTAACAAGTTTATTGTTTAATGCGGAAAAAATTTGTGGGGGGGGCCATGAATTTGATTTTTTTAGATCTTCGGTAGATCCCATCGATTTGCGAAGCCCACCATTTGAGATTTCTTAATGAAAAACAAAATTTGTGCATAAAAAAATCAAGCAAACAATTAATGAACTTTTTCAAATCCATAATGCAACAAATTCATTATAAATTCAAAAAAATTTAAAAATCAAAACCCTCATTTTTTTAAATCCAACAAGCAAACGACACTTGGCATGACCTGATTAATTTAAGGAACCAGATCAGATGCCACAAATTTGCTTGTGCTTCGTCTAGTTTTTGGATAGGGAGAAATCAATCCAAGGGTCCAAAACGCTGCTTGTACTTTGACTAAGTGAAAAATAGGGTTCTAACACTAACTTTTGGCATCCGAATAAACTAAATGAGTGTAAATTATGTCATGAAACGAATAAGAGTTTGCCTAGCGATATTGCCTTTGGTTTTTTTCTATATATATAAGGGTGAAATACATTAATTAATAAAAGTATTTAATTGTTCAGGAAAAGAAAATAAGCAAAGAAATAAACAAACAAGACAAAAGAAGTTGCGCTCAAATTGGAGCAGCAGCAAACCAAACAGAAAGACAGACAAACCAGAGTAAAGGAAGGAGGAGGAGATAGTAAGAACACAAACATGGCTCTATCAGCAGCAGACGAAAGCATCCTCGGACAACAAGGCGCCAAAATAAGGCAAAATACACTTATATAGCCAAAGTTTTCGCTTTTGTGATAATAATAGCAAATTTTGAAAAAATACCACTTATATTCACTTTCGTCCAAATTTTTAACGGTGTTAGCGTTTAGTCTGACTAGACAAACAGAGATGTTGACGTGACAAAATCTTATTTCCAATTTCTTCTGTAAATATCCACGTGGATAATAATTCAATTAAAAAAATTACAGGCTAAAAACTTGATAGAAACCTGCAATTATGCTATTTCGTTATTTGGACTATTTTGTCGGTTTATGGTTCTTTATGACTAGTTGGGATTATTTTAAGGGTCATTTGGGAGAGGACAATAATTTGGGGTAGTATTGATAGATTATCGGATTATATAAATATTATTGTTAGTGGAAATTATCCACTAAGAAAGATTAAACCTAATTTAGTTTTTCTAATTCTCTCTTTTCCTCTTCCCTATGCCGAAAATCTTCCCTCTTCCCACCTTGTTGCTGCTCTTCACCCACCCCTCATTTCTCAAACTTCTTCATTTCCTTTAATCCCCTACCAATCAAGTAGGTCACCTCCTCGGTGATCGCTCCATTTTCCAAATCCCTAGCAAATGATAGAAGTTCGAAAATCGGGTTTTATGTAATCTGGTATCAGAGCCCGGTTCGATGATTGAGTTCGGCGCTGCTCCCAACTAGACATAACTCAAAAATTAATGGTGTTAAACAAATCAAAAAAATTTGCTGAGAAGGTTACCGGGAAGGCTTTGATGGAGAAGACGTACGATGACGCCGCGGCGCAAAAGCCCACTATTGGCACCAAGAAGGCTGCTGACCATGGCGCGACCAAGGAGAGCTCAGTGAAGGGTTCGGCACAGCAAGTGGAGGAGTCCCAGGACGGTGTCACCATGGTTGATGTGACGCACAAGGAAAAAATCAAGTCGACAGTGCAAAAAATAATGGTGATGCATCTGAAAACCAATTCTGACATAGAGGATTTGTGGAGGGCCATTGATGACGGAAAGCAGTGGAATAAGAGTTGGGAAATGGAGCGGGGGAAAACGGAAGAAATGGACCGATATGAGGGTTATCGGGAGGAAGACAATCATAGGTGGAGCAAAGAGCGAGACCCACGGGGCCCACGAGACTACCGCGGGAGGACTCCAAGTATTGACAGGTATGGTGGGTACACATATGATTATGAGAATGATCTTGTGTTCAGAGCCAAACCTCCAACAATTGAGTTCCCAAGATTCAACGGTTGTATGCAGCTGACAGGTGGTTCAAGAACCACCCCACGAAGGAGGAGCTAAAGGCGCACCTGACGTTCTTTTATATTGAGGGAGATGCTCTGCATAGGTGGGAGTAGTTGGAGAGGTAATGCACTGCCACCGGGAGGCTGATTCCCTGACCAAGGTTGCAAGAGGAGCTTTGCTACCAGTTTGGAAAGTCAGAAGAGTGATCACTAGAGCAGGTGGCCAAGTTGAGACAAACAGGGTCAGTGGCGGAGTATAGGGCGGAATTCCTCAAGCTGGGGACCAATGCAAAGGGGTGAGGACGGCCTGAGGCCAGAGATCGCTGCCGTGGTCCGGGTCTTTGATCCGGACTCCTTGAGATCTGCTTTTCGTCTTGCATGTTACAAGGAGGAGGAGATCGCGAGTTGGAGAAGCACCATAGGCCGCTATTAGAAGCCTAGTGAATGAGGAAGTAGCAGCTCGAGACAATGGAGGAGGAGGGGCTTCGGTCGTGGTGATTTCAAGCGGAGGAACGGTGGTGACCGCCACCCCGGTAATGACCGAACCGGGACCTAGAGCACTGCCGAAGGGCTTTGTGAGGCTATCTCAGGTGGAAATCGAGCATAAAAGGCATGAAGGCAAGTACTTTTATTGTAATGAGAGGTTCACGATAGATCACTAGTGTGCAAAATCAAACTTGATTATGTTGGTCGGTCGTTGGATGGACGAGGCAGAGGATGAAGCAACGACGGGAAGAGGCGATCCAGAGGCGGGAGTTAAACTTTGAGGACAAGGTTGTTCTGAAGAAGGCGGGGATGATATAACCCTGCAATTCTGCTATTTCATTATTTGGACTATTTTTTCGATTTATGATTCTTTATGACTAGTTGGGATTATTTTGAGGATCATTTGAGAGAGGATAATAATTTTGGGTAGTATTGAGGGATTATCGAATCATATAAATATTATTGTAAGTGGAAATTACCCACTAAGCAAGATCAAAACCTAATTCAGTTTTCCTAATTCTCTATTTTCCTCTTCCCTCTACTATGGCGCGCCGTATCCCCTTCCTTGCAGGGATTGAGGAAGGCAGGGAGGCTAGAGCCGAGGAAGGAGATACCAGAGGTGGATAGGTTGAAGAATCCCTGGAGCCACAAAAAAGTGGAATTAATGTTGTCATTGCGCCGAACGATTCTTCACCAGAAGACACTGCTTCGCCGCCACGGATCGCTTCACGACCAGCAAACGCAGATCTTGACCGTCTACTCTCCCAGCTTATCCTATGTTGCCTTTCGGGTTGTTCATCGTCGAATATGGTCAAATCTAAACACTCAGAAGGAAGGATGTGGCCATAACAAGAATCTGCCTCATCTCGAATCGGGACAAGCACATCTCCGATGCGTTCACAACTAGGCCTTCAATACACAAATTGAAACCCAGAACCAGGGTTTTAGGTGGCGCTGCGTTCGAGCTTTGAGGAAGGACCTGGATTCCAACCATCTCGAGATCGGAGATGAAACAACCAAGTGCATATCTAAGTATCCTCAGAAGCCACACATCAAAGTCGCCTCACCAAAAATGGACGCGGGCCAAGACTAGCTTCTCCTCGCTATTGAGGATTTGATTCGGGGATGGGATGAAAGGGTTCCTTATTCTTGGCGAGAGGACGAAGATGAAAGGGGATCGCCAGATTTTTTTATAATTCAATTTTGTGATTAAATAAAAATAAAAATCATTCTTTGAATTTTTAATTAAAATAACACGTGGTGTCTAGGTGTCATCAACGTTTGAGTTCTCACTGATGTGTGCGATGATTTGACATCCTAGTCAACCATAGTTCACCTAACTCATGGAGTTTCTAACACTGTTAAAGTTTGTAACGGAAATGTCTATATTTGTCATAAACTTTCAAAATTTTGGTCATAATTAGTATTTCTCCAAAATTGGCTATTATTGATATGGTCCCAAACGCTCATAGTCTTGTCCTCTTTCTTTTAACTACAACTTACATGACTCTATGTTCATAAAATGAGATATAAATCCATTCTTCCACAGGTCATGCCCGAGTTTGTTCCCCTGAGTCGTCAATTGGTCTCCAATTGACTTGAAACTTTCGCCTATAAATGTGATAAAGGAACACAAGCTGGCGTATAATAGTACAAACTATGATAAAAACCAAGCTAAACAATCAAGAAATGAGGGGTAAAACATGTGTAAATATGTAGTCATCATCTTGGCCCATGAGACAGACAAGGCGGGGCACCGTACCACCCAGCCATAGTCAGACCGTTCAGGAATTGTGTAGATGAGAGCGGGCTTTTGGATGTCAACTACATTGGACCCAGATTTACTTGCCGCAGGGGGATCCTCTCACAACAAATGAATAGAGCCCTATGTAACAAGAAATGCCTTAGTAGATTTCCAGATGTCAGAACACAACATCTCGAACGGATTGGCTCTGTCCATAGACCGATCCTCCTCACATGTGTGTAGGGAAAAGACAACAAAATGGGAATAAGCCGTTCTGGTTCTTAGCTGCTTGGCTAGCTCATGAGGATTTCTCTCATGTGCTCTCTGAAGCTTGGCAGCACGGCGAGTGATTTCCCATTTCCTCATGGCATCTAACTCAGGACCTGATTAAATGTATCAAAGAAGTTTTCAGGCATATTATCAAGCGGAAGTAGGAGTATTTCGGATGCCTGAGAGCAGCAGAGTTGGAACATGAACAAACCGCAATGGAACAGTCTGTCGATGCCGAGCAGAGGCTTCAGAAGGAACTCGAGGATACTCTATGGGAGGAGCATCTCCTTCTATTTAAAAAATCAAGAGTGTAGTGGGTTACAGAGGGAGATAGGAACACCT
Organism: Linum trigynum; assembly: GCA_964030455.1. Classification (NCBI taxonomy): domain Eukaryota; kingdom Viridiplantae; phylum Streptophyta; class Magnoliopsida; order Malpighiales; family Linaceae; genus Linum; species Linum trigynum. The sequence goes on along the minus strand of OZ034820.1, from coordinate 9,417,928 downwards.
AATACTATCATCTCTCCACTCTCAAGAGGAGGAGTTTCAATAAGATTAGAGGTCTGGAGAAAGAGCGTGGAGTGTGGGTGTACCAAGCCGAGCTGGGATCGCCACTTGTCCTCGCATATGATTTTCCTTTATTACTTCTGATGTCAGAGGAGTTGCTTCAGAGAGCCATTTCGCATTAGGAAGTTTGGACCGCGGCTGACTCGGCTGCACGGGACCTGGGTTAGAGACTTCGTTCTCGCGGAGCCGCACCTAACAAGGCCAGCTCATCCTTTCGCCTTCCACGTCAGCGGCCCTCACAAGCCCTCTCCTCACCACACACCACATCTCTATGGCATTGTCGACCCCACGCCACCCTCGACGGACCACTAGAGAGTTGTTCGCTCCTTGTTACCGTGCCAAAAGATGTTGGTTTCCCTATTTGTAGCGTCGTGCCCCATCGTCGCCCGCCATCATAACCACACCACCAGGTCACCGATTGGCCTCCGCCTCGACGCCTCTAGCCATTGTTGTCCTGCTTCTTCAAAGCGTCAATTGGAAGGAAATGAAGAGAGGGAAGGGAATAGGGTTCACCGTCACTAAAAAAAGAAAGAGAAAGTGATGGAGATTTACAACCTTATGTGAGAGGTGTGGTGAGCCCGTGAAGAAATTTATTATTATTATTATCTCTTATTCATAAATTACAATTTTAACCCCCTAGTCCAAATTTTTAACAAAACAAACCATTCCATAATTGTGGATTTGGTACCCAACTTTTTAAGTAAATTAAAACAACCATCCCTTTTGGGTCAAATGGGTCAACTCTCGATTGACCCACCACCCTGCCATCCAGTCGTCTGGACGGGCCAACTGGCCAACTCGGCTTAATAACCTTGGAAATCACTTAAAAGCTACATCGAAGCATATTATTGTTCAAAATTAAAAGCAAACAAAATCCTGAACTTTCTATTGTTAAATTAAGTATCAGAGTCAAATCTTGGAGAGGTGAACCTGAAATGAGAGACAAACAAATAATATGATCTTAATTACCTTTTATTCCATAAAAATGTGGTATTGATTGCTTTTCAATTACCAAAATGAACCGACAATATTGTTTACTAGTCAGTATACAATAACCCTACTACTATTTTCCATTAGCTATCGAAAGAAGGTGGAGAAAGAAAATAAGAAAGGAAAGCCTAGCTATGCTATCAATTTCCTTTAATTTACTTGTGGTTTTTTATGGGTTAATATATTTGTATGTACTGAACTTTGCACATACTAAACATCTTGATTAATTTTTTCGATTTATAACATCCTGATCCAAATTATACATCAAAGTAACGAAATTGTCCAAATCCGATGTTTGACCGTTATCTTGGATGATCAAACGTGTTGACTAACGGTCAACATGCCACATCACTGCCAAGTCAACAACTTTCTCTTAAAAATTTTCATATTTTCCACAAATTACCATTTTTCTTTTTCTTGGTTCAAAATAAAATTAAGTTTTTCTTCTTCTTTTGGTTCAAAATGAATAATAAAAATGGTAATAGGTGAAAAATATTAAAAAAATGTAAGTGAAAGTTGATGATTTGGCAGTGACATGGCATATTGACCGTTAGTCAACGCGTTTGACTGTCCAAGATAACAGTCAAACATCGATGGTCAATTTCGTTAATTTGATGTATAGTTTGGACCACGATGTTATAGATTGAAAAGATTGGTTAGAATGTTTATTATGTGCAAAATTGAGGCCATATAAATATATTAACCTAAAAAATACGCGAAGTCCCAAATATTTTGAGAAAGGAGAAAAGAAAAATCCAAAAGCCCAAAACATTGGGAATGTCATGTTCAAATTAGTTCCAAAACTTATGCGCTATACACAAATTGATTGGAGGTGAAGAGAAGAAAAAGTAGTTGTAGAAAGTTCCAAAAGTCATTGGTACTTTTTATTTATTTATTATTATTTATGTGCTTATCAATCTTCATTGAATATGCAACAAATCATGCAGCTCCAAATAAAGCCTAAAATAAGAATGATGACAATTTTAGTTCAAAGATTACACTTTCGAGACTACGTTCCAGAATAGCAAACACATTATAGGTAACGACCCAAAAATCTTGCAAACTAGATCACTTTTGTTGTGATCTCTGCACTTATTATTAAGTATAGGGATCTTCTTGTAATTAGCCAGCCGACCCAAGTTTAGTGTTGTAGTGTTTGGCTCGGCCTGTACTTAAGGGGAAGAGTGCTTATGTTGATCCCCAACTAAGAAAAACCTAAAAAGATCAATAATAGATCGGCCGAGAACTCACGTTCTCCGTGGACTAGTCCCGTTCTCACCGAACGGGGAAACCACGTAAAACTCGTCTCTTGTGTTCTTTCGTTTCCGCACTTTCGATTTCTACATGGTGTCAGAGCTGTGAACGGATTCACGGCCATTTGTTTTTACTATGGGTGACACAGATGATCATACCATACACAGCTCGTCAAGGAGCAGCGGCGGGGACAGCGGTCTTGGCTCCGCCCAGGTTCTTCCGCGGCCTTCTCCTTTCTTGATTCATAATTCCGATAACCCCAGTCAACTTTTTGTGGGTGAACTGCTCACCAAAACCAATTACGGCGAGTGGGTTGGAGACATCACTGACTCCTTCATCGCCAAGAACAAGCTTGGGTTCGTTGATGGTTCGATTTCGGCGCCTGACATCGGGGGAGAAGACTATGCCGCGTGGAAGCAAGCTAATGCTATGGTAAAAGGTTGGCTCAAGACAGCCATGACTAAAAATATTCGGAGCAGTGTTCGTTTTGCACGAACAACTAGAGACATCTGGGTCGATCTCCAATCTCGTTTTGGGCATGGTAGTGCTGCTCGTATGTACGAGTTGAAGCGTACTATAAATTTACTTCAGCAAGAGAAGACTTCCATCACCACATTTTATACAAAGTTGCGGGGGCATTGGGATGAGCTGAGTTCGTTGGCCCCCTCTCTCGAATGCACTTGTGGTGGCTGTACGTGTGATGTCAAGCAGCGTCAGCGCGAGGCGAAGGAAGGTGAGCGCTTATTTGACTTTTTAATGGAACTTGATGATGCTTTTAGCACTGTTCGGACGCAGATCCTAGCCATGAAGCCCATTCCCAGCTTAGGAGAGGCTTATCATTTAATTATGAATGAGGAGCAGTCTCGGCATATTTCCAACAGTCGTCGTCCTCGCCCGGATGCTGCTGTTTTCCAGGCGCAAGGGGAGCGCCGATCAGATAGGGTTTCGTCGCAGGGGGAGCGGGACGCCGATGGCAAGCCGGTTTGCAGCCACTGTCAGAAGCCCGGGCATTTCAGGGAGACATGCTACAAATTGATCGGGTATCCTCCACGCAAGGAAGGCGAGCAAAATGGGAAGAAGAAATCCGACCGAGCTTCCTGATCTGCTCCGCGTGCTGCTGCTGTTGAAGTCGAATCAGACTCTAGTCCAATACCAGGTCTCATGGCCGCCCAGCTCAGTCAACTCAAATCCTTTCTCAACACCGATTTGAGAGCCTCGACTCAAGCCTCCACGGATCCAGTCTCCAACATGGCCGGTACGTGTTCTGTTTCCTCTTCCTCGTGGGTTATAGATTCGGGATGTAATGAGCATATTGTTAATGACCATTCTTTGTTGGTTAATGCGCTGGAGTCACCCCCAGCTCTTCAGGTTCGGATTCCTAATGGAACAGGCGTTCCTGTTCATCGTATTGGTTCTGTCAAGTTGTCTAACGACTTATCTCTTCAGCGAGTATTGCATGTGCCGGATTTTCAATGCAATTTACTCTCGGTCAGTCGGCTCACAGCTGACCTTTCTGTGGCCTTGATTTTTATCAGTGACTTCTGCGTTGTTCAGGACTTACCATCCAGGAAGCTGATTGGGATGGGTAAGCACATGGATGGGCTGTATTATCTTCGGTTGTTTGATGAGCAGCATCCGGTGGCGCATACAGCTCGTCAGGCAGTGGATAAGACGGCCCTTTTGGCATGCTCTATTAGGACATCCCTCGATGGCTAAGTTGACGGTTTTGCAGAAGTACATCTCGACACCACTTCTTCAGCGGAGTTCACCTTGCCATTCTTGCATTCGAGCTAAACAAGCTTGTGATCCTTTTATGTCTAGCTCGATCACGACTTCCTCTTGTTTTGAACTCATACATTTGGATATTTGGGGCGGCTATCACGTTCCATCTTTTTCGGGTGCTCGTTATTTTTTGACGATAGTGGATGATTACAGCAGAGCAGTTTGGGTTTATTTGCTGCGGTTTAAATCCGACGTAGCTCGCACTTTATGATCCTTCTTTCATATGATACAACGACAGTTTGGTAAAGTTGTTCGGCGTATACAAGCCGATAATGGTCCTGAGTTTGCTACGACGGAGCTTCGTGATTACTATGAGCAAACTGGTATCATTTTACAAACCTCTTGCACAGATACTCCGCAGCAGAATGGAGTTGTCGAACGCAAGCATCGCCATCTCTTGGAAACCGCGCGTGCTTTACGGTTTCAGGCTAATCTTCCTCTCGATTTTTAGGGCGAATGTGTGCTCACTGCAGCTTATTTAATCAATCGTATGCCGCTGGTCACTACTGGGAATCGGTCACCTTTTCATGTTCTTTTCGGCAAAGATCCTTCTTATCATCACTTGAGAAGTTTTGGGTGTCTCGTGTATGCTCGAGATAATCGACGTGCCTTGGATAAATTTGCTGAACGAGGGCGAGCTTGTATTTTTGTTGGATACCCTAGCACTCAACGGGGTTATCGCGTCTTTGACCTCGAAGACAAGCGCATTTACACGTCTCGGGACGTGAAGTTTCTCGAAGCTGTATACCCCTATCATCTTCACGCGAATCCTTCTTCGACGTTCATGCATGCTCAGTCCACTCGGCCTTCTCCTGTTATCACAGAACCAGTTTGGGATGAGGATGTAATTCATGAATCTTCTTCAGCCGACCCCGTGCTTCCCATTTCTCCAGCACCGGACCCGCGTCCATCGTCTCCTCCTAGTTCACCAGCGGAGTGCATTTCCACTCCTGGTCTTTCGACCGAGAGTTCCCCATCCTCAGGTTCGGATGGCACTTCTTGTCCCTCACCCTTGTCGTCGTTGTCCACGTCGTCTGTTCCTGCTGCCTCGGTACCTATTGTTGAGCAGCACCTTCGACGCGGAGATCGACTACGCAAGCCTTCCGTCAAGCTACACGACTTTGTAGTTGATCTTCCTAATTTTTCTGGCAACAGTACAACAGCTTACCCCATTGAAGATTATTTGACTTATCAGCGTTTATCGCAGGCTCATCATGCTTTCGTAGCCGCGGTCACAAGTCATGATGAACCTCGATTTTTCCATCAGGCTGTTAGACAGGAACAATGGCGTGCAGCCATGGTTGTTGAGTATCGTGCCCTTGAGGCTAATGGCACGTGGGAACTTTGCTATTTACCTCCTGGGAAACGCGCCATTGCGTGTCGTTGGGTTTACAAAATCAAGTTCAATGCTGATGGTACCATTGAACGTTTCAAGGCGCGTCTTGTTGCTAAAGGCTTCACCCAGATAGAGGGCATCGATTATCATGATACCTTTGCCCCGGTTGCCAAATTAGTAACAGTGCGTTGCCTACTTGCTGTTGCTGTCAGTCGAGGGTGGATCATTCATCAACTCGACGTTAATAATACTTTTCTGCATGGCGATCTCGAGGAGGAAGTTTACATGACTATTCCTCAAGGGTTTGCTGCTCCTGGCGATACTCGTGTATGTCGTCTTCGTAAGTCGATCTATGGTCTTCGTCAGGCTTCACGTAACTGGTACCAGAAGTTTACACAAGCTTTGTTGGAGCTTAATTTTGTCCAGAGTCGAGCGGATCATGCTCTTTTCACTTACCGACGTGGCGCGATTTTCGTAGTGGCTCTCATCTACGTTGATGACGTTATCTTGACAGGTAACGATATGTCTTTCATTCAGTGTGTTAAGGATTTTCTCAATGATCGGTTTACTATCAAGGATCTTGGTGATCTGAAGTATTTCCTGGGTATTGAGGTTGCTCGCTCACCTCGCGGGATGGTTTTAAATCAACGAAAGTATATGCTTGACATACTTGCCGAGTCAGGCCTCACGGCTGCTCGTCCTAGTCCTACTCCTATTGAACAGAGTCATCATTTGGGTCATGATCCCTCAGCTCCTGCGGCGGACCCAGCTTCCTTTCGCAGGCATGTCGGTCGGTTACTCTATCTCATTGTTACCCGACCGGACATCACTTATGCAGTTAATATCCTCAGTCAGGCCGTTCAGTCACCGACTCAGGCACATGTTGATGCAGCTGCTCGCGTCCTGCGTTATCTCAAATCATGTCCGGGTCGTGGTCTTTTTCTTTCAGCTTCGCGTGACCTCACCCTCACGGCTTATTGTGATGCTGATTGGGCGGGGTGTCCCCTCACTCGCCGCTCCACCACTGGTTTTTTCATCACTTTGGGCTCCTCACCCATTTCCTGGCGTACTATAAAGCAGTCGGTTGTTGCTCGTTCCTCTGCTGAAGCCGAGTACCGTGCTATGGCTAACACGGTCAGTGAAGTCTTATGGCTTCGATGGCTCTTGTGTGATTTGGGGGTGCGTCACACTGCGCCCACACCTATTTATTGTGACAATCAGGCTGCACTTCATATTTCAGCAAATCCGGTATTCCATGAACGCACCAAGCACGTCGAGCTGGACTGTTATTTTGTTCGAGAACGTGTCCAGTCTGGTGATGTTCTTCCTCTCAAAATTGCTACTGCGGACCAGCCGGCGGATACCTTTACGAAGGGTCTTAGCGTGGATCAGTTTTCTCATCTACTGGTCAAGTTTGGACTTCTCGATATTCATTCCTTCGCTTGAGGGGGAGTGTTGTGATCTCTGCACTTATTATTAAGTATAGGGATCTTCTTGTAATTAGCCAGCTGACCCAAGTTTAGTGTTGTAGGGTTTGGCTCGGCCTGTACTTAAGGGGGAGAGTGCTTATGTTGATCCCCAACTAAAAAAAACCTAAAAAGATCAATAATAGATCAGCCGAGAACTCACGTTCTCCGTGGACTAGTCCCGTTCTCACCGAACGGGGAAACCACGTAAAACTCGTCTATTGTATTCTTTCGTTTCCGCACTTTCGATTTCTACAACTTTGTTTTTTTAAAGTACCTATTATGGCATCATCACATACATCGGACATCATCCTAATTTCCACCAAACACATCTTTAATGTTAACAACTTTTCTATGGTACATTTACCCTTAAGTGTTAATCTATCTATTCCAAACATAATCTATTGTATATGATTCTTTCCTCTTCAGAGGACAAAAAAATGTGTAAACCTATTCCAATTATGGAATCTTAAACACCCAAAAATGATAAAGAATCTAATAAGAATATTTTTTTTCTAAGCCCTCACCAAGTATAGACATTACATTGTACGAAGACTCACAGATATGTAATTAAGAAGAGAATCTAAACATCAAAACATAATACGTAGAATCTTTGAGCATGGATTTATAAGGACACAAGAGTTCCCTTACAGTGACAGCTACCTATATCACTCCTTTTACATGGAATCTATTTCTGAAGAAGATCATTTTTTTAACTAAATAAGAAAATGGTTACAGACTTACAGCAAAGCAAATCTTCTATTGCTGCCAACAAACAACACATCAAAATGGTAAACAGATCCGACGCCGAAATTCCATTCCCCAAATCCAATATATTTTATTCCTGAACCAACCCACGACTATATATACTTTCACAACATTGGTTCCCTAATCTTCTCATGTATCCCACCAATCTATAGTTCCTTGCCTTTGCATGTACATTTTTTCACCGTTAATTTCAGCGTTTATTTATTCATCATTTTATTTCACAATTGCAAATAACAAATGGCTCTTGTCATGCCATCGCTTCTGCTACTAGTTATGTTCGTAGTAGTAGTATCCGTAATGTTTGCTCCTACAGGGACCTCCACTTCTAGCCAGGGCTTCCGGGTCACACTCAAGAGAGCGGACTCGGGCCAGAACTTGACCCGGCTCGACCGCCTCCGCCGCGGACTCGACCGCGACAACGCCAGGCTCCGAAACCTGCCTGAAGCCGCCGGTGACGTCAGCACACCGGTCGTGTTCGACCAGTACGAGTTCCTCTTCGACCTAGCCATCGGCACACCTCCGGTCACTTTCTCGGCGATCCTGGACACCGGCAGCGACCTCATATGGACCCAGTGCGCCCCCTGCGTCAACTGCTACCCTCAGAACACACCGATTTTCGACCCGGCTCGGTCCTCGTCCTTCTCCAAGCTCCCTTGCTCCAACCGCTTCTGCTCCTTTTTCGCCAACCCCTGCGGAAACGACGGCGCATGCAACTACGTGTACCCCTACTTCGACGAATCCGTCACCAAGGGCGTCCTGGCGACCGAAACGCTGTCGTTTGGAGGACCGGGTGGCGGGAAGCTTCCGGGGATCGCGTTCGGGTGCGGGCGGGACAATACTGGGGACTTGAACCTGGGAGGTGGGCTCGTGGGCCTGGGCCGAGGCCCATTGTCACTCGTCTCGCAACTCAAGGAGCCCAGATTCGCGTACTGCTTGCCTTCAGTCGACATCCCCAACGCCAGGGGTACGCTCACGCTGGGATCTCTGGCAGGGCTGGGAAACGGCGCCGCACTGGCGAAAACGACGAGATTGATCAGGAACCTTCAGAAGCCGACGTTCTACTACCTTGCGTTCCAAGGAATCTCGGTCGGTGGGACCCGGCTGCCCATCGATCCGTCGATCTTCGCCATCCAGGTGGACGGCAGCGGAGGGCTGGTAATCGATTCGGGGACTACGTACATGCGGCTGAGGCAGCCGGCTTTCAACGTGGTGAAGGAGGCGTTCAAGGCGCGGGTCGGGCTGCCGGCTGACGAGTCGCGGTCGACGGGGCTGAGCCTGTGCTTCGTGACGGAGGGGAACTCGGCGATCAGGGTGCCGAGCCTGGTGCTGCATTTTGAAGGGGCGGACGTGGAGCTTCCGAAGGAGAATTACATGGTTGAGATTCCAGGAAGGGCGTGCCTGGGGATACTGGGGAATACTCGTTGTCGATTCTGGGGAATGTTCAGCAGCAGAATTTCGTGGTGCTTCATGACCTTGTGGAGGGGACGGTGTCGTTTCTGCCGAGCAAGTGTCGTTGATTGGATTAGGTTGCTGCTGCGGTGGGCATGGAGTGGGATCGTTGGTAGAGTATGATTGAGGAGACGACTGCAGATTCAATTGGTTTAATAAGTTTGTTTTCTACATAAATAAGTAGTAGGGGGGAAACTGGAAAGGGATGGTTCTGGGTAGGGATGGCAAATTACCCACCCATGGATAATTATACCCAAACCCAAGTAGACCTATTGATAATGGGTTGGGTATGGGTGAAGTGCATATGGATTTGGGGGTTTAGAGATGGGTTTGGGTTTGGGGCTTCTATAATCTAAATGGGTATGGGTTGGATATGGATATCCATTTACTTGAGGGTGTTTTAACTACACATGCAAAAATTGGACCTATTTGTAAAATTTGAAAAGTTTAGGTACCAAAATGTAAGACCAAAACGTAATTTTCCATCGATATTTTGAGGACTTATATGCAAAAAAAATTAAATTTAGGTACTAATTATGCATATCTATTAAGTTTGGGTACCAACTGTAATTTGTATTTGGGCATGGGTACAAACCCAAATCCATTTTATATAAACCCAACTCAACCCAAAGTAAATGGGTATGGGTACAAACCCATCAAACTCTACCCATATCCATCTATTTAGATTTCATACCCAACCCAATTGGGTTGGATAGTAAGAAACCCATGGACATGGGCAAAGTTGTCATCCCTAGTTGTGGGCGGATGATGGGGTTACAGTTACATGATTAGTTACCGTTGTGTACGTACGTAAATGTGTTGAATACTTCGGTGTGTGATGATTCAAGGCTGGCTATATATCCATTTCTTCTATTCGAGTCTTGTAATTAAGTTTGTTTATTTCATGTTATCATGTTATTCAAAAATAAACTCACAAGTTGGACAATAGATTCATATTTACATGATCTTTTGTGCAAAAGTTTGATGGTGGCTCGGAATTTGAAAGGCAAAATACACTTTCGTAGCCATAACTTTTCGCGTTGTGACAATAATAGCCAAATTTTTGAAAAATACACTGATATAATCATTCCGCCAAAAACTTTAACGGACCAAATGCAGATGCTGACTGGACTAACTGTTAGCACGTTGACTTATGACGTGTCAATTGACTTTTTTTTGCCACGTCTACTTAAAAAAATTGAATTTTGCACATATAATTAACTAAAAGGAATATTTCACAAGAAAATAACAAATCATCAAAAAAGACTAATATCATTGCTTTCCCCTCTCTCTGCTCCAAACAGAGAACCAAGATCTAATCCCTAACTTATTTCTTTCTCCCCACGAATAACAAAAATCTAATCCCTAGTTTCCTTGCTTCCAAGAGCGAGTTCCTCTTCCCCTACTTCATCATACTATCCTTTACTCTTCTCTTCCGGCAGCAAAGGCGAAGAGGGCGGTGGACAGAGGACGAGGGGATTCTTCACTATTCTTCTTCGCACTGGCAAGGCTTTCAGAGGTGGATAGCGAGATCCGCACCAAATTTCAAGTTATCACCGCTTTCGCGTCAAGTGCGGCTCCATTGAGGAACGCTCGCCTCGCCTCCCACAAATCCATTTTCGCCCGCACTAAAATATGACGTGGCATCTACATGGTATGACGAATCTAGTTAGAGATGATGTGTCGTTTAGGTGGCATCCACATTAGCTTAAAATCTACTTAACTGATAGAGTTGCTCACGACATTAAAAGTTTGTAACGGAAATGACTAAAATTGTCAAACAAGTTTCAAAAAGTGGCTATATCTGTGTTTTTATCAAAATTGGGCTATTATTGTCACAACTCGAAAAATTATGGCTATGAAAGTGTATTTTGCCAATTTGAAATTTGGAATCATTGAATGATTATGCGGATTGTGATAAGAAAATCAAACTGTATTCTTCTTGCAACACATGAATTGCACAGACTGTATGTTGCACTTTGTATGTTTTTATTTTTGTTTTGCTTTTATGGTTGCAAGGGGGGTTCTACAGTACCCAAGGTGAAATTCGGGGTACCGCATACTTTGAATAAGAAAACGCTATCCAAAACTTGAATTAACTGATCTTTCGGACATGATACTATACCCTAACCCTTAAAAATCAAAATCTAGGTATTAATTCTCTAAATCTTACACCCCAAGATCAATTTAATTAGAAACAATAATCGACGGTTATGATTCGTTCAAATATAGGCAAAAAATCAATGCATCATCTTAGTGTTTATTGTTTATGATTTAGATAATTAGTACCTACGGTTCACTCATTAAGGGTTAGGGTATAGTATCATGCCCAAAAATCCTGCTAATTCGAAGCCTAGATAGCATTTTTATACTCAAGGTATGTGGTACCCCGAATTTCATCCGGGGTAGAAGGCACCTTGGTTGCGATAGTATATTTTGTTGTAGATTTTATTTGGCTTAATAGCATATATTATGCCTCCCTACTTTTGTAAGTTAATTAAACGTATCATCTAATATTATATGATTGCACATTTGCACTTTCATATCCTTTAATTATGATAACACAATTCTACCATTCCGTCAAATTTTCCGTTAACTAACAGTTATGTGAGAGGTCAAATGTCTAATTTACTCCTCCTCACCCACTTAGTCACTTACTCAATTTAACGTATTTAATTTTCCTGAATTTTCCCGTTTATATATATTTTTTTTCAATTTACTCCCGAATGACAACATCTCTCAACTCTTCGCAACCATAAAAAAAACTCTCCGCCATTAGCCATTATCTCCGCCACTGCAAATCCCGGCTTGCCGTCACCTACACTAGCATTAACCCACTCATCCAAATTAGTCTTTCTAGGGGGGCTTCGTTTTTGAGATGAATTATGCGAGTTTGAAGCAAGCAATCAAAGAGCAATACAAGTGCTGCTAAGCTCCAAATTGCGAGTTGTCGATAACCTATTTCAAAGCAAATCACTCACCCACCGCATCAAGACAACTAAATCTCATAGCCTTCATTTAATGACAACGGATATGTCAATTCTGGCACATACAATAATAGAAGAACAATACCTCGGGAAGTGGTCTTGATGAACAATGAAGGATCATTGAGACTTTGAAAGAACCCAAGACCAACCAGAGTGCCTTGAAATTTCCCGAACCAAGCCCTGGGGCCTGTTTCAATCCATACAGGGATCTACGGAGTCTGCATACCTGTCCTGGCCTTCCAACATTGTATCTTGGAGATTTTTCCATGTAAATCAACTCATCCAGGTCACCGTGCAGGAAGGCGTTCTTCACATCAAGCTGGGACAGTGACCAATTTTTCATAAAAGCAACAACCAGCAGAGTGCGAACAGTTGACATACGTGCTACATGAGCAAAAGTCTCATTATAATCTACCCTGTGCTCCTGAGTATAACCCAAAGCAACCATTCTAGCTCTGAAACGTTCAACAGCCCCATCTGGATTCATCTTAATCGTGTAAACCCAATGGCTGCCAACAGTAGGAGTGTCTGGAGTAGGTCGGTCAACAACGTCCCAAGTGTGATTTGCATGGAGTGCATCAAATTCACTCCCCATTGCTGCCTCCCACCACGGATCGCCTTGAGCATCCTTGTACCGAGTGGGAGCAACTAAAGTATCAACTCCTAACTCCATATAATCATCAAAGCGTGGCGGTGGAACTCCATTGGTGGAGCGAAGAAACTGCCGAAGCTGCTGGACAGGAGATGGAGAGGAAATGCCACTAGAGGCCGACCCATGGGAACTGGACGAGTGGCCTGAAGATGCCGTAGATGAAGTGGCTTGTGATGTACTGGGGGAGTCCATATCGTCAGGGGGAATATCAGGAAAAAGGTCTTCAGCAGTTGGATCATCATCAAGGAACATAGGAAGTTTACTAGACAAAGGAAATATAGACTCGGAAGAGGACACAAGATCAAAAGGCTCATGTGCTAAAAAAAATACGACAATGCTTGCTATGCGAATACGATGAGCTACGAGATCAAAACATAGATAATCTTTGTGAACATCGCTATAACCCATAAATGCGTACTTCGCAGTTCTGGATGTCAACTTTGTACGTTCTCGTTTTGGAAGAAGCACAAAGCATAAACATCCAAACACACGAAGACGGAATTACGGAAATAGTCAGGATGACGGGTAAACAGCTTAAAGAAAGGACTCGCATTACCAAGCATAGGAGTAATTTGATAATTGATCAGATGAACTGTTGTGACAACAGCCTCAGGCCAGAACTTAGATGGGACATAGGAAGCTAACAATAATGCTCTAGTCAGCTCAACCACATGTTGATTCTTCCGCTCGACTAGACCATTTTGCTGAGAAATACCGGGACACGATTTTTGACTAAAAATACCACGGGATAGATACACTTATCGAAGAGGAAAAGAACTAAATTCTCCCCCAGGATCAGAACGAATGATTTTTACTGGTTTGCCAAACTGAATTTGAACCATGTTCAGGAATTCAATTGCAACATCTCGCAGATCTGATTTTAAACGAAGGAGATATATCCAGGTATATCGAGTTGCGTGATCTATAAAAAGAGCAAAATAACGAAATCCATGGCGAGAGACAGTGGGGGCAGGTCCCCAAAGGTCAGTATGAATCATATGAAAAGGTTCCTGAATAATAGAAGTACTAGGAGGATAAGATATACTGGCAGTTTTAGCTTTAACACAACTAGTACAGGAATATGAATCATGCATAGTAACACTGGTTTTTTTTTACCCGGTAAAGACTTCTCGGGCTAAGCGGGCCGCGCCGGCATCTGCGCCGGTGCTTCTTCTTTCATTGATCAGTTCGGTGTCTTGGGTGTTTGACTTCGATGAGTGCGATTCCATCTGGGGGAGCTGCTTCATCATCTGATTCGGGGGTTCCTTTGAAACCCTGGGCAGATCTATTTGGTATCTCGGAGGCTAATCGGCTTAGCTATATGAAGCCTGAGGTGTATAAGGGGGGGCTTCGGATGCCAAAGGAAGTGAGTGAGGAGGGATCTGCTCGATGGAAGTTCAGTCTGGTTGGGCAATTTCTTCATCCTTTTCCTGCGCTTTCGGAGCTTCGTCGATGGGCGAATCGGATGTGGGGAAGGGATGGACCAGTGCGTGTGTCTCTTCTTGGAGAGAAGCTGTTGATTATCCAGCTCCCGTCGCAGGCTACTTGTGATTGGATTCTGGAGAGTGGCCCATGGTTCTACATGGACAATCTGTTGTATCTTCGCCCGTGGAAGCCTGGAATTGATGTTGAGGATCTGGGACGCAAAGCTCTACCAATCTGGGTTAGATTCTCGAATCTTCCCCTGGAGTATGTGAACTATCGTGGGCTGAGTAAGACTGCGAGTTGGCTAGGTATTCCATTGGGTGTGGATCAAACGACTAGGGTGGGAGGACGATTGGGGTTTGCAAAAATTCTGGTTGAATTACGCGCAGATGGTGAGTTCCTTGATCATATACTGATTTGGCCTACTGATGATTTCTCGATCAGGGTGGGGGTAACATATAGTCATTTGCCTCCAGTTTGTAAGATGTGCAAGACATTTGGACTTGATTGTGGCTGTTTAAGGGAGGGTAAAGTATGGGTTCCGAAGGTTGTGGATTCTGATATGGTAGAGGAAATCATTCCGATGAAGAGTAATGCTAAAGGGAAGGAAGTTGTTGTGGAGACTCCTGAAAATGTAAACTGTTGGGTTAATGAAGTGGTGATTGGATCCAATAGGGTTGAAGTTCCTTCAGGGAGTGCAATGAATTGTATACAGGGGGTTAATCTTGAGGAATCATTCAAACAGGTATCTGAAAGTATATCACCGAGGCTGCCTTCTGACTTGGAGTTTCAGAAAGTGGTTCATGGGGCTAAGCCAAGATGGTCACCATTACCTAGTCCTACAAGTGTTCTTTCTACTTCTCAATCGTTTGCTGCTTTGGAAGGGTTACATGAAGATAAGGTAGTTCAACTCCAGGGGCTCCAAAAAAAGGTGGGAAGAAATCAGGGCCTAATCAGCCCTCCTCTCCCCCATGATTCTCCTGTTCTGGAATGTTAGAGGGTTTACCAAACCCTCTAAAAGGAAGGACCTGACTAGGGTTCTCCTTAGGTATAAAGTAGAAGTGGTTGCTGTTATTGAGACAAGAGTTAGAAAAGCAAAAGCTGAGGAAGTTGTAGAGGGTTTTTGCCAGGGCTGGAAGAGACATCTTAATTATATTGATTCTGAGCTTGGAAGAGTATGGCTTTTTTGGGATCCAGAAGTGGTTGATGTAAGGGTTTTGCTCACAGGGAAACATTTTGTGCACTGTATTGCTCGATCTGTTAGTGGGGAATCATTGTTTTTCACGGCAGTCTATGGCTCCAATGATGAACTGGAAAGGAGACAAACTTATCAAGAATTATCTTCAACAAAGATCAGTGGTGCTCGATGGATAGTGAGTGGAGACTTTAATGCGGTTTTGGCCCCTGAGGAAACCTCTAACCTAAGTGTTCGAACCAGTTGTATGGATGATTTCTCCAATTGGGTAGCTGCAATGGACTTAGTTGATCACAGAATGGTGGGGCCTCAATTCACATGGTCAAATAAGCAGGTTAATAATCCGATAGCAAGGAAGTTAGATAGAGCATTGGTTAATGAAGATTGGTTTGATGCATTCCCTGAGTGTAGAGTGGATTTACTTACTGCTCCATTTACTGATCATTGTGGTGTGTTAATATCATCTCAGTCAGGTCAGAAAACACTTCCTAAACCTTTTAAATTCTTTGAATTTTGGGCTGAGGACCCTCAATTCCTTCCTCTTGTTCAAGAAGCTTGGGGGTTGGATGCTCAGGGACCCCCTATTATGAAGGTAAAGGCTAAACTGAATGAAGTGAAGAGGGTCTTAAAGAAGTTCAATAAAGAAGTTTATGGGGACCTAAGTGGTCAAGTAAGGAAGTTGGAGGCTCAACTTAATTTGGTGCAAATTAATGCATTGAATGAACCAGGGGAACTAGTATTTCAGGAGGTTGCAACTATGGAAACTAAACTAGGGGAATTGAAGAAGGCAGAAGAAAGCATGTATAAGCAAAAATCAAGAGTTGACTGGCTTGCTCTAGGTGAATGTAGTACAAATTACTTTAAATTTGCAGTGAAAGTTCGAAATGCTAAGAAAGCAATCAGGAAATTGGTGGCTGAGTCTGGTGAGGAGTTGCTTGACAGTGAGATGATTGCAAATGAGGCTGTGCAGTTTTACTCTTCTTCTTTTGGCAAAGTGGACTCTCTAGTGCATCCAAATAGAGAGAAACTGGAGGGTTTAGTTCAAAAGAGATTATCTGACGATGAGAGGCGCTTTCTTTGTCTTTCATTTACCCCTGCTGATGTGTGGAATGTGGTTAAAAACATGGATCCTCATAAGGCCCCGGGCCCAGATGGTTTCTCTGCGGGGTTTTATAGGAGATCCTGGTCTATCATTGGAGGAGATGTCACAAATGCAGTGCTGGACTTCTTTCAATCAGGGCGCCTCCCAGGTAGTGTTAACTCTGCTGCCATATCTCTACTACCAAAAATCCCTTCAGCATGTGCTCTTAAGGATTTTAGACCCATTTCCTGCATTAATCTTCTTTATAAGATCATTGCAAAGTTGCTTGCTTCTCGTTTGAAGAAGGTCTTACCCTCAGTAATCAGTGGCAATCAGTCTGCTTTTATAGAGGGTAGAAAAATTATTGATAACATTCTTATGGCCCAAGAATTAGTTAGTGGTTACCATAAAAAGCAGTTGTCATCAAGGTGTGCTATAAAAGTAGATTTGATGAAAGCGTTTGATTCTGTTAGTTGGGAATATCTTTTCTTGATGTTGTCTGTCATGGGCTTCCCCAATCAATTCATTAGATGGATATCATTGTGTGTCAAAACTGCTCGATTTAGTATATCTGTGAATGGGGGTTTGTGTGGTTACTTTGGGGCTAAACGAGGGGTTAGACAAGGGGATCCTTTATCCCCTTATCTCTTCACCATTGCCATGGAGGGCCTGACAGTTGCTCTTAATGCTGCGGCTCATTCTGGTCTTGTTCCTTATCACCCTCAATGTAAAAGAGTCCAGTTAACACATCTTTGCTTCGCTGATGATCTCCTAATTTTTACTGAGGGATCAGGGGGTGCTATTGCTAAGATTCAGAATCTGCTCCATGATTTTTATGGTATGTCTGGGCTGCAATGTAATCCTCGAAAGTGTGAGGTATATTTTGGGGGTTGTTCAGTTGATTTTAAGAAGCAAGCTTTGGAGGTTTCTGGTTTTCAGGAGGGTAACCTCCCTGTTCGTTATTTAGGGCTTCCACTCATCTCTGGAAAGCTCTCATCTGCTGAATGTAAAAAGTTGGTGGAAAAAATTACTCAGAAAATTAAAAGTTGGAGGGTCAAAAAGCTTAGCTATGCTGGTCGTTTACAGCTCATATCTTCTGTGTTCATGGGAGTGATCCAGTACTGGATGCAAGTGTTCTTTCTTCCCAAGAAAGTTCTTAAACAGGTTCATAAAGTGTGTTCAAATTTTTTATGGCATGGTGGGGATGAGGGGAAGGCTAAGATTAGCTGGGACAGACTGGCAAGGCCAAGACTGGAAGGAGGTGTGGGACTTAAAGAGCTGTTTTCATGGAATCAAGCTTGTACCACTTGAATGATTTGGATTCTGCTCATGCAGAGTGGGACCATTTGGGTGGCTTGGATTTTGAATTATCGGATTAAAGCAGGTAGCATTTGGACCATTAGGCCATCTTCTGGTAGTTCGTGGACTTGGAAACGTATTCTGAAAGTAAGAACAGAGGTTCAAAATCATTTCTCAGGTCAGGGGAGCTCATTGTGTTGGGATGGCTCACCTATGCAGAGGTACTCAATTGGAAGGGTTTGGGAATCTATTAGAGTGAAATGGCCCAAGGTGAATTGGCACAAACTGATCTGGGGTAAAGGTTTTATTCCTGGTCCCAGTTTCTTAGCTTGGTTGGTTCTCCAGGATAGTATTATTACAAAGGATAAGCTGATAAAATGGGACAAGCAGATTGACAGTTTGTGTGTTTTATGTTGCAATAAGCCTGAATCAAGAGAACACCTATTCTTTGATTGTTATTTCTCAAGGGAGGTATTAAGATTGGTACATTGTGAGAACTGGTTTTGCAGGGGTGACTGGCCTGGAACTTTATCAGCAGCATGTATGCTGAGTCACAAGAGCACAGCAGCAGGGAGACAGGTGGGGAAGATATGGTGTTTGTGCACTGCTATGATCTGGAAAGAAAGGTGCAAGAGGTTGCATGGGGAGAAAAGCTGCAGTGCTGATCTTCTGGGCAGGATGGTTTTGCAGGACTTACAGTATATATGTCTGTTCAATGAAACAGTAAAGAGTGATTTGCAAAGATTGGGTTTTGGGTTTTGAATCTGTATTTGTTTTTAGTAGGTGTGTAGTGATGTAGAGGATTCTGAGATAGGCAGTCCTATCTTGGTGTTGTTTTTGCTTGCAGGGGGACTTTCTCCCTTTCGTTTGTATCAGACGACTGTTTTTTAATGGGAAGAACTGATTCAACGGAAAAAAAAATATCAAAGAAAGACGACGAGAGTGGGGATGCCCCAATCGGGCATGCCAAAGTTCCCACAACTTATTGGAAGCAATAGAAACAGCTAAACAATAACTATAAGACACATGACCATTGACAGACCTATTGAACGAACTACTGACAACTAGAGAGACATTTTTTCCATGAAGTTACTCGAGATGAAACAACCTGCCTCGCTTAATCTCCCTTCCGATCGGCCTCCCCGTCTTCGAATCCTGTACAAGTCATCCAGAAGGTGCAAATGACACAATATAACCTCCCTCAGTAAGTTGTCCCACATAAACTAAATTAGGAATAAGATCTGGCACATGCAAGGTATTTACGTATAGAAATCCCCTTCTTGTCGACATCACCCATGCCATTTACCTTTAGCTTAGTTCCATTTGCTACCATTAATTCCATATTCTTTACCGGAGTCACATTTTTCAAAACATGAGAGTCATAAGTCATATGATTATAGCAAGCAGAGTCAATTAACCAAGGGGAACGAATTTTACCTGTTCCATTGAGTGTGGCAAAGGCGGCGTTTATGGCCGAATTGACTATTTGCTCCACAGCTGCCATAGTAACACCACCAGCAGCTTGTCCTCCATCCGCAACATTTTTATTCTCTTTGTTACTGGCTGCTTCCCCTTGCGTCCCTAAGGAACGTCCATCTGCCCACCAAGAATCACGAGAGGACCCTCCTCTCCAGCTACCACCATCGTCAGCAGGATACACTCCATAACCTCCCTGGCGCTGTTGATAATTTCAATAATTGAGCTACTGATAATTTCCAAAATTCCCTCGAGGCGTCAGACCACCTTCACGTGCAGCATTTCTCTCCCGAGTTCGGCAATTTAGAATGATGTGCCCCATGCGTTTACAATAAACGCAAAAATTCCTTCTGCGACAATGCTTTTGCACATGACCTCTTTCGCGAAAGTGGTGAAATTCCAGATCAGATAAGGGGATCCTTTGCTGAAATTGAGGTTGTCCTGCTGCATAAGCAAAATTATCATGATTTGAGCCTAGGGCTCCTTATGCGGCAGCTGCTGCAACCATCGACTCTCCCTCACCAGCTCACAAGTCAATGGATGCCTGTGTTCGCAGGCGTATCTCTCCTCTCATTAGCGTACCCAGCACACCATCAAACTGGAGGATATCTCGATTAAGCAAGGTTGGTCGGACTGATTCAAATTCCGGATGTAGCTTCATCAAAAAATTCAAAAGCCGAGTTTGCATCCTTGCGACAATAGAGTATTCGGTAAGAACCACCTGGGGTCGGAGAGCAGCGTGGAGAAGATCATGCTCTATCCAGAGCTCTTGTGCTGCATTAAAGTACCAAGAGACGGTGCGTTTGCCTTGTTCTAGGCGAGTCAAAGCTAGTTGTATTTCGAACTGGCGGGCTGCGTTCACTATGGAGTACATAACAAAGAGATGACGCCACATCCGATTGGCGGTTGGGTACAAACGTAGACTGAGACAGGTGGAAGGATCCACATATCCAAGCAACCAGAACCGGACTCTCGCATCATTTTGAGTCCACGTAGCAACAGCTTGAGGAGCAGCGGCGGCGCCCTCAGGTTTGGCCTGCGTCCCATCAAGAATACCCAGCAACCCTTTTCCTTCCATGAAAACCCGGAATTGGAATTCCCAAAGTGCAAAATTTGTTGAACTCAGACGAATGGCGGGACGATCGGAATCAATTGACTGAGACTCTGATACCATGTTGAGAATACAAAGACAGAATCGAAAACGGACACAGATTTTACGTGGTATCCCTGAAGATTTCCAGGACTAATCCACGGGAGAGCTTGAACACTCTCCGACTACTGATCTTACTGATTATTTTTGGAAACCAGAACAGGATGCATCGGCTGCCCTATATCTCTACTGCAACCCTAGTTCACACGTCTATCTACAAGGGCTGACGTGGGTTGCATGGGCCTAATAGGCCTTTAACACAATTGGCCCATTCATACTGCACTACACTACTACATTTACTAATTACGTACAATAATCACATTCAACAATTCAGAGGAACAAAGATAACTGCAACTACTATGAATTCTAATTTTCAACATGACATTAAACTAGAGAATGAGTACATATTTATAGGTTATGGAAACCCAAAATCCAAATCCTTACCCTAATAGGTCGGCGGTCTCCTTCTCCTTTTTCCCACCCAAAACATGAAACCCAACCTACAAGAAAATAATAATAAACTCCTAAATACCGAATCCTACTTGAACAATGAAAGCAATAATAAAGACAATTACTACTAAAATACTAAATAATAAAATAACCAAACCAAAATCAAGGCCCAATAGTTATGATGGCTTGATTCTCGTAACAGGTTCTATCTACTTAAGGTAGGGTCATTTTTTAGCTTTCGCCCGATGACTCATAGCAACAACGAGTGATTTGAAATTTCTTATACCAGAATATAAGACTTGTTTGTAAAATTTTAAAACTTTAGATACTATAATGCAATTAAAAAATGAAGGTACTAAAATTTAAAATTTCACCAAAATATCATGACGTGTTTGTAAAAAATAAAGCTTAGGTACTAAATAGTAAGAAAAGTAAATTTGGATACCAAAATATAATATTCCAAATATGACTTTGTTTATATGGGTCGACCCGCTTACTCGGCCCTACACAAGCTGGTCAGATAGGGTCAATGAGAAATAGCTAGGGTCGGGCCGGGCCATGTTTCTAGCTAGGGGTGGACATTGGTTCGGTTCGAACCGAAATTGAACACACTGAGTCCGCGAAATAGTCCATGACACCAATCGAATTCGAACCGAATTATATTTAGATTTGGTTTGATTTTAAGATAAAAACCCGAAATTAGGGTTAATTGCATGGTTGGTCACTGAGATTACAAAAACGTTCAAGTTTGGTCACTCAAAATATTTAAATCCATTGGTGGTACTTCAGTTTACTAAAACCGTTCATGTTTGGTCACTCTCCGTCCAACTCCGTTAACTTTTGCTTATGTGGCGGTCAACTCTAAAAGTTGATCGTTAAATATGTGACGTGGCAATTAAAAAATAATAAAATTAAAATTCTCAAAATTTCATATCTCATTTCCACCTCATTATCACTTTTATTTAAAATAAATAAATAAAAATCCTAATTTTTTCTAGTACCCAATATCAATACCCTGCAATCGTTCCTTAACGCCTTCTCCTCCCAAATAACTAACTGTTCCTTAACGCCTTCTTCCCCACAAACCCTTTACCCTCTCAAGGCAATCCCATCCTTCCTTTTAATCCTCTCTCTCTCTGTTATTTCTCTCTAACACCTTCCCCACCACACGCCTTCCCGCTTCCCCAACCTCTCTTTCCGGCTGCCGCACTGCTCAACTCTAAGCGGCAGAGAGTTTCCGAGCTTTTCCCCTTCCTCTCCGGAGTACTCCGATTCAACGCCACGCGGATCGACTGCTGCTTCCCCTTCCTCCTCTGCAATCTCCCGAGCGATCCACCTCGTCAAATCCGAGAATCCGGAGTCCAAGGTCGAGGGAAATCCACCGCCTTGCCAAGAAGCCTGCTCGCTCACGTCGTTCCGCTACTCGTCTCCATGCTCCGGGTGCGTGACTCCGCCGACTGCCACGAGGAATCGACACATTCAGGTGGATTTAATTTCGAGGAATCAAAGACATCTAATGGCTCGAAAAAACCCACCGTTTGCAAACCATTCTAGCTCGAAAGAGTGGCTTGACTGACAATCGAACCAGAATCTAGAGGATTATTTTGTCGGGGAAGAACTCCACCATCGTATTCATGAGTTAAGGAGACGGGACCAGCCGAATTGGTGACTAGAAAAAATTAGGATTTTTTATTTATTTTAAATAAAAGTGATAATGAGGTGGAAATGAGATGACAATTTTGAAAATTTTAATTTTATTAATTTTATTAATTTTATTAATTTTTAATTGCCACATCATATATTTAACGGTCAACTTTTAGAGTTGACCGCCACATAAGCAAAAGTTAACGGAGTTGGACGGAGAGTGACCAAACATGAACGGTGTCAGTAAACTGAAGTACTATCAATGGATTTAAATATTTCAAGTGACCAAATTTGAACGTTTTTCGTAATCTGAGTGATCAACCATGCAATTAACCCCGAAATTATATTGGAATAACACCTCTCTTCAATTTAACCTTTCCCCATTTGGCCATTTCCCTCATATCTATCTATTTATCTCTCTCTCTCTACACAACCAACAAAAGCAGTTTCTATAGCGGTGGCAACGATCTGTATCAGAAAGGAAATCGTCGGCAGGCAACAATGGCGGTGATGACGACGACTCTAGCCACGAATGTTAGAGGTTACTATGGGTTTAGATCCAAGCATGCATGATGTTTTCGGTTTGATTTTACCCATCGAGTTTCAGTATTTAATTTCGTCTCAGTTTTCGATACACGAGGAGAAGAAGTCGGCAACATGATTCTTGGATTCAGCCGCCTGGGAGCGAGGTGGTGAAGCGAAGTTAGCAGCGATGGGATAGAAGGGGAGGCAGGTCGGAGATGGAGTAAATCATGGTTGGTTGCGAGAGCCAGTTGGGCAGTGAGAAAGAGTGGTTGATTGGAGGCTGGCTAGAGGGGAGAGGCTGTAGGGGGGAGGGTTTATGGCGAGAGATGTGAGAGGCTGGAGGGGAGAGGGTTGTGGGCTTAATGAGTTAGGATTTTCTTTAGACTTAGAGTGTTAGGGGTTTTTGTTTGGCTTAGGGTGTTGGAGGGCTAGGAGTGAGTTTTGTGCTTAATGTAACATATTTTGGTTTTTCGGTCGGGAATTCGGAACTTCGGTTCGGTTGAAAGAACACTAGTTTCCAAACTATTCATATATCCCTTTCAGTTTCGAACCGAATATTATTATTTTGATTTCGGTCCGGTTTAGTTCAAGTTTACCGAATCGTATGTCCACACCTATTTCTAATTAGACCCTACAAGTTTGGATATTTTAGAATAGATCTAGAGTTAGTGTTGAATTTTGGCCCAGTTTCACTCACAAGTTTGTTTGGATGGGAGATTGGATTATTGAAAGATTGACGCCAAATCTCTCATTTAAAAAAGCATATATTTTGGAAGTGGATTTTGGCAAACAACATGTTTGGAATTGAATGTGGGTTTCTAGTATAGGTGTCAAAACATAGCCCGATCCGATCACCCCGACCCGCAACCCGACCGCAACCCTAATTGACTAAAAGTCAACAACCCGCAACCCGCCCGACCCGCAACCCGATTGACCCGCAACCCAACTAACCCGCAACCCGACTAACCCGCAACCCGATTAACCCGAACCCGATTGACCCGCAACCCGATTAACCCGAACCCGATTGACCCGAACCCGACTGACCCGTAACCCGACCGACTCAACCCGAATTTCATCTAATCCACTTGAATAATTATAAAAATATACAATACATAGTTTTTCAAAATAAAGTTTTTCATTCTAAATTTAAGTAAAATTATTTTTTCATTTCGTATAAGAAATTTTAAAAATATGAAACTCACTTGATATTACGTATTTTAATGAAATTACAAAAATTAAAACATGAATGTCACTTGAGATCATGACAATATTAATATAATATATAAATTAAAATTTTGGTTAATTTAACTATTCAATAAAATTATCAATTAAATATAAATAAAGTAAAGTAATGCATTTGGTAATTTGATGTTTTTAAAAGAAGAGGGAAATTTTGGTGTATTCAAGTTTTTGGGAAGAAAAAGAAGAGGGAATTTGGTTCTTTGAATTTTTTAGAAAAGAAACAAGTGGAAATTTTGGTGGTTTTGATATGTGGGAAAAGAAAGGAGTGGGAACGTTTGATTTTTTTTATTATGAAAGAGAAATAAGGAGGGAACTTTTGAATTTTCAACTTTTTGTAGAAGGAAAGAAGAGGGTAATTTGTTTCTTTCAATTTTATGGAAGAGAAAGAGGAGGGAAAATTGAGTTTTTCTAATGTGTGGAAGGAGAAAGAATGAGGGAAATTTTAGAATTTTTGTGAAAAGAAGGGAGGAACTAGGGTTTTCGTTCGATTTGGGAAAGGTGGAAAGGGAAAGCGATTCCCAGTTGGATGGAGAGGAGGACTGCATGTCTGCATCGCATCGCCAGCCATAGGATTTACAAAACGGCATCGTATCAGGAGTCAACAATGATAAAAACAAAAAATTAATAAAAAGGATAAGAAAACATCAAAAAGGGTAACATGAAATTAAGGCTCGTAATTATAATGGCTTTCAAAGTAACTAATGGATTTTCAAAAAAAAATGAATGGATTGAAAAAACAAATAATGAATAAAAAAAACTTGGAAAAAACAAGTTACGGTTAACTATTAAGGTTAGGGTATAAGGTATTAATGGTTTAGACACGATTAGTCAAAACCTCAAAATAATAACTTATAAGTTATAACTAATAACGATCGACTTATAGGGTATATGGTTATAAGTTATAACTAAAACCTCAAAATATTAATTTAGCATAATAAGATAATTATAAGATTTAAAATCCAAATATCATGATTCTATCATAAAAAAGACTAATAATAGTTCACAAAAGTCTGATCATAGCAAGAATACATATGTTCATAACTCAAAATAATAACTTATAACTAATAAGATCAACTTTTATTATTAACATATGTTCATGAATCAAACCATTAGGGGTTTAGGGTATATAGACTATAGAGTCGATGTATATGGTATATGGTTAGTGTAACGGGTATATAATGGGTTAGGGTATAAGGTATTAATGGTTTGACCACGGTTAGTCAAAATCATAACTAATAAGATCAACTTATCTTATTAACATATGTTCATGAATCAAACCATTAGGGGTTTAGGGTATATAGACTATAGAGTCGATGTATAGGGTATATGGTTAGTGTAACGGGTATATAATGGGTTAGGGTATAAGATATTAATGGTTTGACCACGGTTAGTCAAAATCATAACTAATAAGATCAACTTTTCTTATTAACATATGTTCATGAATCAAACCATTAGGGGTTTAGGGTATATAGACTATAGAGTCGATGTATAGAGATATGGTTAGTCTAATGGGTTAGGGTATAAGCACTACAGGAAAACTAGTTTTTAGTCACGGGATCTTATTCATGGTAGTGTTTCCCGTACTAAGAAGTATACTAATATTCACGGTAAAATTTCCCGTAATTGATTATATAACTATAATCACGAGAATTTATTTACGTGTATTTTAGCCTTCTCTTCCCATCTAGAACAAGATCCATATTTTCCTCATTATTATTACATGTGAATCATAGAACGAGATCCCATCTAAAATAAAATCATAGAACGAGAAGATAATACCCTGGCCAATAGCTAGAAAATAGAAATTTAAGAATACCGTTTCATTTTGATAACCCGCCAAATGATTTTTCGTTTCCCGGGCCTTTGCCAATTCTAAAATTTCATGACCACCACCAGGCGCCAAACTCTTTTCATTTCCCGGGTCCTTTTTGGGCTCTCCAATCGTAGTCCGTAGAGAGAAAAGTTAGGCATTAGAAAATAAATGAACTTTTTCTGCTTGCTTGTTTGGTTGACGTGGAGGTGAAGGTGTTGGTTATTAATGTTTGTTTTGTTCATTATGCCAATTTCCATGGACTACTGATTAGTGATTAGTGTGTGTTATGTCATATGTGGGTGCGGTATAGGTTGAAAGTGAGGGAAGGTTCACGGCAGAAGAGATAGCGAGCTCTGTGCAATAAATATTTACTTTCATTCATGCCAACAGTGGCGGTGGTGGTGCAGTAGTTTAGCAGCATGTGACTGATTTACGACTTACTAGTAATCACTAAAAAGTAACGCGATGTTTTGGTTCGTAAAACTCGCAACCCGAACCGCCCGACCTGCAACTCGATTGACCCGCACCCAATTGACCCGTAACCCGATTGATCCGTAACCCGATTTGCCCGCAACCCGATTGACCCGCAACCCGGTGAACCCGAACCCGACCAACCCGCAACCCAAATGAACCCAGCCCGAACCTGCCCGATTGACACCTCTAGTTTCTAGAGTGAAATCGAAAAATACAAGTTTGCCCTTCTTTATCCTATTGTTTGGGTGTCTTTCTTCCTCGTCTTCCCCGTTCATGCCTCACTCTTCCTCGTTTTGTATATTTCACAGTGGTTATGGAAAAATAAATTATATTAATTAATTTTACTAAATCACATTTTAGTTAGTTATTAAAATCTATTAATTACAATCCTTTTTTTTCTCTCACTTCCGTAATCTCCAGGCAGATCTCCTTTCCATATTTTTCTCAATCTTTCTGCAAAAGAAAAAACATGAAATCACTACAAATCCATTAGAAAACCACTACCGTTTCGAAAAACATCAATACCATTGTAGAAATAAATCTATATCATTACACGAAAACTACCAATATAAATAATCTATACCATTACAAAAGTCAAACAAATACCAAAATAACAAATACCACTACTACTGTAAAATCAAAACATTATCATTTCATAAATAAATCAATACAAACACTACCAAAACAAATACAGATAAACTACCAAAGCATAATGCAAACACTACCAAAGCAAATGCAGATAACTACCAAAACATAATGCTCCATCTAACCAACACAAATGCAAGTAACTACCAAAGCGTAATGCACACACTACCAAAGAAAATGTAGGTAACCACCAAAACATAATGCAAACAGTACCATAATAAAATGCAAGGTAGCTACCAAAGCAAATCCTCTACCAATGCAAACACTATCATTCTAGATTACCTGCAGAAGCGAAGCTGAACGCTCTCCGGCAAACTGTATTTGATCTCTCTGATCGGGTTACCATTTCTAACCACGACCTCGACCGGTGATCCATGTTCGGAACCCAACGCCGTCGTCAGCAACGTCAGAGGAAGATTCAAAAGTGGCGAGGCAATGGAGGGAGGGAGATATGAGGGGGGGGGGGTGTGCTAGGGATGGATGGAGGGGGGATGAGAGGTTATGCGAGAGAGGAAGGGAATGGAGGAGGGCGATGGAGGGGAGGTTGGCTGGCCGGACGGTGGTGGAGGGTATTCTCGGGAGGGAGGGGATTTTGGAGAGGGAGGATGGACGGCGGGAGGTAGTGGGGGAGGGAGTGTGGTGGTAAGCGGCGGGTTACAGTAGGGTTAGGGTTTGAATATAATTTATAGAGTAATTAGGTGTGTTATATTTTTTATTTCCAAAATTATCCTAATATAATCTTCATCATTAATTTAAAAATAGAATAAAAAAGAAATAATGAATGATTTAGATTAAGGTAGCCACCGTGATTACTAAAAATTAAGTAACCACGCTAACTCATCCCTATCTTGAGCAATGTGGTAATGAGCAAGAACCCTCACAATAATTCTATAAGAATCCAAAACCCTAAATTTCCCCTAATTTCATATCCCACAAAGTTTCGCCCAAATTCCAGAACTCTAATTTCATTGAATAGTTGAGAGAAATCGCACCAATTTCTATAGTAGGGGTGTTCGAATTTTTACCATAGTTATTATTACCATACCATTTAAGTCTAAATTCTATAAATTATTAAATAAATTATCTTAACCAAACCTACCAAATTAAACAACAATCAAATTAGCCAAGTTAAAGTTGAATCGGTTTTGTTAACAGTTAATCTTCTCTTGAACCAGACCCAACTGCGCACTACACATGCTAATTAGGCGCCGACTCATTCAAAAAATCATTAATTACAAATTTACCATTGCTATGTTAATTTTTTCAATTAAGAGTCATGATAAGAAAATAAACCGTTCATGGATCATGATTGAAAAAAATAAATTATACAGTACAACCTCTTTAAATTAATAATCAATAAATTAATAACTTAGTATAAGTTAATAATTTTTCCGGTCCCGACTTGGGGCAGTGTTAAAAATGAACAAATTGTATAAAATAATAAGATCATAATTTTTTAGAACCAACCTGCATAAATACATGTATTTTTAACTCTATAAATAAATCATTTTAAAAATAAAATTCATCTAGAAATTTATAATATAGCTAGGATAATCTAGAAAAATATGAATATATAATTGTTTGTTTATTCTTGAAGTTCAAGTATAATAGAAGTTCATCTTGAATAACTTTTAAATGGAAAGTTTGGTCAAACCACACCATCAAATCTTTTTGGGTTGCATGAGGGATGATATGTCTTGTACTCACATAACTGTTTACGTATTTGATCGATCACGTGGACATCTTTGAAATGAGAAGTCATGGAAGAATATAATTTTTACAGTGTTTCTGTAGTAATATTTATAGTGATCGGGTCACCATCTATTCGATGAATTATATAGAATGTATGATCAATGAATATAGGGGTGCAAGTAATTTAAAACACGAATCTAGACCATCTGCAAAAATACATCGAATACATGTATCTTGGAAGAATACATAATTTTCTTCTATTAAATTTTAGTATAATGAATATGTAGAATGCGATAAGTTATCTTGTGAACTTGAAATGTTTGGAAGATTCGATGAACGTATATCATAAGAAAAACATCTTTAAATTAATAATTATTAATTTATCAATTAATTAATAACTACTATAAATTAATAATTTTCACGATCCCGACTATATTAATTTATAGAAGTTATATTGTAGTTCAAAGTCAAAAATGATATTAACTTTAATAAGCTGATAGTAGTAATTGTACCTCATTTGTTTACATATTATAAAAAATGTATTACTAGAATTTGAACTCAGGTCACTGAAATAAACAAAGAGCAACTAACCAACTACACTACATCATATTTGTAGTTATTTTCTTAATCAAACAAAACTCATTGCTTTAAAGATGAATGAGAAAAATGCAATCCTAATTTTAAATTTCGTCGCCTATGAGCGATTCTAGAAAGTTCTATTTAGTAATTTTACCTCATTTGTTTACATATTAAAAAGTTGGTTATTGGGATTTAAACCAGATCACTAAAATGAAAAAAAGAGTATTGTAAGTTTATAAATAAGTAGACTACATCGTATTCGTTGAAATTTCTTTAATTAAACAAGAGACATATTCTATATTTGATTCTTTATATTTTATTTAAAGTTAGTTATATCTTATAGAATTAATCCTGAAATTGAAACTTAAGTAACACTGATTTGATTATTAAATATTTAATTGCACACGGGGTTAAGTTTAGACAAAATACATATGCATATCAAAACTTCGACCTTAGTGACAAAGCAGTCAGTTTTTTTTCCTACAAATTAAATTAATCATTCCATACATGGAATATGTTAAACTCTTTTGGAAGTTGTGATTCTTCAAATTGATGTATTGAGCCAGTTAGTATATTATCATTTGATGTATTAGGCAAATATATTGTTTGGAGGTTTAAATTGTCTTTTTGTTGTGAAACCACAAAAGTTAACTTTGAGTGACTGTGAAGAATCTATATTTTTTGTTGAGATTGATAATCTCTCAATTTTGAGTGATTGTTGGAGTGGCTAACCGACTTCTTATGCAAGCAAACAAAAACATCAAATTAAACTAAGCAAATTACGAAATAGCAATGACGATAGAGGTAGCTAAAATCGATCAATCTTACTTTGGAAGTGGTCAACCGCGTGGAACACGTACAAGAACAACCACCACGATCTTCTTCTTCTTGCACAAAACTCTAACCCTAGAAGATGAAAGCAAATCAATTCAAACTTCAAATTAAACGGAGAAAATTACAATAGAGCAAGAACAACATCGTACCCTAAATTAGATCGACCTCACCTTGTATGTGGTCGACCGTCTGGGACCCAAATAGGAAGAACAAGCATCAGTCTTCTTCTTCACCAAAACTCTAACCCTAGAAGAAACCAAATTAAGTGTTTGAGTGACGGTGAAGGTGACATATATTCTTATGTATAGATATTTAGGACGAGATTAGGGCGAATTAAGTGGTAGACAAGTTTGGGTTATCTTTCTAGTGTTGGAATCTTTATTCAATACGGATTGTGTGTAAACGGTCGACCACGTACTTCACTGGTTTACCTTTTCTAGTGTTAGGAAATAAATCAGAGTTTGATATTGATAAGTTAATGCGATAGAGGTTGACATTTTAATGCAAAAGGTCATCCGTTTTAGCATAAGGGGTCGACCTTTTATGGTGTTCGCTTGCCAAATAGGTCGACCATTTGATGTACAAGGTCAACCGCGTTGTTGACAATCACAAAACGAAATCAATATATTCGGTCGACCATTCTTACCTTTCGATCGACCGAAATGTACAAATACAAGTCATCATAGCAAAGTCCTGTACTTTCTATCATCTCTACCGATGAATTCCCACTAGTATCACAAAAGTGCAAGAAATGCAGGTAAATAATAGCTATCCAGCTCTTACTTTCACTCACTTGTTACTCATAGTTAAAGTTCCCCAAAATAGAAAGGCTTAATCAATTACACATAGCTTGGTGTTGGGTTTGATATTTAGGCTTTCATTTTTGCCCAACCACCACGCAAGGAGTCAACAGTCAACTCACTACCCAATCCCTCCTTTTGTTTAACTTTTTTTTTTTAATAGAAATTTTGTTTAAGCTTTAGTGAAGAATGCTATGTCTATTTTAACGGGTTGCTATATCGCCTTCCACACCTTTCTTCCTTTGCTTTCCACACGGGTGGGTGACATAAGGTTTCTCACACTTTCGTCTTTCGGTACATCCATTTCCAATAACGAGCAACTCTACTATGCTATATAGTATTGGTGCTTTAATGTACAACTCAAAGTTGTACCATAACATTAAATGTATAAGTTTAGGTTGTACCATAAAGCAATTTGTACTATTATGTTATGGTACAACTTTACAACTTGAAGTTATACCATCACATAAAGGTACAAGTTCAAGTTGTACCATAAAAGAATTTGTACAAAAAGTATAGGTACAATCTAAAGTTGTACCATAACGTAAATGTACGATTTTAAGTTGTACCATAAAGGCAAAAACCTATAGCACCAATACTATATAGCATTGTAAAATTTCTCTTCCAATAACCTATTCCGTTTGTTTCCAACAAGAGAATTACCTTTCATAATTAATGTCAACTTAGGTATATCAAGTTATTTTAATTGACTAGTGATCTAACTTATCTCACAAAAAGGACACTAACTTAACATACCCCAAGCTGCGATAGTTATTGAAATGTCTATAATTTATATACATCTTCTTTTTTTATTACATAATTTATATACATCTTAAGAAATAAGGATTTTAGAATATTGACTGGTATATATGCTACAGTATTACCTCAAAATGAATGATATATTTTATTAGCTGTTTACTGTTTGTAATAATGACAGATTTTTCTAGTTGCAATAGAATGAGTAATGCTTGATTGCTTTAATGAAAACCTAAGCCCCATATTTAGGGGTTGTTTGGTTTTGGTGATTGTTTGGTTGGGATAATTACAATCATTGTTCACAACATATTGTTTATATATATATATATATGGATACGACTCGTATGCTTCAGACGCATAGTATGCTCCAGGCTCTCAGTGCCGTTGATCTAATCTAACGACTTTAATTAATTATATTCAAATGAATTATTTATTAAAAATTATATTACAAACTACCCCTTTAAATAATTATATAAGCTATGAAGTCCCCCAACTATGATTATCATTATTTCATAGAGGTTTTTATTGAACCCCAAAAGTTTATACGATTGATAAAAAAAAATTCCAATAAGATTTGGCCCAAATTAATGAATCAAAACTTGGATTTCATCACCCAATTCGACTCCCATCATCATCACTCATCAGTTCATCCCAGCTTCCCCCAAAGAACTACCCTTAATTTGATAATCATCATCCAAATCCAGCAAACATCAAAACCTAAAACCCTAAAGCGACCTCATCATAGCAGACAAAGGGATTCAACTTATTTCGTAAAATTCATGTTTGAGGTTTCCAGATTATACACAGTTGTGGCTTGCTCTCCTCATCCAGCCCAAGAGTCGAGCTCATCCTCGGCTTCCGACAGGCATCAACTCCACCACGTCCTCGTCCCGGTGTAGCGGACTGGTGCCCTCTCTCGACAAACCAGAATCGATCACTGTGTACGACCATTAAAAGGACGTCGTTGAAAAATAGCAGAGGCTGCGATGAAAAGAGGACCTCGCATCACGGCAGGGGAATTCTTGTGGCCGGAGTTGAGAATAGGGGAGATGGAAGAAGAGTCACGAGGGAACAACGGTGTTGCATAACAGATGCCTTTTCGTGTTCCCTGCTAATTTTAGAGTGACAGGATAAATGATTCGTTCCCTAATACACTACAGCGTTGCATAACAGAGGGCTTTTGAATTCTAAAAAAACATAGGGCTTTTGGTGGCGGAGAGGTGTGATGAAAGGGAGGGGGGTCTTTTACTACAATTTTGTTCTTGGTTTACTGGGTTTGTTTTCTCTGTTCTTGAGGGTTAGTTAATTGATGTAAAAGTGGATTGTGAAGGGGGATTTTACAAAATGAAAAATAATTAGGTGACTTACACTATGTCAAGAAGAAATAACGTGGTTTTGGGTAAAACGTAATTGATTAAAATTGTTAGGGGACTATACCGTATGTATAAATTTTTAGTAGGTGTAGTCGTAATTATAGTTATAATTCAAAAAATAGTTTTTATGAAATTAATAGTGTACCATTAGATTAGATCAATGGTAAAGAGAACCTGGAGCATGCTATGCGTCTAGACCATACGAGTGTGACCCAATATATATATATATATTTTTGCACAAACAATTAGGGCTGGGAAACGGTGCGGTCTGGTCCAGACCAGACCATATATACGGTCTATGGTCCAGACCAAGAGGCTAAAGTATAGACCATAGCCCAGACCACAGACTATACGGTCTGGTCCAGACCACGCCTGTGCGGTCTGGTTCGGTCTGGTCTGGTCCACATAGACCACTCTCAACGAAAAATGATTAATTTGTTTAGTCAACCACACAAAAAATTGAACCAATAACCAGGAAAAATAATTGTTATTTGGCTTAAATCATTAATCCTAGCATGCATGAATAATTTTGATACTCTAAATCTTAGTACATAACAAAGATACAAAGTAAAAGCATCCCAACTTGCACCATAACGTCATAAACATTAACATAATGTCATATGAAGACACGATTATCTCTACTCTCTGGTTAAATGTGGTTGTGAATGAAGGAGGGACGAGATTCACCAAACTAAGGTTCAGGCTTGGGTGTCGTTGTAGGAGTTGGGAGAGTGGTCGAATGGGCTGTTAACACGTATTGACAAGTCAGTTGGGTCCACGGTTTGGTCCGGTAAACCGCGGTCTAGACCAGACCAGACCAAGAGATCAAAACATAAGATAATACAGACCATAGACCAGACCATACTTAACGGTCTACGGTCCGGACCAAACTGTGCGGTACGGTTTGGACCACGGTTTTTCTAACGGTCTGGTCTATTTTCCCAGCCATACAAACAATACATGCATTGTTTG
This sequence comes from Linum trigynum, assembly GCA_964030455.1. Taxonomy (NCBI): domain Eukaryota; kingdom Viridiplantae; phylum Streptophyta; class Magnoliopsida; order Malpighiales; family Linaceae; genus Linum; species Linum trigynum. The sequence goes on along the minus strand of OZ034820.1, from coordinate 9,383,762 downwards.
CTTGATTTGATACTAACTATCACTCAAAATGATTGATAGTTAAATCTCAACTTTTGAGTGAGATTGTTAAGATTGTTTGTTTGAGATTGTTGAGTCTTTTTCTTCTTCCAACTATGTCCCTACCTTTTCATGTGTGTTGCATTTTTATATTTAAAACAAAGGGTAAAAGTGACATTTCACCCAAAAAGGAATATAACTTATTTAAAGACTACAATAACTATCATAGAAACCAAACGCGGTAAACTACAATACCCCAATTTTCATATATATATATATATATATATATTATTATGTATGCATTGATAATAATGCATCAATTAAACTATCACCAAAATCAAACCAACCCTTATTTCATCAAATGTATATTGGATAATATAAACCTGGTTTTTATCGGTTGGCTTCGGGTAGGTCGACTAATTATTATGTTTTATGGTGTTTTTATAATATCAGATTATTTGAGTACATTTTAATTAACCTTTGGGTGTTATTTAGTATTTTAATAGTAGGGGTTAATTGTGATTAGTTATATTCCATTATGATTGTTTCGGTTTAGTCAACCAAATACAGAAGAATAATTGGCTAAACTTATCTCTCTCCCTAGAATACCTGTAAATCTCCTCAATCAATCAAAATTATTCTCTTATAAACCCTAATTTCCATTTCTTTTTGAGTTAGCTATTCCCAGTTTTGGCACCGTAAATCCGAGTCCTATCATTGAACCCTTTGATAATTAAAAACCTTATCCCGTTGACCAACTCTCTATCATCATTAGCACAAATTGTAGACGTTAATTAAAATTCATTTACACAATGCCTTTTTCTGTTTTGCATGATTGGACTATGACTCGCGAAGTATATAACAACCAGGACGCCATTTTTCACAACAGAAACAAAAGAAAAAGAGTAGTATATATAATGAGATGTTCCCCTATCCTTCATTTTCCTCGCGACTGTAACCTCCTAGCTAGCTAGTTAGTTGGCTTTTCGCTTTCTCCTGTTTCATCCCCAATTTTGTAAATTATATAAATATACACGAACATACCTCCATTAGTTTGCCTACCTCGATCCAGTCCAATATATATAGGTTGCTCAATTGCTTCAATCTACACAAATACATACATCTCCATTTCTAGCTCTAACAAATCTCTGATCCCCACTCTAGCAAGTGCAATCACATATATAAAAAAAAAACCCATCAATGGCTGCTCTCACTAGTGTCTTTCTGCTGCCACTGCTAGCAGCCGCGTTGTTACTATCTTCACCGGCAGCCTCAACTTCCCGGTGGCTCACCCAGCAGCTCCACCCGGCAACCACCACCACCACCGGCGGCGGCTTCCAGGTCGCCCTCACGCACGTGGACTCCGGCAAGAACCTCACAAAGATCGAGAGCCTCCAGCGCGGGATCAAGCGCGGCAACTACAGGCTCCAGAAGCTCAACGCAATGGTTCTTCCGACCCAATCCGCTCCATCAGAAGACGTGGCCGCTCCCGTGGAAGCCGGGAACGGCGAGTTCCTGATGGAGCTGGCAATCGGGACGCCTCCCGTGTCCTACTCGGCCATTGTGGACACGGGAAGCGACCTAATATGGACGCAATGCGAGCCCTGCAGTATCAGCTGCTACAGCCAGCCCACCCCAATCTTCGACCCCTCCGAATCCTCGACTTTCGCGAAGCTGCCCTGCTCCAGCGACCTCTGTTCCGCCCTGCCGCAGTCGCTGTGCGGATCCGACGGCTGCAATTACCTCTACACCTACGGCGACGATTCCTCCACGGAGGGGGTCATGGCCACCGAGACCTTCACTTTCGGCGGGAACCAAGTCAAGGTTCCGCAACTCGGGTTCGGGTGCGGGGAGGATAACCAAGGGGACGGGTTCTCGCAGGGAGGTGGGCTCGTCGGGCTGGGCCGAGGCCCACTCTCGCTCGTCTCACAGCTGGACCAGCCCAAATTTTCCTACTGCCTGACCTCCATAAACGACGCCTCCAGCAGCACGCTGTCCATGGGCTCGCTGGCTGGGCCGGCCGGGAACTCGTCGGTCACGACCGGTTTGATCCAGAACTCGGCCCAGCCGTCGTTTTACTACGTCGCCCTGGAAGGAATCTCGGTCGGCGGGAGCAGCCTGCCCATCCCGGCGTCCGCTTTCGCCCTGCAGAGCGACGGCAGCGGCGGGATGATCATCGATTCCGGGACCACCATCACGTACCTGGAAGGCGTCGCGTACGATGAGGTGAAGAAGGCGTTTGTGGCCGCCATCGATTTGTCGGTCGACGATTCCGGTTCGACCGGTCTGGACCTGTGCTTCGATCTGCCGTCGGGCGGGTCGGGCAACGTCGAAGTGCCGAGCCTGGTGTTTCATTTCCAAGGGGCGGATTTGGAGCTGCCGGCGGAGAATTACATGATTGCGGATTCGAGCGCAGGGGTGGTTTGCCTGGCGATGGGGAGGTCGAACGGGATGTCGATCTTCGGGAATGTTCAGCAGCAGAATTTCTTGGTGCTCTACGACCTTGGTAAGGAGACATTGTCGTTTACTCCCAACCAGTGCGCCAACTCATGAGGATGTGCAGATAATGGTAAGAGTATTGATCGTTCTTCAGGATCACTTATTACAGTGTACACACATACACAATTCGTTAACCATGATTTTTTTTTTTTTTTTTTGTTTCTGAGCTCATACATCATACGTCATCATCAGAAGCATAATAGTGCTATTGCCTATTATACATGTCAATGAATACAATTTCTTTGCTTGATCATAAGTACAATGATCTTAGCCTACAATCTTAGCTTCTCACTAACCATGATTCACAACCCTACAACTTAGCTAACAGACTCATACTGACTTCAACACTAAGCAACAGACATGTATGCAAACACTAAACGCTCGACTGGACTCTAAATGACACAAACCAAACTTAAATGAACAAACTGTAAATGGACAAACGACGCAACTTCAATTATAGGGATGGGGCATGAACTTTTTCCTCCTGGCGCCAAATTGTTTCTTCTCGCAGCGACCTGGGTTCAATTCTTATGCAATCTCATCAGCATCTCACACATCTTACCTCTCTCGCATTAGTTGAAATGCTTCTAACTTTAGAGACCTGGTCATCATTAGTGGTGTTAGTCGGTGCGGTTTGGGTTTAACCGAACCGAACCATTGGTTAGCCGAGACCGAGAATCACCCACCATTGCCAACCGAAGCCGAGATCGAAGGGGTCTTCGGTTAACTTCCAAGCGCAACCGTCGATTTCGATTTTTGGTTGCGGTTTGCCGAGAACGACACACACCACCTCCGAACACCGCCATCGCTATGCATGTCATCGCTATATTGTACTTATCCTGATAAATTATATCAAATCTCATCTAACGTATGAGTTATAACATATAATATTCCACCAAAATAACATTACTTAGATTCAACATATAGTGAAAATTCAAACACACTTATATAACATCAAAAGAAAAATCGAAAAATAGGCGCATTTCGCAAACCAAAGAAAAAAATGACACAATTTGACCTTCAACCCAGTACCTTGTAGCAGTCGACCCGGCGGGTGCGTGCGGCCCGTTTTTCTCACCAAGAAAGGGTTAAAATGGGTCGACCCGCGGGTTGACAACCTTGATGGTTAGGTGTAGAAAATCAAATCACCATCAACTTATCAAACTAAATGCAATGGATGGTGAGTGTAAATAAAAAGTAGCAAACAAATAAGAAATAGATTATAGAAGAAAGAAGAAAACTACTTACCTTGATAATATATTCATACGACACAATGAGCTCTATAAGCACATTACTTCACTTCCCTCCTCCTCACGTTAACAGACTGGGATGACAATTTCGATCTCACCCGTTTTACCGACCTATTTGGCCTGTTTTGGGGTGGGGCGGGCATGGGTACTCTCATCGACCCGACCTGCCCTGATCCCCCCCATCTCGATTCGTTCTTGCCTAAAATTACATATAATCTTAGTCAAATTACTTTGGATTTTTCTTTTATTACATTATAGTTTAGCTATAATAAAGTTGTAAATTAGTGAAAACCTCAATTCCTCTAATAATTTAACTACATTTATCATAATATTGTTTGCTTTCTTGGTGTTAAAATAAAAATAACGAATAATTCTAATATTTTTCATTTAAATTGCATACCCATTGGGTCGACCTGTCCCGACCTGCGACCCGTAATAAATTACCCGATCTGAACCCTACCTGCTACGGAGCGAGTTTGGGCACCAAGAACCCCACCCGTACCTGCTCCATTGTCAGTTGATGGTTGAGTGGGAGAGGGGACGTACAAAAGGGTTTTGCGGTTGTTTGAGGACAATAAACACAATTATCATTCTCTTGTTTGAGCCACGTGGAGAAAGGGAGGCTTGAGTTGATTGTGGTAACGAAGAAGAGTTGGTTTCATTCAACCAATGAAACAAAGGAAAATGAACCCAATATTGCCCCTCAATTTCGATGGCTGGTGAATTGACAAATGAGGAATGAGAGGAGTTCATAAATCCAATATATTTGTCACCTCTTCTTGAACAATAAAAAAAGTGGGGAACCCAGCACGTTTCATCCTTATTTCCTAATGGGATATAGTTGTGAATATGATATGGCAAGAGGTTACTAGTTGTTTTGGTGAGTTGAATCCAAAAGTATTAAACTGCTGCATTAAATAAACGTTACATTATATAACCCTTCAAACATACTTCATGAGATAAGATGTGAGGAAGGAAAAAGAAACAAAGTATACAAAGTGCAGCAAAAACCAACGGCAAAACTGGGACCAAAGTCCATAAAAGAGAGGATATAATGGCAGCCATAAGAACACCTTCTCTAACCTATAACGTTAATCTTCAGTATTTTCACCGCCACGAAACTGGGAGATGAACCATCAGTAATATGACAACCCGTCGGCCAAAACGGAGGTCCTCGTCCCTCAGTCTTTAATCATATAGGGTCTATACAATCATACAAATATAATCGAACCTCTCAGCACTCAGCAGGTTGTCCTGAGGCTCTCACTATCCACTTCTCTCCCTAACAATTTCCCATTTCTTCGAAGTCTGGAACTGGTATCTCATAACTGAGATCGTTTGAGGTAAACCACCACACCGATCCCTGTCAAGGCAACTGCCCCAGCTAAGAGGCTGAATTGGTACGACCTCCATTGACTTCTTGTCTCCATTGTCGTTGTAACAGACTCTGGTTCAGTATTCTGGCTCGAATCAGCAAAGTCCAGATGCAGTCTCAAGACCTGGGACCAACCAAAAGGGATGATGATTCAAAAGTTCAGAACCATGAATGCAAAGATCAGAAACCTCTCACTAACTGCCAATGAACATCGAATGGAACATCAATGGACATCATCATAACATATTAATGTTAGAGCTTCAGCTATAACAGTTATAAAATATTGACAGGAATCATGTTCCGCAAGAATTTGGGTACTAGGGTTGATTATGTGCATTTATGTTATCAATAGGTACTACTGTATGCTTTGTGACCACTGACCAGGATTTATTCCTATTGCTGTTTTTCTAGTAGGAGAAACACTTGTATCAAGTTTCCTAGTGATAGAAGGATGCCCTTCCTAACGTTTCTCATATGAGAGATGGAGCTAATAAGAGTTCGAGTGTTTCCTAAAGTTTTGAGTTTTACAAAGTTTATAGTAGACCTGACACTCGTGGCACTGGATGAATATAGTATATCACTAGGATACGCTAGCACTACCTTCAAACCTGCAGACCTAGCATGCCCAACCGCACCTATTAGATCTGAATCCGTAGCAAGCAAAACCTTATCACCTTCATCATCTTCATACTGCAGAAATGAGAAAGAATAAAGTATCAAGCAAACATAAACAAAGAAAAGTATACTTGCTATTAAAAAAGAAACAAAAACACAGAGGTGTCACTAGCTAAACAAGTAAACATATCTAACCAAAAGATGAGGACGATCTTGTTCTTCAGATGCACCGATTCTTTGCAAGACAGCAGATGCAAGTTCTTCCAAGTTTTCAGTGCCTGACAGAAGTCAAGAAGTGAGATATAACATATCCTCAATTTTTTCACAGTCCATGTAAAGCAAAGCAGAACGGGCAGGAGAAACCCCAAATAACAACTTACTATAATTAACTCGATGGACTCGACCCTTAAGGTCTAAAAATTTGAAGGCAAAGGAATTCTCAAGACCGAGGTTCGTGTAGGACTTCCCAAGTTCAGTCGCATCAGATGTCAGCATAGCAGACATTTCACTGAAGTCAACATTAACACAAAATTAGTTGCAGAAGTAATTACCAAGTTGTGCACAGATCAACAACTGGCAAGTTAGTTAGAGCGAGAGAGAGAGAGAGAGAGAGAGAGAGAGAGAGAGAGAGACCTATGTGTGTCATAGTCATCAGGGGGATCTAAAGCAAGAGCGGAATCCCAAAACTTTTGCATCATCGAACTTGCCATGTCATTTACAGCTCCAGAGCTGCTTTCAACCTAGCAAGAGATTCAGAAAAGCTGATTAACAAAGCAAGGTGAGCACTCCTATAAACTTTCATCTAGTAACGAGTATCTTATAGAAGCCACCACGTGATTTTTGAAAATTTCTCTTCTTTTAGGAAAGCTTATAATTAGTATAATATAACAAAGGACTATACAAAGATATTCAACTAGCACAAACATCCTAGCAGAGAATGTTAACTACCCCAGACAAAGAGAGATCACCCATAAAATGCTCCAAACATATTTTGTAATGCATCAGCAAGGAATTGAGTCTGTAAGCATTAATAATCATCCTAGGCAATACCTGTAACAGAGCCTACCTCTACTCAGTTTACTGTATTGCTCCAAAAGGGCAAGAATCATAATTAAGTTCAGTACTGTCCTGGAAAATTTCATACTTCCAAAATCCAAACCATGTAGTAATGTTTGCAACTAGATTTCAACTTCTGCCATGTAAGAAATTGTCCACACTACTGTTTGGTTTTTGTTTCGTTTGTCTCCTCTGGTCTCGGAGATCTTCCACACCTGTTTGGTTTTATTTCTTTCCTGTAACCTCCCCACTTTTAATTTCTTTCAACTTAATTAATGAATGTCGCCATTACCGGGGGAAAAAATGTCCACACAGTCGCTCAAATGAAGACAGGGGGGATGAGCACTAATACAAATATGATCTGTCAACTTCATATGCCTGGGAAATTGCTAGAAAAAGAAGAATACATTTTCAAAAGTTTACCCCTTGATCAAATGTTGCATTAGAGAAATGAAATTACCATAGAAATTGCAGCATGAGTTATCTGCAGAACATCCAAGCATGCAGCAACCACTCCATCTGCATATTAAATGTCGTTGACTGAGTTTGCTAGACATTACAACTCCAAGGCTTCAAATGAAGATAGTAATTCTGACCCTTATCCACAACCGGAAGATGTAAGAATTTTCCATCGTGCATGATATGCAATGCATCAAGGATTGTAGTCTCCAATGTAGCACATTCAGGATTTGGGGTCATAACCTACAGCACAAAGCAAATCTTAAATAAACCAAAGTCCACAACATTCACTAGGTTAACTAGCATGTTTGAGAATATTTTATGAAAGCATAGGTCATATAATTGTATTTATCAATAATACACTGTATAACAATATTTTCACTTAGCATAAGGACACAACAAACACAAAGTATGACAGAGAACATAGTTGTTTCTAACCATGTGAAGCAATTGTGACAATTTACTTTCATGGAGTAAGACCTTCAGACAGATATGAAGAGGAAGTAAATCTTTCAGAGAAATAACCATGGAGTGATTATACTCTCACGAATTGTTCTACCGAAGTGAGTGGTAATGACCAGTAACCGTTACGATCTATTAGACACTGATATCCAGTCGACATAAAGAAAGGTGCTACGTTGCAAATATATAGCCAACCATCTCGTCAGTAAAATGATCAAGATTTACCTTTTCAGCCAAAGTTAGCTCAGGAGAAAGATTCTGTGCAACTACCCGCATGAGAATATCCTTTGAGCTGTGACACAAAAAGCAGAAGCAAGCAATATATCAGTGTAAATACCCAATCAGCACATCCTGTATCCGAAAGAACTTAGTAGCATAGATTTTATAACAGAAAAAGTGTAAACAGGGTAAGTATTACGTTAGTATCCCAAGAATTTTATTCCCAGTCGAAACAATAGCCGAATTGACCTTCAAATCTCTCATTTTTTTAGCAGCAACATAGACAGGATCTGATGGTGCTGCAATTGCAACCCTGAAAATGTTCAAAACTTCAAAATTGGAAATCCAAATCTATTTACGTATAGGAAAATTTCACATAAAATAAGCACAAGAACAAGTTATTACTTCTGGTCACCAATAATTGTTGATAAGGAAGGCTTGAACATCTTTTCCTTCAGAGTCTCTATGAATGTTGGAGCTAAAGCAAAAGCATGGTTTAAAACAAAAACAAAATTAAACAAACTATCAGATAGAAGAACAAGAAACAATGCTTCCTTCCTTAAAAAAGAAGCATCATTGACTACAAACTCATGATACCACTCGTGCTTAGCGCCACTTTGTTCTACATCAAGAGATACTTGTATTACCAAGAAATCAAAGAGACACTGTCTAGAAACAAGAATACAACCAAGATAAAAAATAAAAAAATCAAAGCCTGCAACAACAGCAGGAACCAACAAAAGTGTTTTCTCGTGCTTAGCTTTGATGATGATTAGATTGATAGTTAATTACCACACTAAGAACAGCACACAAACAAACAAAATCCTGTGCGGCCACTCTTTCTATGTGGTAACAGATGGCATTGTCAAAGAGTTTGGTGTTAACTCAGCAAAAGGGACAGAAGAGATTGGACACCCCAACCCAACATATTGGAGGACTGAAGAGGTAAGATGGTGTTGGCTCCAGCACAGTAGATATTGTATAAAGTAAGATTAACATTTCAAATAAGGTAGATAAAAACATTGTATCTAGTAAAATTGTCAGCCAAATAAGATATATAACAAGATTTCCTGCTTTCTGAGAGAAGATAGTATTATTGCTTATGCTAGACGCATTAGACACTCCTTGGCGAAAGAAAGCAGAAAAAAACTTCAGGGAAAGGAACATTTATCCCAATAGGTACCTCTGATGCTCGTGGAGCAGCCATTCTATTGATCATACAAGATAAGATTTAATGCTTCCCTGATCAAAAAGTCCAACTAAGCAACACAATTTGACTTGAAACAAACAAACAAACACAGAAAAAAACCTTAAATGAGACTCTCAGAGTATGTATTAGACAAAGATGAAACTAAAAAGCCTTGATTTGTAACAAAATGTTCAGAGTTCTATAGCTTGAGTGCCAGAACACGAAGCTCCGGTTCTTCTAGCCTATTTGCATTCCAATAACACCATAATCTATCAACCACAGTACCATTGCACATCAAACACAAGCCAAAACTCCAAACTAATGCCACATACAATGGTTTAGTACCATATAGGCATATATAAAGATCCACCATTAACATAGTCACCAACTGGAAAAAGAACCGAGGGGAGGAAGTGCAAGCATTATGCTCAACAGACCAACTACAGGCAGGAAGAATCATAAACTATAGTCAAGGAACTAAAAATACAGAAGTTTGGAGCTGTAAGAACAAGATTAACAAAACCAACAAGTAGAATACCAACCAGGAGCATTGTTTCCCCACTGACGTTCCACCCCTTCAACAGCAGCAGCAATTGCAGTTCGCTGCTCAGCTGCTTTTTCCATTCTAGATATAGCATCATACAGACATCTTGTAATATCTAGTAAAGCAATAACTTCACCATTCTCGACAACAGGAAGGTGCCTGAACTTGCCTGCTCATAAGACAGAAGCTAGTGTCGAGTTAGCCATCAACATAATTGTCGAAAAGAATTGAACTTTGGGAAGTCATTATGCAACAGAAAGAAAGATTAACACAGAGTGTTACTTATATAAGTTCAGTAAATCATAATCCAATTATTAAGTAGGGAAAAGACTAACCCTGAACCATCTTCTGAAGAGCTTCAATGGCTAATGCATCGGATGCAACGAAAATCGGGTTCCTGGTCATAATCTTGGACACAATCGTCTGCTCAGGTCTCAATCCCTCAGCTATTACTCTAGCAGCGATATCCTATCAAAAACGAAATGAACCTACAATGAAATGAAAGCTACACAACAAAAGGGGAAACGAGCAAGGAAAAGATTCGCCGACGAAACCTTGTCAGTGACGATTCCTGAAAGCAAAGCATTCGCATCTGTTAACAAAACGGCGGTGACGCGGCGGGACGCCATCCTTCGACAGGCATCGGAGACGGTGGTGCCTTCCGGTATGGTAAGAGCTTTTGAGAGCCTCAATTTCTTCACAGTCCTCTCCCCGCCAGCAGACCTCCATAGGAAGAAGAAACAAAATTAGACCGAGAAATGGAAAAGCCTGAGCAAATTCTCAATTTCCCGAATTGGAGATATCCAGGAGGTGCCGGAACTTACGAAGGAGAGTTGGGCTTGGAGGAGGTTCCATTTGCGCTGCCGTTTTCGGAGACGGCGACGGAGGATTTCCTGGAGGGGGCCGACGGACCTCGTTTCTGGCCCAAGCTGTTCCGCCGTGGAGGTGGAGGGATGGCCTGACTGCTCATTTGTCGGACCAATGGGAAACCGAATGAAATAAGGTCGAATTAAGGGGTTTTGAAGGTCTTCCCCTTCCCCGGCGTCAACGGATGTGGTGCCGGCAATATTTTTTGGTCCGGAAAGACGAGAGAGTTGAAAATTTTGCGACCTTCCGTGGTCGTCGTCGGAGTTGAAAATTTGAAAAGCAGTAGAAGCTCAATGTTTTTCCTTTTTATTTTATTAATTACGGAAATTTTCCATAGTATTTATTTTTTCTGCCCATTACAAAAATTATTTTTATTTTCCTTCGCAGCAAAACCAAGCTAAGCTTCTAACATTTTGGGATAGGGAAATTATCGAAAGTTTAGGCCTTACGTTGTCTCGTCACTGACCAGAGCCAGAAGTGGTTCGAGTATAGGTGTCAAAACATAACTCGATTTGACTAATCCGTCCGATTAACCCGATCCGCTACTCGACTGACCTGCAACCATATTAACTCGAATTCAATTGACCCGCAACCCGATTGAATCCGTGAAGGAAGTATTTGCAAACAATATTGTTGTGGAATCTAACTTGATTTGATTGATGATCTCGGCAACTAATTATACAAGTACAGGCAGGCCCGGCCCTGTGCTGGTCAGACCCACAGTACAGGGCCTCAATTTTATTGGGGCCTCTCATAATCAATTAAGTCTGGAGGCCCAGACCCTTGGGCTCGCCACATAAACCAGTTCGGAGGCCCCGTTGGGCTGGCGAGGCCCACACTTAAAAAACCAAAGTATAAAGGCGCATGAGGAGAATCGAACCATGGACCTATCCTTCTCATCAAAATAAGATGCAACCATTGAGCTACCGCTTGTATGTTGAATCAAAACTAACAGTTAGGTATTTAATCTTCTTCTCTTTTCCCAAATTCTCAACTTCCCAAAAATATCTAACGCCTAAATATGAATTGTACACACCCAATTCTATTTATGTCAACCCGAAAATTTGAAAAAGTTAATTTCTAAGTGTAGATAATATTATTATTTTCCAATCATTTTCTGTAGTTGTCATTTTTATTATTATTTAATAATTTTATTTTTAAAAAAATTATGAAAAAATATTTTGGGGCCACATTTTATATTGTCGAACAGGGCCTCCGATTATCATGGGACGGCCCTGAGTACAGGGAGGCTTTGTAGCCAACAATACAGGCCACGTCCACAGAAGTAGCAACAGAATGTAGTGGGGTAAAACAATAAAAGGAATAAATTTCTTTTTATGTTGTATCTCTATTACGCCCCCGCAAGACGGTGTTCGTATCAACAACACCGAGCTTGGATCGAAGAAGCAGAAACCGCATGGTTGGAAGCGGCTTGGTGAGGGTATCTGCGAGCTGGTGTGCAGTTGGGATGTAGGAGACGTGGAGACGACCAGCCTGGACTAATTGACGCACGAAATGATAGTCTAATGCGAGATGCTTCATTCGGGAGTGGAACACTAGATTGGAGCTGAAATAGGCACCCAAATTGTCTGAATAGAGAGTCGGAGAGGATGGTAAGGGATGATGCAGCTCAAGTAGTAGATTTTGAATACACTCCAACTCCAACTCCGCAGTAGCATGTGCGATAGAGCGATATTCAGCCTCGATGTTGGATCGAGCAACAGTACGTTGCTTTTGAGACCTCCATGAGACGAGGAAAGAGCCTAGATAAACAAGATAGTCGGAGGTAGACGAACGATCATCCAAATTCCCGGCCCAGTCAGAGTCGGCAAAGGCAGAGAGAGATAGACCACCTCGAGTGCGGCAAATGGAGAGACCATGGGAAAGAGTACCAGAAACATAATGAAGCAGACGCTTGAGGCACTGCCAATGATGAGCTGATGGAGCATGCATAAACCGTGAGAGTTTGTTTACAGAGTAAGCAATGTCGGGACGAGTGTAAACCAGGTATTGAAGAGCCTCGATTACTTGACGAAAACGAGTAGCATCCGTAGCCGGAGAGCCATCATGAAGTGTGAGAGTCGCAGAAGCAGCAAGCGGCGTATCTGCGGGCTTGAGATCGGTCAGATGGAACCGGTGGAGAATATCAACCATGTACTAATGTTGAGAGAGAAGATAGCCAGTAGCAGTGGGTATGACTTCAATACCAAGAAAGTAGTGAACTTTACCACGTATGGCATATGAGGGAAGACGATTGATAAGATAAATGGGGGTGGAGAAGGCAAAGGACCAAAAAGAAGTGGGAATTTTAGCATGATGAAGAAGAGTTATACCAGGTTCGACCAAATGACGATGTTTTCTATTAGCAAGCCCATTATGTTTGGGTGTATGAGGAGGAGTTAGAAGATGGGTTATACCATGGTTAAGAAGATCAGTGCGAAGTTTTTGAAATTCACCACCACCGTCAGTGTACAAACGACGAATGGTAGTGGAAAAATAATTCTCAACCATTTTCGTGAAATCAAGAAAAACTTGGAGCACATTGGATTTACGACATAAAGGATAATACCAAGTATATCGAGTAAAGTGATCAATGATAATCAAATAGTAACAATACCCATCAATAGAAGAAACAGGGGCAGATCCCCAAACATCTGTATACAGAAGATCAAAAGGGCGCTCACTAGACAAAGACGAGATGGAAAAAGGAAGTTTGTGACTTTTATTCGAAAGACATGAATCACAGGAAGAACTAGTGACCGGTGAGGAAACCAGAAGGAAAAAGACCGAATAAGACTGGTAAGGGATTGAATAGAAGGATGACAAAGACGAGCGTGCCACGATGTTGCAGATGTCCTAGTGGTAACAATGGCCATGCGAACATTCTTCACATCGCGCGGCAATTCATAGACATCACCGTTGTTTTCCCCCCTCAGCAATTGCGCCCCCGTGTGAAGATCCTTCGCAAGAAATGAGTGGCAAAAATTCCACCGACACTGGGTTAGTTTGGCATAATTTAGCGAGTGAGATGAGATGCCGCTTGATATTAGGAACACATAAAATATCTTTTAAGTGAAAGAAACTGGAGCCAAGATTAACGGTAGAGGAGCCAATATGAGAGATCGCCAAACCTGAGCCATCCCCAACAACAACTTCATCAGGACCCATATAATCAGAGTATAGAGAGAGTTGGCCCAAATCCGAGGTCACATGATGAGAAGCTGCAGAGTCCATAAGCCAAGGCCCAGTCGATGATGACTAAGGAGGATGAGCAGTAGTATGATGGGCCTGAGCTAGACGGGTCTGAGAGAAAGTCTGTCGGACCTGAGGAAATAGCTTGAAACATTGTCGGACTGAATGACTGGTCTTTTCACAATACTAACATATGACAAGTTGCCTTCTTGGACGAGTGGGCTCAGATGGGGAAGTTGGGCCGGGCAGAAGGGGAGCATTGCGGCCCATGGACTCAGGGCTAAACCCTAGTTGCGGACGGGAATTGTGGGCTCCCTGTATCCGAGTGGAATGAGGCCCGCCGCTAAAATGGAGATGAGGCCCGCCACTGAAATGGCCCCTTGCTCCTGCTCCGCTGCTACGACGAGGAGAATGGCCGTGCGTGACAAAGGCGGTGGGAATAGTACTCAGTCGGGCTTGTTCCTTAAAATCACCCTCAAACTCGATGAGGGAATCCAAGAGCTCTTCAATGGTGATAGTCCCTCCGCGGGCGCGCACGGTAGCGGAGAAGTTATTGTATTCAGGACCAAGTCCCTGAAGACAATGAACCACCAAATCCAAATCGGAAACAGGCTCATCGACAAGAGCAAGCTCGGTGCCAATAAGCTTCAAATCATTCACATCTGTAAGAATATCATGATTGCCCTTGACAGTACGAGCGAGTTTCCCCTTCAAATTGATAATACGGGACTGAGACCGGCCAACATAAAGCTTCTCAAGAATCAGCCAGGCCTCGCGGGATGTTGCAGCGACAAAGACATAGGAATATAGCGATTCGGATATGGAGCAGTGAAGTGTATGAAGAATTGACTTATCTTGACGATACCAATGATGATAGGCGGGATTGGGTCCAATTTTATCATATGCGGTGACTGTTTTTGCAGGTGCAACGCCGGTGCCATCGATGTAGCTAATGAGGTCCAGATCCATGAGAAGGGTCTCGAGCTGAGAGCGCCAGGAATCGAAGTTGGTAGCTGTCAATTTGAGGAGAAGTTGAGCAGCTGGGTTGAATGTAATGATGGTGTCTTCTAAGGTTGCCGAGGGAATAGCTGTTGTTGATCCTAACATGATGAACACAATAGAGCAGTCGAAGAGAAAGAAGAGGAAAGAAAAAAAACAGAGGAATAGAATATTAGTGACAGCAAAAGGGAGAAGACTGGGCGAGATAGGCACAGGCTAGGAGACCGTTTCCTGCTCTGATACCATGAAGGAAGTATTTTCAAACAATATTGTTGTGGAATCTAACTTGATTTGATTAATGATCTCGGCAACTAATTATACAAGTACAGGGATGGTTTTTTTTTATAATGGTGATTAATGCATTAAAATAAAAAAAGATAAGACTCTAAAGAAAAGATACACAAAAGTCTCACAAGAAGTGAGCCCTCCAAAGAAGCCCATGAGTCAAGGGAGAAAAAGTAGAAAAGAGAAGAGGCAAAACCGAAGAAGCAGAGGGACAACACCAAAGCAACAAAAAGCCAGAATAAAGACAAGAAGAAGCTCTTGTCCACGGCTGAACCAAGACAACGATCAAGCGAAAGAAATCAGGGACAACACCAACCGAACATAAGTGAGCAGCAAAACCTTTGCAACAAAGCCAGAGCCATCCTGCTGCCTCATTAATTTTTATCAATCTTGCCAAAAGCCACCAGCCACTCCGCTACTGTGTGAGAAATCCTTTGCTGGGTGCACGCCTCGTTGAAATAAGAATCCCTAAAAATTCGCCGATTTCGTTCCAACCAAACATTCCAGCAGCAAACAGCATGAAGAACACAATACAAGCCACGTTCCACAGAAGTAGCAACTGAATGTAGTGGGGTAAAACAATAAAAGGAATAAATTCTTTTTTATGTTGTAGAGAAATAAGGAGAGAAATTTTGTGTTTTCAACTTTTTGAAGAAGGATGAAAGAGAGAAATTTAGTTATTTCAATTTTATGGAAGAGAAAAAGGAGGTAAAATTGATTGTTTCTAATTTATGGAAGGAGAAAGGAGGGGAATTTTAGTATTCTTTCTTTTTTCTAAAAAAAAAGAAGAAAACAAATTTAGTGTTTTCAACTTTTGGTTTTTTTCAAAATTTTAACCTTTAAAATATGAATCTTTAGATTTTATATGGAGAGCATGACTAATTAACTATATTATGTTGTTATATGGAATGATTATTTGACTATATTAGATTTAAAAACATATAATAAGTTATCTTATCTTCAATATATTGTCACTCAAATTATCTTAAATTTATGTTATTTTATATTATAAATCATATATTTAATTATTTATAGATCATAGTGATTCGGGCCCAAATGTACACATTTTATCCCTCATATATTATCTGTTTAGCATAGTATTTCATTGTTCCTCGACATATTTCACGCTAGGGTGTGCTTGTTTTGATACATTTCAGGTCCTAGCACGTGTGGAAGGGCCGAGGTCGAATTTTGGGATAATTGGAGGTCAAAAAGTGCAAAAACCAAAAAAAGTCAGAAGCGACCGTGGCAATTGCCTCGTAACAGTGAAGTGAAGGCGTCACAGGAAAGAGCCGCAGTTGACGGGCGGATAAGGCGGTTCACGATCTTCTAAGACCGTGAACTTCGACCACAAATCGTGAACACCTAGGCGTCCAGCGAGGTTCCAGAAGTTATTGACGACAAGGCAGTTCAGGTCTCTAAGACCATGAACTGGGGCCATTGACCGTGAACCCAGGACAGTGAAGCGGTGCGTTTTGGACGACGCTGAGTTCACGGACGCGTTTAGGTGTCCTCGACCGTGAACTGGCCAACGCGTCCGTGAGCTTATCACTTTCGGGAAAATATGAAGACAGCAACGGAGAGAGAGAAGGGGGGAACTCGTTTGAGGGAGAAGAAATCTTTTCTTTCTCTAGGGTTTCAACCTAAAACACCAAAAGGGAGTTCTAGAGAGAGGGAGAGAGAGTGCTAGAGTGGTCTTGGAGCATCATTGGAAGCTTAGGTGGAGGATTCAAGCCTAGAAGAAGAAGAAGATCTTGAGCTCAAATTTGTAACCCCTCTCTTCTCTCTCTCTAGAAACTCACTCTTTTCTCTTGGGTGTTGTAGATCCCTAACTAATACTTTGTAATTACTTGTTTAGATTGAATGATTGTCATTGGGTTTGAGGTATTATTCATGTTGATTGTGCATGCTCGTGCTTAGCAATCTAAGGGTTGTTCATGTTTTGTGCTTAGCATCCTTAGGTTTGTGCATGTTGGTGCTTACCAACCTAAGGATTGTGCATAATTGTGCTTAGCATCCTTAGATTTGTGCATGTTGGTGCTTAGCAATCTAATTAGCCACGTTAACCTAGATTAGAGAGGAAAATCCCCCTTTTAAGTGAGACTCAATCGAGTTGGTTTTCCTTTAGCTTTTTAAGCCACCTAACTAGGTTAATTTAGGGCAAACCTCAATGATGTATTAAGAAAATTGGTTAAGCGTGATTAAGCCGTCCAACCCTTGAGTTGAGTGAGGGAGTAAGTCAACCACTGATTGCCTAAACCGAGAGGGCCGAGTGACACAGCCTATAATGTTCACCTCGGTTTAACCATTGAGATTGTGGTCTACGACCATATATGCATCCCTCTGCGGTTTGTGGTTACCTTGCCCATAGCAATCGTTCCAATCCAACGAGTCTTGGTAGCTAGTTAGGGGAATCAACTCCTAGGTGAAGCTCTCTTAGTTAGACTTTTCCTTTATTTACTTTCCTTGCTTGTTTTCATTTGTAGTTTTCATAGTTTTAAAACCCAAAACAGTTTTGCTAGATAACAACTTAAACGATTGAAGTAAGGGTATATGGATCGGCCCGGGTTGATAATTTAAATACTTGCTCTATACTGCATCCTACTAGAGTTCAAAACCTTGGGCTCTAGTCGGGATTAATTTTTTGGTGTAGTTTCGTGCGTGTCACATATGCTTAATTATGCTTAATCAAGTTTTTGGTTCTAAACTTAGACAAAACCATGTTTAGAGTATAACAAAGATCCCTCTATGTTTTGGAAATCAAAATTTGAATTTCACTTATAATTAAATATAGTAGCAAAATCATAAGTCATAATAATATATGGTTAAGGCACAAGGTATATGGTATATGGTTTAGGGTATATCAAAGATCTCTTTTTTAATTTATGTTTTGAAAATCAAAGTCCGAATTTCACTTTAAATGAACTATAGTAGCAAATCATAACTTGTAAGGTTATATGGTTAGGGTATAAGGTATATGGTTTAGGGTATAGCAAATATCCCTTTTTAATCTATGTTTTGAAAATCAAAATGTGAATTTCACTTTAAATTAACTATAGCGACAAAATTGTAACTCATAATGATATATGGTTAGGGTATTAGATTATATAGTTTAGGGTATAGGGTATATAGTTAGGGTATACCAAATATCATTTTTTTAATCTATGTTCTGAAAATTAAAATATGATTTTCACTTTAAATTAATTATAGTAGCAAAATCATGACTCATAAGAATATATGGTTAGGGTATAAGGTATATGGTTTAGGGTATAGCAAATATCTTATTTTAATTTATGTTTTGAAAATCAAAGTCCGAATTTCACTTTAAATGAACTATATTAGCAAATCATAACTTGTAAGTAGGGCTGAAAATTTGCCCGACCCGCCCCTGACCCTGTCTGACCCGCCCCTAAAGGGTCAAGATGTATAACTGACCCGCCCCGACCTGTTTCTTTCATGACCCTGTCTGACCCTTTAGGGTCGGGGCGGGTCAGGAACGGTCGGGTCAGTGGGTCGACCCTAATAAATAGACTACTTTTCTAAAAATTACAATTTGGTACCCGAATTTATTTTTTCTTACATTTTAATACCTAAAATTTATTTTTTACAAATAAGTCCCTAAAATTTTGATGGTAAAATTACGTTATGGTACCCAAAATTTTTATTTTTTACAATTTAGTACCTAAACTTATAAAATTTTACAAATAGGTCCAACATGTTTGTATGATGCTAAGGGTCATAGGGTCAAAAAGTGACTCGACCCTAAATTGACCCGACCCTATCTGACCCTGACCCGACCCTAAGCCGACACGACCCTAAATTGACCCTATAGACAAACTGACCCAGCCCGACCCTGAGGGTCGGGGCGGGTCGGGGCAGGTCAGTGGGTTTTAAGGGTCAAACTTACACCCCTACTTGTAAGGCTATATGGTTAGGGTATAAGGTAAGTCGTTAAGGTATATGGTTTAGGGTATAGCAAATACCCTTTTTAATCTATGTTTTGAAAATCAAAGTTTGAATTTCACTTTAAATTAACTATAGCAACAAAATTATAACTCATAATTGATATATGGTTAGGGTATTCAATTATATAGTTTAGGGTATAGGGTATATAGTTAGGGTATACCAAATATCATTTTTTTAATCTATGTTCTGAAAATCAAAATATGATTTTGACTTTTAATTAATTATAATAGCAAAATCATGACTCATAAGAATATATGGTTAGCGTATAAGGTATATTGGTATATGTTTAGTGTATATGTTTATGGTGTAGCAAAGATTCCTTTTTAATCTATATTTTTGAATATCAAAGTCTGAATTTCACTTTCAATGAACTATAGTAGCAAATCATAACTCATAAGGTTATATGGTTAGGGTATAAGGTATATGGTTTAGGATATATCAAATATCCCTGTTTAATCTATGTTTTGAAAATCAAAGTCTGAATTTCACTTTAAATTAACTATAGCAGCAAAATCATAACTCATAATGATATATGGTTAGTGTACTAGGGTATATGGTTTATGGTATATGGTATATGGTTAGGGTATACCAAATATCACTTTTTAATCTATGTTATGAACTTTAAATTAAATATAGTATCAATTTAGATTTCTCCCCAACAAGTTCACTAACATTAAGATAAATAAAAACATAAGTTTTGGAAACCCCAAATCTATAATTAAAGTTCACTACATCACTTTCTCCCACAAGTTAGATTTCTCTCCATTTTTCTCTCCCCAATTTAGATTTTCCTCCAGAAAATTTCTCATTTCCTCCTCCCTCCAATTTACATTTCCCTTCAAGAATTTCCACACTCCCTCCCCCCTCCAATTTAGATTTCCCTCCAAAAAATTTATCATTTCCTCCCCTTAAATTTAGATTTCCTCCACCCACAATTTTACTTATATATTTTTATGATACACTATATAATTTGTGGTTGGATTAGGACTATTGGATAAAAAAATAAAAAAATTTATATAACCATAACTATTATGTAGTGTGCTTTACCGATTCACGATTAATTACATGACAAGTTTGCAAGTCATACAACATGATTGAATTGTTTTTTAATTTCAATAAGTACATATAACATATTACATATACGATGTGGAAATAAATAATCTAAAATTATGAATTTTTTTTAAAATAGGTTAATAAAATATGCAAGTGGTAGTTACGATTAGGAAGTAAGTAACTCAATGCGCTGACCCAAAATCCCGCAACATGAACCGCCCGCAACCCGTCCGATCTGCAACCCGATTGACCCGTAACCTGACTAACCTGGAAACTCGTAGCCAGACTAACCCGCAATCCGACTTACCCGCAACCCGACTAACCCGAACCCGACGAATCAACAACCCGACGAAATCGCAATCTAATGAGCTAGAAACCCGACTAACCCGTAACCCGATTGAACCCAATCCGAACCCACCCGATTGACACCTCTAGATTTGAGTATGGACATGGTGTGTGCCCTCCACGCCACTCATTCATTTCACCCTCAGTAGACTAGAGGCACATCACTAAAACGACGCATATCCGTTGGATCGTAGATAAGGGTTGATAGCTTTTTCTATCTCTCAACTATTACAAATGAACAAATCAACGTTTCTTATATTAAGAACGTAAAAAAGATAACCTACACTCATATTTTTCGTTAACCAGCCATTTAGTGAGCTATGAAATTATCAAAAGCTCTCTTTTAATATTAATTTTGTTTTAATTATTTTCTGATTCAACCTCTCAATTAAAAATTAAAACCTATAACCCTTCGGGTGTGCCTACGGTGACATGCATGTCACGGTGACTTGCACTTTCCGGTCGACCTCAGTTAGGATTCGATCGACCTCATATAGGATCAGGTCGACCTAATATGTTGTTTCAGTGTAAAAACAGTTCATAGTGCCTACTTTGGATATTCATATCATTCAATTGGCTAGATGGAAATTGAAGACTAATGACTTGTTTTGAAGCTGGAGTATCCCTCTACATATTGAAGTGATTGAGATCTCGATAGGAAGTTCAAAAGACCATTTTTGAACCTCATTAAAAGGCTATGGAAAAACTGGGAAACTGCCTAGAAATGGCTTAAGTCTGGAAACGTGTTTGTGAAGCCTATTTTGGAGCTCAATTCGAGAAGCATGAATGCGAGTCGAGTCCAGAATCCTCTACCACGTTAAATTAGGTATGTTTTTATACAAATTAAAGGAATTGGATGAAAGATTGGATATCTGTAAGGCTTCAAACAAAACGGTCGAAGTTGCTATGGAGGCTGTTTTTCTGGCAGACTTCGAGCACAAGCAAGCTGCCAGAAAAACAGCCTTCGTAGCAACTTCGACCCTTTTGTTTGAAGCCTTAAAGATATTCAATCTTTCATCCAATGCCTTGCCTTTGTATAAAAAAATACATAATTTAATGTGGTAGAGGCCCCTAGACTTGACTCGCATCCATGCTTCTCAAATTGAGCTCCAAAGTAGGCTTGACAAACACGTTGCCAGACTTAGCCATTTTCAGGCAGTTTCCCCGTTTTGGCATAGCCTTTTGGTCAGGTTCAAAAATGGTCTTCTGGACTTTCTATTGAGCTCCCAAGTTAATGTGTAGAGGGACACTTCAGCTTCAAAACAAGCCTTTAATATCCAATTTCAATCTAGCCAATTGTAAGATATGAATCTCCAAAGTAGGCACCATGAAACTGTTTTTACACTGAAACAACAGATTAGGTCGACTTGATCCTCTATGAGGTCGACCGAAAAGTGCAAGTCACCGTGACATGCATGTCACCGTAGCAAAGTCTTAACCCTTCCCTTCGACAACCAACCTTTTCATATTTCTCTCTCCATAGACCCCCCTAAATTCAAGAATTCGACGTAATCAATTCCGCCCATCATCGACATGTTAGATATATTGGAGTTCCACTGATCTCAAGAAAACTCACATCTAATGGCTACAAGGCCCCGGTAGACAAGATCATAACAATAATAAGAACTTGACTTGCTCGATTTCTCAGTTATACAAGTAGAATACAACTAATATCCTTTGTAGTAACAAGTGAAACACCTTGATCCTTTTAAACAAACCATAATACTCATGCCGCCGGAGCCGATTAAAACAATGCTAAAAATTTTTCCAATAAAAAACACAATCGATCATTTCCAAAAGAAAGTCAAATAAAATGCCCTAAAAACATGATACGTCATTTTTTAAGCTAAAGGAAGCTTCTTAGCTAAGTAATTTCTAATGTCATGTTTAATGCTCAAAGAAACTTCTTAGCAGCTAGACAATCTCTTTCCTTCCTATTTTTGTGTAAAGACAACTTGGGCAACAAGTATGGATGACTTGGGCATTAGAATATCAATCTTTGAGATTTTCTGGTACATCTTTTTCCTCTTGGACGTGGATTATATTGACCTCTTGGCCCATGAACAAATCAGACTCAAAAATTGGAAATACTCTGCCGAATAAGCTTGTAATTGAGCTTTGAATGCTTTTATTTGACTTCGAGTGATTGTGCCTTTCTTTTGAGAAGCATCATCCCACACCAATGTTTTAGTTGAAGCAGGTTGAGTAGTCTTGATTGTTTTGAAAGCTCCTACCTCTCTGTCAAGAGATTGATAGTTCAATGTTGTTTGACCACTAGCTTGCTTCCTCTTCCCCTCGCATGCCAAGTGATGATTTTTTAATCCAGTAGTCTCATTAAGGCTCGAATGAGCTTTGATCAATTATCCATAATGTTTGCATTTTCCATATGGGTAGTCATCCTGGTAGTCATCTACCATAAAAAGAATCCACCATTTAGATTTCTTCTTCCTTGACCCTCTATTACATTTTCACTAGACTCACCATCTCCATCTTATCCTCTTCCTATACTTGAAGTAAGGGCTGGATTTGCTTGTCTGTGTTGTTAGTTAGATTTGTTGCAATTGCAATTGAAGGTCTTGCAGCTGCAGCCTGCAGATGGAGGAATAACCATATTAGAACTAGTAGCAACACCTATGGAAGGTGTACTAGCTGAAGCAGCCCATTATGAAACTCAACCACGAGTATCGTCGTTTTTAGTTGACATTCGAGGAGGAAATAAACCACCCTCATAATAACTTTGTCGACGATCAGGAGGAGGTTTTGTCCTACAACACAAATGTACACAAATGATCAATCAGGGACCAAACTTCTAACTTTGTCGACAACTTATTTCATTGGGCGCGTATGAAAAATGAGTAAATAAGGAGAAAATTAGACATGAGAATTACTTGCAAGTTGCTACCAAGCTCATAACTCTCTTTGGAGAAGAAAGCAACTTCAGCGCCAGAGAACTCGTCCCTCTCTCAAAATCGTACGCATCGCCAGTTGGGTTTGGGTTCAGTGGTGGGGCTTCAACCAGCGGCTAGCATCGATGCAACTCTCTGATGAGTGGTGAGTGGTGGACCTGGTGCGGTCTGGTGGTCACTCTCATCGAAGGGAGAAGAGAAGACGAAGAGAAGGGAACGAGATATGACTTAGAAAAAGAGGGAGAGAAGAGAAGGCTTCACGTGAGGTAGGTAGGGGAAAGGAACAATTAGGGTAAAGGTGGTTGTTGTTTGCTGTCTTTTCACATATGTCAAGGGTTGGGTTTCAGTTATCTTGTTAACTAGTTAACCCTAGGTTACTTACTAGGTAGAATCCGATATGTTGATAGGTAGGTTTTGGCTACCTCCGACCGTTTGGTTTAATCGATAACCGCTGTTACCTGCTTTGTTGTCGGTTGATCCATTTATCAAAATCGATTACCAGTCCGAGGTGTGTTAATTCAATGCTTTGAGTGGACAAGGATATGTGAAGTGTTGTTAGATATAGGACCGATGGGTAGGGACTGACAATGCATAAGGTTGAGCTTTGCGTAACTTTGTAATTTAAAGCTCCTGAGTACATGTTGACAATATGATGAACATGTAATCTGGAAAAAAAACACGGAGGGTCATTTGGAGCTATAGATTACTAGATTAGTACAAATCAAGTTATTGGAAGCCACAAATTATTGATTATAAATATGCTCTTTGGACGATTCATAAATAAATCTTAATGCTATTTGTCAACATATTCAAGCAATATTCTATGTGTTTGAATTAAAGATCAATGTGATATGTGTAGGTAATTTTTGTTGGGCCCATTAAAAGCCTATTCACGATCAATTTTTTTTTTTATGAATTAGTTAGTTTTATATCATCGAAAAGCAAGAATTTTTTCGCAACACACCCGACCAAATGAGTAACATATAGCTTTTTCCCCGGTAATTAGAAGTTCCCATTAAGCACACTGTTTGCCAAATTGGCAAAAGAGTCTTGAAAATACATAGGCCAAAAAATGCCCACACCTTCTTACAGAAAATAAAAAAGGAATAGAAGGAAACTAAAAGACACCTACATTACATTTCTATAACTAGGGATCTTCATAAACTCTTCGTGGAAGCCAGAATTTCCACAACCATACAATCAGACATCTTCTCTAAATGCATCAGCCAGGACATCCGGAGTCCGGGGATTATCCCCAAAACATCGACGACATTTCTCTTTCCATATGAAACACAACCCCTAACACCAAATAGAACAATCAATCAGGTCAGCATTACTCCCTCTTAAAGCTTTCCCAACAAACATCCCAAACATACCATTTCAGACCAACGGGAGAGAGACATCAGTCTTGAGAATTGCAGCAGCAAAGACACCTGAATAAGAACATTCACAGAACAGGTGTTGTTTAGACTCTGCAGCAGTAGTACAAAGAGGACATATATCATCAGTGATCACCCCAACCCTTTAGCTTATCACGAGTGGAAATCCGATCAAGTAAGATTAACCAGGTGATAAAACGGTTACGTGAAAGAATGAACTTTCCCGTATTATCCGCCACCATGGCTGCTCAGGTTTTTTTTTATTCTGATAGCGACCCAAATTAAAGAGACAAACAACTTATTAATCATCTTTCTCCCCAGCCAAGACACACAGCCATCAGTATCAACATCCATTCAAACTTGTAGGTTTCTATGCTTCAAGTAAAACAATAATTTTCTATCACCTATCACAAGTATAATCCTAATACCAAGAGTAAACCATCAACTAGGCCAAAACTCAGTGATTACATCAACACCAAAGAATATGGTATCTTGATTTTGTATCTGCTCAATCATTTGATATTGTATTTCATGGTTAATAAAATTTAAACGTATTTATATTAATAATTACTATGGTAACCATTTGAACACCCTTACCGACATGGATGGTCTGAAAGGAGAAGGACGCATCACATTCACAGGAATGGGGAACGCGATATTGTTCTTGGCTAACCCAAAGTGAGCTTGTGTGGGAGCACAAAAATAAAAGAGGGATTGCGTGTAGCAAAATCCATGAACGAAATAATCATCCCCCAATGACTTGCGCTTACAAATATAAAAGTACGATTTTGCTAATTAACAAAAAAATCGTAATGAACAGTGGCTTTCGCCCCGATTACTTGCACTGTAAAGATATAATAATAATAATAATAATTACCAACATAAATTTCCCACTTGTTTTGCTATATTCGAAAAAGTAAATACAAATATTTATTTAAAGTACTCAATAGCTAAATTACCATGAAACTACCTATGGTACATAAAAGAAGTGTATGGATAAAGTGATACTGAAATTATAAATTCTTGTTTTGATTTAATTTAAACTCTCCATTATGGAGCAACTCATATAGTTACAATCATCATCACACATCTATCCCATGGAAACAAAAATAAAAATACATTATCGGTTGACAGCATAATAATGACTGAATATATAAGATGATGGAATATGGTATATGCATTATTAGTATTATTATTATTTGGGTTGCACGTGCCCAACATATATATATATATATTATTATAGCTTATGAGTTCGGTGGGGATGATTGAACATATATATAACTATTATGAGGCATTCCTTCCTTCAATTAATCAGTAAGGGCGCTGGGCAGGGACGTTGCCCTTGGGATCGTAGTTGCAAGTGACGAACCACCAGCCGTTGTTGCACTGAACCCTGGCGCACCCTAACTTCACCGAGTTCGCCCACACCACCTGAGTGTAATCCAAACACTGCTGCCCTCCCACGCACGCGTTCGACGCGTAGTCGTAGTAGGGTTTCTCCGCCGCCCAGAGGTTCACGGCGGCGGTCCCGGTGAAGACGGAGCTGCTTCCTTTCGCTAGGTTCTCCCCGTAGGGACCTCCCGATTTGACCAAGTTGCAGTCTGATACCCTGGCGTTGGCGTAGTTTTGGGCGTATGCAGCCACCGTCGCGTCCCACGTGATGTTGGCCACCCCGACCTTATATAAATAGAACGAATCGTGTTATTAATATTATTACTAGTCATACCATACTGATAAGATCATGTATATATATATATACTGTAGACACAAACCTGGGCTCGAGCAGCATTGTGGGCGTTCACGTAGTCCTGCGCCGAGTTCTGAGCATGGGAGTGGTGACAGAGTGAAGACATTAACATGATGGAAGAGGTTGCTGCTACAATGAACTGGAGAAGGCCGTGACATGTGTTGGTGGAAGCCATCGTTTGGGTACGTAGGTTTGTGAATTATGGATTTGTGATGAATATTTTTGTGTGTGTGTGTTGTTGTAATATGGATGATGGGTGAGTAGAATGCATGTTTATATATATAGAGCGCGCTAGGGTGAATGGTGGTGGAAGTTGAGTTCTCATGCTGAAGCTGAACTGAGAGAAGAGATGCAGCTTGCTTGCATTGACTTGGCGGTGCCGTTTCTCTCAAGGAGTTGAAGAGGACGTAGAGGTTGAGTGGGAACTAAGGGAAAGCCATATATAGATCCACAACTTCCGGAAACGGTAAATCAAACCTCACTCATCACCTCACCTAACGAATCCAGTTTGGATATATATAAACTATAAAACGTTACGTTATTATTATAGTTTAGAAACCGGTTGGTTAGTATTTAACGATTTGGGTTTGTCAGATTAAAATCCCAAAAACCGTGGGGAAGGACTCTGTTATAAACGCGCTGCTACTCATCGGGAAATCGCATGAATCGACAAAGCAAGAATACGCAAGCGAGAATCGAAAAATACAGACACACGATTTACGTGGTTCACTAACACGATGTGTGTTAGCTACGTCCACGGGCGAGAGAAAGCCAGTTTCACTATATCGAGGAGATTACAGATTACAGAGGAGTATGAGAAGTATTTATAGTACTTCTCCATGTGGGTCTAAACCTAATCCAATCTGGCAAAGGAAACGGTTACAGACCAGGCCAAGAACCCGAACCCAAATAACATTGAGCACATACATCGTTGCTCCCGCACCCCCACCGAGGCGTTGCCCCTGGACCCCACTCGCTGACCGGGCAACGAGACCCCGATTACCAGTCGTAGCGGCTGATAGTCCGATCCAAGTCACATCAACAAACTCAACACATACTCGCACGGAAAAAAGAATTGGTTCGGTATTGGTTTCAAAATTACTTGTAATAAATAAAGGTTAATCTTATAGTTATAAACATTTCTATTACCATTTGATTGACCAAACCGGATCGATACATTTACCAGCCATGGGCATAGATATAACGATTCAGTCCCCACTGAAGCTTTTTTGTCTCCTGTTTCATAACTAACAAGTTGTCATTCTTTAAAAAAAAATGTTACTTCCAAGAATCCAAGCTGTCATCCTAACAAAAAAGAAATCACTACCAAGTTGTCCTTCAATCCAAACAAAAATTACTTCATTCCAAGTTGCCACCTTCTTCATTTTTTTACGGTAGTCAGCATGTTGTACGTACTTTGTCTTTGTGTACAGAAGGACTAGAGGCAGTAGGTTATCGAGTACTGATAATCAAAGTAAACAACATGTTAATCTTCTCAACGTTAATGGGCGCGGGTTCAACTTCCAAAAGTCTCCACTTTTAGACTCGTATACCTATTCTTTTCGTTACTAATTTATATCTATCTATCTATATCTATCTATCTATCTATACTATATATTATGACAATTCAAAAGTAACTTCTTGCCACATAAGCACTTGGAGAAATAACAAGTTGCCTAGGTGGATATTTTTTTACTAACAAATTTTTTTATTATTGATCTATTTATGAAGCTATCTCTCTCTTCTTTTAGTATTTATGCTCACTTTTACTCAACATTAATAATAAGTTACATTGAGAATGTAAATAAAAACATGTAAAAAATAATAATATTTTTGTCAATTAAACAAAATATAAAGATGGAACAAAGAATGACAAATATCGGGTTTGTTTAAACAAAAAATATATAATTAAATTTTATCAAGTAAATTATCTACTCATTTTAACGAAAACTTAATAATAAGTTACATTTTAATGAAAAATTTAAAGAAATACACACATAAATAATAATATCTTTGTCTGTTAAATAAAATATAACGACACAAAGAGACAAATCAAGCGTTTGACAATCAATCGACTTTGAAAAATGAAATATATAAATTTATATATTAAACCTTCCCTGCAATATGCTCTTTCATGAGTGAGATGCTTCTAGCTATATGATTATGATTTGGTCAGTAAGTAAAACGTAGCAGAGGGTTATAAGTAGAAGGGAACACATGTGATGTTTTATAAAGGTGCGAAGAAGAAAGAAAATGGTGGTGGTAGTCTCTAAATTGTCTATGTCAACGTTCTTTCAATTTTTAAACGTTTGCAATGACATTTATTTGTTTCATTAGCCTGAATTTTTGCCTCATTGAATCCCTAACTAAAACTTGATTTTGGCCCGATCGTTTTTTGAGAACAACTATTTTGATTGATGCATCAATCGTGTTCATGAATGAAAATTATACAAGATACAATGAGCTGAGTTTTATTGAAGTATGCCGCTTTTACAATTCGTCTATGTTGTTATTAGGTAAAAAAAAATACACCATTGTTTTTTAAAGGGGGCATGTAGCTCTCTACGAATATAAAATGTGTTTATATGCAGTTTACTTTGCTGAAAATATCGTTTTAATAAATTAGTGACAACTGATAGTTCTATTTTTTGTTGGTTTTGCTATAACATTTTAAATATAAATTAAATGAATAAGCAGAAGATGGATGATGTGGATGCTAATGTGTTTTCTCATTCTTCCAAAATTGCACAAATAACTGATAGTGCACGATGTTCGTAGGATCTAGAGCGCAATAGTATGTATTATCATATACCAACATACGAGAAGGAAGAAGAAATGAAAAGCTCTTTGCTTTTTTTTTATAGTTAAAATATATTTGCTTATTTAATTTTTTTAAAATTCTTTGTCACTATTGTTTGCTAAAAAATTAATAATCTCTTATGTTTATATCATAAATTATGGTTCCGGTACCAACTTATAATTAAACAAAGAAAGGTCTACCGAGAGCTCATTTAATAAAATCAAATTTTCATAAATAAACAAAAGATTTAAAAGTGTGTAACAATACCTACAATCAAGTAAGTGAGATTAACAATTCAATGTATGATAGTTTAACATACATAAATCATAAAAAATAATAGAACGAAAAATAAAACACCGATATGAATGCGCCGCCTAACGGGCGGGTAAAAAGCTAGTAGTTTTATCAAGTTAATTAAAAAATTTAGCCTCACTCTATATTGGTACATCTTAGTATTAATTATAGTTTGGCAAAATACACCTACATAGCCATAATTTTGTACTTTGTAACAATAATAACCACTTTTTAAAAAATACACTCATATAGCAATTTCGTCAGAAACTTTAACGGTGCCATCATAAATGGTGACTAGACAAATGTTTTTTTGGTGATGTGGTGCCTTTTCGTCAAAACGACTGTCAGGTGGAAATGTTGACCTTTTATTCTAATTACATGAAAAATTAATTAATTAAATAAATAAATAATGAGAAAAAATTAAACATGTCTTCTTCGTTTTCATTTTCCCTTTTATCTACCTCGCGGATTCAACGTTACCTAGTACGCCAGTTCTTCCATCTACCCGTCAAATTCAACTTCGGGGAGTACATAGGAATTGGGGAAACAACATTAATCAGAACAAAACTTACTTTTCTTCTTCTTTCTTTTTCCCAACGGGACCGTCAGGAGTAGATCATTTCTTCGTTTGGCTTCCGCCCACTGTTCATCCACTTTCCACTTGTCGTTTGTTTGGATGAGACCAGATTCTTTATCTGCCCCTAACCCAACCTGGGAATGATACCTCTGCTCGACGAGGATCGGAAAGGCAGCTTAACAACCTCTATTTGACCACGCCCCCGTACTGCCTTAATAGACTGACTTAGCTCATTCAAAAATTCGCCCGATTGTGAACCTTCAGGCACTGTCTTATTCAATATTTGTTCAATCACTCTTTTACCCGCGGTTAAGAAAGGTTTATTTAGTGTTGTATTAGAAGTATATTTCCCCTTCTTCGACAGTCTGAGTCTTTCATCAAGTAGAAGGAAGATCTCCTCTTTCCATTCATAAATAACATCAGCGCATATTCGCAGGACTAGTTCGCCTAAATCTACACCTGCTGCGCGCACGGGTCTCCGCTCGGAAGGACAAAGGGAGAAGGGCGAAGGGCGAAGGGAGAGGAGTGAATGCCAGCTCGATCGACCACGTCAGGGTCCGAAGGAGTTGATGTAGTTGCTTGTACTTTTCTTTTTTAAAAAATGGTCCCAGCAACTGCACGCGATCTTATACTGAGGTGCTCCCCGGCGGTTGTTGGAACGACGCAAGCCGGTCCTCGATTCAAAAAGAGGAAACGCGCAAAAGGAAAGGTTCCTGCATTGATTGACTAAAGCAAGAAGAGCAGCACGCCCCACCCATCTTCCTGCTCTTACTAAGTAATCTAAAGGCCCGAGCATTCATTCAATGTTTAAATGTTTACTTTGAGGCCTCATCTCCTTCTTCTTCTAATTAGAATTAATGCGAGTGGCATTCACTCCTCTCCCCATTGGTCGAGACATTTGGTTCAGGAACAATCCCAAAAGTCGGAAATAGATTGCTTCGTTTTCATGCTTAGGTCTCTGCACAGTCAAGCCAAGCCCTTACCCGCCTGAATGGAATTCATATCTACTTCGTTCCTCTCCTCTCCTCTCCTCTCCTAAGGGAGAGCGACGTTTATGGGTTTGGGGTGGTTTTGTTGGAGCTTCTGACGAGGAGGAAGGCGAAGGAAGAGTTGCTGGTGAAATGGGCGGTGCCGTTGTTGAAGGATGAGGTTAGGGCAAGGGGTCTGTTGGGGGATATATCCGTGAATTTTTTTTCCATTAAAATGATAAAGGAAAGAAAATGGAAATAGGTGTAAATTAAAGAAAAATTAATTGAAATTTGCTGAGTTGGCAGTGACATGGCGCGTTGACCGTTAGTCAACGCGTTTGACCGTCCAAGTTAACGATCAAAAGTCGGATATGGCCAAATTGTTTATTTTCATGTATAGTCTGGGCCAGGATGTTATAGATTGAAAAGATTGGTCAGGATGTTTATTTTGGTCAAAGTTCAGGCCATACAAAAATATTAACCCATATATAAAAGTAAAGATACATTATTGTATAAGAAGGTAACCCTTGAATACCATCGTACATACTACATACTAATACTCAATGATCAATGGTTCATCTATAACATCACTCTATCTCTTCTACTAAAGCTATTCTCTACCCGTGCATTCACCTCTTGCGATAGAAATTTCACTAACTAATGCATTCTTGTGCTTCATGCCATCAACTAACTAGTGAAGAACAAGAAACTCATGATAGCCCATGATTAAGTGTGAGCCTCTACAAGCCATAATTGAAAGTCTATAGCATCGAGGATCTAACAATAAGCATTGATACTACTCGAGGTATAAATAGTTGATCATTCCCTCTATACTTGTGTACAATCAATAGGGTATCACTATAGGGTAATTTCATATAAATCTTGATGATACGAAGCACAATGCACATAGTAGCATACTATGGAATCATAAACATCGATGATAAAGAGCATTCATAGTAGCTAAACAACAATGGCCATCACATAAGCATAGAAAAGCAAGCGTCTATGCAGATAGTGCGCATCAAAATCCACAAGCATGACATGAAATCATAGCATCAATAGATACAATGATAAACCTATTCACATAAATCCTCATGCAATTAATTTCAAATAAAATTTATGATGACATCATTTTCTCAGCTGCAGACTTTCCTACGAAAGCTAAGCTCTTACTCGAGTAGAGTACACAAGTTTTGTGTCGTTATGTAGTTAATGAACGAATGAACCATGCCCTCTATTTATAGGGGAAGAACTCGGCTAAAATTCTCCTAAAATGCCTAGGAATGGGTTTCCTATTTCTTGTAGACTTAGTAACTTCTTGAAGAAGGCTTGGCCTTGAGGGGCGGTAGGGCGGCGATTGGGACCGTCTTCCATTTTCTTCGTGAGATGGGTTCCTTGGCCCATGGATGACCTCTTCCCATTATTTGAACGCGTCTTGACCAGGTATCCTCGAGTGATAATTGGACCCAATGTTGGGTTGTCGGTGGTTTCTTCATCGGTTCGGACCAAGCTCTCCTTTATCGAGCTAGTCTTGGGCTCGTATAATAACTTCTAGCAGACTTCTCTGTTATTGGACCTTATCTTTATCATGAAAGCTCCATATTCTTCTCTTTATAACTCTTTTGGTGCTCAAGAGTTTTTCAATGCTTGATATAAATCTCCTTAGGTTGTTTTGTACCTTCAAAACGATCAAAAATACCAAGAAGACATCAAAGAGTACAAAAAAATAAACTAGGTCTACTAGAGGCTCATTTGTCATATAGTTATGATTTAGATAAGAAATACGAAAGAAAGTACTAAAGATATTTTGATAGAAGGAGAAAATGTATAAAAAATGAAAATGACAAATAATATAAATGAAGTGTCATCATGAATGAGGATTTTTTCCAGAAATAGCACTGTATAAAAAAAATACCAAAAATAGCATCTAACCCAAAAAAATTTCAAAAATAGCACACTTTCACGAAAACCGCACGGGTAGAGGAAGGTTTTGCCGACCGCGTGGGGCCGGGGCGAGTTGGTTGCAAACCGCACCCCCACCCAGAGTTTTGTATTATATATTGTTTTTTTCCTAATAAATGTTATAAGTGCTCTTGGACAATTGGTTTAGCTATTTATTGTGTATTTGTGTGCAAGAAGTCCTAGGTTCGAACCCCCATCATCCCATATTAGGTCTTTTTATTCAGTAGAGATTAAAAAAGCCACAAGTTGTGTGGATGGTGGTTCAAACCTAGATATAATAAATAGTTAACTAAATTTAGCACAACATCTACACCACCAAACTACAACTCTTCTTTTGAAACAATAATATATTGACAAAGTTTTATTTCTTGAACGCTAAAAGTCTTCAATAACTTTGAACAACCATAACTTTGTGCTCCAAAATCCGAACAACCATATTAGATCTTTTTATTTAGTAGAGATTAAAAAAGCAGCAAGTTGTGTGTATGGTGGTTCAAACCCAGATATAATAAATAGTTAACTAAATTTAACACAACATCTACACCACCAAACTACAACTCTTCTTTTGAAACAATAATATATTGACAAATTTTTATTTCTTGAACGCTAAAAATCTTCAATAACTTTCACAACCATAACTTTGTGCTCCAAAATCCGATCGTAATGAATTTTTTTTCATTTTGCATAAATATTTAAGGACTACAATTTTTACTAGGAATGAATTTTCAAAACTTGAATTATTTTTGGATATACAGAGTTTTGGGAATAACTTACCTTCCCTTTTCACAAATCCACGTACAATCCGAAATTATGTCTATGGTAAAAGTTGTAGTCCTCAAAAAGTTATGCGAAATGATTTTTTTTACGACGTTCGAATTTTGGAGCACAAAGTTATGGCTGCCCAAAGTTAGACGAAATCGGAAAAAAGCTCGTTTGGAGTAGCAAACGACATTTTTTCGAGATGAAGGTGGGATCTAAGGCGGTTTACGGCTTGCAAGATCTCGAAAAGGTTACAGTTCCAAAAACAAAGGTGGACTTGGTATTAAGTGTGTCAGAACCTGAAACCTAGCATGTTCACCTAGACACATTTGGAATATATTAAGCAGAGGAGGTTTATGGTAGGTAGCCTAGACATATCGTTACAGAATAAAGGGTGGTTCCTTTTGGGAACTGAATGCTAGTAGCTGATGTTCTTGTATCTGGAATAGAAAACTTCTGAAAATCAGGGATAAGGTTGAGAGATTTGTCACTTTGTTGGGGTACTCAGGTCTTCGGCAATGATAGAAGAATGACTAAGTAAGTACTGAGTAAGTCCTGTTTGGCCGGATGCAAGCCACAGCCAGTAGCTTCCCCTGTTTCATGGTCGTCTTTGGTTTTTGGCTGAACTATCAGATATAGAGGCATAGCTTTATTCATTAGCTACTGATCAAAAACAGGATTGCAATAGCGGAGAAGCTCTGGCTATGGGGTAAAGTAGAAAATGATGTTTGTCTGTTGAGGCACACTTACTCTTTCAATGTGGATATTCTGCTGAATTTTTGCATACAGGCTTGCAGATGGCCGTGAAGGTAAGTTCCCTGAGCTGTTCGTAGGTTTGCACGGAAGAATACTTTGGCTAAAGTTGGAGGGCTGGTGTGGAACTTGACAGTGAGCTTTCCTTTGAATGGAAAGATAGAAAAGGATCCATGGGAATGCAGGGGTTTCCATTGATGGTCTTGTGCAGCACATTAAACATCCATTTGAGGTTGCACAAGCTGGTAATTCAGCCTTGAGAGCAGATTGAAGGGGTTGTAAAAGTAAAACTGTTCTTTATGCATATTTTGTGTACAGCAGTATACATACAGTAGGTAGTAAATGTTCTATAAGCATCCATCATAAACTGGGGAAATCAATCAAATCCATTGTTCACCACATCATCAGACGTTAGGAGGACGGGGTGGAAAATGCATTGTACGACTTCTTCTTATTAACAATCGGTGGAGGTGGCGCTCTCTTGGGCAAAATTGTTCTTAAGCTCCGGAAGGCCGCATAGTTCTTGCCCTGAAACTCAGTATCTCCACCATTTCCAGCCTTCCTACCACCATTTTGTTCTCTCCCGTAATGAGCTTGCAGTGAAGTCACCCAACAGCCTGAGCAATTCGAAAAGCAAAAGTCAGCCTAAAAGAAAGTGAAGGATATGGGGAAATGCATTTACCAGTAACATATATTGATTACCATAAGGACGGAGGGCAGATGATGAAGGAATATCAGCAGCAAGAAGATGCAGAACCAGCAACAGCGCGATGGCGGCCGACTTCCTTATCATCATGGGGAAAGCCAGCAAGCGGAAGGAATTCAAACCTTGCTTGTCAGGAGCAGAGTATATATATATATATACATATAGTTTGTTACATATTCGAGTGCGATGATTAAGTGCCATGTTACCGCATAAACAATGTTGTTGTGCTTATGCAAGCTACTTAGTACTAACTACTGTCGTATTCATGGCGTTGTTCATTAGGTTACCAAACAAAAAGGAATTCATGATTGCTTAGGCGTTGGCATTTGGAAGCTACCCTTCCAAATAAAAGCCATGATTCCAACAGCCCTCAATGACAAGGGCTGCTAGATTGAATCAAAAGTCAACGTACTGATTGAGGTGTTCCATGATGGAGACTCTAACAGCTAATGCATGTTCCAATGTCAACTATTCCCCTGCCAAGTTGGGCTAGAAAAAGTAGATCCACTAGTTGCATATATATATAATTTGCAATCTGCCTTAAACAATTTAAAGCAGCAGATAGTTTTCAAGAATTCAATTTGCTGCAACCTTATTGGTATTGTTCACCCCTACCAAGTTACACCAGTAAACATTGAGTATTTACAGGATAATTCATACTTTTTATGAGAAGCGTTTAATTATAAAAATTAAAGTTATTTAAATTAGGTCTTATGGATCTTGATTTTAAGCCCAAATCGTTAAGTTAGCGAGAGGACCATTGTTATGAATGAGACATCCATGGTCGTGTCACGAGATGAGAATGTGTAAAACAAGAGGGCCATGTTCAGTGGCGGATCAAGGGCTGGGCCAACCCAGGCCCCGGCCCAGCCCTCCTCCGGTTCCAAAGTTAGTTTAGTGCTTATAAAATTTTTTGAGTTAGCTATTTGGTCCAGTGCTATTTAAAATTCTGTCTACTTTTGTTTGATAATAGGATTTTGTGTAACTAGGAAAATGGTTCGGATGAACATATCCAAGCCATTACTCTAAATTTATACTAAATTTTCTATAGCCCCAATGATTTTATTTGAAAAATGACATGAAAACCTAAAAGTGTAAAGTTTCATTAAAATAAAATAAAAAACTCTAAAGTAAAGCACACCCTTCCTTGCCAAATTCAAAAAATTTCCCAATCCTCCAAAACAAAACAAGAAACGAGGAGACGAGCAGACCCAAAATGAATTTCTCTGTCAGCCCGTCGAGCTGGTTTTCTTTCCATTCTTTTGATTAAGAAAATATTTACAAACTTGCTGAGTCGCCATTTAGATTGCCTCAATTGAGTGGGGCACTAGATTCTAACCGTTCTTTCTGGTGTTTTGATGAAGAAAATATTACAAACTTGCTCAAGAGTTTAGCCTCGAGACTTAGAAGGCTATGAGATGCATTCTTTGGAGAATGCACTGCTCATATGAGGAAGATGAAGTTTCTTCTCTTGCAAAATTATTAGAGAAGCTGGAGGAAATAGGGATGGACACAGAATACAAATTGATTTGTCGGTTGATTTGTCTAGTGTTGACCTAGCCGTTTCAACAACTACCATGAAGAGAATATTTTCAGCAATGGAACATGAACATTGATTTGTGCAACAAAATGAGCGATGAAATTCTCGTTGATTACTTAGCTATTTTCTTTTAAAAAGAGTATATTATCAGTATGACAGTATGGATGGAGATTATATTATTGATAAATTTGCTAAATTAAAATACCTTCTTGTACAATTGACGTTGTAATGAAAACTATATTATTATATATTTTTGTTTATGGTATCTAATATTTTATTCAAATACGGCCCAGTGCTCTTTTATGTCCTGGATCCGCCGCTGGCCATGTTTCGTGATCGTACCGACGAATTTAGGTAATACTAAAAAAGTGACTCGAGAATAGATATTCCAAACTAACCACAAGAAATAAAATTTTGAAGATCTTCAAGTCTATCTAAAACTGGATCAGTAGAGAATGTGTAAAACACTGCTACTCCACAAGGCACCATCGTGACGAAGAATATGCGGTGATAGTAAATCCCAATCCGTAGCTTTGCAGGGTGGACTTTCCATGAAGGAGCATAATCACATTGTAGAAAGCAAATATCTGCATCACGATTGCCACCATTATGTCGCTCACACCATAATCCAAAACCTTCCATCTACATTTAACGAAGAAGTGGGTTTGGATATTTAAAGCTACCAATACAAACACCATATACATGTTCATCCTAATACGATTGTCAGAAGAACAATATCCAACGATTAGAGAGATGAGGATGACAATGATAAGGTCAGCGGACCTAGCACGATATCCCCAGACACATCCTGGAGCCGTTTTACCCAACTGAAGGGCAATCACGACTAGGAAAAGAGGAAAGACCGTCACCATTACTATATGAAATTGATAAAAAAAACAGCCAAAATTGGTCGGTCAGTAAGGATTTTCTTAAATTCTATGAACCCCATGAGAAAAAATAACATAG
Source organism: Linum trigynum (assembly GCA_964030455.1). NCBI lineage: Eukaryota > Viridiplantae > Streptophyta > Magnoliopsida > Malpighiales > Linaceae > Linum > Linum trigynum. The sequence goes on along the minus strand of OZ034820.1, from coordinate 9,346,033 downwards.
TAGTCGATAAGGTGCAAATGAATAATGGCATAGCCCACAAATTGTGTGCCTTGCCCTCTGTGTTATCTGTTGCTTGTTCTTCGCTCACTAATAATGGTATTGCTTCTTTCACCTTCCCCAGTTCCATGTTTCCTTTCAAAGATGCGATTAGCTAGTTAGTCGTAAACTACAAAAAGGTGAGTAACGATCACTTGCCCACTAAAAAAAACATTAAAGGATACAAAACTCGCTTCGATATAAAACTGGTCAACAACGTGTTCAACGCGCTTTGAGCAATTTTTTAACAAATTAACACTTGGTCCAACCTGCCAACTACAAAACGGATAAACTCGCTCACAATACAATACTAGTCAATACCTTAGATTCACGTTCAATTGTCTTCCCAACCAAAAGAAAAAAATAAAGTCGGTTTCAAGTCGCTTTGACCGGATCAAATAAGGTTGGATATCCATGGATTTGGGTTCAATTGTGATCATGCTAAAAAAATGGAAAAAGTGAAAGAAAAAAAATACTAAAGCTGACGAAACTCGGTCCCGATACAAAACTCGCCAGCATTTGGTAGATATGGTATGCATTTTTGGTAGCGGCACTAGGAAAAGGTAGAGGGGCACAACTTAGGTTTCCGTTGACAGTGTGTTTGAGAAGGTTGTGAATTGGTGAGCGATATTGAGTTTGGACAGAGCATATATAGTATGAATTTTCGATCGTTGCCATGGCAAACACTGGAAGAGTACAATTCAGGATTCCAACGACAGTGTTTCGAATTGGGTTGGGAAATGGTGCAAAAAGTGGAGAGTTGCTGAAATAGGGAGTTGAAAACCAAGTAGGCAATAATTGTTATGGAAAACACAATGGACAATAGATGTTAACCTAGGGAACACCCATGTGTTTGGGTTTAAGTTAGGATACCCATGTGATTCAATTGTGATCATGCTCAACAAAAGAGAAAAAGAGGAAAAAAATACTAAAAAAAATGAAACTCGATCCCGATACAAAACTCATGGTAGCGGCCTTGGTGGAAACGGTGGTGGAGAACAACTTAGGATTCCGCCGACAGTATTTCGAGATGGGCTGCAAAATAGTGGGCAAAAGCGATGATTTGTGTTCAAGTTAGGATACCCATATGTTTGGGTTCAATTGTGATCGTGCTCAACAAAAAGGAAAAAGAGAGGAAAAAACACTAAAGAGGATGAAACTCGGTCAAGATATAAAACTCGTGGTAGCGGCCTTGGAAAATAATGGCGGGGAAAAACTTAGGATTCCGCCGCCAGTATTTCGAGATGAGATGCAAAATGGTGGCCAAATGCGATGATTTGTGCAATAAACGATAGATGAAAGCCTAGCGAACAATAACTAAACACAAATGTTGTAGAATGGAGAGTGGGGTAAAAGAAGGACTTGGAACTTTGCCACTTGCACTTGGAGGAGTGTGAGAGCCACTAATAGTAACTCTCATGTTAGACTTTTATAACTCCCATGTTAGGCTTTTATATATTAATAATTAATTCCGCCGACAGTATTTCGAGATGAGATGCGAAATGGTGGGCAAAAACGATGATTTGTGCAAAAAGCCATAGACGAAAACCTAGCAAACAATAACTAAACACAAAAGTTGTAGAATGGAGAGTGGGGTAAAAGAAGGACTTGGAACTTTCCCACTTGCACTTGGAGGAGTGTGAGAGTCACTAATGAGTAGTACCTATAATTGCACTTCCTCAGGATAAACACTCGTGCAAGTCATCCTCCTTAAACGTCATAATATCACCAGGGAATATATATTTTCCCGCATGTGCATCCAAATACAACAATAATGAAAAATCATACCCAATCACCTTTTCGAACCATCATAAGGCATATCAACGGTCAAGCCCACAATTTGCAACATATACACAATCATCAGCATAAACAAGGTCCATAAGGATTAGGGCAAGACAATAATATCATACAACAGTCCAGGGTTCAGCATATAGCACAAAAGATCATACACCCCTAATCATGTCATTCTAGTTCACCTAGGTCAATTCTAAGCATCAACATAATTATCGTGATACGACAAACCCGGTATGCCGTGCTAATCCCTCACCAGTTCTGGTCGTTCAAACACTGGTTTAACCTTCTCGTACTAAAGCGTCAATTTCACGAACGAACCCCGAATTAAAATCCGAGACCGTCCTAATATCCCCTGCAGTATCCCAGTCAATATTAGTTCTAGGCTCCGGGTCAAATTCTTGATAAAAACACATCAAACCCTGGCCGGAGCTAAATTCAACGATCCCGACCCCGATCTAAATAATAGCCAAAATTCATGGATTAGAAATAGAGGATTGATTACCTCGCTGCAGTAAGCTCGTATATGAAATTTGGGCTCAATCCGGCTTCCGGATACTCCAAAACCCTAATTTGGCTTATCGGGAATTCAAGAAATTCCTGAACCAAAAACTCGTTTTAAAGCTCTAAATCGATAAACGACGATGAATGAATGAATTAGGCATTACTTACGGGATTTTTGGATCACTAGAGCTTAAGAATTGAGCTCGGAGAATTTTTATGTTCCCTCCCCTGCGCGCCCTCTGCTTCTTGGTTTCTCTCGGTGTAGAATAGAAGATGATGAGAATTAAAATGGACAGGGAAGGAAGGATTATATATAGGCCGCACGTATATATATATATATATATATATATATATATATATATATATATGGTGCCTTCTACGGTACCCCGGGTGAAATCTGGGGTATCGCATACCTTGAGTATGAAAACGCTATCTAGACCTCGAATTAGCAGGATTTTTGGGCATGATACTATACCCTAACCCTTAATGAGTGAACCCTAGGTCCTAATCATCTAAATCATAAACTAAAAACCCTAAGATGGTGTATTACTTTTTTTTTCCTATATTTGGACGAATCATAACCGTTGATTATTGTTTCTAATTAAATTGTTCTTGGGGTATAAGATTTAGAGAATTAAGACCTAGATTTTGATCTTTATGGGTTAGAGTATAGTATAATGTCCGAAAGATCAGTCAATTCAAGTTCTAGATAGCGTTTTCTTACTTAAGGTATGCGGTACCCCGGATTTCACCCGGGGTACCGTAGAACTCTCCATATATATATATAAATAATTAATACGTATACTTATCCGATCGATCGATAATCCGATTTTCGTCGAAATACTATCAAAACGCTCGATTTTAAATCGCGAACTTTATAGCAATCGAAATATGAGTTTTGCCGAAACGGGATGTTACATGCATTCACCCCAAAACTGAATCGGTAAACCTAAGTGAAAATGAAGCGCCCTTGCTCTATCAAGTATATATATGTGTTTCACGACAGGATGTTTGAAGTGCTAACCCTGCCTGCTCATAGTAATTTTGCAGGTCAATGACATTGAATTCACGGCCATTATCGCTTTCAATGTGACGAGATGGCTTTCATGTTGGGTGCGCACCTGATTGCAGAACACTCTAAGATATCATAATACTTCTGTCTTTTTCCTTTAAGAGATAAACCCACACAGTTATGATAACATCATCCATAATTGAAAGAAAATAATGAGCTTGACAAAAAGAGGCTTGATCATAGCCGACCCGTTTCTAATGTGTATGAGTTCAAAACAAGATTGTGGCCTTAATTTTACTGGAAACAAAAGGCAACAGAGTTTGCTTGGCCCATAAACTAGATAGACAGGGGGTCTTTATTGATGACTAATGTGGTAAAAAGATAAGGTTGCAGAGCTTACAACTTTATTGTTGACGGATGTCCAATTTTCGAATGCTAGAGTGTTGAGTTCCTAAAAGCTTGATTAGCTGTGAATGCCACCAGATGACACCCATCAAACATATGCAAGTAGTAGAGACCATCAACATGTTTATCCATCCCAATCATCTCTATGAAGCTTAAGTCTTGATCAACACAAAAGTGAATTGAGAAAATCACACCCACTGCATGATATGTCGTGAGACGTCTAACTGATAAGAGATTGCATTGAAGATTAGGAACATGTAAGACATGACGTAGTTTCAAGACATTCATTAACGTGGAGGTTCCAATGCCATGAAGTGGAATACCCAAACCATGCAAACCAGACTTGGTCTCCAAATCACCATGAAGCAACGAGTTATCTGTAACAATATGTTTAGTAAAGCATGAATCAATAATCATATAGATGATAATTTAGCAAAAAATGTACCTAACAAACTTACCTTGGGCTTTGCGTTGGCTGCGTGTCTAGAATTTGATTACTGTTTATCGCTAAAAATATCACTTAGTACCGCATTGATTATTTTCAGGGTGTGGTAGTGGTTTATAAGGTCAACTTAACCATATTAAAGAAAAAGACTGCTTGTGGACTCAAGTCATGCGATCGAAGTACGGGAAGCAACGGGAAGGTCTTGAAGTGCTTCGGCCTGTTAAGGGAGGTTCCTTTACCTGGAACAGTTTGAATAAAGCCTCAAACCTTCTTCGGAAGGGCTGTGCGTGGAATATTCATAATGGGAAAGGAGCTAAGTTTTGGCGTGATGTTTGGCTTTTGCAGGTTCCTTTGACCGAGGTGGCGCTTCAACCGGTAACGGAGGAGATGCTGAATGCGCATGTGGCGGATTATGTTGATGAAGAAGGTAGCTGGGACATCGATCGCTTGGAGGCTTGGCTCCCTCCCGAGGTGCTCCAAAAGATCACGGCGAACTTGGTGGATCCCCTCTCTCTGGAAGAAGACACTATCCTCTGGACCGCTTCCTCGAATGGCCACTTCTCAACCTCCCCGGCCTACAGTCTAGCCTTACCTCCAAGGCACGACCCGAATGAGAAGATGTGGCGAACCATTTGGAAGCTCCCGGTTGCAGAAAGAGTCAGGTGTTTCGTTTGGCTGGTGTCCCTTGGGCGCATCGCGACTAATGCTCTCCGCTATTCCCGTAAATGTGCGGAGTCCCCCATGTGCCTTAGATGCGGGAACGATGAAGAGACCATCCTTCACTTTCTTCGGGATTGCTACCCTGCTCGTTTCTTCTGGCTGAGATGGATCCCCCAGGCGGAGCATCAGAGCTTTTTCAGCAGCAGTCGGGAAGATTGGGTCCGAGACAACATCCTTAAGGAGGATGTGATGGAGTCTGGTATGAATTGGAACAGCTTCTTTAGTACTGCAGTGTGGTGTATCTGGAAGAACAGGTGTACAGGGTGTTTCCAGGTGTTGCAGAAGGTGCTTTCTGCACCCTCCCTTGCTTTCTCCATCCAGCAAAAGGCTATTTTGTGGCATAAAGCTTGGCAGGCCCCTACGGTGAACTTTGGCCGCCAAGGATCCAGGCCGGAGAGGATTGAGACGCAGATTCATTGGAGTCCCCCTCGAAATGGGTGGGTCAAGCTTAACGTGGATGGGGCGTCGGCGGGCAACCCGGGGATTGCTGGAGCCGGGGGTAGTATCCGCGATGAGCATGGTAAGTGGATCCGGGGTTTTGTTGCTAAAGTGGGTGAAGCCTCGGCGACCCTTGCTGAGCTCTGGGCTATTTACTATGGCCTTCATCTCGCCAGGAAAGCCGGGTATTCTTGTGTCCTTGTTGAGTCGGATTCTCAGTTGGCTATCGCTTTGATCAAGAGTCGTCATGACCCTGTTCATCCCTACGCCGCTTTGTTGGCTTCGATTCGGAGGTGTCTGGCGCAGGATTGGTTGGTCAGCATCGGGCATGTGTATCGAGAGGGGAATAGAGTCGCGGACTGGCTCTCGAAGCACAGTCTCGTCTATCCCCTGGGTATGCATGAACTTGTTGACCCACCGCCGGCGTTGGCTCCTATTCTTATGGAAGATTGTATGGGCATTTCTTTTCAGCGTCGTGTTGTGACGCATCCCTCTTCCTCTCTGTAATCCTCTTTGCGGCTTCGGCCTCCCTTCAATGCAAAAAAAAAAACTTAACCATATTAATTAAATGGGTTTATGTTGGGCCTAAGTGATGGAATTTTGGGTTGTTCATATCTTCATGCAAGGTGCCTCGGTACCCACCCCCTCGACACCAACCACCTAGGCACCCAACTATCAAGCAGGCTATGCCTTACCTTGCACTAGGGTGTCAAATATGATTTCGTGCAAGGATGGCCATCAAACATACAAATACCCCTAGAAAGTGGCGGCAAAGGAAGGAGAATTTGGCTAAGTGTTGAGACCCAACCACAAGGGGGGTCAAGCATGATGTCATGCAAGGGGTGTCAAGCGTCAACCACCCAAGTGCGCATGGGGGTGGAGAAATTTGGCTAAGTATTGAAACTCAACCACAAAGGGTTCAATCATGACATCATCCAAGAGGGCAAGCACCAAGTAGTGTGTCGCCTATCTACCTTGTACTAGGGTGTCAAACATGATGTCGTGTAGATATGGCCATCACAACTACCTTATAGAGGTGGTAGGGAAAGAAGGAAAATTTGGCTAAGTGTTGAGGCTCAACCACAAGGAGTGTCAAGCATGACATCATCCAAGGGGGTCCACCATGATGTCATACAAGAGGGGTCATACTTAACATCATGCAAGGAGGGTTGGTGTTGGCATTACTTTTCCACTCACATATCAAGTACCCAAACAAAGCAGGGGGTATATACAACGTGCCTTTATCACAAGTATCAGGCATGCTAGGCCTCATGGATAGTTTTGCATGGTACATAGTAGACAAAGTCGTTAAGTTTCCAAGTGTCAACCATGTATATCATCATTCATCACATGGTAGACCACCTTGTCAAGACCCTACAAGTATGATGCCACTCCCATGGAGGTATCATGTTTGGTGAGTGAGGGCTTCACGCTTTGTGGTACTCATGCGCAGGGACAGAGCCAGGAATTCCAGAAAGGGGGGCCAGAAATTTTTTTTAGAACTAAATTAATTTAATAATAAAACTATAATCTATTAAAATTTAATTTTATATTAATTATATTCTTTAATATCTTTAAAATCATCAAAAATACCATTTACATTAAATGGTCATTACCATAATTTTCTCAACATGAATTGTACATATACAATATAAATTTAATTAGTAGAATGCAGTTAGACATGGTATGTAACTCCTACCAAAAAACACATGGTATGTAACTCAACCATTTTTTTTTATGAATCAGTTGCTTTCTATTTCATCAAAAGAAAAGGGGTTGCTGGGAACATCCTTCCCAGCTAGGATCAACCAAAAATTATTTGGTATACATCAGACTCAACTAAAACAAAACTGAACCTATACACCTCGAATAAAACTAGCAAACCGCAAACCTGCCAAAGACCAGATTATATGAATTTATAGCCAGAATTCAGCTGCTTCTTCCTCTTGCAACATCATCAATACCTCACTTCGAATTATCTTCCTCAGACCTTCAACACTTTGACTCTACCCTTCAAACAGTCTAGTACACCTTTCTCGCCAAGCATAGCTTATCAGAGACTGCCAAATAAGTTTTCCATTCCCTGCCTTCGTCCCTTTCTTTCCAAACACATCAATAGCCCATGTCAATCCATTCTCCCAATCCCTCGGCATAAAATTAGAGAAAGCCCCCAGCAAATCATGGAAAAACTGCCTAAAATAATCACACTGGGAAAACAGATGGTCCTACTTTCAGGCACATGATAGCAAAGACAACACAGATCAGAACCAGTAAACCCCCATGTTTTCATTTTATCTTTTGTCTGGATTCTATCTTTAATGATAAGCCAGACCAAGAATCGATTTCTAGGGATAACAGGAGGCATCCAGACCAAACCAACCCATGGAACTGAGCTGCTCTTAGGCCTTAAAGACTCCCAAACCACTTTAACAGAGTACCTTGGCATTATAGAATTATTCCAATAGACATTGCCATCATTCAAACCGAAAAGGTGAGGAAGTTTACCTCGTAGCTTTAGCAGCCTCTTCCAATTCCAAGAACCATCAACATTGATCTCCCAGAAACTCCTCCCTTTCAGTTTGTAAGCCATTATCCAGGCCACTCATAGGGAACCTTGCTGTAACATGATTCCCAGATTTGTCGACAAATGCAGGCATTATTCCAGGCAAACATGTCTCTTAAGCCCAACCCCCCCCCCCCCCCCTCTTTCTTGGGATAAGTCTAGTATTTCCATGCAATCTTCGCTTTTAGCCTCTGCCCTTGACCCACATCCCACAGAAAATTGATGCAAATCCTTTCAATCTCTCTAATAACTTGCTTAGGAAGGGAGAAAACACTCATCCAATATTGAGTGATACTGTATAAGACTGAGCTTACCAACTCCACTTTCCCTGCATAGGTAAAAGATTTTGCCTTCCACCCTGTTATCCGAGCTGTAAACTTACTAATCAATGGTCTACAGGCTGCCACTGTCAACTTCCCTGATATCAAAGGTACCCCCAGGTAAAGAACAGGGAAGTTTCCCAACTGATACCCAAATCTCTGAGCTCTAACCAACATTTCATCCTTGTCCATCCCCCCAAAATACACCTCACATTTGTTTGAGTTAGATTTCAGACCTGATTACCTATAGAACTCAGCTAGCACATTCTGCACACACTGCAATCCACTATTGGAACCATCAGAAAACACCAACAAGTCATCCGCAAAGCATAAGTAAGTAAGCCTGATTCTTTTACACATTGGATGATAGGGGAAGGTTTTTTTCACTCAAACATTATTATATTTGAATAAATTGAAGAAAAAACAAGAAAAAAATTCAACTGTCAAAAAAGAATGGAGGCATTGGTAAAATGGAACGTCAATTACCAGTCATATGATCTAAATCTCAAAATTTTAGGAAATTTAGGGTGGAACGACAAAATAAAAGAAAAGGATGCACTCAAAATAAAAAATTTGGTACCAAATTTTAAGATATATAAATTTTGGGATAACATATGCCAACATAGAATTTAAACCTAATTTTAACTTGTAGAACAAAATTAAAAATAATATGTACTTCAAACTGCAAACAAAAAGAAACAGAAAGATCAATTCAAAAGCTTGAGGTATCAAATTGTAATACTAATCAATTTTTTGGATAAAATAAGCTAAAATTGCCAAATATTACAATTTGTAATGCTGATACCTACCTTCGAACACTTGACGTTCAAGTTGCAAGGAAGTAAACAAACCACTATGCTACAACTGCTTTGGTCATATAGAGTTATATTCTTAAGTTTTTAAATTTTAGGGGGGGGGGGGGTGGCCCCCCTGCCACAACGCTGGCTCCGTCCCTAAGGCATTGGTAAAATGGAACGTCAATTACCAGTCATATGATCTAAATCTCAAAATTTTAGAAAATTTAGGGTGGAACGACAAAATAAAAGAAAAGATGCACTCAAAATAATGGATCTGCAAGTCTCTTACATCCATTTTCAGATTCTGACCACACCATAAATGGATGACCAGTTCTAAGTTATAAGCCATCTCTTCAAGTTTCCATGGTCACATCACTGCCTCACACCAAAAAACAAACTGAAGTAGAAGGAATGTCACGTACTAGGGAGACCAACCGTCGTGTTGTTCCCACATCGCCGATTGGATCACCGACTGGTGTTCCGAGCGCCTTCACCATACTTTTGGCGGCTACAGTCGACTTGGGAGAGCTGCGTTGTCAAGGCCAAGACCGTTCACTAAAAAATGGGTTGGTGGATGTACGCAGCATTTGCATGCATGACGACGGTGTGCGGCTCCACCATCATCACTCATGCCGCAGGTCGGGATCTCAACATCTTGCTTGCTGCTATAGTTGGGTTGGGTCTACACTTCTGTGTCGTCTTCTATATTCTTTGGAAGGATCCTCACAAGTAGTGGGAGTGGCAGGACTAGGAGATGTATGTCTGCCACTAGATGGCGGGTGCAGCCATGCAAGCTCTGACCGTAGTCTATGGCCTATGATGTCAACTTGCTTGCCTCCACTTCGATCAAGTATGTTGGGTCATATCTCATGTCGGTCCTTTGTGGTTACTGTATGTTCATCGTGGAAGCTTGCCGCTTCCCGGTAGTCTTCCACTATGTTTGGCAATAGGGGGGGGGGGGGGGGGGGGTGCAAGTTCTAGTGGGCTACAAGTTGAGTGGTAAACTGCTGGGGGGTGCAACTTGGTGTGGGGGGTGGGGGGTAAGTGGATGAGTAAATTATTGTTTGGATGAAAAAGTTGGGGGATGCAAATAGACTAAAAAGTGAGTAATTATATTATTATAAAATAGATTTATCAAATTTAAAAAATATGATCATAAAATAATGAAAATAAAAATCAATACATATTAATAAAAATAATTATTTTATAATAATAATAATCAAATAAATCTTAATTATAGCAACAATAATAATCATGGTCGAGCTACCTCGAAACCCAACTCGTAACTAGTTCTCCTATATTTAAATTGAATATGGTCAAACTTAGTCAAACACGTTCAAATCTATAAATTTTAACTATTTAGTTAGGTAAACTGAGTCAACTAAACTACTTCTTTCTATTTTTTTCACAAACGCTTCTCATCTCTAATTTTCAATGCAAATTTGAGTCAATAAAGAGATATCGATTTGACTAGACGAACATTAACAAACTTTCTCTCGGAGTCAAACGTTCAACCCAGAACAACGTCTACAATAATGCTAGCCCACTCGAACTTGTGATTGTAATTAAAAAAATCCATAATTTTCCCCCTCCACCTCACCCCTTCCTTCCCTTGCACCCCAATTCGGGGGTAAGCCGAAATAGTAATTCTGCACCCCCGTTTTGCACCCCTTTACTGTTACAAATTATCCAAACAGGTGCAAATGTTTTGGAAAATGTATTTACCCCTCCCATTTGCATCCTCCTCCCATTTGCACCTCTTCCCAAACATAGTGTTCGGGTCTACTCACCTTTGGCTTAAGTAAGTTCTTACTAATTTCTCAGTTAGCAGCGTGTTTAATTGTAAGTTCTAATTAACTTTTTTTTTTGGTTTTGTGCTTCCCAATAGGACCACTGGTCTCATGGGTTGGGATATGATTTTAACGATTTTTTATATTTGCGATATTATTAACGACTGAAAAAACAACACAACAAGGTTCAGGGGACCTGAACCCTGAACCCGGAAAAAGTTCAATTACAAAAAAACAGAGAAAGAAGATTAAAAAAAAACATACGCAGAGGAAGAGAAGCAAGAGACAAATAGAAAATTAGCCAGATGGACATGACCGTCCCCGTTGAGACAGAGGAAGAGACGCTATAACAAAAAAAAACTGAGACAGGGAAGGGGGAAAAAAAGATTAAAGTCTAGGTAAAACATTCGCAATCCAATGAGAGGCTAGATCCTTGTCAATCGTGGAGTGAGCTGAGAGCCAGGAGATGACCGCCCTAACAACTTTCTGGGCAATGACTTTAGGGGTTGAGTGGGAATCCTTAAAAATGCTCTGATTCCGCTAAAGCCAGACCATCCAAAAAATAGCATGGAGAATGCAAAGATTGAACGAATCATCAATACTGCTGGGAGTCATCGAGGGTCGATTAATGTATATAGCAGAGAGATCTCCTTCCATATTGCCAATCGAATTCTTCACCCTTTTGATGCTACTCCAAACTTCTTGAATGAAAGCGCAGTTAATAAAGAGAAGATCCGCGCTTTCCTCATCAATGCAACAGAGAGTACAACGATTTGCAAGAGCCAAACCTCTTCGTTTCAAGATATCCAGAGTGAGAACTTTCTTGTGCCACAAGGTCCAACTGAAAAAACAGATTTTACTCGGGATTAATGGTTTCCATATAGCAGTAGCCTCGAAATTCTGGATACTAGGGAAGCTCTCACGTATCATCTGTTTGTAAGTCGAACTAACCGAAATGGAGCCATTTTGCTTTGGAGTCCAAGTAATCATGCAAGGACTGGTAGCAAAGAGATGCAAGTTTCCAAGAGTTTAAAAGATTAAAAAGTCTCTCTCTCTCTCTCTTTCTGCTCCTCCTCTCAAAGAAAATCTCAAATCAACATTCCAATTTACCTCATTATTAGTGAAGGAGACCACATCAGCAATCCGAGCAGCAGAATAGGAAGCGGCAGCAGTCACTCTAGGGAAGTCAATAGCAAAGATAGAGTTCAAAGTCCACATATCATACCAGAAGGAAACATTGCCTCCCCCACCTGGATCAATACGAGCATATTTCCAGAACACATGATATTCTTTTGCAATATTTGCGCACATGGAAATCGAAAAGCCAGAGTTGATATTAGAAGTCTGCCACGAGGAGAGATCATTCGGGAATTTAGTGTTGATCAAGTTTCTCAACCGACTATTCTCTTCAGTAGCAAACTTCCACAATCATTTAACAAGGAGAGCATAATTAAACGAGGCTAGGTCACAAATGCCAAGACTAGCTTTAGATCTTGGGGTTTTGCACAAAGTCCAATTAACAAGACGAGATTTCCGCGTATCTCCCACCCCATTCCAAATGAAGTTTCTCTGAATTGCTTCAAGATCCTCAATGACCTTTTTGGGAGCTTTAAGAATGGAGAAATAATAGACAGGTAAATTAGTGAGGACTGCCCTATTAAGGACGAGTCTTCCTCTAGTTGAGAGATATTTACCTTTCAACCATCCAGTCTTTTCCTTAAATTTGCAATGATCGGATCCAAGTCGAGATAGCCTAAGGCTTAGCACCAAGCGGATAACCAAGATACTTGGGCGTATCGCTGCTCCACTTACACCCAAATATGCCAGCATGGAAACTCGGTTCAGGGACGTCACCCACTGTGTACATTATAGATTTGTCAAGGTTAATCTTCAGCCCTGTGACCGATTGAAAACAAACAAGAGTGACAAGAATGCTAATAACTTGCGTGTGGGAGACATCGCAGAATATAAGGGTATCATCAACGAACAAAAGGTGGGTGACCTCTCCTTGTTGTTGACTTTCGTTCATGAAGAAATCGTTAATTTTGCCAGAACCTTTCAGCTTAGAGAGCATGAACGAAAGAATATCCATGACAAGAATGAAGAGAGCCGAGGAGATAGGGTCCCCTTGACGAAGACCTTTCGAGGCTGGAAAGAAACCATGTGCCTCTCCATTAATCAAGACAGAGATAAGAGGAGAGCACACAGAAGATTGAATCCATTTAATCCAAACCTTAGGAAAACCAAGTCACCTTAGGACTCTAAATAAACATCCTCAGTTTACATTGCCGTAAGCCTTTTCGATATTGAGTTTGAACATAAGCCCCGGTTTTCTGCTTTTTCTCCTGCTATCCACCAATTCATTAGCAATGAGTCCCGCTTCAGCAATTTGTCTACCTTTAACACCAGCTTGTTGCGAAACAGACACCAAATCAAGAAGCAAATCACTCAAATGCCTGGAGAGGACTTCATTGATAAGCTTGTTGAAACTTCTCAATAGGCCTATAGGTCTTAGATCCTTAACATCTTCCATAGCGTCCTTTTTTGGAACAAGGAAAATAAAGGAGTGTGAGGCTGACCTTGGAAGGCGACAAGTAGAATGAAAGTCCATGAAGGCAATCAGAATGTCAGCCTTGATCTGATTCCAGCATTTCTTATAGAAATCAAAGTTAAACCCATCGGGGCCAGGAGCTTTACACCCATCACAGTCGTTCAAAGCTTCCCAGATTTCGACTTCGTTGAAGGGTCGAAAAAGACTTATGCGGTTAGATTCTTTGAGTTTCCAATCAAAGTAGGAACTGGGAAATGCCGAATAGGTAACTGTTCACTGAATAAGTCCATATAAAAATCCAATAAACCTGCTGCAACTTCCTGGAATCCTTCCAACATAATACCATGAACTTTGATGCCATCAAAAGTATTGAACTTCCTCCTATAATTTGCAATGCGATTTAAGTACCCCGTGTTGTTATCTCCTTTTTGAAGCCAAGTTTCCCTAGACTTTTGCCGCCATCAAATCTCTTGCATATTAAGAGCATGGGAAAGTTCCACCTTCAAGACACATCTTTCAATAATTTCTTCTTCTTCAAGAGCCCTGGTTTCTTCAACATTGTCAATTCCATGAATTTTATCCAGTAAATCATCCACCTCTTATGAATGTTGCCAAAAACTTCTTTGTTCCAGATTTTGAGATTATGCTTGATGACCTGCATTCTCTTACACCAAAGGAAGGAAACTCCATATGCCTAGATATGAACCAACATCTAGTTGACTAGTTCATCATAGAACCACATGTATTCTAGCCACATGTTTTCGAATCGCCAAGGCCTCTTAACCCTTCTGTCATCACCCATCTGAGAAGAAGTGGATTGTGATCCGACTCGACACAATTAAGTGCAGTAAGAGAACAATCCGGAAACGAACAATCAAAGTCATGTGACACAAGAACTCTGTCAATGCGAGACAGGGAAGTACTATCAGAACCTCTTCTCCAAGTATAAAGGCTTCCTTTAAGGGGAAGCTCAAGAACAAAGTTGTTGTCAATGAAGCCGTTAAACTCATTCATAAGTTCAGAATCCCGTCTTGTCCCAATATAATCATCGTGGTATCGAACAAGGTTAAAGTCACCTTCAATACAAATAGGCGTGCTAATACGCTGGCAGAGCATATGGAGTTCACTTAGGAAAGCAATTTTGCCCGCTTTTTCCTGCGGGCCATAGACAGAAACTAGATGCCAATAAATGGAAGAAGCTAAATCCAAGAATTCCAAGACAAGAAACCAAGAGCCATCGCTGGATGATAGCAATTGAAAAACCTGCTTATCCCAATACACCAGAATGCCCCCTAAACTCCTGTTGGCATTCTTAGCAACCCATCCCATATCTCTTCTTCCACTTAGACCAGCCATCATAGAGTCATTGCAATCCGCCCATTTGGTTTCAAGAAGAGTAACAATATGAGGTTTGTGCTTTGAGATTAATCGCTTGAATCGTCCTCTTTTATCAAGATCACCTAATCCTCTAATATTCCTGAAATAAACTAAGAAACCCATAAATTTATTGACAAAGTAAGACAACCACCCTGCTAGCACTTTTCCTTGGTCCTTTAGGAGGTGATGGTTGAGGACCAAGTCTATGCTTTTCCATTTCCAGTTTAGATCGAGGAGTTCTCACCTTCTTGCTATGCATTTCCTTTGCAGTTTCTCTAATCACCTTTTCAGTAGTGTCCATCCCTTCGTCATGTTCCAATGAGAAGATATGACTCAAATTCACACTTGATTCATCTAAAGATAAGAGATCAAAGGGATAGGCCTCCAAATTCCAAGTGACATCTTCGCACTCCTGAGAGCAAGAAGGCGAGGGGAGTTCTCAAGAACGAGGCTATGGGTTGGAGATTGGTTTTGGTTAAGGAAGCAATCCATAGAAATAGGGACTTGTGATGCGAGGAAGAGATTCTCTTCAGAGCAAAGATTCAACGATGGAGATAGCGGTTCAGAAGTAAAAGATTCCATAGGGGGACTAGGGAGAGAGAGGTTGGGAAGATCAATCTGGGGAAGAAGATGGGAAAGTTCCTCAGAATTGAAGGGTAGAGGTTGAGGGTTGGAAATTATTAAAATCTGGTTTAGGTTTGGATGAGGAAGGATAGAAATGGAAGAGGAGTTGGCGGATTGGGGTAGTAAAATCAAAATGGGGGAAGGGAAATGGGGCTGAAAGGGATTGGGAATGGAAAGGGCTTTGTAAAAATAGTTGAGGGACACAGAAAAGTGCATTTGGGCCGGGGTAAGGAGGGCTTAAGCAGGGGAGTAAGGACGGGCTTTAGACAAAGCTAGGCTTGAATAGGATTGGGTCAGAGAGAGTTGGGCTTGGAGCGAGAAGGTTATGGGGTTTGAGACACTGAGAGTGGTGTCAGAAGATGGGCATGAGGAGGAAAGATCCGAGGGTCTAAGCCAGATAGGCCCCTCCTAACGAATCCAAACCTTTTTGGTAGTCTTGCGAGTCTGTTCACGTTCTCCGTTGTTTCCCTCGGAATCAGATTGAGAAGCATCAACCAATGGGAGAACAGGATTGGCTAGGCGTGAAGAGCTTTCTGAAATCCGATGTGGCAAAAGAGGGGTTCGGCTCTTCGTCCTCTAAACACTCTGAGTAGTCCAGGTTGCCTCGTCGGAATTTTCAAGAGTTGTCGGCAGCGGGATAATATTGATCATGTACCGATCAGATGCAAAGCGAATAGGAATTGAGAGTGGAATTTCACCTTTGCATCTAATAATGATACCTATGAACTGCAAGCTCCATGATGCCCAATCAATTTCAATGAAGAATCCACATAAGTTCCTGATGGTTTTCATCAGATTGATGCTTTTGAGATGCATAGGGATGCCATAAACAAGGATTTTATGGGCTTGCTGAGTTGAACTTCTAGCGACATATGGGCTTGTTGCTGGAATGGGCCGAGTGGCTTGTTGCAAGTAAGAAAATCCTTTTTCTTTTGGCCAATACTACGGTGCCGCTTTACAAAGTGCTGCACCAGTGACGCACTTTTTGATTGGGCCACGTGAATGTGAGGTGACACTAACTGGATATGTTTAACCCGTTCAAACCAGTGGCCCATGAGAACGAGCTAACTAGTAGATGACCAAACGAACGGAAAAGCCTCACAACCGTCTTCCATTTTTTGCCATCAATTCAGTTATATTATAGTTGATTTATTTTAGGGTTAATTGCACCGGGTGCCACTTAACTCTTGCAATTGTTGATGTTAACCACTTACCATAATTTCGTTGCAATAAAACATGTAAGTCATATTACGAGTGCACCGTCACTCACACTGCCTGTGTGGCATGGCAAATAAGATAATCACAGGGAATGTGCTCGTCACTCAACTTTATTTTATTTTCTTTCATATTTCTATATTCAAATTCTAAATTAATTTTTTAGCCATAATTTGATTTTAATAATGTTTCCCAATAAATTATTATCAAATGTTTTACCCGTCTATCGAATATCAAATTATTATATTATCATATAAAACTTTTTCCTTCTCATTTTCTTTCCACACAAATATTCTTTACCTCTACTCTGTTTGGCAACTATGGGTGCAAATTCGATAGGGTGCAAATAGCAAAAAAATTGTGGGGTATAAATTGGTGGGGGTGTAAGAAGAAGAGGAAATGTTTGTTTGGAATTAAAATAAGTAAGTTATATTATACTATTATAGAATATATTTGTTAAATTTATAAAAGATTAGCATGAAATAGTAGAATAAATGTTTTTATATAATAATCACAAATATTAATAAATATACTTTAATAAAAATAGTTATTAAGATAGAAATGCTTAAAATAATTAATTATAACAGTTATAATAATTATTGGTAGAGAAACCTCGAGGCCAATCCATGCCAAGGCATATAGCTAGCTCGTGTCTCCCACTCGAGCGTTGATTTGTTGACATGGTGTTTAAACTGGTGTGAACCTGACATATCAAACCGGGTTTAACCAAGACATCTCATATATCTAATTTTCAACAGAAATTCTAGTAAATCTAGAGATCTCAATTTGACTAAACAAACCTTGACAAACTTACTTTGGGAGTCAAAGGTTGACCACCGAACGAAGCCTATATGAATGATAAATGTAATAAAAATAATAATTATAAAATAGGTGAGTTATACGGTAGCTATGCTAAAATCTGGGGTACCGCATACTTTAAGTATGAAAACGCTATCCAGACCTTGAATTGATTGATCTTTCGGACATGAATCTATACTCTAACTCTTAAAGATCAAAATTTAGGTCTTAATTCTCTAAATCTTATACCCTAAGATGATTTTAATTAGAAACAATAATCGACGGTTATGATTCGTTCAAATATAGGCAAAAAAATCTTGCTAATTAGGACCTAGGGTTCACTCAATAAGGTTAGGGTATGGTACCCCGGATCTCACCATGAAGTACCGTCGAAGCCACCCTTATAAAATAATTAAGAAAAATAAAAATTCATAACCCCCTCTATTCCACATCTCCTTCCTTCCCTTGCAAGTTGTACCTCAATTTGGGGTAAGCAGAAATACTAACTTTACCCTCCTCTCTCTTTACCACCCTCTGCATTGTTCTAAACTATCCTAATAATGTTAATTTTCTAAATATTCCCATTTACGCCTCAAATTTACCCCTCCCTTTACCCTCTTCCAAACAGAGTGCAAATTTCCTCATTTCAAGAATAGAGGGTTAGTATAATGAAAATGTCATTGGTTTAATTAGGAATCAGGTTGTCTTTGGGATGTTGAGTCATGAAGATAGGAGTAGCTTATGCCTGCTTGTTTGAGGGGGATTTTTTTTGTTAGAATATGTTTTCTTGCTTTGTTGTTATAATTAATGTTGAAAGCACTAGCGAATGATATTGCATGTTTATCTGCCATTTTAGCATCTGTGGACGAGTTGACAGTAGTTAGGCAGTTCCAAATCCGAACCTCTCGTTATTAAAAAAAAAATCTGAACATCTCATGGTGGAAATATCTTATCTCTCATGCTCTATGGCCGATGTATGCATTTTTTTTTTTTTTTATGTTTCACTCCTTATTGGATCAAACCATTAAACAATTGAAAAGATTCTCATAAGTATGATTGCTTAAATTATCTAAGCCTTGAGGGTCAAACTCTTCCTTCACAAATCACAATGCATTGGGGTAGTTGATCAAATTTTAGAACATGTTGTAAGCCACTGTTAAAGATAACTGCTACCATTAATTCCTTCTCTACGTAATCTCTGTTAGACACAGTCAGGCTTAGAGGTTGGAGAGTTCTTGCCAAATACTAAGTCACTAAATAACTGCGCGCCACTAATGAAGTTGTGAGTCCATTCGGATAAAAAAACATGAAGTCCTTCCCTTTTTGGTGATGTTTTAGGTTGAAAACAATGAAGTAGCAGCATAATATCCATGAAAAGTCTTCTGTAGCTTGCACATAAGGCGAATGCGACTTTAAACACTATACAAACAAGATGGCCATTAGAGATGGCAATTAACCCATTAGGATATGTGTAAGGTACGTATGGGTTTGGGATGGGTTTGGATATTGCTTTCATACTCTAAATGAGTATGGGTTGTGTTTGGATACACATTGACTTAAGGTTGTTCCTAACAACACATACAAACGGTGGACCTAATCGTAAAGTTTAAAAAGTTTAGGTATCAAAATATAACACACAAAAACTTTAAGTGCCAAAACATAATTTTCCATCAATATTTTGAGGAATTATATGCAAAATTAAATTAAATTTAGGTACTAAATGTAAAGATCTATTAAGTTTAGGTACCAAACTATAATTTGCAAAAGGGTATGGGTACAAATCCAAATGGGCCAAATCCATGAAGTAAAAGCCCAACCGAACCCAAATAAATGGGTATGGGTATAAACCCATAAAGCTCTATCCATTTACCATCTATATGGATTTCATACCCAACAACCCAATTGGGTTGGATAGTAAATGGGTTTGGGCAAAATTGTCAACACTAATAACCATCTCGGAATCATCATCTTATCAGGTCCGTGAGGTTATTTTTAAAAGTAATATTTTCTGCCAAAATAATATTGTTAACTAACAGGATCAAGATCATTGAAATGAAGTTTTTTTTCTGTCAAAAGATATCATGTATTGATTCAAAAAAAGACAGTTACACCTTGGAAACCAGCCAGGCCTGGAAATCTAAGAAGCGACTCATAGTCGGATACAAAGAAAGGGCTTTCCTAGCTACCAAATGAGCTAAGCCTATTGTTCTCCCGAACTACAAAGCGCACACTAAAGCCAGGCTGCGTACGAAAATAATGACCGATCTCTTCCAGAACAGCACCCAACCGGCTATCTCTTATATCTCCTTGATTAATTTTGTCAATAATCACCTTCACATCGCCCTCAAACCGGACCTCTGACAAGCCTTGTTCCACACACCAAACAATAGCTTCCCTGAGCACAAGCAATTCCACAACAGCAGGGTCATCCATTTGGGGAAACTGAACTCCTCTAGCCAGAAGAAGGGTCCGCGCTGGGTCAAGAAGAACCATCCCACCAGCCGAATGCTACCCACCCTTAGTAGCCCCGTCCCACATGCAAACCAAATGGGACTCTCCCACTTACGTTGTAGGTTGCATCAACGGGATCGCCACCCTAGGAGCTTGGTCCACTGGTAGACCCACCCATTCCTCAAACTGTTGATTAAAGTGCCGCATGAGCGCTGGGATCCCAAATTGTTTGCCTTCAAAGACTACCCAATTCCGAGATCGCCAGATCCTCCAAAGGATGTCAACAACAGCCATAACCACTGACGGTTGATGAATCAGCGCCAACAGGCGTTTGAGGAACAAAGGAAAAGTGTGCCGAGGCAA
Source organism: Linum trigynum (assembly GCA_964030455.1). Classification (NCBI taxonomy): domain Eukaryota; kingdom Viridiplantae; phylum Streptophyta; class Magnoliopsida; order Malpighiales; family Linaceae; genus Linum; species Linum trigynum. Next base: position 9,325,833 of record OZ034820.1, on the reverse strand, counting down.
ACCCTCCCCCAGTTAATCCAGCCCTGAAATGTCCCAGAGAGCCCGCACAACAGGACAATAAAGGAACAGGTGTTCCATCGTCTCCGGACCATCCCAACAAACTGGACACCGTGGTAGGACCTGGACCTTTTTCTCAATAAGCGCCTCCATAGTCGGAAGGGCCCGATTGAGGATTTGCCAAACAAACACCTTCAACTTCGGAGGGATATTCGCCTCCCACACTCTAATCCAGCTCGGCTTATCCATCCAGCTAACCGAGGATCGCCACCCACCCCTTCTCCTGTCCAGATAGACAGCCAAATGGTAAGCCGATTTGACCGAGAAAACCCCGTCTGCCGTAAAATGACAAATAAGCTTATCAGGCACCTCCCTTCTTGGGAGAGGAATCGCTTTAATAGCCCTACAGGTGGGCGGGTCAAACCATTGGCTAAGCTTCTCATCAGACCACCTCCCTCCCCCCTCACAAATAACCTCCGCCACCAAGGGATCACCCTCCTCAGAAAAGAACCGCGGATTATAACTTGGGGGATCAAGTTGATATCTAGGAATCCAGTTAGAATGAAAGTGAGAGACCGACTGACCATTACCAACCGGCCATCTTAAACCTACATCCAATAAATGACGCCCATGAAGGATACTCTGCCACCCCCAAGAGGGACGAGACCTTGCACTCGCAGTTAGGAAAGACCCTTGAGGGAATCCCATCCCCCCCTCATGTTTACTCCTGCACATGTTCCGCCAGGACACCCACCTAATCTTGGGACTACCCTCCTCAGCCCCTCACCAGAAACGGGACACATGTCTATCTAAAAGCCGACAAAGAGCTAGGGGAAGACGAAAATAGGACATAACATGAAGGGGCAATGCCAACGCTATGGACTTAATCAAAGTTTCCTTTGCCGCCCACGACAATGTCCTTTGCTTCCACCCCTGAAGACGCTCTAGGAGTTTTTCCTCCAAATATCGGAACGTAGCCATTTTGGACCGAGCCACCAGAGAATTGAAATTAAGTTCACCAACTCACAATCGTTAGGGAAAATCAATGAGTTTCTAACAGCTACCCCACGGCCCTATAAATCAATCTAATAACAATAACAAAAATCAAAAAAGGGAAAAAGACAACTTGGTTGTTGATATGATCACAATCTACGTACCATCGAAGCTTCCATGGATCGATGAGGAGGCAAGTTCAAGTGGAAGGCAGAATCTGGAATTTTGGTTAAGTGTTGAAGTTGTTTCAGGTAGCGTTCTTTGCCGGCCATTTTCTTGCGTGTGGATTGATAGAATTTGGAGATGAAGGGTTTGTTTTGAACCTTGTGAGTTGCTGAACTAGTGGGTATGGTTGGGATGTCAAGGGGAGGCTGGAAAGTGTTGTTTTAAAGCTCGACAAAAAACCTATGGCAACATAGGCAAGCTGCCAGGAATTGCCTAATGCATGGAGCAGTTGCAAGCAGGTCACTTTGGGGTCCGTTTCACGACAGCCTGTTGGGAATCGCATATCACGGCTCATACCACATGAAAGCCTGTATTTTTAGTACAAAAGCAAGGGGTTGGGTGATCAATTCGACAACTGGAAGGCTGCCTACGAGGGCTCTAAAGATGGCATCAAAACTGTGTTTTGCAATCCGTTTTAAGTTTTCGTATTGCTTTAGGAATTGGACTGTTTTTGTTTCTCCTTGTTGATTTGGCTTTCCTTTGCGTTTAAGGTTGATGTAAGTTCTATTTAAGGACATACGAAGGTAATGTAAGAGATAGAGTTGAATTGAATTAAGTTTTTATCCTAATTCCCAAGCTTAAGAGTTTGAGAGTTTGAGTTGGCTTTGATTGCGATCAAAGTTTGTTGGCCGGCTTATTGAACGAGCAAACACACTCGTTCACATCGAAAGCTTCACTACTCGATCGTGCATCCTTTCAGGTGTAAGGATTCCCTTTCGATCCATCCAATTTCGAGTTTGAATCCGCTTAAATCGAGTAGGTTCTTGAGCTCGGCTCTACTTGAGATCAAGGGTCTTGCTTGATCTAGCTTCTGCGCAACTTTGATTCCTTTGAGACCCGCGTTGGGCCTCATCAGTTGTTTCTTCTTAATTTGCACCCTAATGGTGGCTCTAGTAGTAAACTTGCACCTACTATACCCATCTCTACTACTATTAAAAAAATAACTATATAGAGTAAGTTTCTCGAAAATGTCAGTAGCCCCTGCCTGCGATTTATCCCATTTAATTTACCCCTCTTTCCAAATAGAGTTTAGAGTCAAAGGAAACTCTCCCTCCTATAGTATGATAAATTTTTGTTAAAGTCAAATTGACAAATTTTTCATGGGAACTAGCAATGAATAATATTAATTGTGAGAAATAAAGAATAAAAAAACAGAAAAATAATTTTCTTTACTGAAATTATACAATTAATTACAGGAACATTTTTCTGTGATTATTAATCTACTTTTTAGTACTGAAAACTCAGCTTCCTTTCAAACCCACTCACATCACAGATAGGGTTAGAAAACGGTGCGGTCTGGTCCAGACCAGATCATATACACGGTCTATGGTCCAGACCGAGAGGCTGAAGTATAGACCATATACCAGACCATAGACTATACGGTCCGATCCAAACTACGTCTGTGCGGTTTGGTTCGGCCTGGTCTGGTCTGGTCTAGATACACCACACTCAACGAAAAATGAACAATTTGTTTCGTCAACCACACAAAAACTTGAACCAATAACCAAGAAAAATAATTGTTATTTGCCTTAAAACATTAATCCTAACATGCATGAATAATTTTGGTACCCTAATTCTTAGTACATAACAAAGATTTGAAGTAAAAGCATCTCAACTTGCACAATAACATCATAGAACATTAACATAATGTCATATTGAGACATGATTATCTCTACTCTCTGGTTAAATATGGTTGTGAATGAAGGAGAGACGAGATTCACAAAATTAAGGTTGAGACTTGGGTGTCGTTGTGGCCTGTGGGAGTTGGGAGAGTGGTCAAATGGGTTGTTAACACGTATTGACAAGTCGGTGGGTCCACGCCTCTACGGTTTGGTCCGGTAAACTGCGGTCTAACCCAGACCAGACCAAGAGATCAAAACATAAAATAATACAGACCATAGACCAAACCAGACCATAATTAATGGTCTACGATTTTTCTAACGGTCTGGTTTGTTCTCCCAGCCCTAATCACAGACATCCCAACAATAATGTACTTATATTGAAATGGCATTGAAGTAGTCTTGTTGCAACCCCTAGCTAGTCAAATTAACGTCTCTCGCTCGACTTGGCCTACCTCAATTCTTCCGTTTGTATTAATATCCCAAAAGTCGTATATTCTCTTTAAAAATAAACAAGACGCAACCATTTGTGAACTACTGACAACCAAACCTTAGAATGCTTCTACGCACAATCGTAGTTTTTATAACTAATGTTGTTAAAAATACGCTTAAAAGTTTACGGTTTTACACTTCTAGATCACCAAAACAGTTCTACATAAAAACGTGCTTTTGACTACATTGCACACCAATATCCAAACAAATCAAATAAAGACAAGCCATGCACAATAACGAAAAGCAAAAAAGCAAATGAAACTAGTATTGGCAATTTGAACCTGCCCCTCAGTTATTACCAGATCTGACCTGCTATGGGGCGGGTATTACCCGACCTACAGTAGCGGGGGCAAGGTATGGGTATCTTCTTCCGCATCGCTCTGCCCCCGCCTCGTTGTTCACCCATTTTATCTCAATTTCTCACATTACCTATACATATTTCTCCTTTTTTGTCTTTTTTGTTCAACTAGTTAGAGTCGATCTTTCAACTTGTTAGGCTCAATTACTCGTTCTGTTACCACATTTTAATCCATAAAGTGTTTTCCCCTTTATTTTATCATAAAAAGTAAAATTTGCGTCTATTTTTTCCAAATATCATGTGAGAGTGGGTCGATCCGATTCGTATCCGTACGGGTTTTACCCGCCCAACACGTGATAGTATAGGAAGGGACATGGATGTTGAGGTACCGGCGTACCGCCCGCCCCATTGTCATTGAAAATATACTAAATGTCCCCTCCCCATCCAAAGATATACTACAGACACTACCGGCCCAATCAAATCAAAAGCAAAGAGAGTTGTGGACTTGTGGTGGTAAAGATATGAAATGAGGGATTCTCCTCAATTTTATGAACAAAGAAAGGTTAAAATATATGATTGGATTAATATATTTGTATGCCCTGAAATTTTCACATAATAAACATTTTGACAAATTTTTTCGATCTATAATATTATGGCCTAAACTATATACCAAAGTAACGAAATTGGCCAAATCCAAAAATTGACAGCTATCTTGGACGGTCAACGCCCCACGTCACCGCCAAATTAGCACCTTTCACTTAATTTTTTTATATTATCCACCTATTATTTATTTTTTCCATTTTGAATTAAAAAATTAAAAAATGAATTTTCTTTTCCCCTTCACTAACCCTACCATCCACTTATCCAAATATCCTTAATCCCAACCACACAAAAAAACCGCCGCCCCTCGCTTTCACCTTTCTTCTCGACGGCGATCTTCCTGCCTCATCCGACGAAAATGCAGCGGCAGGCGTTCTTCTAAACTCGCTGTCGCCATCGTAATCCACCCCTCTCCCTAAATCGATCCAGTTCCCTTATACTCTTCACCCTGCCGCCATCTTAATCCCCTTCAGTAACTCTTCTTGGAAGCAATTGGGGAAATTGAGAATGGAAATCAGGGGGTTGTAGATCTGGAGGTGACTAAATGTTGATAGTGAAACTGCAACGCCATTGCGCCGCTCCGACAAAATCAAGGGTTGCAGATCTCCTGCCGAACCTAGATAGGTAGAGGAAGGAGAGAGTGGCGACAACGGGATCCAAGGACAACTCATGAAGACCAAACAGAACCAGCCCATTCTCAAAATCCATATTCTTATTCTCTCTCGGTCTGCAAATCAAAAGGGATCCAATCCATTCTCATCGCAAGCCACACACGAAAATCCCTAGAACCGACCAAAATTATGTGGGAGGAGACTCTGCGGCGGCCGACGGGTGCACTGGCGTTGAAGCCAGTTCCTCCAGGCACGACCCGACATTCTTGTCGGCGGTGGTGTGAGCCTCGGTGGCGGAGGAGAGTGCCGGGGCGGTTGCAGAATGGGAAGGATTGAAATGCCGCAGACTGTAGGATGTGATTTTGTGATTTTTGCATGGTTCATGAAATGAAATAGTATCGGACATCATATCGGATTTCTTTCTGGTAGGGTATTTTGTAAACGACCGTGGTTCAATCGTTTCATACCGGTAAATACCATTTTTGTAATAATAAATTATTTTTTTTATCAAAAACCAAGCCGGCAAAATTAGAGTACCATTTCGAAGTAATATCGGATTATACCGAAAACACCGGACAATAAATATTAAATAATCATATAATAAATTAATAATGAGGCCCACTCCATAATATAAAAAAAAGGCCATGGACACCTAGAGAAACCCTAGGCGCCGCTCAACTCCCTTTCACTCTGCAAATTACTCATACCTCCAACTCTCTCCCCATCTTTTTTTTATTACTTTCTTTACTTTGATCTTTCTGTCCCACACGCCTATTTCTCGCTCTCCCACCTCTGATTATTTTCCTTTATCTCTCTTCTTCTCCCCGATCTCATCATCGGTCTCTTTCGTTCTCTTCATCTTCTTAAACGACGGTGGACGGGTGAAGATCGGCGACCTCGGCCTGGACTCGGGAAAAGAGAGGGAGCCTGGATAACTCTGCTCGAGCTGGACAATGGAGTGGAGAATGATGGGGGCCTCAATCTCACATGAAGAGGTGCGAGTTGACGATGGAGTGGAGAGGTCAGAGGAGGCAGGTCAAGAATTGAGATTGAATTGAATGGATTAGGGTTTTGCTCCTCTCCTGATTTAGGTTTCCCCCATTTTCGTTTGCTTAAAATCTGAAACGACATCTTTGACTTGTTACCATAGAACCGCCGGTTTGTTCAATATCGGACGAAATTCCGGATTGAACCTTTTATACCGAAAAATAGGCCGAGACGCTTTTTCTTCCATAGATTGCATGTCGTTTCGTTTTCTGTCCGGTTTCCGGTTGAACCGGCCGGTACTATCCGGTTTCCTGGACCATGGATTTTTGATGAGAGGAGACCATAAATTCATTTTTTTATTCAAAATGGAAAATATAAATATTAATAGATGGAAAATATAAATTTTTTTAAGTGAAAGATGCTGATTTCGCGGTGACATGGCCCGTTGATCGTTAGTCAACTCGTTTGACCGTCCAAGATGACGGTAAATTTTCGGGTTTGGCCAATTTCGTTATTTTGGTATATAGTTAAGAACATCATGTTATAGTTCGAAAAGTTTAACCAGAATGTTTATTATGTGAAAATGTCAAGTCAGCAAAGCAAAAAAAAATTATACGAAGGTACATGGGCTTGCAAACAGCAAAGCAAAAAATTATACGAAGGTACATGGGCTTGCAAACAGCAAAGCAAAAAGCCTATCTAAAGCCACAGCTTAGCACGGCTGAACTCCCCTAGTTTTAGTGAAATGTGAAAGCAGAAGGAAATGATTCGGTTTAAAAATGAACTAGGTGGCGATGCCGCGCCTTGTCGCGGAGTGGGGATGGCCTATGGGCATGTATTATGTGGCTCGTTATGATATTTTGTTTTGTATTATTTGCCTAAATTTTTTTTTTTTTTTGTTAGCAGTTTTTTTAGTAATATATGGGGTTGGAAGTTCGTAGATGGGTTTGGGTAGGGTATGGATATTTACTTCCATAATTTAAATTTTATGAGTTGGGTATGGATACCCATTTATTTAAGGGTGATTTAATTACACGTACAAAAATCAGACTTATCTGTAGAACTTCAAAAGTTTAGTTACCAAAATGTAATACACAAAAATTTTAGGTGCTAAAATTTTAATATTCCATAAATGTTTTGAGGACTTATATGCTAAAAAAATAAATTTAGGTTATAAATATAAAGATTTATTAAGTTTCGGTACCGAACTGTAATTTTCATAGTTGAAACTTAATTTTTTTTATAATGATGTATTTAAGATGATAATTATTTATCTTTTTATAGAAAAATAGAAACTATTTATTTTATATGTGTAGATACCTAGCCAAACATTCCAAGTATAATAGTTGAAAATTCTAGCACGGGTGAAAAAGAAAACCTCTAGAGAGAAGCAAAAGGAAGACAAACTGGAACTCGCTTAAAATTCCGCGCTTTCAAATCTCATTGTGGAAACTCGAAAATGACGAATTTCTAATAAGTAATAACCATATATATTTATTTTTATTGGACTCGACATTGAGCTGGAAAAAGTTAGTGGTTCATGGTTCAATTATTAATTCTCTAGACTGTTAGTGAGTCGTGTGTGGACCCGTTGATACTTGTGATTAGAATATATAAAAATAGTATACTAATTAGGGTTAGACAAAAAAAAGCAAAGAAAGAAATAAAGAAAGGGTTATGGAAGGCGAAGAAAAATAAAATGAAAAGGAAGTAGATGATGGAATGTTTTGATAAATTCTTTTAGTTGGTTGTCAATACAACAGTTAAGCCTTTTCACCGTAGCAATTTATTGACAATTGAGCAAATATAAAATGGTTGAATCTTCTCCTACAATTGAGTGGTACAACATCTTGTATTGTACAGACTAAATTTATACTTTTATGTTACGATTGATTGGATTCATGGATTGGTTCAAAAGAATTGGTGGATTGAATTTATGGATTTAATATGTAAATTTTAAAAATAGTAGGTACGAAAATCTTATAAAATTTAGATACCAAAACATAATTGTTCAATGATTTTAAGTTTAAATTTAAATTTGAGATATCAAAATATAAAATGTAAATTATAGTGACTAAGTTGTGATTTAATTAAATTTAGGTATCAAATTTTAAATAGTTATGCAACGGTAGTTCAACTTCATGTTATATATAGTAACAAGAAGTTCCCCAAGAAACAACCATTTGTGAACTACTAGACAACCAAACCCCGGGTAATTATCATAAATGGTCACAAAACTATTCACTTTGTACAAAAAGGTAATTCCGTCCATTTCCATCCAAAAAAACCATTACTTCCGTCCAGTCAGCACGCCACATCATTTAAAATATCAATAAATAAATTAATGACCAAATCCAATTAAACTGATAACCCTACAGAAAACTCTACCCGATTTATTGGAGAAAAAACCACGGTCACTTTCCTCTGCCAAGGCCCAAGAGTGATTCAGCTCCCAAGGATTTTCCTCCGGGTTTTCCTCCGTCCCCATACCAGCAAGAACCAATGGCAGGGAAGAAGAAACCACGGTCACTTTCCTTCCCTACTTCATTATTCCCATTCCGCAATCTCCGAAGTTCTCCCAAAACAATCCTCGCCGTCCAAGCCAGTAATCCCATGGCTGATCACACTTTTCCTCTCCTCCCCACCCTTCACTCGAAGACATCGGCTGCGGCGGGCGGGGGTTGTTCCTCCCGGCTTTGAAAACGATTCACCATCCCTGATGCTTACCCAATCATCGCCTCCAACCGCCATGTGGAGACCATCATTCCCTCCTTCTTCCACTCCACCCCGGACATAAGATTCAAGCGAGAGTGCCTCCGCACCAAGGACGGCGGCGGCGCGGCTCTCGATTGGGTTTCCGGCGACGATCACCAATTGCCTCCCGAGTCCCCTATTCTCATATTGCTGGTTCGTTCTTCGTTTACAAAAAAAAACCTCAATCTCCACCATAATTAGTTTTAAAAGGCGCAGTCTTTTATACCAAACAGAGCTCAAGATAGGGTGAGTAACAATGAGTAACTAAATTTGGACTCTTCTTTTAAGTGGCTGCAAATCTAAGGGTGGAAAATTAAAAGAATTTATTTTCCCTAGTTTTCTTAATTAGATCATATATTCTTCATTCTAACTCGGATTTCAATTTTTTTTGCACAGATGGAACGAGTTCGTTGTGCTCTACAAAATGATATTCATTTTCATTATTTTTTGAGAAAAAAAATTTTCATCCCTCTCGTTACCAACTCCATACCATATGGTATCTCCTTCGTTGTTTAGTCATTTTCGAAATATTTTGCACAAAAGGAACGATTTAATTATGATCTATTGGATTTCAAAATATTATGGGGGAAAAATTTCATACCTCTCGTTACCAACTCCATACCATACTATACCACCCTGGTATGAGGTGGTATTTTTCATACTATATGGTATGCTGTTATTTAATACCACTCAATACAATATGGTATTGACTGGTAATAACTGGCAAATTTTTTTTTTGTTCCAAAAAATATCAAAGTGGATATCATTTTGAATCGTTACCAACTCCATACCTTACTATACCACCCTGGTATGAGGTGGTATTTTTCATACCATATGGTATGCTGTTATTTAATACCAGTCAATACCATATGGTATTGACTGGTAATAACTGGCAAATTTTTTTTGTTCCATAAAATATCAAAGTGGATATCATTTTGAAGAGCACAATTAATCTGATCTAACTGTGCAAAAAAATTAAATTCTAAGTTAAAACGAGTGAGAAATCGTCCGTTAAAGATTAAGGGAAAGAAAATTAATGATTTTCCAGGAGATAGAAGGAGGCGCTGATGTGGCAGATTCTTATTGAGTTATGCATGGAGTTACTCATCACAATTCACAAGGTTACTCAAAGGATCTGCTCCCCAAACATGGGGAAATTGAGAATTTGCATCCGGGTTTAACATGGCGATTCAACACCAAGGGTTTTCCTCTATCAAAGCATATAAAAATTTGATCATTGGAGTTCTTGCGTAGCTGAATCACTCTAGGCAGAGGAAAGTGACAGCGGTTTGTCTCCAACAATTCAGGTGGGTGCGTATAAAATTAGGATTTTCGGTTGTGTTATCAGTTAATTGGGTTTGATCATTATTTTTTAATTATTATTTTAAATGACGTGGCATGATGACTAGACAGAAGTAATGGTTGTTTGGATGGAGATGGACAGAAATATCTTTCTGTTATTAGTCCAAACATATATTACTGAAACGTACAAAATTAAAGTTTCGTGACCGTTCTGTACAAAGTAAATAATTTTGTGACCATTTATGATAATTAGCCACCAAACCCCTGCCCCTAAACACATATCCAAAGCAAACTAAAGAAGACAAGGCATGCACAACAAATGTACAGCAGAAAAGCAAATGAAACACACTAAATGTCCCCTTCCCCATCCAAAGATATACAGACACCACCGGCCCAAATCAAAAGCAAACGATTCTCCCATCAAACGGTCTGGGTGGTGCCCGTGGAAGCAGTCTTGTCCCGGGCACTCATCTCCACGTCGTCATTATCGCCGTGCTTGGTGGAGTCGTAGGCCTCGCCGTCGCCCCAGAGTGCGTAGGCCTCCTCCCCGTGCACGGCGTCGTCGCCGATGAGCAGCTGCTCCTCGGACATGCGGAGCGGGACGACGAGGCCGATGAGGTAGCAGATGATGGAGGTGGCCACCACGTTCCACCCGATGACGAACCCGCCGCCGACCAGCTGCTTGACGACCTGGATCCCGCCGCCGTAGAAGGCTCCCCTGGAGTTGGTGACGGGGAGGAAGAGGGAGCACAGCGTGGGTTCCGCCAGCAGGCCCGTGAGGACGCCGCCGAGGAGCCCCGCCACCGCGTGGGTGTGGAAGACGCCCAGCGTGTCGTCTATTTTTTGGAGTAAGGTCCATCTCTTGTGGACGATCATCATCGTGAACCATGGGATGCTACCTGACGCGATCCCCATCACTATCGCTGCCCATCCTTGCACCACCCCTGCCCCCAACCAAAAAAACAGAATAAGGATGTGAATTTGCCGTTGATGATTAATTAGCTTGTTATTACCCATAAATATAAAATGAAGAGCGTACCGGCGCCGGGGGTGATGCAGACGAGGCCGGTGATCATGCCCTGGACGGCACCGATGACGGAAGGCTTGTGGAAGAAGATGACATCCAGCCACGTCCACACCAGCAGGCTCGTAGCGGCGCATATGTTGGTGTTCAGCACCGCCATCGAGGAGTCCACGTTGGCGGTGTACGGGTCTCCGCCGTTGAACCCGGCCCAGCCCATCCACAGAAGGCCCGCACCCGCCAGCATCAGCACCACGTTGTTCGGAGGGAACCTCTCCCTGTCCTTCTTCGATCTCGGCCCCACCTGAAATACATTTTTTCCAAAAAATTCCCAATTCATTGTTAATTACCAAGTCAGACTAACCAAGTCAACTAATTAAGTAAACCCCCTAGACCACGTAACCAACTTAATTAAGGCATGTTAATGAAGATGAATGAACTCAATAATTAGACCTCCTCATTTTTTCTTGCCTCCCCGCGCTCGTGGATTGGCCACCAAAGTCAAACAGCTTTAATTAGCGGCAGCTGGCGATTAGCGGAAAAAGTGAACGTGATCCCGTGAATGAATCTCATCACGGAATCTTTGCAGATTCCTCGGACTAATAGTACTCTGTTTAATTACATAAACTACTAGAATCTCCGGCTGGAATAGATACATACATTGCACCAATCGACTCATTCTATTGACTTTTCAACTTATACTATATATTTACCGGCATTAAATTGCATGTTAATCAATAACTTAAATTTTCTATCTACTTCCCTAAGTAACATCGAGGCCAACTGTAGACATCACTATTCCTACGGTGTTTGTTAAATTATGTCTTTTCACATAGTAATTAATTAATGATATACTAGTAATCATCACATCTGCTCATAGTTTCCTTTATTAATTGTGTGGGTTTTGTCCGTCATTTTCAACCATCAACGTGACATTTTAAGTTTAGAATTTTACAATTACCAAATTAAATCTAACTTCAAACTAATTACCACATTAGTTTTCATCAAGGTTTTCAACCCGCGGGCTCACTTGGACCCGATCGAGCTAGTGGATCAAGGATTAGTGGGTCGACCCGCGGGTTGACAACATTGGCTTTCATTTAGTTACCAAATGGTAGAAACGTAAAAATTCAAAAACCCCATACGATAAACATAAACAATTATGAGGATAATTGATCAAAATGATCAGATGCGTTCGGACAAGTAATAAAAAAGCCAGTCACAATTGTTTAAAATAATATAACAAAATAAAAATTACATAATACTACAAAATAACACAAAATGTTTATTTTGTGTCTTTTATATTCTGTATTCCATCCGAAATGCCGGTTTAGATGTTACGTGCATAAACGTCGCACTCTTAGCAGTTGGACTGGAAAATCAGATGATTGTAAATATATCACAAGCGTTAAATAGATAGATAGTACGCGCTACGTACCCAAAAAGCGGTGGTGAAGCCGGCGATCCCAGAGGACAAGTGGATGACATACCCGCCGGAGTAGTCAATAACACCCCACTGGAACAGAAACCCGCCTCCCCACAGGCTGAAAGCCCCCACCGTGTACGAAAACGTCAGCCACAGCGGCACGAAGGCCATCCACGCCTTGAAGTTCATCCGCCCCAGCACCGAGCCGGCCACCAAAATCAGCGTTATGGCGGCGAACACGCACTGGAACCACACCATCGACGCCATCGGGTAAAACGGCGCGATCATCGCCGTCTCGACCGTCTTGCCGTCGTGGTAGTAGTGCGTGGTGGCCGGCAGCGCGGCCTGCTTGATCAGGAACTTCTGGCCCAGCGCGGGCCCGGCTTTGCCCCAGAAGGGGAGCAGCTTGTCGCCGAAGGACATCTTGTAGGCCCACACGGCCCAGCAGAGGACGACGGCGGCGAAGGCGTAGAGGGCCATGAAGGCCGAGTTCACGGCCCACTTCTTCTTCACGATGCTTCCGTACAGGATGACCAGACCGGGGACGCTCTGGAGGCCGACGAGGGTTGCGGAGATCATCTGCCACGCGTTGTCGCCTTTGTTCAGCCAGTCCGGGACGGCCAGCGACGTGCCGCCTTGGTAGGCTATTGGGACGACGTTGAAGGGAGGAGGAACCGCCGCCATTTTTTTTTCTTTTCTTTTTCGTTTGGTTTAATTTCGAGGTGCGCGGCCTTTGGTTCCTTTTTATGGTGGTGAGCTGAGCTGGATACTGTTTGGATTACAGCTGTAGTTAGTAGAGAGCCGGCCGAGAGATTCGGGATTCTAAGATGCAATTATAATTATGACATTTTGTGTAGGCAACATGTGTTAGCGAGTTACGGATCCGCAGGAAATTTACCGGGTCAGATTCTGTTTCGTTACTGTTTATCAAACCAATATCGAACCATTAACTCTATAAAAAAAAATTGAACCATTAACCATAAACCATATAATTAACACTATGATTTGATCCTGCACGACCCTTGTGATGTGAGCCCCTAGTTTAAAGTGGGAGCCGGATCTAAACGTTGAGAATGATATATATTTTTTTCTAGTTTTTTAAGTGATTTTAATTTTCGTTCTTCAAGATTAGATTTTAAATTTTTTTTTTTTACACAGATGAAACGAATTTGATGTGATCTACAAATAATATTCATTTTTAATATATTTTGAGAATTTTTTTTAATACCACTCATTGTCATCATGGTACCACCTAAGGCTGGCTATTTGGTCCGGACTGGTTGGTTTTACCAGAAACCGGACCGTATAAATCTGGACTGGGACCGGATAACAAACAATTCAATCTCATATTCAGGCTTAGATTTGAGGTAAAAAAACCGTATAAAGACCGGATAAGAGACCCCAACACTCAAATCCCCACAAGCTCAATCTAAAATCAAGATCAAATTGGGACCGGACCGGATCAAGAGCGGACTGTATCCAATCCAATCTTTGGTTCTTATATTCCCGAAAAGACCGGACTGGGACCAGATCAATTTGGTCCAATTTAACCGGACCAGACTGTATAGCCACCCCTAGTACCACCTTTGTTTTAACTCGGGGTTTGAAAAATTTTGCCAAATAAAAAAAGAGTTCATCATGATATATTGGATATACAAATTTATTTGGGGGAGTTTAAGACCAAATATACCACTATGGTATATGATGATGAAATGTGGTAAATGACGGTTAGTACATTCCCACTATCATTAATTGTATGCAACCATTCTATATTATGCTATGTTCATACCACGTGGTATAATATCATATACTACCGAGCATTATCACATGTTATGAACTAGTAATAATTGTCTCAATTTATTTCCAAAATTTATCAAAGTGGATGTAATTTTGAAGAGCACAAATATGATTTATCTCTACAAAACAAATAGATATAGTCCGTTGAAATTAATTGGGGAAACAGTTAGAAGTCGTCCATGAAAGGTTATTGACGAGTAAGTTTTTTTTTTAAACACTGACTAGTAGGTTATGCATGCCATGCATCCACTCCCCTATAATTTGGTTTGGGTCGATTATAACAGAGTATCGTTGTTTTCGTATTCTGTTTAGTTTTTGGATCAATCATCCAACACAAAACCAATGTCAATTGCCACATACATTTATAATTTTCAACTTTAATCAACCATATAGACGGAAACCCCATATTAAGGCTATTTCCTGTGAACTTTTTTTATATTGCTCATCAATTTTTTAGTAAGAAGTTTGAATTTCAAAGTCATACCCTACATCCACAAACTCCTTCCTTGCGGGAATTCTGAAGGAGCTCGCTATTAGTGAGCGAAGCCGCCGGCCAACCACTACTCGCCGCCAACCCAAACCCAATCTTCCGCACATATGTCGACGACATAAGACCAGGAACATTACGATTTTGTCTTGGGTTTTAGAATTTTGGCTAAAAATGCGTATTCCATATTCTCCTGTGGTACTTTCATCTCCAGTTCTTCATATGATGTGTTGATGGTTGGTAGAGGTGTGGTGTTTGTATTACTGGTGGTTCTAGTACGTCCTCTTCATGTGTTTTGTTCAACCTTAGTTGAGCTTGATTTTATTCTTCGAGGTTACCGTCTTTTCTTGAAATTAAGCATCACTCAAGCGGATCGTCAGATGTGAAGTCTTAAATAGAGCAGACAGGTTTAAGCGTGAAATTGTTTTGGAATTCATCTTTATCCCCATGTAAGTGGGCATGCTTCATCCCATCGCTTTGATCAATGTAACGACCTCTGACCGCACTCTTAGCGTAAGCTTTCCATTATGTGCATCTATAAGTGTGTGTGCAGTAGACACGAAGGGCCTTCCTACCAACAATGTAGCATCATCATCATCAGTATCCATTATAAAAAAATCAGCAGGAAAATCAAACAAACCAACTCTAATGAGCATCTTCTAGGGTTCCTCTAGTAGGCTTTGACGTTTTATCGGCCTATTGTATGGTCATTCGAGTGGAAGAAAGTGTCCTTATCTTATGTTTTTTAAACACGCATGTTGGCATGATGTTAATACTAGCTCCCAAAACGGATAGACATTTATCAATATCACAGAACCAATAGTGCAGGGTATAGTGAAATTCCCTTCTCTTAGTTTTTTGGTAAGGCTCGTTGGCTCAATACGGCAAAGCATTGCTCATTGAGTGTGACTGATGTGGCGTCTAACCATTCTTGTTTGTTAGTTAAGAATTCCTTCTCGAATTTGGCGTATTTCGCTATCTTCCCAATTTCTTCTATCAACGGCATTGTCGATGTGTATATTTCTTAGCATTCCCATGAATTGGCATACTGCAGCATTGTCTTTCTACTAGCTTTCCTCAATTATGCAGGGTATGGAGCTTCAGTATACTTAACGATGTTAGGTTCTTTACTTAGGAAGGGGGATAGGTGGCATCTCCAATATTTCTTTGGTTGGATGCCATGTTGATATGGTCTTCAACATTTCTGGGTGGTCGCTTCGATTCTACGTTGCTTCGTGGAAGTGGTAGAGTCTTAAGGGGTTCTTCTACTTCAGGAAAAGGATGTGTCATGGTCTCTTTCCCACTTATTGTGATGACTTTTAGATGGCCTTGTACTCCCTAATATGATTTATCCCAGTCTTCCATACATCTCGATGAGACGTTCTTCATAAACTTATTGCTTATTATTGACACCCTTTACATCTTCTAGTATCAACATCAATTTGAACCATCCTTACTACCTTTGATGATAAGCTTTGCTACATCCACTAAGTTTGTGACCTTGTGATGGTCAGGAGAGTCTAGATTGATTTTTGAGAGGCCAATTTCCAATTGATCGTAGAGGTCAAATATTTAATCCTCATGTATCCTTTTTTTTTTTTTTTTTTTCTAAATTAATCTCTCTGTGCATGATAGAAAGGCTAACCCCACACTTTTCTTCTAATAGCTTTTCCATACTAGAATGCTTGTTTTTTAGTATTGAGTTTACACACTTCTTCTACTTGCCTCTTTTCCATGGAAACCTAGAAAACTCCACTTGTAAGGTGGAATTTTCCTTTGCCATTGCTTCCATTTGTTTTTCCATTTCTTTCATAGAATCTTGGATAATTTGTACATCATTGACTTGTTTTGGGAGTGATTTTATCCTTGCAATATTCTTGATTCTTCGTGCTAGTAGGGATGGCAATCAAACCCACGGCCGCGGGTATCCGACCGTCCCCGAGCCTCCCCATCCCCATACCCGCCCCACCAAGATAATTTCTTCATATTTTAAAAAATATATGCATCAAATTATAATCTATCAATGATGATGAGGATAACTTGAGAAAATAAATAGTAGAAATGCAATTGATTGACCACCTTAATCAAAATCTAATTCATTTCTCTCAATTCTCAATTCACTCTTTCACTTTCCCCCTTGTCAACAAGATTATGTTAGTTAATTATTATTTAGTAGATGTATCAGAGTTAGAACATAATAATTTGAAAAATATTATACTCTATATTATGTATTAATGGATATTTTAGGATCATAATCTTTGAACCATATTAAAAAAATGACCGTGTTTTATTGACTTCGTGATATAATATTTTCGTTTAGAATTATAATTAGAACTTTTCTTGTAAGTTTTAGGTATAATAATGTTGGATGTACGCGTATGGGTATTACCCATGGGTACCCGAAACCCACGGGTATGGGGCGGGTATGGGTTTGGATATTTGATGATGGGTATGGGGATGGTTTAAGCAAACCCGCCCCATTGCCATCCCTACGTGCTAGTGTCTCCTATGTCTTCCTTGATTTAGTTGCATTTGGTTGAGTTATGTCTCCCCCTGCCAATTCATTAATATGTATGGCGGTTGTTCATCCAAACCTTTGTATAATGCCTTTGCGAGTTGTTTGTTGCTATATCCATAATAAGGGCAAGTGTGTAACAAGGAGTTGAAACACTCCCATACTCTATGGAATGGTTTTTCTTCTTTTCGGCAGAAGCCAATGATTTGGGATGTGAGCTCGTCCGTCCTCCTTGGGGGAAAGCATTCTTCGAGAAATGCTTGTGAAAGAGTTTACCACATGTTAGATGTGTTTGATGGGTTCTCATCAAGCCAAACTCTTGCGGTCAATGAAAAAGATAAGAGTCTCAAATGTAGAGCTTCTTCTTCACCCCCTGGTTCTGAAAGGCAAATATTGAGAAAGTTCTTAGTGTGTAACACAAGATCTTCATCATTTTCTCTAGAGAAATGTTTCATTTCTAATTTCTTGTACCATTCTAATTAAGGATGGTCTTAACACAATATATGTTGTAGGGTGGATTATGATGGACATGAGATTTGATGCTCTGGGTCGAGAGTATTCAAATCTCTTTCTTTTGAAGTACTTTCTTATAGTATTCCTTCGTGTGATTTGCAACTCTCTGTTCTTGTAGGTTCAAGTTATGTAAAACAAGACAAACTTCAGTGTAATACTTTTAAAAGCATCAAACACAAGGAGGTTGCCTTCTTTTAAATACCATAAAAAATATCTAGCAACGACACCAGTAACTTAATGTGACTGTAGTATATCACAAAGTAATAATCATTGATTTTGTCCAGCGTCATATTAAATGACTCTTTTGATAACAACTACTTTGAAACTAATCTCTTGGGTTCGAATAAAGATGTGACCGAAATTAAATGCGATGGGCTGAGGTTCCCTAATGATGGCTAATTTTTCTACTTTAACTAAAGCAAGTAATTAAAACATTAAAGCAAGTAAATTGAGTAACAATGAACCAAGTATGAGAAACTATTGTTTAGGTAACTTCATCTAGATGAACATGCATAATAACTCTTTAATGATAATGCATTCATGAGTTCCTTACATTATGATGCCACATCTCCTCCACTAATGTATTCCTAATAGAATCTTCACCACATTCAGAAGGAATCAAGACTAGCTAATGTGTGATTTCGCTTCATGCAACTAACAAATCAATCACGAACAATAGATCATATACAACACTTCGATAACTAAGCCCCGCACGAATACCATAATATTGGTCCTTCAAATTGTTTACCTTCTTCAGGGTGCGTTCTCGACAACCTATATCAAGCATCAAGCATATACATACATGAAAAGTTGTGTATTCAATTCATACATGCATAAGTTAATGGCATACCATATAAGAGCATTTTCCTAGCAACATGTATTGATATTAAGCGCAAACCAAGATAGAATATAATAGAATGAAAACATCATTAGCATATCATTAAATCATCAAAATTGAAACATGAAACATCATAGATTTCACATTCTAAACAATAATAACTTTAGATAGCAGTCCGAGAGAGGGATGATATACCCATCGATGATGAAGGCATCTCCATTGAACTGTGACATAACTTCATCTCTCCGGTGAATGTTAAAAGAATTGAAATAAGGAAAAACTTCCCGTGAGGCAACTTTAGCCGACAAAATCGATTCACTGCTATGTACTGGTGTAGAACCCAGTAGAGGAAGTTTGAATCTTATTGCCTCGGTTAGCTTACGCAGGTGGAGGCTAGTCGCTCGACGGGTATTCAAATTGAGAGGGTTTGGATCACTTTAGTCAAGACTTCAGATTGTTTGAGAACTTTCTGCAGTTTAAACATCAAAAGACCTGACTTAGGTGAATTACAACTTGGCCTAACTGCGATCTAGAGGACACATACCTGAGTGAGCCTTCTTAATCTGAATACAACCTTTACTTGCTTTCTGTTTGTTTTTGCTTGTGATAATCTTCACTTGCAATGCACTCAAAAGCGCGATTCTACCTAGAAGCGGAAAATGGGTAAAATCGTAAACCGTAGAATCAAAGCCTAAAAACGTAAGTTTTTTACGCATACTGTAAAATAACAAAAAATGTGTTAAGTACGACATATACTATGTAAAATATGAGTGCACATAGTTTAGATAAGTTAATAAATACTTGTAATTCATGTCTAAACTCATAACATTTTAACAATAAGTTCATAAACATATATCTTAACCATAAGCTACCTTCCCCTCTAAGCTAGTGATTTTGAGAAGCGCCTAGTTGGTGAATTAGATTACTCTGTTGAAACTAAGAATGCACCCAAGTACTTGATATGTATCTTTTAATCTTAAATATATCATTTTTTTTGTGATTTACCTGTAAAATATAAGTATTTTCGTGAATAGAATACTCCTTTAGTGAACTAGAAGCGTAAAAGCGTAAAGCGTTTTGGTGAACCAAAAGCGTAAAAGCGTAAGCTTTTAAGCTTTAAAGCGCATTTCAGTCCCGATTTTATACACTTAAGATTTTATATGGAAACGAAAGCGTTTTAGTGTTCTAGAAGCGTAAAACCGTAAGTTTTTAAGTTTTAAAGCGCGATTTTGACTGAATTGTTCACTCGAACTGATCGTAGTTTGGTGTTATGTTTTAGCGAGTCACAAGGGATACAAGGTTTGATCGCTTTAGTGGAAGGTAATGCATTTTAAAATTGTAATGCAAGAAGAATAAGGCGATCATGATAGGGAAAGCCTTTGTCTTATGTCGTTTACCTTAAAAGCAAAGGTTTTAGCAAACTAGCATTCATTTCAAGAGATTCGGTGGAGGATTACACAACCATATTTCTGCTTGCCTACACCTACTTATTTGATTTTGCAAAAGGTCGCCCTTACTCTATTCCCTCATCAGGAAAATTCGGACGAGTTGGACACCCACAAAAAAAGAAAGAAGATGAGTTCCTCTTTCTTTTATCATGTTGTGTGAAATGGAAGTTTCATGGCGAAAACTCTATGGAAAAAGGTGGATCAATTCGATGTTTAATTTTGTGTTAGAATACAAGTGTCGGCTAGTAAATCAATGGATAGTCTTGGTCCTCTTGAAAATACCGGTCAAAGAAAAAACTAATTTATAAATGATACATATAAAACATCTACAGTTCGACTTATGGTGAAAGTTTTAGTTACAACAATGTTGACCATTTAATTATATTAAATATCATTTGAGATTTCGGCACAAATGATACTTTTTAGTTAAGGATAGCAACCCAGACAACTATTCCATATATATTGATAATTGAAAATCAAGTTTTTAATGTTCTCATTTGATGATCATATAGAGCCGAGCTCGCATGATGCAATGGGTCGAATCGTCGAAGAGGAAGCTGATCTGTCGTATGCACTTCCGACTGACACAGTCGACAGTTTGAGGAATAAATGTGCTTAGGTACTTATGAAATCACGATTATAGGACCAATCATATATCCCATGAAAGATTTTATCTCTAAGAACTCTTTGAAGAAATTTTTTAGCAAACGAATTAAAGAAGTTTAAATTTTGAAATGATAAATAAATATGCTTATAGAAAAAAGACACTATAAATATTTCAAAATAAGCTACACTGACATAAAAAGTTCATTATTTTATGAATTTTTGCGAATATGAAGAATTTATAACAAACATATCAAAGAAGGAAATAGATCCCAACAAAGGCCGGCTTACCCCAATCGGATTATATTTCTTTTGCACATCGTTGTTAATATGAATGTTAATGTGTTGAGAAAAATACACTGAAAAGTAGTTTAGTTTTAAATACAAAATTATTAAAAACATACGAATTGTATTTGTTATATTAGGCAGTATACAGTTGTTTAACTGGCTGATATTTATATATAAATTACTAATTTTATCAGTGAATATGTTCTGCGGCAGAAGGATTCAAATTTCCAAGCAACGGGATCCAAACCCATCACTTTAACACTTGGTCATACTCCAAATAAATTAGTATTGGTTCTTCATCAATTCCTCCTCAAATAGTTATGAAATAAATTAGCTTGATTCTCAAGATGCAATATGTATCTTTTTTTATGAGAAAAGTTTTATAATGGTATTAGGTTTTTGGAATTATTTCTTTTAGGACTGGTGTACTTTAAGGAAGAACTCCTATAATGAGTAATGAGAGCATATTTAGTTAAGACGTGGTTTGTAAGTTGCGATTGGTAAATAAATATATTGTTGTGAATGCATGTATACTATTATACATGTATTGTCGAATTTGGTGCATTGTAGAATACAACGTTTGATATGTGTAATTGTGTATGTCAACTCAACATAAAAAGCCGAGACAATATAATTTCAACTCAACTATATCAACCATCGCAACTAAAAGTTGAGATATAATTTAGGGTAAATACAATTTAATATCCAAACCTTTCATTTTAAACAATAAAATAACAAAACCTTTTCGAAAACAATCTAATATCCAAATCGTCAACTTTTCGTCCGTTTGACCGTTGTTTGACACTTCAAAAAAGTTTTGTTTAGGGGAAATTGTCACAATACAACTTTGTTTTCTTGTTATGGCATTGCAGATGACTGAATATTTAGATATTTTATACCATCATGGTGGAGTCATGGACTTCTCGGGTTTGGAACCACGATATGTTGGTGGTTTTTCATAGAAAATGTCGATGGATATTGATGAAGTGTCGTACTTCGAACTTTTTTGAAGTGTCAACTAACGGTCAAACGAACGGAAAGATGGCGATTTGGATATTAGATTGTTTTCGAAAATTTTTGGCTATTATATTGTTTAAAATGAAAGGTTTGGATATTAAATTGTATTTACCCTATAATTTATGGTCATATTACATGTATTGTTTTTTCTGAAAAAAAAGGCAAAATACATTTCTATAGCCAAAACTTTCACGTTTGTGTCAATAATAGCCAAATTTGGAGAAATACCATTTATAGCCACATTTTTAAAACTTATTGGACTAATTTAGCCATTTTCGTCAAATACTTTAACACCGTCAACTATTCTGTCAGTGAAGTGGACATTAGGCTAATGTGAATGCCACCTAGACGACACATCATGTCCACATCGATCTTGCCATGTCACATGGCAGCCATGTCACAATTTAAAGTAAATTTTTTATGTTATTTCATTTAATTTTAAAGATCTCTTCTCCATCTCCTTCTCCTTCCAGGACAAAAAAAAAAATAATAATAATAATAATAAGAGGATCTGTCCCCTTCATCTTCTTCTTCCTACCGTCATCACAAACCTCCATACCGCCCTGAAAATCCGACCGCCGCCGCCACCCTGAAAATCCCCCTCAACCAGCTCTTCATCCTCCCAAATCCCTCTCTACGAGCTCTCGATAATGAAAACCCCACCCAGATTCTTAAACCCCCATACCCAAATCCTCCACCGCCTTCAACAAACCAAGATTATTGGCACAGAGATTAGGGTTCATAGATAGGGGTTTTCAAAAAGTTTGAGAGAGGAAGAGAGAGAGAGAGAAATGGAGGATTCTTCTTCGACGAACTGCAAGCGATCGAACGGAGGATTTGACGAAGTTGCCTGGGATTCCGCGACGACTGCGAGGAACTTCTCCAAGAATTTGAAGAAGTGCGGATGGAGTTCACGGAATTGAAATCGAGCTCCACTCGATCTCCCCATGAATTCTGAAGTAATTCGCCGACGCTGCTGCTCATCAGCTGAGGGGAAGGGGGATAGCCCGACGACGTCGATGTCGAATTCGTCGCCAGCATCTGGCCGTCTCATGTTCGACGGCGATTTCTGCTCCGCTACGGCCGACTCCCACGCTATACTTTTACAAATTAATTATTTTTTCTAAACCCTATCAATCTCATCTCCCAAATCGTTTCGCCTTCCTTCTCGGTCCCAACCACCGCACAATTCCCAGAAAGAACAAAGATTGCCTCACCACCACACTTCAATCTCCCTCTCTTTCCCTCTTGCCCACTCCCTCTCTTGATGAATGGATGGATGAATTCATTTTTTTTTTTTTTTTGGAATTGGCTGTATCTTCTTGCTACTTTTCTTCTTCTGCGAGCTCTTTGCTTCTTGTTTTCATCATGGTCTAGTGAGGGCTTTGCAATTTTTATCCTATATTTTTTTCATTTTCTAAATCCACGTGGATATTTACAGATGAAACTAGAGATCAGAGGTCGTCACATCAGCATTTCCGTTTGTTCAATCATACCTAACGCTAACACCGTTGAAGAATTGAACGGAAGTGGTTATAAGTGGTATTTCTTCAAATTTGGCTATTATTAATTAGGATGTATTTTGAAAAAAAAAATACATCCTAAAACAATATAATTACAGACATTTCTCGTCCCCGCCTCCGCCGCCGGCTGACGCGAGCCCTTCTTCCATGAACGACCAAACTCCGAACACTCCTCTTCCCGGAGATGGAGCTGCCGGCCAGATGGATGATCAGTCGTCGGCTACCATGCTCGACCTCACCAGCTTTCAACTCCACGATCTCACCTCCGTAGAGTTGCCGCCGACGCTCACCGAATTAGACCTCACGGCCAATCGCTTGTCCGGCTTGGACCCCAGGATTGCCCACCTCGCTAACCTCACCAAGCTCTCTCTCCGCCAGAACCTCATCGATGACGCCGCCGTCGAGCCCCTCTCCCATTGGGACCTCCTCTCCGGCATCGAGGCAAACCCTCCCTTCATCTTCTTAAATCCTTAATTAAGCTTCGCCTGTCATTGATTATTCTTCATTTTACTGATTAATTGATTGAGTCTCTCGTCATTGATGGATTAATTAAATGTTAGGAACTAGTGCTTAGAGATAATAAGCTCGGCAAAATCCCGGACGTTGCCATGTTCAAGAAGCTCTTGGTTTTCGACGTATCGTTCAACGAGATCCATTCCGCTCAGGGGTTGTCGAAGGTCTCTTCTACGCTGAGAGAGCTCTACGTCTCCAAAAATGAAGTTCCTAAGATGGAGGAGATTGATCATCTCTTTCAATTGCGAATTCTTGAACTTGGTTCTAACCGACTCAGGGTCCGTCTCTTTTGCTATTTGGTTTGAGGGTTCCTATGCTTCCATCAGCCTTCATTTCGTTGCTCCTTGTCTTGTCTGAGAGATGTATTGCTCTGTGAACTGTTTAGTTACAGCAGGGAAATTAATGAATGTGTTGTCAAAGGTTTGTGTCCTCTAAACCCCACTGCTTCAGGTAATGGAGAACCTGGAAAACCTGAAAAACTTGGAGGAGTTATGGCTTGGAAGGAATCGTATCAAACAGGTTAACCTTTGTGGGTTGAAATGCATCAAGAAGATCAGTTTGCAGAGCAATCGGTTGACTACCATGACGGGTTTTGAGGTAACTTAGCTGAAAAGGAAGGAAGGAAGAAAATTTCTCTAGTTTTTTTTATAAATAAGTTTGTGTGGATGTCACTAATTGCAACCGGAAAATGTGGGTTTCTCATTTTAATCAGTTGTTGCCCCAATTTACACTTTACAGGACTGTGTTGCTTTAGAGGAACTGTACTTGAGCCATAATGGTATTGAGAAAATGGAAGGCCTATCAGCCTTGGTTAACCTCCGTGTGCTTGATGTATCATCTAACAAGCTCACTTCTGTCGATGACATTCATGGTCTGCCAAAGTATGTGCGAAATACATTCTTCTTAACTGAATCATGTTCTTCGTGATATTCAGAGCTGGCAGGAGTTGCTTACTTTGAATTTAAACTGCAGGCTAGAAGATCTATGGCTCAATGACAACAGAATAGAGTCTCTTGGAAGCATTTCTGATGCTGTTGCTGGCTCGAGAGAAAAAATGACCACAATCTACCTGGCAAACAATCCATGTGTAAGATTTGAAACCACTTTTAAGCACTTGAAACACTCATACTATCACCTAATACCATATGCTTGTAGATTCTCCATTACAGTGATCAATCGAAAGTTTGGTTTTTGTCTTTCGCATTGCTTATTGTCAGGTGGTTTTGCATTCATATCTGCAAAGCCAAGCTCCAAGCTGTTGTCTGCTTCTTTGACCTAATAGAAGTTTGTTTCAAGATTGTGTCCTGATTGTCAGACTGTTGTGGTTGTTTGATTAGTCCAAATAGGATGCATCTCCTGCTTGTTGTCTGAAAGTACTGTTGTTGATCCCTTGTTTCCCAGTCCTTTCTTGCTGTTTCTCGACTCTAATTTCACGAATCAAGAATCTCCTTTCTTCTTGCTACACGTCATGATCATTAATATGCGTCAAAGTATCAAAGAGAAGTTGCCATTCCATTAGGATTCCTTCTTTCTTTTCAAGGTTCTAGCAACTTTTTTTGTGTGCATTCTTCGATACTCCTGCTGTACAATTGAATACCTTTGTTTCGTATTTGTTTTCTCCCCTCTTAAAATGTCCTAGTTTCTCAATCTTTTTGTTGTTGCTTGTAATTGCAGGCAAACTCTCCTGACTACTGTTCTACATTGAAGCAGATCTTTCCAAACATTCTGCAAATTGACTCCAATGTGTACGGTTAATCAGCGGCTAGTAAAAAAACGGATTTTCCAGTGAGAGTCGTAAGTTATGCGTATGGGCTATGGATGGCGCAGTCCCTTATTAGGAACCCACAAATCGCCATGTTAGCTGGCTTTGCAGGTTGTCTGACCTCCCAGTTTTTTGTTGGTAGGAAACAGTAGCTGATATTGTTAGAAGGAGCTAGCTGCATGAGATAATTCCGGGTTTAGATTATATATTCGTCTCTGATTCCAGTTATCTTTTTTGCTTCCATGGTCTGCTCTCTGTTCGATGTTTTCTTGGTTGTCCTTCCCGCTCAAGAGGTCGAAGTTTGAGATGCATGAATTCCTTAGCCACTGAACTTAAAAACCCTTTCACTGTTAACGGGTTTGTGCAATGCTTTCGGACGCATGGTGGAGTAGCACGGTTGAGTAGTTTATAGGTATTAGGGTTGGTTTGGTTTTGATGATTGTTTGCTTGAGATAGTCACAGTGCATTGTTTTTTTTTTTTAGCACAAACAATACATGTATTGTTTGCTTGATGTGATGGAAATTATCACTTAAAATGAGTGATAGTAATATCTCTACTTAAACTTGAGATTGTTGAGATAGTTTTAATGAGATTGTTGGGTTCCTTTTTGTTCCAATCATACCCCTAGTTATATTTATATGTTATCATAAAAGCAATGGCAAAAGTGATCTTTCTCACAAAAAGTAATATAACATGTTGAATACGAGCTTTGGTATTTGCGATTGTTAAAATTGATGTATTGTATGAATGCAAGCATTATAAATTGATGTATTGGTTAAATGCTTGCATTCTAAGATTACAATGTTTGGTAGTTGTGATTGTATTTTTAGGAATGTAGTGGTCGTTTGGAAATTGCGATTGTTAAATAGATGTATTGTTGAGAATGCATGTATAATATTATACATGTATTGTCGAATTTGATGCATTGTAGAATACTACGTTTGGTATGTGTGATTGTGTATGTTGCATTAGCTAAAAGCTGAGACAAAACAATCTCAACTCAACTATCTCAACAATCACAACTAAAAGTTGAGATATAATAATCACTCAAAATGAGTGATAGTTTCTGTCACATAGAAACAATCCATGTATTGTTTCTTCTAAAAAACAAAAAAAACGATGCATTATAAACAATACATGCATAATGACAATCTCAACAAAACAATCGCAACTTCCAAACGACCCTAGTTGGAAAACCACTTTTTGAATGAAAGCCACATTTATCCTTCCTTTTAGATATAAAAGTCAATCATATATAAAAGTTGATAAGGGCATAAAAGAGAAGAAAAGTTGATTCATACTCTCAAAATACAATCTCAACAATATCACAAAATACTTGAGATTCTAAATCATTCATTTTGAATGATTTCAAATGTCACATCAACAATCAAATACATGCATTGTGTTTTATTTTGCAACAAAAAAACGATGCATTCTCTACAATACATGCATTCATTAAATACATCATTTAGATACGCATCTACCAAACGACCCCTAAAAGAATTATCACCAAAACCAAACAAAGTACATTACATTATTTTCCTTAATTACATGTATATTACAATGCACTGATTTAAGTATCAACAAAACCAAACGACCCCTTAAGTTCTTGAAATGGGGGAACACGGTTTTGTTGCAAAAGTTTTCTCTCAAGGCCCCGAACTTCTTATGATCCTCTTTTCAATTTGTGGCTCCTCTAGTCTGATTTCTGGTAGAGATGTGATAGAATCATAGAATTGGCTCTATCTAGGGTTAGAGAACTTGGGGATCAATAAGGGCTTGACCTCCCATTTAGACCAAAGAATGGAAGTTGGGGTTGATTTATAAGGAAGAGGGAGGGAAATGATGTTGCGAGTCGGCGACAGCAACCTAAAGAGAGAGAGAGAGAGAGAGAGAGGACACGGCAAAGATGGAGAGGAAGGTAGGAAGATTAGGGGTTGCTGAATATTTGTTTTGTAAGTGCTTAATGAGTGATCCTACTAATAACCTTTTCCTACTCAACTAATACGACTTAACGAAATACTTCATAATTAGTCACAACCCCCCCCCCCCCCCCAAAAAAAATCCCTAAATGTCTCAAAACATGAGTAAACGATAATAAACCCAAATAACAAAACAAGCAAATAATTATGTTTCTATCATCCCTCCCCACTTCGAAACAACCTTGCCCTCAAGGTTACCCCTACTCATCCTTCTACTCCTCGTTCTCCATGGCCAACCATTCCTCTGCCTCGTCTTCCCAGTGCCCCACCAGCATCGTCAGTTCCGGTTTAGCACACTGATGACCAAAAGTGAACCACTCATCGTAATTGAAGCACTTCCCTTCCCGCCTCTTCTGGTCAATCAATGCAGGAGATAACTTGATGAACCCTTTCAGAATCGCTCGAGGTCCCGGCCAAGTCACTCCTGGCATCACTGCTGGCGCCGCTGTGGCCCCTACCCGGGAACATGACCCGCTCCACCTCTAGCTCCACCAGCTGCACTTCCACTAGCTCCTCCACTGGCCTTCTGAAAGCGTCATACAGTACTCTGCCAGCTAGCAATCTCTTCCTCCTTTCGCTCTGCAATGCGAAAGGCAGTCCTCAATAAGTCAGACTCAAATACCTTCACTGCCGTTGCGATCTCAGGTCGCAGGCCCGCCATACACATGCCCGCCAATGTCTCTTTTAGCACTCCTTGCACATGTTTCCCAGCTTGAAGAACTCTGCTGGGTAGTCGGCCACAGATGAGGCCAGGTAATCGGGGTCTCCGCCTCCTACAAATGAGGCCAGGTAATCAGGGCCTCCGCCTCCGCATACGATTGTTCCATCCATTCCCACCTCTGCATCGCATCTCCCTCCAAATAGAACGATGCCAGGTGCGCCTTCCTCTCCTCCGGAACCGGGTGGTTCTTGAACCATCGATCGGCTGCATACAACCATAAACCAGCATCCTCCCGGCCATTGAATGTAGGAAACTCAACGACTGGGGGTTTGGCCCTAAAGACCAGCTCATTATCACCCTCATAATTATGACCATAACCACCATACCTTCCAATGCCCTGGCCGCCGGTGCGTGGATCGATGTAACAGGGTGCCTCTGATTCGGGAACCCAGGCTTCCTCTCTCACCACCAGACTGCGACCATAGCCTCCCTGATGAGACCAACAACTCTGAACTCTTGTACTCTCGCGTCCGTAGGAATGCTCCACCGGTCGGGAGTCACAAAAGGAGGGTATCCTCTGCGAGACCCACTTCCGTCGTCGCCTCCTGCCGTGGTGGACCAGCTACCTAATTCGACCAGGTTCAGGTAGGTAGGCCCAGCTAGACCCGACTCACTTCGGATCCGGTCCAGCCCGACCTGACCTGACTAGTGCCCCCGTCGGATAGTAGCTCCTCTACATCGTCGGCCCAAACTCGTGCCCGTGGTGAACTGTTGCTGCCCACAATCCTGCTTCGTTAGCCAGGCTTAGCTCGTCGCTCTCCTGATGGCGATCTTGGCCCAACCAGCCCCATCCATGTTGGTCCACTCCTCGCCCATGCTCCGCACCCTCCATATCCAGCCCAAATGACTCGTTGCGGATCACGTTATCGTACCTGTCCATCTTGGTCTTTCCCCGCCTAGCCGCCAACTCTTGGGTCGATAGGGTGGGTAACAACCTTGACCCATCGTAGCCCGCCCCTTGCCCTAGGCCCACCATCAGGCCTGTCTCCTGTCACCAAGCCCGGGTCGGCCTCCTTCCCGCCAAAATCGCTCGGCGACGCCTCTTCCACCGCCACCAACCTTCTCCGCCACCGTTGATCCCATCTCCTCCGGCGGCGGCTCCTTCCTCGTCTGCAGCAACTCCAACCTCATCCTCTGGAACGTCTGAAAATCCTCGTGGAGTCCCCTGATCTCCGCCTGAGAAACCGCCCAGTCGTCCTCGCCGCGGAGTTGACCTTCTACAGGCTCTTGTCAAGGATCAACTGCATATCCTAGACCCGGCCAATCACTCCTTTGATCTCCATCAAATCCGTGGAGGGGTCCGAATTCTTTGACTAGGGGGGTGCTTAGTCACTTGACTAAACCTCTCACAGCCCTTAGATCTGGACACATCAATCTGATGTTTAAAAAGTGGGAAGGGTTATTTAATTAATGACAGAGGTACTTTGGGTATTATGGAAAATTACGAAGTATACAAATCGGACTTACAAACAGTACAAACCATACAAACATACAAACAATACAAACTAGGGCGATAAAACATACAGACAGATTTACAAACAATACGAAACATACGAACTATACAAACTAGACCGACAAACATTACAAAACGTACAAAATGTAAAAACTTACAAACAATACAAACTGTAATAATAAATGATACAAAACGTATTGATACAAAATTACAAACCAGACTTAAAAACATTACAAAATGGTCCGACAAACATAACAAAACGACAACTGTAGCCGGGAAATCCCCGTAGGAAAACTCTCTCTCTCTCTCTCCCTCCCTCCCTCTCAGAATTGCCATGTCCAAAAAATTTCCCATGGTCAAAAAGTTCCATGTCGCCGCCGGGAGAATTCCCAAGAAAGGAATGGTGGGCGGCCGGGGCCACGTTCTTTTTTTCTATTTTGTAAATAAATAAATAAACTTTGTAATTACTACATTACCCTTAATTGAATTAGATTAATTGGAGCCTTTGGATTTTAATGAGGTGGAAGGGCTGAGATTCACTTAGCTAGTGACTAAGGGACCCCCCTTAGTCAATTGATCTTATCCCTCCTTGGAGTAATCTACTACTCCATCCTGACGTTCCTTCATAGGTGGTTCACCGCTCTGAAGCCGCGTCTCTTGCACTTCGCGGTTCACGTTGGTCGAGGAGAAAGAAATAACCTTCTCCCTTGGGTCGATCCCCTTGTTCTGGGCAGCACTTTCTACCGCCTTCTCAGCCGCTGGTTTCGATTTGGTGGTTACCTCCATCTTTATGCTCCTAGCCACGGTTGAGAGTTATGATAAACTCGTAATTAGAACCAGGCTTTGATACCAAATGATAGAAGCGCAGAATTGACTCTATCTAGGGATTGAGAACTTGGGAATCAATAAGGTCTTGATCTCCCGTTTAGACCAAAGAATGGAAGTTGGGGTTGATTTAGAAGGAAGAGGGAGGGAAGGATGTTGCGGCGGCAGCAGCCTAGAGAGAGAGAGAGGACACGCCAGAGAGGGAGAGGAAGGGAGGAAGATTAGAGTTTGCTGAATAATTGTTCTGTAAGTGCTTAATGAGTGATCCCACTAATTATAGAATATATATGCCTGATAGTAACCTTTTCCTACCCAACTAATATGACTTAACGAAATACTCCCTAATTATTCCCAAAACCCCCCAAATAATCTCTAAACGTCTCAAAACATGAGTAAACAATAAATAACCCCAAATAACAAAACAAGCAAATAATTATGTTTCTAACAAGATGGCATGACCTTCGAAACTTAATCGTAGTATGCGAATCTGAGAGTTCTCCTCATTTACCAAGGTGGTTGTTCATGACAGCGATTGGTGGCCGGTGGAGGTGAACTCCACTCATCCAAATCTCCAATCTGGGAGATTGCATTTTCGCTGGAAAGTGTCACTATTGTTAATTAGATCACGCGGAAGGGAAGAAGCTGATACTTTCAGTTTTTATCTTAATTAATGGGTGTCGCCTGAACGCCCCTTTGTAAGTGAGGCATCGGCTCTCTATCAATCCATAATTCAATCGACGTACAATGATGTTAAAAGTTGTATTATAAGTCTAAATGCTTACAGTTTTATGTTCTTACCTCCTCAAAACTAGAGTAGTTTTTGTTTTCATAAAACTTTTGGCATCACAAGCTTAATATAAACTTTAGCACTACAAGTGGGAGCTGTTATGGTAATTACGGTTTAGTTTGGCCCTGCTGTAGCTTTTACAGAAGCAGCTTTTGGCTTGAGCTTTTAGAGAAGTACTTTTCAAAAAAAGCAGTTGAGTGTTTGGTTGAAATTTTATTAATAGTGATTTTAATATGAGAGGTTGTGTAAAATGACTATAAATGACTTATAATATAAACTGTGAGTAATAATTCTAAACAATAAATTGTAGTCAAAATAGATCTTGTTAGACTTCTTTTATATTAAATAATATGATTTTATACTTTATTTTATTTTTAAAATGATATAAATGAAATACAATTTTATTTTCTGAAATAAAATTAAAATATGGTAAGGATAATCTTGTATTTTTAAAACAGATTTTCGCAGAAGCTCCAAATCAGAGCTTCTGCTTTTATGTTATACAAAAGCACTTTCCGGCTTTTCAAAAGTTGAACTTTTAGAGATGTTTGGCACTTCTTCAGCTTTTGAAACCGAAAAGCACTTCTAAAATCCGGGCCAAACATAGGCTAATATGGATTGGTAATCACCATAGTTACTAATATCAAAATTTGGTATGGAAAAAATATTTATTAATTTCCTTTTTTAATTAATTATATTTTAGGAAGTTACAAAAATATATTGACTACAATTTTCTCTTTGTCTTTCTCTCATTTCTACAATCTACATCCAGATCTCTCTTCCTTCTTTTTCTCAATCCTTTCTTTGTTTTCGTTCCGACAAACTAATACCACTCCAACAATAAACAACAAATCAATACCAATTCATTAAAAAACACTACCATTGCACATAACACCAATACTATTCGAGGAATAAAAACACTATCATTTCACAACATACTTATATCATTGCATATTTAACCAATACTAGTACATGCAAATCGATACCAATTACATGATAATCAATGTCAATGCATAAAAATACACCAATGCATAAAAATCACTACCACTACGAAAAAATCACTACCATTTCACAAAACAACAATAGCCTTACATGATAATCAATACCAATGCGGAAAAACCAATATCAATGTGAGAAAACAATACCACTCCAAAAGAAAATCACTACAAAGCGAAAAGTAATACCAATAAAAAAAACATGCATCATGTTCTCTAGTCGAATTCCCCCAACATTTTTCTTTTTCCCAATCGTCATTTTCGCCTTGCTAAGAAGACTGAAGGAGAGAGAGAGGGATTGGGTTTTAGGTATAGAAAGATAGTGGAGAGGGTCTCATGCGGAAGACGAACGGAAGGGGAGAGAGAGAGGAGGGAGGGATGGCCGGTGTAAGGGAGAGCGATGGAGGGTGGGCAACTGACGCTGTTGAAGTAGGCTTTGACTGGAGAGAGGGGAGGGTAGAAGTAGGGTTTGGATAGAAGATTTTGTTTTCTGAATTACCCTGAAGCAATCTTAACCGTGATATTAAAAAAGAGAAAAAAAGAAAAATGGACGGCAAATAATGATATAACTACGGTGACTACTAGAATTATATTGGCCACCCTAACGCACTCTCTCTACAATTGCATTAAAATCTTAAAAAACTAGATTTTTTGGAACTTTTAAGAGCTTTAAACTAGGGTAAAATATCATGGGTACCACTTAAGTTTGAGAATTGGGACAGACATATCACTTAAGTTTGAATAGGGTGTCGGACACCACTAGACTCTATTATTTGTGCACTCGGTACCACTTAAGTTTAATGTTAAGTGCATTCCGCTAAAGTTAACAGAATATTCTTGGAATATTCCATTTTCTAAATTTCTTAATTTGTCCTTCTACTTTTCTTATAGTAAAAAATCATTTTGACTTATGAAAAACATCAATTTTTATGATTTAGTTGGTATCCTCTTTTGAAAACTTGATAACAAATTAATTTTTTAGTATAAATTTTAGAATCAATTATCATTATATGTATTTTCAATTATCATTAGATTTTCTAATAATTGAATTATTCCTTGAAGCAAATATATCATATGAATTATTTTTAGTTGGAATCCTCCTTTAAAAACTCTGATACCAAACCAATTTTTGAAATAGGAAATGTAGAATCAACTATCATTATAAGTATTTTCAATTATCATTATGTGTTATAGTAATTGAATAATTTGCGTAAGCAAATATATCCTACGAATTCTACATCGATATAAATAATCTGAGGATGTTATATTTAATTGTAGTATATGTTGTATAATTTTCTATGTTAAATATCCTTGTAATTTTCTAATATTATATTGTAGATGTTTCATATTAATTAACTTTACCAATTCTAATTCTCTTCCTATAGTCATATTTTCTTTTCTAGATTTGTTACGGAGTGTTGTAGTTTTTATAGTTTATTTATCACTTGGTTACTTTCCGTCTCTTTTCGTTCTAAATTTTCTTCAATTACTTAAATATGTTTAATTCTTTTTCGATGTGTTCCATTTATCTTTCTTTGGTCTTGATGATCGATTAGATTCTATTTTAACTATTTTAATGGTACTTCTAATTTGATTAGGGGTTTAGATAGATATTCTAATATTAATTTTAAATATTTATTATTATATTATATATATATTTATTATTCCTCTTGATATTTTATTATTATTTATTATTTATCTAATTTATTTGTAATTTTGATTAGCCATTTTAGTAATGTAATGTTTAGAAGGTTTTTTAATTTTTATATTAGATAAAAACTTGTTGAAATATAGTTTTGGAGGTTTTCAAAAGTTTTGGGTACCAAAAATTAATTACAATTTTGGATTGGATGGAAAACTAGATGGACGCAAATTTTAGCAACTTTAATGTTACCCGATGCCCTATTTAAACTTAAATGGTATGTCTGCCCCAATTCTAAAAACTTAAGTGATACCCGAGATAGTTTACCCCTAAACTATG
Source organism: Linum trigynum (assembly GCA_964030455.1). Lineage (NCBI taxonomy): Eukaryota > Viridiplantae > Streptophyta > Magnoliopsida > Malpighiales > Linaceae > Linum > Linum trigynum. Next base: position 9,291,459 of record OZ034820.1, on the reverse strand, counting down.
GAGCCGGTTGGGCACTTGGTGGGCTGGTCAAGTAATTTTTCCCAATAAAAATAAACTAAACTTATCACTTGGTTGGAGTTGAAATTAATTACTGTTTCAAAATGATGTTGGAGGTAGTTTGGGAGAGTGTCTTGTTAATAGTATTGACAGCTATGGTAATGATGAAGATGATGAGGATTGGTTGCAAATTTTGATGTTGATACCTAATGTAGTTACATTTAGAGATATTGAAATGGTTACCATGATAATTATCAAACCAAATAAGTCTAAATTATATTAATGATGGAATACAATATCATAACCAAATCGTCCAAACTAATACAACAACCAAATTAACCAAATTAAAGTTTAATCGGTTTGGTTAATTGATTAACCAATATAACATCACATTATAATTAAGTGAATTTTTTTTCGGTTAGTGCATCAATTCACCATTCATATAATGAATAACATATAACAATGAACTCATATTTATAGCTAACCCTTTACAAAAATATGTGTAACAAATACAATTATCTCTCTTAACATAAATACATGTAACAAATAAAATTATCTTACATTTCACTCCTGCACCGGAGTTCCTAGTTGGGATTTACTTTGTCTGCGGGCTCTAAGTCGTTTGTTGCTCTGCCTTGGGTGGCTTTCTCAGTTGACTGAGCTGTTACTTTGTTATCTGGGCAAAGCTCTAGTGATGCCAGGGGAATACACTGGCTAATTTAGCATCCCTTCAATAAAAAAAATTATGTGTATATAATATATATTAAATATATGACTAATTACTTAACTAGTTAATTGGGTTTGATTGGTTAGGAGTGTCTGAAACCAAACCATCTAAACCAAACAAATTAAAAAAAATTAACCAAACCAAACCATCTAAACCAAACAAATTAAAAAAATTAACCAAACCAATGATCCAAATTAACTATATATTGATATTTGATTTAGTAAGAATTGGAGTAGAGTTCTTAAAAGGGTTTCTTTCCAAAGTGGAACATAAGAATTAATGAATTGAATTTGGAAAAATTAATAGATTTGAAAATAAATTCAAGTTCTTAAAACAGTACTGCTAACAAACATATTAATTTTCTAAATTGTATAACAATAATCATTTGTAGTATAAAGGATAGAGATTAATTTAAATTTCAAGGGTTGTCAAATGATGTTGAGCTCAATACTATCATCACCAAAATATTTTTTTTTACACTAACCCAAAGCTCCTACACACGACAGATTTTCTCTGGACAAATTTAACAAAAATAACGCGCCAGGAAGGGGTCGAACCTTCGACCTTCTGCTTAGGAAACAGACGCTCTATCCACTGAGCTACAGGCGCTCTTATTGCTACCATCACTAGCCAATAAAATATCATACATTTCACATTTCCTGTTGTAAGATGTTATGTTTAACACTCTTCTTGAAACAATATCACACGTTACAAGTTACAACCCTTATTATAAGAATAGAGCAAGTAGAACCATCAAACCAATTATAATAAAGGTTAGGTTTGTTTGTTTGGAGGATCAGGGACGTAAAGAACGATTTTTAGCGATTGAATATGAAATCAGATGAACCACCTTGATTTGATTGGTCCATTGGATGACAATTTTTAACACAAAAAAATACTTAGAATAAAAATATTAACGTGAACTAAGGCCATCAACCTTCATTACTAATTTTATTTCTGTTTCATCTTCTTTCATTTCTCAACCTCTTTGTTTGCTTTACGTGGTTTACTATCTACTGCCATCCTAAGTATTATTTTGAAAATGATCAACTTTTTGTGTGTTTTAATTTGTGAGGCAGTTTGAAATATTTGTTAGAAACTTTAGTCACGAATGACGGATTTGAAATTGTTTATGCTTTAGTAACAGCTACTATATTGTACCTTCTCATAGAGATATGATATTCGGGTTTTATTTTTTATGGTAGGATTTTCTTCTCCAGCTATTGTTATATTTTCTTTTTTTGGGTTTATTGGCTTTTTCTGATTTTTTATTTTATTTCTTGGCTTTCTGGGTTTCTTGACTTTCTCGGTTATATTTTGTAGATCATTGTTATTTAATGCCATGGATACCAGTTTGTAAATGGTTTTTTTCTAAATAATAGTTCTATGAGGTATGGATACTCTTCTGTGTTATTTGGATATCAATTCGTGAATGTGGAATACATATTGTTTTCATGATGTATATCATTTACCAACCTTGAATAATAGTTGTTTTCAATGTGGATATTAGTTCGTAATTGATTGGCTTTGGTTGTTAATTCTTTGAGTCTGGATACTAGTTCTATGATTCCTGAATACTTGTCAGTGCTCTCTGGATACTAGTTTGTGCTCTCATGTATACTTGAATACTACTCCATCATAGTGTGGTTACAAGTTCATGTATACTGATCGATATGAAAATGCTACCAAGTGCACTGATCGATATTAGTTAGCAACCCTTGAATACTAGTTGGTTTGATTGTGGATATTAGTTGGTAATTGATTGGTTGAATACTAGTTCTGTGAGTCTCGATACTAATTTGTGCTCTATTGATACTAGTTCATAAATACAAAATGCTACCAAATGTTGAACAAAACATGGATACTACTTCAACACAAACGGATATTAGATTGGGAAATATGAATATTAGTTCGTGATGCTTTCTCTCTCCCGTGTGAGAATAGTTGGTGAGTGGCATTAAATACAAGTTCGTGCATTTAGGATACTAGTTTTTGAATTTTGGATACTAGTTCTCTGTGCTAGCTTGGCTCTCAATCGAAAAGCCATTAAAATCCACTTAAATGAGTCATTCCCTTAGCCAGTGAGCCCCAATCCTTGGATCTAAACTCCGCCCGCATGGCCTCTATCCTTACCGTGTGAGTATATACTCACATGAAGGGTTGTGAGCAGCATAGCTAGACTGCGCCTTCCATAGTGAGTTGTCTTTCCTCTCCCTATTATATTTATGTTCTTCCCATCTTTTCTTTTCTAAACAAGGATAGTAAGGTTTTCAGTGGTTGCAAGAATTAGTGTTCCATACCATCCTAATTTCTTCGAGATCGAATCAATCAATATTAGAGGGAGAGGATAGAAGAGAAATGAGAAGCTGATGCAAACACTTTCATACATTTTATGACATACTTTATAAGGTTTCTGGTTTGCGTTATGAGTTTTGTAGTTTGGTTTGTTGTATTTCCGACTTGCGTCAAGATACTTGTGGTCAGCTTTATAAGATTTTTGGTCTTGTTCAGGAAACTTGTGATTAGCTTTATGAGGAATCTGGTATACTTTATAAGTTTTGTGGTGTGGTGACTAGTGAGTTTTGTAGTATTTGTGATGTGCTTTCTACATTTTCTATTCAGCTTTATAAGATTTCTTGTTTACATTATGAGTTTGGTGGTGTGGCTTGCCTTGTTTCTGGTTTGGTATGAGTTTTCTGGTTTGCTTCATGATATGCATGGTAAGATTTATGAGTTTTCTGTGGTCTACTTGAGGAAACTTCTTGTGAGTTTTGTGTTTTGCTTTGTTAGTTTTGTGGAGTGGTGAACTTCTAGTCTACTTTATGTGTGTTGTAATTTGTCATATTTATGGTGTCAATTTTATGATATGCTTCATGATAGTTGTGATCGTTGCCGACTTGGGATAGAATGCAGAATAATTGGTTGGTCAATGTCACATGCGGCGTGTTGCACTAATTTTTTTTTTAAATGACAAATAAGTCCATGCCTTTAAAGTTATAATATAATGGGCTAATACCACTACAACACCCAAACTATCCGGAAAATGCCACTTGTGTCCTATTGTTTCCGATATTCCATTCATGTCATGAACTATTATATTTAGTGTCATTTGTATCCTGCCAATTTCGTTGACCGTTAAAGATAACAGTTGACCAAACGGCGGTCAACTTAACATTGACTTTTGCTTACGTGGCAATGCCAAGTCATTGACACCTCAAATTTTTAATTTAAATTAAATAAAACTTTAAAAATAAAAAATTGAAAAATCCACCGACTTCTTCTCTCCTGCGATGAGATTCTCCAGCCATGGAAAAATCCGCCCTCCCCAATCTCCGGCCATGGAAAAATCCACCGACTTCTTCTCTCCTGCGATGAGATTCTCCAGCCGAGACTTGTGATTCCCCCTCTGAATATCCACCATTCCCACAAATCCAATCCCTAGAAATTGGGATTCTCAACCCATCAACTACCATCTCCCAGCTGTTTCCAACTACTCGACCTTACCCCCACTATTGTCTCCCGATTATGCGCCAACTGATATTGCAGGTATGGAGAGAGCGAAACTGATAGGCGAAGTAGAGAGCATGAGCTCACATCCTGGGTCGGTAGGATGGAACTCGCCACCGTGAAGGAGATTTCAGCGACGATTTTTGGAGAAGCAAACGGCTCGGAGGCCCGAGAGTTTCTAGAGGGTCGATTTTGCTGGAGGTTGCAGTTGCGAGTCGGATTGGAGTGGTGGCGGAGTGGGTTGGCAGGTCCGATTCGAGTGGCGGCGGAGTGGGATGAGTATGGTGGTGGCGGATTGGGTTGCCGGGTCTGCTCGAGAATCTAGATCTACGATGCTCAATCTCTCGATCCCTTCAAAGAATCTTCCAATGAAGTGATTTCCAGCTGAAAAGCAGAGGCTACGGTGATGCAAACTGCCATGGAGCAGAGAGTTCTGGCGGCAATTGACGGGCGGTGAGGTTTCTCTAAAAGAATCGTCGGGCGTCGAGGTCGCTCTGAAGAGTTGTCGGGCGTAAAGGGATAGAGAGGAAAGACAAAATTTGATTCTTATCTTCTCAATTTTTTCTCATTTTTTATTTTATTTTAATTATTTTCTTCAATAAAATGGAATTAAAAATTCCATGTCATTTTCCACATCAACGCTGACTAGACAATCTGTTAAATTTTAACGGTCAACGCTGGTCAACACTAACAGAGTAATAGTTCAGGACACAGATGGAATATTTGATACAATAGGACACAAGTGACATTTTTCGGATAGTTCGGGAGTTGTAGTGGTATTAGCCCTAATATAATTGTGGTCGACTCTTTCAATATAAAAAATCAGAATAGAAAATTTTCTATTAGTCGAGGTTAGTGTAACACCATGTTAACTAATTTGGTGTTCACATTCTACGTCAGCCATCACAACCTACCATCATCTACGAGTTAATGGTTACTTCCAAATAGGGGTGAGCAATGATCCGATTCATACAAGACCGCATCGAACCAAATTGATGTTTGGACCGGATACCGAACCGTCAATAATGCAGTTCGATCCTTGGTCCAATAAATATTACAATTACTGTAGAAAAATGGACATAGTTATTTAGATCATACCAAACTTGCCCAAATGAAATAATGATCCAATCCTTAGTCCTAAGATAAGTTTCACTAATGGACAATTCTCATGAGTTTAGTCTAGTCCGAACCGGACCGAACCATTGCACACACCCCTACTTCGAAATCTCACTCCAATCCTCGCTCTAATCAACCACCTCCACAGCTTCGAAATTTCTCATTCACCCTGCTGCAGAGGGTTGACATGGTACTTCTAGTAGTGATCTTCTCAGGTAGCGATGCACATCGATCATGACTAACAGCAAGAAAGCACCACGATGGTGGCTGATGGCAGCAATTTAACTCAACAATGATGCCAACAAGTGACGAAGAATCTATGGCTAGACGGAACGCTACCTCCTCCGTCCCTATATCTCCCTTTAATCATGAATTATAGCAAGCATCGATCAAGAACACAGCTAATGCAAAAACACATTGATGTATTATCATCAAGATCAAAAATTGTGCACTTAAACTTGGGAATTTCTCAAAATTCTCAACATCCCAGAAATCCCCTTTAAACATTGATACTGTAGAAATAAAGGAAATCCATCCATAGCTGCTAAAAAACGATAACTAAAACAGACAAATAATGCGCAAGGAAAAAAACTAATCGAACAGCGAGAAACCCATATCATCGTCGCTCTCCTCTTTCTCCTCTTCCTTCTTCTTCTCCTCTGCTGCAGGCTCCGCTGCGGCCGCTGCTGATGCTCCTGCGCCACCGCCACCACCGCTGCTGGTGAACCCTCCGCCTGCAACAGCGCCACCGACGATCACCTGAAATACGATAACGTCAGATCAGTCCACGAATCTCGAGCGGAGAACGGCGAGAAGTTTATTCACAAACGATAAACGTGCAATCGATCGAACCTGGAAAACAGCAGAGCTGGGAGAGATGAGCGAGAACGAAGACCTAACTCCGCCGGAGGAATCGGTGGCGAGAACATCATGAACGAGCTTCCTCTGCAGGTCGAAGGTGGAACCCGCAGATGCCTCCAAGTCACCGGAGATCTGCTTGCCGCACCACTCGTCGCCGGAGCTTTTGCACACGAAAGTGAAAACGCCCATTGTTCCGATTCGATTCAACCGAGATTTCAAGAGAGGCTATTGAATTCTGCGACTGCCAAGATACAAACGTATTTATATGTCCCGCATTCGCTTGGAACCCTAGCATTCTCCTCTTCGTACTCGAATTGGACGTATTTACCCCTCCCCTTGTGACATAAATTCTAATAGTGCCCTTGCTCTTCCCCGCCTTCAATTATTTTGTTTTTTCATTGTTATTTTTATTTTTTGAGGCATGCAATCACTTAGGCCCCGTTTAGTATTGTTGCCTGTTTTTGTTTTCTGTTGTATTTTTCAAGATTGGAGAAACCAAGAAAAAAAACATGTTTAGTTGGGTTTCTATTTTTTGTTGTGAATCAGATTTGCACAACATGGCCCAAATTTGAGAAACAACAATTTATTGCTTTGGATTTGATTCTTCTACATGTTTTACACGGGATTCCCGTTTGTTTTCATTAAAATAACCCTCAATTCGAATCCCACCCAAAGCAAAAAATTTCTCTTTTTTTTTTAACTCACAAACCCACCTCCAAACCCTAGTCGGCCAACCCTACCCTCATTTTCTCCCAAACCCGCCGCCCAACAACTCCCTCCCTCTCTCAACTTCTTCCTCTCGAGACCCAGGTCGCCGATATCGTCCATCTCCCCCCACCGTCGATTTCGTCCCTTTGCCCCGCCGCCTCCCTTTACCCTGTCGGCCGACCTCGCAACCCCTGCCGCCTCCTCCTCTCGATTCCAGTCGCCTCCCTTTCCCCCGCTGCCGACTTCGAATCCTTTCCCCCGCCTCCTGGCTTTTCCCGTCGCCTCCCTTTCCTCCCGCCACCTCCTTTAGATTCCCCGCCGACTGCGAATCTTTTCCCCCCATCGCCGCCTCCTCACTTTTCTGGTTTTTAGTTCTAATAGTAGTAACTGAACGCGTTTTTGTTTCTTGTTGTCTGCTTTCATTATTTTTCATATTATCAACTAAACAGGTTTCTGTTTTCTATTTTTTTCCTGTTGTGGTTGTACATCTGTTTACACAACGCCACTGCAACCACAACAACAACAACAACAAATCGATACTAAACGGGGCCTTAGACTAATTCCAATCCATATTAAATTTACACTTTGAAAATTTTCAAATATTCAAATTTAGCTTCGCATCTCACATTTTAAAGTTCTTCTAATAAACTATACATTTTCTTATATATTCAATATATACTTATTTGCAATCTAATTTGTACTTTTCAATTTAATTTTCATCATTAATTAACATTTTTAAACCAAAATTTTGCATATAATTTTTTAATTTAGAGACAAAGAAAATCATTAACTAGAAACAGAAATTTAAAAATATATTGGGATTGGGAATGAGACCTGCAACAGAGACTCAGAGAGTAACTCACACGGGGGCGACCCAAATGCCCCCTCCGTATGTGCATTCCCTCTATATTGGTTGTCTATTTTCAACATCAAGTTTGTTGCAGGCTATATGAGTGATGGCAATGTAACAGGTGACGTAGCAATCGAGTGATAATTCCTAGGATGTCTTATGGTCATATTCCACGAGGTATTTGGATGATAATTACTCAAACCTAACCAATTTTTATGCGATGATGATGCAAAGGAAAATAAATATGATGGGTTGAGGTGCCCTTTACTCGAACTACTACACTACTAATGCACGAAACAAACAAACAAAGCAATCAAGTAAAACTAATGTTTAGTGTTTTCTAGATGATTATGCATTCATTCTCCTTAATAAGATGCATCTTTGCATCATTTATTATAATGCTCTATCCCTTCCACTAAGGTCATCCTACTCGAGTTTTTGCCACATACAATAGGAACTTTACTAGCTAATATGTGATTTCGCTTCATGTCATAACCTAATCAATGAAGAATAAAGAAGTTAGGATATCATATGGTTAAATGTGGGCCTCTTGATCCATAACTCATAGTCTATAGTATCGATGATCTAAGAATCGAGCATTGATCTCATGTAAACATGCATAGATGCATCCAATTAAACAAGCATACACAAGACAATGGGATATCACAATAGGATAATTTATTATAAATCTCAATGATATTATGCACAATATTATAGTAGCATCTAATAGGGGTCACACACATATAATCGTTATAACACTAGATGATGTAGAGCATCGATGATATAATCAATAGATGATTAAAGCATCACAAATACAATAATGCATCTAAAGGAACAAGCATAAATAACTATAGCGTTGAATGAAATAAGCATCTTATTAATTCATAGAAAAATGCATGAACATCATAGAATTCACATCTCTAAGCAGATCCAGCTAGCAATGCAAGAGAGTGTAGGAAGACATCACCAATGATGAAGAACATCGATGGTGCATCATCCTAGTCAAACTTCAACAGGGCTTCACCTCCTCTCTATGGATCTCTAACTTGTGCCTAGTGGGGCAGAGTGCTGGCTAAAAGGTGTGTCTAAACCTCTAGCCTAGCATCATACTAGTTATAGAAGAGGTTTTAGTTCTTTTCCTCCTAAAGTCGACCAAAACTTCCTTGTAAAACTTGAATTTGAAATTATTCGACTTGGAGACGAAGTAATCTTGAAGAGGAAGTTTCTGGAGAGATTGTGCCCGAGCGGTGGCTGGAAAGTGGTTGGACTCGGAGGGGGATTTTCTTCTCCAAATCAGTTCATTTTCTAGTGATCAACTTCATCTTGGTCACATTGGGCCGCTCCTAAAATTTCAGCTCATTTGGACATCGTTCGACTTCTCTTCTCTTCCAAATACTATTTCTTGGTCCATAACTTGAGTTTCCAATTTCAGAATCTATCTCTGTTAGAGCCCATGAACTTGTATTCTCGTCCTCCTTCTGGTCCATTAGGTCTCTTGGTGTTCTATATTAGCCTTGAGAGCATTATACCCTGGAAAAGCACAAAACAACACCAAAAGGCATAAAATAGTACAAAAATACACAAGGTCTATCATAAGCTCACAAATCAAATAATTATGAATTCCATAAGAAATATAATGAAACCAGTAAAGATGTATTAATAGAAGGGAAAAATGCATCAAATATGCGAGTGATAAACACTACAAATAGAGTGTAAAATAACTCACACTTGAACTTTGGTTGTCTCCAAGCAAACACTACTCACAATCATACAACTCAATGAACATTAGGAACCATCACTCAAACTCGATCTTAGGTAGTGGATAACAAGTGAAATTACAAGGTCAACAAAAGTACGAGAGAGTCCTAACCACAACAATATGCATGAACATCAAAACACATAGGGTAAAAGCTTTTTGATAAACATGTTGGAGCTTGAATGCTTCTACCATCATTTGACATACCTTTAAGCACTTTGCCTTATTAGAAAACATACTCTTAACTCTTTTTATCTGTTTCCAATTTTCTTCTCCTTTGAACATTTCTTCTTATGATTTTCTTATGATTAGTGTCTTGCATTGGCTATAAATATTATACTCGTGTAGCATTGTAGAGTTAAAAAAACTAATATTAAAACCTGAGAGGGAGATACTCTCTGTGGACCAATGTCATCTTGACGATACCAGATTAAAAAACTCTTCTTTCCTGTCTAGCTTTTCCTGTTTCATCGCTCGTTTCGACATGAGGCGGACGGGAGAGAGTAGAGTGGGGATATGTTAGGATTTAAATAGCAATAATCACAGGCGATATTTTTTCTTTTCCAAAACTATCCTTATAACAATCTTGGCAGTCAAATTAAAAAAAAAGGAAAAAAACAAAGAAAATAATAAAAATATAGAGTTTCGTAACCATCATATATACTAAAATAATATTTACCACGCGAGGAATTTTACAATGCTATATAGCATTGGTGTTATAGGTTTGTGCTTTTATGGTACAACTTGAAATTGTACCTTTAACGTTATGGTACAACTTCAGATTGTACCTATACTTTTTGTACAAATTCTCTTATATGATGATACAACTTCAAGTTGTAAAGTTGTACAATAACATAATGATACAAATTCGTTTATGGTACAACCTAAACTTATACATTTAATGTTATGGTACAACTTGACATAAAACACCAATACTATATAAAATAGTAGAAATACTCTTACCACGCTAACTCATCCCAACTACTTTTCAAAACCGAGCCCAACACAGAATTCCTAATGGATTATTTTTCGGTCAACAACTCACTACTAATCTTGTAATAAAAAGAAAAACTCAGTAGTCAAGTATCATACTGGCCCAACTGCCACATGATTTACTCATTTCCGATTGCCAATTGCCGGGAGAATTTTTTTTTACAAAAGATAATCATATATAGATTTCAAGAAAGGTAGCGTTACATCCTGGAAATCAGCCAGGCCTGAAAATTAAAAGAACGACACGTAGACGGGTACAAAGCAAGGGCCTTTCTAGCCACCGCATGGGCTACCCTATTGTTCCTCCGTCCTACAAATCGCACACTAAACCCAGAATTATGCACCATACAATGCCGGATCTCCTCTAAGATCATCCCAATCCTACTATCTCTAGTTTCAGCTTGATTGATTTTCTCGATGATAACCTTGGCATCTCCTTCAAACCTCACCTCCTGGAATCCATTGGCTACACACCACAAGATAGCTTCTCGGAGGACAAGCGCTTCCACCACCCACGGATCATCAATGGCCCCAAACTGAACCCCCTGAGCTCGGAGGACTTCCCTATGAGGATCAAGAAGGACCATTCCGCCAGCAGAGTGAGACCCAGCCCTCGTAGCCCCATCCCGCATACACACCATCGAGGAGCCCCAAGCCAGGCCCGGAGGATGGAGAATTGGGCGTGGACCCTGCTCTACCCTTCCTGCTGACACCCGTTCCCATTCCTCACACTGTTGATGAAATTGGCGCATCAAGGCAGAGAAGCCAAACTGCTTGCCTTCAAAGACAACCCAATTACGCGACTTCCAAATTCGCCACAGCATAACCACCACCGCCATGATCATCGGAGGTTGATGGATCAAGGCAAACAGCCGTTTAAGAAACAGGGGAAAAGTATGGCGAGGTAAGCCTTGGCCAAGATGTTCAAGGCCTGAATAGTCCCATAAAGCCCGAGCCGCTGGACACTCCAGGAATAAATGTTCCATAGTTTCCGATGCATCCCAACAAACCGGACAGCGTGGGAGGACCGGAACACTTTTCTCAATGAGGCCTTCAGTGGTAGGGAGGATACGATGAAAAATCTGCCATACGAACACCTTCAACTTAGGGGGAATGTCAGCCTCCCATAGCCAAATCCAACTGACCCTATCCATCCAACTAGCCGTGGCCCTCCAACAACCATTCTTTTTGGCCTGATCAACGACTAAGTGATATGCTGTTTTGACAGTAAACACACCATCTGTCGTGCAATGCCAGATAAGTTTGTCTACCATATTCTGTCTCGGCAGAGGGATAGAACGAATGATTCGACATGTTGGAGGATCAAACCATTGCCGCAGTTTGGTTTCACACCAACCCCCTTCCCCATCCTGGTCTAAGACCTCTGCTACCATCAGCTCCCCACCTTCTGGGAGCACCTGCGGGTTATAGACAGGCTTCTCAGGATGCAACTGAGGTAACCAATTCGATGAGAGCAGCGATGTTGATGCCCCATTACCAATTTGCCAACGAAGGCCTTGCTCTAGCAACTGTCTCCCAAAGAGAACACTCTGCCATCCCCAGGAAGGGCGCGAACGCGCCTGGGCTTGGAGAAAAGTCCCCCTCGGGAAATATTTACCTTTATAGACTTGAGCCAGCAAGGATTGGGGATCCTGAAGAATTCGCCATCCAATTTTAGCTAACAGTGCCTGATTGAAATGTTCAAAACGACGGAAACCCATGCCCCCATCATGTTAGCTTTTGCACATATTTCTCCAGGACATCCAATGAATCCTTGACTGCCCCTCCGTCATGCCCCACCAGAACCGCGCAACATGCTTGTCCAGGAGCCGACAAAGTGACAAGGGCAACCGGAAGCAAGACATAACATGCAAAGGTAAGGCTAAAGCAACAGATTTAATCAGGGTTTCTTTTGCTGCCCAAGATAAAGTACGTTGCTTCCACCCTTGAAGTTTCTCCAGCAGTTTTTCTTCCAAGTAGCGGAAAGTAGCCATCTTAGATCGGGCAATCAGGGTCGGGAGGCCCAAGTATTTGTCATGAACTCCCACCGCTCCCAGCCCCAGAATCGCCGCCAGAAATTCCTGATCAGCGGGGGCAATGTTCTTACTAAAACAAACCGCTGATTTATCCAAATTAACCAGTTGGCCACTTAACTCCTCATATTCATTTAAAACGTCGATCAGATTTTCACATTCCTGAAGATTCCCTCGCAGGAACAGATAAGAATCATCCGCAAAGAATAAATGTGAAATTCAAGGAGCCTGCGGAGCTACTTTTACTCCTCCCAGTCTCTTATCAGCAATTGCCTTGCGGAGAATCGCAGCAAAGCCTTCCGTACATAGCACAAAGAACAGGGGAGACAGAGGGTCCCCTTGACGAAGCCCCCGGGAAGGCGAGAAAAATCCTGACGGAGATCCATTCATTAGGACCGAGAAAGATGTTGAGCGAAGACATTCATGGATCCATCCAGTCCAAACGGAATTGAAACCCATTTTCTCCAAGACTGCGAGCAAGAAGGGTCATTCAACTCTATCATAAGATTTTTCCATGTCAACCTTTAGAGCCATATACCCTTTCTTACCACTTGTCTTGATTTTCAAATAGTGCATCAATTCGTGATCAACCAAGATGTTCTCGATGATTTTGTCTTTCGCGAATAAAAGCATTCTGTCCCGTAGAAATAATTCTCGGTAGAATTGAAATCAGTAAATGATTAAAAAACAAATCCCAACTATTCCTACTGTCTTGTAAAAACGTGTCCTGATTTCCTTCACCTTTTGACCGCCATCCCAACTTTCCCTAATTACTCCACTACTCTTCCCTTGTTTGTTGGATCCACTCCTCTCCTCCACATCTCCCCCCTTGTCTAGAAATTTTTATCTTTCAATTCCTTCTTGATTTTTTTACTCCTTTTGGCAAATTTTTCCACTAATTACTTCAATTTTACCATAATCAATCAATTGGCGCATCAGATTAACTTTTATTTCTCTCCACTCTTAATCCTTCTCCCGGGACGGATTTAGGCTTCCCCCAAACTGTGATTTGTATTGTTCATGTGCATTCCCCTCAGCTTTCCTCATTACCATCGTCGTCCTAATTTTCACCGCGGTAAAACCTACCACCTACACATTATGGATAGATAATCTTTACACCATAATCACAGTTGGATCAGAGAGCAAAATCACCATGAGAGGAGCGGTGCTTGTAGCAATCGCCGCTACAGTAGGCAACTTCTTACAAGGATGGGACAATTCCACCATTGCAGGTTCCTCCCCAGTCTACCAAAGAATTTTAGTTTTTTTTTTTTCATTTTTGTGTATGATTATGATTCGATACTTTTGTATGATTTTTTGATTCGATTCAGGGGCTGTAATTTACATAAAAAGGGAATTTCATCTAGAGTCTCAACCAACGATGGAAGGCCTGATCGTGGCAATGTCGCTGATGGGCGGGACGTTGATCACGACATTCTCCGGTCCGGTGGCCGACGTGTTCGGCCGGCGTCCAATGCTAATCCTCTCGTCGCTCTGTTACCTCGTCGGAAGCTTGGTCATGTTATGGTCTCCTAACGTCTATGTCTTGCTGGTTGCGAGACTGCTCGATGGGTTCGGGATCGGGCTCGCCGTCACGCTCATCCCGCTCTACATCTCCGAAACCGCGCCGTCGGAGATCAGGGGCACGCTGAATACTCTGCCGCAGTTCTTGGGTTCGGGAGGGATGTTCCTGTCGTATATAATGGTGTTTATCATGTCGCTTCAGGATTCGCCTAATTGGAGAGTGATGCTTGGTGTTCTGGCGATTCCTTCTCTGTCTTACTTGGTGTTGACGGTGCTCTTCTTGCCGGAATCGCCGCGGTGGCTCGTCAGTAAAGGGAGATTGGATGAGGCTAGGCTAGTTTTGCGGAGGCTTCGCGGTAGGGAGGATGTTGCAGGTAAAATGGTTTTTTTTTTTTACTGTAGATCGTAAATTTTCCTTCTTCATTTTTGATTTGGTTTTGAATTTAGGATGATTTTCATTCTTCCAATCATACAACGGTTTACTGCTTAATCATAGGGGAGATGGCTCTGCTACTGGAAGGGCTCGGCGTGGGGAAAGACCCATCAATAGAAGAATACATAATCGGCCCAGCAACCGACGAAGGCGAGCCACCGGCGGACAAGATCGGAGAAGTCCGACTGTACGGCACCGAGGAAGGCGTGTCATGGGTGGCAAAGCCGGTAGCCGGACAGAGCACCCTGGGGATTGCGTCGCGCCAGGGGAGCATGGCAAACCAGAATGTACCTCTAATGGATCCACTCGTCACTCTGTTCGGAAGCGTCCACGAGAACAACCTCCCCGCCGGCGGCGGCGGATCCATGTTCGGAAGCATGCGCGGGAGCATGTTCTTCCCCGGCACCTCCAGCATGCTCAACATGATCACCGGCGCCGGCAATAATCAGGTACGTCTCACTGTTATAAAAAAATACAGTAAAATAGTCATAAATGAAGAAAAAGGATGCCTTTGAATCGTGAGTACTGTAACTAAATTGACCTCCACAGGGGGAAGAAGACGGCGGTGCCGATCACGATTACTCCGGTGGTGATGCAGAGGACAACAAGAGCCCTCTGCTTCGGCAGCTGCAGGGCTCCGGAAAGGACTACCCGGCTGCTTCATCGAGGCGGTCCGGGTACGGAAGTAGCATGTTCAATGCGGCGGCGGGTGCAGGGGAGGAAGCCGGGGTTGGGATCGGGGGAGGGTGGCAACTGGCGTACAAGAAGAAGGAAGGTGGGCTTCAAAGGGTGTACCTTCACGGCGGAGCGGCGGCGGGAGGGTCGAGGAGAGGGTCAATGATTTCCGGCATTGGTGGTGCGATGGATGTTGAGGAAATTGGGGGCGGGGATTTTGTCCCAGCGGCCGCGCTTGTTAGCCAGACGGCGGTTTGCTCCAAGGATGTTCTCAGCGGCGGGAAGCCGGAAATCGGAGGGCGGCGGTCGCAGAAGGACAGCAAAGGCACCGGATGCGCCGACCTTTTTGAGCCAGGGATTAAGCGCGCTCTGGTTGTCGGAGTTGTGCTCCAATTTCTCCAACAGATTTCAGGGATCAATGGGGTGCTCTACTACGCTCCCCAGATTCTACAAGAAGCAGGGGTTTCGGTTCTACTAGCAAGTCTCGGATTGCGATCGGACTCGGCCTCCATCCTCATCAGCCTTTTCTCCACTATTGTAATGCTCCCCTGCATTATGCTTTCAATGAGGATCATGGACGTCGCCGGAAGAAGGTAACTCCCAACAACTCTCGACAACTTCTACCTAATCGTCTAACCGAAATAGAGTAGCCCATCTTTTTTTTCTTTCAATCTCGTGGATTGATTGCAGGTCGATAATGTTGTACACAATCCCAATCTTGGTGGTGGCACTGTTTGCACTAGTGTTCAGCAGCATCGTGAGCATGGGAGCGGTGCCTAGGGCCGTGATCTCGACGGGAAGCGTGGTGGTCTACATGAGCTGCTTCGTGATGGGATTCGGCGTCATCCCAAACATACTCTGCGCCGAGATTTTCCCCACCGCAGCTCGCGGGCTCTGCATAACAATATGCGCACTCACCTACTGGATTATGAACATCGTCGTCACGTACTCGTCGCCGCTTCTGCTCAACAGCCTGGGGCTTGCCGGCGTCTTCACCATCTTCGGGATCGGGTGCACGCTTTCGTGGGTGTTCGTGTTCCTCAAAGTTCCGGAGACGAAAGGGATGCCGTTGGAAGTCATTTGTGAGTTCTTTGCCGCGGGTGCCTCCGTGCTCGATCGTCAGAACTGAATGAATATTAGGGTTTTTTGTTTTGTTTTGTTTTGTTTTGTTTGGGTGATCAATCCTTTTTTTGATTGGTTTGCTTTCAAATTGTTTTTCTTAACAACCATTTTGTTAATTACTTGGTTTGTATTGTGATTTGTGACCCAATAAAAGGAGAAAAGGTTAGAATCAAAGTGTTTGGATGTTTTAGTCTATAGTATCTTTACTTGTGTAACCCTTTATCCGCGTGTCGAAAAAAATCAAAAGTCGAATTGTCTCATTACTTGCTCGGTTTTTTTTCTATGTCCAAGAAATGGGGTGGTTGGGGTTAACAACAACTGTAACGAAAATGGTTAGCTGTTAATCGCTAACTGCAAAGTGCGGTTAACCTCATTACAAACTGTGACAGGTTTCTGGCTTTCTTAGGAAACACTAAATTCAGCAATTATGAACTTTTTAGAGCATTCACATTGGTATTGCATTCTCAATTGCAAAATGACATGACATAGGTGTTTCCAATTGCAAAACCAATTGCATTGATGTGGCTACCAATTGCATATTTGCAAGCTTGCAACAAATGCAATTCCACATGCAAGTAAAAAAAGCCTACAAAAATGGAATTTTTTAATTTTCTTTTCTCATTTACTTAATTTTCTATAATTTAAACATGATATTTAATTACATTTGCAATTACAAGTTAATTGCATTGATGTAGGTGAATGAAATGAATGTGATGTGAATTGCCAAAAAATTGAGTTGACAATATAAACACAAATACAATTTTTTTTGCAATTGCATTGATGAAAATGCCCTCAATAGTTCCAATCTCATCTACAAAAGAATTCAATTGAAACTTCTCCCCATGCAAAGTAAACCGTAAAACAATAACAGTTTACAACAAACTCGATAATTTGACCAGGGCACAAATCATTGAGTCACAGACTTCTGGCGTTATGGGAAGAGGAACCCTGCAAATAGCAGGGAAGACAGGGCTAGGCCTTCCTAGAAAAATTATTATACTCAGGTAATTAATTCGTTCTCCTCTATTTGATTGTAGTTGCAGTTAAACTGAAAAATGGATAATATGCCATACTGCTAATTACAATCGCATAAGAGTATGTTTATTTGGTTTGCGATTAATCACATATCGCATAGTTTTGATGTTTTTAACGGTTTAACCATACAAACACAACCGTATTCACACTCCTAGTTTTTTCCATAGATATTCCCAAAAGACCAGCCAAATAAGAAAAAATATATATGACATTTGTAGGCCAAGTCGCAAACAAGGAAAGAGGAAAGGTCTCTTGAAACAAAAATAAGAAACATAACTAGTTACAATAAACACATTTGTGTGCTCTTTTTCAATTACAAACATACATGAAGCTTAAATCTGAAAAATCATAGAACTTTTCCACCACGGTAGCAAGCGAAATATCATTGATTCAAATATTGCATATCGAATTGCACTCTTGAATGTGTAAAACGATGTAGAATTCTTAACATAGACTAAATTGTTATAACTACCATAAAGTAACGATATTTTTAAACATATAACTTTTGAATGAATATGAGCACATGTGTCTTTACCAAAGGGGTAAATATGGAAATGTTTACTGATACTGGTTTGCCGAACGCAGATGGAAAAGACACTACTAATGTGAACAGGCCCAAATAGTGCCCCGACCCACTAAATGCTCAACCATGCCATCTCTCCAAACTTTCCATCAGATTCAACAACTAGCTAACCTCCTCTACCTATATTGTTACGCTAGAGCAAATTTTGGAGGGGTAAATATGGAAATATTGAGTGTTGTTGGCTTGCCCAATGCGGATGGAAAAGACGCTCCTAATGTAAACGGGCCCAAATAGTGTCCGACCCACTAAATGCTCAACCACCCGGGTTACTTTTGCTACACCTAATATAATAGTGAAATGGGAAAGGTGCTTCCCCCATTACAAAATCCTTGCATCCATAGCAAAAGTAGAAAATGGTAGATTTGTCTTCACAATCATTTATTATTTTCAATGGTAGATTCGTCTTCACAGTCATTTATTATTTTCTTATTTACAGGAAAAATGCAAGTGATGGGATTTGAATTGTGATCTTTTTGAGAAAATACAAGAAATATAACCCAGTTACACTAAACAAATTTGTTTAAACTTTTTAAATTAAAAATATATAGGAAGGTTAAATTTGAAAAATCATAGAAATTTTCCATCACAATTAGCTAAGCGACTAACTCTCCCCTAAATATTATGCTGGCATTTGATACTTCTATTTTCATACTTTGATTATTTTAATTCGAGTTTAATAATTAATTATATTTCTATTTGTCTTATAAAAGGAGAATAATTTTATAATCGCAGGCCTAATGTCATTGGTGCAAATAATGCACATCGAATTGCAATATTGAATGTGTAGAAGTGATGCAGAATTCTTGACATAGATAATATAACTACCATAAAACAACAATATTTTGAACACAGAAGTTTTGAGTGAATATGGGGCACATGTGTCTTTAAAAGAGGGGTAAATATGTAAATGTTGAGTGATGTTGGTTTGTTGAATGCGGATTGAAAATGCACAACTAATGTAAACGAGTTTAAATGGTGTCCCGCCCTACTAAACGTTCAACCATCGCCGTCTCTCCAAACCTTTCCACCGGACTCGACAATCGCCTAACCTCATCCACCTATATTGTTACGTAAAGCAATTTTCGATGGGGTAAAGATATAAAGGTTGAGTGTTCTTGCTTGGAGAGTTGACTGGTGGATTATGTAGTTTCTTTGATAGTAATGTGTGATCTCTTAACATCAGCTCATTTGGTTGATCTTCTAGGTTGACTTTTGAGTTGATTAAAAATAAATAGTGTCCCGGGCTCCCGGAATACTAAACGCTCAACCATCGCCGTCTCTCCAAACCTTCCCGTCGGACTCGACAACCACCTAACCTCCTCCACCTATATTATTGTTACGCAAAGCAATTTTCGGAGGGGTAAATATGGAAAAGTTGATTGTTCTTGCTTGGAGAGCTTACTGATGGATGGGTATTTAGTTTCTTTGACAGTAATGTGTGATCTCTTAACATCAGTTCATTTGGATGATCTTCTAGATTGACTTTTGAGTTTATTAAAGATAAATAGCTATAATTTTTTGTTGCTTTTGTTATGATACTCCTTTTCAGTATCATCATTTTTCTTATTTGAAATGTTTTTGTGGCTAGTTGCAGTAAACAAAGACTATTCTAATCAGTGTTAACATTGGGAATAGCTTCAATCATACCACTTTTACACAAAAATTATATGTAAGAGCTGAGATCATTGCTGAATTGAACTATTCAAGCTA
This sequence comes from Linum trigynum, assembly GCA_964030455.1. Lineage (NCBI taxonomy): Eukaryota > Viridiplantae > Streptophyta > Magnoliopsida > Malpighiales > Linaceae > Linum > Linum trigynum. The sequence continues at coordinate 9,271,829 of OZ034820.1, read as the reverse complement.
TAATGTTGATCTTCAACGTATAAAATATGATTTTTTTAGTGAAATAACCTCATGATTGCAGATAAACTTTTACAATATGATGTTTCATGATAGTGGTCACTTGCTTCCAGATTTAAAAGTAGGCGTTCTAATTACTACAATATAAAAAGCATGAGTGATAGTGATAATTGGAGCATATGAAAGATGGTTTGATATCTTTCTCTTTGCAAGGAATAAATACATGGTGAGCATATGTTGTCATGGTAAGGACAAATCGAACACTTTCTATTTGTAGTATAGCATGTTGATATATACTCATGTCTAGACCCGATCGATTGGACATTCCACCTAGAATTTATTGACGGGATTTTTGCTCATCAAAACTGCGTGCCAAGTAAACTCCCTCCTCAATCCTTATATTTTTCTTAATATGCACATGCACACCCTCA